>JARDYH010000007.1:81229762-83729762 GCA_029215795.1 Anniella stebbinsi
GGCGGCATATATAGTTCTTTCTCTCCCATTGTTATTATCATAACAATCCTGTGAGGGAGGTTAAGCTGAGAGATGGTGCCAGACCCAAGGCTACCAGTAGGTTAGTGAGGATTTGAACCTGGGGGACAACCTAGATGTTACTTTCATTCAGGGGCATTGAAGCTCTTTCAGCTCGAGGGCCGAATTTTATTTCAGAGAAGCTCTTGGGGGATGAATTCCAGGGGTGGGCAGGGCCAGAAGTAAAAGGGGAGGGGACAAAATACTACCATAGCTTAGCTTAAAGCTGTCACTGCCAGTAACTACTCCTACGTAGAAGAATTTCAACCTTTTAGAATGGGGGGGGGAACCTGCACTAATGGTGGAAAACAACCCAATGATCAGGGGGAAAGGGGATGTGGGCACCTAGGGAGCTCCACAGGGTTGGACTGGGACCCTAGGTGGGACCCCCCATGCTTGAAGTTCTGCACCCCTGAATTAATTGTAAGGTAAGCAATGAAACCTTTAAAATAATAATAATAATAATAATAATAATAATAACAACACGTTTACCTCATTGACATAAGAATACCAAATGACAAAAATGTTGTAGAAAGGGAAGAAGAGAAGAGAAATGTACACCACTGACTATTGAAATTAAAGAACTATGGCAACAGGAAAACGTCACAATTATTCCACTAGTCACATCGGTCACCAGCAACATAATATACAGGAAACTTTCAGAAACTGGGCCTACCAAAATACAGCCACACCAACATCCAGAAAGCAGTCATACTTAAAACATGCTCAATAGTCAGGAAATTCCTGAATCAATAAAAAATAGCATGACCTGGCAAAGCCTGTCACATCTGTCTAGAAAAACTGCCAAGAGCGTAGTAGTATTAGTAGTAGTAGTAATAATAATAATAATAATAATAATAGGCCAGTTTTTATTGTGATGGAGGCTCTTTTCTAATGCTAATTGTCAGAGGGGGCAATTTTATCAGGATCACAGTTGTAGAGGGAAGAGCAAAACCACAACTCCTCCCACTTACTATGAATTGTTTTAAAAGCCCAGGTGTGGTTATTTAATTTGCCATTGAAGTAAAGTCTACTCTGGCCTCCTCTGGATTCCTCAGTCATCGTTGGAGCCTGACACTCTTAATTATGATGCCACACTGGTACTTTTCTAAAGGGGCCAATTGGCCTCAGACGATTGCTTACAACAGAGAAGAGGCTAATTAGCCAGGAAAAACACACACCAAAAACCTGGTCCTAGCATGGAGCTAAATACTTTTGTTCGCTTGTTACAATTATACACAGGAAAAGTGTTGAGATGAGAACCTAGTTCAAAGCTATTCCAAGAAGAAACAGAGGAACTCGTTTTCCAGAGGAAGAAACGATGAATCGTGATAACAACCAGAAGACAAATAAGCCCCCTTTGCCAATAACTGAGGCGCACATTTCTCTAGAATGCACCATGTTTTCCTTCGCACTTGGTACGTTTGTTTGAGCCCAACGCCTGAAAAACAAGACCCCATGTGCTCATTAAGCATTCTGGCTTCTCCACTTGGTTCATCAGGAGCATGCTTGAACAAGTCCTGTTTACTCTTTGTCTGGGTATAAATGGTCATTTGGGATCAGATGGAGTGATTCAAGCATAAGGAAGCTGGAAATGAGCACTTCATCGCTGCAATTTGCTCGTTGAACATGTTCCCCGCTCCCAGGACTCAGCTACATGATCGGAAGAATCAAGGAAGCTTTTGCATTCTGTGGTTTCTCCGGACATGTCCATAGGCCCTCAGTTAAATAGAAGGCAGCGCCATCCCTGTTTACATTTGGAATTTGTAAACACAAATTAGAAAAAGCAACAGGGCAATACCTTTATTAAGACCAATTCATATGTGATCTGGGGCAGTATCCAACTGTGTCGTTCCTTTAGCGCCAGTACTGGTACACTAGCGGAAAGTAAGTTCTGGCCTATGTGCAACGGAAGAATCCAACCAAAGTTACGTTTGCGGCAAATGTGGTTGTGCAAGCTGTTGTGCATTACGCTTGAGGAACACATTTTGCAAAGTGCTGTACATTCCGCTTGGGTTACGCTTGAGTACTTGTACTCTTTGCGCAACGCAGAGCTCCGCTAGCATTACTTGAGATTGCAGAATGTTTATTTTAAAATACACATCTGATGGAGGGTAGCTGGGCAATATCCAAGTACCCTCTCCATCAGAAGTTGTTTTAAAAACTTTTTACCATTATTATTATTATTATTATTATTATTTACATTTATATACCGCCCCATAGCCGAAGCTCTCTGGGCGGTTTACAAAAATTAAAAGATTAAACATTAAAAAGTCAATATACAAAATTTAAAACCATAAAACACTTGATATTTAAAACTTTTAAAGCCTGGCCACAAAGTCATTTAAAACCTCATCTTAAGCTGTTAAAATGCCTGGGAGAAAAGAAAAGTTTTGACCTGGCGCCGAAAAGATAACAGTGTTGGCGCCAGGCGGGCCTCATCGGGAAGATCATTCCATAAACATTAATAGCCATATTCCCCACTTTACAGAGGTTAGTCTTCTGTTTGAAGGGCTGTCCAGTCCAGGTCCAGTCTAAAGATAAAGAACTCTTAATAAGGGAGAGCGAAGCATTGCCCATTCACAGTTCCACACCTTGATGGTGTTTTGGCAGATAAGGCAGTATATAGATGTTAATAATCAATCAATGAGAAGAAATAAATTCTGACAGCATTGCAGGCAAAGGTCTTTGAGTTCCGCATCTTGTGCGGGATGGCCATTCCTTCATGACCCGGGTGCTGCATTTGTAAAAGCCGTAGGGATATTTCTGAAAAGCGACACACTGAGTCCAAATAAACAGTGGCTAAAGATAGCCTGCTCGCAGCCCCCAAAGCAGATGTTGGAAGTCACTGGAGGGCCTTACTGGGAATCCCAGGCATAAACACCAGCAGAAAGGAGGATGTGGCATTTCACTACCACTTCGTTCATCACAGAGTCCAACAAAGAATCCACCCACGAAAAATTCAGAACGGAGATTGTGTAGCATGTATCAGGGGAATTAAATACAACTGAACTGCTTTCCATATTACTAAGGCAAGCGCCTGATCAGGATTAAATCTGGTAGGGTTGCCAACTTTTCTGTGGGCCCCTGTAGCTATCCTTTTAACAGCACGTGCTGTTTAGCCTCCAGAACATGAAAAAAAATCATTCATTTGCTTTTTTCTGTATATCAGCCCCCTCCTAAAAGCACAGGTACAGGCCACGCCATTATCACCACCTTCTGGCAAGGTAAACATTAGCGGTGTCCAGTACTCAGTCCAGGTTATAGGACAGGAGCTTTGGGCAAGATCCTATCAATGGGTCCCCCTCTGAAGGTAGGCCCACCTCCTCCTCCTCCCTCACCAGGGATGGCCCAAACTAGTTTTGCTTCCTGAAGTGAAGAAAAAGACGGCGCTCCTTCCCATTCTGTATACAAAAGCCAACCGGACAGATAATTGAATCTTCCTTCAACATTGACAATGAAAAGCTAATACGACAGAACCGATCGATCAGAGGGATAATCAAGCCGGACTTGTTCTGAGATACGTGGTTTCTCTCCATTACATGCGTTAACGTGGGCTCTGCAGAGCTGCATCAGCAAGTGCGCAACCTTATTTTGGGAAGGGTGTAATAACTAGCCAGGCTAATAATGGAAAAGGAATCACTTTGTGGATGTAATGGAGTTTAAAACATGCACAACAGGTAGACGTTCAGGGCCAATGATTCTAAAATAGAACTTGTGGTGAATAATGTAAAACAGGCCGGGATGTGTTGATGTTTTTTTTATATATATATCATTGTTACCTTGTATTTCAAAAATAAAATACGATTCCAAAAAGCAAAAAAACAACAACATCGACAGCTTTTTCCACCGCACTTGAAGGCAACAAGCTAGCTTAGGTGGTGCACAGCAGACCCTGTAACCCACAGCTCTTTCCTCCAACAACCTGCCGCCATTTCCCAGCATCTGCTGACTGCGGAGACCACCTCACTCCGCCTAATGATAGGGCCGGCCCTGTTCCTTGCTCCTGTTGCCGTTGCCCATTCACCGGCCTCCCTTTCTAAGCTCAATCTGCACCACCTCCCAGAGGGAGAGGAAAAGGCGTGCAGTAGTTGCTGCTCCTTCCTCTCACTGCTTGCTAGCTCAGGAAGGACAGGCAGAAGAAGGTTCCCACCGTTTGGAACTGGAGCCCCCAATGTGGGTTCTCAAGAAATGCCCAATGCTGCCAGCCAAGCCACCAGATTCTGCCGGGCTCTGCAGTTTATGCCGCATCAGGTGGGTGGAGATGCTGGGAATGGACAGATCTGTCAGTTTCACTTTCTCGCGCATTCCGGTTTCTTAAATCTCCTTTCTCTCCCGTATCTGAAGAAATGTGCAAATTTTGGTAAATTCTTATAAAAAAAATGATCTGGGACAAAATTCTCACCCATCTGTCTACACTGGCCCGATTAAATAGATACAGACAGCTATTCCCAGCATGGAGATGGCCACGTTGGATTGCCTGCGATGTAGCTGTTAAAAGAAGAGGAGCCTGTCAGAAAAAAAGAGGTGGCAACAGAAATTCAGCATTAATGTGGTTGACTACTCAGGGACTCAAACCCAGACTGTTAAGAGTGAAGCACTCGAAGCCCCGGGCCTGGATGGACAGACCTGTCGATTCTGCTCCCCCCCCCAAATTTGAGCGTCGTCACTTTCAAGTTTTTTCGGTCCGGTTGATAAAGAAATGTGCACATTTTGCTAAGTTCTCCAAACACGAACTGAACAAAATCCTCCCCCATCCTTAGGAGGGGATATAATAGGCAAAAGGACCAGGATGGGGTGGAGGAACAGGATGGGAGAAACCACCCCTGTGTCCAGTGCCAGCTCCAGGTT
Source organism: Anniella stebbinsi (assembly GCA_029215795.1). Lineage (NCBI taxonomy): Eukaryota > Metazoa > Chordata > Lepidosauria > Squamata > Anniellidae > Anniella > Anniella stebbinsi. The sequence continues at coordinate 81,234,671 of JARDYH010000007.1, forward strand.
TTGGAGGACAATTGGGCAAGACACTCTCAGTGGGACCCCTCCCTCAGTGAATCTACCTTCTTATCGCCACTGTCTTTGGCTGCTATGGCTCCTCAAACACTTTCTTATCATTGCTAATGCTTCCTTGACAAGCAGAGAGCCAGTGAGCAAGCAGGCCATAGCATCTGCTGCTCCTCCTTGTCATCACCACCATTGTCTGGGCCAGAAGGAGAGAAAGGAGGAGGGCTGCAATGGGGAAGCAGAGGAGCAACCCTGGGGGCAGGGGCAGCCCTACCATTAGGCAGAGTGAGGCAATCACCTCAGGTGTCAGATCTTGGGAGGTGGCAGCAAGGTGTTGGAGGAAAAGCCTTTGCGCCAGGCAGCCTGCTCGGTGCCTCCTAAGTTAGCCTACTGTCTTCAGGAGAGTGGAAGATGCTGTACTATTGCCAGTATCAAAGAGAGATTCATTTGGCAGGCCTGTTGGCTTTCAGACATGGAATGGGAGGTGGTGCCATCTTGTTCATGGCTTCAGGCGGCAAAATGTCTTGGACCAGCCCCATCCAAGGGTCTTGTCAGTGGGCCCCTGTTGAGATGTGGGCACTCAGCAGATGCCCAACCATACCTACCCTTGACACCCAGCCCTCCCTGTGTCCTCTTTTGTAGGTGAAGAAGGGTTAAAAGAGATAGATGCAATCTCTGAGCAACCCGAATTTCAGAAGTTTATTTTCAGGCTCTGCCTTTCTGAGGCCGTGTCTACACTAGCCAGTTATCCCGAGATCGACTCAAGATCGTTGCTGTGCGTCCAAATGATGCACAGGTGATCCCAGGGTCAACTAGGGATGAGCCCTCAGTTGTCCCGGGATAACTGGGACTGGATTTTTCATGATTTTCCCTGCGGTCCCGGGACAATCTCAAAGTCTGTGGGCGGTGTGGTGCTCGCTCCCGGGGTCGTCCTTCCTCCCCGCGAGTAGCAGGGCTCACCAAGATGGCACTGAGTTCTGCCGGGGGGAGGGGGTCCATACCTATCGGGGGTGAAAGGGGGAGCATTTTCACCATCCCTGGGATGGCTCTCGGCGGTTTTCAGCACTGGGTTTCCAGGGTTGTTTTTTTATATATAAAAAACTTACTTTTGCCGCAGGATCGTGCCCACGCAATTGTGCAAACATATATATATATAAAAACACAACACGCTGGAATGTCCCTCTTCACTTCTGGGACAAGGTGCTGGCATTTGGACCCTGGGGGACAATCCTGGAAGCTGGAAAGCATGAGATCCTCCCCCCCACTCCCCCATCCTGGAAGGCCTGCAGGTGTAGATGAGCCCTGAGAGTGCAGGAGACAAGAAATCACAACACTGGGGGGTAGTTGCTGAAACAGACCCTCCTCGGGAAGAGGAAGTGTCTGGAAAATATTTATCCTCGCAATATGCAATGAATGTCACACAGAAGCTTCAGAAGCCCCCCGACAAGGTGGTGCCAGCGTTTTCCACTGCTAGGTTTCCCCTTCTGATGTATGAGATTCCTCCCACTCCCACCCCAACCCTCCTTAGGTTCTTCCGTCGTCCCCACCTATTTCCACCCCAGTGAAGCCCTACGAGTTCAAGGAATTTTCTGGGGCCGCTTGGGCAACATGGGAAGCAAATGATGCGTCAAAGGTCATGAGCCGATGTGTCAGCCGAAAGGAATTCCTGTCCTGGGACACGTTTGCACCCAGGGGGCTTCTCCAAGCCCTCTCCCAGGTCGCATCTGAAATGGACAAAACAAGAGTTTTCGTGCCGATCCTCAGAAAAGAAAGTCGTCTCGTTTTTTTCCGCAGCCTCCCATGTGCTTCCAGCGGATAGCCCTGTCCTGTGTGGATCGTTGGGAGGAGGAGGAAGAAAACAAACATCTCCAGCTTGGCCTTATTATTCAAGACAGTGGATGAATGAAATGGGGAACATGCGCATTACAGCATTACAGCATCACAGCAGTGTGGGTTAGTGTGGCTCCAGTGGAGGCTGGTGGCTCCGATGTCAGCAGGGCAGTGAATTTCCTCCAGGTCTCAGTCAGAACCAGTTAAAACTTTAAAGGAGCACTTCGGAGAGCTCCTTTTGAATTCTGAGTGGTTCTGGCTGAAACCCAGAGGGGATTCGCTGCCCCACTGACATCGGAGCCACCAAGCCTCCACTGTGCGGCTCATTAGTCATGGGCGGCTATAGATTGCCTCCAGGATCATTAGCACGATGCCTCTGAGTACCAGGGGCTGGAGAACACAAGCAGGTTGGTGCTATTGCATGTCCCACTTGAAGGCTTCCCATTGGGGGCATCTCGTTGGCCACTCTGGGCGGGGCAGAATGCTGGAAAAATAATAATAATAATAATTTAAATGTCACTCCATATCTAAAATAGATTCACACAAGCAGGAGAAGTCAAGTGGGAGCGAACAAGCTGCATGCAATAGCATGCTACTTGTTCCTGTTAAGTATACATTCTTAGTGAACGTAGTCAAGAAGTCACAAGAAGTTTAAAGTCATGAAATAAATAAATAAATTTACAATTCCATAAATAGTAGCATCATAAAAACAATCCATTACATGTTCAGCTTGATATTTCTGATGTGTTCTAGCAGTTTGGTATGCCAAAGAAGCAACTTTCTGAATGATGCCCATATTTCTGTGGGCACGTAACAATTCAAACGATCCTTTCCTCACATCATCTTACATGATTATCACCCTCTAAAAAACTCTTGATGGAAGCCAAAACTTTCATAGAGCATCGTGCACACACAGTTGGCATCTCAGGAAGACGAATACCTGCCATCCAACCTAGCTGTTGATTCTTATCTCTCAGCTCATATTTGTCAGCATAGAAAGTGTGCATGTCATTTTTTTCTTTTTTGTTGTGAATATTAACAAAACAGAACCAAAAATGGAGTCGTGAAAAAAAATGACATACATAGGAATATCGTCAATTTTTCCATCAAGTGTACCATTTGTAAAAAAAAAAAAAAAGAAGAGACTTATACATAGGTTTCAAGAAAAGCAGACAAAATATCCATATATTTATCTACTTGCAAGACAAACCTATTTAATACCCAGTCAAATGTTGATACCATTATTAAGTCCTCAGTCCATTGCATTATTGGAGGTGAGCATTTATCCTTCCAATGTGATAATATAAGTCTTTTGGCTGTCATATTGGCTTTGAAGATCCATTTGTGCTGATCACGTGTTAACTTCCAAGAAGCTGGTAGGTAATTTAGGAGGACATGCACATCCCATATTACAGATTGTTTTAGAACAAAGTTTATACTTATTAGGGGTGTGCAACGGATCGGGTCCGATCCACAATCCAGACCCAATCCGGGGGAAATCGGATAAAATTATTCAAACCAATCCCCAGCACCTGGATCGGCCGATCCAATACAATAAGATCCGAAAAGGACCCGATCTGGATCATGTTGGATTGAGGATCGGACCCCCTCCCCCCACTCGTGCTCCTCACCTGCCCTGGCAGGTAAGGAGCGCAAATGCGGGGAGGTAGCTTACCTGCCTGGGCCGTCCGCTGCCATCCGCGGGCGCCAGCGGACGGCCCCGGCAAGTAAGGCGTGTGAGGGCCCCCCACTATACCTGCCGGGGTGTCCACTGCCTTCACCTGCTTGAATCTACTGAGAACTAGGCTTCGTGGCCTAGTCCTCAGTAGAGCACCAGGTGATGATGTCATCACCTGGTGCTCTACTGAGGACTAGGCCACGATGCCCAGTTCTCAGTAGATTCAAGCAGGTGAAGGCAACGGACACCCCGGCAGGTAAGGAGGAGCGCAGGGGGGGCTTACTTGCCGGGCCCATCTGCTCCATCCGCTGCCGCCCGGGCACCAGCAGATGGCAGTGGATGGCCCCGGCAATAAAAAGCACGAGGGGGGGAGGGACAGGGAGGGGGGAGTTAGGCCCCCACTCACCCCCCCCCGCTGCCATTTCCTCCCATAGACTTGCATTAGGGGAAAGCTTTCTTTCCCCCAATGCAAGTCTATGGGAAAAAATGGCGGCCAATCCGAAAATCAGACCTCTGATTTTCGGATCGGGATCAGGTCCGATCCGATCCAGGGGACTTCCGATTTTGTTCCGATCTGATCCGGAACAAAATTGGAGGTCCCAATCCGGTCCCGATCCGGGGGGTCCGTGCACATCCCTAATCCTTATTATAACCTCCTCCCAAAAGGAGGCAACTACTGGGCATTGCCAAAACATATGAATAAGGGAAGCATTAGGTGAATTACATCTCCAACAATTGTGCAAGATAGACAAACCCTTATTAAAAAGGTGTTGTGGAGTCCACTAACCCAAATCATTTTTATTTATTTTTTGCTAAATAAGATGTAATCTGGGATCCATAGAGGTTCATAAATGGAGCCAAGATTCATTCTGGAATCTTCCTGACTGAAGAGAGCTTCTCTGGAGCTCAAATTCTCTGTGTGCGAGGCCTATTCCTGCTGGGGGTTGCTCTTTTGAATGTTCACAGGAAGCCCTGACATTCATCCAACTCTAACTGTGGGAACCTTCTATGAGACAAAATCCCTACTGGGTTTTCCTGCTTGTTTTGAAAAGAGAGTGCTGCAAATTATCCAGAAACATAAAACTGTTTTTAGAACTCTTCCTTGGCCTTAAAAGTGTGTGTAGTTTTAGATCTATCTATCTCCACCCACATACACATTAAATATATTCACACACACTAATATGTCTGAACGGGCCAGCTGTCCAGTGGAGAGAAATCACTCACTTTTTTTTTAACTACTACTGCTACTACTATTTATTTATTTATTTGTTGCATTTCTATACCACCCAACAGCCAAAGCTCTCTGGCCGATTCACAATAATTAAAACCAAAAAAATACAACATAATAAAATACAATACAAAAGTTTAAAACTACAGTATAAAATAAAAATAAAACCCAGAAAAACCTAGCAGCAATGCGAAGGTTTTAAATCCACAGATTTAAAACAACAGAAATGGAATTATTATTATTATTATTATTATTATTATTATTATTATCTTTTCTCACCCGTGGTGGTTTTTCTAGATGGATATGATGGGCTTTGCCAAGTCATGCTGTCTTTTACTGATTCAGGAATTTCCTGACAATTGAACATGGTTTAAGTATGGCTGCTTTCTGGATGTTGGTGTGGATGTATTTTGGGAGGCCCAGTTTCTGAAGGTTTTCTGTATAATTTTTTGATATGATGCCAGTGATTGTGACTAACGGAATAATTGTGACCTTTTCCTATTGCCATAGTTCTTTAACTTCCATGCCCAGTGGTGTACATTTTTCTCTCTTTTCCTCTTCCACAACATTTTTGTCATTAAGTATTGTTATGTCAATGAGTGTCATTAGATATTGCTATGTCAATGAGTTATTTATTATTGTTGTTGTTATTATTATTATTATTATTATTATTATTTTCAGCCTGCGCTTTAGCAAGAAGGTTCCCAAAGCAGCTTTCAAATATCAATGAAATCTAAAAGATGTATTACACAAGGAACAGGAGATGAGGAGGGAAGAGGAAAAAAGCAAGCTCAGCTAGCAGTTCTTAAAGTGGGCAGTTTTTATAATGACTAGGGAAACTGTCATGACTAGGGAAACAGCTAGGAGGGAAACAGTTCAGGTAGCCTGGTGGAATGGCTGCCACTAGGTAACAGTTGAGGGAGGGCAAAAGGCAGCTGATTTCTCAGCAGCTCATGGAATAGCCCTGCTTTTCTTCTCTCCTTCTGCTTTATAGCCTGATGGAATGGCTGCTGGCTAGGTGCCCATTAAACTGGCTCCATTGATCAAAATCAACAGTGCAATCTGTACACGTTTGCTTAGAAGTAAGACCACGGAACCTGCAACAGACCAGCTTTCCCTGAATTGTGTGCATTAAAACAGAGAACAATATACTGTGCTGGGAAAATTCATTTCCCCCCAACTCCTGTGAGGATTGCAGCTAAGCTCAGAGAGAACGAAGAATTCTGAGGGGGCAGATGACCCAGCATCCCTGATAACAAAAAAGGTTCCGGTGTTGCATCCTTACAAGCTCTGATTGCTCTAGACCACTGATAACCTGCTACCAGTTCCTGTTAACAAGAGAAACCGGACAATGAATCTGGAGCCATTGGCATTCGAAACATTGAGCTATGGTTCTCCCTGTCCACCCCAAGAGTGTGCTATATACGGCAAGCATAAGTATTAAACATATACAGAGGGCCTATTTTGATTAGTATGTGGCCCTGTCATATTCCTTTGTGTACCTCAGAATTTTATGACTAGCCCAGAAGTGGGAACTGCAACAAAATGTTGCGGCAGAGGTGCTGCTCTCCAGCACTGCAGCCACTCCATTCGATTCCCCTTCCACCGTTTTCTGTTTCCCCCCAGCTCCCAAACAGTCAGCATTCCATGGCTACTGAGCATGCTGAGTGTTTGGCCGGGTGTCGTTCCCCCCCCCCCCCCCCAATATGTTTTGTACTTCTGCAAACCTCAGGTTTTCCCCCAAGCCTGTGGATCCCTCCTTTCTGTGTACGGATGGTGCTGTATCGGTTACGTTAGGAACAGCACACCGAGCCTAAACATCAGAAATAGAAGCAATGGTTAAGGAACCTCACCATCTCCTTGGAGGATAGTCCGCAGCTTACTGAAAGCACAAGTCAGCAAAGCAATGCCAAAGTTCAGGAAGAACATAGACCAGGCTCTATTGGTAGATATCTGGCTGATTTGCAGTAAATCAGCAAGGGTTTATGACTCCCAATCATTTAACAGTAGCAAATAATAATAATAATAATAATAATAATAATAATAATACTCTGTAATACTTAGCCTTGTGTTTAACACTTATCTCTCAGCCTCAATGTTCCTCAACTGTAAAATAGGAGTATTAATGTGTTGACTTTGATCTGGTCTTTGTGCAGCACTGCCAAACACTTGCATCAGAATCCCTAATCCATAGTTGCGTCAGAATCCCTAATCCATAGTTGCCTGGATACAGAGTCATATTTGTACATGCACGTTATCCCAATGTGTGGCTCATGGGGTGGCTCCAGCCCATCTCCTACCATTGAGAGACAGTGTGGTATAGTGGTTTAGCAGTGGAGACTGGTGGCTCCGATGTCAGTGGGGCTGTGAATCAGCTCTGGGTTTCAGTCAGAACCAGTTAGGACTTCAAAGGAGCTCTCCAAGGTGCTGAACCATAGCCCACGGGTCAAAAAGGGTTGGGAACCCCTGATCTAAAGAGCCCCCCAGTAAGACCATGGGTAAGTCTTTATTTATTACATTTTCAATCCCCCCAATAACTAATGTTCTCCGGAAAGATTACAAACAGTAATAAAACTGGCAGATGCTGAAATTTCCCCACTGCTAGTAAAAGCTTCTCTGAAGGGTGTAGTTGGGTAACTAGTGGAAGGAGCAAACACTGTTATTTTAAAAGTAAATAAATTATGCAGGTCTCTGATCATTTGTCAGCACTGTTAGGAAAAGCAAAATTCTTAAGATTATATGGCCCATCAAATTATATGATCCCTGTCATGGAAATGGGGGTGGGAGAAAGTTGATAAATAATTTAAGACATTTCATCAGACCCTATAATGGTAAACAGATTGTCAGTGAATGCTTTCCTTCTCAGGATGTCAGTAGCTGTTCCAAGCCTCTGACTTCTGCTTTATGACTCTGCCACTTTTAAAATGTTATTTTGGTGCACTCATGACTTCAATGGCGATTTTTAAGACTAAAGGAAATATTAATTGGACATAGTCAAAAACCCATTAAAGGAAACAAAATCTGGTTCAATATTCATAACACTTGCTAGTCTTTATCACAGTCTTCTATTGCACTCATTTGCTGCTGTCTCTCTGTCACTGTTATTCACACTTTACAGATCTGACCATTTGCCTGGGCTATTTGATGAGCCCATCACTGAGCAAGAATTTGAACACAGACCCTGAAGGGGCAACAGGGTCATGGTGAATAAAAATCAGGATATCTATCTCCTTCTCTGCCATTCACTTCTTGCATGCTGCCAGATAAGTCACCTACCCCTGCCCACATGAGAAGATCCCTGCTGGATCAGACCAAGGGTCCATTTAGGCCAACATTCTGTTGTTGTTATTATTATTATTATTATTATTATTATTATTATTATTTCATTTCTAACGCGCCTCTCCATCCAGATCGAGGCGGGGAACAACAATAAATATAAATATAAAAACAATAAAATAGATAAACCATTATAAATATAAAAACAATAAAATAGATAAACCATTAAAACAGATAAAAACAAATACATTATTAAAAACATCTTAAAATTAAACTGGGTAGGCCTGCCGGAAGACAGCAGTCTTCACGGCTTTCTTAAATTCCAGAAGACTGCTAATTTGTCGAATCTCCTCCAGCAGGCCATTCCACAGCTTGGGAGCGGCAGAAGAGATGGTGGACCAGCTGTCAACCAGGAACCCACAAGCAGGACATGAGTACAATAGCGCCCTCCCTCCCATGTTCCCCATCAACTGGTGTATATAGGCATACTGCCTCTAATACTGGAGGTAGTAGCCATTGATAGCCTTCTCTTCCAGGAGTTTGTCTAATTTCCTTATAAAGCCATCCAAATTGGTGGCCATCATTATGTCTAGTGGTAGCGAATTCCATTGTTTACACTCCTTGTCAACCCAGATTTAAAACAAGCAAACTCTCTGAGCACGTGCAGTTTTGATTTTTCAACTCAATGGACCTGTTCAGACAACATACTAAGGCCGCTAACCCTTTTGCAGCAAACCATTAGTGAGCATGCTTAAACCGTGGTTATATAGCCACCAGGGTTAGAAATGGGTCACAAAACATGCTAAGTCATGGTTCACATGACAAGCTAAGCCATAATGTTTATTTAGCTCAAAACGCTTAATCCATCGTGGCTTAACGTGTCGTCTGAACAGGGTTTCTACAATCCTAGAACCATCATGACTACAGGAATAAAATGGGAATTTGCTTCTGCTATCCTCATTTCCTGCTACTCTCTGGGTGGTCATTTAGGGGGCCCTGGGCTGCGGGGTGGGGGGCCGAACTTGGCCCCGAAGTCCAACTCTAGCTGCACCACTACCCTCTTCCCCCTAAACCGTTTCCATCCCAGCTGGTTGTTTCAAGGACCACCACATTCACACGCTACGAACGAGAACCAAAACCAAAACCGCTCCTGGAACGGATCGCCAGACAGGGCCGCGGCCCCTACCATCAAGCCAAAGTGAGGCAGTGGTCTCAGGCGGCAGATGCTGAGAGGCGGCATGCAGCCTGCCTGGCGCCCCCTAAGCTACCTGCCCTCAGGTGTGCTGTCAGATGCTGTGTTGAAGAAGGAAGACCCAACTGCTGCTGTACGTGGAATGGGGAGGGGGGGGCAGGCAGCAACATGTCTTGAGCAGGTCGTGGGCCCCGGGACATACTGAACCTCGGCTGCTCTCGGGAGGGGCTACCTTGACCCCCGCACCCCCCCCCCCCAACCGCCCTTTCTCTCCCTCTCCGCCCCCTGCCAGGACCTGCTATTGCTCCTCCGCCCGGGCAGGGGTCGTTGTGGGCACCGCCGAGGCCTACCTGCGGCCGAGGCGGTCCTCCGCTCCAGCGCGGCCGCTCTAGCGGGAGGTGGCGGGGCCGCTCGTGCCGCCGAGGGAAGCCAGGCCGGAGGAAGGAGAAAGAGCGGGCCGCGGCGGCGGCGGCATCGGCATCACCGTGACGTGGAAGCGGCGGCGGCGGGGCGGCTGAGCGGGGGAAGCTTCCCCGTCGCCCGCCCCTCCCTCCAGCCTCGGCCCAGGCGCCCTGGAGCGGCGGGGTCAGCATGGCCGCCAGCCTGTGGATGGGAGACGTGAGTGAGGGAGGAGCGAGCGTGCCTGGGGTAGGGTGGGTAGTGGGGGTGGGGTAGGGTGGGGGGAGCCCGGTGGGCTCTCCTCTGGCCCCTCCGTTGGTTTCCCCTGTGCCTGGCTTCGATTGGAAGCTCCTTGCGGGCAGAGACCGGTCTGTCTGTGTGGTGGTGGTGGTGGTGGTCGTGGTGGTGGTTTCGTGGGCTGGGATCCGCTTCTTCGCATGCATGAAGCGCCCTCCTGAGTTGGCAGGTGGGTGCGAAGTTCACTTAGGAAGTGGCTTCCAGCCCACCCAAGTTTATCTGTAATACTTGGATCAGCCATTAAGGTGCCCCAAGACTATTTAAAAGAAAAGAAAGAAAAGTTTTGCTGCAACATATTTTACATGGCTACCTCTCTGGAAATAATACCAATAATAATGTCTCTGAAACTGTATAAGATGCTATGGTTACTGATGATTCTGATTATTATTATCATTTCCTATCATTATTACTATTGCTTCAAACTTTATAAGATGCCGTGGTCACTGATGATGCTTATTATTATTATTATTATTATCATTTCTTATCATTATTACTATTGCTTCAAACTGTATATGATGCCATCGTCACTGATGATGCTGATTATTATTATTATTATTATCATTTCTTATCATTATTACTATTGCTTCAAACTGTATATGATGCCATCATCACTGATGATGCTGATTATTATTATTATTATCATTTCTTATCATTATTACTATTGCTTCAAACTTTATAAGATGCCATTGTCACTGATGCTGCTGATTATTATTGTTATTATTATTATTATCATTAATATTAATCTTTGTTAACTGCCCAGAGAGCTTCGGCTATGGGTTGGTATATAAATGCAATAAATAATAATAATAATAATAATAAATATTAGCATTACTTGAAACATTTTTAAGATGTTCTGGAAACTGATGATGATTGCTTCTACTACCATCACCACCACCATGATCGTCTCATTATTTGCAGTATTTCCCTGGGATGGCAGAACAGAAGGGAATCACACTGTGCCCTGTGCCTCTGACCAGGGGGCCAAAGGCCTTGGGAGGTTTCACCCCCTACCTCCCTGAAAGAGCATCATGGCCAGAAAACCAGTCTGGCCACATGCTAAGAAAAGAGACTAAGAAAGATTATAAAGTATACTGTTTACACTGCCCCCTCCCCCCGCAACCTGTGTGCGTGTACATCTGTAGCACTCAGGATAATACTTCATGCATCTGATGAAGTGGATTGTAGTCCATAAAAGCTTATGCCATTAAAAAATCTGCTATTCTTTACGGTGCTAGAAAACTCTGTTGCTATTTAAAATGTGACATGGCAGGGACAACAGAAGAAAGAGAGGCAGGGAAGATTTTTTAAAAAATTTCAGTCATGCATACTCAGATTTAGTTTCAGTAATAGGGTGTGGGGACTAAGGGGCTGGTTTACAATAAAGACAGTGTTTCGTTCCGGAATTAGTTCTACAAAATGCAGCCGTTGAAAAAAGGATGCTGTTGTTTCCTGCTCTCATTGTACTGAGAAGACGCATACACAAAGGCAAAGAGACTCCTGGATAGCGCGGCTGTTGCTGTAACGTGAACATATGTGGCTAGGAACCACACAGATCGCTTTTGCTTTCTACTGCTGTGCCATCTTCTTTTGTTTGCTTACCTTGTAGCCTAGTTTGCAATGCTGTGGGAGTGCCTACTGCTGCAACTTCGCCTCTTCGCAGTCATCTTTAATTGCTTCACTTCTGCAAACTCTGTTAACAGGTGTATTCGTGCATGCCTCTTTAGATGTTGCTGCCTCCAGACAAGAAGGCTCCATTAGCCTCTCTCAGATGCATCTTAGGGCACAATCCTATGCATGTTTAGACAGGAAAAAGCCCTACAACTCCCAGCAAAGCTGGCTGGGGGATGTTGAGAATTGTAGGACTTTATTTTGTCTCAACATGCATAGGATTGTGCCCTTAATTGTACAATTCTTACTGTATTGCTACATTACCTTCCTCTCTCTCTCTTTCTCTCCTTCTTCCTCTCCAGCTGGAGCCGTACATGGATGAGAACTTTATTTCAAGAGCCTTTGCTACCATGGGGGAGCTAGTTCTGAGTGTGAAAATCATTCGGAATAGATTGACAGGGTATTTATTTGTTTTTTATTTCCCTCCCACTTGGTGTGCATGTCAGTATGACTGGGTGGGGTGGGGAGGACAGGTCATTTATTTGAAATGCATATATGGACAAATCTGTCTTTTCTGTAATTAGGGTCGGGGCATGGATTGTTTGATGGATGAGATATTGTCAAGTTGCCTCTTGTTTGTCACAGAAAGCTGCCTTACATAGAGTCAGACCACAGTGTCCATTTAACTCAGTGTTATCTACACTGATTGTCAGCGGCTGCCCAGGGTTTCAGAAGGCGGGACTGCCCAAAGAAGGCTTTCTGTCACAGATCTTAAAAGATGGGGAAATTTGTAAGGGAGATAGGGGTCATGCCTTGTATCTCTAACCTTGCACAAATAAAGCATAACTTCCTTCACAAGTCACAGATTTTAGGAAATGCTTCTCTTTCTTTCAGGATTCCAGCAGGCTATTGCTTCGTAGAGTTTGCTGATCTGGCCACTGCAGAAAAGTGTTTACATAAAATCAATGGGAAGCCCCTTCCTGGTGCCACACCTGTAAGTAAATCACATCATTAAGTAACCAGGGCTAGAATTCTAGGCACACTCTCACTTGGGAGTAAGCCCCATTGAACTTGGTGGGACATACTTATAAGTAAATATGCATAGGGGGTCGTGCTGCACAGAAGTGAGATGGAGTGATAATGAACTTAATGAGCTTTTGGCAAAACCAAAGCAACCAGATGGTTAGGAAGGGGCTAGCACCCAAGTAAAACTTAGGAGCGGGGTTTAACTGTGTTCCGTGTACTGTTGGTGTGTCTACATCTAAACAAAGCTTTTAGCTACGGCCAAGTACTTTTCTCCCACACTGTTAAACGGAAACACTTTGATCCTTCCTTTTGAATTCAGATTTAGCAGGAGTGACAACATACCGTATGGATGTTGAAGAAATACACAGTGGAACCAAATGAGTTCGTATCTTCATGAATCTGACCTGCAGATTCTGCAGCGGACCGTTTTTTTTTTCCTGTTGATGGAGTCAGCTGATTTGTGGACCGTTTTCCTAACCCTTGGGAATTGTGTGCACATTTCATCATTGAAAAATACGCCAAAAAACCCCCAAACTTGGCCAAAAATGCACATTTCCCCCTTAGGCTAAAACGTGAAAATACGCACTTGGGGGTAGGATTTGCGCATTTTGAGTAAATTTGCGCATGAGTGAATTTGCCCCAATTTGCACTTGTGCAAATGTGGAAACGAAACAAAATCCAATTCCGTCGCCTGACAATCCGCGAAACACAGAACGGAGTTTGCAGAATCTGTACATCCCTAGACAGGAGTTACAAGCCTGGGAGACTCTAGTTCAACATTTCCCAGGCTGGCAAATGTATTGAACGGAAACTATCATCATTCCCAACCAACGTGGCCATCCCTTGGCATTGACTCCCCATGCACAATATGAGATTAATAAATACTGGCCAATCTCAGGGGGCTGTTGTAAGAATTATTTTCTGAAAGTATTACATGAAGTGTTTTTATATACAACGTATTAGAATTTGCATGGGGTTGAATTTGCATGGGATTGCACTTGAAGACTATTTTGGTGCAAAATGCCACAGTCCTCCTCTTCATAAGCGGGGAGCCCCAATAGCACATTGCACTGGCATTTCCAACGACTTTCCATTTTTTCTGGCTTGGGCTTTGTGTGCCACACACACACACTAGAGATTTTCCCAATTCTGCTCCCCTAAATGCTCATGAGTGCAACATCCATGAGCTCTAGCCAGCATAGCCAATAGTGAGGGATGATGAGAGTTGCAGTCCATAACTTCTGGAAAACCACACGTTCCCTGCTCTGAGGATATAGTGAGAGGTGACCTTTCTCAGTCATTAATGTCCCTGGGATTAATTTCTAATAAGTCTCATTCCATGCGGGTGTAGATCTTTTCAGCCCTCAATCTCTGTGTTAAGTGTCTGTTAATCCTGTTGTAGGAAAGAAAAGGTTGCACCAAATTCAGAGTAGTAAGGCTTGGCTGTGTATTTAGCCTGTATGTTCAAGCAGGGCTGAGCACTTCCCTTGTAGTGTGGAAATCATTCTGTTTTAAAGGCACAATCCTATGCATGTTTAGAGGGGGGAAAGTTCATACTGCTGGGGCATTGCTGGGACTTGTAGGCCTTTTTCTGCCTGAGCATGCATAGGATTGCACCCTTGAGGGACAGACCAGTTGTTAATTTCTGATTCTTCTGTTTCAGACAAAGCGATTTAAATTAAACTATGCTACATACGGAAAGCAGCCTGATAACAGGTAAGCCAAATATTTTGAAAAGTACTAAATTGGTGGCCATTAAACTTATTTTTGTTCTCTTTAGTGTTTTCTATAGGGAACTTCTGTTTAGTGCATTCTATATGATCTGTCATGAAAAATTAATAAAGCAATAAGTAACACACACACACAAAGTACTAAAACAGTCACCACACATGTAGCACTGTCTGGTGCTGAACAAATCATCCTGGGAAGGTGGTTCCATGAATGTGGAACCACCTGGGAGGTTCCACAGAACCACACCTGCAAAGGTGTGTCCACAGTAGTTTCCGAAATGCCTTGCTAACTCTGTAATCATCTGATGCTGGGGAAAAGGGCATCTGTGGCTCTCCAAATGTTGTTGGATTCCAGCTCCCATCAGCCCCAGCCAGCACGGCCAATGGTCAGGCATGAAGGGAGAAACATGGGAGCTGAAACATCTGGAGGGCATTATCGTCCAACAGCATCTGGAGGGCCAGAGGTTCCCCATCTGAAAGTTTTAAATTGTTTTAAATGTTAGCTGTTTTTGTGTTTTATGGTTTTAAATTTTGTATATTGACGTTTAATGTTCAATCTTATAATTTGTGTAAAACGTCCAGAGAGCTTCGTCTATGGGGCGGTATATAAATGTAAATAATAATAATAATAATAATAATAATAATAATAATAATGCAGGTTAGGCTTGATGAACCCCTAATCATGGGTGAGTTCATATGTGCATTTTCACCATTCAGGGATTGCATCAAGCGATGACTCGCATCTATCATTGTCCCAGATTAATGCTGCAGACATGCCAATATGAAGAATTATGCAACTAGTTCCTGTGGTAACTTGTTTTTGAAATTGGAAGGGCTTTCAAAAATGGTTTGTGATATATGGAAGGGGAGCTGATGTCCAAAGGAAAAGCCAAACATTTAAAAGCAGTCCATCCCTCCATCGGCCTGTCCAGAAGCTATTGCCATTTGGCTTCTTCTGTCCATGGATCTGCCTGCTTTTCCTCTTCCTTCTCCATCCCTTTTGTATTGGGTCTATTACATTGTAAGGTATCTAATAAACTGAGAACTGCCCTCGGTGAATTAGTGGGAAGGCAATATATAAATATGGTACGTAAACAAGTGAAATTATACTGTGCATAAAATCACCCAAGCTCTCATGTCTTCTTAAAGCAGAGCTGGGGAATGTACGGCCCTCCCGATGTTGTTGGTCTGCAACTTCTTGTGTGAACTAGGGCTGATGGGAGTTGCAGTCGAACAACATCTGGAGGGCCACATGTTCCCCAGCTCTGGCCTAAAGTTAGCCCTTTGAATCCATCCAGGAACTTCATATTATGCAATGCTCTTCAAAGAATACTTGGGTTTTTGCATCACCAAGTGGAAAGTTATCAAGCACTGAATCTGCTTTGTATTAAAACTTAATTGGATCATATTGAGTTCTGTTTGAGCCTCGCCAGATGACTGAGGCTGCATTCCAAGAGAGGCTCACTAGAGAGTGCTTAGAAGTCTGCTATAAATCTTGCAGCCAATTGCTTTTTAAAGTAATGAAGGGACAGTGAAGCAGCAGAAGGGATGTAGCTCAGTGGTAGAGCACATGCTTTGCATTTAAAAGGTCCCAGGTTCAATCCCCAGCATCTCTACGTAGGGCTGGAAAAAAACTCCTGCCTGAGATCCTTGGACAGCTGCTGCCAGTCAGTGACAGCAATACTGAGCTAGGTGGATCAATGTTCTGATTCTGTATAAGGTAGTTTCCTTAGTTCCTATCATATTTGTGTGTTGCTTTGGTCTCTTTAGAGGAGAAGTGATTCCAAACTTTGGTAAGAGTGCAGGACAAAAACTGAGGACCACAAATACCCAGCAACCATCCTAGAATGTCTTTGAGAAGGAAATAGTAAGGTTTGAAGTCTGTTTGTCAGGAGCTATGGTAGCTGATACACACACACACACACACACACACACATGAATTTCAGCATATTACTGAATAGCAACTGGTACAAACCCCTTGATACCTCATTGTCTATTAGGATCAATTCTAACTTCTAAATAATTCCTTCGGGAATTAGATTCATTCGTAAGTGTTACTATTATTATTTTTTTACAACAGCAACACCCATATATTTGTGTTAAATGTATTGCAGAAACCTCAAAATAAATACAGCTGCTTTCGTTGTGTGTATCTTTATAAAATCATAATAATTCTTTGTGCTACTGGAGTTCTCAAATGATTTGTTTACTACAGTGCCAGAAAACTTGGAAGTGAAACTAAGCAGTTACGTTACTCAACAAAAATGAATGGGTTGAACAAAAATGCAAACATACAACCCTCATTGGTTTTACAAGAAAACATCGAAGTGTGGCATCTTTTAAAGACCATTTTTAAATAGTGCCATGTGCTTGGCGGGGCTTTGATTATTTTATATCCTGCTTCAGTGCTCTGGAACTCCCTTCCCAGGGAAGCTAGACTGGCTCCCTCCCTGATGTGCTTCCATAGGCACACAAAAACTTTCTTATTCCAGCAGGCCTTTGGAGAATAATGTGGACCCCCATCTATGTTTTAAGACTTTCAATTTTATATGTATTTTAAATGTTGAAATGTTTTAATATTGAAACCTATTTAATTATATTTTTAAGTTTTGTATATTATTTATAGCTTTTAACTGTATATGTTTTAATTTAGTAAAGCCGCCTTGAGACCCAGCATTGGGCAAAAGGTGGGATATAAATAAAGATAATAAAAAAGACAAACACACCTACCTCATCGACATAGCAATACCGAATGTCAAAAATGTTGTTGAAAAGGAAGAATAAAAGAGAGACAAATGTACACCGCTGGCCATGGAAGTCAAAGAACTATGGCAACAGGAAAAGGTCACAATTATTCCATTAGTCACATCAGTCACCAGCATCACATCAAAAAATTATAAAGAAAACCTTCAGAAACCTGCCTACCAAAATACATCCACACCAACATCCAGAAAGCAGTCATACTTAAAACATGCTCAGTTGTCAGGAAATTCCTGAATCTGTAAAAGACAGCATGACTTGGCAAAGCCTGTCATGTCTGTCTAGAAAACCTGCCACGAGCAAGAAAGAGATATAATAATAATAATTTCTCCCAAGGGGTTCAAAGCACCAGGCATGGTTTCCCTCCATACTCTCTTCGCAGCCCTTTTAGCTTCATAGCTGGCTGGAAATGTGAATTTGGGTCTCTCTGGTGCCAGTTCATCCTTCTAGCCACCACATCACACTGGCTCTTGCTGATTGGAGTCTACTTTGAGTGATGCATGACGTCCTCCTCGGTTTGTAGAATCTCATATGCTGATAAATTCTAGTTTAGCAATTTCAACGAGGGTTCAGAGGGAGGCTCTAATACAAGTAAGGTGACTTCAAGGTCAGCGGTAGTAGGAAAAGACTTTGAATGGCAGCCAGGGTGTGAAATTGGAGCTCTTGAATTGGTTGATAAATTCTCTTCTATTCAATTGGCGGTATCTTTCCCATTACAGAAAATAATGGTATCTCTTGAAGTGTTTAAATGAACGTAGCAAGGAAAATAGTATTATTAGCATCTACCTTTGTGAAATCTTGCTCTATTCCTATCTTGTATACACTGAGAACTGTGTTAAAAAGAGACATTCCTTGTTTTCTCCCTTTAGCCCGGAATATTCACTATTTGTAGGAGATCTTTCCCCTGACGTAGATGATGGGATGATATACGAATTCTTTGTGAAAGTGTACCCATCGTGTAGGGGTGGCAAAGTGGTTGTGGACCAGACTGGCGTTTCCAAGTAAGCTTCTTGATGCTCACTTCTGCATTTGGTACTGTACAAGGCATCTTTCCCTAACCCAACACCCTCGAGATGTTTTCAGCTGCACCTTCCATCATGCCTGACCTTTGGCCAGGCTGGCTAGAGCTGTTGGGAGATGTACCAAAAACATCTAGAAGGCATCAGGTTGGGGAAAGCTGGTATAAGGCTGTGTAAATGTGAAGATGTTTCTTCTTTCCATAATGTAGCAAAGAGATCCAGAAAGGTCTTAACTCTACTAGTTTTACAGCTTCGCTAAGGGTGCAATCCTATGGAGATAATCTGCAGCCTCCAAAGTTGGGGGCTGCTGAGTATCCAATGCAGGGATACTCAGCATTCTGAAGTTAGTTGGTTGCATCAGAGCTTATTTAGGGGTGTCACAGCACAGGGGGGTGAATACTTACGCAACCAGCAAACACACCGTTTGTTTTTGTTTACTTAACTTTTGTGCCACAATAAAAATATTTTGCTCTTTCAAAGTGTTAAGTATGTTGTGTAAATCAAATGGCAAACATGACAATTAACTCCATTTCAATTCCAGGCTGCAACACAACAAAATGTGGAGGAGTCAAAGGGGGGTGAATACTTGTGCAAAACCCTATACATTTCTAAAACATTTATGCCTTGGTTTATAAGTGTTTTACTTGACTTAATTGGTCCGTTTTTTATTCTGATGCATGTCCCTATAAACTGTATGATGATGATGATGATGATGATGATGATGATGCATTCATTCAAACGGCCTGAGAGAGAGAGAGAGTTAAAATAATTTGATGGCATTAATTCTAGTCCATAAGATATTTCAGCCAAAGTATTTGTGGTTAGCTAAAGTCCCATTGAGATCTTTCTTGGATCTGCAGCTTAGTGTACGGGCAGTCTCAGCATACACAGATAGAAGGATGCTTATATTTAACAGTGTAACGGGGTGGACCAGCATTTGCAGGTCTGTTAGAATATTGCAACATTTTTGCTGCTTTCTGAAGCCAGCAGGGCTTCACTCCTGAACATTCCAAGTCCAAGATGATAGATAGATAGATAGATAGATAGATAGATAGATAGATAGATAGATAGATATTAAAAAACAGAATTCTGAGGCAGTTTTCTCTCTCCCTTCCCACCATTGGTGTAGTGGTAAATTTTGAAGTTCAGGCCTTCCTCATGACATTCCCCATAGCCCTGCCTTCAAGGAGAGTCCCAAAAATTCCAGCCGCTATGTTGATCCGTATCATCAAACCAGTTCTAGCCATTTTCATCTCCAGCAGAAGCGAGATAATGAGTCGTAATTGCCCATTCAAGATCAAGTCACCCCCTTTTTCCCCCATTAAGACACAAAACAATATATTGTTGCCACAAAAAAATCTTTCCCTACAGCTCCTGTGAGAATTGCAGCTAAGCACATAGAGAAGAGTGCCATTGGCTACTCAAAAGCCACTGGCACTGTATCCCTCTGAGCCCTTGCTCCGCTATGCCACTCAGTCCCCACTCCCTTGGCATTGCTCTGTCTCCATGCAGAGATTTCACATTTAAGGGAACTCCACTTGGAGCACACATCCTGAGCTATTTATGGCGTCCCCCATTCGTTGGGACTGAGCCCAATAGCCAAATTCCTTATAAATCTTAATTTTTATCAGGTTGGGGTTTTTTATAGGCCACGTAGTCCGAACCCCTGCTCGATGCAAGAAAGTCAGAACTAAAGTCTCCCAACAAATGGCAGTCCAGCCTCAGTCTGCAGACCTCCAGGGCTGGACAGCCTGACATCCCTCTAAGTTCCATTGCCAAGCTGTTCTTAACAGCAAAAAAGTTTCTACTATTATTTTGAAGGGGTGGGAAGGATTCTTGGAATGGGATTTGTTCACTCTTTCTTTGCCCGTCCCTTTTCTTACTCCCTGTTCTGTTCATTTGTCTTTTGGCAGAGGCTATGGTTTTGTGAAGTTCTCGGATGAACTGGAACAGAAAAGAGCACTGGTGGAGTGCCAGGGGGCTGTTGGTCTTGGTTCTAAACCGATACGCTTGAGTGTTGCCATACCCAAAGCGTAAGTATGGTTGTAAGCGAGTGCTTAATTTAGCAATTCCTGCTGAACAAAAACATCAGTACTTGGGGGGGGGGTCTTCCTTTGAAGATGCCAGGATGTCCCTTAATTATTACAGGAACCCCTGAATATTAGAGTGTTCCCTTGTAGTTAAGAGTTGCAAAGTGACTTCTTGGAGATGTGTCAGTTGTTGGGATTGCCTCCTGTCCGCTTAGGCTACTACACCAGCTGCAGAGAGAACAGATCTAGCCTTAGTTACCTATGCACTAGTGACATCCAGGTTAGACTACCATTACATGTTCTTTGTGGAGCTGCCTTTTCAGATGGTTTGGAAACTTTAACTTGTACAGAATACAGCTGCCCAGATGTTAGTAGGGTTTGGGTGGTCTGACATGGGACATCAATATAGTTCTGGCTGCCAATGCATTTCTAAGCCCAATTCAAACTGTTGGTTTTGACCTTAATTGGCATAGGTGATTTGGAATCAGGCATTCAATGAATTGAAGAACCAGCTACATCCCTAACAACCTGCCCATGCTTTCAGAATATCTTCAGAGATCTACTTGTGTGCCTGCTGGCATGCGCAATTAAGATGGGGGACACAAGAGAGAGGGACTTTTTAGCAGTGGCCTCATGTTTATGGATCTCCATTCCCATGGAGGTCCAGATGACCCCACCTTTGCAAACCTTCAGTAGGTCGCTAAAGACCTTTTTGTTCTGAGATGCTTTTCCATGTTAAGTATATTATGCTGCTGGTGATTGATCTGGTGCTGAAATGTTTTATTTATTTGTTTATTTTATTTCATTTCTATACCGCCCAATAGCCGGAGCTCTCTGAGCGGTTCACAGCAATTAACTTGTTGATATTGCGCTGAGTCAGATGCCCCGATTCTTGCTATTGCACTTTTACCGCTATTTTATTACGGTTGGTTCTTACTGCTGTCTTTTATGCTCTTTTTATGTTGGTGGATTTGTTTTATGTTATAATTGTGATTCTATGTTTATGTTAAATCACAATTCTGTATTTACCTTGGGAGGGCTTAGCCGTAAAAGGTGCCCCCAAAATATTTCACATAAATGCTGGGCTGGTGAAGGGGCTGACTTGGAGCCGGGATGACTGGAAGGGTTAGGTGGACATAAAAATGGGCAGAGCTATTACAAATGACCATTAAATAAAATGCTTTTATGATAGATCTGGAGATTTATTTATTTTTTGAAAGATTTGGTATTGGAACGAACCCATGAAAAGGATGCTGTAGATGAAACCTTTTTTCATAAATATTTTGGAGTTCTTGTAATTCTTCCCTTTGTTCCTTCTTCTAAAAGAAACCGGCTGAAGACGGTCGAGTACAATCAGATGTACAATTATAACTATAACCAGTACTATCAACAGTATCAGAATTACTATGCCCACTGGGGATACGATCAGAACACAGGCAGTTACAGCTACAGCTACCCACAGTATGGCTACACACAAAGTACCATGCAGGTAAGGGCAGAGCAAAGCAAATTTGCAATCTTGCGAGTTTTTATGTCAAGAGATGTAAGGAAGGTTGCAATCGTAAGCGTATGTACCAGAACATAAGACCTGTTGAATACAATGGGACATCTGAGTAAACATGCATAGGATTGTACTTAAAGGCCCCATTCAGAAGACACCTTAAACCACAGCTTTAACCACGGTGGTTAAGCCAGGAAGCCGAGTTGCATACAGAAGGCCCCTTAAACCATGGCTTTAACCATTGTGAATAAGGCAAAAAGCCTTATTCATCATGGTTAAAAGCCATGGTTTAAGGTGTCTTCAGAACGTGGCCAGAGTGTTACAAATGATCAGGAAGCAACTTTCAATGGACTAGCTGTGTTAGTCTGTTGCATGAAAGGGCTCCTCTTCATATGAATTCTCTGTGCCATGCCAAGCACAGCTAGCTTTCCTCTAGTAACTCCAGTCATTTATGTGTGGTGATTGCTCACACACCTTCTAGAATGTATTACTTGCTTGTTAAACCATAAATTAGTGTAGTATAAAACTGTGCATATGTGAATGCAATCAGAATTTTCTGTAACAAGCATGTGACCTATTGAATATTTCCTAGGGGTAGGGGGATAGGTTGAACTAAAGTTCTGAACGATCGTGTTTATTCTTTCTGGCAGTAAATATAGCGATGGAAAACACTTTATTTGATTATTCCAATTTATACCACCCCTTGCCATAATTAGTTGCCCAAGGTGGCTAATAGCAGCAGTGTATTATCAGAAGTAGTATGGTATAGCATCAAAGGAGGAGATTGGAGGCATTTGCTTCCTTGTCTAAACTAACCACAGTTTCTCATTATGTCCAAACAGTGGTTGATTTTAAACTAACCGTAATCTGACCCGCAGTTAATAGCCCACAGTTAATTTAAACAAGGAGGCGGATGGATCTGATCTCCTCCTGGCATGTATCAAAGAGGAGCAGAGGATGCTTTCAAGATATGCCTAAAGCAGGGCAATACATTTGAAACAACAGCCAGCAACAACAGAGAATAGAAAAATGAATTGCCTTGGCAGGCTGAAGGCCTAACTAAACATCTGTCCACACAGGACTGTCAGAGGGGCTAAACAAGCTTCCCCATGAAATATGCCTATTATGCATTTGCTATAGTAAAGAAACATCTTATGATTCCCCTTACAATTTGTAACTTTTACTATTGCAGACATATGAAGAGGTTGGTGAAGATGCATTAGAAGGTAAGTTTGCTTATTGTGATTTTGTGCAGGGAATAGCAATTCACTTTTATCTGCTTGATCCTAAAGGATCCCAATCTGGAGAGGTTCTGGAGCAGCAAGAGGTTCCAGGAATGTAAGAGCTTGGGGTGCTTTAGGACCTTTATGAAGTAACCTATTCATGATTCTATGGATGTGTTTCCCCACTTGGTTTAAGATCCTGGCATGTTCTGTGACTAGTAACCATCGTTTCCCTGTTTGGACAGAACAGGAAACCATAATCAATTAGAGACTTCCTAGTTTTAAGCATAGCTCATGCAAAGGGTCTGCATTTGTGGGCAAAATGTTTGTTCATATTGGGGCTTGTTAAGCCGATACTCACTCATGTAGGCTTCCTTTCCTTTTCAGACCCCATGCCCCAGATGGATGTGGGCGAAGCCAACAAACAGTTTATGGAACAGAGTGAAGAACTCTACGATGCCTTGATAGAATGTCACTGGCAGCCTTTGGACAGTGTCTCTTCAGAGATTCAAGCCATGTAATTGCCTCGTTGCTAACGCGCCGTCTCCGAGCGACATGCCAGCGTGCCCTGGGCTCTTGCCAAGCACACGGATGCTGCAGCTGCAAGTGGCTTGCCCCCTCCTTTCCTCCAGATCCTTAATTCACGAATACAGAGGGGAGCTTGCGGCCCTTCCTGTTACGCACTGAGGAGCATCGTGGGCACTTTTATTCATGCTGAAATTCAAACTCAGACACTTATGTTTCTTCTTCTTTTTTTTTCCCCTTCCCCCCACTTTTTTTTTTGTGGTCCTGAGACAGACTCGTTTATCCTTGTCAAGGAGTTGTAATTTATAAACTTTAAAAAAAAGATGGTGTGGTAGGGAAACTTTTACTTCCATGTACAATAAAAAAATATCTTTTACACAGTAGGCAGGATATCCGGTGTTCTCCTCCATGGTATAAATGGGAATATAAGTCACCGAAGAGGATTCATGGAAATGTCCTGTCGTTCTTCTGTGCTGAGAGGAGTCTCATCACAAGCCGCTTTGAAGTGAAACTGTGCCATATGAGGGACCGTTCTTCTTTAGTGAGGACAGGGTGTCTTTGAGCAAGGCTTCTGGTTTATTTTCACAGTGGGTGCAAACCTGCTTGAATCTACTTCACGCTCTTTTTTCAGAAGTATACCCACCTTAGGCTGAGTGGGAGAGACTTGAAAGCATAGTTACTGCTGGCCAATCTTGGACCTTATCACTGTTAGTGTAGGGCATGAGGACAAAAGTGGGAGTTCAGAAACTTGGAGGACTACAGTGGCCGCTTTTGCAAATGGGCATCCCTGCCAACGCCAGGTAGGTCTTGGGGAAAACCTCTGCCTGAAACTTTAGAAAGCTACTAAGCAATAATGTAGACACTACTGAGCTAGGTGGACTCGTGGTCTGACTCATAATAAGGCAGTTTCCTCTGTTCCTATGGCATGGGATCAGAAACATCAAGGCTGAGCGGTGGCAACACCCTTAGAAGAGGCCTTCTCTCGCAAACAGGAAGAAATGCCTCTTCTGCGACATCGCTACAACAAAGTTTTCCCTTCAGAACTATTACTTTATATGCAAGTTTATGCAGATTTACTAATGGATCTGATCAATCCAGTAATGGCATATTCTAATGCATGTCTTCTCAGGTGTAAGGCCCACTGAGTTCACGAGTTTAGTTCCAAGTAAACATTTAGAGAAATTTAAGCACTCTTGCAGAAACCTGATTTTTGTGTGATGCCATCTATGTAACAAAGTGGCTCTTTTTGCCTTGCCCAGAGAAAGATCAGAGAGATAAAATTATTTTACATTGCTGCAGAGACACAGAGCTTTGATTTGTTTGAAGGCCTTTTTCTATGTGCTCATGCAATCTATTCATGTTATGATGCAGCATATAAAAGTTTATCTTTGTATTATTTCATTGACTTGTTTCAGTACATATGTCTTGGCCCTTGGCCTGAATAATAAAAGTTTAT
Source organism: Anniella stebbinsi (assembly GCA_029215795.1). Lineage (NCBI taxonomy): Eukaryota > Metazoa > Chordata > Lepidosauria > Squamata > Anniellidae > Anniella > Anniella stebbinsi. The sequence continues at coordinate 81,259,449 of JARDYH010000007.1, forward strand.
TCTGGTATGCAGCCCTACATGCACTTCCTAAGGCAGCCTTCCCCAATCTTGTGCCTTCCACCTCCCATCAACTCCAGCCAACATGAGTATGGATGGTGGAGGTGGTTGGAGGGCACTGGGTTTGGGAAGGCTGTAGTAAGGAGTAAGTACTGTTTGGCACAATGGAACCTGATTCAGAGTAAACTTACATTGCATTGTAAGGTGTGTTTTGTAAGCAGTAGGCAGACCCTAACGTAAAAATCAGGGTACCCCACCAAAAATGCTCCATCCAAGGCATTAGAAGAAAGGGGATGTAGTTCAGTAGAGTATTTTTTGTGTGCAGAAGGTCTGAGGTTTAATCCTGGCTCTCTCCAGTTAAAATAGCTGGGCAACCTGGTACCTTCCAGATGATATTGGAGTTCAATTGCCATCTGCCTGGTCAATGGACAATATCTGGAGTGCCATAGGTTCCCAACTCCTAAGTATAAAGGGTCAGGAAAGACTTCTACTTGAATAGCTGGAACAATACTGAGCAAGATGGACCAATCATTTGATTTAGTATAAGCTCAGGTCCTATGATCCTATTCATTCAGCAGCGTAAAAAGAATTTAAAACGGGCAGGCATCTTGCAGCCATGTTTGGACCTACAATTCCCATCGTCCCTCACAATTGGCTATCATGGCAAGGGCTGATGGGAGTTATAGGCTAAAAAATCTGGAAGACCCCAAGTTGCCCACCCCTGGAAAAGAAACTATAGAAAAAAAGTGAAGACCCCAAAGTTCTTGTTGAACGTCCCACCCTTTTCCATCCATGTGCCAATGACCACGCTGGCTGGAAATCATGGAAGTTGCTGCCCAACACATCTGGAAGGCTCATCTGGTTGGGGGAAGGGTGACTTAAACTTCCCTTTCCCAGGCAAAATATATTCCCTGGCCGGCTTTCTGTGCCTGCCGCTTGATTGTTCTCCAGCACTAGGCTGACCATATGAAAAGGAGGACAGGGCTCCTGTAACTTTAACAGTTGTAGAGAAAAGGGAATTTCAGCCAATGTTATTTGTATGCAATTAGTTCCTGGTGAAATTCCCTCTTCATCACAACAGTTAAAGTTGCAGGCACTGTACTAGAGTGACCATATACAAAAGAAGGCAGGGCCCCTGCAACTTTAACTGTTGTGATGAAGAGGGAATTTCACCAGGAACTAATTGCATACAAATGACACTGGCTGAAATTCCCTTTTCTCTACAACTGTTAAAGTTACATGAGCCCTGTCCTCGTTTTCATATGGTCATACTATCCAGCACCAGGGAGAGTGATGACAAAAATTAGGTTGACCAGATAAAATCCAGGTCAGGGCTCATGTAACTTTAACACTTGCAGAGAAAAGGGAATTTCAGCCAGTGTCATTTGTATGCAATTAGTTCCTGGTGAAATTCCCTCTTCATCACACCAGTTAAAGTTGCAGGGGCCCTGCCTTCTTTTGTATATGGGCACTCTAGTATAGTGCCTGCACCTTTAACTGTTGTGATGAGGAGGGAATTTCACCAGGGACTAATTGCATACAAATGACACTGGCTGAAATTCCTTTTTCTCTACAACTGTTAAAGTTACATGAGCCCTGACCTGGATTTTATCCGGTCACCCTACAAAAACTCCCTAAGGGGCAATTGCAAGAAAAACTACATTTCCCAAAAGCCTTTTCAACGCTCTTTTTGTAAAACAAATAGACGGAAAAGGGCCTATGTCTCCCAGCATGCCCCAGCCTGGCTAGAGATGCGTAGGATTGGCTCTTTTTTTTTTTTTTTTAAAGGAGCCAATCGGAGCTGGCGTTAATCGGAAGATCTATAAAAGGCCAAGTTGCAGATGCGCTCTTCCTTTCTTCACACTTTGTCGCTGGGTGGAAGGTTAGTACTCGTTACTTGTGGGGAGACTGTAATCCGTTGCCATCCTCTTTCCTTTTCGGACTGATTCGTGGTTTGACTCTTGATACTGTAACTAGAGATCCCACCCTTCCCATTTAGGAGTGAATTGCAACCAAGCGAGGATAGGATCGGTATCCTTTGTGGGGCTGCAATAGGGGCGGATTTGTTCGGTCGCGGCCGCATGGAGTTCCTTCGTTGGAAATCGTACCGAGTGGGCACTGGGGGGGGGGAGGGAGTTTAGCTAGGCTGACCATCTGAAAAGGAGGACAGGGCTCATGTAACTTTAACAGTTGCAGAGAAAAGGGAATTTCAGCTGGTGTCATTTGTATGCAATTAGTTCCTGGTGATATTCCCTCTTCATCACAACAGTTAAAGTTGCAGGCACTGTACTAGAGTGACCAGATACAAAAGAAGGCAGGGCCCCTGCAACTTTAACTGTTGTGATGAAGAGGGAATTTCACCAGGAACTAATTGCATACAAATGACACTGGCTGAAATTCCCTTTTCTCTGCAACTGTTAAAGTTACATGAGCCCTGTCCTCCTTTTCAGATGGTCAGCCTAAGTTTAGCCCTGCATTTTTGCTTAGTGGAGCTTTGGTGGGAGGAGGCTTATTAGGGCCAGGACAGACATGACTTTAAATCTGTGTGTAGCAGCCACGTCTTTGCTCCATTCTTACTCTGGAGAAGGCGAGGGGTTCCCGATCCAGATTGTGAAAGCGCGCATATGCAAGGGTCCCCATCCGAATCAGGGGCCTTTACTTTGGAGTAAAAAAAAAAATGAATGGAAGAAAATAGGATGTTGGTGCTAGGTACAGATTTACGATGCAATCCTACACATGTTTAGACAAAGAAAAAAGTTCCTACAATTCCCAGCATTCCCCAGCCAGCATGGGCTGGCTAGGGAATGCTGGGAATTGTAGGGGTTTTTTTTTCTTGTCTAAACATGCGTAGGATTGCGTCTTTAAAGTCATGTCTTTTTTGGCCCTCAAAAGGGAAAGCACAAGTTGCTAAGGCGTGTGCCTCCACCCACCTTCAGTAAGTCCAAAGGTGTCTTGTAGCCCATCACCTGGTAAGGAGAGGATAGCTTCTGTTTTCAGAAGCAAACTTTTTCAAAAGGGGCTGATCCACATTCTCCAGGCAGGTGCGTGCCTGTTATCTGCTGTGAATTCTTCGTTGTGCTTGCATGCAACACTGTCTGCTTTGGGGAGTGTAAAGATTTTTTACTGTCGCCCTTCCAGACATTGCTATATGATGGGGTGACCATATGGAAAGGAGGACAGGTCTCCTGTATCTTTAAAAGTTGTATTGAAAAGGGAATTTCAGCAGGTATCATTGTTACATGCAGAACCTAGTGAAATTCCTTCTTCATCACAACAGTTAAAGCTGCAGGAACTCTGCCCTCTTGTGTCTGGTCAAGAGGGCAGGGCTCCTGCAGCTTTAACTGTTGTGATCAAGAGGGAATTTCACCAGGTGCATGCATACAAGTGACTCCTGCTGAAATTTCCCTTTCAATACAACTGTTAAAGATACAGGAGCCCTTGTCCTCCTTTCCATATGGTCAGCCTAGCATATGATGATGCCTCCTTCCAGGTCAAGATAATTTGGCCATCTAAACTCAGGGTTGTCTTTTGGGATTAGCAGCAGCTCTCTGGGCTTCAAGAGTAGGCAACCTGTGCCCGTCTAGTCATTTTGGAGTACAGCTCCCATCATTCCTGACAGTTGGTCATGCTGGCTGAGGCAGGTGGAAGCTGCAGTCTCAAAAGACCCGGAGGGCCCTAGAGTGCCTACCCCTGCTCCAGGGTGTTGGGCAGGGGTCTTTCCCATTGCCAGCTACCTGATCTTTTAGCTGGAAATGCAAGATCTATTTGGTTATTTGTGCCTTCAAACCACCCTTCCCAAACTTGGAGGCCTCCAGATGTGTTGGGCTATGATTCCCATTGATGAAAATACATTTACATTGGTACCGGGTTCATAGAATCATAGAATAGTAGAGTTGGAAGGGGCCTATGAGGCCATCGAGTCCAACCCCTTGCTTAATGCAGGGGAAGCGGTTTCAGACCAGAGCTCGCTGGGGATTGTGGAAGTTGTAGTCCTAGTGCATCTTGAAGGGCACCAGGTTGGGAGATGTTGTGCAATCCTATGTGTCTTTAGACTGAAAACATGCCTACAACTCCCAGCATGCCCCAGCCAGTGTAAAGACACTTAGGATTTTACCTTTGTACACACTCTCCCGAAATTCTGATAAAGGTGTCTAACTCAGTGCTGCTTTCCCATCCAGCCGTATGCTAGTTTACTTCCCATCTCTCTGCCGCTGCCTCTTCCTCTTCCTTCTCTCCAGCCTCCTCTCCATTTCACTGTTCTTTTTTGAGACAATTATGTAATGTGACCAGAATATTTTTTGCTGTTGCAAGTGATTCTTGAGGTCAAGGAGAAGTGTGGATAGCAATCAATCAATGCCTTAAAATATTTTTGGCTGTATCTTGGAACTGGAAGGCTGATCTGTACATGCAGTACTCATTTGCCTAAAGTTTATTGAGTATGTTTGCTTATTCTCTAACTTAAAAAGCTGTACTTCCATATTTACAGGCAAACACGGGTAATTTTGGTGGACTCTTAATAACCTTGTTCTCCCATCCAGAATCTCTTAGTCACGGACATCTCGATCACCAAATTTACCTGTTCATTGGTGCAGGTTACTGTGCTGTTAAAGGCATAATGACATGGGCCCAGTTGAAAAGTTGGTAACCAGAACTAGGTGGTATATTACTCTGTACTAGCTTCTAAAGCTGGATGTGCTGGAAACTGACAATCAGTTCACTTTTTAATGGCCTAACACAGTGCAAGGAAAGCTGAGGGCTGTAGCTCAGAGCCACATGCTTTGCATGCCAAATATTCCAGGTTCAATTCGCAGCATCTCCAGGTAGGACCAGGAAAGATTGTTGTCCGAAACCCTGGAGAACTGCTGCTGGTCAGTGTAGATGGACCAGTGGTTTCACTTCCTACAAGATTGCTTTGGACTACAACTCCCAGGACCTCTGACTGTTGGCTATGCTGGCTAGGATTGATGGGAGTTGGCTCTGTGGAAGAGCATCTGCTTTGCATGCAGAAGGTCCCAGCTTCGATCCCTGGTATCTCCTGGTAGGACAGGGAACATTCCTGCCTGAAACCCTAGGGAGCTGCTGCCAGTCAGTGTCGACAAGATTGGGCTAGAAGGACCAATGATCTGACTCGGTGTAAGGCAGTTTCCTATATTCCTATGTTATCCAAAACACCTGGAGGGCACCAGGTTGGGGAAGGCTGATCTATGTTTTTCAGGGTTTCGAGATAGGATTCTTTCCCAGTCCTACCTGGAAATGCAACCTGGGACTTTTTGCATGGAAAACAAAGCCCTCTTATCGCTGAGCTATAGCCCTTGGCTTTCCTTCCCCTGTGTTGGCACACTATATTCCCTCCAAAGGCTAAATAGGGGCAGTTGGAAGGCATGGAAAAGAGTTCTGCATTTTACAAACGTTCTCAACCAAGGGATGAACAGGGTGTGGTGTTCCTGCTGCTCTTCCTTGCGCTGTTTACATGTCATGGTGACTTTGTGTTCCTTCTCTCCTGTTCCAGCCATGAATGCAAGGCACTGGAGCAGAGGCCAAAAATGGCTTGTGAAACGGCAGACCGGTCTTGCTTTCCTTACCCCACTGGGAATGAAACAGGTATTGTAGCCTTATTTATTTTATTTATGGTGTTTATATACTGCTGAATATAGTAGCAATGAGCCATTCTGTGAGGAGGGATCATAAAAGACCACGGTAGCTGGTTCTGCTTTGATCAAGGTAGCCCTGGGGTGATCGCAAGTTCAAATCCTATTGCAAGCCACAGAGTGGGATCAAGACTTGGCCATATTTTGAGTAGACCCATTGAAATCAATGGGACTTAGAAGCCTGGTTCCAACTATCTGCAAGGGGAGGGTTGCCTAAGGCTTCTATTTTGGAAGGTAATACTGCAGAATGACTTCGTATTCAAATGCGTGCCTACTCAAAGAAGGGGGACCAATGCACATTTCCCTCCAAAATGGGGATTTGTATAAAAGCCAGTTGAGACATGACTATCTTTGCGAGTGGCATTTAGGCGGGCCCTCCAGGAGCTTAAAGTGGACATGACAGAAAAGCATAATAAAACTAGGATAGCTGCTGGTGCTGTAGTTGTAACTGGAGCTGAATAAGGATGCTGACGAGAGCTTGTTTGTACCCCATCCCATGATCTGAAAAGGCAAGTCAGGGCCATCCTATCTGCATCCTGCCCTACCCTTCGAAAGCATGTGCATCACTCAGAGCAGCTTATATTAATGTAAAATTACAATATCCTCTTAAAACAGCAGTACCAACAAAATATGGTAGAGGAGGTTTACAGTACGTTTCTTTGTCTTTGCATGTGACCTGAACAGTGGTGATCATCCTGATGGCAAGTTTTAAATCGAAGCATGCATTCATGTTTAATTAGAGGAGATTAGAGCATTAACAGCCTTTGTAGCTATAGAGCTTGCTTATTATATTTGGCTTGCCTCAGAGTCTGATGCAGGGCGTCCTGATTTGCCTGGCCTGGGCCAGCAGAACAATAGTGTTGTCTGGTGCAATATTGCCAATATTTCCATCCGGGAAGAGGATGGAAGACTAGGCCAGCCTAGCCTCCTTCCCGCATATTTGTCTTTGAAAGCCCCTGGTGGCCCTATCGAAGCTGCGTCTGTCTCTCCTGTGGCTGACGTGGTCAAAAAGGAGCCAAAAGTAACTTTTTCCCTTGACGGTCGCTGTTCAGCTTCTCCTTGTATAACTGTCCAGCAACACTTTTAGGAAAATACACATTTTTTTCCCTTTGTGTTTATGGATGCAACTTGAGTGTGAAACCAGGTGGAGGATTTGATTTTTAGAAAGGCAAGAACGTTCTGCATTTTGTGATGAAAAACAGGTGGTGTGTAATGCTTAGTATCGGAGCAAGACTGGGAAAAATCGATCCCAATCCAAGCATAAAAGGCTCACTGAGGACCATAATTTTAAGGTTTTGTAGTTGGTTTTTCAAATTTAGTTTTAAAAAATAGAAAAACTTGCAAAACCAATATACATACTCAATATATTTGTGAAATAGAACTTAATAGTTTAAACTCAAATATGCCATGCTTTAATTTCAAAACGAAAAGGATTGATGCATGAACAAGGCTTCATAGCTCATAAGCTGAAACAGAAATGCATACATCTAAATCAAGGAAAGAAACTTTGTGCCCCCAAAAATCTCTTGCAGATATTCTTTGGGGGGGGGGAAATCTTGGCCTGTTGGAACAGTCTTTAAAAATTAGGAATAGCATTAATCCTTCTAGCGTTTTAAAAGTAGGATTCAACAATAATTAGTAATAGCAATGAAAAATAAATAAATAGGTAGTGCTGTAGAAAATATTTTTTACTATCAGTGCGCATGGCGCATAATGGAGTATAGTCCCTGCTCAGGGGAGGTTTCCAATCTGAAATTTGGCACAGGTGAAGGGAAAGGAAATGGCAGCAGGAATGAATAGGTTAGGCTGCTAACCCTTTTGCAGCAAATGGTTTGTGAACATGCTTAAATCATGGTTATGTAGCCACCATGGTTAGGAATGGTTCACATGACACACTGAGCCATGTTTAGCTCAAAATGCTTAACCGCTGTGGGTTAGCATGTCATCTGAACAGGGTTATTGTGACATCGTTTACACAAGGGATGGGCAGACTCAGGTTTACAGGATCTAGGGTTCCCCCCCCCCCCCTTAGAATTGTGAGATCCACCAACTGGAGCTAGATGCAAGATAGTGACTCGGGCAGGTGGAAATGCAGTAAGAATTGAACAGGGAGACTCAGGGTTAGCCCAGGAATTTGTGTTCAATATCAGAACCATGTTCCTTCCACACAATTTTCTACTCCTTGCCCCCACCCCCTTCCAGCATCCTTTTTCAGCAACCTAATTTAAGAGGGAAGGGAAAGCATTTTAGGTGCTGCTGCTGTTAGACAGTTGAGGGTCAGGGATACTTGCCGATCTGCAAACCACCAGATCTAGCAGTAAATTCTGCCCTATCTTCTGCCCGTTCCTTGGTGATACCATTCTTCTTTTGTGGAAAAGCTTCCAATTTTTTTTGCTAGTGGCATTTGAGCAGCCTGCCACAGGTGATGCATGATTTGCCCGTCCTCACTCTGTTCCACAACCAAGAGAAATATCTAATGACGTGTGATCCAATGGGATAAGGAAATGGATAAATCCTATGCGGGGAAACATGGGTCTGATTTACAGAGATGTGGGAGTGACTGTATTGTATCAGCAATTGCTTTCTATCTCATGTCTTCTCCGAATTCCCTTTCAAGGAAAGAGAAAATGAGATGGTGTCTTGTCTATGGCTCAGAGATTTGCCCTCTTATGGCGGTCCGTAGAAGCCTGTGCTGAACACAGGTAAGTTTCAGTCTCGAGGAGAGTCTTCTCTGGAGTTTGAAGGTGACTGGAGAAAATCCAGTCATCTTAGAGTGCAACCTTATGCATGTTTGGATGTGTGTGTGTGTGGGGGGGGGGGAGTCCTACAACTCCCAGCATTCCCCAGCCAGTGTAGCTGGCTGGGGAATGCCGGATGTTGTAGGATTTTTTTTACTGTCTAAACATCCGAAGGGCAATGCCCTTAGTCTCCATACTAATTCAGTCCATGTTCTTATTGGCCCTGTGGGCTGCATGTTAAACCAAGAGCTATGGCTTAGCAGATAGCCAGAGGATCTCCAACAACATGCAAGAACAAAACGGGAGGGACTTTGACTTCTCAGGCTTTTGTTAGCTGCAGTTGTCACTCGACTCTCCTACAAAACACCCACTTTCTGGAAGGTGTGAAACTCGTCCGTAGATTTTTCAAGTCCTGTTTTCCCTACTCTTTTGTGCGTTCCTATGGGTGGCTTTTATCTCTGGGAAGCTGCAAAATAGAGGTACTTCCCAGACGATTCATCGTATTGCACCCTGTAATGTCCTGGTACCATGAGGTTTTGAAACTTGGCTTGTTTAAACTGACATTGTCTTGAGTTTTTAATATCTCCCCCACCCCCCCAAAATACAAGATGCAAACAATCCTGCTCAATATGCTTGAGCAGCCTGAATGGTTTTAATCCAGCTACATTCTACGTTTTTCTCTCTCCTTTTTTAAAACAATCAGGTATCACCTGGAGGCACTCAAAGGCTTGAATGGAGGTCCTTCTCCTGTTGCAACTGACTAGGCTAGCAGCTTGTCCTGCCAAAGGTACCGTATAGGTTTTCCCATCCTACGAGATGAAAAGGAGATGTGGGGTGAGGATTTGTAGCTTCTCTTAGCCTCCCTATCCCTTTCCCATCAGATCTGAATACCGATCTTATGGTCAAGAAGGAGGGAAAGTAAAATGGAAGCTGGCCCTTGCATCTTTGCTGGGGCGAATCCTGCATTGAACTGGGCTGGCTTGAAACAGTGTCCATTTGGACCCTCGCCGGGTCTTGCTAGTCCCACGAAACAGGCTTAAGTGGGTGCCATTTGTCTTTCATGTCATTTTCCATTTCTTTGATTTATTACATTTTAATGTAATCCTACTTCTAAGGGCCTCAAGGTGGTGTATTGTTTTAGTTATTGTTCATTGTTGCATTTATAGCCTGCCTTTTTACCCTTCTAACGACCCTGTGAGGTAGGTTAGGCTGAGAGTCAGTGCCTGGCCCAAAGTCACCCAATGAGCTCCATGGCAGTGTGAGGACTTGAACCCGGTCTCCCCAACCCTCGTCCTGCACTTTAGCCAGTATACCCCCCAAAAGTGTGTGTTGTCCTCCCTTATTTTCTATCCTCAACACCCCTGCGAGGTAAGCTAGCTTGAGAACAAGTGAGCAGCCCAAAGTTGGATGATACAAGTTGGACTTCAGATCCCATCATCTTTTATAAAAAGGTTATATAGATGGAGACTGAATCCCGTATTATTAACAAAAGAAGAGACAAGAGGGAAAATAAAAAAGGGTATAGAAAGATATTTTGAAGAAAATAGAACAGGAGAAACCTCAGAAAGGATCAGATGGGAAGCTGCAAAAGCAACTATTAGAGGGGAAGGTATAAAGCATTTAAGTGAAATTAAAAGGAGGCAGAGAAGTGAAAGAAAGATTAGACAAAGAAATAAGAAGGTTAACGGAACAATACGAAAAGATCCCATCATCTTTCACCATGGGCTATGCTGGCTAGGGATGATGGGAATTGCAGTCCAACATCTGGAGCGCCACAGGTTTATTAATTTGATTTGCATCCCACCAAGAAAATGGCACTCAAGGTGGCTAAGTTGTCCTGTCCCCCCACCCCCAGTGATAAAGGCTGCAACCATGTATCCTTTTACTTGTGGGTAAGTCCCATTGAATTCAACAAGACTCCTGAGGAGACATGACAAGGGATTGCACTAAGTTTTCCAAATTTAGGGCAGGATTGATGGAAACGTCTGTTTTCCTTCTCTTTTTCCTTTATAGGAGTGGTATGTTGAGCTTCTGTTCTCCTTTGGAAGAGGTTCTGAGCAGTTGGAAGGACAACATCTTCAACAAGGTAAGGCCCAATTGTCAACAGTAGCAAAGCAGCTTGGTGTTGCTACCATTCATAAATCTGTGTTGGGTAACAGGTACTCAAAGCACATGGCTGATCTAAAGCCCAGCACTGCCTTTGTCTGGTCGATGATGACTCAAGTTTGTAATGGTGACGGCTGGATGAATCCTGCGGATATGGGGCTGAGACCAAGCAGATAACGTTGGTGGCATAGTTTTGTTTCCAAAGGGCAAAGTTCTTCTTGTATTGCTTCCCAGCCATTGCAAAGGGCAGAGGGTTCAACAATAACCCACGCACAACCACTGAGTGTGGGTTAACGTGTTACGTGAGTGGTCCCAGTGGCTTGGATCCAGATTTAGTCATACTTAAGAAGGGGCCAATTTAAGTCCCGTTGATATCAGTGACCCTGTTCATAAGACTTGCTAAGCCGCAGTGGTTGCGCATTTTGAGCTAAACATTATGGCTTAGTGTGTTGTCTGAACAGGCCCAATGGGTTTATTCTAAGTATGATCAAATATCAAACCCCTTGTATTTTAGTGATTCTCACCTGGTAAGTATTGCAGAACGTGAATACACCTGTTTCCGTAACTTGCCTGTAATGCCTAAGCATTCTATGGTGTGTGTTCTGATCTCTGGTGTAATTAACAGCAAGGTTTTTTTTTAAAAAAACTCCCCAGATTAATTAAATATTTCTTTTAGGTTTTCAAAGACCCCTTGGAATTCATCAGGAGCACTGAAGGAACAAGAATTATCGGCAAAGAAGTTTCTGAGATTCACCAACAGCAGTGACTGAATTAGTTGTGTTTCTGCAATTGTGTGGAATTAAAGGACGTTTGTTTCTTTCATGAGGTCTTCAGAATTTTTTCCCCCCTTCTCCTTTGCAAGGATTGCCTTTAAGAAGTGCTGTGTCCTGCCTTCTTACTATGGGTAACATATAGGCCACGAAAGCTTATGCCCCAATAAATGAATTGCTGCAAGTCTATTTTAATTGTGAACTGCCCAGAGAGCCTTGGCTATTGGGCAGTGTAAAAATGTAATAAATAAATAAAATAATTTGTTGTTTTTGCTGCAATAAGAGAGCCAGTGTGGTGTAGCGATTAACATCTTGGACTTGGGGGATCCAGGTTCTAGTTCCCGCTTGGCCATGGAAACTCACTGGGTGACTTTGGCCAGTCAGTGGCTCTCAGCCTAACCAACCTCACAGGATTGTTGTGAGGATAAAACAGAGAGGAGGGTTATGTAAGCCGCCTTGGGTTCCTTGCAGGAAAAAAGGTGAGTTATAAATTAATACAAATAAACAGTCTTTATTTTGAAATAAAATAAAATGGTTACCCCCCCCCCCCCCCCCCAGAAATCACCCATCTGGCACATGTACCAGTATGTTCAAATTTCTGAAACAGACATTGGTCCTACTTTTGTGAGGTTAAGGTTTAAATGGCGTGTTTCCAGAACACCAAAATACTTAGGATAATGTACAGATTTTATTTGATGAGATTTTCCCAGCAACAAGCATGGCATCTCAGGACGTATAGTTATCCCTATGAGAGGGGAGGAAGCGAGGGGTTGCCCTTGCTTCTGGCAGTGTAGGCAGGGAGCTAGTTACCCTGGTAGGCTGCTGCCACCACCCCTTCTAGACAACTCCAGGGGACTCTCAGACCTTACAGGACTCTCCTAGTGTTTAAGAAATAAGGGTTCAACCCTCACCCTCTATTTCAAAGCCCTAAACCCGAAACTTTAAACAGAAGTAGCCAAACAAGAGTGGATTTAGTACCAAGGTTTGCTTGGGAAGAAGGTATTAAGTTTATTTACATGGGGAAAGGAATAAAGGCATACAAGAACCAGAGTAACATTTGGGAACAATACTTCAGGCAGAAAATAAACGCTACCCTCGTCTACGTACCTAGACAGGTCTTCAATAGGCCTGTTGGTGATGTTCAAAGAAGGAAGACAAGGTTTCATCCCCCTTTTATGCTTAAGATCCTGACAACTATGTAGAGCTCTTTTAGCCAATCACAGGCTGGCTGGAACAGGTGTTTCTAAACCCTGGGATGGGGAAACAGTTGTCACGGGGACGCAACTGAGATCTTTCTGTTTAATTAACAGAAGGGCTCAGGAGACATCTCCGAATAATCTGCATGCAGGTGGCGGAATCGCATGTAACTCGTCTGGCTAAATGGGAGTATTCCAGCCAGTTGGAGCCTAAAAGAAAAATGGGTGTCCCTGACCTGCAAGAGAAGCCTTATAATGCCATTAATTGGCTCCTGTTCAACAATTGTACATTCAAAAGTCCAGATAAAAGTGGACAATGGCCTGGTTTTACTTACCAACGTAGTTTTTTAAATGAAACAAGTCAACATTGGCAGAGTTGAAGGAGGCAGCATTTTCTTCATGCCATTTGACTGAAGCGTGTTAAATATTTGAGATCAGAGTGTATGCATGCTTTGAAAAGAACATGTTGATGTTTGCAAGCTTCTTTTCATGCATGACTGATACTTCTGGAAATCTGCATCTTTTAAAAAAGAAAATGCAAAGGGCATGAGGACATATAGGAATGGTAGATTTGCCAACTTCATTTAATATCCACAGCTGGCAGAAATTCCACAGGTCAGGATCACCATGCTGCCAATAGTGGTGTGTTGTTGAATTTCTTACCTGTTGAGCATCTTTCAAAGAACTGCTGGAAAAGGTGTCAATGCTAGTGATTTTAAGAGAATGTAGCAGGCGTCTGATTTGAATAGGTTTCTCCCACCCATTCTATCAGTGGTGAAATGTGGAGGGGAGAGAACTGAATGGTAAATGGATTATACTGTAAACTTCAAAAACAGATTTGTTTACTTGTTAACAGAAAAGAGCAAAAAAAACCACATATGAGCCAAATGTAAAATGGTCATTTCATTAATACAAGCCTTTGAGATCCAGAAAGCATTCCTTGACTGACAGCCATGTTTTTTTTATTGGCATTGAGTGTTTTTTAATATAATAATGGTGTTTAAAGTTTTTGTATCTCTATTAAGCAACACATATCCTTTAAAAATTCCCAAAAAGAATCTGAAGAGTCACATCTGAGTTCTCTTCTGCAGATTTCCTGTCTTGGGCTATTTTAACCCTGAGTTGTTTTTCAGTTCTATTTATTTCCCAAAATATTGCATGTCATCTTCGCTCATTTATGTCAAAAGCAGAAACTATTAAAGATATCACCTTAACCAGCCACCCTGCCAGACTCCTTATCTGAAGCCCATATTTTTTCCCTGAGCTTTGCTGGGATATACTTCAACCATGTTTTTCACATGTCACTTGGGTTAACAACAGCAGGCTCAGACGTACGTGAAAATTTAACAGCATGTTAGGGTGAATCCATTTACTTTAATCAAATTATTCAAGCTTTCTATGTAAGTGTATTTCATAGTTTTAATGCTCTTGTGACAAATTTGTTCTCGCTTAGGAATATTATGATATGAGATTTGCTGCCTTTAATTGGATTGTGGATTAGCAGGTAACGTATCCCATACCATAGTTTAGGGTCAAGGTGTCACTAATTGTAAATTTTCAAAATTCCTGAATTAACGCACAGCTTTTAGATAGAGGGCTCTAAGATCTTTTATTGTAAACTCTTAAGCAGTTTTTACGATTTAGGATATATGAGCATTAAACATACATCAATACATTGTAGCATACTCTTGTTTGTGATGGAAACTGCTTTATAGCAAAACATTTCAAAATCTTTCTATAGATATATGCTTAAAATGTTTAAAGCAATAAAATTTTAAAATTTAATTTTTTTTTAATGTTTAAATCTATAAACTGGATGTGCTACTAGTGGTAATTTGTTTAATTTTTGGAGTCCTATATTGTGCATATCACATTGCCAGCATATTGGTTGATACATCATAGTTGCAAACAACACACATTTTAAAAGCATTTTAAGTTTGGTTCTAGGAGGAGTGCCTTTAAGGATTAAAGAATTTTATCCAATTACATTTCTGAGCTTGTAGCAAAAAGCGAGCAAAGGAGTCAAGGAAAACAGTTGACATTGTCCTCCTGAGGACAGATGTTGAGTCCTGTGAGAAGTGAGGTGTACTTTGCCTCTAAAATTTAAACGATTGTTGATGAACTTGCTTATGTATGTTTCCCACAAAAGAAGAATTTATTTAACTAGTAATATCTTTCCAAAGGTTCTCAGCTATGATTTTGGAGTAATATATTTCCTTCATATCTTGTCAATGTTTCTGAGCAACTTTTTTAAAGTTCCCCAAACAGGAATCCACCTGGATCTCTTTCGTAGATGTCTTTCGTAGACATGTTGACAATAGTTTAGTAAAAAGTTCTGCCTTCTCAACTTCCTGATTTGATGCACATTTTTTTCTGACTTTAGGTGGGAAACCATCTTTTCCTGAGTTTAGCTTGGAAAACATTTGACCTTGCTCTTCTTATGTCAGACAGTTTGGAGGTCAATGAAAAGTTCAGTGAAATGTCATAGCATGTCAGCCCCAAATGCTTCCAACAGAATGCCTTGCTAGAATCAAACTGATTCAATACAGGAATACATTTTAATATGTCATTTGCTCCTCCATGAAAAATATCTGCAAGGTAGCCTATTATCTTGCAAGATGCAAAGGCGTCTGCTGCAAATATTTGTCACATTCTGTTATTGAAACTTTCAGAGACCGATATATCTTTGTTTAGAATGAATATTTGCAAAGTAGCCTGTTATACAGGCTGGTGCAAGGATCTTGCAAGGTACTTAAACTAGAGTGCAAAGACTTCTGGGATATATATTGGTCACAGTATTTCAAAAAGTTCATCGGTATAGTCACCATAGGGTAATGGATAACTCTCTCTGTGTTTGAGTTGTTTATAAATGGCTACTGGGGCAGGGCAAAATCAAATGCACATAAAAATAAGCAAAATGGTAGGGGGAAATCAGAAACATCAGAGCAGCTTCAAGCTGACTTCCTCTCATTTTCTCCTCTTCAAATAAAAAAAACGGAAAGCCAGGTGAACATGGTAGAGAAGAGATTCCTATAGCCTGCCTACAAAGCCAAAGAGGTCCAGTTAGATGCTCCTACCCACCTCCAATCAAGATAGGAGGGAGATGCAACCAGCCCTCAAAATCTAAGAGTTGGTAGGCATGTTATGGGAAGACGTCCTTTTCAGTAGGGGTAGGGAAACATGGGTTTAGTTTTTCTTTTCTTTTTTACTAGAATCCTGGGATCAATTAACTAAAGTCAGAATTCTGAGTCCAGGGATTTATTTATTTTTGTAATAGAACTGAACAAAGTTTACAAGCTTTTTGCATAAAAATCCACCCCAAGCTTTCTTCGTCTCTGCAGTATAATTTAGAGCTGTAGGTGGGGAGTCATTTCGTTGCCGCTGTTGTTGCACAATTAGAAGACAAAAATCCTTGCCAATCTACCCAGTGATTGAACAGGCCGATCCTGATCTACTTTCAGCCCACCCTTGCTTTAAGATCATCTTTCCCCAGGTAATTCAAAGTCAATGACCTGTTCTTTATCTTGCTCCTAAAGTGACACACTTCCTCTTTATGCTCAGTTGGGAGCAACCGAAGTCCAGTACCTCAACTGGATGTAAGAAGAGCTGTGCTGGATCAGGCCAAGACCTAACTAGTCCAACTTTCTGCTCCCACAATGGCATGCGGGTCTTCTGCAGGAGGGCCACGGACAGGACACAAGTGTTCTCCAGCGACTGGCATATAGAGGTATACTGTTTCCCATACTAGAGGTAATGTATAGCCACTATGATTTGGATCCATAAAATGAGAGTGCTGGCCTGGTGTGGTGTGGTGTGGTGGTTAAGGATTGGATTTGAAACATGGGAGATCCATGTTGGAGTCCCCACTCAGTCATTAAGCGTAATGGCACAGTTGTGGGGTGAGGAATTGGACCAGTTACTCTCAGCCTAACCTACATTAAAGGGTTGTGTGAATAAAATTGGGGGGGGGGGAATGTAGGTCACCCTGAGCTCTTTTGAGGAAGACTGGGATAACCTAGCTACAGTAATACATGCACTAGTAACTTCCTGATTAGACTACTGCAATGCACTCTACGTGGGGCTGCCCTTGAAGATGACTCAGAAGCAGCAGCTAGTGCAAAATGCAGCAGCTAGACTGCTGACTGGAACATCTCATAGAGACCATGTAACACCGGTCTTAAAGGAATTGCATTGGCTGCCAGTACGTTTCCGGTCAGAATTCGAGGTGTTGGTAATGACGTTTAAAGCCCTAAATGGTTTGGGACCTCAATACTTGAGGGAACGCCTCTCCCTATATCTGCCTGCCCGAGACCTGAGATCTGTCGGAGGACCCTTCTCTGTGCCCCACCAACATGTGATATACGCTATGGTGGGACCTGGGAGAGGGCTTCCTCTGTTGTGGCACCCCGGCTGTGGAATGCCCTCCCCCTGGAGGCCCGACTGGTGCCGACATTGGCTTCATTTCAGCGTCAGGTTAAGACTTTTTTTTTTTTAACAAAGCCTTTGATGGCTAAATCCACCTGCCTGCACACTGTCTTGTTTTAACTGGATTTTACTGTTTTAAAATTTTGTATTGGTTTTAATATATTAATGGTTTAATTTATTTTAGAATTGTATATTTATTCTATTTTATATGTCTGATTTTATCTGTACGCCACCCTGAGATCCCTGTGATACAGGGCAGGATATAAATGTTTTAATAAATAAATAAAAAATAAATTTTTTTTTTCTGGGACTGGATTCCCACCAGCTTTGTGGGCCACAGCCGAGTTCACGGGTTCCACATGGTTAATTTCGCTTGGGGGTTCCATTAAGTCTTCCAACATTCATAGTGCCTCTTTCGATGATGTTGCCACAGAGGTTATACCTTCTCTTTGCCCAATCCGTTTTGATAGTAACATTCCATTTTTGCTTCCTGCCATTTTTGTGTGATTCTGTGTTTTTGAACTTAGATCATACATAAATATTCCATTATATCGTGTAGATTTGGGGGATGAAAGTCTCCAAAACTTAAAGAAATTTATCTTTCACTGCATATCATGTAAAACACAATACAATGTCTCTCCGTTTTATGGGTGCCTATCAATCTTGAAGCTAGGGCTCTAGGGTCCAGTGGAGGCTGGTGGCTCGGATGTCAGTGGGGTGGTAAATCCACTCCGGGTTTCAGTCAGAAACAGTCCGAACTCTAAAGCAGCTGTCCAAGGTGCTGAAACGGCTTCTTTAGAGTGCTGAGTGCTTCTGACTGAAACCCAGAACAGCTTCACCATCCCACTGACATCCGAGCCACCAGACTCCACTGCTAAGGGCCCTTTCAATATTGCTCTGTTCTGTAGCAAGATTGTGTCTGGAGCTAAGGAGTTAATCTAATCAGTAAGGAATCCCGCCATATCACCCTCCTCCTCCACAAGCTCCACCACAGAATGGACTCAAATATTTGCAGATCTACCTGTCTTTCGAAACCATTCTTTTAAGTTTCTTCATTCTATTTTGGTTTTCCCAGTCATTTTATTTAAATTCAGTGCCCTTATCTTGTGCTCAGTTCACAAACAAAGCGCTATGAGGAGAGATTGAAAGAACTGAGCATGTTTAGCCTGGAGAAGAGAAGATTGAGGGAAGACATGATAGCACTCTTCAAGTACTTGAAAGGTTGTCACACAGATAGGCAACCTGGTACCCTCCAGATGTTTTGGACTACCAGTCCCATCAGCCCCAGCCAGCATAGCCAATGGTCAGGGATTATGGGAGTTGGAGTCCGAAACAGCTGGGGGGCACCAGGTTCCATAACCTAAGTTTAAAGGTCGACAAATTTAATACACCAACTTTGGGCTGGGAGAGAAGGGGTTTGCCCCTAGTCTCCTTTTTTTTTCAGTAGGCAATAGGGGATCCAGGATTTGCCTAAAACTGTAGGGGGGATTCAGGTGGTACGTGGCTCATGGTGTTCATTAACCCTCCCATCCCACCAACAGGGTGGTTTTATTGCAGGTTATGCTGTTTGTTTTTGCTGCTCTTTTTATTGCTTGTTTTTATTGTATTTTTAGTTTTATTGTGGTTTTATGGCTCTTAATAGTGTATCAGTTTTATACATTTTATTGCTGTATGCCATCTTGGGAGGGCTTTTGCCCCGAAAGGTGGCCAAGAACTATGTTAAATCAATAAATCAGCATTTCTTCTATCATTTGAGCTCTGCCGCACATCTTGGTCTTGGCCCTAATACTTTGAAGCAAGTTGGCAAGACAAAATTCAACTGGTTCAAATCTCTGTGCTGCATTTTTCTTGGTAAGCCTTATCTGTGGAGAAAGAGGACCCTGGCTGAGCCTTGGGCCATCTGCATTCGCAAACTCCAGCTGCTCTGCTAGGATCAGTGAATGACCGGAATATAGTTTTTCATTGCCGTTCTTAAAATGCCCTGTCAGACTTAGCAGCAGTTCTAGGAACACAGGGTTGATATTTTGATGTTGATGTGCTATTCCACCCACACCCACACCCACCCTCCTTCTTCGTGTTTGACAGAAATCTGATCTTGAGGCCGGCTTCTTTGGGTGGGAAAGAGGCAAAGGTGGAAGGGAATGTTGTGGGTGGGGCAGGCAGGTCTTGGGGAAGAAGGTCTTGTTCTCAGATCAGATGCTGGCTTCTCTTTGCTCTAAAGGAGATGGGTTGGAGAAGGCTGGATGCTGGATGGACCTTTTGATATGAACCAGTTTTCTCCTGGAGGCAGCACACAGTTAAGCAGCTTAGAAGTCTTTGCCTGCGCCTTGAGCATTGGCCCATGTAAAGACTGCTTTTTTACTCCCCTTCCGAGCATCCCAAGGGTTTCCTTCCAGAATGGAAGCACCTTCTGAGACAGAACCCGCACCGACGCCTCCGGCCCATAACCTGAACGGCAACTGGCACTACCAATTCCGGATCCTCCTGCTGGGGGATTCCACGGTGGGCAAAACATCTCTGCTGAGGCGCTACACAGAGGGCTCCTTCGTACCAGCCCCATGCCCCACCGTGGGCGTGGAGTTCTACAGCAAGATAATGGAGCTGCCCCCGGGCATCAAGGTGAAACTGCAGCTCTGGGACACGGCGGGCCAGGAGAGGTTCAGGTGAGAAGGAAACCCCATGCAGGAGGCAGACATGTCTTACAACTGGAGTCCCAAACCTTTTTTCCTTTCCAAGCTCCCTTTCAGGGATTTGCCCCACTTGACACCCTGGAAGTGAAGGGTGGGAACCAGTGGAGGCTGGTGGCTCCGAATGTCAGTGGGGTGGTGCATCCACTCCGGGTTTCAATCAGAAACAGTTAGAACTCTAAAGAAGTATCTTGGGTAGCTCCTTTAGAGTTCTGACTGGTTATGACTGAAATCCAGAATGGATTCACTTCACCAATTGACATCGGAGCCACCAGCCTCCACTGGTGAGACCGCACTATAGTACCCTGCACTGCATCTCTGCCCATCAAGCCAAGACCTGCTCTGGGTGGGGAGGCTTCATCTCTATATCACTACTGCCTGCAATGCAAGGGCGTTGTTAGGCCTTGGCTCATAGGGCCCGGGGCCCGAATCTATTCCACAGAGTCTTGAATGTTCGTTGATGCTAACGGAAAAGCTTTTTTTGCTCTGCTTCATTGACAGGTAATTCTTGCTTCCCCGCATGCTGCAATACCCCTTTAAAAAAATCTTCCCCTGCATGGCAGTTAAGCTGAGAAAAGGATTTTTGCTGTTGGTTTGGGATGATCCGGGACCAGGTGCAAATTGAACAAATAATTTATTTTATTTGAGATTATTTGGATAAGAAATGCATTGGCCGGCTTTGACCCCTGCAGAATTTAAATGAACCCTCATGATTTCTGAATTTGTATATATAGATATAAATTAGCATATGCAGATTTGATGCAGATTTGTGGCCTTTGGGCCTGAGACCCAAATCTTTTCTGTGCCTAGTAACAACTCCTGCTGTCCTGTCCATATAATTTTGCCAGGTAGGTGATTCTGCAGAAATGCCAGTCCATGGTGCCATTAAGGAAGGACTTTGGGGCAGAGGTCCAGGGGCCCCCACTCACTGGAATGAGGAAGGGAGGCCCCTTATGTAAAAGGGCTGGTTTACCACATTTTGAAGGAAGTAGTACACATGATCATTTAAAGAGGGGGACTCCTGTGAGACCATGACATCCAGAGCCTAATATCACCCAACTTCACTAATGATGCCTGTTCCCCAATGTTATTCCCAATGCTTACCTCGCCGTTTAGTTACCTACAATCTTATATCATAAATATCTCTATCACCAATAGCAATTTCAGCTCAGGCTCACTTTATGAATGAATCTGCACTCCGTATGACCAGGGGAGCAGCCAGCTCATGTGCTCAGAAAGAAGCTCCAGATTTCAGCAGTGAAGGCACAACTCAAATGAAGTTTTGATGAAAGGAACTTTGCTATTGTGACTTGGAACTGTTACAAAGCCTGGCTTATATTTACAACTTGAACTGGTGATCATCCTGTGCTGATTGATTCAAGTGATTGATTCAAGACACAATCCTAGGCACACTTTTCCTGTCTAAAGATGAATAGAATTGTGCCTTAGTGTTGCAGAGCAGTCAAAGAAAGCTTTGTATCTCCAGGGGCTACCAGCTCCAAGTCTTGAAGGGAACTTTAATGGTTTGTAGCCCCCACTGTGTGAGATATGGAAGGTTGCTTTTCTGTGTATTTTTAAAAAGTGATTGTGTACTAAACCACCCCGCGTGCATCACTATCATACTTGTATAACTTTTGCATTAATAAATATTTTGGGCATTTCATGTATTTATACTACAAAGGAGGGTTGGACAGATTCGCAGAAGATAGGCTGATCAGTAACTGTTATGATAGCTAAATGAAACAAAAAGAAAGAAAGAAGGGGGAAATCATTAAAACAATACTTACACCAAATCCAATTCCAAAACGTTTTTTAAAAAATCAAATCAGAACCAGCCTAAAAGCCCAGCGCATCATGCTTTTAAGAAAACTCCGATTGCAACATAAACTTTTTTGAAAAAAAATAAAATACTCTTTTGCCCTGCTTTTCAACCAGCAAATTATGCAGAGTGGCTTAACTAAAAACAGTAATTATTTTTATTTTATTAAAAAACAAAAACAATAGCAAATCATTAAGTCAGAATAATTAATATCTGGTCTTTGAATAGCCTGTTTTGAAAGGAAGGACCCCAGTCCAAGAAAGTGGAGATAGTGATTTCTTCACTGGATGTGTGTGGGTCTGCAGTTAGGTAATTTTAGACTGAATAGCTTTGGGGAGACCCCCATCTTTGGGCTCCTCTAAATGAAAAATTAACATTGTCAATGATCAAGACGTCTCCTGCTCTATCCCCTGGAAATCCCACTTTTAAAAGAACAACTGTTAATGTGGTATTATCCGGAAAAAGCAGGATGTCCCAGTGTGTAAACTCGGGGTTGTGCAATAATTCTGCAGCCAAGATGGCACTGTCTCAATGGAAGTGAATGGAACATGCAGAGAGTGGAAGTATTCAATTCACGCTATGCTGCCGCCCATGTAGTTGAGCCAATTGCAATTGAAGAAAACAAGCAGAAGCAGAAAGCCTCGGTAAGGCAGTGGGATTTTTTTTTAATGTAGAGAAATTCTTTCTATGTTAATGTGTATTCACTTCCATCAAAAAGTGGTATGCAAAACCCTTCTGCATTTGGGGGCCCTCATTCTGCTGAGCCCAGGACATCTGCCCTTAAGGTCCTGTCATGATGACACCATTACTTGCATTTGTGAATCATTTTAGCCTGGAAAATTCCTTTTAGTTCATTCATTACATTTATAGCTTGGATTTTTTTCCAAAAAGCACAACCTGATTCTATTTAGAGCAAGAGGTACTTGTTGTTTTCCTAAGTGGAGTAGGGCACTTACTGGGAAGAGAATAGAACGGAGCTCTGTATTGTGATTAGGATGACTATCATTCGCTATTAGTCCTGATGGTTACATGCTACCTCCAGTAACAGAAGCAGTATACCTATGTACCCCAGTGGCTGGGGAACATGGGTAGGAGGGTGCTGTTCCACTCACGCAGGTTTCCTTGGGCAGCTGGTTGGCCACGATGTGAACAAAATGCTGGACTAGGTGGATGGTCTGATCCAGCAGGGCTCTTCTTACGTTGTTATGGTCTTATCGCTGTTTCAAGGCTACCTGAATATAGAAGTTGGTTGTTAAGTGTTAACTGGTTTTCATGCAAACTCTGTTTGTTTTTGCTGGGTTGATCTCACCAAGCCTAGGGGCGTGGAGAAGCCCCGAGGCTTTGTGCACCGTGCATATTTGACCTTCCTAATCTAATTATTTGAGCCTATCTGATCAACCTTTATTCCTTCCAATAGCCCTTACTTTATGCAAACAACGGCATCCTTATCAACTCCTCCTCAGGGGCAGGATTGAGATAAGTGTTGACTGATGGGTCTTTCCAGGAGAGGCTGGTGTTCTCTGACGACAGTGGGGCAGTGAATCCTTGGATAGCTCCTTTGGAGTTCTGACTGAAACCTGGAGTGGATTCACCACCCCACTGATATTGGAGCCACCAGCCTCCACTTATTCTTTCCTTAGCCATGTAGCAGGTAAAAATGCAAGAGCCCTGCTAGGAAAAAAAAAAAGAGGCAACCGAAAAGTATGGGATAGCAAGGAGAAAACTGAAATAATTTCATATTCTTTCCATGTTTACCCTTGCTTTCACTTCCCTCCCCTTCTTCTGTTGTTTCCTCTCTGTCAATTTTTCTTTAGACTGGGAGCTCCCTGGGGCAGGGACCTGGCCTTATTTTTTGTAAAATGCCAGTTACATAGATAGGACTTCTCCAACCTGGCACCGCCAGATGTTTTGGACTACAATGCCCATCATCCTTAGTGCTGGCCGTGCTGGCAGGGCCTGACAGGAGTAGTCCAAAAACATCTGAAAGATACTGGGTTGGAAAAGACTGAGGAAAATAGTGTGTTTAGAGAGATTCTAGAAGCCAACACCTCCAACCAATATCTGGCACTATTCTACGCCCTTTGCGCTTCCTCACGTCTGTCTTGGAGACATTTCTGAGAAGTGCTGATCTCTGCTGAACACCATTGCTGTTGGTGTAACTCACAGATCCTTAATAAAGGCTGTTCTATTTAATGAATCAAGTATTACACCGCATCATGGGTCCCAAACATGTTTGGATCCATGGGCACATTTGAGAATTTGAGAAACTGCTGTTGGCACATCCACAAAATGCCTAATCAGTGGATTGCTGCTTTGTCATCTATCTGTTGCATCTATGGATTTTAGGCTGTGTCTTAGTCAGGAAAAAAAATTTTTTTGCTCCATGCATATTGGACACAACAATGTCTCTTTAATAAGGGATTGTCTAATTTGGCTAATTTCTGGTGGTGCAATACAGCTAATCTTCTTTTAAACATATGTTTTGCCAATGTCCAGCAGTTGTTTCTTCGTGGGAGGAGGTTGTTACACAGATAAATTTGTACTGGAACAGTCTTTAATCTTCACTGATGTAGCCACTCTTTTAAATGATTTACCTGCCCCTTTGACAGCTAAAAGGCTGATACTGCAACACTGAAAGTATAAAACAGTCACTTCCTATATTGCAATAGATTGGGGACCTTACAACACTTTCAATATTTAAAAAGGTGGCATACAGGCGCCACCTTCAAATGGATACTCATTTGGATGTTTGGTCCACTTTTGTTGAAGCCTATGTATGATTGCTAGAAAGTTGCCTGCATTTTCCATGTATTCATTACTATGGATATATACAAATCCATGTATGTATATTTTTTAAAAATTGGGACGCCATGTTGGGGACCCCTGCACTTCATAATAACAATAATGCAACTGCAAAGGAAGACTCATCGTTTCTGAAAAGAAGAACCGTAGCTCAGTGGTAGATCACAGTGTTTGCAATGCATGTAAAACAAAAATCCCCGGTTCAATTCCCATCATCTCCAGGTAGAGCTGGGAAAGACATTTGTCTGAAACCCTGAGACCTGCTGTCCGACAGTGTACACCCATCTTCCCCCAACCTGGTACCCTCTAGATGTGTTGGACTTCAACTCTGGGAATGGCGGCTAGGAATGGTGGGAGTTGAGGTCCAGCACATCTGGAGGGCACCAGGTTGGGGGAGGCAGGTGTCGATACTTCTGAGCTAGATGGGCCAAGGGTCTGATTCAGAATATAGTAGCAGCCTCCTATCTGGGCAGATCAGCAATAAACTAAGTGCCGTAGAGGTTAAAGGGGAAGACAGATGCAGCACCATTGAAGGCTTTGTTTGAAAGATATGGGCAAATGCAGCTCTAGAGAAAAACAAACAAACAGCTGGACAAAAAAGGTTGAGCACAGCACAATCACAAAGCTACGTGCTTCAAAGATACGTGCAAACTTGTCGCTCCAAAGAAAGAGCTTTTATATAGCAAATAAGGAGTGCTGATTTTGAGTTAGGCTGAAGATTGGAAGCACTAACGTCAGGAGCCTTACTGTTTAAAATTACTATGCGAGGAATCAAACGGATAAACTAGCCCTTTCCCTTCCCCAAGTGAAAATGTATTTAAAATGAACCAAAGGTGGAGATGGGGTACATAATTGCTTTTACTAATGATCTTGGGGCAAGGTAATGTTAAGGCAGAGGAGAAAAAAGTAATCTTTTATTTCTTGTTATTACAGGGGAGCCTCTACCTACTCACCAAATAGATGCAAATAGTTTCTGAGCTCTCAAGGTGTTATTAGGGTGGCCATGAGTCCTCCATTACAGAGATCAGTCCTGTATTTTAAGACATCCTCTCTTTCAGAGGTGGGTAATGTGTGCCCCTCTAAGTGCTGTTGGACTTCAGCTCCCATCAGCCTTAGGCATCAGAGCCAAGGGTGAGAGATAGTGGGAGTTGCAGTCCATCAGCATCTGGAGGACCACACATTCCCCATATCAAGTCCCCTTTCAAGATAAAGCACCCTATGGAAGGAGAGCATCAGAGGACTTGAAGTTGCCCATCATAAGAACATAATACAAGCCCTGCTGGCTCAGACCAAAGGTCCATCTAGTCCAGCTTTCTGTTCAGAGTGATGAGCCAGCTGCCCATGAGAAACCCACAAGCAGGACATGAGTGTAACAGCACCCTCTCACCCAAGTTCCCCAGCAACTGGTGTATAGAGGTGGTGGAGGCCAGGGGCTCCAAATTTGGTGGGGCTGTCTTTCCATTCTGGGTTTCAGTCAGAACCAGACAGAACTCCAAAGGAGCTCTCCAAGGTGCCGATTCCAATTTGGAGATAGGGTTGAGCACTTTAGATAGCTCCTTTAGAGTTCTGGCTAGTTCAGACTGAAACCCAGAATGGAATCGGAGCCACCAGCCTTCACTGCACAGAGGCATACTGCTTCTGACGCCGGAGGTAGCATCCACACTCAGTACCTCGACAGGAGACCGAGTGGGCATACAGGTGAGCTGGTCGCAGCCTTCACCACTAGGGTGAGATTCACCATATTTCAATTTAACTTATAGCGATAGTTTCTAAATTTGAATATATATCTGTCTATAAATTAGCACATGCAATTTATCTACAAACAGGCTTCCATTTTTGTCCCCCTTTTTGGTGCATTTCCTCATTTCTTGCAATGTGCAAGGGCCCGCACTAGGTATGATGAATCTCAACAGCACTGGGGCCAACTGAAAGATCCCAAAGAAGCGAGCATGAACTGGATGGACTAATAGAGTTCTGGGGACAATGAAATATGCTTCCCCATCTTGAGGGCAAATATATAATGGTCAAATTGCAAGTGAATTGAATCAGAGTGCTATGTTGGCATCTTCAAAGTCAGAAGTTTTGCGAACACTTTGTTCCAGAAGAAGGTCCTAGATGTGGGCACTATGGCTTGACGTTTTGGTATCCAAGCAAGTGGTTTAAATAAACATCCCACCAACATCCCAGGCAAGCCTGATGGGTATGCAGGAGAGGGCCTTCTCTGTGGCTGCTCCAATGCTCTGGAACTCCCTTCCTAGGGAGGCCAGGCTGGCTCCCTCTTTGCTACACTTCCGGAGGCAGGCAAAAATTTTTTTATTCCAGCAGGCTTTTGGAAATACTCTGGAGCTGTGTTAATGTATGGTGTTTTTTTAAAAAAAATCTGTTACTTTTTTAAAATTTTTTAAATGTTTTTAATTTTATTGTAGGTTTAATTCTATTTTAACTTTTGTAAACTTATATTTATATGTTTTAATTTACATGTTTTAATCTTGTAAACTGCCTTGAGTCCATGCCCTGGAGAAAAGGTGGGATATAAAATTAATAATAATAATAATAATAATAATCTGGAATACAGTTTAGATAATAAATCCACATTTTATGTTTTTAGGTGCATCAGCAGATCTTTCTACCGGAACGCAGTAGGTGTGCTCTTGGTCTTTGACATGACCAACCGGAGGTCCTTTGAGAGCATCTTTGAGTGGTACAATGAAGTGACCAGTGTTATGGAAAAAGTAATCTTCCTCTTGGTTGGTCACAAATGCGACCTTTATTCAATAAATAGGGTCACTATTGAAGAAGCAGAAGGATTGGCAACTTCTCTGGGCACATGCTTCATTGAAACATCTGCCAAGGAGAACATCAATGTAGATTTGGCCTTCGAGACCATAACGAATACTATCTATGAGGCTCTGAAAAACAAGGAGATTGAACTGCAGGAAGGATGGGATGGTGTGAAGGTCATTTATAAGAAGAGAACCAGCCGCCTTCAGAGGAGGAAGCTGCCACCAGAAGAAAAATGTTGGTGTTAAACCAAATCAAGGACTGGGGCATTGTGAAAATATGACATTGGATGTGTTCTTTTGAGGATAAACAAACGAAATCCTTTCATAACCAAGTCTCTAAACATGCTGTTGTGGACCAAACTGACCCATATAGCATTGCTAGACCTTTATAGCTCCTGAGCGCCCTCTCCTGTGTAGAGCTCGTACGGCTCCATGGTATACCCCAGAGCTGAGAGTGATGAAACAAAATAGGAGACGGCTTGAGGGCAGATGGAGACGAACTCCTAGTGGATGCAATGAAACACTGGTAAGTGCTTATGGTATTCAGGGGCAGTGAGGACAGCAAAAAAAAAAAAAAAACCTTTGCTGCCACTATTAAATCATCAATCTGCCGCCCAGTGGAGCTTTTCAGATTTGTCCGGGGGCTTCTATATGCTGGCCCCAAGGACATGATAGAACCATCTGAGGCCCACTGTAATATATTTGCTAGGCACTTCCAGGATAAAATCTTTAGCATCCGCCAGGACTTAGACTCCAGTGTTATAGCAGGTGAATCTAGTGAGGTATCCAGAGCACAGGTTTGTCCTGTTTTCTTGGATGAGTTTCAGTTGGCACAGCTCGATGACGTGGCAAGGTGCTTGGACGGGTTCATGCAGCCACCTCTGTATTGGATCCTTGCCCCTCTTGGCTTATAATATCTAACAGGGATGGAACAGCCGGTTGGGCCAGGGAAGTGATTAATGCCTCTCTATGAGAGGGAGTGGTCCCAGACTGTCTGAAAGAGGCAGTAGTGAGACCACTCCTGAACAAAGCTTCCCTGGACCCAGAAAATCTTCATAACTATAGGCCGGTGGTAAATGTTCCATTCCTGGGCAAGGTCCTTGAGTGGGCGGTTGCTGGCCAGCTCCAGGCACAAGTCGCAATAAAGGAATTGATTGATTGACTGATTATCTGGATCCATTTCAGTCGGGTTTCAGGCCTGGTACAGAAACAGCCTTGATCGTCCTGTATGATGACCTATGTCAGGAGAAGGACAGAGGGAGTGTGACTCTGTTGATTCTCCTTGATCTGTCAGCGGCTTTCGATACCATCGACCATGGTATCCTTCTGGCATGACTGGCTGAGTTGGGAGTGGGAGGCACTGCATTGCAGTGGTTCTGCTCCTACTTGACAAGTCGGCTCCAGAAGGTGGTGCTGGGGAGACATTGCTCGGCCCCATGGATTCTCCAGTATGGGGTTCCGCAGGGGTCAGTTTTGTCCCCTATGCTGTTCAACATTTACATGAAACCGTTGGGTACGGTCATCCGGAGTTTTGGAGTGCGTTGTCATCAGTATGCTGATGACACGCAACTCTACTTCTCCTTTTCATCTTCATCAGGTGTGGCTGTGGATGTGTTGAACTGGTGCTTGGCTGCGACAATGAACTGGATGAGAGCTAATAAACTGAAACTCAATCCAGACAAGAATGAGATGCTGTTAGTGGGAGGTTCCTCTGACCGGATGGAGAGTGTTCAACCTGTTCTGGATGGGGTTGCACTCCCCCTGAAGGAGCAGGTTTGTAGCTTGGGGGTTCTCCTAGAACCATCTCTATCACTTGAGGCTCAGGGGGCCTCGGTGGCATGGAGTGCCTTCTACCAACTTCGGCTGGGGCCCAGCTACGCTCCTATCTGGACAGGGATAACCTGGCTTCAGTTGTCTATGCTCTGGTAACCTCCAAGTTAGATTACTGCAATGTGCTCTACGTGGGGCTGCCTTTGAAGGTTCGGAAGCTGCAGCTTGTGCAAAATGCAGCGGACAGATTGTTAACAGGGACAAGAAGGTTCGAACATATAAGACCGATTCTGGCCCGCTTGCATTGGCTGCCTGTATGTTTCTGAGCCCGATTCAAGATGCTGGTTTTAACCTATAAAGCCTTACACGGTTTGGAACCACAATACCTGATGGAATGCCTTTCCCTACATGAACCTACCCGTTCACTACGCTCAACATCAAAGGTCCTCCTCCAGGTGCCTAATCCGAGGGAAGCTTGGAAGATGGCAACAAGGGAGAGGGCCTTCTCTGTGGTGGCCCCCCAATTATGGACTGATCTCCCTGATGAGGCCCGCCTGGCGCCAATACTGTTATCTTTTCGGTGCCAGGTCAAAACTTTTATTTTCTCCCAGGCATTTTAACAGCTTAAGCTGAGGTTTTAACTGACTTTGTGGCCAGGCTTAACAGTTTAAAATGTTTTAAATGTCAGCTGTTTTATGTTTATGGTTTTAAATTTTGTATATTGTCATTTTAGTGTTCAATCTTTTAATTTTTGTAAACCGCCCAGAGAGCTTCGGCTATGGGACAGTATATAAATGTAATAAATCATCATCATCATCATCATCATCATCATCATCATCATCATCATCATCTCATCACTGTCTTACCAGATTGGCTCCTAGAGGATAACATTATAAGTGTTTGCTGTGTAGGTCCCAGAAACAGGCAGACAGTCATAGGGGCACAAAATGGTTTAGATGCCGCTAATATAGGCAAGAACCCTTTAAAGAGTTGTCTGCAACCTAAAAAGCTTGCTGTCCTACTCTGTCAACATCAATGATCCACAAAATCTATCTGAACTATTTTGGATCGTACAGATCATAAGAGGGCATATTTCAGTTGCATAGCAGAGAGAAGACGGGTAGCTTTGTTGTGTAAAGAGCTCAGTAAGGGGAATATTGGTGTAGTGGTGGGGATGGGGTAAAGGGTGCAAGCATGTTCAAAGTTCAGACATTTAGAGCTTCGTTACACACATGCAAATTCCTGCAGCTTTACCAGGGCTTTTGTCCTCTGCAGCGTTCCCGACATGACAACGTGGTGCTTTACACGTGAACACATGAAAAGGCTCCCTTGAGTTTAATGAGACAGTGCACAAGGCCAAGTTTACACACTGGGAGATCCTGTCATTTTCCCAGATGATACCACATTATATCTGATTTTTTAAAAGCGGGATTTTGAGGGGATAGCGCCAGACATGTCCTTGACATTGAAGTTGCTGTGTAATGGAGCCACAAGCTCCCATGAGTGGCAAATCACGAGTGTGCAATAAATCGCTCGTTTAGAGAAACTCTTAGAAATAAGCCACAGTGAGCTTGCCGTGGCTTGTTCTCCCCCCTCAGTCCTCCAGCACATATACCAGGTGCCTTTGTGATGGAACCCATCTTGTGTCCTACCTTGGCCCCTTCCCCAATCCGATTGCTACCCCCTTTTCATTACCCCCTTTTTTAAAAATGCAAAAGAACGTGGAAAAATAATTATTTGAAAATTATGAATATATTTGTGTAGTCTTGAAGCATGAAAAAAAGTAAAAAAATAAAGTGGCGAATGAGTGAAGGTCTTTCCAAAGTGTCATTCAGGCATCGGTGGAGGGGAGTCAGTGGCGAGGGAAGCTGGAGGAGGCACTGGTGATATCACAAAAAGCAGCACAGGTTTTCCTGCCTCTCTTGCCATGTGGCTCTGTAGCCGATTGCAGCAACCCACAGTAAATTTCTCTCCCAGGTTTGGATGACGCGACAACCCACCATGGGTGTGAACAAACATTCAATAAACCACGAGTTCAACCATACAACAAACTATTGGCTTGTTTGCAAAAATTAAGCTATCCTGCGGAGAACGTGCCGGTTCAGGCAACACCACAACCCACCAGCGCTGTCTGCGCATGGTGGGTTGCTGTGTCGTGTGAACCAAGTCACAGGCTCAATTCGGATGACACGATAGTCAATGGTGGGGTAATAATTAATTTTACAGTTGTTCAACTAGGGGGTACTCCCCACACAACATGGTAATAAATAATCAACTGTGGTGTGAATTAGGATCAGCGCTGAGTTGACTATGGCAGCATTCGGATGACACAATAGTCAAAACAACTGACGATTGTTTCCCCCACACCAGTTGTTTATTGTGTCACCCGAATTGAGCCACAGACTGCATTCGGACAACACATTAGTCAATGGTGGGTTGAGTAGCTAACTCACAGTTGGTTATTTTGTGGGTACTCCCCACACAACATATTCCTACACAACTGTGGGTGGTTGGGGTTGGCGTTGAGTGGACTAATAGTCAACCCAGCATTTGACTGACACAGCCCCCACCCCTCTCCCCACCCTCCCTCCTCCCTCAGTCCTCCCAGTTCTATCCCAGCAGCCTCTGCAAGTTGCGCCAGTTGTAGCAGAGTGGCAGCCGCCGCTTTGGTCGCTCTTGCCACCTGCTTCTATGGGCTTGTGTTTTAACCCACTCACCACATGCCATTAACCCACTCACCCCTCCACACAACACTTTAAACAACTGGCTTCGAGCTAAACAACTTGCAAGCCAGTTGTTTCTCTCAGTTGCTTATTTGGGCGGAATAGCATACCGACAGTAGTTTGTGAGCGGCATGTTACCCTCCACACAACACAATAAGCAACACAACTGACAATTGTTTTCCCCCCCACAGTTCCTTAATGTGTTGTCTGAAAGCCCCGCGGTAGCTGTGGATCGATGCCCCCATGTTAGATGGTGTAGGCACCACAGAGTGCCCCCCCTTACTTGCCAACTGCCTGACCGGGGAGAGAGGAAGGAAGGGTGATTTATGAAGGCACTGAGCGCCAGGGCGCAAGAGCCACTGCCCTTGCCATTGGTATGGGAGGGGAAAGAGAAAGAAGATGGAAGGGGGAAGCAGGCAGGCCCTTGGGGTGCCAGAAACATTATAAATGATGGATTTAAGATGTTTTTAATGATGTATTGGTTTTTATTTGTTTTTAATATCTCATCTATTTTGTGGTCTTTGTATTTTACATTTATTGCTGTTCCCCGCCTCGATCCAAAGGGAGAGGCGGGTTATAAATAATAATAATAATAATAATTATTATTATTCCTTATTTTACAAAGTCTGAGGTACTGAGTAGAACCCTGGCCATGTCCACTCCTGACAAGTTTCCTAGGTGGCAATCCAGCCCATGGATTCCTCTTCTGGGTGTGTGAGATCTTGGACTCCATTTGAGTTAGGGCATGTCACAAGGGGAAAAGGGCCCCATACTGTTGGGGAGGACCCCCAGCTCCGTGGTAGAAGGCGCACTTTGTATGCAGATTGTCCCAGCTTCAGTCTCTGAGCTCTCCGGATCAAAGGGTAGCGGTGGATCAGTAACGTTACACAGCAGGAGGAGGAGGCTATCTGGCCAGGAAAAACCGTAGCACCGGCGGCCATTCGGCTCATCAAACCCGCCCTCCGTCCTGCATTCCTGCACTTACCCTGCACTGGGATCCGTCCCTAGCTATGCCCACTTGCTTAACCCGAATCGAAGCCACCACTGACAGACAAAGAAATGGTGTGGTGACATCGGAGCGATTGAAAAAGTCGTGGTGAAATGACGCTTCGAAAAAGCGCAGTTTTGAGCGAACAAGCCCGATGTGGCTGTAAGTTGGTGGCTGCGTCTTATAAACAATGGAGAGCCACTGTGCAGCCACGACAGGGCGTATAGACAAGCCTGCTACACAACTGTTAAAAGACAGAGAGGATTCCACACGTTCAGTAAGAGCGGATGTCTCCCAGTTAGAAGGTTTCGCTTCTTCTCCTGATATGCAAATATTATTTTGCCACAAATAAGCAGAAACGGTGCTGCTGACGTTGGAATGTAGGTGAAATGTGTTTTCTCCCAGCCTGGCTTCCCCTTCCATGAACACTGCACATTCTCTGGGTGGGGCAGAACTTGGTGAATGTGCTCATTCAGCCTGGCTATGCCGCCGCTTGCCCGAACTTGGAATAATACAGCACTCCGCTCCAGGCTGTTAGCGCAAACAGCCTGCTTTCGCTTCAGACAAGCCTCAACCAGCTTTCCACTTCTGCCAGGGGGCTCAACAAGCAGCTTGCTCCACTCGCTGTGGCTGGATGAAGCTTGGTTTGGGGTCTTTCAACTTGCATTTGGGGCCACTGGGAGCTCTCACCCACTCACCCCCTCCACCTCCGAATGGCAGTGGATTCTCTCTGGCACTACCAGTTCCGGATTATCATGCTGGGGGACTCCACCGTGGGCAAATCCTCTCTCCTGAAACGCTACGCCGAGGGGGTCTTCCTCGAGTCCATGAACCAAACCGTGGGGGTGGATTTCTACGTTCACTTTGTGGAGATTGAGCCCGACCTGCGAATCAAGCTACAGTTTTGGGATACAGCTGGGCAAGAGCGGTTCAGGTGAGTTCTGAGCCGAAGTGGAATGAGCAGAGAGATCAGCGGTCCTGGCTGTCTTCAGACCCTCCCGCACCCCTCACTCCCACAATTCTGGAGAATGCAGAACTGAGGGGGTGACCCTACAAGATGTGGCCTGTTGCTACTTTTTATTTCTTTGTTTTTAACTCATTACATTTTTAACCAGCCCTTTCTCTGGCAAGTTCAGGGTGCTGAACAAAGTAAATTCTTTTCCTCACAGCAGCAGAAGGAGGGATGTTGACACCAGCCTATGATGACCCAGTGAGTTTCATGGCTGAGGGGAGATTTGAACTCAGGACCTTAAGTTTTGAACTCAGGGCATTTTAACCTTTCGGGATGGGGCGGGGGACTGCACAAACCCCGGTAAACTTCCAAACAATTGGTGTTGGGAGAAAGGGATGGGATTACCTGTAAAATCCCTGAGTGCTGGATCTGGCCCCAAGCCTCAGGTTCCCAATCCCTGCTGAAACCACTTCACCACATTGGTATATAGCTTAGACTTGCTGTGAACAGCTCTGATATATATGGATTACAGTACAGTATTCTAGACCATTTAAATAGATTATGAGCCAGCCTTAAGAGGGGTAACCCTGAAAGACATCCTATGATGTCACTATGATAAATAGATGATAGATAGATAGATAGATAGATAGATAGATAGATAGATAGATAGATAGATATCATAGGATGTCTCTCAAGGTTACCCCTCTTAAGGCTGGCTCATAATCTATTTAAACGGTCTAGAATACTGTATTGTAAACCATAAAATCATAATCTAAAACATGCCAACACATCTAAAAGAATTGCAACAGCCGAAAATGAAACAATAACAGCAGAGTAAGACAATTTTTTAAAAAACATAAACCTAGTTGGCAACAAGTTGGTAAACTAGCAGCAGTAGCTAAAAACTAGAAGCAAACAAATACCAAGCCTAAATATCATTTAAAAGCAGTTTGGAGTAAATAACTTTTCAAAGCTCTTAAAAAACAACAAAAACATTGTAGGAGCCATACGTAGCTGTCTCGGGCAGGAAGTCCAAAGGCATGGGGCCACCACTGAAAAAGTCCTGTCTCTAATGCCTGTCAGCCGAGTAATTCAGTTGTGTGAATAAATGCCGGAAAGGGCAGATGAGTGTTGGGGTCATGGACAGAAGGCCTAAGGCCTGTTCTACATGCATGCAGCATATGGAGGGCTTCATGTTGTTGGCAGGATCTGTGATGCATTCAGGGTAGGGCTTTGGGCAGATATCCAGGGCCTGAATGAGGAGGGCCCTCAAATGCGACAGGGCTAGCTTACCACATTCTGAAGGAAGTGACATAATATACATTACCCTCTAAAGGGATGGAGGGGATTTCCTATAAAACTATTCAGTTCAGAGTTTAAAATCACAAAATTGTATCATGGGCAGAATGGAGGAGGCAAGCAAGGCAGGTTGGAGTCTAGAATACCGGGAGGTCAAGATGCTGTGTATGCACCAGTGTGCTCAAATTATTGGGGGAAAGATCAAAATCCACAAGAGCTGAATTCCAAATATTAGAACAAACTGGATAAATCTTTGGTTGCTTATGTCTATCATCTTATATTAACAACTATTTCTTCTAAAGGATAGGCTAATTTACCGAAATTCTCAGCACTTTTGAGACAAGCTTGCAAGTCTATAGTCTGTGTGCCCAGCAATCCTGTGCATATTTACTTGGAAGTAAGACCCACTGTGTTCTATTTATTTATTTTATTTATTTATTTAAAACATTTCTTAGCCGCCTTTCAGGGCAAAGCCCTCGCAAGGCAGCTTATAATAAAATGCATAAAATACTAAAAGCAAGAAAATATTAAAAACAATTAAACAATTCCTAAAACCAGCATATAATCTTGCCGTCAGAGCAGATGGGACTTAATTCCTAGTAGGTGTCTCGGACTGCAGCCTTTGAGTTCATGAGTTGCCATGAAAAAGAATCCAACCTCTCCCACTGCCTGTGGAATTGTTTGACGAGCATGTCCCTTTGGAAATGCTGGCTGGGAATGATGGGCGTTGCAGTCTAACACATCTAGAGGACAACATGTTGGAGAAGGCTACTGTAGAGGCCTCTGCCTACTTCCAGGATATGGAATGCAGGAAAATAGGTGTCTGGGTAGGTTGCGCAAGGGTGCAGACATATGTCTGTTGCTGTTAGGAGCAACTCATTCCACTGACTCAAAACTGATTCATTAGGAGGGATTTTCCTCCCTCTTCAGGAGGTCGGCTGTTAAGAACTTGGCTCCGGGTTTTTCCAGTAATGGCATCAGCCTTGCCCAGAAAGGCGTGGCTAATTAAATCCACCTATTTCCTTCTGCTGTCTTGCAAAAAGTGTGGCTGTTTTTTGAGTGCCTGGCTTTTTTGGTGACAAATGGGGTTAGCTAGCCACTTTCCCGTTGAAATAGATGTTACACTGTTTTAATCACGTTTATTTAGCATTATTATATGCTTTGAATACGTGTGCGTGTATATGTGACAACTAATAGCTATTTAAGCTGCAATCCTAAAATTCCTGGGTGGCTGTCCCAGGGGGCATAGGCTTGGGGTGGGGGGTAGGTAAGTGCCACACTCCCAAGCCTTCTCATTGAGGACACAAAAACCTCTGCTGCTTTGGCAGCGGTGATGGCAAAAAAGGAGTGTTCTGGGGGTAGACAGACTGTTCCACTAACACACGCCTGACAATAGAAAGGAAGGGTGCTACACCTGCCACTGGTGTATTTCTTTCGCCTCTTGCCCCCACTCCCCGCCTACTTGGGCCAGTGTGAGCCCAACAGGGCTTTGGGTTTGGTACCTGTTCCTCTACCTTGAATTCTCCCTATCCACACCCAAAGGATTTCTGTTCAACAACTTACAGCAGAATCCTATATATGTTTGTTCAGAAGTTAAGTCCCACTGAGGTCAATGGAACTTAACTCTCAAGTAAGAGTACACATAGGATTGCAATGCTGGTCTCATTTCTACCAGCATGTCCAAAGCAATGTACAACCATACCAATAAAACCCATTCATAAGCAGAGAGCTTTAAATGCTTAGCTCAGCCTCCCTCAATCTGGTGTCCATCAGATGTATTGGGACTACAGCGCCCATCATCCCAATGTCTGGGAATGATGGGAGTTGCCCCGGTGTGTCAGGCTACAAGTGGTAGGACAGTCTTCTCCAACCTGGTGCCCATAAGATGCTTTGGATTTCAGCTCTCAGCATTCCTGTCAATGAACCATGCTAGTTAAGGTTGGTGGGAGTTGGTCTTTAGGACACCAGGCTAAGGAAGATTGGCATAATCAGTGGATGTATCTAGCGGCTTCTCATGCCTCCATGCTTCAAGAAAGTTGATTTTTACGAAGGTGACCCAAGGGAGAATGAATATCCTCCACCGCCTTTCTTTTCTCAGGTCAGTGACACGTTCCTATTACCGCAACTCAGCTGGAGGAGTGCTGATGTTTGACCTAACCAACCGAGCATCTTTTGAGAGCATCAGGAACTGGCATCAGGAGGTGATCGACACGGTGAAGCCTCACCACCTGGTCTTTGTGCTGGTTGGGCACAAGAGTGACCTGACAGCAGAACGGAAGGTTGGGCAAAAGGAGGCAGAGAAACTAGCTGCTTCACTAGAGGCAAAGTACATTGAAACGTCAGCTAAGAGCAACAGTAACGTGCAGGAGGCTTTCCAGATGTTAACCTTAGGAATCTACGAGACCCTGAAAAGTGGGAAAATGAGACCCAGCAAACAATGGGATGGGGTGAAAAGCACACTGCCACCCATGGCGGAGCCTGCAGTCCAGGCAGAGGAAAGTAACAAGAAATGCTCATGTTAGCCAAAGGCAAGTTCCTCTAAGAAACTGTAGAAGCACTGTGGCGTAAGAAAAGTTGTGTAGTCTCACTCCAAATCACCTTGAAAGCAATGAAGGTTGTGGAAGCCTTTTCGAGGCTGGTGTACAGACAGAGGTTCCACTTTTATTTCAATGATGATCCAACATTCAGGACAAAACCTCTACAAGGTCCTT
This sequence comes from Anniella stebbinsi, assembly GCA_029215795.1. Lineage (NCBI taxonomy): Eukaryota > Metazoa > Chordata > Lepidosauria > Squamata > Anniellidae > Anniella > Anniella stebbinsi. The sequence goes on from JARDYH010000007.1 coordinate 81,296,863, forward strand.
CCCACCAAGCTGAAAACAGACTATTGCTCTGAAGTTCAATTGCTGCAATTTCGTTTCTCTGCATACACCACCTCTGGAAACTTTTGTTATTTAAGGGAAGTCTGTGTCTCCTTTACATGACCTTTCGACCTTGTACCTCTCATCCATTGCTTGTACTTCACCTCCTAAAACCTTGTCATATCCTACCTAGACTGCTTCTGCTACGGACAGACCTGGCTTGAAACATGGAGCGCTATTAGAGTTCTCGGGGATCCAATGCAGACCCCCAACCCTTCAAAATTGTCCACCCCAAATGTAAGATCTTTTAATGCCAAAACCTGGGTGATGAATGAAAATGACAAGATTAATTAAGCAGCACTGCAAACAACAAAATCAGGGAATATGTGGCCTTTAGAGTTCACCAAAATTTTTCTTCAGGCTGGAACAAATAAGGAAAGAAGGCACAACCTGCAATTTATATCACTTTTGAGATAGAAGGGGTGTTTCGTGTCCTTAAGTAGGTTAGATCATGCCTGGTGCAAAAACATGTTGTAGCAAATGACATGATGGGGTAAAGACCAAAGCCAGCAGTAACTCAGGTCTGCCCAAGCATTAATTGGGACTGCAATTCTCATCATTTCAAGCCATTGGCTATACTGGCTGAGAATTATGAGCTGCATTCCAACACATCTGGAAGGCACCAGGTTGGGGAAGGCTGTGATAAAGGATATATTTTGGGGGAGTCTTAATTCTATTTATCAGGGTTTGGTGATGTACTAAGTAAAGCAGCCTTCCCCAGCTTGATGCCCTCCGGTTTATGGATTAACACTCCCAGGATTTCTGATCACTGGCTATGCTGGCTGAGGCTGATGGGAGTTGAAGTCCATGAAATATGGAGGGCATCAAGTTGGGGGAAAGCGGAGATAAAACATAAAAAGAAGCAAGGTTAGTATCAACTACCAATTGCAGGGTATGTCCCTCCCATAAGGCAAAAGGTAATCTTGGATGCTCCTGCTGCACAGCAAAATCCAGTATTCTCCTAAGCAGAAAATAACAGCAGGTGTGTTGGTTCACTAGGAAAAAAAAATCTGCAAGCAACAGTCGTGCAATACCTTTAATAGGCATGATTTTAAAGTTTGTCCTACTACTTTTGGATTAGTTCTCTAGTGGACCAAGAGTTACTGTAAGTTTTTTGAAAACATAATCAGGAACATTTTTTGTATATTGTCTGCTAAGCTGGTTCTAAAGATCTTTTCTCTGGTCAAGTTTCTGAGTAATCATCATAGTCATGTTCATATTAGTAAGGGAAAAGCCTTTAAAGAAACCGTTAACAGTACTCCATGCTTTAACTACAAAATGGTCTGGGCAATGGAGGACCCCCAACACAGTGCTCATGGGACTAATGTGCCGACAAAGACCTACCTGGGTGCCCGCCAAGCCATGAGCTCTTCTAATTGCCATATTAAAAATGGCAATGGCTGTCAAGTTTGTTTCTCTTCACTCTCCCTAAGGTTATCTGTTGTCTCAGAGAACATGAGACCTGTTCTAATTAGACACTACCAGGAGAGAGAAAACAATCCTAATTGGATACTACCAGCAGGCTGATAGCCTGAGTCCAATGAGTTCAAACGAATAATCCACAGCAGCCATTTTGTGACTGCCCGTAGCCCTTTCTCGTTTCTAGTTGTTGGTTCCAAATATGTGTGAATCAACGTTATCTCGGATGGTGTGGCAATACTGTGATGGAGAAGCTTAGGCAGAATAAGTTCTGAAGCATCCATTTTTGTTAATCCTATTTTGCGCCTTTAGTGCACACTGATGCATTCACAGGCCTGTATTTCTCATTTCCATCCCAAAGAACATTGGGAGGAATCACACTATAGACCAGCACTGCACGTGCATTTAACATGGTGGTATTTTGGGTAATTTTCACCCTACCCCTTTTTGCCTTTGGTCGGTCTCACAAAGCACTAGAAGCCCTGAGAGCTTCTCTGCACTTGAATTCAGCCCTTAGACTGAAAGAGGTTCAACACCTGTGATTTATATTATGTGAAGGTACCTCTACTACCAGGGCAATGGGTGGGATTCAGTGTGGCTGCTGATCTCAGGGTGAAACAAAAGTGAGGACTATTTTTCCAAGTCAGATTTACTACTTTAAAATGAAAATCTGGTATGACAGTTACATGGTGGTTCACGGTTGCTCACGAAGACAAGCATTGTAGTCTTATCAGTTCACTGATGCCAGCTTCTAAATTAAAAAAAAATTAAGTTACCTTGGATGCCATTTTTGGTAAAATTCTTGAAAACAGAGGGGACATTAGTATGCTTATATTGTAGTTCAAACCAATGACGAACTTGGATAAAAAGTGAGAGTATGTTTAGCCACTGCTAGATGGCTTAATGCAGCCTTCTCGGACCTGGCCCTCTCCAGATATGGTTGGACTACAACTCCCATCATCACCAAGAATGGCTGTTAATTGGGGATGATAGGAATTATAGTCTAACACATCTGGAGGACATCTGAGGTTCAAGTGAGGATACTGACTCACTTGAACCTCAGATGCAGAACACAAGAGCTATAGAAATGGGTAATCAATTAAGGGTACAATCCTAGACATGTCTAGACAGGAAAAAAGTCCTACATGCTGGGAATTATAGGACATTTTTCTGTCTAAACATGCATAGGATTGCACTTTAAGTGGCTCTTTCATTGACCAGATAACATGATAAGCCATGGTGGTTAAGCATTTTGAGTTAAACATGGCTTAGTGTGTTGTGTGAACCATTCCTAACCATGGTGGCTACATAACCATGGTTTAAACATGCTCAGTAACTACATGCTCGAAAAGGGTTAGTGGCCTAACCATGGCTTAGCGTGCTGTCTGTACAGGCCCACTACTTCAGATTACTGATAGAGCAGCACCATAGCTACTACAGTTCATCCTACCAAATATGCAGAGAGAAATAAAGGCAGCTTTCAGCTACAGGGGAGTTTGAAAAACAGGGAAAAGGACTTTTTTAAAAAGCTAAAGTAGCGCACAACTTTCATAACGCATCAAAATCTGAGGCAACTCTCAGTTTTACGCCAACATAACCCCGATTTTAAGTTCAAGTGTATTTTTGCATTGTAGACCACTCACTGAAGCAGATGGCTGGCGACCATTGTGAAAACATTTTCCACCTGGTTATAGAAGAGGTGAACAAGCCACAAATTGTATAACTCTAGCCATATACACGAGCCCTGGGTACTGAGCTCTCCCATGCAGTATCCATGAAGCAGCGGCTGCCAGTTTCTTAAAAGATCTCTGTGTGTTGGGAGCTGCATCAATACTTTCAAGCTGAACCACTATCCTTGTAGAGCTGGCCCTAGCTCAAGGGATGTCTATTACAACCATAGAGCTAAAATGGCGTGCAATACAAAAAGAATTCAACTTTTCCCCCAGCTATATATTGACTACTGAAAAAAGGACAAAAGATGTTTTGCTTGAACATCTAGTATCTCAGGTTGCAAAAAGTACCAGGATGGAACCAGTGTTAATACTGTGATCAACGTCTTAAGTCATAATTTCTTTACTCGTAAAACAAATCCAAATATCTATAAACAGCAACATTACAAAGAGTAAAATGGAAATGAAAAACATCTACAGCCGTTCCTAACACTGTTCCCAAAAATACCAAAATATTCTGTCCCTTGGACAATCACTTACACCATAAATCACTTTGAAGGCAGAAAATAAAGTCTATGTTTCAAGATACATTGTGTTCTTTTGGGGAAATAGATGGGGGGAGGGGAAGGGCAGGGCTAACAACTTTTGGCAGATCTCCTCTGAAATTCAGATATTGCTGCACTGTTAAAATATATACTCCTCTGGAAAGCATTAAAAAGCAATCCCATAGATGACATCACGGATACTTCACAGCTTAAGAGGCAGATTTCTCCCCCCTCCCCAGAGAAGAGCCATTTTTATTTCCCTGCCATTCCCAGGCATTATTTCTTGGTTGTTTTGCGTATCAGTGCCATCCTCTGAAAAGAGAAAGAAAACAAACAGTATGAGTCAAGAACAGGACAAGTCAGGAACATGGTCTCTCAGTAAGCTGCATTAGGATGTGAATTACTGGGAACCAAAAAGATGCTTCCACAGGCTTCATCACCATAGTATCCAAAAATCTTGAAGGCCTTGTTCCATCTCAGGGTCAAACTAGACAAGACACACATTAGTGCATTTCTATCTTGTATCAGCTTTTGAAAACAAAAAAACAACCCAGCAGCCATGGGGGCGTCGATCTGGTTTGGGACCACGTTGCAGGGTGGTTTTTTTTAATCCTCTCCCCTGCAGTTTTCCCAACAAATATCACTCCCCCTTTCCAAAGCTGCCATTTGTCTCAGAAAAACAGATGTATGGCTAGGTATATTTGTGTCCTCCCAGGGCAAATAGCAACTTTGGGGCAGGCTTTACCATTAGACAGAGTGACCTGGTTCACATAACACGACAAGCCACACCAGCAGGTGGGGAATGTCAGCTTCTACTGTGTAGGAGGCTACAGGTCTGTGTGCCACAAAGCCTGCCTTCTCTCCCCTAAGCTAGCCTGCTGTCCTTGGGTGTAATGGAGGACACCGTCTCATAAGTAGTGCTGAAGTGCAATTCAACTGCCAATTTGGTAGGCTTCCTTATGCGGAAAGGTGCCATCATGTCCCTCAGCTCAAGTAGTAAAATGTCTTGGGCCGGCCCTAAGAAGGGGACCGATTTTTGTTGGGTTACATGAAAAAGGGTTAACCCCCCATTCAACATGGCATTGTCCAGACTTGGATCAGGATCCTTCACAGCTGCTGGGTGGTTTTTTTTTAAGTTGTGCCAATCTTCAAGCAATTGGAAAGAACAAGAACTGGTCTGGTATACTTCTGACATAATGACCCAGTTTGCAGGTCATGGCAGCAAATTGTAAGTTAACTAAACCCATGGTTTATTGTTGGGTTAATCATTGGGTTGCTTTGCCCCTAAACAGCTCATTGGTCCAGGTTCACAAGTCACACTCAAAACCTCTGATTGGGCTGATTGGTAGTTGGTTAAAATAAAATGAAAGTGGATTGTGCACAGCATACACCCTAGCAAATTATGGTTTAATTAACCCACTATTTGCCCCCGTCATGTGCAAACAGGCCCACTTTGTCTAGATCGTACATTGCACCACACAATATTCAAACATTTCTCATACAGGTCTTCATAAGTTTATTGGCAGGGCTTTAAACAAGATTTCCCACTGAACAAGATAGTCTCATGATGGCTTTATAAAAACTCATATATAAGAAATGATTCGATCACATACCCAGATGTTTCCTTTAATGGACAAATTCTTTTGTTTATTTGCTAGTTGAATAGTTGTTATGCCTCTTGTAATTTTATTGTTATTATACTGATTTCTATTTATATAATCTTATGTACACCATCCTGGGATACCTTGTGAATGAAGAGTGGCTTATCATTTAAATAAATAAAGGGCCAATTGTGGTGCTTACAAGTACTTGGGTAACCCCTTCTTCTGACCAAACACTTTTAACAAAGGGGTTTTGAAACAAAATGTTTTTCTCCTAATGTGTGGATCTGGATTTACAGCCTTCTGCCATACAGGAATATTGATATTAAATCCCTAGCAACATTATGATTATGATTATGATTATGATTATTAATTACACTTATATACCGCCCCATAGCCGAAGCTCTCTGGGTGGATTACAAAAATTAAAAAGATTGAGCATTAAAAAGACAATATGCAAAATTTAAAACCATAAACATAAAACAGCTATCATTAAAACCCTTTAAAACATTTTAACTGTTAAGCCTGTCCATAATGTCAATCAAACCTCAACTTGAGCTGTTAAAATGCCTGGGAGAAAAGAAAAGTTTTGACCTGGCGCCGAAAAGATAACAGTGTTGGCGTCAGGTGGGCCTCATCGGGGAGATCATTCCATAATTGAGGGGCTACCACAGAGAAGGCCCTCTCCCTTGTTGCCGTCCTCCGAGCTTCCCTTGGAGTAGGCACCCGGTGGAGGACTTTTGATGTTGAGCGTAGTGAACGGGTGAATGTAGTGAACGTAGTGAACATTAATCACTTGTGCTCCCCTGTGTGACATTAATTGCTTACGGCTAACACCTCTGTCAAGAAAATCTTACAAAACTTTGGAAGCTGAAATTACTTGAAATCAACCTGGTCCTATTGTCTGTTTAGTCAAAATTACTGTGGTTGGGAATATTGCTTTGCAAGTTATTTGTGATTTAATGGTATCACATTTTATTGCTTGTTCCTAATTTTGTTTTCTTTTATCCCTGTAAGCCAACTAGAGAATTTTGGTTATAGGGCAGCCTATAAATTACATAAATACTGAATCTGCTATAGGTATAGAGTCATCCTGAACTTATTCAAGGGAGAGTAAAGGCCTCGTTAGAACTGCATCAATGGATATGACTTGTTGCATGCTCCTATACCAGAAAACTTTAGATTTGATTTAGTTTAGCAAACCCGGTTTTTCATCAGGTGTTCTCTCTCTCTCTTTCCTGTTGGCCATGTGTTTAAATATATGAAGCCATCTTGTTTAAGTTTCAAATTGCATTACATTTCTTAGGCAAGTTTGCTATTCTATAGAAAGAAATCAGTACCTGTTTGTGAGCTTCTGTAGTGCAGGCTTTTTTATAAGGCCTGATTTCTTCAGAACCAAAACCTGGGATCCACATATTCCATTGACGCTCTATAGCACAGAACAAGGGTGTGGAGGGTGGGGGAAGAGAGAAAAAGCAGTAGGAAACAGACAAAGAGTTAAGTAGGGAGTAAACAGATAAGAAACATTCCAAGACTCAGCCATGTAGAAAGGAATGAACCTCCCAGTACCTGGTTTATAAGAACTATATCAAAGCGAGAAGCTGAGGGGGGGGGGGACTTGTTTTGGCAGGTGTTCGCCGGCATTTTAGGGTGGTTTTGTTTTTGTTTTTTTGCATTAGAACAAATTTTAAAGGCCTCCGATAAGAAATCAAGGTTGTTAAGTCACTCCCAACAACGGCAGTACCATCTGGGCTGGTGAATGGGTGTCAGAAGGCATGCTTACATAGGTGACTTTTATATGTTTCATCTACAGTGTAAAAGCTACTCTTTTGTGGCTTCAGCCCACAGCACTGCTACAATGTTTAAAGGCCTGGTATCATGTGGATTAAGACCAATCTTGCAGGTCACTCCAAGATGACTGGGTCACACACACCAACAGGGGACAAATACAACAATCCACTGGCTGCCAATTCGTTTCCGGGTGTACTACAAAAGTGTTGGTCATTACTTTTAAAGCCCTACATGGTTTAGGTTCAGGTTACCTGCAGGAGCGCCTTCTCCTGTACAATCTGCCCCACACACTCAGGTCCTCTGGGAAGAATTTACTCCAGTCAGCCAAAACTAGGCTGACAACTGTGACCCAGAGGACCTTCTCTTCTGTCGCTCCCAGACTGTGGAACGGCCTGCCGGAGAAGATTCGTCAACTCTCTCTCCGAGTTTAAGACAGCTATAAAGACTAGCCTCTTCTGGCAGGCCTACCCAGATGAATTTTAAACCAAGAATTTTAAGATGTCTTGATTGTTATTTTGATATTGTATTGATTTTATATGCTCTTTTAATTAATTTTATGTATTTGATTTATATTGTATTGTTGTACTAATGTTGTTCCCCACCTCTATCCAAAAGGAGAGGTGAGTAAGAAATATAATAATAATAATAATTAATAATAATATCATTATTATTATTATACAATCTACAGTAGCCTTCATGAAATGAACACAATTCATGCACTAGCACTCACCAAGATGCAACTGGACATCTTTCACTTCCAAAGTGTTGGACTTGCGATGTCGTGCAAGCTGGCAGGCAGCTGTCACCACACTTTCAATGAAGTCGTCAGCAATCTGCAACAGCATCTGTCAAAAACAGGGAAGCAATGCCCACATTTGTGGTGGTTTTCAGCATCAGATATAATAGTGAATGGAATGGCATTTAGCTTCAGAAGCTTCTCACGTGTCCAATAAGTGAGAGACTCCCAGACCACCCTCAGGAATATAACAGTGATTTCCCACCAAGCAAAGAATAAAATACTGTTGATCCATTCATGTGTAGCCATCTTGTGTATCTCATCTGATGAGAATGAACCAATGGCATAGCTCAACCAAAGATGGCCTTGGGCAAATACCAAGGGGTCTGAGGCTACTGGGGATTGGATACTCATGCAGCTCATTTTGCCAAAAGCCTTACCTCCTCCACATCTTCATCCAGTTGCTCATTTGGATCTACCTCTCTGACAAGATCCTGAAGTTTCTTCTTGGTTAAGATCTGGGGAAGGGGTGGATGGGAAGAAATCAATCAACATTAGCATGCATGTACTAATTAGATTGTATTAATTATATTCTGTGCTGCAAAACCAACAAAGAGCACATGATAACGCTCAGGTGTGCTCTTATAACCTTAGTATCTAAAAGTCATTCTCACACTCAAGGGGAGAAATACGTTTGCAAGTAGTTTCTATTCAGTAAGGCAGTACACACACGCACAGAGAGAGAGAGAGAGAGAGAGAGAGAGGAAATAGACATTATTCTTCAAAGACGGCAACATTTTCAGTAATAACATTATTGTACAATGGAACCACCAAAAGACTCACAGGAAACAGCATCTATCTCTATCAATAAACTTATTACTTAATGCTTTGCGGCATCTTTAAGCTAGAAAGTTGATATCATCACAGTAATGAAGTGGCATTTGGGTGCACAAGGATCAGACTAGGCGACCAAAGGCATCACTGAAGGTCATCATGGAAATGTATGCATCAAAATTGCCAGAGAGTTGCAAATATACGCATCAAAATTGCCATCTAACCAGCAAGTTATATGTTTCATATATTTCTTGAGCCAGATTAGAAGAAACAGTACTTAAAGAATTCTCCCTCTGATATTCTAACTGGCAATCTATACTGACAGAATTTACTCAGAATTCTGTCAGAGAGTTCTTTTATTTAATATTTTCCTGTAAAACACAAGAGCCTTTTGTTGGCATACATAATCTGCAAATACAGCAGAACAATTAACGTAGTCTCTTACTAGGCTTTACTATTCCTGGACAAAGGATCTGTTGATAACACTATCAGCCTTTACAGTAAATTTAAAAGAAACATTTTAACACTTTTCCAGGTGAGATACGTCAACATCTTAAAACTAAAAGGAAGATGAAGTTCAACAGGAAAAGAGGTGAGGCGAAGCGGCAGCAGCTAGATCTACCTGGTACCAGAACCAACACAAACATTACATTTAGCAGAGGGAAGTTTTTGGCTGTCACATTGCTCTGTCACAAGTCACTTGTGTTTCAGGTGTATGGGTAAGTGCTGTGTTAGAATCATTGGCCTGTTCTGCCCAGTTCAGTGTTTCACACATTTACACAACAGAGTAATATTTTATGTTTATGTTATGGTAAAATCAGCACAGAGAAGACTCCACAGAGGCAAGGCTTCATGTGAGATGTTTCTGAACAGAAGACTCAGACTTTATTCATTTAGAGTTCAAAACACAAAGGGGTGTGTGTGTGCAGTGGGGTATGTATGTCAGCAAGCATCGAGCACACTCAAAAGCAGCTAATGTTATTTTTTCATCCTACACCTCAGCGGCCTTTCTAGCATCATGGAATCACCTGGTTGCTTTCAGGACTGAGGCGTCCCCCACTGCTAGGGGTCCCTGGCATCTTTGCCACAGTGGTATTGTTTGCCATGGAACTATGAGGAGGAGTACTGGCCGGTTCTGGTTTGATTGAGGAGAAGTTGGATAGATTGATCAAGGTAGACGGACCAAACTGGTTCATAATCTGCTGAGCTTTAGCCTTCAGGTCATAGAGCTTGTCAAGATCTTGCTTCTTTTTCGGATTATGTGGGCCCAGACCGATCAGCTGGAGGAAGAAGCAAACCCCAATGTTATAACAAGAAGAAGGTACAGGTTTAGAAGATGGAGATTTTTTTTTAAAAAAGTTGCTTATTCTCAGGCAGTCCCCAGCAGGCTGAACCCCAGATATTCAAATCTTTCAGTGTGCATTTGGAGAAAGAAGTTTTCAGCAACCATTGGAAAGACATCACTTTTATGCCACTTTATAGGAGGGTGGAGTAGGCAAGCTTTTCAAGACCTGCTTTCTGTGAATGCTTTAATGCAGGGGTGGGCAATTTGTGGCACTCCAGACATTATCTGACTGCAACTTCCATCATCCCTCACTGTGAGCTATGCTGGCTGGGGCTGACAGGGACTGCAGTCCATCACCACTGGAGGGTCACAAGTTGCCCTCTACGGCTTTAATGTAAGATCACCGTTTAGAAATCTGAATGCTCCTCCCAGCAACACACTTGTGGGTCTCGCAAGCACATCCCCAGTCACTCAGTTCCAACATCCAGAGCAAAAAGAACTTTCCTCCCTCCTCCTAGATTCCACTTCCTAGAAAGAGACTAGCTGACCACTGATGACATGGTTAACACATACCTTTGTAACTTTTGGACTACTTTTGATTAAGCAAAAGGGTCCCTCCCCCTCTGTTTTACAGTTCTAAGAGAAGGGAGATAAAGAGAAAGCTGCTCAGATTATAGCCGGCTTTCCATGAATATCACTAGTCTAGTTTAGGATGCTCTAAATCTTTTTCAAATCTGACCTTTGGCCATCTTAAAGCTTGACATTTTCTGCAAAGAAAACAGACCAGGATGGTTCTTACAGGGCTAAGTTGTATTTTAATTACCGATTGTGTTGCAGAAACCCTACTCCAGAAACAGATCAGGTTTGCCAATTCACCCATTAATTCCCTCTCATATGAATATACCCTTGACCCACAGTTCCATAACAGGACATGTCCCCTTGGGTCTCTCAAATACAAAAAAGAGTTTACGCTATTGGGCAGAATAGATATAAATAAATATAGTAATAAAATAATAATAATAATAATAATAATAATAATAATACTATTGGGAACAGATATTTGCAACACCTTCAACAGATAACACAGAATTTCAAGGAATTGTTTCCAAATGTTTCTCCAACCACTTAAATATCTTAACATCTTGTATGCGCTCTTCAGTTCAGACTATCTGCTAGAAGCTTGTTACCAACCAAATAAATTCATCAGTGAAACTACACAAAATATTTTTAAAAAGTAAACGGAACTAAGTTCTCAGAAACTGCATTTTTCCTGAGCCTTAATTTAGTAGTGGTTCACATGTAATTTTATTATCTTAATTCCTCTTATGTTACTGTCATTGTCCCTTAAAATTCTATCCAACACACCCAGGATATCACACCAAGTCTCAAACCATGCTGAACATATATTACTCAGGCAGTAAGGCAATAAATATGATTATTCTTATTTTCAAAAGAGCACATTCTCTGTTAGTACTACCCCACTCAGCAATGCTGGTTTTTTAAGTGTTCTATTCTACTTTTGAACCATGCATTACTCTACTCAACATACTGTAGCATTAAGACAATGTAATTAAGCTTGGGCCAGGAGGGAGGGAATCCTCAACCAGAATTAGAATGGCTTTCAAACTGAGTCAAATTCTTAACCTTCTGTAACAGGTTTGCCATTAAAAATAGCCTATCCTGAGGAAGAGAGGGGATATGTCTGGTAAGGCAGTGTTATGGAGCTCTCTGTGCTATCACAGGGTAAAGTTGCAGCATGATGCAGCATGTGGTCATAGATGGCAGCTTCTACACCAGTGGTTCATTTGTACAGTGAGGGGCTCTGTCTGAGGTAGTTGCTCTGTAGTGACAGAAAGAATCCAGACTTGGTTTGTCATGCTTTAGTCCCACTGAGATCAGTGGGGCTTGAGTCAGTCATGTCTATTTCATCCCACTCATTTCAATGGGAGTTGCGAGTATCATAGTCTGGATGCAGTCCACTGTATACTTGCTTAGCAGTAGTTTCCTCATCAAACAATTAGAAGGTGCAGATAAATATAGTCCCAATTAATGCATGATATGGGAGACTCAAATTTAACCAAAGTCAAGCATTGAGGCAGCTTCTTCTACTGTCCTAGCTACAGAAGAAACTTGGCATTTTGTTCTTTCTCTCAACTGTCATTCCCTACTGTCTATCTTTCTTCATTCCTTTCATTGTTCTGGTTCTAATCTTGGTAACCTCTGTTTTCATTCAGCAGTTTTCTACTATAATACTTTTCTTCTCGAATTCTATTCTGCTTCTGTGCTTCTCCATCCATCTCCAGTTTAAAAAAAAAGTCACCCTTTTCCTAATGAGGTCCTCACTATCTCACACTCACTTTTCCCCCCACCCTCACCTATTATCAATTTCCCTCACAAACTAAAGAAGGCAAGCATAATACATGAGGAAAAATAAGCCTTCCAGCAGGGACTGTGCCTAGTTACTTGTGCTGTTGTACAGTGCTGATCATTCTCTTAAAACCAGCATTTGTCTCGGCAGGGGCCACCTGTAACCATTTGACATTTCTATGCATCTCTGTACAGAGAAATAGTACTGTTAGAAAGCAAGGATGCTCATATTTCCTGTTAAAGGAGAGGATGCCTCAATTCCAGAGCTAGGAATGACTCTGAAGAGAGTTTCCATGGTTCAGCGCTACTGATCATCGTGTTAAGCTTTAGGGAGAGGACATTCCCCAACCAACCACAGAGGCCAGCTGACCCTTTGCAGAATTTTCTTTACTACCGTGACCACACTTCAGTCTTGGCACACGATCAAACTTAACAAGACACAAGCCAATCTGCAGCTTCTCACCATGATTCCAGCATGCCACGTCATGGTGAGTTCAAGCCAACTTACTTACAGCTATCTGAGTGTCTAGATCTTTAATTACATCAGAAACTGCTGTGGGCCCATTGAATGCAGAGGCCATTTTCCAAAAATGTTCCTGCAAGTAAACAGTCAGGGTTAACCTACATACCTGTTCGTCCCCCATTGCAAATGCTTATAAAAATTCTCCCAGAGCATTTTACATTATTGCCTCTGCACAGGAAGATTAGATCAACCTTCTACACTCTGGTGCCATCCAAATGTGTGGCTCTACAATGATGGGAATTGTAGTCCAACACATCAACCAGTTTGGATTAAAGGCTTTGACAGACAGCAAGCTTTTGCAGACCAGGACACTCTTCTCTGTTTAAAATGGATACACGTAAGCAATTCTTTATATGTGCGTACAGAGAAAGAATTAGGAGGTTGCAATTGCACATTCTTGCATTAAGAGGACATTCTCCCCAGCAAGGCCTTACATAGTACAAGGTGCATTCATCTGCCTCAGCAAAACATTCTGGAGAAATTACTGCAACAGTGCAATGCCTCGGTAGCAACTTGAACCCTAGCACAAGACCTCATTTACTTGTTTATGGTGATGCCTAGTGGTTATGTGTGCAATCCCATGTGTTCAGACAGAAAAAAAATTCTACAACCCCCAGCATTACCCAGCTAGCCATACTGGCTGGGGCATGCCAGGAGCTGTAGGACCCTTTTCTATGCTATTACTTACGCCCTTGAAGCTCATAAACCTCTGAACTCAGAAGTTTATGAGCATCCATTGTAGAGCAGGAGGAGCGACAACCATGATTGTTGTCTCTCAGCGCCCCCCCCCCCTCTGCAATTTCACTAGATAGGCATTTTGCTCATCTAGCTGGGGTGTGTCAGAGGGGGAAAGAAGACGCCTGGAGAAAACACAGGTTAGCTCGTATCCCAGCCTCTCCAATTCGCTCCTTCCCCACCCCCAGAATGCCCCTTGACCTCCTCTCAGAGGTCGAGTGCCCAACCTCAAAAAGACATCTGGTGTGGTACTTTCCATGCAGGAGGGGAGGGTGAAGCATGGATTCACGGATCTGAGGCTGCAGTGCTGTTTCAACCTCTTACCTCAAATCCTGAAGAATTCTATGGTCCCCCAGATGCTCTCCAGGGACTATAGGATTGTTCCCCCAAGAGTTAGTTACAAACTGGATTATAACCCCAGCTACAAACTGAGACACTGTTCTCTCAGCTTCCCCCTCATCTGCAATACCAGCTTTTTCTATGAGACTCCATAGGAATGATTGAAAACATACGTGAAGCTCTTGGATAATGGTGTGCATTTTAATTACAAAAAGTTGGGAGAGAGGGGTGGGGTGGGCTACAGCAGAACCCCCCTCCTGGGAGTGTGTAAGTACAGAAGCCGTGCATAAGAAATTAAATTTGTATTTTAGAGTGTTTGAGAACCTGATGGCCAAAAAACATGTTTTTTGTTTTCACGCATTGTCACTAATGAAAATACTCTAAATGCTATAAGCCCTTATTTCTACTGTTATCCCAGTGAACAATATTTTTGGACTATCACAAGAATCAGAAGCAGGTTGAACCCGTGCGTTCTAGTTCACTGTTGTCAGATCTTACCAAGCTGCCAGGTACATGAATACTTCAGCGCTAAGTATCCCATGCCATTCCTGCAGGTCAAACTCCTCTTCTCCTCATCTGAAGGTTTTCGCATCCCGAGCCCTACCTTATTTTTAAGCAGGGCTTCGTCACAACTTCCCAGCCATCCTACCTGCCATCCTTACTGAAAACGTTTCAGTTCCAGAGGTCCCACGAAACGAGATGACAATGGGCTTCACAAATACAACGCCACTGGTTCTTCCTTTTAATTTATTGGGGCGGTGTCATCCAGTACTTTTCCTGCCGCTTTTAAGGCACTGACATGTCATTACACATTATGGTTATTATTACCAGCTTTCATGTGCGGTGCATTCGGGTGTATATACACACACACACACAAAGAGACGGACGGACACACTTTCCTAACTACCTCGAAGTGCTTGACCAGAACAGAAAGGGAACACAAATTAAGAGTGATTTAAGGTAAAATAAATTGAAAGCAAGAGCTGCCAAGCGCTGGGAGGCCTGTTGCAAGGCAGAAACAAGGGAGGAAAAGAGGCAGGTAGAGGGTTGAGAGAGGAGGCGCGCCACGCAGACCGTCCGGTCCCCTCTTCTTCTCTCTCCCTTCCAAGGCTCCCGTGGCCCGAGCCTTGCGTTAAGCGGGGCTCCGTCACAGCAACCCAGCCCCGCTCCCGTCTGCCCGAGCCACCGACTCACTCACCGGCGCCCCGGCCGCTTATCTCGCCATGTCCTCTGCGCTGCCTCCGCCTGACTGCCGCCTTTCCCCTCACTGGTTCTCCGCGACGCAGCACTTCCGGGGTCACGACCCCTGGAACTCCGGCAAGGCCAGGAAATACACACGCCGGCCCACGCGCCGGCCGCCAAACGAGCCGGCCAATCACGATGTCGCTTTCTCCCAACCCTTCGGTCGTTCCCCCCCCCTGGTCTTGACTGCGCCTGCGGCTGAGTCGCGTGATCGTCCCGAGGCGCGGTGGTAAATGGTATCTAAACGCGCCCGCCCGTCCTTAAATCGGCTCCGTGCTACTCTGCGCAGGCGCATTATCGCCAGAGCCGTTTGTAAGGGGGAGACGTCTTGTTTTGGGGTTTATTATGTAGTTTTAGTAAGTTCCTTGCTCGTCCCGCGCCATGGTCAAGCCAGCCTTTCCAAAACCGGATGCCGTCGGGATGGGTTAGAGACTACAACTCCCATCAGCCCCAACCAGCATAGTTAATGATCATGGGAGTCGTAGTCCAGAATATTAGGAGCGGCTAGGGTCATAAGGGTGTAACTTTTCCCGAGTTTCTTTCACTGCAATCCCGTACTTGTCTACTCAGAAATAAATCCCAGTGACTTCAATGCGTCTTACTCGCAGGTAAGTGCACGCAGCATTGCAACTGCCGTGGCTCGTAAGGACAGTCCGCAACCTTCGCTTTTACGGAAAACTAGGTTTGCTACCCAGAATGCCATGTGCCTAATTTGCATGTCAGCTTGGGAAGGAGGAAGGTTGCGATCCTTCCACAGAAACGCTGTTGGATCTGGGGTGGGCGGCAGTCAAGCGACCTTTCGGGTGCTGTGGTGTCACCGCTGTTAGACAGTTCGCAAACTGCGTGCATGGCCCAGTGGGCCTCTCGCTCTGACCTTCGTGGACGTCGCCTGCGGTTTAGCAAAGCCTCCGCCGTGTGCTCGGTTAAAAAGGGCTTCTGCTATGAGTAGCACATGGAGAGGGGTGGCTGCGGCTTAATTCCTTTCTGTGCGGAATCGCTATCAAGAGATTTCGGAAGCATAATTTTTGAATTCGGGGTAGCTGGTAATCGGTTGTTCTGGCTCCCCTCTTGAAACTTGTTAAAAATAGTACTTAAAACTCTACTACACTTCTATTTCTTTCTAATTAAAAATGTTAGTATCCCACATAACTACCATAGTCCACAAACTCTATTATCTTATCACTATATTTTGTCAGTTCACAAAATAAAATATATGACAGAAAACACTTTTATACCATTTCTTTCCATCTCTATTAATTTTATTTGTTTTATTATTTCATTTAGTTATTCACCTGAATTTTCACTTTTTACTTATTCAGGCTGTAGTTCTGTGCAAGGCTGTACTTCTCTGCATGTTTTCTCAGGAAAAAGTCCTACAATTCCTAGGATGCCTCAGCATGGCTGGCTGGAGGAATGCTGGGAATTGTAGGGTTCATTCTATAAACATGCGTATGACTAAACTCTTAATGTACTTGTTCATATATGTTTAAATGTATTGTCAATCATTCTGTTCTGATAGAATGTGATGATGTGTGCTGTTAAACGTCATTTGCGGCATCTGGTGGGCAGCTATATACGGGCAGCTATGTGTATGCAGCAACAGTGATGGTAAACCTCTGTGTACTGGTAAAATTAAGTTTCCAGGGCCAGATTAACTCAACCAGGAACATAAAAAAGAATTTGCATGAAATTTGCACAAGTCAATCTATTTCTTTGATTGCATAGTCCACCTGGGCTGGATTATACATTCAAAGTTATGGAGTTTAAAACGCTTGGGAGAGAGCGAACCAAGAAATTCCTTGACTTGCCTGGTCCAGGTGGCTTTATAGTCCTTGGAGGTCAAAGGCAGCCAATGGTAGCCTGAGTGGGTGGAGTTGACCCAGATCCCAGAGAATGCTGCAGCCCGCAGCCCCCGTGGCTCAGTATATGGGACAACAGCACACAAACTATAGCAGTTCCTGTGTCTTAGTTTTGGTTTCCCCCTAGTTTGCTGTGCCAGGGAGCGACAGGAGCACAGCATGGGAGAAACAGGTTGGAGAGAAGGCCTCAACCCATGTCACAGCCAGGACTGAAGGCGCTCATGTTCCAGTCTAAGTCGAGTACCACAACACATTGCCTCTACCACTTAACAGCATCCAGACTGTGGGTCGGCCACATGTGCTGTAATAGAAAACCTGAAATATTGCGTGTGGTTGTGAGGGCTCTTTCCTGTACTCTTCTTTGGCTCATGTAGAATAACATGTTGCAGAGTTCCAGCCACTCTATTTCCCCAACAAACTTTTCTGTTCTCTTTCCCAGTCAGTATTCCATGTCCACTGAGCACTCCACATTGGACTGTTTGGGGCTTTTGGCGGGTAGAGTTCAATTTTCTTCAGAGACGTGAATAGTAGAAGACAGAGGAAAGAAATGGTGGTTCAACTACACAGTGAGGATGGCAAATTGATAACAGATGACAAAGAGAAGGCAGAAGTGCTCAATTCCTACTTTGGCTCAGTCTGGAAAAATTTGGAAAAAGAACCACTTTTTCCTCATTTTTTTCCGAAGCCTTTTTTGTCCCCCTCCCCCAAGGAAAAATTGGAAAAAAAATGAGGAAAAAACAGTTTATGGAATGTTTTATTTTAGCATGAAGCATAAAATGTTTAAGACAAGGTGTTTATATATTTACTTCTCCAAACGTTTTCTAAAAACTATGTACAGTATCAGATTATTACAATTTCTGTGCACCGAGGACAAGGAAGTCCTAAATTGCAAACTGAGACTACAGCTCTCAAATACAAGAGCAAGATGCATTTCTGCCTCTAGGGGGCACTGCCATTGAAGCAGAGACAGAAACTGATAGCGATAGCTAATATAGCTCGGAAAATGAGTCTGATTAAATTGCATGCATATTCATTGAATCTTGGTCCCCCTTTTTTCTCAGTTATTTTTATGGGAATGGGTGCTTTATATCTTCTTGACACTGTGGAAGTCCAGCAGAGACATAAATAATTTTCCTTCTTACTAATGTTAATGGTTTCTTCTGTTTGTTTTTGTAATAGTATTTTGCCTGCTCCTCATAAACTGGCAAAATCAAAGAGGTTCCTTA
Source organism: Anniella stebbinsi (assembly GCA_029215795.1). NCBI lineage: Eukaryota > Metazoa > Chordata > Lepidosauria > Squamata > Anniellidae > Anniella > Anniella stebbinsi. The sequence goes on from JARDYH010000007.1 coordinate 81,315,092, forward strand.
CTGTTCAGGTGTTTCTTGCAGTTCAGGAGCTTGTAGCTCCATTTGTTTAAAATAATAATAATAATAATAATAAAATTTTAAAAAGTAATTTCAATTTGTAATAATTGCTTGAATGCACTAAACTTTTAATATTCCAAATGCGATAATTTTATGCCAAACCAACTTGTACATAACTACATTTTATGTTCCTAAAGTAACAAAGTAACTTTCAAACTGTAAAAAGTGCTAATATTGCATTTTTTTCAATTTTTCCAAAGATTTCTGTTTTTTCCCATGGCTTCAAAATTTCCGGAAATTTTACATCTCTAGTCTTCTCCCAAAAGTGGGTCTATGACACACACACACACAGACACAGAAAAAGTGAAGTACAAGCTGAAGGGGCGGGATTGCAGCTTGAGATTGTATAGACTCAGCTATGTGCACGTTGCCTTTGGAGCAACAGGGATAAATGCAGAGCGGCCCAGAGCAGGCAGGTGTCAGCACTGAGTTGTGCTGGAGAGCTTGGGCCGTTCGTTCTAATCTCTTTTGCCTGTTAAATTCTCAATCCAGCAAGGGACATATCTGTTTCTGTACATCCATTTCCCTTACTGGAAAGAGGGGGATGTAGTTAAATGCATGACATATTCTAGAACTCCAGCTATCCTAACAGACTGGTATTGCACCGATGCAGAAGGTGGGAATTGTCTCGCTCACGTCTCTGCTTTTCTTACCATAACATTACCATAACCTATCAAGAACCAATAAAGAGTCTTGGGGCACTTTTAAGACTGACAGATTTATTACGGCATAAGCGTTCATGGACCAGAGTCCACAAAAGCTGATGCTGTAATAAAGACATTTGCCTTTAAGGTGCCGCAAGATTCTCTGTTGTTTTTGGCTGTAGCAGAAGGGGTAGGACAACCCCTCTGGAGATCATAACCAACCAACCAGCCCCCTCCCCCAAATTCCCAAGAGCAACTTTAATTGCGGTTATCAGGTCATATCCTTTTTGCTCCCACAAGATTTGCATGTGAACAAACATTTTTCATTACACGGTAGAGAACTTTTTTTTTTACTCTACACAAGGTGGGAAAGTTATCCAGAAAATTGTCCAGAACGAGAAGGAGAAAAGTGGATTCGTCAGCAACGGATGAAGAGGAGAAGACAGCGAAAGATTTAGGTTTGGTTTACACCATGCTTTCAAGTTTTTAAAAAAGGAATGCAGGGGACGGCAGGATTAGTGAGCTCTACTGGATGAGGCCTGGCTCTTTCATTCCATCTAGAACTCTCACGACACAATATATATTATATATAATAGATACATTTGTTATTCATAAAAAATAATTATAATGGCAACGTAGTGTGAAGAAATCATAGTATATTCAGCCTTCCCCAACCCAGTGCCCGCCAGATACAATGGACTACAACTCCCATCATTCCCAGCCAGCATGTCTAATAATGGGAGTTGTAGTCCAACACACCTGGAGGGGACCAGTTTGGAGAAGGCTGATAATACCTATATGTGCAATTCTTTACCCCCATCAACCCATTTCTTACTGGTGTCTTCAATTCCTAATGAGAATATTTGTTAAATTAGGGGGAGGGGGGCATCCCGGTCAAACCCCTCAGCAGTTGGAAGACTTCCCAGAAGGCGAGCATGGACAAAATGAACCATTCCCCTTCTCTTGGTTGGAGAAGTGGCTGCGTGCTTTGGTGGAAGGGACCATAACTGAGGAGCCCAGTACCTGCTTCGCAAGTAGGGCATCCCAGATTTTATCCTGGGCACCTCCACCTTGAAAAGGGTCAGGTAGCAGGTGATGGGAAACGGATGCTTGTGAGCCACTGGAGGACAGGGTAGACATTGGGCTAGATGAAAAGCCAGGCTTGCTGTAAGCAGCTTCCTATGCCCTTGACTGGAGCATCCTCAGTGCAGTCCATCTCTTCCCGAACAACCCGGGTGCGGGGTCCTCTTTCCGCCAGGCTCACAAGGGCTCGTGATAGACGTGTGTAAGGGGGCAGTCTCTGCGCTGGAAGCCATGGCGCTGTGGCGAGGTAGCAGGTGGCACAGTGGAGGATCCATTTATCTGGCTCAGCGTCCGATCGTCCCGAGGCTCTGCATGGCGGGGGCAGCCACCTCGGAGGGGTTCTTCCCGCGAGCTGTCGATGTCGTCCGGTTTGTCGTCCGGCTTCTCCGCCAGCCGCTGAGCAGGGAAGTCGTACTGCATCCGGGCCTCCGGCGAAACTAGGGAGCCCGCGTGGCTTTGGGAAGCGGGGATCGCTGTGACGATGCCGACGTTCTTCCAGCATGTGCCTCCCTCCGGCTCTGCGGGTTGCTCGAGGAAGGGCGTGGCGTACTCAGGCTCCGGTGGCAAAGGCTCGGCATACTCGTGGCTTTTGCCCGGCACGTCATAGTGGTTCATCACCAGGGGGAGCGTGTAGCCTTCATCCAGGGCGGGCTTGAAGGTGGATGGGGCCATATGGCTGCTGGGGCTGACCTGGACCACGTCTGGCTCAGCATATTCTGTAAAGGGGGGGGGAAAAAAGAAGTCCCTGGAAAATGATATCACCATTTCCGGACGGGCTAGCTGTGTTAGGCTGTGTTGCGGCAAAACAATGAAGACTCTTGTGGTGCCTTTAAGGCTAAAGAAAAATAAGAAATCAGGGAAGAACTCCAAATTTTACGCAGGAAATCAGTACCATACTATTAAAATAATTTAGGGTGAAATCCTAGGCATGTTTAGACAGAACAAAAGTCCTACAGTTCCCAGGCGGCCCTAGTTAGCCATGCTGGTTGGGGAATGCTGGGAGTTGTCAGAGTCCTTCATGTCTAGACATGAATAGGATTATGCCCTAAGTGTGAGTTGCTAGAGTAGAGTTGGACTGCAACCCCCACCCCACCCCAGCTGGGGGATGATGGGAGTGGAAGTTGGGCATATTTGGCCCTGCAAACACCACTCAGGCCCCGCGCTGGCCCTTCCCACATTCGCGGCGTCGGAATGTGTTCTAACAGGCTTTGTGTGCGCGTTTCAGAGGGCTTGGCCTCGGATGGGTTGTGACGAACATTCCCCCGTAGCCCCCAGTTTCCTGCTTCCATTCTGCTGGCCTGGCGTTTTGCATGAACGGCACAGCCACAGGCAGCTGCAGAATGCAGATGTTTGTGGATGGCCACCAGCCCAATCTCCCCTCCAATCCCAACCCCGCCCTGCTCAACCTCATGGAAATGGAGATGAGGAGAGGACTCAATGGGCTGAGTGTTCAGCCCCATCCGGGTAGGGTGAGTGGAGCGAAGCTATTGCTCATGAGATAGCAATTAAGAGACAACCGACCTCGCTAGGGCTGCTTCTGGACAATGGGCCGCACTGGCTTCGGGCTAATTTATGTGCATCCCCAGTCCCTTAGAACTAACCCTTTGTTTTCTCTGTTCAAGAGGAACAAGCAAGTCATTCAGGAAAGGTATCCGGGGCTCATTACTGCCCTTCCTCCACCCTGCCAGTGTTTTGACGAAAATGAACGGCAGAGGCAGAAAGACGGGGTGGCTGTTTTCGGGACACTTCGATCATACGTACCAGGGCAATTTGCACAATCAGCGCAGCCCACCATGGCATATTTACACCACGGTGGTTTGTGGTGTGTGCTACGGGAGGCCATTTTAAATCATTAACCCCTGGCACAGGGTTGCCACGGTTTGCCATGTGGTATGAACCTGGGGTTGTTGGAGGAGGAAACAACCTTCAAAGATAACCCATGATCTCCTTTACGGCTATCTGAGGGTTATCCCCCCCCCCCCCCCCAACAACAAAGCCTGCTGCCCAGGCTCGGAAGACACAGAGAACCATGGCAAACCCTTGCTGGGGGTTGAATATTCAAAATGGCTGCTGGCCCATACCACAACCCATAAATAAGTGTGGCATAAATAAGTGGGCTGTGCTGATTGTGTGAACTGGCCCATTCACCCAGCTTCTCCCATGGGTGAGAAAATGCACAGGTGCTTTTTAAAATAAACAAAATATATTTTTAAAACCACATACCTGGTGATTGCACTCCACTGAGATCGACTGGTGTTCCTGTCCCAGGGAATGATGTTATTTCAGAGTTGGACAGTTGCAGGGTCCCTCTGGAACATACCTGGCTGGCCTCAGGTGCTGGGTAACCTAAAAGGGATGCAAGCAGAAAAGCGTGAAGGGACTGCGCACACTGCAGTTGAAGAGCTTACTGTTCCAGTTTGGAAAAAGAACTGAATGATTTGGCAGAGATCGCCTGTTTTTGCAATGTTCTTCCTGGTTTCAGGATACTGTTAATCCTCTCTCTTCATTATAAACTCAGTCTCCAACAGCCTAGCCTTTTGTAGCCCGAACAGCAGCTTCTAGTCACAAGAGGATGTATGAATGTACAAGAGGCTCACGGAAACCCCAAAGTTGTACAAGTATACACACACACACACACACACACACGGGCAAAAAAGCCCTAAGGAGAAGAGAGACCCTCCCTCCAAAAAACAACAACCTAGAAGGGCACAGAATGCAGACTGGCTGTTGCGGGGCAGGGTGGGGTCACCAGAAAATCAGACGAGGAGAAATGCAATGGAATCTCTTGTAACTTCCTGACTGTCTTCTCCAAATGGCAGAGGAAAGGAAGGACAGGTTGACTCTGGCTGAGTTCGGATGACACTTTAGGCAACGGAGGGGGGGAGGAGGCAACTGACGGTTTGTTATTTTTGCGTTGCCCCTCCCCCCGTTGCGTGGCTGAAAGTCCCGGCCTCATGAGAAGCAATGAGTCTCCGATAAACAACAGAGCAGCCTGTTGTTTCCCCCATTTGTTAAACAATATACTATCCATTGAGTGTCCCCCCCTCCACACAACACAATAATCAACGCAACAGACAGTTGCCTCTTCCCCCCTCCATTGCCTAAAGTGTCGTCCAAACTCAGCCTCTGAGTGAGATCGATGTATCACCATCATCACAGAGAAGTGTGATGAGTGTTAAGGGTTAAAACAGGACGTGATGCAGGAGACTCAAAATCAGGGCCCTTTTTTTTTGCTTTTTTGTTTGTTTTAAGTAGCAGCCTCACTGAGAGCAGATCTACACTACTGCTTTAAAACGGTTTATAACAGGTTTAAAACGGTTATAAACCGTTTTAAAGCAGTAGTGTAGATAGGCTCATAGCTGTAGAAGCCTCACATAGCTGCTTGGAGAAACAGATATCCATACAGTAAGTGAAATTGTTTCAAGGAGGACATCAACAATGCTTGAAAGAGATGACCCCATCTCCCCCAAATAAGCAATAAAGCAACCTGAAACACAGGAACATCCCATAAACCAGGCTGAACCATAAAGCAGCACTTAAAACCAACAATTCAATGTGCTGAAATGCACATTGGACATATATTTGTTTAAAAAGTCTGCCTGGCACTGAAAAGACACAACAGTAGGTTCCGGGCGAGCTTTTCTGGAAAGAGCATTCCAAATGGGAGATTCTGCAACTGCAATTTAGTTATATAACCCATTTTGCAGTTCCTTCTAAAAAAAGTGGAGGAGCTATTTTGAAACTGGTGATGGAAAATAATTGAATCCTTCTGTCCATGCCCCACATCCCCAGGTGTGTCGGATGGGCAGTGGGATCTCACCAGCTCCCAAATATGACAAGCTTTTCACTCATTTCTGCTACTTCTAAGCACTGTTGGGTGGTTTACCTTTTACGAGGCCGCAGTCATGATCTGCTGCAGTCTTCCTGCCAAAAGGAAGGAGTAGAGAAGGTATCAAGTGGGTTTGATAGCAGTTTGTGCACCTAGCAGTAGAATTTCTGTATCAATGTGCCCTACTTTGTCATCATCATCATCATCATCATCATCATTATCTCATTTCATTTTTATATCATTCCATCACCGAAGTTCTCTGGGTGGTTTACAAAAATTTACAGAGGACAGCCCTCTATTTCAAGTCATCCACTATTTGAAGGACAGTTAGAGGACAGTCCTCTATTTAAAAGACTTTCCAGTCCAAATCCAATTTAAAGTTATACAACTGCAAAAGGAGAAGGCAGGGGCTCTGAAGTTGCCCATCCACAGTGAGCACCTAGAGAACACACTGAGCTCACCTGGTCACTGTTCTCCCCAGTAGGGTGAGGCGCATTGCCTAATAGTAATTATTTCTAAATGGGCATCTTCACCTATAAATGAGCAGGTGCCAAATTTATGCAAATTGGTGTCCTCTTTTGCCCTAAATGGCAAGCTGCCATAGCACTCAGTGTTAAAGAATGACACCCAAATAGACTTTAGACTAGGGTGACCAGATAAAATCCAGGTCAGGGCTCATGTAACTTTAACAGTTGTAGAGAAAAGGGAATTTCAGCCAGTGTCATTTGTATGCAATTAGTTCCTGGTGAAATTCCCTCTTCATCACAACAGTTAAAGCTGCAGGCACTATACTAGAGTGACCACACACAAAAGAAGGCAGGGCCCCTGCAACTTTAACTGTTGTGATGAAGAGGGAATATCACCAGGAATTAATTGCATACAAATGACACTGGCTGAAATTCCCTTTTCTCTACAACTGTTAAAGTTACATGAGCCCTGTCCTCCTTTTCATATGGTCAGCCTATGCTGAGTTACTTGGAGGAATGGAGGAGGAAAGGTGTGACTCACCTTTTCTTATGACAGAGGAAGACCAGCAGCAAGAGAGCTGAGGAGATGAGGACAAACCCTCCAATCAGCAGCATCACCAGTAACGGGGGACCTGGTCAAGAATGAATGAAATCCAGCAACAGCACTGTCCACGTCTCCAAAGCAACCAATAAAGAGAAGTGGGTTGATACAGGGTGACCATATGGCAAGGAGGACTGGGCTCCTGTATTTTTAACAGTTGTGTAGAAAAGGGATATTCAGCAGGTGTCATTTGTATGCATGCAGCACCTGGTGAAAGCCCCTCTTCCTCACAACAGTTAAAGCCGCAGGAGCCATGCTAGAGTGACCTGATACAAAACAGGGTAGGGTCTCCCTTGGGTGCTTTGGGGCAATGGGGGTGAGGGGAAGCCGGATCACGGATCTCCAGTATCACGTTTGGTTTGGCCCCGGGCCACACACTGCACCCACAATCACAGCCAACAGAGGTCATCAATGAATGCGGCGGGAGGAAGCTGTGAGAACTGGCAGGCAGGAAGGAATGGGGAGTGTAATGGCTACATTTTGTCTGGTTCTTCCGAGGAGGCAGAGGAAACGGCGGATGGGAAACCTACAGGGCCCTGCCAAACAGGAAAGGCAAGTCCATTCGTGTGTTTTGAGTGTGTGTGTTGGACTAGATAGAGGAGATTGGGCTGCCTTCCCAAGCAGGGTGCTAGGAGTTGCTTCCATGTCAGTGGAGGCTGGAGGCTCCGGTTTTGGTGGCGCTCTGCAGCCATTCTGGATTTCAGTCAGAACCAGCCAGGACTCTAAAGGAGCTCTCCAAGGTGCTGACTGTTAGAGCAGTACGACAATGGAACCAATGACCTAGGGAGATGGTGAGCTCTCCCACATTAGAGGCATGCAAGAGGCAGCTGTACAGCCATCTGTCAGGGATGCTTTAAGGTAGATTCCTGCACTGAGCAGGGGGTTTGACTTGATGGCCTTATAGGCCCCTTTCAACTCTACTATTCTATGATTCTATGAGCTATTTTGGGGATAGGGTTCTACTCCTTTACAGTTCTGGTTGCAGCCCCACCAAAATCAGAGCCACCAGTTTTGTCTATGGTGTGATGGGGAACTCTTCCTAATGTGCTGACTCAATGCTTTCATTCTGAACCATAGGAAGATGCCTTACACCACAGGTCAGACCATGGGTTTGTGTAGCCCTCCGGTGCCTGCCCCATCCTTCCCAACCCAGTTCCCTTCAGATGTGTTGGACTTCAACTCCCATTATCCTTAGACAGCATGTTGGCGATGATGACAGCGGTAGTTGCATGCAACTCAAGTGCCCTACCATTGAGCTATGGCCCTTTCCCCTATACCTGTGGGTGGGTGGGCAGATGGGTATACATGCAGGCAATGGGCCAATCACACACATATCCCCTCCAATGGCAGAGATGAAGGCAGCCCCCCCCCCCACACCTGCATCCTTCCTGACCACTAAGCGAAACTGTTCTTTGAAGTTCAAAGCCAGGAAGCACTTACCCGTTTTTTCTGAATTGATCACTATTCCTGGGATGGTGGTGAAAACGGCAGGGTTGCTGCTTGTCAGGATGGATGGCTCCTTGGGGCCACGGTAGACTAAAAAAGAGAGAGGTTCAGAGCACACCAGGCCTCAGGCACCACCTGCCAATTTCATCCGTTGCCCCAAAGGGTATAGGGCAGGTGTGCAGAACCTCTTTAGCCCAAGGGCTGAATTTTGCTTCAGAGAAGCTCTCGGGGGCTGCATGCCAGTAGTGGGTGGGGCTGAAGGCAAAGGGAGTGGGGCAAAATATACCAGCATATTGTAGTGCAAAAGCTCTCACTGCCAGGAATTTATGACTCAAGAGAAACATTTCAACCTTTAAGGGTGGAGAAAAAACATGCAAAGGGTAGGAAACAGCAAATGATCAGCAGTCGAGCCCACCAGTGGACCGGATTGGGACCTCAGGTGGGCCGGAATCAGATCCCACATGGCCGGATTGGGGTCCTAGGTGTGCCAGAATGGGACCCTAGGTGGTCCTGATTGAGATCACACGTGGGCCAGATTGGGACCAAAGGTGGACTGGATTGGGGTCCCAAGGGGCCCCGATTGGGATCCCACATGATCCAGATTGGGACCACAGGTGGGCTGGATTAGGATCCCAGGTGGACTGGATTAGGACTCTACTTGGGCTGGATTTGGCCCGTAGGCCTGAGTTTCCATACCCCTGGTACAAAGAACACCCACTGTCCACAGTTAGCCTAGTCCTGCCTACTCTAATGGGTTGCAGCACTTCAGGGTCTCAGCGAGCCAGAGTCTTCCCCCACCCACCCACCTGCTACCTGATCCTTTCAATTGGAGATGCCAAGGATTGAACCCGGGACGTTCCATATGCAAAGCAGGGGCTCCGTCACAGAGCTATGGGCCGTGCCCACCCAGCTAAGGTTGCCTGTACCAGCTGCTCAGGCTACTACAGCCTCTCAAAAGGATGCTGTTCCAGCCAAAATAGATGAAGAGGCATCCATAGACCCACGCAGGCTGCTTGACCCCTTACTTTCGCCGTTGCTGTAGGGGCGCAGGGGCTTCAGGCGGGAGGCTTGGCATCCCAACAGCGCCACTTTCAGAGCGACCCGCTGATTCCAGCTCTGGGGTTTGATGCGGAGGCAGCGGGCCACAATGGGTGGGATGAAGGCATTGAAGACTTCTTGGTGTCTGTCGCTGTTTCCTTCAAAGAGCTGGGAGAAGGGAAAGAGGTCAGCCAGGAGAGGGTCACAGGTTCAAGCGAGGCTTTCACCAGCCAGTCCGAACATGCCCTCCTAAGCGACCAATTGTGAACATAGCTATTCTGATCACACCAAAGCAACCCCAGTGAAACCAATATTTTGCACCAGTGCAATACAGGAGCATGCAGGTCATCATTTCAGTCCACAGGCAGACTTCCACAGCCCTGCACTAGCCAGATGAATAGGTCTGCAATTCCCATCATTCCCAGCCAGCATGCCAAACAAGCCAAGGGGCTCAAGCAGCAGGGTACCTGATGGTGGCGGGGCCCCATGGCACTGGGGGGGGGCATCAGAAGCACTGTACTGAGGACCCCCTCAAGCCTGGCAGCTGCCTTGTGCTGCCCAACCAAAACCAACCCAACCCTCCCCCTTGCACGTAGAAAACTAGAATTTCGGTGAGACTATTAGGTAAGGTGAGAACCCTTCTTCATTAGATGCTAGCTTTTTATAGAAAAGGAAGTGGTGACATAGGAGAGCAATACAGCATTTGATCCCCAACCTGAAATCTGATGTCCTACAGCAGGGGTGGGCAACCTGTTTTGGATTACAACTCCCATAAACCCCTTGATCATTGGCCATGCTGACTGGGGATTGTGGGGATTGTAGTCCAATGTATCTAGAGAGTATCAGGGCTGATTTTACCCAAGTTGCACGGATTCTGCGGACTTGTGGACTGGTTTAAAAAAATTTTTTTGGAATTGTGCACAAATTTAGTTGTGGAAAAATACATTAAATAAATAAATAAATAATCTATTGGCTGAAAATGTGCATTTCCTCTATAGGCTAAAGCATGAAAATGCGCATTTTGGGGGAATTTGTGCATTTTCGCAAGTGCAAATTTGCACAAATTTGGGGAATTGGAAAAAAAAATCTGATTCTGTCAATGAATGGACAATGGCATGAAAGGCACCAGACAATGTGTGAAATACATATATCACTATTAGGAAGTTTCTCTTAACATTAAGCCGAAATCTCCTTCCCTGCAATTTCCACCCATTGGTTTAGTCCTGCCTTCTGGAGCAACACAGAACAACGCTGTTTCATCTTCTTCAGGACAACTCTAGGTGGCCTCCTAAATTGGATTCCCCATTGTGAATTTGGCTTTTGTAGTTTCCTCAAAGTTTTACTAACAGCTGCGTGTACCTTGTCTGGCTCTTAGATCACATGTCTCTGATCGTAAGGATCGATGCAGCTTTTGACCATACTGAAGCAGCATAAGCTTGGCTGCCACTGATCTCTGTAAAAAACACTCTCCGGTTCCAGTCAAGCTCACCTTATCCTCACTGCCACTGTTGGATTTGTAGATCTTCCAGTTCTTGCCATCTTTGCTGGAGAGAACCTGGTAGGATTTTACATAGTAGTTGTGTTTCTGAGAAGATCCCTTGGTTATAATGCCTGAAATAGATACGGTAAAACTGGTACCCAAAATCTGGCCATGCATTACTGAAGTGCTAGATGGCCTCCTGAATGTGACTCCCTATTTTGTGAACGGTGTCAGGCACTGAACAGAGTTGTAATAGCCTCTCCTTGAGAAAATGGAAGGAAGAATCATAGGGTAGATCGTACCCATCCAAATCAGGAGTGGGGTGAAGTCAAAAGGATCCCATTCTGACACAAACCCTCCCACCCCACACGGTGCAGACCATGACTGTTCCTACTTGCGGAATAGAGTGTATCTTGAGGCTAAAGCACATTATGCTTTTCTCTCCCCTTCCATGTTTGATGCAAATGTGTTATCTCACTGCGAGTCAAACTTACTATTCTGAACACCTTCTCAGCAAAGGCTGCTTGAGCAGCAGATGAGCATAATAACCTAAAAAGAGCCCAACTGGATCAGACCAAAGGTAGGGTGACCATATTCGAGAAACCAAAAAAGAGGACACCCAGTGTGGGCAGGGAGAGTGTGCTTTACAGGGCCTCCGGAAAGCATGTCATTTACCCAGCCACGCTATTGGCAGCTGCCGTTAGCATGGCCGTTGTGAATGACGTGTTTTCCAAAGTCCCCAGAAAGCACGCTTTTCCCTCCTCCACTCCAATCGGGGCCTTAATGGCCCCGATTGGAGAGGAGGAGAGGAAAGCATATCATTCCTGCCCCCCACTGCTCCAATAGGGGCCTCCAGAAAGTGCATCATTCCCCTCTGTCACACTGAAAGTCTTAAAGAGGGAAGTGTGTCATTCCAGGACATTATAGAAAATTACAGAAAATCCCCCCTGACACCCATATAAGAACAAAAACCAGGACAAATCCAGGAAAATCCTGACAGTTGGTCACCCTACCAAAGGTCTATCTAGTTCAGCATCCCATGGTCAACCAGATGCCTCTGAGATGCCCACAAGCAGGACATGAGGGCAAAATAGCATTCTCTCATTGGTGCTCCCAGAAAGAGATCTTAACAGAAAGGATCACGACTCATGGTGGGGTTCTCAAAACATAGGCAGCTGCCTTATGCCAGGTGAGATCATTTCTTATCTTGCCCAACATTGCCCACTCTGACTGGCAGCTGCTCTCCAGCAATTCAGGCAAACATCTTCCCCATCACTTACCTGGTCCTTTCAGCTGGAAGTGCTGGGATTGAACCTGGGACCTTCTGCATGCAAAACATGTGCTCTATGATAAAGCAATTATGTTTCTCCAAAATAATAATGATGGCACCATCATAGGGACATGGGAAGTGGCCTTATTCCAGGCTAGACTATTTGCCCATCTAGAACCAAACTGTCTACTCCAGGGGTGGGCAGAAGGTAGATCTCCAGATGTTTGGGACTTCAATTCCCAGAAGCCCCTTTCAGCATGGTCAATGGTCAGGAATGCTGGGAGTTGAAGTCCCCAAAATCTGGAGATCTACTACTGGCCCACCCCTGGTCTACTCCAACCAGCAGTGGTTCTCCAGGCACACACCTCTGTCTTTCCTATCTTCTGCTATCTGGTCTGTTTTCAAACCTGGAGATGCCTGGGACTGAACCTGGGACCTTCTGTATGCAAGGCAGGTGAGCTACCTCTGAGCTACGGCCTCTCTTCCATTTGCAAAAAGATGCCCCAAGACCTAAAAGAACTGTTATACCTTTGAGATATTTAACCGGCAGGAATTTAAAAACAACAGCAAAAATCAGAAGTCCACAGGAAGAGCCCTGCTGGATCTGACCATGTAATGCAGCATCCTGTTTCCCCACAGTAGCCAACCAGATGCCTCTAGGAAGCCCACAAGTAGGACACGGAGGCAACAGTCTTCCTGCTTCCTCTTGCTCTCCAGAAATGGATATGCAGAGGTAAACTGCCCCTGAGCATGGAGGTTCCATTTAGCCATCTTGGCTGTGCCAGTGTGGTGAAGTGGTTAGAGTGTTGGGCTGAGATCCGGCTTCTAGTCCCCACTCAGCTATGGAAACCCACTGGGTGACTGTGGGCTGATCACAGAATCTCAGCCCAACCTACCTTGCAGGGTTGTTGTTGTAAGGATAAAATGGAGAGGAGGAGGATCATGTACACTGCCTTGAGTTTCTTGGAGGAAAATAGGCAGGATATAAATGCAAGATAACTAACTAACTAACTAACTAACTAACTAACTAACTAAAGTCATAGATAAATCTGTCTTTCATGAACCTGTTTTCAGGCCAATCAGCTTGAATATTTAGCCCTATCATAGCCTTCCCCAACCTGGTGCCACTGGCTGTGCTGACTGGAGATGATGGGAACTGTAGTCTAACCCGTTTGGAAGGGGGGAAGTTTGCCCTGTCTCCTTGCGCTGCCAAGCTCCAGTCAGAGAGGCAATCAAATAACCCCAGCCTCTCCCCCGCTCCATTCCTTTCCTGCATTCCTCTCATCTTCCAGCCCCCTCAGGCTCACAATGCCTCTATTTTCCCCCCATAATAGGCGTCATTCTGGGGTTTGCCGCACAAAAGCCTCCATTTGTCCTCAGGCTTCGGGGAAAGAAAGAGTGAATTTGTTGGAACATAATATGAAACTTGTTCAGTGCAAGGGTGACCTGGCCTGGCCCTAAGCCCGAGGTAACAGGGACAGAGGAAGGAAGGAAGGAAGGAAGGAAGGAAGGAAGGAAGGAAGGATTCAGGGACTAAAGGGATAGAAGTAGAAGAGGGTGTGGAGGAAGAGGGGAAATATATAGAGCAGCCTCTCCCAACCTGGTGCCCTCCAGAAGTGTTGGACAACAAGACCCACAATCTTCAGCCAATGGCCATACTGGTTGAGGATTATGGGAGTTGTAGTCCAGCACATCTGAAGGGCACCAGGTTAGGGAAGGCTTGATATAGAGGAACATTATGAGCCTTGACTCTGCCGTGCACAGGGTAGAGATTCTCAATAACGTAGGCTAACATGCTCCGAGATAGGCTGGAGCATGTCTGGGCTGTGTGAAACTCAACAATGCAATCCCATGCAAGCTTACTCAGAAGTAAGTCCCACTGAGTTTGGGAGGCTTTTCACAGCTGTTGTTTAGGATAGGCGGCTATGTCACTGTGTCGAAGACATGCACAGTGAATTATCCGGGCGCTGTGTCCCCAGAGGCTGTCTTGTTTCCACAATCCAGCCTCCAGCCTGACACAGTCTAGGTGAAGACTTGCTGCAGGCTCGTGCTTGGAGCCCTCCAATGGAGCTGTAAAGAACCCCATTGATTACACTGTTTGTGTTAATGATGCCTACATAGAGTTCTGAATTACATAGCCACACCTTAATGGATAACGTAAGTCACTACGTTGGAAACATCTTCCACTCTAATGCCTCTTGGATTGGGGAGGCCCAGTGAGTGTTATTAATATAGGCAGTGGGATCATCTGGAGGGACGGGGACACACAGCGATTCCCTGATGCAGCCCATACGGCAGGTGGCTCAGAGCTTCCTTTGCACCCATCACCATTGTCCAGAGAGTGTAGCTTGAAGACCAGCTGGTGATGCCCTTAATAGTCTGGTCCTAGGATACTTGAGGCTGTTCATAAGACCACAAGAAAAGCTTTCCCGGATCAGAGGCCGAAGATCTGTTTAGTCCATCACACTGCTTGCCACAACATTCAACCTGAACCTCCAGGCAGCCCACAATCACAGTATTTATTTATTTATTTATTTATTTATTTATTTCATTGATATCCCACCTTTTTTCCTCCAAGGAACCCAAACCGTACATGATCCTCCTCCTCCTCTCCATTTTATCCTCGCAACAACAACAACAACAACCCTGTGAGGTAGTTTGGGCTGAGAGTTTGTGACTGGCCCAAAGTAACCCAGTGAGCTTGCATGGCTGAGCTGGGACTAGAGCCCGGAACCCCCAACTCCCAGTCCAACACTCTAGCCACTGCATCACACTGGCTCTCATTAAGCCAAGAGCCCTTCCCCACTGTTGGCTTCCCCAGCAAACTGGCAATTCATTGTCATATTGCCTCTGAGCCTGGATATTGCATTGTGTCACCCATTGATAGAGCTAACTGGGGCCAGCATCAAGGGAAGACATGGTCAGGCTCTTGGCAAGGGCCCACACTCCAGCAGGGGCCGATTGTCAAGCATCCCCTGGACTTGCAACTTGCTTGTTGACCTGCCTCTCACTCTGGCTCAGACAAAGATGATGGCAAGGAGCAGGAGATGCCACTGCCTACCCGCTCACTGGCTCTCTGCCCGTCAAGCAAGCAAGTAGTAGCAATGATGAGAAAGAGGATGAGGAGCAATAGCAGCTAGTGGCAATGGCGGTAAGAAAGTAGGCATTGAAGGTGTCTTGCCCAAAGTCTCCTCCCTGTTCAACGTCAACTAAGCCAGTGGCCGTTCTCAAATCCTGCAGCAGTGAGTTCCACAGAAGGATTATGTGTTGTGTGAATAGGTATGTTTGTTTGGCCCTGTATCCACTGCCAAATTCATGGAACGACCCCATGGATTTGGCAGTACTGCAGGCAAAGGAGAAAAACGTCTCCGCTTTTCCCACAACTGTTGTGTGCTTTGATGTGCCTCTGACACAAGAACCCTCCCCACCCACCCACCTGACCCTTTTAGGCAAAGAAAAAGGCTGCTGATACTTACTGACCTGTGATGTTCCTCTTTCCACCCAAGTCTATTTCCAGCCACTCATCTGCAGAGCTTTGATCTGCTGCCCAGGAAGTACCGTCAGCATTGAAAGCAGCTTGCTCGGCAGTCCAAGTTTTATTCTCCCCCATGACATTCTGTTCGTGCCAGTAGGATGAAGCACTGAAGCTGGCTACTTCCAGGGTTCCAGCACAAGCTGCAAAATATATGTATGTACGTACATACGTATGCATGTATGTAAGAACATAAGAAGAGCCCTGCTGGATCAGACCAAGGGTCCATCTAGTCCAGTATTTTGTTCACACAGTGGCCAGCCAACTGTTGTCCAGGAACCCACAAGCAGGACACGACTGCAATAGCACCCTCTCACCCATGTTCCCCAGCAACTGGTGTACATAGGCATACTGCCTTTGATACTAGAGGTAGAATACAACCTTCTGAACTAGTAGCCATTGATGGCCTTCTCCTCCAGGAATTTGCCTAAATTGATGGCCATCAGTACATCTTGTCGTCGTGAATCCCGTAGTTTAACTATGCACTGTGTGAAGAAGTACTTCCTTTTATCTGTCCTAAGTCTCCCACCAATCAGCTTCATCAGTTCTAGTATTATGGGAGTGGGAGGAAAATATCTCCCAATTCACATTCTCCACATCATGCATAATTTTGTACACCTCTATCATGTCTCCCTTAGCCTCCTTTTTTCCAAGCTAAACAATCTCAGTTGTTCTAATCTTCCCTCCTAGGGGAGATACTCCAACCCCTTGATCATTTTAGTTGCCATTTTCTGCCTTTTTTTTTCCAGGTCTACAATATTGTGTTTTGGATGTGGTGGCCAGAACTGTACACTGTATTCCGAGCGTGGTTGAACCATAGATTTGTGTAAAGACTGCATGATACTGGCAGCGTTAGTCTCAATTCCTTTTCTAATAATGCCTATCCTTGAGTTTGCCTTTGTTACAGCTGCTGCACAGTATGTACTATATGTCTATACTGACCAATTGCCACAGCTCTCTGAGTAGTTCACAAAAGTTAACCCCCCCCAAATGCATCATGAAAGTAATATAAAACCATAAGAGTTTAAAACAGAATAAAAGTAAATTAAAAACCAGAGCAAAAGCCAGTAGCAGTGTAAAAATAAATAAATAAATAAATAACCAATAACAAATAATAAAAAAACAAAATTAAAAAGTTCAAAAACCTGGGGAAATAAAAAGGGGATTATTAATAAAACCATTAAAATGCTATGAAACTACAGACTAAAGCGGCGTGTAACACCTGGGAACAGCAGTCTTATGGCCCTGCGGTAGAGTCTAAAGGGCCATAGGATATTTTGGATTCCTGGATCTGAGAATGGAGACAGTGCTCTGACCTTGGACCCAGGAGTCTGAGCTCCTCTGCCTCCTCGCAGCTGGCATGGAAAGAACTACACTGGCTGCCTCTATGAGCTTGCAAACATGAGCTTGGAGAGGAGGAAAAGGGGGAGATTCTGTTGGTAGGGAGGAGGCTGGAGTGGCTGGTTTACAAAGAATCCTCTTGCTGCCCTAAGCCTCCTTCCCTCCCTCCCTCTTCGCAGAGCCCCAGCTAGATGGGCAAATTGCCCATCTAGCTAAAAGGCAGAGCAGGGGGAGCACAGAGGCAAAGATTGCTTCCCTGATCCTCTTGCTTTGCATAGGATGCCCTCACCCTCCAAGTTCGGAGGCTGTTGGGAATTCCTATACGATTGCACCCTTAAGCATCCTTTCAGAAAGTCCAAGATTTTGAGGGCCGTCATAACTATAGAGTCCCACAATTTGGGAGTGCCATTGGAGATAGATAGAAAAGCGGGGAAGAGAGCCCCCCCTAAAGAAACAAACGGGTGCAATGAATAACATACCTTTGTGAAAGATGAGGCGTTTTTCGGATAAAGATCCCCTATTTAAAATCAATCAAACAAAAGATGAATAGGATTAAGGTCTTTGGGACTCACTCATTCTCTTGGTACTAAAACAGATGTGACACAGGCTGCAGTCCTTTACACTGTGACATAGGAGTAAGACCCATTGAGCTCACTGGGTCTTACTTCTGGGTAGACATGTACAGGATGTGATGTTAGCCTAGGATTTAGTCCTATGTTGCCATTATGGACAGTCAAGCCATGACATTAACCTCTTCAATGAGGGAGGGAGTATTTTATTTATTTATTTATTACATTTATGCCACCCAGTAGCTGATCCTCTTGGGGTAGTTCACAACAATTAAACTTATTTTGATATCAAAGAGGCTTATTGCAACTAATAATAAGTATCTCTTTGGGCTTTTTAGAAATAAATAAATAAATAAAATCTGAAATTTGTCACTTTACTAGTTAGATATGGAACCGGAACATGGGTCATCAATGCTGGACCATCTTTATAGACCTTTCTCCCCTTTTGTGTAACTCTACGTGGAAGTGATGTGAGGATATGGTCAAGGCAGTATGTTCTATGTCAATAGAAGGCATGGATAAATTCATTCTATCAGTGCAGTGAGTTCTATGCATTGGATCCAGAATGAGTCATACACAGAATTAGGGAAGTACACATTTTGTAAAATCCATTCCATCTACATTTCACGGATTGTCAGGTGATGTGCTTCAGTTTGAGGGATTAAGCAGAAAGGAGGAACAGCTGAGCCTGGGAGTGTTTGGGGAGTGGCCCTTCACAGGAACAGGCAGAAGCCAGCTGAAGGCCAATGCAGCTGACAGCAATTCCCAATCACCACCATCCCCATAAAAGACACGCCAGAACCGACGTTGGAAGCAACTATTGGTCTTGGAGCTTCACCTTGTCATCTGCATACCAGCTCCTTGACCTTGCCTGAACATAACCTGACCTTGGACTGGACTCTGACTGCTCTTTGGCGCATTCCTGAACCAGTATTGTTTGACCCGGTTGCTGATGGATACTTTTGGCTTTCGACCACGGACCGTTTATTGGCGTTTCCAGCCTGCTAATCCCGATAATGCCGGTGTTTTATCACATCAGGTGCCTTTCATTCCATCATCCACTCATTGCCAGAACTGGGTTTTTTTTCCAATGTCCCAAATTTGTGCACATTTGCACTTCTAAAAATGTGCAAATTTTCCCCAAATGTGCAACTCCCCTCAAAATGTGCATTTTCATGCTTTAGCCTATGGGGGAAATATGCATTTTCACTGATTTTTTTTCATGCATTTTTTCTACGACTAAACATGCATAAAATTTTGGAAAGCAAAAAAACTGGTCTGCAAGTTCACAGAATCTGTGCAACTTGGGAAAAGCCAGCCCAATGTGGAATCTGCTGGTCAGAATCACAGAAATCCAAACTCATTTGGTTCTATGGCGGATTTCTCCAACATCCCTACTTAGACCAGGCGCATTGAAATCAATAGTATTTAAGGAAATTGTGGCAAACTTAAGTCTCATTGATTTCAATGCATTTTTTCAAAGTATGACTAGTCTAATGCATTATCTGTTGTTCATAATTCATGGAGAATTTACTGTGCTGCCCAGTGGGATTTTCTTTCTACTCATCAGGGACAGAGCTCCCAAAAGAGTGAAAAGATTGCCAGGTTGCTATCCTAGTTTACCTGGATCCAGAGATTGCTTTATCAATGTGGTTGCCTACTCACCTTTTTGAGTAGAGTCCATTGGCAAAGGCTGGCTCATAGAGAGTGATTCCTTTTTGTCGTAACACCGTCACCTCTCCCCCCTGCTCATCTGAGATCACACCTGCGTGGGCAGCAGCTTTGCAGAGAACTGATGTCTGCAGGGAACATATATGAGACAGCAAATCAAAGGAGACAGTTGTGACCAATCTCCAGGCAACAGAAATCCAATGAGAAGAGGCTAGAGAACGGCCAGGAGAATATTATTATTATTATTATTATTATTATTAATTACATTTATATATCGCCCCATAGCTGAAGCTCTCTGGGTGGTTTACAAAAATTAAAACATTGAACACTAAAAAGACAATATACAAAATTTAAAACCAGAAACATAAAACAGCTGACATTTAAAACACTCCAAAATGCCAAGCCTGGCCACCAACGTCAATTAAAATCTCAACTTGAGCTGTTAAAATACCTGGGAGAAAAGAACAGTTTTGACCTGGCGCCGAAAAGAAAACAGTGTTGGCGCCAGGCGGGCCTCATCGGGGAGACCATTCCATAATTGGGGGGCCACCACAGAGAAGGCCCTCTCCCTTGTTGCTGTCCTCCGAGCTTCCCTCGGAGTAGGCACCCAGAGGAGGACCTTTGATGTTGAGTGAAATGTACAGGTAGATTATGTTAATTTCAGTTTCTTAGGTTCAATTAGTGTACATTTATGAAGCAGCTGAAAGGATGATCATATCTCACCCACTCTATAAAGCCACAATCGTATACATGTTTCGGCAGAAAAAAAGTCCTACAACTCCCATCATTCCCCAGCCAGCATGGCCACCTAAGGAATGCTGGGAGTCATAGGAATTTTTCTGTGTAAACATGCACAGCATTGCATCCCTAAATGACCAGTTACAATATGATAGGGACTTCTTTTGGCTGTTGTGTCCAGCATTTGAAACTACCTCCCAAGAGAAATACATCTGTCCATAAACAGATTTTTTTTAAACCGCTTTATTCAAGCAGGCTTTGAAAGGATCCTGACTTTCTTTCTTTCTTTCTTTCTTTCTTTCTTTCTTTCTTTCTTCATTAATTATTTTAATTTATTAATCAGCTATATATACCACTTTCCACAAAGTCTCAAAGTAGTGAACATGCAAGATCAAGCCATCCAAAGATTAAAATATAACAATAAGACTACACAATAATAATAAAAAATACTAAGCAAGGATAAAACTGCACATTCGGTTTTATCACACATTCTGATGCTATTCTAAAATTCTCTGTGCTGTAATACCTTGTGGTTTTAGGCGGCATTTTACTGCGTTTTGTATTATGCTGGTATTATGTGTAAGCTGCCTTGTATGCTCTGGCAAAAACAGGAGGTACAATAATCATTTATTATTTTATTTAAGGCAGGGGTGCAGAACCTCTTTCAGCCCGAGTGCCGAATCCCATTTCGGAGAGGCTCTCGGGGGCCACCTTCAAGTGGTGGGCAGAGCTGAAGGCATTTCAACTTTTAAGAATGGGTGGTGGTGGTGAAACTGCATGAAACCTGGGAAACCACAAAACAATCAGTACTCAGGAGAAAAGAGAGGGGTTGGGGAAGGAGGCGTGGCCTTCTGGGGAACCCGAGAGGGCTGGATTGGGATGCTGGGCCTGAAGTTCTGCCCCTCTGATTTAAGGAGCTTCTTTTATAGATCATTGTTTAGAGCTTTGCCTTCACAAGGCAGCTTCCAATATATAAAACGTCATGCAGTATCGAAATCAAAAATGTTTTTTATGTATTTATTATATTTATTGCCCACCTTTTTTCCTCCAAGGAATCCAAGGCGGCATACATAATCCTACTGCTCTCCATTTTATCCTCACAACAACAACCCTGTGAGGTAGGTTAGGCTAAGAGTCTGCGATTGGCCCAAAATCACCCAGTGAACTTCCATGGCTGAGTGGGGACTAGAGCCGGATCTCCCAACTCCCAGTCTAACACTCTGGCCACTATACCAAACTAGCTCTCAATGTGGTAAAACATGATAAAATACCATCAAATATCATTACACCATCAAACGGAGTCCGACAGCAATAAAATGATCTGTAACATACCAATGAAGCACAACAATCACACCTCAAAAGTAGTTAAAACTATTTGCAACCAGTTTAAAATCAATGCAAAACATCAGTGCCAAATGTCTGATTTAACAGAAAACCATATGAAACAAATGAGTTTCCAGAATATTTTGCAGGTACCACCTTGTCTACCCTTGGCTTACACAGATGTAAAGCAGGGTTATAAGCAAAAATGGATCAGGAAATGGGCTTCTTTTTGCCATGAAAGATACCATCCTGTGTCACACTTGAAAAAAATCTATTCAGAACCTCTCCCTCCTAGAATTATTATAAAGTAGCATGGAGATGGTATTTAACGCCAGTAAGATTTCACCAGATAGACAAAAAAATTTCTAAGAGCTGTTGGAGGGGTTGTCAGGAGGTTGGAACATATTTTCATATGTGGTGGAGTTGTGAATATGTACAAAAATTTTGGAAAAGAGTGTTTAAAGAAATGTGAAATAATGGGATTTAATGTGGAAGTAAGTCCAAAGTTGGCGTTATTATCAATATGGGATAAAGGAATTGGGAATACAAGTATGAAGGAATTGATTAACAACCTCCTGGCACCCGCTAGATTAACGATAGCCAAGAATTGGAAAGTGCAAGGGAATTATACAATAGAAGAATGGTATAAAGAAATATGGGATATGGCGCTTAATGATAAGTTAACGTGTAATTTGAAAGTAAAGACGGGATTATCCAGGAAGAATGATTTTGAAAATATATGGAGTCCATTTTTGGAATTTGTATTAGGAAAGGGGAAAGGGCATTCACCTTTAAAATATTCTTTACAATTTTGGAAAGATGTATAATATAATTGAAAAAATGCAGGTCTCCTGGGGGAGGGGAGCACGGGGGGTAGTGAAGGGTTGTTAGTTATGTATTGTATTTATGTTGTGTTTATGTTGTATTTTAAGTTGAAAATAAAATTATTAAAAAAAAGGACCTCTCCCTCCTGTCACAGTTTGCAACTTTTTAATTAATGCCCCTCTCGCTTTGATCACACATTATCCTTTTTGAGGTTTGGAGCCTACAGGGGGTATATTGACTAAGTTCAGCAAGAGGCCAGGCTAGGGCTGATGAAAATCAGGACCACGGCCAGCTCCCTGTGGGGAAGGTTATTTATTATTAATTTATTTAAAACATTTCTTGGCCGCCTATCAGGGCAGAGGCCCTCACAAGGCGACTTACAATAAAAAAATACTTAAAACATCAAAAACAACACAATATTAAAATATTAAAAGCAGTAAAAACATGTTCACAATAAAATAGCAATTACAAAGAAGGTTACAAAGAAGCAAAAAGCTTCTGCCATGTTCCTCCAGCAACAGCTTGTAGACAATTGTTAGGCCTGCAGTAAGGCAGGTGTTTCAACCTTTTAAGGATTTTTTTTCTGTTATATTATTAGTATCACAATGTAAATTCTTGTCCCACGCTGCCCTGAAATCCAGAGAGGATGGAAGGAAAGTATAGCGATGTTTTAATAAATAAATAAATAAATAAATAAATAATTAAGGTGTGCCCTTCATTCCGGAGCCACCACTGAGTGATCAAAGATCCACTTGAATGCATGGTTTGACACTATGGGACTCACATCTCGATAGCCTTGGTTCATGTTGCCCGAGATGTCTCCTGGTATTCCCTTGCAGCCTGCAGGACAATATGCTCTACAACAGAATAAAAGAGAACGTAGTGTTAGGTCTTTACCTCTCTCTCTCTCTCTCTCTTTCTCTCTCTCTGAAGGAGAAGCAGGTCTGTATGCTGGGTGGTAGAGTTCTCCCAATGTTTATAGGCAACTAGGGCAGATTCTCATAGGAAATACTCACCGAATTAGTTCCTTGCCATAATGGATTCCCTTTTGCAAACATGATATCAAATCTAAAAGACAGAAAAGGGGGAGCCCAATTGGAGAAGAGATTGTAGTTTAGAAGTTGAATCTAGGAAGATATGAGAATGCCTTATTTATTTGTTTGTTTGTTTATTTATTTATTTATTTACAATATTTCTCTATCACTCTACACCAAAGACAACTTCCGAAGCGCTGAACATAAGGGTAAAACATTAAAAAAGATTAAAGCACCATATTAAAATTGCTCTTTTAAAATAGAGCACCAATACTCTGAGTTCTCCTGAGTCAGACCATTGGTCCATCCAGTCTGCTATTGTCACCACTGACTGGCAGCAATTGTTCTCCAAGATTTCAGGCCGGAGTCTTTCCAGCCCTACTTGGGGATGCCGGGGATCAAACTTGGGACCTTCTGCATGCAAAGTATGTGCTTTATCAAGAGCTACAGCTCTTCCCAGACTGATCGTCAGTGATCGTGCTGACTACAACACCCCACTTCTTGATCTGGATCCAAATGTATAGCAGGTCTATACACACTGGTGCTCCCAATCACTTCTGCTCTATACCTCTGTAAGTGAGGAAGGCAGAGCTAAATCCAGCCTGCAGCACAGAAGGTCAGGTAATAGAAACAGAGTCTGTTCTGCTGGTCTACCATGAGCTAGAAAAATCAAAGATGGTGGCTTGTGGTGCATTGGAGAAATGAAGGGTTTCTTCTAAGCAGCAGGCCACTCCCACTTAAGGGCACTGGAGTCTTCTGAGCACTTTTTGACAAAAATGGGAAAGGACCAGCGAATCCTGTTTGGGGGCTAAAGAACGGTCTGCTTTAACGGTGTTGTGACTAAGCCTGTTCCCCTTGTGCTGGGAGAAGGATTTTCAGGTGATCAATCAGAGTCAGATTGTGATGCAGAAGAGATGGCACTAGAGACATACCAGCCTGTACAGGCTCTTCATTACCTGGGAATGAATTTTCACCAGCCTTTATCTCTGAGGGTGTAAACAACTCACAAGATGGGAATCAGTGTTCTTCCGAGGGGGAGGGCACTGAAATCCTAATTGAACCTAGAATCTGCCGCAGACTAAAGTGGGTGGAGTGAAAGGAAGAGGAGAGAAGGTTGGCCTGACTAGCTTCTCGCCAAACGCTTCTTCAGAACCAGCCTCCCTGAAGTTAAAGCGTATTGGAAAAGGACTTCCCTTATTTTCTTGAAAGGACAATTATCTTGCTTAGTTTGCGTAACCTTGCCTGGAGAAAGGTCCCTAGAAAAACAGAGTCCCTTCAGGTGGGAGGAGATGTTTATTGCCGGAATAAAGCTTTGTGGATTACATGGCAGACCTCTTCATTGTCTCCCAATAAAGCGAGGGGTGTTGGGAAACACGACAATCAAGAGCACAGCCAATTGGGTCAATGGCTGTGCTGGCTGGGAATGATGGACATTGTGGGCCCGTACATCTGGAGGACACTGGGCTGGGGGAAGTTGTCATGAGAGAAAGAACACCACGCATTCTGATATCCATCCTTCGGCATTACCCAGCCCATCCCCTCTCACGCTTCCCCCCAACACGCCACAGAGCACAGAGGGGAGAAAAGGCAGAGTCAAAAATGTTTGCAGTATGTCAATCGCCAGTGACTGGCTCCTGTGTGAACCCTTCAAAGCCAAAGCTCCAGCTGCAGATGTTCCCCTTTGAACTCTGCCTTCTGGCCTCCGTGCACAAGGCCTGATTCTCCTTTGCCCAATGGCTCATTTACATCTCCTTGAGCTGCCGTAGCTCCTGTCCCTTCGGCGTGCCGTTTAACAGGCAAAGCGGCAGAGAGGGGCAACTAACATGATCAGTGGGTGAAGCAACTTCCTTACGAGGAAAGTCTTTTTGGTTTGGAGAGGGAAGGCAACCCAGTGTCAGGGAGGGGGAAGACACGGCCGCTGTTTCTAAAATGATGGAGAAAGTAGACCGATATTTTCCTCCCTCTCTCATACTAGAATTTACAGAAGATAGCCATTTGCCCCGTTTAACTGTTCTCACTGGGTGTCTCCCATACCTGGCTGGTTTCCAATGGTGTAAGAAAGGAGGAACCCACGCCCCGAGCGATGTGTTGTGCTGTTGAACAAGATGATTATGGAGGTGGAGTTCATCACCAACATCGTGCGGGGTGGATTTGAGTTGCTACAGTATGGACCTGGATTGAGAGAGAGGAAGAGAGAAGGAGAAGAAATATAGATGCTTATTCTGTCAAAAAACAAAACCCCTCAATTAACTTCAGCAGCAGATCAGTTGAGAGCCCAGCCTGCTCCCTGCTGTGTTACTCTTCTACTTCCAGGATACATTGTAGGTAGAGGAAAAGTCAAAATGGTGGCCACCTCCCCATCTGCAGTTTGAAATGGGACATTCCTTTCCACATCCCTAGGACTCTTCCCCCTCATTTGGTTGCATGTGTCGATTCAGCCTAAGCCCAGATCTATACCAAGCAGGATTTAGCAGTATGAAAGCAGTATATAAAAGGCAGGAGCCATACTACTGCTTTATGGCGGTATTGAAGTGCACTGACAACTGTTGGGGCCCACTGACACATATCATATACCACTATATCCTGCTTGGTGTGGCTTCTGCCTTTTATATACCGCTTTCATACCGCTTTCATACCACTTTCATGCCACTATATCCTGCTTGGCGTAGACCTGGCCTAAGTCTGCTATTTTATGCACTTTTACTTGGGAGTAATCTCTTGCAGGATTCACTAGGATCAATTTCTGAGTCTGCTTGTTTAGGTTTGTGCTGTAAAGTCTTGTCTAAAGTGGGTATGCTTTAGAGGAGGATGAAATACTCCCAAATCCATTTTACAGATGTCAGCTGCCAGTAGGAACAAAGTGGAAAGGTTTGCAAGCTATCTTCAAGTTCCCCTTCTTCGTCTGCTTCAAACTACTCCGAAAATAAATCCCTCATGCTTTCGGCTGTTTAATCCAAATTAATTTGCAATCTCCCTCTCTCCGTTAAGACCCCAGCTTAACAAACTGCCAGCTATGCCTGGCATTTTCTGGGGAGGGTCTGATTAATAAGTCATTTAAAAAAAAAGAAAAAAGGAAAAGAAAAAGGGGTCAGATTTGTGCACTGCAGGCTCCCCTTCCCCCCAAGCTCCAGCTGTCATTTCAGCAGGGAAGCCAAGAACAGCAAGGCCTCTTTTAATCTATGCCATTTCTTTCATGGCTTTGACTTAATTTTTCAACATCCTTTCAGTTTGTGATGTATAGGTCAGCATCAAAGTCTGGCATCTTTGGGCCTTTGCCGAGGCCTCTGTGCTAGTAGGTGAGACATTACCAGTCTCTGGTGCCTTACCTGGCCCTATTGCTCCTCTTCATTGCTGTTGCTGCAAGCTCACCTGTGCTCTCCAAGCAAATTTTCATGACAAACTCTTTAAACTGTCTGCACCAAATCACCCTTTAATAACACCATACTTGGAACTGATTCACATCATTTTTTTCCCCTGATCCACAATTACACAAATGATATTAGCTGGTTCAGCTGGCCAGCGATCAACTTGAGAAACAGAGAGGAGCACGCACTCATGTTTACAAAGCTCTGGGTTGGAGGCTAGTGTTGCCTTCCCCAGCTTGGTACTCTCCAGGTGTTTTGGACTTCAACTCCCATCAGTTTGAGCCACAATGAATGCTGGGAGCTGTTGGCCAAAACATCCGGAGGACAACAGGTTGCTGAAGGCTGGGCTACTGGAACTAGTTCCAACAACACACAGGAGGATCAAGGTCTATGGTTGCAAATGTGGCAAAGAAGCATTTGCAGGTGACTCATGCAGCTACCGTCATTAGATTATAAATGTTTAGGGATGTCTAGATTTTGTGAAATCTGTACCACAAGAGTTTTGTGATTTGCGTGGTGTGGTTCATTCCAGTGTCCATTCACATATAGATTTGATTCCCGCCTCCATTATGCAGATAACTCCATAAGAAAGTTTGCAACGGTTTACATAATTTATGTTAGTATGGAACATTTAATATATTGCCCTCATTTCATTCGACTTTCACCCGCATAGATTTTCCAGCATGGCATATGTCTCAGCAGAAACTCGGTTATTTTCCTGCGAGTGAATTTGCGTAAATTTCGGGAAAATAAATAATAATAATCCAGAAGTCTGCAGATTCCACGCAGCATGGGAAGGCCTATCCACAGCGGATGCCACAGGTTGGATTCTTAGACATCCGAACTCATTTTAGTCCATCTTAAATTTCACTAGCAACCCTAGGCAATTTGCACGAACCCAACATACAGCACAGAGGTGCTACTCTCAGTACGTTTTCTGTAACTCTTCAGAAGAATAGGTCAGCGGTTAGTGTGTGGTCACAGGAGAAAAAAATGCAAGGAAACAACTGGCCTGGATTGGAGTAAGGCAGCCTTTCCCAACCTGATGCCCTCCCAATGTGCTGGACTGCAACTCCCATCATCCTCAGCCAGCATGGCCCATCACCAACAACTTCACAAGCAAAACACGAATGCGAACAACTTCAAGAATCCTTTCAGGGTTGTTGCTCCAAACAGAGTCAACTTGGGCTAGATCTACACTGGCGCTTTATAGTGGTATTGAAGTGCACTGATAACTGTTGGGGCCCATGATACATCTACACCAAACAGGGTATAATACTATGAAAGTGGTATGAATGTGGTATATGGAATGTGTCATGGGCCCCAACAGTTGTCAGTGCACTTCAATGCCACTATAAAGCAGTAGTGTAGATCCTGCCTTTATAAACCGCTTTCATTGTGCTATATCCTGCTTGGTGTAGATCAGGCCTTGTACTATGCTCTGAAAACATCAGAACGTCTAAGATGTTGCTTCAATGTCTTGCCCAAAAGCACTGTGATTGGAGAGCCCTCCAAATGTCATTGCCTGATTGGAAGCCAGAGCTGTTAGTCTGCCCCACATCTCTCCTCTCCTCCTCCCCCACACCCCAGCATGGCTTTTCCCTCTGATGGAGAGCTTGCCTTCGGGAGGTAAAAACTGAA
Organism: Anniella stebbinsi; assembly: GCA_029215795.1. Lineage (NCBI taxonomy): Eukaryota > Metazoa > Chordata > Lepidosauria > Squamata > Anniellidae > Anniella > Anniella stebbinsi. Next base: position 81,343,046 of record JARDYH010000007.1, read on the forward strand.
TCAACATTAGGCTTACATCAAACTGAAACCCACCACCCTTCGAAGTGTGTGGCTTCGGACCAGAGCTGCTTTGCTTCGGAGGTGGTCCAAACACCTTCAACAGAGACCGCTTTAGTCTGGTAATTGGTATTTGGGCTTTGCCCGAAACGGATGTGTTCTATTCTCCTCAATGTGAGAGGCAAAGAGTATTCATTTGCTGGTGGACATATACATCAAAAGAAATAAAGAAGGGCTACCAATGGCTCTGAGGTCAGTGGAGCAGTGAATCCAGTCTGGGTTTCCATCAGAACCAATCAGAACTCTAAAGGCGTTATCCAAGGTAGAGGTTGGTGCAAACACCTTGGATAGCGCCTTTAGAGTTTTGACTGGTTCTGACTGAAACCTGGAGCGGATTTACCTCTCCACTGACATTGGAGCCACCAACCTCCATTGCTACCAATGGGGCAGAAAGGAGCATTCAAGGACAAGCCATCTCGTTGATACACTTGAAGGCGGCTTGGCCTTTCATGCTCCCATTGAATCATCACAGATGGATCATCAATGTCTGCATGGATGAACTTCCTTCCAGTAAAAACTTGAATTTGGCAAGGGGGTGTAGTGGGGGAGGGGTGGAGAGAGTGCATGTGTGCATGCAGGGGAACATGTATTTGGAGGCGCTCCATGCTTGGCCTTCCGCTCTTTGTTTGGCCCTGCTTTATAGCCGGCTGGTGGCCCATGACACATCTTTCTTGCACACCAGATGTTACGCAAGCATTACTGACGTTTCTGGTATGTGCCATTCCTAGCCAGGCTGTGGGAGGACAGGCAGAAATCTGCTGTCCCGGAGCCAAAACTCTGCACTCAATCAAGGCAGCAAAATAAGCAAAACACCCCCGGACAAAACTCATAACGCCATCCTGATGGTGTGTGTGTGTGTGTGTGTGTGTATTAGATATAACATCCTCATTAGGACTTGGAAAGCTGGAACTACAATACTTAACTCTACCTTTCCCAATCTTGCACCCTCCAGATGTTTTGGACTACAGCTTCCATCATTCCCTTCAGCATATAATTTAAACATCCTGCATTCCTTTCTATACAATATGCAAGCTCCCTAAGATCTGCAGAACTTCAAAGTTAAAGATGCATTATATCGGATGCACGATGGGATGGGATGCAGCTGGTTGGATGGGCGGAAAGGGATTATTATTCATTATTTCGGTGTCAGCAGAATTCTGAAGAAACGTGAGAGAACGAAGGCGGGACAGAGACAGGAATACAGAAGAAGACTGATCATAGCATGAATAACCGTTTAGGCACGGAACTGAGTGTGAATGGGGGGGGCATCATTTGCAGACCACTTTTTCACTTTCGGAGGGGGGGAATTAGCACCAACATGCACTAACTAGTGCGTTGATGTGCATTAGCACTGATGTGCATGTTGCGCAAGTAGAACAAAATTCTGGTAAAAACGATCCAATTCCTTCAATGAGCGGACAATGGAAAGAAAGAAAGACGTCTAAAAGTCCACAAAACACAGATGGAGCAGGGGCAAAGAGTTAGACCTCCATCACACCTGTTTTTCCCCCCCTGGTTTGCCTCCGGATTTTTTTAGAAGCGCATCATGCTTATGATCCCTTTTATCTGAATTGCTGCTCTTTCATTCCTTCGGTACTTTGCTCTTCCGCTCTGCTCCACTCCCCCACTCCCCTTCTCTTTCTCCCTCCAGTCAGGTCCTGTCAGATGAGTACTTCAACCAGACCGCCTTTCTGCCGGGCAAAAATGGAACAACCCTTTAGTCAGGAGAGGGCAGAGGGGGGCCAGTTGGCCTGGGGCCCATTATTTTGAGGGGGCACTCCAATGAGGAGTTCCCCCCCTAGCTTACGCTATTCCTTCCGTAGCGTAAGTGGCCCATAGAGAAGCGAGGAGCCCGCCTTGCAGAAACAGCACAGAAGCCGTCCGTTGTGAATACCACGGTCAGACTACAAGCTCTAGAGGGCCATGCCGCATGCAGGGCGGGGATATATGTGCCTATGTTGCGATGGTTGTCCTTACTGCGTCTCTTTCCTCAATCTTCTCTATGGCATATCATCTCTGGAGCGGAGGGTGAGGTAATGACGATGATAGTTATTAATGATAATAATGATGATGATGATACCGTGAGGGTGATGATGATGATAATGTTTGATAATGATGAAGGATTGTTCTACTGTTGTTGCTTCTATTTGTACAGCAACTAAAAATAAATGCTAATTTGTGATTCAACATTGAGGTGTTGTAGAACAGGTTTAATATGAAGGTGTTATGTAGAACGGACATGTTGGTGGGCATTAAAAAGACATTAAAAATACTTAATGAGCAGTTTAAAATGGGGGGGGCACACACTTCCCATCTGGCCTGGGCATATTTACCACCTCTGCATGGCCCTGCCTTTAGGAGTACAATCCTCTCTCTGCAGAGATTCAGGCATTGAATGATTTTTTAAAAACACTTTGGAGCCTGGGATGCAAGGTTTGGGTTTTATATTGAGGCTTGGAGCCGGCTGCCAGGACCTGATGCAATCCATTCAAGCCCCCAGTTCCTTTAAAACTACATGGAGGATTAGAGCGCTAAATGCGCTTAGGGAAAATAATCCAGACTTTTAGCATTCTAGGAAAGGCTGGGGAAGAGGCGGGGTGTCAGCAGGACAAGCAGGGCTTCATGTGAGTAAAATCCGCACACCAGGCATGGCGAGAGTAAACTAAATCACTGGTGTGATGGAGCTTAAAGAAACTGATTTTTATATTGTATTGTTGTACTAATGTTGTTCCCCGCCTCGATCCAAAGGGAGAGAAATAAAGAATTATTATTATTATTATTATTATTATTATTATTATTATTATTATAATGAAATCAAGACTGTGTGCCTTAGTCATGAGGATGGATTGCAATGATTCTGTCAACGAATATACAAAGTAATTGAGAAGTGGCTGATGGGAATTGCACTCCAAAACATCTGGAGTGTAGCAGATTGGGGATGGCTGACTTACTTCATCATCTGCCAGATAAACCAATGGCTGTAGTATGTGCCATCATAGGCCTGATTCTCTGTTATTTTGGTGAAACATGTTGCTAAAATATTTCAGGGTCAGAGCCTAGTTGAATTCCAGGAGGGCGGGTAGAAAAGGGATAGTATCAGGCTTGGGACTTGGCAGCAGGGCAGTCATGTGTCCTCTTTTACAGAGGACAGTCCTTTGTTTGAAGGGCTGTGCCGTCAAAGTCCAGTTTAAAGATTAAGAGCCATAAGTTGTGGTCCATCAGCTGTAAGCACCTGCACAGTAGACTGAACATGATAGTACATAGGTCTATAAAGACTGATCTCTTCCGGCAGGCCTACCTAGATGAATTTTAAAGTGTTTTATTGGTGTTTTATTGGTGTTTTAATGATGTACTGGTTTTATCTGCTTTTAATCAGTTTTTGTATTTTGTGTTTGGTGTTGTTCCCCGCCTCGATCCGTTGGGAGAGGCGGGTGATAAATAAATAAATATATTATTATTATTATTATTATTATTATTATTATTACATAGGTCACCTGGTCACAGTTAGGAATGTACGGATTTCATTAACTCTATTCTGTTTGCATTTCACGAACCGTTAGCCATCTTTTGTTCCATTACCCGCTCACTGACGGAATTGGACCTCTTTTTTTTTTTAACCAGAATTTTGTTCTACTTGTGCAAAATTTGCATCAGCACACCATTAGCGCTAATCTCCCCACCCCACTCCAAAGTAAAAAACTGGTCCACAAATCCATGGAAATTGTGCGATTTGGAGAAAGCCCATCTCTGAGAATCCACAGGTTGAATTCACAGAAATCCAAAATCTTTGGAATCCATAGCAGATTTCTCTGATATCCCTAGTCATTCAGAATTTCATTTATTACAGTCACAGGCCGGCAAAGTTAATATAAATCATGTAAAAGATAATTAAAAGTAACATAATGGCAAAATACAGTTTTGTAGAATTCCTTCTCTCAGGAGGATAACAATATCCCCCCCCCTCAAATTTGCACTGAGGTCATAAAAAAACGTAGCAGCCCTTTGATATCCCTAGTCACATTCTTCACACCATGGCTCCTGGTGTCCACTGAGGATGCTCAGTTCTTATTATACTGTTATTTTGGGGCAGGGTGCTGCCTTTTGGTGCTTCATGCTTTGTTTGTTTGTTTGTTTGTTTTAAAAAGAAAAACCAACTCTTCAAACCATGCAACTTCCCTCTTGTTTCTCTCTGTGGCCTAGTTTTGGCTCCCTTTCTGTCAGTTTGGGAGTAGTGAGTTTGTTATTAGTAGGAATGATGACTAAGTGGAATTGCTCAGAGGTGGCATACCGCCAAATGCCAGTGGCTGGGAGAAACAAACAAAGGGGAGGGCTTTTGCCTTCACTCCCTGCCTGTAGGCATCATGGAAGCATGTGGGTGGTCACCATGGGAAACAGGATGCTGGACTAGGTGGACCACTGGGCCCAATCCAGCAGGGTTCTTCTTATATCCTTACAAGGCTGCCCAATGAAGTTCTCTCCCTGGGAATACCAGAGCCCTCCCCAGGAGTGTGATTCTATCTATCTATCTATCTATCTATCTATCTATCTATCTATCTATCTAACTGGATCGAGGAACAACATCAAATACAAACAATATAAAATACATAAAACTAATTAAAACATATAAAACTAATACATTATTATTAAAATCACAATAAAACTCTTAAAATTCAACTAGGTAGGCCTGCCGGAAGAGATCAGTCTTTATGGCTTTCTTAAAGTCAGAGAGACTCTTAAGTTGACGAATCTCTCCCTGCAAGCCATTCCACAGTCAACTCTTTCTTTCAAGAAACTTAGATCAGTATATCCATCCATCCATCCATCCATCCATCCATCCATCCATCCAATCCCCTTTTTTAACTTCACAACAACCCTGGGAGCTAGGTCACATTATGAGATGGCCATTGGCCCAAGTCAATGAAGTCAGATCATTCACTCTGAAACCTTACCTTCTGCACTTACAGCGTCATTCCCTTGCATCCCTGCTCTTAATGATAACCTGCAGGTCCATTGGCTAATTCAAGCAAGCAGTCCCCCCAAAAACTGCTTGAGGCATAAGCTGAGCCTCCTGTGCTGGAATGTATAACATAGACACATCATTCTGATTAAGCAGCCGCAATTACAACTGAGTCAGAGTGAGTGATTCCCACATCCTCGTCTTACTCAAACACATCACAGCAAAGGTCTCCAACTTCCCATCACCCACCTGCTTGCCCAGGACCATAGAACAAGCACAAATTATAGGAGGATCACTGGAGGATCCCTTCCATTGCCAAAAAGGGCCACTCCCATCCACAGCCCCAAATACCCTCCTTAAACAAACTTAGGTGTCTCCATCCTCATCGGCTGTTTGACACAGCCCAGCAAACTCTTTATACCAATAGTGAATGGATATGAGCAGCAAGGTGGTCTGATCCTGAAAATTAAGCACAACTAGTCTGGAATACAGTGGGGAGGGACTGGCAGTGAGACTGCACACCTCTACCCTTCCTAAATCATACTATGTTATTAAGTAGTAGTTTGAGTAGCTGGTTCATAAGCTAATTGTCACTGGTGTACTTTCAGACGGTCTCTGAGACCATGATGAAAACAATAGCAAGTTTCAAACATCCACAAGTTTCTTAGATGTTTCTGCTATGCATTGAAGAGGCAAGCCACTTTCCCATTAGGCAAGGAGTCTTCCGAGCATCCCTTCAAGCAGTTATGTGCTGAAGAAGCAAGCCATTTTTCTGTTGGGCAAAGAATCTTTCAAGCATCTTCCCATGCACGTGGCAAATTCTGAAGAGCTAGGGGTTCTTAGACACTTCTGTGATGTGCTGAAGAGGCAGGCCACTTTTCTGCTGGGTAAGGAGCCTTTCAAGCATCTTCCATGCTTATAGCCATGAGGCAATAAAATTTAATGGCCCACAAAGAACAAGCAAATCGAAATAGTGGTTCTGAATGCAGCAAAGCTTAAGAATCGCTGTGCCAAGTAAACATCTCATAGGTATAGTTGCATGGCATGTTAATTATATGCCAGTGCTAAGTTGTATGTTGAACAATACAGAGAGCCAATCTACACTACTGCTTTAAAATGGTTTAAAACAGTTTAAAACGGTTGATAACAGTTTTGAGAACTGTTGGGGCCCAGGACACACTCCATATACAGTTTTCAAAACGTTTTCAAAGTGTTTTATCCTGCTTGTGTAGAGAAGCTCTGAGACTCATGCAGGAAGGCAGGAAGACAGGAAAGAAAGAAGAAAGAAAGAAAGAAAGAAAGCGAAAAGCTAGCCAACATTGAAGTCAATTAGATGGCAAGCATAGGCTGCAGATGTGACCAAGGTGAAATGTTTCCCAGGTTCCTCTTTTTGTAGGCCTCGCAGGCCTCTTTGCCACGGCACTGCGGCGTGAAATTCTTCATTCCACATGGCTCGCCTCAGCCCTGAGGCATCTGCCAGCAGCTGCATCGTTTCCCACAGCAAGCGGAACGAAACAGCCCGCAAGAGCTGCAGTCAGAAGCCCCTCTCTCTCTCCCTTTCCCAACATATGCGTGGCAGGCTGTTCAAAGGTCATGCTTGCTCAGGACTTCCGTTCGAGAGAACTTCCCAAAAGTCAGCCAAAACCCCCAGTTCTGCTGACGGCTGAGCTGGACGGGAAGGCCTCCTCCTTGGAGAGAGACTATATTGTCGGTACCCCTGCCAGGAGAAAGAACAGGCCAACTGCAGTGAAGCAGACGGGTGGAGATTGGAAGGAAGGGGAAATTCCAGCAAATGCTCCCTTTTCTGTAACTGGGAACACACTTTTGCTCTCAGCACAAAACCTCCCACCTAACCGAAACCTTCTCCAATCCGGCACCTTCCAGCTGTGTCAGATGGCAACTCCTATCATTCTCCCAGCCTGCATGGCCAATGGCCATGCTAGCTGGGAACGATGGGAATCGTAGTCAAGAAATCTGGAGGGTGTCGGGTTACAGGTAGTCAAATCTGTGTAGAAAATAGGAAACTGCCTCATACCGAGTCAAACCATCGGTCCATCTGGTTCAATGATACCTACACTGACTGGCAGCCACTTTTACCTGTTTACAGATATGGATTTCTTGCACTTCGCTCTACCTGTTGCTACTCCATGGTATAAAAAAATAACAGCTACAAAAATGGCCTTAAAAACACATGGCTTGTTATTGCAATTTTATCTCAAGTAGATCCAAAATTGGGCCTTCGAAGCTCACTGTAGCTCCCTCTCTGTTGTCCCTCCACCGGCAGGGCAAAATATTTTTATTCAGGCTGGCCTTTGGTGTGTATGCTGGTCCGCTTTTGAATAGTGTTTTTAATTGGCTGGGCACCATTTATTTCTTCTTTATTGTTGTGTTTTTAATTGTGCCTTTCATTTATTTGTTTTTACGGTCGTATCAATTGGGTTTTCTTTTTATCTTAGTCTTATTATTATTAGCTGCTTTGAGTGCCATTTTTGGGTAGAAAGGCACAAATACACTATATATATATATATATATATATATGCGTGTGTGTGTGTATATATATACACACACACACACACACACATATATATAATCAAATAAATAAATGAATGACCATCCCACACCAAATCTGAAATGGTAAGCCCGAAAACCTCGCTGTGTTCAACCTGTTTCAGACTGACAAATTCATGCTCAGAGTACATCTGCTGCAGAATTGCATGTAGTGCCATCCTCTCCCTGCAGTTTCTTTCTTTACCTAAAGTTACAATACCTAAAGCATTGTAACTCATCCGAGTTACAATGTTTCATGGGAGACTCCTGGAGTGGGGGATGTTCTTAACACCCTTTTGTCTCTGCCAGTTTTTAACCAACAAAGACCATGTCGACACTGACCTTTCCCCCCCGGGTCATCCGTGGGTCATCCCTAACCCAGGAGATCCCGGGAACAGGCAAGGACACCCCCTCCATTATTGTGGGATAACCGAGACTTCAGTAATCCCGATTTTACCTGCGGTCCCGGGACACTTCCCTCTTCCCTTCTGGGATGTCGTGCTTTCATTTGAATGCCCAGGGAGGATCGCGGAAGCAGGTGAGCCCATAATCCTCCCCTCCCTCCCTCTACACCCTTAGGTGTAGAAAGGACCAAATTATCTCCCCACTCCCCGCCACAAATCCCTGCTTTAGTTCCGTAGGAGGGAGAAGTCATGGTACCCATTGGATTCCCCCTCCTCAAGGAGCTAAAAGCGCTTGGCAAGGGGAATCTAAAAGTGAAAAAGTTGCAAAGAGGGAACCCTTAAGATGCTCAACTGTCCAAACTGTATTCCGTTAAGGATTGCAGCTGGGGCAGCTGGCTCAATTTTTTTCTAAAATATACAATATGGTGCGTAGGGTGGAAGTCCAAATGTGACTAACATCAGGCTTGACTAACATGAAGTGTGACTCACATCATGCATAGTTTGAGCCTTATTGACAATAGTCCAAAAAGGGGAAGGGCTCCTCCCATCCCTTTAAGGAGGGCAACATTTAGGGATGGGTGGAGAAACACCGATCGTGTTCACCCAGATTGTCCGAGCATCGGCTTGTGATGCTGGTCGCTCCTTTGGTTTCGATGGCCAGTTGTGATTGCTCTTCGATTCGCGCGAATGGAAAAAATTGCGCAAAAAAATTCAGTAGTCATCAAAGTTGTGCAACTTTCCCCTATAGACTAAAATATGAAATTGAGGATTTGTAAGACTTGTGCAATTTCTCTGACATTCTGCATTTTTAAGAGTTTGTGGTTGTTCGATGATTTATGAACATTTTCGGAGAACGCTTTGTCCGGCTAGAAACTGACACCATTGCATCTAACAAGTTGATCTCGGGTGGGTGAGTGGATGTTGAAAAAAAATCAAGGTTGGGGGGGTGGGTGTTATAGGGAATTCCTTGCTAGGAATTCAAAATCCATATCTCCTTTTAAGAAGAGCCATAATTGCAAAGCTTCTCCGCGCCCATAGATGTGCATCTCTATAACTAGGGAGGTTGCAATGTAATGGCTTAGATAAGAACAGGATCAAGACAAATCTGGCATTTTTCATTATTTCTGCCTGGGAAATGGGCCACATGGAGGGAACTTACACACAGAGGAGATGTGCGTATGTGCCAATTCATTAAAGTCCCCCCCCCCCTGTGGACCAGCACCCCAAACTGGTTCAAGATTTCCTGGGAGAGATTTAATGGATTTCAGAGATATTGGACAGAGCTGAGCAGATTGTCTGCAGACTGTAGAGGGAGGGGCTCAAAGAGAAGGGAAAGAAGGAAGGAAAAGAAAGAAAGAAAGAAAGAAAGAAAGAAAGAAAGAAAGTTGACCTTTGGAAATGTCTCCCAGAAAGAGTCTTCCAGAAAATTATGAATTACAATCTGCCAGGAATGGGAAGTGTTGGAGGCAGGAAAGCAAGGGGTGATGACCCACCCCCATGCCAAGGGGAGGCAGAACTAAATATAGGATACAGGCAGGAAAAGAATTGCAAGCCAAGGAACCAGTGAAGAGTCCAGAATCCAAGGACGCCAGAATACTGCAAAGAAAAGATCCCTTTGTGCTCTGGCAAAGCGATACATGAAGGGGGTTGCAGGGAGAACGCTCATATCTTTCCCACCTGAATAGCCACAGAAATCGGAGGTGGATACAGAACCATTTGTTCGTAGAGCTGTTTCTAAAATGATAAGGAAAGAGGACGGGATCCTACAGTTCACTCGAGCACAGGGACGAGAATTTCATTTTGTTCCATTTTGGGAAGTACTTAAGATCGAGCAAGGATTTCATCTGTTGGATTTCCCATGGGCAGCTGGCTGGCCACTGTGTGAAGAGAATGCTGGAATGGATAGACCTTGGACTGACCCCCCCCCCCATGACTCTTCTTATGTTCTTATCACCTCATGCACTTCCCAGAACATGCAGGGTCCATTGAATACTCTGGCGCTCCAGCAGGTGAAATCCTTGCTCATTCAGTCCTGGTGCTGAGCTCTTCTGCATCTCCCCTTCCTTCATTATACCACTGATACAGGCTTAGACCATTGGGTCATCTTAGCCCAGGGGTAGACAACATGGGGCCCATAGACCACATGCAATCCCCTGCCATGGCTGCTTTGAGGTCTCCTGACCTTGCTGCTGCTGCATTTGTCGAAGTGATGTCAAAGAAGCAGTTATTTTGCAAGGAAACGAGGTACATGGGAAATGTGTATCTTTTTTGCAAGTGGAATCACACTTCTGGAAGCCTTCCTTATACCTTGTTTTCTTTTAATGCTGCTCTTTCTTTCTTTCTTTCTTTCTTTTTTGCCATGGTGGCAAAATTGGTAGCAATTTTGGCAGTTGCAGGGGTAGGGGGTGCCCCCCCTTGTGTAGGCTGACCAGATAAAATCCAGGTCAGGGCTCATGTAACTTTAACAGTTGTAGAGAAAAGGAAATTTCAGCAAGTGTCATTTGTATGCAATTAGTTCATGGTGAGATTCCCTCGTCATCACAACTGTTAAAGTTGCATGCACTATACTAGAGTGACCATATACAAAAGAAGGCAGGGCCCCTGCAACTTTAACTGTTGTGATGAAGAGGGAATTTCACCAGGAACTAATTGCATACAGATGACACTGGCTGAAATTCCCTTTTCTCTACAACTGTTAAAGTTACATGAGCCCTGACCTGGATTTTATCTGGTCACCCTACCCTTGTGGTTTCCAAGGAGAGCATGTGGCCCCTGACCCACACAGGCTACCCACCCCTCATCTAATCCACCAACGTCTATACTAACTGACAGTGGCTCTCTAGAATTTCAGGCTGGAGAAGTTTCTAGCCCTATCTGGAGTTGGGGTTTCTTGACTTCTGGCTGGAGTCGTGTTTTCATATTTCTGCCCCAGCAGGTTGAAACCTTCACGTTATTATAAAATATTAAAATGGGTGGGTGGGCTGCTCTTTTGCCAAAAGGGCACCCAAAGGTTTATCCAGGGGGGAGGGGAAACCCTAATAAAATTAAAATAAAAAGACAATCAGAAAAAAAAAACCCCACAACCAAACATTTAGCCCTTATTTTGTTCTAGCTCAGCCTTTTCCATGCTGGTGTCCTCCAGATGCTTGGGACTACAACCCTCATTATCCCCAAGATGCACAACCATTAATCAGTGGAGGCTGGTGGCTCCGACGTCAGTGGGGCAGTGACTCCGCTGCATGTTTCGGCCAGAACCATTCAGAACTGTAAAGGAGCAATCCAAGGTGCGAAGCCATTAATTCATTCAGTTCTTTCCACTTCTCTGGTGCTTGTCTCTGGCTCATGTTGCTCCTGCCCTGCCTGGATCAGCACTCAAGGTTTTGTGACTTCAGAACCGTCTGACCCAGACTTCCCTGACCTGGTGGCTACCAGATTGGTTGGATTACAGATCTTCATTGTAATCTCCAGATCTGTTGGATTACAGATCTCCACCAGCCTCCACCTTCAATGAAGGCTGGTGTCTGTGATGTCAGTGGGGCAGTAAATCAGCTCTGGGTTAAACCCAGTGTGGATTCACAGCCCCACTGACATAAGAGCCATCAGCCTCCACTGTCAGTACTGCTAAGAAATAAAAGGTGCCCTTACCAAAGCTGGAACCATCTGATGGAGAAGACAGCAACAAGAAGCCAGATCTGCATCGTTCCGAGGCCTCAATGTCCATGTCTCCAAAAGCCAGGCTGAGGTGGCTCCCTGTAGCCCCATGAATCCTCCACTCGCAGGATGTGAAGTTTGGGTATGTGCCAGGATAGTTCTTGGAGGCCAACGTCCCACTGAAAGGCGTCAGTACCGAATGCCCACAACCATCTCCTGGAAGGAAGGAGATAAGACGAGGTGGTAGAGTCACATTTAAGACTGAGTAGTACCAAAGAAGCTGCCTCCTATTGTTCAGGTTATTTTCCCATCAAGCCCCATATTGTCCACTCTGGTTGGCTCCAGGGTCTCCGGGTTCACTTGCTACGTGATTCTTTTCACTAGAGATAGCAGGAACTGACCTGAAAATTGTAGTTTTAAGCTTTAATATTTTATATTGTTTTATGTTGTACTTGTGGTTTTAATTTTTGTGAACTGGCCAGAGAGCTTCAGCTATTGGGTGGTATAGAGATGTAATAAATAAATAAACTGGGACCTTCTCCATGTACTCTGGTCTCTTCCCATCTCAAGAGGGAGAAAGGAAGCCATTGGCATGAGATAACGGCAATGTTAAAATATCTGATTTTCATACAATATGGCACATCTTTTTTCATGTACAAATCAGGGATTTCTGCAGCTACATCTATTCATGCTTTCCCTCAGATGATAGAAACAAGGTTAAATAGAATTTGTTATTGTGAAGAACTGTAAAGTAAACCTCCAAGTGGCCCTTGGATTCCACCCATATGTTGGCTTGTAAAATAAAGAAAATATGTTAAATGTACTATCCCTCTGTCAACCACAAGACTTAAATGATGCATTTTTTTGTATTCTTTTCCTCTTGTTTGTCTTTTGTACTTGGAAAATTAATACATTGGGGTGGGGGTGGGGGAGGAAAAAGGAGGCAGAAGTGAGCAGGATGCAACTCACATTCTCTAAACTATGTTAGGGGTAGGCTAGCTACTTACACATCACCAAAACAGAAGGCCAAAAGAAGGGACATATTTTCATAACACTTGCAGATCATGCTCATTTATACATAGGGATGCAGAGTTGGAAATAAGTACAATAATTTAAATAGAAATACAATACAGTACATTTTACCATGGTGGGTAGAGATATATGGATTTTGTAAAATCTGTTCTATCTGTTTCATGGATTGTCAGGTGCCTTTCATTCCGTCGTCCGCTCATTGACAGAATAAGATTTTTTTCCAGTTTCCTAAATTTGCCGAAATCCACATTCCCCCCCCACACAAATTCGTACTGGAGAAAATACTCAAATTACCCCCCCCCCTGCACAACCCCCTCCAAATATGAAATCCCCCAAATATGCAAATCCCCTTAAAATGCACATTTTCATGTTTCAGCCTATGGGGAAATGTACATTTTCAGCTGGCATTTTTATTTTATTTTACGTATTTTTCTATGACTATATTTGCATAAAATTCAGGAAAGTAAAAATCTGGTCTACAAGTCTGTAGAATCCATGCAACTCAGGAAAGTAAGTCTGATACAGAATTTGTGGTCAGATTTATAGAAATCCAAACTCATTTGATTCCACTGCAGATTTCTCCAACATCCCTAACAGTAGGGTGACGAGATAAAATCCAGGTCAGGGCTCATGTAACTTTAACAGTTGTAGAGAAAAGGGAATTTCAGCCAGAGTCATTTGTATGCAATTAGTTCCTGGTGAAATTCCCTCTTCATCACAACAGTTAAAGGTGCAGGCACTATACTAGAGTGACCATATACAAAAGAAGGCAGGGCCCCTGCAACTTTAACTGTTGGGATGAAGAGGGAATTTCACCAGGAACTAATTGCATACAAATGACACTGGCTGAAATTCCCTTTTCTCTACAACAGTTAAAGTTACATGAGCCCTGACCTGGATTTTATCTGGTCACCTACCTAATAGTGAATAGGGAGCGTTGAGACCAATTGACCTGTGTGAATGTTCCATCTGCTTCTTAGGTGCTAAGAACTGATGGACAACTCCAAGGCCCCTGTTGTTCTGTCTTCTTACAGTTCTTTATCTTTAAAACTCAACAACATCCCTTCAAATAGAGGACTCGCCTGTGTCAAGTAATAAACATGGCCACCCTAGCCAGTGGTTGTGAATTTGGAGCAAAGCCGTGGCCATTTTTCTGAGTGAGTTAATAACATGACCTTGCATATGAGGCATCCAATTCTATGAATAACACACAAGTGTGATGTGCTAGAATACACTTTGGCCTTCATGCATCAGAAGCATCATTTTATGCTGGCTCAGCTGTTGGTTCGCAAGATAATATATTCTTTTTAAGGCGGGACTGTAATGTTAACATGTTTGGGGATATAAAGACTGGATTACACAGGATGCCTTTGACAGGAAAGAGCCTTTGCTTTACGCTCAGTTCCCTAAGCTATCCAGTCAGTCCATCTATTTGATTTTTAGCAAAAGGCAGCAGGGTAGGGGAAATCAGTACAATTTTCTTTCATTGCAGAGTAGCGTATTTATGGGAATTGGTTTTAGACTATGAGCTGCTGTCCTGATTGAAGATGCAGATGAATGCGGCTATATCCCAGGGTTAGAGTTTAATCAAATGCCTGGGAGAGGGAAAGTATAATCTGCTTGGCCAAAGTGGTAACCACAGATTTGCAAGGATTCTACAAGTTGCAGGCTTTCCTGGTTTATCTGCTTCCTCCTTAATGCAGCCCAAGGGCTATCTGGTTGGTTCCACTCTGACAGCTAGCCTGATGCAGAGATTCAAGTGTTAGACTAGGACTGGAATAAGAGAGATGCAGATTCCAATTCTTGTTCAGCTGTGAAGCTCATCAATGGACCCTGGGCTAGTCACACTCCCTCAGCCAAACCTACCTTTATGGCTTGTTGTGAGGATAAAATGTAGAGACCGTGTATGTGAAATTCAGCTCACCCCACTCCCCTATATACATACACACCTTCCTAAAATTTTCTGTATTATGCACTGTCATCATCCTTTCAAAATATAAAAATATAAATACGCTTCTCTGCTAAGATAGATATTAGACTGTGTCCTGCATCAATAATGCAAATTAAAATTGACATATTTATCTCCTTAGCTGACATGATTGCTTTTGTTAACACTGAAGAGGGGCAACTGGCATAGAACCATGTGTTAGCGTGTTGTCTGAAACCAGGACATTTTCTGGAGGGTGGCTTGTTAACCATGCAGTGTGGTTAATTTTTCTTGAACAAGCCATCTTGAGAACTATGGTTTGTTGTTGGGGTGTTCAGGCTGGTTAACAAGCCACACTGCATGGTTAACAAGCCGCCCAGCAGAAAATGTCCTGGGTTCAGACTACGTGATAGCCCACAGTTCAACAACCAACCCATGGTTCAATAACACAACCCACACCCAAACACTAAGCGGGGGTTAGCGTGTTGTGAACAGCCTCCCAAACCTCTCCAACCTGATGCCCTCCAGTTGAACTGCACAACTCCCATCATTCCCAACCAGCACAGCCAAATGAATCATCCTGACCTAGCCTTTGACCCTGATGTCTTCCGTAGTGTTCTCGAGTTGGATGCAGTCTCCAGCCTCAAAGCTCTGTTAGGTCTGCTTCTGTACAAGGCTGCCCATATCCTCAATCCAATATTAACAGTACTTTTAAAAATTAATTAATTAAAAATCCAAACTTTGTTATGGAGAGCTAGCAGTGGGAAAAGTCCCAGTTAATATATAATATCACAATTCCCAAGACTCAGCAGTGGCCAAACCTACCCACCCTTTCAAAAAACATTACAGACAACCCAGAGTTTGTCTGTTTCCAGCAACAAATCACTGCATTTTTTCTGGGCTCATTCAGCAGGAAGACACTGCCAGGTTGGTCAGCAAATCCTAGCTGATATATTTTTCAACAGGATGTGGAAAAGACAAAACAGAACAGATGCTAAGGAAGAAACACTCCCATTTGTTTTTTAAGACCTCAAACCTCAAAACTATTTTTTTATTAAATCCCATAGGCCACTGTGTTTGTTACTTCTGTAGACAAGAGTGTGGATGGGCTAATTTTTGTAATTTATTTACTCCATTTCCCAGAAATGATATTTGTATCCCTGTTTGCAGGTCACCTTTATACTGGTTCAAAGTGAGGAACAAGAACTGGACAGATGTACTTATCTGCAGTGTCTATTTTCTTCCTATGTGTACAGATTGCTGGTGTCTCCTGAAGTTATGATTCAGTTATATTAATCATTATGATCTATCTCTAGTATCATGGCAGGAACACAAATATCAAGATGAAATAGACATATTTGCATTAACATCAGTCCCAGCACAATCCAGAATATTGAGATATCAATCCCATCTGCCTCCTTACTGGATTCAATAGGATTTACTTCCAGGTAAGTATGCATTACATTGCAACTGTACTCATTTGATGGCACTAGCATATCAGTTTGCCACTTACGAATCTACCAAAAGAGAGAGAGAGGGGGTGGGAGGGAGAAAGGGAGGGAGGGAAGAAATTCATCATCCAAGACAGGAGAACAAAGTAGGGTGTAGATCTGCATAAAATTTGCATATGCTAATTTATACATACACATGCAGTTTTTAAAAAATAATATTATAATTTCAATGGAAATGCAGCACATCTCACCATAGCACAAAAGATTGTAACCAAGTGACCTATCTACCTGTCTGCTCAGACTTCTGCCCAGGTTCTGTTAATAGGCAACTTCAAGGCCCAGGTCTGCCTTCCGATGCTACTTTATCTTTAAACAGTAGAGGCTGGTGGCTCCAGTTTTGGTGGGGCTATGAATCCATTCTGGGTTTCAGTCAGAACCAGACAGAATGCTGAAAGAGCTATCCAAGGTGCTGAACCCTCTCCCAAAAAATTGGCTTCAACATCTTGGATAGTTCCTGTAGGGTTTTGACTGAAACCCAAAATGAAAGCATAGCCCCATCAAAATCGGAGCCATCAGCTACAACTGTATTTAAACCAAACTTGGACTGGACAGCTCTTCAAATAGGGGATGGCTTCGAAATGGAGAACAATTCTTTGAAAAGAGGACACATAGCCAGCTTATGCAGAGCAATCCAGTGTCTGTGGGTGGCTGGGTTTGTGGGAGGGGGATGCATGGAAAACCTGCAGTTTATCAAACCTTGTGAGCACACTCCTGCCAGGGTGGGAGAAGGGGGTCTTTTCCTTTTTTTTCCTGGACAGTTGTTATTATTACCAATTCCATTAAAATCAGTTGAAGGGACTATACCTCACACCTCAGGCTGGCATAGATGAGAGGTCCAATCCTGGGGTAAGTCAGGGGAAGGCAATATTTCAGGGTGGGGTAGGTTTTGCAGCAAGTTTCACAAGTTTGCTTTAAGTTGCATTCAAAATTATGTTGCAAGGGAAACAGTGTACTTTAAGCACATTTGAGCTGGTTATTTAAAAAATCCAGAAAAGGTATGTGCTGCTGAATAATAATCACGTCATCAAGAACAGGGCACAACTATCTCCTTATCTGTATTGGGGATGTGTATCATATCGTTAAAATGTACGATAACGATACGATAAGGTCATTATCGTGCATGTGTTTAACAATAATTATATGATAGAAAAACCTACGATAATCTTCAGAGATGATAATTTTGAGGCAATTTTATTGTTTTATCGGACTGCCATATGAATATACCTATAACTTCTGTATTTTAAAAGTTAGAGACTTGAAACTTGGTCACAGTGCTTATGGGGTATGCCTAAGTATGTGTATGAAATTTGAGATCGATCCCTCCAACCTTTGATTTTATATGAAATTTTAAAATATCGTTTTCGTTCTGACAGATCTGAATGAACGCACGTGGCGAGCTGTCATTCTGATCTGTCAGAACTGAAACAATCTTTAATAAATTCATATAAAATCGAGGGTTGGAGGGATCGATCTCGAATTTCATACACATACTTAGGCATACCCCATAAGTACTGTGACCAAGTTTCAAGCCTCTATTAAAATACAGAAGTTATAGGCATTTTTTTCTTTAAAAATAGGGCTGCAAAAGTATCATTTTTTCACGATAATTATCGTAAAGATGATACTGTTCACCTATGATATGAATGAAGATAATAATTTTTTTGGTCCGAAATGACGATAACAATAAATGACTATATTTTATGGTGTGCACACCCCTACGGTACATGCCGAATAGTGTGATGTTAAATGGCTTGATCATACCTCTCATTTAATTTACTTTATTTGCATATATCTTATATTGCTTTTTAATAAAAATTCTCAAAGTGGAATTTTACAAGAAAACAAAATCTATTAAATGTTTCAGCTAGGAAACCAAAATTCTATGCATTTCACTTTCATTAATTTGTAAGTAATTCTCTAGTTCTCGTAATTTTGGAGGTTTTGCTATTGCCCCAACGAGTAAATTTTTAAAAAAAGATTGCTAATGCACTTCTATGTGAGCACTAAGACAAGATCACACTAGCGATTTAATGCACTCTTGCCATTCCTGGTGTGCGAATTTGCAGCACAGTACTCCCATGACGCCGTGCCTGTCCTGCTGACACCCCACCTCTTACCAAGCCTTTCCTAGAATGCTAAAAGTCTGGTTTATTTTCCCTAAGCACATTTAATGCACCCTAAGCCTCCGTGTAGTTTTAAAGGAACTGGGGGCTTGAATGGATTGCATCAGGTCCTGGCAGGGAAAAGTGATCTCTCCCAGCAGCCAGCTCCAAGCCTCAATATAAAACCCAAACCTTGCATTCCAGGCTCAAAAGTGTTTAAAAAAAAAAAAAAAATCATATATCTGCAGAGATAGGATTGTACTCCCTTGATGCCCCCAAAGAGCCAGACTAAAGGGTCATTCCATTTTTGCTCGGCAGAAAGGCAGTCTGGTTGAAGTGCTCATCTGACAGGACCTGACTGGAGGGAGGAAGAGAAGGGGAGGATGGAGTGGAGAGGAGTGGAAGAGTGAAGGAGTGAAAGAGCAGCTATTCAGGTGAAAGGAATCATAAACTTGATGTGCTGGTAAAAACACGTGGAGGCAAACCGGGGGGGGGGGGAATTAGGTGTGATGGAGGTCTAAGAGGTGCTCCTGTGACAATAGTGTCATGTGCCACTGTTAGGTATGTTACACTAAGCTCTCCGGGATAAATCACATCCACATTTAGGCTTACTTCTGAATAAACAAACATGCACTGTATTGTGCTGTTAGAATCCACAGTTTTTTGCATTATAAAATCACGCTAACAGCAAACTCATTTTCTGAGTTTGGATGTTTAATTAGCCAAAACAGCATAATCTACATAAAAGAGGGACAGATCAAGTGGCTTGTGGGATCTTCAAAGGTTGTTAAAGAACTGAAAATCTTTAGGCAAAAACACCTAAGTGGGCAAAGTCCCCGAAAAAGCAGGCTGGGTGACCACAGAATGCAGTCTGTTCAGGGGGCGGAGAGGGGGGAGTATACTGTGTGGGAAGAGGGGATGTAATGGAGCGTCCAAAAAGAGGCACAATTATCTGGCTGGCAGCCTGAACAGGGGTATGCCATACTGAAACATTCTGTTGCCCACTCCACTTTTCTAAGTCAAATCACAAACTCGGAAAGGAGGCAGGTTACCGCAGCTAACATAAAATCAAGCAATCATTAAAAACTTCCCAAGGACATAGGAAGCTGTATTATGCCGATACCTCTCTATTTAACCCATTATTGTGTATGGCAGCAGCTCTCTGACAGAGACGTTTCCAATGACCTGCTCCCTAATCCCTTAGAATGGGAAATGCCAGGGACTGGACATGAGACCTTCTGCATGCCAAACTCACGCTCTGCCTCTGAGCTATGGCCCACTTTCAGCTCAGCAGCCCAAAAGGCCACCAGAAGAGAAATAATTTAATGATGGGGTTAAGGTAAGGTGGCCATGGGTTCTACTTTACAGAGGATAGTCCTCTTATCTGTGCTGTCAGAAGTCACTCCTCTTTTTGAAGCATCTTTATCTGAATGGTTGTCCGATCCAGGTCAGTAAAACTAGAGACCCATAACGAAGGAGAGCAGCGGGGACCTAGAAGTTGCCCATCCCCAGTTCTCACCTGGACAGGAAGCTGAGCAGAGACACAGGTCACCTGGTCAGTCTTCTTCCCTACGGTGTGATGTGTTGCATTGCTATTCAAATTATAGCAAATTATTTCTAAGTTTGTGTGTCTGTGATTAGAATATGCAAATTGTATGCAAATCTGTCCCCTTTCGGGGTGCATGTGTCAATGCCTAAGGGGCCACATAAGAACATAAGAAGAGCCCTGCTGGATCAGACCAAGGGGCCATCTAGTCCAGCATTCTGTTCACACAGTGGCCAACCAGCTGCTCACAGGAAACTCACAAGCAAGACATGAGTGTAACAGTACCCTTCCGCCTATGTTCCCCAGCATCTAGTGTATATAGGCTTACTGCCTCTGATACTGGAGGTTGCACATAGCCATCAGGACTAATAGCCATTGAAAGCCTCCTCCTCCAGGAATTTGTCCAATCTAAGCAATGGACGGTGAACAGAGAGGGGAGAAGGCGAGCTGCACTAAGTAGGGTGTTCCTCATTGATCCTATCATCACTGGGTTGTATCTGATGTTAGTCTAAATTACATTCATTTCAATGGTTCAGCTCTGAGTAGGACTAACACTGGATACCACTCAGTGTCATTAACTGATCTGTACAGCTCTGTAAATGAACCTACTTCCACCACAGCACACAGGAATTTTGCTGCAAACGGAAGGGACTGCAAACAGAAGCCTCTAAGATTTGGCCAGCTGTTAACCCGAAGCTCTATAGATCCTCTTAGTGCTGGCATCCAGAAGGAGAGCCTAGGAGATTATCATGCCACGCTCATGGCTCTGCAGCAAATGCTGCAAGGTCCATATTAAATACTTTCCCATGGTGGTTGTGGGGGTTACTTACTCAGGGATGATAAAACCTTAATGTGGGATATTCATGTGCCATGCTGCAAGACACAGAACTGAGGCCAGGGTGGAGATGGGAATGCAAACTAGGCTGTAGTACTCAAATTGCAAAGGGGTTCCAGACCCTTTACTTATTTTGATGGCCCCCCTTTTGGAGGCTACAGGAGTACACAATTCAACTAAAACTGGAGGTGGGGAGAAGAGTTAGGGGAGGGCTTGAAGATTTCACTCAAGGCCACCTAATTTAAGGTACAATCTGGGGTTTAACATTCATATAACACAATCCTACACATGTCAATTCAGATGTAAGCCATGCTGAGTTTAATGGCACTTACCCCCAAGTAAGTGTATGTAGGATTGCAGCCTTAGGGGTTCTTAAGGACTGTTTGCCCCAGTCCTGTCCTGTCACCCCCTTGCTTGGTCTGCAACCAAGGGTATATTGTGGGAGAGACAACCCCAATCTGGATTGAGTCCTAAACAATAGAATCAAAGCTGCTTTTAAAAAATCTAGGTCAGAAGTTTTGCCCTGATGTATCAGGGCACCCATACCTTTAACAGTTTTGTTGAAGAGGGAACAGCAGCCAGTGGAGCTTGTCATGCCACAGTGGTGAAGCAATAAGTAAAAACTGCATCTGCCAAAGTTCCCACTTCTGACCAGGTAATAAAATATAGAGAAACTTAGAGTACTGCTGGTGGTCCCTCTACTTAGCACCATTCGTCTAAAACCCTCTGGACTTGATTCCTCTCATATTTTAATTTTATTTATTCTTTCAGGAATTGTAAACCACCTTTCAGGGTAAAACTGCCCCCACCCCCCCCAGTGATGCACAAAATTTCATAACAACATAAAGCATGATAAAATATATTCATCCAATTAAAACCACAATATATACACAGAGGGAAAGTAATTAGGGGAAAATTGTGGACTGGAATAAATATGTTTTTAATTTCTATTATTTTCCACATATTTCCTGGAGCAAAGAGTTCCACCACCATTGAGCCCCTGTTCCTGGTACATGTCAATCTAATGTTTCTTATTGATGGACCATTTCTTATCAAGCAGGGCCTTTGTAGCTGGGCAGACTCATAGGGGTATAGATGGGCCTTCAGAGAACCTGGTCTCGAGCCTTAAAGGCCCAAGCAGGGCTTTAAACTGGGCTCTGAACTAAACAGACAGCCAATGAAAAAGACACAGAATTAGTGTAATATGTTCCAAACAGTTGACCCCTACTAGTGTTCTTGCTGCTGCATTTTGTACCAAGTGGAGGCGTTTGAACTGTCTTTAAAGGCACCCCCACGTTGAGTGTATTACAGAAACCCTAACCTGAATCAGAGCAAGTGTGACAATGGTGAGGCCCACTTGGCCCTAATGCAAGTTCTTTCACCACCGCATCATGTTCCCTCCTTTCCCAACAGCAGCAAATGTAAGGGGGGCACTTGATGAAGGAAAGAGAGGGTGGGCACCTGCTCCTTAGAGCTCTTCTGGCTACTGTCTTGCTGCAGCAAATGCCTTGGTAGGAGAACAGCTGGTGGGGCTTCCAAAGCACCTGCTGGAGGTGATGGGGCAGCGCTGCCCCACTGCCTCCCACTCTGCTGCCTGATACAGGTGCCTCACCCTGCGTCATGGGAGGGCCATCCCTGAGTCCACTTTCTTCAGATTGGACCACTACTTGTAGATCAGCTAAAGCTGGTAAAAGACACTCCTGGCTACTGCTATCACTTGTTCCTTCACTGAAAGCATCAAATTGGAGAACACCCCCAAATTACATGCCTGATTTTCAGGAAGAATGCCACTTCATCTTATTAGGGTGGACGTGTATCCTACTTTACATTGTACAGTCCTGTATTTGAAGGGCAGTCTAATCCAAGTCCAGTTTAAAGCTAAAGAACTGTAAGAAAAGAAAGCAGGCAGCCTTGAGTTTGCCCGTCAACAGTTAGCACCTGAGCAGCACATTAAGCAGGCACACAAGTCACCAGGTCACAGCAGTGATGTAGTGGTAAATTTTGAGATGCAGGCGCTCATCATGACATTCCCCATAGCCACACCACCAAGAAGAGTAAAAATTAGGTCTGTGACCGGATCAGGATCCCAAATCTGGAGCGGATCAGGCTGATTCGGACCTCCAGATCCCGGATCTGAATCAGATTGGATCGGTCCTGGATCAGGCCAGATCAGATCTGCGATCTGGATCTGATCCAGATCCAGTCACAGGACTCCCTCCCGCTCTCCTCGCTTGCTCTCTCCCTCCCTCCCCCCACTCTCCCTGCTTACCTGCTGCCTCCTCTGCGTTGTTCCGTGTCATTCTCCACATCATCCTCCCTCCTCGCTGTGGACCGGCTGCTTTCCTGCTCATGGCGGGTGATGTCATCACCCAGTGCAAGCGGGAAAGCAGTTGGCCCACAGCGAGGAGGGAGGACGATGGCAGGATGACGCAGAAGAGGCAGCAGGTAAGCAGGGAGAGTGGGGGGAGGGAGAGAGGGAGGGAGGGAGAGAGAGAGCAGGGAGAGAGGGAGGGAGTGCTGTGAACTGACCCGGATTGGATCCAGATATGGATCCAAATTGGATTGGGCCCAATCCGAACCTGACAGATCAGGATCTGGATCAGATCTGGGGTACTGTTCACAGCCCTAGTAAAAATGCAGGCAGCTGCATTGATCCCTATGAACAAACCAGTTCTAGCAGTGTTCTTCTCCACCAGGAACAGGTCTTTTGTAAAACTAATGGATCTTAATTGCCCACTCAAGGCCAAGCCACCCCAAAATACTTTGCATAACAACAGGCAGGGCTGGCCCTACCATTAGGCAGAGTGAGGCAGCAGCCTCAGGCAGCAGATGCTGGAAGGCAGCAGCAAGGTTTTGGAGAAGAGAGTTTTGTGTTCTTCTCTGGTTCCCCTGGTGCCTTCAGATTAATGGGAGTTGTACTGTAAAACGTCTGGAGGATGTCAAGTTGGGAAAGGCTGGCATAAGCATTCAGGATCACAATTGCCCCTTAGGGGGCAATTCTATGCATGTTTAGACAGAAAAAACTACAACTCCCAGCATGCCCTAGCCAGTGCAGCTTTTTCCTGTCTAAATAAATATGCATAGGATTCTGCCCTTACAGTGCAACCCTCTACATGTCTACTCAGAAGTAAGTGCTGTTGCTTTCAATGGAGCTTACTCCCAGAGAAAAGTGTGTATAGGATCGCATCCTTAGTCTTTCGAGTTCCCACAAACTGTTGTTTTGGTGCGGGAGCTTGCCAATGAAGAACACATTTCTGGTTGCTAGGTACCAGCATCAAACTTTGAGGGGATCCAGGACTTTTTTTTTTAGTCTGTAGTTATAAATAGCAGGATCTGTCTGTAGTGCAGAGGCAGGGAACTGGTGGTTCTCCAGCTGTTGTTGAACTGCCTCCCTCATTCTAAAAAGCTGAAATACCTCTTCTGAGAGTTAGTTTCTGGCAGTAAGAGCTTTAAGCTACAATATGCAGGGATCACTACACCCATTTTGCCTTGGCCCCATCCACCCTTACAGTGCGGCCCAGGGCTGAAAGAGGTTCCCCACACCTGCTCTACAGTTGCCAGCTGTCTCTTAGATGCAAATTGAGACCTTTTCATTCAGTTTCCACTCTCAGCGCTGTGCCCCCTTTTTTGCTCTTATGGAATCCTCTGGGATGTGCGGCTTTGCCTATTGGGCTCAGGCACCACTAGTTCAAGGAGGTGGGTCTCTCTTTTCTGCTTCAGCCCTCACAGCTCAACCAATAGGTGCCCAAGGATATTCACGAAATGTAATAATAAATAAAATGAACATTTTGGGGAAGTGCTAAGTTGAGGCAAAGTACATTTCAGAGTAAGGGGGAGCTTTGGGTGGTATCCAGTTGATTATATCTACTGTTAATCTAACTTAGGTAAACTGCCTTGAGTAAATCTTGTAAACCACCCTGGGAAAAAGGTGGGATATAAATAAATATAATAATAATGTTCCATTTATTTCAATAGGTCTACTCTAAGTAGGGCCAACCTTTGGATACAACTCTTGTTTTCATGGGTTTTATTTCTGAAAAGGGTATTAAGGTGCATTTCACACTAGTACTCCCATCCTAAAACATTATGAATCTTATCCAGACTTGGTCACACCTAAAACAGACCTGTTGGAAGGAATGGGAATGAAGTTAGTCATGAGAATAATTTTAATCCCATTAGTTTCAGAGACCCGACTCAGGGTGTAATCCTATGCCTGTTTAGACAGAAAAGTCCTATAGCGTGGCTGGCAGGGGAATGCTGGGAGCTGTAGGATTTTTTTCTGACTTAACAGGCATAGGATTGCACCCTGAGTCTAGACCCAACTCTGCATTTCCTCTGAAGTCTGTCCTAATTATCTGGAGCGCACTCGCTTTCAAGTAAGGGCATGTAGGAAGACAGCTTTCTTCTAAGGTCTATTTAAAACAGGAACATCTTATATCAGAAGCAGCATTGGAAGGTTTCTTGTCCACACATTTGCAGAAAAAATAAGCAGCCCCTGAGGAAGGAAATGTCTTTCTGGAATGCATTGGGCAGAATAAAAGTTTTTTTTCCAGGCACCTGAGAACTTTTTCTCTTCTGTTTGGGACTGTTTAAAACACACACACATACACACACACACACACACCAGTTATAAAGTATGGTGTAGTTGTTAGAGTACTGGACTAGGGCTCAGGAGATCCAGGTTCTAGTTCCCACAGTGATGAAGCTCACTGCATGACTTTGGGCCTATCACTGATTCCCAGCCTAACCCACCTCACAAAGTTGTTGTGAGCGTAAAATGGAGAGGAGAAGGACCCACATACACCAAGCTAGGCTCTTTGGAGGATATACAAGTAACAACTCAATAACAAATAAAATGCATGCTGCCTTTTCCTTTCCTTCAAGTAGCCACTGGGGTCCGAAATGTTGGGGGGGGGGGGTGGAGTTGCTACTTTTTTTGCAGTGGAGGCTGGCAGCTCTGATGCCGGTGGGGCTGTGCATCAGTTCTGGGTTTCAGTCAGAACCAGTCAGAATTCTACAAGAGCTATCCAGATGCTGAGCCCATTTCGGGCTAAGATCCAGCACTTTGGAGAGCTCCTTTAGAGTTCTGACTGGTTCTGAAGGAAACCCAGAGAGGATCCACAGCCCCACTGACATCGGAGCCACCTTCCTCCACTAAGTCCTTCCTCCTCCTCCTCCTCCTCCTCCTCCTCCTCCTCTACTCCCCACTCCCTTTGACATTCCTTAAGAACTCAACTCCTTCTCCCAGATCCCATCCGCGCGAGTTTCCCTGCCCGGATCTCGCTGCTGCTACTTTCCCACCTACCCGTCTGGCCGCTGGCAGGCGAGAAATCCAGATATCGCAGCAGCTGGAACAGCTGGAACAGCAACCCGGGCGCGCGGAGCCCGCGGCGCATCGTCGAAGCGGCGTCGGCGGCGCCCGCGAGCCTCGTCTGCCTCCGCCCGCCGCTCCCGCGCCAACGCGAGGCAGGACAGCGCAACCCCCGCGCAACCCCTGCCGCTGGCGGCGGCTCCAGCAGCGCCCGTCCCCGCCGCGTCCCGATTGGCCCAAGTCGCCGAGCCTTCCTCGGCCACTGGCCCCGCGGAGGAGCCAATCGCCAGGCAAGGGACTTTCCCCCTCCCGCGGACGCTGCTGGCTGGCCTGTTATGGAAGGCGGGGGCCGGGGCTGCCGGGGCGCGGGGCTGTGTGTCCAGGCAGCCGCAGTGGGATAAATGAAACAAACGCGGCGGCGGTAAGGAGTCTCCTCCTGCCCTCGCTCCTACGAAAGTGCAGAAAGCTGGGCGTGAAAAGGGAGGGATGTGGGACTGCTTGGAGGTCTGGGAGGGAGCACAGCGTCTCTCTCTCTCTCTCTCTCTCTCTCTCTCTCTCTCTCTCTCACACACACACACACACACACACACACACACACACACAACACACACACACACACTTTCTTCCTTTCTCATAATATTACAACCCCAATGGGGGTCATCCGATGAAGCTGATGGGTGGGAGAATCAGGGCAGATAAAAGGAAGGACGTCTTCACACCGTGCATAGTTCAACGATGGCATTCACTACCACAGGATGTAGTGATGGCCACCAATTTGGATGGCTTTAAAAGGGGGTTGGATACATTCATGGAGGAGAAGGCTATCAATGGTTACTAGCCCGGATGGCTATACGCTACCTCCGGTAAGGTTTAATGCGCTTTGAAGGTTCATTAAAATTTTTACCTCTACAAGAACGGAGCGCAAATCGGGCGTAGAGGCGCGTTATCTCCCCGATAATGCGCATTTTCGAATGCGCGTTAAATCGCGAGTTTTATTTAGCTCCGGCCATTAAAGCGCATTTTCCCCGTGTGAACAAGCGATTATGCGCATTAACTTCTTGTAAAGCGCTTTTTGGACATCTATTAATGCGTTTCGCCGCCTCTCGCCGCCTCCTGTGCAGAGGGATTAGGAGTAAATGCGCGTCTGCGATAATGCGCATAATCGCCGAACCGGGCGCAAAAGCGAATCCTTGTAGAGGGAGACAGACAAATGCAGCAGTTGCTGGGGAACATAGGCGGGAAGGTGCTAATGCACTCATGTTATACTTGTAGGTTCCCTGTGAGCAGTTTGGCTGGCTATTGTCTGAAAAGAATGCCTGACTAGATAGATCCTTAGTCTGTTCCAGCAGGGCCCTTCTTACATTCCCATGTAGAGCATCCACAATACACCATCCATCTTCCCCAGGGACAACTCCCGCCACCCTGCCTCAATTGCACTTTTTCCTGTCCACACCTGCTGAAAAGTTGCATGGTTCCTTGCTGGAGTTTTGGGCCTTTATCTCACCATCTCATTCACAAAAGTTAACAGGTCAAGACATCATCGTCTTCAACTTGCATCCCTCCTGTGTCTTCCTATTGTTTCTTCCTTCTTTTCTTACGGTGGAAAATCGGTAAGAATCGCAGGGTGTTGTAGGACTTTGTTCTGTCTAAACATGCATCGGATTGTACCCTTAGCTACACCAGCATTGCACGCTAAACACAAAGGTATAGGTTAGGCTGGCCTTTCCCAATCTGGTACCCTCCAGATGTGTTGGACTACAACTCCCATCATCTCCAATCACATGACCATTGGACAGGCTTGCTGGGGATGTTGGGGGTTGCAGTCATCTCAAGGGCACCAGGTTGGAAAAGATTGCATTAGTCATTTGAAAGCAGTGGCTAAATTTTGTCAGAACTTGGAATTGAAAGAGCAGTAATCTATCCCACCAACCCCAGGATCAAAATTATGTGTGTGTATGTGTGTGTGTGTGCATGCTGTAAGGCACCATGGTTTATATATATATATATATATATATATATATATATATATGGGGTTATTATGGTCATAACCATTTCATTAGCCATTAACAAGTTGTAGTTAAAGTTAGCTTGAATTAAAACAAGGCTGTATCTACAACTTGATGTGATGGTGAGTATGGTGCCATACAGCACACAAACACACAACTGATCAGACGCTCCAATTAATAAGACAATTCAATCAATCAGATGCTTCAGATGCGCAATTAGGGCTTCTCTAAACGAGTGATTTATTGCATGCTCATGATTGGTCAGTCAAGGAAGTTTTCGGGTCAATTACATGAGGTAATCAATGACCTGGACATCTCTCACAGAATCCTCTGAAAACTCCAGTATGAAAAGAACCACTTTTAAAGTGGTAATAATAGCCAGGAAACAGCAGGATCTTCCTCCATTAGACAGCATTGTCTTAATGGAACTGAATGGAAGGGAAGTATTCAATTCAAAGCACGTGGTCACCCTTCTCCTCCTGTGTAATGCAGCCCATAACAATTGGGCCAAAGAACCAGGAAGCACAAAATCCCCAGATAAACAGCACAATTTCCCTTAATGTAGAGATGCTCACAATCAGGGCACCTTAGTGTTTTTAAAAAATAACAATCTAATAACCTTCTTGTTTTTGTTGTCATTTGTCACAGCTGTGTTCATAAACTTCTTGAATGCGTTATGAGATTTAACTCATCAGTCACTAGATTTAATTCCCTTCTCATGCATCTGGTCCTTCGATCAAGAGACTTATTTGATCACATTCACATGTTCCAGTGGAAGGCAACTTCCTTTGGAACATAAAATTCTATTCTGTGATGAAAAGCAACACTGAACCATAGCTGATGTGTTTGGAAGTTGCCAGAGATGAATGCTGACTTTGTTCATTCTAGGAACATGTAGTGCCAAGATCAGGTCAAAATAAAAGGGGGTGGGGAAGCCAAGTAGAAAATGACAACGATGCATCTGATAAACTGATCTCTGGGGTGGAGTTTCAGAACATTCAAGGGTATATGGTGGTGGTGGGGACCTGTGGCTACCAGGATGTTCTTGGACCATAACTCCCATCTTTGCTGACCATTGGCCACATTAGCTGGGCCTGATGGGAATTGGATTCCAACAACAGTGCCAATGTGGTATAGTGGCTAAAGAGTTGGACTGGAAGTTGGGAGTTCCAGGTTCTTGTCCCCATATGGCCATGGAAACCCACTGGGTGACTTTGGGCCAGTCAGAGATTCTCAGCCCAACCTATCTAACAGGGTTGTTGTTGTGAGGATAAAATGTAGAGGAGGATTATGTACACTGCCTTGGGTTCCTTGGAGGAAAAAGGTGGGATATAAATGCAATAAAATAAATAAATAAACAAACAAACAAACAAACAAACGGTGGAGGACATCTGTAGTCTAGGCCCAGCTGTATCTTTGGCGAAACAAGAAATGACCCCTGCAGCTTCCTCCCACATATGAGGTGTGTAGGTGTCCATCAGCAAAGCTGTCTCCATCATGTCTGGAAAAGTCTTTAGGATACCGTGAGAGCAAATAATCCACAGTCCTCCTTAAGTCATATGCAGGCATTTCCACTGGCGTAGAGGTACGTTTTGAAGTGTGGACGCTCAACATGGCCTTCCCCATAGCCAGGTCCACAAGGAGAGTCCAAAATGCAGGTGGTTGTGTTGACCCATATCAACAAACCAATCCATTGCTAGGATTTTTTTCTCCCTCTCTCATAATACTAGAACCCAGCGGGGGTCATCCCATGAAGCTGGTCGGTGGGAGATTAAGGACAAATAAAAGGAAGTACCTCTTCACACAGCACATAAATGATGGAATTCACTCCCATAAGATGTAGTGACGGCCACCAATTTGGATGGCTTCAAAAGGGGGGTTAGACAAATTCACGGAGGCTATTAATAGATACTAGACAGGATGGCTATATGCTACCTCCAGTATCAGAGACAATATTCCTGGGTACACCAGTTGCTGGGGAACATGGGTGGGAAGGTGGTGTTGCACTCATGTCCTGCTTGTGGGCAGCTGGATGTCCACTGTGTAAAGAGAATGCTGGACTAAATGGACCCTTGGTCTGATCCAGCAAGGCTCATCTTACATATTTGTATGTGTGAATTTGAGTAGAAATGCAATACGTCTCACTATAGTGGGGAAGACTGTAATCAGTCTGCTGTCTTTTGTAAAGCTAATGTGCCCATTCAAGTTCAAACCACCCAAATACTTTGCATTACAATAGGGAACAATATATTGTGGTAGAAAAAATTCATTTCACACCAGCTGCTGTGAGAATTGCAGCTAGGCTCAGAGGGAACAGGGAATTCTGTGAGGTGGTGACAGATGACGCAGGCACCCGTTAATAAAAATGGCATCCTCGTGAGCTCTGGCTCCACAACATCACAGGGAATTTATGTCCGTTTCCATGGGATGTAAACTGAACTGAGCATGGAAGGGCAGCACCAAAGTATTTAAAATAAAGAATGGAAGAAATATGCATAGATTCCTACATTTATATTATAACATATCCTGAAGGCCAAGGGCACTGATTGCAAATGGAAAAAACAACACCTCTGATAAAAGCAACCTCAAACTCTCACAGCCTGCCAGCCAAAAAGCAGAGCACATTTTAAAGGCTGTGCTACATTTCTAGAAGCACAAAAGTCATCTTCCTTCTCCTCTTTTCTCCATTAGGAACATGAGGCCACCTGGAACAGGCTTGGCTCCAGGTTTGACTTGGCCCTGGGAAAAATGTTTTCTGGTGGGCTTCCACAGCCACAGTGGCAGTACTCCAAACAGTGCTGGGCAGCGGGGTCTAGGCACCTGTTAATTTCCCACAATGCTTTGGAGCAAGGGTGGCCAACACAGGACTATGACATGCCCCCCCGCAGCCCCCAATTTGGTAAGAAACAAAAAATGAGAGTGGAGGGAATGGTGTCCATAGTGGAAAACTACGGCCTGCAGGATTGGGGGCAGGGGTGAAAATGGACCTCCCGCAGTTGCCCGTCTCTGCTCCAGAGTGACAATAGGTTGGGACCATTGTAGGAAATGAAGAGTGGCTAAATGTAGGTGCCTGTTGCAGGTCAGAGTGCCAGGCCAGGGGAAGAAATAATAATGGGTAGGGTGAGTGCAGACATCAGCACTGACAGCTGCCCACATATGCCAGGTATTGGTGCTGGTCCTGCACCTGGATAGTCCCAATGGGAAAGGGAAGAAGAGGATGTTTCTAAGGCACATCACCATTTAGGGTTCCATAGCTCAAAAAGAGCATCATAAACTGAGAGCCAGTGTGGTGTAGTGGCTAAAGTGTTGGGTTGGGAGTTGGGAGATCTGGAGTCTAGTAACCACTTGCCCATAGAAACCCACTGGATGACTTTGGGCCAGTCACAGACTCTCAGCCCAACCTACCTCACAGGGTTGTTATTGTGAGGATAAAATGGAGATGATTATGTACGCCGCCTTGGGTTCCTTGGAGGAAAAAAGGCAGGATATAAATGCTATAAATAAACTGTGCCCTCAAAGACTACAGAAAGTCAACATAGACACCTTTTACCATCCCTCTGCCTCTCTGGGAACCAAAGCAACTGAGGGAGATGTAGGAAGGGGAAAAATAAACTATCAAGATTTTGGCATCCTATCATTGCAAAATAAAGAGATTTGCTTCTAGAAATTCCAATGGTTGGCAGTGCCTCTTTGAACAACCTTGTTTAAGACCTTAGCATTTTATTTGGTAAACTGATGTTGCTGACATCCAGCACACCAGATGGCCTTTTGGCGCCATCAGCTGGTCAAGAAATGTGTCTTGTTATAATCCCTTAAGGGCGCAGTCCTATGGACTGCAATCCTGATACTGTAGACAGAGGGCTCTGAGTTCAGAGGCTTCCGCCTATCCTATGCCCTGCCAGGCAGAGTGAGAAGAGGTCAGAGGCAATTTTGCTCTCATTCCTCAATTTAAAATGCAAAAAACTGCTCTGAGCCCATCTTGCTGATTTACCTATTGGTGGATGGGAAGGGGACTGGAGAGCCCATAGGATCCTGCCTATCGCGGCCTCTCCCCTTCTCTTCCACCAGCACACTCCTTTTTCTCCCTCTCCAACTTCCCTTATGAGGTCAGTTGCAACCTCTTAAGAGTAGCTCTCCATGACATGGAGAGAGAAGATCCATGATTGGAACTCCTGCTCTATACACGTAACTCTGTCTACCAGCATGGAGGAGGTGATCCACAGCTTCCTACTGCACCCCAGATACTGACGAGGGACTATAGGGTTGCTCTCCCCAAGTCTTGTGGCACCTTAAAGCAAAGCTGGGTAGAAAGTAGATTTGTATCAACTGGTAGATCTCTGGGCAATTTGCAACTCGGAGTGGATTTTTGTTTTTAATATGGAAGGATTGTGAGGTCCATTTAGTTCTGGTAGGAGCGTGCTACAGAATTGGCGGAATACTGAATTGGCGGAATTCTAGATAAGCCACCATGGTAGATATGCTGGCAGGACACCTCAGATACACAGAACAGCTTTAATAGGGCAGAGTTGTGAGCAGGAGTGTCCTCACGCCCTAACATTGTCTGAACTGTATTGCTCCAATATTCTTGTCCACCACCACCCCACCATTCCGCAACAGTAGAGCCATGACTCCCATACACAAAGGAGACACTCATCCCCCATATGCAGGAAAGCTACCTGTAAGCAAAGGCCAGGCAATCCATTGAATATTTTAGAAAGACAGATGTAGTTGCTGAAAATAAATAATTGGACTTTATACCAAGGCATAATACAATTCATTGCCATTCTACTATCAAACTTTTAAAAAAATGACACATGTATCATTAATTTGCCTGACCCTGTCTTCTAGAAGCAGCTGCTGACTAACACTGTTGCCAAAAACGTGCATGAGTAAGACTGATTATGGAAGAGGCCACAGCTGGCATCCCAGCAAGTCAAAAAGCTGATTTGTCTCACATAATATCATTGGGCATCCAACATTCCTACAGAACTATGTGACCCTGGACAAACTGGACTGGGTTCATTCATAACATGCGTTGTTTGTTTTTACGTCTTTTCACAGGCATTGTTTGGAAGATAATGGATATATATGTGGGTATAGGGATGCAGCTTTAATAGATTAACTTATGCGGGCTATTAATATGGTTTCATTAATTTTGTATTTGATTTTCACTTGCTGCTTTGAAGAGAATATATAATTATGACAATATTAATATTTCTGACTTTCAATTTGCTTTGACCTCACCATTTATAACCCCCCTGCAATCATGTGTTTATATATTCTTGTAACTCAGGATACTTCATGTAGGCGGCCACTTACGTATCTTCCTAAAAGAGGATATTTATCACCAAAAACGGGATGAAAAAGAACACATTTTCGCATAAAATGTGCATATGCTAATAGGCATAGATGCAAATTTAGAATGACTATAAATACAGTATCATAGTGAGCAAGTCAGTGACTTGTGTGCCTTCTCAGTCTGCTGTCCAGGTGCTAACTGAAGATGGGCAACTTCAAAGGTCCTTCTCTGCTCTCCCTTCCTAGGGTTCTTTTTCGTTGAACCAGACTTGGACTGAACAGGCCTTCAAATAAAGCAGCCTTCCCCAACAAGGTACCCTCCAGGTGTTTTGGATTACAATTCCCAGCATTCCTGGCCAGTGGCTATGCTGGCAAGAGCTGATGGGAGTTGAAGTCCAAAACATCTGGATGACACCAGGCTGGGGAAAGCTGCACTAGAGGACACCTTCAACTAGGTGACAACCCTTGAAATAGAGACCTACCCTTTGTAAAATAGGAAACATGACAACCCTAATTTCAAGTGTATGATGAAGTGGCCTGTAGTCCATGGAAGTTTATACCGTAATAAATTGCTTAGTGTGCAATGCTATGATTATTTAGTCCTACAACTTCGAGCACTCCCCAGCCAACATGGGAGTTGTAGGACTTTTTTGGCTTACAAGTCCCTTCACACCTCACCATTGACTATGGTGGCTATAGCGGATAAGAATTATAAGTCAAAACACCTTGGAGGACCACAAGTGTCATAGAACTCTTTGTGTAGTGGACTGGGACTCGGAAGACCTGGGTTCAAGTCCCTACTCTGCCACGAAGCTCACTGGGTAACGTTGGGCCAGTCTAGGGTGACCATATGAAAAGGAGGACAGGGCTCCTGTATCTTTAACAGTTGTACTGAAGAGGGAATTCCAGCAGGTGTCATTTGTATGCATGCAGCACCTGGTGAAATTCTCTCTTCATCACAACAGTTCAAGCTGCAGGAACCCTGCCCTCTCTTGTCTCTGGTCACTCTATTGTGATGAATTTCACCAGGTGCTGCATGCATACAAATGACACCTGCTGAATTTCCCTTTTCAGTACAACTGTTAAAAATACAGGAACCCTGTCCTCCTTTCCATATGGTCACCCTAGGCTAGTCACTGACTCTTTGGCTAACCTACCTCAAAGGGTCGTTGTGAGGATAAAAATTGAGACGAGGAGGACCATGTACGCTACCTTGGAGAAAAAACTGCAAGATATAAAGGTAATAATAAAAAAATTATTATTACAACAACTACAACAATACAGTGGTAATAAAGTTGACGGCTCCAATGGAACAGCTATCCGAGGAAGTCCATTCCCCACTCACCCCATAGAGATAGCCAGACGGCTTGTGACCCCCCAAACTCTTACCCCCCCATGAAAACGAATACCAGCCCCATAAAGGGCACCCCAGACATCGGGGTGGGGAATGGCTCAGCGCTAATTGTCCGCGGCCCCTTTAAGGCAGAAGGCGGCCGGAAGTGCTGGCGGCCGAGCTGTGGTAGCTCCTGCGCATGCTCCTTCCCTCCTCCCATCCCCCCAACAACCCCGGACTGAGCCGCTCGGAGACGGTAAGGGGGGAGGGAATAGAGGGCGACGCTGCTGCTGTGGCCGCCGCCGCGCTACGGGAGCCGGGAGGGGCCAGGCCGGGACGCGGAGTGCATGGAGAGGAGGGAGGGGGCTGCGCTCAGAGAGCGCACGGCCGCTACCGCCGCCGTACGTGCCGCCGCCAGGAGAGCGGACGTCGTCGCGCCGCCGCGGGGGGGTCAGTGGAGGAGGTGGAGGGAGGAGGCTGCGCCTGGCGCGCCCGCTGGCCTGCAGCGAGGGGGCGGGGCGGGGCCGCGGGGAGGCCACACCCCTCCTGCGGAAGAGCCCCGCCCACTTTCCCCCATCTTGCGCGCGGAGGGGCCTTCCAGGGCCAGGGAAATGGGCGAGGCGGAAGTTGGGCTGTGTGGGATTTTTTTCTCTCAGCAAAACTTGCTGCGGGCAAGGGTCGTAGTAGTAGTGGCAAGAATAATAATAATATCAGTGTTAATAATCATTCTGAGGCGCTGCAGCCAGAGGCGGAGTAGCCAACGATAGGTGAAGTGACTAGGACAATAGCCACTTCTGTATTTCTCCCCCCTCATGTAGCCCGTTTTGCCTCCCAGGGGTGTTTTATGACAGGCAGGAATTCAAGAGGCTTCGCCTTCGCTGAAGTGCTCGGTGTGTGCAGCAACCTTCCGCAGTTGAACTTTGCCCTCCTTTAAATTTCATTTTCCTGTCAGAACTATTGTGCTTTTAGCAGGTGGTTATGACAGACTGACTAACTCAGGAGGTTTCCCCGTCCCTGAAGTCCTCCATGTTCTCCATCGCTTATTCAACTCGCTTTTTACATGTTGATTTCCTCTCAGAACCATTGTGCCTTTAACTGTTAAAAGTGAACCGGTGCTTATGACAGGCAGGAATTCAAGAGGTTTCCCTATCACTGAAGTGTTCCATAGTAGGTGTATCTGGCAGGTGTGGGGGAGCTTCATCTACTGAGCTTGCTGCCTTTCACATCTGAATTTCATGACAGGGCTAACTGTGCCTGAACAGGTGAAACAATAGGCAAAAATGCAAGAAGTTTCCCCATATTGAAGCTCCATGTTGTGGGTAGGAGGAATGTCACCTGTTATATTTGTGCCAGTCTAGAGGCTATGTTAAAAGAAAAAAAAGAGGCCTGCAAGAACTGGTGTAAAACATCAAAGATCAATGGAAATAAGGATTTAAGTAAAGTATATTACAAAAGCTATTTTTTTAAAAAATAATAATATAGAATAAAAATTCTGCAAATGGCTTCCTAGCACTGGCATTATTGTTATAGTTACAGCAAAGAGCAACGTAGAACAACTAAGAAGTCTTCGTACAATGCATAACCACTTTGTGGAATTTGCTGCCATAGGAAGTGGTGATGGCCACTGGTTCAGTGGTTAGTATTAGCTGTGGGATATAGGAGTTCAAATAGGATCCTTGGGCAGCCTGAGATGAGTTTTTTCTCTTTGCTTCAGTTCCTATCCTTAAAATAATTGTGATGGGAAAAAACCCAGCTGAAACAAAGGCAAGAGTTGGTATTTATTTGTAAATGATAAATAATTATAGAAGGGGTGTTGCGATTCCTGGATTACATACCAAAAAAGAGCATTATTCTATTCATGTTTAGACAGAAACAAATGTCTTACATTTGCCAGCATTTCCCATCCAGCCATGCTGGCTGGAGAATGCTGGGAGTTGTAAGTCTTTTTTTCTGTCTAAACATGTATAAGATTGCATCAAAAGGCAATAAACTGGACTGTCCTACCTTTTAAAAATGTTTATAACATAGCAGTGCTAATTGGTGCAAAATAATGGGTCTGATGGAGATTGCAGTTCCAGAGAATCTACCACTTACCAGAGAATGTCGCAGCTGGAAGGGCTAACCATAACAAGAAAAATAATAAGGAGCAAAGTATGGAAATAAGTTGTTCTGGACTACTTTAACATTTAAGCCCTCTTCCTTTCTAATAATATAATAATAATCACTCAGCTAGTCTTTGTTTCATGAGTGTAGAATGGTAGATCCATCATGTCTTAAAGGCACATGCACTTGAGTGCTAAGGCAACATGCTGTGCCATTTCATGCATGACAGGTGCTGAGGTGTATTTTGAACTAATGTAATATTGTCAGACAATTACATTTTTGTTATATATTCTTTAACCTGAAGGGGAAACACCACCTTAGTTTTTAAATTGGTGGAGAATAGGCTGTTGCAGAGGAAATGATGGTAACGGACAACAGAGAGAGTATAACCTTTAGCAATGTGGTTGTAGCACACAGACAATGATCCTGGGTCTGAGAATAAGGGTGTTACACGCATATTCATTTCATTTGTGAAATGTTAGAGGGTTTGGGCCAAGGTTCATAGACCCTAAGCATCACCTGCACAAACGTTCCTCTGTACAAGAGTCTTGAGCCCCCTCCTCTCTTTCCCAAGCAGCCTATGTCTTCTCCTTTCCCCAGGTTTACTCTTGATCTTGGACCAATTATGTAGTGTGAGACCCATCTCTTTTTTGTTTTAACCATGTTTGGTGATAGTTCTACTGTTGTGACTCACCTTGGTCAGGCTATGACTGAGCAGTGAGTCCTGACCCATGAGTTAAAGGCCAATACACTTGGAGGCTTGGTTTTGGGCATTGGTGTTTCCTGCCACTGCTAGACACTCTGATGTGGCTGGGAGAGGGAACAAAGAAAAGGCCAAGGGAAGTCTGTGTCTTCGAATTCTCAAGAGCTACATAGGCTCGCGAGGTGTTAGTTAATCCATAAGATAATTTTGGAGACCTCTGTAGGAGTGGGAGCAATTGGAGCATTGCTTTCTGCCTTTCCCCTGTATAATGTGAGTTATGGCTCATTGCTTAATAGGGCTGTCACCCAAGAGAGCAATCCTATATAGGTTTACTCAGAAGTAAGTCCGATTGAGTTCAATGGGTCTTGTTCCAACTAAATGTGTATAGGATTGCAGCCTTAGTTGTCTCATTGATAGATTAAGTTTGTGTATGGGTAAAACAGTAGTTCTGCAACCAGAAGCCTATTTCAACTCAACATCTCAGAAAAGGCAATCCGTATACTATTTGAAAAAGAAGGGAATGACTGACTAAGATGTTACTTGCCATCTGCAGTTTTTAGAAGTACTTATATTAAATAGATATGGATAGATAAATTACAAACAAATAAATATGCATGTAAGACAATGACAACCAGTGAGGCCATCACACTTTTGCCTGCTCAGGATTTTGGTGATCAGCCAATTACTTTGAAAAAATGTAGAGAGATCAGAGGATGTGAATCACAGTTCAGATCCATCAGGGGAAGTTCCAAGGGTGCTCAGACATGATTTCTGTGTTCTGTCATAGAACTACACCAATGGCTTATTGTTACGGTTGCGCTCCTTTTGTGTAACTAGAAACAGCTGTGCTTTATCTTGTGCCCATAAACGGCAGCCCATCAGTCTTTGCAAAACAACAACCCAAAGTTGCTTTGTTATTTATTGCCCACTACAGCACACTTGTCACCCAGCCTCTTGGACTTCATGTGAGCAAATGGCAAATGCTGAAGTAAGCATCCCTGTAGGGGATGTGGTTGTTGTGCCAACTGAAGGAAACGAAGGGGGAAACCCAGAAGATACCAAAACTCAGGTGATACTACAGCTACAGCCTGTGCAGCAAGGGTAAGTGTCATGCCATTAGCAGAATTGGTTATATTGTATTCTGTGCGAGTTCAAAAATCAGAATTACTCAGATGTAAGTTCAGAATGCAGATGTAGATGGGTGTCCTCTATCATTTATCAGTTGTGTAGAAGAGGGAATTTTTGCAGGGATTTGTAGTCCTTATAGCTCCAAGATATGCTTGGAAGTGTGAGGGCAAGACCTGTATGCTGTGTGGATGCAGTCTTAGTCTCTGATTTCATAGATGGATAGAGAATCTAGAATCATAAAGTTGGAAAGGGCCTCAAGGGTCATGCAGTCCAATCCCTTGCAAATGCAGGAAATCTGTTGCTGCAGCATCCCTGATAGGTGGCTGGAAATTCCCTTTCTTATAATTTGAAGCGGTTGGTTTGGGACTTATTCTCTGGAGCAACAGAAAGACAACATGTTCTATCATCTGTGTGACAGGTCTTCAAATATTTGAAGAAGGATATAGAATGCATTTGTAGTTTTGATTTTATCCTTCTAGGATAGTCTGTTGGGGCTAGGAATAGGAGATGGGGTTATAGGTGTTCTAATTTCACTTGAGGATTTCTATTTGAATGTTGAACATAGTGATGGTGATGATGATAATTTCAACTCTCCCTGAATTAATGTAATTGGCAAGGAAATACATTGCAAAGCATTTTGTGTTTTTTTAACCCTGAGATGTGTATCTTATTTATTTATTTATATTTAAACAATATTGATAAGCATGAAACAGTGGATAAAAGCTGGCTGCAACAAAATCATCACAGTTCAACAATTAATTTACTGATGGGTACTTTTGCAACAGGATTTATCAAGAGGGCTCTGAGACCAGTACGGCTGTAGTGGCTGTGGAAACGCACACCATACATAAGCTCGAAGAAGACATAGGTGAGTGGTGATGCAGTGCTTTGATATCATGTCAGCTGAGTTGCAGGCAGCATAATAGGGGTGATATCTGCTTTGTATAAAGCCTGAATACCAAACCAATGTGGGCCACTCCAGAGGTATTGGAATCTCCACCGACGTAAAACATGTCTTTCCCGAAGCAGTCTGTAGTGAAGCAGGTTGATCTCAAAGCTTCAGAGCTCTCTGGAGCTTTGAAGCGCTCCTGATAAACAGGCCTTCAGAGCTGTCCTTGCTAGTGCGGACAGTGAAGGCACATATTAGAGCAGCTGTTGCCCCACAGGTCCTCGGTGGAGTATGGCCTCCTTTCCCACCACCAGCCATTTTTGGGCTACAGGCTTTATTTGCCCAATGCTTTGCATAGAGTGGGAAATAAACCTGAACTTCTGAAAACAGTTGGGATGCAGGAAACCCAGTCCCACCAACGACCCTATTGCCCCAAGTGCAGTGGGGGGTTGGTGGGCTTCTCCCCCCTGCTCTCATTTTTCCAAAATATTCAATGGGGAGATATACAAATCTTCAGATTTCTGAAGTGAGGCTCTGCTCAGACCAAAGGTGAAGCGGGTTGTGTCTGAAATAATCCGAGGCCACGTGACTCCCTATCCAAAGAGTTGAAGCTGGATCCTAATCTAATTTTGTCCTTTGTGCACACTCCAACAGTATAATTTGTGGATTTGAGACTGGTGTCCCATGGGTAGATACAAGAGTGCCATGTTTTCCAAAACCTCAAGTTCAAATAAAATTTTCTACAAGGCATGATGGCAATCTTAGATGGGGGCTCAGTTCAGATGTAATGACAAACCGTTGCTTGTCAAAATGAGTAGCCAGAACCCACTCAGGAGCAACTCGGACACTGTCTCTCCAGAGTCGTGCAGCCTCTCTCTCCCAATTTGAAATAGCAATAAGCTGATCTATATTCTGTCAAAATGGGTAAGGTAGGGATGAGGTTTGCTCTCCTTTCACTCACAAGAGCAGGAGATTAGAAGCTTCAGTTTTAGTTAGCATCAAAATATAGTTTTGACAGGACAGTTCAGGACTGATAAAAGGAAGCATGTCTTCACACAGCACATAGTTAAACTATGGAATTTAGCACCACAAGATGTGATGGCCACCAATTTGGATGGCTTTAAAAGGGATTGGACAAATTCCTGGAGAAGAAAGCTATAAATAGCTACTAGTCCTGGTGGCTATATGGTACCTCCAGTATTGGAAGCAGTATGCCTATGCATACCAGTTGCTGGAGCATATGAGTAGGAGGGTGCTATTGCACTCATGTCCTACTTGTAGGTTTCCCACAGGCAGCAGGTTGGCCACTGTGTAAACAGAATGCTGAACTGGATGGAGCTTTAGTCTGACTCAGCATGGCTCTTCTTAGGTTCTTATAGTTTGATATTTTGCTCAAATGCAGCATGCTAAGGTTTGCTTGACCTTGGTTTGCTGCATTTGGAGAAAACAAAAAATATGCTTCCATTTCTGCCTTTTAAGGAAGGAGCTATAGTTCAGCTCACGTGCTGCATGCAGATGATCTTGGGTTCAATCTAGCATCTTCAGGTAAAAGGATGTCAGGTAGCAAGTCAAGGGGCTTGAGATCTCGGTGGGCCATTGCCAGTAACTGGGCAAGATGAACCAGTGGTCTGACTTGAGATCTTTATATACATGGCTTATGCTTTCCAGAGAAATGGTCTCCATTTCCCCCCTGCTTCCATCTGCAGATCCCAGCACCATCGAAACCAATGAGGAAATTGAGATTGCTTACCCCATCACCTGCGGAGAGAGCAAAGCCATCCTGCTCTGGAAGAAATTTGTTTGCCCAGGAATCAATGTCAAATGTGTCAAGGTAACAGTGTGGTGAAGCTGTCTTTGCCATCTCTCCTCTCTTCATTCTGGGAGGCTTGGTTTATGACAGGTCTACTCTTCTTAGTCCTTTTTCATTTATTTTTCTTGTTTCACTAGAATTTCCACAGGAGGGTTATTTGGAGCATTTAGACCTATTAGCAATAGACTGAGCTTGATTGGTTCTGGAAACAGAATCGGAAGCTTTGCCTCCCAAGCCCTGCCTGTAAGCTTCCCTGAAGGCCACTACATGCGGAGAGAGGCATTCTCTGCATTGAGAAAGTTGGCATTGTCAACATTTTGTTTTTTAAAAGAAAGAAAAACAGAGATGGTGACCAGGTCTGAGGGAGGACAGAAGAGGCCTGCTGAATCAAAGGCCTAACTAGTCCAGCATCCTGTTTTCCAGAGTTGCCAATCATGTGCCCAGGAGCAGCCCACAAGCAGAACATGAGGGCTATAGCCCTCTCCCACGGTTGTTCCCAGTAACTAGTATTCAGAGTGGTAGTGTACAGACACATAATGGAGCCGTTGACAGGCCTGTTGTACCTTTTAATAGTGGTGCGAATGATTGAATTTCAACAGATGCAGCTTGTCATGCAGGATGGCTGTCGAGTTTCCCAACGCCCCTCGCTTTATTGGGAGACAATAAAGAGGTCTGCCACGTAATCCACAAAGCTTTATTCAGGCAATAAACATCTCCCACTTGAAGGGACTCTAATTTTCTAGGAACTTTTCTCTAGGCAAGATTATGCAAATTAAGCGAGACAATTGTCCTTTCAAGAAAAAGGGAAAGCCCTTTTCCAGTACGCTTTAATTTCATGGAGACTTGTTCTGAAGAAGCCTTTGGCGAGAAGCTCTCCGGGCCGACCTCCTCTCACCTTCCTTTCACTCCGCCCATTTCAGACTGCGGCAGATTCTAGGGTCAGCTAGGCTTTCAGTGCCCTCCCCCTTGGAAGAACATTGATTCCTAGCTTGTGGGTAGTTTACACCCTCAGAGATAAGGGCTGGCGAAAGTTCATTCCCAGCTGGTGTAGAGCCCGTGAGAGTCACCTCTCTCACTCCCCGTACAGGCTGGTATGTTTCTGGTGCCGTCTCTTCTGCATCAGAATCTGACTCTGATTGATTGCCTGAAACTCTTTTTTTCCAGCCTGAGGGGATCAGGCCTAGTCATAACAGTGAGGAAACCTGCACCTGCCACAATTCCCTCTTCTAGGCTACTGTTAAGGTAGGGGGTCCCAGAGAGACAAGAAGATGGACCTGTGTTATTACAAAGAAAAGAAAGGGAAAAAGTGGGTTCCATGCCAAAGGTTGTAGTTCAAGCTGGTTTCTGTGTCTGAAAAGGTTGAAAGATACTGGAATATGATGCCAAATGACAACCTTGCCTGCCCTTTCTCATATCTTGTGTGAATTCACAAGGCCCTGGCACGATTTATTCATGTGCATCAGTGATTGAAGGGAGCCACCTTGCTGATTGTGAGGTGGGGTAGTTGGAGTATCTCCTGTTTGTCTGAGAAATGAATTGCCCTCTTCTATCTGTTTGATAGTTCAATGACCAACTTATCAGCCCGAAGCACTTTGTTCATCTAGCCGGCAAATCTACCCTGAAGGACTGGAAGCGAGCCATTCGCCTGGGAGGAATCATGCTGAGGTAATGGCCTTCCACTATTGTAGCAGTTTTCATCAAAACCCACTGCAGGATTCCCCCCCTCCCCTGCAAATGATCTTGCATTTTTCAACTTTTGCTAGTTGAAAGTAGTGCTGAGAGTTTAGCACAGTGCATTTTTGAGAGACAAGTCTTTAGGACAGGATTGAGTGCTCTGGCAATTGAGTGGTCCCTTGAAGGAATATGCCAGGTGTGTGCCATGGGGCAAAAAAAAAAAGAGGGCAATACAACTGAGGAGTGGTGAATAATTTGTATTCATTTTCACTCAATATACTGCTCTGTAGATGTGCTGTCCCTATCAGTGGCAAATTGGCCTTTGCACTTCTCCTCCTGTCTATTGTGTTGATGTACTGTTTCTCAGCAAAAAAGTTCTCAAAGTGTTTTACTTAGTAAAAGGTGGCTTAAAGTCTTAGCAGGCCATGGGCTTCCACTTGTAGATCTTCCACCCTAGAACAAAGGAACAGACCCCCCCCCCCTCTTCCCCAGCACGTGATGTCTACTGATATTCTGGCTGGCTTGGCCTAAGGTATGGATGAAAGAGCAATCCCTCCCTGGAAGCCCCACAACCCTGGAGCAATCGTAATGTGTGGTCAGGAGGTTTGTCGCACTGGCCTTCCTATGGATAGCTGGCTTGATGGCCACATAAGAAGGGACCTGATGGAGTTGCTTCCCTCCTTCACTGATATCAG
This sequence comes from Anniella stebbinsi, assembly GCA_029215795.1. Lineage (NCBI taxonomy): Eukaryota > Metazoa > Chordata > Lepidosauria > Squamata > Anniellidae > Anniella > Anniella stebbinsi. The sequence goes on from JARDYH010000007.1 coordinate 81,386,565, forward strand.
TGATGCTTCTGGCTGTCTTGACCTTGGTAATGGGACAAAGATTGACCCTGGCCTGGAAGCCCCCCTCCTCGGACCAAATTTAGAAGTGGAGCAGATAGCAAAGTTGTTCCTATGGGATTATGCCTAAAAAAAACTGAATTCTTCAACTTGTATAAGTCATGCAAATTTGCATACCTTTGCTTATTTTATTTTGCTTCTCATAGTCAGGAATGGGTGAAAAGCTATGAGTGACAGTGGAAGTCCTGCTTAGCTTCTCTGTGAGCTTCTGAGATTTTGCTAGATGTTGCCCATATGCTTCTGACTATCTTGTGTTTCCATATGGACTAGAACCTTGCAAGAAAGAAAGCTGAGTTTCTCTGAATTGTGAACAATGCACCCAATAACAAATTGTGCCATTGTGTTTTGTGACTGTAAAAGTGTACAGCATACAAGGTGTTGAGTGTGTCTAATGCATTGTGCCAAAATGTTTTAAGCTTTTTCTTCAGGCAAATATTTAAATCGATTTTCATCCCACGTGAACTTTTGTTTTTTGATCTCTGTGCAGAAAGATGATGGACTCAGGCCAAATTGACTTCTACCAGCATGACAAGGTTTGCACAAACACTTGTCGCAGCACCAAGTTTGACCTCCTGATCAGCAGTGCCAGAGCACCGGTACCAGGGCAACAAAGCCTGGTACAGACTCCCACCTCCGCTGACGGTAGGGAATAGGTGAAGAGGAGTAGAATTCATTCCTGCCATGTGGCATCGCTGTTTGTCATTTCCTTTCAGCTCATCTTCTCTTGCTAAGTCACCCTAAAATGTTCCCCCACCACCCCTTCTTCCAGTTCCTCCTTCCTGAGATATCATTTACTTTGCTTGGGAGAATCCACTTGTTTTTCCACTAAAGTGGGAACTTTTATTTTAAACTTATTGGGAGCCGTGCTGATTTGTCTGCTAAGGAACACACACACACACACACGCACACCACATTTGTTGCTCGATCTCGGGATGTGAAGAATTCTGAAATATGTTTTAGAATGTACTCCTGTTCCATATCGGGTCTTGGCCAAACCACATTGGCTATCACACTGTGTAAACTGGGTGTGCATCTAGAATAGTTTCCCCAACCTGGTGGCATCCAGATGTTTTTAACTGCAACTCCCATTACTACGGACTTGATTATGCTTGTTGATGGCTGATGGGAGTTGTAATCCAGAACATCTGGAGAGCACCAGATTGGAGAAGACTGATCTAGGACATACCTGACACTTCCCTTTAGCTGCTCATGGCAGGGGAAGATGGGTAACAATAGACAAGTTATCTTTCAGGTAGCTTTTCTGCTGTCATCAATTCTCTTTGAAATCCGTAATAGGAACTCCAGAGTTTAGAAAACAATTTGAAAACCATCCTTTTGAAGTGTATGGTCAGCAGAGAGCCGTCTTTGTGGTATCCTGTTTTTTCTCCTCAATTTGTATCCTGTTAAAAGGTTATGTGCTGTATTTCCCCCCCCACACACCCCCCACACCCCCAAGTTTGGCCACTTAAAAATTGCAGGCTGGTGACTTACAGCTCAGCCTCTCAGACAGGCTCCTGTTTTCATTCTGCCTTCTGTTAGTTTATTCCTGTCTGGAACCCTACCATTTTATCCTGTTTTCTGCATAATGAAGGTGGCAACAATCACAATTTTTTTTTTAAAAAAGAAGTTATTTAGGGTGCATGCAGAATATATAGCACTCATTCCTTTATAACTATTTATTAATTTCTGCATTGCTGCTTGGTTTTATCCTGCTTTTGCTCTTGTATTGTATTTTTATGCTACGTTTTTATACTGTTGTTGTTTTATATTTTGAATAGTTGTAATGGTTTTAATTTTTGTAAACCTCCCAGAGAGCTTCGGCTATTGGGCAGTAAAAAATGCAATAAATAAATAAATAATAAAAATCACCCACCCCAAGACCATTTTTTCCATCGATTTGTAGTTTGTGTCCTCTTCTGATATGGACAAGATTCTGAAATGTCTCCATTCTGATGCTTTCCCTCAAACCGTTCAGTCATGTTGATGATGAGAATGTTTCTGTTTCCTCACATGAATACTTTTTGTTTTGTGTCCCCACTTCTTCCTCCCTCCCCCCGTAGTTAGAATACTAGCTACGATGTCTTGTGAGGTGGTATATATAAATGCTGTAAATAAGTAAATAAAACAGTAGAACAGGGGAGAACAGAAACACAGATACGTTTACAAGATTCAGTCAAAAGCCTTGCTTCAGCTGGCACCAGAAGGTTGTAAGACTCGGCACCGATCCTATCTAAGTGTGTGTGTGGGGGGGGGAATTCCACAATTTAACCTTTGGGGTTAAAGCCCAAGTAAGCGTGGCACTGTCAGGAGAGCATCTCTACAAGATCTTAATATCCAGGTAGGTACATGAGGAAAAAGTGCTCCATCAGGTATTCAGCTTAGGAACCTAGGAAGTTGCCTTATACTGAGTCAGACCATTGGTTAATCTAGCCCAGAATTGTTGACCTCGACTGGCAGCAGCTCTCCAGGGTTTCTGGCAGGAATTTTTCCGGCCGTACCTGGAGACGCTGAGAATTGAACCTGGGACCGTCTGCATGCAAAACAGGTGCTTGACTCATTGAGCTACGGCTCCCAGGTTAGGGAAGGCTGGTTCTCCCAGGCAGGGGAAGGCCTGGGTCACCTAGAGTGTGCATGCTATTGTGCCAGCCTTGACAGTGAAGCATCCTTACTTGTATCCTCCCCTCTTATAGGAAGCATCACGCAAATTGCGGTGTCTGAGGAGAGCGTGGAGGAAGGGATTGAATGGAACCCTGCTGTGACAGCTGCAGTCACCATGGCAACTGATGAGGGAATCAAGAAGGACCCAGAGGAGATTTCAGGTATGTCTCTGCCATTTGCGGTATGACTTAAGCATGCACCTGCCTGGCTCCCGCCCATCCCACCCCCCAGCTCTGATTAGTATGATACTGCAAAGAGTTGACATTGGAGGTGAAATAATTTGCTGGGCAGAGAGGAGCAGGCAATGTCATCCATATGCTTAATCTATGAATTTGCATGTAGAATTCACATTGAACCTGGGACCTCCCCAAGAGTCGTTCCCCCCCCTCCCCAAACCAATATTCAATAGTTGAATTTCAAAATTTCAGAATTAAATTTTGAGTTGTAAGCGGGTTTTCAGGGTGGGGTCTTTTGGATGGGGCAGCAAACCTTGTGAGTAACATTTATGGCAAAGATGGAGAGTTTTAGCTGGTGGGAGGAAAGATGTGGGTTAGAAGAGATCTGACCTAAGTATCATTTTTTATGGATTTAGAATAATGTTAAATCTCTGTCAAATGCCTGTTAGCCAGAGGAAATCATTCAGTAGCTATTGCAATTATCCTGGGCTGGTTTACATAAGTGTGGATGTTGCTCAGGCCTTCGTTGCTTGATGACTCACACCTCTGCCTCGAGTATTTTACTTGAGGTGATACGTAATTAAGTCATAGGTTGGATAAATCGTAGGTTGCCGTTAAGTCCGAATCTGGGACTATGGGTTAACTGTGGGTTGCTAACCACAAGCAACCCTCGAAGAGAATCCAAGTCTTGCTGGGTTGTCAGCTGTGGGTTGTCAGCTGTGGGTTGTTGCATCTGAAACTAGAATCGAGGGTTGTCTACAGGTTTTTCATTTGGCCAAAGAGGAAACAGGCCAGAAATTGACCACTCTAAGTGCTGCTGAGTGATATCAGTAGCCCTTTCCCCTTACATGCAGGGATACCAAAGCCCGCCTAACAACAGCAGCAAGGGCTTTCTTGGTGCCTTCTCGCTCCTGAACATGTCACCTTGCCATGGAAGTAGACAATTTTTCCATTTTGCTTTGTGTTTCAATGAGAAACTTGCTCTTATCTCCGTTGAATGCCCTTGAAGAACTGTGGCTATGCTATCCCAGTTTAGTTGTCTGCACTGTAGTGTTACAATTTTCAACCAAGCTTCTCCCCCATGCAAAAGTCCCATGTGGTCCTACATCTTTATCCTTGCCTGCCTAAGGAATAAAACATGCAGAGTAGTCTAAGGATGTTCCAAATTCCCTCATTCAGATCATGGGAAAAAGGTGGGGGAAAAGATTTCTCTGCACTGTCCACACCACCATCTTTGCCGTAGCCACAGGTTGTGTAGACCTGGTTGGCAAATCTTCGCTTTCACTAGAGTCCAGAATGGAGGAGGAGGGAGCAGGACAACTCTGCCTTACTTTTCTCCACAGGTGGTACCGTCTCACAAGCATTACAAGCCTTTCAGGCACTGTAAGCGCAATCTCTAGCACGTGAGACCCAGGAAAAACAGAGAATACACACTCGGTTCTCGAGTGATGCTGAATTGGTCGTATTCATTGATCTCTGGACCAGCCCTGAGGCACAGTAGCCCTTACAGAGCACCTATAGGAACGATTTGGTTTTCACTTGGTTTTCCGAACACATGTTGGCATAAGGCTGTTCTCATACCCCTGCACAGTCGAAAAAAAAGTTGCTTGGACTGAAGAAGTTTAAAGAGATTACAACCCAGAACAAGTGATCAGGTGGCGAACTGTACACCATGCCATTATGTGATAAGATGATGACAATTCTACCAGACAGAGGACATCACCCCTAGGTATATCATTGGCATCCCAGTATCGCAGCATTGCCCACCAACGGCCAGACTTCCTCCAACCAGGGATTCATCATCGCCTACTCCTAGCCCATCAAGGAGAGTGGTGGCTGCATAGAGAGGGTATGCGCTTCAATCTCCATCTCTACAGTACACACTGCAAGGACCCCTGAACTGTGTCCTGAACCATCAACAACTGTCGCCCAACTGCTTGGTACTGCAACCCCATACAAACTCCTTATATGGAATATGAGACACAGTGCCCGCCTGCAACTTTGGTCGACGTTGCTCGGGCCAAGATAGAGCAGGAGCATGTGGCGCTCATGCTGAGAGCTCATCCCTGTTGGCACTGCAAACAAGTGATTCTTGTTCAGGTACTAGCAGCCTCATGCATTCGTCCAACACAAGCAGTCCAACTCCATTTCTGTCGGTACAGAGAAAATCACCTGTGGTGACTACCCAGCACTGTCCCGCAACTCACACTCAAGAACATTGTTATTTCAGGAAGCCTTCCTTGAATGACTGGCTGTGGCTTCTCAAAACTCAGTTTCATCAGAACTGTTTCTGCTTTTTAAATTTTGTAAAATTATTTTAACATGGTTGTTTTTGTTCTACTATTCACTGCTCCAAATTCTTTGGAAGTGGGGCAGTATACAAATATTGTAAAGAAGTAAAAAAAATGATAATAAAAAAAATGTAAATAAAGAACAGGATGTGGAGCACACTGTTCACCAATCGGTGTGGGGAATCCCCAAACAATGCTATCTGAGTGTGACCTCGCTGTGGAGGCCGCTATGAACATGTGCAGCTATGCCATGGTGGTCCCCTCCAGACTCCCTAGGGTTCCCTTATGCCAGCTGTGCTGGGAAGAGGAGCATCAGCTATCACAACATCATCCCATAGCTGATCTAGATGAGCTCATTGTATGCTCTCTGGTTCGCTTGGGAGCTCTTCGCCCCCAGAGGAACTACCATTTGGAAGTGCACTTCTCCCAGATTTAGCAGAAGGGATGGGTGGCAGACTTGATGAACCTTTGTCACTTGATCCGGAACTGTCACATCTGTTTTCCGAACGGAGCAACTCCTCATCCTCCAGTTTCTCTCCCATGGGAGGACAGCAGGACATCACAGAATATGTTGAGGAACCCGGTGAGTTAAGATGCTTCCTATCAATGGAGGGAGGGCATGCTCTTGTGTTTCCAAACACCAATGTATAGGTGCTACTAATGGAACTTTCTGAAAGCTGTTATACTGAAGGATCAGGAATTAGTACATTTCATTCCAAATATTACAGCCAGGCAGGACGGATCTTCAAAGTCAGGTTTCATTGCTTCCTTTGCAAGGAGTAGCATGTGAATCTGTGAGAGATAGGTTTCACAGAAGGGGCTAATGTGGCAGTGCTGAAGTTTGTTACTTGACTGCATTTTTTTTTCTCTCCCATCCCACCCGAAATCCCCTCTACTACCAAACAGCATGGGTGGAAGAAGAGCAGCCGCAGCTTGAGGCAGAGGAGGGGGAATTTGAACAACTCAAGGGCAGAGGCACTCCAGTTCCAGAAATACTGCTGAGGGACAAAAGAGTTGCTCTAATTGCAGAAGTGCCATGGGCTGGTGGAGCTGCTGCAATTCTAGATGTGCTGGAGGAGGGAGGTGAAAGAACAGCTCCAATGACAAATGCTCAGAGGGCGGCCCGTTTGAGGAACTGGCGCAAAACCGATCGTGTCCAGCTTGCTAGAGACTTGGTGCGTGCAGCAGAAATGACGGGAGCGTACTCTGAAACTCTTCTAGAGATTAACAAACATGAGAGTAGACACCGGGCGAGTGAACATCTCTTGTCTGTGTGGCCGACAAGACATCTCTCTCAAAGCATTCGTGGCTCCGGAGAGTCTGGCCACTGCTCTGACAGAAGGCATGGAGGCTTCAGACAGGACTTTTGAAAGGGCCATGGCAGAAAGGACTGCTATGATGGAAAGGCAGACCAATGTGTTACAACGATTAACAGCAGCCTTTACAGCCATGGTTCCAGGCCACCCAGCTTCAGCAGCCTACTTTTCATTTCCATGCAGCCCACAGCAGTATCTGCTTACACTAGCTCCTGCACTCTTGCAACACCCAGAATATGCTCAAGTTCCCATTGTTGGACCTCAAGGTGTTAAGGCCGCACCATGCTGTGCTTCAACCTCTTGTTCCTAGTACATGCCGAGCACAGCCTACTTTGCAATAACAAGGCGGCCAGCTAGAGCCACAAGAGCATTTACAAAAGTAGCCTCAGCACACAGTGGATATGGCAGGGTGTGAACAGGTAGCCCAGCAAGTACAAGAAACTGTCATTTTGAAGGCAGAAGACATCTCCCTTGAGGTAGGGGTCCTACCTGAGCATTTTGAGCCTGATCAGAGAGGGGGTGACAGTTGTGGTCTTTAGTCCCTTTGTGTTTTCTGTCCATTTATTCTCTCTCCCCCACCCCCGCCCAATGCTATTAATCAAGTCAGAAACCTGTTTTATCCATCTCTCTTTTCCTCTGCCCTCACCATACTACTAATGTTGCAGTAAAATGGTTGAGGGCCTGGATCATCTCCCCTAGGAGAGAAAGTTACAACAGCTTGGAAAAAAGAGAAAGTGGAGACATGATAGAGGTGTACAAAATTGTGCATGGTGTGGAGAATGGATAGGGAGACATTTTTCTCCCTTTCTCAAAATGCCAGAACCCGAGGTCATCCAATGAAGCTGATTGGTGGGAGATTCAGGACAAATAAAAGGAAGGACTTCTTCACCCAGTACATAGTTTAACTATGGAATTTGCTATCACAAGATGTAGTGATGGACACCAATTTGGATGGCTGTAAAAGGGAGTTAGATAAATTCCTGGAGGAGAAGGCTATCAATGGCTGCTAGTCCTGATGGGTGTGTGCTACCTCCAGTATGCCTATGTACACCAGCTGGTGAAGAAATGGGCAGGAGGGTGCAATTGCATTTGTGTCCTGCTTGTGGGTTCTCTGTGGGCAGCTGGTTGGCCAGTGTGTGAACAGAATGCTGGACTAGATGGACCATAGGTCTGATCCAGCATGGCTCTTCTTACGTTCTTATGTACTATGCTTCTGAAACTGGTGCCCCATTGTTCCTCTCATGCTGTGAAATTAGGGGTATTTCCATCTCAAGGACACCTCTCTCTAGTAGTGTGCAACTTTCTTGCAATAGAAGGCCAGCAGGTTTAGGAGATGCAGAAGAAAAAGGGGACTTGGTGTTAGGATTAAAAAGAGAAAAGAATGAGAATGGAGCTACTGCAGGTACACTTGAAGTGAAGGACTGCCGCCCTTCATCGAAAACGCCAGTCGCATGAGGAAAAACGGTGTATTCCTACATTGTCCCAAGCCAGGAAAAGGGTGGGTGGGTATTGTGAATCATGACATCCGTGTGTCATTAACTGTGTTCAGTTTTGTCAGCCCCCCGCCTTCCCAACTGTGTTTTTTCCATCTGATCTCCTGCCTCTGCCACAAACCACTGTTTTTTTAATACTCCCCACTCTCACCCTTCAGTGAGAGTTTTTGAGAGGCTGTACACATTCTTGCAGATACTTATATGTAAACAAACATGGAGCTGCTGGGATGAAAGCAAATACCATTGCCATAGAACGCAGAGTCCTTAGACCAGAGAGCAACGTCTTCAGGGTGCGAATACACAGACTTGAAGAGGTGGCCATGAAGGAGAGTAGCTCCTTCACTCAAGGTGGAATCTCCAATACGGCTTCCACCTAACGTGACACAACTCCACCAACATAGAATTAAGGAATGGGAAAGGGATTGATAAAACCCCATGCAACTAACAGTGAAAAATGTGCCCTTGTTGTTCTTGACAATGGACATGCATGCTGTAATGGAGAGTAAGTACTGCCCTTACAGCTCATTAGCCTCCCCTCTTTCCTCCCCCCTTTCCCCCTGCAGTAGTTTTTGCTCCTGAAGCCATCACTATTAATATGCCCACCTGCTCAGCGAGCATACCTCTGCAATCATATTTCAAGTCTGAAAAGCAACTATGGTGGACAGCGCTGCACTCGTAGCCACTATCTATCTATGTTCCCAGGCAGCTGCTATTGAACCTTATGGCATCACCTGAACACCCTCAGAGTTTCTGCACTTTTCCAGAGAGCAGTGTAGTGGACACCTGGGCCACTTTCGAAGAATGCGCCGGAGAATTGCCTCAGCTGTTGAATGGGCATGAACAGCCATAGCAGTGGTGACACAACTGATCTCAGATCTATCTGCAGCATGCTGCTGGAGCCTTTTGCGTATAGAAGCAGCGCAGTTGTCGATGTGTGAACTCAAGGAATGAGATGGCACTTGGTTTTCATGGAAGCTTCAGGATGTCATGTGCAAACTTTGATACTGTCACCAACGAAATCGGTCCCATTATCCAACGGCAAGATACAGAAATACGGTTTGCATCCTCAGTAAAAAACAAAATCGGCTAGCATTAGCCCTGTAGAAACTTGCATTCAACCTTGCTTATCTCCTGCTCAGCACCGTTTTTGAAATAGGCAAATCAACAGCATCAGAATTTTTCCAGGAAACAGTGCAAGTGCTGAATGAGCTCCACTTGGCAGTTGTGATGTGGGAAAGAAAAGTAGTGCAAGGCTTCACGGATCTGGGTTTATCCTTGTGGCGAGGGTGCTAGATTCGTCCCATATAAGAATGTGGGCTCCAGAGGAGCACGGAGAAGAGTACTATAACCAAAACCATTTCTATTGCATAGTTTTGCAAGCCTTAATCGATGCAAAAGGTAAGGTTCATGGACATTTACGCTGATGTATCCAGGAGAAGTCATGACATAGTTATCTTTTGGAATTCACCACTGGCAGATAGGCTGGCCACAGGCACGTTCTTTACAACCACCACCTCATTCTGGTTAATGACATGCCAGTACGTCCACTTATCCTCGGCAACTACAGCTGTGGCTTAGGTCCCCCTATCACCCATGACAAACTCCCAAAGGAAAAATTACTACGATAGCAGGGCAAGACTATGGTAGAGAGAGCATTTGGACAACTCAGGTCTCATTGGCATTCTCTTTACACGCTAGATGTGGATGAAGATACCATTGCCCATGTTATAGTCATTTGTTGTATCCTTAACAACAAGTGCGAGTCAAGGGGTGGGAGGAGGACAAATCCCAGCTTCTAGGACCGGGTGCTGTTCAGGATTTCATCTACATTGGCATGTGTCACTAGCAGTCTTCTTTGCACCTGGTTAACTCCTGCTCAGAAACAGCCTCAAGTCATGAAGTGTAAGCAATACACCCAGCTACGACTGACTTTATCTGGGACTATTACCCACACATACTAATTCTGCACCTGTCTACTATGTAAGCTAAATAAACAATCCAACATCTTCAGCAACCGTTCCTGACACTTGGCATAGTTGCTGATTTTCCTGTATTTTGCCAACACAATCGTTGCAGCCACCAAAAATTAGCAATCGATTATACCTGATTCTTATTTGAGACACCAGTTATATACTTTTAAAAAATTCTAATAAAGCCTCATCAAATTAAATGAAAGATTTGCTCAAATATAATCTAGCTGGGGATCTTTAACAGTGACAATGTGGGAGAAAATAAAAGATTTTGAGAGGTTGTGAAATGCATCTTTTATAGCAGTAGGTAATTTCCTCCTACTGCCCTCCACCTTTAGGATCAAGTTGGATTTTTGCAAGATAGGATTCCCTTGATGGCTGTTTTACAATCCTGTGCATGACTACTCACAAGTAAGTTCCCTTGTGTTCAATGGTTGTTGTTACTCCCAGGTTAGCATTTATAGGACTGTCACATTAGAAGTCAGTTTCCAAAGATGTTTGCTGCTGCACAATGTTTTGTTGGTCTTGACTTGACTACTGCCATACTGTTTCTTCCTCCTGAGTCTCTCTTTTTCTTGTGCCAGAGGACACACTGATGTTCTGGAAAGGAATTGCTGATGTGGGGTTGATGGAGGAAGTTGTCTGCAACATTCAGAAGGAGATAGAAGAGGTGCTGAGAGGTGTTCAGCAGAGGCTTGGCCAGTCACCCTTCCAGATTACCGGTGGGTAGGAGGTCAGCAGTTTCTGTGTCAATACAAAATTATTACCAGTGGGATAGACTTCCATGCCCCTTTTATCCTTATTTAGTCCATTTATAAACCACCTTTCAATAACAGGACTCTCAAGGTGGCGTATAATTTAAAGAACATATGCAATTAAACTCTAAAAAAAACAACATAATAGAAATCAGCCAAACACCACTACACCCATATTGGACTAGGACTGGGGAGATCAGGGTTCAATTCATCACTCAGCCATGAATCTCAGTGGGTGGCCTGGGCCAGTCTTTGGCCTGATTCGCATACACGAGGGTGGTTAATAAACCACAGTGGATTATTAACCACCCCTGCATGTGCCAAGTGAGTTTATTTAGGGAGAACATTCAATATTTGAGGCACAATAACCCTTCTTGACTGGTTAGAGAAAAATACTTGTTTTAGAATATTTATATACCTCTTTTAAACAAAAAGTGCTCAGAGTGATTTACATAGTAAATAACAGGGCAGCAACTAAACTATTCTGAAAACATAATTTTAAAACTTCTATTATTTCATCTGTGCTCATCCTTTAAGTCTTGTAGGGTGAATTGGGCAGATAGTGTCAGCAGTTCCCTGCTTTGGCTGTACTGGTGGGAGAACAGTGATATGAACCCTCAAGGCTGAGTATGGGTTGAGTGTGGGTTGTTGTTGAACCATGGTTTGTTAACCACAAACAACCCACAGTTCACACCTAACAACAAACCATGGGTTATCTATATGAATTATTTGCAGTTATCAAATTAGGGCTTGTTAGCCTGGCTGGGCTCAGACAACACAACCACCCATGGTTCAACGACAACCCATACTCGGCCTTGAGTGTGGGATATTGTACTGTGTGAACCCAATTGATTTCAACAAACCACGCCATGGCTTAGAGTTATGTGCGAACCTGGCCATAGTGTGTGGACCCACACGCGTGAACATGGCAATTACTTTGAGATGTCTAGGTTTTGCACTCTAAAGCTACAGCCATAAACATACTACTGTGTTCTATGGGACTTACTTTGGAGTAAACCTGCATTAGCTTGCATTGTAAAATGGGCCAAATTTTTATGTGATGAATTGGGTGGAGAGTTGAAATAGCACACCCCCTGATGCATTTGCTGGAACATGCCTCCAAATACCAGTTGCTGGAGAACAACAGCAAGAGACAGCTGATGCCCTCATGCCCTGCTTTGGGACTCCCCATAGGCATCTGGTTCGCTACTGCATAAAACAGGATGCAGGACTAGGTAAGCCTTTGGTCTGATCTAGAAGAGCTCTTCTTATATTCTTAACATTTTAAAGAGATTTTTAGCACAATCCTCAATGGGCTAGTTCTTCATACTACTTTTAAGAAGACATCTGAGCATCACTGGAATGCAGGCAGAGATGTCTGAAGGAAGACACCCCACAAGCATAGCCATCCTCTGCTCCATCCCTCTTGCATCAAGAGGGATTTCTGTGCACAGAGCTGTTGCTACTTTTTGCAAAGAACCCTCATAACTGTAATGCTGGAAGTATGCTATTGATTTCTGTTGCATAGTTCTTGGCACTGTTGCCAAACTATAGCCCCCAGAGTTCTTTGTGGGCAGCCAAGATAATTCTGTTTGTTTTAAAACTTTGTACTGTAGGTGCCCCTTGAGATAGTCAAGATCACGTGTAACAATAGCATTAAATAAGCCTGTACTGGCAAATAGAAGAAGTTCAGGCTCCTTCTGTGTGGATGTTAGATCCCTTTTAGAATACTGGGCAATAATCCATGGAAGTTTTCCTATAGATGCTGCTGTCTTAAATAATGTTGCTCATACTTTTGGCCTGATGGACACAGTCAAGAGAGTGCTCGACAACAGGAAGAGCCAAACAGATCAGGGAGAAGAGCAGTTCCTCTATACTCTTGCAGGTATGTTCAGGATTGGGAAAACATCCCTTGGAATATTCTAAACCAGTCTTTCCTAGCCTGGTGCCTTCTGGATGTTTTGGACTGCAAGTTCGAGCGTTCTTGATGATTGGGAATGCTGGCTAGGTTGATAGAAGTTGGGATCTGAAACATTTGGAAGGCATCAGGTTGGGGAAGGCTGTTCTAAATCCATTGGTTCCTGCTGCAAGTAATGTGCAATTGTTTCTCATTTTGCTGTGCACAATCCATTCATCTTCCCTCAAAACTGCCTTTCTGTTGAGGAGTCAATGCTCAGGTCCCCTGCCCCTTCCCAGCTGCTATTTCCATTTTTAATAACATGCATATCAATTGCATTCTTACAATTAATGCCTAGCTTGGCCCAACTTTAAACATGTATGCGCACATGTACCTCCTTTGTCTCCATCTATTATTTGTCTCCATCTATTTTGGCGCTCTGTGTGTGTGTGTGTGTGTGCACAAACTTCTTTGATACCGTTAAGTACAGTGACTTTTAAAATATATGGTTATTGGAGTTTTCATTGACCTGTGTACCAGTGTTCTTGATTTCTCTACACAGTTATGATAGTGGTATACTAACATTTAACACCTGGGAATATTTTTGATGGTTTAAGAGAGCAATCCTATGGCCCCTAGACAGCATCTAGGAGCCATAGGATATTTCGGATTCCTTGATCCGAGGTCGGAATCAGCGCTCCGACCTTGGACCCAGGAGTCCGAGCTCCCCGCCCCCTCGCAACCGGTATGGAGAGAACTGACTACTTCTATGAGGTCACATACGCGATCATGGAGGGAAGGGAAAGGGAAGTGCAGGCTGCCTTATGCCATATCCAGAGACCGCCCCAGCCTCCTTCCCTTCCATGCAGCCTCAGCTAGACACCTGTCTAGCTGAAATGCAGAGCAGGGGGAGTGTGGAGGTGAAGATTTGAATTTGGAGACTGATGGGAATCATGATAGGATTGCACCCTATGTATGGATTGCAAATTTGGACACTTATATGTGATATATATTTTATTTTAATAGTATATTTCATTTTAATAGTTGCCTGTAGCCTCAGGGGTGGGGCATTATCTGGGCTGAGGGATACTTTCTTGTATCCCCCCCCCCCCTTTCCTCTTTTTGTTCTCGGAAAGGATTGAAATGGTTCCACCCACCTTTCCATCATTTTGATGGCAGCAGACGTGGCTAAAAAGTATTTCCTTTCCACGAAGCTCCTTCGTTACCCTTGTGGAAATACCTATTGTCCCCACCTTTCTTTTGTGCTCTACCCATGTCTGTTTCCAAAGCTTTCTCTTGTTGCTGACTGCGTAACACATTGTTCTTGCAGACCTGGACCGCCAGCTGGAGGAGCAGAAGAAGCTTGCCAGGGATCAGAAGATAAAATCTCAGACTGTTCAGAACGTGGTTCTGATGCCTGTCAGCACTCCAAAGCCTCCTAAGAGACCCCGGCTGCAGCGTCCAGCCTCTGCCACGGTCCTGAGCCCTTCGACTCCCATCCAGCAGCCTCAGTTCACTGTCATTTCGCCCATCACCATTGCGCCCATGGGGCAGCAGTTCTCTGTAAGCAACATTCCAATGGCAGCCATCAGCCAGGGCTCGAGCCCAGTGACTGTCCACACTTTGCCATCAGGCTCGCAGTTTTTCCGGTATGCCACCGTGGTTTCTTCCTCCAAGACCGGCTCCTCTGACACAGTGACTCTTCACCCATCTTCTAGCTTGGCCCTACTGAGCTCGGCAGCCATGCAGGACAGCGGTGCCCTCGCTAATGTGGCCACCGTTGTGAACCCTGTGGAACTGGTGGCCATGGAGTCCGGGTTGACTTCAACCATCCAGGCTGTCGAGGGCACTTCAGAGGACGGACAGACCATAATAGAAATAGACCCGGCCCCTGACCCAGAAGCCGAGACAGAAGAATCGGCAGCCAAAGCTGTGATTCTGGGGACAGAGCTGAGGACTGAGGAGAAGGTGGTGGCTGAGGTTGATGAACACCAGCACCAGGTCCATAATGTAGAGATTGTGGTCTTGGAGGACTAGTTCAATGGTAATGTTGCTTGATTATACATCTCTGTCTTATTTGTTTGATCTCCTTTTTTTAAAACAGCTTTCAAGGTAAGTTCCCATGGAGTTTTTTTAAACACACACGTACGTGGCACACATTCATTTACACATGGGAGAGAGCAGGCTCCATCTGTGCAAAACAAACCGTCACTGAAGGGAGAGAAGAAAATTCCCCCGTCTAACCCTAACCAGCCCAGCTGAAGGGAAACAAGCCCATTGTTAATCGAGGTCACACATTGGCTGACTACAGTCCATAGACTCAGGTTTGAAAAGACACTTTGTCTACACTATGTTTACGCTTGGATTATTTTGTCTTAGGAACGAATAGAGCCGAGTGCTGGACATTTATCCAACCACTGAATGAGGGTGATCTTAAGGAAGACAACGTTCCTTAATTATTCTTTGGCACTCCACCACCATAGGAAGGGAAATTCTGTCTTATCAACTATGTTAGTGTTTTGCTTTTGGGGAGATGGAAAAAAGCAAGTCAACTAGATTCAGGAGATGACATCCCCATTACCCCACTCAGGATGGTTTTTTTTTTTAATTGTCATTTGTTTTTACCATCCAGCAACTCAAGTCCTCAAGTTGTTATTGCCCATTTGTGGCTTCTAGAAGTGGATCCTCAGCTCTTCTTTTTCAAACCTTTCCCAGTGATTTTCTTTTCCATAGGGGCTGTTAAAAGACTTCTAAGCATTGCTTAAGCCACGCACGTGCGTGTGCAAACACACACACACAGGCAAAAGAAACAAAAAGAATCAGACACAGCATCCAAGAACTACCTGCCCTTTCAGTGTAGCATCGACGTTCTGGATGTATCAGGCGTGGGTTGTGCTGTTGCATGCTGGGAGAGCTGGACTCGGCAGGCTGGGCATACCCGCTGTTTACTCTGCACGCTGGGAACTGTACCAAGCTTACTAGCTCGATATAGATATAAATATGTGTATATGTTTGGTGTTTATAACTTTTTGAAAAATTGGTCTACAGGATTCTAGCCAGCACATTCACTTCCAGTTGGGCTGGAGGTTTTTGTGTTTTCCTTAAGGGAAGAGGAAGGAGTGAAGAAGGGATCCCCCCCTCCAATTCATTTCTTTAAATATGGAGAGTGAGAAGGCTTGGAGGGAAATATGCTTGGCTAAAACATTTGAAAGATTTTGGGATAAGGGTAGAGTGCCATTTTGTTTTTGCATTAAAAAGAAACAAAGGAATCACTGTATTGTTTATTACATTTATATTGTGTTCTTCCTCCTCTCCCTTTTATCCTGTCACCAACCCTGTGAGATAGGTTAGCCTGAGAGAGTGCAATTGGCCAAAGATCACCCATTGTGTTTCATGGGGGTACATACTTCTCCCTTGTTCTAAACCAGGACTCTAAGCACTACACTGGATTCCAGTTAATCAGTATAGAATATTGTTTATGAAGCTTTTCTACTAGGACTGGCAATAGCCAGAGTGTCCTTCCTTTCACCTATTCACATAGTAGGAATCAGGGAGTGTCTTGTCTAAGGCCACCTCATGGTAGAGAGGAGTCATGGCAGAGATGAAATTCAAACCAGGAACCTCCTGATGTTTAGCTCAACCTCTTAGCCATTACAGCAGGGGTCTCCATCTGTTTGGATCTGTGGACACATTGCGCAATTTGAGAAACTGTCTTGGGTGCCACCCAAAATGGCTGCCATGGGAGGTGTGGGTAGCCACAAAGGACAAATAACCTGCCCAATTTACATACAAATGCAAACTGCAACATAATGACTGGGTTTACACAACACGATAACCCATCTTTAAGGCTGAGTATGGCTTGATCGTGTGTTGTCATTGAAACATGAGTTGCTGTGTTGTCTGAACACAGTTGCGAAAAATCATGGTTAACCACGAACAACAACAAACCATGGGATCCTCTTCATGGGTTGATTGAGTGTGGAGGTGAAGATGTGAGTTCAGAGGCTGATTGGAATCACGATAAGCTTGCTAATACCCTGGAAGACAGAAACAAAGTTCAAAGTGATCTTGTTAGGCTGGAGCACTGGGCTGAAACAACAGAATGAAATTTAATGGGGATAAATGCCAAGTTCTACACCTAGGAAAAAGAAACCAAATGCACAGCTACAAGATGGGGGATACTGGACTCAGCAATACAAGCGAGAAGTATCTTAGCATTGTAGATAACAAGCTGAATATGAGCCAACACTGATGTGGCTGCAAAAAAGGCAAATGCTATTTTGGGCTGCATTAATAGTAGTATAACTTCCAAATTGTGTAAGGTACCACTGGTTAGGCCTCATCTTGAGTCCAGTTCTGGGCACCACACTTCAAGAAGGATGCAGACAGGCTGGAGGGGTTTCAGGGGAGGGCAACAAGGATAATTGGGCCTGGAAACAAAGCCCTATGAGGAGAGACTGGAAGAACTGGGTATGTTTAGCCTTGAGAAGACTGAGGAGAGACATGATAGCACTCTTCAAGTACTTGAAAGGTTGTCACAGAGGAGGGCCAGGATCTCTTCTCGATCATCCCAGAGTTCAGGACACGGAATAATGGGCTCAAGTTACAGGAAGCCAGATCCTGGCTGGACATCAGGAAAAACTTCCTGAATGTTAGAGCAGTATTACAATGGAATCAATTACCTCCGGAAGTAGTGGGTTCTCTCATACTAGATGCATTCAAGATGCAGCTGGACAGCTATCTGTCAAGTAGGCCTTAATGTGGATTCCTGCATTGAGCAAGGGGTTGGATTCCATGGGCTTAAATGCCCCTTCCAGCTCAACTATTCTTTGATCAATTAGTTATAAATTAGGATATGTAAGTAGTATATAAGTAGTATATCTGGAGAATGGATGACCATATAAAATAGAGCAAGCTAGATATGGCTCTTATCTCTAGAGATTAACTCTGAATCCATAGATGGATTGAACATTTTAAATCCTCCAGGTTAAAAGCAGACTAGCCAGTTTGATGGATTCCTTATGTTTTGGAAGTGCAAAGTTGCAGAACCTTTGCTTGGGTCTCTGCTAGAAGGTTAAATGCTACTGGGAAGTTGCCTCCCAGAGAGAGCATTGCTGTAAGAGGAAGATCGGTCTAGCCCCATCCATCAGGCAGAGAATGAGCAGCTGGAGGAAGCTCGCTTCCCCCCTCCCTAGCAGGAAGGACATTCAGCTCCAACTGCCAGATCCCTGGAATTACAGAGCTGAAGGCACACTCTGGCCCCATCCATTGGCCAGGGGATAAGGGATGTGTATATACGCATGATGCATATTTTTTATTTTGTTTTTTATGATGATGATGTAACATAATCTGGCTTGAGGATCATCTAATTGAAAGGCGGGCTATAAATTTCCAAAATTAAAAAAGCATAAATAATAAAGGGGTCTGTCAAGTTCTGCCTGTTCTTGAATTACTCAAAGCAAAATTGCCTTTCCACATCTTATACAGAGTCAAAATATGGGAGTTCATCAGGAGTTCAAGAGAATGGGTGGGACCTGCAACAAAATGTTGCAACCTACTCTCACCTTCTAATAACAGTGCTTCTGTTCAGGGTTCCAGCCAACTAGCCAGAGCTTCTACCAGAAAGCTCTTTAGGGACTCAAGCAAGGCCTCAGTTTTCCTTTTGTCTTTTCCAATGAACTCCCAACATTCAGTAGCTACTAATCATGTTCTGTAGCTACTAAACATTCTCCTCACTGGGCGGTTTATTGGAGAGGGGGCTGTTTCTTTTGAGGTTTTTTTTGGTGTGTGTAGCATTGTATTTCTGCAGATCTTGGGGCAGGGGAGCCCTCAGGGGAAACCATACTGATACCACCCTCTTGTTTATCAGAGGGCCTGTTTCGGTCCATCCAGCAAAAATGGTTTCAGCTATGCGTATGGTTGGTGGCTTTTATGATAATTGATTGTGGTTTCACTCACTTCTGCATCTTCTGTTTTATTTTGCTATATATGGTAGGCTGACCATATGAAAAGGAGGACAGGGCTCGTGTAACTTTAACAGTTGTAGAGAAAAGGGAATTTCAGCCGGTGTCATTTGTATGCAATTTGTACTTGGTGAAATTCCCTCTTCATTAAAACAGTTAAAGTTGCATGCACTATACTAGAGTGACCATATACAAAAGAAGGCAGGGCCCCTGCAACTTTAACTGTTTTAATGAAGAGGGAATTTCACCAGGTACAAATTGCATACAAATGACACCAGCTGAAATTCCCTTTTCTCTACAACTGTTAAAGTTACACGAGCCCTGTCCTCTTTTCATATGGTCAGCCTAATATATGGTCTTCTTGACAAACTACATTCTGGAACATCATATCTAACAGGGCCAGCAAAAGAAGCAGCAGCTAAAATGGCTAACTGAAGTTGTTCTTGTAAGTTCAGCAGAAGATGCTTGGGACTGCATTTTCACTTCCATTTCTTTTGATGTAATTGTTCATGTCTTGCAGTACTTACTGTTAGTAGAGCTGTCATACGTCCATAGCAGTAGGGTGTGGTATTATTATTATTATTAATAATAATAATAATTTTATTTTAATTTCTGAGCTTAACAACAAGCCAGGAAGAGCAACAATTGAATAGAACCAAAACAAACCCATGCTAAAGAGCACACAACTGTAACTGTATTGGGTAATGTCCCAAATATGGAAACAATTATACAAGACAAATTTATAACAGTTTTTTTTTACTAATCAGATAAGGTGCAAGCACCAAGCAAAGTTTTTAGGTAAAGCACCAAACAAAGTTTCAAGGTAACAAAGTTACAAGGTTACAGGCATCCTGTAACTTGTCCTGTTTCGCCATGTATTTTGGCTTCTTCAGAAAAACAATTCCATTATCAGGTGAAGCAGTTTGGATCTCTTGCCGGGGATTTAAAAAAACTCTTTTAAGGCCTTAATAAAAAACACTGGAATGGAGGGACTATTTAAAGTTTTCAAACTCCTGCACTTCCACGGCTTTGCTCGTTAAAAAGGCGATAATGAAGAATTTTAATATGCTGTTTTAATATTTTTACTGTTTTATTTTTTATGTTCACCGCTCCGGAACCTATTTTAGATACGGAGCGGTATATAAATATCTTAAATAATAAACTGTTTTCTGAGAACTATTGTATCCAGGATTTTTCTTTTCTGGTGATGTTAAAGCAAAGTAAGAGTGTGATGAAATCCGTAATGGCACTGTTAAGAGGCAATGTAACTAAGAAGATGCAGGAACTTCTGCAAGATGAATTGGATGGCCTCATAAATGGGAATGAAGAGGAAACAGAAAAATTCATTTGGTCACAATATAACGTAGGAGAGATCTGACTAAAACATTTTTGTTGCCTACTGCTAAACTGGAAATAACAAGAGTGATGTGGAGATCTTCATGGGCCTGTTGAAGATCAGGAAAGACTGGCTTGGTGGTGAGATAGGCCCATTCATATGCTCCTCTGTGTGACATAATGTGCAATGTGTATGGGCCAAATTTCACCCCTTTTTAGATGGAAGGAAATGGACACAACTGCTTAAAGGTATATATGTGTACACCTGGGTATTGCTCTTTTTAAATTGAGCAGGGCTCGGCAACCTGTGCCCTTAGCCTAATTTCAAAAGCCCTCTGCACACCATTAATTCAGATCTTTGACCTGTTCCTGGAATCTCCCTAGCCTGAATCAAGTACTTCACAGCTCCAGCTAGACATGCTTTCTCAGAAGTCAGTTCCATTGAGCTCATAGAGGTTTACTTCTAAGTAAGTTGTTCTTAGGATTGCAACCTTAAGGCCTGGTTGGTTTCAATGGGAGGGATTTGAAGGGTGCGCTTAATCCTGCCTCTGGCATCAATGTTGCACCTGGCAAGCAGATGATTTGGGCCTGAAATAACATTCTAGCCATCTGAAGGAAGAGCTGTGTGACAGCAGGAACAACCTTCCTCCTCTCCTGCCCTCAGCATTGTTATCTGCTCTGCTCCTCTTCAATCTGAGTGGGGGATATGGGGTTCCAGGCAGTGGCTATTCTTCTCCTGAGGTCAAGACAACCAGGACTGCCAGGGACATCCGTGAGGGAAGAAGACAACTCCCTGCAACCCTCTCCTCTGAGGATTCCAACTGCCATCAAGTCAGCTGTCTGAGGTTAGGCA
Organism: Anniella stebbinsi; assembly: GCA_029215795.1. Classification (NCBI taxonomy): domain Eukaryota; kingdom Metazoa; phylum Chordata; class Lepidosauria; order Squamata; family Anniellidae; genus Anniella; species Anniella stebbinsi. Next base: position 81,407,329 of record JARDYH010000007.1, read on the forward strand.
TATGTGAGAATTATATTTTTAATTTTTGTATATCGCTATTTGTTTTAACTGTACATGTTTTAATTTGTAAGCTGCCTTGAGTCCCATTATTGGGAAAAAGGCGGGATATAAATAAATATAATAATAATAGGAACAAGAGATATGGTCTCATCTGTTCCTCAATTTGGTTTTGGATGGGAAATGGGTGCTTTATACAAATAACGTATTGGGGTGACTTTGGGCCAGTCACTGACAGCCTAACCTACAGCGCAGGGTTGTTGTGAGGATAAAATGGAGGGGAGGATGAGGATCATGAACCCCTTGGCTTTCTTGGAATACAAAAAAAGAGAGTGGGATATGAATATAATATCGTGTGTGTGTGTGCATATCATGAGCCATATGCACCATATGCATAATATATAAGATATATAAGGGTGACTGCGCCTTTAACGGCCTTTTTTCCCCCTGGCTGATTTCCTTGGCAGGATTGCTATTTTCCCACGTCTATCCGGAAGGGGGCGCTGTCTAACTCGTCCTCTTTCACTCCCGCCCCTATCCCCAAAACGAATCACATGCTTGCCTATCATACCATTCTCTCCCCCTCCCGCGCCAGCGTTCCGCCGCGCCTGCTCAGTCGAGGCGCGCGCGCGCGCGCACGCACTTTCCTTCGCCGCGTGACACCCAACCCTCCTGCCCGCTCTCTCCCCCGCGCGCGAGCTTGCCAGCCAGCGTCTCTTGCGTGCGCGCGGCAGGCGAGGACTATAGAGAGCGGACTGTGGGAGAGGTCCGTGGCTAGAGCGTCGACGCAGGCGGTCGCAGCAGGAGGAGCCGCGGGCGGGGCGAGCCAGTCAGAGTCCTCCAGGAAGCCGAGAGCGAGCCGCGCGGTGTGTCTCCTGCTCCTCCTCCCTCCTCCTCCTCCTCTTCTTCTTCCTCCTCGTTCCCCGGACAAAGCCGCCGCGGTCGCCGCCGCTGCCGCCACCCCCGCCCCTTCGTTTCCCCCCCACCCCTCACCTCACCGCGCAGTCCGCCTCAGAAGCCCGCCACTGAACGGAGAGCCATGTCGGCCAGCAGCCTCTTGGAGCAGGTAGGGGGAGGGGGGACGGGTCGGAGGGGGGGGGAGGAAGAGGCGCCCCGGGCTTGGGGGCGCCACGCTGGGAAAGGCCCCGGCTTCGGGCCTAGTGTGCGGGAGGGGGGTCGCAAAACGGACAGGGGAGCGCGCGCTTTCTCTCTCTCGCTCTCCCTCCCTTGCGTCGCTCCCTTCTCAAACGAACCCCCGTCAGGCCCGGCCTTCCTCCCGCCGGAGCCTCCCCGAGGCAAGCAGGCAGGCTGAGAGGCCTAGGCTGGGTCTGACTTCTTGCCTCCTCTCCTTCCCTTCTCAGTCGGGCCTTTTTCTTTTTTTTTTCTTTTTGCCACCTCATGACTTATATCTTTTTCTCTTCCCTCCTCTTTTTCTCTCTTCAACGCCGTCGTGCCGCCTCCGCTCCAGAGACCGAAGGGCCAAGGCACCAAAGGTGAGTGAGTGAGTGACGAACCGCCGTGGCGGGAGCGAGAGATCGGCGGCGGGAGGTGGAGGAGGAGATTGGGGCGGGTGGGGGGGGGGAGGGAAGGCCCTTTTTAGTTGGATCCCTATTTCCCTCACCATGGATAGAGGGAGGGGGCGAGACCGAGTTTTAGGCCTCTCCTCTAAAAGGCGGGTGCGCGCGCCAGTTTTGTCACCTTTCTAGGAACTGTAGCGTGTCTTGCTGCATGGGCATCCGATTATCCGGCTCTTTTGTTTTTTTGGTGGGTGGGTGGGGGGGTGGGAAGCCAAACAGACGTGGGAAGGAAGTTTCCCCCTTAAACAGTATGTCTCCTTGGTAGGATGTGGGAAGCAGCTGTGCCCATAGGCTTTTAAAACGTGTTCATGTGCATCTGGTTTGTGCGAGCCAATCTGAAATTGTCAAATTAGTTGGTAGCATGACAAGGAGGAGTTCTCCAAGTAAGAGGGAAAGTGTCCTGTATACTAATGGGCCCTTTAATCAGGCAGAAGAAAGATTTGGATGCCTGGTTATTAACCTTTAGTGCTAATTGCAGAAGTGAGTCATAGTTAAAACAGGGTGAAATATACCGTAAAAGGTGGCAGTGGTTGTTTCTGGACTGGGGGGTATTGCATGTTCCTGTTTTTTTCTAGGCTATATCGCTTCTCTCCCCACCCCCCTTTGTAGTAGAACTGCTACAGAATAAGGATTGGCTGGAGTGAAGCCTAACGAGGGAACATGAGGTTGTTTAACAGTTTACTTTTTAAAGTGAAAATGGACACTTTTTTCAGAAAACAATATCAGTGATTGTTAATTACTGGAGTGAGGTATTTGGCCTGTGAAATTCAAGCTAAAATAGAAGGAATGGGCTCAATGAATCCCAACCGTTATTTATAAATAAATGAACATTGAGGTGGAGGAGCAAGATTATTAAGGAATTTTAAATTCCGTTTTGCTGACCAGGCAAAGCTTTTCAGATAAGATTTTAAAGGCTGTAGTAATAAGAATAGTCTGTGACGTTAATAGTAGCAGAATAAAAATCAATTGAAATCTATGTATGCTGTCCTTCTCTTTTCCACCTCAAAATGCCTGTACATTTGTGTTCGGGTATGAGAAGGAGGAAGTGCCTGTTGATTGAACTAATTCATTAAAATTAGAATTATAGTTGGAAATCTTGGAAGTCAACTAGTCCACCCTTCTGTTTAGTGCAGGATCTGCTATTGAAGATGCAACTACAGCATTCCTGAGGGATTGCCATCCTCTGCTTAAACAATTCTAGCAAAGTTAGAGACCACCACCTCCTGAGGCAGACTATTCCACTGTTGAACATCTCTTACTGTTAGAAAGCTTCTCCTTGTTTGTTAGCCATAATTGGCTTCTCTGCAATTTCTAGTTGGTTCTATTCCTGCTTCCCTGGGGCAACAGAGAACAAATCTGCTCCATCTTCTGCATGACAGTCTTTCTGTTATTTGAAGATAACTACCTTGTCTTCCCTTAATCTTCTCCAGGCTTTACTTTTACTGGGACCCAAAGAAGCATCCCATAGAGCAACAGTTCTCCACTTTATGGTGTTCTCCTTCCACTGAGTTTGAGGGTTAAGTGCAGTGACTGTAAAGAGAATTCTACTGTATTTTCCTAATATTATCGATATATTTACAGGACTTAACTTGCACTTCAGCCCCCAAACCTGTTTTCAATCTTGGGGGTCGTCATTGAAAGAGATAAACACAAAGGAAAGTGAGCATATTTTCATCTCTGAGCAGTAGTAGCCAGTCCCACACTTGTGGAATAAGGGGGCAATTTTTTCAGGCAAGATGGAGTAGAGAACATCTCTTGTTAGACATTAACACCGTTCTTTTTAGAAATAAACTACTGAGAGTATTCATGTTAGTACTGAGTAATCCTTTTTACACATTTTTCTCTTTAGTACAAAATGGTTCGGTGCATCAGAAAGATGGATTAAACGATGATGATATTGAACCTTACTTGAGTCCTCAGGCAAGACCGGTGAGTGTTAGAAAATGTACCTGTTTGTTTACTAATAGTGCACCATGCACTATTAGTCTCTTTTCTGCTGTCATTTAGCTTTCAGAAAACATTTTTGGCTTGGTGTTTTACATTCAGCTAACTCAGTGATTGGATTGTCATACTTGCTAACTCCTTAAAACTTTTTACTTTTAGCTTATCTTTAAATATGCAGTGCACTGTGCTGGAAGCACTTGTTAACAATTTACTGTTAGCTGAATGTCATGAATGTGTTTGATGATTATTTATTTGGGACATGTTACATTTTCCAGCATTTACTAAAGAACTCCCCCCACCCAAAAATTGTTTACATCACAGATCCATGCAGTAAATTGCTTTGAATTTTCTAAAGGAAGAATGGAATATGTATATTTTTTATATCAGTTAGTAGCAGTGCTGTAAAAATAAATGTTAGAGTATTGATTTATAAGCCATTTAATTATCTTCAGTGGGATCAATACTGCAATACTCAACACACTTAGACTTCATTTGGAGGAAGCATACTTAGAATTGTATGGTAGGTTAACTAAACAGCTCTATCCTGACTATGTTTACTCAGAAATAAGTACAACTGATTTCTGAGGGATTGACTTTGAAGTAAATGTATGTTAGATTTTCAGCTTAAATCAAAGTACAATGCCCTTTAGGTTGTGGATCTTAACCTAGTACTGATGAGATTCATATCTAGTAGGGATTTTTTACTTTCTTATACATCATAAAACAGGCTGACTTAGTACTGGTAGAATGCATTTTGAACATGTGCTCTTACCTGTGGTGGTGCTGAACAGCATCTCTTGGTTTTTCATCAGCATTTATGAGTAAAAGGAGGAATGGCTGAACATTTAGTTTTGAGATTAACTCCTATCTCTAAACTTGAATTTCAGTTTAATTTTGACTGCTAAAAGCAGGTTCAAACTCTGACTGGGATCTACTGGGAAAGAATTCCATCATTGTGGAGTAATGTCCATGAATATGTTGCTGCTTGTCATGGTGGATTCTAGTGCACAGTGGCACGGTCATATAGACATTCCTTATCAGTCTTAGATATTGCGACAAGATTTAGGGTGAAGGTAACCTGAAGCAGCTGAGCATTTTCTGGATCTGTGAGTATCTTGAATTGCTCCCAGAAGACTACAGGGAGTATATGCAGATCCTAAAGCATGCTGTAATGTGCTCCCAGTCATTGACTTGTCAGAAGACTAGTTGCGGTTTCTCAGCAATCATAAAAGACAGGTAAACTGCATTGCAGTAGTCAAACTTCAAAGTTACAAAGGGATAAGAGATGACTATCAAGTTGGAATCAGGAAGAAGGGGTAGCTTTTATGAAAAGTGTTCATGCCACTGAAGCTGCAGCTGTATCAACAGATCTAGGAACATTCCATTTATGTAAACCTGAGGAACTCAGAGCAGACCATACCCCATACATGCTGGATGTTCCTGTTTGCCTGCAGTCACTCATTATTACCTCATTTTTGTTGGCTTCAGCTCCAGTTGGCTTGTCTGCATCCCGTTCCCCACTTGCCCTGGATATCAAGTAAACTGACTGCAGGACCTGGGTCGGATGAAAAGGAAAGAGCTGGGTGTTGGCAGCATACTTATGGCACCTCACGCCAGGTCTTCAATTGATCTTGCTTAGTGGCCTTGTGTATATATACTTGTTAATCAGGAAGGGTGGGATCTTATGATGTCTCACATGGCAGGTTGTAGGGAGGTGGGGGGTTCATAGCCCTTCTTCAGGAGTTCCCTGCCGGGAATCAGTAGAACCACTTGAGCAGCTTTGTAAATATCTGATAGTCATTGAAGTTGTGATAGCAAAACCATGTGATCAGTTCTTTCAATACTATTGAAAGATGCCGTAGATTGCAATTGCTTATCTGTTTCAAGGCAAAAATAATTGATAGCGGCCCAAAGAGCAGTTTTGTGCTATGTCGGACTGAAACATAGATTGGTAGAGATACAGGAAACTGATAGACATCTGGGAACATCTACAGTTAGAGCAGTCAGCCGCTTGGCAGCCTGTTGGAGACAGGGTGACGATTGGCTGGACTTACCAAGTTGTTCTCAAGGAGGGCAGAGTGCTGGACAGTTTTAAATGATTTGTATTTAACAATGCTGACTTTGTGCCCTATTGTTTCTAGTCTCCCTTTTGGGGAAAATTAGCAAAATGAATTACTGCCCAGTTTCTTCACTGCTTGTCAGTAATAAAAAATACACTCCTGGGTCCTACCTGCAGGTTCATTCATAATAAACATCCCACTTACCATTGGTGGGGAATACCAACAAAAAAATTCCAAAAAGACAAACCAAGCCTCTAAATGTTAACTTCATAGTCTGTATTCAAGCTTAAAGAAAACATGCTTTATCTGTAAAGTACATGTCAAACTTCGGTTGGCTTGTGTTTGGTTATAGATAGCCCAGATTGACTAGGTCATTAACTTAGGCATTGATAAAGGAAGGTGATTTCACTGTTGCTGTATCATAGTCCTTAGAAATTTGCCCCTTGGTAAATTGGTATTGCCAGGAATGGAGTGCCATCTTTGCACTGACCACTCCATGTTCTTAAGCAATTACATCCTTGTAAACCACAGCATTTTGTGCTAGTTAAGCAAAGTGTGAGTATACCTTGTAGTGATATTTAGTCAAAATCAGCCTAGTATTTTTCCATTTTGGCCAGGATACTGATAGCTGTCAGAATCTGTGATGTATCTTACTCCATCCCTGCCTTCTGAGAGTTCTGGAATAAATTTGATTCCATGAGTGAGTCCATTGTTATAATGAGTTGGAGAAAGAGGGTTGCTTCTTGCAATGAACTTGGTGCCATCAGTTTTCATCCTTGCTTAATCTGTGTAGGTGGTAGTGGAATCCATTTATAATTAACTTCAATTAAGATTTAAAATTTCATGGTCTTTTATGGTCTTATGATCAGTTATGCAGTTAAGGTCTCTGTTCTGGCAGGCCTGAGAGATTTGTTTACCATGTTAAAGCAGTTGGCCCTTTGGGTAACTGCTTTGGTTTTTGAAGTGCATTTCCTAAAAGAAAAAAAAACTTATAAAAGTAACATTTTGCAATGAGTGTTTAATGTGATGCCAGCCAGACAATTGATGTATGGGTTTAATGAACCAGACTTTCAGGTCATAGCAGGGCTGCACAAGTTTGGCCTTTGAAGGCCAGTGTATGACTGACTTAGCTGCTTTTAGTGTAAGTGAGTTTATTTTGAATTATTCCTTTCTCCCATCATTACTGCATTGTGATCAATTCAGTCTCTCAAAAAGGATCTGTTGTTGGTTTACCTGGTTCAATCAAAGTAGAAATTCTTTGTTCAATTTGCTAAACTGTATTTAACTTGGAGTCCTGACAAGTCCTAACCTACATGTGGAAGGAATGTCTGAGTTACAAGTTATGTGAGTTAAAAGCAGGGATCATGCTTTCCTCTTCTTGGTAAGGTTCATTAAAAATGTTAAAGATGATGAATGACATGACATTATACTTGATTGCTGTCAATGGGTGCCCTTGGTGGATACAAGCAGAACTATTGTATCATGCCTCATCTTCAACTAAATGTTAGGGAGATGTAGATTCTAACAAGCTGTTCTATCATGTTGTTCAGACCTAAATGAACAATTAAATTAAGTGAATCAACCAGTATAGTCGGAGGAGCCAGAGGGTAAAATTTCATTCATTGAGCAACAGCAGCTACTATGGTACAGTGTATGGCATTTGACCATTAATAAGCATACCTCATAGGGTTATTGTGTGGATAAATGAGATCTCTTTCCTAAAGCACATTTGCAGCCCAATCCTACACCTGCCTATAGTTGAATGTTATCAGCAGAACAGAGTGCTGCAAACAGCTGCAGATGCAGCTGGGCAAGGCAAAGCTTCCACTAAGTTTTTGGACTTGCTATTCTAATTTTTTTTACATTCAACAAACCATCTGGTGGATAGTGTACAGATGTGTATGTGCACAACTGTATGTGATCCTCTGTGCACATGTAGTGCAAGAGAGGCAATGGGTTATTAAAAATTGTTAGGTATGGCCTCCTTGCTTATTGAGTAGTTCCTTCCACCACTTGAGAGTTCCTTTTCTGTATCTCAGAACCCATGCTCAGGAATGAGTGACATCCCTCTGCAGTCATTACTTCATTCCCATCTGGAGGTAATAAATCCCAGAGTCCCAACACTCATGACACACCCTCTGCAAGGTGTCTGACCCCTCCCAGCGTTTAGGAAAGTGCCCTCCTTTCTATAGCTTCTGGCCACTGTTTGCTTATTCATAAAGCATAGTCCTGTTTTCAGTGACATACTGCTTGTATTTATATTAAATCTGTATCTTACTGATTCTTCAGAAAGCTATGTGATCCCTCCCTGTTCCTTGAAAAGGCCTTTGGGTAGCTCACCTATGTTACAGTGGCTCCTCCTTCAGTGTAGGTGGTGGGATTGGGTTCCAGGTGCAGAGTCATGAGATAGCAGTTTCCTTTGAGTGAGATGCCCTACATGCTGGGGCCCTTCGTTTAAATGGCTTTAGAATCTGAGACTTGCTGAATGCAGATTTATTAATTCTGGTTGGGGAGAGCCGCATAGCTTATTGTTTTTCCTAGGTCATAGAGTGAGGGAAACTAATAGACCTTTAAATTGGTGGTTGGTCTACTGAACAGGTAAATCAGGCTGAGAGATATTTGAGTGAAGATGTTTCTTCAAAGAAGGAATGCTTCAGAAGAAATGGGGCAACGTCTTGTGAGCGATCTTGTGATATGGGGCAACGTCAGTTGAGTGATCAAATAATGTTTACCCGTGGTCTTTCATTCTAAAGCAAATCAATAGTCGTCAACTGAAATGTAGTGAGTGTCCTTAGGCAGATCACTTTATCTCTCACCCTAGCCTACTTTACAGGGTGGGTGTTAAGCTGAAATACTGTGTTAGGCTTCTCAGTGGAAGGGCGGGATACATATAAACTGTGAACTTCTGAAATTGGCAAGGGATCATGTGAAAACAAAGGGCACAGCCCTCACAAGGTATGTGAAAATTCATGGGAGCTGTCCAACAGAGCAACTTTCATCCATTTCAGTGTGGTTTGCACAAGAGAAGCTCTGAATTGTCCCCTACTAAATGTAGTGTGACTGTACTCAACTTTTTTTCTTAGAAATCTTATATTTGCTGGTAGAGAATAAAAATATAAGAACGTTCTCTTATTGGGGGATGGGGAGGAAGAATGTTGGGTTAATTTTAAAAGTTCTTTGTTAAAAGATATGCAATGTTGGTTTAAACTACAGGCAACATTTAAAATGCTTTATATCATACATATAACTGCAAAGTAGATACATTTTATTTGCATCATAGTGAGTTATCAACTTTGACTCGAATGGGAGAACACAGTTGAAGATTTCTTTCCCGTTAAGGTGGTTAGGGCAGGTTGTATTTTATCATTGGTGAAACATGCCTAAATCAATAGTACCAAGTGCTTCTGAAAATGTCAACCAGCTATTGAGATTTTCAAATGTTTGAGCAATGCGTATCAGTTTAAATTGTACAGAATTAGAGAGAAAAATAAAGTTGCAAGAACTGAGCCCTGTCTTAGCTTTCTTCATTCTGTTTGAAGTATTAACTTTTGGGCTTCAGTCCTTTCCGCTGCTGGCAGTGCAGCCCTCAGGCCAAAAATGGTTTATCACCCCAATGCTAATCCAATAAGAGGCATCACTGGAACCCTATTAGATGCTGTTTATATTTCATTGGTATCAATATGCCAACAAATTTTGATTCATTATATCATTGGCACATACAGTAGTTCTTAACCTACGCTGCGTTGAATGCGAGTATCTTAGCATACTGGTTTGAAAAGAGCAACCATTAAATGCTTCAAGAACTGTTATGTGAAAAAGTTCAGTGAGTAAACTGGATAAGCACCTAAAAACAATGCATTCAGCACACATTGAACTTGAATTGGATTGTCATGCATTCATACGATTATTAGGAGATAATATCCTTGTGAGTGCCTTAAGTGCTGTAAAACAGTATGCTCCAGTAAGCAGAAAGGTTCTTGAATGGCCCCGTTCAGAAGACACTTTAAACCATGGCTTTAACCACGGTGAATAAGGCTTTTGCCTTTGTCAATGTGGTTAAAGCCGTGGTTTAAGGTGTCTTCTGAATGGGGCCATTATAAAAAATCTAGTTCCTTGGGGATATAGGTGGCAATCCTTTTTTTTTGGATGACCTAGTTCAGAAGTTGTCATACCTATGAAATATGCATTGTTTAAACAACTTGTTGGTCCAGCTGCAAATATGTAACTGTTTTAAAAGTCATTAGCTCTTTTGGGGATGTAGCTTACTTAACATGGATATTGCTGTATTTTCCACCACCCATGTGCATTCAACAAAATGCTACATAGGCTAAAAAGTGCAAACCCGTATACTTATTAGTCAAGTGGGTATTTCTACGCTGAGGGCACTTCTTGAAATTTCTTTTTGAGGGTTAAAGTGTGGAATGACCTAATTTTTACTGCTCTAAAATCAATAGATCATTCTTTGTGCTAGCTACAGATTGCAGTGAATAGTTTTGCCATGGAAGGATGATGTTGGGAAGAAGCTGTAAAGACATTTAATATAGTTTGCATGCTGCAGTGTGCTGTTCTAACTTTTCAATTCTTTTCTGTTCCAGAACAATGCATACACTGCGATGTCGGATTCCTACCTGCCGAATTATTACAGTCCATCCATTGGATTCTCGTACTCGTTGGGTGAAGCTGCTTGGTCTACTGGGGGTGATCCACCCATGCCCTACTTAACATCTTATGGACAGCTAAGCAATGGAGAGCCTCACTTTCTCCCAGATGCCATGTTTGGACAGCCAGGGGCCCTTGGCAGTACACCATTTCTTGGACAACATGGCTTTAACTTTTTTCCAAGTGGGATTGACTTCTCAGCTTGGGGCAATAACAGTTCTCAGGGGCAGTCAACTCAAAGTTCTGGATATAGTAGCAACTATGCTTATGCACCAAGCTCGTTGGGTGGAGCCATGATTGATGGACAGTCTGCTTTTGCCAGTGAGACCCTAAATAAGGCACCTGGCATGAATACCATAGACCAAGGGATGGCAGCCTTGAAGCTAGGCAGCACTGATGTAGCAAGCAACGTCCCAAAAGTTGTTGGTTCTGCTGTTGGCAGTGGGTCCATTGCCAGTAATATTGTAGCTTCTAACAGTCTGCCCCCAGCTACCATTGCTCCTCCAAAACCAGCATCTTGGGCTGATATTGCCAGCAAACCTGCAAAACAGCAGCCCAAGCTGAAGACCAAGAACGGCATTGCAGGATCAAGTCTTCCACCGCCCCCCATAAAACACAATATGGATATTGGAACTTGGGATAACAAAGGGCCAGTGGCAAAGAACCCTTCCCAGGCTTTAGTTCAGAATATTGGTCAGCCACCAACCCAAATATCTCCGCAACCAATGGGTCAACCGATGAGTAACAGCCCACCAGCAGTGCAGCCTTCAGGACAACAGCCACAACCTCTGCCGCCTCCACCACCCCAACCAGCTCAGCTGCCAGTGCAGCAACAGGCAGCTCAGCCTGCCCGCTGGGTTGCACCTCGTAATCGTGGCAATGGGTTTGGTCAAAATGGAGTAGATGGTAATGCAGTTGGACAGTCTCAACCCTCTTCTGGTTCTGCCCCTTTGGAGCCACATCCAGTCTTGGAGAAGTTGAGATCCATCAACAATTATAACCCTAAGGATTTTGACTGGAACCCAAAACATGGTCGGGTTTTCATCATCAAGAGTTATTCTGAGGATGATATCCATCGTTCCATTAAATATAACATCTGGTGCAGTACAGAGCATGGTAATAAGAGACTGGATGCTGCATACCGCTCCATGAACGGAAAAGGTCCCGTTTACTTACTGTTCAGTGTCAACGGCAGTGGTCATTTCTGCGGAGTTGCAGAAATGAAATCTGCTGTGGACTACAACACATGTGCAGGCGTGTGGTCCCAGGACAAATGGAAGGGACGCTTTGATGTCAGGTGGATTTTTGTGAAGGACGTTCCCAACAGCCAACTGCGGCACATTCGCCTAGAGAACAATGAGAATAAACCAGTGACCAACTCCAGGGACACTCAGGAGGTGCCTCTGGAAAAGGCTAAGCAGGTGCTGAAAATTATTGCTACCTACAAGCACACCACTTCCATCTTTGATGACTTCTCACACTATGAGAAACGCCAGGAGGAGGAGGAAAATGTGAAAAAGGTAACTTGCCTAACTGCTAGGATTTGGTAGGGAAGAGCAACACATGGGAGCTGAGTGTGGTTGTATGGGATAGAGTTGACCATGAACACCAGTCCATGTATAAGTTTGAAGGGCGGGGGAATGTCATTGCTCTGTAGCTATACATTGCAGAACTACCATCTGAAATTGCCATCTGAATCAGATCCACTGGTTTAGCATACATTTATTGAGAAGCTTGTGTAGCACATAAGTGTATTATATTGGAACACAGATTTTTTTTTTCAAATTGATCTCACAAGAGGCCTGGAAGAGGGGTGCCTGTAGCCATATGTAACCGGAATGATTATTAAATGTTGAACTATGGTGAAAGTAGCTGTATTTTTGTTTCGCAATCCATATGTTTGATATGACTCTTCCATTCTATACTTTAAAAAATGTATGTATCCCGATTGTTATGGCCTTTTGGCTCAAGCAATAAAATTAACTTGATCTCTAAAGGATGTGCTGAGGACAGTCTTGCTTTTTGAGTGGCCGATGATTAGAAGGTTCTAATTAATGGAAAGTAGAGGCATAGGCCAGGATCCAAAGAGCTACTTTGGGTAATATATTGCTGGACTGTTTGACTTTTGAACAGCAGGCCCCCAAGTCATATTTTGCTAATGAAACTGACCTCAGTTTCAGAAGAGGTATGTCATGTGACGGGCTGCTGTTTGAGAAACAAGCCCAAACCTCCCTTGGGCATTGTGGAGTTAGTTACGTGGTCCTTTGTATCCAGGCCACTGAGAATACTTTGCATACTGTAATGTATTGGTATCTAGTTGACAAAGGACATATGCATTTCCTCCTTTTCAGTGAGTTGGATCCAGATTCAACTATGCTTTACTTACATATACTTGGGTTACTCATGACTAAACTGTCTCAGTGATTTCAATAGGACCTAAGCATGACTTAGTCTGGATTCAACACACTGTAAGCAAATGCAGTTTTCTGGGATTGATAACTGAGAAAGATTACTTCCATTCTGTGTTCCAACACAGCAGTCATTTAGGATTTTCTTGTTAAATATTGCATGGGAAAGCTTAACATACATGACAACCTATAGGTACCAGCCTGGTCCTGGAACCCTTGTGAGTGATTTTTCTTAGGACTGAAAATTATGACCCCTAATGACTTTTATAGGAATGAGTTGTAGGGCTCCTAAATTGTCAAAAACACTGAGTAAAGAAGCAAAACTTATTTGGACAAAATATACTTTGGAGATGGTTATGGTGGGGCTACCTATAGAACTAATGCAGAAGATGCAGAAAGGAAGCAAAACAGACTTAACACAAGCATATTAATTTGTTTAAAAGAAAGTGGGTACTATATTTGGTGGTTCCACACACTCTTGTGTTAAAATTGCAGTACTTTATTAAAATTCAGCTTATATATTAACAGCAATACAAAAGATGTTAAAAGCTGATATGGTTGCTGAAAAGCATGCTTTTAACTTGAAAGGTCCGGGAATTGCTTTTTCTTTTTGGAGTTGGATTGGTGGGTTCTCAAATGGACAAGTAAAAGCAGAAGAAGATTTCTGTGTCCCTAGAGTATTATCTAAGCAAAGTGAATTTTTAAAAAGGCAGTACAGTCTTTACGCTCAAGATTGCAAAGTAGGGCTTCAGTCTGTAGCATAGTACATTAAAGGAAGTGGCTTGGTTTGTGTTCAGTCTTCAGCACATTAGTTTTGAATGCAGCATACATATTATGGGAACTTTGAATAGATGGCTGAAATTTGTATGATTGCTGCCTCTTAGAATCTCTTTAGTAAGCTGGAGCTGGCTTTCAGTTTGGCTGAATGCTAGCATTTATTAATATTTGTAACCTGTCACAGTGTCTAGCAAGAACCAGTGTTATGTACATACACTTTAACCTCTTAACTTTACTACCAGAGAAGTACTGTCATATGCATGACAAAATAAAATTCTGATCATTTTAAATGTCTAGGCATCTGTAAATTGCATAAAGTTGATTGGCATGTTATCTTTTGTATTAGAGTTCCTATTTTTAAGAGGTTTTTATTTCCAAAGTTGCAAAAAGATGTTAAGAGAGTTTCTACATCCTTAGTTCGTAAACCTTTGGTATTTCAATTTGGCTAATATGTAACTTTTTATTGGTTTGGGATTTACCTGTTATTACTTTAACTTCTGTGTAAAAGTAGCCCTATCATATTGGGGAAAAAACTTGTACTTTCAAGAGTCTTTACATATACAGTATTTTACGGAACAGTAGCATCATGCCAGCAGTTAGAAATTAGGGCTGTAATCTTAAATTGGGGGATGGCTAATTCCATATGATCAGAGCCCACTTGATTTTTTCCCAACCTTTTGTGGTCTAGTAGTTTATTTTGCTACACAAACTAATTCTTTCATGGGTGTTGACGCTTTAGATCATGTAGCTGCAAGAACCTCAGTTTTATGGAGCACATGCGACATCACCTGCAAAATCAAAAAAGATCAAACTTTTAACTAGGTCTTGATTAAAATTTGGTACAGTTTAACAGGGCAGATAAGCAATTTAGATCACCAGAATATAGGAAGCTGCTATCCTTTATATGAGGTCAGACTATTTGTTTATCTAGCCCAGTATTGTCTATTCTGACTAGCAGCAGATATCCACAGTCTTCTTTCAAAAAACTTCTCCATCATCTATTCCCTATTCTTTAATTGCTGATGCCACGGTTTGAGCCTAGCATGTTCTGCTTGTAAAGGGTGTGCTTTACCACTGAGCTGGGGCCCATAAGCCTTACAAGGACACAGGCTGCCAGTTGGCCATCTCTGCCTAAAACAACCTACTTGGAAGTAGCTTCCACCAACATCAATGGGATTTGGTTTTGTCATGGTGTGGGGCAAGATGCATATTACTTTGTTCTTATTAGCTAAAATATTTGAAATGTGTTCAAATTCTGACACAGCTACAGTCTTGGTTCTGCTTTGCTAGTGTGACTATATATCCTCTTCTGTTCCTTAAAAATCTATTTAACAAAGTCTCTGATTAAACTGCTGCTAGTCAACACGTTGGTCTTGTTTCAGTGAGCTGGTGCAAATTGCTTCCACAGACTTTGTCACTAGCTGTTGAATAAAGGAACTTCTGTATTTGCTTTATTACAAATGTCTGTGTAGCATGTTTAAATTGTTGCATAATGGCAAATGAACATTTGGCGTGAGATGGATTATACTGGCATTGGAATGGCCACAGGTTATAGCCAACACACAAACTGAGGATATAACTTCTTTAGCCATTTATAGGATCATATTGGGTCTATTTCCTTAGCGCTCTGAATTTTGCGTAAGCAAAGCATGTACTACTTAAGCTTTAAGGATTTACATTCTGCAGTGTTTTGCTGTCCAGAAAGGCATTTGAATAATGTAAATCAGTCCAGTCAGGGTCAACAGGTAAGTATCAAGCTGAGCTAGGTGTTGAGAGACTAGTATTTCAAAATGTGAGTGTGGGACCTTTGGTTAAACCCATTCTTATAAAACAATCAAACAAACAAACACCACACCCTCTTTTTAATCATCCAAGTCTTGTAAAACATCAATACTGATCAAGTTCCTGACATTAATTATTCCCTACACCCCAGCATTAGATTTGTTACTCACAAAATACTTCACAGTTTTAAGTATGGGTAGCTAAACTTTGGAGCAAATTTTGAATAGTTTGCAGCTGCTACTCTTCCTGATCCAGAACAGATCTATAGAGAGAATACATGTCTTAAGATGCTGGAAAATATAACTTTCAATAATTTTTTAAAAGGTTATTTTCTAGTAACTTGAGACGTGTTCTTTATTTATTGAAAATAAAGATACATTTTCCAACAAATTGAGAGGGTTTCTCTCTGTAGATCTGTGGTGGATATTTTCTAAGTTGTGTACATTCCCTGATTCAAAACAGATATAGGCCATTGTAATATTACCTTAATCATAACTTGTGCAAAAGGATGGTGTCGATACACTAATTGTATGTGTTACATTGGCATCTTGCCTAGTACTCTTTAACATTTCACAGAATGTGAGAGTGACTGAACTGTCAAAAAGCATGATTCATTAAGCTTGGGCTTGCTAATTTGAGTGATTGGTTTACCGCCTTGTAACAGGCATTCATTTTTCCCTCTGCTAATGTTGGAGGGTGAGCAGCCTAGAGGAAAAACTTAGTGTGGCAAAGCTTTTATAGCTTTAGCAATTACATAGGTGCTTAAAAAAAGCAGGTGTAGAGCTAGGGGAGCTGTTTATTTGCTAATTTCTCTCAACCTTTTGCATAAATATTCTCCAGATGCCTAACAAGACTTTGCAACCAATCAGTATAAATCAGTAAAATAGCACAAGATGGCAAACAGAATAAATAGGGAAGAGAAAAACCAGATGTTGTCTATCAAACCATGCAGAATTCTAGTCTTCAAGCAGGACACCCCCCCACCCCCCCCAATAGTTTGTTCTTGGTCCTTAAGCTAGTTACTATGGGTACCAATTGGTGCTAGATTTAAAGAGCTGCCTCTTCATCCTTGAATAATACAGACTTTATCCAAGTCAGTCTTACTATCTGTTTTTGCAAACGGGAAGCAGGCAAATTTCAGAATCTAATAAAGTCTTATTAGAGTTCAGAATGCTCATTGTTCCATTCCTGATCTTGTGATGTCAATACTGGTTGCTTCAATCGCCTTAAAGCCACCAAGAAACCCCGCCCCCCCCTAGTATGCTTGCAAGGCAAACCTTCCCCCACCTTGGCAGTGGGTATGCCTTCCCTACCTCCAGGGTTTTTTTGGGGACAGGGCACCTTTTCCTTACCCCTTTTAAAGTCAGTAGAATGTGTCGTTCCATTGACTTTAATGGGCAGGTAGGAGGGGGACCAAAGTTCATTGTCAAAAAAAATGGCTGAGGAAGGACAAGAAAAGAGAATCCAGAGGAGGGGGGCACACCTAATATTTTAGCCCCACTGCAACTTTAGATAATGCATGGGGCACTTTTTGAAAATGTCAAAGGTGCCTGAAGGCCAGAAATATTGCCTACCCCTATCTTAAAGAGTTGATGATCTTGTCCATTTTTGTTTGTCCTGGTAAAACTTCAAAAGTAAAGTCACACGAGTTGCTAATAGAGGGCTATTCCAAGACTAATTAGATAAGATGCAGGTGATGCATTCTCCCAGTGTTTTTAAAACTGAAAAATAACCTTGGAGACAGTGATTGGGAGAATCAGAGCAGTGGGACTGAGGACAGCTGCTATTATTATTATTATTATTATTATTATTATTTATATCCTGCCTTTTTCCCAGGAATCAAGATTAACCTGCCTCTTGGTTTGTTCAAGGATTAGATTAGAAGTTACAGAATAGCTATGTGAACAGTCTCCTGATGTTTCTAAATTGAAAAGTAGCTGTGAAAGTTCTATCTTTTTACCCTTCAGGAAGAAAAGCAGTTTAGGGAGATTAGAGTAGAGAAATGCAACGAAGGGAAAGGGTAAGCAACATTCTTGCCCTGCCATTAGTTTTTCTCAGCTCAGATAGCCAACCTTTTGTGACTGTTTTCCATTTTTGAAAAAAGTCTGATTTTTATAAATCTTCTGTGTGATGTTCCAGTTGGGTCCATGGACAACACAGGAATGCAGGTCATCTCTTGAGTAAAGGGAATGAAGAAAGTCATGAAGAAAAGCATAAACAGAACAGTGAAACCACAACACATTTTAGAAATGAAAATAACGTAAGAGAGCTAGTGTAATGTAGTGGCTAGAGTTGACTCGGCCTGGAGAGATAAGTTTGTATCGTTCCTTGCCCATGAAGTTCGTTGGGTGGCCTTGCCAGTCACTCAACCTAAACTACCCCATTGTTGTAAAGATAAAGTGGGAATAACAGCCATGTTATTGTATTTTTTAGTTTGGAAACTTTCATGATGTCTTTTAAAGAAAAAACAATCCGAAGGCAGGCCACAATAAAACAAAAATAATAATAATACAAAAACAAATGTCAATAACTAAAATTTAACACTTTTAAATTAAAGGTCAGCATAAAACAGAAGAAAACAAGCACAGAATCACCATGCCCCTAACTATTCTAAAATAAGTATAAAACAGGACTTAACTGGAAGAGAATAGCTAGGGGGACAAACATACTTCTTGAGGAAGGGCGTTCCAGAGATAAAGGGCTCCCACTGAAAAGGCTTTATCTCACGTTTGTAGCTACTGGTGGGTCTGAGCCGGGTCTTTATGGCAGGCGTTAAGGTCCAGGCAGACTCCTATGGGTGTTGATGATTCTTCAAATAACTTTGTCCAAAATCATTCAGGCCTTCAAAGATTAATATCTGCATTGGGCTTATAAGTGAATAGGGAGCTAGCACAGCTGATATAAAATTAGTATGATTTGTTCCACTGGGTTAGAGACAAATGCAGGTCATTTCATTTACCTGTTTTGCTTACCGCAGTTTGAATCTGAATATTCTGCAGCTTCTCTTCCCCTTTATTAACTCATTGTTTTGACCATGACCAATATTGTTTGTCCAATATAGAACTAAAATACTGTGCACGGAAAACTGTAGTAATACTTCCAGTGCTTAAAAGTTTTATAAACAGCATCTCCTTAGGGTAACCTTTCACTTAGGGGAAAATAACCTGCACAAAGTTTGTGAAAGATAAATTTGTAAGTGCGTTGATGAGGTTTTATTTAAGAGGTATAGGAGCCATTGTTCTAGCTAGATGTTTAGTTTATCTACATGATGGTCATTTGCCATACATTGGCTTTGTATCCAGAGGTGTTTGTGTGGGTGGGAAACACTTCCCTTTACACAAGATGGAGCTTCTGATGGCACTCCATCCACTACAGGCCATCTCCCTCAAGCTTCTTCTAAGGATTGGCCAGCTCAGACACTATAGGATATGATGTGGGGTCTGCAGTGGGTAGGGCTTGTTGGCAAAAAAAGAAGTGTTTTCCACTTGAGCAACTGCACCTTTGGATGAAAGCCATAGGCTTAATTCACCAATAATACACAAACCATGGTTTGGGTCTCAGGGCTATGCCTTGGGTTCACACATTTCCCTTCCATGCTCAGGGAAGGAAATCTATGGTTTCTGAAACCATAGTAGTTTTCAAATTCTGGTTTGGAGGCAAAATATCACCTGCCCAGTTTTGGATATCATGGCAAAATGATGGTTTTCTTCAACAAAGAAGTGGGGGGAGTAAATTGGAGCATGTAAGCTCAACCTCAAACTAGAATCCCAACAGCTAAAACATAATTTACATGTTGACCAAGTTGCTATGTTAGTTGAACAGTGCAATTATCACAACAAGATGACTGACAAATCTATAGGGCCTATATGTTTATCTTGTCCTCAAAATATAGGCAGATGCATTGTAGTTTGGCCTCCGGTATGTGGTCTGCATTGGTTTGCATTGATAGTGTACATGCCTTCTCTCTTCTGGAAGAGGAGAACTCTTGTGTACATCAGTAGCAGGTTTGGGAAAATTGCAAGTGATTTGTGCAACACTGTTTGTTTTCAACGCTATTCTCAGAGCAATAAAAGCTAATAAAACTGCGTTCTAGGTGTTATATGACTGACAAGGTTTATTCAAATTATGGTAAATTTATCAACTCATAAGATGACTTTATCAGGAATAAACGTTTTACACAGTGCTTCAAAGACTGTTACGCCTAATACATAATAGAACTTTCAAGCTGACTTGGATATTTATGATAACTACAATCAGTTTGCACAAAAAAATTGAATCTACTTTTGGAGTGGTGTACTGTGTCAATTTCAGCATTTAAACTGGATTGGCAGAGCTTGGCCAGTAATCCATGCCTGGATAAACTCTTGAACAAATTCTTGCCATGTGTTGTACATGAGACTGCCTTTGAAGACCTCTCAGAAATTTCAGCTGGTACGAAATACAGTTGTCAGGATACTAGCTAGGGCTGGCTATAGGGGAACATACCTTGCCCTTACAGAGGCTGTCAGCTCATTTCAGGCAAAATTCAAAGTCCTAGTTGTTGCTCATAAATGCTAAATATTTGGGACATAGCTACTTGATTGGCTATCTTCTTCCAAATGCCCAAAACTTTTACTTATAATTGTCGCTGCCCTTTTTTCCGGATCCCCCACCATCTGAAATAAGGGTGGATGGTGACTAGGGAGAGGCCCTCTTTGGTCTTGGAACTTTATATGGAATGTTCTCCCCAGAGAAGCTTTCTTGGCTCCAACATTGATGCCATTTTCAGCACCAGATGAAGATTTCTTAAAATAGCGACCAAGAATTCAAACATATTAATAGCTGTTTTTAATCTCCCCATAACATACAAGTTTTTATTTGTTGTATGCTGCCCTTAGAGTCTTGCATTTGAGTTGTGACCAATAAGCAAATACTCCTCAGAACCAGCTTCATATCTTCAGGAGAGCATAATTCTGAAATATCTTCAGCCTTGTTAAACTCAATGGGTACAGAATAAAATCCTAACTTTAACTGAAATAAAACCTTGTAGGATTGGCATTTGTAAGTTGATTATATAAATGATGCGTGTTTGCAAGGTGCAGGCCATCAGTCTGCCAAAAGATGCTCATGGGTGGTATGGAACAGAGCAAGACACATAAGCCTCATTTAGTACTAGTCGTCCAGTTTCATTGATGCTAAAGGACAAATAGGATGACACTCTAAACATTTTTGCTACTTTGAACACATTCTCAGAATGGGTTATCTGGACTAAAATATGTACTTTAATTTTTTTTATGTTGGTTAGTGGGTTGGCAAGCCTAATGTCCTAGATGCTACCAATGGCTGGTTATAACCATAAGCTATTATTATTTATTATTATTTATTGCATTTATATATCGCCCTATAGCCGAAGTTCTCTGGGCGGTTTACAAAAGTTAAAAACATTAAACATTAAATATCCAATCTACAAAATTTAAAAACCATAAAAAGCATAAAAACAGATTATAAATACCATATCCATTTAAAACAACTATTCTCGGTCAAACAACAACAACAAAAACTCTCAACATATGCTGTTAAACGCCTGGGAGAAGAGAAAAATCTTGATGTGGCGCCGAAAAGATAACAATGTTGGCACCAGGTGAGCTCCGTTGGGGAGATCATTCCATAATTGGTGGGCCACCACTGAAAAGGCCCTCTCCCTTGTTGGCATCCTCCGAGATTCCCTCGGAGTAGTCACTCGGAGGAGGACCTTGGATGTTGAGTGTAGTGTACAGGTAGGATCGTGTCGGGAGAGGCGTTCTGTCAGGTACTGTGGTCCCAAGCTGTGTAAGGCTTTGTAGGTTAAAACCAGCACCTTGAATCGGGCTCAGAAACATACAGGCAGCCAATGCAAGCTATAAACTGTGACTGTGCTAGGCTGGCTGTGATTGGTTGATGAATGGAATGTATGGATTTTTGAATGGTTGAGGGTATGTTTGAGTTGTGAGTGGGTGTTGAAGAGTGTGTGCATAGATCTGGTGTGGTAAGGATGTGCTTGGGAAACTCTCACACAGAGACCCATGGAGGTGATACCTTTATTTATGGTACGGAAACAGCCTTGGTCGCCCTGTATGATGACCTATGTCGGGAAAAAGACAGGGGGAGTGTGACTCTGTTGATTCTCTTTGATCTCTCAGTGGCTTTTGATACCATCGACCATGGTATCCTTCTGGGACAACTGGCTGAGTTGGGAGTGGGAGGCACTGCACTGCAGTGGTTCCGCTCCTACTTGGTGGGTCGGCTCCAGAAGGTGGTGCTTGGGGAACATTGCTTGGCCCCGTGGATTCTCCAGTATGGGGTTCCGCAGGGGTCAGTTTTGTCCCCCATGCTGTTCAACATCTACATGAAACCGTTGAGTGCAGTCATCCGGAGTTTTGGAGTGCGTTGTCATCAGTACGCTGATGACACACAGCTCTATTTCTCCTTTTCATCTTCATCAGGTGAGGCTGTGGATGTGCTGAACCAGTGCCTGGCTGCGACAATGGACTGGATGAGGGCTAATAAACTGAAACTCAATGCAGACAAGACTGAGACGCTGTTAGTGGATGGTTCCGCTGACCGGATGGAGGGTGTTCAACCTGTTCCGGATGGGGTTGCACTCCCCTTGAAGGAGCGGGTTCGTAGCTTGGGGGTTCTCCTAGAACCATCTCTGTCACTTGAGGCGCAGGTGGCCTCAGTGGCACGGAGTGCCTTCTACCAACTTCGGTTGGTGGCCCAGCTACGTCCCTATCTGGACAGGGATAACCTGGCTTCAGTTGTCCATGCTCTGGTAACCTCCAAGTTAGATTACTGCAATGCACTCTATGTGGGGCTGCCTTTGAAGGTGGTTTGGAAGCTGCAGCTTGTGCAAAATGCAGCGGCCAGATTGATAACTGGAACCAGTAGGTTCGAACATATAAGACCTACTCTAGCCCGCTTGCATTGGCTGCCTGTATGTTTCCGAACCCGGTTCAAGGTGCTGGTTTTAACCTATAAAGCCTTACACGGCTTGGGACCACAATACCTGATGGAACGCCTTTCCCGACATGAACCTACCAGAACACTACGTTCAACATCTAAGGCCCTCCTCCGAGTGCCTCCTCCGAGGGAAGCTCGGAGGTCAGCAACAAGAGAGAGGGCCTTCTCTGTGGTGGCTCCCCAATTGTGGAACGATCTCCCCGACGAGGCCCGCCTGGCTCCAACATTGTTATCTTTTCGGCGCCAGGTCAAGACTTTCCTCTTCTCTCAGGCATTTGGCAATATCTGAGGAGCCTGGGTTTATTTTGTTTTGTTTTTGTAGTTTTTTGAAGTGTTGAAGCGGTTTTTAAATGTACAGATTGTGTGTATGTTGTATGTTTCTGCTGTTTTAATTTTTGTATATTGTTTTTAATTGTTTTTAATCCTATGTAAACTGCCCAGAAAGCTTCGGCTATGGGGCGGTATACAAATGTAATAAATAAATAAATAAATAAATAAATTATTCCAGTGATTTGGAGGGAGTTGAGACATCAGAGTAGAATGGGTTACAACTGTTTATACATTGTTCCCCTTCTATCCTCCTCCCCTAGCCCTGGTGTACCCAGCGGCTCACCCATTGAGACTTCCTGTTTGCGATGCTGCTGTTTAACGCCAGGTCGGTCTGCAATAAGACTCCAGTCTCACATGGTTTAATCTGATGTGATTTATTTATTTATTTATTAAAACATTTGTATCCCACCCTATATCATTGGGAGCTCAGGGCGGTGTGCAGATAAAATCAACTGATGTAAAGCAAAAAATAATGTAAACCGCTAAAATGTATTAAATCATTAACAAGATAAAACCAGTAGAAAATTTAAAAACAATTAAAAAGTTAAAACCATGTGCAGCTTTAGCCATCAAAGGCTTTGATAAAAAGCCACGTTTTAACCTGGTGCCAAAACGAAGCCAGCATTGGTGCCAGTCAGGCCTCCATGGGGAGGGCATCCCACAACTGGGGAAAGCCCAGAAACAGCTCTGTAATGTATGTATGTATGTTTCCTGTTGGTGGGACGCAGAGGTGGGCTCCTCCAACAGAGTCCAAATATCGGGCAGGCATATATATGGAGAGGCGCTAAGCCTTGGATGGGTGAGCTGGGTGAATGCACTTGGTGCAGCAATCAAAATAGGTTGGAGGGCCAGTGGGGTTCTGGGAGAGTTGCTGTAGTTTACACCCCACCTTGAAGCGGGCCTTGGGGGGGGGGTTGCATTTAGTGTTTGACCATAGAGACAGTTTGGGGATGTTGCTGGTGTACCGCCCTCCCTACTATCCAGTGACCACCCTGATGAACTGGCAGTGGTGGTCTGAAATGTGATGAGGTCAGGCAGGTGCCAACGCTGCTGTTTCTGGCACCTCCTGAAACATCTATTTCAGGAAGCCTTCCCTGACTGACCAGCCATGGTTTTTATCAGTATTCCGGTTTTCTAAAATAATAATTCTTAATATTAAGTTTTATTCTTTGATTTTACCTTTTAACTTTTATTGTTCACTACTGTGGAACCTGCCTAGATGTGGAGCTTCTATATACATGTTGTAAATAAATAATGATTTTAAAAATATTTTGTTGACAGGTGTGATAGATACATTCTGGTTGATAAAAATCAATAATTAAAAAAAAATGTATCAGATTTTAAAATTTATATTGGAAAGAGCCTAGGAAAGAGCCACGCATACTAATTGTACACCTTCTAATTATACTCTATGAATATGTTAACCACAGTTTATGGAGATGGGAGATAACCTGATCAGTCCTATTCTGCACTGCAGGTGGTGTACAGAAATGCATACTCTCTCTGTCTCTGTCTCTCTCTCTCTCAAGGCCTTGCCTCTAAGTGCAAAGATAGCGAAGGTCAGTGAATTGAGAATTTGGGCAGATGTAGTAGATCTGAATAAGGAGGAGGAGTTTGGATATAAATAGAAGAGATAGGCGAATGGAATAGAAAGTGAAACCAAAAGTGAACAGAACAGATCCTGAGGAAACTTCTGTTACATGTTCCACTGTGGAAGAGAAATATCTAGCATGGCAGCAGCAGGCCTTAAAAGTGACCCGATTTGGAAATATTTTGTTTCTATACCTGCTGTAATTGAGATTGCATAAATTGTATTATTAGAAAATCTTTACATTTATTTTAAAACCGAAAGGGTTAACCATTCACCATGTCCGTGTTTTGGTAACGTTGTTTGTTGAAGAAGAAAACTAATCAGAAGAATAAACAATCATATTAGTACTGTTTGGTGGTGGTGGTGGTGGTGATTCTGGCACATAATGACCAAAAAACCATGATTAATTGAACAGTTGAAGCTGGTTTGTCTCCTGAAAATTTCATTCTGCTTTAGTATTAAAATGATCAAATTATCACCCCATTTATTGATGAAAATTAATCTGAAGAGAATTCAGAATAATTGCTTAGTGTGTACCTACCTTCTAATGAAACCTACCTCTCTGAATATGTATCAAGATTATATTAAACAATATTGTAGTTCTACTAAAAATGATGATTAAATAGAATCGTCCTCACTAGTGATTTAAACTGTGATTTAAATTATTAAAATTGAGTCCTTTAGAGAAGTGATTTAATCATGATTTAAATCAATTTGATTTAAATCGCATCAGCCCTTCTGTTTTTAGTGGCAACATTCTGTATTAGTTGAAGGTTCTTTTTTACTACCTTCAAAGGTAGCCTTCATTTGAGCCTCCAGGGATCATGACGAAATGGGAACAGAGTGAATTATTTATTATACCAACTTTCCTCCAAGGAGCCCAAGGTGGTGTACATGATTCCCAGAACAACCCTGTGTGGTAGGTTAGGCTGAGAGTCAGTGACTGGCCAAAGTCACCTAGTGAGCTTCATGACCAAGCGGGAACTTGAACCTGGGTCTTCTGAATCCGAGTCCAATGCTCTAACCATTAAACCACACTGGCTCCCCATTTGCTATGCAGTTATAAGCCTTCAAAGTTTGTCCAGGTCATTTTCTGTGATAAAGTGTCTACTTAAAGCAGGGGTAGGCTACGTTGGAGGGGGTGACCAGCTCTCATACGCCGCACTTGTCCTGTTGCTAATTCGGAAGTGGCAAACCCTGGCTACTTTTCACTGAATGTCAGTGGCAAACCACCGTGGAAGGCCAAAACACCAAACTGAGCTTGTTTTCAAGACAGATTTGTCCATTTTAGCCTTCTGCAGTGGTTTGCCACTGAGATACAGCAGCAAACCTCCATATGCAGCAGGGGCCGGATGCATCTTGTGTCGTTCACCCTGACTTCAAGCATCACTATATAGTCTCACCAACTGGTGATGTCAAAAGCAATTTCATTTAAACTTTGGAATGATCTGTAAAGTAACACTTATCTCTGCATGGCTTCAGCTTTATGTGGGAGCAGAGTCTACTCTGTTATCATCCCTGCCTTGATATGAACATGTGATTATTAGCTGACATGATTTTCTTGAATAGCTTGAAGGGATCAGTCATGCCTGCGTAGTTGAAGAATTTTCTTCCACTCCTCATCAAATGCCACAAGTTAGCTGCCTCGTGTTGATCTTTTAGGTGGAATGTATGTTGCTTTTTGTCATACCGCAGTCAGTAGAAAGTAATCTTGCTGCCCCCCTCACCTCCACTGCAATACCATCCCGAGTGGCCCGTAAGAGTGACTTTCCGGTGGTGAGGAGAAATGACCTGTTTGGATTAAACCGCATTAACTTCCTTCTTTCAGAGGTAAAATTATCAAATGAGCAGGTAAATATAAAATGTAACGGTTGCCATTTTTAAGTGTGAAAAGGAGGATTCTGGGGTGGGGGCGGCACAGACCACATACCTCTGACTTAGCATAATATAGCTATATTTGAAATATTAAAAGGTGGCCTAACTCAGCTGAATGTCCATAATTAGGAGTGGTTCTCATCATAAGCCCTTGATCTATATAACAATTGAAAATAATGTAAAGTTTTACAAAACTGTCATCCATTAACCAGTTCCTTTTTCCTCTCTCCTTCCTATAGGAACGTCAAGGCCGTGTCAAGTAAAACACTAGGCCCTTCCACAAGGACTGCAGCAGGGACGTTGCATCTTGGATATCTTTCAGAAAGGAAGAAAAACGACACCAGAGAGAATTAGGACTTAATTCATTGACTTCATACAAACTCTTATAAACTTACAGTTTAAAAAACGTATTGGAATTTCACAAGAGACTTAGGACTTAAAAAACAAAAACAAAAAAATCCCCTTCTAGGTAGAGTAGAGGTGAAAACTGTCCCCTTTCTTTTGGCTTTGGTTGTGATTTCAGAGCATATGCTTTGTTTTTTGTCTTTTTACTATGTTATCGGATTTTAAAGTCCGCAAGTGGCATATGCCTTTTTTTTCCTCTAATTTTTTTAACCTGCTGCTTCCCTGGTTTCTGGCCTTCTGAACTCCTCTTCCCCTGGTTTTTTTTTTGTTTTGGACATTTGCACTTGGAACACCGAGTTGTGACTTTCTTTTGGACATCCACCATGGAAAGTGGGATGAGTAACTTTTTTCCATGGACTGAAAGCGGAATTCTATGAAGAATTTGAGGGGTTTTTTTATGCCTAGAAGATTTGAATGGAATTTGTCTACAAGGTCGTGTCTGAGGGGTGGTTCATTTTCTCAAAAGTCAAATACGAAGAGTCCTAAGAAATGTTCTGTTCTTGTGCATTATATGGATTACAGATTAAGTCTGGCTTGATTTGATTTGAAGGCTGAGAACAGTGATAAAAACTTGTTTGTTTACAGGAAAATTAATTTTGGAAGAAAGAAATATATTGTAAACTGTGTAGTGAATGTTTCTTCAGTTTTCTTGTTAAGCCAATGAGGAATGGGCGCTGCCTTTCTTTCACCATTAATCACTTCTCAATAATAAACGTGAGATCCTGTTGAGCATCATTTCTCGGCCCCTTAGTTCTTAGTGTGTAGGCTACTGCTTTAATGCTTGTACATAGCAGTGAGGAGGCTGCATATGAGGAATAAATGCAGGCATATTGAGTTATAACAAGGCTTTCCAGCTTCTGGTTCATTGGCTAGTTCTGGTCTTTCTCAATTAAATAACTGAGCTGTTGCCCTACCATTATCAGAACACCAAAGCTGATCTTAGCTATCAAGCAAGTAGCATTCATTTCGTATGTGTTTTTGTATTGACAGGCCAGGCATTTTATAATCCCACACCCAGTTTACATTGCAGTAGTGGTCTCTTGGATATTAAGGACTGGTTTTGTTGGTGGAATGGGGCATTTTTGCTTATGTGATGATGAACTGTGTGGTTTGGTTGGTGGGAAAAAAACAACTGTCTCAAGCATGTGGCACTGTGGGTGATGCGGCGGAGGTTCATTATCACTGTATCACATCTGGGCAAACTTGACACATGGAAGGAACAATGCTAGTGTCTTGGGCTTCCTGCGTCATTTAGGTTAAAGCTCTATCTGTTTAGGTTGCCAGTTGAAATAGTGTATCAAGGACCAAGGGAGATACCATTGAGATACCATGACAGAAATATCACTAATATTGGGCTAGACTAGATTAGAGCTGCTGTTCAGTAAAAAAGGATGTACGGAGTTGCTGCTTGTTCCTTTGTGCTTTGTACTAATATGGCCTCCGCTAGTTTCTTGTCTAGGCAGACAGATTTCGTTTTTTCCCAGTTACCCAAATTTGGTGTGACATGCAGTATAGGGTGGCATGCACTCAGGTGAGTAGATGAAAAGACTCTCCAAATAATATATGCAGGGTTGTTCTTGTAAAAGTCTGCAGAAATTTGACAGCGACTCAACCCCCAAGTCTAGCAACAGAACTAAAACTATAGGTTGTCACAGATTTCTGCTCAACGTGCTATGTAAACTTTAAAACAGGTCTTGTTTGTTTGACCATTCTGCTTTCTCTCCCCTTACAACAAAACCTAAAGACAACAGGATAAATACAGGATAAATGCACATGAGACCCTGCGCTGGATATCCCTGGGGGAGGGAAGGAGAGAATTAACCATTTGTGGTTGGTGCTGAACTAATAAGTAATAGATGTTCTTTTTTAAAAATAAATAAATAAATAAAAGAAGCAGAAATGGGTGCTTCCCAAAAGATCATTGAGGTTCTTGTGTAATTCACATTTGCCACCCTCTCTTCACACTTTCCTTTGCCTATTTTGCTTGTCAGTCTCAAGATTCGTCTTGGTTGTCAAATCTCCTTTTTAGCTAACTGCACATAACCCAAATGGTCTCTGTTTTGGCTCTTAAGCCCGAGAGAGATGTGCTGGGCAAGGTATGGTCTGTGTGGCACCTTTTGTTCCTCGTGGGAATCCCAACTTTCCTTAAGAAATTAGCTTGGAAAACAACCATAAAGAAATGAATTGTTCTACAATTTTCTGGGGCTGCCGTAATATTTTTTTGGCTCTTCAGCAAAACAATTGCAGAATATTGTAGACTTTTATAGATTTGAAAATGTTAAATTCTAAAATTAAAATTTATAGTTTTATTTTTTTAAAAAAACCATATATACAGATTTTAAAATATGAAACATTTTGGTATAAAACACCAGCTTCAATCACAAATAAGAATATGCTACAATATGGTGACTGAAGTTGGTGTTCTATACTGAAACGTTTCACATTTTAAAATCTCTCTTAAATTTTTTTAAAAGATATAACATTCTAATTTAATTTAATTTTAGAATTTATTTTTTTAAATTTTTTTTATGAAAAAGTATAATCTGGATGTGCTCCTTGTTCGGAGTGCTGTATCATGTGGATCGCATTGTCTGTATATTTGTTGAATATTGTAGAATTATTTATTTTATTTATTGCTGCTCTATCCTGCCTGCCTTCTATGATAGAATTCAAGTTGATGTCTCTTCTAGGCACTAAATAGATATACTTAGATATACTTAGCTTCAGCAAAGTTGATGCATCATGGACATTCACAGTGCATAGGCCTTTATGAGATATGTCATCTGTTATGTCCCATATTCATAACCACAACATTGGATGCAAAGGAGGTATTCATATTAGCTTTAGCTCTCTATTTCTTAACCTGTTTCACTTGTAGATCTACCGCATGCTAAATGTCTTTGCCTTTTGTGCCTTGAAGCCATTGAGTCTCTTGCTTCCCTGTTAACGAGTTCTGTTTCTTCACTTGCCTCTGTGGGGCACTGAAGCGCCTGGTCTGAGATGTCCCTGTGAATACTTATTTTAAGAAAATTAATAGTGAAGAATCACTATCGCAGTTCCAAAGCTACATGAAGTAAAGTGTATGTTTTTTCAGTCCTGTCAAATGGGTTATTTGAATGGTTTCTGCAAAAGGCATTGCCTGCCATGGAATCCTTGACATGTAGAGAGGAAAACTTTGGAATTGTGCATTCCATGCCATTGTCAGCAATATGGCTAGTGTTGAAGGGGCAATCAAGCATGGACAAGTTCTAACCAGGGCATGATAGGACGACCGACTGAACTTTTTGAGCTCTATATGGCAACCAAGGTTAGCTTTGTGTTCTGTTAGCCTTTCTTGGGCATCTTTTGCAAAATATGTGGCCTTTTGATTAGAATGTGTAGGCAAGGCTGGGCCCCTATTCATAAAAATCTCTATAGCTAAAAAAAGAAGTCGCTTGAAAGAATCATGCATGCTGGAAACAAAGCCCCGTGAAGAGAGACTGAAAGAACTGGGCATGTTTAGCCTGGAGAAGAGAAGACTGAGAGGAGACATGATAGCACTCTTCAAATACTTGAAAGGTTGTCACACAGAGGAGGACCAGGTTCTCTTCTCAATCTACCCAGAGTGCAGGACGCAGAATAATGGGCTCAGTTACAGGGAGCCAGATTCCAGCTGGACATCAGAAAAAACTGCCTGACTGTTAGAGCAGTACGACAATGGAACCAATTACCTAAGGAGGTTGTGGGCTGTCCCACACTAGAGGCCTTCAAGAAGGAAGCTGGACAGCCGTCTGTCAGGTTTGCTTTAACATGGATTCCTGCATTGAGCAGGAGGTTGGACTTGATGGCCTTATAGGTCCCTTCCAACTCTACTATTCTATGATTCTATGGACGTTGCATGTAGCGAGAAAGAACTGACTTCTGAACTCTTAAGAAAGTTTCCAAGAAGCATATGATCAGAGTGATGTGTATGTTATGCAGCTCCACTGCACCAGTGCAGAAGTTTAACATCAGGCAAATTAGAAAAAGAAATTTGCGTTTCTAGGCCTAGGATTGCAAATATAGACTTGGAGTACATTGGGGCGGAGTGGAGTCCATGGGAAGGAAGGACAAGGGTGATTACTAGTTGTTGGGAGGTATGGCTTGGTGAGTGCCCTTTATCTTTCCTTATGAATAGCAAAACATATTTATATATTTTGTAGATTCATACCCCATCTTTCAATTGAATAATTCTCAAGGTGGCTTATGACAGGTTATAACAGCACCCGTCACAAAACACTCCCTCCCCACATCAGCCTGTCTTCTGGTTGATGGATGGGGCTATGACACATTTCATTTTGGTTTTGCAGTCTCAGGGGGACTGGCAGTTGGAGCAGAGTGTTCTTCCCTGCCAGAAATCAAGGTCCCTACTTCCAAAGGATGGAATCAAGCTGGCCTTTCCCCACGCCACGTTTTTCCTGAAGGTAGACGGTGCAGCCTTCTAGTGGCCATTGGCCCCCTGGCCAATGGATGGGCTTGAGTGTTATAAACTAGTAGGGCTGCCACCTGAATAAAGAAACCATACTGGATTGATTGTATTGAGTTCTGTTTGATTAAGTTTGTCTATGAATAAAGATGATAACTCTGGAGTGAAAAGTATACTTAGTTTTTAGAAGATTCACGTGGGTGTGGTAGCAGGCATCCTCTTAGAAGAATCATTCATTTCTTCCTGTTGCCTGTATGAAGAGGGGGATGCCTTTTGTAAGGCGGTGTTTGCTTATTCCAATTTTTTGTTTTTGAAGTAATAAGCATCTGCTGCCCTATTAATTAAGGGCATCCTCTTGGTTACTCAGAAGGTTTTAAATCAGTGTCCAAGTTGGAGCATAGGAAGCTGCCTTATACTGAGTCAGACCCTTGGTCCATCTAGCCCAGTATTGTCGACACATACTGGCAGCGTCTCTCCAGGGTTTCAGGCAGGAGTTTTTCCAGCCCTACCTGGAGATGCTGGGGATCCAACCTAGGATTTTCTGCATGCAATGCATGTCCTCTATCAAAATGTGCTATGGCCTGTACCCTAGTTCGTACATAATAAATAGTTGCCAGGACTGCTGAAAGGGAGATGGCATGCAAAATGTTTTCCCCCAAAGTATCTTGGGATGGTCAGGGAAAAGGCATGAGTGTATAAACTGTCAGAGGGTAGAAGCTAGGTACAGTAATCTGGATTTTGTGGAAAATTTTGAATTTAGGCTAATTTGCAAGGGAGGGCACATTGGACTCCCTGGAACCTTCCAGGGGCTGCCTACCTCTCCCACCGCAGCCCCTGGCCAAAACTGGAAGTGGTTGCGTGGTTGTTTTCCTAGTGCTTCTGGGAATCCTGCAGTGTGGCTGAGGTGGGGGCATGCCACGGAGGCAGCCTTCCTGGTGGTGGTGCACTAAACTTCCCATCAGGCTGCCCTAGAGAGTGGTCTAATTTGGCGTATTTATTTTCCTTGTATTTAGTAAACAACAAAGTACCCCGTGTTATTTTTCTTGTCCCAATACACCTGAACTATTTGACCTGAAATATTTGAGGTGGGGAAATTAAAGCACACTTACTGTGATTTAACTGTTACATAATGTACAACTTCGTATTACTGCTTACTGTCAAAGGCCCCAACCTGGGTTTGGAGGTGTGTCAACCAGTTCTGGATGGGGTTACACTCCCCCTGAAAGGCTGTGCTCGCAGCTTGGGGGTGCTCCTGAATCCGTCGCTCCAAATGACAGCTCAGATAGATGCGACGGCCAGGAGTGCCTACTATCAGCTTCGGCTGATACGCCAGCTGCGCCTCTTCCTAGAGTTGGAAGACCTAAAGACGGTAGTGCACGCGCTGGTAACTTCGAGGCTTGACTTCTGCAATGCGCTGTACATAGGGCTACCTCTGTGCCTATTCCGGTAACTTCAACTAGTTCAAAATATGTCAGCCAGCACTGGTACACCTAGGGGTGACCATATCACACCAGCTTTAAAATCTCTCTACTGGCTGCCAATTAGTTTCCGGGCAATGTACAAAGTGTTGGTCATTAACTTTAAAGCCCTACATGGTTTGGGTCCAGGTCACCTGCGGGATCGCCTTCTCCCATACAATCCGCCCCGCACGCTCAGGTCCTCTAAGAAGAACTTACTACAGTCAGCCAAGACTAGGCTGACAACTGTTACCCAGAGGACCTTCTCTTCTGATGCTCCCAGTAGTGGAATGACCTGCCGGGAGTGATCTGCCAACTGACCAGTCTTCAAGAATTTAAAAGAGCTATAAAGACTGATCTCTTCCGGCAGGCCTACCCAGATGAATTTTAAGTGTTTTATTGGTATTTTATTGGTATTTTAATGATTTCTTGGTTTTATGTGCTTTTAATCAGTTTTGTGTATTTTATATTTGATGTTGTTCCCCGCCTCGATCTGGAGGGAGAGGCGGGTAATAAATATATTATTATTATTATTAGAAATGTAAAAATTTAAAGTCAATAGCATGTACTTCCCTTCCACTGTTTAAATTTAAGGACAAGACAACAGTACTGAAAACTGTTGACATACTAATAAAGTTTAGCATCCCCAAGAACCGTATGATACCCTGACAACTGCACATCTATTTCAACAGAGTTCAACTCTCTTCAAATGAGGTGGTTGGGGGCACCTTCAATTTCACAGTCACTACTTATTAGTTCTGTTTCACACTGAGAAATCTGTGTATTTCAATGACATAAAATCTCACACATTTGCTGGGGAAAAGCATCTGAAAAAGACATTAATTACAACTTTGAAACTGCCATGCTTGCCTAATATGGCATTTGCAAATGGCATCCATTCACTGTTTTTAATGAACTTAAGAAATGGAAAATTTTCTGCGGAAAAATAAAGCACTGGGGGAAAAAAATCAGTTTTGAAAACTGTTCCGTGGAAACTTTTCTGTCTCACTTTGTTGGCTATGGACTGGTGGCCGAGGGAGTGAAAGGTCATAGAAAGTTGGGCATGGAGACTGAATGCCACAGAGGCAGGAATTAACTGGAAAGCTGTGGGAAAAGTTAAAATCTGGATTTTTGGTGGCACATCTGCCTAGAGTCTGACGGAAAGAAGGTTGCCACCTGGCTGCTTTAATTCAGTCTAGAATGGTGGGTAAGCCTGCAAATTTTAGAATTTCCCCTTTAAATTCTTGATGTGCCCAAATGTAGTGGTAGCTGCTCCCCTCCTCCTGGCATATTTCTGATTATCCTTTGTAATGAGGGCTATAACTGTTGTCTTGTTCACGTGCCCTGAACCGAGCCTGCATTGACCATATGCCCATATGCCCAGCAGGTGGAGAAGGCAGCAATGCATCGTTGGGTCTCTGCTATGCCCACAGCCCAACTTATGATGCCTTTTTGGTGCACGTGTCTATGTGTGCGATTTGCACCATCGTATTTCCAGTTTTGTGCCAAAGCACTATTAAATGAGGCTGGGTGGTATGTAGGCAGCCTTGGTTTCCGGTACATGTTTCTCAGAGCTAAGGCAAAAGAGCCACTCAAAACTGCTCCTCCTTGTAACCTCGTCTAGACTTGCTTTGTGTTGCTGCTGATAGAACGTGTTCCAGCTTACTTGCGGTTTTGTTGAATTCAACTGGAAGATCAAAGAACTCCAAAACACTTAGCAGTAAAGTGGGTTGTGTGTTCGAGGCAGAACGGACTGACCTTCCCACCCACACCCACCCCGCCTGGCTGCATTTTCCTCAGTGTTTTTACCGGCCACAGCATAATGGGAATAATACAAAGACTGAGCTCATCAGATGCCGTCAGTGTTTCTTTTAAGTACTGTGCTCCCTTTAGCGCAAGAATGCATTTTCTGACAGGCCGCTTGTCAAAATGGCGATCTTTCTCCAAATGGTTTTCTCTAGGTTACTTTTGTATGTTACAGTCAAAGACAAAGGCTTTCCATTTAGTTCAGAGGGATTTGGGCTGGGGATGCTGGGAGTTATAGTCCCAATACAGGTTGGGGAAGGCTGCCTTATACAGGCACTGCCTATCAGTACATCCAAATTCTGAGCTGGATCGATTGAATAGCTGCCTTAGGAAGCTGTCATTATAACATCCTATAAAGGATATTCAGTCTGAATCCTGATTTAATGCTGAACTTGCATATGTGACATGGCCATCACAGATCAATTGCTGTCTCATGGACAATGTTCACCTGCCCATGTACATGTGAGATCATGCATTCAACTGTAAGTGGAATTGTGTTGTCACGTACCGTGCATTCTTATGAATCGGTTCTTACAGTACTAGGCAAGAGAACTTGCCATTTTGACATATGTTTTAAGAGCTTATTTCATATTCCAGCTCATCCCCAAACTATTGCATTCATCAGATAATAGGTTCTTGTTTAGGGAAGCCATGGTTTGGACTGGCAGGTATTGAAAAAGTTGCATGCTTTGAGGGGTTTTTTTGGTGGTCTCTATGCAGTCCAAATGATTGCTATGATTGGGTTCTGCATCTGCACAGGCCAATTTCAGAACTTTAATTGAGACCTGTAGTCAGGGAGCAGGCTGTTTTAACTCTTGCCTTTGAGTAAAGAAAACTGACTTCTCTGAGCATGTTTTGGGGATCGGGGCAAATTCCATCCTGCGTAGTTCTCTTCGGACCATTGCCATGGTTACATCTAGGACTTTCTCTGAGTGTTCTGCCTCTACAGATCAAGCTTTTGTGTGTGTGTGTGTGAAAACCAGGGTTGGGACTGGCACAACTATTGAAAGGAAAATGATGGTGGAGGCCATCCATGGCTACTTGTGCTGATGACTATGTGCTACCTTCAGTATCAGAGACAGTATGCCTAGAATACCATTTGCTGGGGATCGTGGGTGGGAGGGTGCTGTTGCATTCATGTGTTGCTTGTGGCTTTGCTGTGAGCAGCTGGTTGGCCACTGGGTGAACAGAATGCTGGACTAGATAGACCCTTGGTCTGATCCAGCATGGGTCTTCTTATGTTCTTATGGTGTGGCTATAAGGAAGGAGGCATGGAAGATTACTACTTCATGGTCTTCTTGCCATTGTACTGATGGGATCTCCACCGGCACAAATCTAGCTTTGGAAGCTTCTATCAAGGGGAGGGTTGGGGAACCTGTGGTCCTCCAGACTTTGTTGGACTCCAACTCCCATCACCCTAACCACTGGCCATGTTGGCTGCGCTGGTGGAAGCTGGAGTCCCAACAATATTAGGAGGGCCATGGATTCCCCATCCATGAACTAGAGGAGCCTTCCCCAACCTGGCACCCTCCAGACCTGTTGGGACTGCAGCTCTCATAATACCCAGCCAACATTGGCCATGGGAATTATGGGAGTTGCAAAGGAGGCTGTTCTAGAGCTTTAGTCAGAGAACTGAAGCTCACTCCCTTTTATTTTCTCTACAGGGGAGAGGTGCCTAAATTGGCATGTCCTAACAGGCAAGGTGAGCGCTTGAGGTCTTTCCCATCATCTGCTCCCTAGGTTCCTTTTACCAGGGATTGAACCAGTGGAGCCTGGTGGCTCCAGTTTCAGTGGGGTTGTGAATCCATTCTGGGTTTCAGTCTGAACCAATCAGTACTCCAAAGGAGCTATCCAAAAATATGGCCAAAATGGGTCCAGCACCATGGATAGCTCTTTTAGAGTTTTGGCTGGTTGTGACTGAAACCCAAAATGGATTCACAGCCCCACTAAAATTGGAGCCACAAGCCTCTGCTGGCTTGAGACAGGAACCTTCTGTGTTACCAAGCAATTGCTTTACCTCTGAAGACTGACTTCCTCTGTAAGAAACCATAGTTGCACTTATCACAATCCTTTGGATTATATATGGATCAAAAGTGAGCCATCTGCAGTTCCTCTTATGTTGGCAGGATATCTATAAAACTAAAAATAAATAGCATAAGGCCTGGGTTGTCTTACCCCATTTTTAAAATTTATTTTTATTTCTTAAGTTCACTTATTCAAAATCACTTAATACATAAACATCCAGGGCAGATCTTCTCAAAGCATTTTACATCAGACCAATATAAGAGAGAGAAATACTTGTATCCATTTAAAATATTTATATACTGCCTTTTATGGTGTTGTACCAGTGCTGCTTTCGAAACGCAATGATTTTTTTTTAAAAAAAGCACCCTAATGAAACCACAACGAACTACCTACAAAAAAAGCAGAAGATACATAAAATTGGCAGCTACACTACCTGGTTCCATCAATTTGTTTGAAATGCCTGGGTAGTAGCAACAGTAGAAAACCCAGCAGTCAACAGAAGATAAGCCAGATATGGCTATCAGCTGACGAAAAGTCTTTTAACGATGCTGAAAGGATAATTGTCCTGGATTTAGATGAGTCTCTGCAGGGAGACCATTTTTGAAGTGGAGGAGCATTCCCTATGTTGGGTCATCCCCTACCTCACCTGAGATCAGAGGTGGGCAACCCTGCGTCCCTTGCAGGTAAAAAAAGTTGCCTACCCCTGTGACCTTAGATTGCAGCTGGCGGTAGACTTCAATAAGTGAGTGAGTTGTGGATCAGGCGGCTTTGCATTGATTTTAGATTTATGGCTATCTTTGCTTCCAAAATAAATTCCCTTGCCCTCCTGGTTTCCTAAAGTATCCAATGTATGGACGTACTGTCTATTAAGATGTGTCCTATCTAGGCCTATGCGGATCAATTTTCTGGTGCTTTTTGCACCTGCATTTTTACCCCTGTATCCTTCTCTTGTCTAGACACCTTTCCTAATAAACCCTCAGGTGGTGGGTGCACTGTGAAATGTTTTAATGTAAGCACATTCTTTGCAACAGTAATGGCCAAATGCATGTTAAGTTGCATTGGTCTGTAACCAGGTTTGGGAAGAGGCAAGTAGCTCCTGAGGGGATGGGTCCCAGGGATGTTGAGAAATCCACAAAGAATCAAATGAGTTTGGATTCCAATGAACAACCTGCAGATTCTGCAGCCATCGAGCATTTCCCAAGTCATACTTCTGCAAACTTGTGGACCAGTTTTTTTTTTACTTTCCAGAATTTTGTGCAAATTTAACCATAGAAATATATGTCAAAAAAATAAACTACCAGCAGAAATTTGCGCATTTCCACCATAGGTTAAAGCATGAGAATATGTGTTTTGTGGGGGATTTGTGCATTTTCACAAGTGCAAATTCAGAAAATGGGGGGGGGGGGGAACAGACCGTGGATCGAAAGGCTCCTGCAAAACCAGGTGGAACGTCTTTTTTGAAATCCGTACATCCCTAACATTGGGGCCCTTGGCCTGAAGAAGAGCAGTGCCCCCCTTTCCCCATTTTAGACAAAGAGCTCAATACTGTGCTCAGGTGTGAAGGGCAAGAAGATTAGGATGCAGCTACATAGGGGAGGTTGAAGTAAGGTGGCAATATCATCCCATCTAATAGCAAACATGGGTGGTCACGTGCCAATCAGTTTAGAAAAGAAATGGGGCCTCCTTAAAAGTAAGGTGATGGCTTCTACATTCTTGTGGGACTTCCTAAGTATAGAGAAGTCAAGGTTCCTTCTGTTTCCTGGACCTCTTAAGCAACTCTTTAAGGATCTCTTGTTTCTTTAAGAGTCCCACCTTCCTTCTTTTTACCTTCTCCTTCCCAATAACATGGGCTTTAGGTTGTACACGTGGGGTGAGTGACACTCCAGACCCTTGTGGCTTAATACAACAGTTTACTAGTAAACTAAAACAAGTAAATTACACTTAAATGTACAGTGCCTTGCATAAGTATTCACCCCCCTTTGACTTGTCCACGTTTTCTTACATTACAACCTGGAATTAAAACGGAGTTAATTGGCAGGTTTACCATTTGTGGCAAGACTTGAAAATTGCTGTTCACCAACGGTCCCCATCCAACGTCACAGAGCTTGAGCAATTTTGCCAAGAACAGGCAAATCTTGCAGGATCCAGATGTGCAAAGCTGGAAGACACTTACCCCAAAAGGCTCACAGCTGTAATTGCTGCCAAAGATGCTTCTGCCAAGTATAGACCTATGGGGGTGAATACTTACGCAACCAACAAATGCCAGTTTGTTTTTGTTTAATTACCTTTTGTGCCACAAGAAAATATTTTGCACCTTCAAAGTATTAAGTATATTGTGCCAATCAAATGGTAATAATAATAATAATAATAATAATAATAATAATAATTTATAGCCCACCTCTCCCTCCGGATCAAGGCGGGAAACAACAATAAATATAAAATACAAAGACCACAAAGTAGATGAGTTATTAAAAACAAATAAAAACCAATACATCATTAAAAACATCTTAAAATTCAACTGGATAGGCGTGCTGGAAGAGAGCAGTCTTCATGGCTCTCTTAAATTCATGAAGACTGCTAATTTGTCTAATCTCCGGCAGGCCATTCCACAGTCCGGGAGTGGCAGAAGAGAAGGTCCTCTGGGTAACACTTGTCAGCCTAGTTCTGGCTGATTTGAGTAAGTTCTTCCCAGAGGACCTGAGTGTGCGGGGCGGATTATATGGGAGAAGGCGATCCCGCAGATAACCTGGACCCAAACCATGTAGGGCTTTAAAGGTAATAACCAACACTTTATACTTCGCATGCCAATTAACTCTGTTTTAATTCCAGGTTGTAATGCAACAAAATGTGGACAAGTCAACGGGTTTGTGTGTGGATACCTATGCAAGGCACTGTTCTTGTGGGCAAAGCTACAATGTCCGATCTTTTACAAATTAATTAGCACACAGCCTGCTCCTTTTTGTTTTGTCTTTTTGCTTTGGTGTGACAACGCCATCCCAAAATGGGAGTAAACCCCAAGCCAGAATAACCAAGGGCCGTAGCCTGCTTGGGCCACAAGAATGTGCTCTAGAGTGCTCTAGCTTTGGTCGCTGGTGCAAGCATGCTGTCAGTTCCAAGTTGCCCGAGGTAGAAGTGTAGCATCGCTTGACTCTCCTGCCATGGTCTCAGGTGGTTCTGCTGCCTCAGCCACCTGCTCTGCAAACTGTGTAGCTCTCTGTGCTTCTGGGCAAATGCACCTTTCTTCAAGCTCCCCCTCCCTTTCCTTTTGAGTTGGCCAGTTTCCCCTCTTCGTTTTAAGGCCCTGTATTCTAATTATTTGTTACATTTATATCCCAACTTTCTTCCAAAGAGCCCAAGGCAACGTACATAATCCTCTCCATTTTATTTCCATGACAACCCTTTGAGGTAGGTTAGGCTAAAGTCGGTGACTGGCCCAAAGTCTGCCAGTGAGCTTCATGACTAAGTGGGAACTAGAACCTGGATCTCCTAGTCCAGCACCCTAACCACTAGATCACATTGATTTATGATCATATTTTATATCCTCACCTTTCTTTCATCACGAAAGTCAAGCTGGCTTACATGGGATTCCCAGGTGGTCTCCCATCCAGGCGTTCGCCAGACCCAGTCCAGCTTATCTTGACAAGGTAGTTGCATCATATGCCATCATACCACATGCCTCTTTTTCTTTTCATATTGGCATCTCCTCCTCCTCCTCCTGATTACCTTTTCATTTTGCAGAGTGACATTGCTATCCTTTTACTGGGACTGTTTGATCGGTCACTTTGATTTGGTTTTTATACTATAAACCATGTTGTCTGTCCTGCAAATTGCACGAAAAGCAAACCACCATTTTAAAAAGCTGTACTGTGCATAAGAGGCGCAAAATAAATCATGTCAATCAGAAGAGCAGAGCTGTCATAGCACTAAGTAGATATTTATTAATTTTTTACTTTTTAGATTTTTTTTTAAAAAAAGGCTGTCTTCCTGTAGGGAAGTTTCAACGTGGCAAACAAGTATACTTGAATTAGAATAACAAACCCAAATAGTGACATTTAAAATGACACAAAAACAGCATCAAAAAACAGTCCTGCCAAGATGTAAACAAAACTAGTAGTTAAGCCAACTACAGTATAATCAAACACCAGGAGTCTGTTGGAACAGGATAGATTTTGCCTGGCACTTAAAGGATAATGGAGGTGCCAGATGGAACTGCCAAGGGAAGGTGTTTAGCTGTAGAAAGTGATACCTTGAATACAGTCCCATATTGATTTCCATCACATCCATTCTCCAAGGAGCTCAGGCAGCCAACATCCATTGTTTTTCCTGCCTATTTCATCCTCACATCAACCCTGTGAGGTAGACTAGTAAGAGTGTGCGAGAGCGTGTGTGTGTGTGTGAGAGAGAGAGAGATTGAGAGAGAGAGAGACTGGCTGAGGTCATCCAGTGCATGTGGAGATTTGAATCCTGCTCTTGCCAGGCTTATCCTATCCTGGCACTCTACCCACTACAACACACTGTCTCTCCAGCTTTGTGGCAAATGGCACGTCCAACAGTACTATAACACCCGTCCCCCATTTACAGGTCTCCTCACTCTCATCTCTCCTGACTTTTTTGAACTCATAATTGGATCCCTCTTCAAAACTAGTTTGGTCTTTGCTATCAGTGAGACTTGAGCCTAAAGGTTCATTTGCATGCAACTGTGACAAATCATGGGTTAATTATCCCTCAGTTTGCTGAGTTGTGTGCTGTGTTCAAGACACTTCCAATTTCAGTAAGCAGCCTCCAATCAGGTTGTTTTGTGAGGAGCTCTTGCCAGAGGGCCCCTGCTGGGATGTGGGCCCTTGGCCAGAGCCCAACAATGCCTACACTTGACACTGGCCCTGAGCAGGATAAAAGGTCGTATGTAGCTGTGACAGCCGAGTTCACACATTATCTTTTGCCTGTTGAATCCTCTATTGAAGGAAAGCCAGGATTCTTTCAGGGACAGAGCAAAACCTCTTGTGGAAATTCTCTCATTTTACAATCAGGACTTGTGATTCTAAAGCAAACCAGCAGAGGGACCTCTTAGATTATTAAAAATATATCACTGACAACTGCAAGCTTTTTAAAGCGGTGGACAGAGCAGAGTCATATTATTTTAGCAGCAAATGGTTCCTTTTTGACCAAGATATGCTGACGCTCTTGTGATGTTTTAAAGATAATTTTCACTCCCTTAACTTAACCTTGCAGCTCATTAAAAGTGAGTGATCATAACTTAAGAACATAAGAGGCCTGCTGGATCAAACCACGGATCAGACCAAGGGTTCATCTAGTCCAGCACTCTGTTCACACAGTGGCCAACCAGCTGTTGACCAGGAACCCACAAGCAAGACATGGGTGCAACAGCTCCCCCCCCCCCCATGTTCCTCAGCAACTATAGGCTTATTGCCTGTGATAGTGGAGGTAGCAGAGAGCCATCAGGACTAGTAGCCATTGCTAGGCTTCTCCAGAATTTATCCAATCCCCTTTTAAAGCCATCCAAATTGGAGGCCATCACTACATCTTGTGGTAGCAAATTCCATAGTTAACTATGCGCTGTGTGAATAAGTCTTTCTATTTATATTTGGTTGAGATGTTTTTGCCCCAACGTGCATCACTCTACACCTGCTTACATTGAACCACATCTGCCATTTAGGTGCCCACTCTCCCAGTTTGGAGAGATCTCTTTGGAGCTCCTCACCATCCCTTTTTGTTTTAAGCACCTTAAATAATTTGGTGTCATGGTCTTGCTGCTTTGGGCCACAAGACACCAGCAAAACAGTGTCGCTCTTATCATGAGTATGTTTCTGCCTCCTAACAAAGATGATGTTTCAGCACAACCTAGAATATATTTATATATATATATATATATATATATATATGAATATATATATATATATATATATATATTCAGTTTGAGAAAATATAAGGCTCTTTTCTTGCTTTTGGTTCTGCCTCCTAACAAAGATGATGTTTCAGCACGACCTAGAATATATATATATATATATATATATATATATTCATTCAGTTTGAGAAAATATAAGGCTCTTTTCTTGCTTTTGGTTACTGGCTCTCACATTTTGGCCTCTTCTGTTTCTATATTTAAAAAGGAGTCTTTTCAATCAGTTCCTGATCTTTTCAATCAGTTCTTTCAATCAGTAACCATTCCCTATCAGGGTGTGTAGTTTTAGTACTTCCATAGTAGAACACTTGATGTTCTACTATAAGTACTCCTGTTACGTATTATGCATAGGTGAAAAAGGAGATCCACCCATCCCTAGAATTCTGAATTCCTGCTTCCCTCAAAATAGGGGTTACCCCTTTTCCTGCAGTGCAGGGTTTCTGCTGACAGATCGTGAAACATTTGCATATTATGATTCTAGTATTTCAGTGTGGTTAGGGTGACCAGATAAAATCCAGGTCAGGGCTCATGTAACTTTAACAGTTGTAGAGAAAAAGGAATTTCAGCCAGTGTCATTTGTATGCAATTAGTTCCTGGTGAAATTCCCTCTTCATCACAACAGTTAAAGTTGCAGGGGCCCTGCCTTTTGTATATGGTCACTCTAGTATGGTGCCTGCAACTTTAACTGTTGTGATGAAGAGGGAATCTCACCAGGAACTAATTGCATACAAATGACACTGGCTGAAATTCCCTTTTCTTTAGAACTGTTAAAGTGACATGAGCCTTGACCTGGATTTTATCTGGTCAGCCTAAGTGTGGTTCTTTGATGCTAGCGGGGAGGGATCCACTCTTGCATCAGTTGCACTGGCTACTAGTATGTTTCTGGCCTAGTTCAGGGTGCTGGTCTTTACCTTTAAAATCCTTCCTGGCTTGGGAATCAGGTTTCTTCACCCATACTATCTTGCCCATGTGCTAAAACAGGGCTAGGTAATCTTTTTGGGTGCCTGGGTGCATTTCGGTAATTTGGAGAACCATCCTGGGCACCACCACAAAATGGCTGTCATGGGAAGTGTGGCTAGTAACAAAGAATAAGCAACTTGCTCAGATGGCTGACTACAAGGCAGAGGTGGGAGTCTGAGCTCCCACACAGTAAACCACCCCTTTGAGCACACTGTTTTTATCCTCCACAGAGACCTATTTCACAGAAGGCAAACTGTATCTCCTCTCCCCCAACCCCACCAGCCAACATATTCCCCTTTAACTCTTGTTTTCTCTCGCACTCTGGATCACCAACTGTACACACACACATCCTTCATCCATTCACACACATGCAAGTATCTCCTGTGTCCATCATGCATGGACACACACAAACACACTTCCCTTCTCTTCACTACAAGCAAACAAAAACACACTCTTTTTCAGGATCCCCCTCCAAATCCTCGTAGCCCCCTCCTCACCTCTCTCTCTCTCTCTCTCTCTCACACACACACACACACACACACACCCCTAATCCATTCAGACATCTAAGCACACAACCCTCCACAGCATCCCCAGGTTGCTGCTGGCGCAAGAGACAGAGGCTTTCTACTCATGGCCCCAAATCTCTGGAACTCCTTTCCAAAAGCCTTACCTCTTGCCCCTTCTACATTGGCATTGAGTTGGGCCTTGAACACTTTCTTTTCCATGGCTCCCTTTGATTGATACCAGAGATGACATCTTCAGAGCAGCTTCAGAAAGCAACATGTACGTTTGTTGTGCTGTGAACGCTTTTCAGTTGCCCCCTGCCTCTCTTATTTTGGTGTACTTTGTTTTGAAAGGGCTTAGCGTAATCATCAAAAGCAGCATTTAAATACATACTTTTTTTTAATGTGTTGTGAACCATCTCAAGACTCTTAGCAGATGGGGTATAAAAGCTCCAAAAATAAACAAACAAAACTCTATTCCATCACATGGCAGGTTTAATAAAGTGTCTTTAGTTTTGGTAAGCACAAACTGAGCATTCCACTGTTTCCCATTATGC
Organism: Anniella stebbinsi; assembly: GCA_029215795.1. Lineage (NCBI taxonomy): Eukaryota > Metazoa > Chordata > Lepidosauria > Squamata > Anniellidae > Anniella > Anniella stebbinsi. The sequence goes on from JARDYH010000007.1 coordinate 81,451,384, forward strand.
TCTCGAAATGAACACAATCTGTGGGCTCTCTCACTTAATAAAACTCGGGGGTGGAGGAGTTCTGGGAGCGTCGCGGCTAGCCGCTTTTGCAGAAATATCCCTACTGACCGTGTCAGATCCACCCATTTGGTTTTGGGAACACTCAAAACCATACATTTGACCTGCAGATGTGGCTTTCCACATGATCAACCCTGGCATGCAGTTCCTTCTCCGGCGTAGATATTATCTTGCACACTAATGTGTATGTGTGCAAACTGTTAGCTGCTTCTCGAGTGCTATTGACCGTTTTCTTTATTCCTCCTGTATGCTGTATTATTTCTTCCAGTGTCTTCTCCATGGGAGTTAAGTGGACTGTGAAGCCTCTCTTAACATTGTCTCTTAAAGTGCCCATAGCTAGCTCAGGCATTCTAAATACCCTGGGGCGTAGAAGACAGGGCACTCTCTCTTGCTATTGAAGCTGTCATGTGCCCCAAAGCTACATAGCTCTAGGCCTCCTACAGACCTTTTGGATCATTCACGAGCCTTCTAAGCCTGTTCTTGAGTACCTTGGTCTTACTGGCACCTGATCTGGCCATCTAATGCTGTGGATTGCTTTGCAGCTGTTGGATGCTCTTTGTATTCAACAATGTCAATCAAGGAGGTTGTGCCCTCTGTTTCCCTCTTGGGTGGGGATGTCGCCCTCCCACTTCCAATGGGCTTTTCATCCATATTGCAGACCAAGAGGCATTCTGTATTTCCCTCCTTAAATCTTTCTCCTATAGCAGTTTTTTAAATGTCCTCCAGTTCCCAGCATCCCTCTGCTAAAAGCATATTATAAATATCTGACAGCAGATATCCATGGGACAGTTTTGAAATTAAAATGGCTGAGCTTGTAATGCCAGCTGCAGCAATTGTTTCATCAGATAGCCAGTGAAGCAATGGTTAGAGTGTCGGACTGGGACTTGAGAGACCTGGGTTCAAGTCCTCATTCATCCATGTAGCTCATTGGATGACTTTGAGCCAGTCACTGACTCTCAACCTAACCTACCTCTCAGGGGTGTTGTGAGAATAAAAATTGAGAGGTGGAAGATTATATAAGCTGTCTTGTGTTTCTTGCAGAAAAAACGGGGGGTTAAAATATAATATATAAATAAATCAAGTAGAAAGAGACACTGGGATGTGGGGCCACACACTGTCAGCTCTGTTGTGATACCAACTCCATAAGACTCCTCTCCCTAAAGCATTTCCACTACAGCTGGTCACTATAGGAGCTATACTATATACCTTAAAGAACTGTACCTGGGTTTGCTTGTTTTCCTCTTCCTTCTCCATGCTTCTTTCCTTTTGTGTCATGCATTTTATATTGTAAGCCTGTGGGCGCAGACCGCCTTGTATTTATTGATCTTACGTAAGCTCTTCTGGGAGGGTTTTTTGGCTGAAAAGCAAGATAAAACGCTTTAAATAAATTAAATAATGGATCTGCTTGTTGAACAACCGCAGTAGGTTTAGAGGCAAAATGTAGCATCTTTTGCATCTGTAGCCAACTTACTCGAAACCTCCTGTAGCTTTTCTCTAAGTTGTGCTCATGAAATTGACTTTCCTTTCACGGAGAGGACCCTCAATCTGTATAGCTGTTTTCTCGCCCACGCCTTTTACTGAAGGTGTTTATTAGCATCATCAAATAGAAAGTGATCCAGGAAAGCTATCAAGGGAGAGATTGCTGGGGCTAGTTTATGAGACCAGGACTGCCAGGGTTGAAAAGTAGCTCATAAGAAAGGATTTACAATCTCATTGACGATACACACTTCAGCAGGAATAAATGGTACAGATCTTACATTTTAAAATGAAATTGGGCATTTCTCCGTTCTTCCCTTAGTTTGTCCTTCTAACCTCTTACAATACCCAGGAGCACTTTTAATAGGAAGGTTTCATAATCTATTTTAAGGCTTGTAGACCTCATCCACCCTGCCCCTTTACAGGATTATACCACATGGCTGTAATAATTCTAGCCCTTTCCCCTCAATGAACAAAGATGTTAGTAATCTGCTGTTTTTTTAATCAGTTCAGGAAAGAAAATAATAATACTAATTTTGGGTAGCGCTATTATTTTGGTTAGGACAATTTTTTCTAACCAAAGAATGGACAACTTACTACAAACATTCAAGCTGTTTTCTGTTGTTGTTGTTGTTGTTGTTGTTGTTTTAGATTTCCTGCGATGGAACCAACATTTTAATTATTTTTTTCAACGTTTGGGGGAATGTGAATACTTAAATATTTAATGGCATCTACATTTACAGGAATCCCTGTTAATTTCTGCATTTCAGTGTGTTCAGCTTGGGAGACATTTAAACACGAAAGTTCTGACAATGTAATTAATTTGGAGCCTCAATACCCTAGCATCATTTTCTATTCCTGGGTTATGAACTTTTTTTTTTTTTTGTGGCAGTTCGCAAACCTAATTTGAGGATAGGGTTCAGCACCTTGGATAACTCCTTTAGAGTTCTGGCTGGTTCTGACTGAAACCCAGAATGGATTCACGGCCCTGCCAAAACTGGAGCCTCCAGCGCCCGCTGAGAAAAGTAATTCTAGCAATTCAGAACTGCAAAGCTCCGAAGCTCCCCAAAAGACAAAATCATCACCCAGGACAGGCTGCAGACAATAGGAACCATTCCTGGTAGTTAAGGAAAAGTTTGAGCTTATGTGCCGGGTGGTTTGTCCACTGTTGTTTTAGGATTAAGGTTAGTACTATGTTTCAGCAGCTTCTATCCTTGGGCTTTCAAGAGGAGGGACAGTAGAGCATTAGCAAGGTTCCTTTTGGATCTTACAGGCATGGCGTTATTAGGCAGCATCTTTGGGCAGCTGCCAAGGCTCCAGCACTTGCCACCCTAGCAGGGTCCAATGGAGGTACCTTGCTCAGTTTTTTAAAAAAAACAACAAAGATACAGCTTCCCAGCTTCAGGTGACTACCATTTTTGTTTCTGACAATGGCCAGGAAGTTGAGTTGAATTCCGGCAGGCCACTGTGTGGGGAAATTGCAGTGGCCATATTTGCCCCTACAATATGACTCAATTTCTTGGGTAGAAAACTACCACCAGCACCACCACCACCACCACCAGAGCCATCGATAGAAGCTACCATTGCAAATAAAGAAAGTCCCCCACTACTCTAGTATAGTGGGCCAGCTATCTACCATAGGAGGGGGAGGGTATCCTCTGGATAGCACCTTGCCAAAGGCAATATTAGGGAAAGCAAATGACTTCAGATAAATCAAATGATTGCCTCAAAAGGAATACTTGTAAATTAATTAACCCCCCCCTCTTCCATCTCCTTTTTTCCTTGTCTGCCATGTCTTTTTTTAGATGGTGAGTTCAGCTGGCAGCGACTGTCTTGCTTACTGATTGATTCTAAGCTGATCTGCAGGCCTTTTTTTTGACAGAGGAGTGTGATACTAATACCAATGTGAATAAATAAGGCACCTTGAGCATCTTTCTGTAGGGGGAAAAAAAGACAGGTTATAAATAGTGAAATACAGACATAATGCACATGTATGTATATATGTATGTGTGTAAAGTAACATGCTAGGACTTGTTCCTTGTGTGTTCCGGGCCCCTTGATTACTCATGCTTGCCTGGCTGCCTGCTAGAGATGGGGATTCCAGGTGGCAAATACAAAAGTAAAGCTAAAGAAAGAGCTGTGTGTATTATTCTTGTTTTGTTTTGTTTTTATGGCATGGGGGGATGGCGGGGAGGAAGAAGTGAAAGAGTTAATGAAAAACAGCTAATGATATGCATGTAGCTGGCTGGGGGTGGGATGTAGTACAGTTGGTACACTTTTGCGGTTTGTTCCCCTGGGATGTCCGTCTCTGTGTTCCTGTCTCCGAGCCTGTGGCAGCTCAGCGTTATGCATTTATGTATGAGATGCATTTATTTATGGACTGCTGGTCTCCCTACATTGGGAAGCAGCCCCCTCCCCTTCCAGATTAACTTCCACGCTCTGTCAGATTAATAATCAGTGCCTGAAAGCCACCTAGAATATAAGAGCAAGTTTGATTCTGTCCATTCTGGACTCAATGGAGACGGAAGTTTTGTCTCCCCCTACCCATGTTCAGTTATCACAGTAAAGTCAGGAGGAGTGTGTTATTGTCTATTGTGAATGGTTGCCTTACTTGTGTTATATACATTCGACCTTCGTATAGAACTGTCGCAGGCTATAATTCTTGAATTTCATGGTATTTTGTCTTGTGTGTATATGTGTGTGTGTACATACATATACAGAGGTAGTGGCATCTAGTCTACAACACCTTAGCACAAACTTTTAAAATGCCATAAGAATCTTTGTTGTATTTTGAAAATTATCAAGTTGTACCTTATCAGTAATTCCATTTTCTTCTCCCCTCTCATTTGTGCCCTACTGTCCCCATTAAGCCACGGGTGGAAAAACCAAGAACTCAGCACAGGTCAAATCAGTGCCTATAGTGTTTTCAAGGAACAATCTTATACAAGATACTAATTATTTTCAGCACAACAGCATGTTGTGTTGCACCTGAAAAGACTGACAGATTTTTCATGGCACAAGCTTGTATGCACACATATCCTGAGTGCAGAGGGGGGTGGGGGTGGGGGTGGGGGTGGGAGAGGAAATGTAAACAGCGGGGCAAAATGGCCATGAAATGCAAAAAGGTTCCATTTGAGACATTTCTGTATAAACTTCAAATGCATGCAAGAACAGCAAAGTGAATGTACCCAGCAGTAGTAATTAGTAATCACACCACCTACCTAGCTTTATTATACTAATTTAACACTTGCAGTGAGGGAGAAAACCTTGTTTTCAGTAGAGTTCTGCACTGATAGAATTGATTTTATTCTCAAACAGGGTATGACCTTATTGTAAAACTGAAAACTGCTGATTCCACCTGAATTCAGCACCAACACCGCTCTAATTCACTGCATGCAAATCTCTCTTGTATGTGACATGTTTGATAACACCTGGCATTTACAGAGATGGAGAATGGGGAAAGTACCATGTACACTAGCCCAAGTTCTTTGGAGAGAAGGTGGGATACAAATGTAATAGATTTCTGGGGTGGGGAAAGGTTGCCATAAATGCTATTGGCACCATAGGCGTGCGCAGCACATTTTATTAGGGTGTGCACCCAGGTAATGAATTTTTTTTTTAAAAAAAGGCAAACATTTATTGAATACTCAAAGGACATTACTTTTATTCATTTATTTATTATACACTGTAGATACTAATGCCGTACTCTGCGTTCGGCTTTCCTGATTGCGTAAGGACAGTTGTAGCTATGTGGGGAGGATGAGGAGATCCTCCTCAAGGCCTAGCATTTGTGGGACTTTGTGGGGACACTGGCTACAGGAGGTGCTTATGAGGCAATATTAGCTTTCGGAGGCCCTCCTCCTAGCCTCTTTGAAACATAGCTCCTGGCAGAGTGACTTAATCGCTCCCCCTGCCCGGAGCAATGGCACGCTGTTGGGGGCAGCAGCAGCTGAGCGACTGGAGGGTAGCTGGAGGACCATTCCCACTGCATCTGGATCCCCTCTGGATCCCTACTCAATGGCTTCCTCAATTCAGCGCTTAGTGCTTGAGACACTAGGGTGTGCCTGGGAACACCTGGCACACCCCTTGTGCATGCCTATGATTGGCACCCATCACTGTTCTGAGCTCTGTCTGATCAACTTTGGCTATTCAGTGATATAGAAATGTGATGAATGAATGAGTGATCGTCAAGGCTTGGACAGAAGACTCTGCTCAGGTTGCATATTTGTGGGAAGGGCACAGTTTAGGCACAGAAAACCTTGGACAAATCTTGTCCAAATATGGCTCCTCTCCAGTGGCGGTGAGATAGTTTTAGATTCTGGGTGTAATGGTATAATGTGTGTGTGTGTGTGTGTGCAGGCACATGCAGGCACAGTGGAGGCTAGTGGCTTGAATGTCAGTGGATTGGTGAATCCACTCCAGGTTTCAATAAGTACCAGTCTGACTAGATAGTGCCTTTAGTGCTCTGACTGGTTCTGATTGAAACCTGGAGAGGATTCACCGCCCTGCTGACATCGGAGCCACCAGCCTTCACTGTGTGTGTGTGTGTGTCTTTAGATGATATTACTTTACTTGCTTCAGAAGTTGGTAAGCCAACTTTGGGGGCCTTCCTGCTCATTTGCTTCATGTTCCACAAGAAGAGCCATGCCGGATCAGACCACGGGTCCATCTACTCCAGAATTCTGTTCGCAAGGTGGCCAACCAGCTGTCAATGTGCAGAATGTGGAGGGTTGAAGCTTTCTGGTAGCACTGGACATGTAGCTTTGGCTATCCACCTATTTAAGAGAAGGATGCAGAATGTACTCCTATAGCAGCCTTTCCCACAACTGGTCCCCTCCAGATTCTTTGGACTTCAACTCCCAGCATTCCTGACCATTGTCCATGTTGGATAGGGCTTTTGAATGTTGTAGTCCAAAACATCTGGAGGGCACCAGGTTGGGGAAAAGGCTGTCCTATAGCATCCTGAGAACAGAGGGGGGGGGGGTGAATGGACAGATTCAGTGCTTGTACTCCTAGGGGAGGGAGGTAATGCAGTAAAATTATCCCATAGATTGATGCCATGACCCATATTGTAGGTCAGTGTGTGGAGGGGGCAGGGCAGCTGCTGACAAATGACCAAACACGAAGAAATGTATCACCGAAAACAGAAGACATTGATTTGCATGTGCAAATTTATATGCATAGATGCAAATGTAAAAAAAAATATTATGATTTAGACTGAAATACATCTCAGCAGAGTGCAGCAGAGTGTGGCCAGGCATCCTGTGCATCTGCCTGTTCCGCTTGCTCTTTTAAGCGCTAACTGGTGATGGATCACAGTTCTTAACGGTTATTTATCTTTAGACCAGGACAGCCCTTCAACAGAGGACATCTTCAAGCAGAGGACGGTCCCCTGCCAGCCCTTCAAATAGAAGACTGTCCTCCGTATTTATAAAAAAAGGACCCATGGCCACCCTGGCAGGGGTACCGTTAACCAGGGCCCCCATATGTAGAATGATCCGGGGTGTGTGGGTGGTCCTGATGCATGCAGCCTGACTGCATCAGTTTGTAAACCTGCTCCGCATCCACCGCCAACACGAGGCTTTCTCTGCAGTATGTCAATTGCACAGAATGTTCTTTGTGATTTAGCAGATGCCTCCCATATGCAATCTGGCCATGTTTGCAAAGTGCGCCGGGGTAGGGTTGTGTGTGGGGTGGGGTGGGGGGGTGGGTAGAGGAGGCGCAATTCTGTAAGTGCAGCATTTGGGCAGAAAGAGATTGCGATGCGTAACGGCTTGGAGGATCTTTTAAACAGACAAATGCTGCAACTGCAGCCAAAGGTTGGGATGGTTCTTTCAAACCTATGCACCAGTTTCCAGATGTGGAGACCTGTGGTTGGTTAGTGGCAGCAAAAACAAGGAAGAGTCTTGTGGCATCTTAAAATCCTAATAGATTTATTATGGCATAAGCTTTTGTGGGCTACAGCCCCCTTCATCAGATGCATAGAGTGTTTTCTGCATTACTGGTTATTCATATACACACACACAGTTGGGAGGCGGGGAGTTGTAACCTAGAAATGTCAAAGAGAATTGAAACGCAGAAGGCAAATCAAGGCAGTAATAAGAAGGATACAAATTTGACATCAGAAATGTCAATATTAAAAAAAAATGGAGGTGAGGGAGCGGCAGAGAGGAACACGTCAACCTTCCAGGATGCTCTGTCTTTCAGCTGGCTATTCTTGAACAAAGGAACTTAAAAAAAACAGATTCCAATGCGGAACAGCTGGACTGCAGTTCCCCAAGTTCAACTCCATCTCTTATGGCTTTAACAGTGACAAGGTCTGCATGGTGTTAATCAGTTCACCTTTGCAAGGATGTCTTGTGATCAGAGGGAACTGAAATGCAGAAAGTATAGACAGTGATAACTATCTTCACAATGGCCATTCATAATACAGTTGTTGGGTGAGAACAACTGTTTTGTCAATGGCCATTGTGAAGGTAGTTATCACTGTCTATACTTCCTGCATTTCAGTTCTCTCTGACCCCCCCCCCCACAAAAAAAACAGATCGTGAATTCAGTGAAATGAGCTATAATCTGCAAAAGCCTATGGCATAATACATCTAAACTGCCACCAGACCCTTTGTTGTTCAAATCTCTGTGTACCCTGCCTTGACTCTGCAGCTCCTGTATATGTGCAGATGTTCTCCCTACCTGTTAAATCTTCCAGTTTTCTTTGCATTTTCAGACTCTTCTCTCTGGCTTTGTCCTTCTCATTATTCTGGACCAGTCACGGGCTCAGTTCGGATGACATATTAAGCAACAGAGGGGTAAATAACATACTGACTGTGCATTAGGCAGGAGGAGCTCCGCAGATGACACACTGCAGCCGGCGCTGCTCGGAACTGGCAAACGCCCCGGCTGCAAGAAACTTGCGGCGGCCATTTTGGTTGCAGCCTCTCCTCCGTGTGTCCCCCAGCTGTATCCCAGCAGGCACCGTGAGTTCTGCCGGCTGCATAGAATGGCTGGTTTTTTTTGGCTGCTCTAGGCAGCAGAACTCTATTCCGAAACGGAATAGTCCACGGAGAGAAGGGGGGCTGAATTCGGACCACACATTAAACAACGGGGCTTCGGGCTAAACAATGTGCAAGCCCATTGTTTCGCTCCGTTGTTTAAAGTGCCTGATTAACGTACTGTCAGTTGTGTGTGCGTTGTGTGCTGCCCTCCAGATGACACAATAAGCAACACAACTGACGATTGTTCCCCCACTCCTCCATTGCCTAATGTGTCGTCCGAACTGAGCCACTGTTTTAGTACTCCTTTCTTTAACCCCAGACCACCCCACTTTCCTTGGCTTTCACTTTCTGTTCTCTTGATGATTTCCCCAGGCCCTGTCTTCATCTACTGCCTTTTAACGAACATATCTATAGCAGTAGGGCATCCCAGCTCAGTGGTCAAGCATCTGTAGGGTGACCACTTACACAGCACCAAGAAAGAAGAAATGCATTGCCAAGGGGGGGTGAGTGGGTATAGTTTAGCAAAACATTCACCCATACTAATGTGTATATGTGAGAAGATAGGGAGACATTTTTCTCCCTCTCTCATAATACTAGAACCTGGGGTCATCCCATGGAGCTGATTGGTGGGAGATTCAGGACAGATAAAAGGAAGGGCTTCTTCACACAGCTCATAGTTAAACTATGGAATTTGATAACCACTAGACGTTACGGCCTCCAATTTGGATGGCTTTAAAAGTGGGTTGGACAAATTCCTGGAGGAGAAGGCTATCTATGGCCACTAGTCCTGATGGCTATGTGCTACGTCCAGTAGCAGAGGCAGTATTTCTATGTACACCAGTTGCTGGCGAACATGGGCGGGAGGGTGCTGTTCCACTCATGTCCTACTTGTGGGTTTCCCGTGGGCAGCTGGTTGGCCCCTGTGTGAACGGAATGCTAGACTTGATGGATCCTTAGTCTGATCCAGCCGGTCTCTTCTTATGTGTGAATCTGAGCAGAAATGCAATACACCCCTTTATAATGGGGAAAACTATAATCAGGTGACCTGTGTACCTGCTAGGTCTGCTATCCAGGTGGGAACTGTGGATGGGCAACGTCAAGGCCCTTGCTCTGTTCTCTTTTCTTACTATTCTTTATCTTTAAACTGGACTTGGGCTGGACTGCCCTTCAAATGGAGGACTGTTCTATGTAAAGTGGGACACACGGCCACCCTCAGCCTCAGCTTTGCATTTGGAAGGTTCCACGTTCGATTTCTGCATCTCCACTTAAAAAGATCAGGCAGCAGGTGATGGATGGAGGCGAGGTAAGAAAAAGACCCTCTGTCTGAAATTCTGGTAAGCGGCTGCCCATTAGAATAGGCAACATTTGGCCAGGTGGATAAGTAGTTTTGGCATGCTGTAAGAAATCCATGCAGGAGCAGGATTCAGGAATTGGCTGAGAGCCCCTTCCTGAGGTGTGGGCCTTTGCAGGTGCCCAACAATGCTGATCCCTGGTGCCAGATGTGACAATTTTAGCTATTTGTACTAACAAAAATTTAAACACCTCATCCCCCAAAGGCAAAAAAAAAGAAAGATCAGAAACAGGGACTGTGGTTTATGAGGGCCCCCAGGTAACTCAAAAGATGGGCTGTTCCTGATAAACAGGGACGACTGGATAAGATTTTAATGCCACATCTCCCAAAATCCTGCATTCTTGAGTGCAGCCACAGTTTGCCATTTTTGAGCATGTTATTTAGAAGTAGGAGGGCCGCGTCTTATTCCTATTTTTAACGCAAGCTGATATTGCCAGCAATCTAAATTCTACACCAGGCAAGACACCAGATCCTGAACGCATGTTGAATCACAGAAGAGGAACAGTCTTAGCAAGATACAAGCCTTGTTGACACCATCAGGGGAGACCGGGATTATTATCTCAAATCTTTATTCATTTGAAAGTGTACATCCTGCCCTCTTAGCATAGCTTTCGGAACAGCTGACTCTTTAGACCCGCTTTCAGTCTGTTGACATACACTTTGGAGCTGCCACGAAGAAACCACAAGCTTTCTGGCTGCTGCAGATATTCTTATCAGGGAGGTCCTTGAGAATTCCGAATGATGATGTCTCATGCGTTACGTTAAAGCCCAGTGAATTATCTGTGCACTGACCCTTTAAATACAGCTCCAGTCCTCAGATTTTCCTCATCCTCTTTTCGTTTGGAATAGTTCAAAGGCTGCTGCTGCTGCAGGCCTGTATTAAGAGCCCTGCCAGGGATATCCATCTCCTTATTCATCAAAACTGTTGTTACTTATGCCTGTATAATTTTTGCACATTTGCATGATTTTTTCTTTTATTGCCTAATTTGTTCTACTTGTCACGGGGAGGGGCAAAGAGAAGTGAGGGCCCTTCAACACAACAGCACTGAAGTCCAACTTTGGACATTGAGGTTCTTTTCACCATCTTTTCTGGCTTCTAAGAGTTCGCCAACCATTACCTATCCTACACGCTTTTTCGAGCATTGTCGTTTGAAAGTGTAAAGACTAGCAACTTGTTGCAAAGCTACCAGGGAGGACCCAAACCATGATAAAGAGGAGGAATGAGCAGGGGTACAGAGTTCCCGCAATGGTCAGGCAGATGCATTGGGAAACTCAGAAATGGGACATGAAGGCCATAGCTCTTGCCAACTGTTGCCCCCCAAGAACTGGCTTTCAAAGGTAAGTTTCCTCTGGACTTGGAGGTTCCAAGCCAATGGGCCCAATCCACCCTGCAGAGCCAGGGGGTGGAGCTTAGGCTCTAAGTCCCCAACCTCTGGAGGAATCTCTTTGGATACCAAAGGGGCTTGGAGGACACAGCAGGGCTCTAAGATCGGAAGGAACAGGAGTGAAGGAAAAGCAGCCTATACTAGGGAGAGTGGCTGCTCTCTTTGGTACTGGTTACATCCTGCCACCCCACATCCCCACTGTTATCTCCGGTCTGATTGGTGATAACAGCCTGACTCTGCCCATCCTGCCTCTTTCCTGCAATGGGGGAAGGAGGTGGGGCCCCTGAAGTGGCATAAATCAATGATGGAAGTACATTACATTAAAAAAAACATGTGAAGTATTACATTCCTGAGGACATTGAGAGTAAACCAAGCCACCCCGCTCATGATCACAACTGAAGCGCTATCCAAAATAAGTGTCACACGGCTTCATAAGTTTATTCAGCTGAAGATATCCTTCAGATTTTGCCAGTATCTGGAGACCCTTAATTTGAAGATCCTTAGCCCGAACACATCCTCCCCAAACTGGTGCCTCCCAGAAATATTGGACTACAAGTCCCATCATCTCCAAGTTGGGGATGCTGGGAGTTGTCATCTAAAACAGCTGGGGGCACCAGGTTGGGGGAAGGATGTCCTAATAAGATTCCTAAATTAATTTAACATTATGAGAGAACATCACGAACTCCTTTCCTTTATTCCTCACAGAATTCTTTGTAAGCTTGAAAAAGCCAAGCCTTTGACTCCCATGCCATCAGCTGCTCTTACTCCTTCTCTTTTCCTCTCCTTCCTGTCACTGGTAGATCAACAGTCTGTTTATTTCCAGGATGCAAGCTGGGGAGTGTTCACACAAGGGCCGAGCTGGGAAGATCAGCTCTTGCCATGTAGACATATGGCGGTGCAGCTGCCGTGTAGGCAAGAGCAAGGACTCGAATGGGTTCGATCCAGGCATGCAAAATGTGTTCGGGCAATTCAGCCAGGGTTTCCCCTGAATAGAAAGCAGCATATCAACCTGCAGGGAAAACTTAACTTCCTTGTCATCCAAGCCGTGTTCTACAGCAGCTTTCCCCAATCTGGTGTCCTTGAAGGTGTCTTGGACTACAATTCTCCCCATTCCTTACCAGCATGGCAACTTTGCTAGCTGGAGATGACGGGAACTGTAGTTTAACTGTGCTATTTCTCCCAGCCCTGCCATATGAATCAAATCCTGCCGTACAAGGACTTGTCTTGTGGGCCAAGAAGTAGTAAGTTCAGGGTAGCAAGGGAGCTGTCCAGCATAAAGCACACAAAAAAAGAGAGAGATGTTGTTCCAGCAAAAGCTAAGCTCCAATGGAAGGCTATATAGGTGATGTTGCTGACCCACTCCTTCCTGGTTCATCACTAGGGGACAGATCAAGACCATACTTCATCCTCATGAGCAGTCCAGCATAAAGCACAAAAAAGAGATGTTGTTTCAGCAGCAGCTAGGCTCCAGTGAAGCAGCCTTATGGGATTTGCAGGCACAGTGTTCTGGTGGCTCCAGTACTTCTTGGGAGACATGCATAAAAAGTAGTCCCCCCCCCCACCTTGGCCATTGATATTTGTGGTAGTCCCAGGGGTTCCATCTTATTCCATGTTTTTTTCCAACATCTCCATAAAAACCACCAGAAGACATAATCTAGAAATTTGGGCTGAAGCACCATCAATATGTAGATGACATGTAGGTCTTTCTTTATTTTCCACTGTCTAATCCCAGGGAGGTAGTTGACACCTTGGACAGGTGTCTAGCAAAAGTATTGGTGTGGCAAGTGGAACCAGATAAGATGGAAGTACTGCATTTTGGAAAATCCAGATCTGGATGGAGATTTACATCTGATTTGGGATTTGGTCACACTTTCCTTGAAGGATCAGGTACTCAGGTGTCTGTAGCAGCTACAGAGCACTCAAAGGGGCAAACGTAACAAAAGTTTATCCTTTTGGCACTCTGCAACTACTATGGAGTGCCCAAAGGGTTAAATTCACCCTGGAAACAAACTAAATTTATCCATCATAACATTCTGTAGTGCTATGAGTTGTTTACCATTAAAGTTTGGCAGCAAACCAGCAATTCCATCCCTTGGGGGAGGGGGACATCCCATTGTCTGCAAGGCACCCTGCAAACTACCGACTGCTGCTGGTGTTCAGGGAGTGAAAATGCCCCCTGGCCCTCTGGAAGCTGCCATGTCCTAGACTCAGTGCTATCTATGGAAATCCGAACTCGTTTGTTGCCAGGAGTGCTTTGTATCAGCTTAGGCTGGTTCGACAGTTGGGGCACATCAAAGTGCTGTTTTTCACTTTTGAAGCCCTAATTAGCTTGGAGCCGCGTTACCTCCAGGATGCTCTTCTCCCATATATGATTGCCTAGACCCTAAGATCACTTTCAGAGGCCGCCTCCTGTATACCTCTGCCAAATGAGGTGAAGCAGATGCAGGGGCATTGCTAGGTGCTTAAAGGACTTGGGGCACAGGCCCATAACACAAATTTGCATGTGCTATATATATGCCAAAGTGGGGTGTGGAGTCAGTCCACACCTCTAAAGCATGTATGTGTGTGTAGGTAGATACGTTAGGCTTTTGCACTGACATACACACCCCTTCAACTCAGACTCTGATTCAGCAGTTTGAATCATAGAATTGTGGAGTTGTAAGAGACTACAAGGATGATCTAGTTCAACCCACATGTTGGAAAACATCTCACTTCTGCTTGCGCCAAGTTGGAATGAGTCCACTTCAGTTCAGTACCAAACCCGAATCAAGGTCTGGAAAGCTGGGGCATTATGCTTCCTGTTGAGGACCATTGGAAATTAAAAATAACAGCAACAGTGTAACTTTTTGCTCTTGGTCCAAACTTAGTTGCAGGCATAGTAGCTGTTTAGGAGAGGCTCACACCTGCCCAATGTCAGACAACTAGGTGCAAAGTTTTTTGTGCTATGTGCCTTTATATTTTGATTTTCTTCTAAAGGGAACTGCCAATAGCTTTTTTTATTCCTTGGAAGAATTGGATGAAAATTTTAGGATTCATTGCCCCTTCAGCAGAGATTGTGCCTGCTAAATTGCAGAATGATAGACTTGATAGTGGGACTCGAAGGCCACAGTGGGGCTCAGACATAACAGCTGGGGTTGGAGGGAGCTAAGTTGCCCGAACCATGGAGAGTATGCCCTGGAGGAAGGTTAAACATCCAATGATGATGATATTGATGATGACAACGATGCTGATATCATTGAACTTAGACTGGGTTTGCATGTCATGAGAAGCCATGATGGTTTATTTTTTGAACAAGCCATGATAGTTTATCTAGTTATCTGCAAGCGATTTCCCCCAACCATGGTGGCTTATTTAGCCAAACTAAGCCACCCTGATAAGCCATGGACAGCAGTGAGGTTTATTTAAACCATTATCGCTTATTGTATCATCTGGCAATCCACAGTGGCTTAAAGAGTGGTTTAAAGATTGCCTACAAAGGCTAAATTCAGACAACACGATAGTCAATGGTGGGGTAATAATCAACTTTACAGTTGTTCATCTAGGGAGTACTCCTAGGGTGACCAGATAAAATCCAGGTGAGGGCTCATGTAACTTTAACAGTTGTAGAGAAAAGGGAATTTCAGCCAGTGTCATTTGTATGCAATTAGTTCCTGGTGAAATCCCCTCTTCATCACAACTGTTAAAGTTGCAGGGGCCCTGCCTTCTTTTGTATATGTTCACTCTAGTATAGTGCCTGCAACTTTAACAGTTGTGATGAAGAGGGAATTTCACCAGGAACTAATTGCATACAAATGACACTGGCTGAAATTCCCTTTTCTCTACAACTGTTAAAGTTACATGAGCCCTCACCTGGATTTTATCTGGTCACCCTAGGTACTCCCCACACAACATGGTAATAAATAAACAACTGTGGTGTGGATTAGGATCAGCGCTGAGTTGACTATGGCAGCATTCGGACAACACAACAGTCAATACAACTGACGATTGTTCCCCCCCCGGTTGCTTATTGTGTCATCTGAATTCAGCCAAAGTCTCTGTTTCTGAGATCTGCCTAGCAACAGATTGCACTTTCCGCCCATTTCCACCCTTACCTCTCCCTCGGCGGTGCTCTCTGCAAACTTCCAAAGTGTCAAATCCCCATGTTTCCCACAGAGAGGCATAGCTGCATAGCATTTTAATTCTACCTCAAGTGCCTCCCCACGATGGGAACCTGTGTATGAAGTTTTGTCCTGTTCCTGCAAACGTCCAAGGCTTTAGAGCTGCTGCCTCTTTCTTGGTGCAAAGGCTTTTTCTGTTGCACAACTGATGCAAGACAGGCCAATTGGAGAGATGCATGTAATGTAGTGGCAATGCAGGGAATGCTGGGATTTGATTTCCAACACAAAGAAATATGGAATACCATCCCAGCCAAGTGGGAGGACTATAGATGGACGAGGGACGAAGGTAGGGAAATAAGATACGCACAGTAGCTTATTTGTCCAATCGTGTGTGTGTGTGTGTGTGTGAGGGGGATAACAGTAGCTTATTTTCAAAATAAGCTACTATGAGTAGCATATAAACCATCATGGCTTAAAGTGACATCTGAACCCAGATGCCAAAATTACCTCTGTCCATCTTTCCAGTTCACATTAAGATCAAACCTTCTCGTTGACTCTTTGATTTCTTTACTGGAAATATGTTCACGTCAAGGAAAGCTTTGATAGAAAAATATGAATATTAAACTCTGCTCTCTTTATAGAAGAATAATTTCCTTTCATTGTTCAGTGCTTCAGCTAATGCACCATTCACCCCCTTCCCCCAAACGCTCCCCATTTGTATTCACTGTTTCCACTCCATTAACTCTTTGCGGCCATATATATGGGACCAGATGCACACTTTCCATGCAGAGAAGCACAACGGGGGTGTGGAGGGGGAATCCTAGTAGAAAATCATTTCAGCAAACAGCTATCTATGGGATTTTTATATATTTGCATCACCAAATAAGTAAACAACAACTGCAATGTTAGATTAGAGAAATCGTGAAAGGCACTGACTTAGTCATGTCAGTCCTTACATTGATAGAAAGAGGTGGTTTGGAGAAAGCATTTGCCTGTTAGCCATAATTTAGGAGAAAGAAATGCCCGACCTTCATTGTAAGTGGGGGGCAATTGCACAATGGACATTTTAAAAACTCCCATTTCATAGAAAGCTAGGGTGTCAAGAAAGAAGGGTTTAGCATAGCTTTCTCCCTAATATGCTTTTCCTTTTTGTATTAAAATGTGAAGGGGACTTTTGATATGAGGGAGCATTCAGACATAGCGTCTCCCACCGACAGTCCAAAGTGGTACTGACACAGGATGGCTGTGCCACGTGTTTTTTCTGAATTGCAGATCATCTCTCATGAGTTTATGGTATGCAGACTGCCATTTAACAGGGCTTTCGAAATTGAGGCTGCACTCCTTATACCCAGTTACCTGGATAGTGAGACTTATTTTTGAATAGATGTATATGCCAACTTTACACCAACTTTAAAATCACTTCACTGGCTGCCAATTAGTTTCCGGGCAAAGTACAAAGTGTTGGTCATTACCTTTAAAGCCCTACATGGTTTGGGTCCAGTTTTCCTACGGGATCGCCTTCCCCTGTACAATTCATCCCACACACTCAGGTCCTCTGGGAAGAATTTACTGCAGTCAGCCAAAACTAGACTGACAACTGTTACTCAGAGGACCTTCTCTTCTACTACTCCCAGACTGTGGAATGGCCTGCTGGAAGAGATTCGTCAACTTAACAATCTTTTTGACTTTAAGAAAGCCATGAAGACTAATCTCTTCTGGCAGGCCTACCTAGCTGAATTCTAAGAGTTTTACTGTTATTTTAATAATGTATTAGTTTTATATGTTTTTTATCAGTTTTATGTATTTGTATTTGATGTTGTTCCCCACCTCGATCCAGAGGGAGAGGCGGGTAAGGAATAAATAAATAAAATTATTATTATTATTATTTCTACTTTATTATTATTATTATTATTATTAGATCCACACCAACATCCAGAAAGCAGTCATAATTAAAACATGCTCAATCACCAGGAAATTCCTATTATTATTATTATTATTATTATTATTATTATTCTGTATACCTTTTTCCCATCAAGATCTGGGTGGGGGCAGAGCCAAATGTGGGTGGATCTGGAACCAAAGTGGGCAGGGTTTGAAATTCAGCTGAGATCTGCATGAAACTGGGCTGAGAGTTGCATATTCTTTTTCCCAGTTCAGCGGTGTAGTGATAAATTTTGAAGTGCAGGCACTCCTCATGACTGGCTTCATAGCCACGCCCCCAATGGGAGTCCAGTGAATGCAAGCAGCTGGGTTGATCCGTATGTGTGTCTGTCTGTCTGTATTATACATGTATACAAATGCACACAAACATGGCCTAAATTACAGCACTACGCAGCAAAATACCCAATTTGTTAGGATCAGTTGACAGTCATAAAATAGAGAGCTGGCAAAGGGGAGTGTGATGGTAAGCAATAGCATGTTGGACCTGAGATTGCCTGAGAAAGGGAAAGAGAGGCCTACAGCCAGGAGCCGCATCAAAGGTAGGCATGGTCAGGCAAGTGTCAAGAGCCCACACTCCAGCCGGGGGCCACTGACAAGAGCCTCCTGGACTTGTTCCTCCTCTTTACTCTTCCAGCCTGCTTGTTCACCTGCCTCTCGCTCTGGCCCAGAAAGCAGTAATGATGAGAAGGAGGAGCAGGAGATGCCACTGGCTCTTTACTCACTGGCTGTCCGCCTGTCAAGCAAGCAAGTAGTCACAGTGATGATAAAGGAGAGGAGGGGCAATAGCAACTGGTGACAAGGGCAGTAAGAAGGTAGACTCACCTAAGTAAGGGGCCCATTGAGAGCATCAACCCCAAGGGCCCTCAACAACCTGAAGCCGGCATTGGATACAACATGTCCCCAAGCAGTTGAAGACAAACAGCTCAAGATTATCCAGGTCCTTTGTACAGCTAATGGGTCTTCACTGCTCTTTGAAGACCAAAAATACTTTTAATGACAACAGGGATGGTGCACAACCCTGTATATTTGGTGGGGAAACCCATTCCTCCCACCAAATATACAGGGTTGCTGCTAAGTATGGTGGCGGTTGCTGCTAAGCTTAGAAGGAACAGTGAAGGTGGTGGAAGGGATATATGGAGTTTGTAAAATCGGTTCCATCTGTGTTCGGCAGATTGTCAAGTAATTTTCATTCCCTCATCTGCGCATTGATGGAATCGGATTTTTTCCCCCAGTTTCCCGAATTTGCACAAATTTGACCTTGTGAAAATGTGCAAATCGCCCCCCAAAACGCAAATCACCTCAAAATGTTTTATTTTATTTTATGCAGTTTTCTACAACTAAATTTGCATAACATTCCAGAAAATAATAATAAAAAAGGTCTGGAATTCTGCGGAATCTGTGTGATGTGGAAAAAGCCATTCTGCTGTGGAATTCATGGGCCGGATTCATAGACATCTGAACTTCTCTTCTCTTGCCACTTGCTAGATTTATTTATTTATTTTCAATTTTTATATACTGCTCTCCATTCAAGAATTTTGGAGCAGTGAACAAATAGAATAATAGAATAAAAACAGAATAAAAACTCATTAAAATTCATTTTAAAAGAAACAAAGTGCAAATAAAACCGCAAACTGATCCTGGCATGCCACCCTTGAGCAGTATATCCTGACTTGGTTTTCCATCCTTTTGCTACCTCTGTAAATGCAGCTGGTTGGATTGCTGTATGTGGGGCTACCTTTGAAGATAGTTCAGAAACTTCAGTTAGTTCAAAATAGAGCTGCTAGGTTACTTACTGGGACTGTTCAATTTGATAATGTGATTCCAGCGTTTTGTCAGCTGCACTGGCTTCCAGCCCATTTGCGAGCCCTATTCAAAGTGCTGGTGTTGACCTTTAGATCCCTAAATGAATAGGACCAGAGTATCTAAAGGCACATCTCCTCCTGCATGTACCTGTTAAGGACATAAGAACATAAGAAGTTCCATGCTGGATCAGATCGAGGGTCCATCTAGTCCAGCACTCTGTTCACACAGTGGCCAACCAGCTGTCAACTGGGGACCAACAAATGTGGTGCAACAGCAGCCTCCCACCCATGTTCCCCAGCAACTGGTGCACACAGGCGTACTGCCTCAAATACTGGAAGTAGCACATAACCATCAAGGCTTGTAGCCATTGATAGCCTTCTGCTCCAGGAATTTATCCAACCCCCTTTTGAAGCCATTCAAATTGGTGGCCATCACTACATCTTGTGGTAGTGAATTCCATAATTTAACTATGCACTGTGTGAAGAAGTCCTTCCTTCTTCACACAGCGCATGTTCAGTCCTGGAGGTCATCTTCAGCTGCCCTCTTCTGGGTGCCCCCACCAAAGGAAGCTGGGTGGGTGGCTACAAGAAAGAGGGCCTTCTCAGTGGTGGTACCCCAGTTATAGAATAAACTCCCCAAAGTGGTTCACCTGGCACCTACATTGTTATCTTTTCAGAGCTAGACAAAAGCCTTTCTTTTCTTTCAGGCATCTTTGACACATAGTTTTAGGTCATTATTATGGCTGTTTTATCCATTTCTGTCATGTTTATTATTTTGTGTCATATTGTATTTTATTCTTTAAAATATTTATATTGTATTTTATATTTTAACTGTTATGTGACATTTTAGTTTTTTAACTATTTGTAATCTGCCTAGAGAACATTACTTATCAGGCAGAAATGTAATAAATAAATAAATAAAGTATAAATACAGGAATAATTACAACATCACAGGTGAATAAAAGTGATAATAAAGGGTTTGGTGTAATGCACTGTCATCTCATGTGGTGAGATGTCTTTAAAGATCATTAGCCAAAATGTTTACAACAAAATTCTATTGTACTTGTTGACTTCCTGGATCACAGAAGGCCTGTTTTGAAGGTGTTATTTTGGTCAGCTTTTCCAGGTGTTCTCTGTGAAGCAGCAAAATGCCAGCAGGGTTGGGCCAAGCAGAAGTTACCATAATGCTTACCTTTTAAGTCCTCTATGGATGGGGCCAGGGATACTTCCGCAAATTCTTTCTTCTTGATACAACGGCGCACTCCTTAAGATTGGGCATGGTGGATCCTTTGGCAGTCTCAGGCACTGTAGATCTTCTGGCAGGCTCAATATCTATGAGCTTGATTATAGAATTTTAGAGTTGGAATGGACCTTGAAGGTCATCTTGGCCACCCCCTGCTCAGTGCAGGAATCTATAGCATCCCTGACAGCTGACCATCCACCAACTGCTTAAATCACCTCCAGTGAAGGAGAGCTCGCCAACTCCTGAGACATCCTGTTCCACTGTGAAACAGTGCTTACTATTAGGAGGTGTCTCCTAATGTCAAAGTAAAGATTGGGTTTGCGCAACATACTGACCCACACCCAGTGGTTGAGTGTGGGTTGTTGTTGAGCCTTAGGCTGTTTGTTAAACCATGGGTTGGCATGTTGTCCAAACCTAGGGCATTTTCTGCAGGATGGCTTGTTAACCATGCAGCGTGGCTTATCTTTCTCGAATAAGCCACCTCGAGAACCCATAGTTTGTTGGGTTGTTCAGGATGGTTAACAAGCCACCCTGCAGAAAATGTTCTGGGTTCAGACAACACAGTAACCCACAGTTCAACAAACAACAACCCCTGCTTCCTTGAAGACCTTACATACATTAATTTGGGTCCTATCCACGGGAGCAACAGAAATGGCCACTGCTGAACAAACATTTTCCAGTAGTGGCTTCCTAAACTCTGGAACCTGCAATGCAATAGATCCAGGCGCTTGCCCCTTTTCATCAGGCCATTGAGACTGTTTCATTTGGGCAAACATTTTATGGTTAGTTGTTCCTTTGATGATTAGCATCTGCTGTCATGGTTTTGATCAGTCCCTCTGTTTTACTGTTGTGTTTTACTGATCTTACGTTTGTGTATTTTTTACAACCTTGCACCTCGCCTTGAGACTTCTGATTGAAATGTGGGTTATAAATATTCCAAATGAATACTGAATTAAGGGGCTTAGTGGGAATGCCATAAATTGGGGCACCTCCAAATCTTAGCACCATACATTCTATTAAAGTGAATTAAGAAGGAACTTTGCCCACGTGAACACTACTAAAATGTATGGGTTTGCTCAGTCTTAGCAGTGGAGGCTGTTAGTTCTGATGGTAGTGATGCAGTGAGTCCACTCCGGGTTTCAGTCAGAATTATGCCAGAACTCTAAAGGAGCTGTCCAAAGTGATGAACCCTATCTCCAAAATGGTTTCAGCATGTTGGCTATATCCTTTAAAATTCTGCCTCAAGCCTAGAACAGATTTACCACCCCTCTGACATCAGAGCCTCCACTCTGCTGTAGACAATTCCCTCCTCTTGCTTATTTCATGGTTTGCTCCATCCTTTTCAGTCATGCTGTCAAGGTAAGACTCTGGGGTAGAAGCTACGGCCCCATTCAACAGCATGAGCTGGAGGGCCCCTAAATGCAGCAAGGCCGGCTTGTTACATTAAAGCAGAGGTGTTGAATGTCTTTCAGTCCAAGGGCCAAGTTCATTTTTGGAGAAGCTCTTGGGGCCTGTATTCTAGAGGTGGATGGGGCCAAAGGGGGTGAGCCCCAAATACCAAAACCACCAAAAAATACCAGTATATTTCAGCTGAAAGCTCTTACTGTCAGTAGCTGAGCTTTAGGAGAGGTATTTCAACCATTTAGAATGGAGGAAAAGACCTGCAAAAGCCAGGGAACCACCAAATGATCAGTGGTTGGGGGAAGGGGTGGGGTTAGGGGAAGGGGGCATGGCCCTCTGTGGGCCCCATGGGCCTGAGGTTCAACACCCCTGTTTGAAGGTGAGTGAAGTAGTATATACTACTATCTAAAGTGCTCCCCACCTTGTAAGACCATTGAGTCCAGGGAATGAAAATAATCTAGCTGAACTACTGCTCCTTTTTTTGGCCCAATTCCAACCAGTGAAACCTTCACACTCGAAACAGGGAAGGACACAAAAGGACCCATTGGTCTCCGCAAGTTCTTCTGCTCACCCTTCGATCACCGTATGCTCCAACTGCCTGGCAGGCTTCCATCCATTGTTCCTTGTGGCCTTGCTAGGGGATGTGGAAATGTTTGCTGAAGCCCTCCAAGAGGATGTGGTATCAGTCGCAGCTTCATCTTGGCCAGAACTTGCTTCATCTTAGCCAACTGAATTGAGCTGGGTGCCTTTTGCCAGAGCTTGTCCTCCAGCCCCTCTTTCCTCCCCACCTCCTCGGACTGCTCTTTCTCCCCATGCCACTGTGTGCAACCTGGAGTGGCCTTGTGGCCTCCTTTACAGAGGACAATCCTCTACTTGGACGGCTGTCAGAGGACCATCCTCTATTTAAAGATGCCCTTGATTTGAAAGGCTGTCCTGTCCAATTCCGGTTCAAAGATGAACTGTTGCCCATCAAAAGTTAGTGCTGGGTCCCAGTCTTCCTCACTACGGTGAGATGTACTGAATGTCTATTTTTATTATAATAATTATTTCTACATTCACATCTATATGCATTCATCGACTAGATGTAAACCAGCATTCTCTTCTGTCTTCTTTTTGGTTGCCACTTTTGCCATGACTTTTAATGATTTGAGGTTGATCATTGAGCTAAAAGTGTATAGGATGGATTCCATCCTATTTACTGCCATTACGGTAGCCAAATTTTGCCTGGTGGTAGTCCTGCAAGGATCCTTTGAACAGCAAGGATCAGCTACTGGCCTGCTTTTCAGTCCCTCTGACTCTTTGCTGTTGACTCAACACCAGTTCTGAGCAGTGGTCAAGTGAAGACAGGGATCCCCTCCCACAGAATCCTGTTGTTCAGCCCTAACTCACTTAGAATAGGTGCAGCCTCTACTTGAGCAGTGCTGGCCATTGATACTCAGTAAATTAAGGTGGTGGCTCACTGGGGATTGGAGGGTATTCCCTAGATACATGGAATACTGCGCCCTGACTTATTTCATGTGTTTCTATTGGTGCTCTAGTGAAGCCTTCCCAAACCTGGTGTCCTCCACATGTGTTGGACTACAACCATCCCCAGCCAACATGGCCAATCTTTCCCAATTTATCCATTCTGGGTAGGGATAATGGGGCTGATAGTCTAATGTGCCTGAAAGGCATCAGGTTGGGGAAGGTTGCTCTAGACAAACCTTTCAAGGCCATTGGTCTCAGGGATCAAAGATAAGGGCCACTTGACGTCTACCCAACTCACCCATCCAAGGCTAAAGGGCTCAGGAAGGGGATAATAGGACTCCCTCAAGGCACCATAGTAGGTGTGACTAGAAGTCTCCAGGCATACCTTCTACGGAAGGTGGTGATGATGGCTACTGACTTAGATGACTTTAAAAGGGGGTTGGGCAAATTCATGGAGGATGAAGGTATCAAACTACTACTAGTCATGGTGGCTATATCCTATTGCTGGGATCAAAGCAAGCATTTCTCTGAATACATGTTGCTGGGGAACATGAGCAAGAAAGTGGCTAATGCTGTCATGTTCTGTTTTGGGGCTTCTCAGAGGCATCTGGCTGGCCACTGCAGCAAACAGGAAGCTGGACTAGATGAACCTTTGGTCTCATCCAGCAGGGACGTTCTTACTAATCAATGGAACTGAGCCAGCATGGACTCACCCTCTTGTGGGTAGTGATAATGTGATGAACACTGCCACAGGCCAAATAGATACTCATGTTGATGGGTGAGATTTAGTATTAATTAGAGGCAATTAATCTGCTGCAGATAATGTGTATAAGTTAATAATATTGTGGCCTCTATTTACTCCCAACAAAAGTGTGTTGCCTCCTTGTGACCTACTCTAGAAGCTATCATGACAAGAACCTTTTCAAGAAGTTATCAGTGTTGGTAGGGCAGAACTATGAGAAGAATATTGACTATTATGCCCAGGAGACTTGGATTCAAATGCAAGCTTAGCCATGGATGACCTAGAGGAAACTGTTGTCTCAGCAACCCTCTCCATACAGCTGTGGTGCAGATGAATGCAGTAAGAGTCAGAAAGCACCACTGATGTAAAATGAAAATAAAGAGGGGAATGTCCAGGAAGAGTGATTTTGGGGAAATATGGACGCCCCTTTTGAATTACGTTTTAAGATCGGGGAAGGGACAATTGCCTTCAAAAGAATCATTAAAATTTTGGAAAGAGGATGAAGGATAATGAGACGGTCTCGGAAGGGGGGGGAGCACGGGGGGTAGTTGAGGGGGGAATTGGTTTTATGTTATTGTATGTTATATTATTGTTTATTTGTGTATGTGTTTGTTGGAAAAATTAATAAAAATATTAATCAAAAAAAAAAAAAAGAAAGCACCACTGATGCTGAGAGTGCTGTATACATGATTAATAGTCATTTCCCCTCTTATTACACCAATAACATTGTGCAGATGTGTGTGTGGAAACCAGCTGATTGTTCCCTTTGATACATCTGAAGCTGCTGTCACCTGAACTGGAACAATGTCAGGTTTGATCCAAAGTCAAAATCAGCCATAGCCTGGGCTAAGCCCCCTCCCCCAACAATTCCAAGAACCCCTCATAAAGATCAAATAACATCAGTGGAAAAGGGAAGAGAGATCCAGCTGCATTTTATTTTCTTCATCCAGCATGTGTATACTTCTAGAGGAATACAACATGGAATATTACACACACACATTAATCAGATCATCATCTTCAGAAGTGGGCCAAACCATTATAATGCCAGAGATCTGTGAACAGATATTCCCAAGTTTTTGTTGTTTTTATTTCCCATAAGCAAGCCATAAGAATCTGGTTGGCCACTGTTGAACAAAATGCTGGACTAGGCAAGACTTCGATCTGATCGAACAAGGCTCTTGCATTCTTATTTTAAAAAGCATCCATGAGAGTTCCTGTTTTGGTCAGAGAAGTGGAACCGGATGCTGCTTGAACCCTTCTTCCATGTCATCCCCCACCCCAATCTGAGTCATCCCCAGAAGCTGCTCTTAGCTGCTAATAGCAATTTGGGGGAAGGGTAGATTGTAAAATTGGCACAGGGTGAGAGGCTTAAACACTGCCTTCTCCTAGTTCAGCTGCTGTACTCAAAATTACAGCCCTACCACTGCTTAATTTTTATGTGATTTTTTTTGTAAAGAGAGGTCTCATTACAGATCTCCCATGTCGTATCAGATTTAGTCCTAAATCACCAGAGATAAATAGAGGCACAAGTTGCAGGCATCCCTTTATATAATCAATGCCAGGCATGCTGCAATAACACCATTGGCTTTTTGTTTTTGGTTTGTATTGAGACCCTGGGCTTGCAAAGAGGAGAAAGGCTGAGTTTTATTTTACCAGTTCTATTTAGTATAGCCTCTGTCTCTTGCTGGCCAAATACGGTCAGTTTCACAGACTCAAAGCATCCTTCCTTTGAATGATTGATCTGAGGAATAAAGAGAGAGAGAGAGAGAGAGAGAGAGAGAGAAAAGGCCATGCTTGGCCTATGTGCCAGGATATAAAAGTATAGCAGGAGGACTGTATTAACCACAAATGCAAAGTATGCTTATAAAAGTATGTCTCCAGCCATAGAAGGCCACCCTCTGCTCGTATTCTCAAGTTACACAAATGATGCCTCAGGAAGAGACAGGAAGTGGTGGAAAACCAATGGTGCTGATGGTTTCATCCCTTCAGGTTCAGTGATAGGGAGCCGAATGATATGTTCAACACTAACAGATGGTACAGCCTATCATGGACTGTACCAGTTCAGGTTGTCGGTAGTAGTTTGTGTATCATATTGTCAAATATGTACAAACACCTCCTTGCACATAAAAAGCAAATATCTTGTGGCGAAGGCCAAGCTAGATCCCTCCTCCTTGTTATGCTAGCTTTCTAAGGGCAGGGAGCTAATCATGTGGCAGAGAAGTGAACCATGCCATTCTCTCAGGGAGGCAGGACTGTTGTGATATTTCTGAATGTACATCTGGCTAGATCAAGGGTGGGCAAGTTGTAGCCCTCCAGATGTTTTAACCTACAACTCCCATGATCCCTCTCTGTTGGCTATACAGTATAGGGCTGATGGGAGTTATGAGGCAAACGTCTGGTGGGCCATAAGTTGCCTGATCCTGGTTTTCATTTATGTAAATCACATGTCACTGAGCTAGAGCCCTCTGTCAAAGGCACATCTGGGATGAAAATTATAGAACAGCATCTTTCCTAGTGTCCTTTAAAAAAAGAAGAGAAAAAACATGGCCTAGGGGAACATGGGTGCAATTAGATAGTTTTAGACTCTGGACTTAGTGGTCTCATGCTCCTTTTTAGATGGTAATGTGTACCACTTCAAAATGTGGCAAACCAGCCCTGCTATGTTCCCCATCTGCTCATTCTGTGACTGGGCCCCCAGACATCTGCTCCAAAGTCCTGTCCTGATGGCATCACCTTAGGGGAGCAAGGTTGCATCTTGGTGATTGCCCTTTAAAGGGAAAACATAGGTTTATTGATGCATCTCATTCATTTCCAAGGTTTACCCTTTATGGTCCATGAAAAGTCCCCAATGCAACATTGTATCCCTATAGATTGCCACCTACATAGCCCTATATTAGGGTGGAGGGGTGGAATGCCATTTAGGAAGGTCATAATGAGCTGTCACTCCATCTCCAAGGATGCAGATGGCTTGACACATGGTTGAATGGTTTATTAGACTGATTTGCTCTACAGTGGGATAAAATATATTCCTGTGGGGTCCTTCAGCAATTTTAGAAAGACTGTGCAAGAGATGTATGGTGTTTGATTTTGTCTCCTGGATCTTATCTTGTTCATGCGTGTGTGTTTTTTGTTGCAAGTGAGCTTGTTTGGAGACAGAAGTCCATCTGTGAAAGGAAAGGAAAGGAAAATGCCCAGGAGTGAGGTGTTTCTAAGATGAAGATTTCCCCATAATATGGACAGTCCTATTTGTTCCCTCAATCTGTTTAAGTAGGAGGTTCTAACATAGGAAACATCTGTTGTATTTGATGGTGCTGTGATGATGTTACCTGGTGAAAGATAATAATGCCTTTAAGGGATCTCTGACAACCCATCTGATCTGCATATTGCTAAGAAAGATCGTGAAAGGATGTGATTTGACGAATGTGTTGTATGTGTGCAATGGGGAGGAGCAGTTAGAAATTAGAAAACACAGTGGATTTCATTTGGAGGAAGTGTACTCCCAATCTACACCCACACACCCACACACCAACCACTTCTGGGTCAACTGACATCAAAGGGAGAACTACCTCTTGTCCAAAGTTTAGATTAACACCTTATGATAATCAACACACTAATTAGAATCCCCAACAAAAGACTTCCTAACAGTCTAGTTCTATGCATGTTTATTTATTATTATTATTATTATTATTATTATTATTAAAAACTCCCACTGGGTAAAGCAGGCCTCATTTTCAAGTAAATGTGCAAAGGATTGTAACTATTTCTCTCTTTTCCTTGAGTAAAATAAATAAAGAAATAAATATAAAAACAAATAAAAGAAATGGAACAATAAATATTATCCCCATCATCCATAAAGGGGCCAGTAAGTTGCTCTGGTTTATTGCAATAAAAGGAGACCTCATCTCAGGAATGAGCACCATACAATGGATTCTAATAGCATCCTTCACTGATGGACTGTTCTACCAAATCCACTTCTAGTAATTGCACCACCACCACTCATAACAATAACAACAAGAATAACTCTTTGGCTTGCTGTATGATTATTTATGGCTGTACATTGTTAGCTACCTTATTTACTTTAAGAGGAAGGTAGGGTGAAATAATAACAATCCTCCTTTCCCATCTGTCCATCTCTTGCCTGAAATGCTCAAGGTTTGTTTGATTTTTTAAGTAGTCAAAGCTTCAAATACATTTTGCACACTATCCACAATGGGACTAGGAGTGAGCAATCACGGATGAAATAAAGAGCTATTAAAGAAGAAGAAAAGATGGTGATATGCTGAGTCTGCAGGCATGTGCTGGAGGTGTGTGTTCGTGTGTGTATGGCGGCAGGAGGGGTGCATGCGCTGCATAGTCTGTTCTGATGACCATGCTGTGTAGGCTGATTTCATATCAGACCTGAGTGTGCCATTGGACCCGATCCGCAACCGCAACCCAATTCAATCAAATGAAGGTCCGATTTTTTAAAGCCCACACCAACAACACGGATTTCTCCATTGAAGGCAAACACTAGGCTTCGGATCCTGATTTAGGCAATCTTAGAGTCCCTGAAATCAATGGGATTTAGTCATGACGAAATTATTTCAAGTCCCATCGATTTCAATGGGTCTACTCTAGTTATGACTAAATCTGGCTCCAAACCACTGTCCACACACACACACACACACACACAAACCCGAGCTCTGCCCTCTTGCCAAGCGGGTGGAAAGAGCCACGACTTCATCCGATTACGTTTCCATTAAGGATGCAATCCTACAGATGCTTACCCGGGGAGTAAGCTGTACTGAACTCAATGGGGCTCACTCCTGCGTTGGCGTGCGTAGGGATTGCGCTGTCGATAAACGGACTTGTTAAATCCCGGCCCTGAGGTCGTGGATCGGGCCCCCTCTTATTCTGGACTAGAGGCAGTAGATCCAACCAGCCAACCAACCAACCAGCCCCCCCCCCCCCAAGCAAAGACCTTCTTTGCAGACTCGGGGGCGGAATCCCTGGGACAGCTGGCCGGAGGGAGGAAAAGAGGGAGACAGAGAGCGAGCGAGCGAGCGCGAAATGTCCTGTTGCCCGGTCGAGATCGGAGGCCGCTGAAATCCTGCAGGGCCATCGCTGTCCTAATCTGCTCTTGTTTGTTTGTCTGGTTGTTTTTGCCGCTTTGTTTTGGTTTCAGGCGATCCAACAGGCGCCGCTCGCTTGTCCTTGCCGCCCCCCCCGCCCCCCCCCATCCCTTCTGTCCTTGAAAAGGCGAAATGTCAGCAAGGCAGATGGTGCGGACCGCTGAGGGGGTGGTGGTGGTGGTGGTCAGCTGCCCCTCCCTCCCCTTCTTGCAGAAAGGAGTATAAGAGATGCGCGCAGCGGGAGGGGGGGAGGGATGAGGGCGCGACGGTAGAGGCAAACGCCCCCCTACCCGCACCCCCACCAAGCAGTTTCAACCACGAACGTATCTACTTATGAACGGAACAAACGGTCGAGCTTCCCCTGACCACGCATGGAGATGCCACAAAACCTATTTGGGAGCAGGGTTTCAGCACATTGGACAGCTCTTTTTAAAGCACGGGAGAGCCCAGAATGGATTCGAAATCGGAGCCACCAGCCTTTACTGGGAGGACTCGCGCAGTGCCCTTCATCCCTCTTCATGTTTCTAACCACGAAATAATTGGATTCCACCACCCCCTTGTTGTGTGTGTGGGGTGGGGGTGGGTGGGGAACCTATTGAAGCCTGACGAAGAGTGCTATAGAACCCGAAATACCGGTAGTTTGTTTTCCCCCGGAGGAGTCTTCGTCCCATCCCAGCAAAGGGAACAGGGGAAGAGCTGTCCGCAGTACTGAAACGCAAATCGCCCACTCCGCGTCTCTTGCCGAGACAAAGCCGGGATCATCTTCATGACAGCTTTGCCTACCCTGACACCCTCCAGATGTGTTGGACTACAACCCCCATCACTCCCAGACAGTACCAGTTTGGACAAGGCTGAACTACAAGGCTGGAGTTAGGTCAGTTAGCTAGCTGAAAGAAACTCACGGAATGTGCCTGCGTGTGCGCCTGCGTGCCTGTGTTTGTAGGAAGCATATGGCAAGAGGTTAGATTTAAAACAACGTCTTCCTTTTCAATCCGAGCAATCGGATGCACGGCTCTTTCCACGGCTTCTCTCACATCTCTCCACATCACGTGACAAATTGGGGAGTGGGTGGGAGGGGAGGAATTTTCAGCCTCTCTGCTGCCTTTTTGGGGGGAGGGCAATCTTTGTATTTCCAATGTGGGACGTGCAGATTAGCTTCGGAGACTGGAAAAAAGGGTCTTTGCGATCGAATCGAAAAGTTCATTTCCCCAAGTGGGGGTGGGTGGGAGAGGGAGAGAGCTCCCCCCCCCCCATAACAACTCCTCCTCTCTCCTGTCCTCAGTTTCTCGTCCTGCTGTTTTAAAATGCCAGCCATAAACCACGATCACGTGGGAATAAACAGACGGATGCCCGGGATCACCTTCCCACTGCAGCATTTGCTGTTCCACCCTCACCCTTCCGCCAGTCTCGCTCCCCCACCCCTACCCTGCCGGCACTCGCCGCCCCGTTTCAAGCTGCTCACTTTTCCAATGGATCCACAAAGCCATCTCTCCGATTACTCACTCCCCCATCCCCCCTCTCCGTTTTGTATGCGCAGGACAATACGCAGCCCGCAGGCATGGGGCACAGTACCACCTACCCATCTATTGACAAGACTGCCTGAAATTAACATCTCCTCTCCATCGTATTTACATATACGCGCCCACTCCGCACCTGCCACCCGCACCAAAGGGAAGCCAGATCAACGTCCAAGCACAACCGACCCCCCCCCCCCTTCCCACCGGTGCCTTTAACTATATTTAGTCATCTGTGTAAGGGGGGGGAGGGAAGAGGAGGGAGGAGGGGAGCCCCAGAGTCTCTTTGCGCAACAATGTAGCCATCTCATCCGCTCCATCTCCATCACCACAACATAAAATCAACCCTCCCGCCCCAAGTCTTTGCGCAAAAACCAAACCAGCACCTTTCAGTAGAGGTAAGAGAGACAGCCTTCATTGCGCGCGCTCTCTCTCTGGCATACACACACACACACACACACACACACACACGCAGGCACCCACCTAGCAAACGATCCGGGCAAAACACAAAGCTTTGATTCATTTCCTTACCAGCCATGGATTATTATTATTATTATTTAAAAAACCTCTTTTTTAATTTTACAGTCCGATTTCCGGAATGGAAAGAGGAGGCGGCGGAGGAGGAGGAGGAGACGAGGCAGCTTATCCCGAGGTCCGATCCCCCCTCCATCCTCAAAAGCGGAGCGCACATCCCAATCCCGATCCAGCGGAGGAGGCGGGCAGGCTGGACGTGGCTTCTCTCTTGGCATTCACCGCGTGCCTTAATTGTATTGAAATTAAATCAAGGTCCGCTGTGAACACGAAGGGCTTAAGCCGAGCAGAGGGGGGTGGTGGTGGTGGTGGTGGAGAAAAACAAGGAGAAAAATAAAGGAAGGAAAGAAAGCCGAAGGTTCACGATCCTGCAGGCTAGCTGGCACCTCCGTGGCGCTTGCTCCTCTCTGCGATGTGCTGTTGGTGGGCGGATTAGCACGGATTCTTTCTTTCTCTCCCCCCCCTTTCTCTCCCCTCCCTTTCTCTTTGCTCAACTGCACCATCGCTTCGGGAACAGACACCGGCAGAAAATAAAGTGCTGAGAGCGAAGAGTGCCTGTTGGGGGGGGGGCACGGAGGGGGGGTGTCGTTTACTGCATGCAGAGAGCGCTTCCTTCTTTCTCCCTCCTCTCCAAAGCCGCTGCGCATTTTCTTATCCTTCGTCTTCAGTTGTCCACCGCTCTTCAGGTCTTTGCGATTCCGTCGCCCTTCCGTCCTTTCGAAGTAGCCGAGAATTGCTTTTATTATCACCGCCACCACCACCACCATCATTTTAATCTCTCCTCTCCCATTTCAAAACTGCTGCTCGACGTCAAGTGTGTGTGGGAGGGAGCAGGAGGGGGGTGCGCTTCTCCATCCCCCCCCCTTTCCCCAGCTCCGGATCACCAGTCGATTATCCTTGGGAATGGCTTTTGATAGCAGAGGTCAATTTAAAAATAAAGGAAGGAAGGAAGGAAGGAAGGAAGGGAAGGGGGAAGGGGAGTTCGTTTGCAGTGACACCATTTTATAGACCAGTTGGCAAGAAAAGTAGGGCACGGTTTTCCAGATATCTTTTCTTTCTTTCTTATTCTTTTTGGAGTGGAAGAGAAGATCAAAATCTTGCTGGCTTCCGTAGAAGGTTTTAAAAACAACAACACAGAGCCAAAACTATGCAAATAAATAAATAAATAAATAAATACTATATATCTATATCTATATATCTCACAACAGCGTTCCTCCTACCCCTAAAACTCTCCCTGGCCAAATCGATGGGCTTCCCGAATCGGATGCAGCACCTGGACCCTGAATCGCAGGCGGAGTGATGGATTGAAAAATCCTCCTCCTCTTTGCTGGGGGAGGCGGGGAGAGACTGCAAGAGGAGGGAGATCTCTTGACATCAACAAAACAAGCCGCGTCCCCGGGTCTTCGTCCCTCTCTCGCTTTCTGCGCGCACCCAGCGACCAGCATCCGCGGACTGTGCGCAACATGCCTTGTGATGTACAATTTACACTCTCCCTCCCTCCCTCGCTCCCTCCCCCTTCCTTCTCCCCCCTCCCCAGCAGCCCAAATGATGCTGAAAGCAAGATTAGTGAAAGAGCCTCAGCTGCCTGAGATTACTAAAGCTCTGGGGACACACAGGCCGAGCAGAAAACGAGGCGGCGGGGGGGGGGGGATGGGAGCGGGGTCGCTTCTTTTGGGGGGTGGGGGAGAAGGATCCAATTTTTTTTTTAAAAAAAAAGGGGGAGTAAGGGGGGAGAAGTAAGGAGAGGCATGGAGGGGAATTGGATATCTGGGGACACTGCGCTATTTTATTTGGGGGAGAGGGAGGGAGGGAGAGAGAGAGAGAGAGAGAGAGAGAGTCAAGAAGGCGTTTTATTTCTCTATTTAATACTCCGGAAGATATCGAGGAGGTCAGTAAAGGAAGATCGTCTGTGGAGGATTCACTGGAGCTATACCGTGTTGGGTTAAAAAAAGAATAGAAAAGGAAGACACTGCATAAAACGCACCCCCCGCCCCAATGCGCCAGTAAACGTCGGTTCGATTGAGTCTCTCTATAGAAAATCTACATACCGACATTTACTGGCGTGTATGTGTGTGTGTGCGCGTGTGTGTGTGCATATATAATCACACACACACACCGGAGATGGTGGATGAGTGGGCAGAAATAGATGGCCACGTAGGTCTTAGAAAAGCTACCCCCACCTCCCCCACCCCCAAAGCTTGTTGGGCATTGAGGAGACTGATACCCTCGCCCCATTGAAACCAAGAAAAGGGGGGTGGGGAAGGGAAGCTTACAGCTTTCTAAATGGGTCAGGATTATGGAGGAAGGAGAGAGACAAGAGAGGCTGGGGGTGGGAAGAGGGAGTTGGAATAAAAAAAGAAGAGGCAATCGTAGCAAACACATAAAAAATACCCCAAGCTGCGGGCTATGCAATTCTGATTCCCTTTAACTCAACGGGAAGATAGCAAGTGAATTGTTCGTTTGCATTATTCACGGATCCAATAATATCGTTCCACCGCCCCCACCCCAGTGGGCAAAGTCTTTCCCCTCCCCTCCAAAGGCCTTGCAAGTCTTTCCTCCTCCCCTCGTGTTCGGCCTGCACTGTGAGCGAGCCGCATTCTGCCTCGATTTGGGGGATATTTAAAACACGGTGGTGGGTGGGCAGCACCCTTTATATCTAAAATCCCCTCCGGAATGTGGAACTGTTGGGGAACACGTGAAATTAGCACCCCCCCCTTCCCCGCCCCTGTCATTGCGGTCACTAATAGTGCAAAGATGCTGTGTTTTTATGTCTGGCTTGGAAGAGGATATCTAGGGATTTCCTCCTTCCTGGGGGGCGGGGGGGAGGCAAAAGCAGGACAAAACAAGCAATCCAACCAACCTTGTTGTGTTTGGGACCGTGTATGAGGAAAAGATCATGTCGTGGACCGGAGTGCCTTGACCTTAGACACGCGTCAAGATCCGGGGAGACCCTCGTTGGAGGAGACGTGGGGTGGGGTGAAGAGGGCTGCGGGGAGAGGAAACGAACCTTCTTTAGTAAAGCCCCCCCCCCCATCCTATATATTTACCCGGGGTAAGTCCCATTGAACTCAACGGGACTTATTTCTGAGTAGTCATGATTGCACTGTTGAAAGAGCGTTGGAAACCCGGCGAAGGGCTTCGTGGCCTTTGTAAGCTGCCCAGAGAGCGTCGGCTATGGGGCGGTGTAGAAATGTATTATTAATAATAAGGGCACTATCAAGGGCGAAACAGTGGTCAATCCTAGGCAAGTTGACTTGGGTGTAAATCCCCCCGAGTTCAATAGGATGGACTCCTTAGAGGAAATGTGCACCGGACTGCAACATAACCGACTGTGCCAAACCCGAACCCACTTGCTGGAGAGTAAGAGCCATTTTGAACGCTCTGGGACTTACTTCTGCATAGGAATTTTGTCCTATTCATGGAACATTCGCTTCTGTAGGCCAGAATTTATTTTGTCGGATCCACAAATTGTCACCCTCCGCTGGAGTTGACACATATACATAGAAAACAACAACAACATAAACATTAACAGTCTCCAAAAAGCGAGGTGCGTTTCCAAGGACAGTTGCATCTTGGTGCGCGTGTCTGTCGCACTTACCTATTGGCAAGTCCTAATTTTAGAATGAATTTCGCTTAACTATATTTCCCTCCAGCATTATATTTTGACTGAATCCCTTTTAATACTCAAACGTGGTCGATGCCTCAGTGCCCTTGGTTTTGTCGGTTTCGACAAAACGGGAAGAATTAAAGAGGGGGGAAAATAATGTGGGTTGTGGGTTGTGGGGTTGTAAGAGTTGGTCATAAGGTGGCTGTGGGAGATAGAGAGACAGGTGCGGGGAGGTAAGATAGCACGTGGGGGTGGGCAAAGGTTGACCCATCGCAAACATCAAAGCAAATCAAGGATAAACAAAAACAGAAATAAAAACCGCCTCTTTCCGATGCTCCGTTAGAACCGAGCCGACACATGTCTAACGCAGATATCCATGTCATTACACCGTGTGCCTTCAGGTTTTAAAAACAAAACCCGTAAATAGAATACTACTCCCTTTACATTTTTATTAGACACATTCACGGCTGCACCTCATACTACATATGAATTAAATATATATGGAATAGAGGCCTGGAATAGCAATGAAATTGAGGAGACCTTTAAGAATGTGGATGAGTTTTAAGAGAAGATTTGCTTATTTCACGAAGCCTGAAAGTTCTGTTTAATTCCTTTTCTCTCTCTGTGTGTGTGTCTCTCCAAATGGACTCTCTCTCTGCTCCATATATATTTGCTCGGCTATATACCTTCACCCTCTGGATGCTGCAGGAAACATAACTTGCTACCAGGGCTATCTCGGATTTTAGGCTACCAAAGGAAAAAACAGCCAAGAGCGAATCTTCGTTGAATGGGGAGGGGGGGGGGAATCAAACGGGCACATGGCTAAATAAATCCTCTGGCTTTATTGCACATGAACCTAGCTATAACTTAGCTTCAGGTAGTATTTTAAATTGTTCCTTTGAAAACACGATTTTTCTTTCGTTCTTTCCTTCTTAAAATAAACCAACTCAGCCTAGGCAAGGCGCTGGACCTCAGGTGCTAAGAAAGAGAGGAGGGGGGAAATCTATAGGACCCCTCTTCTCTCCTCCTTCCAGCCCTCTCTAGTTGTGAAATATATCAAGCCCACCCTCTCCCCGCCCCCGCGTGTGTGAAGCTGCTTCAGTAGCTTCGCATAAATATTAATACGAGACGCCAGTTCACCCTATATAGAAAGGTTTAACCCTTTCGGACAAGGGATCCCTTCGTTTTATAGAGATGAGCCTTCATCTGCGGTTCTCTCTCTCTCTCTCTCTCTCTCTCTCTCTCTCTCTCTTCAGTTCATAACCCACCCACCCCATTAAAAGAGAGTCTTTCTTAGATTCTAAAGTATTACAAATAAATGCGTTCAATGAACAGCGACACACCGGTCGATGTTATCATGAGGATGGGGCAGGGAGAGGCGTCCATGGGAGAGGAGATGCTACCGGAGGGATGTGGGCAGAGATATCACAGACAGACAAGGCCCATTTGTAAGAAAGTTCTGGATGAGGCAGGGGGTGTCTAGGAAATTGATCCGTAGAATTGGGGTCGTGTATGGCTGGTTGGTTGCTGGTGGGTGTGGGTGTAAAGGGAGGCGGAGAAAATTTCGTGAGCAATTTTATACGGCCGCACCCACTACCCAGTGGAGCCCAAATGGTGAGGCCTACGGCCATGTGGTCCCGCCGAAGTCGACGGTACCGGATCGACGGGAATGCCCAAGCTTCCGCGCTGCGGTGGGGACTGATTTCGTTTGCCAGTCGTTTCCCCCTATGTCCGC
The DNA here is from genome assembly GCA_029215795.1 of Anniella stebbinsi. Classification (NCBI taxonomy): domain Eukaryota; kingdom Metazoa; phylum Chordata; class Lepidosauria; order Squamata; family Anniellidae; genus Anniella; species Anniella stebbinsi. Next base: position 81,487,836 of record JARDYH010000007.1, read on the forward strand.
CTGTGTGCATTGGAACCAGCATGCCAGTCGCGGTCTTTGGGTTACATTCGGTAGGACCCGAATCAGATTCAAATCCTACTTCGAGCAGAGCCACTGAAATGATCCACGGGACTTCGGTGAGCCACGCACGACTAACTTCAGTCCCGTGGATTCCAATGGGCCTACTCGAAGTGTGACGAAGTCTCCGGATCAAACCCACCATAAAGACAGGAATACAAAGTAATCAAAGGATTCTTGAAATATAAAAGGTACGAAGCTCAGGGATTTGTTTCTATTCCCTTCCCTTCATGTATCCACCGATCTCCTTCAGTTGCAAATTTGCTCCTTGGATGGTTTTTCGCCAGTGAAGTAGATTGCAAAATGTATTATTAAATTGTGCGTGCGTGCGTGTGTGCATATATATATATATATATATCCCCCCCCCTTCCGCCCCAGTGCAAAAATTCATCAGATAAGAAATATGAAGAAGACCAGGGGGGGAAATAAAATTCAGATATGCTTTCAACAAACAAACAAACAAACAAACAAACAAACAAACAAACAAAGGATTCAGCGTCTGCTTGTAACCGCCCCCCCCCCCCTCCGGCCCAGACGACCAATTCCCTTTACGCCCCACTTTCCTTGCAAATCCGCCTTTCTATGGATTTTTCTTCTTTCCCCGCAGTAAAGTATATAGCCGCAATCCTATACTCAGTTTGCTGGGAGAAAGCCCCATGGAACTCAATCGCTCTTGCTCGTGAGTAGACACATAGAGGTTTGGCCTGTGTCTTCCCTTCTCTTCAAGCGGATTTTGGTTTCATCTCGATCTACGCAATCCGCTACGGGTCTACTCAGAAGTAAATACTGCTTCAACGAAGTCTGTTTCCAGGTCAGTGCATATATAAAGTCGCTGCCAAAGAGAAACTCACTGGGATTTAAAGAAATATTGGCTGTTGGTTGGTGGGTTTGTTTCCCCCCAGAGAGAAAGAGAGAGAATACGAGGGAACGAAACGCCACTTTGGGGCTTCGTGAAATATACAGATATTCTCTTCTTCCCGGGGAAGCAACGTCCTAACGGGACGGCTTGTCGTCTTGCACGTCACAAGGTCTTGGTATGCGGTAATCATCAGCGTTCAGGTTTCTTGTCCTTGGAAGAATTTCGTCGGAATCGCATCCTTTTCCGCTGCTGCTCACATGCACGGCTGGGCACAACGGCGAGAGGGTGGGGGTGGGGGTGCGAGGATCGAACGTTGCGTTTTCACGACTCTAAAGCACGACCAGGTTATTCCTCCCTCCTAGAATCATTTACACCATCCCAGCCCCTATTATAAAATAGAATAAATTCTCCTCGCAGTCCTCCTCCCCTAAAATCAGAAAAGGGAGTACGAAAGCGATCTTCCAAAGAGATTTTTAAAAAAAACACCACACACACCTCCTTTGCAAAATAAATAAGTAAAATAGAAAGACAGAAAGGAAAATGAAGGGGGGGGGAAGCCACTGCAACCCTCCTTTAGTCAGAAACCCTGTTCTATTATTATTATTATTATTATTATTATTATTATTATTATTATTAACAAAACCCCATTCATGTTCTTAATTATACTTGATCGCGCTGGGTTTTTTGGTTTTTTGGTTTTTTAGTTTTTTGGTGTTTTGGTTGTTGTTGCATAAACTTCCACACTGAGGCCCAGGTGTGATGGGCTCAAGCAAAGTCCTCCTTTTAATTTAGGTGAAATTTACCAGGCCCAGAGAAAATCCTGGCAAGTCTATCCCATTAATTTTGGTGGAATTCACTTTCAAATAAGAATGCTTAGCACTGCAGCTTATATTTCAATTTCCTGTTTATGATTCGGTTGGAATAAGTTGTATGTGACAAGGGCCTCTCCTTCAAGTCACTACAGAGATCCAGGGCAGATGGGAGTGGCATGCGATGAGGTGGGGCAAAGTATTTGTTGGGGCAGTGACATGCCCCTCCACACCTTCTTCTGGGCCTTGAGGCTCCGGTCCACCAACAAATGAAGCTCCATGCAAACCCTCAAACGGATGGAGAAGAAAGTCCCATGCAAACCAATGGAAAAGCAGTAGGAGGCACAGATGGCTTATGATGTATGGCCACGCAAAGACCTATGCATAAATTCTCGAGCTATAACATTTACATTGCAACTCTAGACAGGTCTACTCAAAAGTAAACTCCACTGTGTCCAATTGGCCTTACTCCCAAGTAAGTGTATACAGGATTTATTTATCTACTTTATTACATTTCTATACTGCTCAATAACCAAAGCTCTGGATTATGGTCTGCATTGATGATGATGATGATGATTTTATCATCTGATTTATTGGAGGCATGAGTTTAGATTTTAAAATAAATAAATCAACTGAAAAAGATGCCTCCAGTGAATCAGATCCCTCCACCTTTTCTCTGCTTCTGCTAAAATGACCACACATGGGTGCATTATCAATCCTAAACAAAGAAAATAAACATTTTACTTTAGAATGATTTCTTTTTTACTCCTATGCAAATGTATACGCTGTTATCTTTTCAGCGCCAGGTCAAAACTTTTCTTTTCTCCCAGGCATTTTAACAGCTTAAGTTGAGATTTTACCTGACTTTTTTGGCCAGGCTTAAAAGTTTTAAAATGTTTTAAATATCAGCTGTTTTATGTTTTATGGTTTTAAATTTTGTATATTGACTTTTGAATGTTCAATCTTTTAATTTTTGTAAACCGCCCAGAAAGCTTCAGCTATCGGGTGGTATATAAATGTAATTATTATTATTAATAATAATAATAATAATAATAATGCATGTAATCAATGGATGAACCAAATAAACCTAAGATGAGCCATCGATGAAAATGTCTTCACAGTGCAATCATATATATGTTCCTTTGAAGAAAGCCTATTAAGTTTAATGAGACTTACTCCGAGGTTCTGGTGTATAGGATCAAACCTTAACTGGGCTGTAGCGCACATACAACCCCCTCTGTGGCTAAATGGCATTTCATAAACCAATTTACTCCAGAGTAACAATGACGCAACTCCCAAGTCAGTGACTTGGAAGTGCTGGTCATATCTATCCATACCAAGAGTCAGTCTGGTATAGTGGTTATTTATTTATTTCATTTCATTTCTATACCGCCCAATAGCTGAAGTTAGAACAGCTTTCCCTGACCTGGTGCCATCCAGATGTGTTAGGCTTCAAATACCATCATCCCCAGCTGTCTGGGAATGATGGGAGTTGCAGTCAAACACATCTGGAGGGCAGCAGAGTAGGGAAACCTGGGTAAAAATGTCAAGCTAGGCCCAGGGAGAGCCCAGTTTAAATTCCTAATGCAACCACTAAGCTTAAGTGATGTTGACAAGCTTTTAGTCTAACCTACCTCACAGGGTTGTTGTGAGGATAAAATGAGGGTGGGGTGGAAAGAACCATATATGGCATCTTGAGCTCCTTGAGGAAAAGGTGGGACATAAATGCACCAAATAAATAAATAAATAAATAGGGTTGGATCCAGATGTAGTCATGCTTAGGGCAGATCCATTGAAATCAAAGGGACAAGGAAGTCACGACTAATTTCAGTCTCATTGATTTCAATGTATTTACTCTAAGTATAATCAAGTCTGGAGCCCACCCACTCTGCTCAGTGGAGCCTTGTCAATTTCCCCTCCTCCCTTCTTTTGTCATAGAAGCATCCTAAACAACCCCACCTCCTCAAATCAATCTCAGTCAACCTGGCCAAAATATGCCTAGGACAAGACATTATCCACCCACCCTGCTTCCCACAAGCCATCAACACCATAAAGCTTGTAACTGACATAAGAAAGCCAGCCAGCTTCCTGCTCTGAGCAATAAACAGATCTGAGGGTTTCTAGTGGTGCTTAGTACCTATTTATGTGTTCCCATCAGCTTGTGGAGAAAGTCAAGGTTTCAGTACCTCTAACCCTTTGCTGTATTTTGAATTTCATAAGGATCAAGCTGAGGCAGAAAGGGTTGTGGAAAGGGGAGGGAGTAACTGATGAGGTTCACCACCACTGTCCACAATGGAGCAGCAGGGCTGTGGGTCTTAAACAGGATCCCCTCGGGCAATCCAGTGATGAAGCCGCACATGGAAGAAGAACGGCTCAGCCTTTTGCTGACTCTGTTCCCCCACTTACAAGGTTCAGTCACTTGGGATCAGCTCAGCTAATAGGTTATCTTCCTTCCGGTTATTTGTTCCTTTTGCTTTGTGCATTTGATGGGCAGATAACTGGGGCATATTAACAGAGCCTAGCAATCCCTTTAGGGCTTAAGAAGAACTCCTGCTTTCATCCAAGATGGATGTTGTGGAAGAGAGGCAGGAAGATTTGGGGGCCTTGTTTAGAGGTCTTGCAAGGCAAGTGGTGGGATTTGCCAGCGCCTTAAAGTTGTCCTAAAGTTGTGCGGGTGGGGAAATGAACTAGTGAAGCAGAAATGTCCTTTAGGGCAACCTTAAGGGGCTGGCAAGTAAAAATGAAACTTCGGGCATATGAAAAGCAAGTAAGGCCTGAAACAAAATGTTGCAGTGTGTATCCTCCCCTTCTAAAAGGATTGCTCTTGTTCAGGATGCCAGCCAGTCAGCCATGCCCTCTTCCAGAATATGCCATTCTGTCCTTTCCTTCGCTATCCTCATTTTTGTTCCAAATTGAAGCCGAACATTCCATAGCTACTGACCACTCACTGCCCTGAATGGGCTTTCTTTTGACTTTCTGCCCCTTTGGGTTATTTTTTAAAAGATCTCTCTTACTTCTGAAGACCTTGAGATTCCCTGAGCATACTGATACCTGCCCTAATTTCTCGGTAGCCCCATTTAACAAGAGCTACTGGACACTTTGTGGCTGTTTGTTCCAACAATCAAGGAATGGAAGAGGTGTCGTCCTTCTCTCCTTGGGCCCAGTCCTCTTCACTAACCAGAAAGTTATTTTGGAGGAGGTTTATTAGGTTCCTCACCCGTGTTTTTCCCCATCTGATTTTATTACCCCAAAGGGCTGGATTCAAAGAAGTAAGATTATGTGATGGTTGGAACAGAGGATCTGCATAAATTGGCATCAAATTCAGGGATACAGTCTATAAAAGCTTGCATTTTTAGTCACACCAGTCCGGTGCGCCACTTATTCCAGAAGATAATGAGCATCATCACACGGGAAAATCATGTTTGCTTACCGCTGCTTTTCCGCCTGTGCGTTGTCCCTCATTACTTCCTCTTTTGAAAGAGGAAGTAAACAACTTGCACGTGGCCCATTCAGTGGTCCATTTTGATCCTGCTGCTTCTCCTGCATACAGCAAGAGATAGCGGCAACATCTGTCTTTAAAAATAAATTGGACTTACTGGAGTGTTTTTTTCATCACGTGAAGAAGGCTAGAAGGAGTGGGAGGTGTGTGGGAGGCAGATGATGTTGTAAGAGGGAACCACAAAAATCCATCCGTGCCCAGTAATGAGTGTGCAATAAAATGCTCGTCTGATGGAGCTCACAAACTTCCCCACTGGTGAGACAGATTATTTTTTTCTTGAAAATCTAATAAGGGATTATTTCCAGCTAGCATCTACATATGTTAGCATTTGCAATGTTTTGCAAAACTGCACCCAATTTTGTCCTTCTCTTTGGTGATGAGTAAGTGGTCACCCTACATATTACTGAACAGAGAGGCATAGATGAGCACTGTAAAACTCTTGATGTTTAATTGCAGTTAGTCAATCTGAATTTGGAAGAGCACATTTTAATTGGTGGGACTGAGAACGAAGGCCAGAATTGTTTATATCTTTGAAGCTATTTTGGTTCATTCATGGTACTATGGTAGAGAATGAAAAAGAAAGTAAATGGATTGTCCTCCAAAAGTTCCAAGTTCAGATACTTGCTTGGCCGGCCAGATACACCTGGTTCTCCATCTCACAATGAATGCTAGCATTTGTTGAATGTGTTATCTCATATTTCCTTCAATATCTCAGAAAGGTCTTTATATTTTGGTTCTGTTGATAGGCACATTTATTGAAATTTAATCAACTAGCCATCCATTAAAAAGCACAGAATTAACCCGCTGATTGTTTAACTTCTTTTAAAAATGAACAACTGTGAGCCAAAATACCTTGCCAAAATGATCCAGTTTTGGCAGCACACACAAAGTAATCTTTTTGGATTACTTTGGTAATTTGTTCCGGCCAATCCAAACCCATCTCTGGTCAAGCCATTGTGTTAACTAATGAAATCAAGTTATAAAATGGAAAAAGGAACAAGATCTGTTTTATATGTAAAACTTATTCCAAAAATGTATATGGCTTTCCATTACCTCCATTATTCAATAAATAAATAAATAAATAAATAAATAAGAGTCACAGCTGGACACCCATCCAGCCCGAGTGAAGGCTCACCTACTGGTATCCCTAGGCATGACCTTTGACATGGGTCCACCCCATAGCCCTCTAAGGAGGGGTTTGTCCACTCCATCCCTCTTAGATGGAGCTGCCCCACAGCAGGGGGGAGGGAGCAGGCCTATAACATGTCCTGCTAATCGTCCCTGGCTCCAAACTGTGCTTCCCCCCCTCCATAGTTTAATTTGTCCCCCCCCCCCCATATTTGGGGCTTTTTTAAAAATGTGTCTAAAAACCATGAATGTTATATGGTTTTAAATCTGCTCGCTGCAGTGCTGAATCATGATGTGAAGTTTGGTTGAAATTGAACAAATGGTATTAAAGTAGTATATCTTTAAATTTTTTGATGTGCCACCTTTTTTGTTCAAGATAGGAGTCAAAATTTTCACTGTCCCTAAAACTATCCCAGATAGAGGTAAAACAAATCCTAAAAGTTTCATAGCAATCCCATGTACAGTTTTTGAGTCCATTGAGGACATCCAAACAAACACTTACACACACACACACAAACACACACAAACACACATATCTCACATAGCACTCATTCCCCCATTATGACCAGTTAAATGCACTTTTCCCAAGTCTCTCTCTACAGTTTGTTTGCTTATTCAATAAACAACGTTATGCCGCCTTTTGATTTCAAAAGGTCTCCTTACAGTATAGCTTACAAACCACCGAGAACCCATAATACAAATTAAAACAGTAATCAAAATGAATAAAACACAATCATCAAATGGCAGAGCAAAAGCAGGCAACTAAGCATTACTTAATTAAGTCACAGCAGAGCAACCAGCAGGAACAGCCTGGAGGGGAAAGAAAACCCCCTCAAATATTCACAAAAATGGTCCGAGAGCTTAAACGCACCCTGAAAACCACCACCACCACGGCCGTCACTCGTCCTTCGTATACCTGCTTCTCAGCATTCAAAGCACTTCATATTATGCCTTATCTCTTTGCCATCCTAACATCAACACTGTGAGGTAAGTCTATATTATGATTTCCTATAATTCAGATCGGAAGACTTGCCTAAAGCGACTTAGTGAGTTCATCGCAGAGGTGAGATTCAAACAGGACTTCCTCTCTTTAGCCACATTTGTTCATGGTTATTCATTCATTATATTTCTGTGCTGCCAAAGCTGTCTGGGTGGTTTACATGACACAACAGCCCACCACGGCTTAATTTACCCACAGGGGTTGTCACATTGTGCCAGGCACCTGCAGGCACCATTTTTGCATGACAGTGCCTGGCTTGCCATGGCTTGTTGCATTGTGTGAACCCAGGCAACAGGGGTTGTTTGAGGATTAGACAACCCTCAAACAAGCCATAGGTTGTTTGAGAGCTGTCTAACAAAGTCAGGGCAATCTGCGTTTGGCCTGCTTCACTTCGGACGCCATGGAAGGGGGTTTATCTCAGCCCAGGCACAGATTTTCTCCAATGAGGACTCAGATAGACCTAGCAAAGTAAGCCCTGTTTCCATTGGATCCTTGTCAGGCCTAGCTGGAGGAATGGCTTTCCACCTTTAATCTGGCTTTGTAGGCTTAGCAGGTTACCAAAACTGGAGCTGAGAAGGAATTTTCCACTGCTGAACTCAAATTGGGTGCAGGAGGGAAAGGTTCCCCCCCCTTCTCTGAACTGTTGTCATCTTGGGCTGTTGCACCTTGCAGCTCTAGACAGGTTAAAGAGGTTTAGCATCAGGATTAGATGTTAATAAAATCCAAATAAAATAGGTAAATAAAAAGAGTTTAAAAGAGTTTAAACATACATATTATTGTGTCTTGTGTCTTTTTTTCTTGGGTTCAGGAGCAAGTCTTTTTTGTAGTCTGTTTGTAGGATTCCAGTTGGGACTAAGCCATAACTAGGGCTACATTCCCAAGCTTACTTGCTTGGCAGGAAGTTCCATCCAATAGAATGAGGCTCAACATGCATGGACATGGGACGCCCATCCCGTTTAACCCAAGGGTACCTAGAGAATCTGTTGCTTGAGAGGATCGCCTCTCCTGGTTCACATGTCAGAGTTGACTGCATTGAATCGGATTTGGTCATAAGACACAACAAACTTCCAAGAAAATGTTTTGAATGCTTGCTTTACAATGGTAATAAAATCCAGCTCAAAGGCAGTGATATGACACATGCCAATTAAGGGAACAATGGGAGTGACATAGCCATCCTGACTCAACAATGGCCCTAATGATGGGCAGTACTCAGATCACCATGTGCATGTGTGTGCTTGAAATGAATAACTAATGAGTGAAAGTAGTCCAAACATAGAAAACATTTTCCCCTGATGCCATTTCCTTGGTAGAAAGGCAGAGTAAGAATAAAATAAAATCATTAAATTAATAGGCTGGAAAGGAGGGGATAAATATACTTAATTGGCATTGCATTCCTATAGTGGAATGGAGAGCAGTGGTGTAGTAGCTCCTTTAGAGTTCTGTCTGGTTCTAACTGAAACCTAGAGTGGATTCACCACCCCACTGACATCGGAGCCACCAGCCTCCACTGGTCATAGGCCCATCACTCTTTCTCAAACCCCTCCCTTCTCAGCTCATGTTCAATCAGGTAGCTGCTGCTTCCTCATCCTGCCTCCCCCCTCCCCCCTCCCCCCTCCTCAATGCAAGCACCCTCTTCTTCCTTTAAAACAAAATGAAGATGCAGGGATTGGGGGGGGGCAGGCAGTGGAGGGCCACAGCTGCAGTTCGAATGACTTAATTTTATGAGGTGCAGTTTAATGAGAGGGCAGCATTTCCTCTGATGGGACACATGGCATGTGGTGCTTGCCTTTTGATTGTTGTGGCTTGTATGGATTTTCATGAGCAGCCACAGGACTCATTTGGCCAAAGGGGTGGGTGGGAGGAAAACAAAATGCTGTGATACTGCACTGTCCAGATACCCCTGGCACAGAAGGTGAAACACACATGCGCACACACACATAGAACACCCATTCAGATTGCTTGTTTAGATGAGAGTAGGCTGACCATCTGAAAAGGAGAACAGGGCTCATATAACTTTAACAGTTGTAGAGAAAAGGGAATTTCAGCAGGTGTCATTTGTATGCAATTAGTTCCTGGTGAAATTCCCTCTTCATCACAACAGTTAAAGGTGCATGCACTATACTAGAGTGACCATATACAAAAGAAGGCAGGGCCCCTGCAACTTTAACTGTTGTGATGAAGAGGGAATATCACCAGGAACTAATTGCATACAAACGACACTGATTGAAATTCCCTTTTCTCTACAACTGTTAAAGTTATATGAGCCCTGTCCTCCTTTTCAGATGGTCAGCCTAGATGAGAGGGATGAAATGGGGCATGAGGCGGGCTAGGAGTGGGAAGAAAAAGAGGGGAGAATTCAGATTTGGGTTCGCTTTTCACCAGATTCAATGCAAATCGCAAGAAGATACACCTTAGGAAACACAGTCTAATCTTATTTATCTTAATGGGCCAGCAGAGAAGCAGAGAGAGAGAGAGAGAGAGAGAGAGGGAGGGAGGGAGGGACACAGCGGCTGAATTCAGACGACACAATAAGCAACTGAGGGTGGGGAAACAATCCTCAGTTGTATTGACTATTGTGTTGTCCAAATGCTGCCATAGTCAACTCAGCGCTGATCCTAATCCACACCACAGTTGATTATTTATTACCATGTTGTGTGGGGAGCACCCCCTAGATGAACAAATGTAAAGTTGATTATTACCCCACCACTGACTATCGTGTTGTCCGAATTCAGCCACTGTGTGTGTATGTATGCAAAAGCTTTTGGAGAAATGGGTGTCCCATTTACAATATTCGAGTGGCTGGATTACTTTGACTATTTTCATCAAATTACTTCGAAATGCAGTTAAGACAGCAAAGATCTTGGGGCACAGCATGTAGGTTTGGATCTAGGCTGACCATTTGAAAAGGAGGACAGGGCTCATGTAACTTTAACAGTTGTAGAGAAAAGGGAATTTCAGCCAGTGTCATTTGTATGCAATTAGTTCCTGGTGAAATTCCCTCTTCATCACAACTGTTAAAGGTGCATGCACTATACTAGAGTGACCATATACAAAAGAAGGCAGGGCTCTGCACCTTTAACTGTTGTGAGGAAGAGGGAATATCACCAGGAACTAATTGCATACAAATGACACTGATTGAAATTCCCTTTTCTCTACAACTGTTAAAGTTATATGAGCCCTGTCCTCCTTTTCAGATGGTCAGCCTATTTGGATCCAAATTTAGACATGCTTAGAGTAGACTGACTAAAATCAATGGGACAAGTAACTCATGGCTAACTTAAGTCCCATTGATTTCAGTGTGTCTACTCAGGACAGACAAAAGGAAGTATGTTCTTACACGGCATATAATTCAACTTTGGAATTCACCACCACAAGATTTGGTGGCATACAAAATATTCAACAAGACCAAAATGTGGCAGCAAAACCAAACCAAAACAGCTTGGCAAAATGGCATCGTCCCACCTGAGCAGAAGGAAAGCGGGCTGCTTCTGCCTATCTTTGCAGCAGTCTGCAAGGATGGCACCTTTTCCATGGTGGATGCAGTGGCATCCCGCAGAGCATCACTGACCCTGCAGTGCAGCAAGGAAGAGGGAGGAGCGACCGGCCTTCGGGACCCAAATACCTTGCGGCCCCAGGTTCCTCCCCCAGGCTCTAGCGGAAGAAAGACTTTCATGATCTGACATTGACACCCTTAAGACACTGACCAGGAAATAACTTCTGTTGACATCAAGTCAGAGGCTCAAGAGTGCAGTAAGTGGATGCTCCGGCTTTCACAAGAACTCCTCTCCGTAGATAGGATCACGCAGGCAGATTCTTTCTCCTCTCTAGCAAATCTGCTGCCTTCCCTGGCTCAGCATCCTTACTCAACTAAACAGGGGTGGGGGCTGATGTAATGAAGTTCTTAAGCAGCAAATGCCAGCTCTTTGCGGAAGGACAGATTGTAGCTGCTGCTCCTGCTGCAGCAGCCGAGACAGTCTAGCTCTGTGAAGGATTGCACAGGCCACTTCGATCTTCTCCAACTCGGTTGTATTACAGCTCCCATTATGCCCAGCCAGCCTGGCCAATGACTGTTGAAAGCCAAGGAACTCCACATTTAACCACAAGTGTACAAGGGTTTTTTTTATTCAAGCTGGCTGTGGATGATGGGAGCTGTAGTCTAACACACCTGGAAGGTACTGTATTGGGGAAGGCTAGACCAGACTTTCTTTCCCTTAATCCATCTGGAAATAGACTGGGGCTCTCCAGAAAACTTCACCCTCCCTGGCTTTGTTCCTTGGGGGACATCGAGCATTGAGGCCTCCCACTTGCATCGCCCCCCTCCCCAAATGGAAGCCCTCTTGTCTTATGGTCGCAGAGATTGACCATATAAAAGTTTGCTCTTCTTAGGCATAGTCTTAAAGGTATCATATGAGGACACTCCAAAAATCCCCTCTAGGGACTGGCATTGGAGCTGGAAAGTGGGATAAAAACGTTTGCATTTTAATAAACGAACCAATTAAAAAAATTACTCTAGCATGCTTGTAGTACTCACATTGCTTTTGCGACTAAAGATCCCTTCTTAAGGGACGCTAGGCAGACCATATGCTCCAAAATCTCACAGCCGCAAAAGGTGTATTAATTCATTTTTATCTCACCTTTCTTCAAAGGAAGCTCAAAGTAGTGCACATGGCCTTTCAGCTCCCCTGTCCGATTTTATCCTCACAACAACCCTGTGAGGTAGGTTAAGCTGAGAGACAGTGGCTAGCCCAACATCACCCAGTGAGCTTCATGGTTCAGCTGGGAGTTCAAAAACCAAAAGGAGGAGAACATCCAAGTCAGGACAGAAAAAGGAGAAACAGGTTCTCAGGATGCAAGAAATTCTTTATTTCAAAGCCCGGTGCATTTTGGCCAGTATTCTCTCAAAGGCCTTCCTCAGGGGGTTGTTAAAAGATGTCTGCAGAAATACTTCTAGCAAGGTGATTGCCTCAATAGCCCCCTGAGGAAGGCCTCTGAAATAATACTGGCCAAAATGTGTAGGGCTTTGAAATAAAGAATGTCTTGCATCCTGAGAACCTGTTTCTCTTTTTTCTGTCCTCAGCTGGGAGTGGATCATGGGTCTCCCTGGCCTTAGTCCAACAGCCTAACCACTATACCACATTGTCTCTAGATTGGGCTGCTCTTGCTTACTTTAATCCCCCCCCGATACACACATATGTCTCATTTCCTTTCCAACTTCAACAGACTGCCTGATGAATTGTCCATGATATAACTCATCCCACATTCATCTCATAGGATGTTATTGTTCACAATGATCAATTATATGGTAGGTTACTTTAATTACTTGTCTTTTTTCCTCTGTGCCTTGGCTCTGCAATCTGAGATTTAATGAGGACCAGCTCTTGTCTTGAAAAGTAGGATTTCTAAAGTACTTTGAACACTCTTGTTCTCCTCAAAAGGATCACACGGGGTGCTTCCTGAGAGACTTCTGCTAGTGCTACCAGTCACAAGATATTGTGTAGCATTCAGTCTTTTCCTCCTTAATGGGACATGCTGTGTGTGTGCGTGTGTGGAATAAGCATTGGAGGGTTGCAAATGAAAGATTAGCTGGATCCCCTCCTCCATGCCATAAATGAGGCAGGGCAATTGAAGCCTCATCTAGAAGCACCCTCAGTCATTGCCCTCTGTACTATTACCAACTTCTGAAAAATCAAGGAAGAGTCTTGTGTTACCTCAAAGACTTGCACATTTATTATGGCACCAGCTTCCATGACTTACACTTGGTCTGCATTTGGTTACAGCCTTAAAATGGAAAATGGGAGGGGCTGCACAGACATTGGATGAGGCTCTACCAATCTAAGTTGAAACAACCTCAGTACTTGGTACCTCTCAGCTCTTGTTGCTGTGCCTTGATGATAGAAAGGGAGGCTGGGAAGTAAGTAAGAAGGGAGAGGGCCTTCTTGGTGGTGGTTCCCCAATTATGGAATGATCTCTCTGATGAGGCCCGCCTGGCGCCAACATTATGTTTTCATCGCTGGGTTAAGACTTTCCTCTTTTCTCAGGCATTTGGCAGCATATGATGAGGTTTAAATTGGCTCCTGGATTATTCTTATTCTTGTTCAAAATTGTTTTAGATATATACGCGTGATTCTGAGTGTGCTGTCTCTTTGTATGTTTACATGTAAATGGTTTTTTAAAAATATTGTATTTGTAAAGTTTCAATTTTTAAAAAAACATTTCTGCTGATGGATGGAATAGAAATGTAATAAATGAAATGAAATGAATGATAGCAGGACATATCCCCATCCCACCCATGTAGCCTGAGTGCTATATTGCCTACTCTGACTGGCAGGGGCTCTCCAGGATCTCCAGCAGAAATCTTTCCCATCAGCTGCTCCTTTATCCTTTTACCTGGAGGTATTGAACCTGCAGCCTTCTGCATGCCAGGTATATGTCTGTGCTATTGCTGAGCTATCTGCTTCCTCCTCTGATTAAGGTATGGAGAGAAAAGTGATCACCACTGGCTAATTGCTGCAGCTCATGCCTCTGTTTTTAAAGTTCAGGTACAGAGGCTGGCCCAAAAGTTGGCAAACCCTTAGCCTTTGACTTTGCCATGCACTGGCTTCAGAAGCAGGGTGCATTAGCAAACTGACCCTAAGAATTTATCCTTTTTATGGTCAGTTTAATAACAGGAAAATCCATGTAGCCTTACATATAAAAGGCCTTGCCAAAAGACAGGGCAGGGATTTACCCAACACAACCACACATCCTAGAAAATGGGGTTTGTCCATGATAGATCAGTCAAATTGGACAAATGTAAGAACTCTACTGTGTCCTGATCTGAAACCCAATGGCAACTCATTCTTTTTGTTATTAAACACAGGTGTAGAAAATAGAATTGCCCTGTCATCTATCACTATACTTAACAGTTCAAAATGAACCTCACCAGCTGCAGTGTGCAAAATGGTAGGCTGCACATTTTTGGAGTGACTTGAAGCTGATCGGTACCTTACACAGAATGAGGAGTAGACCATGGCATAATTTTGGATGGTACTACTTCAGAATGTAGGGAGGTTTTGTTTTTACATGCTTCACAGCCATTCCCCCCCACACACCATGTTAAAAAAACACAACTTCCTATAGTAAATTAGCAAACCCCCAGGGAGAGCTTGACTCAATGTGCTAGTGTAGTGTGTGCAGGGAAGTTTGTTTGTTTGTTTGTTTTAAAAATGAGGGAACATTCAAAAACAACACATCACCTGCATTCCGAAATGATACAGGCAGAAAGTGGTATGGACAGTCTGGTGTTGTGGTTAGAGTGCCGAGTAGAACTGGAATGATTTGAGTTAAAATCCCTTACTCAGCCATGAAATATATTGGTAACTTTGTGCCTCTGTCTCTCTTTGTTTAATCTGCCTCATAGAGTTGTTATAAGGATAATATGGGGGTGGGGTGGAAGAGCTCCTTAAACTCCTTGGAGCAATGATGGGATAAAAATTAACAATAAAGCACAGTACAGAATTTTACTTTGTTATTTTGCGCAAAGTTGCTTAGTGCTCCTGCACACACATTTATATTCATGTGCGTCCACCAGATGCAATTTCCGCAGATAACGACTCAGATTTACATCGCAATCCTTTACATGCCTACTCTGAAGTAAGTCCCACTAATTACAATAGAGGTTTACTCTTGGGGAAGTGGAAATAGGATGGCAGCTTTAATTTCTAGGGAGCCAGAGAAAGGGATCTGGAATTTCAGGAAAGACAAGTCAACGGCTTGAGTGTGCACCCAAGAACTGACAAATTTGTTTCCAGCAGTCCTCAAGAGGTGAAAGAGGGACAAGAGAGGAGCTGTCTGGGAAAATCAAATCCCTAGAAAATAGAGACCAATGAGGCATATGGAAAATCAGAGTGAAATCAGGAAGTGATCATTGCCTCATATTGGTTTCCTTTCCCCCTCCTCGATTGCTATTTATTTTCTGTATGGCCTCAATGGGTCTCTCTCCAATCTCAAGGCCAGGGTGTGTGGAGGCGAACAGGGGGTGGAGGAGGCTAAGGTTGCCATCTGATGTTTGCACAGTGCACGTTGGGTGCATGACATTCCATGCAGCTGATGAAGTGAGCTCGTCCACAAAAAGGTTATCATGGCATAATAAAATGGGTTAGCCTTTGAAGCAACACTTGGTCGTTTCTGCTGCAACCTGGACTAACGCTGCTGTGGAGGCTGGCGGCTTCAGGGGGGGCTGTAAATCCACTCTGGGTTTCAGTGAGAATCAGCCAGAATGGTAAAGGTGTTATCGAAGTTGCTGAATCGATTTATGGAATGGGCTTCAGCACCTTGGATAGCTCCTTCTGAACTTGGTCTAGGGTAGAGGTGGTCAGACATCAAACCTGTGGCATCTGCTTTGTTTTATTCTAGAACCCCAAGGCCCATCAACCAGAACTGGGTGCAAAATACTGGTGTTAGGGAGGTGGGGTGTTGGGGAGGAGCTAGATGCTAGATGCCATTTAAAGGAACAGAGCCAGTAATGTACTGCAACTCATGAGCCATAGGCTGGGAGGAGCAACGTATCTGCAAATCTACATCTGAATGACTATAGATCAGGGACTCTAACATAGATCTAGCAGAGATTCAAAAGTCCAGGTAAAAGGCAACTCTCTACACTGAGTAGGGCCTACGTTAAGGGTAGGCATGGTTGGGCATCATTTGAGGGCCCACACTCCACCAAGGGCCCACTGATGAGAATGCTCTGGAGTTGTTCCTCCTCTTTACTTTTGCAACCTGCTTGTTCACCTGCCTCTCACTCTGGCCCAGACAACGGTGGTCATGATGAGAAGGAAGATTGCTGACCTGCTCTCTACCTGTCAAGCAAGTGGTAGCGACGAAGATGAAGATGAGGAGCAAGCACAGCTGGTGGCAATGGTAAGGAGAAGGTGGACTCATTGAGGGAGGGGAACCATGGGAGGTGTCTTGCCCAAGGGACTTCCAAAACCTGGAGCTGGCACTGGAAACTCATGCTGGGAGACAAGTGACTGACGCCAAGTGAGTCATGGCAGGAAAGCAGTGGAGGCTGCTGGTGGTAAATCAGAACCAGAACCACCCTGAACGCTAAAGGCTGGTTCAATTTTGGGGATAGGGTCAGCACTTTGTATGGCTCCTTTAGAGTGCTGGCTGGTTCTAACTGAAACCCAGTGCGGATTCACTGCCCCGCTGACCTCAGAGTCACCAGCCTCCACTGAAGGCACTGCCTTTCAGTTTTCAGTTGCATTTTTTTTAAACTTGAGATTGCGAAACAACCGAGAGTCAGAAAACCATGGCCAATCTATTGCAAATCACCCAGAGACCTTCCAAGAGATCCTGATCTACCTTCTGCCGGCCGCTGATCTAGAGGAGGCTTTTAGCCTGAGCATGCTGGTTGCTTGCGGACAGCTGGAAAGAACAAAGATGCACGAACCATTCTTCTCTCCCCCTCTGCTTTTGGGTGTGCGGCCGAGAGGCAGGGCCTCCCTCCCTCCCGGCAATTAGCATAGACGCTGGGCCGCCGCAGTGCAGTACTGCATGCGTCTATCGGCGGGGAATCGCAACTGGCCTGACCTTGATTGATTGGGATCCAAATCCACTTGACAGCAATTAATTTTTGGAATTAACTGCCTCCTTTCCTCTCGTGGCCATGGCCTCCTTTCTCAGCATACACCCTGCCCCCCCCGCCTCCCTCCCCACCACCCTGACTGGCCTCTCCACACCCAGGCCTGGCCCAGGCAGATGAGAATCTAATCAATATTTGTAATTCATTTCTTTGGAGTGCGAAGCCATCAATCATGCTATCACAGCTATGGGGCCCTCCCCTCCTCCAGCGCTGTTGAAAGCAGGAATTATGGGGATGAACCCAGCAGGGTGGAGGCGGACAATGGAGCGGGACTCAGGTTGCTGCAAAGCAGTGTCCATTTTACAACGCCGTGACAGCACACTGTGTATTGTACTATTCTCGGATTCAGATGGAACTATTAACTTTCCCTTTTTTTCTTTAGGCAAACATTTTCTGCAGCGCTGAAAACAAACTCTCTCTCTCTTCCCTGCTTCAGTTCCCTTGCCCTCAGAAATGTCCACATGCCACCAAAACTGATTGGCTGTGTAGATGCCTGACATCACCCCGTTCCCTGCATGCTTTCTCTCATTGGGAGAGGTCACGCGCATGACTGAACCAGGAAGGAGAAGAAAGAAGCTGCAGCGGGGGAAAGAAATGGTGCTGAACATGATGAAAAGAAAGGCATGGCTGCCCGCCATCTTCATTTCTGAAGAATGTATCTGAGCCCCACTGTGTAGCTCAGAGGCATTCATGGGAAATGAAGATGGTGGCAGCCATGGTAGCCATTTTGTGATGGTGACCAGGACAGGTTCTCAAATTGCCAAATGTGCCCCTGGGGCCAAAACATTTTCTACCCCTGGTTTAGACGGTTGAGTATGCATTTTTCTTCTTGATTTATGTGTTAATTTAAAAAAACTTGGAGGGATAGAGCGCTTCGGCGGGTGCCAAGAATGGTGTCCAGGAGTGCATTGGTGTCCACAGACTCCACATCGCCTACCACTGGTCTAAAAATTGCAATCCTATATACACTTACCCAGGAGTAAATCCTGTTGGACTCAATGGAAGTTACTCCCCAGTAGACATGCATAGGATTGCCCTGTAAGCATTTTTCAGCAGGAATCTCCATCATACTGAGATGACTCAGTTTTGACCCAGAAATCAAAAGTGGAGACTCTTTGGCCCAGCCCAGTTACTATACTAGAACAGTTTGCTCAATTTGCTGCTTTGGGAATTAGCCAGAAAAGCTGTATTCTCCTCCTGGTGCTGGTGAACTTCCACCTGTGATGTCCCCCAATAGTAGAGTCTCCTGAGACTCAAACCCCGAGATTCAGGTGGGGGACAGGGTGGTGAGGCATGGGAGGTCAAGGGTGGTGCTTGTTGCAATAGGGGGCAAAACCTGGAGGCACTTGGTAATATTTTATAATAAATATTATAATTAAAAAATGGTTAAAAAGGAGAAAAAGAGATAGACAAATCTTAAGCCTTTCCTTCTGGCTGATCTCCATTGTGGCATATCTGTCCCCTTTCCCATGTGTTTTCAAAAATAGATCTTGTATGCCTGTGTTGGTGTCCACGTTCCAGTCTTTCTCCCCTACAGAAAGAGACAGGGCTGTCATTCCCAACACATTCTGTTGCCTGAGTTGCAGGACAAGATGGCGGCCACCCTCACATCCCATGTACAAGAACTGATTGAACTGCCTTTCTGCTGCCTGAGTCAAAGAACAAGATGGCGGCCACACTCACATCCCATATACAAGAACTGATTGGACTATTCTGGCAGTGGAATTGTTATTTCAGCACTGGCATCAGGACTGCCCTCCACTGCACCTGAGAGCAGGAGGCTGGCTAAGGGGGTTCAGGGCAGATCACGTTCCACACAGAGCTTCATCACCTACAACACTTTGCTACGAATCTCCATCTGTTGCCTGAGCTAGCTCCCTCATTCCTAACCACACTTACCTGGAGATAAGCACAATTGAATACAATGGGACTTACCTCTGAGTAAATACCCCAAGGCTTGCACCGTAAGACTGGAAGAATATGCTGATTAAAGGAGATCTGTGAGTGGATCTCCCTGTGTTTTAATTGCCACTATGTATGGTTTATTTTAGTGTTTAAGGGCTTGCTCTTCTTTTGCATTTATTGTTCTAATCTTATTTTGCAAGCACCTTAAATGCACAAGCTGAGGAAAGACATAGAAATTTATCAAACGAACATACATTTGTGGTGCTTTAAAACACACACACACACACACACACACACACACACACACACACCCTAAAGCAGCCATGGGCAGCTGCTAATTCTATACACGGCATGGTGTTGGCTGTGTATATGCTTAACTCTTTTCTCTGTGCCATTTCTTCAGTACAAATCACCACCAACGCACAAACATACACACAGAAGGTGCATGCAACAAATGTGAATCAAATGGGCATCTAGGGTGCTAAAAGCCCTGATCATTTTAAGGCCTGTAAAAGACACTTGTCTACTCTCATCGGACAGAGATACAGTGGCATGCCCAATGCAGTCTACCTTTCCTATCCACATCAGTCCCAATCACCTACCCTCCTGCTAGTCTTGTATATCCAGTTCACGCTCCACACTGCTGGGAAATAAAAACCACAAGAACACATTTTAGGCTTAGGCAGGTTTCCCTGGTGTTGGGTCCTGGAGATTAGAGTTGCCAACTTTCTTTTCCTTTCTGGCTGAACTCTTTGTGTGGGACAAGCAACGCAAATATTCAACAGTGGAAGCTTTCTCTATCTGTAGATTCATTGATCGGAAAAGATGTCACCTGCTGAATTTTCTCCTGTTGTGCATGTATTTAAGCAACAAGTGCCCTGCCAGGAATAAACAACAACAACAACAACAACAACAGCTACACGCATGCTGACAACCCAACTGGAATCCGAGTCTGATAAATATTCGTTGGAGGGATTGGGAATGAGAGCCCAGGGTGTCAATATTACAAATGAACCTGCATGTTGGGAAAAGCATCACACTAGGGAAATGTCTGCTCATTACCTGGCATTTAATGGTCCAGGAGCCTCAGCTGGAAAAAAAAATGGCAGCCCCATTCTGGAGTTCGGTTCGGTTTGAGAACCATGCATACAATTGCTTCCAGTTGAACAAGCAAAGGGCACTGACATGCTTGACAAAAAGGAAAACTTCTGGATCTACACATTCAGAACTCTTAGTCAATATAGCCTGAATCTGGAGGACAATTCAAAGACTTTATACCACTCATACCTCTGTCCATTTCTCCTTATGAATATTCCTCTCCCATCATTCCAACCTGCCATTCTTGGTATCCATTTAACATCATATCCACTGATGAGGACAGAAGCTGAAATGTTTAGCACTAAATATATATTTTGAAATTACTCAGTTGTCAGTCTATCTGTCTTTCATATATTGCGGTAAGCAGTATATAGATCTATTAAATAATAATAATAATAATAATAATAATAATAATAATATGCCTCCATAATATTTAGAGGGACGATACTGTAAAATACCTGTAGAATAAATGCTTTGTATATGTGGTGCTCAAGTTGTAGAGGATCTCTATCATTATTTATTATATTGCTCTCTGCATCCTGAACCCAGGGTAAAGTTTATTCTGGAATTTGTTAAGGGGTATATCTGATGGTGATGATCAAACTAAAGTTACATATTTGCTCTCCGATGTTGACAAATCTGTGGCAGATGGAGTTACTAGATTTGCAGTTGGCAGACCCAAAGTTGAGATGAAGGGTTGTTGAGGTTAACATGGTGAACTGCAATGACGTGATTTAACTTTGTGGTTTTAACATATCAGCAGTTTTTAATGTTTATATATTGATGGGTATCTTTTAAAGTAACATTTTGTTGGCATTTTTTTTTACTGTTTTAATCTTTTCTTTTCATACAGTTTGAGGATGTATATGCACGTTTATGTATTTATGATTGATATAACCGTGATGGTGGAAACAACAAATATGAGGAGAGACTGAAAGAACTGGGCAAGTTTAGCCTGCAGAAGAGAAGATTGGGGGGAGACATGATAGCACTCTTCAAATATTTGAAAGGTTGTCACACAGAGGAGGACCAGGTTCTCTACTCGATCATCCCAGAGTGCAGGACACGGAATAATGGGCTCAAGTTACAGGAAGCCAGATTCCGGCTGGACATCAGGAAAAACCTCCTGAGCAATATGACAATGGAACCAATTGTTGTGGGCTCTCCCACCCTAGAGGCATTCAAGAGGCAGCTGGACAACCATCTGTCAGGTATACTTTAAGGTGGATTCCTGCATTGAGCAGGGGTTGGACACGATGGCCTTACAGGCCCCTTCCAACTCTACTATTCTATGTTTCTTAAAAAGCAATAATAATAATAATAATAATAATAATAATAATAATAATAATGACTCCCCCTCTCTCCCCTCCCTCTTTTAATAATTACATGCCAAATGGTTTAGTGTCTTCTTGACTACACTTTGCCAAATGACTATTGTAGCTAATAGCATCATTTGATGAATCGGTGGTGGAGCACTCAATACTTTGCTTGAGAAGGCATCAGTTTATTGACCCATCTCTAGTGCCGCTTCTCTCTCCCTCAACACTCCAACCTAGCATGAATTGTTGTAGGCTCAATGGGTATTCTTGTGTCCCTGGGGCAGGGGTAAGGGACCCTTGAAGAATTAAATATTAGAACGTTGTATTACAGGGTAGAGACAGACCCACCCATTGGTCTTTCCTTTCCTTTCCTTTTCAGTTTCAGTTGTGTTCTCTATCTAGTCAGCAATAATGAAGCATGCTTATATTTGCCTGCAGTAGGAAATAAGAGTTTGTTTAATCTGTAGTTATGATGATGATGAGTAGAGCAGAATTGGGTGCTTATTGCTAATGGTGAAATACAGATATAACTTAAAGTGATCTGAAAAAAAAAATGTCTACCCTAAGTTGTCCTTTACTCTTTTAAAGCACTCATTAAACTAATATAGTGGCTATTTTTTCTTCTTTTTCTTGAGTACTTGATAGCAAAGGATGGAAACAGCCCTAGAGGAACAGATATTCTGCTGGACACACAGTTAGCTGGCCGGCTGGCCATGCAGGCTGTAATTCAGGATTAATTTCTGATTTTCCTAATATGTGCAGCTCAGCATAAGGCATTTTTGAGGGTTTCTGGGAAGAAACCCTTTGATATCCCTTTGTTCACTTCAGTGGAGGCTGGTGGCTGTGAATTCATTCTGGGTTTCACTCAGGACCAGCCAGAACTCTAAATGAGCTATCCAAAGTGCTTAACACCACCCCAAAATAGGTGTTAAGGATTCACAGCCTCACCAAAATCAGAGCCACCAGCCTGATTTAAGGCACTGTATCCTTAACATCCTTCCCCCCCCCCCCGTTATTAAATAAACAAGCAAACAAAAAATGCCAGTCATTTAATTCCTGGTGTTCATAGTAAATGTTCTTTTAATTTGACCTTTACATAGCCCATTATGTGAGTTAGCACACTCCCTGCATGGAGGAGGATTGGAGGGGACAGTTATTTTCCCTTCACCTGGCCTGGCCTGGCCTGGCCCTCCCATCTTCTCCATCAGAGAGTTTGGGGAGGTGGGGGGATTGGCTGGCACTATGCACTTTCTCTGCAAAAATACCCCACCTAGGAATTTGGCTGTCCCATCTAACAAGGAAGGCTGAGTATAGGGCTGTGTAATGCAATAAATTAAGAGCACAATCATATGCATGTTGAGAGCAAGCGAGCAAAAATCCTACAATTCCTCCATGAATTTGCCTAAGCCCTTTTTAGTGGCCAATGGCTAACACCTAAACACCACCGCATCTTGTGGCAGAAAGTTCCATAAGGGCACAATCCTATGCATGCTTAGACAGAAAAATGTTCCACTACTTCCAGTACTCCCCAGTCAGCATGGCTGGCCGGGAAATGCTGAGAATTATAGGTATCTCTCTCTCTCTCTCTCTCTTGCATAGGATTTCACCCTAAAAGTATATAAGGCTTTAAAGGTTAAAACAAGACAGAGCACTTTGAATTCTGCCTGGAAAGGCTTAGGAAGCCAGCAGGGCTGTTTTAAAACTGGCAAGATATATTCCTCAGCCATGTTTTTCCCCATCTGATTTTTATTCCCCCGAAGGGCTGGAATCAAAGAAGTAAGATGATGCGATGGCTGGAACAGAGGATCTGCATAAATTGGCATCAAATATTTGGGGATACATTCTATAAAGACTTGTATTTTTAATTACGCCAATCCAGTTTGCCACTTATTTCAGAAGATAAAATAAGCACAGGATATATGGCCAGGGCACTTGATAGATGAAAGTGTCTTTAAAAAAGAGAAGAACAATTAATAAAATTATGTTAGGGTGCAAACCAATGCATGTTTAGACAGAAAAAAGGCATACGACTCCCAAGGTTTAAATCTTGCTCCTTTTGATTTTAAGGTCTTTGTGTTCACTTTTGTTCTTTGGTGTGGTTTGGTTTTGTTCTATTTAGTAAACAGGTTCATTAGGGCCCCAAAGTGGTATAAAAATGAGAAGTATAAATAAAGGCACACATAATAAGTTCTTAGAAACCTGGCTGAATCCAGTTTCAGGGGACTATATGTAAAACACATTCATTGTGCTTGTGCTAAAACTGTTCTACCTGCAACAGCAGCAGCAACAAATTTGGGGTGAACATGTCAGGTTCCAATTTTGTAATTAATTTTCAAATTTTTTTTATTTATTTTTACAGCTAAATCAGAATTCAGGTTGAGAGGAGCACAAGTCAAAGCAAACCCATAGAATAAGAATGAATGGGATGGGAACAGTGTGCTTGTGTGTATCTCTTATCACTACTGTCTAAATAAATAAAGTTGCAAATGCTCAGGTTCTAATATGGAACATCAGCTAGGAGATTTCTGCCATGGCTTCATCAAAGTATTCTTCTTTGTTATACTGGAAAATGACCAAGACAACCCATACTGGAAAAATAGGTAATAAAAACGCCTCTTGATTTCACAACCTATGGGGTCATCCATAACTCACAGGGGTCAGGCGAGGCACAGCTGTGAAATGTGCCATGCTTACTCATGCCTAATGAATGGAAATGAAAGTGCATTAACCCACAGCATCCCCTCACGTGGCTGTTTGCAGCACATGGCTTTGGGTTTGTGTCTGCTGTGCAGGATTTTTTGGGGAGGGGATGGGGAATTGGTTGGTTGGGATAATGTGTAGAACAGCCTTCCTCAACCTGGTGCCCTCCAGATGTTTTGGATTTCAACTCCCATCAGCCCAAGTCAGGAATGCTGGGAGCTGTAGTCCAAAACATCTGGAGGGCACCAGGTTGGGGATGGGATATGCTCTACTGGTAAATTTTGAAGTGCAAGAGCTTAACTTGACAGATCTCATTGCCATGTTACCAGGATAATTCATAACCACACTTCTGAAGATCTGAATCTATGTGTCTTGCTTTTCTACTATTTATTCTCAAAGGAGCTCTGCTTGAAAACACCATCATATTATACTGACACCCCAAACAAATGAACCACTAATAAAACCTCGCAATTACATTTACAGGGCAGAGTTGCAATCCTATGCATTGTTACCTGGGAGTAAGGTACATTGAACTCAGTCATGCTTACTTTCACTGCATAGGATAATTTCAACTTTTAAAACTTATTGGGCTTTTACCAAAGACGCTCAGCCAGTTGAAATGCAACTTTTAGCCTTGAATTAAAAATGCAAGCAATCTCATAAGAACACAAGAAGAGCCATACTGGATCAGACCAAGGGTCCATCTCATCCTGCGCTCTGTTTACACAGAGGCCAACCAGCTGTCAACCAGGGACCCGCAAGTAGGACACAGTGTAACAGCACCTTCCCACCCATGTTCCCCAGCAGTTGGTGTATACAGGCTTACTGCCTCTGATACTGGAGGCTGCACTTAGCCATCAAGACTAGTAGCCATTGATAGCCTTCTCCTCCAGGAATTTATTCAACCCCTTTTTAAAGCCATCCAAACTGGTGACCAACACCATATCTTGTGATAGCGAATTCCATAGTTTAATTATGTGCTGTGTGAAGAAGTCCTTCCTTTTATCTGTCCTGAATCTCCCACCCATCAGCTTCATAGGATGACCCCGTTGGGTTCCAGTATTATGGAAGAGGGAAAAAATGTCTCCCACACCATGCATAATGTTATACACTTCTGTCATGTCTCCCCTTAGCCTCCTTTTTTCCAAGCTGAACAATCCCAGCTGTTGTAACCTTCTCTTGTAGGGGAGATGCTCTAGTCCCTTGATCATTTTAGTTACAAAGTTGTGTTACCATGCTTCACACCCACCCACCCACACCCACACAAACACCCACCCACCACTGCATTATTGCTTACTAGCAGTGCAATTGTTTACTCAGAAGCATCCTTAATCTAGTTACAGATCCTAGAAGGATAACTGTGTTCATTTGTTGCCTCAAAATAATAAGGAGCATTGAGGCGCCTTAAAAATTAACTTATTCATAATGACATTAGTTTTCATGGACATCAGAAGCACCCTTAGTTGGCTTACACACACACACACACACACACACACACACACGTACGGATTTAGTTAAACAGTGGAGCCAAAAAGCCATAAAATACAAGGGCTAGCAATAGATCATCTGTGACATTTCTACATGCAGTCCAAATGCATGCACCACAAGAACAGAGTGGTACTATTGCGCTCGTGTCCTGTGTGTGGGTGTTCCACAGGCAGCTGGTTGGCCAGTATATGAACAGAATGCCAGACTGATCCAAAACGCCTCTTCTCATGTTTTTAAGTTCTCGTGTTTTTTCTGTTCTTTTGGAACTATTGTAAACCGTCCATAGAGCTTCGGTGTTGGGCTGCATAGAAATAATAATAATAATAATAATAATAATAATAATAATAATAATAATAATATAGTGTATCTAATACCGGAGTGCCCTATTGCTATCTGGATAGAACAATCCATTCAGTATCTACACAAGAGAAAAAATAGACCTCAATCTGACATATAAAAATGGCAGCCTTCCATAACCACTTTGGGATCCTTCCATTCCTCCAGGGCCTTGAGGTGGCTGGCCTTAGTCAGCATAATTCACACAAAAAGACTTCAAAATGAGGCTTCGGTGTGAAATTCCTGAACTAGAATTTATACACAAATTTGTAGAATCTGTAGAGAGTAGAATTGCTCCCTTCCCCATCATGGTTACCCCCCCCCCCCTCACACACTAGCTTTACTGAACATGCTTTCTCATTGTTTTTTAGGCATTTGCACTAATATTTCCAGGTTCTGATGGGCATTCAGATGTGCAAAGAGAAAGACACATATGTCCATGCCTGTTTGCGTGAATGCCCCCACGCACACCCACATGACATGCAGCTTGCTCCTCAGCCATTTCCATAAGGCAATCATTCCTGTGTCAATAAAGATTTGGAATCAACAAAACTGCAGGCACATTTCTCTACTAGGGCAAAGAATCCTAGAATCATAGAACAGTAGAGTTGGAAGGGGCCTATAAGGCCATGGAGTCCAACCCCCTGCTCAATGCAGGAATGCACCTTAAAGCATCCCTGACTGATGGCTGTCCAGCTGCCTCTTGATGGCCTCTAGTGTGGGAGAGCCCATGACCTCCCTGGGTCATTGGTTCCATTGTCGTACTGCTCTAACAGTCAGGAGGTTTATCCTGATGCCTGGCTTCCTGTAACTTGAGCCCATTATTCTGTGTCCTGCACTTTGGGATGATCGAGAAGAGAAGACACAAGGAGTGTGGAATGTAGGGGAGAAATAATAATCTCCATGAGAGTTTATGCTTGTCTCTATATAGGTCAGTTGATATGATGCGCAACACACACAGCCGGTGCTACACAGCCGGTGCTAGGCTGTTGGTTGGTTGGTTTGGTTTTTGTGGTTTGTTTTCCTACTGGGAAAGAATAATCGTGCTCAGAAAAGAATGAAAAAGGGCAGTCAAAGCAAGAGCATTGCATCCGGTTGCTCAGTTTACACAAAATACTTTATTTAGAAAAAACTCCCTGTACGAGAATGTAGATATTCTGGGAAAGGAATAGTGCTGTTAAAAAGTACGTGAGTAATGAGGTGTGTATGTGTGTGTGTTTATATGCATGCCTTGAAAATAGCTTTAATTATCTTCAACACTACTCCAGCTCATTTGCATTTATTTTGTTCTCAAATAAAGGCTTCTGCTGCTTTCAAGACCCCAGAAGGCCCCCGCCCCCACCTGGGCAGTGTAGGGAAACCCCCCGCCTCCTACTTGCTAATCCTGAATTAATACAATTCTGCCTGCCCATATTATATGCAGGATCTCTCTCTCTCTCTCTCTCTCTCTCTCTCCATTATACTTGGTTTCTAACCCATTTTGGGAACTGTTTCAGCCAAAAGGTGACACAGAAATGTTTGAAGAAACCAATAAGCAAATAACCAATGTTATGGACATCAATGAGCACATTAGGTCGCCTGGCACACAGAAAGCACATGAAGGTCAAAATGCAATTGGAAATCCATCCTCTTCCCTCACTGGCATCTCCAGGTATGTATATATCGCAAGAAGTAGCAAGACCTTGTGTCAAAGGGGGTGGCTCATCTCCTCTTTCCCATCCTGTTCCCTCTCCTAGGAACATAAGAAGCGGCCTTATACTGAGTCAGACCACTGTCTGTGGGCCCATGTAGTTCAGTATCATGACTAATGGCTGGCAGGGACTCTCCAGGGTTTCATGCAGGGGTCTTTCCGAGCTCTACCTGGAAATGCCAGGGATTGAACCTGTAGCCTTTTGCAGGCAAAGCTGGTGCTCTGTTGAACCTCTTTCATCCTAGAAACCAAATCCCGTTTCAGAGAAGCAATCAAGGGCCACATTCCAGTGGTGGGTGGGGCCAAAAGCAAAGGGGTGGAGCCAAATGTACCCACAAAGACCAGCCCATTGTAGCTTGAAGCTTCTACTGCCAGGAACTAAGCTTTAGGAGAGGCAGTTCAACCTTCTAGAATGGGGGGAAAAAACCCGCACAAAAGCCAGGCAACCACCCAAAGATCAGTGGTCAGAGGAAAAGGGGGCATGGCCATCTGGGGAACCTTGGAGAAGCAGATTGGGACTACAAGAGGGCTGGATTTAGCCCCCCGGGCCTCAGGCTCAGCACCCCTCTGTTAAGCTGCATGCATAGATATAACCTTAGAAATCACAAGCATTTTCAGAAACGCCGTACATCTCACCACAGTGGGGAAGACTTTGACCAGGTGGCCTTAGTGCCTGCTCTTCTGATGTCCAGGTGCTGACTGCAATTCCTTTCAGCTGGACGAGGCAACCCTTCAAAGGGAGGACACCTTCTAACAGAGGACTATCCTCTGTAAAATAGGACACATGGCCACCCTACGATCAGGGCTCAGGACTTTTTGGAATCATGTGCTGTTGCAGAACACCTCTCTCTCTCTCTCTCTCTCTCTCTGTCTGCGTGTGTGTACTCTGGGCTATGGTGCAATGCAGATGGCTTTCATTATTAGGCATTCAAGTGACTTCCACTCGAGTCCAGCAGAGGGAAAGCTTCCCTTTAACCCCACTTCTTGCACACCTCCCAGGAAGAGGCCCTCTGGCTGCGGATCACACACTTGTTTCTGAGACACCATGTCCTCTGGTCCAGGTTGGACACTCCTGCAAATGCTCAAGGTAACAAGTAACAAAGACTCCAGACTCTGAAAGCACTCCTGCATTAATATTTTTCCTCAGTTGCATAGAAGGCCTGGATTTCCTCCCAAGCAGCTTTTCCCTCTTTTGTTATGGTGCTACTGTGATAGGATAAACCACCCCGGGGGGATTTTCCCCTTCACGAAAAAGAGGGATTGTTACTGGAAAAAACTCACAGAGCAAAGGATAGGAGAGACTGTTTTTATGTTATATTTTCAAGTTTTTGTTTTAATCTCAATTTTATTGTGAGCTGTCTTGAGCACAGCTCACAATAAAATTGAGATTTTGCTGGAAAGGCCGGACAGAAATTAAATGAAATGAAATAAAGTGACCAGCCAGAAGCATGAAGCAGGCAGGAAAAATAGGGCCAGTGGGTGGCTAAAGGAACTGAGATGCAGCAGGCAGATGCCACACACCGTACCCAGTGGTGGAGCCCATGTTTTACCTGCAGAAGGTCCTGGGTTCAGTCTTGGGCATCTCAGTGTAGGGTTGCAGATGACCGGTTTTTCAGGATTTTTTAAAAGCCTTATAAAAACCTACACAACCTGTTTGACTAGAGATGGCAGAAAAAAAAAAACATTCCTGTGCAGACGACAATGGCTTTGTCATCTGTGCCTACCTAAGGGTCCTGGAAACCCAGCCTGGTGGGATCCACATTACCTCCTTCCTCTTCTTTCTGGAGTCATTTTACCCCCCCCCCCCTTCATCCCAATGTTAACCATGTTTTCATGTTATGCAGGGCTGTCATGAAGCAGGTTGAACCAGGCATCAGGTGGGAGGAGGGGCACAACAGATCATAGCCAAGGGCCTTGCCACGAGGTGGCTCACCTCCCCACTGGGCCATCGCTGCTGCCTGCCCACCTGTCTTGGGGCCTTGCCAATTGCACTTCGGTTGCGCTTGCTGCTGCAAGAAAGTGGCCAGTGCCTTGCTGCTCAATCTGATTAAGGGGCCCTTCCTTGGACCAAGGCATTGTGGGAAAGTGTCCCTGTAGAGTGCCTGCACCACCACTGCTTTGCTGAGATGGTGGGAAACACTGTGTAAAGCTGCATTGGGGCTGGAGAGAGAAAAGAAACACTCTCTGTCTTTGACCATCAGCCAGGGGACCTAGGGCCTCTAGGAGGCTGCACCCCCTGCTTCCCAGGAATAACATCAAGCCAAGGGGGAGACCAACCTGGCCCATCCATTAGCCAAAGAAAGAGCAGGTACAGGGAGATTGATTCTCTTCCATTGCCAGGAAGAACATCCCTAGGACTGCAGTGAGGGGAAAGGACGCTCTGGCCCCATCCATCCATCAAAGGAACAAGAGCCACCAATTACTATTCAAGTGAGAACACCAGCAAGGGAAGATCAGCCTGGGCCAAGGTGCATTTAAATGCCCAATTATAGCACAGCTCACCACCTTGTTCTGGCCTTGAAAAACTGATCTCTCTCCTCTTCTTTTCCCTTGTATTCCCCATCCCTTGTGTGCCTTGTCTTTTTAGATTGCAAACCTGATGACAGCTGGGCCTCACTCTCTCTCTGTCTCCCTCTCCCTCTCTTACTGATGTGAGACAATAATTGGGAGACAATAATTGTCTGAAAAGTGGGATAAAATATAGCAAATACATAAATAAATAAATTGCTGCTGTGACCACAAAGCAGAGGTGAAGCAGATGGTCTCTGGGGCCATCTCATAACTTGGGGGCTGTAAGGTCTAAGATCTTTTCCTCCAGATCTCATTTCAGATCTCCTCCTCCAAGTGTGGAGAGAGAGGTTCCCTCACTATCTTGCCTAGCTCAACTTCAAGCTCCCAGGGGAGCCAATCAGAAGCAGTTACTAGAAGCGTGATGCAGAGTCAAGCTTGACACTGCAGGATGGCAATGCAAGGCCTTTCAGAACCCTGGACAGATCTATGCTGGAACTCACTCAGGAAGGGCTGTTGTCTCAGCCAAATGCAGTGGCCTTTTGAAGCCTCATGAAGGCTGGCAGCTTGGACCTGTTAAGTCTGCTCCCCCTGGGAGAGCTGTCCAGTTCTGCAGCCACTGGGGCTGTTCACACAATATTGGCTCAATTCAGACAACACGATAGTCAATGGTGGGGTAATAATCAACTTTACAGTTGTTCATCTAGGGGGTGCTCCCCACACAACATGGTAATAAATAATCAACTGTGGTGTGGATTAGGATCAGCACTGAGTTGACTATGGCAGCATTTGGACAACACAATAGTCATTACAATTGATGATTGTTTCTACCCCCAAGTTGCTTATTGTGTCGTCTGAATTCAGCCATTCAGTAGTTGAGTGTCTATTGTTTTGAACCATGGGTGTTTTGTAGGATTGTGGCTTAGAGTATTATCTGAATGCAGACAGGGTGGCTGGTTAACCATGCAATGTGGTGTATTTTCTTGAACAAGCTTACTTGAGAGCCCATGATTTGTTGCTGGGTTGTTCAGGTTGGTTAACAAGCCATACTACATGATTATCAAGCCACCTTGACTGCATTCAGACAACACAATTACGCACCCTGCGGAAAACATGCTGCATTCAGAGAACATGGTAACTCACAGTTTAACAAACAAATCATGGTTCAAAACAACCCACATTCTACCACTGAGCGTGGGTTAGTGTGTTGTGTGAACAGCCCTACTGGCTCCTATGGTATGGAGGTGGTGAGGACTGCATCGGAAGAGTGTCTGCTGAGTACGAGGCATCCAGGAAAGCCATGTTCTCTGGCCTACAAGGTCCCTGAGAAGCAGATGATGGGTTTCTGGTTGAGTCTTCCTCTGAGCCAAAAAGGGGATTGAGGCCAGAGAAGATTACATCCTTGGAGGGGGAATTCCAAACTCACAACCTCTGCCCAGTTCCTGTGGAAACATCTGCAGCCATTGCCTCTCAATGTCAGAGCTCCAGTGTCAGTAGAGGCAAAAAGGGTGTGTTCTGTGGATGTGTCTGAGGCATATCAAGGAAACCTTGGATCCGCAGGTTCCATAGCAGTAGGAACATCACCACTTCCTTGTCTCTGTCAGAACTTTATGAACTGCACCAGCATGAGAGAAGTGGGCATGGAAGAGATCAACTGCTGTAGGTTGGGGAAAAAAATTGGTTGCTGTTTCCTGAATTTAGTGCCTTTGGGGGATCTGTTTGCTGGCTACATTATTTGTTAATGCTTTTATGCAGTGGAAAGGTTTAGTTTATGTTGCTCTGGCATGTGCATTACTGATAAATATTCTCAGTTGATATTGTGTCTTAAGGGTTGATCTTGCCTTTTTAAAAAATAATCTTAAAATGTTATCATGTCGGTCTTCAAGAAATGAATTGCTAGGGTTGGGTTGTTATTATTGCAGTGATATATTATTGCTAATGATGTATTGTGATGCATTCTTGCTTGCTGTTCTTGTGTTGATTGTGTGGGAAAAGGGCATGCAAATGAAAGCAGGCCCTCTGGGGTTCTCTAAAAGCCCCATCCCCTTCTGCTGACTCCACCCCCTTTTCTCCCAACCACGGATTGGATGGCAGTTGGTTGGCCCCTGAGAACTGCTCTAAACTGGTATTTGGCATTTCAGCCTTGGGCTCAAAGAGGTTCTCCACCTCTGAATTAAGATGATGATGATGATGATGATGATGATGATGATGATGATGATGATAATAGATGATGATGATGATGATGATGATAGATGATGATGACAGATGATGATAAAAGCTCCTTGATTTACCCCTGGAATTGAGGGGGGGGATATGCCAGTCCTATCATTTATCTTCCATTGCAACCCTATAATTTATCTTCCATTGCAACCAATCAGAGGAAAAAACATTCAAGTAGGGGACAGGGACACCAAAAAGTTGGAGAAAAATACTGGTCCTGCCTTCTTTTTCCATAGGATGAGGACGATCTTGATGAAAAGCAAGTTGATCAGATTGTGCCACGTCTCTCCAAAAAAGATGGATCCCATCATTTGCAGCAGAATTCTGGCCATGCAGATTTTTCTGCCCCTTAGGAAATTGTTAATAACTGATCTCTATCAACTGAAAAGCAGACATGTAATGTAAGTACTTGAAAATTGCTTATATGATTCGTCCTCTGTATTTCTTATTTAAAGCAAATTGTGTCACTTCCCATCAGCTCACCCTTCTCCACCAGCTTCAATTTCGAACCCTTTCAATGGTCTTCATCTCTTTTTATCGGCACCTTTCCTGGTCTGTCTCTGTCCCTTCCATGTGATAGGAGCAGGACCATGTTTTAGAACATGGCTTGCTGTGGAACAGGGACAAAGCAGATCTGGGGAGAGGGTTTCATGGGGTGGAGAAGAGAGAGATGCTGAGCTCTTCTGCAGGTTATGTTTTCCTTCCTCCCCAAAACATCTCCCCTGACACAGTTTGTCTTCTGTCCAAAATTTGAGACTGGAGGTAAGGCCTGAAAAGTGACTAGGGAAAGAGGTGGTGGTGAGAGGGAGGATAAGGGTGTAGGACTCTATTCATGCCTCTTGCTTCTCCACTTGAAAATCTCCCCTCTTCTATATACCTTTACAATGTGATCGACATTCTAACATGGGGGTGGGGAACCAGTGGGCCACCAGATGTGGATGGACTACAACTCCCATCAGCCCTAAGATACTCCATCAGTGACCTTCAAGTGGTCTTTATAGAACAAAGAAACATCAAAGGGAGGTTAGAATGAGAGACCATTGAGTTACAATTCAATAAGTTCAATTTTATCTCATGCGGCTTAAATCAAGATAAAAGGTTAATAATAATAATAAAAATAAAAATAACACTACATGTGTTTACCAGCTTAGCACAAGCGTCCTGGCTTACTGGGTATCAGCAATATTTTTTTTTGTGAATGACCGTTGATAATAACATTATTGTCACTGTCTTGTAGTTTCTGTATTTCATTTCCCTCTAATCTCATTGTTTACAACCCCCATCTCCAAACCATGTGTGTATATATACACCTTTAACTCAAGATAACACTGCATGCATCTGACGAAGTGGGCTGTGGCTCACAAAAACTCATGCCCGGAATAGATCTGCTGGTTTTTAAAGGTGCCACAAGACTCTGTTGCTTTTATAAGAAGATTTCAGAAGGATCCTAAGACCAAAAATGCTTCGAGACCAGCATCCTCTTTTCAACATTAGCAGTGGAGGCAGGTAGCTTTGATGTCAGTGGGGCAGAAGCAGTCAGAACTCTAAAGGATAGCACCTTGGATAGCTCCGGTAGAGTTCTGACACCCCCCCCCCCCGATATTGGAGCTACCAACCTCCACTGGGGCCAGGTTCTTTAATGGAACATCTTCTCCCGTATTTATTTACACAGACCCTAAGTTCATCATCTGAAGCTCTTTGCCAGGTACGCTGGCCAAGCGAGGCAAGGTGGGCAGCAACAAGCCCAAGGGTCTCTTCAGCAGCTGCTCCCCATCTGCAAAATGCCTGTCCAAAGAGGCTCATCTGGCATCTAAATTATGGTCTTTTCATCGGAAGATCTTTTTATTTTCCCAGGTAAAATCAATATTATAGGTACTTTTTTTTTTTAGCGCTTTTAGACCTTTCACACTGTTTTATCCCTGTTGTTGGTTTTACTTCTGATTTTATTCCATGCTGCTGCTAATTTTGTCTTGTTTGTACCTGATTTGTTTTATTATTGCTTTTATTGCCACTTTGTATTTTATATTTTCAATTTGTACACAAAAACTTCATTTATTGGGCAGTTTAAAATGTAATGCTTGAAATAAATAAATTGATGGTGCTATATACAAATACTGTTTACTCCTACTAGATGATGATGATGACGATGATATGATGATCAAATGATGATGATGAAACAGTAAAAGAAGATGCTCAGCAATGGACATCAGATCAAATAGATGGACGGGCTGAACATCCTCCTTGTCGTATTGGAAGCAACACACAAGTGTGGTCTGAACTGTGTGTGCATTAAAAACAACAACAACCCTGTGACTTTGAAGGGATTATGGGGCACATATTCACATCATGGAACCCCCCCCCCCCAACCCAGCCAGAGTGGAAGCAAATATCCACAAACGCTTAAGATGCTTATCGAGTAGCATTAGCAAAACCAAACAAACCTCACAGTACCCTGCCCTGAGAAGCCTACAAACTGTGCTGGGCAAATCTATACATGCTTACTCAAAGGTGAGTCCCACTGTGTTCAATTGGGCTTACACTGTCCTGATAAGTGTGCATAGGATTGCCATCTACATTACACACCTGTAATGTGCAATTCTACAAACATTTACCAAGGAGTAAGCCACATTTGACCTAGTCAAACTTGCTTTAGAGCATACATGTATGGGATTGCCAGGGGTGGCTCAAGATATTTTGCTGCCTGAGGTGAAGGGCAAGATGGTGGCTCCTCCAATTCCATGAACAAAAGCCAACTAGACTAGAGGTTGAATCTTTCTTCAGGGCTGGCAGTGGGATAGTGTCCTCCACCACACCTGAGCATAGCAGGCTAGCTTAGGGGACACAAGACAGGCTGTGCGGCCCACAGCTCCAACACTTTGCCATCTCATCCTAGCATCTGCCTAAAGCAGCTGCTTTTCTCTGCCTAATGGTAGGGCAGGCCCTGCAGATTGCACTCTGTGGCATTCCACAAGGGGTTCAGGGACCAATTATGCCACTGCCCAGGGATGTTTCCACACTCCATCACTTAGGCCAGAAAGAACTTTGAGCCAGTCCAACATTCCAGAGCTTTGTTGGTTCTACAAGCTCCTATCCTTTCTCCGTTGGTTCTACCCACTCCTACCCTTTCTCCGTTGGTTCTACCCACTCCTACCCTTTCCCTGTTGGTTCTACATGCTCCTACCCTTTCCCCGTTGGTTCTACCAGCTCCTACCCTTTCCCTGTTGGTTCCATGTGCTCCTACCCTTTCCCTGTTGGTTCTACGTGCTCCCACCCTTTCCCTGTTGGTTCTACGTGCTCCCACCCTTTCCCTGTTGGTTCTACATGCTCCTACCCTTTCCCTGTTGGTTCTACATGCTCCTACCCTTTCCCCGTTGGTTCTACATGCTCCTACCCTTTCCCCGTTGGTTCTACCAACTCCTACCCTTTCCCTGTTCATAGACTCTCCAACCATCACTGTCCTTGCTGTAATGTAGCCTTCCTTCCCCAGGCTGATACCCTCTACATGCATTCAATTACAAATCCCATCACCTCCAGTGACATCCACAGCAGCAGGGGGTGATGGGATGTAGAGCAAGACAGCCCACCTTGGGGTAGCCCACTCTGACAAAAGGTAACACTTTCCCTTCTTTGTTCTACCTTCAGCTTCTGACTTTCTGCCTGCCTTTGTGCCTGGGGTTCCCTTCCAAATAAATTGCCAAATCGTTAATGGAAGGGTTTGATGGAAATTTCAGTAGCTCCTATCATGCATGCTGCTGCTCTCTGTTCTTTCTATTCATAGCAAATCACCACCCCCCTCCCTCCTTCCCTGCCCCCAAGCAGAGGAGTTAGAAAGAATGTTTTATTCTAAGGTTTCATATTCTTTTGTTGGTTGTTGCTGTTCAGTTAAAAGGGAAAAGAAAAGGAAAACAGCTTGTTTGAGAAAGCCATGCCATTTTAGAACCAGCTTGCTTGGGTGCTTTTCATGAGCAGAGAATCAAAGTCCCTCCTTAACTTAGCAAACTTTGCTTTAGGCTCGAACCACTTAGCAGCAGAACAGAAGCATGAAGCACCATTCAAAGCGTCGCATAAAGTGGAGTGAGTTGGAATCTCCATGGCCTGGAAGCCACTTATCCATATGTCGAGTAAATCATAGTGCCTCTGGGATCAGAGGGCCAGGGGTGTCCTGCTCTAAACTGAGCACTGTTCTGTGCTGAGCATATACAATAGAGTGGTTAATTTCACAAGCAAACGGTCAAGCACAATTTTACCAGGCACATCAGGGTTTTTCCAAAGCAATGTCTGAAGCACAGTCAAAGTCAAAAGCCAGGAGATCAATCAAGTAAAGACATAGTCTAAAAGTAGAGTCAGGTAGAAGTCCAGGGGTCAATAGCATAGAGGTCCAAACACACAGCAGGATAGAGAGAGAACTTCCATAGCCCCACCCACAGCTCACCTGCATCACTTTATAGGTCTCACTCCTGAGGAGTCCCTACCTCCTGAGGATTCCTCCTTGGCAGCTGAGCACATCTTCTTAAAGAACCCCTGGTAGCCTGCCTCTGGAGGTGATGACACGCTCGGGGGGACTAGGTGACCCCTTGGCATCCATCTACCTCAGAAGTTGAGCTTTTTGCCTCTTAAGGAGACAGATCTGAAGGCATCAGCCCTGAAGGGCCAGGGCCATCTTGGGTAGGACCAAATTCCTCTGAGGCAACCTGTTCCCTGGGGACATCTAGCTCTGAAGGTGCAAGCTCTTCCTCTGACAAAGAGGGCAGGGCTCCTGCAGCTTTAACTGTTGTGATGAAGAGGGAATTTCACCAGGTGCTGCATGCATACAAATGACACCTGCTGAAATTCCCTTTTCTATGCAACTGTTAAAGATACAGAAGCCCTGTCTTCCTTTCTATATGGTCAGCCTAATATAGCCATTATTTGAATCAATCTCTCTCTAACACTAATCCAAATGTATGGATCCTGTATGTATGTATGTATGTATGTATGTATTTCTCTCCTTTCTGCCAAAAAATGCTGCTCAAGGTGTCTCCTTTATCCCTTGTGTTTCCATTGACTCTAGAAAGACCCGAGTAAAGTGCTAGCTCTTATATTTGCAAAGCATCTATTTGCAATACTTGGGGAATTGCAATTGCTCCATATGGGACGCTTTGCGACATAAACTGCCTGCAACTTGAATGCATATTACAAAGCACTGCAGAGGATGAAAGGGGAAGCAGAACCTATTATTTGAAAACATTGCTTTGAAAAGTGTTTCATCAATTGTTCTGGAAGAGAGAACACGTCATAAGAGATTTCTTTCTTTCGTTTTTAAAGTTTTTTTAAAAAACCACTTCACTGTGTTTCCAATGTCAGGCCACATTAAAATGGGTGGTGGAAGAAAGAAACTCTCTCTCTCTCTCTCTCTCTCTCTCTCTCTCTCTCTTCCTTTCCATTCCCCCTCCCTCCAGGCCTTCCTACCTCTATCAGCCATCTTGAGTTATGGTTTGTTTGCTTTTTCTTTTAAAAAAATCACATGTAAAGACAATGATGGATTCTCCATGCTAATCATTTCCACGGTCTGAAATTGGCAAGAGGAGGGAAGCTAAAGGAAAAAGACAGAATAATATACCAGTGGTTTTTTTTAAGTTTTATTTGTTGTTTTAAAGGGAGTGGGGAAGAAAAGAAAGGAAAGTTATTTTTTATTTAAGAGTTACTGTCTCTTTAAATGGCTTCTGCTGCCTCCAGATTTAGGTCAGGCTCATGTATCTGATGCCAAGAGCAAATCCTGCCCTAAAACCTATTCAATTAAAAATACAGCAAAGGAAAGGGATTATTCCATTGGCTTGCTTGCATCACTGTCCTCCATATTACTCCACATCTGGTGTTGTTTGCCATGTGCCCGAACAGATCCTGAACCCTGGCCAAACTGGCAAGAGCTTGAAGAGTTGGACAGCTGTGAAGGCATTCTAATATTGGTGAACTGCCTTGAGCAGCAGCACCAATCTCTCTCTCTCTCTCTCTCTCTCTCCCTCCCTTCCCTCTCTCAATACTATAACACTTTGAAAACTCATGACCTTCCCAGTGTGATGCTTAATGCTTAATGGCAGTGATCCTGCATTTATGTAGCCTCACTTGGTGCAAGATTACAACCTATGATAACAATCCAAGATTAAATTAAAAATAGGAAGACTCTCATTCAAGAACTCCCCTGTTAGATTCATAGAATAGTAGAATTGGAAGGGGCCTATAAGGCCACTGAGTCCAACCCCCTGCTCAATGCAGGAATCTACCTTAGAGCATACCTGACAGACGGTTGTCCAGCTGCCTCTTGAATGCCTCTAATGTGAGAGAGCCCACGACCTCCCTAGGTCATTGGTTCCATTGTTGTACTGCTCTAACAGTCAGGAAGTTTTTCCTGATGTCCAGACGGAATCTGGCTTCCTGTAACTTGAGCCCATTATTCCGTGTCCTGCATTCTGGGTTGAGTGAGAAGAGACAACCTTCTCAATGTTGTCTGTGTGACAACCTTTCATGTATTTGAAGAGTGCTATCACGTCTCCCCTCAATCTTCTCTTCTCCAGGCTAAACTTGCCCAGTTCTTTCAGTCTCTCCTCATAGAGCTTTGTTTCTAGACCTTTGTTCTCACTTCGTCACCCCTCCCCCTTCCACGATTACAAATGACTGAAAATTAATCGCTGCCTGCTGTATGTAGGGTTACCAATTTCTTAACCAGCCCTTGCTGTTGTGCCCTTTTAGTGTGGCTTGATCATGGCATAGCATGGAGTCGATTGTAATCCCCTGATCATTGCTGCAGATCATACCACTGTTGAAAAGTTGGCAATCTTAGGTGTAGAGATATTCATTTACTCACTCGGCTATCGTGTGTGGACTTCTGAAGCAGGGAGTGCTTATAAAGTGGGAGTAATCATTTATTAATACAATGGAACGACAGCCCATGCACCAGAGCATCCCACAGAAGCAAAATGAGAAGAAATACAGACAATGGGAAGGTATGCCTCTGTATCTTATTTTACCCACCATTGCAGCATTCTACCCTGGTTTTGTCTCACTCGTCTCCCATGGACTTTCCTCTCCAGGACTGCATTTAACCCACATGCTCTAGGAACAGTTGGAGCAAAAGATGCTCTGGAGAGTTTTGGGTCACCGAACTGGAAGGCAGCTTCCTGATTGGCCGCTGGTGATGTCACAGCCCTGCCCTATGTTCTCCGGGAGGGACGTGACTTGCACTGCAGCATCTGTCTCTTCTCCTTTCTAGAAGAGCAGCTGGCAATGGATGATCCAGGTAACCAAAACCTCACTCATGCCACTTGTGATCATGTTTCTTCGCTGTGTAACCTGGTCTAGGCCCTATGCAGAGACGGAGGATGCATTGACTCGTGGTTCTGTCTTGAAAATATGTGGATACAGAGATCTGCTAAAACATGGGAAAGCAGAAGGGGCTGCCTTGTGGGAGGCTTCCAGTAACCAGGAAGTTATTAGGATGCACCCAATGCACCCAACACAGACTTCCGCCACCTTTTCCTTTACCTTCTCTGCTCCCCACCCCCCATTGGGCATTGTCCAGCTAAAAGAAACACAGTGAATCTTCAAAATGCAGAAGTGTGAGTCTAAGACACAGATTTCCCCATGTCCATGTGTATACAGAAGGCCTGAGCAAAAATGTCCCCATCCCCAATTTTGCACGGATATTGCTATGCCTGGAAAACTGGAACATATATAATTAAAATAGATCACCACAACCTCTCTGCTCTTCATCAAGAAGGAAAGCTGGCCTTAGACATTGTCATACATGAAGCTTCGCTTCCCCCTCCCCCACCCCCAATACATGTTATCCAGTTCTGGGTCTTGGTTTTAAGGTTTACAAACAAACAAACAAACAACATATGATGAAGGCAGGAAAATGCTCCTATTCCCCAATCCAGAACTGTTGCCTGGAGTAACTGTTGCCTAGTTAGGAATATTTGGATCTGTTTCTCGTTATTTATAATCTTAAATTTGGTTCACCCCATGTCAATCATCTGTTTGAGTTTCTCTCTCTCTCTCTCTCTCTCTCTCTCTCTCTCTCTTTCTCTCTATCTAATCAAAAATTGTATGCATTCATCAGGTGCATATTTTTCCCAATACACACATTTTTCTATGAAATTTTGCCCAATATATGCCTCTTTGCAAGAAATTTCCTCTAATATATTTTTAAAAATTATTTCACTCATATCTACATTTCATTTGCACACTTGACCCTAATATAAACATTTTTGTTTGCATTGGTTTTGGTTGGAAAACTGTTGCAACACCCAGAGAATTTTGAAGGAGAACCTGTTTGTTTATGGGTTGGTTCAAAGGTGTGCAATTAGGCCAGTTTGCATGAAAATGTGAACCAAACAAATTTCTCACTCTCTTTCCCCATCTCCCACCCCCCAGCCACACACTTGCAATCTCTAGTCCTAGTAAGGTTGGCCTTGGCTAGAGCACTGCAAATGTATTCTTCCCGGAAAGATTTGGTATTGAGGAACAGAAATGGATGGCCAATCTATCCACGATAGACAAACCTTTGGTCTGACCCAGCCAGGCTTCATATGCATTGTTTTGGGACTTTAAAGGCAGCAACAAAAATCCAACATTTTAAAAAGATTTTAAAAACTGAACAGCTAAAAACTGACAAGATTATTTCAAAATGCAGCCATACATATAGTAAGAATAAGAATGAGAGCTCATGAAGGGCATGGTTGCCTCTCCGAAACTAAAGCAAGGTGTGAGGGAAAGAGGATTACGTGTGTGCAACCATTGCATTGTGAACATGCATAATGTTGGGTCCCCTGACATGAACTGCCAAGTGATTCTAAGGTAATTCTCCATAGAGAAACAGCCTGTGTGAAGAGGGAACCACCCTCTCAGCCTAATTACATGGAGCTCTCCTTGGTGCTGAATCAGCTGAGCCAGTCATACAGTTTTAGGCAATTCAGAACAGAAGCCATCGTCCATGCCAGAAGGATTGCTATCTGTTTGTCTCTTATTAACTGTCCTTCCTGTTAAAAGCAGGGGATAAAAGGAGGAGGACGGAGAAATATTTGGATGAAGGGAATCCATGTAATCTATTTAATAATTTCAGGTTTTGGTGAGCCCTGTGTTGTGAAGTATAGGAGAGTCATTATAGCAGAATATACATTAATTTGCTGCCCTGTTCATATTCTTAAGGTTTCCACTGCCTTAGAGAGAGAGAGAGAGCATGAGAAAATGCTCCTCATGCAGCAAAATGAGATGGTAATGAGGTGGCATAGTGGATGGAGTTAGGATGTTATAGAAAAAGGCACAAGGCCAACCTATCCTTATATGCTAGTCTTTTGCTTGCAGGGAGGTTTTATGTAGGGTACCATGAAAAGAAAAGAAGAAGATCCTATATCTGCAGGCAGAAATCACACATCAGGGATCTACTACAAATGTAGATCAGCCCTAGAAAGAGAAAGGGAGGGTGGGGGAGACTTTGAATAAGATTGTATCATGGCAAAGTCTACAGATTGTATTGGCGACATTTATTCATCATGCTTACAACCCACACAACATGCTGAGAAGCATGCTTAGGATATTTTTATAAATGTAATTAAATCATCACCATCATCTTCATTATTTTCATCATTATTATTTTAATTTAGGAGTTGACTTATAGCTGAAGCCCTCAGGGAGATATTCATTTAATTTAATTTCTTTTCTATGCTGCCCGATAGCCAAAGCTCTCCAGGAGGTTTCCAAAAATTACAACCCCAAAGTACAACATATCAAGAACATAATATAAAAATGTTAACATACAAAATTATTTGAAACAGTTACAATACACAGAAAGGGCCTTTTACACTTATCTTGCATAGTGCTAATGTGGTGGTGGTGGGGAGGAAACAGAGGAGAAACATTTTTAAATTGAATGTTCATTCCAGTGAATAGATTGTTTGTTTGTTTGTTTGTTTGTTTGTTATGTCTGCATTACAGACCTGGGAAATGCAAAAGGCATTTTGAGTATCATGTGTGAAACTGGCATTAAAGCCAAACACTCAAAACAGACATGTCTTGTGTCTGGTAGGGAGCATCATGGGGCAAAAATAACTTACATTGCACACAGTAAGTGAGTGTATCTGCAGCCATGAAGAGAAAGGAAAGGGTGGATTGTGTGAAGCTGAAGGTGATATATTCATGGAATAGGGCTACTCTTCCTAATGTGGGAAACAAAATTAGGGGGGAAGGAAAGACAGAAAATAAATTGCACGTATGCAAAGGAAGAAGAATGGAATATATTTGTGCCAACAGATACAACATAAAACATGAGTAGAACCAAGTGGGCCTGGAACTTTTAACTATGGGGACTTTACTGGTTGTTGTTGTTGCATTTATATCTTGCCTTTTTCCTCTTGAAAATAATCAAGGCAGCTTATGTAGTCCTCCTTCTCTCCATTTCATGCTTACAACAACCCTGTGAGTTAGGTTAGGCTGAGAGTCTGTGACTTGCCTAGAGTCAACCAGTGAGATTCATGGTTGAGCAGGGACTAGAACTCAAATTTTCTGAGTCCCAGTCCCATGTTCTAACCACTACACCAAATTGGCTTTCCATTATAAGGCTGTTCTACTGCACAATCCACAACAACGTTCATAATTGTATGTGTTAAAGCAGTGGTGGAATGGGGGCCTTTATGTTGAGGCCTGCATTCCCTTGTGGGTATAATCTGTTGGGGTGTGACCATACAGAAAGGAGGACAGGGATCCTGTATCTTTAACAGTTTCATAGAAAGGGGAGTTTCAGCAGGTGTCATTTGTATGCATACAGCACCTGGTGAAATCCCCTCTTCATCACCACAGTTAAAGCTGCAGGAGCTATACTAGAGTGACCAGATACAAAAGACGGTAGGGTTCCTGCAGCGTTAAATGTTGTGATGAAGAAGGAATTTCACCAGGTGCTGCATGCTTACAAATGACACCTGCCAAAATTCTCTTTTCTATGCAACTGGTAAAGGTACAGGAGCCCCGTCCTCCTTTCCTTATGGTCACCCCTAGTGTATGTGCAATATGCTGCCAGTGGGCGGGACTGAAGCCAGTAGTGGGCAGGGTCAGAATTAGAGGCTGGGGGAGAAATGATTTCTGCTTGCACTTCAATGTGAACTGATTAATTTACACTTCCTAGACCAATACGCAAACCAAAACATGGTTATCCTTGGATAGCCATGTTTTTCTGAATATTGTGATGTAGTTTTCCGACGTAAGCAAATGTGCATGACAATACAGATACTAGGGGGAAATGCGCGCGCACCCCCCCCCCCCACCACACAATGCATATCATGAAAATAATGAATTCCATTAGGATATATCAGGTACAATTGTGTTTTTAAAAGCAGTACATTTGGAAAAATGCACATACAAATGCCTACACATTTTCTTGCAGACATTAAAAAAACAGAGAAAATAAATGCACAAACTTACAGATGGGAAAAAATGAGAAACTGAGAGAAATAAAAAATTGATGGTTTCATCCATCCCTAGCCAGAAGCAAATGTGGCTGGAACCACCTCATTTACTCTCTCCCTCTCCCCCCTCCCCTTCTGCCACCTCTTCTCTCTTCCATTTTCTTTCTGCTAACATAGAATCAAAGCATAGTAGAGTTGGAAGGGGCCTATAAGGCTGTCAAGACCAACCCCTGCTCAATGCAGGAATCCACCTTAAAGCTATCTTCCTTCCTTTCCTTTCTGACACCCCCTTCTCTTTCCATCTCCACCCCCCACCTCTCCTTCTTCCTGTCTACACAGTAGGTCGCTAGGGTAGGACTGATGGCTCTTGCCAGGGGTCTGAAAAATCGCTAGTAGAAGGCTTTGGAAATCAGGCATTTGCTTACTCTTGCCCTAAGGTAACATTAGGTCTGACCCAGTACCAGTGGGACTATGTTCCATTCCCCCCGCCGCCCAAGCTTACAACAACAACAAATGCTGCTCCGGCCAGTGATGTCATCGCACCTGTAGTGGAGAAGGTCCCAGAGCTGCTCTTTCCCCCTGTATTCCTGCAACACAACCCCCACTGATGCAAAGGGGGAGTATCTTTTTTATTATACCAGGAAACCATGTTTTAAAATTTGGATGCACACCCAGTGGTGTTGTGGAACCAAGGCTCCCAGGGTCGAAGACCCGGGACTTCTTCAATAGCAGGGATTCTGCCATCATCTGCCACCCCCCATGCCTCAGAATTCCCTGTTCCCTCTGAGTTTAGCTGCAATCCACACAGTAGCTGCAGGGGCAGAGGTGGGGGAATGAATTTCCCCAGCAACCATTTTTTGTTTTGTGTTGGCATGCAAAGTATTTTGGGATGTCTTGGTCTTGAATGGGCAATGAAGACTCCATTCACTTTATACCAAAGACCTGCTCCTAGCAGAGAGGAAAATCACTAGAATTGGATTGACACAGTTGCCTGCCTTTTTGGACTCTCCTTGGGGGCGTGGTCATGGGGAGGGTCATGATGAGTGGCTGCACTTCCAAATTCACCACTGGATCCCTGTGCTCAAGCATTTTCATTTCCCTCTTTGCTTAGTCTCTCCTTGCCTCCTGCAGAGCTGTCTCTTTAAGCTGACCTGCAATAGCCTGACAAAGATGAGGAGGGGTGTGTGGGTAGCTGATGACTCCTATCTACAAAACCACATCATTGGGATTTGCTTACAGTCTCTTGGC
The DNA here is from genome assembly GCA_029215795.1 of Anniella stebbinsi. Lineage (NCBI taxonomy): Eukaryota > Metazoa > Chordata > Lepidosauria > Squamata > Anniellidae > Anniella > Anniella stebbinsi. The sequence goes on from JARDYH010000007.1 coordinate 81,532,754, forward strand.
CTCTGCATATGCATTAGCTGCTTTTTAAAAAATCCCCATCAAGAGGAAGTTGCAGCAGCTTTCTCTGTCAAGGTCATTTTCTAGCTAGGGTAACATCTGAAAATGGAGGGATGAGAAAGGAGAGAAGGGGGGCATTGGTTCTTTTGTCCCCCTTATTTCAAAAGTGCTCCTTGGGAAAATCATAGACTCCAATTCATGGTATTGCTACGTCACCCCTCACCCGCCACCCCTGATCTTAAAGCACAGGACTCATGATTTTGAGCCTGGAGAACAGGAGGAGGCAGAAGGAGGATGGGGATCTGCTGGTAGATCTCTGGGTGTTTTGCAATAGATCAGCCATATTTTTTAAATTACTTCCAATCATGTATCAACAGCAACCACAGAAAGAGCGTATGGTGTTTTGTTTTTATTTTGGAGGTCATAGATTTGGCTGCTGGAACAAAGAAATGGTATTTTATTTCTTATTTATTTATTTATTTTTTAGCTATGTAACTATTAATGCATCCACTGTTTGCTTAATGATTTTACTTATAGGCATGAAACTTTTACTCTTACAAGATGATATGGAGAAGAGTGGGGCAAAACCTAAAGGGGAGGGAATGGCAGTTGGGGGGGGGGAGAGAAGGGATTACTCTTTGTATTGTGTTGAAAAATGGGGGGAAACCTAAAAACGGTTAATAACAAAATCAAAAGAAAGAAGAGGTGGTTAGAAAATGCTTGATGCAAATTCAAGGTGATGGTGCTGTAGGATGAGATGAAGGAAAACCGGAAGACTGTGATTGCACTGGGAGGAGCAGTCTTAGTACTCATGAGTGTGTGTGTGTGTAAGGGGAAAGCAGAGCTAAAAGGGCGAGGGGGTGTCCGTGTGGATCAGAATGCAGAGAGACTCGTGAGGAAAGTGCTGCAGGGAGAGGATCAGACAGGACAATGGGATCTCAAGGAGTGGCTTCGCGGGCAAAGGAGAATGTGTGCAGTCATGCAGCTATAGAATATGGGTCAATGGGAGGATCTGTCCCGACCTAGATGGCTCCCCATCTCAATAAAGATATGGGAGGGGGGGGAACCTGCATCTGTGGGGAGAGAAAATTGCTTCAAGAGCTGACCACTTTGAGGATAGGGCTCAAGGAGTGCCTCTCTGGAGGTATGCAGTGGCCCCTGACATGCACAGAAGAAGACCTCTATCACCATGCTGTGTATTGAGGCCCCACATTTGTCACTCTGTGCCAGGTCTAACCCTGTCTCCCGTAGCACATGTACACATACACACACACACTGTCTCTCACAGCACTCTCTCACACACAGAGAATTATACAAACACACATGCACACATGAACAGAGAGAGAGAGAGAGAGAGAGAGAGAGAGAGAGAGAGAGAGAGACTCCCACTGGAAATCAAGACATCTCTCATCCATTCTCCAAACCCCTTTCCCAAATTCCCCATTTGCAGTTGAAACAATAGGACGTTCATTACAGGACAGTGTATAGCCATCTCTCCCCCACCCAAACATACACCCCCACACCCATCCCTAAGCTCCCTCTCCCCCTTCTTCCACCCCTCCCAACACCCGTTGAATCATAATTACCTTAATGTTTCAACTGCAGAACACTCCAAGCTGTTTCTTCTTGCTGGAGATGGAGCGGGGGGGGGGGGGGGAGAGAGAGAGAGAGAGAGAGAGAGAGACAGAGAGAGAGAGAGAGGGAGGGAGGGAGGAGACGCCTGGCGTACAGACAAATAAAACCCAAGTGAGATCTTAGCAGTGAGCTGATGGGTGACACCCAGGGTGTCAATGTCGCCTTTCCAACCAGAATGAGGCCACCACTGTTGTTAAGTGTCTCTCCCCCCTCCTGATGTGTGTCTGTGTCTCCCTGTGTGTGAATTTAACCCTTTTGTGGTGAGGCACTGGAAGCATCTTCTGCCTGCACATGCCAGAAAGCACAGAAGGTATGCCTGCGCATAAGGCTGTGAAAGGGAAGGCAAGAAAAACCGAAGATGCTGCTGAAATTTTCATCGGCTTACCAACGAGGGTGGGTCCCCCAGCCCCAGGTTAGACAGCAGGAGTGGGATTTCCTCCAAGACCTCAGGATTTGGGGGGGTATCTGGGTTACCTGTTGATACACAAAGAGATTGTATATTTTGAGCGTTTATATATATTATAAAATCTCTCCACTCTATCAACTGCAGCAGTAGTATTGCTATATTGCAAGCAGTACCAAAAGCCATCCATTGGCATCATAGGTTTCCTATTCAGTTGATGCTGACAAATGGGTTAAGGCCTTTAACCTTTGGAACTTGTGCCCAGATCCACTCATCCCACCTCTAAAAGGATATGAGAAAATTAGAAACGGTAAAGAGCAGTTTTTGTTTTGATGTTCAGGAACACTTAAAAAGAAAAGATGCAGTTAAGCACATAAAATCATGGGAGGCTGTCAGATGTATGTCGAATAAAGAAAGCATTTTGCAAATGTGGCTCTGAAGAGAGAGAGAGGGAGAGAGAGAGAAAGAGAGAGAGAGAGAGAGAGAGAGAAATATGTATATAAAGAATTTTAGGTTCTTAAAATCAGCCAGTTTTAGCCAACTGTTTTGGGGGAGAAATGTTGAGGTTTTAAAATACATATGGCAAAATGCTTTGGAAACTTTACGTTTTGTAACCAAAGGGGAAAGGCTTAGTGAAATGCATTTGTAGTTGTGTAAGGATAATGTTTGAAATGTCACCAAAACAAAATTCACTTTAAGAAACTGACGTACTATGTTTTGGATCTTATTTATTTATTTATTTATAACATTTCTAATACCGCCCAATATCCGAAACTCTCTGGGTGGTTCACAACAATTAAAACCATAACATATAACTTAAGATACAATATAAAAAGATTTAAAAGTTCAAAACTGCAGTTTAAAACAGAAATAGAAACGAAAATGAAACCTAGCAGCAGTGCAAAGATTTAAAATAGTTTTAAAACAGAAACTGAAAGACTATAATGCTTAGGAAAATAAGGTCTTCCCCTGGTGCCAGGAAGAGCACAATGTAGGTGCCAGGCAAGCAACTCTGGGAAGCTCATTCCATCACCAGGGTGCCACAACAGAAAAGGCCCTCTTCTTGGAAGCTAGTCATCCTCTGAGGGTGTAAAGAGAAGGCCATCCTTGAAGTGGGAGATCCACCCTTGTCAGCCACTCCTAGCTACTGCAGAAACCTCCATGTCCATTGCTCCTCTGCCATTGGTAGAGGCAAAAAGGGGGAGTTCCATGAGCATGTCAGGGGTGTATTCTGGTAATGTTTAGATCCACAGGTTCCACAGCCTTCTCATTTCCCTGACACACCCTCGGAATTGAGAGAAACTATGCCAGCCTTGTTACTGGAAGTGGTGAAGTGGAACCTGGACCCACAAGGTTGAAGCACAAGGACTTTTAGATTAGCAAAGATGATGATGTAATTTGCCAGCAGCAACCTCAGGTTTCACTGTTTAATCTGAATTTAGCAACCCTCACAGTAGTTAGGGAAGAAGGAGGAAGAAAGAGGGGGGAAATCCAGAGGGGTGGTGAATCTGCTCCGGATTTCAGTCAGAACCAGTCAGAACTCAAAAGGAGCCCTCCAACTTTTGGTAGCTCCTTTCGAGTTGTGACCGGTTGTAACTGAAATTTGGGGCGGATTCACCACCCCACTGACATTGAAGCCACCCATCTCTACTGGGGGAAATGGATTTTTCCAACAGCACTACATTGTTGGCTTGGTGGCTTGGTCGTGAATAGGCAATTAATACCCATTCATTTTACTAAAGTCTTGTTCCTGGTGGAGATGAAAAAATGGTGAGAACTGGTTTGTTGATATAGGGTGACCAGATAAAATCCAGGTCAGGGCTCATGTAACTTTAACAGCTGTAGAGAAAAGGGAATTTCAGCCAGTGTCATTTGTATGCAATTAGTTCCTGGTGAAATTCCCTCTTCATCACAACAGTTAAAGTTCCAGGGGCCCTGCCTTCTTTTGTATATGGTTACTCTAGTATAGTGCCTGCATCTTTAACTGTTGTGATGAAGAGGGAATATCACCAGGAACTATTTGCATACAAATGACACTGGCTGAAATTCTCTTTTCTCTACAACTGTTAAAGTTACAGGAGCCCTGACTTGGATTTTATCTGGTCAGCCTAATATGATATAGACAGAAACAGCGGCCTGCAATTTTGTGGCTATGGGGACATCATAACAGTAAAAGGAGAGGGGGGAACGGAAAAGTGTGTGTGTGTGTGGGGGGGGTGGAGAACAGGAAAGTGTTCTGCTATTTGGGGCTGCATTAATAGAAGTATAGCTTCCAAATCGCATGAGGTACTGGTTCCCCTCTATTTGGCACTGCTTAGGCCTCATATTGAGTATTGTATCCAGTTCTGGGCACCACACTCCAAGAAGGATGCAGACAAGCTGGAGGGGGTTCAGAGGAGGGCGGCAAGGATGATCAGGAGTCTGGAAACAAAGCCCTATGAGGAGAGACTGAAAGCACTGGGCATGTTTAGCCTGGAGAAGAGAAGACATGATAGCGCTCTTCAAATACTTGAAAAGTTGTCACACGGAGGAGGGCCAGGATCTCTTCTTGATCATCCCAGAGTGCAGGACATGGAATAATGCACTCAAGTTACAGGAAGCCAGATTCTGGCTGAACATCAGGAAAAACCTCCTGAGCAGTATGACAATGGAATTAATTTCTTAGGAAGGTTATGGGCTCTCCCACATTAGAGACATTCAAGAGGCAACTGGACAGTCATCTGTCAGGTATGTTTTAAGGTGGATTCCTGCATTGAGCGGGGGAGGGGTGGACTCGATGGCCTTACAGGGTCCTTCCAACTCTACTATTCTATGATTCTATTTCCTCCTTCCCTTCTGCCCAGCTAGAGTGAGTGCTGCAAGGACTTTGGATAATTCAGTTCTTCCGTCTTTAGGTCTACCTCCACCCACTGGCAGGCTTGCTCTATTATTGTGGTCATTCATTCTCTCTGTAGTGTAAAAACAAAAACAAAACAACAACAATAACAACAACGTGTCTGGTGTTTTGCAAACACTTTTAAAAATAGGGCTTTCTGTTTCATTTGGAACTCTGAAAATTTCCTAAACTGCCCAACCCTAACCCCAAACATATCAGACAAATGGCCAAAATAAAATTGACAAATCCATTCTACACCTGGCCCTGGATGATATCATGGGTCAGGCTGTGTGACTCAACCTCCCCTTCAGGCTAGGTGTGCAGGAACAGAAAAAAAAAGGGAGAAGCAGGTTTTTAGGATGCAGAAAATTCTTTATTTCAAAGCCTGCTGTGTTTCGGTCTGTGTTCTTTCAAAGGCCTTCCTCAGGGGGCTGATAAGAGATGTCTGCAGAAATACTCCTAGCAAAGTGATAGTCTCCTATGATAATGGCAACACGTTGATAATCATAGGATAATTACTGTTAGACACTTAGACCTTCTGGTCCTGTTATCAATCTGGCTTCCACATTTTGTATAAGCTCCAACTTCTGAACAATCTTCAAGGGTAGCCCCATGTAGAAGGTATTGTAGTAAGCTATATGGCTTCCACATTTTGCATAAGCTGCAACTTCTGAACAATCTTCAAGGGTAGCCCCATATAGAATGCATTGTAGTAAGCTAACTTGGAGATTACTGGAGCCTAGAATACTGAAGCCAGGTTATCCCTGTCCTCTTAGATTGTCCCATGGTCTCCCAGGAGATATGAAATACTCTCTCTGAGTTTAAGGTAGCCATAAAGACTAATCTCTTTCGGCAGGCCTACCCAGATGAATTTTAAGATGTCTGATTTTATTTTAATATTGTATCAGTTTTATATGTTTTTAATCAGTTTTAAGCATACGATTTATATTGTATTTTTGTATTAAATGTTGTTCCCCGCCTCGATCCAGAGGGAGAGCTGGGAAATAAAATTATTATTATTATTATTATTATTATTATTATTATTAGATCTGTCCCCTTTCCTTACCTTTGGGGATTGGGGGAAGGGAGTGTCACTTTCCAAACTCTGCTAGCTCTCCTGCTTAACTCCAAACATTTCAAAGAGATCACAAGATGTTTCCCAACCATTAGCTCCTGTTAAGATGCATCAACTGAACATCCAGGGCCATTAATATTATTTTGTCCAAATCCCAGGCTTTGATCAAGGCTTGCAATGGGCACTTTTAGAGGGTACCAGGTTGCAGAATGCTTCTAAGACAAAGCCACGGTCATAGTGTAATTCACAATAATCAAACAGCAAGCTCACAACAATGGCAGCAATGAAAGCACAGCAGAATGGCAGCATTGAAACAGCAACAAACCAAACCAAAAAGGCTTCCTACACTAACTTTTTATGTATATCTAAGGGGCCTTCCTTTGGCACCAAAAATGAGATCAGACTGGGCACCACATGTAGGGTATCCCAAATTCGAGATGCCTTGACTGAAAAAGCTCTGTTATGGGTCACTGACAACCTCACTTCCAGAGGAATTATAACACTTTTTGAACACTGAAAAATGCTATAAAAATCATAGAAATATAATAAGTTCAAAGTTAGTTGGTGCTCTTCAGTTGTCTTTCTCTGCTTCCTTGATTTAGCTGCTGTGAGGTCATGGAATGTTGTGAATATTCCCAACTGCTCGGAGGAAAGCAGTCAGCAATAGATACTGGCAAATATTTTTTTTGGGGGGGGAGCAAATCCCCTTCCCCCCCCCCCACTGCCATGGGGAAGACAGGATAAGCCCCTATCCCTCTCCACTGCAACACTGGACGGGTCAATCTCAAACTCTCTCTCTACACACACACACAATTTTTGTAGTATCAATTGCATGCTCAGTGCTATAGAGAAGAACTGATTGGGAAAGAGAAACAAAGAAACCAAACCTGAAGAAACCATTTTGATTAAGACCCTAAATCAACACCCTATCCAGATCGTTTACCTGCCAAGCGACAACATTTCTCTTTTGATCTTGGTGCTCTTCCCCATTTGATTCCCCCACCCTCCTCTCCTCTCTATTATTTTCTGGGCACGTTGATTGCGATCTAAATGGCTTGCACTGGGGTTTGAATCCATGCTCAGTTTATAGTCATCACTTGAATTTAAGATCCTCTTCCCCTCCCCTTCCAAACATGCAATTTTACCCTGCAATTTCATCCACAATACAATTTCCCAACTGATGGTTCCTTTTAATGATACACTCACCCCCCACTACAGAAGCAGTCCCTCCCTCCCCCCCCCCCCCATGGACTTTCCTTTATGTGTTTCGTGCCATTTCAATATTATTGGAAAATCTAATGAACTCAGAGCTGTCTGATTTGGCTGCCATTATGTTGTGGGCCACCAAGGGGAGTTTTCACTTTGCAGTCCTCATGTTTATGCTTTTTGCTTTTTTAAAAAATGGTAAATTAAATTGATCTGTTCATCTTTTTTTCCTGTGTTTCATCCAGTGCAGATTTGCTATTGCAATTTGGAGAAAAGAATGAAGAGAAAATAGCCGATCACCTGTCATCTCAACTGACCAGGACAGGATCTTGGTTTGAATGATACACCTAAGGCAACACTAGACGATTTGGACCAATGCTGGATTAGCCGAAGGATGCGGCAGAATACAGTGAAAAAGAGGTGGTAAAGTAGAGTGCACTAATGCAGACTACAATTGGGGGATGCCGTTTTTAAATGCTCCCTTGAGTAAATTAAAAAAAATACTACAAGAGGAAAATTAGAAAATTATCTGCTTTCTGCTGTGCTGGTTTTCTACATGTCAGGATTTATTGATTTTTTTTTTTACACAGGGGAGCATTCACAACTTGACCTCCACTTGAAATGGTACAGTCCATTCCAGCATCTCGAACTACAGTTGGACTCCCCCCCCCCCATGGGAGGGAATGACTCTTGTGCAAGCGCCATCCATCCAAATGGGAGCGATGCAAAAGCTCAGGCAAGTGTTTGGGTAAGACTTGATCATTTTAGCAGGGTTTGCTTGCATCTAGGGATGTCGGAGAAATCCACAATGGAATCAAGTGAGTTCAGATTTCTACAAATCCAACCCAAGGATTCTGCAGCACAGCAGTGTTTCCTGATCTACAAGGGGTTCTGTGTACTTGTGGACTACTTATTTTACTTTTCTACAACTAAATTTGCATAAAACCATATGAAATTTTAAAAAACACTGGCTGAAAATGTGCATTTCCCTCATAGGCTAAAGCATGGGAATGCATTTTTTTTGGTGGGATTTGCCCTTTGGGAGGCAATTTTTGCACTTTCACAAAAAAATCCAATTCTGTCAGTGAGCGGATGACAGAATGAAAGGTTCCTGGCAACCTGCAAAAGGCAGATAGAACAGATGTTACAAAATCCTTACATCCTGACTTGTACCCTTGCACTAGACACATTCCTAACAGATGTTGTGTAAGGCGGCCATCAGCAATCATAACTGGTGGCCATCGATAACATTCTCCTCCATGAATTCGCCTAAGCTCTTTTAGTGGCCAGTGGCTAATACCTGAACACCATAACTTGTGACAGAAAGTTCCATAGGGTGCAATCCTATGCATGCTTAGACAGAAAATAAGTCCTCCACCCCCCCAGCATTCATCAGCCAACCGAGGCTGGGGAATGTTGGGAGTTGTAGGATTTTCCCCCTGTCTAAACATGCATAGGATTGTACCCTAAGAGAATGATGGGCTATGTCAGCCTTTCCCAGCCTGGTGCCCTCCAGATGTGTTGGACTACAGCCCCCAGCATCCCCAGCCTGCAACTCCCAGCATCTCTAAGCATGGCTGGTGCTGGTTCCTGGGAGCTATAGTCCAACACATCTGGAGGGCACCATGTCGGGGAAGGCTGAACCATGCAAAGGAGCCCCTTCTTTTGTCTCTTCTGATCAAATTACCTTGTTGACTTCATTCCAGTTCTGGGTATCGAAGGTTGCCTTGTTTGTTTATTTAAAATGCTAATAATTCATAATGGAACAAATAAAACAACCGCAATGATTTTGTTTTGAGCAATAAAAATGGCTTGGTTAAGCTGTTTATCACCTTCTCCCACAGGTTGAGATGCTCAGACCAAGGAGTCATCCCAGGAACAACAGCTCTAAAAGACCAGTCAGGCCCCCAATTGGTTCTGCGGGTCACTTGCCAAAGCTGCAGTATTTTGAGAATAGGATTCAGGACCTTGGATGGCTCCTTTAGCATTTTGGCTGGTTCTGACTGAAACCCACAATGGATTCATGGCCCCAGTGAAATCGGAGCCACCAGTCCCCACTGCTCCCTAGGGTGGCTAGTGAGGGCAGGAAAGGACTTTTGCCAGAAATCAGAATCGATAGCTTTCAGAGGCCTTTGAGATTAGGCCAAGGGCTACAGGTAGCTTTGATTTTTCAGTGTGTGTGTGTGTGTGTGTGTGTATTCTTATGTAAATGTTGTTTTGACTTCGTTTGGTAAGGCTGGTAAGTGGTTAATTCTGTTGGAAGTATTGGAGTATGTTGGAGTGAATGCTGATTGCCTGTTGGATTTGAGTGTGTGAAGGGGAATGACAGTTAAAACCAGTTAGTAGTTGGGAGTGAGAGTCGGGGTTAGTCTGCTGAAGGGGACAGATTAGTGTAGGGTCTGCATGTTATTATTTGGGAATAAGAGGGAGCAGGAGGCATTAGATTTGACTTTAGGGGGTAGGGTAGGCAAGGATAACATGATATATTTATTGTAACAACCAAGTACTGAAACAAATGAAACCACAAGCTTGATAAAATGTGTGAACTCACTTCTTCTTAGATCAAAGTTATTTTGTTTCATGCTGGATTGGATTCTTTAAGAACCTGAGGTAAGGTACTGAGTTATATGGTGGCAGCAGTAAAGGGAAGGTGAATAAAAAGGAGCAGAAAGTGTCAAGCTGGTTGCTGTGTGACCAAAAAGGGGGTTAGTGAATCAGAGAACCAGTGGGAGAGCAAAAAGGGTGATGCCCCGAGGTGGGAACAAAAAGGAAAAATAATCCACAGAGTGGGCACCCTTATATCGACTGCATTCATGGTTGGGATCTTTTAAAAAGAAAGGTAAAACAGAGTCTCAAGGTGAGCGGGTCATGACAGTAGCCCAGCCCTAGAAGTGTAAGCATGAATCAAGGGATCTGTAACCCACAGAGATTCAGGACTGGAAGCCTACACATGTTGGGTTCTATGCATCTCCTGCTTATGTTTCTCTCCAAGTGCCTTGGCCAGTTGGCTAGGTGGGGGTCACAGCACTATGAAAATGCATGCTGCGAGCTCTCTCCAACCTGGTCCACTCCAGATATGTTTTTTTTAAAACTACGACTCCCACCATCCCAGACTATTGGCTATGCTGGCTGGGGCTAATGGGAACTGTAGGCCAAAATCTCTGGAGGGCGACCAGCCTGGGAAAGCTGCCTGATAGCCTGGATGGAAAGTCAGGAATCCTCATTCCCTGCAGGATGCCTTTTGGCCCACTTCTGGGCAGGATCTACGCTATTGTTTTATTGAAGTGCCCTGACAACTGTTGGGGCCCATGACACACTCCGTATACTGTGTTCAAGCCGCTTTCATAGTGTTATATTCCGCTTGGTGTAGATCTGGCCTGTCTCTTGTTCAGCAGCAGTGGCTTTGGGGCTGTTCAGTGCTTCAGCTTCTCCCAGGTGTCACTCTTTGTCATCTCATTTCAAGAAAAGACTTCTTGCGAAACAAAGGAGTCACACGCACAATTAATAGAGCAAATGGAACCACAGGAGAAGAAAGCAAAGGAGCTATGAAGAAGGAGGGGGAGCAAGAAAGAATGTTATTAGGTGCTCACAAAGAATCCTTATTAAATGCCTTTTGACATCAAGCAGGAAATTATAGGATGTGCACAATCATTCACTTGCTCAGGTGACAATTGCGCCCAGCCTGCTGGAGTCATAGGAGATGGGTAGGAGGAGGTGTATGTGTGTGTGCAGGCAGGGGGCGAGGATCATAAAGGAGGACCTGGAAGGAAAGCAAAAGACAGCAGGTTTATAAAGCTGCTTCTTTGGGTAATGATACCCCTTAGAGGCGAAACAAGAGAAGGGTTGTTTGAAATGCACAGACAGCATAAGCCCAACACACAGGGGTGTACTGAAGCCAGGGCTCACAGGATTGAAGTCCTGGGACTTTTTGATGAGCAGGGATGATGACATCACCTGCCACCCCCTTCCTACAGAATTCCCTGTTCCTTCTGAATTTAGCTGCAATCCTCACAGTAGCTGTGGTGGTGGGGGGAGAATGATTCCCCCTGGAAAAATATATAATTCCCTGTTGTAATGCAGAGGGTTTGGGGGCACGGTGCTTGGTCTTGAATGAGCAATGAAGATCCACTTGCTTTACAAATGACATGCTTCTGGTGGAGATGAAAACTGCTAGAAACTGATTTGTTGATATGGATCAACAGAGCTGCTGGAATTTTTGAACTCTTCTCGTGGACGTGGCTACTGGGAATGTCATGATGAGCGGCTGCATTTCAGAACTGAACACTACACCACTGACAACAACATGGCATCTATACTTATTCCTTCCAAGTTAGGATGCTACGTGAGAAGTGGGGCTGCCCTTAAAGACTGTTTGGAAATTTCAGCTGGTTCGGAACATGGCTGCCCTATGATTAACTGGGACATTCCAGTCCAATCATGACACCCATACTAAAAAAACTTAAACTTTCTCAGCAAGTGCAGCAAGCAAGGAATCCTAACTTTAAGAAAGATATTATAGCACCATTGTTGTGGTTGTTGTTGCTATTATTATTATTATTATTATTGTTGTTGTAATTACCTGACTTTTCCCCAATACTAGGACTCAATTAAAGCATACACAATTAAAACATATAAATAGAAACATATAAAGGTTAAAATAGATTTTTTTTAAAAAAAAACACCATGTAATATTAAAACATTTTTTTTTCCAAAAAGGCAAATAACAATTTAAAAAATCCAATGCATTAACAAAGGCCCAGAATATTCCCAAAGGTCTGCCAGAACAAAAAAGTTTTTGCCTGCCGCTGAAAACATAGCAAGGAGGGAGCCAATGGTTCCTATTGATTTGCTCTGTCGAAGCGCTTCAATCTTTTGATCAAATTCCAACAAATCTGCAGCACTCATGTCCTGCTTGTGGGTTTCGCACGGGCAGCTGCTTGGTCACGGTGTGATCAGAATGCTTGACTAGATGGATCCTTGGTGTAATCCAGCATGGCACTTACTTTCTCGATGATGATGATGATGATGATGATGATGATGATGATGCAATCAGGGCAGGGCACCATGGACTTGGGTCTTCACATTCCCCCCTGCGTCACGCGCCCCTCCCCCCAATCGGCTGCCCTTTGGTTGGACAGAGGAAGCGGCTAGTTGGTGGCGCGTGAGCCGCGGGAGGGGGCGGCGGAGAGGGGCAGCTCCTTTGGTCGATCTCCGCAGCCATGCCTGGCAAAGCTCTGCTATCCGGTCGGGAGGAGGCTTCGGCGGGCAGATCTGAAACAGCCGTAGTAGCTTCAGGTACTTTTGGAGGCGACCCCACGCAGGCTCGTGTACGGGCGCGTGCAGTGGATGGATGCGCGCACGTGTGAATCTTTCCGGATCGTTTCGAGGTGGGGGCTTTGAGAAGAATCCCCTCTCCCCAAAAATAACTGCTGTTCTTTCTCTCTCCTGCCTCTCTCGTCTTGCACAAGTTCCTCCTTTCCAGGTTGCTGTTCCTCGCCTGGGGCGGGGGGGGGGGGCGCGGGGGAGTCCGATCAGTTACTTTATCGCGTGCAGGGGAGAAAAGAAGAAATCGATTTCACCTGGCTGGAGGAAGATGGCTGCTGGTTTCCCCTTCCTTTGGGCCAAAGCAGACGTGGCTTTAAATCTGTGTCTAGCTAGTAGCCACAACTGCCCCCTCCCCCCGGCCATTTTACTTTAGAGTAGGCGCATGCCCTCCATTCGGATCGGGACCCTGCCGTGGGCTCGGGTTGGACTAGGGGCTTTGAGATCCGGATCGGGATGACGGAGCCTAATCTAGGGTGTGGGGAGGTGAAAAAGACATAGCTGCTAGATCCGAATTTAAATTCATGTCTGGTTTGGTTCTAATTGAGCACACACAGGCATACACACCCGGGAATAAAGATTGAGCAAACCTAAAAATCCTACACATGTCTGTTTCACAGGAAGCGTAAGTCCTATGGTTTGCAATGGAGCTTACTCCCAGGTAAACGTAGATAAGATTGCCTCCTACGGGTAAAAATCCTAAACCTATTTAGACAGAAAAAAGGCCTACAGCTCCCAGCATGCCCCAGCCAATTATGCTGGGAGCTGTAGGATTCTCCCCCACCCCCGCCGGAACAGGTACAGGATTGCACTCGAAGAGATGCTCCAGTACCAAGATGCTCTTCCGTCCCGTCCCGTCCCGTCCCGTCCCGTCCCCCCAACCCCTCCCTTTTACACAAGTTGTTCTTTTGGAATACAGAACTGGCGTAAGTTTTGGATGTGCAAACTTCAGTTCTTTATTCGGCCTGCTCATACATATGCCTGTGTTGAATCCGAGAATCCCATTCAGCTCTATTATAACTCTCAGGGTTGTTTGCTTTCCATTGTAGAAATGATGGTAGTACAGCTGGCTAGATCTGGGTGAGAGGGTGGATTCAACCCTCCCCCCCCCCCACTTTTTCCAAACTCATTATTCCCCCTGTGGAACCTGCAAATCTGAGCAGGGTGAGTTGCAGAGCGGTGTGTGTGTGTGTGTGTGTGCAAGCGATATGGGCAATGCAGCAGGAGGCAGGTGGCTTTATTTCTCCCCAGAACAGAGCAACTTGTTTGTTAATGGCAAATGAGCAAAGGCTAAAGTCCACAGAGCAGTGGCAACGAAGTCATTTTATCTCCTTGCTTCCTCAGGCATGAGGAATCTATAAAGTGCCAGGATGCACAAAGAGCAAATTGGATGATAAAACTGTTCCCGGTCAATTTCAGATAACTGTTGGGAGATTGCAAGGTTGGGCTGGAAGATTCTACATATTTAAAACTAACACATTAGAAAGAAAGCTAGGGTAAAGCTCTTCTGTCTGATTTCTAGTTTCATTTGGATTTCTTTTCCCCATCAGGAAACATTCAAGCCCCTCCCCACATCCGCTCCCTGCTACCAACTCCCTGCTACCAACCCTTGCTTCTTTTGCTCTATTTATTGCATTATTTATCCCATCCTTTCCCCAGGAACTCAAAGTGGCACACATGGTCCTCCTCCTCTGGTTTCCTCCTCACAACATCCCTGCAAGGTAGGTTAGGCTGAGAGACGGGATGCCGGCCTATTCCGAGTCAGACTGTTGGTCCATCTAACTCGGTGTGGTCTACACCAGTCTTCCCCAACCTGACGCACTCCAGTTGGTTTGGACCTCAGATCGCATCAGCCCCTGCCAGCATTGACAGGAATGCTGGGAATTGTAGTCCAAAACATTGGGGGGGGCACCAGGTTGAGGAAGGCTGCTGTACACTATCTGGCAGTGGCTCTCCTGGGATTCAGAGAGGGCTCTTTCCCAATCCTACTGGATGATACCAGGGATTGAATTTGAGACTTTTCACATGCAGAACATATGTTCAGTTCGACCCCTGAGCTGCAGCCCAGTAACTGTGACTGGCCTAGTGTTACCCAGCGAGCTTTAGAGATGGGTGGGGAATTGAAAATGGGCCTTTTGGGGCTGAATCCAGAATTCTAGCCACTGCACCATACTGTCCTTATATACATTAGAGCTAATGAAAAAAGAAGATCTTGCAAAGCATGGTGTTTCCCCTGGCACGCCCCCACTTTGTTCTTTCATCTATCCCTCTGTTTGCAAATTGGGCCTCACAGCTTACTTTTAGATGTTGCATTTGCATGTTTACATGTACAACAAAGAACTGGAGGGGAGGTAAGGAGACCGTTGCTGTGGACTTAAGCACCATATCCCAGCAAAGTTTCTCCTGACTTATAAAAATGAGTGGAGCAAGTTAAAGAACCTCATTTTGTCATTACCCTTGGCTTGAGGCATGGACCAAAGCAAAACCTCAACACCCTTCTCCAGACCTGGGGCATTTTCAGTTCTCATTAGATTGTTCTGTGCGTTTGTGTGTGTGTGTTTTGCTCCCCCCTGATCTTGTTGTACCTCTTCAAACCTTGGCATTCTCCCAAGCATGTCGATGCTTCCTTCTTGTTTCCCAGTGGCTTTGTCTGGGCCGCAACTGTGTCGGCACTCAGCAGCTGAGTTTGCCATTAGAGGGAGGGAGTCTATTGCCTTTTTGGCCTTCAGTGTGAACACTAGGAGCGGAGCCACCAATGCTTAATGGGGAGCACTCCATTGCTTCAGCTCCTGAAGGCCAATTTTTATTGACTCCTTCTCCCTTTTGCATAGAAAAGGAACAGTGACTTGACCTTCAGTTGATGCACCTTGCCTTTCAGATCCGCTCCGTTGACCGGCGAGTGTCGGTGTGAGCACAGCCTGTATTCATTCTGCAATGTGCGTCCTCTTCCCTTCCTTGTTTTGGAGTGGGTGATGAGTTGTATGCATGGGGGGGGGGGGCAGGGAGAGGGAAGGTGTAGCTTGCAGATTTCCAAACTGTTCTTCCCAAGAGAGTGTCATCTCTGTTTACATTCTGAACATGTGCCAAGGGCCTGTGCTACAGAATGATGCCCTAGCTCCCCGCGTGCTGATTGGGGATGGGGTATACTGCACTCTCCATGGCAACAGATAGCGTTGCTAGGAGACAGAGGAGGAATAAAAGACTGGGAGGGATGCCCGGCGGCCTTCCTATCCCTCCTCCTCATCTCCTGCTCTCCTCCCAAGTGCCTTTGGAACAAGATTATTTCTGAAATGTGGCAAGCACAATTACAACCATTACAGAAGCAGCCCAGTAGGCATTTGAAGACCGGGCATCCTTTTGGGCTTGCACATCTCTGGTGTGTAGGAGGGACCTGCGATGGCATGGCCTTCACCCAGGTTTAATTGAAATGAAAGTGTCCCCACCAATTTGCTCAATTCAGTTTATGGATGCAATGCAGAAGAAGATGCTCAGGATGGCTATGCTCCCTAGGAGGCACTGTACATATGCAGGTCTGGCCAAAGTTCAGCTAGTTAGTCCCAATGCTGTCCTTATAATTCGGCAAAGTGAGGCAGTTGCCTCAGTCAGCGGATGCTGGGAGGTGGCAGCAAAGTGCTGGAGAAGAGAGCTGTAGGCCATGTGGCCTGCCCTATGCTCCCCAAGCTAACCTGCTGCCTTCAGGCATCTTGAAGGATGCTGTGTCCCATTGTCAATTTTAAAAGGAAAATTCATCTCCCAATCCATTCAGCTATTGCAGAGCAGCAAAATGTCTTGGACCAGCCCCGGCTAGTCCGGCATCATAAAACATAAGAAGAGCTATGCTTGATCAGATCAAGGATCCATCTAGTCCAGCATTTTGTTCACACAGTGGCCAACCAGCTGCCCATGGGAAACCCACAATCAGGACATGAGTGCAAGAGCTTACTCCCAACCATGCCCCACAGCAACTGATGCATATAGACATACTGTGTTTGATACTGGAGGAAGCACATAACCATCAGGATTCATAGCCATTGATAGCCTTCTCTTCCAGGAATTTATCTAATCCCCTTTTAAAGCCATCCAAATTGGTGGTCGTCACTACATCCTGTGGTTCTGAATTCCATAGTTTAACTATGTGCTTTGTGAAGAAGTGTTCTTTTTATCTGTCCTCAATCTCCCATTAATCAACTTCATGGAATGACTCCAGTTTTTATATTTTGAGAGAGGGAGAAAAATGTCTCCCTGAGTACATTCTCCACATCTGGCATAATTTAGTACATTTCTGTCATGTCTCCCCTTAGCTTCCCTTTTTTCAAGCTAGACAATACCAGCTGTTGTAACCTTCCATCATAGAGAAGATGCGCCAGCCCTATGATCTCTTCAGTTGCCCTTCTCTGCACTTTTTCCAGCTCTGCAATATCTTTTTTCAGATATTGCGCCAAGAACTGTACACAACATTTTAAGTGTGGCCACACCATAGATTTGTATAAAGGCAAAATGATATTAGCAATTTTATTTTCAATTCCTTTTCTAATTATGCCTAACATGGAGTTTGCCTTCTTTAAAGCAGCCGCACACTGGTTTATTTATTTATTTATTCCATTTATATACTGCCCCATAGCCAAAACTCTCTGGGCAGTTTACAAAAATTAAAAACATTTAACATTTTTTTAAAAAATGATATACAAAATTTAAAACCATAAAAAGCATAAAAACAGGTTATAAATACAATATCATTTAAAAACAACTATTCTGGTTTGACATTTTCATTGAGCTGTTCACCACAACCCAAAGATCTCTGTCTTGGTTGGTCACCGCTAGCTCAGATCACATCAGCTTATACTTGAAATTTGTTTTTTTTCTCCAACGTATCACTTTACACTTCCTTACACTGAACTGCATTTGCCATGTGGATGCCCATTCTCCCAGTTTGGAGAGATCCTTTTGGAGCTCCTCAAAATCCCTTTTGGTTTTATCCATCCTAAATTATTTGGTATTATTATTATTTACATTTATATACCACGCCATAGCCGAAGCTCTCTGGGCAGTTTTCAAAAATTAAAAGATTGAACACAAAATTTAAAACCATAAAACATAAAAACAACTAACATTTATAACATTTTAAACTTTTAGCCAGGTCAAAAATTCAGTTAAAAACCTCAACTTAAGTTGTTAAAAATGCCCGGCAGAAAAGCAAAGTTTTGACCTGGCACCGAAAAGATAACAATGCTGGTGCCAGGCGTGCCTCATTGGGGAGATCATTCCATAATTGGGGGGCCACCGCAGAGATGGCCCTCTCCCTTGTTGCCGTCTTCCGAGTTTCCCTCGGCAGGTTCACTGCCCACTCCTAATTCCAGATCATTTATGAACAAGTTGAAAAGCATTGGTCTCCAGTTGTGGCGTCTCAGGGTAAAAAACAAGGTGGATTCTGCAAGCCTGAACTCTGCCCACCCCTTTAGTAAACTATAATTACTGTAAAGGGAACTCTAGGAAATTGTAAAATATAGTTTTCCACATGCAGGGACGTGTGTTTTATTTGGGGTGGGGGGACACCTGAAAAGCATTAAGAGAGACGTGCCGTCACCTGCAATTGGAACTGTTGAATCTAGAATTCTGCTTCCTCCTTTTGCATAATATGTGAAACTTCCCTAAGGTTTAGGGCAGGGATGTTGAACTTCAGGTCTGAGGGTCAAATCCTACCTGCTAGGTTTCAACAGATGGTGGCTTGATCATTGGGTTTTTTTTTTTTTGCTTTTTACCCCCTTGGCCCCAAAAGTCTAAAAGGTTGAAATACCTCTCTTAAAGCTTAGTTACTGGCAGTAGGAGCTTTAAGTGAAAATATGCTGGTGTTTTTGGTATTTTGGCCAGTGGAGGTTCATGGCACCTATGTTAGTGGGGGTAGTGAATCCACTTGGGTTTCACTCAAGACTCTACAGTAGCTATCCAAAGTGCTGAACCTTATACCCCAAATGGCTTCAGCATGTTGGGTAGCTCTTTTAGACTTCTGACTGGTTCTGATGGAAACCCAGAGTGGATTCACCACCCCACTGACATTAGAGGCACCAGCCTCCACTGATTTTGCCCCCCCCCCCATTGAATGCAGCCCCCAAGAGATTCCCTGTAATTGATTTCAGCCAGAAGTGCAATACCCCTGCTTTAAGGTGTATGCCCTGTGGAAGCCTTCTACAGCCACTCAGTTTCACATATCAGCTTATTTCGGCATAGTAGCATGGCACATTTAGTAATTTAAACAACAAATAGGAAAAAGGGTACATGCAAAGCAAAACAGGCCATGGCCATGACATGGTCTGAAGGCATAGGAGGCAGCCACCTTGCTGAAGCTAAGCAGGTTTTGGGCTTGTCAGTGCATGGAGGGGAGACCACATGTAGCCACTTTAAGATCCACAATGGAAGAAAAATAGGATAAGCGTAATAAAAAAACCCCCCATGCAGCGCAAGTCATACCTCTTCTTTATAAAGCATGTTTGGCTCCTAAAACAGTCAAATGGCCAATTCTTCCATCCCAGTAGCAAAAAGTGTCAATAGATCAGGTTTCTCAGTAGCACAGGATAACCCAACCACCTTTCCCCAACCTGATGGACCCTCCAAATGTTTTGGACTACATCTCCCGTCACTCCCAATCATGGGTTGTGATGGCTGGGAATGATGGGAGTTGTAGTCCAACACATCTGAAGGGCACCAGGTTGGGGAATGTTGCATGGCAGTTTGGCCAGCTTTTAATTCCACGAGTGTTGGTCCAACGAGATGCCTGTGGTCAAACTTCGCCTTTTGGTGATCTTTTCTCTCTGAGTTTTTCCACTTGCCGGGCTCTCCTGTTCTGGCTCCACTCCAAGCCGAATCTTTACAAGACACATTTTCTGTTTGCATCTTTTCAAGAGGCACTGGGGGCTCATCTATACCTAGAGGTCTTCAGGGACAGGGAGGGGGGAAGGATCCCAGGCTTACCTGCTTCTGGGATTGTCCTCCTGCATCTAAACACCAGTGCGTTGTCCCGGAAGTCAAGAGGGACGTTCCTAGTGCAGCATTTGGGATTTTTTGGGAGATGTTCACACAATTGTGCAATTGCAGGGCCCCGATCCAGCACCTCAGTGAGTTTTTTTTTTTTAAAAAAAGAATCTGAAAAATTGGCACCGGAAAACACTGACAGCCATCCCAGGGATGGCGGGATTGCCTCCCCCCCCACACCAATGGGCATGGAGTCACCCCATGCAGCTCCATGCTCGTTTGAAGTGCCCCGCTACTCATGGGGAGGGGGGAGGACCCGGAAGTACTCTCCACACCACCCGTGGTCCTCGGAGTTGTCCCAGGACCATGGGGAAAATCGGGAAAATCGGTGTCCCGGTTATCCCGTGACAATTGAGAGGTTGTTCCCAGTTGATCCTGGGAACCTTTGTGCATCATTTGGATGCACAGGGATAACCTTGAACTGACCCCGGGATAAATGGTTGGTGTAGACATGTCCTGGGAATCTCTCTGAAAAGTCCTAAGAAAGGTTTGTGATTCTATTTGTTTTCCTACGTGACTCCTCGACATTCTTCCCGTCTTAACTTGCACGTTGCTGAGCTTAGCTGTTGCGATACATTAACCTAATCAATCAAAATAATGTCTCATTGCCCAACAATTCCCCAAACAACGCATACTTCAAGTGACAGATTTAGTGTCTCATGTGCAGTTACACCCCTTAAAATGTGGATGGGCAGAAGGTAGGTCTTGTTCTATTGATAGATTCCCTGGCTGATTTGCAATAGATTGGCAAGGATTTCTGACTCCCGATTGTTAGCGTAGCAAGAAAATGTCTTTCCACCACCAACCCTTCTGCTACAGCCAGGAATTGTACTGCTAAAACTTGCGGTCATTGAGGGTGGATATTTGTTTGGGAGGAATGCCAACTCTGCTACTCAAAGCAAATTCCTCCATTCAGAATTTTTTTAAGTGTGAGACTTTCCCACCAGGCTTCCAGTTGGTCAGTCTCAGGGTTCTAGTAAAAAAAAATAAATACACACCCTAAACTAAGTAGATCTCACAAGCCTGAAGTCTGCCCACCCTCGTGGTTACCTGAAATAATATTCATTTCAACCGTATTGTTAAGGGCAAGAGAAGGAGTAGGTGGTGCCAAAATACCAAACATACCAGCAAATGGGAGCCTTAAAATAGGGGACTGAACCCTGAATCCAGATTGGGCTGAGGCACTCTGAAGCAGTTTGGAACAGGTCCGAAAGTTTCAGGGTGCCTTGGCCCAATTCGGGATGGTCATGAGCCACTGCCCTGCCCTCCGCAAGGCCAACTGGGAGTCCATTGGAGTCCCTGCTCACCCCCTCTCTCCCTCTCCCCGTTCTTCCCTCCCCGCCTGCCCCCAGAACCTGGAACTGCTGCCACTTCCACCTGCGGGACTTACCTTAGCCACACAACCTCCATTAGAGCCACCATTTTACATGAAGATGGGGGCTCTCTGCTTTTTCTTGGTCTACGGTCACAAACTAGGCCTGCCTTAAAGAGCCGTTTGTGACTGTAGATCTTCATACAAATGTAGGCTGACCATATGAAAAGGAGGACAGGGCTCATGTAACTTTAACAGTTGTAGAGAAAGGGGAATTTCAGCCAGCATCATTTGTATGTAATTCGTACCTGGTGAAATTACCTCTTCATTACAACAGTTAAAGCTGCAGGGGCCCTCTAGTATAGTGCCTGCAATTTTAACAGTTGTGATGAAGAGAGGATTTCACCAGGTACTAATTGCATACAAATGTCGCCGGCTGAAATTCCCTTTTCTCTGCAACTGTTAAAGTTACATGAGCCATGTACTCCTTTTCATATGGTCAGCCTATACAAATGGCAGCTCTTGTCAAGGATGCACAGCTAAGGTAAGTCCTGCGGATAGTGGGGGCAGCGGTTCTGAGTTCAGGGGGTGAGTGGGCAGTCCAATGGAACCTGCAATGGCTGTCCTGCTTCAGGAGGAGTCTGAACCTCGCTTTGGAGCTGAATCCGAAGTGGGTCGGCCTGATCCTGAAGCGCCCCGAGCTGAATCATTGCCAATTTGTAGCTCCTGAATCAGCCTCTGAATTGGGGAGGCTGTGCACAGCCCTACTTTAAAGTGCAAGCCTATGCATGTTTAGATGGAAAGAAGCCTTCTGACATTCAGCATTCCCTAGTTGGAAATCCTCCAACTTTCAGTATTCTCCCATGGCTGGCTTTGGAATGCGGGGAACTGTAGAACTCCCCCCCCCAATCTAAGGGTCCATAGGACTGCACTCTAAAGTGCTTAAATGCACAGAAGCCTGGAAGTCACCAGACTGGCCATCATTTTGCCTTCCCCCAGCCCTGTCCCCGAACCACTGATTTTTGGCTAGTTTCCTAGCGTTTTTGCAGTCATTTCCCTATTGTAAGAGGCTGAAGTGCTTCTCCCAAGTCTTAGTTCCAGGCACTATGAGCTTCAAGCTAAAACTGCTGGCCTTATTGGTTCCACCCCTTTTGCCTTTGACTTGTCACTCTGGCCTTTGGGCCCCGCCCACCACTAGATTGCAGCCCCTGAGAGCTTCTCTGAAATTGAATTCGTCCGTCAGGTTGAAAGAGGCCATAAATACCAGCATATTTCAGCTTCAATCTCTTACTGCCAGTTACTGAGCCTTAGCAGAGGCATTTCAACCTGTTAGAATAGGGAGGGGGACTGCACAAAATTCAGGAGACCACCAAATGATTTTTTGGGGGGGAAGGGTGTGCGGTCACTTGAAGGACCCAGGTGGGCTGGATTCAGCCCATAGGCCTGAGGTTCAACACTCGTGCTTTAGAATGATGTGAACTACAAGCCAATGCAGGTTGACTCAGAAGTAAGACCCCCCTGTATTCATTGAGGCTTATCCTACAAAAGCATGCACAAAATTGCAACTCTGTAGTCCAGCCTTCCTACAGATGTTTTAGATAACTCCTAGCATTCATGACTATTATCCATGCTGGCTGGTGCAACACATCTGGAGGCCACCTGGCTAGGGAAGGCTGCTCTACAGCAGGGCTGGGCAAAAGGCTGATCTCCAGATGTTTTGGACTTCAACTTCCATCTGCCCCAACCAGCATGGCCAATGTTTAGGAATGCTGGGAGTTAATGTCTCAAACATCTGCAGATCTCTTTTCTGCCTATTGCTGATCTAGAGAGCCCCAGGTTGGGGAAGGCTTGTCCTTATACAAATCTACCTGAAATTTTGCGATGCAAAGAGGAAACTAGGTTTCCTGCTACAAGCAACTAACCTGTTTGTGGTCTAGAGGGTTGCTTCTTTTGCATTAAAGGCTGAGAAATGTAGGGAGAAGTTTATAGACTCCATTGCCGTGAATTGCCTGGGAGACCTCAAAAATGCATTCTGATATAAGTTGATAATGTCATGTATTTCATAAGTAAAGCTTGTTATTTTAAGAATAAGTTTTAACTTTAATATTTGAATGACTAATTTTAACTAGATTATTATATTTTTATGTAAGTTTATATAAAAGAATCCTCACCAGATAATTGTCTAATAGGGTGACCACATTTGGGAAACCAAAAAAGAGGACCCTCAGTGGGGTGGGGGGTGGGAAAGTGGCTTTCCGGGGCCTCTGGAAAGCATGTCATTCACCCCCACTGCTTTAAAGGCCCCAATAGGAGCGGAGGAGGGGAAAGTGTGCCATTCCCGCCCTCCACTGCTCCAATCAGGTCCTTTTCTATAATGTCCAGGAATGACATACTTTCCCCTGTAAGGTCCTGATTGGAGCAGTGGGATAGAAATAACCCACCTCCAGAAAGCTCATCATTCCCTCCAACCACGCTAATGTGGCCTTAAAGGGTAAAGCTTCTCTTTCCAGGACATTATAGAAAATTACAGAAAATCCCCCCTGACACCCAGGATAGAACAAAAACCAGGACAAATCCGGGGAAATCCTGACAGTTGGTCACCCTATAATTGTCTACCTGTGATCCGCACCCTAACTTCTGCCTACTTCTGTAGCAGTAGATAGTGTTGTGTTCATCCAAACACATGAAACTGCTTGCTATTTAAAGAATCTGTTTTAACCTTAACAATTTTAGTGACTAATAATTTTAACTGGGGGTTATTGTATTTTTAGGTAAGCTTATGTAATTTCTGCTACTTGCTTCTGTGGTGCCACAGTCCAAGGATGAATGCAATAAATGTTATTTATTCATTCATATTGTGTTTCAGCTGGGCTGATTTGGTAAATCAATTCTGCTCCCAGCCTGTTCCAGCCAGTGGGTTTCTCTTGCACAAGGGGCAGCTTATCATAAGCCTTCCCCCCATTTCTAGCCACTCCCTCCTTTTCTACAAAAACTTTGCTGCCTACAAAGTCTTGTTCATCAAGGAGCCTCTGATCTGTAGGCTTGCTTTGCATCTTGACTTCCTCTCATCCTGATCACAGCAATGGCTAGCAAAGAAGTGTTACCCAGTCTGGAAGAGGCTTTGCCTGGTAGATCTGAGACTATCATCATATCAGGTACTTAAAGTACCAGGGTTCAACTTTGCTGTTGAAGGAGTGGTGGGGATGGGTGTCTTATGGGGCTTACCTAACATTTAGCAGAAAGTGTGGGTCTATGCATCTGTGTCCATCTATGAAAGGGAAATCTTCTTTTAGAAGAGAAAAGTTTGGAGGGGCTATAGTGCAGTGTGAAAGAGTGCATGGTTTGCATTGAAAAGTTCCCAGGTTCGATTCCTGGCTTCTCCAGGTAGGGTGAGGAAAGGAATCCCACGTGAAACCCAGGAAAACTGCTGCCAGTCAGTGTCAAAAATATTGAGCTAGATAAACCAATGGTCTGTCTAAGTATAAGGTACCTTTCTATGTTTCTAAGTTCAGGATAGAAACAAGCTGGTTATTCATTTTGTTTTTAAATTTATAAGTGCTTACAGGCAGCTTTCTCCAACCTGGTGCATTCCAGAAGTTTTGGGCTTCAGCTCCCGTCAATCCAAGCAGTATGACCAATGGTCAGGAATGCTGAGAGTTGTAGTATAAAACACCTAGGGGGCACCAGGTTGGGGAAGGTTGATCAATATGATGTGATGGCCACCACTTTGGACGGCTTTAAAAGGGGGTTGGATAAATTCCTGGAGGAGAAGGATATCAGTGGCTACTAATTCTGATTGCTCTATGCTACCTCCAGTATCACAGGCAGTAAGCCTATACGCAGCAGTTGCTGGGGAACATGGGTGAGAGGATGCCGTTGCACTCATGTCCCGTGGTTAGCTATTTGGCCATTGTGTGGGTCCCTGGTCAACAGTTTGTTGGCCACTGTGTGAATAGAGTACTGGGCTAGATGGACTTTCCTCTGATCCAGCATGGCTCTTCTTAAGTTCTTATGATCAGGACCCTGGAAATGCTGAGCAGTTTAGGGTGCAATTCTGAGCATGGATGGCTAGGGAATTCTGGGACTTGTAGGACTTTTTTTTTGTCTAAACATGCATACGTTTGAGCCCATATGAAATTCATAAAAATATCGAATCAGTCACGAAGAGTGGGAAATTCTATGCTTAGATATGCACTGTTTCATAAAATTACTGGTAGCATAATGAATGAACACCAATAACATTGAAATTGGGCAACTAGAATAAATATGTCACCACTTCAATTTTTTTACTCTAGGAAGCATGCGTATTTATGCATCCAGCTCTTCAGGCATGCTAAAACAAAACAAAAAGGTCATTCAGTTTCCATATTTACAATATATCTTTACAAGTTTTCTAGTAAAAAACTGTATTCAAGTTTTTGAATTGAATTTGTTTGAAAATAATATTGATTTCTCTCCTCCCCAGTCAAATATTTTGGCCCAGCTCCAGTTGGCTACAGGACAACTTTTTTGAGATATTTATAACCCAATTTTATATGTGTTTATTCAAAAGGAAGGCCCAGTATGTCTTTATAAGATATCTTTACAACTTTTCTAGTAAAAGTAATTTCCCAGCGTGTACTTTCATGTGTTTAAATAATAGTAATATTTACCTATGCGAAGTGCACTTTCTTGATTTTTTCCCCTCTCTCTGGTCAAATATTTGGCTACTGTTGGCTATGGGATTTTTTTTAAAAAGAGAGATTTACAGCCCAATCCTATATCTGTCTATTTAGAAGGAAGTCACAGTATCTCTTTGCAAGTTTTCTAGTAAAAATAAATTTATAAACATACAAACATAGCCTTGAATTTGTTTGAATATAGGCTTAACCTATGCCAAGTACAATTTACTGATACTTTCTCCTTCCCTAGTCAAATTTTTGGGCCCATTGACTTTTGGCTTTTGGGAAAAAAACTTTTGAGCGCTTTTTACAGGGGGAAATAAGGGACATTCCACCAGCCTCATGAAGGTTTCTCCTTCCTCACCCCTCATCTCCAGTAGCTATTCCAATAGACTGTATTATTATTAATTATTATTATTATTATTATTATTATTATATTTTATTTCTAACCCGCCTCTCTATCCAGATCGAGGCGGGGAACAACAACAAATACAAATACAAGAATAATAAAATAGATAAAATGTTAAAACAAATAAAAACAAATACATTATTAAAAACACCTTAAAATTCAACTGGATAGGCCAACTGGAAAAGATTAGTCTTCAGATCTCTTAAATTCAAGAAGATTGCTAATTTGTCGAATCCCCTCTGGCAAGCCATTCCACAGTCTGGGAGCTGCAGAAGAGAAGATGAGAGGTTGAAACAGAGCCATTCTCCTTGTCCTGGTGAAAGACTTAATTTTCCCTCTCCCCTCCCTATTCCTTCTTCCTTGTGTGTTGTGTCTTTTAGATTGTAAGCCTGTGGGCAGTGACTATCTTCTTTTATTGATTATCTGTAAGCAGCTCTGGTAGAATTTTTGACTGAGAAGGATAAAAATATTCTAAAGGTTAGGTTGACCGTCTGAAAAGGAGGACAGGGCTCATGTAACTTTAACAATTGTAGAGAAAAGGGGATTTCAGCCAGTGTCATTTGTATGCAATTAGTTCCTGGTGAAATTCCCTCTTCATCACAACAGTTAAAGTTGCAGGGGCCCTGCTTTCTTTTGTATATGGTCACTCTAGTATAGTGCCTGCACCTTTAAGTGTTGTGATGAAGAGGGAATTTCACCAGGGACTAATTGCATACAAAGGATGATGTTTTCCAGCATTAAGATATGTGATCAATCAAGGAATTACAAAAGAGCTGCATCACTTTAAATAAACTATCAAAACCAAATGAAACAACAATGAATGAATCTTGAATACCTAATCCAGATAGCCCTTCAGACATCAACATTAGTTTTCAATACATGGCATAGGATGTCTGTTTCTTGAATATCAGATAAAGGATTTCTCTTACTTGTTCAGCAGTGTGAGATCAAAGTCAGAGCTACCACCTAATACTTTCATGCGTAAGTATTATTTTAAAATCAAGTATGAATTGATTTTTGTCTTCCCCATAACACATTACAGTGCAACACATTACAGTGCAACACATCTGGAGACCACCAGGCTGGAGAAGGTTGACTCCTATACATGTCTTCTCAGAAGCCAGTGCCATTGAATTCACTAGGGCTTTCTCCCAAGAGGTATAGGATTGCAAACTAATCTCATCTGAAAGGTGTTCAAGACAGCCAAACTAAACTTCTTCTGCTCCGCTGTTGCTTTGATGAGATGATGTATTGTGCAGGGATTGTGGGGAGTGAACAATATATTTTTTATAAATACATTTTAAGAAAAAAAACATTGGTTCTTTGAAAGGCAGGATATTGACCAAAGGTTGGAAGTGCCTGGAACATGCTCTGGTTCTAGATCTGTAATGAATAGTGCCCCTTTTGTTATCAAGAGTGCTGCTATATGCGAGATGTGTGTGAGAGAAAAGTATTGGGCAGACCCTGTGTTTGGTAAGGGTATGACACAGCATTCCCCATCCTGCTGCCCTCCAGGTGTTTGAGATGACAAGTCCCAGCATTCCTGACCATGGGACATACTGACTTGCAATGATGGGAGTTGTAGTCCAACACCTTTGGAGGGCACCAGGTTGGGGAAGGGCTGCTCTAAACAAAAAAAGAGAAGTAGGTGGCCCTAAGTTGTTCGTGATCAGTTTTCCACAACCTCACAGTCACCTCTGCATATCATATTCTCCACCCTGTCCTCATGGTTTATCTGCTTTGGGAGAATGAGAATTTCACTTGCACTTTCTGCCTCCTTAGGGAGGATGTGGCATTAAGGCTTGTGAGCCTTAACTCCCAATTTCCATGCTTTTTGGTGCTTGGTTGGAATCTGTAGAGCCTTAACATTGTTTTTGTAAAACGTAGGTTTTTTGTTTAATGAATTTCATGGCTTTGTGTAACGGATGATTGGATATTATACAGTTGACAACCAAGCCAGCGTCAGCCAGGATGTTATACCATCTTGACATCCAATATAAAATCAAAGCTAATGTTATGTGTTGAACTCACTTTTAACATTAATAAATCAACCAAAATGCTTGCATCTCCCTCATTTTTAAAGATAAAGAGATGAAACCTGGCACCATGGTAGCTCTGAAGTAGGGATTTAGCCATGCCAAGTTGGAAGCAGATCTGTTCATCCCTTGATTTTTAGAAATGTTTAAAACTTTAATTAAAATTTTTTAATTAACTAAAATGCTTACAATTCCATCATTTTTAAAGATAAAGGGATGAAACTTGACAGCATGGTAGCTCTTAAGTAGGGATTGAGCCATGCCAAGTTGAAAGCAGATTGGTTCATGCCTTGAATTTTAGAAATTTTTTTGAAGTCAAACTTTTTAAAAAATATCCTAAAAATTAAGGCATGAACCGATCTGCATCCAACTTGGCATGGCTCAATTCTAGGGTGACCACTAAGGTGTGGCGTAGTGGCTAAGGTGTTGGACTGGGAGCTGGGAGATCTGAGTTCTACTCCCCACTTAGCTATGGAAACCCATTGGGTGACTTTGGGCCAGTTGCAGACTCTCAGCCCAACCCACCTCACAGGGTTGCTGTTGTGAGGATAAAATGGAGAGGAGGAGGATTATGTATGCTGCCTTGGGTTTCTTGGCGGAAAAGAGGTGGGATATAGATGCAATAATAAATAATAAAAAAACTGTCAGGATTTCCCCAGATTTCTCCTGGTTTTTGTTCTATCCTTGGTGTCGGGGGATTTTATGCAATAGTCTATAATGACCTGGAATTAAACACTTTCCCTTTTAAGGCCACCATTAGCGTGGCAGGGGGGAATGACATGCTTTCTGGAGGTGTGTCATTCTCTCCCACTGCTCCAATCAAGGCCTTAAAAGGGAAAAACATGTCATTCCCAGACATTATAGAAAAGAGCCTGATTGTAGCAGTGGGGTGGGGGTGAGAATGACATGCTTTCAGGTTACCATGGATCCAGAGGAACCACACCCTGCTTCACCAGGGAGCTGGTCTTATGAAGATAGCCTTATGAAGATAGCCCAAAATACTCTCAGAGCCAAAGGAATGCATGTTCCAGAAGAGAAAAAAGAAACTCTTCTTCTTCTTCTTCTTCTTCTTCTTCTTCTTCTTCTTCTTCTTCTTCTTCTCTCAAAAGGTCTGTGCTAGAGGCAGCGGCCATTTCACCCACCCACCCCACATTCTAAGGCAGGAGGGAGGGGGGAGAGCGACGCTACTGAGCGTGCCTCGCGCTATGAGGGAAGCATTTACTTGAATGAGAGGTTAAAATATTCCTTAAAAATCAACCGAAGGGAATTTTTTAAAAAATGAAAAGCTTTCCACCAACTACAGTCAAGGACAAAGAAGACTCCACCACTGAATTAATTAATAAGGCTCTAGAAATTATGCAAATCATGAGCACAAAACTCGGAAACCGAAAGTCATTTGACAAAAGCAGGGAGACAGGTTTGTGTTCCTTTTCTACCTTAAACTGCTCTCCTTCCCTCAATCTTTCACCAATCTTCTTGAAATTTTCAGGTAATGTAAAACAAACATTTCTTTCTGGCACCTGTAAATTTCAGAAAGGTTGGTGAAACATTTTCGATTTTATGGCTGTTAGAATGAACCCCCCCCCCCCAATTATCACTTTAACATGGGGGAATGTGTTTTTTAGTGACGGCCCTTAACAATGGAGGCACAACTGTGCCTCCATTAATATACTATGTTTTTAAAATCACTTCACTGGCTTCACTTATATACTATGTTTGTAAAATCACTTCATCGGGCGATTATGGGAGTTGTAGTCCAACACCATCTGGAGGGCCACTACTTCTCACCCTGGCTTTAAAGCTACAAATAGAGATCTCCATATTCCATGGGATGGATTTACCATGGCCACACCCATGGAAGATTTTGACCAAGGTAATGCCAACCTTGATGGGAAAAAGGTTGTCCATCTGATTTAGCTTTTCAAGAAAAAAGAGTATCCAAAATTACCTTTCCTTTATTTTTAAGCAAAATATGATGAATCCTGTTAGTCGTACTTTGGATAGACCCATTGGAATCAATAGGACATAATTTGATTATCGGCTAACTTCAGTTCCGGTGATTTCAGTGGGTCTATTAAGAATGACTAAATCTGGATCCATCCCAAAGTTTGCAGCCTACTTTCAGGGTGGTATGGGGAGGAAGAGTTGTTGCATATTCTGCTTATGTGTTTTTGAACAGAACAGCCACCGCCATTTGCAAAAGAAAAAATTGGCTTTTCCAGAATGTATTGAATCAGAAAATTTCCCACTGCAGCATTTCTGTATATCCCTGCTCAAGCCGCATTCTCTCCTTTCCCCAACCCCCCCCATACTTTAAGAGATAGTGGGGTAGGGGTCGATACCTATCAGTGGGTATGGCCAGAGCCCATAGTGTGAATGCATAGCCATCGTGACTAGTAACCATGGGTAGTCTTGTCTTCCATGGATCTGTGTGACCTCTTTTAAGGCCATCTAAGTTGGCAGCCATCCCTTCATCTTATGGTAGTGAATTCCATAGGCCTTGGGTCCAATCCTGCTGGACTCTTATGTTCTTCTGATATTTCTCTCACTCATTTTCTTGGCTGATTCTGAACTCATGTGTATGTGTGTGTGTGTGTGTATGCTAAGAAGTTTCCAAACTGGCATAGGATAAATTTGCTCATTGTCTCCCCTTTATTCTCTCTCTTTCTCCTTCTCCCTCCTCCCTTCTTTCCTTGTCCCATGATGCTTTGCACCTCAGCAAGCTGATGCCATATAAAAAGAGTGCCTGTTTGCTGCCTGTTCTTCTGATGGTAGAAAGGGTGGAAAGAACCTGGCACCATTTGAAGATGAAACTCTCCAGGGCTTCCGGCTGCATCTTCCTTGTCTTGAACTCTTTGGCTTTTTTGATCCCCCTTTCTGACTTCCAGAACCTCCTGTGGGTGGAGGGCGCAAGGCGGGCATCCAAAGGGGTTCGGGCGGGTGCTGGCCTGAAGTAAATGGGGAACCGCACTCCAAAGGGGGTAAGCTTTTCCTTGTGCTGTGTCCTTCCTGGCTTTTTTGTTTTTTAAATAAACTAGTTGCTATGAATGTTCGGATCTTTCTAGGGGCTTTGTGTGTGTGTGTGTTTTTGGCTTGCTTTCTGGGTTCCGCCAGGCAGGCGAAGCAGCCAAAGAAAGCGGGGGGAGGGAAAGAGAGGGTGGCATAGAATCCGTACAGTTGGGATGAAGGTTGGCAGGGAAGCTGTGAGACAGAGGGAGAGGGAGAGAGAATAAAGCTGGTACAGGCTGGAGGTCTGCCAAGGATGCTTGGCAGAGATGCCACAGAAGGACGGGGCAGTCTGGACGTGGCAATGTACATTTGGGAGGAGAAATGGTGAAATGCGGAAAGGTGGAGGAGCGGGGCCAGAGGATTGTAGACCACTGAAATGCTGGACACTTTTGTTTTGTGTCTAGATATTTTAATTTTGTTTTTGTTTTGTTTTTAAAAAAGGAAGATGGCAAGCCCTTTCATCGTTGATTTTCTCTCTCTCTCCTGGATATTGGTTGGTTGTTCTGTTTGTTAGATTTCCTTTTAATTTGGCGGAGCGGGGAGCCGTGTTTAGGGAGTGAGGCTGTTCCTACGCTGATGGAATTGAATCCGGGCCAAGGAAATTATGTAGCCGGCTTGTCTTGCTCAGAAAAGGGGGAGGAAGTGTGCATGTGAGAGAGACTGGGAGGAATTGGCTGCGAGCTGCCAAGCTGCCTGGCCACTTTGGCAACGAAACGCCGAGCGGATCCAAGCGGGCCTCCATGCCTTTTGACTCCTCTTGGGCATCTGGCTTTGTCCCCTTGGTTCCCTGCATGGCTTCAGCTCATTCGCTTCGGGCTCTTAAATGGGCAGCCTTCGGAGCCTGTGACAGGTAGGAAAACGAAGGACTAAAAGCTTCCGTTCTTAGTTTTATTTTGGGTGCCAGACCTCAAAATCTTTGCAAGCCAGTAGGGTCTGTGGTTGGGGGGTAGGGTTGGTGTGGGGTTTGGCATCTGTCGGGAATCGAGTTCTACTTTTAAACAACAACAAGTTCAGGTCTGGATGGATCAAAGCCTGCTTTGTTCCATCTTCAGCAGTAGCATACCTTCCCTTCATTCTCCAGAGTTTTGAATTTGGCAAAGTCTACATGCTCTCTGTGTTGAATGAATTCCCTAGTGTTGGTCCCTTGTGCTGGGCAAATCTCTGCCCAGCCAACCCTGTTTTTTATCCCTTTTCCTTTGGTCCAGGTGCTCCAAAGGGTTAGGCACAGGCGAGGGCAGAGACGCAAACATGGCTGCATCTTTGGCAGGTTTTGGATTGCTGAGAGATGTGTTGTAGTGTTGGGTGGGTGTGGTCCGGGAGGCCAGAGCTCAGGCTGGAAATTCGCTCTCCGATAGAGGGCGGCTTGCTTAGGCTGGAATTCTCATCCAAGGCGGATTTGCAATAAGGCAAGGAGAGTGCAGGAAAGAGAAGGAAGCTGCGGCTATGCCCTGAATTGTCCTTTACTGCTAGCAACAGCTCCCTGTGGAGCCGGTTACATATCACTGCCAGTTTACTTGCCATGCATGTGTGTGTGTGTGTGTGTGTGTGTGTTATCCTGGGAGATGAAGAAGCTTAGATGCTTTGAAACGATGAACTCACCTTAGCAAGTGGGGCTTGAAGGGAAATGATCAGGAGGTTTTGGTACTCAATTCATTTTTGTTATTAATGGCCTCATTTATTTCATTATGCATCCGCCAAAATTCTATTTGTGTCATTGCTCATATTTGATGTTATTGTTGCTTCTTTCTTGTGCTTTTTTTTAAAAAATGTCTGTGGCAGCAGAAGCAACAGAGCGGATGTTGGCCTCAGCTCATTGGGACTGCCATAATATTTTACCCAGCATTCTCTGGATGTGGCGTTGTGGTGATGGTGAGGGGGGGGGAATGGTGGTTCCCACTGGCATCTGCCATTGTTTTTTGAGGTTGCTACCTGCCATGGCCCATACAGAGGCAGCTAATGGGAAGACCTTTGCTGCTGCCAGAATGGATGAGTTCCCTCCCATCTGAATGGCACAAATGAAGAATGAGTGGGTACAAATGGGAATAATGAAAGTGTGCCCATTTGTACACATTCATTCTTCAATGTATTCATGTAGGATCAAATAGTACATTGAACTGAATGGTCCCCATTCAGGTCAATGTTTCCTTTGTTCCGAAAATGGCCCGCATCCGTTTTTTCTTTCTATAGCCCAGTTAAATAGCCTTCCCCAACCTGCTGTCTTCCTGATGCTTTGGACTACAACTCCCACCATTCCCAGGTAACATAGCAGTTGGGTGGGTGATGGGTGTTGTAGTCCTCCAAACACATCTAGGGGTCATCAGGTCGGAGAAGACTGCCTCTGTACAACCTGGTCCATTTTGTGATTAAACACTTATTAACGTTTTTTTTAAAAAATGAAGCTGTGATGGGCAGTTTGCCAACACTCTGCCTCAAAGGGCACTGCAGGTCACATCAGAATTGCAGGGTAAAGGAATAACGCGTACATCTGGAAGAGGAGAACCTACAGCTCACTGTAATTGGGCGTTTCATGTCTGTATTTGGTGGAGGGGGTGTTTTTGCAGCAGTTCTAGGGGAGAGCAAGGACGGTTCGTAAAAACACAAGCACAGCCCTCTTTTTTGCCCATGAAATGTCAGAGGCTGAACACGGTAGCAGCATGGTGCCAAGGTTAGAATGCTGTGCTAGCATTTTCTCCCTTTTTTCCAAAAAGCCAGAGTTAGCCGATTCGAATCCATTGTGCAAACTGCATGGAGGATGATAAAGGCACAGACGTTTTGCCAGTTAGTGACTAAAATAATAATAATGGCTGAGGAGGGATGAACCCCATAGGATGTTGGAAGGGAGTAGCATATAAGGGGCAGTGTGGGCAGGTCACAACCATTGGATTGCCTTGATGCAGAATATATATATATAGTGGAGGAGAAGTTGTGTACCCCTGCTGTTGATTCAGCCCTGCGGCTTCTCTCCGTGCAAGCAATCATTGTGCCTCTGGTTGTGGCTCCTCTGCCAATCCATAGAATCTGCAGCCATGGTGAAGGAAGGGCTGTCCTAAGCCACAGGTCGGGTTTGAGGCTTCTGCGCAACCCTCTGCATTCAGAGTGCCCAGGCTAATGTCCAAGGGAGGTTTGCACACTCCCCACTCCTCGCCGTTCACCTCGGGAGGCCCCAACGGCAGCGCAGAAGCAGCCACAGCAGCATTCAACCGATCTATCCCTGGACATCTACAGGCTTAGCCCATCCCATCTGTTAGAGAGGAGGATCTCGGAGCCAGTCCAAGCTGCCCTGCTCCGTCCCGTCCTCTGGGCCATGTGGTGTGGGAAAGATACTTCAAATAGAGATCTGCAGAGGAACGAGGGCTAGTGGGAGGGTGACGGCCAGAGAGAAATCAGATCAGGGCTTTTTCATAGCCTTAATCTGTGAGACGGAGGGATGTTGTATAACTCTGGTGCACATCCACCGGAGATGCTGGCGTTGTTCTGGGGGTGCAGATTAGCATGTAGAGGTCTGGCTTTCTGGCTTGGGCAGCAACAGCGCGGCAGCATCCTTGTCCATGAATGCACCAATTTGGGCTCCTGGTGCCGGATTTTGTATTCTGGTTCCACTTCTGGTCTTGATTCCCTGCCCCTGCGGTAGAATCAAAATCTGCTAGAAGCCTTCTGAGAATTCTGTACAGTGAGGCCGACTGCACATTTCTGCTGACCCTCAGGCAGAGCATGTTCATGACCTCCCCTCACCCAGCATCGTGGCTCTCTTTTTCTCTCCCCCACCCCCATATTGTGACCTTACTCTTTCTTTCCTTGTCCCCATCTGACTGAGGGAATGGAGTGCAAAAAGGTGGATTGGGCTGGAGAACCTCCGTGTGTGTGTGTTTCTGTGTTTCACTGTCTCTGTCTCTCTGTCTGTCTGTCTGTCTCTCTATGTGTATCTGTGTGTGTGTGTGTGTGTGTTTCTGTGTTTCTCTGTGTATGTGTGTGTATCTCATTCCCTTTCGCTGTCTTTCTCTCTATGTGTATCTGTGTGTGTGTGTCTTCTTGCCTCCCAGTCTGTCTGCCTGTTCCTCTCTCTGTCTTTCTGTGTGTCTCTTTCTCTTTTCCTGTCTCTCTTTGTGTGTGTATGTGTGTGTGTGCATATATATATATATATATATATATGAGAGAGAGAGAGAGAGAGAGAGAGAGAGAGAGAGAGAGAGAATGCATGCTTATAGACAAAGTTGTCATGGGGACCGATGTGTGTGTGAGGAAGCAAGAGGGAGAAATCTATGTGTGTTTGTACATGCACGGCAGTGTGTATGCCCATGCTGATGTATGTGTGACTGTGTGTGTGTGTGTGAGTGAGTGAGTGAATGAAAGAGACAGGAGCCTGCATGTACATCCCTTGGAAAAGTGCAGGATCAGCCACATGTGTGGAATTGGCTCCCAAGATCCTTAGAAGTGGCATCTCCTTTGCCCTTTCCTGTAGTTTCTTTCTTTGATTAAAACAAAACACCCCTATACAAAAACCCAACCCATATTGTTTAAGAACCTGAATCATGCCAGCAAGGATGCATTACGAGAGATTCAATCAATCTTGCCAGTTTGTGTAATTATGACGATAGAATCTGGTTCCCAGAATTTTCTGTCTGCTTTGGGATGCTTAGAGAGCAGGCATGGCCCTGCAAGAAGGAGTAGTAGTGCCTAAGAATGGGCTGGGTGGATAAACTATCTTGAAAAATTGTTTTTGCAGACCAGCTGGTGTTTCCAATTTTAGCTCTGGCTGCTCCAGGCATGAGCTCTGTAGACGCAATAGATCATAAAGCTGCAGAAGTCACAGGTCTGTACTGGGTGTGCCTTTGACCTACTCCAGCCTTCCCCAAGCTGGGTCCTTCCAGATGTTTTGGACAACAATTCCCAGCCTTCCTGACCACTGGCCATTCCAGCTTGAACTGATGGGTTTGTAGTCCAAAACATCTACAGGGCACCACATCGGGAAATGCTGTCCTATTCAAACTGAGGTGTAGCTGTGACTTGCAGCCGCAATTGCACCAACGATCGTGAAGGGCGGAAAGCAGTCCGTGTGCAAACTGGGCTTGTTTTATAATCCTGTGAAGAGCGTGAATCTTCTTACTGCATTTTCTGCTGAAAATGCACACCTAGCTGCACCAGCAGGGGTTGCTGCTTCTAAAGCTGCCATGTACTGAGGATGGAGAACGGGAGGGAGCTGCTGGGTGGTTTACAAAAAAATGTAAAAACAGACAGCATACAATACAAAGACAACATACATTTAAAAACAACTTCAAGCTGTCAGCCAAACCTAAAGTTATATCTAGGATTGATTCAACATATGCTGTTAAATGCCTGGGTGAAGAGAAAAGTCTTGACCTGGAGCCGAAAAGATTAACAATATTGATGCCAGGCGGGCCTCGACAGGGAGATCATTCCATAATTTGGGGCCACCACAAAGAAGAACCTCTCCTTTCTTGCTTCTCTGAGTTTCCCTCGGAGTAGGCACCCAGAGGAGGACCTTAGATGTTGAGTGTAGTGGACGGGTAGGTTTGTGTTGGTAGAGGCATTCCATCAGATCTTGTGGTCCCAAGCTGTGTAAGGCTGTATAGGTTAGAACCAGCACTTCTTGGAGGATAGTTCATACCTGAAGAAACCGACCGAGCCCAAACACAGGTCTCTCTGTGTCCTTTGTAGGCTCTGCCTCAAAGCTGTAGTTCTTGTACACAAAGACACCTTGCCCCCCCCCCCCCCCGACTAGAGCAGGGGATTAGAACTTCAGGTCCAGAGGTTCTGGTTCCTCTCTCTCTCTCTCTCTCTCCCTCTCCCTCCCTCTCTCTCTCTCTCTCTCTCTCTCTCACACACACACACACACACACACAGACACCCCTTAGCACAATATTTTTTAGCTATAGTCCTGCTTTAAGTGCATTTACTTAATTTGAAATTTGTCTTTACTTGGATTAGAATCACCCTCTTCTCACTGCCCTCTAGCCTGAGAAGTTGTTCTGCCTAGTAGTCCCTCCTGCAGCCTTGTCTCCAACATAAACGTCTATTGACTTGGTAATCTTCTCTGAAATC
Source organism: Anniella stebbinsi (assembly GCA_029215795.1). Taxonomy (NCBI): domain Eukaryota; kingdom Metazoa; phylum Chordata; class Lepidosauria; order Squamata; family Anniellidae; genus Anniella; species Anniella stebbinsi. The sequence continues at coordinate 81,569,780 of JARDYH010000007.1, forward strand.
CCATGGCATGCATGACCCAAGTGTCTAGTTAGGCGAATGTGATATTTGAACTCCAGGGGACTTGGCAGAGGATTTGTGCATCTCTATCTCCCTCTCTCTGAAATTCCAGGGCATGCATGGCCCAAGTGTCTAGTTAGAAGAATGTGATATTCGACCTACAGGATTTATACAAATCCTGGATTTGGACGGGATTTGGCAAAAGATTTATACATCTCTCTTTTCCCCCTCTTCTTCAGCCAGCCATGCCGTCAAGAAAAACCCGATGTACCCACCATTCCCGGAAGGAATGCAGATGGCAATCTTTGGTGTGTGATTTGTTTTTTTGCTTGATTTATTCTTGCTTCATGGCCAGGTTTGACTATATAATTCCATCCTCCACCCAAACCCTGTCCTAGACTCTCATCTTTGAAAAGGAAGTAAATTCATTGGGGCCACCGATGGCCAGAGAACAGACCTCTCCTGATGGCTTGGACAGAACACATATAGGGTCCTCCTTTTTTTTTTTTTCCAAAGGGGTAATATTCATTTTATATCTGTTTGTATTAATAGGAATTGTCCAGGATGCTACCTCCTCCCCCTCAGTCAACAGAATCACACCAAGTGTAGAGTTAACTGGATTCTCAAAGCTTCTAAGGAGTCAGAAGAAGCTTCCATTCATTGACAAACAGTGGGGCTCAGTGATAAATCCACCTCCCCCCTTCTACCTACATCACATCCCTAACCAAAATACATGGCCAGGCATCTGTAGGAACCAAATACTCTTCTCCCTCTCTCTTTCACCCCCCCCCCATGACTTATCCCTTTACAAGATACATGTAGGACACACCTTGCGGTTCCCTGATCGGCTCAGTTCAGTCTATTGCTGGGTCAGTGAATTTCCAACCCCTCTACGGGAGTGGCCACCTTCCATAGAAATAGCCTTTTGATTATTTTGTCTTCATGATACTGACTAATAGCCACAGCTGGTTCTCCTGCCATGGACCCAGCTTGGGCCTCTTCCCCATCTGCAAGCTCCCTAGGAAAGCTGAGTTGCTCTTTGTTAGCTTTCCTGAGAAGTCATGCATGTAGCTTGTGATTTTTCCATGCTTAAAAAACACAAAACCAGCAGCAACAGCTGCACATTTCTCTCTCTCTCTCTCTCTCTCTCTCTCTCTCTCTCTCTCTCTCCCCACCCCTCTCTCTCTGCTTGGCCCTTCAGGAAATAATAGATTAAAGAAAGCCTTGTCCTTCTCCATAAGTTGTGACCCTCCAGGAGAGCTTTGGCATTACATAAAACGTAAGGAATAAATCAAGAAATAAGTATAAAGCAGGAGTGAGCTACCTCTGGGATTCCCAGGGTCAGTTCCCCCACCCTTGGAATCCACCGGGACTGCACTCCTGCCCCACAGCTGCACCAAAGGAGGGCCATTTTTTCTTTAAAGCTGGACCTGTTTTGGTGCTGCATTACCAAATTTCAGTGGCCATCTATTATTTTTTGGATGGGAGGGGGAGACTGGCCAGGGAGTTTCATGCGGCTCAACGGGCTGCCTGTTGCCCAGCCCTGGTGTAAATCATAAGTCTGAATTGTCCACATGTTCAGGCTAAGGGTTATTAGCATAGATGATGGTGGCACAATCTCAGAATGGGGTCTGGGAGCTCATCCGACCTTGCAGGGAGAGTGGGTGTGAACATCCCTATTGTCATGTATTGCGTCCTTGCTTCCAGAGGAGCTCGCTCTGCCCCTTTCCTCAGACTTGGATGACCCCATGTACACCCACCACAAACTATCAGAAACCCAAGAAGGCCCCATCCTGGCCAGGCACCTCAAGAAGTGTTCCATTTCTGCTAGGTGGCATGCCTACGCAGGGCCGTCCCTACCATTAGGCAGAATGAGGCAGTTGTTTCAGGTGGCAGATGCTGGGGGCAGGAGGAAAGTGTCAGAGGAGAGGGCCATGCAGCTTGCCTTGCTGTCTTTAGATGCAATGGAGGAAGCTATCCTATTCCCAGTATCGAAGTAAGATTCACCTGCTGGTCCAGTTGGCTTTTGCACATGCAGTGGAAGGGGGCCTAGAATGTCCATGTTAGCCTAGTTGTGCACACCAGGCCTGTTTGCTGTTGCTGTCATCATCTGCTTCTCTCTAGCTAGTCATGGGTGGGGGGCAGAGCAGCAGGAGCTTTAACCCCAACATCCAGCCCTAGTTGCACCACTCATTCAGACTAATGTTGAATCTCGCTCCTAAGGTTGCTCTCCCTGGTCCTGAACCTCGGCTATCTGACCCGCACCTTGATGCACTTGGCTGGAATATCCCCATGGGCTCCAGCCTGACACAGGAGGCCAATAAATCCAGACTAAGGATGGACAGTTTCACACATAGTGGCTGGGTTCACACAGTACGTTAACCCACAGGGGGCTTGTTCAGACAACACACTAAGCCATGGTTAGGCTGCTAAGGCACCGTGTTTATGTAACCACCAGGGTTAGGAATGGTTTACATGACACACTAAGTCATGGTTCACACAACACGCTAAACCATAATGTTTAGTTCAAAATGCTTAACCACCGTGCACTCAATTCTCCCCCCAAGCATTCACAGAATGCAGGGGTGGGGGAAAGGGCTATGCCACTTGTGCAGGTGTGAAAGGGCTCTACACATGTGGAAGCCTCTTTCACACTTTCTGTTGAATCTGCAGAGGTTGGGGTAGAGGCAATGGAGTTTCTTCCCATTTTCTCATGGGGGAGCATTTTCCCTCCCAACAGTGGTCACTCTCCAAAACAATTCAGGAATCATGGACATCTTTGAGTAACCTGTTTCTTAATTGTATGTTTCCTTTTCTTTTCCACAGGCATGGGATGTTTTTGGGGATCAGAGCAACTGTTTTGGAAGATTCCGGGTGTCTTTTCCACCCAGGTGGGCTTCATTGGAGGCTTCACCGCCAATCCCACCTATGAAGATGTCTGCACAGGTAAGAGATTGCTCTTCCCTTTGGGGAGGTTTCCGGATGCAATCTTTTCCCTCTGTTATCTGTGAGGATGCATCTGACCATGGGAAGATGCATGTATGTGTGCTTCCCTGTATACTACAAGGACTTATTTCCCCCTCCCCCTCTTCATAGAATCCAATGAAATAAGTTGGTGGCATCTTGCATTGATCTCAGATGGTCTCAAAGGGGGCAGCCATATTTAAAAATTGTTTTTGTGATTAGATTTCCACTACGTGTTGGACCTCTTCATTTTCAAAGAAGCTTTTGGGGGCGGCATTCCAGGCCAAAATACTCCATATTCCAGCATATTTTTGTTGCCAGTAACTAGGCCTTAGGGGAGGTAGTTTAACCTTTTAGAATGGTTGAAAAACTCTCATACAGAAGCCAGGGCCCAATGAAAATTGCCTATCCCCCTCCACACAAACTGCAATTCCTACCAGGAAGGGAAATTGTGCCATCACAACCATTTTTAAAGTTCCCTCCCCTAGAAAAATCTCTCTGATAGTAGAAAGCAAGCACAGCAAAGAGAGGTCAGCTGGAATATCTCCGATGTGCTAGGCTTTACAATAATAATAACAACAATAATAATAATAATAATAATAATAATAATAATAATAATAGTTCTCTATATGGAGGAACCTTCGAAGTTAGTTCCAAGGACTCTGTGGAAGTCTTTCCCATGCAGAGGTTGTTGGTCTACAGTTTCCATCATCCCCATCCAGCTCACCTGGTGGTTGGAGATGATGGAAGCTGTAGTGCAACACCATCCAAGGGACTCATGGTTGGCAAAGGCTGTGCTCTATGGAAAGAAACGAGGTGCCCCTTTTTCAAAATGCTAAGGTTGATACACTGATTTGGCTCGGTTTGGACAAAACCCCAGGGGCTTTCTGGGCCCTAACCGGACCCCTGCCGTTCAAAACCAGAGCAGCAGCAGGAGGGCGCAAGGGAGCGCATCACGTGGCTGCCCCATTTCCTTCAGTGCATGCTAATGTGTTTATTGGTTGAGTTAATCCTCCATCCTCAACCTGGATCCATCAGAAATCAGAACAGACGGTTTTGCAGCTTATCTGTAAAAACATTTTGAGCACGGGTGTAGGGGATTATCTGTCTGCAAGAAATATTATCCACGTCTGTTGTCTACATTCTGGGTATGAACACAATGTGGCAGGGGAAGGAATGGATTGCTCGCTCGTTCGCTCGCACACCTATACCTCTCGCTGGAAGGTCTGATCTTCACAAAGCTACAAAGGGCTTATAGGACTTTGTCTAGTTGCCAGCATTTTTAGGTCCATTCATGACATATACCAGCCCAGTGGAGGTGGTGACTCCGGTCTCATCGGGGCAGGTGAATCCACTCTGGGTTTCAGTCAGAACCAGTCAGACTCTAAAGGAGATATCCAAAGTGCAATAGCTCCTTTAGAATTCTGACTGGTCCTGACTAAAACCCGGAGCGGATTTACTCCACTAAGATCGGATCAACCAACCTCCTCTGGTGCCACTCGTGCTGGGAGTCGTATATGGACTGGGAATCCTAAGGAGCAGCAAAATTCTTGATGCATGGGAAGAGGCTCTTGACTTACCAGGAACCTAGATCAAGGTAGGGCCCATAGCTTCGTGGCAGAATGTATGCTTTGCATGCATTGCATCACATCCCAGTTTCGATCCTCAGCACCACCAATTCAAGGGATAAGTTGATGGGGGAGACCTCCGCTTGAGGCTCTGAAAGGCTGCTGTCAGTCAACAGAGATCAGGAGTGAAGAACCTCCCATCCTCTGAGGTTCTCCCAATGCCCGTGCCCCTTTCCCCACCCCCCCCAGCCACCCACTATTTGGTCATTTCTCGGCTTTCGTGCAGTCATTCCCCATTCTACAAGGTCGAAGTGCCTCCCCAAAGGCTTAGTTTCTGTCAATAAGCTTAAAATATGCAGGCATTTTTGGTGACCTGCTCTTTCTGCCATTGGCTCCGCCCCTTTGCTTTTAGCTCCACCCACCACTGGAATGCGGCCGCCAAGAGCTTCTCCAAAATGGAACCCAGTAACTCCAGCTGAAAAAGGGTGAACACCGCAGGAGTTAGGTGGACTAACAGTCTGGTCTAAGGCAGCTCCTATGAATGGCTGGGCACATGGCAACCGAACCTCCCCATCCAAACACCTTTTGAGTTCTTAACAGGATGCAGGGAGCAAACAGTTGCCTGGTCTTAGCAAGCAAGAGAAGGTAGCCGGGCTGCAGCCGCATTGTAGTCTGTGGGGTCCTCAAGAATGTCCCAGACCCTTCCTTGAATCTTCAGCTTGCATTCATTTTATTTTTTAAGAGAAAGTCTCATCAGGGTTCATCAGGCTAGGAATTTCCATCGCTGGGAAATCTCGTCCTTTTTTTTTTAGTCGACAGAGTGCCATGGTGTGTACGAGCCTCCGCACCTTGGATAGCTCCTTCAGATTTCTGACTGGTTCTGACTGAAAGCCAGAGCGGGTTCACTACCCCATTGACACCGGAACCACCAGCATCAACTGAATTTCCCTCTTCTGTCTCCTCGGCCTGTCTACCTCTCATCCTGCCGAGCGAACAGAGTTTTTTTCTTTCCGCGGAAAGGGAATGACTGCCCTCGGATATCTGGGGCAGCAGCCTTACTGCCTGGCTCTGCCTCACAGCCTTCCCAGCAGTCTCTGTCCTCCCCTCTCGATGGTGGTCGGTTGGCAGCAGATAACAGAAAGCAACAGACTCCCCCTCCCCCCATTACATACTGCACTGGGCTAAAACTGCAGCAGAGGTGCATCTAATTATAACCCATCTCTGAGCTTAACCCTTCCCAATCTGGATCAAGAGAAGTGCCATATTGTAAAGAGACAGAGGGTGAAGGACATTGCCTTTTGCTTTTTCAAATGAGACCAGGGCTTTGGTGGATGTCTGGGGGCTGCTTGGCACGGCCTCCTCCTCGATCTTCTCTTTCTGGGGCAGCTAGAGGTGAAAGGATGTTGGGGGATCCATTTGGAAAGGTCTTTAGGCATTTGTGGATGCCCAAAGTACTAGCTGGGAATGGTCCATCTAGTCCAGCACTCTGTTCACACAGTGGCCAACAAGCCATCAGCCAGGGACCAACAAAGCAGGACATGGTGCAACAGCCTCCTCCCACCCATGTCCCCCAGCAACTGGTGCACACAGGCTTACTGCCTCGAATACTGGAGATAGCCCACAACCATCAGGGCTAGTAGCCATTGATAGCCTTTGCCTCCAGGAATTTATCCAACCCCCTTTTAAAGCCATCCAAATGGGTGGCTAGCGCATCCTCTTGTGGTAGTAAGTTCCATAATTTAACTATGCTCTGTGTGAAGAGGTCCTTCCTTCTATTTGTCCTGAATCTCCCACCAATCAGCTTCATGGGATGACCCCCATTGGCTTCTAGTATTTTGAGAGAGGGAGGCCCACTTCCCAGCACGGAGACCTGCTCTCGATTCCCAAAGCTTCACAGCCCTCCTTGTTGTCACTACTGACTTTATGATGGAATACAGCCTTTGCGCAAACCAAATGACAATGGAGCCCCAAGCAGGGTTGGCATCGTTGGGCACATCCTGAGGCCCTCAGCCTAACAGGGGGGCCACTGCTGACCCACCCCAAAATCACCTTACCTGGCCCAGGCCCTCCACGCTGTGGCTGTCAATTCCCTTGTCCTCTTCAAGTCCACAAACAGTGGCAAGAGCCAGGAGAAAGAGAAGTAGGCGCCACTTGCCCTGCCCTTTCCTTATGGATAGACCAGGTCTCAGGGAGAGAGGGCAAGGATATGGGCAGTGGGGTCAGTGGCCAGGATCCCTCGTGGAGAGGACCTGTCCCTAAAAAACAGAATTCCGTGCCATTCTTTTGTCACTGAGGAAATGGGAAGAGGAATGCGTTCACCAGCTACCCAGGGATAGCTGGCGGAAAAGTGTTGCGAGGCTTGGATCCATGTGGCTCCAGCCCCGAGTCTATTCCCCTGAGTGTCTATTGGTCCCAGTGGAAGTTTTGTTTTCTTAGATCGGTAGCCATGCAGGGGGCGATATTCAAGGGGGATTGCAGCCAGGTAGGGAGGAGTTAACTCTCCCCTCCCCATATGTTACAACTGACCCCCTCCACATCCCTCCGCAAATCTCTCCCTGCACAGCAATTAAGCTTAGGGGGAAAAAAACCTTTTTCCAGTGGTTCGGGATGATGTTGGGTGCAGGGTGGCATTAATTAATAGGCTGGCCTTGCCTGCTGTGAAACCTCAATGCATCCTAATAATTACTTCTGCATTTGGATATAGAGCTATAATTCAACATATGCAAATTTTATGCAGATCTGTATCTTATGGGTCTGCCCCGCCCAAATCTTTTGAGTGCTTAGCAAAACCCCCAATAATGGGGTCCTCCCCCAAAGCATGATATATAAGGACCTTCCGATTCACTCTTTGCTTTAGGGGTAATTTTGCAATGAAGCCAAAGAACATATTCGGGCGGGTTGAGTTGGCTCAGCCATGGCCAAATCTGTCTCATGTCCTGCCTGCTGACCCATCCTCATTCTTCCTGCTCTCGGCTCATCAGGCCTCTTCCTTAAGTGGTACCCGGGCATGCAGTTCCTCCTCAGCCGCAGCAGAGGGCAGATGTGCACAGCCATGCAACTCAGCATGCTCCAGTCTAGAAAAGCAGGCCTATTTTGAGTCTGCAGCTGTGAATCTTCCTCTGCCGCAGGAGCGCGTGATCCCCCCCTCCTATGGCATGGCCCGGAGGGGGGGGAGTTTGGGGTAGGGAGAAGGAGAGGAACTACTCATTACATGCACCAGCACCCTTTGCCTTGCATCAAGAGCTTGGCTTCTGTGGGATCTGCCTGCTGTTCCCTTTGCCCACCTTGCGGCGCATGTGCAGGATAGATGCAGAGAGCAAAAATGTGCTCTCCTCATCTGCCATCGATCCCCTCCTGCATGTGTCCTGGGTGGAACAGCCTCCAGCTCCGGCCCTCTCCTAGCCGCCCCACCTTGTCCATGTAGGACACCTTGCAGCAGGCACAATGAGCTCTCTCAGCATGCTCCACTCGTTGTGTTGGAACGTCACCCTTCTGTGGCCCCCTTTCCCCCCCGCCTAATTACCGTGTGAGGGGCAGCAGGTTTGCTTGAACAAAACGTAATGAGAAACTGCCCCAGGGAAATGCCTCTTTGAGAAGGATCGCCAGCTCCATCGAGGGATGCAGTAGTGGAAAGCGTGGCTGACCCCCCCCCCCTTCCGTGCTTTAGATAGGAGTCAGCCAGCAATTCAGGGGAGATGCTTAAAATGCAGTTAACTCTTGCTGTTCCACTTGTATCATGCCTGATCCACCGTGTGAGTAAAATCTGCTCGGACATGCTAAGAGGACGCAGTTTCTTTTCAGGCTTTTAATGGTCAGTGTATTGAGTATTTATTTGTACAGTGCAAAGTGTCGTGTGGTTGTGGCTAAGTTTGCCCTCCTAAGTCACCACCTCCACGATCTATACGTCGCTCATATGAAATCCAGTTTACAGATGGGTTCAAACAGAACATGTTCAGCCCGATCCTGACCATGTGGCTTTAGATTATGGGTAGGCAACATTTTGGGGCCATGCACACATTTGGCAATTTGAGAAACTGTCCTGAGCACCACCACAAAATGGCTGTCATGGGATGTATGGAAAAAGACAAGTAACCTGTCCCAAAGACTGAGTACAAGACAGAGGTGTGTGTGTGTGTGTGTGGGGGGGGGTCCTGAGCCCTAATACACGAAACTTTTTTGAACGTATAGTTTTCAGCACCAATAGAATTCTATTTCACAGCAATCCCAGCTGCCAGAAAGACAATGTATTAATTTTTAGAAAGTGGGAGGGGTAGAGACCCTTGCTGGGCACCAAAAAGGTTTTAAGAGCATAATGGTGACCACATTGCTTCAAACTCTTCAATCAAGATGGCTGAGCTTAACCCCCAAAGTGTGATTACACCCCATCGTAAGGGCTGCATTTATGAGCATAGAGAATCAACAAAAGGGGGTTGTTTCCATTCCACGTGAGGTTTTGAACTATTTGATGTCCAGACCTAGCTGGAGGAAAATGTCTCTCCTCCAGGCGTAGCATACTGAGCTCCTCCAACGTTTCCTCAAAGGACGTCATCTCCAGCCTTCTTGCCATCTTTGTTGCCCTCCTTCAGACGCATTCCAAAGCAGTAAGGGAAACATCCGGCTCATCAGGTGACCTTCTCTCTCTCTCTCTCTCTCTCTGCTGTCTCCATTCCAATTCCCAGGGATGACGGCACATGCTGAAGTAGTCAGAGTTGTGTTTGACCCGCAGAAGATCAGCTACGAGGACCTTTTGAAAATTTTCTGGGAGAACCATGATCCAACCCAAGGTAAGGTGTCTAGCATCAGAGGAAGGGAGGAGTGAGAGACTGCCACTCCGATTGGACTAGATCAGCCTTTCCTAACTTGGTGCCCTCCAATTATCTTGGGCTATACCTCCCATGCTCTCCATGGGCATGCCGGATATCTGGAGAGCGCCAGGTTGGGGAAATCAGCTAGATTCATGAGAATCTCACTTGTCCAGGATTACTTGCTGGAGCAGCACAGTGACTGAGAAGAAGCATAATGTACTGGATTTGTGGTTATCTATGCTACATACCTGCCCATCCTCCTTACCTCCCATTCTTACTTCCTTTTCCTATTTCAACAAAACCAAAAATATGAAAATTTAAAAAATGTAGCTAAATAAACTGGAATATATCAGTTTTCAATGCATGCATTTGAAATCTGATATATGCAGCTTTCTAAGAACTATATATGAACATCAAAAGCAGATCCAATATCCGTATAAGTATCTATTTGCAAGTGGTATCTGTAGACCACACCTGTGCAAATGTTGAAGGCATTGTCAGGTCCTCAATCCATTGCATTATAAGAGGTGAATGTTTAACTGGGCTTATACACCAGTTGCTGAGGAACATGGGTGGGAGGGGGCTGTTGCACCTGTGTCCTGCTTGTGGGTCCCTGGTTGACAGCTGGTTGGCTGCTGTGTGAAGAGAATGCTGGACTAGGTGGACCCTTGGTCTGATCCAGCATGGCTCTTCTGATGTTCTTATCCTTCTAGTGTTGAAATATCAGTATTTTAGCTGTCAAAAGGGCATGGAGAATCCATTTGTTCTGACCATGTGTCAACTTCCATAAAGCAGGTAGATATTTTAAGAGGACATGTACATCAGTGTTCCAAAACAAGCTTTATCCATATAATAAACTCCTCCCTAAAAGATGCAACTGCAGGATATTGCCAAAACATATGGTTGAAAGAAGCATTAGCTGGGTTACACCTGTTGGTTATATGCGGATAGCTTAATGAGTGCGCAGGTGGCAGTTGTAATAAACAGTCTGTTAAGACTTATGGTAAAGGTTAAAAAAACAACACCATAATAGCTTTTATTTTAAGTTAAAAATATATATAAGTCGTCATCTCAGATACTGGAGAAGCAAAAACAAACCTCATTGCGAAGTGAGGAGGAGAGATAAGAAAATGGAGGAGCAGAGCAGAGCAGATTGGAAGGGGAGTGGTCAAGATATAGGAGCTGAAGAAAGACCAGAACCAATTAAGCCAATAAAGACAAATAAAGGAAGGTTAATTAGGTTAACTCTTTCCAGGCAAACAATAAGTGTCGTTGCCCATTTCCAACAACACCTTAAGTAGTTAGTCCACTTAGACAAACCCTTATTATTAGGGATGTGCACTGGATCGGACCCGATCCACGATCCGAGTCCGGTCCAGTGGGAAATCGGATAAATTATCCGATTTCCGATCCCGCAGCTGGATCGGCCGATCCAATCCGAACCGGTCCGAAAAGGCTCCGAACCGGTTCGGCGGATCGGCGAATCGGCGGGCGCCCACTGGCGCCCACCGCCGTTTCCATTGGCGGGCGCCAGCGGGCGCCCGCCGATGAAAGTGGACAGCAGGGGGGGGGAGGAGGGGGGCGCTTACCTTCTCGGCCCGTCCGCTCCCGTCTGGCACTAGCAGCTACTACCAGCGGGCTCCGCGGCCTGCTCCAGGGTGGCGCGCCGGGTGATGTCATCACCCGGCGCGCTACTCTAGAGCAGGCCGCGGAGCCCGCTGGTAGTAGCCGCCGGCACCGGACGGGAGCGGACGGGCCGAGAAGGTAAGCAGGGGGTGCGTGGAGGGGAGGAGGGGGCGCGCGGAGGGGGGGAGGGGGGCCCTTACCTTCCCGGCCCGGCCGCTCCCGTCCGGCGCCGGCGACTACAACTACCAGCAGGCTCTGCGGCCTGCTCTAGGGTGGCGCGCCGGGTGATGTCATCACTCGGCGCGCTACTCTAGAGCAGGCTGCGGAGCCCGCTGGTAGTAGCCGCCGGCCCCGGACGGGAGCGGACGGGCCGAGAAGGTAAGCAGGGGGTGCGTGGAGGGGAGGAGGGGGCGCGCGGAGGGGGGGAGGGGGGCCCTTACCTTCCCGGCCCGGCCGCTCCCGTCCGGCGCCGGCGACTACAACTACCAGCAGGCTCCGCGGCCTGCTCTAGGGTGGCGCGCCGGGTGATGTCATCACCCGGCGCGCTACTCGAGAGTAGGCCGCGGAGCCCGCTGGTAGTAGCCGCTGGCGCCGGATGGGAGCGGATGGGCCGAGAAGGTAAGCAGTGGCGGGGAAGGGGGCTTACCCCCCCCCGGAGCCGTCTGCTTCTATCCGCTGGCGCCCGCGGGCGCCAGCGGATGGAAGCGGACGGCCCCAGGGGGGGTAGGGAGCGCGGGGGAGGGGGCTTACCTGCCGGGGCCGTCCACAGCGGACGGCCCCGGGGGGGGGAGGGAGTTAGGCCCCCCCTCACCCACCCGCCGCCATTTTTTCCTCATAGACTTGCATTGCAATGCAAGTCTATGGGGAAAAAAATGGCGGCCGATCCAAAAATTTACGATTTTTGGGTCGGGATCGGACTCGATCCGGTCCGGGGGGCCTCCGATTTTGTCTGAACCGGTCCGTGACAAAATTGGAGGTCCCGATCCGGGTCCCGATCCGATCCGGGGGGTCCGTGCACACCCCTACTTATTATAGAGACATGGGTCATGTCTACACCATGGTTTTTCCCCGGGGTCGTCCCTGGGCCATCCTTGTGTGTCCAAATGACACACAGGATCCTGGGCCAGGCAGAGATGACCCTTCCATTTTCCCAGGATAACTGGTTCCCCAGTTATCCCGATTTTCCCCGCGGTCCCAGGACTATCCCTAGGACTGCAGGAGGTGTGGCTGCCGCTCCCACCTTCTCACAAGTAGCGTGGCCTTCAAAGTGGGCACGGAGCTGTGGGGGGGTGACTCCGTGCCGGTGGGGGGACAGCAATTTTGCCATCCTTAAGATGGGGGGGGGGAGTTGGGCCGTGTTTTTTTTGTTTTGTTTGTTTGTTTACATTTCCTAGCAGATCAGGGCCGCACATGGCTCCTCTTCTGTTAAAAAAAAAAAATGGCAGCTGTAATGTCCCTCTTCCCTTCTGGAGAGGATTGTGGAAGCAGGTAAGTCCGCGATCCTCCCCCCTCCCCCCTCTGCACCCTTAGGTGCAGATGACCCCATTGTGACATGGAACAAAACTTTTTGCTGAATAAGGTGTAACTCTTTCTTTCTCTTAGTATCATCATTGTTAATTTATTTGCAGCATTTATATACTGCTCCACATCTAAACAGATTCTAGAGCGATGAACAATCATCACACCACACTATTTGTTTTCGTATTTATTTCAAATATTTTTGGCTCTCCCTTCCACTCCGTGACTGCTTAAGGTTGACTGAGTGGCTGGGCTATACATATAAGGGATAAATTAGGGGAACTCTATGTTCCTGTGCTGAATCCTCAGGAAATGCTGGTCAGAGGTAGGGATCAGTACATCATTGTTTGGGTAAGCCAGTGTGGTGTAGCGGTTTTGAGCGTTGGACTGGGACTCGGGAGGTCCAGGTTCTAGTCCCCACTCAGCCATGGAGTTCACTGGGTGACTTTGGGCCAGTCACTGATTCTCAGTCTAACCTACCTCACAGGGTTGTCGTGAGGATAACAATGGAGAGGAGGAGAACTGTATAAGCCACGTTGGGTTCCTTGCAAGAGGGGGGGAAAGGCAGGATAATGTAAACCTCCAAGAGCTTTAGCTATCAGCCAGTATAGAAATGTAATAAATAAAATAAATAAACATGACTGTAATAATAAAATAAATAAATAAATAAATAAAATGTGTGAGGTTTATAACCCGGGGAAATTTCCTTAATCCCCTCTTTAAGGATTGACTGTTTTTATGCACCGACTTTGTATACCGGCCTCTGTCTCTTTAAATGGCTTCAAGCGCCCTGCCGGCATGCAGGGCCGGGTAACAGTGTGTACGTCAGGGGACCTCTGCTGAAGTAGGAGGGGATAATTTGCAAAGAAGAAGGCAATGGGGATTTCAGTCAGGGTTCCCCCCCTTTCTTTTTTTAATAACCAGGAGGTGAGAGGGAAAGGCTTGCTTGAAACCCGCCTCACGTCAGCACTGAGCGACAGTGGGGAGAGGGGGGTCGGAGGCCTGGGGAAAGCTGAGTGCTTATTTTTTATTTTTTTTTGGTGGTAGTGGTGGTGGTGGTGGTGGTGGTGGTGGTGGTGGTGGTAACGGTAACGAAGTGTAATTTTAATGAGGAGATTAGCATTCTCTGTGTGTCACTAGCAGGGCACTCCTCCGGGCTGGTAATTGAGTGTTTGCGTTTTAATGAGTAATGTGTGTCTGCGTGTATGACATCTTAGGGGGAGGGGATCCTAAGGGGGAGGGCATTGGGGGAAAGAATTGAGCTCAGGTCAAGCCACTGACAGGACTTGCAGGTTTGAAGAGGGTGACTCTCCTCACCCCCCACTCCAACCCACCCCACCCCACCCCTCCATAATTGTACTTTATATCCCAAATGGAGATTCGGCGTAACCTGGTGGGAAGTGGAGGCTGGCGGCTCTGATTTCGGTGAGGCTGCGAATCCATTCTGGGTTTCAGTCAGAACCAGGAAGAACTCTAAAGGAGCTATCTAAGGTGCTGAACCTATTTTGGTGATAAGATTCAGCACCCTGGATAGCTCCTTTAGCATTCTAGCAGGTCCTGACTGAAACCCAAGATGGATTCGCAGCCCCACCAAAATGAGACTCACCAGCCTCCACTTCTGATGGGGGAAGTATTGGTGATACCCTCCCTTAGCAGCATTTGGATGGGGGTGGGGGAGGGTATTAGCCAAACAGGATACCCCAGCCATTGGTCTCTCTGTTGCACAGATCCTATCCTTAAGCCCTGTTGAAATATAAAAGGAAAGGTAGTAGTTCTCCAAAGCCCTTCAGCTCCTTTTGAGACACTCCCTGTTGCCTAACCACTAGGCCGCATTGCAGTGTTGCACACCTTTCAGCTGGGCTGGCAATTGCAGAGGATATCCATCTCCAATCTGCTTCTAGTTCGATGTTGGTGGACTACAACACCCATCATGCTTAGCCAATATGACAGCTAGGGTTGCCAACGTTTTTATTGCCGCCACCTGCGTAACTGTGCCATTAATGGTGGTGTGCTCTGCAGTAGGTGACAACATTTCTTTCCATATCCCAATCAAGCCAACTTCATCATTTCCAGGGCTGGATTAAGACATGCTGAGGCTCTAAGTCATGTCAAGATTCAGAGGCCCCATACCATAAAAATAGAGAAAAAAGTGTATTACGTTATAATAGAAAGGGTAATGGAAGGGTACCACTCCGTGCTAGGGTGTGCTTGTAGTTAAACTGTGCCTTCTATGACTATTTGAACTTCCTTTAAACTGGCTCTAGCCTGTATTTATTGCCTCCAACTCTAAATGCTGTATTGCCACACTTTCGCTACATAAGGCAACTCTGCTGTAAGTCACACCAGACTTTCCAAAATGTTTAAGCCAAAGTGATTTCAGTTGTAATGTATTTAGAGGCCACTCATGTGAGGCGCTAAGCTGGGGCTTACTCAGTTGGTTCCTAAAACCAGCACTGGCCCTTTGTGATCTTAGAAGAGTGCGGACGGGGATTGAGTGATCCCTGGTGAGGAACATGTCTCTATTATAATCCATGAAGTCTTGAAAGGCACGGGGTGGAAGTTCAAGGCTCTGGGTTTGCAGAGAAGCCCCCCCTCCCCCCCATGCCTCTTGACAACAAAGGTACAAGAACCATTGACAGTCCCTGGAGAAGTGGCTAAATAAGTCCTTGCCACAAGGGCAGATGGGCTGCATGGGCTGGATTGTTTGTGCTGCAGGACCCTGGAAACAATGACAAAACAGCCCTTGTGAATTGCAAGCCCCTGGCCCCTGCTGGTGTTCATACATCCCATGAAAGCAGTCATATAGGGGCAAGGCACACTTAGCTCCTTCATCCAGAGCTACAAGCACATGCAGGAGATCTTGCCCAAACTTAGCCCAGAAGCCTTTACAGCTGGGGTACCCAATGCAGCACCCGTGGGTACTGCTGCGCCCGCGGAGCTAGGCGGAGGTGCCCACAGGGCTATTTTTCCCCTCGGCAAGAGAGTGGAGCGATTTCTCCATTCGCTTGCATAGGGAGGGAAAATGCTGCCTTGCTGAAACGCTGGGGAGCGGCTGCCAGTCAGTGTTGATGATATTGGGCTGGGTGGACTGACCGTCTGACTCAGTATAGGGCAGCTGACTATGTTTCTTAAGCTTCTGTGTTATAGGTGCTTAATATAATTTTGGCCCCGTGTATTTCATTAGATTTGAGTTATGCTTATTTCATCTTGGTTGTTGAAGAGAAATAGGTCTGGATCCCTTGGTGTGCTATGCAAGTATTTGTTAGGTAGTTTGTTGTTATACTGGGTAAAAACCAGCATAAGTCCTACTTAGAGTCGACACATTGAAATTAATGTGACTTATGTTAGTCATAACTAATTAAGCCCCATTGATTTCAGTGGGTCTACTCTAAGAGGGACTTAAGTTGGATTTCACCTGCTGTGATTTTATTACTGAACTCTTAAGATGGATTTAGCGGAGTCATGAATGGTGTCTCCTTTAATTTTGGAGACAATGACTGGGTTCACACAACACAATAACCCACGCTCAAGGTTGAGTGTGTGTTGTCATTGAACCATAAGTCATTGTATTGTCTGAACCCAACCACAAGCTAACAAATCATGGTTTGTTAACTATAAACAATTCATGAAGATAACCCATGGTTAGTTCGTGGGTTGTGAACTGTGGGTTGTTCATAGTTAACAAACCATGGTTTCTTATTGCAGCTGGGTTCAGACAACACAACAACTCACATTTCAACAACAACCCACAGTTCAACTACAACCCACACTCAAACCATACTCTACCTTGAGTGTGGGTTTTTTTGTGTTGTGTGAACCCAGTCTGGTTGAGATGCTTTGGCCTTTCCCTGGAAAGGAAAAGTAGAATATAAAGATGGAAACCCAATGTAATTGGTCAATTTCCCTTTTAAAAGCCATCTAAACTATCCACTGTCACTACATTCTGTGCCAGTGAGCTCCACAAACAAATGATGGGTTGTCTGAAGAAGTACTTCCAATCAGTTTCATTGGATGGCCTGAATCCTAGTGTTTATGGGAGAGGAAGAAAAAACATCTTTGTGCACTGTCTCCA
The DNA here is from genome assembly GCA_029215795.1 of Anniella stebbinsi. Classification (NCBI taxonomy): domain Eukaryota; kingdom Metazoa; phylum Chordata; class Lepidosauria; order Squamata; family Anniellidae; genus Anniella; species Anniella stebbinsi. Next base: position 81,586,330 of record JARDYH010000007.1, read on the forward strand.
TACCATGCATAGTTTCGGACCCTTTATTGGACTGCGGCCTGCTATATCCCTGGCCCACTGCACCACCGTTTCTTCTGGGGGAAGTGTCTCCTCCTGGAGGAGGCTCTGTGGCTCCGTGGCAGAGTCCCTCCTTTGCATGCAAAAGGCCCCAGGTTCGATCTCTGTTATCTCCAGGTAGGGTGAGGAAAGAATCCTGCCTGAAACCCTGGAGAGCTGCTGCCAGTCAGTGTTGCCAATACTGCACTAGATGGACCGATCTGATTCAGGATAAGGAAGCCTCTGAGGTTCCTATGTTACCCTGGCCCTGATAATGTTGGCTACTTCACTATCCTATGGCTATTTCCCCTACCAAACCCGTGCCCCATTCACATTACACAGCCCCAGGAATGGCTGGGCTGACAAGTCACACAGCAGGCACGTTAAGATCTGTCAGGCGGAGGTGATTAACGGCCTATCCCATGAGAGGAATAGCAATCATTTGCTCTTGGCTAGGAGGAAGAAGGCAGCAGAGGGAAACGTGTGTATTATAGACATTGAACAGGCTGGTGCTTGGTGCAGACAGTTAGCTGGAGAAAACCATAGCACAGTGGAAGAGAGCACACTTACAGGCAGAAGGTCCCAGGTTTGATCACCAGCATAGTTAAAAAGGATGGTCAATTCCTCACATTTGCCTGCAGGGGGCGTCACTTGCTCCCAGCTTTGCTGGGCACCCCACTCCAAGCTCAAGATGGGTTCCCACCCCACCCCCAGCCATCAGGAGAATGTCTCCAAACCATTAGCTCCCACCGATAAATCATCAACTTGACCAGTGAGAGTGAGATGCACTATTCTTTGCAGTGAGGAGCCTGCTCAGGAGGAAAATCCCAATTTCCACATCATTTTCTTCCCCATTGATCTAAAAGATATATAAATTATGGTAGGAGCACAGTCCTAAAAGGATGAAGAGAGGTTGGGGGGGGGGGAAATAACTTCTCCCTGCATGGTTTTGTTTCCTCCTTGGGTTCTTTGTCTGACGTCCTGCCCTCATGTTCCCATCCCACAATTTAGGAGTTCCTGCTGTCAAGCAAAGGAACACTTTGAGATGCTAGAGATGTTCAGGTATCCATCCTTGGTCAGAGAACTAAACAATCGTATGGAGATATGAAGCTGCTGTCTGTTAGACCCTTGGTCCATCTTGCCCAGTGTTGCCTCTTCAGTAATGGGCTAGAAATGGACCAGAGATCTGACTCAGCAGAAGGTCTCAGATACTGGTGTTTCCCATCACCTGGTCTTGGGATGAGTCAGAGGCATAAAGAGAACCGAGAGTTGTCTTGCTGCAGCTAACTGGAATTGAGTTGCCACATTGGGAGCTGTTCGACTTACTCTCTAGGGGGAATCTCCTTCCTTGTAGGTATGTGTGTTATCCTCCATTTATGGTGTGCTTGGCATTCACACCCTAAGCAAATAGAAGCCCCTGGAACTTCTTCCATTCGGGGGGGACTGCCCCCCCAGTTTAAAGGTGGGTCAGTGTGGTAATCTTGTAGCTCCAATTCTTGTAACAACCCCTATTGCCGCTGGCTTTCCCCCCCAGGCATGAAGCAACAGGAAGACGTTGGCACACAGTACCGTTCGGTCATCTGCACCATTGGAGCGGAGCAGATGGAGTCTGCCCTGAAATCGAAGGCAAGATATGAGCAGGTAGGGGAGAGATGTGGACTTGGAGAAAGGGCAGGATATAAACCTATGAAGCTCCCTTACACAATTGGTCCATTTAGCAAAGGAGTGCAGAAGCTCAGGCCTATGAGGTAGATCTGGTATTTTGGGCCCAGTCCCTTTGCCTTTGAATCTCCCACCACTAGAATGCAGCCCGAGAGTTTCTCTGACGTGGAATTTGGCCCTTGAGCTGAAAGATCAAAGATCTGAAATGGAATTTGGCCCTCGATTTATCTCATTTCTCATATCAGTTCAGATCATGGGTACTGGGGGATTTAAGCATCGACACAAGATCCCTTGGTACATTATAATACAGTCCACCTGAAGACTAATTTTAATCTGGGAGCCAATTTGTGCAATGAAATATTTAATTACGATTCATTTATTATTACATGGATAGCCCACCTCTTTTACTCTTGCAAGGAATGCAAGGTGGCTGACCTGATCTTCCTCCTCTCCATTTTGTCTTCACAACAACCCTGTGAAGTAGGTTAGGCCAAGAGTCAGTGACTGGCCTGAAGCCACCCAGTGAGCTACATGACCACGTGGGGACTAGAACCTGGATCTCCCTGGTCCCAGTCTCTAACCACTACACCATACTGGCAGCAGCTCCCCAAGATCTCAGGCAAGTCTTGGGCAGTCCCACTATCTGAGATGGCTTAACTGGAGATACCCAGAATTGAACCAAAGATATTCACTATGCACAGCATGTGCTTTACAACGGAGCCCCAGCTCCAGTGTTGGAAGCTGTGTCCTGAGCCAGGTGTTATTAACAACCTGGTTATGAGCAGTTGTTCCCCATAACTAGGGATGTCAGGAGAAATAAGTTCAGTCCAAATTTTTATACTAACTTATCTAATTTGCAAACCCAAACCAATAAGCAAACAGGGATGTATTTGTGCACCGAAATTCGCTCTTTTCCAAATTTTGTGATAAAGAAGCTCTGCTCTAGAAATGTGTGCAAAAAATGTGTTCATTGGGGGAGAGGACACACGACAAAATGTGCATGCTAAGGAAGGGTGTACACAAATATGATTATATCTGTGGAAATTATGTAAAAACCCTTTAGAGAAAATTGCTTGCAAAAATGTGTATGTTAGAAAGAAGTGAGTACAATAATACATTTATTAGGAGCAGTGTGCATGAAAATGCCTATGAATTTTTATGCAGATTTTTTTTAAAAAAAGGAGCTTGATGTAGAGCTGGGTCAAAATGAATGCAAAAAAATAAAATGAGAAACCGGAACAGAAATTAACAGATTCGCTCATAATCCTCAGAAAAAAAAACCCTCAGTCATGAAGTCTTATCCCCAAATGAATCTACATATTTGTAATTGGGGGCAGAATTATGCAAACCAAGACCTTGCTTGCAAAACCCTGCTTTCTATCTTCCTTGTAAGTTTCCAGCCATTATAGTTGTGAAGAGAGATTTAAAATTTTGTGGGAAAGGAAGTTGGTTGAGACTCCAGAATATTCATGGCTGTGAAAAATTTCCCCTCTCCGAAAAAGTTTCCTGATGCGTGCCAAAGCCCCTGCCTCTTGCTCCAAAACTCTGTCAGTATCTTCCGATGAACTGCCAATGTGAATGTACGCTTGCTGGGGTGGTACAGTTCCTCTTTTACACATCCTTGCCACCACACACACACACACACACACACAGAGACAGAAAGACAGACACACATACACCACGTAGAGACAGAAAGAGAGAGACAAACACACACCACACACACCACAAAGAGAGAGAGGGAAAGTCTTTAAGGAAGCCATGTTTTGTTTCTGTCCCTTCTGGTGAATAAAGCCTGCACCCTAAGCCATGCTCTGTAACAAAGGCAACCAGAGTGTATGTAGATAATTACTCCTTCAAGGCCATATATGTACTCTGGGATGGAAAAAAGGGATGGGGGGGAGATGTGTCGGTCTCCTTGGCAACTTGCCATCACAGCAATTGGCAGCTAGGGAGCAAAGGTCATTGGCAAAGACAGGTGCAACATCTCCCCCCCCCCCCAAACAGCCCTTTTGGAATGATTCATTGCCATGAGCAGTTTGCCCCCGGCCGCCATTGCGGGGACAATTAAAGGCAACCCAGCTTAAAATTGGCATGTGCTGGGCAGACGTTGGTGTGTGCCTGAAGGAGGGGGTGGGGGAATGTGGGGGGGGGCATTGAAGGCAAAGCTGGCTGAGTGACATCTCTCTGCCGAGGAAAGCAGCTCTACGTTGGCAGGCAGTGGAAGAAGTGAGTCAAGGGCAACCAGGGTGGCTTTGAACAGCCTGCCTCTTCTTGGTGGAGCTGCTGAAGGATGAGCCTGGCTGGGCCGTCTCACGGGTGGACAGAGCCTCATTGTGAGAATTATGTGAGATGCACATTTATTCACGTACCCTGAGATATGGTTTGAAATGGAGGGAGAGGTTGAAGAGGCCCTCCTTAGCCAAAACACATGCTAGCCAATTCCACACAGGGTCAACGTGGCTGTAGACCAGCCTTGCCCGACCTGCTGCCTTCCAGATGTTTGGGACCTCAATTGCCATCAGTCCCAGCCAGCATGGCCAATGGTCAGGGATGATGGGAGTTGTGGGCCAAAATATCTGGAGGGTGCCAGGTTGTAGATCCTCCTAGCAGAGTGGGACCTTGGGTGGCGAGCGGAGGTGGGCTGGGAAGTCATTTTCCAGGGTAACAGGCCCCAGTCTCATCCTGGACAAAGCTCTCAGCTCAATCAAACATGTGGCTCCTCTCGTGGGCCACTCTCGGTACAATGCTAGCGCTTCCCACGTCCTGCCATGGCACCGCTGCGTCCTTTTGCATCGCGCCAGCTTCGGTTTGTAGAAGTGTTTGGGGAAGAGCTCCTCAGCAGGCCTGCTTCTTCCTCACTTTCATTTTTCGTGTCATTTCATTTCTTACATTTCTATACTGTCCAATAGCCATAGTTCTTTGGGAGGTTTGCAGAGCTTAAAACCCTAAAAATGCAATGCAATAATGTAATAGAAACCATTTGCATACAAAAAAATATGAAACCATTTTGCACAATCAACAGTAACAACACCAGGACCCATTAAAATCTTATCCTATGCTGTGAAATGGCTGGGAGTAGAGGAAAGCCCTGAAAAGATGACAATGTTGACGCCAAGTGGACCTCACTGGGGAGAGTGTTCCATAATTGGAGGCTACCACCGAGGAGACTTTCTCCCTTGTTGCCATCCTCCGAGTTTCCCTCAGAGGAAAGACTTGTAGGAGGGCCTCAGATGAAGATCGTGGTGTATGAATGGGTTCATACCAAAAGAGGTGCTCCATCAGGTATTGTGGTCCTGAGCTACTTAAGACTTTATAGTTCAAAACCAGCACCTTGAATTGGGCTCTTCTGTTCCTGCTCTCAGTTCATTTGTCTTCTCCCTTTGCGCTTTATCTATACAATAACCCAGAGATAGAGTGAAAGTCGAGGAAAGGGTACTGCCCCATCTCCTCACCCTGATCATGTGAACAGGTAGCAACGAAGGAGGAGGAGGAGGATCAGGGCCAGAAGGTACCAGAGGCTGACAGTGGGCCTCCTGCCATGGCTTCAGCCTCAGCAGGTGCTCAATGATGCTTACCCCTGACACCCGCCCTGCGTTCCATGACATGTGCTTGGATACAGAATGATGTCTTGCTCTTATTCCTAGCAAATGGCTCATGCCACTGGAGAGAGTGACACACGTGAGTGTGTGTGTGGGGGGGAGGATTTTCCACAGATTCCCTATCCACCAGGGATTGGGACCTGTGGCCCATGGGCCTGAAAAGCCAACGGGGGACCACGTTCTTCCTGGCAGTTTCTTTGCCTGGTCTTTTCCCCTTGTCCCAGAGGGAAGAGTTGCGATCTCCAGTGCGTCCATTCTATCCATGTAGTGGAACAAGGTTGCAGAATGGGCCTTGGCACTTCGGACTATAGGGAAGGGTTGTCACCATTTTGAATAGGTCTGCTGTGTCAATGAACTTCCTAAAGATGGAGAGCAAGTTCATCAGGCCCAAGAACTGGGCTAGAACCTTTCTCCACAATGTGTTAGTTTTCTATTTCCAGGGAGATCTATGGAAAGGAGGGGGGAGACCATCAAAATTAAGGAGGAGCATGCCAACAGGGGACCCCCTACTGGGGTGTGGGCCTTGGCAGGTGCCCAGTGATGCCAACTCCTACTTGGGGCTATATTCTCATTTTATTGTGCATAGGTTGCATTCTGTAATCAATCAGAATACCTTCTCCTATCTATCTATCTATCTATCTATCTATCTATCTATCTATCTATCTATCTATCCATGTGCATACATGGACACACACACTACAGCAAAGCAATCTAGAGGGGTTTTTTTTCTATCAGAAAACTAATGCAGATATTTGCCTTAATATTAGTGTCTCTCTGTACTGCTGTAGCTAGCTGGGAAGCAACACAGAAACACTGGTCAACACCACAGAGAGAATTTGCATGGCCCCATAAACCTTGATATGGAGTTAAATTTGCTCTTGGACCACAAGATTCAGCATAATTTCTCCATCTCAGGCCCATCTGCTCCCCATCTTAAAGGACTCTCTAGAAATTTCCTCCCACACCGTCTGTTCCTCTGCCAAGCCACAGTGTCTGGTTCTCAGATGCATTCCTACCAACTAGTGTGGCAGCCATGAACATGGCCCTAGATTGCATTGGGGCAGGCCAAGCATCTGTACAGGCTCCTCAGTGCTGACGGGCTGCATTTAGTTGCCCAAACAATTAATGGGCCAGTAATTCTAGCACTCATAGCAGAATATTTCCTGTTCTTGCCGTCCGTAGGGTGTCTCTGGTTACGGGGCAATGTAGCTGAGATCAGAATCCGTCTTGGGATCCCAATTGACATGTGCAGCTTCACGCTGGCAGGCTTGCTTCCAACGGCCCATTAGACATGCTAAGATATTCCCCACCAGGGAGGAAAAATATTCAATAGCCCCCATCCCAGAGGGCAAGGGGACAGCATGCTGCCTCTAGGAACAATCTGTTATTTATATATTCTGTTCCTCCGTGGAGCCTAAATACCTGGCACTTGCTCCCAGGAGGGGCCCCTACAGTTTAGCTCATCTGAGGCCCGCATGCGGCAGAAGAAATATCTTAGCATTTATTAATAGCTTCAAGGGAGGCCGTGCCTCCTTGTTGTCCGGAACCACCTGGGATCTGGGCTCAATAGCTCAATAGCATTGTCTTTTTCTGTGGGAAGGCTTTCCCTGTCACACTCAAAGGATCAGATTGAAAGAAGAGCTGGGACAAAACCGTACTTTTCAAATATTGTGCTCCGTGTTCAACCACGGGACAGAACTCTTCCAAATTTGCACACAGACATCTCTGGAAATGGAAGCAAGCTCGAATTGAAATGCTTGACTATTGCAAGACACTTGTCCAGTAGCACCCAGATTAGCAGATCAAGGAGGCTCCCCCAGATTGTTCACTCATGGCTTTCTTGTCCTTGCTCCCCCGTGTTCAAAAGTCCAAGTCACAGGTGATCCAAAATGGTGCTGTTGTCCAACTCTCCACCTTTGGAGAGCAAATGCCAAAGAAAACAACAACAATGGAGCACTAGAAGGTCTGGCGCTTGGCTGCCATTTTGAATTTCCAGAATCGCAGAGACAGTTCCAGGAAGAGGGGAGGGGTATTTCTATTTCGTATTTATTTAAAATATTTCTGAATCCGCCCTCTACTCAATGACTGCTTGTGGACATTTTCAATAAAGCCATAAACCCAATAAAATAGACCAGTTCCAAACACAAATAAAATACGGAACAATAAAATGGGGGGAAAACCTTCAAAAATCAAAGAACAGACTCAATCAGTAAAAGTTTGGGAGAACACTGCTGCTTTTTTTTAACCAGCCATCTAAAGGTCAATAACGAGGGAGCTGAATCTAAGCTCCATGGGGTCATGTCCCCTGGTTCTGAGGCTCCACATTATCCTGAGGAGGACTCAAAATCAGACAGGTCACCCCACTTCTGGGGAGCCCTTGGCATCGCCTTATACCCCCTTGGCAGTCCTTCCCAGCCTGAGGATACAACTCTCCCATTAATGGACTTTGAGGATCACTCCCTTGCAGATTTGCATGTCCCTCAGCCACACAAGAGCATGAGACTGCAGAAAAAGACAACGGACCTTTAAGAACCTCAGAAAATCTAGAAGGGGTGGAGCCTCTGAAAGTCCGAGCTTTGTCAACCTTCCTAAGGCCTCGGTTGACTGCAGTCCTTTGCTGGGACAACAACCTCTTATGGGAGAATACTCCAGCCAACACTTCCTGCAGTGCGCTGTCCTAGGTCCTGCCCTAGGTCCTGCCTTGACTCCTGCCTTGCGCAATATGATCCAGTGAGCACAGAGCTGCAGTCCACTTTCCCTGGGTCTCGCATGTAGATGGGACGCTTGAGAAAGGAATTCCATGCCCAGGCCACTGCTACACAGAAGGCCCTGTCTAGGGCTCCCACCAACCTCACCTCTCTAGGTGGTTGGATGAATAACAGGGCCTCAGATGGAAAGCATAGGCTCTGGGCAGATGGAGAATGTAGGCACCTGACAATCCACGAAACACAGACACAACGGATTTTACAAACGCTGTACATCCCTAGTCCCACCACAAGAGGGCATGGTGGCAGTCACCCCACTCACCCCAGGTGCTCTAGCGCAAGACAGTACTTGCTCTGGGTGGACAAATACTGGTATAAGGTCACGTTTCTGTGCCTTCCTTTGTCATACGTATAAAAGCATCTCTGCTTTTATGTGGCTGACAACTGGCTGCTTCTGTGACCCAATAATGGCGGATCAACTTCCAAGCCTGGGCAAGCTGCAGCCCATGGCCTAATTTCCCAAGCCCCTCAGCCTCATTTCAAAAGCCCTCTGATGTGATCAGACCTGTGACCAGAGGGATCTGCTCCCACACCTTGGATAGCTCCTTTAGAGTCCTGACAGGTTCTGACGGAAACCCGGATCGGATTCACCGCCCCACTGATATCAGAGCCACCAGCCTGTACTGGAATGATGGGAGTTGTAGTCCAACATGTCTGGAGGGCACCTTCTCAGCAATGGGGAAAATTTGGAGGAGGAGGAGGAGGAGGAGGAATCCCTAACCCTTATACATCCACTCTGTGTCACAAGTGCACATGAACTCTCTCTCTCTCTCTCTCTCTCTCTCTCTCTCTCTCTCTCTCTCTCTCTCAATGCAAGACTGACTGCCACTGCTCCTTTGCTGCCGCAGCCTCCCTACCAACACCGAGCCCAGCTGGGTTCCAGTTAATTAACTGTGTTGTCTTATCGGCTCTCTTGCACACAGCACCCGTGTTGCATGCAAATTAACTCTGCCCGTGATAAGCCTCATTGTTCAGAGCCCTGGAGATCCACGTGCCTCCCTCCCTCCCTCTCTCCCCCCCCAATTCCACACCACCACCTCCCCGAGATGCACAATCCAGTTTTCTTGGGCTGGAATGTCTCCCGAACTGGCGGCGGCTCCTTTCGAAGTGGGCTGCCTTGTTCATTGCAGTTAAAGAGATGGCCGAGGAGCTGGGCTATGTTCTCCCCCCCCCCCCGCCCCATACACACACACACATTTCTCCCAGCGTAAATCTCACCCACCGGTCAACCAATTGCTGGGTTCTTTTTGCTACCTTCACCTCCCTTGGTACAAGCTTCCAAAGAGCAGTGGAGAGAGAAATCACTACAATTGATTGAGGCCCGAGTATTGCTAAGGAAGAGCAAAAGAGAAGGGAGGAGAAGTCAGGTTAGCAGTGGGCCAGTCTCTCCAAAACCCATCCTGGGCAATCAGTGGCGCCGTCAGGGTGGGACTTTGGGGCAGATATCTGAGGCCCCACTCTGTAGAATGCGTATGCTCCCACCCTGCTCAAATGCAGCAGGATTGGATTGGGGGAGGCTGATGGCTTGATCTCAATGGGGCAATGAATCTGCTCCAGCTTTCAGTCGGAACCAGCTTCGCACCTTGGGTAGCTCCTTTAGAGTTCTGACAAAAATGCATCCTACCCTCATCTGATGCCCCACTCCCCCCGTCTCCATCACACACATCGGTGGGCCTCCTAATCCCTCTCTAAGCACCCAGCGGGTTCCCTGCCTCTCCTGATTTTTAATTGTTTCTTAAGATTTTAAAATGAGTTGTTGTTGTTTATAGGGAAGCTACACAGCAAATGGCCATCCTCCTGCACTATTTATATTTGGGTTTAAAACAGTGGTTTTGTGTTTTGGAGCTGAGACACCATCTCTGCCTTGTTTGCAGCTCCTTGACTCCGTCACTGAGCCGCATCTTCTGCGATAAGGGTGTTGGAGCAGAAAGCTGGGTTCAACAGAGTGGGTTTTGTGCTTTGGAGTTCGGACCTCTGTCTCTGCCTTGTACTTAAGTTCTTGGGGAAGTGACTGTTCTTTTAGTCTCACCAATTGGCCTTCTGGGAAATGAGTGCTTTGTGATCGGACATCCCCCCCCCCCCCCAGCAAGGGTCACATTCCATCTTGGAGGAAATGTTCAAGAAAAATGGTAAAATCCCTGCTGCTCCAATAAGTAATTAATGTATTGATTATGATCATTTATTTATATAATGTTTATGAGTCAGCTGGTTGCTGAAGTTCTCAGGACAACATCAATAATAAAGAAGAACACTGTTGATAAAATACACTAAGAGTGCAATCCTATGGCCCCTAGATAGCATATGGAGTGGTAGGGGGAGCATGGGATTGTTCAGATACCTGGATCTGAGGTCAGAAACCCAGGAGTCCAACCTCCTTCCCCTTGCAGCCGGCATGGAGAGAACTGCATTGGCTCTGCTCTCTGAGGTCAGAAAAGCAACTTTGAAAGGAAGGTAAAGGGGTCGCCCCTGTGTGCTGGGAGGGGAGGTCATTGAGGAAGCTGCCATATGAGGAATCCTCTGGTCTCTTTCCCTTCCCCTCCGCAATGCCTCAGCTAGATGGGCAAAGAAGTCTGTATAGCTGAAATGCAGAGCAGGAGAAGTTCAGAGGCTTATATCCATCCCCATAGGATTGCACCCTAAAATCATTTCTTCAAAAGTTTTCAAAGCAGCAATGAATAATAATTAAATAATAATAATGCAACCAAATCTGTAGACAAATAGCCACTAACCTAGGAGCAAGTCACATTGAACTCAATGGGACATAGTTTTGAGTAGACATGTATTTGATTAGGCTGTAAAACCTGAAACCTTGGGAGATCCAGTTGTGAATCTCCCACATCTTGTGTTGCTTTGCTTTCCAATATTGAGCAGGTTGATCTTGAATACTAGCACTTACCAATCAAAAGGGACTCTGGGGCTGCTCCATCTTTCCCTCACTAGATTTTCTGTGTTTAGGGGGAAAAAACCTAGAAGAATCAGGGAGAAAACCCGGGAGGGCTTCAAATGGAAGAAGACGTTGCCTGGACACCCACCCCCAGGCAATAAAATCCCATGAATGAGGCAGGGTGTTTGTACAATCAAAGGCTCAAATGCAATTACCCCAAGTTTTCAGTTGGGGAAGAGGGGAGATTTTGGAATCTAGGATCATACCAAGCAGCAATAATGGCTCCTTTCTTGGGAAGCTCCCCATTCTACTCTTTTGCCTCCAATTTATTTCCTTCTTAGGAGCCCAGAAGGTCATCTTTCCTTTCATGGGCAAATCCTTTGGAGTTAGGGAGCAGTCAGCAGAAGACCTGCGAAAGAAGAGGGGGATCGTGGTCGCCCCCATGTGGCTACATTAGGCGCTGCAACCCTTGTTCTTTGTGGTCCCGTTCTGATATTTTGAGCCACTAAGCACGGCCTATTAGTCATTAGAACTTTCTATTTGCTCTTGCTTTTTAAAGATTGTCTGGGTTCAGTACTTTGGAGAGCTCCTTTAGAGTTCTGACTGAAACCCAGAGTGACATCGGAGCCACCAGCCCCTACTGATGCCAGAGGTCCCAAGTTCAATCCCCGGCATCTCCAGGTAGGACTAGGAAAGACTCCTGCCTGAAATGCTGGCCAGTCCGTGTCATCAGTATTGGTCTGGGTGGACCAAGGCTCTGACTCCATATAAGGCAGGTTCCTGTGTTCTCTTGCACATGGCAGCAAAGCAATTGGTGCATGGAGGGTGGTACAAAACATAACAAGAGAGCCCTGCAGGATGAGAACGAAGGTCAGTCTGTATCCCGCTTTCCAGAATGGCCAGTCAGATAACAAGAGCTCCACAAGCAAAGCGTGAACAAGGATGGGTGGAACATTCGTTCGGTTCGCATTTCAATGCAAACTTCCCAAATTCCTGCTTCCCCAAACAGAAACAGGAACCGAAATGCAGTTTGCTATTGAAATCTGTACATTTCTGGTTTGCAATGCAGTTTGCCAATAACACACACACACACACACATGCCATTTCAAAAAGAAAGGAAAAAATGCACCCAAATCGCATGCATTTGAAAAAAAAAATGTGCACCCTCCCATTTCTTCATTGGGAAAAAAATGCTTGGCAAATGTTTATGTTTGCAAAACGTGCACACAAAGATGTACACTTTTAATGCTTACGTTAAATGACGTATTTACATTGTAATGACATTTTTACATTTCAATGTGCCCCGAAATACATACTTTTTTAAAAAAAGCACCCAAAGCAATGTGTGCATTTCCAAAAGGTGCACAAAACTGCAAATGTTTTAAAACACATACAAAAACATTCTTTTATTCGGCGATCACTTGAAAAAAAAAAGGTGTATTTTTGGCAAAAGTGCCTGCAAAAGGTGCACCTTTTTTTAAAAAAAAATGCGTAGAAAAATGTGCAGGAAAATACACACAAATTTTCTTGTGGACAAAGAAAAAATCAATTCAACAAAGAAATAAGATGGAATGGATGTGAAAGTGCAGAAAAGAGAACCCAAGCAAAATCGAGCTTGACAGATTTGCCCATTCTTAGCCGTGAGGGCAAAAGCCATCTCCCCTGTTGTCCATAACATCTGATATTTGGAAGTACGTTACCTCTGAACGTAGTGGTTTCATTTACCTATGAGGGTCGATAGCTGTCTGTAGAAACATCTTCCCTGAATTTCACAATTCTCCTTTTAACACTGTCTGATTCACTGGGCCTTCACCCCATCTTGTGGCGGTGAGTTTGACAAGTTAAGAGCATGTTTAGACTGAATAATAATAATAATAATAATAATAATAATAATAATAATAATTTATAACCCGCCTCTCCCTTCGGATCGAGGCGGGGAACACAATGTAAAATACAAAAATCACAAACAGTTAAAAAAATTTTAAAACAAGAGAAAATGCATCATTAAAACATCTTAAAATTCATCCGGATAGGCCTGCCGGAAGAGAGCAGTCTTCATGACTCTCTTAAATTCATGAAGACTGCTAATTTGTCTAATCTCCTCCGGCAGACCATTCCATAGTCTGGGAGCGATGGAAGAGAAGGTCCTCTGGGTAACACTCGCCAGCCTAGTTCTGGCTGGCTTGAGTAAGTTCTTCCCAGAGGACCTAAGAGTGTGGGGCGGATTGTACGGGAGAAGGCGATCCCGCAGGTAGCCTGGGCCCAAACCATGTAGGGCTTTAAAGGTAATAACCAACACTTTATACTTCGCCTGGAAACTGACTGGCAGCCAATGAAGTAATTTTAAAACTGGTGTAATGTGGTCACCCCTAGATGTACCGGTGACCAACTTGGCTGCCATATTTTGAACTAGTTGAAGTTTCCGGACTAGGCACAAAGGTAGCCCTATGTACAGCGCATTGCAGAAGTCAAGCCTCGAAGATACCAGCGCGTGCACTACCGTCTTTAGGTCTTCCAACTCTAGGAAGGGGCGCAGCTGGCGTATCAGCCGAAGCTGATAGTAGGCACTCCTGGACGTCACATCAATTTGAGCTGTCATCTGGAGCGATGGATCCAGGAGTACCCCCAAGCTGCGAACACAGTCTTTCAGGGGGGGTGTAACCCCATCCAGAACTGGTTGACACACCTCCAAACCCAGGTTGGGGCCTCTGACAGCGAGCACCTCCGTCTTGTCTGGATTCAGCTTCAGTTTGTTTTTCTTCATCCAGCCCATTACCGCCTCCAAGCATTCATTCAGAGGAGACACACTATCCTTAGCTGACGATGTTGTCGAAGGCATAGAGAAATATATTTGGGTGTCATCAGCATATTGATAGCACCCCGCCCCATGCCTCCGGATGATCTCTCCCAGCGGTTTCATGTAAATGTTAAACAGCATTGGGGAAAGGATGGCACCTTGTGGTACACCACATAGCAGCTCCTTTTTTGAAGAGCAGCTATCCCAAAGCATCACCATCTGGAACCTGCCCGAGAGATAGGATCGGAACCACTGAAGCACAGTGCCCCCGATTCCCAATTCCCCAGGCGCTCCAGAAGGATACCATGGTCGATGGTATCGAAAGCCGCTGAGAGGTCCAGGAGTACCAGCAGGTGCTCCAAGCATGCTCCAGCCATTGCATTTTGGAGAAGATCCTGTGGTTTCAACGGTAGACGGGGCTAAAGACAAAAGGGGTGGGGCCAAAATGCAAAAAAATAAATACCAGCATATTGTTGTCTAAAGATCTTAATGTTAGGAACTAACCTTTAGGAGAGGTATTTCAACCTACTAGAATGGGAGGCAAACTGCACAAAATCTGGGAAACTACCATACAATCAGTGATCCGGGGGAAGGGGTGGGGGGGTCAGAGAAAGGTGGCCCCTGGGCCTGAGATGTTGCACCCCTGTACTAATGCAGGTCACTTCACTCATACAAGGGAGAGGGCCTTCTCTGTGGTGGCCCCCCAATTGTGGAACGATCTCCCTGATGAGGCCCGCCTGGCGCCAACATTGTTATCTTTTCAGCGCCAGGTCAAGACTTTCCTCTTCTCTCAGGCATTTAGCAATATCTGATGAGCCTGGGTTTGTTTTGTTTTGCAGGCTTATAGCTTTTTAAAGTTATTACAGTGGTTTTAAATGTATGTGTATATTATGTGTATATTGTATGTTTTTGCTGTTTAAATTTTTGTATATTATTTTTAATTGTTTTAATCTTATGTTAACCGCCCAGAGAGCTTCAGCTATGGGGCGGTATACAAATGTAATAATATAAATAATAATAATAAAAAATTCCAATCAGTGTGGAGAGGAGAAAAGAATAAGGCAAGGAACCAAAGTCCCACTCCCTGAGCACCGAAGACCTTTCTCAGTTCCTGCCCACACATTTTCACGCCTACCTTCACGGCCATGAGGACCAGAAACTTGTTTTCTTTGAATGAAGTCTTGAGATTGTTAAAGTTCTGTCCCCCAAGACCAAATTTCCAGTTTTGTTTGGATGCTTCAAAGCAGCGGAGGCTGTTGGTTCCGATGTCAGTGGGACAGCCAGTTCTGATGTCAGTGGGGCAGCCACCTTGCAAAGTTCCTTTACAGTTCTGACCGGTTCTGTCTGAAACCCAGAGCAGATTCACCACCCCGCTGACATCAGAGCTGGTAGCCTCCGCCGCTTGAAAGGGTGAGTGGGTGGAGATACATTAACGTTCAACTAAGGAGCTTGAGGAGAGCTTATATTTTGCTTTTACAATCCTGCTGAGAGTACTAACTGGTTTCCCCCTTTTATTTTTAAATGTCATCCTTTGGCAGGAATTGTCTAAGAAGCAGCTGGGACCAATAACTACTGAGATCCTGGAAGCCACGGAGTTCTACTATGCTGAAGATTACCACCAGCAATACCTGCACAGAAACCAGAGCACGTGTTCCAGCCTGAAAGGCACCGGCGTTGCGTACCCCTCTGGCAAATGAGAGCTCCCCAAAGGAGAGTTATCTTGGGAGCCATGGTAATCGTAACCCTTGAGCAGTTTCCATGGAAACCGAAGCAGCCTAGCATCCTCTTAATTCAACTGCAATTTAGCAATGGGGGGGGGCTTTGTTTCTTTCTTTCATGTTTGTGGGACACTGCAAGATTTGGGGAGACAGGCAAAAATGGGTGGTCTGCTGTGCCTTTGATACCTGGTATGGATATGATAGATAGACCAATTTCCACCCAGGGCTGTTGTCTGGTATTGCCTAGAGAGGCACCAATGTATACACAACACACTTTTATCCTAATTGCAGCCTCTTTGGTGTCTTATAGCTGACCAAGCTGAGATTCCCATATGTATCCATTCCATATTGACCCCTCACACTCCGTCTGTAGCATTCTCTTTTGGTCACTGCAACTCAGGGGGAGGCCATCTGGAAATATGGAAAATTGCTCTTTTGACCTCATGGAGGATTTCTACATCTGTGGTCTGTGGTGAAAGCCAAGATTGTGTTTTCTCCCTCCAGCCCACAGTACCTCTTCTGAAATATTAAGGGCACCCCAGGACAGCTACTGTTGAAAATAGTTCCATCGCCCCTTTCTCCTTCAACAAACTGCAACCAGCAACCAGAGTGGGTAGCATTTTCTCCTCTTCCAATTTTTTTTTCTAGCAGTGGGCATAATGCGCAGCCCATGGGCCTCCATAGGTTTTTTTATTGTTATTTACATCCTCCATTGGATCTCCTATTGTCACCTTAGCCACCGTCACCACCACCAGATTCCCACATGGCCACTTTTGGTTCACAGTGGGATGCAATCCACTTCTGTAGGGTGGGGGGATGCAGCCTTACAACCCATCACAGATGCCCACTTCCGCTTTATTGTTATCAGTACCCATCCATGACCGGCTGTGCCACACCCACAGGGCTCTGATTGGCTCCACTCCACTCTTACCCCTGATTGGCCATGGGCTCATTTATAAGACCACTCTATCTTCAGGGCATGTTTCAGTGTGATTACCAGACTTTGTGCCTCAGTTATGACCAACTGGTTTGCCTTATATAGACTGGTGACTTGGATTACAGCTCCACGCCCCACCAGAGCCTTAACCTAAGTTCTGACCCAAGAACTGCCTGATTTTCCCCACTACTTATTCTGGACTGATCTTTTGACTCTTGCTTTAGTTTCAGAGATTTTTTTTTTTTTAAAGATAAATGATATTACCTTGCCCAGTAGACTGAATTTTCTTTATATGTGTGAAATGATCATATACGATACATGTGATATTTCAGGGATTTTTTTATATCTAAAACATAACAAAAAATATACAGGCTGGCAGATATTGAGCGATTGATATTAAACTACAATTGCTACCATTTCTGGGTAGAGTCTACTTTTATTTTACTTGCACAAACTTTGTTTAAGGTCTGAATTTCTGCCACCAGAGTTTGAATACGACATACCGGGATGCAGAACCTCAAATACAGCCCTCTGGAGTTCCCCACTTTTCCTGACTACTGACCATTCAGTGGTTTCCTGGCTTTTAAGCAGTTCTTTTTCCCCATTCTAAAAGGTTGAAATGTCTCTCCTAAAGTTCAGTTACTCAGTGAAACATGCTGGTCTTTTGGCCATGCCCTTTTTGCCTTTGGCCACACCCACCCCTGGAACACGGCCCCCAAGAACTTCTCTGAAATGGAAAGTGGTCCTTGGGCTGAAAGAGGCTCATCACCCCTGCTTTAGGTGGCGTCAGAGATGAAAGCCCTGTATTTTTTTATTTAGTTATATTTCTTTATTACATTTATATCCCACTTTCTTTCCTCCAAGGAACCCAAGGCGGTATACATAATTCTCCTCCTCTCTTTTTTATCCTCACAACAACAACCCTGTGAGGTAGGTTGGGTTGAGAGTCTGTGACTGGCCCAAAGTCACCCAGTGGGCTTCCATGGCCAAGTGGGGAGTAGAACCCAGATCTCCTGACTCCCAGTCCAACACTTTATTCTGTGCACACAATATTCTACCATTTTGGGAAAGCACTAACATTCTTGATGTCACGGCCCTGGCCACACCTAGAACCTTCAGCTCTGCCCACAGCTGGAACCTCCTTGGAGGATGAGCAGGGGGAAGCAGGACTCCTCCCCCAAGCAGATCCCCCCACTGTGCCTACTCTAGAGTAAAAATGAAAACAGACATCACTGCTAGACACATGTTTAAAGAAATGTGATGGTGGAAAACAGCCTGGCTGTCCCACACACTGCTAAGCATTATAAGCAAGGCTGGGAAACCACTGAACTTCCAGGTGTTAAGAACGTAAGAAGAGCCATGCTGGATCAGATGGAGGGGCCATCTTGTCCAGCATTCTGTTCACAAGTTGGCCAAACATCTGCCTACGGGAAGCCCACAAGCAGGACATGACTGCAACATCACCCTCCCACCCATGTTCCCTAGCAACTAGTGTACAGAGGCCTGCTGCTTCTGATACTGGAGGTAGCATACAGTCATCAGGACTAGTAGCCATTGATAGCCTTCTCCTCCAGGAATTTGTCCAACCCTGTTTTAAAGCCATCCGAGTGGGTGGCCATTACTAAATCTTGCAGTAACAAATTGAGCTATACACTCTGTGAAGAAGATGTGCTGTCTTCTTGGACTTCAACTCCCATCAGTCCATGCCAACATAATCCATGCTCTAGGATGATATCGAATCGTAGTCCAACCACATCTGGAGGTCCACCAATTCCCCACCCCTGCATGATAGAGGAGTGCTAGTGACTGAGGCCCCATTTAGGGTTGTGGCTGCCTCTTCCAAGAGAAAAGGAGAAAGACCCAGAGCAACGGAATGGTTCCTCATTTGCAAATGCTAATTGTATTGATTCAAAAGCCATTCAGATGTGAAATGGCTTCCAATGACTTGCAGTGCTTAAAAACACACACACACCAGGCAGCTGTAAAGCAATCCATGTTTCCACATTTACAGTGCTGACTGCATTGATCAAGAATAGGTATTGGTGGCGGGAGGAGGGGCTATGTTGTAAAGCTAAAATCCTGCATAGTTTACTTGGGGTGAGCAGTGTGCTTAATATGGGGGGTGATCTGCTCAGCTTGTAGTCCACTCCTAGGTTGTGCTCTGTAGCCAGCACACAATAGATGCAAGTATCTTTGCAACAGGGTTATTTGTTACTGTAATACATGGGAAAACACTAACTTTGGAGAAGCTGCATGACACTTTGGCCATGTCTACACTGGTCTTTTCCCCCAGGGTCCTCCCTGTGCATCCAAATGACACACTGGGGATCCCGGGAGCAGGCAGGGATGACCCAACAATTTTCCCTTGGTTATCCCAATTTTGCCTGTGGTCCTGGGACAATCCCGAGGACTGCAGGCGGTGTAGGCATCTGTCCCGGCTTCTTCCCTCCTCCCTGTGAGTAGCGGGAAGGAGCTGGGCTGGAGCGAGTCCTGGGGCATAGAGGGGGTGAGCGGGTCGGGGCTTTCGTTTTTTGTTTTTTTTTAACTCACATTTCGCTGGAGTGCAATTGTGCTCCGGACTCCTGCCTCTTTTTAAAAAAATGGCAGGAGCAACAGGCTCGATGTCCCTCTTCCCTTCTGGGATGTCGAGCTTCCATTTGAATGCCCAGGGAGGATCGCGGAAGCAGGTAAGTCCAAGAACCTCCCCCTCCCTCCCTCTACACCCTTAGATGTAGAAAGGGCCACTGTCTCAGCTCCAATGCCTGCGCAAAGAGAAAGATGGGGGGGAGGTAGGCTGACCATATCTGAAAAGGAGGACAGGGCTCATATAACTTTAACAGTTGTAGAGAAAAGGGAATTTCAATCAGTGTCATTTGTATGCAATTAGTTCCTGGTGATATTCCCTCTTCATCACAACTGTTAAAGTTGCAGGGGCCCTGCCTTCTTTTGTATATGGTCACTCTAGTACAGTGCATGCACCTTTAACTGTTGTGATGAAGAGGGAATTTCACCAGGAACTAATTGCATACAAATGACTCTGGCTGAAATTCCCTTTTGTCTACAACTGTTAAAGTTACAGGAGCCCTGTCCTCCTTTTCAGATGGTCAGCCTAGGTGAGGCAACCCATTTTCCCTCCCACTGCTAAAGGCACTCCCCACAGACTGGACTGCTAGTCTCTACTTCCCCAATCTGGTGCCCTCCAAATATTTTGCACTTCAACTCCCATCAGCCCCAATCAATGGTTGTAGTCCAAAAGATCTGGGGGGCATCAGATTGGGAGAAACCTGCTCTAGAGAACGTTCACTAATGTGTCCAAGATGAAGGAAATCATTCCAGGCAAGTCTTGTGAAGTTGTCGCTATGACAAAGGCAGTAATGCCATAACATATCCCATATGATATTCTTAAGACAGCTGTGCTGAGTTTGTGCATATGGTTGTTTTTCTCTTGCTCCTAGGTGTGTGTGTGTGTGTGCGTGCCTGTGTGTTTTATAATCCCTCACTCCAAATAAAGCTTGTTGGAGTTCATGATGCTTCTTGAATATAACACTCTTCTGCATTAGTGGGACTCAGGATTTTCTATTACTCTGTGTAGGCTTCGAAATGGCATGTAATGTGATGCTAAGCAACAAAGGGCACACAGAAGGAAAGCGCACTGGTGTGTTGTAGTGGCGACTGCTGTGCATGTAAGTTCCAACAATAAATTGTGGTGCACTGCAACTTTGCTCCTCCACCTGGAAATACCCCTGCAGATGCCCATTTAAGAAGCTGCTTTGAAGTTTAAAAGTTTAAAACCACAGGATAAAGCCAAAATGGAAAACGACGAAAACCAAACGAAAACCTAGCAGCGGTGCAAAGATTTCAAATCCAGTAACAGATTTAAAAACAGAAACTGAAGGACCGAAATGCCTGCGAAGATGAGAACTACACCTGGTGCCACAACAGAAAAGGCCCTCTTCTTAGTAGCCGCCCACCTCACTTCCTTTGGTGGGAGCTCTGGGAGAAGGACGCTCCAGATGTGTTGGATTTTAAAGATAGGCTTGTGAGCTGGCCATGACTGAACCACTCCAAAATGCTGCTCCCCTTTGCCTTTCTATTGTGATTCCAAAGGCTACCAGCTGGGGGTGCTGTTACATTAATCAGAGTTAATCTACTGCACCCAACCCGCATAATCCAAGCCAGTACCTCCTGGTCAGCATTTATCAGGCTATTCCGAAAAGACAAGGCTAGAAGAAGGCAATCCTT
Organism: Anniella stebbinsi; assembly: GCA_029215795.1. Lineage (NCBI taxonomy): Eukaryota > Metazoa > Chordata > Lepidosauria > Squamata > Anniellidae > Anniella > Anniella stebbinsi. Next base: position 81,606,970 of record JARDYH010000007.1, read on the forward strand.
CTGGGATAAGGGGAAAGAGGCTCCCATTCTGCTCAGCAAGGACCTGATGCAAAAGTAACATGGGTCAAATGATTAGAAACAAGGTTTTAGGGACCAGAAACAGCAGAAGAATCCTGGGTCACCTGAAAGAAGGCATGTATTGTGGTATGAACCATTGGTGACCAGATTACAGGATCTAGTTCACTAGATGCCTAAAGAGTCTAGGGCAACCTGCCTCAGCCAGATGCCCGCTAGATGTGTTGGATACAACTCCCGGCCTGGCATACTTGAGCATGCTGGGAATTGTAGGCCAACACATCTGGAGGGCGGCAGGGTGGGTATGGCTGGGCCGAGGTCTGGACCCAACGTCTTACAGATGAATTTCATTATGGCATTGCTAGGGATGGGGAAATGGACAGAAGGAGGGAGTTGGATCCCCTTTTCAAGAATTGTATAAAGCTGGTACCATCTCTGGTCCTTCGGTCAGCGATCAAAAGTCATTGCTGAGTAATGCAAACAAGAGTCCAAGACAGGAGCTTCCTCCATCATCATCATCATCATCATCATCATCATCATCATCATCATCATCATTTCTATACCGCCCCATAGCCAAAGCTCTCTAGGTGGTGGTTCTTCTTCTTCTTCTTCTTCTTCTTCTTCTTCTTCTTCTTCTTCTTCTTCTTCTTCTTCTTCTTCTGGCCACCTTGATTGAGGCTTGATTGTGTTGTGGCTCCAAACAAACCACCTGCGTTTGAAGGGAGGAAGGAAGCACCAAGTACAAGTATTGACTTTCTATTCTTATCTTTACCTATCTTAGGGCTTCTGAAACAATAACGTTTGTGTCTCCTTCTCCCATATTACCAACTCTGAACTGGGAAGAAGCTGATTAACAACAAGAGCTGCTGTGCAAAATGGGTGTGTGTGTGTGTGTGATATGCTGACCAGTAGTTTTCGTTGGGGACGAATTCTGCAAATATTCTCCTTTCTACCACAGTTTCCCTTCTATGTGGTTTCTTTGCTGTCATTTCCCTGCTCTCCACCCCACCCCCAGTTGCTGTTTCTTTTTCTTTACTGGGTTAGTAAAAGTGGACGATCCCACCCAATCAGGGATCATGCAGTGAATGGGCTGGCATGCCAATGCTGTATTACCAATCAGGGATCACACCGTGAATGGGCTGGCATGCCAATGCTGTATTACCAATCAGGGATCACACCGTGAATGGGCTGGCATGCCAATGCTCCATTATCAATCAGATTTGGCTGTGTAAGGACAATTTAAATTTTAAAGGATAACATTTTACTAGAAAGGAGAGGACTTTTTCATATATATATATATATATATATATATATACATATATATACACTGCTGAAAATATTTGTAAAAATCTAAGATACTTCAGCTCAGTTCTACTTTGAGAGGCTGAACCCAGGTTGCTGCTCCTGCTAAAAATGCTTCCCCATAATGAACCATCCCCACTGCAGCTGCAATGTCGGAAGGACTCGTCTTGTGGATCAAGGTCATCGGTGTTGTGCATCTCCCTGTCCACAGCCCACATTCCCAGAATGCAATGGACTCGAGCAACCATTAGATAACATCTCTGGCAAAGCCCTTCGTTTTAAAGTCCAGAGGAATGAGCAAGCTTTGTGAACCGACAGGTGATTCACAACAGGAAGTGTATCTGAAACAGGTGCAAGAGGGCGGCTCAGGGCAAAGCAGCAGCATGAGTCAGGGAGGGAAGGGAAAATGCCAGCTGTCGGCTCAGTGGGGCAGAGAGGTCAAGGGCCCTGTTTGGCTAAAAGAGTAGGAGGGGCCCCACATGCAGCATGCCCGGTTTACCACATTTTGAAGTATCTGAAGTAATACATTACCATCTAAAGTAATACACATTACCATCATTAAGTCCAGAGTCTAAAAGGTCGGAAGTATTTGAGCATTCCTTCACTTTCAAACAGTCAACACTGAAGGCTCTTGATAAGAATTAACCAAAGCTGGCAATACCTTCTGGTGGTGGAGGAGGAGGCCACATCTCCTACTGTAATACAGCTGCTCAAACGAGCATCTAGAAGCCTCCTTTGGCCCATTGCTATGTGGCTTTCGATATGGCCATGATTTCTCCCTCTGCTCTACAATTTACAAAATAGATTGCAAAAAATAAAATTAAAATAACCCACCCTAATTCCTTTTCCTCCTTTTAAATTAATTTTCCAAACACAAAGACAAATGAACAACAAACCTACAAAAATACAGCAAATTAATATCTAGTTATTGACAGAGGATAGTACATGTGATGTTTTCATACCTTACTGTCAGAAACATAGGTGGAATCCTTGGATGCTTGGAGGTTTTCTTCACGGTTCTTTGTAATAATAAATTCTATTTCAGGCACAATCCTATACATGTTGACACAGACAAAAGTCCTACAACTCGCAGCGTCCCTCAACCAGCCAGTGTGGGAGTTAAAGGACTTTTGTCTGTCTAAACATACATAGGATTGTGCCTTTAGTCTCTATTCAGCCCTGGTCAATAGATGGAATCAAGACCTAACTACGGTTATTGACACAATCACCCCCAAACGTCCTCTCCAACCCGCTTCCAATTGGGCACCTTGGTTTACAGAAGATCTCAGGGAGTTGAAGAGGGAAGGACGACGACCGGAGCACCTATGGCAGAAAACTCAACTTATATCCAACAAGACATGACATAGAGAACATCTTTGTTTCTATGGGGTGGCAATACATGCAGCGAAGAAAGCTTTCTTCTCTGTACGCATTGTGTCTGTGAATTCGTGTCCAGGAGAAGTGATTAGGGTGATGAGGGGGTAGTGCACGCGCTGGTAACCTCGAGGCTTGACTTCTGCAATGTGCTGTGCATAGGGCTACTATTGTACCTAGTTTGGAAACTTCAATTAGTTCAAAATATGGCAGCCAGGTTGGTCACCGATACATCTAGGGGTGACCATATTACACCAACTTTAAAACCACTGGCTGCCAATTAGTTTCTGGGCAAAGTAGAAAGTGCTGGCCATTACCTTTAAAGCCCTACATGGTTTGGGTCCAGGTTTCCTGCAGGATCACCTCCTCCCATACAATCTGCCCCACACACTCAGGTCCCCTGGGGAGAACTTACTTCAGTCAGCCAAAACTAGGCTGACAACTGTTACCTAGGGGACCTTTTCTTCTGTCGATCCCAGACTGTGGAATGGCCTGCTGGAGGAGATTCATCAACTTAACTCTCTCTCCGAGTTTAAGACAGCTATAAAGACTAGCCTCTTCCAGCAGGCCTGCCGAGATGAATTTTAAACCTAAGAATTTTACGATGTCCTGATTGTTATTTTGATATTGTATTGGTTTTATATGCTCTTTCAATTAATTTCATGTATTTGATTTATATTGTATTGCTGTACTAATGTTGTTCCCTGCCTCGATCCAAAGAGAGAGGTGGGCAAGAATAATGTTGTTGTTGTTGTTGTTGTTGTTGTTGTTATTATTATTATTATTATTATTATTATTATTATTATTCCATATTTGGAGATAAGGCTTTGCAAACAATGAATTATATGCCCCAGATGTATATATATACAATAAAATCATACTGTATTTTATTTTTAAAAAAATCAGATATTTTGACTTGCCTTTAGCCTATTTTCAGTGGGAAAAAAACAACAACCGAAGGAGGTAAGCATCCAAAGCAGGTCTTCCTGCAAATAAACTATATTTTGCATCTTGAGAACGTGTTTCTCTCCTTTCTGACCTATCTTCAATTGGAATGACAATTTTTTCCTGATAATTTTTTCTGCCGTGGCAATTTGCTGTAACTCCATGTGCCGAGATTTCAATGCTAGAAGTTCTGTAGTTTTCCGACTTTTTCAACTCCGCAAGCTGCCATCAGCATGAACATGGTTAATTCTTGAGATGTCACTTTTGCATTTTGTGCTCCTCATATTGCTCATAGAACCAATGCTGATGTAAAACAGAGAGTTTGATGTGCAACGCTTGCCATTTCTGAGAATGTTTCAAAACTGTGACGCAACAGGATATGACCACCACATCTGAATATATAAACCTTGCTGGTTATAGATCTTTCCACGTGGTTTGTATTTGTATTGTTTGTATGCCAGGCCCACTGGTGTAATATACCATCAGTGTCACGGTTTTAACGAATGCTCCCTACGGACTGTTAATACAGTTTTCTTTGAGTCATCTATGATTTATCCCACACGTTTTGCACCCAAATTCCATGCACAGACCAACCACAATCAAACTGCCAGCCTTGAAGGCTTCTGCAGAAGTCTTACTGTAAATTGTGAAACTCGCCAGAGAAGACACCAAGGCTAGTTCACCTGTCTCCGAAGAACTGGTTCTTCATCAACAAGGGAGCAGTTCTTGGATTCTCTTTTTTCCCCATGGGGTGAGCAGGCTAGTTCATAATCCATTTACTTCTGCAAATGTGTAAGGCAAATATTCTTTGAATGTGTCAATATTTTACATTCAGGCTTGGCCTGAATGATGATCAGGGGTCTGGAAACAAAGCCCTATGAGGAGAGACTGAAAGAACTGGGCATGTTTAGCCTGGAGAAGAGAAGATTGAGGGAAGACATGATAGCAGTCTTCTAATACTTGAAAGGTTGTCACACAGAGGAGGGCCAGGATCTCTTCTCGAACTTCCCAGAGTGAAAGACACGGAATAATGGGCTCAAGTTACAGGAAGCCAGATTCTGGCTGGACATCAAGAAAAACGACTGGACTGTTAGAGCAGTACAACCATGGAACCAATTCCCTGGGGAGGTAGTGGGCTCTCCTACACTAGAGGCATTCAAGAGGCAGCTGGACAGCCATTTTTCAAAAGGTGGATTCTGTTGTGAGTCAGTTAAGGAATCAACCGGAGAGAGGGAACAGCTGAGCCTGGAAGTTCAATGCAGCTGGCAGCAGTTGGTAATTAGTCCACTTCCCATAAAAGTCTGGCCAGTGCTCAGCCAGATTGCTGGAAGCAATGTTAGTATCTGGTGTTTTTGCCTTTACTCTGCTTCACAGCTTCCTGTTTATGCCTAGACTTGTCTGACCCTTGTACTGTATCTTGACCATTTGTCTATGTGTTCCTGTAACCTTGTTCTTGCCCGGATGTATCATGACCCTTTGGATTGGACTTCTGATGACGCTTCAATGTCTTGTAATTCCAAGTTTGTTCAACTTGACTTTGGACTGTAATCTTGGCTTTGACCAAAGGACTGTTTTCTCAGACTCAGCTATCTTCATTCTTCTGTGACAGCTGTTAATTACAACAGATTCCTGCATTCAGCAGGGGGTTGGACTCCATGGCCTTATAGGCCTCTTCCTCCTCTACTATTCTGTGATTCTATAAGAAGCTGTAGCATGTTGGGAAGTGTTGACTTTTTCCATCTAAACATGCCTCTAGGTATTCAGACCTGTTGAATTTGGAATTCCAACAGCAAAATCGGAAAAGCAAAATGAGTCCAATCTTCATTTTAGCCCCTATTGACTTCAAGAGGTTTTTTTGCCAGGAACTTGAAAACAACTTTAAATATCACCCACAAGCCTCTGGTGATATCATTACTGTCACTCTAGCTGATTTTGTATTAACTCTTCTTGACCAATAGGGTTTCTTCCACTCCAGAGGTTGCCGTACTTCCTCCTTCCTTCGTTTGTGTCATATGCAGCTCTGTGAGCAGTGGTGTAGTGGGCTCTGGCCGCACAGGGTCAAAGCCCCAGGACTTTTTCATTAGCAGGGATAAAGACATCATCTGCTCCCCTCCTCTGGCTTCCTGTTGCTTCTCAGTTTAGCTGCAATCCTCATAGTAGCTGCAGAGGGTATTGATTTTCTTAGCAACAATACATTGTTCTGAGTTATTCTTTTAGAAATACAAAGTATTTGGGGATGGATTGGTCCTGAATGGGTAAGACTGATGGGTAATTAAGACTCATTTTCTTTATAAAAGACATATCACATTCACATTTACACACAGACACACACAGGATTAGGGATGTCAGAGAAATCTGCAATGGAATCAAATGAGTTCATGTGTTTATGAATCCAACCCACGGATTCTGCAGTGGACTGGTTTTTCCTGAGTCGTATGGATCCTGCAGACTTGCTGCCCAGTGTTTTTGCTTTCCAGAATTTTATGCTAATTTAGTTGTACGAAAACATGTAACATAAAAAAACCACCAGCCAAAAATGTGCATTGCCCCATAGGCTAAAGCATGAAAATGCACATTTTAGAGGGGATTTGTGCAATTTGGAGGGATTCGCGCATTTTTTTAGTAATTGAAAAAGATCTGATTCTGCCAATGAGCAGATGATGGGACGAAAGGCACCTGAAAACTCACGAAATACAGAAGGAACAGATTTTTACAAAATCTGTACATCCCTACACAGGTGAGTTTGCCCAATCAAGGTAGGAAAATAAGCCTCAGTGGCTTATTTTCTCTCCCTGTGCAGTTGTGAATGGCATAATTAGCATAATTACCCTCACCAGGCATGGGTTGTTGTGATGTCTGAAAACAGGCAAAGGTGGGTGGCTGGGGTGTTTGTAAACTGTGGCTTATTTTCCCTCTGTGATCAAGCGGACCCGCTCAGAGAGGGGGGGGTGAGGGGAGTGAGAGGGAGGGAGGAACACATTTTTGACACTCGTTGGGGACATGGCAATGGGCACAGTCATGCTGAGTGTCTACATTTCAGATTTTACTGCTGCACCATTGTCTGTGGGTGGGAGGCAGCACATCCCACAAAGCCATAAAACACACACACATGGAGGTGGGAAAATGCGAATCTAAGTCCACATTTCTACACCAAGAGGATTAAAATGAGGTTCATTCCAAATTGGTCATTTTGGGTTGGGATTTGTGATGGGAACTTTTTAAAGAACTGGAAAGAGAGGAATAACCTTTTATTTCAATGCATATATATATATATATATATATAGTATTATTTTCATTGAGCGATGTCACTCTTTAATGAATTCTGTTTGGTCATCTGAAATGTCTCTGCTAATTGCAGAATTTAATGATCTGGGTAGGATGCTTGCCCAGACATTGAAATATTGATTGAGGAGGGAAACTGGTCTCTAGGACTCAGATTAGGATACTCCCCCTCCCATGCCGATTACTATCATATTTCAATTTTCACGTATCTGGAAAATTACGTTATTGACTAATTTTGTTTACATTTAGCAAAGGACCTGATCTTATATAAGAATACAGCTCATTTTTGTTTTAAAGTGAAGCTTGAGCAGTGTGGACATGCAGAAAATGTTGAAAGTTCAAAAAAGTGCAAAGTTCAAGCTTTAATAGCAATTAATGTTCTCCACCATCAGGATGACGGACAGCCCTGCTCAGCCAATCAGCGTGGTGTGAAGGTGGGCCCCGGACACAGCCGTGTAGTTAGGCTGTCACTCCCAATGGGGAGGAAGACAGGGAGTGATGCAGCCAATCAGGGTGTGGGAGGGAGGGGCAGGACTGTATTGCATGCAAATTACAAGGGGGAGCCACATCTGCATTATTCATGAGCCCCTCTGTGCAGGAAAGGAGCAAGAATACTATAGCGTCGATGGCGGCAAGGGCTTTACACAAATAGAATGAAAGATTTTCTTAATAATTTTCTCCGATGAAACCATCCACCTCAGCCCCAGGAGCTTTATTCCTCTTTATTAACAGTTTGTTTTAGCGCTTCTCTCAATGCAGGTTGCGGCAAATTGCTTGCACCTTCCTCTTGACACGGGAGTCATCTTGAATCCACAAAGAGCCGCCACATACACACAGCAGCATCCTGTGCATCTGGTTTGGTGGTTCAGTGCAAAGCTCGGTTCTGAATATTAGACAAGCATGGGTTGTAAGTGTGTGCATGAGTGTAGAATGTAATTAGAGTATGTAAAATACTGGAAAGCAATCTTTATGACACATCTCTACCCTGGGATGGATAATCTTGAAGGCACACACTTGGTGTCACGTTGGCAGGTTGATGATCATTCAGCGCTGTCTACAGGTTTTTAAGGTCAAGGTGTGAAGAAGCTAGTTAAAGCGGCCACGGGCAGAGAAAAGTATGTGCCGCAAAACTCAGAGAATTCCACCGACAAATCCATGCATCCAGATTTGGGGACCAATGATCCATTGGGGGCCAGAAGACCTGGCAAAGCCAGAATCTGCCCTGTTTTATTTGGCCTTTTCTTTGTAGGTCTTGAGGACTATGATACCCATGATGCAGTGATGCCCAGGATGCAGTACAAGGGCTGATGTCTGTCAGCCTATCTACATTACTGCTTTAAAATGGTTTAAAACAGTTTATAAGTTTTGAGAACTGTTGGGGCCCAGGACACACCCCATATACAGTTTTCAAAGCGTTTTCAAAGTGTTTTATCCTGCGTGTGTAGATAGGCTCTGTGTCATTAAAAACAGGTACTCCTTGGTTGCAATGGCAAGGGCCTCCCAATCTACATGCCCTGGACGCTCCCATGCACAAATGGTTATTTGCAAACTCCATCCCTGCTCCATTTCATTCCTATCCCCAAACAGGATGTCTATGTATCCTGTTTAACAGAGGACAATCCTCTATTGGAAGGGCTGATGGGACTATCCTCTATTTGATACTGTTGTCTATTTGAAGGGCTATCCTGTCCAATTCTGATTTAAATATAAAGAACCATAAGAATTGTGGGCCATCAAGGGTAAATAGACAGCAACCTGAATACGTCATCTGGTCACAGTCTTCTATGCTATGATGACTCTTATTTCTATTTAAATTATAGCCATTATTTCTAAATTACAGCTTCATATGCAAATATTATGCAAATAGAGATGGATTTCCTCCTTTCTGCAGATTCATACGTGCCCACCGTATCCTCAAGCCTTTGGCTTGCTCTGGTTCAGGGGTGGACAACTTGTGACCCTCCAGTGGTTTTGGCTTACTGCTCCCATGAGCCGTAGCCAGCACAGCCAGTGATGAGGGATGATGGGGATTGTAGACCTAAAGTTTTGGAGGACTACAAGTTGCCCACCCCTGCTCTGGATGCTCTCAGTTTGGGCAGGGTGGATTCTCCTTTCCACATTGGCTGTAGAGCAGAGAGGTGACCAGTGGAGCTTGCTGGCTCCCTCACTCCTAGTCTCTCCCCAAGTCATTGTCTTGCTCCATATCGCAGCAACAGAAGGCAAACTTGGCACATGCATTAGCCAAGCGAGCAAAGGCAGGGCTTGTGTGTGTGTGTGTGTGTGGGGGGGGGGGGTTACTCAGCAGGGAGCCCCACTGGAACGAGGATTTTTATTGTTTGCTCTTGAAACTATTTCTTAATCCAGCCCCGAAATAGGCACTCAATGAGCCCGTTGGGAGGGGTTGTTTAAAGAACTTGGTTGGAGATGACGGGCTGGATGCTGTGGGCCAGAACCCCAGAAGCGACTGGGACGACTCTAATGTGTTGGAATTCTTCTGACCTGCTATGACCTCTCTCTGCTCCAGCCTGATGCACACACCACTTGGCCATAAGGGAAAAACGAGACTGGAGGAAGAGCATAGCAAGGAATACAGAACGCTGCCTTCTACCCAACTAAACCATTGATCCTACCTGGAGATGGCAGATTGAACCTGGGACCTTTTGTATGCAAAACATCAGTCTTGCCACTGAGCTATGGTCTTTGCCCTAAAAGATAAAGTAAGGTTCCAGTCCTCATGGATCTGAATAACAGGATGATTTAAACATAGGAAGCTGACTTATTCCAAGTCAGATAATGGTCCCTTCTAGATCAATATTATCTATATTGACTGGCAGTGGCTCTCCTGGGGTTTTTAGACAGGGGTCTTTCCCAGCTTTACCTGGGGATATCATGGACTGTGCAGTAGCTCAGTGGTAGAGCCCCTGGATGCAGAAGGTCCCAGGTTCAATTTCCAGCATCTCCAGTGATGGTTAGGAAATGATCCAGCCTGAAACCTTAGGGAGCTGCTGCCAGTCAGTGTCAACAATACTGGACTAGATGGACCATTGGTCTGATTTAGTATAAGACAGCTTCCTAGGTTCTTGTGATTCTGGTCTCTTTTGCATGCACCTATTTTCGGAACAGAAAGGCCCAGATTCAATCCTTGACCTTGCCAGTTAAGATACAGAGCATGGGTAGGACTCTCTCCACCTGAGACCATGGAGTGCCTCTGCCAATCAGTCCAGACAATAGCCAGATAGTCTGACCTAGGGATGTATGTTTCGTCTGTGTTTCGCAGATTACCTTTCATTCCGACCGTCCGCTCACGGACAGGATTGCATTTTTTAAACTGAATTTTGTCCTACTTGCTGTCATTTTCATTAGCTCTCATCTGCAATAGTGCTAATTAGCACTAATGTACATTAGCACATTCGCCCAAATGCGCATTCATGCTTTTGTTAATGCGCATCTGCACAAATCCCCCCCAAAGTGAGAAACCAGTCTGGAAATCCACAGAATCTGCGTGACTTAGAAATCTGAGCTCATTTGATTCTGCTGAGGATTTCTTTGATATTCCTAGTCCGATATAAGGAAGTTTCCTATATAACAACAAGTGTAAAAGCAGTAAGCATGTTTTGGGCATCTGTGAGTGTTCCATTTCTGTCCATCTCTATAAAGCCAGAATTCCCATACCATAACAGAAGAAGAGCCCTGCTGGATCAGACCTATTACCTAGGGAGGTCGTGGGCTCTCTCATACTACAAGCATTCAAGAGGTAGCTGGACAGCCATCTGTCAGGGATGCTTTAAGGTGGATTCCTGCATTGAGCAGGGGGCTGGACTCGATGGCCTTATAGGCCCCTTCCAGCTCAAATATTCTATGATTCTATCTCGTCCAGTGTCGAGTTTGGAGAGCAGATGCCTGCTCTTAGGGCTGACCCACTACCTAGACTGCTTTTTGCAGCTGTTGAATCTACCTTGCAAAGCTTCCTTTCCTTCTAATCAGTTTCATCTCATGCGCAATAAGGTCACGTGGTTCTTGGTTGAGATTTCCTGAGCACACGATATTGGGGGATTAAGAGAGGAAAGATAAGCTTTGCAAGTGTTGAACTGCTGAGTCAAACCAGAGCCTCCCTGCAAGCTCCTTCATAACAGAACCCTGCGCATGCTTCCTCAGAAGCAAGTTTTACCATGTCTACTCCATTGTAAGTGTTCTCGGGATTACAATGTAGGGCTGCAACCCTGGGCGTACGTTTCTGGGAATAAGGCCCACCATGAAACACTAGTGGACTTGCTTTGAAGTAACATGAACAGGGATCAGGCTGCACAATAAAACACTGGAAGACATATGCCTATATTGTCTACTTCTTGACCACCTAACTTGTACAACTCTTCCCATCCATGGGAAAATAGCAATGCAGACCTCTGAAAGTTCTGGAATGGACGCAATGGTGTCGTGGTGAGTTCTAAAGTGTAAGAGCTTATTATGACACGGTAGCCACAGGAGCTTATAAAACTGCAGGTGCTTATTATGACAGCGTAGCAGTGGAGGCTGGTGGCTCCGATGTCAGTGGGGTGTTAAATCTGCTCCGGGTTACAGTCAGAACTCTAAAGGAGCTATCCAAAGTGGATAGCTCCTTTAGAGTTCTGACTGAAGCCCAGGGTGGATTTACCCTCAGCCCACCCCCGACATCGGATCCTCCAGTCTTCAATGCCGTGTAGTGACAGGAGCTTATTAAAGTGCAGGAGCTTATTGTAAAAGTGCAGTCATCAATTGTAAAGTGTAGGAGCTTATAACTTTGGGTAGGCATGTGAACACCCACACCATCAAAGAGCAGCAGCACTGGAATTTAAGAAAGCCGTGAAGACTGTTCTCTTCCGGCAGGCCTATCCAGTTTAATTTTAAGATGTTTTTAATTATGTATTTGTTTTTATCTGTTTTAACGGTTTATCTATTTTATTGTTTTATATTTATATTTGGTGTTGTTCCCCGCCTCGATCTAGATGGAGAGGCGGGTTAGAAATGAAATAAATAATAATAATAATAATAATAATAATAATAATAATAAAATACCCAGTCTATTAGGATCAGCACAACTGCAACCCTATGCATAGTTATCTGGGCATATGCTTCCCTGAACTCAGCGGTGCCCGCTTCTGACTGCGTAAGTTCAACTTGTATCCTCTGACACCACTCTTCTGGGATACATAGGGTGACCTATGTATAGGCTGACCATATGAAAAGGAGGTCAGGGCTCATGTAACTTTAACAGTGGAAGAGAAAAGGGAATTTCAGCCAGAGTCATTTGTACGCAATTAGTTCCTGGTGAAATTCCCTCTTCATCACAACAGTTAAAGGTGCATGCACTATACTAGAGTGACCATATACAAAAGAAGGCAGGGTCCCTGCAACTTTAACTGTGGTGATGAAGAGGGGATTTCACCAGGAACTAATTGCATACAAAAGACACTGGCTGAAATTCCCTTTTCTCTTCAACTGTTAAAGTTATATGAGCCCTGTCCTCCTTTTCAGATGGTCAGCCTACCTATGTAGGACAGGGCTCCTGTATCTTTGGGTGCCTCTACAAGAGGCATTTAAAGCTCTTTCAAGGCGCATTAAAAAAATTACCTCTACAAGAACGGAGCGCAAATCGGGCATAGAGGCACATTATCTCCCCGATTATGCGCATTATCGAATGTGCGTTAAATAGCGAGTTTTATTTTGCTCCGGCCGTTAAAGCGCATTTTGACTGTGTGAATAAACGCTTATGCACATTAACTACTTGTAAAGCGCATTTTGGACATCTGTTAATGCACTTCTCCGCCTCTCGCCGCCTCTCATGCAGAGGGATTAGGCGTAAATGCGCTTCCGCGATTATGCGCATAATCGCCTAACCAGGCGCAAAAGCGAATCCTTGTAGAGGGGACCTTTAACAGTTGCATAGAGAAGAGAATTTCAGCAGGTGTCATTTGTAGGCAGGCAGCACCTGGTGAAATCCCCTCTTCATGACAACAGTTAAAACTGCAGGAGCCCTTCCCTCCTTCGTATTTGGTCACTCTAGTATAGCTTCAACAGATTAGGAGCCCCAGGACTTTTTTTTTCTCCCCCCCCCCCCCCGGTAATTTATTTGAGAACTGCTTGGCCCACACTAGCTGTTAAAAGGAGATAAGCACCACACAAGAAGACCTAAACTGCGTCTTCCCCCCCCCTTCCAGCCCCACAAGCCTTTTGTCTTATCAGCCCTCACTTGCGTCTCTGTCTCTGTCTCTGTCTCTGTCTCTCTCTCTCTCTGTGCAACTGGGGCCGAGGTCAGGTGGGTGGGTGTTAATGAGGAAACAACAGGAAGCATTTGGGTCTTTTATTAGCTGTTCTGCTGTGCCTCACAGCTGTAGGTGAGTAATCTCATCTCTGCGGCGTCCTGTTTGCCACTCCTGCAAGCCACGCTCCCCCATCCCGGTGTTCACCTGGTGCTGGACCAGCCGTGCAGCTCAGCGCGATGTTGACACCCACACCCGGGCCGCCCTTCCTCCCCGCCCACGTTCCCTGTGCTTCGCCGCCCGCTGCTCAACACAAGCGAAGCCACCGACCCAGCTCCAGCACCCCAGTGACTCTGGTACTGCACATCTCTGCCACCTACTCATGTCCTGTCGGAAGAAAGACACCCCAGCTGCACCTCTTAGAGACAATGCTGAACATGCTTCTGGGGTGGTGGGGGTGGTATTATAGTTGGTTTTCTATGCACTCTGCCCAGACCTATCAAATGTCCTCATATTTTTCAGGGAAGGGTCCTTGATTTCTAGTTGCTGACCGTCCCTCTTTGGGCCTTTTGGGCGGTGGTACCGTTAGGACATGACTTTGGGGCAACAGTCAAGGGCCCCATTCGGCAGAACAGGGTAGTGGAGAGCCACTGTGGTGTAGTGGTTGGATGGTTGGACTGGGACTTGGGGGATCCGGGTTCTAGTCTCTACTCAGCAATGGAGCTCACAGGGTGACTTTGGGCCAGTCACCGACTCTCAGCCTAACCAACTCATAGGGTTGTTGTAAAATGGAGAGGAGGAAGTTGCTGTTGCATTCATGGCCTGCCTGTAGATCTCCCATTGACAGCTGGTTGACCACTGTGTGAACAGAATGCTGGACTAGATGGACCCTTGGTCTGATCCAGAACAGCTCTTCTTATGTTCTTCTGATCATGTATGTCACCTTGAACTCCTTGAAGGAAAAGCAGGATATAAATAAAATTTAAAAACATGTCATTTGGCTCTCAACTATCTACGGAGCGATTGAAATAATCGGTATGGACCAGTTCATCTCTCATTGTAAAGCCAGCCACATGGCCAGTGTTGCGTTCATGTTTGTTCCTGAGGGTACATTGCTCTGTTTTTGCAGGGAAATGTGTAACATCGATGTCCATTCAATGCATGTCATACGTCATTGCAAGAATAGCCATGTGTGCAAATATATAATCTTGTCTGAGAGCGGTGATTCACACACGTAACTTGTGCATGGAAGTCGTAAAGTGGGCTATGACTGCATTTTATTTTTAAAAATGGTATTCAAGACTCAAACAAATAGAAAGGGGGCTCCAGAGACATTCCTAGCCTGGGTGCTAATAGGGTAGCCATGGGTTGGATCCAACTTTCATGTGAGCAGACTTCCATTCTGGTGATGGGACTTCTGCTGACTTGACAGGACTTCTCCATCCTCTACTTCCCACTGCAGCTCCCCATGTACACCCTGGATTTGCTCCAGAGGGTACCTCAGCCTTCCAGAGCAGAGTTGGGGAGCTCTGGGGAGGGTTGCAGGAGGGAAGGGAAATCCATTCCACCGGTGGTTCCCTCCCTCTGGTGGAATGACACCACTGGATGCAACCACATATGTCCGTTTCACAAAGGATAGTCTTCAGTGAAGGGCTGTCAGAGGACAGATCCCCAATTTGAAGGCATCCTTTCTTTGGAAGACTGGCTGGTTGAAAGATAGAGAATCATAAGAAGGGAGATCAGCTGACCAGGGACCTTGAAGTTGCCCATCCACACAGAGCACCTGGGCAGCAGACTGAACAGCCCCATAGGTCACCTGGTCACAGTCTCCCTCACTAGGGAGAGATGTCTTGTAACTCTATTTAAATTATCATCATTATTTATAAACGTGCATCCGTGCATATAAATTGGCATATGGCAATTTATGCCAATCATGTCCTCTTTCATTCTCTTTTGTTGTCGATGATGCATAAGTGGCCACCTTCTGCTGAGGGCTAGTTGTTTCTGTGTCCGGACTGTCCCGCTTCATGTGTGGGACTCACACAAAGGTAAACATGGGAAGCTGCCTTATACTGAGTCAAAGCATTGGTCCATCTAGCCCAGTATTGTTGGTCTATCTAAGCCAGAATTGTTGACATGATTGGCAGTGGTATTGATTGGCCCAGTATTGGTCCATCTAGCCCAGCATTGTTGACACAGACTGACTCTGATATTAACTAACCCCCAATATTGTTAGTCCATCTATTATTATTATTATTATTATTATTATTCCGCCTTTTCCCCAGGGCTGGGACTAAAAGCAGTTCACAAAGTTAAAACATGTACAATTAAAATATACTGTAAATATAAGTTTACAAAAGTTAAAATAGAATTAAACCTACAGTAAAATTAAAACATTTAATTTTTTTTAAAGCAGTAACAAATATTAAAACCAAAACAAAGCCATACATTAATATAGGTCCAGAGTCAATCTAGCTCAGTATTGTTGACACTGACTAGCAGGGGTTCTCAAGGATTCCAGGATTCTTTCCTACCTCTACTTGGAGATGCTGAGAATCAAACCTGGGACCTTCTGCAAGCCAGGCATGTGCTCTACCACTGAGCCATGGTCCTTCCCTATTCTTCTTCACATACTAACTTTCCCTGCAGCCAGAAACTTAACATGTCAGAAAACTATAACCCTTCTTCCTGCCGTACTAGCTTTCTACAAGGAGGAATTTTTCAATGCTTATTTCTGCATACACAAGTCTGGGAGTGCCCACCCGCAATCTGAAATGGAACAGCCCTGATGCACATTTTCGGGTGAGTTGCAACTTCACCTGAGCAGATGTAGCAGCTTGAGAGGGGCAATTTTAATAAGGAAACCAGCATCAGAAGAAGAAAGGGAGAATTACCCTTTCCCCCAGCTACGGCTGCTTTTGGCCCAAACCTAAAGAGACTGTTGATCTTATTGCATCTCATTTGGCTCAGAGAAGGGAAATACCCTAACATCTGCTGCTGAAGCTAAAGATGTGCCTCTTATCCACCCAGCGCAGCCCTAGGCAGCTGCTTCTGAAGAAGATCTCCTGGCCTATTATTAGCTAGTCTCGGTGTGGTTAGGTTCTGTTTGTTTGTTTGCTTGTTTTAAATTGTTTTGCTAGCTGGACTTTAATTTTAAAGTTCTTGATGATTTCGGTTCAGGGTAATTAGAGTGAGCAATTTGTAGGCCTATAATTAGCATAACCCTATGCAGATGAGAATCGGCTGGGCTTTTCCCTCTCCGGGGAAAGGCTAGCTGTGGCATGGCCAGCCCAGGCAAAAGAGGTGTTTTGTTGGGAAGGTGCTGACTCAGAGGAAATGGCCCATCTTGATGATTCATCAGCCAAAGGGTTGTTCTTCCTCGGGGAGGTTTGCTTTGCTTTGCCTTCAGCTGGCCTGCAAAATATCACACTTGCTGCCCACACAGGCACACATGCTCACATACACATGTCAGAGCTGTACGCAAGTGGCCCCTTGAAATCCCCCCCACCCTATTTGTGGGCAGAGATATTGGGGAAACAATTTCACCAAATTTCTCCAGGGGGAGGAGAAATTCGCCACAAGTTTCTCACAAGTAGGGCTCGCCATTGGCAGGGGTTGTCGCACAGGTTCCTTAGTTTTTCATAAGGGTGTGTGTGTGCTGAAACATCAGCTGCACTGGCAGGCCGGCCCCCATTTTGCATCTTCCGCAATGCAGGTGTGAGGGGGACAGTGTCATGTCTGGCTCCAGGGAAGAGGTGGGAGTTAGCACCGAGCCAAAAGCTGTCCTCCAATTTCCTGAAAGTTTTCTTCCCTCATGAAAGGCGTCTGTTGTTCTATCCCATTCTCAGGGTTTTTTATCATTTGTGCGTGCGTGCATGCAGGTTTGAACTTACCTAACCATTACGAGCCTCCTGTCAGGCTCCCAGGCTGCCTGCGCTTTAAGAGCTGAAAAGGTCCCATGGAAGGAATTGCCTCCTGATGCCTTCTCTTGGGCTTTAACTGAAGTCCAGGAAGCTGAGAAGGCTACAGAGCTGATTGCATGATGGAAGACGGGGCACACTCAGCTCCTTGGCCACCTCCTAAGTAAGGTAAGCACAAGAACCCCAAACCATGAGGATTTATCCAACGTTTCTTCACCATCTTCACCACCTTTTTTCGAAAGCAATTTCTTTTCTATCAAATTGAATATGGACGGAAAATAATGTGGAAGAAAATGTTGGCGCAACACTAAAACACCCCCCCCCCCATAATATATAGGAATCCAAGGTGGCTCATGTGGTCCTACTCCTCTCCATTTTATCCTCACAATAAGCCTGTGAGGTAGGTGAGGCTGAGACTAGCCCAAGGACACCCCGGGAAGCTTTGTGGCCCAGTGGGGACTAGAACCCAGATCTCTTGAGTTCCAGTCCAACATTCTAACCACTACACCACACAGTTGAAATGTGCTATACAAATGCTAACAATTGACTGAGTAGTTTTTTTGTTTTTAACAATGTATTTATTGTTAGCCACCATGATAATTTAACATGGGAAGGTGGGGTAGACATTTAACAGATAAATATAAACATATAAGTAGCTATTATCATTTTTGAACATCAGAACCAGTGATGTTGTCGAGGTCAGCATGCGTACCTTGTGGTGCAGGGAGTTGATTGTTCTGGGAAAGGTGGGTTTGCTCACTGTGTGACCTTAGCCAAATGCAAGGTCATGCCAAAGGTATGTATCACTTCCAGAATCAGGCTGCCTCTACAAGAGGCATTTAAAGCTCTTTCAAGGCGCATTAAAAAATTTACTTCTACAAGAACGGAGCGCAAATCGGGCGTAGAGGCGCGCTATCCCTCCGATTATGTGCATTATCAAATGCGCATTAAACAGCGAGTTTTATTTTGCTCCGGCCGTTAAAGCGCATTTTGACTATGTGAACAAGCGCTTATGCGCATTAACTACTTGTAAAGTGCATTTTGGTCATCTGTTAATGCGCTTCGCCTGCCTATCGCCGCCTCTCATACAGAGGTATTAGGCATAAATGCGCTTCAGCGATTATGCGCATAATCGCCTAACCAGGCGCAAAAGCAAATCCTTGTAGAGGGGACCTCAGAGCTAGGATGCCCCTGAATAGCATTTGCTGGGAACATAGGCGGGAGGCTGCTACTGCACTCATGTCCTACTTGTGGGGTCCCTGTGAAAATCAGGAAAATCCAGGACATGTCAGGATTTTTGATAACAAATCCGGGAAGTGGGGGAAATTATGAAGTTTGAAGAAAAATCCAGTTTTTCCCCATCCTCCCCCACACCTAAAGGGCAGCTCTACTTTATAGTCAATGGGAATTAACAAAAATGCTTACAGTTTCATCATTTTTAAAGATGAAGAGATTCAACTTGGCACCATGGTAGACCTTAGGTAGGGCTTTAGCCATGCCAAATTTTAAGCAGCTCTGTTCATCTGTTGATTTTTAGCAAGTTTCAAAATAAAATTTAACTTTAAAAATAATTTTAAAAAAATTAAAAAAGCCAGCCGGCCGGTAGCAAACCTATTAAGCAGCCGCTTGCAGCGGAGTGAGGATACAATCAGAAAAGATATTTGAGGGAAGGGGAGAATATATCACACAGAGTGTAGCAACAAAGTACAGCAAAAGCTACAAAAGTAGGAGTGAAGTTAATTTCAGATACATTGGATATCTCACTTATTATTTCAGTGATTTTAAGATTAAGATGTTATGTAGAACAGATTTGTCTTAATTGTGTGCTATGAAATCAGCCATGTGACCAAGGCTATGTTCAAGTGGGCACCCCCTCTTGGTGTCAGACACGCCCCCTGGGGGCGGACACATTGGTGGGGATGCCACTTTGGAGGCCGACCATGTTGTCCTCCTTTTTGGTTTTCAAAATATGGTCTCCCTAGAAAGACAATGCTAGACTACAGGGCCTTGCCATGGGTAGGCATGATTGGGCACCTGCCAAGGACCACCACACCCCAGCATGGACCCACTGACAAGAGCCACTGGAGTTCCTCCTCCTCCTCCTCCTCCTCCTCCTCCTCCTCCTCCTCCTCCTCCTCCTTCTCCTCATTGCAACCTGCTTGTTCATCTGCTTCTCATTCTGACCCAGTCAACACTGGTGGTGAAAAAGAGGAATAATAGATGACCCTGCCTACTCACTCACTGGATCTCTGCCTGTCGAATGGTGAGAATAATGAGAAGGAGGAGATATAATAGCAGCAATTGCACTGAGATGGTAGACTTGCTGAAGTGGGGGTGTCTTGCCCAAGGATTCTCAAAAAACTGGAGCCGGCACTAGGAACATTGAAACATAGGAAGATGCCTTATACTGAGTGGGTCTATTGAGCCCAGTAGTGTCAACACTGACTGGCAGAGGCTCTCCAAGGTTTCAGGCAGGTGCTTTTCCACCCCTACTAGGAGTAGATAGGTCTCTCCTGGCCTAGATAGGACTTTGTTCTGATCTTTTCTTATGATGACTAATGATAACAATAACATCATGAGCATCAACATCCTTCTTCTTCTTCCTCTTCCTCTTCCTCTTCTTCTGTAAATGGGGATGGCAACATGCAACGCTCCTGCTTACGTGCTCTCTGCCTGTCAAGCTAGCAAGTGGTAACAATCAGTCCAGGGTATTTGAGTGTACAAGGTTCCCTGTTCAGGATTTCAGCCATTTCATCCCATTCCCCCACTCCAATAGCCAGTCAATATTCTGTGGCCACTTAGCATGCTCAGCCCTCACTGGGCTGTTTTGGGGGGGGGGGTCCTCCCCTGCTTAGAGCCCCCCCCCACATAGAGTTTTTGTACTTCCGCAAACCTCATGGTTTCCACAAGCCTCCTGATACCTCCCCCTTGTGTGTGTGTGCGTGCGTGTGATGTTATTTTGGCTACATAAAGAACAGCACTCACAACCTGCACATTGGAAATAGAAGGAACGCTTAACCATCATCACCTGGGTGCCCTAGAATTAAACTTTACAGATAAAGTTGTTGTTGCATATGTGTGTATGGGGGGATTATTGATCAAGACTCTCTGCTTTTAACCTTGCAGGGCAGACAGAAATCTACCAGGGAAACTTTCCCCATCATTGCATGGCCTTCTGAAGAAAGATGGACTGTTCTGGGTTTCCGGTTGTTTGCCAACAACTACGACCGCCACCATCCCTCCAATGGCAAAAAAGCCTGACCATGAGGCTCATTCCTGAGGTGTACGAAGCAGGGCTGGCGTCAAGGGCGGGCATAGTTGGGCACCAGCAGAGGCCTACTGACAAGGGTCGCCTGGAGTCGCTCCCCCTCTTCGCCGTTGTGGCCTGCTTGTTTGTCAGCCTCTCGCTCTGGCCCAGACAATGGTGGCGGTGAGGAGGAGGAGCAGGAGATCCCCCCGCTGACATGCTCCCTGGCTCTCTGCCTGTCAAGCCGGCGTATGGCAGCGGCAATGCTGAGGAAGAAGATGAGGCGCAGCAGGAGCTGGTGATGGCGGCAGGGGGAAGGTGAACTCACTGACACAGGGGGCCCATTGAGAATGTCTGTCCCAGGGACCCTCCAAAACCTGGCACAAGGGAGGAGCATGCAGCCCCGTATAGCAGCAGCCGCGGCCGTACAGGTCCTTTCTTCTGATTTCCGCTTGCTCTGCGCACAGCTGCTGCCTTGGGCTGCTGAACCCAAAGCAGGATTGGAGGGGAGGAGGAGGAGGAGGAAGAGAGAATACAAAGGTATTCTCTCTTCCTCCACCCCCCCTCCCTCCAATCCTGCTTTGGGTTCAGCAGCCCGAGGCAGAAACCAGCAAATTGGCAACTCAGCGCTTTCCCAGGGGAGAAGCAGCCAACCCACATTCCCTTCCCCTGCCTGCACTTTCCCTTTTAAGGTTCTCAGGGTAATTAGTACTTTGTTAATGACACACCTTTGATGCACTTGCCCAGGTGCGAGGAAGTGATTGCTCACGCCATGCCTAGGCCGTGTCCCCACAGGCCTAAGGGAAGCAGGCTCCTTGCCTTATAGGGCGGGGGGCGGCGGGGGGAGGATTGTCACAGAGGCAGCTTTCATGCATTTCTCCACCCCCACCCTGAACACACGCATACAGCTGCTTTGTGCGCCGAACATTCACGCATGATCAATCCAACAGTGTTTCCATCTCTGTGCACGGATGCCCCAGAGGTACAGTCCATCTGCCAGAAGAAGAAGAAGAAGAAGAAGAAGAAGAAGAAGAAGAAGAAGAAGAAGAAGAAGAAGAAGAAGAAGAAGAAGAAGGGGATAGGTGGATCATATAGGTGGAGATGATATGCATGTTACACTCATCCAGGACTGTTCACATATGACCTTCAACTAGGGATGGGTGAACTCCCCATGGGAGTGTCTTTTGGAATGACTACAACACCCAAGGAGAAAGGCTCTTCTTTGGTCCAAATATTGATCCTTCTCGGCTGGCTTTTAGGAGCCCCTAGGAGTTTGTATCCAAGCAGGCTGAGATAAACTTTGGGGACAACCCTACAATCAATACATAGGCTGCATTCGGACAACACATTAAGCAACTGGGGGGGGGGGAAGCAATCGTCAGTTGTGTTCCTTATTGTGTTGTGTGGAGGGTAACATGCTGCTCACAAACTACTGACGATATGCTATTCCGCCAAAATAAGCAACTGAGAGAAACGACTGCTTGCAAGTTGTTTAGCTTGAAGCCAGTTGTTTAAAGTGTTTTTTGGAGGGGTGAGTGTGTTAATGGCATGTGGTGAGTGGGTTAAAACACAAGCCCATAGAGGCAGGCAGCAAGAGTGACCAAAGTGGTGGCTGCCACTCTGCTACAACTGGTGCAACTTGCAGAGGCTGCTGGGATAGAACTGGGAGGACTGAGGGAGGAGGGAGGGTGGGGAGAGGGGTGGGGGCTGTGTCAGTCAAATGCTGGGTTGACTATTTGTCCACTCAATACCAGCACCAGCTACCCACAGTTGTGCAGGAATATGTTGTGTGGGGAGTACCCACAAAATAACCAATTGTGAATTGGCTACTCAACCCACCATTGACTAATGTGTTGTCCGAATGCAGCCATAGTGTGTGTGTGTGTGAGGGGCATGTATCACTAACTATAGCCTAGGGAATGTGAGAATCAGCAAAACTAAATTTTGCCAAAGATCTCCAAATTCCAACTCATACTTCATTCTGACTCTATTCCATAGCAGAGTGCAAAGTTTGTGTTTCTCTTCTCGCATGAAAATCTGTGCGTAGTTCTATGTGTATTTTTCTAAATGTACGCATCTGTTGTACACACCTTTGAAATGTATGCATTCTTCTCCCATTTAGGAAAGGATAATTGTACACATTTTTCAAAAACGACACATTTTTTTCATGTGTATTTTCCAAATATATGCATACTTTCAAACACAATTTTTCAGGTGCGCAAATCACATCGCAAGTTCAGAAATGTACGGTCTCTGACTACCGACTGCACCTGCATTTCCCTAATATAATGCATTTTTAATGTTAGTTCCACTAATGTACACATTTCTGTGTGCAATGTGCCCTGTACGTTTTTTTGATTGGAGAACACCATTGCAAAAATTTGGAGAAGTGCCATTTTTGAAGGATATCCTAGTTTTGGTTCACATATTGGTTCAAAAGTGCGATATCAGGTAAGTCGATATTACAGTGGAAACTGACCTAATTTTCCCTCCATCCCTACTTGATAGCATTTGTTTAGTAATGATTGGAAGTGGAATTGAATGGGGCCCACTGGGTTCAATTTTTCATTATTTCCAACCGAGGTGAGCAACTTGTGGCCCTCCAGGTGTTTTGGCCTACAACTCCCATCATCCCTCACCATTGGCTATGCTGGCTAGTGCTGATGGGAGTTGTAGGCCAAAACAACATCTGGAAGGCCACAGGCTCCCTACCCAGCCCTTTTCAAAGTTAATGAGATCCTATACCAGACTTTCCCAACTTGCTGCTCTCTAGTTGTTTTGGACTTCAACTCCCATCAGCCCAAGCCAGCATGGCCAATGGTCAGGAATTCTGGGAGTTGCAGTCCAAAGCATCTGGAGGGCTCCCGATTGGGGAAAGCTGTCCTGCACCTATACAAACAGACCTCACTCATAGGAGCCATCTGCCATGAAAGAGGGTGGATTACCAGAGTGCAGTCTATTTGCATAGGTAATTAAATGCATTTAGGTCTAGATTCTCACCTGGTTCACATGTGGAAGAATGGAAGAGCCTGAGGCTCATCCCCAATCTCCCATCGTATGGAAAACCTACCTGCTGCTGGGGCCATGGGTGGTCAAGTCATTTGTTGGATAAAAGTGGGTATGCATGTTTAACGTAAAGGGGAGGAGTGACATTTAGTTGCAGTGACTGATGGGACCTCGCTTTTCTCAACCTTCACCTTGTTCTCCTCCCTGTCACCCCTGCAACAAAAGGTCCTTGAAACCTTAAAACTTTACCATGCACATGTTTTTACAACTAGATCTCACGTGTCAAGTGATGTGCGATTTAATCCAGCAATAAATATGGTAATATTCAGAATGTCAAAACTTGGTATATGTATAGTAGCAAAGTTATGCAATCTAGTATTAGCTGCCAGATTGATACATCTGGGAAATATTATTAAGTACTAATCAGCAAGCGATATGATACGTACTGTACCCATCAAATATGTGCAGTTGGAAGGAAGCAATACTATTGCTGGTGAGGGGATTTCACCAGTTTATACTTTTTTCTTGTTATATTGCATTATGTGAGGGCTTTCCTTGATGGAGCTCAGAGCAGCGTATGCGAGTTTCCTCAAGCGATCATCCAGACTCAGCCCTGCTTAGCTTCAGCAAGGTTGCTGCACCATTTACCGTCACACCATGTCCTGACCATGGGAGCAGACCTTCAGGTCTGAGGTTCCAATCCAGCCTTCTGGGTTTCCCAGATGGCCCCAGTCAATATATTTTATAAATTTATAATGGAAAATGTTCAAATAAGTTCTAATGCTGAATATCTACAAGGGGGGATTAGCCAGCCAGTCCCCTTTACATGCCTAAACACCCACCCACCCACCCACCCCTCTTCCATGAGTGCATGGACCAGAATAGGGAACCGACAGCCTTGTCCACAGCTGCCTCAACGCTACAGATAGGGTGGCAACAAGGAAGAGGGCCTTCTCAATGGTGGCCCCTCAACTGTGGAATGATCTCCCCAATGAGCCCTCCTGGTGCCAATATTGTGATTTTTTCGGCACCAGGTTAAGAGCTATCTCTTTTCTCAGGCATTTGGCAGCATATGACAGGTTTTTAAGTGGTCCTGGATCTGTCTGATTGACTGTTCAAACATATTTTTAGATATATGTTGTCTTCGTATATATTGTGTGTTTTATGTAAAAGGGTTTAAAACTTTGCATACTGTATTTTAACATTCTTCATCTTTACAAACTGCCCTGAGAGCTTCAGCTATGGGGCGGTATAGAAATGCAATTAATAACTGATGATGATGACGACAACATCTCCATGGCCAGTGAAGGCTTCTAGGCCGGCATTATTGTTTTTAATAGGAAGGACTTTAAAAGCTTCCTGTTCAGATCTTTGTGACTTGATCTGGACAAAAACTGCCTCCTGACTTGACCTCTTGGCCTGGCCTTTGGTTTAGAGTTCCCAGTTGCTCCTTGATGGTTTGCCTGGTGCTAGGGTGGCCAGGTGATCTACTTTAGAGAGGGCAGTCCTCTATTTGAAGAGCTGTCAGAGGACAATCCTCTATTTGGAGGTGTCTTCTATTTGATGGACTGCTCAGTCCAAGTCTGGTTGGAAGCTGAACTTAAGAAGGGAGAACAGCAGGGGGGCCTTGAAGTTGACCCTCAAGTGTTAGAACAGGTGTCTTTTGTTTTGTCCAAATTGTATAAGAACAAATAAGTTTTTGTCTTCCTCACTAGGGCGAGCTGTATTGTATTTCTATTTCTAAATTAGCACTTACCCACGTACATTAGCATATGCAAGTGCCATGCAAATTGTTGTACTCTGTTGTCCTTTTTTTTTTTTAGCGAAGTATTTCCTCTTTTTTGGCAATGTGTAAGTGGCCACCCTACATGCTGCTCCACTCTGGTTGGCCATGCCAAGGCCTGCCTGAAAAGGAGAGATCTGCTTCTCTTCAAACCCAGTGGCCATTTTCAGGCAGGTCTTTCCAAGGCCTCTTCCAGTTCATTATCCAATTTGTCCCAAAAATACCTGCCTGAACTGGACTGTATCGTCGACTTTCCACTAGAGGCCTCCCTATTAACAGCATTTGGAGTTTGGGAAGCTTCTTCACTGGGTAGTCTTATGGGAGGAGGAGGAGGCAGCGGAACGGTATGGTTAATGACGCTTTTCTTAGCACTTTGGCATGTAGAGGGGACCAGGCAGGGATGTCCAACGCAGGGAGGCGAAAGAGCAACAGAGAGAAAGTCTCAAGTCAGCTTCAGCAGACCCAGAGCCTTTTATTTACATGGACTTTTGTCCTGCAACTCTTGGTCCCACTGCTAATGAGGTGTTCATTTAGGAGTGAGTTTAAAAAACATCCTGCTGGCTCAGATCAAAGGGCCATCTAGTCTCTCCAGCACCCTGTTTCCAACAGAGGCCAGCCAAATGCCACCAGGGAGCCTGGAAGCAGGGTATGCGGGCAATAGTGCTCCCCAACTGCTGCACCAGGGCTGATGCAAGACATGATGCTGAACCTGAAGCAGTGGGAAAAATAGTTCCCCCACCGAAATCCACTTATCAAACTGATGGCTGTCACATTACTGGACAAGACAAGTCTCTACTACGGCAGCAGCTTTATCTGAACTCAAATTCCCATCAAACTAAGAGTTTGCTCACTCTTTTTAACTAAAAAAACATTGCAGTTGTTGGATTTTGATAGTTTTATTATTATATGCACTGCTTTGTAAACCTATATGGAAAGGCAGTTTATGAATATTGTAAATAAATAAATATTAATATGTAATTCCCTAGCTAAGCTTTATAAAAATCACTCTGCACACCAAGACTGAGCAACTTGTGGCCTGCCAGATATTTTGGCCCACAATTCCCATCAGCCCTAGCCAGCATAGCCAGTGGTGAGGGCTTATGGGGGATGTAGGCCAAAACACCTAGAGGGCCACAAGTTGCCCACCTCTATGAATATTATTAACTGCTCACTCCCACCACTGGTTTTAGTGAGGATGCAATAGTTATCCACTGACCTATGAGTCGGCATGCTCAGCCATGTGGTTTTGATTGTAATGACAAGCAATGGCATGCATATTCATTTGACGAATCCTGGTTGGCCTCTCCTTGGCTTCAAAAGCTCTGCCTTGCAAACACGTGCCTAACAGTGCAAACCTATGAACGTCTACCAGGAAGGAAATCATATGGAGTTCAATGGGCCTTACTCCCAGATAAGGGTGGATAGAATTGTAGTCTGAAGCTGCAGCAGGTCTACAACCTTACTTGGGAGTAAGACCAATTGAACTCATTTGTTACTTACTTCTGAGTAGACATGCAATAGGAGCGCATTGCAAAACCTCTTTCCCTGAACTTCTTCGCCAAGCCTTCTCCACTGGTTTTTGGCTTGCTATTTCTCGATCTAGTCATCCGTCCCACCCATTGCTTTGGACTGGGGCAGCAGACTGCTTGCAAACTGAGCAGGGCAGAGCCCCCTTTGAAGGGTGACATTCCATCAGGAGCCTTGGCTGTCTTTGATATGGGTTCCAGATGGCAGAACAGACTTGCTGGAGTCAAGCGGATGCCAGAGGGTTATAGTCAGTTGAGCTGTTCTTTCCCAGGTGCAAGTTCTCAAACTCCCTTTGCCCTTAAGTAAACCTTTCCCAGGCTGCTTTGCAAAATTGCAAGCTATCATTTTGGATTGTTGTCAAACAAAAGAATCACGTTCCCTCCCTCCCAAAAACGGCCCCGGATAAGGGAGAATGCCTTGGCTACACCTGATCCTTCTTTCCAGTCAGCTGCCAGGAGGCTACATGACTTGGGTGTCATACCCTCCAGTTAAATCTCCTGCAAAAGTACAAGGGGTTGGATTTGAAATCTGCTTTTTGAGGACGGAAGGGCTCGATTTTCAGGGATCCCCCTTCTCCCCATGCTGCAGGATCCCCAACCCTCTATGTAGCATTTGGGGGTGGATGGAGGTGATGTAGGCTGACCATATGAAAAGGAGGATGGGGCTCATGTAACTTTAACAGTTGTAGAGAAAAGGGAATTTCAGCCAGCGTCATTTGTATGCAATTAGTTCCTGGTGATATTCCCTCTTCATCACAACAGTTAAAGGTGCAGGCACTATACTAGAGTGACCATATACAAAAGAAGGCAGGGCCCCTGCAACTTTAACAGTTGTGATGAAGAGGGAATATCACCAGGAACTGATTGCATACAAATGATACTGGCTGAAATTCCCTTTTCTCTACAACTGTTAAAGTTACATGAGCCTTGTCCTCCTTTTCATATGGTCAGCCTAGGTGAGGCCATGGAGACAGACAGACATCTTCAACAAGAAGAAATGCATACACCTAAATCTGGATCCAACAAAAGGCTGGGAAGTGTCACAATTAAAATGTTTTAAGTAAATTATATTAAATTGTAAATATGCGCCAAAATTACACTCGATAGACAGGAGCAGGCTTCTCCCACACACCCCTAATGTGTTTTTTTCTGTCTGATGAAATTCCACTTTTCTTCTTGCCACTGGAGCTTAGCAGTGAGTGGTAAAGGGAGCGAGACCCTCTCCACCAATCTGCCATAGGCATACATAGGGTGACCATATGAAAAGGTGTGCAGGGCTCCTTCCTCTTTAACAGTTGTACGGAAAAGGGAATTTCAGCAGGTGACATTTGCAGGCATGCAGCACCTGGTGAAATCCCCTCTTCATCACAACTGTTAAAGTTGCAGCAGCCCTGCCCTCTTTTGTATCTGGTCAAAAAAGAAAGAAAAAGACCAGTGAGAACAGAACATGCTCAGTAGCTACAGAATGCTACTGAGAGGAGGACAGAATATTACTGTTAAAGGGGGGGGGGCAGAAAATCATGGGAGGGGTGTAATGGAGTATCCTGGAAGAGGGAGTGGTTAGTTGGGTGGAGCCCTGAACAGGAACACTCTACACTGCAATATTGACCCAGTTTGCATCGATCAACAAAGCAGGATGTTTAAAAAACAAAACATAAAAACCTTGGGTTGTTGCAACTGCAGCAGCCTGCTGGTACACGCTGTCGGATCACTTTGCAGCTTAACAACCCAGGGATGCTGCATCTTTGGATCTTTTAGCATGATGGGCAATCCAGAAATTATGGCTTTTTCTGAGAGAAACAAGCCAGAGTTGGAAGGCACAGCTTAACTACTTATAACAAGGCTACTTACAATATTTGGGCTGTGGTCCATGAAAGCTTATACCATCAACAGTGCATTAGACTTTAAGGTGCCACAAGACTCTTTGTTAGAGTTGCTACATTGTCCTGTCTCTCTGAAGATCCCTGGGAGCGCAGTTAATTCTAATGTGCAGCCGGACACATTTTGTGCAGTTGGGAAAGAACTTGTGCAATTTGAAACTACGTTTTTGTGCAGCTGTTAATGCAGACTTGAATAAGGAACAAGGTTGTTTCTTAAAAGGAATAGATAAGAAAATAAGACAAAGAAATAGAATATAAAGATGATTACTGTTTCCTTTCAATCTTCCTGCCTTATACCAATCATATATTCTTGGGACCAACTGCTTGACTAGTCAAAGGCATTTATTTACTCCTGTACATATCAGCAGTCTGTGTAAGTATACAACAGTGGCACATAGCAGTACAAACACAAGGAACACTACTACATAAACATACCATAATTCTTGTCTCTCTTCATTTCTCTAATCATTGTCATTTACTCTTCCCTTTTTCATATTTTAATTTTTTCCCCCTTAGACAATTTTTGGGAGGTGCTCACGCATGGGAGATTGGGGGTGGGGTGCACTTGGCTTCTTGTGCAATTGGGGAAAAATGCTTAGAATGAACCCCAGTATGGGGGAACAGGCAGCCTCTGCAGTTTTGAAAACTGAGCATGCCCAGAGTGCTGGAGCTACTCCCTTCACCCCCAGGGGCATACTTTACCTTCATCTTTCTAGGCATTTAGCAGCTTAATGTCCCCTTCCTGTTGTGATCACATCTGCATCCTCTGCCATGTTGAAATTCTCCTAAGTGGGGCTGCTGCATCTCCTGCTGGGCACAGCCAAGGAAGGAGGAATGAAGACCCAAGCCTTGAGGCCAAGTAGCTATTCAATGGCTCATTGTGTACAGACCCTCTGGCCTCGGGTTCAACAGCCCCAGGCTAAGAAAGATCAGCAGTCGAGGAAGTCTCTCAATTGTCCCTCCACAAACCTCTTTATCAGCTCATTAAAAAGCCCATTTCACAGTGGGATTATCTCCACTGTGTGAATCATATCTTTGAATGAATAGGAAATGGTACCTGTGAGTATCTTGGGGGGCAGGGAGGAAGCAAATGACTAGTACTAGGTATTCCTTACCCCATTTGTCTGTTTGATTTGAAATGTCACCTAAACTGCTGACCTCACCCAGCAAAAATCACATCATGGCTTCTCACCTTACCCTGAATCACTTTCAGACCCAAACCACTTAGAGAAAAGAGAAAACCCATTACTCAAACAAAGGGCGCAGATTTGCATCAGATTTGCATATTACAGATCCAGACTTGGAAAGAATTTCCTATCAATTCAATAGAAACTCAACTCATCTGGCCATCTCAGGTGAGGAAGAGCAAAGGTGCTTCCTGGTGAGGCTTTCATGATGCAATCACCTTGCCTTGTTCATGGAATTCTGTGTGGTCTTCTACTTATCACCCCTCCTAGTGCTTTCCTCTGCAGAAAATCTGTGGACAAGGAAAAGATGGAATAGCTGCATAATGGCTTTGAATTAATAGCATTGGAGGCCCTCTGTACCATGAGACCTGGTGACCTATGCACCTGCTAAGTCTGCTGTTGAGGTGCTAATTGTACATCGGCAATGTCAAGGCCCCTGCTGCTTTCCCTTTTTAGGGTTCCTTATCTTTAAACTTGACTTTTTTAATCCTGCTCTTAAGCCCCCTCCCCCCAAAGAAGCTCACAGAGCAGCTTATAGATCAAAATAACACAAAAATTGGAATCTTGGTGTTATTTGATTGGTCTTACATAAGACTTCAGGTGTGATCATGTTTTCAAAAGCCCCCACCCACCCCAGTAAGAAAACATAAAACATGAATACTCTCTGCAAGTAGAAAACTAGCACAGCGGAGGCTATAAACTTTCTCCCAGGTGGGCAAGATTGTTACATACAGGGATTGTCTTCTTCTTCTTCTTCTTCATCATCATCATCATCATCATCATCATCATCTCTTTCTTGCTCGTGGCAGTTTTTTTCTAAACAGACATGACGGGCTTAGCCAAGTCATGCTGTCTTTTCCAGATTCAGCAATTTCCTGACAATTGAGCATGTTTTAATTATTACTGCTTTCTGGATGTTGGTGTGGATGTATTTTGGTAGGCCCAGTTTCTGAAGGTTTTCTGTATAGTTTTTTGATGTGACTAATGGTATAATTGTGACCTTTTCCTGTTGCCATAGTTCTTTGACTTCCATGGCCAGTGGTGTATATTTTTCTATTCTTTTTCTACAACATTTTTGTCATTAGGTATTGCTATGTCAATGAGGTACGTGTGTTTTTCTTTTTTATCTATGACCACTATGTCTCGTTGGTTGCAAGGTCTTGTCTTATCCATATGAATTGTTCTGTCCCAGTATATTTTATGATCTGCATTTTCCGAGATTGTTTCAGGTGAGTATGTATAGTATGGTGCAGGTTGTTTGATGAGGTTGAATTTGATGGCCAGTTGTAGGTGAATCAATTTTGCAGCTGTTTTGTCTGTCCGTATAGTCCATTCCTGCCAGAATTTTGCAATAATGATGATGATGATGATGGTGAGATGCATGACACACACACACCACCTGCAATCTGAAGTGGTGCAACCCATTCTACCACTTTAGTTTTACTGCACTGTTCTGCTTAATGTGCAGAATGGACCGGGGTCCAACATGGAATATTTGCTGCACCAAAGCACTGCTTCCCAGTGACTCCAGCCCAATGGCTTGCATCTGGCAGAAGGCTTATGCAGCAGAGTGCCTCCAACAAAGCCGCAGCTGCATCGTCTCAGCTCTAGATTAAACTCTGACGATACTTCTGCAAATTTTTTTTTTGTTTCCATCTTCCTCTTCCTCTGCTGTAGAGCATCGCCAGGTGCAAGGCAGTTAAGGGTAGCGACGGGGATGCAGGTTGTGGCTGTTAAAAGGCACATACTGCTGAATCCATTCACAGGGCCGCAACTACTGGAGCAGCGGCCGCGGTGGCAACCGCTGCGAGGCAATCGTGTCTCTAGCAATGAGTCACGATTATTCTGTGCCAAAGCTCTGAGCCGTGGATCATGCCCCATGCTCCTGGCCCTGCGGCCCATCGCTTTGCATTGTGAATGGTGCCTGCTGCTAAGAACGTAAGAGTCATGCTGGATCAGACCAAGGTACATCTAGTGCAGAATTCTGCTCACACGGTGGCCAACCAGCTGCCCACCGGAAACCTACAAGCAGGACATGAGTGCAATAGCACCCTCCTGCCCACATTCTCCAGCAACTGTTGTATATGCTGCCTCTGATACTGGAGGTAGCATAAAGTCATCAGGACTAGTAGCCATTGACAGCCTTCTCCTCCAGGAATTTGTCCAATCCTCTTTTAAAGCCATCCAAAGTGGTGGTCATCACTACATCTTGTAGTAGTGAATTCCGTGGTTTAACTATGCACTGTCCTTCCTTTTATCTGTCCTGAATCTCCTACCAAACAGCTTCCTGGGATGACCCTGGGTTCTAGTATTATGAGAGAAGGAGAAAAACGTCTCTCTGTCCACATTCTCTACACCACACAACATTTTGTACACCTCTATTATACCTCCCCTTACTTGTCGTTTTTCCAAGCTAAACAATCCCAGCTGGTCTAACCTTCCCTCATAGGGGAGACGCTCCAGCCCCTTGATTGTTTTAGTTGTCCTTTTCTGCACTTTTCCCAGCTCTACAATATTCTTTTTAGGTGACCAGAGTTGTGCATAGTATTCTAAGTGTGGTTACATCATAGATTTGTATAAGAGCAGTATGATATTGGCAGTTTTATTCTCAATTCCTTTCCTAATTATACCTGACATGGAGTTTGCTTTCTTCACTGCAGCCACACACTGGCTCAATTCGGACGACACAATAAACAACTGGTGTGGGGGAAACGATCGTCAGTTGTATTGATTATCGTGCGGTCCGAATGCTGCCATAGTCAACTCAGCACTGATCCTAATCCACCCCACAGTTGATTATTTATTACTAGGGGTGTGCACGGACCCCCCGGATCGGATCGGGACCCGGATCGGGACCTCCAATTTTGTCCCGGACCGGTTCGGACAAAATCGGAGGCCCCCCGGACCGGATCGAGTCCGATCCCGACCCAAAAATCGTACATTTTTGGATCGGCCGCCATTTTTTTCCCCATAGACTTGCATTGCAATGCAAGTCTATGAGGAAAAAATGGCGGCGGGTGGGTAAGGGGGGGCCTAACTCCCTCCCCCCCCCGGGGCCATCCGCTGTGGACGGCCCCAGCAGGTAAACCCCCTCCCCCGCGCTCCCTACCCCCCCTGGGGCCGCCCGCTTCCATCCGCTGGCGCCCGCGGGCGCCAGCGGATAGAAGCGGACGGCTCCGGGGGGGGGGGTAAGCCCCCTTCCCCGCCACTGCTTACCTTCTCGGCCCGTCCGCTCCCGTCCGGCGCCGGCGGCTACTACCAGCGGGCTCCGCGGCCTACTCTCGAGTAGCGCGCCGGGTGATAACATCACCCGGCGCGCCACCCTGGAGCAGGCCGCGGAGCCTGCTGGGAGTAGTAGGCGCCGGCGCCGGACGGGAGCCGCCGGGCCGGGCAGGTAAGGGCCCCCCTCCCCCCTCCCCCCTCCGCGCGCCCCCTCCTCCCCTCCACGCACCCCCTCCTTACCTTCCCTGCCCGGCGGCTCCCGGCCGGCGCCGGCGCCGGCGCCTACTACTTCCAGCAGGCTCCGCGGCCTGCTCTAGAGTAGCGCGCCAGGTGATGACATCACCCGGCGCGCCACCCTAGAGCAGGCCGCGGAGCCTGCTGGGAGTAGTAGGCGCCGGCGCCGGACGGGAGCCGCCGGGCCGGGCAGGTAAGGGCCCCCCTCCCCCCTCCCCCCTCCGCGCGCCCCCTCCTCCCCTCCACGCACCCCCTCCTTACCTTCCCTGCCCGGCGGCTCCCGGCCGGCGCCGGCGCCGCGCCTACTACTTCCAGCAGGCTCCGCGGCCTGCTCTAGAGTAGCGCGCCGGGTGATGACATCACCCGGCGCGCCACCCTAGAGCAGGCCGCGGAGCCTGCTGGGAGTAGTAGGCGCCGGCGCCGGACGGGAGCCGCCGGGCTGGGAAGGTAAGGGCCCCCCTCCCCCCTCCGCGCGCCCCCTCCTCCCCTCCACGCACCCCCTCCTTACCTTCCCGGCCCGGCGGCTCCCGGCCGGCGCCGGCGCCTACTACTACCAGCAGGCTCCGCGGCCTGCTCTAGAGTAGCGCGCCGGGTGATGACATCACCCGGCGCGCCACCCTAGAGCAGGCCGCGGAGCCTGCTAGTAGTAGTAGGCGCCGGCGCCGGACGGGAGCCACCGGGCCGAGAAGGTAAGCGCCCCCCTCCTCCCCCCCCCGCTGTCCACTTTCATCGGCGGGCGCCCGCTGGCGCCCGCCAATGGAAGCGGCGGTGGGCGCCAGTGGGCGCCCGCCGATCCGCCGATCCGCCGAACCGGTTCGGAGCTTTTTCGGACCGGTTCGGATTGGATCGGCCGATCCAGCTGCGGGATCGGAAATCGGATAATTTATCCGATTTCCCACTGGACCGGACTCGGATCGTGGATCGGGTCCGATCCAGTGCACATCCCTATTTATTACCATGTTGTGTGGGGAGTACCCCCTAGTTGAACAACTGTAAAGTTGATTATTACCCCACCATTGACTATCGTGTCGTCCGAATTGAGCCACTGAGTTGGCATTTTCATTGAGCTGTCCACCACAACCCCGAGATCTCTTTCTTGAGCAGGATCTACACTACTGCTTTAAAATGGTTTATAACAGTAGTGACAACTGTTGGGTCCTAGGACATACTCCATATACAGTTTTCAAACCGTTTTCAAAGTGTCGTATCCTGCTAGGTGTAGATCTGGCCTTGGTCAGTCACTGCTAGCCCAGATCTCATTGGCTTGCACTCGAAGTTGGGATTTTTTGCCCCAGCGTATCACTTTACAGTTGCTTATGTTGAACCACATTTGCCATTTGGATACCCATTCTCCCAGTTTGGAGAAATCCTTTTGGTGCTCCTCACAACCCCTTTTCATTTTCAACCACCCTAAATAATTGGGTGTCATCAGCAAACTTGGCCACTTCACTGCTCACTTCGAATTCCAGATCATTCGTGAACACACCGTCTGGGTGCATCTGAGCTCTGTTTCATGTTTCTGGTGGTAATGCTCCTCTTTGCATGCTGCAGGAAGGTGGACAGACATGTAGCCCCCACCCCCACACCCCATCATGTGGATGAGTTGAGCACTCCATCCTGATCCCCGACAGTATGGAGGTCAACTCTGTCAATGGGTTGGATCCAGATTCAGTCATACTGACTAAAGCCCCATGATTTCAATCAGTAACGCCAGCCCAACCTACCTCACAGGGTTGTTGTTGTTGTGAGGATACAATGGAGAGGAGGAGGACTATGTACGCCACCTTGGGTTCCTTAAGGAGGAAAAAAGGCAGGATATAAATGTAAGAAATAAAAGGAAATAATAAAATAAGAAATAGTGGTGCATTTTGAAGTGCAAGCGTTTAACATGGCAGTTCCTGTAAGCCCAAGGAGAGGCCAAAAATGCAGGCAACTGGGTGGATCCATATCAGCAAACCAGTTCTAGAATTTATCATCTCCACCAGGAGCAGGTCTCAGGTCAAGTTAATGGGTCTAAATCACCCATTCAAGACCCACGACCCAAGCTATCCCACGATTCCTCATGTTACCATTGAGAACAAAATATCGTGGCTGGGAAAATTCATTTCCCTTTACCTACTGTTGTGTATTGCTAAGCTCAGAGGGAATGGAATCAACGCTCTACATTGCAATATTGGCCCAGTTTGCATGGAATAACAATGCAGGGTGTGTGTGTTTTTAAAACCCTGAGTTGTTGCAATTGTTGCTGCCTGCTGGTACATGCTGTCCAATCACTTTGTAGAAGAAATATAGGAATCTAAAGAGGACCCCCCACCCAATAGCCCAGTGAGTACTAAACAGGCTCAGTAGCCACAGAATACTGGCCAACTATTAAAGGGGGGAGACAGAAAATCATGGGAAGGGTGTAATGGAATATCCTGGAAGAGGGAGTGGCTGGCTGGGTGGAACCCTGAACAGGAACACTCTACACTGCAATATCGATCCATTTTGTATGTAACAACAATGCAGGGTGTTTTTTAAACCTTGGATTGTTGCAACTGCAGCAGCCTGCTGGTACATGTTGTCCGATCACTCTGCAGTGGGAACAGGGAAATAACACAGGGACGCTCTTTCCTTGGGGCATTTAGCATGACCTGCGTACTGGGAAGCCTGACTTGTCAGAGGACAAACAAGCCGGAGTTAGAAGGCAGGGCTTTACTACCTACAACATGGCTACCTACTAAATTTGGGCTATAGTCTATGAAAGTTTATGCCATCATCAATTGGTTAGGCCCTTTCCACACCAGGCGATTTACCTGGGATAGCCCCTGGGTGTAGAGGGAGGAAGGAAGGAAGGAAGGAAGGAAGGAAGGAAGGAAGGAAGGAAGGAAGGAAGGGCAATCCTAATACACACCATCGGAGCACAGGGAGCAGCCAGGGTCCATCCCAGGCAAACTGCCTGATGCAGAAAGGGCCTTAGTCTTTAACTAACGATGTTCATCATGGCAGTCCCCACAGCCCAAAATTGCATGCAGCGGTATTGATCCATATGATCAAACCAGTTCTAGCACTTCTCAACTTCAGTAGGAGCAGGTCTTTTGTAGAGCTAATGGGTCTCCATTACCCGTTCAAGACAAAGGCTACCCCAGAATGCTTTGCAGTAGAACAAGGAACAATATTGTTTTTCTGGGAAAACCCAATTTCCCTCAGGTACTGTGAGGATTGCAACTAAGCTCAGAGGGAATGGAATTCTGAGGGGGGTGGCAGATGCCATTATCCCTGCTAATAATAATTTAAAAAATGCTGGCATCCATCCCTGCAATCTCTGCCTCCACTATACCACTGGTCATCATTTCAAGTGTCATCAGTAATGGCTGGTGCCCACTGGGGCTGGTAGGGCAGAGAACAGGGCTGATGTTCAATATTTTATTGAGATTGACAGAGGAGGACAGGAGAAAACCAAATATGGCACTTGGTAGCTGCACATGTACCTGGTTTTGTGTGTGGACCTCTCTGTCACAAGGACAGGTGGAGGGGCACTGCCCCACTTGCCTCCAATAAAGAACCACTTCTGAGGTTCATTGATCCAGATCCAACCCATCAGCTAGAAGTCTTGATGGCTATATGGTATCTCTATGTTCAGAAACTCTATGCCTCCAGATTAGGCCCAGCCCTGCAATTAGGCAGAGTGAGGTGACTGCCTCAGGTGGCAGATGCTGGGGGCTGCAGTAGCAGTCTCCTAACTGTTCCACATGAATTCTCCTGCTGTTCGCCTCTCTTGGAGGACATAGAGCTGTATGTCATACAACTTGACCTAACCCCATTGAACTACCCTGGTGCCCTCAGGTGTTGAAGAAAGATTCAACTGCAGTCCAAGCAGTCAATGTTGAAGAAAGACTCAACTGTAGTCCAACCAGTCAGCTGTGAAGAAAGATTCAACTGTATTCCAACCAGTCAGCATTGAAGAAAGATTCAGCTGTAGTCCAACCAGTCAGTGTTGAAGAAAGATTCAGCTGTAGTCCAACCAGTCGGCGTTGAAGAAAGATTCAACTGTAGTCCAACCAGTCAGCGTTGAAGAAAGATTCAACTGTAGTCCAACCAGTCAGTGTTGAAGAAAGATTCAGCTGTAGTCCATCCTGTCTGGAGGGCACCAGGTTGGGGAAGGCTGAAACACGGCTCTTGGGAATTGGACCTACCTTCCAAGAGGGAGAGGGAGAACAACAATACATATATGCATGCTGGCACAGATTACCTCCACCTGCCACCTGTTTTTGGGTGGATGGAAAACCTTGTTTCAGGAAGGAAATGGTGTCACAGAGGTTACCATCATCTTTGCCTTGGGGCAGTTCATAAGAAGCTGCACCAGAGGCCTGATGATGGCAGTGGAAAGGCTGATGAAACCCAAGAGGGGATGGGGTTTGAGCACCTTGAAAGGTGGTTTGGAAGAGGGCAAATGTTTGGGGCAAGTGTCAATGCTGACAACAGGGGTGGGGGTTCCTGTAGTTCTGATTTGGTCCATTCATGCATGATGGGACATGAAGGAAGCAGCCCCCTTTCTATTATATTATTATTATTATTATTATTATTATTATTATTATTATTTGCATTTGCATTTGCATACCGCCCCATAGCCAAAGCTCTCTGGGCGGTTTACATAAACACTTAAAAACAATATACAAAAATTAAAACTGCAAAAAACATACAATATACACATACATTTAAAACCACAATGATATACATTTCTTTTAAACGAACAAATAATTTGAACCTCCATATGCAGAAGCAGTGTACCTTTGAACACTAGTTGCTTGAGGACAATTAGGGAATCTGTTTCCCAAGGTCCACTTATTTTTTCCAGAGTGTTCATTCGTTTTCTTCTTAGCTTAAGTGTCATCCAGGCAGTAATTTCCGAAAGGGGTTGCATCTAGGGAGAGAAAGGTTAATTCTCCCTTCCCCACATGCTGCAACACCCTCCCATCCCTCCTTGCATAGCAATTAAGCCAAGGGGGGATCTTTGGGGGATGGCCTGCGAAACTGAAACAAATTATAGCCATTATTTCTGTATTTGCATATATAGGCATACATCAACATATGCAAATTTTATGCAGATTTGTGTCCTATCGGCTTGGTCCCCGAGTCTTTTAAGTGCCTAACAATATCCCCTGCTGACTAGGCTACTGGTTGGTAACAGAATCGTGGAGCAGATGGTCTTATCCGGCAGAACTCTTCTTATGCCATTCACATGATAGATCGGATCCTGATTTAGTCATCCTTACAGTCAATTCATTGAAATCAATGGGACTTCAGTTAGTCATTGATGTCAGTGGGTCTTCTCTATGACTAAATCGGGATCTAACCCCCTGTCGTGATCTTGAAGTGCATCAGGGGTCAAAGGCCCGTGGTTACTTAACCGCACCAGAATCACTTCTGGGCTATGGGGCCATTACATATGTCACTTGCATAATTATTCCGCTTGGAGCAAGCATCTGCAATTTCTCCAACCCAAATAGATGAGTCAAACGATTTTGGAAAAATGTTTGGTCTTGGATGTTAGTGAGTCCCCATAAAATGCAGAGCATCATTAAATTTTCTGTTTATGCCCAAAACAAGAGCAAAGGAATTCCAACCTCAAATTAAAAACTTATGGGCGCAATCCATTGGGATGCTGTCTGTCTAAGCTGCATGGAAGTGAATAAGAATGGTAAAAGATCATGGTATAAGCTGGAAGTCATGAGAATGGGCTAGGGCTAAAAGGCTATCAAGCATCCATCTTTTCCTCCAAGAATGTCAAGGCTAGGCTGACCATCTGAAAAGGAGGACAGGGCTCACGTAACTTTAACAGTTGTAGAGAAAAGGGGATTTCAGCCAGTGTCATTTGTATGCAATTAGTTCCTGGTGAAATTCCCTCTTCATCACAACAGTTAAAGTTGCAGGGGCCCTGGTTTCTTTTGTATATGGTCACTCTGGTATAGTGCCTGCAACTTTAACTGTTGTGATGAAGAGGGAATATCACCAGGAACTAATTGCATACAAATGACACTGGCTGAAATTCCCTTTTCACTACAACTGTTAAAGTTATATGAGCCCTGTCCTCCTTTTCATATGGTCAGCCTACTCAAGGCAGAAAATTTGGTTTCCCCTCTCCCCATTTTTATTCTTACATCTCTGTTAGGTAGGCTACACTGAGTCACTGATTGTCCCCAAATCACCCAGTGAGCATCATGTATGACTGGGGATTTGAACCTGGATTTCTCCAGTCTTAGTCTAAACATTGGGGCTCTTTGCATGACATGACAGCCAAGCTTGGTTTTTCTAATGCTGGTGCATGCAGCCACCATTTTGAATATGCAATCCCTGCTCAGGGTTTGTTGCAATGTGTGAACCCAGCAATGTGTTAACCCAGTTAAACAACGCTTGCATTACCCTTGGTCTGTTTTAAATAACCCAGGATGAGCTGCAGCATGCCATTCAAGCTCATGGTCTATTTTAACGAACTGTGGTGTGTCATCCAGAATCACTCATTGACCTGGTTCATGCATAACACTAACTCATGGTTTACTTAATCCAGGTTTATTGAATTCTTGGTTGTCATAATGTGCAAACTCAGCCACAGTTTGTTAACCACGAACAATCGTTGTGAACTCTGGGTTGTTCAAACCATGCCTTGTTGTTTCTTGTGAACCCAGAACCACAGGTTGTTCATGCATTATTTCACCAGGCTACAGAGGTGGTGTACAAGAGCAGTAAAACAAACAAACAAACAAACAAACAAAAAACCAGCCACTCTACAAGCTAGTACTACAGCATCACAAAGGCATTTGGGATACAGAGCAGGAGTGTGAGAAGGGGGAGAGAAACTAACAACCGAGGGATTGAGTGAACAAACTGCAGTGTGTTCAATCGTCTGTCAGACAAATCCTGGGTAGGGCAACAAACCATGGTTTAGCATTCTGTGCAAACCAGGTCATTCTCAGCAACAATTGCACTGTGAATTACCACTGTTAGTAATGTGATTGTCACTGTCAGGACATTCTGCATTTCCTTGATCTCACTGTTTACAATTCCCAGCCCACAATACACCTGAAACTTTCCATAATAGTTCATGCATCAGAGCAAGAGGGCTACAATCCATGGAAGCACATGCCAGAATATATTTGTTAAACTTTCTCAGAACACTTGAAGCCTCCCCTCAGATCTGTTCTGGACATCTTAAGCCTCTTCAGCACAAGCTGCGGCAGGAAACCAATGTGTAGCATGCACATGAGAGTGGAAAAATAGTTTTTAAGATGGTTTGTGCCTTCTATCTAAAAATAAAAGTAGGTTATTAGAAGCTGATAAAGAATAAGATAAAGCTGCCACATTCTACAACTGGAGCTGCAAGATATGCAAAAAGCTAGCATTCGAGCAAATGTCATGGGCTTAAGTCTCTGTGTGCGTGAGTGTGTGCATGCATGCGTGTAAGCCCTGAAGCATACCTTGCTCCCTGATTGTTTGGACCTAGCATGTTTCCAACTCTTTTGCATGTTCATATCTGTGAGGTTATCCTCGACCACTTGCTGCTGCTGTTCCTATCTCACCTTTACTATTTTGGCCTCAATGCCCCACAGCCCAGCAACCTGGCCTCCAGATAACTTCTTTGTTCCGCTGCCACCAGTACCTTCTCAGATACACCCACAGACCACACCAGAAGATGGAATGAACAAGAATTTATTAATAAGAAATTGTGTGTCAACAAGCGTAATGGTTACTTCAGTTCAATTGCGTATCGGTTACGAAGTTTCAATGCTTATTGGTTTTAGTCAGAACTCTTATGCTTTAACAAACTGTTCCTTATTTAATCTATGCTCTAAAATCTTATCTCAGTCTTTCAATCAAACGCTTTGGCTGGAATGTTGATTACAGGGTCATAGTTCAGTGTGACAGAGCACCTGCTTTGCATGCAGAAGGTCCCAGGTTCGATCCCCGTTATCTCCAGGTAGGGTAAGGAAAGAATCCAGCCTGAAACTCTGGACAGCCATTGCTGCCAGTCAGTGTCGACAATACTGGGCTAGATGGACCAAGGTTCTGACTCAGGCCCTTTCCACACCAGGCCTGTGGCCTGGGATGGCCCCCGGCTGCTCCCTGTGAGTCCAAATGACGCACAGGAAGTCCCTGGATGGGGGTGGGGGTGGGGACTGGATTTTTCCAGGTTAACAGAAACCAGAAAAATCCCAAATTTCCACGGTCCCAGGAAGTTCCCAGGACCGCGGAAGATGTGGCCACCCGCCCTGGTGCTGGGTGCGAGTTAGCACGGCAGCCCCGATGGCCACAGAGGCTTCATGGCCACTAGGAGAGGGGGGAATAGCAAAATCGCCATCCCCAGGATGGCAGGGGGAGGGGCCCCAATCATGCACGGGGGGTTGGGTTATTTTACTTACCTT
The DNA here is from genome assembly GCA_029215795.1 of Anniella stebbinsi. NCBI lineage: Eukaryota > Metazoa > Chordata > Lepidosauria > Squamata > Anniellidae > Anniella > Anniella stebbinsi. Next base: position 81,648,528 of record JARDYH010000007.1, read on the forward strand.
TTCCTTGAAGCACAGGAGCGCTCTTCCTGGTTAAAAAAACCAAAAACCAAATGGCAGGTGTGACATCCAACAAACTGGGATGTCGCACCCATGATGTGTTTTGACAGCGCTAATCCCGGAAGCGGGTACTTCCAGGATTGCCCACGCTGTGCCCACCACACCCTGTGGTGTAGAAAGGGACCCAGTATAAGACAGCTTCCTGTGTTCCTATTGATTTGATGATTTATATACCTGGCCTTTCAGTCAAATGATTCTCAAGGAGGCTGATGAGCAACAGTTTATAACTAATGCAAAACTTTCAAACTTCACAGAGGCAGGTCTTCTCCTTGCTGTGACGTTTTTCATGGGAGGCAGGGGAGGCCCCCTCTCAGTGGCCATTGGCTAGGCTGACCATATGAACAGGAGGACAGGGCTCATGTAACTTTAAGAGAAAAGGGAATTTCAGCCAGCATCATTTGTATGCAATTAGTACATAATTAAAGTTGCAGGCACTATACTAGAGTGACCAGATACAAAAGAGGGCAGGGCCCCTACAGCTTTAACTGTTGTAATGACGAGGGAATTTCACCAGGAACTAATTGCATACAAATGACACTAGCTGAAATTCCCCTTTCTCTACAACTGTTAAAGTTACATGAGCCCTGACCTCCTTTTCATATGGTCAGCCTACCATTGGCTGTTATAGGCACAAGCCAGAGTCTACTTCCCTTCACCTCTGCTGTCCCCGGGGCAACTTACACTTGCTCCTTGAGAGACCGGCTGCAGGAGAAAGGGGAGAATCCATCTCACATGCCTCCACAATGGTGCACATGGAGCAAACACAGGGAGGCCGTACAGCTGTCTTTCCCACAGGATGCCCTGCAGGAGTGTTGGACATGGGCATACTGGGAGTTGAAGTCCAATACCTTTGGAGGGCAATGGGTTGGGGCATGCTGTCATAGAACTACCCTATTGTTATCATCTTCATTCTAATGTCGGGTCCTCCTGAATGTCAATGCAGGTGTGTTTTTGTGTTCTGAAACAGCAAAACATGAACAGGGATCAGTCAGCTGGATCTAGTTCATGGGCTAACTCTCGAACAGAAATGCCCTGTTGCTTGGGCAATCAGCTCTCCTCTTTCTAAAAGATGCCCCCTTGTTCTCCAAAGCCCTGCGATGAATTCAAGAAGGAGAAAACAGCAACCAAGGTCATGACCGTGATCCAGCATAGTGTTAGGCACATCTATGGCTGTGAAATCAATGGTGCTTAAGTATCCTCATGCCTGTGGCCGATTGTGGCAGATATTATCAAAGGTTACAAAAGACAAAACACAAAAACAGCATCCCCAAAATAGGATGACATCTGTATTCATAGACAGATGAGTGGGAGAAGGGCTATTGCACTCATGTCTTATTTGTGAGCTTCCTACAGGCAGGTGGTTGGCCACTGGGTGAACAGAACACTGGGCTGCATGGACCCTTGCTCTGATCCAACATGGCTCTTCTTATGTTCTTAAAGGTTTAGGCCTCACTGACAGATCTTTGCTTGGTTAAAGCCACTGAGTTGGATCCAGACTTAGTCATACCCAGAGTGGATCCACTGATTACCTGAAGACCCACTGATTTTACTAGGTCTGCTCTAAGTATGACTAAATCTGGATACATCTCACTGATTACTATGGGTTTCATCATGAAGAGGTTTATAATGAATGCTCAAGCTATAATGATGACGTTGCAAATTTGGTAGCCACAAACCAAGCAGGCTGCCTGGGTTGACTTAAATCTACTCAGATAAGTAGACTTAAGATGGTGCTGACTATTTATGCACAGGGCATCTTAAAAGGAGCTGTTATCTTTGGGATTAGTTTAGAAGAACCACAGAAAATATGATTGAGTATTTAAGTGGTAGGCTGAAGTCCAAGGGTAAGCAGCCTGCTGCCCTCCAAACACTTGACTACAACTCCTATTATCCCCAGGCAGCATTATAGGAGTTGTAGTTGAAAACATCTGGCAGGCATCAGGTTATCTACCCTTGCTGTGGTCCTACAAAGAGGGTTTAATGCCTCTTCTCACCAAGTCTTGAAGTGTTGTTTTTAGCTGTTAATTCATGGGATCAAGGCCAGACTATCTAGCAAAGCCTTAGCTTAATTAAAGTGTCTGAGTTACATCCAAGAGTTGTGTATTAGAGTTTCTCAGGTCTTACAGAGACTATCAGAGGGGGTTGACTCTTATTTGGGAACTCTGGTATAATTTATCATAAGTTTCTTAATTAGTGGGACTAGTTAAAAATGAGTGGGAAGAGTGCTACACATATGTGCCAAATTTGAGATCGATCCCTCCAACCCTCGATTTTATATGAATTTATTAAAGATTGTTTCAGTTCTGACAGATCAGAATGACAGCTCACTACGTGAATTCATTCAGACCTGTCAGAATGGAAATGATCTTTTAAAAATTCATATAAAATCGAGGGTTGGAGGGATCGGTCTCAAATGTCATACACATACTTAGGCATACCACATAAGCACTGTGACCAAGTTTCAAGCCTCTGACTTTTAAAATACATAAGTTATAGGCATTTTTTCCTTTAAAAATAGGGCTGCAAAAAATATCGTTTTTTCACGGTAATTATCGTGAAGACGATACGGTTCACCTACGATATGAATGAAGATGATAATTTTTTTGGTCTGAAATGACTATAACAATAAACGCTGATATTTTTTGGCGTGCACACCCGTACTCCATATACAGTTTTCAAACCGTTTTCAAAGTGTCATCTCCTGCTTGGTGTAGATCTGGATGACTTAGCTTTATTTAAAGGTGAATCAGGTGACATTGACCACTTCAGAAGACATGGCATTTAAGATTAGAAGTTATAAATCAGTTAAACTCGAGAGCTAACAGCCCATGGCTTAGATGAAGGAAAAGTTCAGAAGCAGGTACATCAGAATTTTCAGAGTCTTAACTCTTAGAACAACACTGGGGGCTCAAAGCACTTAGAGAGCCATGTTCATGATACCTGATACTTTCCTATATTAGGTTTCTTTAAACCAGACTTGGACCAGCCAATTCTTCAAATAGAGTACACTTTCAAAAAGAAGCCTATCCGCCCAACTTCAGTCCCTTTCTTGCTGCAGCCACTGTGTGCTCAACTACCTTGATTGGGCAACAACCAAGCTGTTTGTAAACCAGTCCTCATAAAGTACAGTTGACAGTTGGGAGAAGGCATCATTCAGAGGTTGGATCTGTGGGAGGGATACAGGTGCACATTTATTAATTCCTCCCTCAGGATATTAGTCACTCACTCTAGACTTTTTTTTTTTTTTTTTTACAAAAATGCAGTTGAAATGACAGTCCGAAGGAGAGCAGGATTCGCTAGTTACAATGCTAAGAAAACTCTTGCAAATAGGCCTGCTGCTAAGTCTTCAATCAATGTTTTGTTTTTTTGGGTTTTTTGTTTTTTAAAAAAGGCTGAACCAAGAATTTATTTATTTATTTATTTAATGTGTATGTACATTCAACTTTAAAAACAAAACAAAACAGTGATACACAAAGTGGCTTACATAGGCTGACCATATGAAAAGGATGACAGGGCTCATGTAACTTTAACAGTTGTAGAGAAAAGGAAATTTCAGCCAGTGTCATTTGTATGCAATTAGTTCCTGGTGAAATCCCCTCTGCATCACAACAGTTGCCTTCTTTTGTATATGGTCACTCTAGTATAGTGCCTGCAACTTTAACTGTTGTGATGAAGAGAGAATATCACCAGGAACTAATTGCATACAAATGACACTGGCTGAAATCCCCTTTTCTCTACAACTGTTAAAGTTACATGAGCCCTGACCTGGATTTATCTGGTCAGCCTAGCATGGTGAAGTTGCCGGCTCTTGATGCAGCGGCTGCTGGTCCCCAAGAGGATATTGTAGGAGGGACGGAGGGAGGATGCCGCTGCTGCCGGTGCTGACACTCAGTCAGTTACTTGCTTCTGAGTCACCAATAGGCCAGCACCTGTGTGTGACCTCAGGCGAGGAGCTGGAAATAGACTCGCAGAGGCTAACAGGCAAACACCTGCAGGGCCCTTTTTCCCCCCCTATTCTTTTCTTCTCACTTTGCTGACACCTAAACCAATTAAAGAAAAAAAAATTGAGACCAGCTTTCCTTTCATTTGTAGCAAAAGCTGTCTCCTCTCCTTGACCTTGTTCACCCGGCTGTGCTCACCGGGTACAGTCACAGAGATCTGAGCCTGCATAGACACAGACATCATGTGCATGAATATATGGTCGGAATCATGTGCCATGGATACCCTATCCATGCTCGCTGCACCACATTGGGATTCTGCCCTTCAAAGTGGCATATAGGCCACGATCTTGTTTTATCCTCACAATGATCCTGTGAGGTAGCTTTGCCTGAGAGCTAGTGAGTTTTGAGGTTCAACAGGAATTTGAACTCAGTTCTCTCTCCCTGGTCCGGGTCTCACAGTCTGCCCATGTAAACCCTGGTCTGCAATTAGTTTTGTGGGAAAGCCATTTTGAAGGAAGGTTGCAAGCCATGGTCCCAACAACCCCAACATCCTAGCAAGTCCCTTGATCATACCTCTGCTCCCTGAAAACACACACATACACCCTCTGAGTTGCCAACACAATGAACCAATTAGCATCTATCAGGGCCAGATTTGACCCTCCTAGGGCTGCCAGCTGCTGACCCTTTCATTACATCACCCTGAGTGGTTTGCAAAGTGTTTCTGCTCGTGTGTAATTGTGTTGCTTTATTCAAATAGGTGACGTATTTACTATTTATAAGCTTCTTGGGTTATAAACTCAAGGCAGGGGTGACAGTGAAGGAACATACAGTTCTTTGCCACTTTTCCTAGCTCTCTTATTTTTCTATATGTATGCATCTGTTTATCAGCTTTGTGATTTCAAGTTTGGGGGAAGATTTGTGCAAAGTACATGTAGGGGGCAGCTCTACATGGTCTGGATTTACATAAAGTTCTCCTCTCTCTCTCTCTCTCTCTCTCTCACACACACACACACACACACACTGGTAAAGGCACTATCATTGCACCTGTGTAAGAAACCTGAGTTTCTTGCACATATCTGAGTAGATATGCTATTTTTGCATTCCAAAATTCCATGTGAAACTTTGCATGTTGGGTTGTTCTCACAGTCAATGTGGTATGTTATTTTATTATTCCCATTTTAGGGATGGGGAATTCCGGGTGCAAGATGCAACTTTGCCCAAGGCCACCCCAACACACATTTACTGGAAAATAGATGCATGTACTCCTCTCCCAGTAGGATCTCATATTGCTTCCATGAATGTACGAAACCTCTGGAGTGCAAGGTGGTTGGGCCAGTGCTTGAATAGGGTAGGGTGGCCATGCATCCTATTTTACAGAGGGAAGTCCTCTATTTGAAGGTGTCCTCCATTTGAAGGATTGTCTACTCCCAGCCATGTAAAGAATTTTAAGAAGGGAGGGAAGAGTAGGGGACTTGAAGTTGTCCATCCACAGTTAGAACCTGGACAGCAGATTGTGCAAGTAGGCACACAGGTCAACTGGTTGCAATTTTCCCCACTATGGCATTTCTATTTCTAAATGTGCATATATACCTGTATATCAGCATAAGCAAATTTTATGCAAATCTGTGCCATATTTTGTGGTGATCCATAAAGGAGCCCCTTCATTGCAGTCTAAAAACAGTAGGTAGGATGGCTTACAAAAATGCTAAAGGGGGCAGGTCCCTTCTGTCACTCAATCACTGGCTCGGCTCACATGCAATGGGAAACCACTGTGGGTGAATTTCCCTGTGGGGCTTTTCGTCATGGCATCAGCCACCATTTTGAATATTTGGGGTGCGGTGGGAGGACGCCATAGCTTCTCGTTATGTGTGAAACTGGCAAGGGTAGGTTGTTGGGGTGGTTGACAAGCCAGCCACAACCCTAAAACAGCCCATGGGTTCTGGGTGTCTTGTCAACCACTCCAACAACTCACCCTCACCAGGTTCACATGTAATGACAAAAAAAATAAAAAATGGCGGCTACTGCCACCACCACCACCACAAAAGAACCCAGAGGGAAATTCACCCACGGTGGCTTCTTGTTACATGTGAACCAGGTCGTTGTGTGGACTGTTAGGCTTTTTTCAACTTTCACAGGTCAAACTGGTGTGGACAGAGAAGAAAATGACCACAGAGGATCCCAGGGGCTATTCACAGCAAGGCAATCTATGATCATCAGTGATTTCTTTATCTCAAGGATGAGGAACCTCTGGTCTACCAAATGTTGCTGTATTCCAATTCTCATCAGCCCCAGCCAACACAGACAATAGGACCATTTGACTTGACCTCAGTTGGGAAGTGGGCTCATAGGGGAAGAGACAGTCTTTCAGGTATGAAGGGGGGGACATTGTTAAAGAAGCATATGTTGTGGTAATTGTGTATACTCTTTGAAATCCAGACAATAAGAAAAGAGACCCTATGCTTGGGGTATTGAACTCCTTTCCACCCAAGGGCCAAATCCAATTCTGGAGCAGCTCTCATGGGGCGCATTCCAGTGGTGGATATGGCCAAAGGCAAAAGAGGAGGGCCCAAAATACGTTGGCTGGAATATTTTAGCTTGAAACTCTCACTGCCAGTAACTTAGGGTGACCATATGGAAAGGACGACTGGGCTCCTGTATCTTTAACAGTTGAACAGAAAAGGGAATTTCAGCAGGTGTCATTTGTATGCATGCAGCACCTGCCCTCTTTTGTATCTGGTCACTCTAGTATAGCTCCTGCAGCTTTAACTGTTGTCGTGAAGAGGGAATTTCAGCAGGTGCTGCATGCATACAAATGACACCTGCTGAAATTCCCTTTTCTATATAACTGTTAAAGATACAGGAGCCCTGTCCTCCTTTCCATATGGTCACCCTACAGTAACTACGCCTTAGGAGAGGCACATCAACCTTTTATTTATTATTTTATTTCTGTTACGGTACATTTAAACTGTCCAAGAACTGAAGTTCTTTGGATGGTGTACAATACATTAGAAACATAAGAGACAAACCAAGGAGTGTGCTATGTGATAGTTATAGAAAAGGTATTCAATTTTTTTGTATTGAAACCAGTTTTCGATCTAATAGCATTCTGGGGAAGGTTGATATAAGTTGCAGGAAGCGCCTTTTGTGTTCCTGCTGGGATAAGTTACCCCTTGGCTTTAGGTAGATAATAAATACCAAGTTTTGTTTCATTAGTTGCAGGTTCCAGACTGTTTCCCCCTGGATGTAGTACGAGGGAGGTACTGTCTTTGTCAACCCTACTAGTGGAGGTGCTATTTTTCCTTCAAGGGCAGCTAATGACCATGGGTTCTGTATTTCGCGTGAGTTTTCAATATTGGTCCCTTCGCTATCGTTAGTAGGCTTTAGTGTCTTCTTGGCAGTGACATCAACCTGATTGGCCGTCGTCTTCCTTGAGATCTCTGACTGTGTATCCTGTTATAAGAGACAAACATGAAAATAAAGAATACAAATATTGCGGAATAAAACTGAGATAAACCCGTTTAGATTAGGGTGGGAGAATTTGCACAAGATCCGAGAAACTGCCAAAAGATAGATGATCGGGGCAGTGAGGCCATATGGGGAACTTTGGAAGGCCGGATCACGACCCCACATGGGCCACATTTGGCCCACAGACGTGCAGTTCAACACCCACACACTCTATCCTGCATCATAAACCTTGCATTGCTCGTGAACCTAGCCAAACTCAATGGCGTTCAGCGGCTCCGACATCAGTGGGGCGGTGAATCCGCTCCGGGTTTCAGCCAGAACCAGTCAGAACTCTAAAGGAACTATCTGCTCCTTTAAAGTTCTGACTGGTTCTGGCTAAAACCCGGAGCAGATTTCCCACCCCACTGACATCGGAGCCACCGCCCCTGCCCCACTGCATTCCCTCGTGCGTGGAATGGCATCTCCCATTCAGGGGGATATAAATACATGTGCCCATGCTGCGTTGGAACTGCAGGTCAGAGAGATGGTGAAAAAAGAGCCAAGGCTCATGGGGGGCGGGGGAAGGAGGGCTTTTTTTGTTTTGCGGTTTTCTGGGCTGGCCTAGCGCAGCGGTTTGGAGGAGTCCAGCTGTCCTTCGGGCAGGTCGTGAGAAAGAAGGCATGGGCCAGTATCCCTGTGCAGGAAACAGACCGCTCAGGAGGCAGAGGGACTGGGGCCAGAGGGGGAGGGGGGGAGCGCTGGTACCACATCCTTCAAGATGAGCACATGAGATAGCAGGGCTGCAGGAAGCAGCTGTCAGGGTGTCCCGGCAACGGACGCTGGGAAAATTGGCCACCAGCTGCTTACATTTGCTCCACACTCTCCTCTCCTCTCCCCCCACCCGGCCATCTCCTCCCTCTCCCTTGTATTTTCTTTAACCAGGAAGAGGGGGGGAACTAAGGGGGGAATCAAAACGATGTATCTATTTGCCTCCTTTTATCCATTCCCTGATGGGTCCATCTGCGCGTTAGCTGTACGGTTGGCCTTTTTCTTTGCTTTGCTTTTGGTACGGCGTGTCTTCCAATCCCAGTGCGGGCCTTGAAATGCAGGCGTACACCGCTGATGTTGTGAATCACCTCCATGGCACCAGCAATCTGCCGTGTTGAGCTTTTCACATCCTGCGCCTTCTGACACCTTGCGCCTCCGTCGTTTTGGGACGTCACCCACGTGGCCTCACACCGTTCGGTTAATAAAAAGCCAGTTTGCGCCATGAGCTGTCTCCTGTTCGTTTCCTTACCACCGCTCTGACGCTGGGTGATCAGCCCCAAAGAGTCAGATTGAGGGCCGCGATGAATCACCGAAAAAAGGGGGCGCTGATTTGCACAAAATGTGTGTGTGCTGATTTATATGCACATTAAGAAATCATCATTATTCTCATTTAAACAGAAATACAGTACATCTCACCGTAATGTGTGAGACTGTGTGACCTCTGTGCCTACCTGTTCAGTCTGTTGTCCGGGTGGTCACTGTGGATGGCCAACAGTTCTTATGGTTCTTTATCTTTAAATTGGAATTGGATGGGACAGCCCTTCAAATAGAGGACACCTTCAAATAGAATCCTCTGTCCTTCTGTCAAACAGGGACTGTCCTTTGCAAAAGAGGACACCCTAGTTGAATCTGATCTTCTAAGTCAACTTTCCCCAACTTGGGGCCCTCCAGATCTTTTGGATGTCAACTGCTGGCTGGGATTGGTGGAAGTTGTAGTCCAAAAGATCTGGAGGGCAGCAATTTGGAAAAGACTGATCTACCCTCAAGAGCTCTTGGTCCGACCTTCGATATACTGTTAAAGAGATGGCTGACATTTGAAGTTGTTGTGTTCCTTCAGAATGAGGTGATAGAGCAAAGTTAGAGAATTCTGGACTGGACTGGGCCACTTTGACTGTTGCTAAAGGGGGGGCATATTCCTCTGAATGCTCCTCCCCCATGTAAAAACCTCCCTACATGTAGAAAATTACTACGTGAAGGAAATTACCAGGTTAAAGCTTTCTGTCTGATCTGTGCCAGCTCCAGGTTTTTGAGGGCCCCTGGGCAAGACCCTCTCAACAGGCCCCCTCCCTCCGTGAGTCTACCTTCTCTCCACCATTGACCTCAGCTGCTGTAGCTCCTCCTCTTCTTCTCATCATTGCCATCGCTTGCTTGCTTGACAGGCAGAGAGCCAGTGGGCAAGGAGGCCGTGACATCTCCTGCTCCTCCTTCTTACCACCACTGTTGTCTGGACCAGGGTGAGAGGCAGCTGAACAAGCAACTTGCAGTGGTGAAGAGGATGAGCAAGTCCAGGGAGCTCTTGTCAATGGGCCCCTGCTGGGGGGTGGGCCATTGACAGATGCCCAACCAAGCCTACCCTCGACACCAGCCCTGTACCTGCTGTGCTAGTTCACAATACACAAGGGAGGAGACAGAGAAGAATGATGGAGGTGGGAATGGGAGTAAATAGCCAAAGATTATGCATTTACTTCAAGTATGTATATATTTAGGCTTAGTTAGGCTGACCAGATAAAATCCAGGTCAGGGCTCATGTAACTTTAACAGTTTTAGAGAAATGGGAATTTCAGCCAGTGTCATTTGTATGCAATTAGTTCCTGGTGATATTCCCTCTTCATCACAACAGTTAAAGGTGCAGGCACTATACTAGAGTGGCCATATACAAAAGAAGGCAGGGCCCCTGCAACTTTAACTGTTGTGATGAAGAGGGAATTTCACCAGGAACTAATTGCATATAAATGACACTAGCTGAAATCCCCTTTTCTCTACAGCTGTTAAAGTTACATGAGCCCTGACCTGGATTTTATCTGGTCACCCTAGGCTTAGTTCTGAAATTATGAACATTTATGACTGTACTGAACAAACACACAGCGTGCCTACTAACAACAAGCTTTCACTTCTTGGATGTTCTGGGCACTTAGGATTTCATTTTAAGCTGCCCTTCTGCACACAGAAGATGTCTTCTCCTCCCAAAAGGGATGCCTTTACACTTCATACCATGTGAGTGAAAAGTGAAACTGAATCCAAAAATGTTGATTTGGTTGTACAACCTCTTGCACAAGCTGAAGCATGGGAGCTGCCGCAGTACTTACCTGTTATTATAGCACTGCATGAATTCGTAAGTGTACGGAAAGAAGCAAAGAGAAACCCACCAGTTTCATAATTGCTCCTTTTACCTTTAAGCAGGTATCATTTTTTTTAGTACAACATGCAAGTGGGTTGCTCAACAAAGATTTTGGATGATGCTCCTGGGTGATATAAAAGCTCTATTGCAGGGGTGCACAACCTGCAGAGCACAAGCTGTGTGTGGCCCCACAAGCCCTTAACTGCAGCTAGCCTTAGGGATGTCAAGAGAAATCCACAGTAGAATAAAATGAATTCAGGCTTCTATGCACCTCACCCACAGTTTCTGCAGAAGGCTGGCTTTTCTGAATTGTGTGGAATCCATAGACTCCCAGACCATTTTTAAAAACTTCTCGAAACTGTCATACAAAAATATGAATGTTCCTGGGAAGTATCCAAATCTATAAACATACATACACAATGTTTCTACATCTCTGATCTCTCTTCTGCCTCTCTTTGGCCTCTTCAGTGTAGTAATTTTGTGTGTGCGTCTGCACTAGTCATTGATTCTACGCTGAAGAAAAATATTCAAACTAAACATAATAAATAAATACATTTGGATATTTATACACTGTCCTTCATCAAAGGGCACATGCTTCCACCCATATGAGCCTACCTGCAATTTCCAATCATCTTCATAGGCCCCTGTTGAATGTCCCACCACCAAAACAAGGTTGGTTCATGGCCTTTTCTGTAGCAGGGCCTTTTCTGTAGCAGCACCTTGGCAGTGGAATTCCCTCCTGGGGGAGGTGTGGTTGGCTCTGTCCCAACCAAGTTTTAGATGGGCAATAAAAACTGCTCTGTTCCGCTAGGCCTCTGATGGATTTTAATATTGTTCTGGCTTATTTTAAGGAATGTTTTGTTGGAGTTTATATTCCATTGCAATTTTATTTAGTGCATTGTTGATTTAAATTGTACATCACTTTGAGGGCCCTGCAATTTATAAAGGTTTTAAATAAATAAAACAATAAAAATAAATAGGTTCCAAAGAGTCAAAGTCAGGCAGCACCTTTTGGGTGCTTTTAATGGTTGCAAACTGTGAAACAGAGCCTTGTATGCATCTGTTGCATGCAAGGACATTGAGCAACATCACTTATTTAAAATATTAAGTCAATGACCCACACTTCCAAAAGCAAGACCTGGTGGTAGGGATGTCAGAGAAATCCACAACAGAAACAAATCCAATGGATTTCCCAGAGGACCAGCTTTTCCTCAAGTGGGTAGATTCTGTGGACTTTTTCTAGCTTTCCAGAATTTTGCACAAATTTAGCAATAGTTTTTTTTTTAAAAAAAAATGCTCCAAATGTGCAATTTCTGTATAGGCTAAAGCATGAAAATGGACATTTTGGGAGGATTTGAGAATTTTCATGGGATTTGTGTACTGGAGAAGCTCTCAGGGACGAATTTCTGCAAGTGCGGATTTGCACAAATTCTGAAACAAAAATATCCAATTCTGTTGCTGAGTGGGTGATGGAATGAAAAGCGCCTGACCATCCGTGAAATACAGACAGAATGGATTTTACACAATCTGTGCATGCCTTCCTGGCTGTCATTAGTAGGCATGCTGTTTGTATGGCGGAGTCATACATGACCATAATTTGAGAAGAACTGGGCACATTGCACATCTCATCCACGGAGTGCAACTTGCAGGAAGTTCTCCTAAGCAAGGCACGTTAACAAGAACAGGAGCTTGCCGGAATGGTGTTCATTCCAGTGTAGTACCCAAGGGAAGACTTTTTGGTCGAATTACTGTGTCGTATGTGAGGGTTGGTTTGTTGGTGCAACTTGGATTTCCCTCCCTCAGGCACTAAAAATGTCTTCAGCCACCTTTGGATTTCCCAATAAAAGACTCCATGGCTAGGGTGACCATCTGAAAAGGAGGACAGGGCTCATGTAACTTTAACAGTTGTAGAGAAAAGGGAATTTCAGCCAGTGTCATTTGTATGCAATTAGTTCCTGGTGAAATTCCCTCTTCATCACAACAGTTAAAGTTGCAGGCACTATACTAGAGTGACCATATACAAAAGAAAGCAGGACCCCTGCACCTTTAACTGTTGTGATGAAGAGGGAATTTCACCAGGAACTAATTGCATACAAATGACACTGGCTGAAATTCCCTTTTCTCTACAACTGTTAAAGTTACATGAGCCCTGTCCTCCTTTTCAGATGGTCAGCCTATCCATGGCTCATCCGAGAGGCTGCATCTGTGACCTGGCCATTTTGCTACGCTATCGACATAGGAAGCTATCCAGTCATACAATAGCTCCATTGACTCTATGGTCTAAATCCATCCTGCCTGGGGCCCCAATCCAGCCTTCCCATTTTCCCAGCTTTAGTTCAGTTCCCCTCTCTCATTCTAAAAGGTTGAAATGGCAATCCTAAGGCTTAGTTACTGGCAATAAGTGTTTACGGCAAAATAGGCAGGTATTTTTAGCCCAGCCCCTTTTGCCTATAGTCCCGCCCACCAATGGAATGTGCCCCCCCCCCCAGAGCTTCTCTGAAATGGAATGCGGCCCTCAGGCTGAAAGAGGTTGCTCACCCATGCAACAAGGTAATTTATTTATTTATGAAAATATTTCTATCTTGCCCCATATCACTGCTGTTCAATGGATCTCAGCACAGGATACAATCAATGAGAACCATTGAACATAGACCAGTTTATGAAATGAGAAGTAGGGATGTGCACTGGATCGGACCCGATCCACGATCCGAGTCCGGTCCAGTGGGAAATCGGATAAATTATCCGATTTCCGATCCCGCAGCTGGATCGGCCGATCCAATCCGAACCGGTCCGAAAAGGCTCCGAACCGGTTCGGCGGATCGGCGGATTGGCGGGCGCCCACTGGCGCCCACCGCCGCTTCCATTGGCGGGCGCCAGCGGGCGCCCGCCGATGAATGTGGACAGCGGGGGGGGGGGAGGAGGGGGGCGCTTACCTTCTCGGCCCGTCCGCTCCCGTCTGGCACTAGCAGCTACTACCAGCGGGCTCCGCGGCCTGCTCCAGGGTGGCGCGCCGGGTGATGTCATCACCCGGCGCGCTACTCTAGAGCAGGCCGCGGAGCCTGCTGGTAGTAGCCGCCGGCCCTGGACGGGAGCGGACGGGCCGAGAAGGTAAGCAGGGGGTGCGTGGAGGGGAGGAGGGGGCGCGCGGAGGGGGGGAGGGGGGCCCTTACCTTCCCGGCCCGGCCGCTCCCGTCCGGCGCCGGCGACTACTACTACCAGCAGGCTCCGCGGCCTGCTCTAGGGTGGCACGCCGGGTGATGTCATCACCCGGCGCGCTACTCTAGAGCAGGCCGCGGAGCCTGCTGGTAGTAGCCGCCGGCCCTGGACGGGAGCGGACGGGCCGAGAAGGTAAGCAGGGGGTGCGTGGAGGGGAGGAGGGGGCGCGCGGAGGGGGGAGGGGGGCCCTTACCTTCCCGGCCCGGCCGCTCCCGTCCGGCGCCGGCGACTACTACTACCAGCAGGCTCCGCGGCCTGCTCTAGGGTGGCACGCCGGGTGATGTCATCACCCGGCGCGCTACTCTAGAGCAGGCCGCGGAGCCTGCTGGTAGTAGCCGCCGGCCCTGGACGGGAGCGGACGGGCCGAGAAGGTAAGCAGGGGGTGCGTGGAGGGGAGGAGGGGGCGCGCGGAGGGGGGGAGGGGGGCCCTTACCTTCCCGGCCCGGCCGCTCCCGTCCGGCGCCGGCGACTACAACTACCAGCAGGCTCCGCGGCCTGCTCTAGGGTGGCGCACCGGGTGATGTCATCACCCGGCGCGCTACTCTAGAGCAGGCCGCGGAGCCTGCTGGTAGTAGCCGCCGGCCCTGGACGGGAGCGGACGGGCCGAGAAGGTAAGCAGGGGGTGCGTGGAGGGGAGGAGGGGGCGCGCGGAGGGGGGGAGGGGGGCCCTTACCTTCCCGGCCCGGCCGCTCCCGTCCGGCGCCGGCGACTACAACTACCAGCAGGCTCCGCGGCCTGCTCTAGGGTGGCGCACCGGGTGATGTCATCACCCGGCGCGCTACTCTAGAGCAGGCCGCGGAGCCTGCTGGTAGTAGCCGCCGGCCCTGGACGGGAGCGGACGGGCCGAGAAGGTAAGCAGGGGGTGCGTGGAGGGGAGGAGGGGGCGCACGGAGGGGGGGAGGGGGGCCCTTACCTTCCCGGCCCGGCCGCTCCCGGCCGGCGCCGGCGACTACAACTACCAGCAGGCTCCGCGGCCTGCTCTAGGGTGGCGCACCGGGTGATGTCATCACCCGGCGCGCTACTCTAGAGCAGGCCGCGGAGCCTGCTGGTAGTAGCCGCCGGCCCTGGACGGGAGCGGACGGGCCGAGAAGGTAAGCAGGGGGTGCGTGGAGGGGAGGAGGGGGCGCACGGAGGGGGGGAGGGGGGCCCTTACCTTCCCGGCCCGGCCGCTCCCGGCCGGCGCCGGCGACTACAACTACCAGCAGGCTCCGCGGCCTGCTCTAGGGTGGCGCACCGGGTGATGTCATCACCCGGCGCGCTACTCTAGAGCAGGCCGCGGAGCCTGCTGGTAGTAGCCACCGGCCCTGGACGGGAGCGGACGGGCCGAGAAGGTAAGCAGGGGGTGCGTGGAGGGGAGGAGGGGGCGCGCGGAGGGGGGGAGGGGGCCCTTACCTTGCCGGCCCGGCCGCTCCCGTCCGGCGCCGGCAACTACTACCAGCAGGCTCCGCGGCCTACTCCAGGGTGGCGCACCGGGTGATGTCATCACCCGGCGCGCTACTCGAGAGTAGGCCGCGGAGCCCGCTGGTAGTAGCCGCCGGCGCCGGACGGCAGCGGACGGGCCGAGAAGGTAAGCAGTGGCGGGGAAGGGGGCTTACCCCCCTCCGGAGCCGTCCGCTTCTATCCGCTGGCGCCCGCGGGCGCCAGCGGATGGAAGCGGACGGCCCCAGGGGGGGTAGGGAGCGCGGGGGAGGGGGCTTACCTGCCGGGGCCGTCCACAGCGGACGGCCCTGGGGGGGGAGGGAGTTAGGCCCCCCCTCACCCACCCGCCGCCATTTTTTCCTCATAGACTTGCATTGCAATGCAAGTCTATGGGGAAAAAAATGGCGGCCGATCCAAAAATTTACGATTTTCGGTCGGGATTGGACTCGATCTGGTCCGGGGGGCCTCCAATTTTGTCCGAACCGGTCCGTGACAAAATTGGAGGTCCCGATCCGGGTCCCGATCCGATCTGGGGGGTCCGTGCACACCCCTAATGAGAAGTAGTAAATCAGAACCTTGCTATTGCCAATGACAACCAAAAGGTTAGGTAAATCGCCAGGTCTTAAACTGGTGACAAAATGAAACCAATGCCATTGCCAGCTGGGCCTCCAGGAGGGAGGGTGTTCCAAGACTGGGGTGCCACAACCAAGAAGACCTCGTCTCATGACTCCACATAATATACAGCTCCCACGAGTGGAATGCAGAGGAAAGCCCCCTCGTCACATCTTAATACACAAGCAGGTGTATAAAGAAAGAGGTGCTCCCTCAAATATCTTACTAGTGGCTCTTTGCACATTGTTAAATGTTGTTAGGCAACTGTCCACTTTGGATCCATGTCTGGGCAATCTCCCTTTCCCTCGTTTTTACAGTAATCATGCAGTCTCTGGATATAAGTCTTGCCTTGCTGGATCAGATGTTCTGCCCAAAGCTCTGTGATCGAGACTAGCGCACTGTCTCCAACAGGGGTCAGCCAATGACCTGCCAGATGGCCATCCGTCTTCCTTTACATAGGACAGTCCTCCATTCGAAGATGTCCTCTGTTGGAAGTGCTGTCAATTCCAAGGACAATTTAAGGATAAAGAATCTCAAGAAGGGAGATCGGAGCAGGGGCCTTGAAATTGCCCACCAACATTTAATACCTGGACAGTAGACTGAGCAGAAACACAGGTCACCCGGATGCAGTTTTTCCCACAATGGTGAGATGCAGTGTTTTGTTTTCCATCTAGAACATAAGAAGAGCCCTGCTGGATCAGACTAAGGTTCCATCTAGTCCAGCATTCTGTTCACACAGTGGCCAACCAGCCGTCGACCAGGAACCCACGAGCAAGACACGGTGCAACAGCACCCTCCCACCCATGTTCCCCAGCAACTGGTGTATATAGGCCTACTGCCTCTGATATGGAAGGTAGCACATGTCCTTCAAGAGTAGTAGCCATTGATAGACTTCTTCTCCTGGAATTTATCCAACCCCTTTTATACCAAATTGGTAGCCATCACTACGTCGTGTAGTAGTAAAGTCCATAGTTTAACTATGTGTTGTGTGAAGAAGTCTTTCCTTTTACATGGTCCTGAATCTCCCATTAACCAGCTTCATGGGAGTACTGTGGGAGAGGGAGAAAAATGTCTCCACACCATGCATAATTTTGTACACCTCTATCATATCTCCCCTTAGCCCCTTTTTTTAAATTTAACATATAGTCGTTGTTTCTGCATTTGCACCTTTCATATCTATTAATCCATGCAAATCTGATGCAAATCCTCGGCTGTGCTCTTTTTGGGTAATGCCATTTCCTCTTTTTTGAAGATGTGTAAGTGGCCACCCTACCTGGCGACCTTGATTATTCAGGGCGTGGGAGTCCATCTTCCAAACTGGACTCAGATAGTTCCGGGAGGCCGGAATTTCTAAAGTCTGTGTGTTTGTATGTTGGAGAGGAGAGTGTCTTCAAAACATTTGCTTCACTCCCTGCTCCGTGATGTCACTAAACTGGGCTGGAATGCTGAACCATGGGGTTGGAAGGAGCCAGGAGTTCCTGGGCTGGTTATCCATGCCTCAGGAAGGGCTGGCCCACCCCATCCCACGCCGCCACCCCACCCCCCATAGCTGTTCTATTTTCAGAGCTCGACAGCTAACGGATTTCCCTTCAGCATGCTTGTGCTTCGGGTGGCCTTCCGCAGACACAGTAATGCATTCCTGGAACGGGCTTCAGGGAGGTGGGGGGGGTGGAACTACGCCCTCCCCAAGGGTACATCAAGGTAAGACACACACCCATCTGTTCATTTGAGGCAAGCATCAATGGAACAACCCCCCCCCCCCCCGGATTTCTTAGACATACACATTCCTGGCAATATGGCTATTGAGCACATTCCTTCTCACCCCCCCCCCCCAAATCTCTAAGGCTCCAAAACCACTTGTGATTTTGCCTCTGGATCCACCCCCAAGTGCCTTCTTGCTGTGGACTCGGGTACTTCCCATCCCACCAATGCCTCCGTAGAGAGAGATGCTATTTTTCGCTCTGCTCTTTAATCTGTTGTTACCAAATAATGCCTCTTTTGTTGGGGGGGGGGGGTTGGAGAGAGAGAGAGAGAGTTGAAGGGGATGTGGGGGGAGCAAAAAAAAAAGGCTTCTGTGAAAGCCAGCCGAGGGGTCCTGATTGCTAATTATGCATGGTGAATGTTGATGGCTTTGATTGTGTGTCCTGCAGCTGCATAGGCAGCAAAGAGCCAGGGAAGGGAGTGAGCCGCTCCCCCTCCTTTCCTACCCCGAGCCAGGCAGACTAGCTGACGCCAGCCTTACAACTCTCCCACCCATTTGCGAGGGCTTCTGGTATTGTTTTCAATGGCCTTGCCCCAGCACCTGGGTTCAGCTTGCAAGCCCAGCAGGGACGAGGTTGGAATCTATTTGGGGGGTGAGAGAGAGAGAGAGAGAGGGAGGGAGGGACGGGGGAACAAACACAGAATTTGTGTGCGGGGTGGAGGGGAGGGGAGGGGGTGGCTAGAAGTGAGAAAGCTCAAACTTCTTTGGATGAAAGCCCTGTCAACCTTTTGCTTTGGAAACAGAGCCAGGAAAGAGAGTTCGGCCTGTGCAACAGATAGAAGAGGGAAGCCTGCGCTGGGATCGGGGCAGAATACTTTGGGAGTTTCTTTGGTACAAAGGGAGGCAATAGTGATGCTTGTGCAAAAATGGAAAAGAAAGAAAACCACCATACGAGGACAATAGTGATGCTTATTGTGCAGAAAACACAACAAAAGCCACCCAAGGACAATAGTGATGCTTGTGTAAATATTGCCCCCCCCAATGAAATTAAAACACTGCACAAGGACAATAGCGACGCTTGTGAAAAAAGAGAGAGAGAGAAGAAAGAAACCAAAAACCACACAAGAGGCTGAATATGCCCTATTTACCCCATCGTGGCTGCGCAGTGGCGCTGCATTGGTTATATGATGCAGCAGCCAATTTGCAGCCACTACGGGCTGTTCAACTGAAACTGCGCCTTAAAAAAGTCACCAACTTAGCATGACTTTTTCCATTCCTCCGAGGTCACCACTGTCTTTCTATCATCTGTTGGTGGTGACCTTGCTTTACGTTGACCCTGGGGCAGGCTGACCAGATAAAATCCAGGTCAGGGCTCCTGTAACTTTAACAGTTGTAGAGAAAAGGGAATTTCAGCCAGTGTCATTCGTATGCAATTAGTTCCTGGTGATATTCCCTCTTCATCACAACAGTTAAAGTTGCAGGGGCCCTGCCTTCTTTTGTATATGGTCACTCTAGTATAGCGCCTGCACCTTTAACAATTGTGATGAAGAGGGAATTTCACCAGCAACTAATTGCATACAAATGACACTGGCTGAAATCCCCTTTTCTCTACAACTGTTAAAGTTACATGAGCCTTGACCTGGATTTTATCTGGTCAGCCTACCCTGGGGGCATTCCAGGGGTGGATCGAGGCCTGCAGTAGGTTGCCTGGAACGCAAGAAGGTGGAGTGGAGGGCAAGGAGCTTGCTTCATGAGTCCAATGGCCACTGGAAAGCCCACGTTCCCTCCTGCTGTGGGGATTGATTGTTCTTTCCCCACAGCTGCGATGCTGCACGGTTTCTAAGGAACACACGGCCAAACTGCCGCTGTAAAGACACCCCGAAGGACAATAGTGATGGTTGTGACAACAACAACCCACAAACACATACAAAACTAGGAAGCGTTCACTGAGATCTGAACGTCTTTTGCTGCAGCCCAAGTGGTCTAAAATCAACTGCCCCAACTTAGTTGGAGTGTTGTAATAAACAAGCCAAATGTGTGTGTGTGTTGGGGGGGGGGGGTCCTAATGGCCTGACCCCCACATATACACCTGCTGTCCAGCACCATTTTGTTCCCTCTGATTGTGTGTGTGTGTGTGTGTGTGTGCGCGCGTGTGTTTTAAAAGTTGGCTTCTAACACTTTGAGCAGATACTTCTTGACTCAGAAGTCTCACTGTATTCCTCAGAACTTATTCTCATGGTAAGCATGGTAAAGTTATCTGAAGCTGGGAGTGAGCCTTATTTATTCATTTAAAACATTTCTTGGCCACCTTTCAGGGCAAAGCCTTCACAAGGCGGTTTACAAGAAAATATAATAAAATGTAAAATTGAATGCAATGGCACTTACTTCCAAGTAAACATGCTTTGAATTGATTTGTCAAGGTACCATTTGGAAGGGGGAAAATCATATATTTTTTTTTTAAAAAAGGCATTATAGACTGTAAGCAACCATAGAGAAATGTTAAATTAAAATCTTAAATTATAAACACACACACACACCAGTCTAACCAACTCCTTCACCCGAATTATCTTGAGGGGAGGGTGGCCATTTATGTATCAGAAGAAATGAGGACCAGAGAGGACAGATGATTTGCATAAGACATGTGTGTCCTATTTTATATGTATAGATCCAAATTTAGACATTATTCCTGTATTTTTTATTTTTATTTTAATAGAAATACAGTACAGCTCACTATAGGGGGAAAGGCTGTGCCTGGATACCTGTATGCCTTGCTCAAGCTGCTGTCCAGAGGCTTAACTGTAGATAGGGCAACTTCAAGGCCCCTGCTCTGCTCTCCCTTCTTATGGGTCAATATCTTTACATTGGACCTGGACCGGACAACCTTTCAAATAGAGGACTGTCCTCTGTAAAATAGGCCACATGGCTACTCTCAGGCTGGGATGAGAGAAGGTGGGCCCTCTGGTGTGCTGGTCAGGTTAAGTCAGCAGTTTTTGTCCATGGAGCTAAGAATTGTTACAATGAAGGCTGCAGCTCCCCAGGTGCGGGCACAGGCCTTGCACCTCATCAGTACTTTTCCTTTCTTTAATAAAAACAACAAGCTGGTAATGCCAGGAATTGAACCCAGGATTTTCTGCATACAGAGCATGCACTCAGCCACTGAGCTGCTGTCCCTCCTCTGAAAGATGCTGTTGCTTAAGTTATACAGATTCCCATGGCCTGGGCAGAGTTACCTAAAGGGCCTGGGGAGGTCAGAAAAATCTGCGTTGGATTCAAATGAGCTGGATTTCTATTAATCCAACCTGTGGATTCCTCAGCAGACCGGCTTTTTCTGAGTCACACGGATTCTGCAAAACTTGCAGACCCATTTTTCACTTTTGGGAGGGACTTGCGTTAATTCACGTTAGCACAAATCAGTGTTCGTGCTGATGCACATTAACTGGTGCACATAAGTGCCTATGTGAATTAGCGCAAGTAGAACAAAGTTCTGGTTAAAAACAACAACATATTCTATCAATGAATAGATAATGGAACGAAAAATACCTGACAATCCATGAAACGCAGATGGAATGAAATCCGTGTATCCCTAAAGGGGACCATGTAACCATTGTTGGACTATGGAGACCATGTCATCTCAGTAAATGCTCCCATCAGGAGAGAACATGCTTCACGGATACAGCACACATTTTGTACACAAATGGTCTCAAGCTAGATCCTCAGCCTCTCCAATTATTTATTTGTGAATTTACATTTACATTCCTCCGTTCCATATGTAACACCCAAGATGTCTCAAAATGAGAATGCATAATAGGTGGTTAAAATGAAGCAACACTATAGCAATGCAACCAGAGCAGATCAAACAGTGAAAAGGAGCAGAGAGTTGGCCCTGGAGAGGGACAGTGGGCTGGCCTTCTCCAATCTGGTGCCATCCAGATCTTTTGGACTACACCTCCCACCATTCCCAGCCAGCTTGGTAGACAATACTGGAGTAGACAGATCAATGGTCTAAGGTGGACCAATGATGAACTTCAGAGATTGCCTGACTCCTCCAGGCCTGCTCAGTTGCTGCAACCAACAGGAGATACCCACCTGGTGGTACATAAAGTTTCAGAGTTTTGATCCATCATGACTCTGTGGAATTCCCTACCACTGCAAATTCGGCAAGCGCCAACCCTTCTGGGGTATTGGTACTCATGTCCCTTTTCCAACACACATTCCCAGGAAGCTAATCTTGTCCTCTGTGTAAACTTAGTTTTGTATGTAGCTTAGACATTTCTTTAATATAAGCAATTCATAAATACCAATCAGGCTGGAGAATGCTGGAATACCTGGACCAACGGACTAAGCTGATCTAAGGCAGCTCCCTCTGTTCCTAATTGGTCTCCACCAGATGTGACTAGTGTCATCTTTGTCTTAGTGACCTCAAGATTAGCTGAATGAAATGCGCTCTCCACGAAGCTGCCTCCAACACAAACCAGGATCTCTGATACAGAGAGTGACACTTTGCCCACCAGAAACAAGGTCACGAGAGCATTATCAGTAGCAGGAGAAGCATGATTCAGATTCAACTCCCTGCTGCAGCCTGATGGATTCCTGACCACCACAAGGAGATAGGGCAGACTGTGACTTGGGAAGCATAAAAATAAATAAATAAATGCAAGAACATTGCATTCACTGCAACATTTTAAAGTCAGAGAGGACTAACTCCCACCACCACCACCAAATTTGATGGAAAGGAAAAATAAACATGATCTTTCATTACACTCAGGAACACATGAGATCAATCCCAGGCACCCAAGAAAACCTCCCACCTTAATTTCATGGGACTGATGAAAACCAGAGGCTGGTAGAGCTGTACCACCCAAATCTAAATTTGGAGGATATGGAGAAGCTGGAAGCAGGGCCGGCCCTACCATTAGCAAATGTGATACAGCCATCTCAGGCAGCAGATTTGGGGTAACATGTCAGGGCAGCAAATTTCAATGGGTTTGCTCTAAGTATGACTAAGTCTGGAAAGAGCCCAATCTCCAACCTTTTCAGGGGTAGGGTGACCATATTTGGGAAATCAAAACAGAGGACACCCAGTAAGGGTGGTGGAAAAGTATACTTTCCGGGGCCTCCAGAAGCACGTCATTCCCCCCCGCCATGGCGGGAGGGGGAATGGGCGCACTTTCCGGAGGCACCAGAAAGCATGTTTTCCCCTCCTCCACTCCAACCAGGCCTCAAAGGAGCGGAGGAGGGGAAAGTGTGTCACCCCCCTCCCCCACTGTTCCAATCAGGGTGTTTTCTATAATGTCTGGAAATTACACACTTTCCCCTTTAAGGCCCAATTGAAGCAGTGGGGGGAGGGGAAAATGACGCGCCTCCGGAAAGTATATTATCCCTCCCCCACCATGGTGGCCTTAAAGGGAAAAGCATGTCATTCCAGGACTTTATAGAAAATTACAGAAAATCCCCCCTGATACCCAAGACAGAACAAAAACCAGGACAAACCCGGGGAAATCCTGACAGTTGGTCACCCTATCAAGGGCAGGATCCATTTTTAACCCCAGCCTTCCACATGGACCTACTTTGCTGACCGTACTTGCCAGCAGAGTGGCACTAGCTAAAAAAAGATGTTACAAACCAAGAAGTCCCTGGTTCACATGTTACCTTGGCTGCGAACACATACTAGGTAGCTTTCGGGAGGTATTTTGCTCTCAGCCTTAGCACAAACACACACATGCAATCTTCACTAGTAGTGTGAATGGAAGGGCTGAAGCTGAGTGGTGGAGCACATCCTTTGCATGCAGAAGGACCCAGGTTAAATCCCCAGCCCATCCAGGTAGAGCTGGGAAAGAATCCTGCCTGAAACCGCGGAGAGCTGCTGCCAGTCAGTGTCGACAATACTGAGCGAGAGAGGCCAATGTTCTGACTCCGTCTAAGGTAGCTTCCTAGGTTCCTAATAATGACCTACCTTACAGGGTTGTTGTAAAGACGGCAACTTGATAATATGTGAAATACTTTGATCACTTTAAAACGCTATATAAATACTATTATCATGATGTGCTTGTGATTATAATTTATTCCCATAATTTACTCTTATTATTTTGTTATCTATGTTTCATTCTCTCACACTGGCTGAATTCGGACGACGCAATAAGCAACTGGGTGGGGGGGAACAATTATCAGTTGTATTGACTATCGTGTCGTCCGAATGCTGCCATAGTGAACTCAGCGCTGATCCTAATCCACATCACAGTTGATTATTTATTACCATGTTGTGTTGGGAGTACCCCCTAGATGAACAACTGTAACGTTGATTATTACCCCACCATTGACTATCGTGTCGTCCGAATTCAGCCACTCTTTCCCTTTCTGCATTTCTTCTTGACAGCATGGAAACATAATGCTATCTAAGAGGAGCCACCCACATTCCAGCATCTTCTATGCCAGGGATCCCCAACACAGCACCCCCAATGTGGATTAGGAGCTATCCAAGGTAACATCCTTTAGAGTTCTGACTGGTTCTGACTGAAACCCCGAGCGGATTCACATTCCCACTGACATTGGAGCCACCGGCCTCCACGTAAACAAAACACTAGAGTACCGGCTGGTGCAGAAATGGGCATGAAAACAGATTTGGCACTTGTGAGTCCTGCATTTCAAGAAGCCTATGAATGTGCCCGTTGCTCCTAAACCAGGCCAAGTCTTGGACTGTGTCTTCCAGATCGGAGACCAGCGCTGTCCAGATTGCGCCGGCCTGAGGCTTCAAGTCAATTTCAATCAAAGATGACTGTGACGATACCCCACATTTCTATCCCCTTAGGTATGTCTGGTTTAGTATGTCTGGAGAGTGCGGAATGTTGGACTGAGTGGGTGTGGCTGGTGATGCTGGGAAAGGGAGGGGGGAAGAGTGTATATATTAGGCTGACCATCTGAAAAGGAGGACAGGGCTCCTGTAACTTTAACAGTTGTAGAGAAAAGGGAATTTCAGCCAGTGTCATTTGTATGCAATTAGTTCCTGGTGAAATTCCCTCTTCATCACAACAGTTAAAGGTGCAGGGCCCCTGCCTTCTTTTGTATATGATCACTCTAGTATAGTGCCTGCAACTTTAACTGTTGTGATGAAGAGGGAATTTCACCAGGAACTAATTGCATACAAATGACACTGGCTAAAATTCCCTTTTCTCTACCACTGTTAAAGTTACATAAGCCCTGTCCTCCTTTTCAGATGGTCAGCCTAGTATATATAGTGTGAGGGAGTGTTTCAGTCATTCCTTTATTGTCTTGTTTGGGTGGAGGGTAGTTGTGTGGAAGTTAGCTGTGTGTGATCTAGTCAGGTGTGTGTGTGAAGAGATTATTAGATTTAGGATTATTAGTAAATTATTAGAAGTGTTAGAATAGGCAGGTATTAAATTGATTTGAAAGAACTGTTAACTACAATAAACATTTTCTTGTATATTTTTTGCTACCACAAACCATGTGTCAGCTTGGCTTTGTAACCTGCTCTATAAATATAATAAAGAAACACAAATCATTACCCTTTCAGCCAACACACTCACAGGAGAACCTTCTTCAAAACCCTTAACACCCTTTTCCCCTCTGCTATAAGGGAAAAGTGGTGCGTCTTTTACCCTTCCCTCAGGCTTATTCAAGTGGTGGCGCTTGTCCTGAGAGGGGTGGGCTCGTCTAGGCCTGGTGTTTGAGGCCGTGGTGGCACAATGACCCTTTGGGGTGGGGGGGGGAGAGAGAAAATAAGCCAGGGAATCCAGCATCCTGCAGTAATTGTGCCTCCTCCACCCGCCCTTGTGCCACTGCGCCGACATTTCCACAAGTGTTTTGTGAAGGGTTAATCCCCTCTCCAAACAAGCTGCATGAAAACTCGCCATGGGAAAAGATTTGACATTCCCCACGGCTGGCTCCGGGTTTCCCAGAGACCGGGCAGCCTTGGCCATCTTTTTGGGCCCAAGGGAGATAATAACAAGAGTGGATGCAGCTGTGTGACAAGGATGGGAATAGAAGAGGAGCGTCACAAAGAGCGCCGGACCACCCCGAATGAGAGAGGAGACAAGCAGATCTGGATCAACGCCGGAGCAGTGCTTGGATTCCGTGGCCTTCGTCAGCTAGAAAGTGGCTCATGATGGGAACTGGACTCACAGATCTCCTTCTCTTGTCATTTACGAGAAGAGATGTGGGCTGGCAGGGATGTGGGTGGCGACCCCAAACTGCAAAAGCAGTCCAGCAATTTGGCCTCTCTTTCCTTGGAAGCCTTTAAAGAATGGCTTTGGGGGGGGGGGGAATTGGAGGTAAAAAGAGGGGAAGATTTACAAAGAGGGGAAGATTTCGCCAGTGTGGTGTCCTGTGGATGTTTTTGGCCTATTTATATTTATTTATTTCATTTCATTTTGATTCCGCCCCATAGCTGAAGCTTTCTGGGCGGTTCACAAAAATTTAAACCACAAGGTACTGCATAAAATATAAAATATGGAAGCTTCAAACCACAATATAAAAGCACAACGTAGAATAAAACCTAGCAGCAATGCGGAAGTGTAAAATACAGATTTAAAATAGAAGAGCTAAAAGACTAGGATGCTAAAATGCTAAAATACTGGGAAAATTTTAAAAAGGTCTTTGCCTTGCACCAAAAGAAGTACAATGTAGGTACAAAGCGAACCTCTCAAGGGAGATCATTTCACACCCAGGGTGCCACAGCAGAAAAGCCCCTCTTCCTAGGAGCCACCTGCCTCACTTCCTTTGGCAGGGGAACACAGAGAAGGACCCCTGAAGATGATCTTAGGATCCAGGCAGGTACATATGGGACAAGGCGATCCTTCAGATTAGCTGTCTCCAAGTTGTTTAGGGCTACAACTCCAATCGGTCCTAGCCACAATGGCAAATGGTCAGCACTGATGGGAGTTGTAGTCCAAAACATTCAGATGGCCCACTACATGGCCACTTCTCATGCTCCACTCAAGGTCCAGTGGGCCAGACAGAGTGGTGACCTTGCAAATTCTCTCCAAGGAGACTTCAGCCTTATCAGGTGTTCCTGGATGAGATCAGTAATGGCAAACAAGTTGCTCAATGAACGGCTTCTCCTCCCATTGCTCATCTTCCTCTGCCATGCAGAACTGCAGAGAAGCATCATCGGCCCCATCCAAGAGTGAGCTTTGTATCAGGGTGAGTGCCAAATACCTAGAGCCCAGTCAGACAACCCCATACAAACGGAATACATACTCTAGAACAGTGGGGTGGGCAGACAGAAGATAGATCAATATCTACTAGTGGAGGACTGGGTGTTTTGCAGAAGTTCAGCAAGGATTTCCAATTCTAATGGGTGAATTCAATGTGCATCCTAGTGCATCCTATGTAGAGTAGATCCATTGAAATGAATGGGACTTAAGTTAGTTGTAACTAATTTGAGTCCCATTCACTTCAAATGGTCTATGTAGGACTGACATTGGATACTACCCAAAGAATCTATCAGTGGCAACAACTAAAATGGCAACTTTTCCAAAAATCTGCCCCTATCCTAAATTAGGTTGTCAAAAAAGAACACTATTGGTGCAGGGGGGAGGGGAAAGCAGGAGTGGATTTTGGTTTGAAGGGACTTGTCAGATTGGCTCATTCATTCATTGTATTTATATCCTGCCTTTCTGACAAAAAAAATGGCACTCAAGGCGGCAAACAATAAAGGACAAATACATCTGGTTCTCCCATCTCTAGAAAGCCTGGGTTCTAGTCCCCACTTTGGGTACTGGGTTCTAGTCCCCACTCTGCCATGAATGCATGACTGGATTGAGCAAGTCACTGACTCTCCACCTAACCTACCTCACAGGGTTGTTGTGAGGCTAAAATGGAGAGGAGGAGGATCATGTATGCCACTTTGAGCTCTTTGAAGGAAAGGCAGAATATAAATATAAGAAATAAAGAAAAATTACACTGTAGTAACACATTGATTGGGTTTGCACAACATGCGAACCCACACTCAATGTCTGAGTATGGGTTCCTGTTGAACCATGGTTTGTTGTTGAACTACGTATTACGTGTTCTTTGAACCCAGGACATTTTTCCAAAGGTGGCTTGTTAACCATATAGGTGTGGCTTCTTGAGAAACCATGGCTGAATTTGGACAACACGATAGTCAATGGTGGGGTAATAATCAACTTTACAGTTGTTCATCTAGGGGGTACTCCCCACACAACATGGTAATAAATAATCAACTGTGGTGTGGATTAGGATCAGCGCTGAGTTGACTATGGCAGCATTCGGACAACACGATAGTCAATACAACTGACGATTGTTCCCCCCCCACCCAGTTGCTTATTGTGTCGTCCGAATTCAGCCCATGGCTTGTTGTTGGGTTGTTCAGGGTGGTTAACAAGCCACACCGCATGGTTAATAAGCCACCCTGTGGAAAATGTCCTGGGTTCAGACAACACACACTAACCCATGGTTCAACAACAACCCAGTCAACCACAGTGCATGGGTTAGCATGTTGAGTGAACAACCTTAGTACAATGTCCAGAGGGTACCGTGTTAGTCTTTGCAGCAAAACCAACAAAGAATCTTGTGACACCTTAAAGAATAACAATTTTATTCTGGGATGCTCTTGGCCATATAGCCCATGAAAGCTTAAGCCAGAATAAAGGTATTATTCTTTCAGTCATTTAGTATAGTTTCTAACTTTTCATGACGTACACAACTTGCATGCGGAACGCCATTACATCATCCTTCCAAGACAGCAGAGGGAAGAACCAACTGAGAGTCACTCAGACGCCCAAACACTGCTGGTGGTGCCACAGTGTGTTTGCACTGCAGCAGGTCAAAGGGAGGATATAGTTTGCCACCAGGTATCAGAGCTTTTAAACTTTTTTTCCCTCCTGTTCCCATTGTCTCAGGTATCTCTTCCGTTTGTTCATAGGCTTCCAAAGTCAACAGTGCAGCCTAATGACAAGGAAGCTGGCTAGGCAGGTGGCTCAATTGTCAATGGTGGTGATGGAGAAGAACACAGGAATGGCTTTAATAGAAGACCGTAAATCGTAAAGAGCGATAAAAAGGCCCTCATGCCCTTTCCGATCAGGCTGACATAAAGCAGGAACAGTGGTGCAGCTAAGTGAATTTAGGCGCTAGACTAAAAGCACAATCCTATGCCTGTGTAGACGGGGGGGGGGGGGAGTCCTACAGCTCCCAGCATTCCCCAACCAGCTGGGGAATGCTGGGAGCTGTAGGACTTCTTCTGTCTACACAGGCATAGGATTGCACCCTACATAGTCTTACACGTTGGGAAGGGATGTTGAAATGGCCATGTGCCTTGCTTCAGTTGTAAAGCACACAACTAACACTTCTCTTCCCCCCACTGCCATTCCATGCTTTAAAACTGCATCTACATTTGTGATGTTACAAAACAACAGCAGCAACACAGCTGTTTGCCAACCCTGTTTTCTCAATAAACAAACAAACAAGCTCTCGGACATGTGCAGTTTTGCATCTTAAACTCATTTAAATCATAGGGACTGCTATCATGACTACAGGAATAAAATGGAGTTTGCTTCTGGGTATTTATCTGAGGGGCCTGTGGGCTGCTGGGCTCTGGATTTGAGCCTCAACAACCGACCCTAGCTACACCACCGAGCAGGAAGAGCAATACTGAAATGGATGGAGCTTTGCCAGCGAAAGTATGGGAAGAACTGGGCCCGAAGACTTTCGACACTTCCAAAGGAGGGAGGACACTGGGTGTGTCATACGTAGCCAAGCCAAACCTCAGAAGGACAATATTTGACAGCTCCGTCCGACGAGAACCAGGAAATGACAGTAGCGGTAATTGACTTCTGTTTGTGTAACAGGGTATTTCCCATGGATACAGGTGGCATTGTCAGGAGCACAAGGCTCGCTTCATCTCTTGCTTTGGCCTGCTTCATCTCTTGCAAGGTCTTCCGCTAGGTGTGTTTATACAACCTGGCTCCCTCCGCATCCTTCCCTCTTCCGGAACATGCTTCTGGTGCCGCGGATCTGCAATTTGCATGGGAAAAAAGCAACACAAGGATGACTGGCCCATAGGATGTAGCAATGGATGCCAATTTGGATGGCTTCAAAATGGGATTTCACATATTCACGGAGGAGAAGGCTATCGATGGCTGCTAGTCATTATGTTTATACCTTACCTCCAGTATCAGGGGCAGTATCCCAATTCCAGTTGCTGGGAAACATAAGTGGGAGGGTGATGTTGCATTCATGTCCTGCCAGTGGGCTTCCCATGGGCATCCGGTTGACCACTATGGGAACAGAATCCTGGAGTAGATAAGCCTTTGTTCTGACTCAGTGTGGCTCTTATGTCCTTGTTTGAATATCCTGCCAATCAGTTCATCCCATGAGATTGACAGGAGATCCAGAACCAAAGAAAAGGACGTACTTCTTTTCAGAGCAAGTCATTAATTTACAGAACACACTGCCACAAGATGTGGTGAGGACCACCAGCCATCAAAGGGATTAGACAAATTCATGGTGTCTAAGTCTACCAATGGCTACAAGTCAAAATGGCTATATATAACCACCAGGTCTTGAGGCTACTGGGCCACTGGGTTCCAGATGCTGATGGTGGGGCACTCTTTGTGAGATTTTTGAAGGCATCCAGTTGACCACTGTGGGTAACAGTAGGCTGGTTTAGCCAGGCCTTTATTCTGATCCAGCAGGGCTCTTCTCATGTTAGAGGAGATGTGCTCCTGGATGGGTATATTCAACCAAGTAACCAAATGTCACTTGTTCAGACTCAGACAAACCAAATAGGACCAGAGAGTAATAGCAATTCCATAAATGCACCACACTACTCATAGTGGAAATATTTCATACAAATATCAATGTTTTATTGGCTCATCTGATGAAATGTTGAAACAGATTGCACAATTCTGGAGTCACCGTTTGTTATTTGTCTATTGCTTATAGTTATTGTAGAACCAATTGAGCAAACATATATATTTGTACATGAGATTTTATTAATTTTTGTATATATTCATTACTATTGATGTACAATTTTATGGAGTAGGTTTTTGCTCATTGTTAAGCTCAGATGAGCCAATAAAACATTGATATTTGTATGAAATATTTCTACTATGAGTAGTGTGGTACATTTATGGAATTGCTATTACTCTCTAGTCCTATTTGGTTTGTCTTGTGCTTGTGAGGGCTCCTCTCTGTGTTTGTTGACTTGTTCAGACTCAGCCAGGCCTGTCAGTTGGGTGGTGTCTAAGCCAAATAAGACCAGTTATGTCAGAGCCGGCCCTACCAGTAGGCAAAGTGAGGCAGTTGCCAAAGGTAGCACATCCTGGAAGGTGGCAGCAAAGTCCTGGAAGGAAAGCCCTGTGCACCACATGGCCTGGCCTGCACCCTCTAAGGTAGCTGATGCCT
Source organism: Anniella stebbinsi (assembly GCA_029215795.1). Taxonomy (NCBI): domain Eukaryota; kingdom Metazoa; phylum Chordata; class Lepidosauria; order Squamata; family Anniellidae; genus Anniella; species Anniella stebbinsi. The sequence goes on from JARDYH010000007.1 coordinate 81,679,465, forward strand.
TCAGTTGCAGTGGAAGATGCTGTCCTGTCATCAGTATTGAAGCCGGTCCAGTTGGTTTTCATACATGGAATGAGATGAGGTGCCATCTTGTTCTTCACTTTAGGAAGCAAAATGACTTTGGCCAGCCCTGGGTTATGTTTTAAATTCCCTGCATTCATCCTGGTGTTGGACCTTGGCATATGGAATGGAACTGAATCAGGAACTGCTGTCTTAATGCAGGGACGTTTCTACATTTAACAGTGTTAAATCCAGTGCTAAAAGTGTATTGTTGCAATGAGAATGCCCATAGCAGGAGTCATGGTGTGGGGCTTACTTTTCAATCCATGTAGACTTTCCCCAACTCCCACATGACCCAACAAAGTGAATCAGCTACCACAAGCCCAAATAGCCGACAGGAGAGCTCTGTAGGTTTTGCATACACTGACAGCTGCAGGCAGAACAATTTGTGCTCATGCTGGCTGATTCACACAAATGGTTCATCAGGGACCAGCTTGCAGAGGTGAGATATGACCATGAATCACCCCAAATCTGGGAAGATATATTGGAAGTTACCATATAGGGCCCGGAGCCTGGTTTGAAGGCACATGATACAATGACTTTATTGAAGCTAAGCACGTCTGGGCCCAGTTAGACCTAGTGAGGGATGGGAATGTGTCCTACTTCAAATAGCAGATCAGGGGCCTTGAAGTTGCCCATCCAGAGTTAGCACCTGGACAGCAGACTGCGCAGACACACAGGTCGGCCTTGTTGAGCTCACAGAAAACGCTAACCCACACTCAGTGGTGAGGTGTAGGTTGTTGCTGAACCATGGATTTGTTGAACCATGGATTAGCATGTCGTCCAAACCCAAGACATTTTCGGCAAGGTGGCTTGTTTGAGAAAAATAAACCACACTGCAGGCTTAACAAGCCACCTTGCAGAAAATGTACTGGGTTCTGACAACATGCTAAGACACAGTTCAACAAATAATCCATACTCAGCCATTGAATGTGGGTTAGCGTGTTGTGTAAACCCAGCCAGAGTCTTCCCCATTCTGATGAGTTGAACTGTATTTCTGCTAAATAACATCGGTTATTTCTAAATTAGTGTTTATACATATAATCAGCATATGCATATTTGATGCAAATTAAAAGTCCTCTTTGGACCATTTTGGTGATGCATTTCCTCTTTTTTGCAGGTGCTTAAGTGGCCACCATAGTCAAATGGGTATTCCTATGGAATATACCTTGAGCTCCATAGCAGAAGAATGGTGAAATATAAGTCAATAAATATATATTGCAGTAGTGAATGTAATCTCTCTCTCTCTCTCTCTCTCTCTCTCTCTCTCTCTCTCTCATTCCTACCCAGCCTTCATTTCCCACAATACCCCAGAGTGATGCTACATCAGACAGAGTGGAGCACTGTGGGAAATTTAAAATGGCAGCTCATAATCATCCCCCGCCTGGAAAGCCATAGGAAGGGGCCTACGAAGGCATTTTGCTGAGGGACCCTTCAGGCCTGGAGCTGACTGCCCAGGTGCAAGTTGTGGTCAGGAGAAAGGAGCACTTGCTAATAATAATAATAATAATAATAATAACGATTTATTTCTTTCCCGCCTCTCCGTCTAGATCGAGGCGGGGAACAACAACATGATAAAATACATAAAACTAATTAAAACATGACAAATATTATTAAAACTGCATTAAAACATCCTAAAACATCCTAAAAACATTCTAAAAATTACACTGGATATGCCTGCCGGAAGAGAACAGTCTTTATAGCTTTCTTAAATTCTAAAAGACTGTTAAGTTGACGAGTCTCCTCCGGCAGGTCATTCCACAGTCTGGGAGCGGCAGAAGAGAAGGCAGATTAAGGGATTGTCTTTCTCATAGGAGAGAAGGACTCTGGTATGCTACCTCAAAAGTAGAAATCTGTAGTGAGATCTTTCAGTTTACTTGGGGGAAGGAATGGTAAAGTGTGTAAGAAACAATAAAGACAATAAAATAATAAATACAATTAAATAATAAATAAATATCCCTGGATGTTCAGGGATGTCTCCGATATGTGCCAATTTTTTTTTAAAAAAAGTTCTCCCTCTGTCCCTTATTCTTGGTGGAAAGTCTATGGCTCAGCAGCTGTCCCTCAAATCTGTCTGAATTATTCGGAATTTGCTTGCAGCTGTGTCTAATAGCTGCTAGATAGAAGCCATTGTAGCGACCATGAAACTTAACAGTGAAGGGGGGGTCTTCTTGGCTCAGCTGCATGGCTTGCTCAGATCCACCGCGCAGAGCAGGACTGAGAGAAATAGCGCTACTAGTCAAAAAATCACCAACAACAATGGTTTCATTAGCCTGATTCAGACAGTGCGAGACTCTGTGCTCGGTTCTCATGTTATTATGGAGCAACCAGCCTTCCCCCTCTCCTAATACTACACAGGGAGACACCATTGTGTCCCTTGATTCAAGGTCATTAGTCTGCAATCGACCCTCGTTTGGGCAGCTTTTTGTAGAGCCCAGAGTTTGAGAGCTACGAAGCACAGGCTCAGTGTAGAAGACTATAGCATGGCTAACACAGGGATCACTTGTGATCAAAGCAAAGTATTCTGAAAAGGAAGCAGTCTGTGCAAATTCCCAGGGTTTACTTGCAACATCATTCAGGAGGTGGGGAACTTTGGCCCATGGGCCAAATGTGGACCTCCTAGGCCTCTCCAAATAGATAGCTGCTCTCTCCCCAGGCCACACCCCATTTCCCAAGGCCATACCCCCTCACCAGCCACACTCTAGGTTGTTCCTCTATAACTCCACCCACTTTGGGCTCTGGCTCCACCTGCTTTTAGTTCTGGCCACACCCACTGCTGGAATGTGAACCCTGAAAGATTTCAACTGAGGTTATGCAGAGCTCAACCGGAAAAATGTTCTTCACCCCTGAAATAAAACAGTAATCATACCCTCCAACCGACCTATTGATCAGGGACAGGAACTCACAGTCCCTATTTTGCCTTTTGGGGATGCCTTTAAAAATGTTTAGGACGAACTGGCTTTCCTTCCACTGTTTACTAATTTACCTTGGTTCAGAAGTTGGTACACAACAGCCTACTATTATAGGTTGTGTGGGTCTGTTTGCTTTTTTACTCTACATCCTGGGTTGCGAACCACTCAATCAACCCCAGAAGCTGCACCTTCAGCAGTGGCATGATCTGCAGCAATGATGTGCAGGTCTCCCTGGTTAAAAAAAAGTTGGCCATCCCACATACAGCATGCAGAGAGGTGAGCTTCCAGTACTTCATAATAGTGGAAGGCATGATGGTGACCAAGTGATCTTTGGTTAGAGATTAATAGGGGGTCCCTGTTTTATCTGAGAAATGTTGGGAGCATATGAAATTTTGAACAATGGGTGCACAATTGTTACTTAGTCACTACAGGGCATCCAGGAAATGTGTCTCTCGCAGCACCTCCATTGTGGGAAAGTCCTATTTTGCCCAAACCCGTACCATAATATTCTTCTCCGTTTGGAGGTTTGGACAAGAGAGGGGCAATGGAGCCAAGAGTACTGTTAGCTTGGTGACTTCCTTTATAATCCTAGCACAGTTGTCAAGTACCTTCCTTTTGTTAGGGAGGCTGGCTGATTGCCCATGGTGTAGTGCAGCCATAATTCCCAGGGTTGGAGTGCTGGGAATTGTTATTGACTGAGTTCAGATGACACTTTAGGCGATGGAGGGGGGAATAACATACTCACGGTGTGTTATTTTTGCAGCACCCACCACACAACATGTTGACCCTCCCCCCGTCGCGCAGCTGAAAGTCCCAGCACCCTTCTGGGCTGCTGCGTCTCCTCCCTCCCTCTCCCTCAGTCCTCTGGCCGTATCCCATCATTCACTGCAAGTTCTGCCGGCTGTATCGGAGCAGCCGGGTTTTTTTGGCTGCTCCGGATGGCAAACTCTATGACCGAGTGGAATAATACATGGAGAGAGGGGGGTTCCCGTCACATGACACTTTAAACAACAGATGTCAGGATAAACAATGTGCAAGCCCATTGTTTTTCTCCGTTGTTTAATTGCCCCAAATAGCCTACTGTCAGTTGTGTGTGCATTGTGTGTTGCCCTCCACAGGACACAATAAGCAACACAACTGACGGTTGCCTCTTTCCCCCTCTGTTGATTATCGTGTGGTCTGAACTGAGCCATTGAGTACAGACATTAACATCATTTGCCACCACCACCACCACCTAAGAATTCCCTGTTCCCTCTGAGCTTAGCAGCAATTCCTACAGTAGTTGGAGGGGTAGGGAATGGATTTTCCCAACAACAGTAAATTGCTGCCAAATCTCCTTGTTGCAAAGTATTTTGGTCTTGAATGGGCAATTAAGACCCATTAGCTTCACAAGCAAATGAGCATCAGCCTCGGTCATAGCCTTCTAGCCTAGGGTGAGATGTGTTGTATTTGTCTTTGAATGAAAGTAACTATTTCTAAATTTGCTTCTATACCTATTTGCATCTATACATATAAACAAGTGATATGCAGCTCTGTGCCTTCTTTTGTCCTCTCTGCTTTAGTGATGCATTTCCTTGTTTCTGGCAATGTGACCATTTGCTACCACAAGAGGTAGTGATGGCCATCAATTTGGACGGCTTTAAAGGGGGGTTAGATAAATTCCTGGATTGGCTATCCATGACTACTAGTCCTGATGGCTATGTGCTACCTCCAGTATCAGAGGCACTAAGTCTATGCACACCAATTGCTGGGGAACATGAGTGGGAGGGTGCTGTTTCAGTCATGTCCTACATGTGAGCTTCCCATGCATGGTGTGAAGGAAGTAGAAAGTGGGCAGGGAGACATTTTTCTCCCTCTCTCATAATACTAGAACCCAATGGAGTCATCCCATGAAGCTGATTGGTGGGAGATTCAGGACAGATAAAAGGAAGTATTTCTTCACACAACACATAGAGCTCCATCACACCTAATTTTTCCCCCTGGTTTGCCTCTGTGGTTTTTGGTTTTTTTACCTCTGAGGCAGAAGTGCGTCAAGCTTATGATCCCTTTCACCTGAATAGCTACTCTTTAGCTCCTTTGCTCTTCCACTCCACTCCACCCCTCCCCTTCTCTTTCTCCCTCCAGTCAGGTCCTGGCAGATGAGCACTTCAACCAGACTGCTTTTCTGCCTGGCAAAAATGGAACGACCCTTTACTCTGGCTTTTTGGGGGTATCCAGGGAGTTCAATCCTGTCTCTGCAGAGATTCAGGGTGTTGTATGATTAAAAAAAATGCTTTCAAGCCTGGGATGCAAGTTTTGGGTTTTATACTGAGGCTTGGAGCTGGCTGCTGGGAGATCGCTTTTCCCTGCCAGGACCTGATGCAATCCATTCAAGCCCCCAGTTCCTTTAACACTATATGGAGGCTTAGGGCGCATTAAATGCACTTAGGGAAAATAATCTGGACTTTTGGCATTCTAGGAAAGGCTGGGGAAGAGGCGGAGTGTCAGCAGGACAGGCACAGCATCATGCGAGTACCGTGCTGCAAATCCGCACACCAGGCATGGCAAAAGTGCACTAAATCGCTGGTGTAATGGTCATAGTTAACTATGGAAATCGCTTCCTCAATAATGTGCATCATAGAATCATAGAATAGTAGAATTGGAAGGGGCCTATAAGACCATCAAGTCCAACTCCCTGCTCAATGCAGGAATCTACCCTAAAGCATCCCTGACAGATGGTTGTCCAGCTGCATCACTTTGGAGAGTTTTAAAAGGGGATTGGACAAATTCCTGGAGGAGAAGACTATCAATAGCTCCTTATCTGATAGCTCTAGGCTACCTCCAGTGGTGTTTTGTTTGAACAGTTTTACTGTATTGGGTACATTAGAATATGGCTTAGGTTCAACACACACACACACACACACACAAATGGGTATTCTTCTAAAACAAAACAGCATGAGATTATATGACCAACAGGGATTTTTTTTTATTCCCCCAGATTCCTTCCCTCTCTGTTTGAAATAAAATAAAATAAGGAAAAGCAAAGTTGCTCAGTTTTTAAAAAGCTAGGTCCTTGGTTTAATTGTCTGACCAAGATAATTTTTTTTATCCAGATGATTATGGAGGAAGAGCCCTATTTAGTGTGCCAGGGCTGGAACCATTTCTCACTTGTCTGTAGCATCATTTCCTTGGTTGCAAAGCTGCCAGCAACCCTTAGATTCTGGAGCCTTGAAAAATCCCCCCCACCCCCGTAAGCCGCTATCCTTTTCCAAGAAGCTGAGGTTAGACTGGTATGATCAACATGTGCTGAAGATATGTACTCCCACTTTGCTGCCCTATCTTATTGTCTTCCATTTTCCATGCCTAACCTGCCTTCCAGGATTCTGAAAAGGGGAGGGGGGAGAGAAAAAGCACACACAAACAAACAATTATTGCATTTGGAATATTGCTGTCTCAGATGTTTGCATATCCCGCCACCGCCATTACTTTGCTTTTAAACACTTTGGGATGCTCTTAAAAAATAAAATGAAAGTCTGCTTCATAATACAAGGCCCCCAGCTGGTTCTTTACAAGTACATTTTTGTTTTAAGTAATAATCCCCATAGAGGGGCAAATTGCAGAAGAGATTTCCTTTTTCTTTTTCTTTTGTAGAGGTATAATAGACGGGTGGGAGGCATGGAGGAAGGAGACCAGGTCACACTGTTTTAGATTTAGGAAGGTGAAAGAGGTCCAATAAAAAGCAATCCGTTTTGAGAAACTGCGGGATAAGAATACTATGGCTGGGAGACAAGGCGATGGATAAGCAAGAAAGTCATGCTACAAGCAATAAAAATATAAAATGCACGTACAATATCGCCTGCAGCAGGGGAGAACGGCTTGTTAAAAATTGGTTTCAAGACAAGTCACAGATCTGAACAGACTAAAACGCACCACGCGCGAGCCAGGCTCAGTTGCACCCATGAGCGTTGGAAGGAGATGGGGGGGGGGGGGAGGGGACACTATCCATATCACTTGGAAAGCCAAGTTCGTGGCTTCTAACTGGCCTAAATCTGTAAGTGATAAATTATATTCACATTCTGTTATCTGATCTTATTTTATATTTTTGGGGGGGAGGGATTTTTGGCTCTGGAGGGGGACTCATTCCCAGAAAAGAAGTCCAGAAGTGATTCTTCATGGCCCCAACGGATTGTCTAGGTTGTTTTCTTTGTTTTTTTTAAAAAAAGAAAAGCAGCAAAAAATAAATAAAACCCCTCTTCCCCACAAAGCACCAACCACACGCAAGATTCCCTCCTTCTCGCCCCATCTGAAGTTCCCAACGCAAAGTTTCTTCTACAACTCCCGCGACGCCCCGCCTACCGCGACCCTCGAAGCCCCGCCCAGGCCTCTTCTCATTGGCCGCCTGGCGAAGGTTCCAGTTCGGTGGCCATGGCGGCGGAAAGGTTGCCTTGGCCACGCATCCCTGTGTGAATGCATGACGTTCGCAAGGCTGGCGCCAGGCTGTCTGGAGCTGCAAGTTAGATCAACACAGCTGGAGGGACAGGGACACAGCTGGGCAAAGGGAGCAGATTCCTCAACAAAAAATAGGATTGTGAGAAAAGTACTTAAACAAAAACAGTTCAAACAAAAGCCTTAATGACATCCTTTCATAAAAAAAAAAAAAAAAAGAGGGAAAAAAATGCTAGCAGGACTGGGGGAAAAGGGAGCAAGCAGTGGGAACAGAAAGTTCAGAGATGGGCTGGAAATTGCCTTGCTAAACAGCCAAACAAGCGCGCCGCACACACACAGACACACACACACACAAAAGAGATTAATCGAGGAGAGAGAGAAGTGTGGGGGGTTTCAGCCTTGGGGAAAGTTTAAGGCTGCGCAATCCAATGTACACGCGTGCTCGCGAGTAAGCCCATTGAACACAGTGGGACCTGATTTCCCAATAAAACATTCCCTGCTAGGATTGGGGCTGTGTGTCGGCTTGCAATCCGATCCGCACTGATTGGGGAGTGAAGCCTCATTGTTACACGCAGCGGGGTTTGCTTCCGAGTAAATATTCCTAGGATTGGGCTGTATATTTTTTTTTATTACATGGGAAAAGTATTAAGGCGTTAACGCCCGTGCGAAACTGCATTTTATGGATATTCCGAGTGGAATTGGGGTATGTGTGTTCATTAGCGCGATCCTCTACAGGTCTACTCGGAAGTAAGCCCCAATGGTTTCAACGGAAATTTCTCCCGGATATAGGATTGCAACCTAAGGGTAGATTGTGGGGTGAGCGGCAGGATGTGTGCAGCAAATTTAGGATCATCCCATCCCATCCGGATTTGGTTTTTGTTATTGTTTGTAAACTACCTTCTTTTGAAAAGCCTTAAGGCTTGAAATTCCATGTGCCCTTACTTGGGAGTAAGCCCCATTGAAATCCATGGCACTTCCTTCTACGGAAAGATGGTGGATCGGATTTGTGCCGTAAAAGCAAGCATCCATTTGCCCTCGCAACAAGCAAGAGAGCGGTAGAAGTTAGTTCTGTTAAAAGTTAACAAACCAAGCGAGAGCTTTCAGAACGGGCAGTTTATTTTCCCTGGAAAGAAATGGAGGGCACCGCGAAATTAATATCGGATAAGGCTGGCTCTTTAATTAGAAATGAAAATGGGCAGGGTCTAACGAGGAAAAGGATGGAAGAACGAACCGGACTGTTGAGTTACCCCAAACCATTCCCTGCTTTGAATGACAAGTTTGCCTGCGAAACATTCTTTGAGAAGCTTTTCGGTAACACAGACTGGAATAATTTGAGGATATGTGTGTGTGTATGTTTCTGCTGCACCAAAGCACCCACAAAACCAATTAAGATTTTTTAAATTGTGAAATGTAAACAGTGTAAATAGATGGAAATTGACGGTGATTAATTGTATGCACAATGTGGTGAGTGAGTGAAAGACAAGTAAGCCTAGCTAAAAGTGATGGGGGTGGGTGTACAAAAAGAGGAAAGGGGGCAAAAAAGGAGAGCTTTGGTTTTAAACACACACACACACACACACACGGATTGGAGAGGAGTTGGGAAACTAAATTTGAGTTTAGGTATTCTGGAGAACATTATTTGTGGTCAAGTATCATTTACACCTTTTCTTTCCCAGAATAAAACACCTTTTCTGCGTAGTCCTCCAAGAGCAAGCTACAGATCGGAGGAATGACCAATAAACTGATAATGCAATTAAAAGGCACACGTGAATGCTATCATCCAGAACATCATAGACAAACCTATGTGTGCATCATGCAATGAAATTCTGTATACATCTACTCAGAAGCAGGCCTCATTGAATTCCATGGGACTTACTCTCAGAATGAGGATAGGATTGCAGCCTTATTTTCTTCATTTCACTCCCAAATCAGACAAACACTAATAAATAAAACTGTGGATTTGGGGCAATACCCATAACTTTAGAATGCCTTGTCTATTTCACAATGAGACTGAATTTCTTGAATGCCCTCTTCTTCTGAATCCTGGGACACCAAACTACCTTTAAATTGGCCTGGGAATACTGGGAGCTGTAGGACTTTCTTCTGTCTAAACATTCAAAGCATTGCCTTCTTACTCATGCATGTTCTGGGGCCTCTAAATCCTATCAACAGCATAGGCTCCCACCATCCCTGGTTTATTATGGTGTTTCTCTCTCTCTCCTGCTGCCAGTTGGATACCAACATCCTGTTGGCTCCAGCTGCTGCTGCAAGAACACCCCCCACCGCAGCAGAAATGAAAGAATTCTGGGAATTGTGGTCCTTGAATGAGCATATTACATAGGGAGGCACACTTCTCATTGTCTCTCAAACTACAAATCCTATAGTTTACTGCACCTGGCTCTTTCTCCCATGCTTTCTCCAAGTCTAAATAGATGAGGACTTAGGCCAAGGGCTGTTAACTGTGCAAAACCATGCCTGTCATGTTCTAACCATGCTGGTTATGCTATGTTACTTCTGATTAGGCCACCCATATAAACATAGGGAAATACATAAACATTCTTAAGCATGACCTACGATTATTTAGCTTCATTCCTTGTGTTCCCCCCTCACTCATTATAGTGGGCTTGCAAGACAAGCTGGCCCCCTCTGGGACTCCAAGCTTGTGCCCTGGGTCCCTGATGGAAGGTGGGAAAGAAGCTGCAAAGGAAAGCCACAAAGGGAGGGTTTGGGACCCCTTGTCTCCATACTCCCCTGGCCTTTCAATCAGACACACCACTTTATTCATGACAGGGGCAGACCCACATTTAAAAAACACAGTTCTGCTGCCCTCACAAGCATCCTAGCCCTAGCAAACTATTTCCAAACACCTGGAGTTCAATCCAACCAAAGCGATGGATTTTTAAGGTTGCTGCAATCTAATGCACACTGACTTGGAAGCAAGCCCCATTGGTCTCAATGGTTTCTAATTCTAAGTAAAAATGCATAGGATTGGGCTGCATTCCTCATGGATTCCAATGGGAGAGGTTAATATGCACATGGCTGGATTGCACCTATTGCTTGAAAGGAATTCCCCACTGATTTTATTGGATCTTCCTTTCAAGTAATGCAGTTGTTGCGGTGTATGCAATATTACAATTGTTCATTACCAATTTTTCTATCTCGAATAAGTGGCGCTCCTTGCGGCATAGTCAGCATTAGAATAATCAACCTGTAACAGAGTGCGCATGAGCAAGTGGTGGTGGTTCGAGTATGTCATGAGGTCCGTATTAAATGGCCATGTACCCTATCTTGATCACTCTTGCATACATGTCCTATTTAATAGGTACATCAAATACATATTGGGACTTTGGCTTGGACCTAAATAGTTTGCCTAAGCTGAAGTAAATGATCGAAAGACTGCAGTTTATAGGGGTGAATTATTAAACAATACCCATCAAATAAATTATGATGGAAAGTGGATCCTATTAAAGCCAATAAGATTAGTTGTTTAGGGATCAATGAACCTACACTGGTCTATTTGATAACAATGTAGTTTAAGGCTCATGTACAACTCCTAGATGATTTTGGTGCCATTTGTATGACAAAGAGATAGCCATCTGTTTGATTATTTTAACCCAGGCTGCCTTGATAGTGAATCAGAAGTAGCATTGATTGTGCACCAGAAATATCACTATCAAATACCCCCACCCCAAAATTAAGTGTTTTAAAAAGAGTAAAGAAGTCTTCACCAATGGATCCTTCACCTTCTCCTCCACCATGATCTGGAAGTCAAAGATGTTGTCTATGACATGTTATAATATTTCCACATGGTTCCACTGCCTTGCAGGATGGATACCCTTCCTCAACTCACACAACTTAGAATTGCAGCCACTTGCACATTTCCATGTAGGCTGCATGTAATAGTGAGCTGGATCCTGAGCAGCTTTGTCACACTTGAGCCCAGTTAAAAGCCCCATGGGGGATCCAACTCAATGTATTGACATGACTAACTGTACATACATTCACAACCATATCTATTATTATATTATATTATATTATTTACATTTATATCCCATCATTTTTCATCTTGCAAGGGGTGGTGGCGGAATCTAAAGCCTTGGGAAATTCTCTGCTGTGATGGACAATTTATGCTTCTGAACATTTAAAGGCTGAGCAAAGGGGAAAAGGCCATAGTTGTTTGTTTTTTTTAACGCACAATTGCTTACATGGTTCCCCTCCTATCCATTTTATCCTCATAACAACCCTGTAAGTTAGGCTAGGCTGAAAGTCAGTGACTGGGCCAATAACATCCAGTGAGCTTCATGACCGAGTGGGGACTAGAACCCGGATCTCCAGAATCCCAGCCCAACACTACTATGCCACGCTGGCTCTTATTAATCAGGTATATGTCAGGGATCCAGATTGGCCCAAGATCTTCTATCTCATTCTTTTTGTGCCATCAGATCATTTGTGAATTTACTTTTGCTTTGCTATGTGTCTTTTCAGAAGAAAAGAATTCCATAGTCCCTAAAGCCCTTATCAATTCCCTCTCTTTGTTGTTGTTTATTTACTTGCTTATCGAATAAAAAATGCCTTGTATCTAATTCCCACTCTCACTTCACTCATACGCTCGCACAAATTAATGTTTCCACTACCAGTATTGGCTGACCTCAATCTGTTTTCTCCATCATAACCTCAGCTTTCCCGCAATTATTTTTTTTGAAGAAAAAAAACTTGGTCACAAGATAATTCCTGACGCCAGAAAGTCTGGAGGTCATATGAGTAGCAAATTGAGGAACAAGGCGGCACTAAGTCCATACAAGATTTCCCTCCCCCGCCAACCTTGGAGGGGGAAAGAAAAAAATTCTAAAACCTTGGGAAATTTCTCTGCCATGATGGAGGATTTATGGCTTGTGAACGTTTTAAGGCTGAGCGAAGGGAGAAGGGCCGTAGCCGAATTTTTCTTTTCTTTTTTTCCTACCCGACAACTTTCCCCTCCCTAACTTAGGATCAGATTTATCGAAATTAAAATGGAACGGGATAAGAAAGAACGCGCGATCGATGTGTATCATAGCTTGAATTTAAACTCGGCTTAATTGAATGGAAAGGGAGAGGAGGGAGAGGAAGCTCCGCTTGATAGCGTAAGCCCCTCCCTCTCCGTAATCAGAGCTTCCTCATTCCTTTGATGTCCTCTGCTATTTGGTGTCAGCCGAAGCCAATAGAAACCTGTTTTGCCGTTTAACCATCTTGTAAACGTTCCATTCCAACATTTTCGCTGTCATCGGAGAGAGCGAGGGGTGGGAGGGAGCGCGGCGGTTGATTTGCATAAAGGGGCGCGGCCAGGCGTGCCGGCTCGCTCGGCTATATAAGGTGCGGAGGCGGTGACAGTCCTGGCTTTTTGCTAGAGGAAGGGCCGGTGCGTGTGTGCGCGCGCGCACAATAGCTGATCCACCCAGCAAGAACAGCACCCATCTGTTCCTCGCCTCTTTTCTTCCTCTCTTGTGTCAGAAACTGCTTTGTCTGTCGGCGATTTTTTTTTATTATCCTTATTTGGTTCATCATGAAAGCCATCAGCCCGGTGAGATCCGTCAGGAGCTGCTACGAAGCCGTGTGCTGCCTCTCGGATCAGAGCCTCGCCATCGCCCGGGGAAGCAGCAACAAGAGCCCGGCTCTGGAGGAACCCATGAACCTCCTCTACGACATGAACGACTGCTACTCCAAACTCCGCGAGCTCGTGCCGGGCATCCCGCAAGGCAGCAAAGTCAGCCAGGTGGAAATCTTGCAGCACGTCATCGATTACATTTTTGACCTCCAGATCGTGCTGGAGGAACAGGCGAAGAAGGGCCAGGAGCCGTCGGCGGAGGCGTCACTGCTCTCTTTCAAAGTAAGCGAGTGTCGGGTCGGGTGGGCGAGAGAACGTGGGAAGGGAAACGGATGCGGGTTGGACGGGCGATGCTGCCGCTGTGGCGGCGCCAGTCAGCCAGCCCTGGGTTACAGTCCTCCTAACGGACGCCAGCGGGGAGCCGCCGTGTCTCCTTCGAGGGCGGAACGCGGCGGCGGTGGTCGCGGGCTGATTGCTGGCTTCTACGCTGCCCTTTGCGGTCTCTCGCCTTAAGCAACACCCGCGCCGCTAAGTCTGGAGTCGTCTTTCATGGACGGCTGCGGAATGACGCGAGGGGCGGGGGAATGGGGCCCTCCTCGCTTGCTCTAGAGTAAGAACGCAGATCTGAATGAGCCTAGAACAGAGAGCAATCGCCACGCCGCCTTAGCAGAGGGGCAGGGATGCGGTGGCGTTTCTGGTGCCCGCGGACTTCCCTGGCTTGGATTCGGTTGTACGCCGCCATACTAAACACGCTTACTCGGAATTCAGATCCAGTGAAGTTCAAATGGATTTGTTTTAAAAACTTCCAATCCAGTTCTTAGGATCGCGGTGTAAGGGTAAAATCCAACTAAAGTCCTACGTAGAGTAGACCCATTGTAATGAATGGGGCTTAAGTTGGACATGAGCTCCATGCATTTCTATGGGTCTATAAGTAAGACTTTAATTGGATTCTACTCAAAATCTCCACTGGGTCATGACTCTGGACTTAAGCGTGTGAATGGATTTGCTTTGGTTTTGTTGGTTTTGAAGGTCAGGAAAAGAAGGGGTCCACAAATCCACTTCAGCTCTGGAGTGATCTTGCTGAGTGTGTGGATCTTGAAACTACCGCTCCGAAGTCAGTGTAGTGTATTGGTTAGTGTGTTGGATTGAGAGATCAAGATTCAGGTCCCCACTGAGACATGAAGCCCACAGGGTGACTTTGAGTCAGTCACTGACTCTTAACTCACCCAACCTCACAGGGTTGTTGTGGGGATAAAATGGAGAGGAGTAAGCTACCTTGGTTCCTTGCAAGGGGAAAAAGGCATATAAATGTAGCAATACAATAAAAGTCTGTAATCCTAAACATCTTTAATTGAAAGGGACCAAAAAACCTCAACAACATTGAATATCAGTAAACCTGTATTGGATGGGCCTGCATATGAACTTTCTTGGAAGTTAAGCCCAGGGAAATGATCAAGGGCTTGTTTCCATGTAAATCTAATTGCAGTATAACCTGACACAGGTCTCCTCAAAAGTAAGCTCCATTGAAGTTAATGTGTTTTACTGCCAGGAAAGTGGGTAGGTATAGGGGGGAGGGTCTTATTGAACTCAGTGGCACTTACTTGTGTGTAAACATGTGTGTAGGGTAGGAGGACCCCCTATTCTGGGGTGCAGTCCTAATGAACACTGTCTAACTTCATTCAGTTGCAATCCAAATCCTTGGCATTTCTCAGAAAGCAGACCCACTGATTTCAGTGGGGCTAATTCTCTTGTAAATGTGCATAGGAGGATGGTTTTAGTCTGTGTGCAGTGCAGTTATCCTTGACAACAAAGCACCGCTTAACTGTTCTCTTATTTTTTGTGGGGGGGGCGGTGTGGGGCCTATGTATCAAATTAGGAACTCAAGATCTCCTTAACCTTTCTCTTCCTCCAACCCCCTTCTTTCTGCAGGCGGCAGACCTTGCATCAGAACTCTGCTCAAAGGATGAGAGAAACCTCTGCCACTAACATCTCAGGTATGTCTCCTTCTCATTCCCAAACCCCTATCCTGTCCCCAAATTGCCATCTCTTTAGAAATCTAACGTCTGCAACAGTGTGCTGCTCGGGAGTAACCCTATTCTGTTCCCTACCCCTGTAACAGAACGTGGCTTGGAGCCCCTTGTCACTGCTGCCAAAACAGCAGCAGCCTCGGATGCCTCTTTGCCTTTTGCCTGTAAATGGAGCCATTATTTTTACAATGTCA
This sequence comes from Anniella stebbinsi, assembly GCA_029215795.1. NCBI lineage: Eukaryota > Metazoa > Chordata > Lepidosauria > Squamata > Anniellidae > Anniella > Anniella stebbinsi. Next base: position 81,694,661 of record JARDYH010000007.1, read on the forward strand.
TTCTTTTAATAGCTTTAAGTCTCTGCAGCTGCTTAAACAGCCCTGTTGAAATCAGTGAATCAAGAGGCACTCTTCTCTCTCTCTCCCTCCCTCCCTCCCTCTCTCTTCCCTCTCCCCTTTTTGAGTCAGGAAGACACCGCTAAACAGTTGTGTGTGTGTGTGTGTGTGTGTGTGTGTGTGTTTGTGTCCCCCCCACCTTTAGAATCTGTAATTTTAGATCCATCTGCAGACAGTTAGAAGCAGAAAGGGTCCATTTCTCTCCCTTTTGCAGCAGGGCCCAGCAAAACCCCCAACCCCACCTTCCTTAGGGGTGTTTCTCCCCCCCCCACACACACACCAATTAGCAAACCTCCAGCCTTGAGTGTTGGCACCAGATTCCTTATCAGCTGGAGGTAAATAGAAGTTTCCTCTATGGCGCCAGGTTGTCTGCAGACCAGCTTCTGAGCTGTTGCTGTAACTGACATGTCTTTCTCTGCTTCCTCCCCTCCCTTCCCTATTCAGACTGCAGGTGTGAGATCCTGACACTTCGCTCTCTCCAGTAAAAGAGAGAGACAGAGAAGATAGAAGAAAAAGGCCTTGACTGGAGAAAGGATCAGATGTTTAAACCTCGTGCATCCAGCAATGGAGGGGGGCTACTGCCTTTATCCTCCAGATAAACAGTGTGGATCGTGGTTGAGCAAGGCAATTTCAAATGCCTTGACAGGGGCTTCCAAAAACACTTTCTTCTTCTTCTTCTTTGTGTTTTATCTTCCATCTGCCTGAAAACAAAACTCTGTGCAGGCCAGGAAAAAAAAATACACACACAACAAATGACCCCCTCTTTTTTTTTTTTTTTAATCCATTCTCGAATTAACCATCGGATTGCAGCATTGCAGGAGAAAAAACTTGGGTGCCTAAAGCAAGTTTTGGGGTGGCTATTTTGTGGGGAGGGGTAAAAGGAGATTTTAAACACCCTCAGCTCTGAGCCATCAGTTTTTGTACTGCATATCGTTCTTGGTCGGGAGATGTCTCAGCGAAATGTCGACTGCATGCTTCCACTATGCTTCCACCGTGGCAACAGTTCTATGAAAGTGCGGGACAGATCTGTGCTTTGGTCTTTTAAAAGGAAAAGGAAAAAAAAGCATGGCAAACAAACTCTTGCAAATAATGCAGCCTGTGTGTATATTTTGGATTATAGTTTTTTAACATTGATTTTGGGCGGGGTGGAAGGTTCTTTTAAGAATTATGAAAACTGAACAGTCTTGGGGCTGTTTTGCCTCATGGTTTTTATTGTTGAACTCTATAATAGAGCTAAACGTGAACTTTTTTTGTTTTGCAGGAAGGTGAATTTCTGCATCTATTGTACTTGCTTTGTAAAAAAAAACTTTTTATAAAAGTTTCTTACATAATAAATTTAAGCTGTTTTTTTTAAAAAAAAAATCTTGGGATCCTGTTTTATTTTGATGGAGGGAAGAAATAAATCTTTCCCCACACACATAACGCACATTTTATTAGAAATACACAAAAAGTTGCCTTACATAGAGGCAGGCCATCATCCTCAGAAAGCACAAGTCACCATGCTGCCTGGGGGTGATGGGAATTGCAGTTCCACACATCTGGAGGGTGTGAGGTTGGGGAAGGCTGATTTAACGCAGTGTTTCTCCTGATTTTTCCCGGTATACTTGGACATGTGCCAGGTATTGAACCTTGGACCTTCTGTGTGCAAAGCAGGTACTCTGCCACTGAATGACACTGAGTGACACAGCCCTCCCTCATGTATAGTCAAAGGAGTTATTTGTATGGTGCAATGACCCAGTCCAACTTGATTCTAAAGAAGGGATCTTAAACCTCAAACCCCCACAGAATATCAGAGGGTTCATCTCCTTCCTACAACGCAGGTTCCTAGAGGATATCAAAACTGCAGTGTTGATTTTTTTTAGAAGTTCAAATAATCTTAACAAAATGCCCATAAGGTAAAAAGGTTGCAATATCCAAATGTGGGTTTTTAAGAGACAGGATTAATGCCAGCTCCATTAAGAAAGAGATGTTTAGAAGGCAAGTAGAGGTGATGGTGAAATCACTTTGGTTGCACACTGTATGTACTTAGGAACATTACAAAATCCTGGCTGTTAGTTTGGCCTGTCTCAGCATTGACGCTTTCAAGTTTGCCTTCTCCTTTAGCAAAGCAACCGGTCCCAGTATATTGGAAATGCCAGTGCGCACTTATTCTCCATCTTCTCAGCAATGAAGGAAGCTGCTGCACTCCAACCCACAGTGTTTTGATGATGAGTGATAAAATAATGTATTTAAGGAGAGAGCTGTGGTTGATAATCTGGTGTTCTCTAGATGGGCTGCACTACAACTCCCATCTTCCCCAGCCACCAGCCAATGTGCAGGGATAATGGGTTGCATCCAAAATACATGGAGGATGCTGGGATACCTACCTGTGGTACAAGGCAGGGCAGGGAGAAGGTGTAGATCAGAAACAATGTTTCCCTTGGCTACTGGAATGTGTATTACAAGCCAACAGCTAGTGGCTTCTGGCCAGTGATACTGGGCTGTTCTGTTACCCTCCGTAACAGTTGTTCTGGGGGCATTGGGGCTGATGTCTCTCACCCCCCCCAAAAAAAATCCATCATGCTCTTGTTAGGACAGCTTTGTTAGCCAGATAAGTGCAAGGGGGGGAGTAAGGTGAGGAAAACAGACAGCCTAAGGCCACCTACTGATTTTCCTGCTAAGGATTATATACACGCGGCAGAAGCTTTCTAAATACGAGTAAAATATGTAAATGCATACCACACAAGATGCAGGGCTGATCTTGTATGCAGCTCTTAACCTATAAATCATCGCGTCACATGGAATGAAATAGAACATCCAACTAATCTCTTGGGCAGGACTGTATACATATAAGGTTGGGGGATGGGGGAAAGAAATACTTGAAGTGCCCAGTTACCTCCATTTTTGTTTCGTGGGGTTGCTATGGCTGTACCAGCCACTAAAACAAAACAAAAAAAATCCAGTCTATACAAATGGCATTTGTGTGATACTTGCTTCTAAAAGTCTTGCAGCCCCTGTGAAGGTGAGCTGTACCCGAAATACCTAGGATTGTGGTAGAGGTCCAGTTGAAGCCCATGCAGATACCTTTCTAGTAGTGCTGCATGGAAACGGGACAAATTCAGGGTAAGAGCAGATGTAATATACCACCCACATAGTTGCTTACTGCACCAATGTTTTAGGAGTGCAGTTATGGGACAGTGTGTGATCCAGGAGCAGATCCCTGCAGATCATGGATCTGTGGCTGGGGGCAGGAAAAATCTTTTGGACCAGCTCCAGGAACATTTGTTTGCTACAATTCAATACAATCCAAAAATGTCTTCTCGATAGAACACCCAGATTAATTCAAGAATGTCAGCCACCAAAGCTGAGCTGAATGGGGGGTGGGGGTGGGGATTAAACAAAGGAAGCGTGAAAAAGAACCAACCTAGAACCTGCCGTAGGGTAATGGCTAAGAGAACAGGCTATGGGGCTGTTCACACAACATGCTAACCCACACTTAGTGGTTTAACTTTGGTTGTTGAAGCACAGGTTAGTGAGTTGTCTGAACGCAGCACATTTTTCACAGGGTGGGTTATGTTCTCTGAATACAGCCAAGGTGGCTTATTTACCATGCAGTATAGCTTGTTACCCACCCTGAACAACCCAGCAACAAACCATGGGTCCAGGTTTAACAAGACACCCTGGCTGCATTCAGACAGCACACTAACCCAGCGTTCAACAAACAACCCACAGTTCAAAACAACTCACATCCAACCACTGAGTATGGGTTAGCGTGTTGTGTAAACAGCCTATGAATCAGGTAGTCCCCAGTCTGAATTTCATCTGGGCCATGAACTTGGTAGGCGGCCTTAGGCAAGCCATTCTCTCTTAGCCTCAGTTCCTCCATCTGCAGCGTGGAGGAGAATCATACGGGGTCATTGTAAGGATTACAACTAGATAGTGCACAGGAAGCGCTTGGAAAACTTAAGCACACTATCCTCAAGCCTTCCCCAACATGGCACCCTCCAGACATGTTGGACAACAACTCCCGTCATCCCCAGCCAGCTTGACCAATGGGCAGGGATGATGGGAGTTGTAGTCCAACACACCTATCGGGCACCATGTTGGGAAAGGCTGTACAATACAAATGTGAAATATTATTTCATTTGCCTGTTAATATTGGGTCAAACTGAATGCAGAGGCTAACATAAACACCATAAAGGAGCGTAGTTTCCCTGGTTGGGTGCTTGTGTGTGCAAGTCGGAGTCCCCCACCTCACATTCCCACATGCTCCATCCTAAAGCTGAGCAGGATCCCAAGGAAGCTGCCAGCCACAGGCTGCGAATCTTTGCATAGTTGAGTTGTTCAAGGAAGTTGGGAGCAGGCACTGATCTATCGCAGTCCTTGAGCCTTGCATCTGCCAGTCCTAGCCTGATTGGCTTGTTGGCACAAGCCGATGCAACGCACACCACTCTCTGCCTTTGCAACACTGTTTCGGTCATGAGAATGCCCAGTGAAGCAATCTTGAGAACAGAAAGGCAACCCGTTCCCTGCTGTCACAATGTGCATGATTGATTAATCCATCTGGGTTGATTGGTTTCTCCATTCATCAAGCTGATATTTGTACTTGATGTATTTATTGCTGATTCCCTGATATTGCAGAATACATCACAAAGGCAGGAGTCCCAGTTGCGCTGATAGACCTTGCTGACAATCTCGGCTTGGCTAATAATTCCTTGGTTCAAATCTCTTCTCAGCTAACATTCAGTGAGCATTGCTGGGCAAGCCACTACCTCCCCATTTCAGTGGGGACTGTATACATCAGGGGTAGGCACCTTTGAATGGTCAGAGGACCAATTTCCACCTGCCCCCTATCAGAACCCACTGGGGGCCACAACCCCCTCACCCCACCATTGGGTAGAATGCCCCTGGTTTTAATACAAAACCACACCCCCGAAGCCTTGGGGTAGTGTGATTTTGCATTAAAACAAAGTGTGTGCTGTGTGGAAGTTGCATGATAGCAGCCATTTCGGGGGTGGCAGGGCCCACAAAAAAGGATGGGGTCTGCAGGTGGCCCATGGGCCATGTGTTGCTACCTCTGGATGAAGCTGCTTTATATTGAGTCAAATGGTTGCTCCATCTAGTCCAATGCTGTCTATTCAGACTGGTCTGGGTTATCTAAAATCTATGGCAGAGGTCTTTCCCAGCTTTGCTGGCTGAGATTACTTAAATTAGGCTCAATCTGGGACTTTGCACATGCACAGTTTGGGCTGTACTACTAAGCTATGGCTCCTCTCCAGTCTGGTGGGAATGCAGAAGATATGAAGTTCCATGGATCTCTTTCTTGATGCTTTGCTCTGCATGATGGCGGGGGGTCCATGTTTTTAAAGAATGACCCTGTTCCGATGACAAGCTAAGCCACGGTAGTTAAGCATTTTGAGGTAAACATCATGACTTACCGTGTTGTATGAACCATTCCTAATCACGATGGCTACCTAACCACAGTTTTTAATGTGCTCATTAACCATCTGCTGCAAAAGGGTTAGCTGCCTAACCATGGCTAAGTGTGTTGTGTGATCACGCCCAACGATACTTTGCTACAGTGGAAGAAAGGCTACCTGTTCTTCTGGATCAAAGACGCAAAGACCTAGAGCTCGGGTGGATGCATACTTGTTTAACCCCACTTGTCTGAATTGTTGGCTCTTCTGAATTGTCCAAAAAGAAGAAAGATGAAGCCAAAGAAAGACGACGAAAGAGAACACAGATTTGCATAAAATCTGGATGTGCTAATGTATATATTGAGATGCAAATTTAGAAATACAGTATATCTCACTATTGTCTGGAAAACTGACCAGGTGTCCTGTGCACCTTCCCGCTCAGTCTGCTATCCAGGTGCTCACTGGTGATGGGAAGAGAGGTCTTATGGATCTGCCTTTAAACCAGAATTGGACAGATCTTTCCAATGGAGGGCACCTTCACCTACAGGTCAGTCTTCTATTTGATGGATTGTCCTCTGTAAAAGAGGACACATGGCCACCCTATCTCCTGATGTTTTGGACACCAAGTCCCATCAGCCCCAGGCTCCATGACCAATGGTCAGGAATGTTGGGAGTTGGAAGGCTCCAGAATGGGAAAGACTGGGATAGGATGATGAAAAGGCTAAATTGGCACAATTCTGCCTGGGCCTTTCCATGTATCCTCTGTATGATAATAGATGCGAATTCCAGAATATTTTTACCGGAGTGCTTGCCCCATGATGAAGCTGGAAAAGGCCAGGGCTGGCTCGGGCAGGCTGTTCATCTCTTCGGAAGGACCCCCGTTGCGGAGAGGTCTGCAGAGGCGGAGGTTTCCTCCAGTCACCTGTTTGAGAAGAGATTTAAGAGCAATGTTCCCTTTCCACCCCGGCAGGCATCCGACTGATGACAGGAAGACAAAGTTCAAAGTTGCAAACATCTGCGCCCGGGAAACAAATGACAGCTTTCATGCCTCTGTTTGCAGGGCTGGGGTGGGGGAGGAGGGAGTGTGGGCGGGACATGCCGTCTCCACCACCCGAGTGAGCTGCAGTTGCTTCGGCTTCAACTGGTTTGGTTCTCGGCAGGCTTTGTTCCCACGTGGCTCTGTTAACATGTAATAGCGTCAGAAGATCCCTGCTGGATCAGACCAAAAATCTGTCTAGTCCAGCGTGTGGTTTCCCACCATGGCCAACCAAATGTCTTCAACAAGCCCAGAAGCCGGGCGTGTAGGCATCAGCCCTGCTCCACTGTTGCTCCACATCAGCTGGTTCTTCAGGGCAGATTGACTCCCACTGGACATGGAGGTTCCCTACAGCCTTTGTGTCTCAGGTGGCTTCCAGATGGAGGGCTCTTAAGCGCTACCCATCAAAAGGGATTGTGCAGTTATTTTGCCTTTCCCTCCATAATGGATTTTTCAGTGGCATGAAAAAAGACAGAAGAAGCAATGGCAGAACATGGGATGATGGCAACTGTTGGGATCCAATGTCAAATATAGCCAGAGCAATTGCACAATGGTAGCCTCATGTGGAAGCACCCTAGATGCCATTGACAAAGTGGGACCTGCAATGAAGGAATGCTCCTGTTCTGTGTTCATCAGCCAGCCCTCCATCACCATATTCCAGTCCATTCTTCCTCCCACTTGGTGTTCCATTCTGTCCACCAACAGTGAGTTTGCATTCTGTGGCCTTTGACCATGCTCAATTGTCTTTGGGCTGTTGGGTTCCCCCTTAGGTTCCCTTCCCCTAAAGATTTATTTGTACTTCTGCAAATCGTGTAGTTTTCCCCAGGCATCATCATCATCCCCTAGCAAAGTGTCTCAGCTTTTTCTCAGCTGTAGGTTTGAAAACTATGCCAGAAGACACAGTCAGGTCTTTGGTGTGGAAAAAGAAGCATCAGAATCAAGGTTGTAAACTATCCCAGTTTCTCCCTCTTTTGGCAGCTCCTTGTGATCTTTTTTGAGCAGCTCTTTGTATGAAAGACAACACATATCCGGATTAGGGCTGTGACCAGATCCAGATCCGGATCCCGAATCCGAGTCGGATCAGGGTGGTCTGGACCTCTGGATCTCAGATCCAAATCAAATCAGGCCCAGATCGAGCCGGATCGGATCTGTGATCCAGATTCGATCTGGATCCAGTCACAGCACTCCCTCCCTCTCTCCCCAGAAAGACCTCCCTCTCCCAACTCTCCCCACTTACCTGCTGCTTCCTCGTCACTGCCACCGTTGCTTCCGCCTCTGCTTCTGTCCCCTGCTGCCATCTCAATACATCTGCCGAGAACCAGGCCTTGTGGCCTAGTTCTCATTAGGGCACCACATTTCCTGGTCACGCCTAGTGACAGAAGCAGCAGCGGAAACAGCGGTGGCAGTGACGAGGAGGCAGCAGAAGTGGGGAGAGTGGGGAGAGTGCAATCTTTCTGGGGAAAGCGGGAGGGAGTGCTGTGACCGGATCCAGATCGGATCCAGATCCCGGATCTGAGTCGGATCGGGCCCGATCCGGATCTGAAAGATCGGGATCCAGATCTGATTGGGGGTTCCGTTCACAGCCCTAATCCTGATGGATTTTGAGAGTGATTTCTCAAGAGGCATTCATGCCCGCCCTGCTCCCCCAAGGAGTGTAGCTTTGAACAGGGCTTTTCATGGGAAAAAAATGAATCATAATTGTGTGTGGCAGAGAAGAAGTCACATAGGTTGTGCAAATGCTGAAACTTTGACACTTTTTTTAAAAAAAGGAAAACAACTGGGGGAGGGAGTTTGCACTCTGCAGCAGGAAGCAGCAGAGGGTGCTTCACTTTTTCTCCAGTAACTAATTCATCACTTCTCCTTTCTAAACCCTCCCTCCCCAGCTCTTTTTCTCCCAGGGCCAGCCCAAGACATTTTGCTGCCTGAAATGAAGGATGAGATGGTGCCCCCTTCCATCCCATGTATGAAAAGCCATGAATCCGTCTTCGACACTGATGATGGGGCAGCGTCTTCCAATGCCCCTGAAGGCAGCAGGCTAAACTACTGGATGCAGAGCAGACTACATGGTGCACAGCTCTCTCCTCCAACACCTTACTGTCCCTCCCAGCATGTACCGCCTGAAGTGACTGCCTCCAGCTGCCTAATGGTAGGGCCGGCCCCAATGCAGATCTCACCCACAGTTGAGATCCGCAAGCTCTAGATCCATACCCACTGACCAAACTACACTATTGCTGAAAACTCATTGCTGTCAGATTTGTTTTTACTTGCTCTTGCTACTGTGCCTTTACCTGTGGCTTGATTGCAGCATGGAGAGAAATGTTATCACCTGCTTGTTGATGCAGGTCACTGCTGCCAAAGGCATAGCGACAGATAGGTGGGCAACCTGAGCTATAGGTGATAGTCTATTGGGAAACAACCTGTTGCACACTGGTTTTGAAAGCAGGTCCTCTTAGTAAACCACCTGTAACAGTGTCCCCCCTTTTTATGGTCAGTTTACTAATGCAGTGGAAAGCAAGCTAGTGCATCTTTGCATTTCAAGAACAGGCATCCCTCCAATGGCAAAAGAGGGCCATGATTAATGAGCATTGGAAAGGAGGGGCTGTCCTCTGATGAATAAGGACAGTGAAGAGGTATGCAGATGACCCTTGTAGGTGAGTTTCACAAGTCAAATGTGGTACTTTTCAGTAAGGAGAATTACTCACTTGGGCTTCTGATTCATACTAATGATTTCTTAGAAACCTGGATCCAGAGATAGACAGCTGAACAGAGCAAATGCTTCAACACACAAACCAATAGGATGGTTAGCATTGGTCCCATGGGCCACATAGACATGGTTCAAAATGAGTGCCATTTTAGAGGTTCTTTCAAAGATGTCTTCCATCGTGGCTTTTTTTTTTTTTTTTAGGTAGGCAGGAACTGTCCACCCTAAAAAAGACTTCAGAAGTTGGCGTTCAGATTTTGAACTGGTTGGAGTGGGGACCATGTGTCCCTGCTTCTTGTTGATTAATTGATGGCATGTTGCAAGGTTAGTGATGGAGACAGAGAGGGACACTTGGAAATTTTGTTAATGAATTAATAACTTATTTACAGCATTTTTATACTGTCCATTAACAATACATTCCCTGGGGAATGTGCAGGATGGTTGAAGTTTATAGTGGGTGGAAAGGTAGGGTGACCACTTATGAATCACCAAAAATGAGGAAATACATCACTAAAAAGGGGGAATGAAAGAGGTCACCAATTTGCATATGCAAATTATGGAGAGAGAAATGCAAATTTAGAAAAAATATATTATTTATTCCATTTATATACCGCCCCATAGCCAAAGCTCTCTGGGCGGTTTACAAAAATTAAAAACATTGAACATTAAAAAAAACAATATACAAAATTTAAAACCATAAAAAGCATAAAAACAGGTTATAAATACAATATCAAAATATTTGAAGTGAAATAGAAATGCATTCCATCTCACCATATCGTGGACTACTGTGACCAGGTGATCTGTGTGACTGCCTGTTCAGTCTGCTGTACAGGTGCTAACAGGTGATGGGATGCAGTTCTTATGGTTCTTTATCTTTAAGCTAGACTTGAACAAGACACCCCTTCAAACAGAAGAATGTCTTCTGTAAACAAGGACACATGGCCACCCTATGGTAGGACAAGAGAGAAAGAATGATGCTTATCTGTGTGCGTTGTTTTATGTAGAAAGTATTATAGGTATGTCCTCCCTATGTGGCTAACCAACACTTAACTGTACACATCTGTCCCTTGCCATGCCTCCTGTGGCAGCCATTTTGTGGTGGTGCCCAGGACAGTTTCTCAGATTGCCAAATGTGCCCACAGCCCAGAAAATTAGCCTACCCGTGATCTTGAATCTCTTACAACTCAGTTTCATTGGATGACCCCGGGTTCCAGTATTACGTATGAGGGAGAAAACATTCTCCATCCACTTTCCAAACACAATGTAGAATTCCATGTATTTCTATAGTGTTTCCCACTTACTCACTTTTTTCTAAACTAAAGAGCCCCAAATGTTGTAACCTTTTCTCGGGTTGTGTGTGGGGGGAAAGTTGATCCAGCGCAATGATCATTTGGGTCGCCCTTTTCCATACCTTCTCTGGATCCACAAGATCCTTTTCGAGGTGCGGCGCTCAGAACCACACCTGGTATTCCCAGCTTGGTCGAGTCTCTCTCTCTCGGTCACCAGATGGTTCGGGCCCAAAGGGCAGACGAAGGTGGGGGGGCAGCGAGAAGGAGCAGCGGTGAGGAGAACCAGTGTTGTAACTCAAAAGCCGACTGACTCCTACCCTGAAAGAATGTGGTTCAGGCGAAGACGTCACCTCACCTGTTTTGTGTAACTTTAGCTTCCAGGCTTAAGTGACTTAGTCAAGGTGAGTCAGGGAGTCGGGTGCCCAGGTGGAACTAGAACCTCGAAGTCTTGGCTGGTCTCCTGCCAGAACCAGAACGGCTGGTCTTGCAATGGCCCCTCCTCACGCAAAATAACCTGCCTTTAGCTAAGAGACTAAATCCGCCCACTGTGACTTTTAAATCACCTTCACCTCTGGTTTTTATACTATCTGTGCAGCGAAGCTGGTGTGGGTGTGTTGGGGCAAGAGGGTGTGTGCAACCCACTTTCTCTTTATAGGACAGCAGCCTCCCAAAGTGTGGGAGGGAAACATGTGCGCAACGGCGAAGCGAGGAGCTGGGGTTGCGTGGGATGGCGTGTGCATCAGACTGCAGCGGTGACGCAGAGAGAGAATTCACGTCCTCTCTTTGCACTTGTGGTGGGGAAGGTGGGGATGGTACAGGAACAGCGGTTACCTTGATCTTGTTTGCTCTGAGGCAGCTTGGAACCCAGAGAGAAACACTAAATCATTTGCACCCTGCAGGATGGTGGTGGTGGGGGGGGGGGGGTGAGGAGAGATCTACGTGAAAAACACCGTTGTGATTTCTGGTTGACTTCCACCCTCCTGCCAAGGAGTTCAGGGCGGCAAACACGAGCCATCTCTTTATCCTCACAACAACCCTGCGAGATAGGTCTGGCTGCGTGATGCCGTCTGGCCTAAGGTTTGTGGCTGAGCAGGGATTTAAACCTGAGTCTATCACCCTGCACGCTCTGGTCTGCCGAGGAAGTTCTGTTCTTAGTCATTCTGGAGATGGGGCCAATGTTTTGGGTTTTGTTTTGGTGTCTTTGTTGTTTTGTTGATTATGATTTTATGAGGGTTGTTGAGAGCTCCATCCAAGATCCCTCTTTTAGGGACAGAAAGGCCACTATGTCACACTGGCTTTTAGTAGATTTTCCCCAGCTTCCAGGATTTCTCTCATGGAAGGGCCTGCAGAGGTAAACATCCAGTTCAACACCAAGATCCATGAGATATTACAGGAATGTAGGAAGTTGTCTTCTACTGAATCAAATCATTGGTCCATCTAGTTCAATATTGTCTACATCATGGGTTCACACAATATTTATTTATTTATTTATTACATTTGTATACCGCCCCATAGCCGAAGCTCTCTGGGCGGTTTACATAGGATTAAAACAATTAAAAACAATATACAAAAATTAAAACAGCAAAAACATACAACATACACACAATACACACATACATTTAAAACCACTACAACTACCCAAAAAGTGGTTGAGTGTAAGTTGTTGTTGAACAGTGGGTTACTGTGTTGTCTGAATGCAGTGTGTTTCCCACCGGATGGTTAACCATTCAGCATGGTTTATTTTTCTCACCTTGGTCCCCTCTACAAGGATTCGCTTTTGCGCCTGGTTAGGCGATTATGCGCATAATCGCTGAAGCGCATTTACGCCTATTACCTCTGCACGAGAGGCGGCGAGAGGCGGCGAAGCGCATTAAGGGATGACCAAAATGCGCTTTACAAGTAGTTAATGCACATAAGCGCTTGTTCACATAGGCAAAATGCGCTTTAACGGCCGGAGCAAAATAAAACTCGCTGTTTAACGCGCATTCGATAATGCGCCTAATCGGAGAGATAACGCGCCTCTACGCCCGATTTGCGCTCCGTTCTTGTAGAGGTAAATTTTTTAAAGTGCCTTGAAAGAGCATTAAACCTCTCTTGTAGAGGCAGCCCTTAAGAATCCATGGTTGTCATTGGGTTGTTCAGACAACACGATAACCCACCCTGCGGAAAATGTGCTGCATCCAGACAACACGATAACCCACGGTTCAACAACAACCCACACTCAACCAGTAAGTCTGGGTTAGTGTGTTGTGCGAATCCAGTGAAATCCAGCTCTCCAGGGTTTCAGGAAGGATTCCTTGAAAGTCCTGCCTACAGATGCCAGGGATTGAAGTGGGGCGTTTGGTATGCAAAGCATCAGCTCTATCGGTGAGCTACGTTTCTTCCCCTCTAGCCTTCGAGTGAACCATAGGGCACTATATGCAGAGTTAACATAATTTGAGTATACAAGGGATAGGGAATGTGTGGCCTTCCAAATGCTGTTGGATTGCAGCTCCCATCAGCCCCAGCCATCATGGGCAATGGTGATGGATGATGGGAGTTTTAGTTCAACAACATCTGGAGGGAAAACCTGGATGGGTGAAATCTAGCAAACATGCACTCCTGAGATACTCTTCAGTGAAACTTTCCATTGCAAAACAAGCCGCTGCAGTTCCTAGTTTTGGAGTCCTAATGAGATCCTCAAGCAAAGTGAGCTGCAAGTTCAACATTCATTGAGGATGGAGCATTCCAATGGAATCTTCCTCCTTTAGTAGTGTATGTAGCTTTCTCCAACCTTCACCCCCCCCCCCCCATTTCAGGAAACAAAACTATTTTTTGGCAAATTGCAAACTGCATTCAATTCTTTCTCCAGCTTTGAGTTTACATGACTGAAAAGAACCTGCAGGTCTTAGAATTACAGACCCATCTATGTGTCCTACATTAAGGGGACCGTCCTCTAGTTGAAAGGCTGTCCAGTTTAAGTCCTGTTTGAAGACAAAGAACTGTAAAGTGGGAGAGCAGCAAGGGTCTTGACGTTTCCCATCCACAGATAGCACCTAGAGAGGGGTCTGGGCAGGTACACAGATCACCTGGTCACAGTCCACCTCACTATGATAAGGTAGTAATTATATCCAAATTTGCATCTATACATATATACTAGCTCATGCAGATTTTATGCAAATCTCTGCCCTAATTTGTCCTCTTGTTTTGGTGCTCTGCAAACGGCCAGCCTACACTAAATTCATGCCTGTCAATGAGCATTTGCCATACAGCAGTCAATCGGAGCTCCTCTGAGGCTCCGAAGCCTCTGATATTTCTAATGGACTTCAAGAGACTTGAGCTGAGTTCAAATGTGAGTTCAACAGCAAACCCTCCAGGTAGCTGCTCTGCAAATCGCTGCCTCTCGGTCTCGCCAGCCTATGTGTCACGTGGAACTGTTGACCTACCTCGCAGGGGAGAAACAAAAGATAAGGATTGTAAAAGAGCCCTGTGTAATTCATAAGCCCTATTCCCAGGAGCCAGCAGAGAATGGCAGGAGTGAGCTCAGCCACCTACACACACCCGGCTGCACAGCTGTCTTGTGCTTGTTGTGAAACAATTCTTTATGGATGTCACAAGTCAGCCTCTAGCATCCTGAGACAGGGCAGTCATCTGCAATGTCAAAGGGACAAAAGCAGGGAGAAGAACATCAGAGCAATATCTTGGTTGAAAAAGATTGCTGGTCTAATCAGCAGCCAACTGAATCCTGGGGTGCCTCTACAAGAGCGATTTAAAGCTCTTTCAAGGTGCATTAATTTTTTTACCTCCACATGAACGGAGCACAAATCGGGGGTTGAGGTGCTATTTCTGTCCGATTATGCACATTATCGAATGCGCGTTAAATAGCGAGTTTTAATTTACCGCGGGAGTTAAAGCGCCTTATGACCATGTAAACAAGTGATTCTCTGCATTAAACACGTTTAAAGCGCATTTCATCCAAGCGGTAATGCACTTCACCACCTCCCGTGTATGGGGATTAGGCGTAAAAGCGATCGCGAGAAGATGCGCATAATCGGACAACCGGGCGTCAAACCGAATTCTTGTAGAGGGGACCCTGGTTAATGTATACACACACACACACACACACACACACACACACACACACACATATACATGCTAATAAATAGACACACACACATATATAAATATATAAATATGTGTGTGAAATATCCAACAGAATATATACAAAATGCTTTTAGTTATAGTTTCTGTTATATTGATGTATTTTGTTGAATGTATACTTATGATTTCATGCACAATAACAATAACAATAAAGTATGTGTGTGTATTTGTGTATACACACACACACACACACACACACACACACACACACACAGTTTTCTTTACATGAATAGTGGCATGCACCAGCATTTTCTTTTAAAAATAAAATAAAATAAAAACTAGATATGTGTTTGATTGACTTTGCGGCCATCTAAAACTTACAGAATTTACCTACCAAGATTTGTTTTAAAAATGTGCATCAGCCCTAATTTTTACATCCATATTTTTCATTGTGATGTTTTTGACACATCTCTAAAGCGAACTGGATGTAAAAGCATAGCAATTGCCTTGTTGCTGGGCCTAACATGCCCATCTCCTTTCGTGGGGCCATCTGTCTCCCATGAGTAGGGTGACCAGATAAAATCCAGGTCAGGGCTCATGTAACTTTAACAGTTGTAGAGAAAAGGGAATTTCAGCCAGAGTCATTTGTATGCAATTAGTTCCTGGTGAAATTCCCTCTTTATCACAACAGTTAAAGTTGCAGGCACTATACTAGAGTGCCCAGATACAAAAGAAGGCAGGGCCCCTGCAACTTTAACTGTTGTGTTGAAGAGGGGATTTCACCAGGAACTAATTGTATACAAAGGACACTGGCTGAAATTCCCTTTTCTCTACAACTGTTAAAGTTACATAAGCCCTGACCTGGATTTTATCTGGTCACCCTACCATGAGAATGTGTTTTGGGGGAGTCTTTTGGAAAGGAGAGTGCAAAATTTCAAGTAATTTTCATGGGGGCAGGGGGCGGTTACCTTGAGACAAGGCAGTAGAGTGTATCTAAGTGTCTCTCTCCCTGCTTTTTGAACAAAGCTTTGCCATTGGTTCTTTACAGAGGATACTCTTGCATTTGAAGAGCTGTCAAAGAACTGACCTCTATTTGAAGGTGTCCTCTGTTTGATGGGCTGCTTCGTTCAAATCTGGTTTAAAGTGGAATAAGTGGGGGAAGACGGCTTGTCATCCTCATATCTGGTTTCTTTAGACATTTTAAAATAATGATACATAATAATAATACCTGTTTTAAAATTATTTTAATTCACAAACCATATGAACTTCAGCATACATAGGGCATCTCGTGACACGAATATGTAGAAGCTGCTACTTTATTTTTAGGTGGCCCCATTTCGCTTGCAAACAAATAGGCATTTAACCACCTGCTTTCCCTATTAGAGGGATCAAGTGGGACTTGAAATAAAGTGGTGTAGAAGGAGTGTTCCTGTTCAGGGTTCCAGCCAGCCATTCCCTCCAAGCAGAACATTCCATTCCATGGCTGCTGAGCATGCTCAATCGTCCTTGAGCTGTATTATTATTATTATTATTATTATTATTATTATTATTATTATTATTATTGCAGGAGGGGGGCAGGAGCTGGCCCCTTAGGTGTTCTTAAAAATGTCACTTCTGAAAAAGTCAGGGCTTCCCTGAGCATTCTTCCACTCCTCTTTGTTTCTCAACATCCCCATTCTGGTTACAATCCTGTTGGCACTCAACCATCTGAGTTTGCTAGGAGTGTTGTTTGCAAAAATCCCATAAAAATCCATTGCTTTCTCCAACGAAGACAACCCAATCTGGGTAGCACACTGCCCCTGGATCTCTCCTCACTGTTCAGAAAAGTGGGGAAAAGGGCAGCAGCATGTTGCCACATCCTGCAGTTCTTATTTGGAGGTTATCGCGGCTTTGGTGAAAGGTATTGCAAGATGAGTCTTAAGGATGGTACTGTCTCCTATAAACTCTTGCTTGTAGGGTGACTAACTGCCAGGATTCCCCCGGATTTCTCCTGGTGTTTGTTCTATCCTGGGTATATGGGGGGATTTTCTGTAATTTTCTATAATGTCCTGGAATTACGTGCTTTACCCTTTAAGGCCGTCACCCACCACCACCACCACCCCAATCGGGGCCTTAAAGGGGAAAGCAGGTCATTGCTGAACATTAAAGAAAAGGTCTCAGTTGGAGCAGTGGGGGCGGTGGGAATGATACGCTTTTCCCTCCTTTGCTCCAGTCGGGGAAAGAGCAATTTCCAGGACCTTGGGAAAGCACGTCATTCCCCCCTGCTACTGGGTGTACTCTATGTTGGTTTCCCAAATATGGTCACCCTATCTAAGCTTGGGCCTTTCCCCAGCTTCAAAGAAACTCCCCATTTAAATACAACAGGAAGACTCCATGGGGATGCTCTTAGATTATCACACTCTCTCAGCTCATGGCAATGATGTATGTGTACAGGTGTCTCTTTCTCAACCCCTATATATCCAATTGAAGAGAAGTCTGGTTTAGCATAACATGTGGGAGATATTAACTGGGGATATGGGGGAGAGGGCCCTACAGGGGTGCATGCCATGATGGCTGGGAAACTGAAGCAAAACAAGCACAAAGACCTCCCCTCCCCGCCTCCTCCACCACCGGCTCCAGGGCAGGAGCTGATCCTGCTTCTGTGTACATAATCGCTGGCTACGAGGCTCATGATTGATGGCAAACAGTAGAAACACTCCCTATGGTGCACCTGGCTTACTAGACAACTTCCAAGCATCTTCACTAAAAGCTGTGAGACTGTTCGGTGCACGAAGGTCTGAATGTTCAGGAGAGGAATGAGCAGGAGTGGCGTACGTACACATGAATGCTTGGATCGCTTCCCTTTTTTGGTGAACATCAGGTTTCCCACAAGGGATTAAAGATGCTGGTGATGTACCTGGACATGGACATCCCCTCTGCTTCATGCCAATTACATTTAACACCCAGAAGAGTCATGTAATTTGTGAAGGATAGTTGCCAGATCCTCACCCGGAGATGGTGCCTGTACCTTTGAATCCACTGAGGCACGGATTCGGAATGCGTGGTGCAGTTGGGTCATTGTATAGTCTGGAGCGAATGGTTTGACAGGATGGAGAAAGGGTCTCTTTGCTTTTTCGTAGTAAGAAAAAAAGCTGTTCAAGCAGTAAGAAAACAAGGGAGGGCTATGAGCGGAAGACAGCAATGTCTGGACCCTCTGAAATTCTGTGAATGAGGCAAAGTGACAGTGTGATGAAATCCACATCTGGAAGCATCCATTGGTCTCTTTTACTCTGTTTAGAGCAAGGCTGTTGAGCCTCTCGCCGCCTGAGGGTCAAATTTAATTTTGGGGAAGCTCTTGGGATCCACATTCCAGTGGTGGGTCCAAAGGGGGGTGGAGCCAAAATACCAATAACATTGGCATATTTTAGCTTCACACTCTTCCTGCTAGTAACGAAGTCTTAGGAGAGGCATTCCAACCTTCTAGAATGGGAAACTGCACAAAAGAAGGGAAACCACAAATTGGTGGCCAGCGGAAAGGAAATATTCAGAGGGATGGACCTGGTCCACAGGCCTGAAGTTCTGTACCCCTGGTATAGAAGAAAAATCTGACCTTATATTGTGTTTTAAATATTCCTGCAAACAATTTTCATGAATTGCCTTCTGCCCCGGAAAGGCGGCATAGAAACAATGTTCTGGACATCTTGGTTTAAGAACTGGTGTAGTGTAATGGTTATAGTATTGGACTGGGCCTACTTGGTCAATAGTCAGGGATTCCTAGAATTGTAGTCCAAAACATCTGGAAGCCACCTCTTGCGCATGGTCTTTTCCCTGAGCTGCCGTAGTTTAAAATGTATTGTGCGTGTATGTGCGGCAGGACACTTCCAGGGGTGGAATCAATGTCACTGGAGGCTCAATGGCTCCCTGTTCTCTCCTGCCTGGCATCTTTCCCATGCCCACATTACTGCAGGGGTGAGGTCACTGTCTTTTAAAAATGCACTGTGCCATTTTAAATGTGGCATTGTGGCAGCGTCTGGTATTGTTATTTATTTTAAATCTCTCTCTCTCTCGCTCCCAGGATGGCAAGAGGACAGGTTTGGTTTTGTATGCATGGATGACTCACATTTTGTGGCCAGCACTTCCTGTTGCTGCTCTGTTGGCTGGAATGAGACCAACCACACACACACACACACACGCACATGCACACTTTCCCCAGGTTGGAGCGAATGGATGTAATAACTTGTGACTCTTCTCTAATGCACTCGCACAATGGAGCAGGGTTCTAAATGGCAACGCTGTTTATCATGTATCCCCCAGCATCCATTCAAGGCTTCCAGCTCGCAAAACCCCTGAATGTAGATTGTGATTTCCCGCATTGTTGAGCTGAGAAACTGGATCCAGGCCCCAGTCGAAAGAACGGTTCACTAACCCGTAACATTGTGAAGAGAGGGGGAAAGAGAGACATAGAGAGAGATGCTCTTTCTCTCTCTCTCTCTGCCTCTGTGAATGATACATGAAGCTTTGAAGCTCTCTGTCCTCTACAGTTACAAATAAAGGAGACATCCATAACAACATCAATTGGCCTTTATCGGAACAGTGGTACGGCCTTACTTTTAAAGGTCTGGATGGTAGAGATGGCCAGGATTTCTTTGCTGGATAGGGAGACATTTTTCCTCCTTTCCCCATAATACTAAAACCCAATGAACTTGATGGGTGGGAGCTTCAGGACAGGTAAAAGCAAGGATTTCTTCCCACACAGCATTGTTAAACTGTGGAATTCACTTCCACAAGATTTAGCAATGCCCACAAATTTGGATGGCTTAAAAGGAGGATTGGACAAATTCCTGGAGAAGGCTGTGAATGGCTATTAATCCTGATGGCTATGTGTTACCTCCAGTATCAGAGGTAGTATGCCTGTGTACACCAGTTGCTGGGGAACATGTGTGGGAGGGTAATGTTGCTCTCGTGTCCTGCCCCTGGTCGACAGCTGGTGGGCCAGTGTGACTAGAATGCTGGACTAGATGGACCCTTGGTCTGATCCAGCACAGCTCTTCTTAAACTGTTAAGACTAATCAATTACACATGTTTTTTTGAAGAGTTAAGATGCAGGGTTAACATGAGGGCACACATTGATTGATGGGGTAATGTTTAAGACTGTAAGCTTGGACTGGAAAGGATGGATTCATAAGAACATAAAAAGAGTTGTCCTGGATCCAACCAAAGGCCTATCTAGTCCAGCTTTCTGTTAATGTGGTGACCAACCAGATGCACCAACAGGAAGCCCTCAAGCAGGACATGAGTATAATTGCACCCTACAGCTCATGTTTCCCAGCAAATGGTATTCAGAGGCCTTTCCCCTCTGATCCTGGAGGTAATACATATCCATCATGACTAGTAGCCTTATCCTCCATGAATTTATCTGATCCTCTTTTAAAGCCATCCAGGTTGGTGGCCATCACATCTTGTGGGGGCAAATTCCATAGTTAAGCAGACGCAGATTGAAGGAAGTACATACTTCCTTCAATCTGTCAAATCTCTGGTCAGCCCTAAAGCTGAGTGGGCTGACCATAAGGTAGGCTGACCATCTGAAAAGGAGGACAGGGCTCATGTAACTTTAACAGTTGTAGAGAAAAGGGAATTTCAGCCAGTGTCATTTGTATGCAATTAGTTCCTGGTGAAATTCCCTCTT
Source organism: Anniella stebbinsi (assembly GCA_029215795.1). NCBI lineage: Eukaryota > Metazoa > Chordata > Lepidosauria > Squamata > Anniellidae > Anniella > Anniella stebbinsi. Next base: position 81,714,885 of record JARDYH010000007.1, read on the forward strand.
CATCACAACAGTTAAAGTTGCAGGGTCCCTGCCTTCTTTTGTATCTGGTCACTCTAGTATAGTGCCTGCAACTTTAACTGTTGTGATGAAGAGGGAGTATCACCAGAAACTAATTGCATACAAATGACACTGGCTGAAATTCCATTTTCTCTACAAAGTTACATGAGCCCTGTCCTCCTTTTCAGATGGTCAGCCTACATAAGGTCAACCACTCTTTCTGCTCCTATTGAGCAGAACCCTCATGTAAGCTTCCCTTTAGCCCTTTGGAGGAACAGCAGGATAGAAACGTGAGAAATAAATCAAAACAACAGCCATACATTTAGTGTTCAGTAAGGATGCTCGTAAGTGGTCTGGCGTTGGGGGAAATTGGTTAAAGATGTGACAGATCTCTACAGCCAGATCCTATGGGTGCCTTCAAAGATTTGCAACATCAGCATTTGCTAGAGTGAACAACCGTCAGCACTGTATTCCTGGTTAGCATCCAGCTTAATTCTGGGCTGTAGGCCTTGACATTTGGCACAGTGAGAATCTGATTCATATTGTTCTCACTTGCAACATTGAAAGGGTTTAAGGGTTTGGGTCAATCCTTTTCACATGGACAGGATGGCCTTTGGGGTTGCCTCTTTGCATACTGCAGGGCATTCCGGGACATGTTCTAGAATGCACAGTCCAATGAGGGCACTGGTGAGGCATGCCGATCTTCACCCTAGTTCCCACGTTAACTGAGATGGTACTCTAAAATGTGTCCGGCTTTCCCGTGCAACTCCAAATTGCAGGGGAAGACCAACAATGGTAGGATGACCATCAGTGGTGACCAACCGTCTTCTGAAACTCCAGATTGCAGGGCATGACCACTGGCACTGTTTGGACAACCATTAGCGGTGGGCAACTGTGACAATTTCCCCTTTATATTCTGATGTGATTCAACAGTACCTGCTACACCTATACCAACAGCATTTCCCTGCAACTCTGGATCACACAGCAAAACCAGTAATGGCTGGATAACCTATGTTTATTTATATGCTTATATTTTATTGCATTTCAGAGCTTCCAATACGGGCAGCATACAAGTGAAATAAAAACAAAATACAACAATAAACAATGATAAAACCTAATACAAAAGGTTAAAAATGTCACACATAAAACCAAAGACAAACCAGCAGCAAAAGAAAACAGAGTGAAGCTCTAAAACAGTTCTTAAAATGCCTGGGAAAATAAAAAGTTCTTCACCTGGTGTCAAAAACACGGAAGCAGATGCACCAGGCAAATCTCTTTAGGGAGGGCATTCAACAGATGGTGCACCACCAGTGAAAAGGGCTTCTCTCTTGTAGCCAAACTCCTTGCCTATGGTAGCAGGGGCACCTCGAAGAGACAATGACCTTAAGGGTCCAGGTAGGTAGTAGACATGGGAGGAAGTGATCCGTCAGGTAACCTGGCCCCAAACTCTTTAGGGCTATAAAGCAGGAGTGAGCAACTTGTGGCACTCCAGATGTTTTGGCCTAGAACTCCCATGAGCCCTAGTCAGCGCTGAGGGCTGATGGGAGTTGTAGGCCAAAACATCCGGAGGGCCACAACTTGCCCACCTCTGCCTTAAAGGCTAAAACCAGCATGCTGAATTGGGTCCTGCTGGGCGACATTCCCTTCAACTCTGGATTGCAGGACAAGCCCAATAATGATGGGATGACCAGCAGTGGTGAGTGACACTCCCCTGCAACTCTGGATTGCAGGGCAAGACTAGTAGCTGTGGCTAAGAGAAGCACAGTAATGGCTGGAAACAATCCCCCTGCCACCCCAGATTGCAGGGGAAGATCACCAGTCACAGGTAAAGACTTTCAGGCAGAGGTGTGCACCCATTCCTGATCCTGAATTCTGAGGAACCCTTGATAAACTGCTAAGGAAGGACACCCTGCCCAAGGTTTCCCCAAAATACAGATTAACAACCAGCACCCTACGTCTCAGAAAAAAGAAAAGATGCCTGTATTTCAAAAGTGAAAATGGAAGTTGGTAGAAAGGGACGCTCTTTGTTTTCTCACTCATGGCTGGCTTGGGGGAGGGGGCATCAAAGCAAAATGAACTCTGGTGGCTCCCCCTCCACATCACTGATGGGGCCCTTTGGACTACCAGCAGCACCAGGTGTCTGACCAGCTATTGTAGTGTCATGCTCTTCAGGGTCGAGACACATTTCCTGTCTTGTTTGGTCTTATTCCGGCTGCCATTTTAATTTCCCACCACCCCCCAGCAGCAATGCTATGCCAGGAGAATTGTGGGATACTGACAGGGCAGCTGGGACTGGGACCCGTCCACCCCAGCTCCTGTGCCACTTGGAACGGGCCAGATTTTCTTTCCTTTTTTAAAACTGGGGACCAGAGCACGCATCAGCCCCACTCAAGGGCTTAGCTGACCCGACCCTTTTCCTCTCAGAACTTCTGCCCTGGAAATGAGGGCAGAGTATTGGGGGGGGGGGGGTGTTTAAACCCTTATGCCTTGGCTTTTATTTTCTCAGTTTGAGTCCTGGGGACTCTTACTCTGAAGCATCCCCCCACCTGTTTCCAACCCCCTCCTTTTTTGTGTGCTGAAAAGGAGGGGGGAAATTAATGCAAAGTTGCTTTAAATTAGCACACACACACTAATAATAATAATATGAAGAAGAAAAAAACCGCCCTCCTGACACAGAGAGAACAACTCCGGCCGGCTGCTGCTGGTGGGTCTTGGCAGCCTCTGGAAACTGATGCAATCAGCCGTGATTAACAGTGGGGAGAGGCCTGGTTTGACAGCACTCCCCCACCTGTGTTTGCCATTGTGTTCCTGTTAGCTGTTTGCAGGTGTTTGCTGGCGCCAGGCTGTCTGAGCTCCCAGTCTCCGCTCCTTCCCCCGCCCCTCCCTGCCTGCTGATCTCTGCCTCTCCATTTCCAAGTCCATTCAATGCCTCTCTCTCTCTCTCTCTCTCTCTCTCTCTCTCTCTCTCCCCCCCCCAACAAAAAGGCCGAGCGAGGCAACTCCCCGCTACACCCCCAACTCCCCCCTTCTCTGTCTCTCTAGCACTTAGTAGCTTCGTTCCAAAGGCCATCAATGACTCTTGAAACACAAAATCCTTAGCAAATTCCTGCCTCTTTTGGTATTTGATTTCTCTGCAAGGTTTTTTTGTTTGTTTGTTTTGGTTTTTTTGAGGGGGGGGGTGCAGAGGCGTCTTCCCTTTGGTCCTCCCCCCCTTCCCTGTTTATATCATTCTCTCTCTCGATCGGGCAAAACGAACTTTTTGTGAACGTGAAATAATTGAAAGAATCTCATTTCCTTCCCCCCCCCCCACCAAAACAGTCTACATCCCACCCTTTTCCCTCTTCCTTTTCCCTTCCCATCAAATCTTTAGAGAGGAAGGGGGTGGGGGATCCAGTTTCCACGTGCATCAGGATCTGTTTAATCGCTCTTTAAAGGTTGCTGGAAGGGTTAGAAGGGGTGGGGGTGGGGTGGAGATGTGACTGAGCCCAGCCCTTAAGTGATTTTAAATCATTTCCAAGAAAATCGAAAGGGGGGATGAATGTAAAACAGTGTTGCTAATATGGTTCCCCCCCTCTTCTTGGCAGGGATGCTGTGCCTTTAACAGCTGTAAAAGCGAACTTCCAAGACATAAGTGGCCTCTCTCCCCCCCCCCCCCCGACATCATCTCCACGTACTGCGTGGGGGGGCACTTATTAAGACTCTTGCTTGAAGGGGGGGGAGGAATGGCAACCCTTATCGAACAGAAACGTTGAAGTATAGTGATTAGAACAGGGGGTAGGCACCCTGATGTCCTGCAGATATTTAGGACTACAAGTCCCATCAGCCCTAGCCAGCATGGCAAACGGTTAGGAGTTATTGGACTTGTAATCCAAAATATCTGGAAGATGCCAGATTCCCACTGGGTTAGAGGGTTAGACATGGAATGCAGAGACTTGGGTTCAAACCTTCCATCGGGCCAGAAAACACACTGGGTGATGTCCAGCCGTCACTTTCTCTCAGTTGAATCCACTTCTTAGGGCTCTTGGATGGATTGAGGGGGGAGGGGGGGAGAGTCCTAATCACATAAAGTCCCCAGGAGTTCCTTAGAGGAAAGGTGGGATAGAACTGTCAGTAATAAAAAGAAAAACATCTTTATCCCTAACTGTCAACAGTCTGTCAAATACAAAAAATAGAAATAAAAAAAACTTTCCTGTCCAGAAGATACTGGGCCTCTGGAGGGAGAGAGGATATCCTTGCGTTTGAACTGGGTGGAATTCCGGGGGGGGGGGCAGATGTGCCCAGTCTTCCTAATTATTATTGTGGAGTCTTAAATTCAAACTTTTACTTGTGTTAACCTAACAGAAAATAATAGAAATCTTTAGAAAATTTTATTTTATTAATGTATTCCATCTGTAAAATTATTATTATTATTATTATTATTATTGCTATTATTGCCTGTCTTCAAAAGACAGGCTAGAAAAATGTACTTTGATGCTTAATTCCTCAGTAATATGCTAGGTATTTTGCATGCTATATGTTTTGTGACTTGGAGCCTATCTACACATGCAAGACAAAACACTTTGAAAACGTTTTGAAAACTGTATATGGAGTGTGTCCTGGGCCCCAACAGTTCTCAAAACGGTTATAAACCGTTTTAAACTGTTTTAGAGCGGTAGTGTAGATAGGCTCTTGATGTATAATCTGTGGGTGAGATCGTGTGCTTGAGTCATTGGATCTGGTTGTTTTAAACTTCGGTCCACTTCAGTTACATCTAAAGTGAGTTGCAATGGTAGCAGGAAGTCTGATATTGATTGATTGACTGATTGAAAATCAGTAAGAAATGGTTGGCAACAACTTAAAAGAATAAACTGGGAAATGTCATAATAATTTAGGATGTAATGAGACATTAGAGCAGGGTTATGTGTGGACACTAAATGGTCCTCTCACCCACACCATATTTCCCATCTCAGCCTTTCATTGTACCACACACACACACACCCCGGGCAGCTGCCACACACATACTCCAACCTGGGATTTTCCCTATGCAAAGCATGGGCCTGTACTACTTCCGGTCCCTCCCCTTGATGGTCTTGTTTAGGTTGGAAATATGGAAGATCAAGCAATCAATTCATCAAGGGGTGCAGAACTTGAGGCCTGGGGTTCCAATCCTGCCCTCTGAGGTTGCACAGATGGTCACACCTTTTTTCGATGGCTCCATCCCATTTCAAGCCCATTCGGTTCCCCAGTTGAATCAGGCTCTATATACCCCTGGATCAAGTGGGGGCTGGTGCTCATCGGGGCTGGTGGGGCGGAGGGTAGGGCAGGAACTTGATATTCTGCTGAGATTGTCGGAGCAGGGCAGGCGAAGGTCATGCGTGCAATCGGCCGATGCATACCATGCATCGGAGCAAATGGATGGTGGTGGTGGTACCACAGTGAGTGGGGGAGATGCAAAGGGTCACCGCCCCATTTGTCCCAATTATAGATCTGCCTCTGCCCCATATTAACCTCTACTTTCTTCCTCTTGAAGTTTGAAACAGCATAATGAAGAAATATCCTCTGGCCCGTGCGACAAACCGCTGCATGCGATTGTGGTGTGCAGACACCTACCACGGCAGGGAGCCATTTAAAACACCTTCTTCGGGGCTTCTGTTTTAGGACATGCCACAGCTTGAGCCTTCAGGCGGCGGTGTGGATTGACCTAATCTGAGCAAGACCAGATTTGGGAACAAGGGTCCAGGTAGCATAAGAAGAACGCTGGCTCTTGTGTAGGGCATCCACCAGACAATCCTTTCCCCCACTACTTCAGTTCCACACACACACAAATTCCCTACATTCCCACCAAACTGCAGATATCTCAGATACCTTCTGCTCTCCCTGGCTTTTTTTTTTTTTTAAATTGCCAGATGTTGACTGTCATTAGGAAATGGACACGATTTCCAAACACCTTCAAAACAGTCAGCTCTAATCTTATCTTAATAGAGACCTGTAGCAGACAGAAACACACACACACACACACACACACACAAAACTCCATTAAGGACCATGCCTTATGAAATGGAAACTTCCGTTCATTTCCTCTAAAGCATGGATGGACAAATTGTTTGATGCGGAAAAGACAAACAGGACTAAGTGAGCTACGTGGAATTGGCATGTTTGGAACCAATGTAATTCAAGGCACAATTTTACGCATGTTTAGAAAGAAGAAGGAAAAAGTCCTACAACTCCCAGCATCTCCCAGCTAACATTGCTGTCTAGAAGTTGTAGGATTTTTTTCTGCCTAAATATGTGTAGGATTGCAAGTTAACATAGTTTGCATGGATTCGGCGCATTCTGACCTACAGCTGATGAACATGTTCCAGCTCATCTGTGCATCCGTTTCTCCCCTTTCTGTAGCCCTCCACCCACCCACGGCATTCAAAATACAAACTTTCCTTAGGAAAAACCAGCAGCTCAGATCTTGATTTATGCCTAAGGCTCATTCAGCCATGGGAATCCTTTCTGAGAAATAAAAGAGGGTGGTTTCTTTTGTGTGTCTGTTTTTTTAAAGGAAACGAGAGGTCCAAATAGTTTTAGGAAACGGATTCGTCTGCATTAGGAAATGTGATAAATCTCACCAGCTGAATCTCCCATCCTGCTGGGATGGCCCATTGCTGCAGAATCGCTAACCCCGAATGTTGAAAAACCTCCTGGGCCAAAACAAATGAGATGTGGAAGATCCGTGAGCAGGTCTCCCAAGTTTTTAAATTTGTTCATAAAGCAGCAATGGCAGGAGGAACAGGGTAGTCTTAGGCTTTATTTGGAACAGTGACAAAGGGATTAAAAAAAATAGAATACAATTCTACACATCTCTGCATATTTTCCTCAATGAGGTGAAGAGCAGCTGTGAGCGGCAATGTAGATTGGGGAAACAGAAAGAGTGTGATGAAAAGGTTTCGCTCCCACCAAGGGCCGACCCAACCATTAGGCAGAATGAAGCAGTTGCCTCAGACGGCTGATGCTGAGAGGTGGCAGCAAGAAGGTTGTGGGGAGAATTGTATGCCATGCAGCCTGCCATCTGCCCCCTAGGCTGTTCTGCTGCCTTCAGATGTTGTGGAGGATGCTGTCCCATCACCCGTGTTGAAGAAAGCTTTGAATGCCAGTCCAGTCAGCGTTTGGACTGACATTCAGCGTTTGGACTGACTGAGAGGGCGCCATCTCAAAACACCTTGATCCAGCCTTGCTCCCACTTCCACCCCATCCTCAGCATTACTCCTCCGATGATATTCAGTAGGGGTGTGCACGGACCCCCCGGATCGGATCGGGACCCGGATCGGGACCTCCAATTTTGTCCCGGACCGGTTCGGACAAAATCGGAGGCCCCCCGGACCGGATCGAGTCCGATCCCGACCCAAAAATCGTAAATTTTTGGATCGGCCGCCATTTTTTTCCCCATAGACTTACATTGCAATGCAAGTCTATGAGGAAAAAATGGCGGCGGGTGGGTGAGGGGGGGCCTAACTCCCCCCCCCGGGGCCGTCCGCTGTGGACAGCCCCGGCAGGTAAGCCCCCTCCCCCGCGCTCCCTACCCCCCCTGGGGCCGCCCGCTTCCATCCGCTGGCGCCCGCAGGCGCCAGCGGATAGAAGCGGACGGCTCCGGGGGGGGGGGTAAGCCCCCTTCCCTGCCACTGCTTACCTTCTCGGCCCGTCCGCTCCCGTCCGGCACCGGCGGCTACTACCAGCGGGCTCCGCGGCCTACCTTCTTTTGTATATGGTCACTCTAGTATAGTGCATGCTCCTTTAACTGTTGTGATGAAGCGGGAATATCACCAGGAACTAATTGCATACAAATGACACTGGCTGAAATTCTCTTTTCTCTACAACTGTTAAAGTTACAGGAGCCCTGACCTGGATTTTATCTGGTCAGCCTAGTTAAAGTTGCAGGCACTATACTAGAGTGACCATATACAAAAGAAGGCAGGGCCCCTGCAACTTTAACTGTTGTGATGAAGAGGGAATTTCACCAGGAACTAATTGCATACAAATGACACTGGCTGAAATTCCCTTTTCTCTACAACTGTTAAAGTTACATGAGCCCTGTCCTCCTTTTCATATGGTCAGCCTGTGTTATGGCAAATTAGGACTGAATTTGCTCTGTGCCACTTTTATGTGCTGTGATTGTGGCTGATATAGTTTGTTATTCTTTGTATTGTGGGCTGATGTTTCTTCCAGTTCTCATTAGCCGCTTTTGGTCCATTTTTGATGGAGAAGGGCTGGATATAAATTATTAAATGTCTGTCTGTGTGTGTATGTGTGTGTGTGTGTGTGTGTGTGTTTGTATACAAGTTCTGATGGCTGTGTGCTACTTCCAGTAGCAGAGGCAGCTGCTGGGGAACATGGGCAGGAGGGTGCTGTTGCACTCATGTCCTACTTGTGAGTTCCTAGTCAACAGGTGGTTGGCCACCGTGTGAACTGAATGCTGGACTAGATGGACCCTTGATCTGATCCACCATGGTTCTTCTTATGTGTATAGGGCAGTATCCATTGAACTGAACGGGCCTAGTTTATGTAGGAATACCATTGGATACTGCCCATATACACATCCATGGCAGCTGCCCAGTGCTGGTTTCAAAGCAGAGCCCAAGGCAATAATCAGCAGTGGGCCCTGGGATCCTGGCAGATGTCTAAGGATGCCCATCCTGGTGTCAGGATCTGGCTGCCAGATTCCATTTTGGAGCGTTCAGTGCTGCATTGTATGGCATAAGTGTCATCATGCGGAGTCCCACATTGCTTTTCATGGGAAAGACTGTGAATGAAGACTTAGTTAGAATATAGTCTTGGCTAGTCAGAGAAGCAAGAGAGGCCATCGCTCACCAAAGCAGCTGCTGGAAATAATGCCACTGTGTTCTGTGAAACAGAGAAATGACTCTCTTTAAGCTCTGGTTTGGACTGGTCATTGATTGGTGGTGGTAGGGTGACCAGATTTTGGAACCCAAAATCCCGGTCCAAAATGGTCACCCAAAACAGCCGCCCAAAGGGGGCATGCACCCCCAAAAAACAATATATATATATATATATATATATATTTAAAAGGCCACCCGCCATGTGAGATTTGAACCCCCCCGCCACTCCCGAAAAAACAAACCCCACCACCACCAAGCCACCCCCCCAAAAAACACAGCGAGGGGGGAGGGGGCTTACCTGCTGGGGCTGTCTGCTGCTGTCCACTGGTGCCCACGGGCGCCAGCGGACGGCAGCAAACGGTCCCAGCAGGTAAAAAGCGCGCCGCAGGAGGCGGGAGGGCTCCCCCACTTACCTGCCGGGGCAGCTGCTTCCCTCTGGTGCTCAAATCTACTGAGAAATAGGCTTCGCAGCCTGACCCTCAGTAGAACGCCGGGTGGTCATCACCCAGCGCGCTACTGAGGGACAGGCCGCGAAGCCTGTTTCTCAGTAGATTCGAGCACCGGAGGGAAGCGGCCGCCCCAGCAGGTAAGTGGGGGGGCCCTGCCGCCTCGCGCTCCTTACCTGCAGGGGTGTCTGCTTCCCTCCAGTGCTCGAATCTACTTAGAAACAGGCTTCGCGGCCTGTCTCTCAGTAGCGTGCCAGGTGATGACGTCATCACCCAGCACGCAACTGAGGGACAGGCCACCAAGCCTGTTTCTCAGTAGATTCGAGCACTGGAGGGAAGCGGACGTCCCTGGCAGGTGGTGGCGGGGGGTCCCCCCACCAGAAACCCCACCACCAAACCCCCCCAAAACCCAGCCCGGACCTACTGGGTCTACCGCCGCTCTCCGCCGCCGCGTGACACCCTGCAGCCCCGGTTTGCCCCCGCCGCCCCCCGGTTGGCCCAGATCGCCCCAGGTTTCCCAGTTAGGACCGGCAGACCCCAGGCGATCTGGTCACCCTAGGTGGTGGGGACATTGGCCACCATATTTTATATATCTATTTATTACACTGTTTCCCACCCACTTTCAGAGGAACGCAGGACAGCATCCATGGTTCCATCCCTCCATTTTATCCCCACAACAACCCTACGAGGTGGGTTAGGCAACATGACCAGCCCAAGGGCACCGAGTCCATTTCAAGGCTGAAGGCAGATTTGAACGTGGGCCTTCCCCAACTCTACCCACTACACCATGCTGGCTCTTCCACCAGGGGCTGTTCCAAGCACCTAAGATGTGAATTATCCACATTGATTGAGTTGGAAAACACAACAGCCTGGCAGGGTGTGTGCAAGATTTTTTTAAAACAGGCAGTCTCTGGTGTTATCTCCTCCAAAAGAATCACATGTTCTCCTGTGAACTTGGGGCATGAAACCAATCATTTCTTTTTATGATTTAAAATCACAAAATCATAAAAAGCTTCCAAGGCAGTTTACAAAAGACATGATGATACAGACAAATGCAATCAGGGATGGAGAATGTGTGGGCCTTCAGATGTTGTTGGAATGCAAGTCCCATCATCCCCCACCATGGGCCATGCTCTCTGAGGCTGATGGGAATTGCAGTCCCACAATATCTGGAAGGCCACCCAATCCCCACTCCTTGGAATGCACAGATAACATAAAAGATATAACAGCCTGCAAAGCCAATATATTATGCTGCCCATGTTGCTGACACGCTGGTGTCCTCTGGCATGCAATGGAATCTTGCACGTTGTCCAATCCAGCCTCATTCAGCCAGTCATCCGGTCTTGGATCCCCATAAGCTGAGGCTTTAGTCGTTATTTCACCAGGCGTGTTATGTGCTCAAAAAGCCAAATTGGCACTGCACTGAGGGATGGGCGCAGACCTCTGGAATATTGCCTTGATCTGTAAGTTGCTCACGTTGTCTGTGCAACTTCCAGATCAGTCCTGGAAGTGTGTCTTGCCACGTGTACTGGTTGCAAACTCTGGCTCAGATAAAGAGCTTTGTAGGGACTAACCCCAAGGAGTAACTTACGGGTGTAACTTCCTCCTTTTGAAAAGCTAAAAGGTCACCCCAATATGAAATTAGCACATTCAAATTCAGCATTTGGGGGGGGGGGGTGGAGTAGGTGTGCATCTTGCTTTTTGATTTTCCCACCAGGACATGCAAATATCTAATGTCAAACTTGTTATTTGAATAGCATCACTGAAATTGAAAGTTGCTGCTAGCTACATTCCATGACTAAACCCTCCCCTTGATTTTGGTGCTGGATTTTGCCAAAGACAGATGTAAATTCAGGAGACAGCACTTTGCAAGGTTTGCATTCCGACTTTGAATTGGTGCTGTCCATCTCTTTTTCTTCCTTCCTTACTGGATTTCACCAAAATATCCCCACACATTCTAAGTATGAGCTTTGAGTTCTGGATTATGAACTTGGATGAAAATATGTAGATAGGAATTTGAAACAATTTCCAGAAGGGTAGCTGTGTTAGCCTACTGCAGCAAAAGACTGTGTTAGCCTGAAAAACTAACAATTTTATTCTGGCATTGGCTTTCAAGGACTACAGTATACTGTACTTCACCAGAACTTTAAGCCAGAATAAATTTGTTAGTTTTTAAGGTGCCACAATATTTTTTGAGGAATTTAAAAAGAACTTTTGGGGGGGGGGGTCTGGGGGCGATGTGACATTTTGAGCTGGGATTTGAAATTCGTATTCAAATCTGAATAGGAACATTCAGTGGTTTTTATTTGTATGGCTTTCATTTCAACTCCCACCTTTTCCTTGGCACTGCAGAGCAGACCAAAGTAGAACCATAGAATCATAGAACAGTAGAGTTGGAAGGGGCCTACAAGGCCATCGAGTCAACCCCCCTGCTCAGTGCAGGAATCCACCTTAAAGCATACCTGACAGGTAGCTGTCCAGCTGCATCTTGAATGCCTCTCGTGTGGGAGAGCCTCACTAGTTCGTTGGTTCCATTGTCGTACTGCTCTAACAGGGGATTTTTCCTAATATCCAGCCAGGATCTGGCTTCCTGTAACTTGAGCCCATTATTCCGTGTCCTGCACTCTGGGATGATAGGGAAGAGAACCTGGCTGTATGGATTTTGTTAAATCTATTCAGTCTGTGATTCCCTAATTGCTGGGCATCTTTTGCTCCGTCAGCTACTCATTGACAGATCCTGATCCCCTCCCCTTTTGGAACAGTACATCAAATGTCCATCATAATTTATGGAACTTTTAGTGGCATGTAACATTTTGCATGTTTTTCTTAGTTCAGTATGCAATCAGTGAGCAGAACACACACACAAAGGATTATTACACAGCAGGACGAGAGATCAGAGATGTATCAACGTTGTGCTGTTTTAAAATGGCATATATATTAGCATCTTTCCCAGCAACTTTTGTATTTTTGTACAACTAAATTTGTGTACCATTCCAGCAAGTTAAAAAAAAAAAAGTCTGCAAGTCTGCAGAATCCACGAGACTGAGAAAAGATGGTCCGCTGTGGAATTTGCAGGTTGAATTAACAGAAATCCGAACTCATTTGAATCGGTTGCTGATTTCTCCAAAATCCCTAGACAAAAGTTCTGTCTTGTCCAGCATTCTGTTTCCTGTGGTGGCCAATGAAATGCCACAGTGGAATGCCTTCAAGTAGGACTTAAATGCGATAGCATGTCCTCCTTGTGTTCCCCAGCGAATGGTATTGAGAGGCATACTGCCTCTGATGCTAGAGGTAATACCTAGCCATCACAAGTAGTACCCATTGCTAGCCTTATTCTCCCTGAATTGGCCAGAATGGTGATGCTGTCTTTACCTGTTACATTCTGATCCCACCTTCCCCAACCTAGGGCCCTCCAGATGAGTTGGACTAGAACTACAAGCCACCTCTCTGATCCATAGATTCATTGACTTTCACCTGAGCTCACCTACCCCTACAAGGTCTTTCACCCTGGAGGTGGATGTGATGATAGCCACACTGCAGACTTATTCATTTCCAGACTCGTTGCTGGCTGTTTTCCATATGTCATCACCCCTCTGCCAATCTGGAATCTTGCCTCTCCCCACGCCCCTTGCCCCGGGTAGCATCTCTCCTTCTCCTGTAGATGTCCACCCCATTGTCTGTCCCAGCAAGGCATGCTTTGGTCTAAGAGGCATATTTGCCGGATGAGATGGGGAGGATCATATAAATTGTCCTAATGAAGTGTTCTATCCACCGCTCCTTTTTCTCTTTTTCCATTTTTGGCATTGATGCTCATCAGAGGGAGAAAGCTCTGCTTCTTCTCAACTCTTCACCCAGATCAGAATATCTTTGGAGGAGGCTGGGCTCCCTGCCTTTCTAACATGGGTCAGCTGAGTAGGGATCAAACCACCGCTTGGTAGTCAAGCACATGCCTTGTGTGTGCAAGGTCCCGGTTCCATACTCAAGATGGTTGGGCCTCATCTTGAGTCTTGTGTCCAATTCTGGGCATCACACTTCAAGAAGTGTGCAGACAAGCTGAAGCGTGTACAGAGGAGGACAGTGAGGAACATCAGAGGTCTGGAAACAAAGCCCTATGAGGACAGACTGAAAGAACTGGGCATGTTTAGCCTGGAGAAGAGAAGACTGAGGGGTGACATGATAGCACTTTTCAAATACTTGAAAGGTGGCCACACAGAGGAGGGCCAGGATCTCTTCTCGATCAACCCAGAGTGCAGGACATGGAATAATGGGCTCAAGTTACAGGAAGCTAGATTCCAGCTGAACATCAGGAAAAACTTCCTGACTGTTAGAGCAATACGACAATGGAACCAATTACCTAGGGAGGTGATGGGCTCTCCCACCCTAGAGGCATTCAAGAGGCAGCTGGACAGGCATCTGTCAGGTACGCTTTACGGTGGATTCCTGCATTGATCAGGGGATTGGATTCAATAGCCTTATAGGCACCATCCAATTCTATTATTCTATGTTTCTGTGAATCCCCAGTAGCCCCAATTATTATTATTTTTAAAAAGACCAGGTAGCAATGGATTGGAAAGACAATCTCTGCCTTGAGTCCCTGGACAGTTGCTGCCAATAAGAATAGACCATTCTGGGTTAGATGGACAAAGAGTCTGATGTAGTATTGGAGTGGCCATGTGTCCTCTTTTACAGAGGACAGCCCTCTGTTTGAAGGCCTGACACAGGACCATCCTCTTTTTGAAGGCATTATCTCATTGAACGTCGCCTGTCCCATTCTGGATTAAAGATAACCATAAGAACTGTGGCCCATCCACAGTTAACACCTGGACAGGCAGGAGCACAGATCACCCGGTCATAGCCTTCTGAACTATGGTGAGACTGTATTTCTGTTCAAAGTATAATAATTATTTCAAAATTTTCACCTATACCTGTGGATCAGCATATGCAAATTTTATGCAAATACTTCCCTCTTTTGACCTCTGTTTTGGGCTTGCATCTTTTCTTCATTTATAAGTGGCTGCCCTTCCTGGCATGCCCTATTGGCCATTCTTGCACCAAAACCTCCCACCTGTCCTGTCCTGTCTTGGTCCCAGCAAGAAGGCAACAAGGCAGGCCAGCAGTTCCAGCATTGTTGTTAGCTCCCATAGAGCAACGTCCTCCATTGAGGGCTGGAGGGGAACCATAGCTCAGTGTGCTTTACATGCTTAAGGTCCCAGGTTCGATCCCCAGCATCTCCAGGTAGGGCTAGGAAAGAATCCTGCCTGAAACCCTGGAGAGCTGCTGCCAGTCAGTGTTGACGATACTGGGCTGGATGGACCAAGGGTCTGACTCAGTATAAGGCAGACTCCTGTGTTCCTAACTGAAGTTGTTTGAGATTCTGCCTTCAGTCCACTTCTTCTACACACCATCCTCATTGTTCAGGAACTGCAGACTCTTAAAGGGGCCAACCTGCTGGCCTTGCAGGCACTTGGTTCCTTGGGCCCAGGGCAGGGTTGTCATAGGGGTCCCCATGTCAGTGGCCCCTGGTAGGGTGGCCACTCATGAAACACCAAAAAAAGAGGGTTGTGATTTGCATATAATTTACACATGCTAATTTACATGCATCGATGCAAATTTGGAAATAATTATTATCATTTGAATAGAAATGCAATACATCTCACCACCATGGGGAACACTGGGACCAGGTGTCCTGTGTGCCTTGCTTGCTCAATTTTCTGTTCAGGTACTAACTCTTGATGAGAAACAGTTCAATTCAGTTCTCCATCTTTAAACTGGAATTGGACAGGACGACCCTTCAAATAGAGGATGCCTTCAAATAGAAGATGGGCCTCTGGTAGCCCTGCAAATGGAGGACTATCCTCTGTAAAAGAGGACACCTGGCCACCCAAGACCCTGATCACCAACCTCAGGCTCTCGGAGCCAGGAACTTGGTCTAGCTCCTGAGCCGGTGACCATGGAGCATCTTACCCAGTTGTCTCCCCTTCCTCTTTGGAGACTGGGCTGATGACACCACCTCCATTTCCCTCATGGCTTCTTATTTAGAAATAAGCTGCAATGAAGCAAATCCTCCTCTTTCCCCTGCCTTCTGCCCATACACACCAACAGATAAAAAGGGGTTTCTGGGACAGAAGGAGGACCTGATTCCAGCTGTGGTGCAGTTTGGTCATTTTAGGCTTTGGACTTAGCGGTGAGTGAGTGTGAGTGTGTTGGGGAGGGCATCTTTAGATGGTCACAAATGTGTATTACTTCACGTAGTTCGACAGTGATAAGCCAGTCCTGCTGCATTTGGGGACTGCGTTCTGCTCATTCCACTGAGTGGGGCCCTGGACATTTGCCTTAAAGACCTGCCCTCCCGACGCCACTGGCTACAGCTGCTTTACAGGACTCAAAGCACTTTCCGAATCCAGGGTTCATTGAACTGTTGAGGAATGTCTTTCCTCTTGAGAGGCTTTTGAGCCAGATCTACACAACATCAGGTACTGGGCACTCAGGCTCTCCACTTTGGTTTAGTCATGGTGAACTAGAAGTCAATAGACCTTGGGGAAAATTTGGGGCCATTTCTCCCCTATCCCCAAGGCCTGTTGACTACAACAGTCAATCTACTTTGGGCCCCTTGGATCTTTGCATCAAACACAAAGCATAATTCTTTGTCCCCATCTAGTGGATGAACCAAACAGTTGCCTTAAGGTCTCTTGTAAAAGGAGGGTTTTTTTTAATACCATCCCATCTCCAAGCCAGATGTCAACTTTGAAGCTCCAATTCCTGCTGACATCACGCCTAGGGACATCATTTTTATAGTCCAAGGGCGTATATGGGCCAATAGACAGTGTCCCAACTGCCCTGCAGTCTCACTGGGTAGCCTTTGACTTTCTCTCTCTCTCTCTCTCTCTCTCTCTCTCTCTCTCTCTCTCTCTCTCCCTACCTACCTCCCTTTTGGTTTGCCATCTGTAAAATGGGAATAAAAACTGGAAGGGGCTTTCCAGGTGCCACCAGTAATCCAATTCAATACCCTTTTTCAGCATCAGCCCCCAGTCGGCAAAGATGGAAACTGGTTGTGGGGGAAAACAAATGTGATAAAAATGTACAAAGAAAAGTTAAATAAGGGTGCAATCCTATGTCATATTTGGACAGGAAAAAGTCCTACACTTCCCAGCATTAAAAAGCCAGAACACGGTTGGTGGAAAGAGCCACCAAATTGGCCCAGCTTTATGTCATCCAGTTGATGCTTTTGTTCAGGTCATCTCTCCCTATCCTATAATATTGGAAGCTACTAGGGGCTTGAACACTGGATTCTGGCAACCAGACCCAGGCACCTTACTTTATAAGGTAAACTGGAACCTTATTGGTCCCCTGATGTCAACTGACAGCTGCTGATCTAGTAGTGGGGCCTCTGTGCCACTTTGCATGAAGGTGGAACCAATGCTACTAGGACACCAGGGGACCAATAGGGTTCTAGCTCACCCTGTAAGGTCTCTGATTTGAGAATGGAGTCTAGGGCTAAATGGCTCAAACACAGCAGCAGATCAGCAAGGTTTTCTGGCTCTCAATTGTTTTAACGCAGGGGTGCATAACCTCTTTCAGGGTTAAATTCTACTCTGGGGGACCAACTTCCAGTGGTGGGTGGAGCCAAAGGCAAAAGGGGCAGGGCCAAAATGCTAACAATACCAGGATATTTTTGCTTAAAGTTCTAACTGCCAGGAACAGGGAAGACATTTAGAATAGGGGGAAATGTCTTCCTCAGGGAAGACATTTAGAATAGGGGGAAAGGCACAACTGCTGGAAAACCACCAAATGGTGGTTGGAGAAAAGGGGATGGGGCAGGGGGTGGGGGACTGAGCATCTGGGGAGCCCCAGAAGAACTGATTGGGACCCTAGGAGGTTTAGGTTTGGCCCATGGGTCTAAAGTTTTGCAACCCTGGCTCACGGGGTACAGTAGGTAACTGGCTGTTCCTTCTGAGCTACCATTTGGTATCAGGCTCTACCCTCTCCACATCTTCCCTTTTGCCCCAGCTCTGATTGGTGGACCTCAGGGTTCTAATAAAAAGCAAAAAAGTAGATCCCACAAGCCTGATGCCTCACCATGGACTCACCCCAAGAAGGTAGCCCATGATGGCCAACGTTTGCCCACAGATACATACTGACAATTTATTTATTTTTTACAAAGGCCCAAGATTCACTCAGCGCCTCTACAGCAGAGTTGGCTCTTTTTCGCCGCTGCTTCCGATCAAATCGACTTCCATCTTTCTCCACCGGCTGGCTGCATCCCTCTCTCGTAACCACGGTTACGTGGGCCAGGCAATTAATTGCCCCTTCAGCCTGCAGCTGCAGGCATCGTTAACACAGCGGCAGCAGCAGGGGAGGAATCAGAGATAATTATAAGCCTGGGCGGTGTCCCAGCTGCAGAGGGCTGCACCACCCAAGTGAACAGCCCTTCCAACTCACTTCAAAAATGGCTTCCAAAGTTCCTTTGAAAAAGGTTATTCCTTCCCCACCCCCTTTCCCCACCCTGGCGGCTGGAAGAACCACTTCCAAGCGGAATCTCCTTGTCTGGGTGGGATGCAAGCGGAGTTTCATGTGCAATAAATGCATGTTAGAGAGGATGGATCCAAACCACTGGGAGCTTTGTTACAGCTGCTGCATCTGTCCCAACCTTCCCCATCTTGGTACCCACCAGGTGGATTGGACTACAACCCCTATCATCCTTGCCAGAGCTGGCTGGTGGCAATGGAGGCTGTAGTTCGACCCACCTGAGGAAGGCAGGACTGTTTTTATGGATTCTGGAGGAGACAGAGAGTTGGAGGCTGGTGGCTCTGATGTCAATGCGGCGGCGAATCCACTCCGGGTTTCTGTCGGAACTCTAAAGGAGCTATTTGCAGCCCCCGAGGACCTGTGCGATCGCCTGTGACCAAGTGGCCTGTGTGACTGCTTGTGACCAGGTGACCTGTGTGTCTGTCAGTCCAGCCAGGTGGTAACTGCTGGTGAGTAACAGTTCTGATGGTTCTTTATCTTTAAACCAGAATTGATGGTACACCACGTTGAAATCCTGCACTTAGCCATGAGTAATCACATTTTATAGTCAGTCCTTGCTGGTTTTATTGGTGTGTGCATCCTGAAATCCTGATTGGATAAAGAGCGGATTGCAATGCGTGCAGGTGTGTGTGTACACACACACACATTGCTCTTCATCCTATTAGGATTTCAGGATGCACACACCAATAAAACCAGCAAGGACTGACTATAAAATGTGATTACTCATGGCTAAGTGCAGTTGACCCTAAACCAGAGGTGTGAAAACCTGTGGCTCTCCAGATGTTGTTGGACTCCAACTCCCATCAGCCCCAGCCAGCATGGCCAGTGGTCAGGGATGCTGAGAGTTGTCATCCAACAACACCCAGAGGGCCACAGGTTCCCCACCCCTGTACCGAAACAGGGATTTGGCTATCATTGGTTTAGCACTAACAGACCACACCCCAAGTTCCTATGTTGATGCACCATCATGATGGAATTGCTCAAAGTAGGTACAGAGGACCTCATAGGCATTCATATCCCTTTGTGCAGATTGGCGATAGAAGAGGGGATCAGTGCCTGCTCCACGTTTCTGAAGGCTGCTGGGCAAGATACCCTTCATGGACCTCCTCCCTCGGTGAGTCTACCTTCTCACCCCATTGTCCCCAGCTGCTGTTGCTCCTCATCGTCTTCATCCTCATAGCTTCCACTTGCTTGCAGAGAGCCAGTGAGCAAGTAGGCAGAGGAACCTCCTGCTCCTCCTTCTGTTGTCTGAACCAAAGTGAGAGGCAGGTGAACAAGCAGATTGCAATGGTGAAGAAGAGGACTGATTCTGGGAGTGTGTGTGTGCTCTTGCTGGGGTTTTGGGCCCTCGGCAGGTGCTCAACCATGTCTATCTTTGAGGCTGACCCTGGCCCTAGTTCACACTGGTTTTCGTGTGTGTTACTGGGATGACCTAACAAGGCCTAGGCATGGTCAGAAAAGTTGCTTGCATACTATTTCTTGGCCTCCGGCTCCACTCTGTGGTCAAAAAGTGCAAGTTCAGATCCGGCAAAACACAGAAGACGCACATGGGAAGAATAACTTCAGCAAGGTGGGCTAAACATCTAACTACAAAGAAGAGGCATTTATACATTTCAAAATGGCGGCAAAGCATAACATTATACTTCATATGCACTTGCTTACAGGATAGTTGAGAGGATATAAGAAATATGGTAATTCTGTCCAATTTCTCATGTACTAACTTGTAAGTACATGCAGTTACAAGACAGACTAGAGCAGGCTTCCTGGACCTGGAGCCTTCCTGATTTTAGGACTACAGCTTCCAGCATCCACATCCACCAGCCATGCTGGCTTGGGTTGATGGGAGTTGTAGACACACACATCTGGAGGCCACCGGGTTGGGGAAAGCTGGATTAACTTGTGTGGTTACTACTCACTAGATATTCCACTGAATCATTTCTAACTAAAAAGAGGGGTTCAGGTGAGCCCCATTGATGTGTTGGATGAACATGGGAGGGTTGTTGCTGGGCCAACACTGCAGCCAATGGACCCACCCACCCCCTTTTCATCCCTTCTTTTTGTGAAGGGGATCTACTTGCATATACCGGTTATCCTGATTGGGATCTACTCCACCCCGTCGCATGCAGGATCTATGCATGCATATGTTGGTATGGGCATAGATCTCCCAAAGTTGGTATACATGTAGAACATGCACCACCATTACACATGAACCCACTTTCCCCATCAACATGTGTGGGGTGCCCATGGACACCCCTTTTATATCCCCCCCTCTCACCATTTCCACTGGTCTTGCTGCTTGCCATCTTCTCTCCCTATAGCCCATCCTTCCCCAACTGGAGGCCCTCCAGACGTTTGGGACTACAACTCCCAGCATTCATGACCATTTGTCATGCTGGCTGGGGCTGATGGGAGTTGAAGTCCATCAGCATCTGGAGGGGGCCAGGTTGGGGGAAAGGCCGCCGCGCTCGACAGGAGAGAACCTTGCCTTCTATGATGTCATGTTCACAGGATTCCGCAAGGTTAGAACATTGATGGCTCATTGCAACACAGTGCTACAGTTCTGTAGGCGGTGGGCTCCACACTACAAGTGCAATGGACGCCCGTCGCAAGAGCTCAGTGGTGAGATTATGGGGGCTGGTTTCTCAGAATTTCAGGAAGTTCGTGCTCCTTCCACAGCCACAGGGCAACTGCTGGGAAGGCCCTGCTTCTCCTCAGGACAGTTTTCACGTGGTGCTGGCAGTTGAAGCAGAGCCTGAGAAGGCAGAATGGGGGGAGAATTGTCACATTCCCCCAGATGACAAATACTTTGTTGTTCTTATTATTACTATTATTGGCTGGAGCCCAAAAATCCACCTGTTTTTTCATGTCTCCCAGTCACCAGATACAGTTGGGCGGGTACTTGCTGGTGAGCCAGAAGGAACTGAGATCAACTGCAGAGATATCACCCGTGTCCAGGTATGCTTCTCCTTTTCGGGGCTGAGCATCTTGTTTGCCCATTGTCTTTGGCTTAGTCCACAGCTCTGAACTTTCCCTTGCTGTTCCAGATGTTCTCTTGCACTATGCAGAAGTTAAGTGCAGTTTGTATCATGAGGGTGAGGCGATGGTTAGAGGGTGAGACAAGGAGTTTGGGGTTCAAATCCTCGATCAGTCAGGCATAGAGTTCATTGGGGGCTATTTATTTATTTATTTATTTACTTAGCTACAATATTTATATACCACTCCCCATCCAAGGATTTCAGAGTGGTGAACAAATAGAACAGAAGAATAAAAACAGAATAAAAACACATTAAAAGAAACAAAGTGTAAATAAAACCGTGGCCGGTCATTCAGGGAAAGCTTCCTGCAGCAATGTTTTCAGGAGTCTCTGGAAGGAAAACAATGTTGGCACCTGCCTGACCTCCAAAGGCAGAGAATCCCATAGGAAGGGGGCCACCGCACTGAAGGCTTTTCTCCTGGTGGACTCCAATCAGATTACAGGCCCAGCCTGCCTCCCAGAGTTGTTGTGAGAATAAAATGCAGCAGGGAAAACCAGGTTCTGTACTCTGAGCTCCTTGGTGGAAAGGTGGGATGGAGGCTAGTGACTCCTATTTCAGTGGGGCAGTAAATCCACTCTGGATTTAATCAGAACTAGTCAGAACTCGAAAGTAGCTATCAAAGGTGTTGAATCCATCTTGGGTATAGGGCTCAGTACTTTGGATAGCTCCTTTACAGTTCTTACTGTAACCCTGAGCAGATTCCCTGCCCTACTGAAATAGGAGCCCCCAGCCCCCATTGGTGAACAGTAACTGTTGATGGCTGCTAAGGTGACCTGGCCAGTTCTTGAATGAAAACTTCTGGGTGACTAATCAGGACCTGGCAGGTTCAGACCCCATCTAATGCACAGGTGTTGAACCTCAGGCCTGTGGGCCAAATCCAGCTCACTTAGGGTCCCAATCCAGCCCTCCAGGCTTCTCCAGTTGACCATGCCTCCTTCCGCTGGCCTCACCCAACCTCATTCCCCCCCCCCCCACTTTTTGTTGGTTTCCCAGCTTTTCTGCAGTCCTCACCATCCTAAAAGGTGCCTCTTCCAAGTCTTAGTTGGCGTCTTTGGATCCACCCCTTTTGCCTGTGGCTTCGCCCAGCATTGGAGTGCAGCCCCTGAGACCTTTTCTGAAATTGAATTCGGCCCTTGGGCTAAAAGAGGTTCAACACCCCTGATTAAAGTGTGCCGCTTTCGTGTGTGCTTACAAGTCCCTGGCTGCCAAGCTCTACCATGAAGCCACCATCATTTGACTGAACACATTCCAGACTAAGAATGAATGCTGTGTAACTGAAAAGAGAGTAGCTCAGCCCCAGATTTTATATTCCATGTACAGGCAGCCTATGATGAAGTAGGAGTGAAACGTTTAGAATAATGTTGTGCTGAAAATTTCTCCCACGTTGGTTTTTTTTTTAAAATGTGTGTGACCATTCTCATTCAATTTGTTAGAGAAGAAATTGCATTTGAAAACAAATTAAATAGAGAAATTTCAGAGAAGTTCTCATGGGTTGGGTTTAGGGTTCTTGTGCTTACTTTACTTAGGAGGTGGCCAAGTGTTAGGATCAAGCCTGGTCGCCCTGGTTTATACTCCAAATGAGGAGGAGGAGGAGGAAGAAGACAAGAGTCAAGGAGAAATCTTCCCAAGGGCTTATCGGACAGGAGGTCCAGGCTCAGAGATCATCCCCTCCCTAGGGAACTTAGTATTTGTCGGAGGGGGAAGGAACATCAGATTTAACAGATCCCAGAGTCCACCACAGGGTCAAGCGGGTGGAGCTGAGAGGAGGTGGGAGGCGGTCCGCTAGGTTAGCCACTCGCCAGAGGTTACAACTTGAAGACCCTCCTGGGTCTTGGTAAAAGCCTGTCGAGCACTGTAGGACAATGTCCATTTAGTTGATAGGCAACTGCCTTGCTTTGTGAGGATAATTAAGCTTAGAGGATAGCTCCTAACATTCACATTCCCTTCAGGTGTGAAGAGATGTCTATTTGCTGAATAAAGGTTGCACAGCAGACCTCTTCACTGTTTCACATCTCAGTGGGAGGACTTCAAATCACGACACCAAGGAGTGTGTGCAAGTATCCCGCTTTATACTTTACAACCACCTCTCCAGCAGCCTGTAGCCTCCTCAGCCGCCAACATTTCCAATGTTCACTTAACGCCCAGGAGAAGATATTATGAAGTAATTCCTCCTGGAGAGCTTTTTCAGGTCAAGAAATGCAGACAGCCTGGGAAGCTGCAGAGCGAGAGAGAGAGAGAGATGTGCAATGGAATGAAACCACACACACACACACACACACACACACAGCCCCCCCCTTGCCCCCTCACAGTGATCAAGCTCAAAAAAAGCAACACAAATAAAGTTTAAAACATACAATGAATTCGGTAGAATGAGAGAAGCCTCTGTCATGGGGGAAGAAAACTTTCAGGAAATTGGGAGGACAGATTTTGGCTAAGTGCTAGCTCCCACCTCTTCCCTGGAGCTAGACACAACGCTGCCGCCTTCACACCTGCATTGTGGGGGATGCAGACTGGGGGCCACAGTTGATGTTGTTTCAGCAGAAAAATTAAAACAACAGCCTTTACAAAGGAAGAAAGAAGCTGAGGGATAAGACTTGCCAATGTCAAGCCCTACCAGTGGGAAAGTGTTGGGGAATTTCTCTTCGCCTTGGAGAAATTTGGTGAAATTGTTCTCCTGATTTTCTCTGCCCGCAAATAGGATGGGAGCCATTGGCGCAGAGCTCTACATTAGAATATGTTCTAAAAAAAAAAAGCTTGCCCATTTTGCGGATGGGGAACATTTAGGCTAGGACTACCCCCAAAGTCAGAAATTCGAGAGCGGGGAATGCAAACAAAGGCAGAGCAGGTAACTCAGGAAAGTGAGCCAAGCCTCAGATCCAGCCACTCATAGGTGTGATATGGTCAAGGAATGAAGCATCTAGAAAACATTGACCCATTTTATAGATGGGGAGTGCTGAGACCAGGCGGCAACTTGCCCAGCGCAAGCCAGTGGATCCATGGCAATGCACTCAAGAACAACTGACCCACAGCACCAGAGAGGGGACAACTTCCAAGAGAACAGAAGACATAGATGGAACAGTTGAGTTTCCTCAGTCTGCCCTGATAGCGCCACAACTTTCTTCTCTCTCTCTCTCCCAACAGGATGACTGGGACGTGGAAGAGTTTGTCTCGAAGACATGCATGGGAATGTTCCTTCACCACCTGGCCTTCAAGATATTGTTGGGCACCTTCATAATTGTCAATGCAATCACCATCGCTGTGCGGACAGAGCCAGTGTTAGAAGAGGTTGGTTTACTATGCCAGTCAGGGGCAGGACCATTTGCTGCTGAAGAGACCCAGCAAACCTTTGACTTTGACTCAGCGTCCCCTTCCTGTTATGTTCCTTCTTCTTCTCTGTATCTCCTGGGCACCTGTTTCCTGCATGTTTGCATACAGGCATCTGCAGGGCTGGCCCTACCATTAGGCAAAGCGAAGCAGCTGCCTCAGATGGCAGACGTTGGGAGGTGGCAGCAAGGGGGATTGGAGGAGAAATTTATGTCTTATTAGGCCTGCTGTGCCACCCCCTAAGTTAGTTAGCTTGATGTCTCCAGGTGCAGTGGAGGATGCTATCCCAACATCAGTGTTCAAGACAGATTCATCTCTCAACCCTCTTGGCTTTTGTACATGGAATGGGAGGAAGCACCATCTTGTTCTTTGCCTCAGACAGCACAATGTCTTGGGCTGGCCCTGGGCATCTGTCCTTCAAAGACCAAGGCACGATTTAGGGGGCGGCTGTGCAAAATATATCTTACAGTGAAAATCAGGAAAATATTACAAGTAAGGATATATGCAAAGCCCTCTGGGAGATTGCTTAGATTGTTCTGTTCTTTCCTTCTCCATTGCAGAAATACTTTGGGCTGTTCTCTGCCATAGATACCATTGTCCTGGCTGGCCTCATCTGTGAGGTCCTTCTCAACTGGTACTATGGATTTTTGTTGTACTGGAAGGTGAGAATACATGGATCAGGTATTACTATGGATGCCCTTGTTAATCTCTTCAGAAAACCATGCATGTCTCTAGTGTTGCCACCTTCCTATTCTAGCGATCCTAAGTAGCCACGTTAGTGGCAAAGCATCCATGAGCATCATCAGGAAGGGACAAGAGCATGCAGTTGCACCCTTCCTTAATAAACCATAATATCCAAATTCCCAATCTTCCAAAAAAAAAGAAGAAGTCTCTAGCCCTTGTAGAACCAGAGATATGACGCAAAATGAGCAGACGTTATTCTGCAAATTCATTTTGTTAGAAAATAGCCTGCTTTCGCCTTTCAACATTTTTAGTCAATAAATGAAGTCCACATTTTTTAACCAATGAGTGAAGTCCAATGAACGGTTACCACACTATCTGGGTGTGTTAACCCTTCTGGGTACGTTAAGCCTTTTGGGGGTCTTCCTTGCTAGAAAGTAATTGCAACCTTTTAAATAAAGCAATGTAGAAATCCAGGAGATTTGGATACCTGGGTTTGGGCAATAGCTTGTCTTCCAATACAGCAACAACAACAAATGAAAGGTAGCAGCAAAGACTGGAGTTTATGATCTTTCCAACTCAGGTCTTGTTCATATTTTTTCTTCTGATTTTAAAGGTTTTTAAAAATGATGTGTGCAGATACAGTTCATAATTATATCATGTCCATATTGCAGGAAGAAGGGTTGTAACTGAGGAAATGTGGGTTACACCAATCCTGGAAAGTAGCCCAATGTTGTTATTCCCATTTTACGGGGGACGGTGATTACAGTAGCGTAAGACAAATTGCAGTGCAGGACAGTATTGTCTCTTGGTGTGTTGGTGTTCCAGGGGAATGCAGATGGGACTGTGAAGTTGAAATGTCAGCCGCGAATTCCAACCACAAACTGCTGCTCACTGTACCGTTTTCCCTGTCCCCCGGTGAACGTTCCCAGAAACACTCATAAGAGCACCTGCTTTGCGTACAAATAGTATTTCTGGATCTCCAGTGGGAAGTGAGCTGTGGAAACTCTCTTATCTCTTTGCACTGTACCCTTCTCCACCCTACTACAATTCTTTGCTTTCCCACCTGAGACTCATTTTATTTTGCTTGGGACACAAAGTTTCCACAGAGAGACAGATGGAGAAGGACTGAGGGCTGCAGGGGTGACCCCGAACCAATGCCTTTGAGCATGGTCTGTCGCTTGTGCCTCCCGTTAGCTATGTTCAGAATTAGAACTGACTTCTTACAATTTGGGAGCTGTAGCCCTTTTTGTGCAGGTACATCCCACTATGTTCCATGCACACTGGGAGATGTGGCAATTCACCAGAGCACACCGTTTTAGCAGCATGATTTTTTAAAATAAATTGATTTGGTCAAGATTGCGCTGGATCCAGATTAAGGCACATGCAACTGGGTTGGTAGAAGTGGGCCTCCCGACCCCCCTTGCTTCAGCAGCCCCTACAATCACATGAAACCACAATCCAGAGGATCAGGAGAAGCCCTGCTGAATTGGGTGACCTGTGGATGATGGGGAGAATCCCTGAAAATTGGGTTGGAAACACCCTCTGTGAGTAGAGCCCCTTTGAAAAGAATGGCCTAAGGTCAGAGATGATGGGCGTTTGTAGCCCAACAACATTCCAAGGCAGACAGGCTGTCTTACGTACGAGATGATGAGCGACATTTCTCACAGTCATTCTTTTCATGCAGGACGGCTGGAATATCTTCAACTTTTTTATTGTGCTATTTCTGTTTATTGGCTTGATCATTCCCGCGCTGAAAGACCGGACACTTTTCAACATGCTCAGGTAGGAAGGGAAGTTTGGTGCCCTCAAACGTGCATTTGTTCCCAGAAGATGAACGGCAGTTTAGGTTCTTGAAGAGGAGAGAGCCAGGTCTACGCTCTGCACATGATGTGCTTCACCAAGCAAAAGGCCTAGCTCCAAGCAGAGAGCCCCAGATTCAACCGCTGCTCTCTCCAGTTAAAAAGAATTGAGCCACAGATGATGGGCCTGTTCAGACAGTACACTAAGCCATAGTTAGGTTGCTAACCCCTTTGCAGCAAGTGGTTAGTGAATGTGTTTTAACTGTGGTTATGTAGTCACCATGGTTAGGAATGGTTCACATGACTAATAATAATAATAATAATAATAACAACAACAATAATAATAATATAACAACAACAACAACAACAAATTTATTTCTTACCCGCCTCTCCGTTTGGATCGAGGCGGGGAACAACAGTAAATATAAAATACGATAAAATACATAAAACTGATTAAAAACATGGCACACATTATTAAAATAGCAATAAAACAGCCTAAAAAACATCCTAAAACATTCACAAAGCTTGATCACCATGGTTTAGCAAGTTGTCTGAACAGGGCCGATGTGTGAAAAACTTCTGCCTGAGACCCTTAAGAATCGCTGCTGGTCAGAATAAATAATACAGAACTCTAGACAGACAGACAGACCTGACTTATGGCCCTAACAGTGGAGACTGGTGGCTCCAATGTCAGTGGGGTGGTGAATCCGCTCTGGGTTTCCGTCCAAACTTTAAAGGAGCTATCGAAGGTGGTTCAGCCCTGCTGAGGTCCCGATGGAAATCCCCCCATCCAAGCTGCTATTTGCATCAGGAGGGAATCCTTCACAGGGGACAAGGGAGCAGGGAGGGTCCCGGGCAAATTGGGGAGACTGGAGAAGCTAAATTTTGGGGTGCAGAACTAGGTAAAAGCAACAAGCAGACTGGAAATGGTTTTGGGTGCCTGCAGAGCTCAGGCAAATGTTCGATTGCTGCAATCTTAATTCAAAAACTTCTTTTTCTTGTTCTTTTACTACATCTTCTTCCAACTTGGGGCCTGAAAGCCCAGAACCAGATGGGCAGCAAACCCCGGCACCCTGAGGTTTCTGAGTTTCTTCTTCCTGCCACTGTGGGATCCTTTCCTCAGCATGGTGTGGAGAGTGAGGATAGGGAGAACGTGGATAGGGAGACATTTTTCTCCCTCTCCCATCATGCTAGAACCCAATGGGGCCATCCCATGAAGCTCCTTAGTGGGAGATTCAGGACAGAGAAAAGGAAGGACCTCTTCACACAGTGCATAGTTAAATTATGGGATTCACTACTGCAAGATGCAGTGATGGCCACCAAGTTGGACGGATTTAAAAGGGGGTTGGATCAATTCCTGGAGGAGAAGGCAATCCACCGCTACTAGGTCTGGTGGCTATGTGCTGCCTTCAGTGTTAGAGGTAGTCTGCCTATGTATACCAGTTGCAGGGGAACATGGGCAGGAAGGTGCTGTTGCATCTGTGCCCTGTTTATGCGTTGCTGGTCAACAGCTGGTTGGCCACTGTGTGAACAGAGTACTGGATGAGATGGACCCTTAGTCTGATCCAGAAGGGCGCTTCTGACATTCTTAAGAGGCTATGTCCTCTATAGAAGGTTAGGAAGTGGCTGGTAGCTCTCCCCTTTGCAGACAAATGCATTTTCCTCTCCCGTTCCTTCCAGAGTCATGAGGTTGGTGCAAGTTTGTACCTTGGTGAGCGGCCTGGCAAGGATGATCCAGGTGATCCTGCAATCCGTCCCCGACATGGCGAACATCATGGTCCTGCTTTTTGCCATCATGCTGGTGAGATGACTTCGAATTCTAGTGCTTGGAAATGAACCGAGATCTTTCTTGCCTCCATTTCTTTCTACTAAGGATGTTGGAGGAATCCGTTTCGGGGGTGGGGGCTGGAGCTCAAAGGGCTTTTGTTGGTTGCCCCACTTTGGACTTTGGACTCTTTCTCACTGGCCTGACTTGGTGTGTAGCGAGTTGGGCCAAATAGCTGATTTGCATGTATTTGTAATTTGCGCAAATTACGGCCGAACGTTGTGCAAATTTGTAGAATTTGCACAAAACGTGAAAGCCTTTGAGCAAATTATGCAAATTTGTGCAAATCTCTGCTGCAGTTGGCACACATCTGTACTTGCACAAATTGAGGCCTGACACACAAAAATGTTATGCAAAAAAGGGGGAAACTGTGGCTCGTTTTGCAAATGCAAACCAATTCCAGCATACTGCAAAACTCTGTCTAATCCCCGAAGGGTTGTTTTTCCAAGTGATGGGCCTCTCTACCTTCTACATCTTCAGCTCTCACTCCTACAACTTCCTTTGTTTTTCTGCCATGTATGCAGAAGTCCTAGGTTCGATCCCTGCATCTCCCAGTCAAAGGATCAAAGTAGCAGGTGGTCTGGAGGGCACACCTGGATAATGGGCTAGATGAGATAACTCCTTGTATTTCATGGGAATTGTGTTGGCCATTTCGAAATGCTGAGGAAGACAATCAAGGCAGAAGGGGGCTAGGGTGCCTCCTGTAAACTTTACTTGCTTGACACCATCTTTCATTTGTCCTTCTGCAGGTCTTCTCTGTATTTGGCGTGACACTTTTTGGCAGTCTTGTCCCAAAGCATTTTGGGAATCTGGGGACTGCTTTGTACTCTCTTTTCATCTGCATAACCCAGGATGGGTGGATTAACATCTATGATGACTTTCAGTGAGTACATTGCTCCCTACATTTGGCTACAGTAAAGAAAATTCTCCGGAGCTTCTTTCCAAACAGGAAGGAAGACAGGTTACAAATAATGAAATTCTGAATGTGATGCATGTTAGGCAGGTAGGACTATTTATTTCACTGTCATGGCCTCTGTGGGGTCAGTGTTTTCATACATATCTGTTGCAATCCAGGACAGTGGACAGCCATTTCATGTTAAGTAGCAATATTCTAAATAGGAAGAAATCCTTCTTATAAGAAGACAACAGGTTGGATCCTTATTATTATTATTATTATTATTATTATTATTAGCATTTATATACCACCCCATAGCTGAAGCTCTCTGGGTGGTTTACAAAGAGGCAGTAATCCTGTGATCTAGTAATGTGAAATCAATGGGGCTAACTTTTAAGTAGACAAGCATAGGATTGTTCTGTAGATTAGTTGAACTTGGGCCCCATTGAAATCAGTGGCAAGTTAGTAGACTTGAGTCCCATTGGCTGCAATGGAAACAAATGCAACTAACTTAAGCAACAGTTCTATACGCACACGCTTCCTAGGAAGTAAGCCTAATGGAATAGAATGGGACTTAGCTCACGCCTAGCAGGGCACTGTTAGCCTGGATCCAACCCAGGTTCTTATAGGCTGCTTTGTGAGCCAGCGCGGCTGAAAAGTCGGGTCAGTGGGGGAATGGAGCCAGGGCCTGCAGGCAAAAGGAAGGACTTCTTCACACAGAGTATAGTTAAACTCTGGAATGCAGTTCCACAAGATACAGTGATGGCCACGAATTTGGATGGCTCTAAAGGTAATTGGACAAATTCCTGGAGGAGGCTATCAATGGTTACTAGTTTTGATGGATATGCGCTACCTCCAGTATCAGAGGGAATATGCCTATGTACACCAGTTGCTGGGGAACATGGGTGGGAGGGTGCTGCTGCGTTCATGTCCAGCTCGTGGGATCCTGGTCAACAGCTGGTTGGCCACTGTGTGAACAGAGTGCTGGACTAGATGGATCCTTGGTCTCATCCCGCAGGGCTCTTCTTATGTTCTTATATTTATTTACTTATTTCATTTCTATACTGCCCAATAACCAAAGCTCTCTGGACGGTTCACAAAAATTGACTGGGATCCTTCATTCCTCTGCAGAAATGAAGGCCTTGCCCTGGAAATAGGTGGCGCCATCTACTTCTTCATCTTCATCACCTTTGGGGCCTTCATCTTTGCAAATCTGCTTGTCGCTGTGATTACAACAAATCTGGAGCAGTCCATGACGGCGTATAATGAGGAGAAGCAGATGCGCGCTCAGGCCTCTTCGATGTTGGCCTATGCTGAACTGGATGTGAGTTATTGATTCAAGGTGCTGGAGAGGGATGCAAAATGGGAGAAAAACAGGGTGGCCACTCATAAAATGCCCCCCCAAAAAAGAAAAAAAAAAAAAGAAAGGAAGAGGAATGCATAGCCAAATAAGAGAACAGTGATGTACATAAACCTTGCATGTGCTAATTTATGACTCAGTGCTAATGTATAAATAGTTATTATAATGTAGCTAGAAATATAGTACATCTCACCATAGCACAGAAGACTGTCACCAGGTGACCGGAGTGTCTGCCTGTTCAGTCTTTCGAACTGTTGAAAGGCAACAGTTATTCTGGCCCTTTATCTTGAAACTGGACAGGACAGGCCTTCAAATAGAGGGCCGTCCTCTACAAAAGAAGACACATAACCACGCTAGCAGAAAAATGCATAGCCTTCTTGAGAACATGTCATTTACAAAGCAGAATCTCCCCCCCCCCCCCCCTGTGAATGTTTGGGAGCATTAGCGGATGCTCCTTTGGATTAGAGGCCAATGGGAGCAGGGCATAGGATTTTTATTTTGTTCAAAAGAAACATTCTCACTAGGGATGTGCACTGGATCGGACCCGATCCACGATCCGAGTCCGGTCCAGTGGGAAATCGGATAAATTATCCGATTTCCGATCCCGCAGCTGGATCGGCCGATCCAATCCGAACCGGTCCGAAAAGGCTCCGAACCGGTTCGGCGGATTGGCGGATCGGCGGGCGCCCACTGGCGCCCACCGCCGCTTACATTGGCGGGCGCCAGCGGGCGCCCGCCGATGAAAGTGGACAGCGGGGGGGGGGGGAGGAGGGGGGCGCTTACCTTCTCGGCCCGTCCGCTCCCGTCCGGCACTAGCAGCTACTACCAGCAGGCTCCACGGCCTGCTCTAGGGTGGCGCGCCGGGTGATGTCATCACCCGGCGCGCTACTCTAGAGCAGGCCGCGGAGCCTGCTGGTGGTAGCCGCCGGCCACGGACGGGAGCGGCCAGGCCGGCAAGGTAAGCAGGGGGTGCGTGGAGGGGAGGAGGGGGCGCGCGGAGGGGGGAGGGGGGCCCTTACCTTCCCGGCCCGGCCGCTCCCGTCCGGCGCCGGCGACTACTACTACCAGCAGGCTCCGCGGCCTGCTCTAGGGTGGCGCGCCGGGTGATGTCATCACCCGGCGCGCTACTCTAGAGCAGGCCGCGGAGCCTGCTGGTGGTAGCCGCCGGCCCCGGACGGGAGCGGCCGGGCCGGCAAGGTAAGCAGGGGGTGCGTGGAGGGGAGGAGGGGGCGCGCGGAGGGGGGAGGGGGGCCCTTACCTTCCCGGCCCGGCCGCTCCCGTCCGGCGCCGGCGACTACTACTACCAGCAGGCTCCGCGGCCTGCTCTAGGGTGGCGCCCCGGGTGATGTCATCACCCGGCGCGCTACTCTAGAGCAGGCCGCGGAGCCTGCTGGTGGTAGCCGCCGGTCCCGGACGGGAGCGGCCGGGCCGGCAAGGTAAGCAGGGGGTGCGTGGAGGGGAGGAGGGGGCGCGCGGAGGGGGGAGGGGGGCCCTTACCTTCCCGGCCCGGCCGCTCCCGTCCGGCGCCGGCGACTACTACTACCAGCAGGCTCCGCGGCCTGCTCTAGGGTGGCGCCCCGGGTGATGTCATCACCCGGCGCGCTACTCTAGAGCAGGCCGCGGAGCCTGCTGGTGGTAGCCGCCGGCCCCGGACGGGAACGGCCGGGCCGGCAAGGTAAGGAGGGGGTGCGTGGAGGGGAGGAGGGGGCGCGCGGAGGGGGGGGAGGGGGGCCCTTACCTTCCCGGCCCGGCCGCTCCCGTCCGGCGCCGGCGACTACAACTACCAGCAGGCTCCACGGCCTGCTCTAGGGTGGCGCGCCGGGTGATGTCATCACCCGGCGCGCTACTCTAGAGCAGGCCGCGGAGCCCGCTGGTAGTAGCCGCCGGCACCGGATGGGAGCGGACGGGCCGAGAAGGTAAGCAGTGGCGGGGAAGGGGGCTTACCCCCCCCCCCCCCGGAGCCGTCCACTTCTATCCACTGGCGCCCGCGGGCGCCAGCGGATGGAAGCGGACGGCCCCAGGGGGGGTAGGGAGCGCGGGGGAAGGGGCTTACCTGCCGTGGCCGTCCACAGCGGATGGCCCCGGGGGGGGAGGGAGTTAGGCCCCCCCTCACCCACCCGCCGCCATTTTTTCCTCATAGACTTGCATTGCAATGCAAGTCTATGGGGGAAAAAATGGCGGCCGATCCAAAAATTTAAGATTTTTGGGTCGGGATCGGACTCGATCCGGTCCTGGGGGCCTCCGATTTTGTCCGAACCGGTCCGGGACAAAATTGGAGGTCCCGATCCGGGTCCCGATCCGATCCGGGGGGTCCGTGCACACCCCTAATTCTCACCGTGATGGGCAAATGGGATGAACCACAGTCGAGACTGGAAAAATGGGACATGGGGAGGAAACCAAACTGAAAGATCTGGCCATGTACAGATTCTGTAAATTCAGTCCCATCTGCATTTCACTGGTTGTCAGGTGCCTTTCATTCTGTTGTCTGCTCATCGATAGAATCAGATTTTTTTTTTCCAATTCACATTTCCCCAAATTTGCAAAAATGCACAAATGTGCATTTTCATGCTTTAGCCTATGGTGGAAAATGCGCATTTTCAGCCATTTTGTTTTGTTAGATACTTTTCTATACCTAAATTTGCATAGAATTCCAGAAAGATAATAATAATAATAATAATAATAATAATAATAATAATAATACAACTGGTCTGCAGGGCTGCAGAATCCTTGTGGCTCTGGAGAAGCCGGTCCTCTGCAGAATCCACAGTTCAGATTCGTAGAAAACCTGAGCTCATTTCATTCCAGTGTGGATTTCTCTGACATCCTTCTAGCCATATGGTACCTTTATGTTTTGTTCCATGGTGCAACTAGTAGCTGGGGGGGGGGTGCAACTACCACAAGGAAAACAGCATGGGGGAGAGGGTTAACCCCTTACCCCCATATCGCGGTCTCAAATGGATTTCCAAACCATCATCCACCGCCATTGTCTGCTTTAAACACAAACAAACGGCGAGGGTTTTGGACACAGTTCTTCCTCTACCCCATTTGGTTTGACCATCGATGCCAAACCAAGAGACAGAGATGTGTTTCTGTTTAAACAATTCAGATCTGGTTTTCAATCTGGTGCCATGCACCTCCTTGGTAAAGACCCTACACACCAGTGGAGGCTGATGGCTCTGATGTCGGTGGGGCGGTGAATCCACTCTGGGTATCAGTCGGAACCAATCAGAATGCTAATGGAGCTATGCAAGGTGTGGAAGCTCTGTGCAGAAATCTAAGGATAGCTCCTTTAGAGTTCTGACTGGTTCTGACTGAAACCTGGAGTGGGTTTACTGCCCCACTGACATCGGAGCTACCAGCCTCCACTGTTACAGTGGGACATAGGGCAGAGTTAACGATTGAACCCGGGACCTTCTGCATGAAGGAGGGTGTGTGCTCTACCACTGAGCTAAGCTCCCTCCTGAGTGTTTCAACCTTGCGGTCTGTGGATTGATTCATGTGATTGCTTTTGCCACGCACATCCATTCCACACAGCCCATAGAAAGGAAGTGCCCAATGAGGGTCTCTGTCGTTTTGTGGCACTGAGACTCACACCAGACCCCCTCCTAATTGTATTTGTTCCTGAGCAGGATGACACGGATGATGATTACCTGCCAGGGCTGAAAGAGCCTCTGCACTTGAAAGAGGTTATGCACGCGACACCCATGACCCATCGTCAGGAGCTGCTTAGCTTTGGAAATCTGAGCAACCTGAATGACGCCACATTGGAAGAGCTCTGTGTTGTCCTGGAAGCCATTAACGAGAACCGAAAGGAATACCGGTTGATCCGGGATGAGCTGGACCAGTAAGTCAAGCATCCCCAACCCTTTTTGGTTGTTTTTCTTAAAGCGAGTGTGTGTGCCCTGGCCAAGGGCCTCAGAGTTTTTAAAGGTATACCAAGGATTCGATAGAACAAAAGCAAAGTTTTCTCACAAAGGAGACAAAAGATTTATTAAACTTACAGCATGACAGGCGCTACCCAAAATAGATGGCAGACTACAAGCTGTGCAGGTCTCTGCACAAAACCAAAAGACCAGCCGGAAGCCCCACCCCCACCCCACCCCACCCCAGGGTACAGAAGCAATGGTTATACTGTTCCAAACTTGGCACGGTAGCCAAGTTTGGGGATGATTGATTACTTGACTTAATAACAAAGTGCTCTTTATCACTACAGGATAACATAGGCTGCAGATAAATGAGACACTTCTTTACGTATACAAGTGCCATCTTGAGCTCACTACTTGGCATAATTGATAAGACGTTGAGCTCCTAACTTTGGAATGCATGCTCGTTAAGCACTTAGCTACCGTACCAAGCTTGTTAGGCTTAGTAGATAAGAAAGCAGGTGCTTGCCTCCCTAGTAATTCACAGGAGATGCACCTTTCACCAGCGTTCCCAGGCGTAGAGATGCTTACGTAGCCATTCAGCTAAACTAGCAGGCTGTAGCAAGCCTCTCTACTCAGAAGCCTTTGAGAGCTACCATGGCTCACAGGCTGATACAGCGAGAAGCATGCAGTGGAGGCTGGTGGCTCCCATTTCAGTGGGGCTGTGAACCCATTCTGGGTTTTAGTCAGAATCAGCCAGAACTCTAAAGGAGCTATCCAAGGTCCTACATTCTATCCCTGAAATAGGTTTGGCCCCCTTGGACAGCTGCTTTAGAGTTCTGGATAAAGGACTAAACCTCAGATTGGAATCACAGCCCCACCGAAATGGAGACACCAGCCTCCACTGGAAGCATGTCAGTGACCCTGTTCAGATGATATGCTAAGCCATGGTGGTTAAGCATTTTGAGCTGAACATTATGGCTTAACGTGTTGTGTGAACTGCTCCTAACCGTGGTGGCTACATAACCATGGTTTAAACATGCTCACTAGCCATTTGCTGCAAGAGGGTTGGTGGCTTCACCAGCACTTAGTCCGTCATCCAAACAGGCCTAGTTATAACTTCCCAATGCAAAATCTGTCCTGACCCTGATCCTCCAAGCCCTAGAGGAAAAGGAAGGGTGCTTTGTGGGTTCTGCCCTTTGTGGTCCAGATGGAATAAACTGGTCTGTTCTAGGAATCTTTGACGATGAGGGTTGGATGAGTGGCACCAGTAACAAAATGTTGCAGTGTGGTGTTCCTCTTCAGGGTTCCAGCCAGCCAACCCCTCTTCCAAGATACTGCATTCCATTCCCTCTCCCTCAGTTTCCTGGCTAATAAAGGGCAAGCCCCTCCCCTATGGCAGCCATTTTGAGAGAGCACCCACAACAGTTCTCTCAAAAATTCCAAATGTGCCCAGCAACCAAAAAAGATTTGGGACACCTGCCATAGCCCATGCATGGGTGGAGAGGGGAATCCTCAGAGCCTGGGGCCTTCCCTGCTCAGTTCCCCATTGCAATTGCAGCCCAAACCCTGACCCATTACAAAGAGTCTCCAAGGCAGGACTCGGTTGTCTTGCAGACTGGATGTTGCCCACAGGTAGCTGCGCATCCATCTCAATTTTTACTGACTGCCAGTAAAAGCCCAGGCCGTAATCAATGACCCCCAACACGCCAGGTTAGTTTGTTAGGACCATAAAGATGGGATGTTGAACCTCAGGCCCATGGTCCAAATCCTGCCCACCTGGGGCCTCAGTACAACCCTCAAGTGTTCCCCAGAAGACCACACACCCTTCCCCTGGCTGTGCACCCTTTCCTCTGGTTATTTGTAGGCTTCCTGGCTTTTGTTCAACTTTTTCCCATTTTAAAAGGTTGAAAGGCCTTTCCTAGGGCATAGTGACTGGCAAGTAAGCTAAAATGTGCTGGCAATTTTGGTATTATTGGCCTCGCCCCTTTTGCCTTTGGGTCCCCCATCCCAAAAAGCTTCACCGAAAAGGAATTCGATCCTCGGGTTGAAAGCGCTTCTGTACCCCCGTGGTATCGGTTTCGCTGGATGGGTCCCTACTCCGCAAGGTGAAATGTCCAAAGGCTGGCCAAGGTGTGAGATGTTACCTGCTGGTGGAGAATATGGTGAATGGAAGAAATCTCCATCCATCTTCCTTCTTGGCTGCGATCCTTGCAGGATCATCAAAGAGGTGAGGTCCATCAGATTCAATAAAGAGCAGGAACAAGAGATTGTCCTGCGAAACATCCGTGGGGCCAACATTTCAGAAACCATGCTTCCCACTGACTTTCTGCAGGGGAAGCCTACCGACATTCTGACTGTGCTGATGAACCTGCAGAAGGTAAGGTTGCATCACTGTGTCTAAGAAAGCGATGGGGGCATGTTATTCCACTGGTGACATAAAGCAGCATTACCCCAGTCCATCACA
This sequence comes from Anniella stebbinsi, assembly GCA_029215795.1. Lineage (NCBI taxonomy): Eukaryota > Metazoa > Chordata > Lepidosauria > Squamata > Anniellidae > Anniella > Anniella stebbinsi. Next base: position 81,751,967 of record JARDYH010000007.1, read on the forward strand.
CCTAGTTAGCCTTGAGCACTGTGTGCGTGCGTGCGAGAGAGAGATGCCCAGTGGATACTACATATGCTTCCCTCTTACTGGGCTAGACTGGTGGAACATGGGACTCCACTCAGTGTTGGCTCCAGATTTTTGAGGGCCCTTGAACAAGGAACCTTCAATGGTCCCCTTTTCATTGCCATTGTCATCAGCTAGCTGCCATTGCATCCCATCCTCTTTTTCATCATGGCTACCACTTGCTTGCTTGACAGGCAGACAGCCAGGGAGAAGGTAGGCAGTGTTATCTACTGTTCCTCACCACCACTGTTGTCTGAGCCAGAGTGAGATGCAGGTGAAAAAAGAGGTTGCAGGTATGAAGAGGAGAACTCCAGGAGGTTCTTGTCAGCGGACCCTTGCAGGATGTGGGCCCTCGGCGGATGCCCGACCATGCCTACCCTTGATGCCAGACCTGGCTGCAGCTGGACCTGCATGTTCAGAGGCAGTATATTACTGAGCACCAGTGGCTGGGAAGGAAGGTCAGGAGACATTGCTTGAAGTGGTGCAAAATAGGGCTGGACCTTGGAGCCAAAGTCCAGGGCCCTGGGTAGCTCAGAGAACACCCAAATGACAGGCCAGGAAGTGGCAAGTTTTGAGACCATTAGACGCAAACTCCATTTTATTCCTGTAGTCATCATGGTGTCATGCCATTAGTCTGAGTTTAAAATGGCACATTTGAGTTTAAGATGCAAATGCTCCGAGTTATATTTATTGATTTTAATCTGGCTTGTCAAACAGTTTTCTTTTTGTTCTAACTTATCAGGAATGTAGAAGCAGAGAAGAGAAATGTGGGTTGTGTGCTTCACAACTGAACTAATATACATGGCGATCTAAAGATTGGCCCCAGAGGACCATTAAATTCAGGGATTAAAATCACCTAGCTGCACCATGGCCTCCTTGTGGTCTTCCTAGAGACATGTGGTTGGCCATTGTGGGTAGCAGATTGCTAAACTAGATAGGCTTTGGGCTGATTCAGAAAGGTCCTTCTCACACTCTTAAGACAGCTATTTGGCCTTCAGTGTAGTTCTGCATAGGTCCCGTCCATCTCCATGGATGTTGTGGGGAGTTGAACATAACGGACAGAGAGCAGCCTTGATCCTCCAACCTGCTTCTAATGTAGCATAGAAAATGTCCAAGAGGAGTAGAAGGAAAGGGGTGTAGGAGGTGAAACCCCTTCTTCAAACACTGTGGCAGCTGTCCTCAAATGATGCTGGAGTTTACTGTTTGTTTTGTAGATTTACTATCCCCTTTTTTGACTAGAGTCCTTGAAGGGACTTCCAATATTTATCAATAACAGCAGATACAGCAAGAACCATGTGCTCAGAAAACAAAACAAAACAGCGCAAGCAGCTCCACTGGAGCAGAAGACAACATCTGATGTACCTTCCCACAGGGCAGCAGATGTCACTTGGCCCTCTGAGTAGGGGACAGAACAACTGGAGAAGGCTGTGATGTTCCCTTTGCCTGCTGCTGTCTCACTCACACCTTCTTCCAACAGGGCACTTGATGTCAGATGGGACGGGGGGAGAGTCCAGCTGGCCCTGATATTCCCTTTGCCTGTTCCTATCTCCTGTCAGTTCAGGGATATTGCCCCAACACATGCTATACCTACTAGGGATGTTGGAGAAATCCACAACAGAACCAAATGAGTTTGCATTTTATGGATCTGACCCATGGATTCTGAAGCAGACTGGCTTTTCCCATGTCTGGTGGCTTCTGCAGATTTACGGTCCATTTTTCCAACCTTTGGGAATTTTGCGCTAATTTCATCATAGAAAAATACACAAAAAGAAATAGGCAAAACCTGCACATTTCCGCCATAGTCTAAAGTGTGAAAATGCACTATTGGGGGGAATTCCTCACGTTTTGGAGGAAAATGTACATTTTCCCATGTGCAAATGTTCAAAATTCACATTTGCACAAATTCACATTTGCATCATTTTGAGATAAATAAATAGATAGATAGATACCAAGTGCCCCAAAAGTAGGTATACAGCTGTTTAGAATGCTGATGGGAGGGGAGAGAATGTGTGAGCAGAAGATGGTGTGGGTGGAGTCAGAATGACAGTTGGGAAGACTGACAGGTGTGGAGAGTGAGGGGAGTGAGGCCCCAAAGTAGGTACAGTTGTTTAGTTTTTTAGTTATTTTGTTTTACTGATATTGTGAATGATGGCAGCAAACTTGAGTCAAGAACAAAGAAAGTGGATTCTAAAGCAGTACTGGAAGACTGAGAATGCCGAGTGGGTGCGCACAGCGTGGCAAGAAACATCCAACACTCCTCCACCAACACGTCTGACAATTTATCTTCTTAGAGATAAATTTGAAGCAACAGGTGCAGTGGCTAATGCACCGAAATCTGGACATCCTAAGACATCTATGACAGAGGAAAATGAGATGAGAGTCGCTCTGACATTTGTGAGCAGTCCGAAAAAGTCCACACGACGTGCATCTAAGCAGCTATCCATACCTAGAACGTCCTTGCAACGCTTAATGCGTAAATTGAAATTGAAGCCGTACCGTCCAAGACTGTTACATGGTCTTCTGGAGAACGACCCAGACCGTAGGTTGCAATTCTGTGAGATGATGCGTAACCAAATCTCTAACGAACCAGACCTTCTTGATAAGATCATCTGGTCAGATGAGGCTTCTTTCAACTTGTCAGGCCTCGTGAACAGGCATAACTGTGTGTATTGGGCAGATGAAAATCCTCATTTGACTATCACATCTCAACTGAACCAGCCAGGCGTCACAGTGTGGGGTGCACTGTCCAGCGAAGGTGTTGTAGGACTGATTTTCTTCCATACAACTGTGGATAGTAACAATTACCTAAACATGTTATGAGACGTGGTAATGCCACAACTCAGAACCAGGGCTAACTTCGCCGAACTGCTCTTCCAACAAGATGGGGCACCTCCTCATTATGCTTCTGTATTAAGGGACTATCTTGACAACACCACGGCCACGTTCACCCGACTTAACACCAATGGACTTCTTTTTTGGGGGGGGGGCGTAGTAAAGAATAAGGTTTTTGAGAGGAATCCCCAGACAGTGAATGATTTAAAAGAGTTCATCTCGGAAGCTTTTATAGACATTGATGCAAACCAGAATTTGTGTCGTACTGTGTGTCACAGTGTTCTGAACAGGTTCGAGGAATGTTGCAACGTTGATGGAATACATTTTGAGCACTTACAAGATTAAAGTGTTAAACAAATGTAAATGTAATAAACAATGTAATAAAATGCAAATAAACTATACTGTATACCTACTTTTGGGCCACTTGGTATATATGTATATATGTGTGTGTGTGTGTGTGTGTCTGTTTGTCTGTCTGTCTATACCTATATCTATCTATCTATCTATCTATCTATCTATCTATCAATAAATATCTATCTATCTATATCAATAGATAGATAGATGATAGATATATATTGATATATTTCTGTTGATGGGCAAAAACAGAATGAAAGGTGCCTGACAATCAATGTAACACAAACTCAACAGATTTCACACAATCCCCACATCCCAAATACCTAATCTCACCTACATACCTCTGATTGGGCTCTACTCTTCCCCTCTTCTGTACACATGAATGTATACACGCATATGTGTACAGTCCAGACACACATCCACTCCCCACACCTCCACAGTCCCAGTCAGTAGCAGCATACACGTTCCTCCTGGATCCCACACTCACTCTTGTCCTTCCTTAACTGTCTTCCTTTGGCAGTCGAACATGATTGATACCGAATATCAGAAAGGAACGCTGAAACAGGCAGCTATGAGAGCACGGCGGCAATCATTACCGGTATGTACTACAATGGTGGCTTCTACACACCTCAAGCCTCATTCGCACGGCCCTGGGCACATGTGGACAGGCGCACTGCAGATGTGGCTGTGGGATTGATTTGCCATTTTCCAAACTTGATACTCAGAAGCTCTTGAGGCCTGTTCACCTTCTCTTCATCACTACAATGTGAATTGGGAGAACCCCAAATGGGTAATGACACACCTGTTGTGTAGCCTACTCAAATGCATAGGCAAAAAGTAGATCTCAAGATGTTTTTGGACTTCAACGCTCAGCATTCCTGACCACTGGTCATGTCGGCAGTGGATTCCAGGAATTGAAATCCCAAACATTTGGAGATCTCCTTTCTGCCCATTCTTGTTCTAACATCACATTTCTCTTTCTTTCTTTTCTTTTTTGTACGTCACAGACAGAAATATCTGCTGAAAAGTCTTTCCGACAAAGTACGGTAAGCACCAGGTGGTTCTAAATCATTGTGGGTTGTTTTTCTCACCTGCTGGCCCACCCCAAAAGCGAGTGAAGCATTTTATTTTAACACCTGAGATGACTCATGATGAATGGCAACCCAACTGCGGGAAGATCATCCCGGAACTGTTGGGAATCTAGCTTTGATACATTTTTAGCACTAGGTGAAGGCATTATAATAATAATAATAATAATAAAAATGTCCAGCCATTTTGATTTATTTTAGAGCTGCCTTTTGACAGGGCTGGCCCACAATATTTTCCTGTCTGAGGAAAAGGACAAGACAGCATCCCTCCCTTTCCATGTAGAAAAGGCAAATAGACTGGCAGTTGAATATTTCTTCAACGCTGAGAAACATACAGTGTCTCCCACCACAGCTGCAGGCTGCAGGCTAGCTTAGCAGAGGCAGGGCAGGCTGTTTGACTCACAGCTCTCTCCTCCAACACATTGTAGCTACCTGCAGCCTGAGACGACCACCTTGCTCTTGCTCTGCCTAACTGTAGAGCTGGTCTTGCCGTTTGGTAGCATTTTGTGCCGTGGCACTGATTTAATTTTATTTACGTGTCTCTGCCTTTCTGATCTTGTTTCCTTGTTTGGTAAGCTGCTTTTTAAATCTAAATTCCCACAGCAAGATTAAAAACACCTCCTCCTTCTCATCACTATCATTATCATCAAACCACCAAACCATCAAACAAACACCCTTCACTGTCGTACAGGGCTGGCCAAGGCTTATAGTCAGGGTTGTGGTGTGGGTAAGAAGCTACCCAACTGTGCACCACGCCGAGTTCAGACCACACGAAAACCTGCACTGCATCGTGGGTAATTTACGCACATCGTGGTCAGGTGCACGGCACACGCAGGGGCAGGGGCAGAAGCCGCGATGGCTTCTTTTACCCATGTGATCATCCAAAGAGAGCCAGAGAAGGCAAGTGAACACACAGCAGCAGCAAGGACGAGGAGCGGGGGGGGGGGGGAGAAGGCTCCAGGGAATGGCAGGATGGGCCTCAGCGGGTGCCCAACATTGCCAAACCCTGATGCCGGCCCCACCCACATCACAGCAGTAACAGTGTCAGGAAGAAGGATCTTGCAAGATATCCCCACATCATTGGTAGCAAACCCCAGATGCAGTGTAGGCCAAGAGATATCCTACATGCCCTTTCCTCTTACTGGGCTAGACCAATTACCTGTGGAGTGTGGGACTACACACAATGCTGGCTCCAGGTTTTGGAGGTCCCTGGGGTGAGGTACTCTCTGTGGGCCGACTTCCTCACCACCATTGTCAAAAGCTGCTTTGCTCTTCATCCTCTCTCTCATCATGGCGACCACTCGCTTGCTCGACAGGTGGAGAGCTGCTCAGCAGGTCAGCCGTGGTCTTTACTGCTCCTCCTTCTCATCATTACCACCGTTGCCTGGGCCGGAGTGAGCGGCAGGTGAACAAACAGGTTGACATGAAGAGCACGTCTGGGGGGCTCTTGTCTGTGGGCCCCTGCTGGGGTGTGCGCCCTCAGCAGCTGCCCAATTATGCCGACTCTTGACACCGGCCCTGGCTCCACTCCACTGAAATGGGCATTTAGCAATAACCATGCAGGAGTGGTAATATGAGAGCGGAGCAGCAAGGGAGAGAGTAGGAGAGGTGAATGCCTGGATGTGGCAGGGCCATTGAAAAATTCTTTCTCAGTTGCCTTGAAAAGTCAGAAGGGTATCACCTTGTTTTGGATAGGATCGCTCTCTCTCTCTGGCTTCATCTACACCAAGCAGGATATTGCACTATGAAAGTGGTATGAAAGCGATATATAAGAGGCAGGAACCACACTACTGCTTTATAGTGGTATGGAAGTGCACTGCGAACTCTTGGGGCCCATTGACACATTCCACATCCAGCTTTCATACCACTATATTCTGCTTGGAGTGGGTTAGCGTGTCATGTGGACCATTCCTAACCATGGTGGCTACACAACCATGGTTTAAACATGCTCAGTAACCATGGCTTGTCATCTGTAGAGGCCCAGTGTGAGGCTTCAAGTGCGATCTTTCACATGCAGGAAGTTTTAGCAGTATTGGATTGTTCCATTGCAAGCTTTCGGAGCAAGGACAACAATTCCTGGCTGATTCAAACCTCTGGATCCTGGATCCGAATCAGATTGGATCCGTGATCTGGATCCGGTCACAGAACTCCCTCCCGCTCTCTCCCTCCCTTCCCCTCCTCCCTGCTTACCTGCTGCCTCCTCCGCGTCATCCTCCAATCAGAAGCATTGGGACAGCTTGGTAAGACTCTTTAGAGGCATGGATTGCACCTGAGATAATTTGTGATTAGTTTCTACTGTGCACCCTTTCATCCTGATGCTTGCAAGTGGCACAGTGGAATCAAATGGCAGCGAAATGCAAAAAGTACAGCTTGGGAGCAACAATTCAAAGTTTAAATGCATGTAAAATCTGCACAGGGACCATTTACAACAGCAGTCAGTTGGTGATATGACAATGATTCTAGCATTACTGAGATGACGTACACCTGTACAAGGGTAGGGCATTATCTTTATTCATGCCCAAGTCAATTAGAAATAAAACTACATTATTCCAATTCGGCTCTTTCATACTAGAGCCTGTCCTCTGAAATATTTCCTGTTTCCTTTGAGCTGAGCTAAAGTTCTCATAGTACCTTGGGGTGTATGTGTGTGTAGATAGATTTTCCCAGAGGACAATACATTGTTGTGAGCCATGCCATTATTGCGGGATGTTGTTCTGAGCAATGTCAGCTCTTGGAAAGTATTTTGGGGTGGTGTGGTCTTGAGTGGGCAATGAAGACCTGCTCCAGGTGGAGATGAAAACTGATCAAACTGGTTTGTGGATAGGGATCAATCAATACACCTGCCTCCATTTTTGGATTCCCTTTGGGGTTGTGGCTATAAAGTCTGTCATGGTGAGCAGCCGCACTTCAGAAACGTACCACTACACCAGGTTCATGGAAGGCTCTGAACGTAATCAGTCATTTATTCCTTACTACCAACAGCCCCCAGGAAAATCAGGAGAATGAGAAGAGACAAGTCCACAATCAGATCTTCAGAGACTGTGTGTTGTACAGAGAATACCAGGAGGAGGAAGCAGTCAGCGGGTGGCTGGAAAGGCTAAACCATGTGGATGACAGCAATGCAGTTAGGATAGTCTCCTACATGGAGGCCGTATCCAAAGAAGCTGCACTCGGGCATCTCATTAATACAATAAACATATTATTGTACTCTGGCCTTCTCCTAAGATGGATGTTGTTGCTGGTTTTGCTGGATTATTATTACATTCTTTTTGCTGGTTTTGTTGTTGGTGTTCACTGCTGTTTTTATTGCTCTTTCTTTATGCTTTTAGCACTCTTCATAATGTATTGGTTTTATATGTTTTATTGTCATGCACCAGTGACCAAGAAATATTTCAAATAAATAAATAAATAAATAAATAGACAGATAGACAAATTAATTAAATCAGGAAGGAAGGAAGGAAATGCCTGGGAAAAATCATAATTGCCCAGGGAAGGAGATTTTGCCATACATGTCGAGCAACGTCACAACTATTACAACAACATTCCTGGGCCACAAAGGAACTCCCATATGTACAGATGGCCCTCCAAGTGAGTAAGGACTGGCCCTTTCCATGCTGGCAGGGTATGAATTACATCCAAGTCATGCCTCTTAATATCTTAGTTCATAGTGTTGAATTGGCGACTGTAATTGAATCCAGGAATAACATGTATGGTTTGGATCTGACCCGAAAGAACCCAGGAAAAGAACCGTTGCCTTTGCCCACAGTCATCGCTGGGTTCTGGATCACCTCGATGTCTTGTTATGTTCTAAGAGAGAGATGCGGACAGGTCTTCTTGGGGAGACCATCAATGTCGCTGTCTCCTCCTCCAGAGCCACTGGATGCTACACCTCTACTCCAGCTGCATCCATCCTGCTTGGGTATTAACTGTGCCTGGAGACCCTTGTGGATGTGGTGTAAAGGTCCAGCACACCTGGTGATACCAGGTTGCTGAAGCCTGGCTTATTCTCTCAGGTATGGGGACCTTTTTTCTGTTGAGAGATGCATTCTTTCGGGCATCATCTGTTGGGAATTGCCTTCATTTCTCTCTCTTTCTGCCCTCCCTTGTTCTCTCCCCACAATCTTCCTTCCTGCCCAGTGGACTTCCAAAAGAGGATCAAGTTGGTCTTCCCAGATATGTTAGGAGTGGACAACTTGTGGTTCTCCAGATATTGTCAGACTGCAACTCCCACCGGTCCTTGCCAGCAGAGTCAATACTGAGGGAGGCTGGGAGTTGTCTAAATTGGAAGTGCCACAAATTGCCAACCCCCATGTAAGCGATGACTTGCAGGTTGTCCATCTGTCATTTAAATTCCAAGCCGTGGTTGGTGTTCCAGGTGGACAGGTGGTTTGTGTGGAATTCTCTGAGAATTCCTGGATGCTCTTCGATGGACAACACCGGATGTGACCCTTTGTATGTCAGTCACACCAAACCAGAGTTGGTTGAAGGGCAGCTGAGGTGGATCCAACAGGAGCTTAGGGAGCAGGAACTATGATTAGAGAGGAGATGTGCAGAAAGAAAGGGGACAAAAGCCCATGGGACTAGCTAGTCTTCTCTTGAGATGATTCTCCAGAGGGCCGGGACCATGACTGAAAAGACCCAGAGGCCTGGGATCAAGACTGAATAGAACTACACAGTGCATGGTTAAAATATGGAATTCATGTCACAAGATGTAGCAAGGGCCACTAATTTGGATGGCTTTAAAAGGGAGCGGACAAATTCTTGGGAGGAGAAGGCTTTCAATGGCTACTAGTCCTGACGGTTGTGTGCTACCTCCAGTATCAGAGGCAGTATGCCTATGTACCAGTTGCTGGGGAACATGGTTGGGAGGGTGTTGTTGCACTCATGTCCTGCTTGTGGGTTCCTAATCGACTCCTGGCTGGCCACTATGTGAACAGAACGTTGGATGAGATGAGCCTTTGGTCTGATCCAGCAGGGTGTTTCTTCTGTTCTTATGCCTCGTGGGCTCATCCTGCAGTTCAGTCATTGGGGAAGCATGGCACAGGATCTCAGGCATTGAGCATCAAGCAATGCAGATTCAGGATGAGCAATCTCAAATGTGCCACTCTGCCAAACTCTGCCTCTGTTCCTTTGGTTTGACTTCATTGAGTCATTAGTTTTCCCTTACATCCCCATGTGCTTTTCTGAATCCATCCAATCTCTGGCCATAACCCAGACAGCATAACTCAAACGATTCCCTTGCAGCCCGAAGGCCAAATTCAATTTTGGGGAAGCTCCTGGGAACTCAATTACCGTGGTGGGTGGGGCAAAAGGGGCGAGGCCAAAAATACAAGAAGAAAATGCCAGCATATTTTGGTTTAAAGCTCTTACTGCCAGGAACTAAGCCTTAGGAGAGACATTTTAACCTTTTAGAATGGGAAAACACACACCAAAGCCGGGAAACCACCAAATGATTGGCAGTAGGTGGAAGGGGTGGGACTTGGGCAGTGGAGGCTGGTGACTCCGCTGTCTGTGGGGCAGTGAATCCACTTTGGATTTCAGTCGGAACTAGTCAGTACTCTAAGTGTGCTACCCAAGGAGTTTCCGCACCTAGTCCAGCTCCTTTAGAGTTCTGACTGGTTCCGAATGAAACCCAGAGCAAATTTACCACCTCACTGACATCAGAGCCACCAGCCTCCACTGCATTTGGGGATCCTTGGACTGGGATTCAGGTCCACCAGATTTGGCTTGCAGCCCTGAGGTTCAACAGCCCTACTCTAAATAGATATAGACACCATGGCTTGAAACCCAGCCACTTTATCCTCTTCCCCACCTTTTTTTAAAAAATAAAATAAAATTGTATGTCATTTTGCCTGATAAAGGATTCTGGAGCGCTCAAAAGCTTGCACACACATGAAAAGGAGCACAGGGCTTATGTAACTTTAACAGTTGTAGAGAAAAGGGAATTTCAGCCAGTGTCATTTGTATGCAATTAGTTCCTGGTAAAATTCCCTCTTCATCACAACAGTTAAAGTTGCAGGGGTCCTGCCTTCTTTTGTATCTGGTCACTCTAGTATAGTGCCTGCAACTTTAACTGTTGTGATGAAGAGGGAATTTCACCAGGAACTAATGGCATACAAATGACACTGGCTGAAATTCCCTTTTCTCTACAACTGTTAAAGTTACATGAGCCCTGTCCACCTTTTCATATGGTCAGCCTAATTTAGTTGGTCTAATAAAGTTATCACCCAAATATATATTTTTTGGAATATTGTACCTAAGCTTGCAACCAGTAGAGGGCGGTGATGTCATATTAGTCAGTGACAAAAAACCAAAAGGAGGAGAGCATCCAAATCAGGACAAAAAAAGGGGGGAGACCTTTTTTGGTCCATATTAGTCAGTGAACATCTCTCTGCTGCTAAGGGATGGTTTTTGTCCCATTCAATTGATTGGTGCACTTACATTTCTATTGGGACACCCTAGGGGGTGAATTCCATGAACACAATATTAAGATGGAAGGCAAGGATGTAAGGCAGGAATCAGATCTATGGCTATTTATTTCAGGATGTCCATCCCATCTTTTTACAAATGCCCCAAGGCTGCTGGCAATAAGATAAAACAACGCAATAAGGAGAAACATTATTTTAAAAAGCAACAGATGGCCAGTTTATACTCAGGTATCATTAAAAATAAAATAAACAAACCAAAGAGCAATTAAAACCACCACCACAGTTTGAAAAAGGCAGATCACAGTCCATTAAAAGTATGAGAGCACCTGGCGCTTGATAGCAAGGATGGTGCTAGGTGCATATGCTTAACATGGGTATTCCGTCATTTGGGTACCACCACTGGAAGGTCCCTCTCTCTGGTAGCCACCTGACTCACCTCAAAAGTTGGGGAACCAGGTGAGGGGCCACTGACCAAGATTTTCATTGCCAGGCAGGGTCTTGTGGAAAAAGGCAGACCTTCAGATACCCATGTCCCAGTCCATGTGGGGCTTTATGGGCCAGCACCAGCACCTTGAATTTGGCCTGGAAACAAACTGCTAGCCAATGAAACTCTTGTAATATCAGCCTGCCCACTCAGCCTGCCTCAGAAAGGCCCTTCTTGTTTGCCCACCTGTGAGAGAAATTAGGTGGGTGTCCACACAGGAAAGGGCCTTCTCAGCAGCGGCCCCACATCTGTGGAACAAACTCCCATTGGAAGTCCACCATGCACCATCCTCGCAGGCTTTTAAGATGGCCTTTTACTGGTTGGCCACTATAGGAACAGAACGTTGGACTAGAGAAACCTTTGGTCTGATCCAGCAGGTCTCTTCTTGTGCTCTTATGTAGCCTTACATGAGCATCTTTCCTCCCCAAAGGGGAGATTTATGACTGGGTCATGGTTAACTAAATCATCCCAGTCAAGGGAGGACTTCTTCAGAACAGTCCTTGCAACCCTCTCTTTCGAAGAAGCATGGGCTACATCCTGGACCCAACCAGCCATTCCAGCTCCGCTTGACTTTCATTGGGCTGAGCTGCAAATTGCATGAAATACATTACAGCATTTAACGTAAGCTTAGTTATGAACAGCAGTTGCCACTGCGTGTGTGTAGATTTGAAACAGGACCATGGCATGTTGGGGGAGGGCTGGGTTTAACCCTTCCCTCCCCTGCTGCTATCCCTCGGGGCAGCAAGGAGGAAAGGGCAGTATTTTTTGTAAGAGCTCACAGATGCATCTTATAACATCATATAAGACTGGAGAGATAAGGGTGGGGGAGATCATAGGAACATAGGAAGCTGCTTTATACTGAGTCCATCTAGCCCAGTATTGTCAACACTGACTGGCAGCAATGGCTTTCCAGGGCTTCAGAAAGGAATTATTCCTAGACCTACCTGGAGATGTCAGAAAGCAAACCTGGGACCTTCCGCACGCAGAGCTGTTCTTTACCACTGAGCTATGGCCTTCCCAAAAGTCCCATGGTGGGCTTTGCTGTTTGCAGCCACAAGGGGGCAGTGGCAGGCAAGAGAAGGGTTGAAGCCCCTCCTCCCCACATGCTACTGTTCGGATCTAAATCCCTCCTCCCACCCCAGCTCTGATCTAAGTTCCTCCTCTACAAATGCTGATTAAAACTACACTCACATTAAATGCTAAAATGCCTTGTTGTGCATTTCTGTAAAACAGGGATGGGCAACTTGCAGTCCTCCAGATGTTGGACTGCAACTCCCATCAGCCCTGGCCAGCAGAGTGAACGCAGAAGGATGCTGGGGGTTACAGCCCAAGAACATCTGGAGGACCACAAGTTGCCCCCCCCCCCGTGTTAAGGAAGGAAGGGATTTCAATGTAATGAAGGATGTTACGATGCTGTAAGATGGTTAAACAGCATACACAGCTGTTGGATTGCTACATCCATGTAAGATACATCTGTGTACAGCAGAGGTGAGCAGACTTTGGGCTCTACAATGCCCCAATGTACTACATTCAAAACTAAGGACTAGAGTGCCTCTGAGCATGTGTTTAGCCCAGGGAGTTATTTTCCAGAATCTGAATACAGCCCAAAGGCCTTTCCCACAAAAATCAACTCCTTCCATCCACCCTTAAGGGTTCTTTCTTTCTTTCTTTTTCATTTCAGCAGCCTAGAACAGAACACAAACAGGATCAGAGACCTTTGCCATTCTACTGCAACTCACCCAGAGATATAATTATTAGAATCCCTGCAGGAGCAAGGACATTGCAATACAACTTGTTTAGCGCTAAGCATGGAAGGGGAAGAAACATACCACTTCCAACTTTAATCAGAAGGAGGCCTGTTAGGAGAAGATGTTTTGCATATATTAGGATGACCAGATAACATGAGCCCTGACTTTGATTTTATCTGGTCACCCTAGCATGTATACACATGAAATCAAAGACATTTCCCAGACTCCCCCCCCCCCAGAAAAAAATGGTCCACAAGGGAGAATTGGAAGGCCAAAGGAGTAGGCTGACCAGATAAAATCCAGGTCAGGGCTCATGTAACTTTAACAGTTGTAGAGAAAAGGGAATTTCAGCCAGTGTCCTTTGTATGCAATTAGTTCCTGGTGAAATTCCCTCTTCATCACAACAGTTAAAGGTGCAGGCACTATACTAGAGTGACCATATACAAAAGAAGGCAGGGCCCCTGCAACTTTAACTGTTGTAATGAAGAGGGAATTTCACCAGGAACTAATTACATACAAATGACACTGGCTGAAATTCCCTTTTCTCTACAACTGTTAAAGTTATATGAGCCCTGACCTGGATTTTATTTGGTCACCCTACGAAGGAGTCCCTTGTCGAGGTCGTAGAGTCTGGGGAGCTACATTGGAGGTGGGATTTGGGGCAACTTCAGGCAACAACCCCCCCACCCCACCGCCCAATTCCAGGCTCGTGTGGGCACCCCTCCATCAGCCTCTTCTTTGTTCAGAATCCAGAATGCACCCCCCCCCCCCCATCCATCCACGATCGTCTTGCTTCGGTGGCCTTGCGGCGGCGAGGACATAAAGAACCCATTTTCCCCCAAATCCGCGCAATCAACGCAGAGGGCTCGAGGAGCGCGCAAAACCCCATCAGCATCCTCGCCGCTGCTGCTGCCCAGGGGAGCTGACAAGGGAGAGGAAGGAAAGTCTCCGCCGGCCGCTTTAAGCCAGAGCAGCAAAGCGTGCGAGGAGGACGCTCGCAGGGTCACTATTTGCGTGGCCACGCCCACGGCCCGCGACGGGAGGGGCCGGGCGAAGGCGCAGGCCCACGGGAGCCAGGCGAGGCGCGCGGGGCGCCGCGCGCTTCCCCTTTAAGAAGAGCACCTCCGGTCTCGCTCCTCGCTTTGCAAAATGTATCAAATCCGGTGGGCGGGGACGGGCTGGCCCCGCGCGGGCCAATGAGAGCGCGGGGTTTTCCGCGGGAGATCCGAATTTCGCGGCACGTAGTTTGGCGCTTAAAAAAAAAAAGGCGAGAGAAGGAGGAACGGAAAGAGAAAGGGCTGGGCAGCCATCGGGTCCTCTCTTGCTCCAATCCAGATCCATCCTTGGCCCAGGCGGCTCCGGCAGCGCCCGGGACCTTTGCAGCAGCCCAGCCGGGAGCCCCAAGGAGCAGCGCGTGCAGCATTGCAAGTCCGAGGAGCCCCATGCAAGGCGCCGGCAGGGCCCCACCGGGATCCAGGGCCCGAGCTGGGTGCTCGAGAGCTCTCCGGGTGGCTCTTTCGAAGCCCTCCGCCCTTAGGATCTAGGCACTGGGAAGGCGGAGCGGGGCGCCCGCCGGAGCAAAATCTTCCGCGTGCCGCTTTACAAAAGAAAGCACAGGCACCCTAGGCTTTTGTTTCCGATTCTCCGGCTGCAGTTTCCCAGCCACAAAAGCTTGGAGGAGAGGGGGGCGGGCGGGGGGAGGGGGTGTGCCAAGCCGGTTTGTAACCTTGCAGCCGGGAAGCCTCTTTTTTTTCTTTAAAAAACGGAAAATGCAAAGTTTGCATGCTTTGTATTTTAAGTCCCATGCAAAGCTTGCATCAGTTTGAAAAAAGAAAAGGACCTGGAGGCATTTACCGGTAGTAATAATAATAATAATAATGGGTTGCCCATCCTATGGTTCACACTTGGAGAAGAACAGACTCTGAAAAGTTGCTTTGATGAAAAGGGGATTGGGGGCTCTACGAACCATTCCTCTCATCTTGTTGCTTTGCTGTTTCCTTTTTCTTTAGTTTTGAAGGATAAACCTCCCCCCTCTTTTTTTTTTTTTTTGAAATTGCATTGGGGACTGATGGTCCCTAGGGGCATGCCCATGGCCGTTCTAAATGGCTAAGAGCCCCCTTTGCAATCTCTCTCTCTCGGGGCCTCTGCAAATCACTGGGTTTTTACGCTCTTCCTAGCCCTCCTTGGCCTTTTGAAGACATCCCGGCCATGTTGAGGATCCCCAAGGTTGGACCTTCGGCCCCTGGCCGGGGGCCCCCCTCACTTTTTCCCCCGCAGCAGCAGAAGAAAGTCCTGCCTGTGCTCAGCTCTGCAGACCTGTTGACCTCCAACCTCGGCAGCCCTCAGATGCGGGCTCTCCCAGCTACCTACTTCACTCAGGTGTACCCCCAGACTGCTGTGGTTGCCCCACTGCCTCGGGGCAGCTGCCTTTACGCCACCCCACATGGACCTGAGGTCAAAACCTTGCGATCTGCCTCTACTGGAAAACTGCCGGTAATCTCTCTCCTTTGCCATTTTTTTTCCTCCTGTTGACATTTTGCCTTCTGACACTGTGGTTGCTCCTTTGATACTTGGCTTCTTTCTGAGTTGGTTTTGTGGGGTAGCCCTGGGTTGTATCTAGCCGGGCAGATCCAGAAACAGTGTGTGGTTCTGTAATCAGCTTCCTAGCAGAGGGCTCCACAGCCATGACTACCTTTTGAAAACCTGAGTTGGTGTACAGCCTAGCAGCGTATTGGGGGTTTATGCTGCAGCGTGAGGAAGGGGTGCAGGGGGAGGTGTCCCATGTTTAATGGTCCTAAGATGTGAATCTCAATACGTGGTGGCTCATGGGTTTCTCAACTTCCCTGTACTTACCCCACAAAGCTGGTATCTGCTTCCGCTTTTCTTGCAGAAATCGTGACTCTACATCTTAAGAAATGCCATCTGTAAAATTATAAAAAAGGACCTTAATACTGGTGGATGCTAAGGATTTTGCGTTGTATCATTCCTCTCCCGCTGCGTGGCTGGCTTGATACATTTCTCTGGTATGCGATCCAAGTTCAACCCTGTGCTCACGATTATCCATTATTTTGGGTCAAGCACCACTCTTTCCTTCCATCCCCCCCAAAGTCCTTCCATCCCCCCTAAGTTGACACAGCCTTTATGTGATCCGGGAGCCTTTGGATGTGAGTCAAGAGCCACACTAGGCTTGATGCTTCCTCTGGCAGAGGAAAATGACCCTTACTGAACCAAGAGTGCTTGTGGATGGGTGTTCCAAAACGTAGGATGTTCCATGCTTTGGTATGATGGAGAAAGGAGATGTCCTGCAAGAAAAGAACCAGTGATTTTCAGTCTGTGTTGGTTCGCCCGTGTTTGATTCTCTCGCCTGGTTTCCTCGTCTTCTGCAGCGTGCTTCCATTGATCAGAATTAAAATGGGAAACCTGGACAGGATTGGTGGCACCACCTGGCTTGATTGGGCAGCTGCCGAGGGCTCATTGGTGCTTGAGCTGAGCTGTCCCACCCCCTCACCCCTTGAACTTGGCTAGGATTTGCAGATGGGAAACTGTTTTTCTGACATTCCTACAATATCCTGGAGCGATGGTTACACCTGGGCATCATGGGAACATCAAAATGGTTGGCAGGTCACAGGGCCTGCCACAGTCAACATATAAGTTTGATGGGTGGAGTGGGGCCATAAGACGTGGCCAACCAGATGCTCCAATGGGAATCCCACAAGCAGGACCTAAGAGCAGCAGTCCTCTCCTGGTCCATCTTTCCCACCAACTGGTATTCAGAGGCATACTATCATCCTGGAGGTGTATAGGAACATCGGAAGCCGTCTTTTACAGAGTGAGACCCTTGGTCCATTTAGCCCAATATTGTCAACACTGACTGGCAGCAATAGCTCTCCTGGATTTCAGGTAGAAGCTGTCCCAGCCTTTCTTGGAGAAGGCAGGGATTGAACCTGGGACCTTCTGCATGCAAAGCCTGTGCTCTACCACTCAGCCATAGCCCACAAGGCTCTGCCCATGAGCCACATCTACATCTAGTGCTTCCTCTGAGAGAGAAAGCCATCATGGCAACTGGTATGGCATGTTCCTGGGGCACAGGAGGGAACTTTTTGCCTGATTGCTATTTGGCCCTTGGGCTGAAAGAGGTCCCACCTGCCTGCTTTAAGGACAGATGTGTTCCCTGAGGCCCAGTAATGTGCCATGGCACGCAGTTTGGGAATTGCCATTCTATTGTTTACCGCCTGGCTGACAGTGTCCAAAGTCCTGTGCTACGGATGGCCATATCTGGCAACTGCAAACTGTTTTGAAGTGCCAGTTGCAGGAATGGCTGCCAAATGGGACTCGTCCAGGAGGCCCGGCTCAAACTTTGTGGGGAAGGGCCGTAGCTCAGTGGTAAGAGTGCATGCTTTCCACGCAGAAGGTCCTAAGTTCACTCTCCTGCATCTCCAGCCGGGAGAGTTACTTCCAGTGTGGTGTAGTGGTTAGGTTGTTGGACTGGGTCTCAGAAGATCCAGGTTCTATTCCCCACGAAGCTCACTGGGTGACTTGGGCCAGTTACTGGCTCTCAACATAACCTTCCCCACAGGGTTGTTGCGAGGATAAAATGGAGAGGAGGAGGACTATGTGAGCCACCTTGGGCTCCTTGCAAGAGGAAAAAAGATGGGACATAAATACAACGATAAGTAAATACAAATAAAATCAATGTAGATAACACAGAGCTAGATGGACCATCATCCTGACATTGTATAAGACAACTTCCTGTGTTCCTAAACCAGAAAATCTGGTTTGTTGTTACATCTGAATTGGGCAAACTGTGGTTACAGTAAGCCATAGATTACCTCCGAACCAGAATCTCTGCATAGACCATGTTTTCCCAATTCTCGGTTGGAGGCACGCTATCAATCTGTCTTCCCCAACCTGTTGTATTCTAGAAGTGTTGGACTACAGCTGCCATCACCATGCTGGCTGTGGATGGTGAGTGAGTGGTAGTCCAACAGATCTGGAGGGCACCAGGTTGGGGAAGGCTGCAATAGATTGTCATGGCATCTGAATTGGACAATCCAGTTACTCTGAGCCATTAACTCGGGGAGGGTGAGTCAGGAAGCCATTGGGACATGGGAGGATGTGTGCACATCGCAGGTCATGTCTGACTAGGGCTGTGGTGTATAAACTGGCCCCAGGCATATGGCTGGTCATTGAAATGAGCAATACTGGTTACTTTTTGACATGGCATACAGTTCTAACCTGCTGTATTTAGGGGCAATGTAGTTCTGTTATATTCCAAGTTCTGACGGCACTGGAAGGATGGAAGGAGACATTTGGGCCCAAGTTCACTGGGCCTGAGTCCCCCAAACTGTCCCCTGCCCCTAGCTCAGCTGTGGGACATGTGAAGTAAGAGTACCTCTGAGCATATGCAAAGTATCTGTTCCCCCTGGATTAACTGCATTTGCCTTCCACATGTATAATTAGGTGTAAAGGCTTCCAGGAGAGAGAGGGTCTGATCCTTGAATAGGCTTTCAGCCAGCCACTTTTTGTCTTATAAAAAAAATAAAATGAAAGCACTGGGTTATAAGGATACGTTCCACATTGGCAGCTTTCAGTATGCCTAAGCTTTAAAAATTGGCTTTTTATAGAGCATGGTTTTTAAACCACATTGCAAAAATGTGTAGCGGTCGCTTGTTTTTTGTTGTTGTGTGAACAAGAGCCAGACCAAAGAAGGGTTGGGAACCTCAGGCCTGGCATAAACTGGTCCTCTGCAGCTTTTCTCCATTCTAAAAAGTTGAAAATTATTTATTTATTACATTTATATCCTGCCTTTTCCCCAAGGAGCACATGATTCTCCTCTGCCTTTTATCCTCACAACAACCCTGTAAGGTAGTTTACTTTGAGAATCAGTGACTGGCCTCAAGCCATCCAGTGTGCTTCATGGCAGCGTGGGGACTAGAATCCGGGTCTTCCCAGTCCTAGTCCAACACTCTAACCACTACACCGCCATGGATCTCTGCTAAGAACTGTCTCCTGGAGAAGGGGTTGTGCCCTTCTCTTAGTGGTACCTAATCTTCTCTTAGTTTGCGCTTGCTTAACTATGTGCAAGGAAGGCTTTTTTTATTTACATAGGAGTGCAGGACTGCTTTTTACCTGCAACCTGGTACAGCCCTCCCACCTGGTATAGCCCTCCCACCTTATCTTGCATACTGTGTAGAATGGCTCTTGGCTGCTGTGCATTTTCCCAGCACTAAAACAGTGATTGTGAAAAGGCTCAGGGATAGAGCCCGTACCTTGTGCATAGAATATTCGATCCTCTGGGGAAACATGTGAGAACCCTTGATAGCCTGCTTCCAATTAATGCAATCAATAATCAGCTAGATGGACCAGCTTCCAGGGTTCCCAGTATTTGGTTAGTTGGAAAACTGGATTTTCCGTCTTTCAGCTGGCACTGTGGTTGCTGATATGTCGCAGGCTCCAATTGGATAGTTCCCGTGACATCAATAGTGATGAGCAAGACAGCTTTTCCTCCCACCACCTCCCCATTTAATCTTTACGGGCTTCTTTCCTGTGCCAGCCAAGTTGGCCAAAGGTTCTTTTTAAACACAAGGAAGCGGTGAGTATGGGCAAAGCTACCGCTCTCTGTCACAGTTTTACAGCCTTCTTCCTTAATTTTAAGGAGCCTGCAGGCTTCCCCTCTAGAGCAGACCCTACAAGGGCTGTTTTATTTATTTATTTATTTATTTATTGCATTTCTATACTGCTCAATAGCCAAAGCTCTCTGGGCGGTGCACAAAGATTAAAACCATGAGAACAATTCAAAGTATAAAACAAACAATGTATAAAAACACGATACAATATAAAAGCACAACCAGGAAAAAACTGAGCAGCAATACAGAGATTAATACAGATTTAAAATACAGATTTTAAACAGCAAAGTTAAAAGACTATGCTAAACTATTAAAATACTGGGAAAATAAAAAAGGTCTTTACCTAACGTCAAAAAGAGTATAATGTAGGTGCCAGGCGAACCTCTCTAGGGAGCTCATTCCACAGCCGGGGTGCCACAGCAGAGAAGGCCCTCCTGTTCTAGTGTGGTGGCTAAGAGATGGAGCAATGAATCAAGAAACCCCCAATTTCACTCTTGAAGGGCCAGCCCTCCCATTAGGCAGACGGAGGTGGTGGATGTTGGAGTGGGGCCAGGAGTAGTGATGATAGGTTGGAGGGTCATGTGCCCCATGGCTGCCCAGGGCCCCTAAACTAGTCTGCTGCTTTCATGTGTGGTGGAGAATGCTGTCTGGTCCCCAGCCAGTATTGGACTAAGATTCAGCTGCAGGTATGGTATGTGTGACGGGAGGCACCATCTTCGCCTCCTCTAACAGAATGTCTTGGGCCAGCCCTGGAATCTTGCCTCTGTTAAGAACATAACATAAGAAGTTCCATGCTGGATCAGACCAAGGGTCCATCTAGTCCAGCACTTTGTTCACACAGTGGCCAACCAGCTGGCGACCGGGAACCCACAAGCAGGACACAGGTGCAACAGCACCTCCCGCCCATGTTCCCCAGCGACTGGTGTACATAGGCTTATGGCCTCTGCTCCTAGAGGTAGCACATAGGTAACAGGACTAGTAGCCATTGATAGCCTTCTCCTCCAGGAATTTATCCAACCCCCTTTAAAGCCATCCAAATTGGTGGCCATCACTACATTTTGTAGTGAATTCCATAATTTAACTATGCACTGTGTGAAGAAGTCCTTCCTTTTATTTGTCCTGAATCTCCCACCAATCAGCTTCATGGGATGACCCCTTTGGGTTCTAGTATTTTGAGAGGTTTGGGAAATTACTAGGTGAACCTAAGAGGATCCTTGCTGGATTGGATCAACCAGATGCCCATATGGGAGGCCTACAAGCAGGACATAGAATCATAGAGTTGGAAGGAGTCATTTAAGCCATCAAGTCCAATCCCCTACTCAGTGCATTAATCCAGTGTAAAACATTCTTGGCAGACGGCTGTCTGGTCTTTGCTTGAATACCTCCAGAGACCACATCCCATACCCCCTAGGGTGTTGGTTCCGTTGTCTGACTGCTTTGACCATTATGGTTTTTTTCCTGATGTTCAACCTAAATCTGCCATCCTGTAACTTAAGCCCATTTTACAGTCTTGGATGACAGAGAACGGGTTGTTGTGGCCTGCTTGTGCGTGGCAATCCTAGGGACTTGAAAACTGCTATCATAATTCTTCCCTAGTGAGGACTGCTCATAGCACCTTCCTGCTTGCGTTTCTCAGCAGTATTAGCTCTGATACTGAAGGCAACAGAAAGCCATCATGATTAATAGCCATTAATAGCCTTCTCCTCCTCCATGGATTTGTCCATGGATTCAACATGGTGGCCATCACAATATTGTGTAGTGCAAAATTCCATCGTTTACCGATGCGGCGCGTCCTACCTTTCCTAAATCTCCCACCACTCTGCTTCTGGAGATGACGACCCCAGTTTCTAGTATTATGAGAGAAGGCAAAAGACAGCTCTTGTCTTCCGCAGAAACACTGTGGATAACTACACTGATTTACTTTACAGGATATTAACAACTTCCTGGAGGAGAAGGCTATCAATCGCTACTAGTCCTGACGGCTATATGCTACCTCCAGTATTAGATACAGTATATGCCTATGTACGCTAGTTGCTGGAGAACATAGGCAGGAGGGTGCCGTTGACCTCATGGCTTGCTTATGGATTTCCTGTGGGCAGCTGGTTGGCCATTGTGTGAACAGGATGTTGACAAGATGGACCCTTGGTGTGGTCCAGGATGGCTCGTCATATGTTCTTAATGTACTTGAGGGACTGTGGATGCAATTGAAAGCGCTATACAGATATTAAGTTGTATTATAAGGATTGCTTGCAGGGCCGTGTTGTCCAAGCTTGCTCGTTAATGTGGGATGGATGAGCAGCAGAGTATCGTACGTTGTGGAATTTTGGTGCCCCGGGTGTGGAAAAGTACATGGCTCTGATTTAAACAATGTAGTTGTTGACAACAGTGTAACCTGTGTTATCAGGCAGAGCTAAAAACAATACCTGGTAGTCTTCCCCAAACTGGTGCTCTCCAGTTGTTCTGGACTATAACTCACAGCAGTCTGACCATTGGTTATACCGGCTGGGTTGTAGTCCAAACCATCTAGACGGGAGGGCACCAAGTTGGGGAAGGCTGCTCTCTGGCTTACTCTTGGGAAGTAGGAAGATATCACAAAAGCTGTCCGCATCCTAGTGGCGTGACTTACTTAGCTGGTAAGACTCTGGCAGTAGCTAAGGGCTGGGCATTCCTGTTCCTGCCAACCTGGTGCCTTCCAGATGTTTTGAACTGCAGCTCCCACAATCTCTGTCCCTCGACCATGCTTGCTGGGGCTGATGGAGTTGTAGCCTGAAACGTCTGGAGGACAGCAGGGTGCCTATCCACCTGCAGAACAAGGACCCGTAAGTATGAGCCTTCTCCTCTAAAGCATGTCCCGTCTTTCAACATCCCAAATAATTTGTGTGTTGTCTATATGTAAAAATATTTGCTTTCCTGGCAATGTGCGATTCTTGATCTCTCAGCCTTGTGATAGCCTTGCAAATAGCTAAGGAAAAGCTTCCCACCCTTCTCTCAGATCTTCCTAGGAACTTACTTTATGCCCACTTGGAGTATTTTTCCATTTAGCCCATGATTATCTCCCCCCCCCCCTTGCGAACCTGGTGCCCTCAAGATGTTTTGGATTGCAACTCCCAGCTGGCTGGGGCTGCTCTATTTGGAATGGCAGTGGCTTTCCCATCATCTGGTAGCTAGAATGTTGGACCGAGAGTCAGCAGATCCGGGTTCTAGTCCCCACTTGGCCATGGAAGCTCACTGGGTGACTTTGGGCCAGTCACAGATTCTCAGCCCAACCTACCTCACAGGGTTGTTGTTGTGAGGATCAAACAGAGGAGGAGGACTATGCACGCCGCCTTTGGAGGGAAAAAGGCGGGATATAAATGCAATAAATGAATAAGGAAAAAGAAATAATTGGAGATGAACACGATCGAACCTGGGACCTTGTTCATGCAAAGTATGTGTTCTACCACTGAGCTAGGTCTCTTTCCCCCAACTCTTCCATTGAGATACGGCCTCTTCTTCCTGCCCAGAACAGCCGTCTCAAGCTGCCTCTCAGAGAGCAACTGGGATGTCCCTTTGTTGCTGTTTCCCAAAGCCAGAATGAGCGCCATGAAACCTCTCTCACTTTCTCAAACATAAAAGGCCAGAAAACTCAACTCTGTCTCCATGGTAGAGTTGGTGGTGGCACCCCTGAGGCTAGATAGGCCAAAGGCCTGATGCTTCCTATGTTCTTACAGCCCTGCCCCGCCACGCCCCACCCTTGGCTTGTCTCTCCACTCTTCTACCCTGGGGTTATGCTGGTCTTATGACCGTAATAAATATTTGATTGATTGACCCTGGGGAAGAATCCTACCCGAACCCCTGGACAATGCTGAGTTAGACAGTCTGATGGGTCTTACTTGGGAAAAGGCAGTTCACTCTGGTGTGTCTCCTAAAAGCCTTTCCCAATGCAGGCGTGCTCTGCTGTTTTGCAACTGCCACGGAGAGGCCCCTGTGGTGGGTCTGCGGAAGACTTTGGCCAATGTTCCGAACTGGCAGAGAAGCCTGGAGTCAGTCCCCCCTGCCCACCCCCATCCCAAGTCCTGGGATCAATTCCAACTTCTGCTGTAACCCTCTGTCCTCCCAAGGGCTGAACTGAATCTCAGGTTTCTGTATCTTCCTTGGTGTGCGTTTGACGCTTCCCGGCAGGTGTGGACTTTGGTATGAACACCCTCGTGTGGGCGCAAGTAACTCTCACTTTCTGCTCACACACTTTCTCTTTCTAGTTCTTGGAATTCCTTATCTGGCTCAGCAGCTAGGACCTTCCGCGGGCCAACGAGGAGTGAAATGCCAGTTTCTCTGGACAGCCTCTCTCTTATGCCACTGTGCCTTTACCTGCCTCAACCCTAGCAGTGGGGTGGGGGGGAGAGAGGGGAATCATTCTAAACCAGGGGGTGGGCGGCCCTTTTATCCCTCAATGCGGCTCCCACCAGAATCCACAACAGCAAAAATATCACCAGTTTGCTGCGGTACGAAACTGTTTATAGTACCCTAAAAGAGCCAGATCTCCTCACTCAAAAACAAATGAGATTTGGACACTGAGGCCTTCTTCTCCTCCACCTCTTCTCTATACTACTCTATAGCTGAAGCTCTCTGGATGGTTTACATAAGATTAAAACAATTAAAAACAATATACAAAATTTAAAAACATAAAAATATACAGTATACACAAAAACATACATCTAAAACCAATCATAAACAGCTATAAGTTGTCAACTGAACAGATCTGGGATTCGCTAAGCTCATCACTTATTGCTAAATGCCTGGGAAAAGAGAAAAGTCTTGACCTTGCACCAAAAAGATAGCAATGTTGGCACCAGGCGGGCCTTGTCGGGGAGATCATTCCATAATTGGAGGCCACCATAGAGAAGACCCTCTCCCTTGTTGCCATCTTCTGAGTCTCCCTCAGCTTAGGCACCTGGAGGAGGACTGTAGATGTTGAGTCTAATCTAATGTATGGATAGGTTCATGTCAGGAAAGGTGTTCCGTCAGGTATTCATAGTGGGTTTGCTGCCTATTCTTTTTTCTGGAGTCTTGCAGAGTGCAGCCCGCTGGAGTGGTGGTGGTGGTGGTGGAATCTGGGGAGCCAAAAATGAACTCTGGACACACACCCCGCTCCAAAACTGGCCACCCAGGATCTAAACCTTTCCTCTCCTGGTGTTCAAGAGTGAGGATGCTGCTCCTGGGATCCAGATGTCTCTGCAGTTATCTGTGCAGAACAGAAGCCCTGGTTAAGTTGACCCTCTAGCTTCTTTTTGCATTTTGGAGCACAAAATCTTTCTGCACACTCATGGCCTGCATTGTTCCGTGAAGGTGTTTACCCATCCAGTGCAGAACCGCTTTCATGCTTGGGGCTGCCTTCCATTTCAGACAAGCTTTTCTGGAGCCGGATTCCAGTGGTGGCAGGGCCAAAAGTGAAAGGGGTGGGGCCAAACATACCAAAAAGGCAAGCCTATTTTAGCTACAAACTCTTACTGTCAGCCTTCAAAGAGGCATTTCAGTTTTTTAGAATGGGGGAAAACCCTGCACAAAGGCTGAAAGGGGGGGCACCAGAGGAAGGGAGTCATCATCTGGGGAATCCTTCAGGGCTGAATTGGGATCCCAGGAGGGCCAGAGTTGACCCCCAGACCTGAGATTCTGTACCCCTTTATTAGCCTCTTATTTCCAATGGGCATTCTGTGATATGTTTGGGCCATGTGCCTAGGCCAGGAGTAAGCAATCTAAGTGCCCTCCATATGCTTTGGACTACAATTCCCACAACCCCTGGCCATTGGCCATGCTGGTTGGGGTTGATGGGAGTTGTAGCCCACAACCATCTGGAGGGCACTGTGTTGCCTACCCATGGCCTTGGCCATAGACCGTTGGCATTTTTCTTCTCTGTAGTGGTTGCAGCAACAATGTGCTGGTACAGATGGTCCATCTCCAGTTAAATGGTCAGGTAGCAGGTGGTTTCCAATGGAGACAATGTTAACCACCTCTCTCCTTGGTGGGGGGATGGGGGGTTTGAATTTTGGAACCAAAACAAGGGGTGGGGAGGAGAGGGAAGCTTCAACTCTCCTCTCCCGAAGCACCATGGTCCCAATTTGAATCAGGGCTGTGCACACTTGCAGGAGAGTAGGGGAGACAAGTAAAGGAACATATTGTTTGGCCCATAGTCACTCCCTTCTAATCTAAGTGGGTGTGTCATTTTAAAGTTCAGACTTGCAGTTTGGCTCTATGTTCGCTTGCTTGTTTGCGGCAGACTGGTTTTTTCTAGCCTCCTCAAACAGAACCACAGTCCTAGTTTTGTCTCTCAGTTAGGGCTCTCAGCAGTGTGGTATCAGCTTTATTTTTTAACTAGAACCTGAGATCCTCCAACTGGAGCCTGGTGCAAAAGACGCGCATGTAGAATTAAAGAACTGTCAATCCAGGAATTTGTATTGAGGACCAGAACTGGATAGAGCTCAAAATCCTTCCACACCAAAACCCACTCCCTAGTTTCCCCAAGCTTTCTTCATGTCAGTAGTATAGTGTGTGTGTGTGTGTGTGTGTGTTTGGGGGGGGGTCATTTTGTTGCTCATTTGGGCATCAGAAATCCTTACCAATCTACTGGAAATCATCCAGAGATCTACTAATACATGCAGATCTTTTTTTCTGCCTGCCCCTGCTCTAAATAAACTACTCCCTTTTATTTTGCTATACTGCTGAAGACTGCCTCATGACGCATTGAAAAGCAAACCATGTACCTGAGCATAGGATAAATGGGCAGTGCACCTGTTGGCATAGGGAGCCTTTGTGTATCACAGCCTTTCCCCCCCATCTATTAGTTTCTTTGATCATGCACGTGCAGAACTTATGCAAGTCATTTGGAGATCTTAATGTCAGAAAGATGTGAGACCCAGCTCACTTCTTATTTAAGGAGGTCCCTTGCCTGCTTACGTGGGGTGATCCTTCATTAGCACAGGTAACAAGCAAATGGCTATTCAAAAGTCTGGTGTATTACAGGCCACATGCCTCTGTTTAAGAAATCATTGCTGGAGTATAGAGCTTGGCTTGGCTTACTAGCCAGGCAGGATTTGTAGTTGCCACAGGTCTCTCTCCCCACCAAGTCCTCTTCGCATGCCAAAGGAGGGGGTAGCCCCCCCAGTTTTATTTCGGCACAGATCCCTCTCCGCAGAGTTCCTACCCATGCCAAAGGCCTTGGGGAGGAAAGTCAAGTGGAACAAAACTTAACCCTACGCCGAATCCTCCATGTATGATAAAGGATTTGCAGAGAAGCCCCTTTTCCCAGTTAACTGAGAATTTGGGGAAGGGGCTGTCACTGCTGGCATCCCTGCCAAGCGGATTTGTGGAGCCTTGATGTAGCAGCTGGGGAAATCCTCGAACTACTGGGGCTTCCAAGAGTTTTAAAGGGACACGTGTCTAACCATGCATGAATGGGCCCTCACCGACAGCGGAAACCCAATTATTCTACCTGTCCACCTTCTGAGGTTTCAGCAAACGTTGCCTCCCTCCCTCCATTTTCAAGCACAGCCATGTAGTCATGAGGGCTTGAGATTTGCTTCTTCTTTTTTTAAAGCACGAAGCAACAAGACGACTTGTTTTCCTTTGGAAGTTGATTCTTGCATCTGATACCACATTCTGTGCTTTTGGGGGGGGGGGCACACCCAAGAATTGCAGCACACACAGAGCCTTGCACTTGGCGCAATCCATTGGTCTTCCGAAAAAGATGTGGTTTGAACCACCTGCTCTTCTCTTGCCTAGCTTTCCCCAATTTGAACATCCTTCCTGGAGGTGTCATGGAAGAAAATGGTTTGTTTTCAGATGAAATTGACAGAAATGAAAGCACTTTTGAGGCAGTTATTTGGGGATGGGGGGGAGACCCTAAAAGCCACGAGACAGACTGAAATGTAGGTATTTCTGCTGTTACCACCTGTTGACCTGCGCTCGTCATCTGGCCTGCAGAAAGGGCTCCAGGGGAAGAGCAATAGCTGCTGCCACCTACTCACTTAGCTGCCCTTTCTCTCTTTGGTAATGATGAGAATTGGGGCCCCGAGTGAGAGTAAGCAGGCAATTGCAGAAGGGAAGAGCAGGGGCCTTTGAGGGCATCTTGCCCAAAGAACCCCTTTCCCCTCAAAGTAACCTGGAGCCTGCAACTGCTTCCTTCTGCGTTCTTGCTTTACTTCAGATCTTGAAGTCCTGCACAAGTGAAACTGGGCTGTGTGTTTGCATGTTGGATTTTGGCCCTTCTTTATTGCAGTTGGTGTGCGATGACAGGATGGGGCGGGGATGGTGGTGGTGGTGGGATGAATCAAAGTGAACCCACAAGGTGGGTTACTGTTTCTTTTAATCTCTGGGTGACTTTGCCTTCAAACGAAAGGCAGTGATAAAGCACAATGCTATGCTTTTTTTGACCCTCCCAACATACATCCCATTTGGGGTTTGAACTTTAAAATGTCTCCTTGGCAAGAAGGAAGACAGTGGAGAGGGCAGGTTGAAGTGCTGCAGAAATGCTGCAGAAATGCTGCAGAAATGCATCATTTGGCGCGTTGGGGAGTTTTAATACTGGGCTAGATGCAGTGCATTTGAGGGAACGGCTGTGGCTCAGTGCGGACACCAGAGCTTTGTGTGCCAAAGGTCCCAGGATCAAGCCCTGCCCTCTCCAGGAAGGTCTGGGAAACACATCTATCTGAGACCCCCAGCGCCATTGCCCATCAGTGTAGACAATCCTGAACCAGGCAGACACAGGGCCTGGCTCTTGATAAGGTAGCTTACTATGTTCCTAATGTAGCTTTGGGCACAAGGCAGAGGCTCGGGGCATACATCTGGATACTGAAAAGGTCTGGTGTGTGTGTGTGTGCAGTTGTTGTTTTAAAAATCAGTGCTGGTGCCATGTGTTAGAACAGCCTTTTCCAGACCTGACACCCTGTAGATGTGTTGGGCTACAACTCCAAGCATCCCCCAGCCAGCTCGGGAAAAGGCTGCCATTAGTGCCGAGTTCCGGAATATGATTTGCATGTTTGGAGCCGTTCCCTGAAGAGGAGAGCAGAACAGAATTGCAGGATTTCTCCCTTTTCCTCGCGGCACCTTTAAAGAAGAACAGGTTTGTTCTGGCATAAGCTTTTGTGGGCACGGTCCACTTCATCAGATGCATGATGTGTCGACCTCAAATTGTTGGATCTATGTATAGATGGGGGCGGGGGCGGGGAAGAGGTGTGTTGTCAGAGGCAATAGAAATGCAAAGAAGTCCAGGAAGTGATGATTACTTTAACAACTGCCATTTATTTCTGCAAAAACTGGTACACAATTCAAAGATTGAATGTGTGTGTGTGGCCTCCTTCTGAATACTAGGCTTATGCTGTGTTGCCCTGCAGTAGGCTGAACTCAGGGCTAGCATCAAAGTAGGCATGACTGGGCACCTGCCTAGGGCCCACATCCCAGCAGGGGCCCTCTGACAAGATCCCCCTGGAGTTGCTCCTCCTCTTCACCATGGCAACCTGTTTGTTCACCCGTCTCTCACTCTGGCCCAGGCAACACTGGCGGTAAGAAGCAGAGGAGGTCCTATTGAGAGCCTCTTGCCCAAGTGCCCTCAAAAACCTGGAGCTGGCACTGACTGGATTGCTCAACATCTGGGGACCCAGAACAGTGTCGATCGAGCAACTTGGCATGGCCCCTTTAATTTGCAGAACGTGGAATTGGGTTAATGCTTGATGAGGGATTTAGAAGAGCTGGCATAGTAGGTGGGGCACTGAGTGATTGTTGCTCACGAGCGGTGAGGTACCGGTGATCAAAATCTTTCATACAGTCAGGATCCTGTAGCTAGAACAGCCTTGTAAGTAAGCCCAGAAATGTTACTAGCCTACTGCAGGCTGGCAGAAATGGGATGGAGAGGTGTGTCCCTTTTGCAGCAGCTTGCTGCATTTCTGTGTTGGGCACAGAGCAGGGATGGAGCACTTTGTCCCTCCGTTGCCAGCCCTCTCACTCGCCTATATGCAATTCCTGGTCACCTGTGATAACTAGGCTAGTGCTTAAATTAGAGATGTGAAGGCCCGGGAAAAACCTGGGTTTTTCCGAAGCCTTTTTTGTTTTTTTTCCCGAAAAATGGAAAAAAAATGAAGAAAAAAAGGATTATGGAATGTTTTATTTTAGCATGATGCATAAAATGTTTAAGACAAGGTGTTTATATATTTACTTCTCCAAATGATTTTTAAAAACTATGTGCAGTATCAGATTATTACAATTTCTGTGCACCGATGACAAGCAAGTCCTAGGTTGCAAATTGAGACTACTACTCTCAAATACAAGAGCAAGATGCATTTCTGCCTCTAGGGGGAACTGCAATTGAAGCAGAGACTGAAACTGATCGTGATAGCTATAGCTCAGAAAATGAGTGATTAAATTTCATGCATATTCATTGAATCTTGGTCCCCCTTTTTTCTCAGTTCTTTTTATGGGAATGGATGCTTTATGTCTGCTTGACACTGTGGAGGACTAGCGGAGACGTAAATAATTTTCTTTGTTACTAATATTGATGGTTTCTTTTATTAGTTTGTTTTAATTGTTTTTTGCCTGCTCCTCATAAACTGGCAAAACCAAAGAGGTTCCTTACAGTTCGGGTGTTCCTTGCACTTCAGGAGCTTGTAGCTCCATTTGTTTAATAATAATAATTTTTAAAAAGGTAAAAAAAAATAAAAAATTCAATTTGTAATAATTGCTTGAATGCACTATACTTTTACTATATCAAATGTGATAATTTTATGCCAAACCAACTTGTACATAACTACGTACATTTTATGTTCCTAAAGTAACAAAGTGACTTTCAATCTTTAAAAAGTGTTAATATTGCATTTTCCCCTCATTTCCCCCAAAATTTCCATTTTTTTCCACACAAAAAAACTGAAAAATGGTTTCTTCCATGACTTCAAAATTTCCGGAAATTTTCCATCTCTGACTTAAATGCAAGGCTGCCCCGATATTTTTGTTTCAGTGACTCTTGGATGTCAGATGCAGGCAGCAATGACTCCCCCCCCCCCCATCTTATTGCCTCAGCATTTTTCCAGCGCTGCCCTTTGGTTCTGCTCGCTTGCATTCTGGGCTTCCCTCCTCCACGATGATTCAGATGATTTGGCACTGCAGAGTTCTTACAGGAAGCCGTTTGGTCAGCATTTGAAGTGCAAGTCACTTAACTTTAATTGCACAAAGAGCTGGTGGCTTGGAGGGTGGCAAGTTCACTCTGATGGTCTCTCTCTCTCTCTCTCTCTCAATGGCGGCTGTTCCCTCTCTTTCCCTGGGCCACATATTTTGCATATCTACAGGATGGGCTTGCAGGCAGAACTCTGGTAAATGGCACAGAGCATGAGTATCCTTGGAGACTTGGTTTTAGAAGAGAGTTTCTAGTTGCTGGTTGCAGAAACATTTGAGAGCCTCTGATGCTGGGATGGAGGGCAGGATGCTAAGTCGGCTTTCCCAATGGTTGAGGTCTGGTGCTTCGGTGCCATGTGTAGCTTTTCACTCTTCACTTTTGCTGCTCATTCACTGCGGTCATCATAGCCTTCCTTCTTCCTGTTGTTTCCAAATACCCGCCCCTACCCACCCCCGATTTATTTATATATATATATATATATATATATATATTGTAATCTGGAGCCATGTAAATGAACGTCTATTTTAATTTTGTCTTTGTATTTATTTAGCTACGTTTAATAATCCCGCCCTTTTCTTCAAAGAGTCCAAGGTGGTATACATGGTCCTCCTCCTCTCCATGTTATCCTCACAACAACCCTGTAAGATAGGTTACTCTGAGAGTCTGTGACTGGCCCAAAGTCACCCAGTGAGATGTAGGGCCGAGTGGGGACTCGAAC
The DNA here is from genome assembly GCA_029215795.1 of Anniella stebbinsi. Lineage (NCBI taxonomy): Eukaryota > Metazoa > Chordata > Lepidosauria > Squamata > Anniellidae > Anniella > Anniella stebbinsi. The sequence continues at coordinate 81,783,433 of JARDYH010000007.1, forward strand.
ACGGGTCTCCTCAGTCCCAGTCCAACACTCTAACCACCACACTGCACTGACTCTGTGTCTGCATTAACTTCTTACCGCTGGGATCCTAAATCCACGCAGAGCCTGCAAATACCGTATTCCTTAGAATTGTTGTTATTACTATTGCAACTTACTACTCCTTACAACTTACTACTACTACTACATCAAGTGCCATGCGCAGGGGTAGAAAACCCAGTACCTACCAGGTGTTTTGGCCAACAACTCCCATCAGCCCTAGGCAACATAGGTAATGGGGAGGGATCATGGGCAGCATGGCAGAGACGGGAGAGGGTTCAGAGCATGAAAAATGATTGCTGCCTTCCTTTGGTTTGCAACATGTGGGCTGTGCATTGGGACCTGCCTTTCGCAGAGAGGCTGTGAGTTTTCTGACTCTGCAAATTGTGTTCCTCCAAAGGAAGGAGAGGAAGCTGTGGGCTGGGCAAGCAGCTCCCTAGTGGGGTTGGATGAAGGGTGAGGAAAAGCCATCTGAGGACATTCAAAGCATTTCCCCTTCACGGTGGCATTTTCTCCGCCTCTGCGGGATCACCTGTGCAGTGACTTATCACTGGTTTTGATATTGACTTGGGTATCTGTGGTTATAGGACCAGGGAAAGTTGCTGAGTCCTTTGGACTTAGGCTAGAGTATATGGTTTATGTGGGCTTTCTAGTGGTTTTCCTCCGAAATTTCATCACCGTCTTTCCTTGCATAGGGAAGGAAGCAGGCTCCTAGATCAGCCTTTCCCAACCTGATGCCCTCCAGATGTCTTGGACTTCAGTTCCCATCAGACCCAGTTAGCATGGCCAATGGTCAGGAAGGCTGGGAGTTGTAGTCCAAAACATCTGGATGATAGTTGTTTGCAACGAATTTCAGCACTGGAGAGAGGATTTTCTCAGATCCTAGTGGCGGCTGTATTTGGGGCTGATTGTGTTCAAAGGCAGCATCATGTACAGTGCATTGCAGTAGTCTAACCCAGAGGTTGCCAGTGCATGGATAATTGTGGCAAGATGGTCTTGGTTGAGTTCCAGGAGGGGCCATAACTGTGAAAGGTGCTCCATGCACTGGGTCTCCAGTGATGATGCTGAATCTGTGAGCAATCCCAAGCTGTGATGCTGATTTTAAGAGGAGACTGCAAATCCCCCTAGAATAATCTGTATACCTCCAACCTAAAAGTTGAACCAGCGGTACTTCCGACTTGTCAGGATTGAGCTTCAGGTTATTGATTCTCATGTAGTCCATTCCTGATCCCAAGCACTGGTTTAGCGTTTGGGCTGCTTTACCTGAATCAAATGTAAACTGTGGTGGTGATGGTGAAAGAAATTGGTGTCATTTTGATATGAATGACATCCCACTCCAATTCCCTGTATACTTCTCTTAACAGCGTCAGGTATATGTTGAAAAGCATGGAAGATGGAACCCAGGATGGGGGGAGGCATAGCATAAACCCCACAGGATCAAGCAGTAGACCCTCAGCACCACCTTCTGGAATCAATCTTCCAGGTAGAAGCAGTTCTCAAAACACCATGGCTCCAATTCCAGAGTGCATATCCAGAAGACTGCCAGGATTAATGGTATCGAAACCTTCCAAAACTCCAGGGGAATTAGCAGGTTTACAGGTCCTTCTTCCTGTATAGATCATCCACCAGGGCAACCAAGGCAGTTGTGGTCCAAACCAAGCTGAGATAGATCCATATAATCACTTGCATCCAAGAGTACCTTCACTTGCATGGCAACCACTCACTCAAGCATCTTGCCCAAGAGAGAATATTGCTTCAGTTCTTGGGGTCCAAGGAATCTTCTCTCTCTCTCTCTCTTTCCATAATTTTCGCAAATTCTGCTTCCTTTGGGGCAGTGGGGATCTCCCCCTTTCATAAAGAAGCACTTAATTATCTCTTGGACCCTGCTGGTCAATTTCCCTCTGCTGGTTTTCATAGGTCAAGAAAGTGTACAGCTAGAACCGCAATGTGTGAGTTGGACTTCTCTGTCATTTTTCAAGGGGTCTGAAGATTTTGCATGGGATTGGATTGTCTCAGAAGCTGTTGACTGCTCTTTCATTGTGGAGCTGTTCATGCGCATGTGTGTATGAGAGAGGGTGTGTACCATAGAGGCTGTGGTATTCTGTGATAATGTAGCAGAAGGGTTCCCACGCCCTGGGGAGGGTGTGTATGTGTTTTTGGGGAAGGAGGGGGGTTGAGTTAAGGGCAGGGCATGTCTGCCCGGGCAAGGTTGGAGCATGGCGAAGCCCTGTGGCAGCCTCCAGAATCATCCTTCTCTCTGTATCTCTCTCTCTCTCTTTTATCTATGTTAATTCAGGGCTGGGGTTTGCCTTCATTTTGAAAAAATGTGGGGGGTTTTCGTTGCTGTGAATTAAAGGAACGAATCTCATTCGCTCCTAAGAACCTACAAGGGGCTTTCACCTGTGTGAGGTTCCGCCATCTTTGCCCCCACCCCAAGGGATTATGGGAGAGTTGCCAAGGAACGCCTGGACGGCTGAGGCCTTGTCAAGTAGGTGTTTGTTGATCATGCCTTTGTTGAAGAGGAGAGGCAGGGGAGCCAAGGCCGTCCCTGTTTCCCACACCTTTAAAACAAAATTGCTTCTGCCAAAAAGTAAAACAAATCCCTCACCTGCCTATCACTGTTTTAATGAACAAATATATATTAAGAATAAACCATGGGGCCTGCTTGCTGTCTACTCCTACCCGCCAGCAACTTCCTCTGCCACATCCTTCTTCGCCCACCGCAGAAGCATGGTAGCTTTCGCCCTCCCTCCCACACTTGCCCCTGTCCCCCGTTGCTGTTCCTTTTTGGCTGCGGGCCTGCTGAGTTGGGGGGCTGGCAAGGGAGGAGGGGGGCTTCTGTTCCAATATCAATGCAGCAGCTTGGCCGGCCAGCTGTCGAGCGGCTAATCCTGCCGGTGCTGGGGGAATGACAGGATCGCGCTACGTTGGCCAGACAAGACAGCTGCTCCTGGGGCTGCTCCGAGGACCCTTTTGTCCTTTCCCATTATCTTCCCCCCTTCCCCCCCCCTTGGGGTGGGGGCTTGAATGCATCCATCTCCCTGTGTGGAGCTGAGGGGTTGGGTGCTGGAGACCCTCATCTCCTGCGCACATGGTCTGTGGGAGGGGGATTTTTTGACTCACCCCCCTCTTGCAGATGTGGGGAATGGGGAAATGGAATTTTTCCGCCTCCCCCCCCCCCCCCCGGTCCTTTTTCCTGAAGCTGCCCAGGAGAAGTGCAAGCCCCCCACTTGGAATGCCTGTGCTAACCAACCGGGGGCCTCTGGTTAGGGAGGCCATAAAAGTAGGTCAGCCTACTTGCTGTAGGTTGCTAAGTGCATGTCTTCGTCACCAGCGAGCATTTGGGAACCCCAAGTTCGTCTCACTCCTCCTCCCCTCCCCATATCCACAAACCACAAGCAAGCGCCGAAGGCTGTGTGATGAGGAGGGTGCCACGCAAACCCCCTTTCCAGAGCAGGCTCTTTATTTTTATTTTTGGAGGGGGGGGGCGGGTAAGAAAGAGAGCACAAGCCTTAGCTATCATGGCCCCAAACCTATCGCCCACTGTGGAGTGAATTCGGACAGACAGCAGTCCCACAGTGACCGCTGCAGCGCACCTATATGTGGGAGGCTATCATCTGTAGACTCTGAAGCATTCAGTAATCTGGGGCAGCGGAGAGGTAGAAAGGTTTGGTTTTAACTATATGCCTGGAGCCATGTCCTCCTTCTGTTTCGGGCCAGTCACTGACTCTCAGCCTAAGCTACCTCACAGGATTGTTTTTTTCCCCATTTTTTTCTTCATTTTAAATATTTTATTTTGTTATTTCTGGTTATATAAGTGGAGTGTTGCATTTTCATATATATATATATATATATATATATATACACATAGACATTCAGTGACAGTCTGGAACAAAGTTACAAATTTCATTGTACAATTATCTGTTTGGATTGGAAAATAATTGTCAAGCTTTGCCAACCTCCTATCTACTCCAAATATCTATATATGGAAGAGAATTGTTGTGAGGATAGAATAGAGAAGAAGAGGAGGAGCGTGAAAGCCGCCTTTGGTGGCTTGAGAGAGGAAAAAAGGTGGGATATAAATGTAATAATTATTTAAATAAATAAAGAGCCTCAACCCATCATTTATCTCTGCTTTTGTTCTCCTACAGCACCTAATTGTTCCTGCTCCTCCCCTCTCAAATCTTAGGGAAAATTAGCTGGTAAGGGCTACTCTTTCCATGTGACAAATGTAACATGTTTCCAGGATCTTAAAGTCTCCCTCCTTTTCAAATTTTGTAAAAGCTGTACCTGCAGGAGCATGTTAAAGTCCAAAGGAAGACTCTCTTTTGGTCTTTTCTTTTACAATACAGCCCTATCCATATTCTACTTGAGCACAGAGATGTTAAATGTCCAGAAATTTTGAAGCCATGGGGAAAATGGGGTTTTCCAGGGGAGTTTTGAGGAAAAATGGGGAAAAATATACAAGACTTAATTTTTTTTTGCACTTTCAGATCTAAAGTCACTTTGTTACTTTTGGAACATAAATGATTATGTGTAACTTCGTTTACTCATAAAATTATCATTAAAACTAAAAACATTTAAAAGTAAGCACAATACATTTGTAACTGTTATCTGAATAAACTATACTTTTAAGTTGGATAGATCAAACATGATAATTTTATGGCAAACTAAATTATACATAATACATTTTAAGTTTCTATTTTATGTCTGACCAGCGGGAACTCAGCAAGCCATCCCTGAAATATGAATCATCCTGAAAGCCAGAAGAAGCAGGAAGAGCTGATGTACAGCATCTGTTCCTGTTTGTGAGGAATTGGTTAGGATGGAGTTTAGGGAATTCCTAAGGAAACGCTATTGAGAACTTATTTAGCTGGGGAAGTCTCTCTTACATATTAGGAATGGTAACCAAGGCTATTGAATTTAAGAATCTCTAAGCAATCTTAACCTATTATTTGAAAAGTGACATTTGATTCACTTCTGTAAATATTTCTCCAACATCTTAATATATATTTTTTACTTTGAAAGGCTCTCTCTCTGTGGTGGTGTCAGTCCCATGCTACTGAGTTTCTTTTAGGTATAGAGGGTTTATTTTGGTGGCAATGGTTGAAGGTTTCATAGCTGAAGCAGCATTCCCTTATGGAGAGGTTTAATTAGGAACTTCATTAAAAACTGTGGCAGTGGGTTCCATAGACCCAAGCCTCAACATTTTGTTGTTTTTTTAAAAAAAGAAACGTATGTCAGATAAACCACATATTCCATCATATGTGGCAGCAATGCCAGGATAACCAACAGTCTGGATTTGGATGATTGTGGGGGCAAAACCACTCTGTTGTATTTCTTTTATTTATTTAAGAGATGTTTGTCTTTTTTGAGAACTAAAAGGGTTCTATCCAAGCAGCTGATAAAAAACAATGACAAGCAATCACATAATAAAACTTCCAATGGTTAAATCCAAAAACAGTTTACAAATAAACCATAACCCCCAACGGCAGACAACATGCTAAACCAAGATGATGAAGAGTTTTGAGTGAAACATTATGGCTTAGTGTGTCGTGTGAACCATTCCTAACCATGGTGGCTACATAAACACAATTTAAACATTCTCAGTCACCGTTTGCTGCAAAAGGGTTGGCAGCCTAACCGTATCTTAGTGTGTTGTCTGTACAGGCTCATTGAGTTCAATTAAGTTTTCTCCCAGATTAGGGTGTGCGTGGGCTTGCAACTGGCGTGCATGGGCTTGCAACTTTATGCAGCTAGTGATCCAGTTGGGGATGGAGTGGTTAGAAACATATCCAGGGCTGTTTTCTATACTCCAGATTTCCCTGACCTGGAGCCTTCTAGATGTTTTGGATTGCAACTCCCAGCATTCCTGACCGTTGGCTATGCTGGCTGGGGCTGCTGGGAGTTGAAGTCTAAAACATCTGGAGGGCTCCAGGTATACCCCTTCCCCATCCATGCAGGCAAACAGAGGAATCTGCAGCATGCAGGGGTTCAGCCTCTTTTCAGCCTGAGGGCGGAATTCCATTTCAGAGAAGCTCTCGGGGGCTTCATTGCAATGGTGGGTGTGGTGGAAAACAAAAGGGGAGGGGCCAAAATACCAACCTATTTTAGTTGAAAGCTCTAACTGCCGACAACTAAACCTTAGGAGAGGCGTTTCGGCCTTTTAGAATGGGGAGGAAATCCTGCACAAAAGCTGGAATCCATCAAACGCTTGGTGGTTGGGGGAAAGGTGGTGGGGCCAAGGAAAAGAAGCATGGCCTTCTGGGAACCCCAGAGGGTCGGACTAAGAGCCCAGGAGGGTAGGATTTGGCCCCTGGGCCCGAGGTTCCCCACCCCTGGAATGAATGGATGGTTAGACAGATAACCATATTCAGATCTACACCTTGTGTCAAATCATTATGTAGCACTGTACCCCACTTGTTCATTTGTCCCTCATAGGACACACAATGGCGTTTGTAGCAGTGTTTTGGACAACGTGGAATAAAAAGCAGGAAATAACACTATGAAAGCAGTATATGGAATGTGTCATGTGCCCCAACAGTTATCAATGCACTTCAATTCCACTATAATGCAGTAGCGTAGATCTGTCCCAGATGAGGGGGGGGGGGGGGAATGCTGCCAGGATCAGAAAGAAAATAACTTTGTAATATATATCTAGACAGATAGATAAGACAGAAAGGGATATATCTGAGTAAGAGAGAGAGAAGACTGGATTACTGCAATGCACTTCATGTGGGGCTGCCCTTAAAGCTGCTCTGGAAGCTGGAGCTGGTGCAGTATGCAGCAGCTCGGTTGTTGTTGGGAGCTGCCCCATTTCAGCACGTAAATCCTTTGCTGGGGGTAGTACAGTGGCTGCCTATTCACTACCAGGCTAGGTTGAAGGGTCTAGTTCTAGCGTACAAAGCCCTAAACAACTTGAGACCAAGATACCTGAGAGAGTGCCTTCTCCCGTACCAACCTGCCCGGGCACTGAGGTCATCTGAGGGCAAGTTCCTGGTAGTTCCACATGGACCTCTGGTCCGATTGGAATCCACCAGGAGAAGAGCCTTCAGTGTGATGGCCCCCTTCCTATGGAATTCCCTGCCTTTAGAGCTCAGGCAGGCGGAAACATTGGCTCAATTCGGACAACACGTTAAGCAATGGTTGTTTAATTACCCACTGACGGTGTGAAAGAGGTGGTGATCCACAAACGACACGCTGCAGCAGGCGCTGCAAGGAATCGGCAACCACCCCAGTTGCTAATGGTGTACTCGGCTCTGACTGACAGCTCGGCCGCCATTTTCCCCGCTTACTGAACTCCGTTAGTCCTCCAACAGGTATCCCAGCACACACTGCGGCTGAAAACCATGGGCACCGCCATTGAAGCCGATGCAGGACACGCCTCCCAAACCCCATTGGCTGCCTCAGTCAGTGGGCGGAACTCAGCAGCCTCGGGCAAAGAGGCAGCCAGGAGGAACGGCAGCACCAATACAACAGTCGCACCCCGCGCCAAGCACTGCAATTCCAACATTGGCACCCAGGCCCCAGGGAGGCACCCTCCACCCACCCTACACGGGAGACGTGGCAGTCGCGAGGAAGACCCCCAGCCCCCCCACCTCCCTCCTAGAGCATCGTCCGCACACACAGGAAAGAAGGCAAGAGTGGGGTGGCGTAGAAAACTTTATTCAGCAGGGAAACCAGACATGGGCAATAAGGCACATGGGCACCACTATGCCAGGGCAGAACCTACGGAAAGGACAGTTGCCCCCAGGAAGGGAGGAGGGGGCTGGACAGCACAGCGGTGAAGAGGGGATGGCCGAGGCCACACCCCCAGGGAGCCAAGCACGGAACATGCCAAGGGGATGTGGTGGAGAGGGGCGGCATGCCAGGGAGAGATGCCAGCCCACAGATGAGACTCCACAGCTGATGCTCACGGGGTGGGGGTAGCGCAGCCAGATCCAGGCACTGATGCTTTCACGCACCCGGGACGCCTCCGCACGGGCGCGACGCTCCCCAACGAGATTCTCGGGACCCGGCAAAGGCTTGATGTCCAGCCGTGGTGGGCGGATGAGGGGGGGACTGTCTGGTCGCCGCTTCCCCTGCCCTCGTCCTTCTGGGTGATGCGAGGGTGGAGGTGGCAGTGCAGTGGGGGTCTACTTTGGATGGGATGTTGTTCTCCCTCTTGGTGTAGGGGTGGCTGCCTCTTGCTCCAGGGCGCCTGGGGTTTTTGGTTATTCTGTCTCCCCCTCCTCCCCTTTGCCGTAGTGCCCTTCTGGTGCGCTTCCCTGTCCGTTTGGGTAGCTGACTGGGCACCCTGCATGAGTGATTGCAGGAGCTGGCCCCTTGTTGAGCTCCCTGCCGGCTGCCTGGTGGGGGAGGCGGGCGTCCTGGTTGCTATGTCTGCGATGCCAGGGATCTGTTGTGAGCGTGCTTGAGTGGCTGCCCACATATTGCCGCTCTTGCTGCTCCACTCTCTGATCTTCCGTGCTCAACAACTCACCACAGTTGTTTCAACCACGCACTGCTCCAGACAACACGTTTGTCAATTGACAATTCCCTTAACAACTCACAAGTGAGTTGTTTCTCTCAGTTGTTGAATTTTGCCACTTTGCCTACTGTGGGTTGTTACTGCGTTGTGTGACTACCCCCAGACGACACGTTTAACAACTCAACGGGTTGTTGCTTCATCAGCCCACAGTTGCTTAGCGTGTTGTCCGAATTGAGCCACTGTGTCGCTTCCAGCACCTCATGAAAATGTCGTTTCAGGAAGCTTTCCTTGAGTGACCATCCACGGTTTTACCAGAACCCGTATTTTGTCAGAACTCTGTTCTTTTAAAAATAGCAAATTTTAATACTGTGTTTTTATTCTTTTATTCTGTCTGTTGTTCACAGCTCTGAAATCTTTGGATGTGGAGCAGTATATAAATATTTGTAAATAAGTAAGACTAGAGAGTACACAGCCCACTTGTCTTGCCTGGCATTGTAGCAGGGGGGTTGGCATCTTGACTTTGGCGGGCTGCTGAGCCCCTCCCTAGATAGTCTGAACTGTCGAAGCCACCTGTTACAGGCCTCCTCTGAGTTTTGTGGCTGACAGATGCCCTGGATGGGGAGGGGAGGGGTAGAAAGCATGAGCCCCAGAGGAACATCTTTGTGTATGATTTGCTGAGCCTAAAAAAAGACTGGAGGGAGGAGATGAGGTGCATTAGATCTGAGCGGATGGTGTTCGTTTTGACAGGTGTTTCCCATGTGGCTGGGTTTAACCATATGGGTGCCAAAACAGACCCCTGAATGGGGTGGATGGCTTCAAGTCTGCTGTCTTCAAAGCCTCCCATTTGTTGTGTGTTCAAACTGAGCTGTATAAAGAAATCTGCAGACCTGGTTTTGCAGCAGCCTGCCTCCGTTTATTTGCTTTGTTTAAATGTTAGGTGTGTGTTTTGCAGAATTTAAAGAGAAGGGCTGAAGATCAGGGTTATTGGCTGGTGAAATAGTTGCGTACGTGTGAATGTGGAAGACGGTGACCTGGCTCACACGGTCGTCACAGCGCCTGTAGGCAACAAGTTGGCAATCCAAGCCTCCCGCCATCTCGTTACGTGTGCACCAGGCGAGAGTGGGTTGTTGGGGGTGGGGGCGTTGACTAGCCACCCAGAAGCCATGGGATGTTTTAAGGTTTTAGGCTTGTCAACCACCCCAACAACCCACTCATGTCAAGTTCACATGTGACGACAAGCTAGGGTGGGCTGCTGCCGTGCCCCAAATATTCAGAATGGCAGCTGCCGCCGCTGCAACAGGAAACCCTGTAGGGAAATCCACCCACAGCAGCTTCTTGTGCGAACAGGGCCAACATAACTGGAAGCCACAGTTCTGTGCAGAATACACAAGGCTGTCCTTGTGAACGCTGGTAGCTCTTCCGTCTATGCAATACCTACATGGCTTCCAATATTTCTCAGCATACTTGAAGATTAGAAATTTGTTGCTCTCCCCCCTCCCCCCCCCCCCCCCCCCCCCGTGAAAGAAAGCTGTAAATCCAATTCTACATTGTTGCTGGTTTCTCTGTGAAACTGCAAGACAGACTTGCTATGAATACGGCCCCCTTGAAATTTGAAGAGCAGGTGCGAAGGAGGGTTGAGATCCCACTGGTCTTTTAAGACTTGTCTAAGAGAGTGAATTTCAATTGATGTCGCTTGTCATGCAGGCTTGGGGGAAGCTGTGCTCAGTTCAATTCCATCTTTGACACAGTGTTTAAAAATATGGGTGCCTCATCCTATTTTGCATCTGGTCACCCTGGCAGACGAGTTCTTGTTTGCTCCAGACAAGTGTCTTGCGGTTGGTTGCCTCTCATAACTGCCAAAGAGGGACCCCCCAGGGACAGGGGGGAGGGGATTCATCCTGCGTGTTTTTCATGCTTGATTGTCTGTATTTTCTGTATTTCTTGTAAGCCATCCAGAATATTGCTGTTGCACTATAAGGGTGGGGTATAAATTCCCTTAAGTATCTTTTTGGTTTGCGTTCCTGAAATGGCAGCAGCTATCTGATATTTTTAACATGAAAAATAACTTTTAAAAAACTGCTTCCTGATTAAAAGGATTTCAACTGGTTATTCAAAGGTAAAGGTCGCAGCTGTAGTTCAGTTTTATATTCACATACATATACCAGTTGCTTGGCCTTCATTGCCTCCATAGGGTTATCTGGTCCAAGTGCTGAAAGGGCAGCGGAAGCCATAAGTAGCAGGATTTGTCTTCTAGGCAACACACGCTCTTGGTGCCACCTCTTTCATTTAACATTCATCACATTTTTGTTCCTCTGTCCATTGCTTGCTCTGCATCCTTCCTTCAGCCACTATGCCTCTTGATATTCTCAGCCTGCCTTGATATTCTCCCTACCTTGATATTCTCCCTACCTCTTTTTGGGACTCCTGCCTAGTCCTCAGCCTGTCTCACAAAACTGCTCCTGTCTCTAGGTCCAGTGTTGAGCCCAACTGACAACTTTTGCTTCATTCTGACACTTTGTGCTCAGAGGTGTTGGAATATTTTGTAACATTCTGTGCCATCCCATCGGTTTCTCTGATCAAGAGGCTTCACTGCCAATACAGCAGTACAATATAGACCTAACTGTCTTGCCATTGCTTCTTCTACTACTACTTCTTCTGAAGCCTTCAATCTTGGGATAAGTTAAATACATGAAAAAAAAACCCAGCATTCCTGAGCATTGGCCATGCTGACCAGGGTTTTTGGGTATTGAAGACCAAAACATCTGGAGATCTACCTTTTGACCACCCTTGAACTAAACAAACCCGAAATAGTTTTAGTGTGTTATCCAAACCCAGAATCCTTGCTTGTTGCGCCGTTTACAAACCGGGATTATAAACCAGGTTTTGTTCTTGGTTTATCAATCCTAGCAACTAGCAGGTGTCCTTGGTTCAGATGACATGCTAAACCAGCCTTCCCCAACTTGGTGTTCTCCAGGTATTTCAGACTCCCAACTCCCATCATCCCCAGCCAGCCATGCCAATGGCCATTTCTGGTTTGCTTAGCTGCTCACTTTAATGGGAAGAACCAGCAGGAGCAAACTGGCTGCAAGCCAGGATTCTGACATTGATTTCTGAAACGGCTGTTGGGCCCTGCCTACATATGGAGCAGCTTTCTGCAAAACAGGGCAAATGTAGAGCATAGAATGTTGAGTGTGTTTTGGTGCAGAATATAGTACACACCCTAGGAAGCTGCTTTCCACTAAGCCAGGATTGTCGGTCCCTTGAATTCAGTATTGTCTATCCATGACCATTTTCCTAGTTCTACCTAGAGATGCCAGAGATTGAACCTGGGACATTTTTGCATGTGAAGAATATGCTCTACTTTCTTCCTCTCGATAGACTGGATCCTGAATCCTGCTGGTTAAATCTACATGTTTTAATGCTCCCTCCACCCACGTCGTTCGGATCCAGACCTTAAGTAGAGACTGGGGCAACCGGTATCCTCTTGCCTTCCCTCCGTCTGCCTCCTCCTGGGCACTCAGCCACCCAGTTCTCTGCCACCGCCGCCGTTCGCCTGAGCGATCCAGTAGCGGGGAGAGGAAGCACTTGAAGAGAATGGCAGGCAGCATGGGAGTGGTCTGGCCACCAGGCAGGAAGTGGGCAGGAAACGATAGGAGAGCTGGTTGCTTTGTGCCGCTGCTCTATTATTTTTTCTTATTTTTCCTGTTGGCCATCTCTTGTACATTGCTCCAGCTAGCAGTTGGAAAGGTCTAGGACTAGAGATGTAAAGTTTCCAGGAACTTTGAAGCCATGGGAAAAAAACACATTTTTTTTCCTGGGGGGTTTCGGGAAAAATGATTTTTTTTTGAAAAATTGGAAAAAATACACTTTTTCAGATTGAAAGTCACTTTGTTACTTTAGGAACATAACATGCAATTATGTACAAGTTGGTTTGGCATAAAATTATCACGTTTGGTATATTAAAAGTACAGTGTATTCAAGCAATTATTACAAATTAAATTTACTTTTTAAAATTTTTACTTTTTTTGGTAACAAATGGAGCTCCAAGCTCCTGAACTGTAAGGAACACCTGAACTGTAAAGAACCTCTTGTTTTTTTAAAAAATACACACACAGAAGAAACCATCAACATTAGTAACAAAGGAAATTATTTATGTCTCCGCTAATCCTCCACTGTGTCATGCAGACATAAAGCACCCATTGCCATAAAAAGTATTTAGAAATCATTTGGAGAAGTAAATATATGAACACCTTGTCTTAAAATTTTTATTGATCATGCTAAAATAAAACATCCCATAATCCATCTTCATTTTCTTCAATTTTTCAGAAAACAAAAAAAAAAGGCTTCGGGGGAAAAAAATGGAAAAAAACACATTTTTTCCTAATTTTTTCGGTGTTTTTCCAGGTCTTCCACATCTCTAGCTAGGACAGATGCCTTTCTGTGAGTTCACACACACATGTTAGCATACCCCTTCTCTCTATGATCAGCCCTGGCTGAACAGCTGCAAAGTCTCAGAATCGGCTGTTCCTAACAGACCATGACTTTTATAAAGTCTCTGGCTTGATTCTCTCACTTTCTCTCCGGAACACTGGACAAGGCACTTTGTTGGCAGGAAGGCATTGCTGCAAGCCTGATCCTGAAGCGCAACAGTAATAACGCCACAAGCTTCCTTCAAACCTGCTACTGCCTCGGACAAACGCTTAGTTTCTGCAGCTGCTTACGGAAGGGGAAATTGGGGTTCGGGGAACTTTGCTTAAAACAAAAGAAAAGCCTAGGCGTTTGGCACCACATCAGCTGAGTTTTCTGTCCTGGACTGAGTGTGCAAATTAAACGAAGTCGCACCATCTGCATAAATGCTTAAGATGGCAGAGCAGACCGTGCGTCTTGAATCTAAAGACATGAAATAAAAGTCAGACCGCTGGTCTGTCTGGCCTTAATATTGTCTACATAAGACAAAACAAGGTGCTAGCCTTAACCAAAAACCACAAACAAGGAATAACCAAAAAGTTAAGGTTTACGAAGTTTAAAAACTGTATTTTTTATAAATATATTCACAATCAAGTGGAGCAATTGAAATACACAATCAAATTTCTCTTCAGAGATGATCAAGCATCCTTCATCGATTTATGGAGCAATTTGCTTGATCATCTCTGAAGAGAAATTTGATTGTGAATTTCAATTGCTCCACTTGATTGTGAATATATTTATAAAAAATACAGTTTTTAAACTTTGTAAACCTTAACTTTTTGGTTATTTCTTAATATTGTCTACCCCAGGGTCTCAGGCAATGATCTTTCTTCTGTTTAGAATGTATGATGTGCTACTAGCGACTTGCTTAAAAAAAAAAACAAGAACGCTTGATCATGAGCATCATAAACAATTTTGCATTATTTGCATAAATGTTTAAGGTGGCAGAGCAGAATGTGCATCTCGAATCTAAAGAAATGAAATCAAAGTCAGACCGCTGGTCTGTCTGGCCTTAATATTGTCTACTCCAGGGTCTCAGGCAAAGATCTTTCTTCTGTTTAGAATGTATGATGTGCTACTAGCGACTTGCTTAAAAAAAACACAAGAACTGTTGATCATGAGCATCTCTTGCTACCCTCTTAGCATGCGTCCATTCCTGTGGAAATGCATATAGCAAGTGAATAGGTGTCACCTGCCTATTGGTGACACCTCATCCCAAACGTCCTGATGATCTCCCTCTAACCGTTTCATGGATATCTTTAAAAGCCTGGGGGACAAAAGAAAAACCTATGGGGGCCCTATAAGACAGGTGCAGAACCTCAGGCCTGTGTGCCAAATCCAGCCCACCTGGGGTTATACTCCAGTCCTTTAGAGTTCCCCAGATGGCCACATGCCCCTTCCTCTGGCTCCACCCCCTTCCCCCCACCGCCGACTGCCAATCATTTGGTGGTTTTCCAGCTTCTGCATGGCTTTCCCACATTCTTAAAGGTTGAAATGCTTAGTTAAGGCTTAGTTACTGACAGCCAAAACTTTAAGCCAAAATATGCTGATATTATTATTATATCTCTTTCTCGCTCGTGGCAGTTTTTCTAGACAGACATGACGGGCTTTGCAAGGCATGCTGTCTTTGACAGATTCGGGAATTTCCTGCCAGTTGAGCATGTTTTGAGTGTGACTGCTTTCTGGATGGTTGGCGTGGATGTAGTTTGGTAGGCCCAGTTTCTGAAGGTTTTCTGTATAGTTTTTTGATGTGATGCCGGTGACTGATGTGACTAATAGAATAATTGTGACCTTTTCCTGTTGCCATAGTTCTTTGACTTCCATGGCCAGTGGTGTATATTTTTCTCTCTTTTCCTCTTCCTTTTCAATAACATTTTTGTAATTCGGCATTGCTATGTCGATGAGGTATGTGTTTTTTTCTTTTGTGTCTATCACCGTTATGTCTCGTTGGTTGCAGCGTATTGTCTTGTCAGTATGAATTGTTCTGTCCAAGTATATTTTATGATCTGCATTTTCCAAGATTGTGTCAGGTACGGTGTAGGTTGTTTGATAAGGTTGAATTTGATGGCCAGTTGTTGGTGAATGATTTTTTCAGCTGTATTGTGTCTGTCTGTGTAGTCCATTCCTGCCAGAATGTTGTTGTTGTTGTTATTTATTTATTTATTTTGGACCTGGCTTCTTTTCCTTTGGCCCTACCCTGTTTCGGCTTTGGCTCTGCCCACCACTGGAATGCAGCCCCCGAGAGCTGCTCCCAGGTGTAGTTCAAAATACCTGGAGGACTTCAAGTTGTCCATATTTCCCCCACCCCTGAAATACCAAAGGGTTTGCCAATGAACAGCAGCAGAACGCAGCAAACACTGAGGATGAAAAGCCTGCTGGAAGAAGAAACAGCTTGTCTAAAGCAAGCAGACAAAGCAATTTGTACATATGCCCAGCAGTTCAGGGGCTACCACAAACAAGGCCGTGTTTTACATGCCCACTCGCCATAGCTCTGACGATGATGGAACATTAGAGAAGGGCCTCCGATACAGTTCTTAATGCTCAGGCAGGTTTATATGGGAGAAGGCCATCCTTCGAGTGTCCTAAATCATCGAGGCTGGAATCTAGAGCATGTATACATCGGAGTAAGCTTCACTGAACACTGTAGGACACTTCTGAGTAAACATGCGTAGGATTGGTTAAGACCAGGACTCTTGAGGTGAGCCTGGAAAACAAACATTAAACCTGGAAACTGACGTGACTTTGCCTTGTTTGTTAAATGGGAAAAACCTTCCTACTTATCTGATTTGAAACCAAAGGCTGAATTTTCAATAATTCTAGAGCCGAGGCCCAAGACTGCAGAAGCAGGGATGTAATTAATCTAAAAAAACCTTGTTTTTCCTTACTGATAGTTGTGGGAGGGATTTCTGCCACCCAAGGAGATTATGATATATCTTGGTTTCACCAAAAAGTTTGAGTGGTGTTCCATTTTTTTAAATTCTGATTGCCCCCTCCTCCCCCAGTTTAATTGCTTCTATAGGTAATGAAAAAAAAATTAATACACACCTGCTAAAATGAAAACTCTGCAATGCAGATCTTAATAACCAACTGTGACCTTGTCTGTTCTTTTGAGCTTATTTCCGTAACGTAACCACGGCGGTCTCCCTCCCCACCCCCGTCTCTCTCCTTTCTAGGCCAAAAGGAAGCTAGATCTAGAAGGAACAGGACAGCAGTGCATCCCAGAATTCCGGACGCCAAAGGGCAAGGGAAGGACACTCCCCCACATCCCTAGTCCCAAAAGTAAGTGGAACCAGAAGTACTAGATGAAGTAGATGTGGATATGTTGCATTTTTATTTTTTAAAATTCAATCAAGTTTCTAGTCCAGTTGGTGATCCAGTTGTCTGGTCACCTGCGGGAGCTTGAATTGTCTCTTGAAGCGACCACCCGGTGCTGTCTTGTGCAATTTGGCTCTTTTTTCCCTTTTAGGCCACAAATCGCCTGGATCTTAGCAGAATCAGGGCGTTGCTCAGTGGGGGTAGCCAACTTTTTTGGGTTACTTTACACTGCCTCTGGGAACGACACAATATCATGATCGTAGCGTCATTCCCATGGGGGCATTTTATAGTAGTGAAGAACAGGATGGGGTGCTCATTGCTGCCCCATCCACAGCCGCTTCCAGGGGCAGCAAAGCTTGTTCTAAACTTTTAAAAACGAGTTGAAGTTTTGCGCTCTGATTCCTTGTTAAGCCTCCCCACGCCCAAAGAAAACATACTAGAAAGAAATCCTCTCCCCGCTTTCCTGGGGGATGTTTTCAGCCTGGCGCTATAGCAGCCACCTGCAGAGCAGTAAAGATAACTGGATGGAAACTACATCTGCCACTAGAGGGAGATACAGACCTAGTTTTTGACATAAGTAAGGTGTCAAAAGAGCTTTATTGTTTAGGAGAAACAACGAAACTATAGTACCCCCTTCCAAGACCAACAGGTCTTAGCCCTCCTCTCTCTCACCACACACACAGATGCCCAGTTGTCAGCCTAGCTGGAGGAGTAGGTGACCAGACATAAAAGAGGACAGGTGCTCCTGCACCTTTAAGAGTTATGGAGAAGAGGGAATTTCAGCAGTTTAGCATACATGATAGCTACTAAAGGTGTAGGAGTCTTGCCCTGTTTTGCATCTGGCCACCTTAGGAAGGATGTAAGTTTAGAGCAAGGGTGGGCAACGCTTGCAGCCCCCTGGCCGTTTTTTTGCAGTCCCCTCATCTGCCACTGGTGGTGGTATATTTGAGAGCCATTGTGGTGTGGTGAGAGTGTTGGACTGGGCCTCGGAAGAACCCAGGTTCAGGTCCCTGTTTGTCCCTAAAGCTCACTGACTTACTGCCTAACCTACCTGGCATGGTTATTGTGAGACTAAAATGGAGAGGAGGAAGATCGTGTATGGGTTCCTTGGAAGAAACGCCGGGATAGAAAGTAGCAATGAAACACCCAATTTTTCCCTTTAAGACGATGCGTGAGAGAAGCGGGCTCCTTGTTTTAAAACAAAATGGCGCTCCTGGAAGCCAATTTGGCAGTATGGAAGTGGCCATTTTGGCAGGATGGTGGTGGGTTCTGGGGGAGAAATTTGCCCACTCCTGTTTTTAAGTGAGGGTGCTGTGACCCACCTGTAATAAAATGGTTGCTGACCGGGCCCTCTACAGCAATGAGGGATAGAAACTTTGGGTCCCAAATGGACGTACTTCTGTGCGTGCTTCGATGAATCTCCTACTTTGCTCTCCAGCCCCCAAGTCGCCCGGAGAGAAGACCCGCTACGACACATCGCTGGGCCTACTGACCAAGAAGTTCATCCACCTGCTCAGCGAGTCTGAGGATGGGGTGCTGGACCTGAACCGGGCCGCTGAGGTGCTGGATGTCCAGAAGCGCCGCATCTATGACATCACCAACGTCCTGGAGGGGATACAGCTCATCCGCAAGAAATCCAAGAACAACATCCAATGGATGTAAGTATCTTGGGCACCCTGGTTGGTGCCTTAGGGCTTGGCGTTTGGTAAGCAGTGGCAATCAAGCCTGTGTGTTGGACTGCAACCCAAGTGCCTCCTCTGAGGGAGGTTCGAAGGACGGCCACAAGGGAGAGGAGGGCCTTCTTGGTGGTGGCCCTCCTGATTGTGAAACACTTCTCCTTGTTTGGAGATGTACTTGTTTGGAGATGTTGTTCAACATATCTGGAGGGCACCAGTTTGAGCAAGGCTAATCTAGAAGAATGGCAGACCAGGTGGCTTAGAAGCTCCCTCCAACTCTGTCATTCCACCACTGAGCTATGGTGCCTCTTGTTAAGGGGGAGATGCAAGTCTTCTGTAAGAGTTGCATGGAGGACTTATAAGCCTTGAATTCTATATGCTGTATTTCCCCTCCTTCTTCCTCTATCTTTTATATTGGGGGTAGGAAACTTGTGGTCCTCCAGTCGTTTTGGCCTACAACTTCCATCAGCCCTAGCCAGCACAGTCAATAGTGAGGGATTGTGGGAGTTAGAGGCCAAAACATCCAGTGAGCCACCCCTATTTTACAAGATGGCATTTCAACACAACTCTTATTTTGATCTGTTGTTGTCTGGTTCCTTTACAAGACAAAGACATAGAATCGCAGAATCAATGTCCTTAAATCTTCTTTATTCATTATCCCCCCCACCAAAGAATAAGAAAAACCCAACCTTTGCACTCTGCATAGGCTCAGAGACGTCCTGCATGGCGCCAATGATTCCTATGTTGGCTCAAATGATTGCTATGTTGCAAATGTTGTTCTGCACTCTTCTAGTATATATCGCTAACTTGCTGAACTTTCCATCCAGGGGCACGGGGATTTTTGAGGACTCCTCTGTGACGACGAAACAGCAGGCGCTGCGGCAGGACCTGGCAGACTTCTCCAAGACCGAGAGGGCATTAGACAAGCTCATTCACGAGTGCACACTTCAGTTGAAGCACCTGACTGACGATGAAACGAACCAGAGATATCCTTTTGAGCGTCAGAATCTGAAGGAGAAGATTTGTGGGAGGCCTGAGAGCTGAGCTCTGTGTACAGAATAAACAGGTGGCATAGCTCTTCCTGCCCATTCCAGCCAGGATGGGGAGGCAATTCTTTTTTTTTCTAGCTTTTTTTCCTGCCAGATCTTTGCCAGGTTCTGCCCTAATCCCTACCTGTAGAAAGCTCTTTGGTTGCACAGTATAGAGAATGGTTCATTCCTTTGACATGCTACTTTTCTATACAAAGGGAAGATGGTTGCTATCATCTTTTAACACTAGGGAGCATGCAAACATGATACTCCCCTGCATGTTCTCTGAAATGGTACAATCCGCAAAGGGCTATACTCCGTGATATACTTCCGAAGGGGATCATTCTGCTCTGAGTCTCCTTTTTGTGAATCTGATCAGAGCACAGTCAAAATCTTTTGTAATTCTGTGTTGCACCAGATACTTGGTGGGGGTGGAGATTAAATATCTGGTTTTAGTTCCAGATCGTAGTCTGATTCACCACCATATTTTGGTGCAATGAGGTCTGATGTTAATTGGTCATGTATGATAAGGGTGTTGAACTTCAGCCCTGTGAACCAAATCCAACCTGCCTGGGGGCCCAATCCATTCCTTCGGGGTTCTCCAGTTGGCCAAGCCTCTTTCCTCCCTGACTGCGCTATTGTTTGGTGGTTTCGTAGCTCTTGCCAATTTATCCCCATTCTAAAAGCTTAAAAAGCTTCAGTTACTGGCAGTAAGAGCTTGAAGCTAAAACATACGGGTAATTTGTCCCCTGCCTCTTTTGCTTTCTGTTTGCCCACCGCCGGATTGTAGCCCCCGAGAACTTCTCCGAAATTGAATTCAGCCCGTGAGCTGAAAGAGATTTGACGCATACAGAAATACTCAGCTGTGCCTAACTATAGTGGAGAGGGAGATACTTGAATACCTTGTCTGCCCGCTTGATTCCCATACTCCCCAAATTTCTCGTGGGAGATACAAAGATTGGACACACCGTTTTATTCCCAAGTAGTGAAAGCTTCATCCAGTAGCTCTGCGAAGTATGTGTATGTGTGTGTTTCTGCCTGGTATTTATTTATTATTTATTATCTCACCCTTTAGCCAAAAAAGGCTGTCAAGGTGGATTACAAAAATAATTCCTAAAACAGCCCCTGCCCACAGGCTTACAATCTAAAAACGATGACACAGAAGGAAAAGGGATTGGGAGGGAGGAGGAAAAAAAGCAAACTTAGGCACTAGATTCTTAGTTGCAAAATTCAGAAGGTCGTGGACACAGGGGAAGGGCTGCTGTTTCCTCTCCCTCTCATAGCCTCATAGAGATCCAGGCACGATGGAGGGATGCCTGGCTGCTGCTTCCTTTCCCTCTGATGGCCTCAGCAGCAATAGTTTACCAGGAGGGAGGGGGTCTCTTTCCACCTGGTGTTTCCTTTAACTTTGTGCCCTGGCGTCTCACGCTAGCCTACGTCACGTATCAGGATATCCGTGCCATCAGCAACTTCAATGAACAGACGGTGATTGTGGTCAGAGCCCCGCCGGAAACTCGACTGGAGGTGCCAGACGTATGTGAGGTGAGCAGTGCTGGGCAGAGGGTCCAGGCAGATTGTCCTTCACCCTCCCCAGGGGAGTGTGTTTAAGTAAGCGAGCAATTTCTTATTGGTACCCAGCTTTTCTGCACCTAGGGCATCGGAGCGACTTCGGAGTAGAAGACCGTGGCTGCGTTCGTACAATCGTATCTCAGCTTAATAAGCCGAGATATGGATGAGCCTCTTGCTCACGGACTCAGCTGGAGAAACAGAGGAGCAGGGATATGTGTGAGCAGAGCAATGGGAGTGTTCGGAGTTGGCAGCATTGGGCAGCTGCCAAGGCCTACGGCCCTGCAGAGGGCTCTCCACTGACACCTACCCTGTGTCCCCCTTGGAAAAAATATCCTGGTCTAGGAGCTGCCATTTTAATTCCCCACAATGCTCCAGAGGGATGCTACATGGAAAGGGCTGGGACAGATGCCCTGCCGTGAGCTGACACACACACGGCAGGGTTGATGAGAGTCAGAGAGCATGCAGGGGAGTTACTGTTGTATTTTAACGTTGCAAGCAGGCAGTTCCCCTGCATGCTCTCTGAAATGTGCTAGGGTTAGAGAAGGCCAGTAAGGTGTAGTGGGTTAGGAGTGTCGGGCAAGGACCACCGATACCCAGGTTCAAATCCTTACAAAGCCATGAAGCTCATTGGGTATTCATTTGGCCAACCGCTGCCTCTCACAGGGTGGTAGAGAGGATGAAATGGAGAGGGGACTGTGTCGGCTTGAGCTTCTTAGAGGAAAGAAGAGATGGGAATGTAAAAAATAAATAGAAAGCATCAGATTGTTCTATGTAAGCCTGTAAATAACCCCACAAAAGTTACTAGCCTGCAAACAACTTTACTGGCCTGCTTGAGTGGGGGTGAATGGGGTGGGTTGGGGGGAGATAGAGAACCCCAGAGAGCACCAGGTTGGGGAAGGCTAACACTGTTTCCTTCTTCTCTGCCCAGGAGAACGTCCAGCTCCACCTGAAAAGCACCAACGGCCCCATTGAAGTGTACCTGTGCCCCGAAGAAATCCTGGAAGAGAGTCCTGCCAAGGAGGGCAGCTTCCCTGCTCCTGCGCACCCGGAGAGCAGCAACCTGCCGACGGTGAAAGGTAAAGCGGGAGGCTCTGCAGGGCTCAGTCTCTGGGTGCCTGTGAGACAATTTGTTTGTCATGAACATTGCATGCTCCTGCTTTCCACCCATGGTCTCCAAGCTGGCTTCTGTGCAGGGCCGGCTCCAGAATTGAGACCCCCCCTGGGCCAAGCGCCCTCTGAGAGGGGGTGGCGGCTCCTACTTACCTGCTGGTAGCGCCAAGCAGCTGGACCCGGAAGCCGCTGTTTTAATTCCCCACAATGCCTTGCGACGTGGCATCCTTATGGAGCATTGTTGGGGGGGGGGTTAAAATGGCGGCTCCCGGACCCCGCTGTTCAAAGTGAGGCACAGGACGTGGGGTCAGGAGCAGGGGGGCTGCTGAGCTGTGAGCCTGCGCCCAGCAGTGCCGACTCTGGACGCTCCCTCGCTCTGCTCACCCGTAGCCTTTCTCCTCTCTGTTTCCCCAGCCGAGTCTGTGAAGACGGAGCTGCCCAGCTGCCTGATGGAGGGGGAAGACGGCTTCCTGGAGCTGCCCCACCACCTCTTGCAGCAGACGGAGGACCAGCTCCCTTCCACGTCCTACAGCGACACCGGGCCCTTCATCAGTTTCTCCCCTCCCCTCGACCAAGAGGACTACCTGTGGGGCCTGGAGGAGGGCGAGGGCGTGAGCGACTTATTTGAGGCCTATGACTTGGGTGACCTGCTAAAGAACTGACATCGGGATTTCCAGTCCTCCTCGTGGTGCTAATAATCCACACACGCACGGACGCATGCGGGCACTCCAAGCCTCAGGCTTTTGGCCTGTTAGAACGTGGCCATGAAGGCCACGCATGTAACTCTCCCTGGCTTTGGGAGGTCTCCATCCATCCCAGGCTTTTCTGAAACTGCCAAGGACTCTGCGTGCCCCTGCCCCATGCAACGAGGAGCGCCAAGAGTTGCAGTGGGGAAACCTCTCCCCCCACTCCCCCCACCCTTTTCCTTCCAGTTCACCTTAGGAATACTTGGCGGATATCATGAGTATGAAGGACGATTCCCACCTGTGGTGTGTGTAGCTAACATCCTCAGGTGCCTGTGGCTTTTCTAGCGAGTCTTGAAACCTTCATGCTGCGTTGTTGTTCCGCACGCATCTCTCGCCCTGGGCAGAAAGGGGCGATCTATACAGCACCGCCAGAGCTTTGGTGTGATTTGTGGATGTTGAAGGAATTGCTGTCCGGCACCGGGAGATTGAGAGGAAGCCATCTTCACCGCTTCGGCGCCCTGAAGTTCTTGGTCCATCTGGTGGGGGGGGGGGGGTGAATTCTGAGCAGCTGCTTAGCAAAGAGCATACTGTGGTTCCTGCAACCATAGTTCCTCTCTGAAGAATCGATGGGTGGGAAGTGGGGCGTCTGAGCCAGCGACACCTCTTGGGGGATGCTTGCCACCACAGAACCGGCTCGTTTGTGGATCAGATCTCGGTGGCTTCTGGCATCAAGCCCAGGTTATTATTGTCCTGGGTTAACCTGGGAAAATCCCAGCATGCCCTTGTTTGAAGCTGCATTCCTGCTGCGAACTCTAGTGACGTTCTAACTGTCAAAGCAGCAGTGGGGTGGGCTTTCTCTGGAAGTTGACATGGTGGGCGGAACAAGCCAAGGTGAGTTTATTTTCCACAGGGTTGGCCAAGTTCAGGGGTTTGGGACGTTTGAAGCCCTCCACCTGTTTAACCTACAATTCCCATCATGCCTCAATATTGTTATGTTGGCTAGGACTGATGGAAGTTGCAGGCCCAAACATGTGGAGGACTACAAGTTGCCCACCCTGTGTAAAGCTGAGATTGAAACGAGAAGCACATAGCCCCTGCTAAAATCTGTATGACAGGAGCTGAGCTATACTTCCGGGACTGGATCCACACCAGCTAACCTTCCCTCTTCATCTCAAAAGATAACATTCACATCTCCATCTTTCACCTTGTTGGGAGCCATTTCAGGTTGGACCGCTCCATTCCTTGCTCTTGACGGGTAGAGTGAGCGAAACGTCCTTTCTTCCACCAGCACCCTCATTTCACGTTTAGTTACATCGGAGTATACGTCGGATGCAGTGGCTTCCCTCTACAAGGGTTTAAAGGAGTGGGGGGGGGTGTGTGTGTGTGTACCTTGGAAGGCTGTTAGAACAGTCTCCCCTGACCTGGCATCCTCCAGACGTGTCGAACTTTGCTTAGACACATCTGGAGGGCACTGGCTTGTGGAAGACTGCCTTAGAAGATGGAATTTCAATTTTTATTCTTCTTCTAAAGGTGGATCCCAAAGGTTTTCCATCTCCCCTGCCCGATCCTCGTGCCCTCAAATAAGACAGCCTTAAATTTAGTTATCACAGATGTGTAGATCAGCTCCTTCATTTGGTCCAGTAAGTTAGAGAAGAAGGCCTTTCCCCATTCCTCGGGGTGACCAAGAAATAGGGAAGGTGAAAGATATATTGGTTGGGCCAACATCCGCTGCTGTAGGAACATATGCAGCTTTGGAGAGTTACACAGGACTCTTCCGGATGGATTCCATACAACTTGAAAGCTTATATGTTCTCATTGCTCTATTCACCCTCCTCCAGAAACTGATGCTGCTGTTCTATCAAGATTTATATAAATATTTATATATTTAACACCAATGCAGAGGGAGGAAATTATGGAAGACACAGGCCTGCCGTTGAAAACAGCAACTAGTTTCCCCAGTAGTATTTTTGTTAAGCTTGTCAGGCATTGTTGTGCCATGAACAGAGCATAGCGGCATAGGTGGTGGTGGTGGTGGGGTCACTGTGTGATAGCCTTGAGTTTTCCCTAGATGGGATGGGAGAGAATAGTGGGGGAAATCTGGACACAAGGATGCCATTTTCAGCAGCAGCCCTGCAACTTGCATAAGGCCCAGCTCTGCCCTAGTGTGGCGCGAGGTATCTATAGAGAATTTCTCCTTTCTCAGGGAACAAGAATTTCTCGTATTCTGCTGCTCCTGACCAACTCTCATGCTGGGCAATGCAGCCCAGAAGCATTCTCTTTCTCTCTTTTGTGCATGCGTCCACATGGCCTTTATGCAGTAAATCTTGATTGATTCAGCACCCGTGCTTTGAATCTAAAATCTCACTTGGATTTTCTTCTAAATGGCCATTCCTGACCCTGGAAATTTGGAGCGTCTTCCGTGCAGCCTCGTTTCCTGTGGAGTAATCCTCCATGGCTTTGCAGCTGTAGTACTTCCATTGCAAGTTTCCCAGCATAGGGGTCATTCATGCTGAGGTGTGTGGGAAGCACAGTTCAAATGGACTTGGGATGTTCCAATTTCCAGCAGAGAGAGCCTCTGTCGATCAACCTGCCGCAAAGATGGGCTTGTAGCCAGTTTTAGCCTAACTCAGCCTTCCACAACCTGGAGCCCTCCAGACGTTTTGGGTTACTATTCCCATAAGCCCCAGCCAGCATGGCCAATGGTCAGGAAGGCTAGAAGTTGTAGCTCAAAAGATCTGGAGGGCACCAGACTGGGGAAAGCTGGTCTAACGTAAGTCCCATTCATTTCAATGGGTCTACTTTCAGTAGGGCTAGCATTGCATAGGAGCCATGGTTTTCCCCTCTGGCCCCTAGCCTGATCTTTAAACCACAAACCTTGCACCGATCCGACTGGATCCTCAATTTCCTTTCCCTGTGTTACATGTGGCACTGAATTTCATGAATTAAATTAAGCACATCTTTAAAATCTTCAAGGGGTTTGAGCCATAGATCTTATCCCCAGAACAGCTTTCCTTCCGTAGCTGATTTAGGCTTCATTTTAACTGCATCTGGTCTGTACCACTTCAGGCTGAGGGCAGGACTTTCATGATAAAATGCGCCCCTGTGCTATTTTCTTCTTTAAAATTAAATAAATAAAAGGAGTTGCACGTGGACAACTAGGTATCAAGCAAAAGGGTTTGAACCTCATTCCTTTTCTCCAGGTACTCTAGCTTTTCTGCATGCAAGAATTCGTTCTTAGCTTGGGCTAGTGGGCTGAGGAAAGGGGGACTTGCCCAGTTGGATAGCTGCAGAAATGGTTTAGTTCAGCCTTTCCTCATCCCCGTGTTTTTTCGGATGATTTAGACTTCAGTACCCATCATGCTCCAGGGAAGGAAGCTGGGAGCTCTAGTCTAAAGCTTCTCGAAAGACATCAGGATGAGCAAGGCTGATTTACTTTGGTGGCGTTGCCCATTTTAATGTCCCCCCACCCCACGTTGTGTGATGGCGCTCCATCTCGGCATTGCTCCAAAAGTAGGGGAGGGCTGTTGTGCATTTGAGTGGCGGGGTGTGTGAGTGTGTTGATTTGAGAGATGCATTCTACTTGCCCGCAAGGCTGGGACAGTGCAGGGTGAGGCTTTGCCTTCCAGCTGCAAAGGGACCAGTGGATTCACCCAATCAAGCTCCATTCACCCTTTGAACATCCTCCCCAGGACAAATCCTGTCCAGAGCAAACCCTTACCAGCTGAGGATGCTGCATAGCTGGGAGGCCTTGGGACCAAGGGAGGCCAACTTCCATTGGTCGGTGGGCAGCTCATAAGAGAGCTTCTCTGCCCCGTATTCCGGAGCTCTGGGTTGGACCAAATCTACCCCTCCTTCTCTGCCACAAAGAGATCCACCTGCATCAGCCACCCCCTTCTTCCCGGATAGGGTGTGGAGTGTGAGGTTGGAGGGCATGCCAAGGCGCACTCCCACTTTGCACAAAGCTGCACTAGCAGCCAGGCTTCTGATGCAGCCGGATGGCTCGTATAATGTTGGCGTACACGGATTTCTCATGATTTGTTCCCTTTGAGGTGCCACATGTTTCCCCATTCACGGCTCAAAGAGGGAAGCGGTGGTTGTGAATCGTGGTAAGCCCTGGAGGGCCAAATGGCATGAAGGGGCCAGATTCTGCTCCCGGGCAGCCAGTTGCTAACCACACCGCATAAGTTTGCCTCTCCTTGATTTGGATCATCTTGATTTTTGTGTGTGGAACATGAGTAAATCCTGAGCAACAATGCCACAATGCTGTGTGTGTGTGTGTGTGTGTGTGTGTGTGTGTGTGTTTTGCTTGGGAGCATCCCTTTCTTGCGACAAAGAGATACTTAAGGGCTATGTGCTGTGTACAGTTTGAAAATAAGCTTTGTGATCCGACGTGTCTTAATTGATTTCTTTGTATGGATGAAGTTCCTTACTTTGTACATTGAAACATGACTTGTGGCTTTGGAGCGTCATCAGTCGTTTCTTAATCTCAAACTTCTGCAGCGTTCTGTCGACTGTAACTGTTTTGGAACTTGGCTTGTAGAATAATTTGTTGTCCATGTTCCTGTGTTGCTGGGTTTTTTTTATGAGCGGGGAGGTTTGAGATGTTGAGCTGGCTTCTTGAGCTAGATTTTAATATGGGCTGAGCATGCGCTAACAATAAATTGCAGTTCAGATTTAGACTTAATTCAATATGCGTTCACAGAAAGAGTCGGGGGGGGAGGGGGACGGACAGGGTGCTCCTTTGAATAAGCTCAGTAATTCCTCTTTTTTGTACCAGGCATCCTTTGAACGTCTTCCAAATGTATTTGGCCTGGCCGTGCAGCCATGCCTCTTGTCTTAATATTGTAAAAGTTGTACATAATTCTTGCACTGTATTTATAATGGAAACCATCTTCAACACTGTACTGCTGCGTGGTTTTTGATTTGTTTTTCTGAAACTATTTAAAAAGTTTTCTAGAGTTTCTTTTGTGTCGTTTGGCTTGGCCTTGTGGCTGGAGATAACGCGCGAGGTGGGTTTTTTTTTGTTGTTGTTTGTTTTAAACTTGAGGCACTTGATATGTTTTTTGTGAACAACAACAGCAAAAAAGGAAATAAATTTTTTGAACCAAAAGGGGGATTATTTTAAGCTCTTGTGCATAGTCATTAGTTTTTGTTTGTTTTTTCCTTCTGTTTTTTAAGTGTTCATTCATTCATTCATTCATTTCATGCAGTTATTATATATCTATGCCGCCCCATAGCCAAAGCTTTCTGGGCAGTTCACAAAAATTAAAAACCATTAAAATGCATTATATAAAATATAAAAGCCATGCACGTAAGGTCATAAAACAGATTGCATACCCAATCTAAAACAATTAAAGCCATCAGCCAGAGACACTCCAGGACCTGATCAAAAAAAGCTCATTATATACTGCCAAATGCCTGGTGCCTAAAAGATGACAATGTTGGCACCCTGGCGGGCCTAGTCAGGAAGATCATTCCATAAATGGCTGCCATCACCGAGAAGGCCCTCTTTTGAGATTTTGTTTGTTAAGATGTTAAGTACTTGCTTAATACTTCTGTTGAAATGAATAGGGTTTAAATTTGGTTGGACCATGCCCTGAATTTACTCAAGCTTTTAAGAACATAAGAGCTATGCTGCATTAGACCAAAACTCTATCTGGTCCGCAGTAGTCAGCCAGATGTCTTTGAAAAGGACACCAGCAGGACATGAGTATATCTGCACCCTCCTGGTCATGTTCCCCAGCAACTGGGAGTACAATTTCCTTTGTTAATTCCTACCCCCCCCCCCCAAGTCAAAGATAGCCATTCTAAGTGTAATTCTCAAATCCATATTAGTGTAATGTGTGGTGTAGTGGCTAAAGTGTTGGACTGGGAGTTGGGGGATCCGGGTTCTAGTCCCTGCATGGCCATGGAAACCCACTGGGTGACTTTGGGCCAGTTACAGACTCTCAGCCTAACCTACCTCACAGGGTTGTGAGGATAAAAATGGAGAGGACGATTATGTATGCCACCTTGGGTTCCTTGGAGGAAAAAAAGGCAGGATATAAATGCAATAATAATAATAATAAAAAAAGAAATAATCACTTTATTGGGTCAACCAAAAGATCATAACAATTGTGCAAGCTTTTGAGATCTTCAGATCTCTTCATCGAGCAAGATAATACAAAAAGCAGGTGTGGGCTGGGGAGAAAAGCTTGCACGATGAATGGGATCTTGTGGTTGACTTCATTAACAGTACTATAGTAATATGGATTCTGGAATTTGTCTAGTGATTAACATAGCTACCTTTGATGTGTGGGTCTTTTGTGGGGCGGGGCGGGGTATTGTGAGTTGAAGAATATCAAATTGAGCCATTCTACAATGTTACCAATAATGGAGGAAGAGGATTTTACATCAACCGAAGGGTTCATCCCCTCCCAACTACTAATTCAAGCAACCCAATGTAGCTTCAGTTGGCATTTTCATTTTTTTTAACCTAGTACAATATATAAAATTATCTCCAGCTTAGTTGCATATAAAGACTGCCTTGTTTCTCTCTGTGATCCACTGGTTTTAAAAAAAAAAGAGCCAGTGTGCTTTGCTCAGAATGGAAACATATCTGAGTAATGCTGGATTTCATATTTCCAAAGTGGGGAACCAACATTCCCCCCCCTTTCTGGTTCCCAGCAAACCTAAGAGCAGGTGCAAGTCTGACCATCACATGCCGTAGTGAGTGTGAGGTAGGAGGAGGAGAAGAGCGAGCAAGCAAGGAGGTCAGTTTGTAACTGAATGAGAACAATCGCTTATTTTATTTATTTAAACATTTATATCCCTCTCTATATCACAAGGATCTCAGGGCAGCGTACAGATAAAATCATACATATATAACAAGACAATAAATATACAATTCTAAAACAAATTAAACCATTAATATGTTAAAACCAGTATGAAATTTTAAAACCGTAAAATCCAATTAAAACAAGATAGTGTGCAGGCTGGTGGATTTAGCCATCAAAGGCTTTGTTTAAAAAAAATGTCTTAACCTGGCGCTGAAATGAAACCAATACTGGCACCAGTCGGGCCTCCAGCGGGAGGGGTGCCACAACAGAGAAAGCCCTCTCCCATGTCTCACCATAGCGTATATCTCGCGTAGGTGGGGCATAGAGAAGGGCTCCTCCAACAGATCTCAGGTCTCGGGCAGGCAGATATAGGGAGAGGCGCTCCCTCAAATATCGAGGTCCCAAGCCATTAAACGTCATTACCAACACCTTCAATTTCAACCGGAAACATATTGGCAGCCAATGCAATTCCTTTAAGACCATAATAATAATAATATAATAATAACAATTTATTTCTTACCCGCCTCGATTAAAACATGACACATATTATTAAAACTGCATAAAAATCCTAAAAACATCCAGTGTTATATGGTCTCTATGAGATGTTACAGTCAGAAATCTAGCTGCTGCATTTTGCACTAGCTGCAACTTCCGAGTCGTCTTCAAGGGCAGTCCCACATAGAGTGCATTGCAGTAGTCTAATCAGGAAGTTACCAGTGCGTGTATTACTGTGGCTAGGCTTGAAATTGAAACAAGCCACTACTGTCAGACCAGCTCAACATGACTCTAAACATATAGACAATGTGATTTCAGCATCGTCAGGATTCCCCCATATCTCCTAGTCTCCCTCTTGCCCCCCCCCCCCCCCCGTAACATCTTGCCTGATAAACAGTTCTGGAGGTCTCGGAGGCTTGCACAATTTTTGTGATCTTTCAATTGACCTGATAATGCCAATATGGAATTTGTTAGGTTTATCACATACCTTTTCCTCCATCATGGAATCCAAAGTGATTTTCATAGGGTTCTGAAAGCAATTTCATAGGATTCTCACCCTACACACACACCCCAGACACTGACCTAAGCTTCAGGAAGGATGCTGCATTGCACATCTCGGTTTATACTTGGGGCGGGGGGAGAGAAATAAAGTAGAGAAGAATTCTTAAAAGAGGAGTACAGTTCCAGAGGCGTACGGAACCATTAGGGGAGTAGTGGCTTCTCCACCCTTTCCCAGAATGACCACTATAGAAAACTGCTTCCTCTTTAGAAGTGGGGGCAGGGGAGTGAATGTACAACTATAGTGATACCAATTAAGGGAAAAAAAGTTGGCACTGCAACAAAATCCTGCAGCATGGAGTGCTCCTGGTCAAGGTGTTCTATTTCGTTCCCTCTCCCACCCAGTTTTCCATTCCCAGCCACCAACAGTAGTCAGCATTCCATAATCATTGAGCTCTCTCTGTCTTCATCAACCTGGGTTTGGGGGCTGCTCCTCCCTCCACACCACCTATCCTTAAAGTGTTTCATAAAGTTTTTTGTACTTCTGAAAAACTCGGGTTTTCACCCAAATCTGCTGCTACTTCCCTCTTGTGCCTGGATGGTGCAATTTTGCCTACATGAGGATCAGCACTCAGAGCGTGAAGATCGATATTATTATACTCAACAGGCAAGGGGGAATCTTGGGGCTCTCCCATAGGCATGCACAGCTCATTTCATTAGGGTGTGCACCTTAAAGGCCCTGATTGGAGCAGAGGAGGGGAAAGCGTGCTTTCCGGGGCCTCCGGAAAGTGCATAGTTCCCCCAGGGATGCTAATGGCGGCTTTCTGTTTCAAGTGGGGATGGGTGGGTGGGCAGAAAGCAGAGGTGCCCTGGAAAATTAGGGTGTGCCTGGGCACACCCAGCACACCCTGTGTGCATGCCTATGGGCTCTCCAGATGTTGGATTACAACTCCCACCATCCCCAACTATTGGCCCTACTGGCTGGGGCTGCTGCAGGCTGGAGTTCAACAACATCTGAAGGACCACTGGTTCCCCACTCCTGGTATACAATGATGTGGCACAAGAGACTTCTCTGTGTGCCGAACATCTACGTCGTGGGGTGGTTAGGTATGCAAAGTGACACTTGTATTTCTATTTTGTACAAAAAGATGTCTTTATACCCATCACAGGTTCTGTTACAAGGGGACTGTAGGTTGTAAGGTTCGCCATCTTGGCTTGGGAAGGAGTTAATTTGAGAAATCTTTAATAAATCACTAAAATAAAAACCTTTCATTCTCTCTCCCAACCAGTTTTCCATTCCCCCCCCCCCCCCAAATAGCCAACATTCCACAATCTCAGTCTTCATTGAGCTGGATTTGGGAGTTGTTCCTCTCCTCCACGCCATCTACCCCTAGAGTCTTTCCTAAAGTTTTTGTCCACATTTGAGATGCGTTAACATAGACTGCCACCATGTGGCTATCTGTTAAAAAAGAAAGAAAGACAAGAGAGAGAGAAAGAAAGAAAGATGAGAGAGAGAGAGAGAGGGAGAGGGATAGAGAGGGGGGGGGGGGCTTGTTTAAGAATACCTATTGAGTTCATGGCCAAGATGGTAATCAAACAGAACTTCCTGATTCACAGCTTAGCCTGTAAGCACTATGCTACAATAGCTCTCTAAATGCCTGAACAAATATACTTTCACTTTTTTCTTTTTCTTTTCTTTGGCCTGGATTTTCATGATAGTTTGATTTTGGAGGGGGGAGGGGACACACACACACACACACACACAAACACAAATATAGCCGATCTATAACAGCCTGTCCCAACCCGCTGCTCTCCAGATGTGTTGGATGCATCTGGATGAGGAAGCCTGATCTCTAATGATGAAAGAGGATATGTATGTGTCTGTCTGTCTGTCTGTCTGCACCTGCCTCGCTTCCTTTGACGGGCTCCCCGAGAAGGACCCCTGAAGATGATCTTGGGGTCCGGGTAGATTCATATGGGAGGAGGCGTTCCTACAGATAACCTTTAGGGCTTTGAATGTTAATACCAGCACTCTGGTGTGAGCTCGGACCTGGACTGGCAGCCAGTGAAGCTGAAAAAGGACTGGCGTAACGTGGTCTCGTCGGCCAGTCCCTGTTATCACTGTTGCCACTGCCTGTTTGCTTACTTTCCCCTCTGAGCCTGATCTGCTCTACCTTCCATAAGAAAAGGCAAGACAGCCAGAGGTTACAGCACCTTGCCATCAATCTTCTTTTTGCACCCTGTCCTCAATCTTCTCACTCACACTTTGTGGGCAGGAGCAGATGCAACATCTATCATCTATCTATCTATCTATCTATCTATCTATCTATCTATCTATCTATCTATCTATCTATCTAATCAGGTGGGTACGCTGCCTCTTCGGGACATATCCTAAATGGGTATACAAAATGGCAGGCCATAGAATGCAATTAAACAAGGAAAGTAATCAACAAGAACAATGTTGGACTTAACCATTAAAAGCACACAATGGCTTATAAGCCAAGGTAGACAGGTATGTTTTTCTGGGATTGTTGTGGGCCCCTTCCTGTGGTGTGGGCATCAGGAGTTGCCCAATAATGCCGACCCCTGAAGAAAATGAACAGCGCTGTCCCTCTGTCTATACAAGTGATCCAAGTCAAAACTGGGAATTGATGCATCCTTTTATTGATGCATCAGTTCCCAGTTTTGACTTGGATCACAATTTGGCACGTTGAAAAATGACCTGATTCTGCTCAGATCAATGCAGAATTCATCCTCTTTGATGCGGCTACTCCAAAATTTAGAAATCTGAATCTTCATGTTTGCCTTGACTATCATGGCAAAAGGGGACAAAAGCTATAACTTCTTTTAATCGTTGTCAGAATTGGATGATATTTTCAGATATAATAGCCCCTTAGGTGGGGATTACACCTGCAAAATTTAAGAGAAATTACAGCAGGGATTTTTGTCCTACATTCTTTTATATTTTGATTTTTTTTCTTTTTAAAAGGGAACTGCATATAACTTTTTAATTTCTTGACAGAATTGGATGGAATTTGCAGAGACAGTTGCCCCTTCTGTTGGAATTGAGCCTGCCAAATTTTAGATGAATGGTCACTGGGATTTTTATGCAAAAGCAGTCTTAACATTTTGAGGGCATTCAAAAGCTATTTATTCCCTTTTGTTCCTTGTCAACCAGCATTCTGCAAATGACAGCCAGCCATGAAATAGCCCTATGTAAGAAATCTAGAAAGTTTCAGAAGGATAGGTGCAGCAAGTCATGTGGAAGGTGAATCCTTAATTTGGGAGGAATGATTAACTTCCCCTTCCCTCTCACTCTGTTTTTTTTTTTGGGGGGGGGGAATTTAACTGAAAATGGGAGATATTATTGAGGTGTCTCAAAGCAGGAGACCTGCAAAGTTTCAAAGCTACCAGCAGGAACTACCTGTAGTGAAGGCATTGGAAGAAAGGCTGTTTCATGGTCCCATCTTTGCCCTCTTCTGGAGCACAGTGTTTAATGCATTCCAATTGCAGAGTGTTGGATTTTATTTTGTTTTTTAGGCTGTCATTACATTAAGAGGAAATTGCATTGCATACCCGGTGCATTTGTGCGTCTTGCTTTTTGGCGTGATTGTTATGGGCTGCATTACAAGGATGGAGAGGGGTGATCACCTGGTTTGAATTGAATACTTCTTCTCTAAGCATGCTCCATTCACTTCCACTGAGACAGTGCCATCTAGTGGCAGAAGATCTCACTTTTTCCAGGAGATTACCACTGCAAAAGTGTTTTCATGGCAGAATTTCCAATGGTTGCTGCAGGAGACGTCCTGGTTGTCCACAATGTAGTGTAGAAGACCCACAAACTTTTGTGAGTGGTCAGTCATGAGCATGCAATAAATTGCTCATTTAGAGGAGCCCTTAGGACAGAATACCATGCACACAACTGCATTTTGAGTTTGGCTTGAGAATGAGCAGATTCAAGCTGGAGTCATAATGAATTCAAAGTGATGTGAACTCCATTACTCTGCCGGGTAGGTGTCAGCAAATTAATATCCCCCCAGAATATAAACACCTCCATCAAACTCCTAGCATCCCAACAGCTGATCCCACAGGGAACCTATGACCCTCCAGATGTTGTGGGTTCCAACTTTCATCAGTCCCAGCCAGCTCAATCAATGGTAAGAATGGAATCTGGCTTCCAGTAACATCTGGAGGGACATATGTTTTCCCCATCCCCGCCATAGGCTGAGGAGTTAAAACTTAAAAGGTTCCCAACTAGAGAGACACATATGGGACCAGGAGGTTTGAGGGAGAAAAGTCCCCACCTCCTTGGTCTCTCCATTTGGAGGGGTTTTCCCCTCCAGCTGTTTTCATTTTTTGCTCCTTCCAGAAAAATGTGATGAATTCAGGGTTTTGTGCTGTAATTGCTATAAAAGCCAGATTGGCTGCCCTGTCGGCTTCCCATAATTCAGATTTCCCCTCCTCATCTCTCCAAACAGGAATTGCCATCTGCAATAAATTAGTAGTGGTTGTGTTTTCGACTGAGAGCTTTTGCTGGGAAGCAGCAGTAACCAAGAAGAAGAATTTACTCTATAATCTGGAAGCAACCACACTAAAATCAAAGACTAATCTGCCTATTTCTCTCTCTGCTCCAAACCCCAAATTATTGAGCTATGGGGGGAAATCCCACCATCTTCTGCAACCTTCATGCCTCTTTACCCAAAAAGTACACCCTGGTGATTTCTGGCTAGGGAAGGAGGAAAGAGCCATTTTCCATTCACACAGCATGTGCTCAGCCTAAGAACGCTAGGTGATTTCTCTAAATTGAGGGGAATTTGATAGTGTGTACAGTATTAAAGGGGCATCTGGGCGTGTGTCCATTCTGCAATTCTGCTCAGTCTGGAATGTGCTCAGATTTGGTAATGGTTCAGCATCCGAACATATCAGTTAGTTAGCTTGTAAAAAAAATTTCAAAGTTCTGGACCTCAAGACCAGCTCCAGGATTGGACAGTCTGACCAATCATGGGGGCCTCTAATGTAGCTAAGCCCTGGATTCATAACACATCTCAGAGTAATTCATGGTGCAGTCTGACCAATCATGGGGGCCTCTAATGTAGCTAAGCCCTGGATTCATAACACATCTCAGAGTTTTCATTCATGGTGCAGTCAACTCCAGAGCATGCTCTTCCTTCATAACACCCACCCACCCATTTGTTTAGGGTTTCAGCCACTGCCCAGTTAACCACTGCTCACCCTTGTAACCGCAAATGTAGAATTGTGAAAGCATTTGGCTGGTGATGGCTCGAAATGGAGGGGTGGGGCATTAATGTCTCGCAAAACTCCTTGCCTCTTGGCACGACTGGTTTCAACCCTCTAAGGCGAACAGGAGAACATTTCAGTTTTAAATGTTGCATGCTCCCTCAGGAGGGTTTACCATAAAATGTAGTTTAGAGGGAGGCCATGTGTCCTCTTTTACGGAGGACAGTTCTCTCTTCAATGGGCTGCAAGAGGACTGTTCTCTATTTTGAAGGTGTTTCCTATTTTGAAGGGCTGTCCAGTCCAAGTCCAGTTTAAAGGTAAAGAACCTTCAGAAGGAAGAGTTGGGCTTTGAAGTTGCCCGTCAACAGCACCTGCGCAGCAGCCTGAGCAAGGCACACACATCAGCTGCTCACAGTCTTCCACACAATGACGAGATCTACTGCATTTCTATTAAATTAAAATAACCGTTTCTAAGTTTGCATCTATACATTCAAATTAGCATATGCACATTTTTCTATACATTCAAATTGGCATATGCACATTTTTCTATACATTCAAATTGGCATATGCACATTTTATGCAAATCATTGCCTTCTTTTCAGGCGATGCATATCCTCTTTTTAAGTTTTTCCCTCCTGGATCAGACCAAAGGCTCATCCCATCCAGCATCCTGTTGCCCACAATGGCTAGCCAGATGTATCTAGGTAGTCCAGGAATGCAGCAGATCTCTCCCCTCTGCAATTCACACCCCCCACCACCACTTCCGCCACAATCCCAACAACCAGTATTCGTTCAGCCGCCAGTTTGTCCAGGGGTAGACAACTTGGTGCCCTCCAGTTGTTTTGTACTACAACTCCCATAATCCCAAATCACTTGCTATTCTGGCTGGGGCTTATGGAAATTGTAGTCCAAGACATCCAGAGGGCACCAGATTGCCTTGCCGTTTTGAGGGATGCCTTTCCAAAAGTGTTACAATGGCACAATAGATTACCTTCCATTAAAAAAAAAATGTCTGGGGAGGGGTGAGTTGTTATGAGCACACTCCACTTCAGAAAAGCCAGCACATGGCAGGCCGAGTAAATTTAGTTAGTTATTGCATTTTTATATCGCCCAATAGCCGAAGCTCTCTGGGTGGTTTACAAAAATTAAAACCATAGCAATTATTCAAAATATAAGGCAACAACAGTATAAAAATGTAACATAAAAATAGAATATAATCAGGATAAAACCAAGCAGCATTACAGATTTAAAACACAAATTTAAAACGGCAAAGTTAAAAATTAGACTAATAAACTGTTAAAATACTGAGAAAATAAAAAGGTCTTCATCTGGCATCTAAAAGAGTATAATGTAGGTGCCAGGCAAACCTCCCTAGGGAGCTCAATCCACAGCCGGGGTGCCACAGCAGAGAAGGCCCTATTCCTGGTAGCCACCTGCCTCACTTCCTTTGGCAGGGGCTTATGGAGAATAACCCATGAGGATGATCTTAGGGTCTGGGCAGGCACATATGGGAGGAGCCATTCTTTCAGATAACCTGGCCATAAGCTGTTTAGGGCTTTGAATGTGAATACTAGCACTTTGAATCGGGCCCAGACCTAGACCGGCAGCCAGTGAATCTGGAAAAGGACTGGTGTAATATGGTCTTGTTGGCCAGTCCCCGTTAACAGTCTGGCTGCCCTGTTTTGTACCAGTTGAAGTTTCCGGACCGTTTTCAAAGGCAGCCCCATGTATAACGCATTGCAGTAATCCAGATTAGAGGTTTTCAGAGCGTGGATAATTGTTGCTGGCCTATCTCTGTCCAGATAAGGGCGTAGCTGGTATATCAGCCTAAGCTGATAAAAGGTACTCCTTGCCACTGAGTCCACCTGTGCCTCAAGTGACAGTTCTGGATCCAGGAGCACTCCCAAACTACGGACCCGATCCTTTAAGAGGAGTGCAACCCCATCCAGAACGAGTGGGGAACCTAAGGCCTTCCAGATGTTGTTGAACTACAACTCCCATCATCCCCAGCCAACATGCCCAAGAGGTTGGCAATTATGGGAAGTTGTCATTCAGCAACAGCTTCCCCATCACTGGAATAAATGAACACCTAGAAAACTGCAATTCCCATTAATGGCCCTATGGGCTGGGGGTGATGGGGGTTGTAGTCTTGACACATCTGGAGGGGCACCAAGTTGGGGAAGGCTGATGGGTACGTGCTCCCAGACCAGCACATGAGGAGAGGAGAGCAATAAGAACCCCTCTGCTGAGTCCTGGAAACTGGCAAGTCAAGAAGTGAAACGGGAACTCCCGTCAGGCCAGTTTTGTGCCCTTAGTAATAGAAAGCTGCTGACCAGTAATGGCCGACCAATATACAGAGTAAGATGACATCTTCTATAGAGAGGGAGGGGGAGGATTTAAAGTGGAAAAGTCCAGGCATGTGAAGGAAGGAGATGAAGAACTGGAGGGGTGTCCTTAAAATGGATTACGAAAGAGAAGTGTTCAGGGAGGAAGACTAGCAGTGGCTAGGACAGCAGCGGCTAGGACAGCAGCGGTGGGGAAACTGTGGTCCTCCTGATGGGGTTGGACTCCAACTCCCATCAGCCCCAGTTAGGAAATGTCCTCTATTTGAATGGCTATCCTGTCCAATTCCGGTTTAAAGACATTGAACCATCTGAACTGTCAGCCACCCTGGACTGTGGACTGAGCAGGCAGGTACACAGGTCACCTGGTCACAACATCTCACAGAATTGCTAAGGATAAACACCTGAACAGCAGAGCACATGACTTGCCCCCGCCCAACTTCCACACCATGAAAAACGGAGCACTTCTCTTCACCCCCACCCCCCAGCCACTTCTGCATTCCTGATATGCAACAATAAAACTGTTTGCCAAGCCGGATTTAAAAATAATAATAGTAGTAATACGCTGAGCACAAGCAGTTCTGCATTTTAAACTCGGTGAAATCATAGCACCAGTTGGACTACGGGAATAAAATGGCGTTTGCTTCTGCACCTGCTGTTCTCTGGGTGGTCATTGGGGACCCACTGAGTGTGGGCACCTGGATGATGGCACCAAGTCCAGCCCTAGGTACACCACTGGGAGGGTCAGCCAATGAAATGGCATAGTAGTAGATGATTCGGGACAGACAAAAGAGATGACAGGGCCAGCCCTTCCATGAAACAACATGAGCATCTTGACTCTGGCAGCAGACTGGGATACACAGGGGAAATCAAACTCAAACGCACACCATCCACCACTGCCGTCAGCTGCCTGAAGGGCCAGCTGCTCCTGCCAGTCTGCCAGTCTGCCCTCTCCCCACACCCCACCTGGCTGCTCCTACTGGTTGCCAACAGGGTTACCCAACCCCTTTGCCCACCCCCTCTCCAAAAGAAAAAGAAAAAGCGTAGGTGTGCCAGGCAGGCATGGAACAACTACTAATGGTTGTTGCCTAGGAACATCACCATTGCTTTGCTGTGGTGGCAAAAAAAAAAAACAATTTAAAGTTTAGGCTGCAATCCTATACAACTCCCAGCAGAACAGAAAAGGAAGTAAAACGTCCTACATTTCCCAGCGTTTCCCAACCAGTCATGTTTAGACAGTAAAAAGTCCTACAACTCCCAGCATTCCCCAGCCAACCAAGCATGCATAGGATGGCATCCTTAGTAGTTTACTTTTAAACTTTAGACGGCATTTGCTGTCTGACTGGATGGAGAGTGTTCAACCTGTTCTGGATGGGGTTGCACTCCCCACGAAGGAGCAGATTTGTAGCTTGTGGGTCCTCCTAGAACCATCTCTGTCACTTGAGGCTCAAGTGGCGTCGGTGGCACGGAGTGCCTTCTACCAACTTCGGTTGGTGGCCCGGCTACGCCCCTATCTGGACAGGGATAACCTGGATTTAGTTGTCTATGCTCTGGTAACCTCCAAGTTAGATTACTGCAATGCGCTCTACGTGGGGCTGCCTTTGAAGACGGTTCGGAAGCTGCAGCTTGTGCAGAATGCAGCGGCCAGATTGGTAACAGGGACCAGCAGGTTCGAACATATAAGACCAATTCTGGCCCCCTTGCATTGGCTGCCTGTAGGTTTCCAAGCCCGATTCAAGGTGCTGGTTTTAACCTATAAAGCCGAACACGGTTTGGGACCACAATACCTGATGGAACGTCTTTCCCGACATGAACCTACCCATACACTACGCTCAACAACCAAGGCCTTCCTCCAGGTGCCTACTCCGAGGGAAGCTCAGAGGACAGCAACAAGGGAGAGGGCCTTTTCTGCGGTGGCTCCCCAATTATGGAACGATCTCCCAGATGAGGCCCACCTGGCGCCAACTAGGGGTGTGCACGGCCCCCCCGGATCGGTTCGGGACCCGGATTGGGACCTCCAATTTTGTCACGGACCGGTTCGGACAAAATCGGAGGCCCCCCGGACCGGATCGAGTCTGATCCCGACCCAAAAATCGTAAATTTTTGGATCGGCCGCCATTTTTTTCCCCATAGACTTGCATTGCAATGCAAGTCTATGAGGAAAAAATGGCGGCGGGTGGGTGAGGGGGGGCCTAACTCCCTCCCCCCCGGGGCCGTCCGCTGTGGACGGCCCCGGCAGGTAAGCCCCCTCCCCCGTGCTCCCTACCCCCCCTGGGGCCGTCCGCTTCCATCCGCCGGCGCGCCACCCTGGAGTAGGCCGCGGAGCCTGCTGGTAGTAGTCGCCGGCGCCGGACGGGAGCGGCCGGGCTGGCAAGGTAAGGGCCCCCTCCCCCCCTCCGCGCGCCCCCTCCTCCCCTCCACGCACCCCCTGCTTACCTTCTCGGCCCGTCTGCTCCCGTCCGGGGCCGGCGGCTACTACCAGCGGGCTCCACGGCCTGCTCTAGAGTAGCGCGCCGGGTGATGACATCACCCGGCGCGCCACCCTAGAGCAGGCCGCGGAGCCTGCTGGTAG
This sequence comes from Anniella stebbinsi, assembly GCA_029215795.1. Taxonomy (NCBI): domain Eukaryota; kingdom Metazoa; phylum Chordata; class Lepidosauria; order Squamata; family Anniellidae; genus Anniella; species Anniella stebbinsi. The sequence continues at coordinate 81,823,750 of JARDYH010000007.1, forward strand.
TTGTAGTCGCCGGCGCCGGACGGGAGCGGCCGGGCCAGGAAGGTAAGGGCCCCCCTCCCCCCCTCCGCGCGCCCCCTCCTCCCCTCCACGCACCCCCTGCTTACTTTCTCGGCCCGTCCGCTCCCGTCCGGCGCCGGCGGCTACTACCAGCGGGCTCCACGGCCTGCTCTAGAGTAGCGCGCCGGGTGATGACATCACCCGGCGCGCCACCCTAGAGCAGGCCGCGGAGCCTGCTGGTAGTTGTAGTCGCCGGCGCCGGACGGGAGCGGCCGGGCCGGGAAGGTAAGGGCCCCCCTCCCCCCCTCCGCACGCCCCCTTCTCCCCTCCACGCACCCCCTGCTTACTTTCTCGGCCCGTCCGCTCCCGTCCGGGGCCGGCGGCTACTACCAGCAGGCTCCGTGGCCTGCTCTAGAGTAGCGCGCCGGGTGATGACATCACCCGGTGCGGCACCCTAGAGCAGGCCGCGGAGCCTGCTGGTAGTTGTAGTCGCTGGCGCCGGACAGGAGCGGCCGGGCCGGGAAGGTAAGGGCCCCCCTCCCCCCCTCCGCGCGCCCCCTCCTCCCCTCCACGCACCCCCTGCTTACCTTCTCGGCCCGTCCGCTCCCGTCCGGCGCCGGTGGCTACTACCAGCAGGCTCCGCGGCCTGCTCTAGAGTAGCGCGCCGGGTGATGACATCACCCGGTGCGCCACCCTAGAGCAGGCCGCGGAGCCTGCTGGTAGTAGTAGTCGCCGGCGCCGGACGGGAGCGGCCGGGCTGGGAAGGTAAGGGCCCCCCTCCCCCCTCCGCGCGCCCCCTCCTCCCCTCCACGCACCCCCTGCTTACCTTCTCGGCCCGTCCGCTCCCGTCCGGCGCCGGCGGCTACTACCAGCGGGCTCCACGGCCTGCTCTAGAGTAGCGCGCCGGGTGATGACATCACCCGGCGCGCCACCCTGGAGCAGGCCGCGGAGCCCGCTGGTAGTAGCTGCTAGTGCCGGACGGGAGCGGACGGGCCGAGAAGGTAAGCGCCCCCCTCCTCCCCCCCCCACTGTCCACTTTCATCGGCAGGCGCCCGCTGGCGCCCGCCAATGGAAGTGGCGGTGGGCGCCAGTGGGCGCCCGCCGATCCGCCGATCCGCCGATCCGCCGAACCGGTTCGGAGCCTTTTCGGACCGGTTCGGATTGGATCGGCCGATCCAGCTGCGGGATCGGAAATCGGATAATTTATCCGATTTCCCACTGGACCGGACTCGGATCGTGGATCGGGTCCGATCCAGTGCACATCCCTAGCGCCAACATTGATATCTTTTCAGAGCCAGGCCAAGGCTTTTCTCTTCTCCCAGGCATTTAACAGCTTATGTTGAGTTTTTAACTGAGTTTTGGCCTGGCTGAGAGTTTAAAATTGTTTTAAATGTTAGCTGTTCTTATGTTTTTATGTTTTTAAATTTTGTATATTGATTTTTGATGTTCAGTCTTTTAATCTTTGTAAACCGCCCAGAGAGCTTCGGCTACGGGGCGGTATATAAATGTAATAAATAAAGAAATTTGCTGCAGCGGTAAAGCAACCAGCAGCACTCCTGCAGGCTGGGTTGCGGGGCAGAAAATTTTCCAGTACTTTGTTTTTCTCTGGAATTTTTTCCCTTATTTCATAAGTTCATTAGTAAAAATGAATGGATGCGAAAAGGTGAGTTTCAAAAATGTCGTTAATATGTTTCAGGTAGTTATCCCAAGCAATAATGTGAGAGAATACATATATGACATTGAAATACACATATGACTCAGCATGAAACAGAACTAATAAATAGGGGTGTGCACACCCGAAAATATTGTATTTTATTGTTATCATAATTTTGGTCCAAAAAAATTATCGTCTCTGATAATATCGTAGGTGCCCTAAAGAGCTGGATTTTTTAGACTTCTGTATTTTCAATGTCACAGGCTTGAAACTTGGTCACAATGCTTATGGGGTATGCCTAAGTATGTGCTCGAAATTTGAGATTGATCCTTCCAACCCTCGATTTTATATGAATTTATTAAAGATTGTTTAAATTCTGACAGGTCAAAAGTTGCACAATCTTTCAAAAAAATCATATAAAATACAGGGGTGGAGGGATTGATCTGAAATTTGGCACATATGTGTAGCAACATGTGCTAGACATGTGTATGAAATCTGAGATCGATCCCTCCAACCCTCGATTTTATATGAATTTATTAAAGATCCTGCAACTTTTTGACAGGTCGGAATGAACGCACACGGCGAGCTGTCATTCTGACCTGTCAGAACTTAAACGATCTTTAATAAATTCATATAAAATTGAAGGTTGGAGGGATCGATCTCAAATTTCATACACATACTTAGGCATACCCCATAAGCCCTGTGACCAAGTTTCAAGCCCCTAACTTTGAAAATACAGAAGTTATAGATTTATTTATATGGCAGTCCTATAATCCGATATAATCGGGCTGAAAATTATCATCACCGATGATTATCGCAGGAAGTTGTATCGTATCGTTATTGTTAATCGCATGCACGATAAAGAGCATATCATATCATTATCGGACATTTTAACGATACGATACACATCCCTACTAATAAATAGTCACAGCGAAACTGAAGGTGCCCCAAAAGACTTAGTGGGCAGGGGTTGAACTCTGTTGAAATACATGAGTGCTTGTTGTCAGCATATCATGCACAGTTCTTTGGGTTGTTAAAATGAATTCATGTGTCACCAGTTTTCAGTCCCTTTATTTTAGTTTTTTTCTCTTAAATTTAAACAATGTTAGGGATGTCTGTCACTGGGAAAGCTGGTTCTTGTTTTACGCCACGGATACGCACAGCATGTATGGCTTGATTTCTGTTTGCAAGCTGAGTTGTGGGCTTTCCCCAAAAATCCAGGAACATTTTTATGCATTTTGGGGGGGGGGGGCAGGTTCCGAGATTTGCACAAATTTTTGAGCAAGATGTGCAAATTTCTGAGCAATTTGCACAAAAAAGCAGAAATTGCATATATTGTGGGACTTGCAGGGGGAAAAAATGTGCAAAATGGACAAGCTGGATTGACTCGCTGCAGATCGAGTCAGACACTGCAGCAGGAACCAAAACGAAGCCCAGGGTTGGGGGCTAACCTAGGAAATCCCGTTGAACTCCACCTCTCAGACGGATTTCTCTGACATCCCTAAACAACGTAAGGGAAGCACATGCTATTGAGTAGTATCCAGTGCTACTGCTCCACTTATGCCATTGATGTACTGCTAGTGTAAGCAACCCCTGGCCCAATGCCATCAGGGTATACTGGTGTGACAGGTTTCCCTGGAAAACCTGTCGTGCCAGAATACGCCATTGGCATTGCTCTAGAGGTTGCTTTTGCTAGCAGCAGTGTATGCCACCACTTAGACGTAATCCTTATTTCTAAATTTGTTTCCAAGGGTATAGATTAGCATCTGCAAGTGTTATGCAAATTTGGCTCCTTTTTTGTCCTCTTTTTTGATGTAGTATTTCCTTCTTTCTGACAATTCACAAGCAGCCTCCCTATTTGTGGGAGAGGAACGGGGTCAGGACAGAAGCACAGAGGCAGAGTCAAAGCTAGGGCTGTGCACTGCCTCAGATCCGAATCCCGAATCCGAAGCGAGGCAGGGTGATTTGGCAGGCCTCGTAACAGATCCGAGGCAAGGTGGGCTGGGTCCGAATCAGTCTGAAGGGAATCAGGCCAGATCCAGAAAGTCCGAATCGGGAACCAAAGTGAATTGGGGTGGGTGGGTGTCCAGGCACAGCCCTAGTCAAAGCCTTGCATGTCTTCCGCTAGCATATGAGATTCCCGGGAAATAAACGCTGAGCTCCACTTGCTTTGAGGTCTCCTGCCCCGCCCCAGCAATTCGAAGCAATTCTAGCCCCCCCCATCTCGCCATCCAGAGTGACACCAAAAGGAGAGGTGGTCCCACTGTACGTGACCAATGATCCAGTAAATGTATTGCTGTGGAGCGGCAGCATTCTCCTCTCAGGAGCCTTTCTGGGAAAGGCCTGGGGTGAGATGGGGGTGACGGATGCAGGATTGTGCAAGCAGCCGGAGCCAGTATGCAGTAGCAATAACCAGGGCAGATGTCACAACCAACGGTAAGATTTGGGAAGCACCGATGCCGAGCAGAGCTTGGACTTCACAGGTCAGGGCCTCTCATCTTGTTCCCAGAAATACTTTGAAGACTGGAGCCGGCGGTGGGGGGGGGAGAGGAGGAGGAGGAGGAGGAGGAGGAAGAGGAAGAAGAAGAAGAAGAAGAAGAAGAAGAAGAAGAAGAAGAAGAAGAAGAAGAAGAAGAAATGTTTATACAGAAGAAGAGAGAACTGATGAGCATCCATTCTTTGTGGTTTCTGTGCTTCAACGGAACGGGACACCTTTGTTTGGAAAGATTTGTTGCTCTCTCCACCCTTCCCACCTATACTCTTCTCTTACTTTCTCCTATACCGAGACTTCCTGTTAACTCTTCTGCTATCACTTTTGCCTCCTGCCTGTCGCAGTCTCCCCTCGTTTTGCAACACGGCAATGACGCGGCGCTATTGCAACAGCATCGGCGAGCCAAGGTCAGCTCCACATGACTAAGCGAAAGCATCTGTCACTGTAACAACCGCACACATTCTGCAGCCTTTCCCACCCGGATGCCTTCCAGAGGGTTTGGACAACAATGCCCATCTTCTCCAGGTAGGTCACCCATGGCTGGCTGGCTGGGGACAATGGGAGTTGTTGTCTAGCCCAGGTTGGGGAGGCTTGGCCTATTGCTTGCCTCCCCTTGCCTCTGTGCCTGAATTTTTTATGGTAAAAATCCTCAAGGTGAGAACCATCCTCTTAAACTCTGGGAAGCCCTGTGACAGAGCTGTATAAACGCCAGGGAAGCTCTTGAAGCCTGAGAGCGGACTTCAGTTTTGGAGACGCTCTCGGAGGCTGCATTCCAGTGGTGGGCGGGACTAATGGCAAAATGGGTGGGGCCCAAAATACCCCCCAAAATCCCAGCATATTTTAGCTTAAAGCTCTTGCTTCCAGCAACTTAAGCCTTGGGAGAGGCATTTCACCCTTTTAGAATGGGGAAAAAACTGCAAAAGCAAACAAAACAAAACAAACAAAAAAACCCAACAATGGATGTTTGGTGGAAAGGGGGTGGGGCTTGGGGTAGGAGGTGTGGCAATCTAGGGAACTACAGAGGCCAGATTGGGCCCACGGGTGTGAGGTTCCCCACCCGTTCTAAATAAATGTCAATAATCATTCCTTCTATTTGCTGTCTTCAGGTTAGGAGTGTCATTGTTACGTAGCCAAAATAGCACCACAGATGTACAAGAAGGAAGGAGCCAACAATCCCCATGCTGGCTGGAAATGATGGGAGTTACAATCCAACACAGCTGGAAGGCAACTGGCTGGGGAAGGAATCTTTTCCAAGGAAAGGACTACTTGGTGATAGAGAGCATGCTTTGATACGTGCAGAAGGGACCCTTCTTTAATCCCTGCTCTCTCCAGTTAAAGTCACCATCAACAGATGTTTGGGGTATCATCAGCCCCAGCCAGCATGACTGAGGATGGGGGATTATGGGAGTTGTAGTCCGAAACATCTGGAGGGCGTCAGGTTGGGAAAGGTTGAGTTAAATCTTTAGGCAGGCAGCAAGTGAGGGGGGAAAAGCTCTTCCTGAGTCCACTGTAGTTGGGATGGACAATATTGGGCTAGAAGAACTCATAATATGTTTGCCCTGGTAGAAGGCAGCTTCCTACTTTCCTATATTGGGGCACGATTCAGCAAAGGCTGCACACTTTCAAATCCCATTGATCCCAATAGGATTGTTAAGCACATGCCTTTGATCCCTTCGAAAGAAATTTAAGGCTAAGAAACCGTGTTTGGATGTAAATCCCATGGGACTGACTTGTGTGTAAACATGATTACCACTGTGAAGGGCTTAAAAAAAGAAAGAGGTCAAGTTTATGACCTACAAATTCAGAAATAAATAAATAAAACAATGAAGATTGGACTGTAACTCTTTATTCCTTCCTCCCACTGCAACCGTCCCTCTGTGTGTATGAGAGACCATGGTGCAGCATCAGAGAATGCTAATTGGAAATTAGACAGGATGCTCTTCCGTTTGAAGCCCAGGAAATGTCACTCACACTCTCAGTGGCAGTGGAGGTTGGTGGCTCCGGCATCAGTGGGGCAATGAATCTGCTCCAGTCAGAACCAGTCAAAACTCTAGAGGAGCTATCCAAGATTCCACATCAGAGCCACCAGCCTTCATTGCCCATTGAACTTGCTTCGTTCAAATTCTAGGGTTCTATTACGATGCAGAGGACGCAAGAATTCTGATACCTTAAAAATTTAGCACCAACAAAGCAGCAATCCCTCATGATGGTGTTCGTAGCATGGATAAACATTTTCATATGTTGAGATTTGCAGATCAAGCCATGGTTAAAGGCATAGGCCCTGTGCCTAGTCTGTTCAAGAAGGATACAGACAAGCTGGAGCGTGTTCAGAGGAGGGCAACAAGGATGATCAGGGGTTTGAAAACAAAGCCCTATGAGGAGAGACTGAAAGAATTGGGCATGCTTAGCCTGGAGAAGAGAAGATTGAGGGGGGACATGATAGCACTCTTCAAGTTCTTGAAAGGTTGTCACACAGAGAAGGGCCAGGATCTCTTCTCAGTCATCCCAGAGTGCAGGACATGGAATAATGGGCTCAAGTTACAGGAAGACAGATTCCAGCTGGATATCAGGAAAAATGTCCTGACTGTTAGAGCAGCACAACAATGGAACCGATTACCTAGGGAGGTTGCGGGCTCTCCCACTCTAGAGGCCTCAAAGAGGCAGCTGGACAGCCATCTGTCAGGGATGCTTTAAGGTGGATTCCTGCATTAAGCAGGGGGTTGGATTCGATGGCCTTACAGGCCCCTTCTAACTCTACTATTCTATGATTCTAAAAAAAATGGCAACCTGCTTATTCTAAATGGAAAAACTCATTGATTGTAAAAGGGGGGGGGGGAGTTGGCAACCTGAGATTACAGAGCATAGGGAGGGAATGATTATTTGTACCTCTTGAATAATTTCCCCTTGGAGTAGTCCAAATGAAATTCACCATGTGATGAAGACTGTTAGAGTGACCCTGTTCAGATGACACGCTAAACCACGGTAGTTAAGTGTTTTGAGCTACATATTATGGCTTAGCATGTTGTATGAACCATTCCTAACCATGGCGGCTATATAACCACAATTTAAACATGCTCACTAACCATTTGCTGCAAAGGGGTTAGTGTCCTAACCACAGCTTAGTTGTCTGAACAGGCCCTTTGGTAGCAAAGCTTATGTACAAACTCTTAATTCTCAATTCTGAACACAGGGCCCCTTGCCTCCAAGTTATTGGGAAATCACAGGCCTCCCTGTGCCAGTGGGGAATTTCCCTGGAACATAAAGGTCAAATGGACAATCCAAGTCATCAGAAATATATTTTATCAGTGGAACGGCACAATTCTATGCCAATTGCTGCCTTGTTGCTATCATGGCTCTTGCTCCAGCTCTTTCCTCTCTTTCTGTTTTGTAATTCTCCTGAGATTGGTATTAGCCATTAGGAAAATAATCTGGCCCTTCCAATAACTGTACCTCTTAAGCAGCCAGTTTTTCTTTTTTTAGAACATCCTCTCCGTCTTTTTACACAATGATCTGAAACGGCTTATCAGCTCTGCTCCAGAGATGGGCTGCATATCATGCAGTGATACCAAAGTGTTTTAGGGCAGGAAACGAACTGTGTTTTATGGTGGCTTTATAGCTGGCTAAGATTTGTTGGTATTATTAACCATTGAGCTGTTTTTAAAGAAGATGTTGTTCAGATGGGTATATTCTGCTGCTGGTTTATTAGAAGCAGGGTTGCCAAGTTTTTCAACTGGGCTTTGCTCGCATGCCCTTAACAACTGCTTGATGGGCAGATGTTAGAGGTGGGTGGGTGGCAGAATGTCTATTCATCTTAGGACTGCAATATACCTCGACACTCCGATCAACATCTGCCTCCTACCCCGTCCAAGTGCCACCTCCAAGAAGGGAGAGGGCCTTCTCAGTATTGGCCCCTTGACTATAAAATGAGTTTCCGAAGAGGCCCGCTTGGTGCCAACATTATTTTCCTTTCTGCGCCAGGTTCTCTACTCCGGAGCATTTAATGGTGTATGATGGGGCATTTACGACAGTTGTCTAAACATGTCTAGTATTTTATTGAAACTGGTTTTAGCTATCTAAATTCTTTTACATTTTGACTATTTAAATTTTATGCTTTATTTTACGCTGTATTTTTAATGTTCTATCTTATTGTCTTATGAATTGTTGTGAACTGCCCAGAGAGCTTTGGCAATTGGACAATATAGAAATGAAATAAATTAATAATAATAATAATAATAATAATAATAATCCATGTGGTAAAAAGCTTCACCTTGCTGATTTCTGTGTATCAAGCTGTTGTCAAAGAGTAAATGGTGGTGCTGTGCTTCCCTCCCAAAACCTGGTAAGTTGGCGCTCCTAATTATACACCACTTCAAAGCTTAAAAGTGGATATCCATTTCTGAAAGATCTAAATAAATGCTATGTCTGACCATCTCACAGTGAAGATTAATGGATAAATATGGGGCCCATTGTGCTAGGGGATCCTGGGCAAGGGAGAAGCAAGCATTCCAAATGTATGCCACTTATAGCACACTCCTATGTACATTTAGGCAGAAAAAAGTCCTACAAATCCCCTGGCTGTGACATGCTGGGAGTTGTAGGACATTTTTTTCTGTCTAAACATGCATAGGATTGAATCTTTTGGCTACAAGAGACACTTACCTGAATGTAAATTCCATTGAACATACATTTGCACTGTTAGTCTCAAACATTCATACCTGGAAGTAGGCTTCCCTGAAATCTTTCAGTGGAAATTACCAAGTCCCCAAATGGATTCAGCACCTTGGATAGCTCCTGTAGAGTTCTGGGTGGTTCTGACTAAAACCCGGATTCAGAGTCCTACTGAAATCGGAGCCACCACTCTCCACTAGTGGAGATTTCTCCTGTATTCTTTGGCAAAAGCAAAGGGCATGTCTAGGGATTGTCCTTCAGAGAGAAAGTCGTTGCATGCAGAGAGATTGCTTACAGGCAAATACTGCAAGGGGGGAGGTTGCTCTTCTGGGTGAGCGTGAGATGGGAACATGGGAGAAAGATCTCCTGGCCACAGCCTTTTGACCTTTTGTTCGTGCAACTGTGATGGCTAAAGAGGCCAGGCTGCCTTTTCCACTTCTGATGATCATTAAACTGAAGGATGATCGAGGAGGAGCAAACAAGCCACATTAATGGCTGGGAACACACCCAGGTTGCTTTCCCTGTAGCCATCAACATACAGAATTGTGACGCCCCATTCGGTTCAGTGGCAGAAGCTGCCTAGCAAATCCACCCGCTTGCACAGATCTACTGTGGCACCATCAGCCCTTGAACCAATGCTAGCTCATCCATTCCCACCTGGTGTTCTAGATGGACGAATCTATCCATTTCAGTTCCTCTCCTTTCCTCATTTTTTCCGATCTTAATCGTTTCTTTTGTCTAGGGTGACCAGATACAAAAGAGGACAAGGCTCCTGCAGCTTTAACTGTTGTGATGAAGAAAAGGGAATTTCACCAGGTGCTGCATGCCTACAAATGACACCTGCTGAAATTCCCCTTCCTGTGCAACTGTTAAAGATACAGGAGCCCAGTGCTCCTTTCCATATGGTCACCCTACTTTTGTCCCTATCTCTAAGGATTTCCCTCCCACTCCAATCTTAAATTCGGTTCACCCAGAACTTTGAGAAGAAAAGTTCTTATGAACATTTGTGCGCATGTTTCTGCTCATCTCTCCAAATCCATGCATTTTTTTTCTAGACAATTTTGCCCAATACATGTGTTTTGGGGCAGGGAATTTTCCCAATAGAAATGCATTTTTCGATGTTATTTTCACAAATAAATGTATTTTCGTGTCCCGTCCCCCCCCCCCCCCCGATTTACAAATGTTTGTACAGGTTGTTGTTGTTGTTTATTGGAGAACTCCATTGCCAAGATAGGAGAAGTGCTTCAAAGGATAATTGAGTTTCAATTCACACACTGGTTTGAGAGTGCAAAATTCAGTAGGGAGCCAAACTAATTTCTTCACCATCCCTATTTCCTGTGGGCTTTTTAGATGATAGCCAGAAAGAGAGGCTGATCTGGAAGGGGAATATAGAAAGAACACTGCATCAGCTCCACCACAGCGTTGTGATTGGAAATGTTGCACCTGGCAGAATACAGTCTTCTCTGCAGCTCAGTCGTGAATCTCAGTCACGGAGTCCAATGGGGATAACTGCCAAACTCATTGGATTTGCAGCCTTAAAATGGGGATGTCAAAACTCTCAGCTTTGGAGAAACTGTTGAGGGCCAAGTTCCTGTGGTGGGCAGGGCCAAAGCCAAGGGGGTGGAGCTGAAGGCAAAAGGGGTGGGGCCAAACCCACCAAAAATACCACCATAGTTTAGCTTAAAGCACTTACTGCTGGTAATTGAGCCTTAGCAGAGGCTTGTCTACGTTTTCGGATGGAGGGCAGGGACTGCACAAAAGCTGGGAAACCATCAAACCTTCAGTGGTTGGGGAAAGGGCGGGGCTTTTGGGGAATCAAAGAGGCTCAGATTGGGATGCTAGACAGGCTGGATATCTCCCATGAGCCTGAAGTGCAAATGTCCCTGCCTTCAAGGTAGAGGAGTCTGCAACTGACAACCTGGGCACTGGCTAGAAAACTAAATATATTATGGTCTTGTTCTTAGCTGCCAGTGTTTTTAATGTTCTTGTGTTTATTGTCACCATTTTACTGTTTGAAATTTGCACAGCAAACTGCCCAGGGAGTGTATTTTTTACTGTATAAATTAATTAAATGAACTGATTAAATACATTACGGATTATAATTATTGAATTAATTAAATGGATTAAGGGTGCAATCCTATGCATGTTTAGACAGCAAAAGCCACTCAACACCCAACATGCCCTACCTAGCCTGGCTGGCTGGGAATGCTGAGAGTTGTAGGACTTTTTGCTTTCTAACCATGATCAGTTGGGGATGCCGGGAGTTGTAGGGCTTTTTGCTATCTAAATAGGCATGGGATTGCACCCTAACAGTATGGTGACCATATGAAAAAGAGGACAGGGCTTCTGTATCTTTAACAGTTGTATTGAAAGGGGAATTTCAGCAGATGTCATTTGTACATGTGCAGCACCTGGTGAAATTTCCTTTTAATCACAACAGTTGAAGCTGCAGGAGCCCTGCCCTCTTTTATATCTGGTCATTCTAGTATAGCTTCTGCAGCTTTAACTGTTGAAGAGGGAATTTCACCAGATTCTGCATGCATACAAATGACAGCTGCTGAAATTCCCCTTTCAATACAATTGTTAAATATACAGGAGCCCTATCCTCCTTTTCATATGATCACCCTACCTAACAGTCCTACACAGAATAACCTTCTGATTCACCAGGGGAAAATTCAGTGCTACCTAACCAAAATAGGTTTATTGCAGAAATGGACAAAACCAGAAACAGAATCTGACAAATGGGGAAATAAATAACCACAAAGGATAGTTGTCGAGTTAGACACCCCTCCTTGGGAGAAAGCCCATTGAACTGATTGGCACTTACTTTTAGGTAAACACAAGCGGAATCTTCAACTAAATATTGCAGGGTGGAGTTCAGGGTTCTGGCAGGCCAGCCAGTCCTCTTCCAAGTTACTCCATTCCATTCCCCCTCTCTTATTTTTACTTCCCCCCTCCCACTTCTCAACATTAAGTTGGCATCCTGCAACCACTCAGTGTGCTCAGACCACATCAGGGCACACTGGGTGCTCCCCTAATTCTTTTCCTAAATATTTTTTGTACTTCTGCAAAGCCTGGAGTTCTCCTAAGCCTGCTGATACCTCCCACTTGTGTATGGATATAGTGCCGACATAAATACCAGGACTCAGAGAAAAAGTTATCTGTTAAGTACATAAGATATTCATTCAGATCAGGCTGCAACTTGCACAAACTGCACTTAACCAGGAAGAAATCACACTAAATGCAGGTAGATTTTCTTTGGAGAAAAGAGACATAGGCTGTAGTACCGCTGCCTGAAGTTAAAAATGGTGTGAACTTGAACAACAGGGCACTAAGTCCACTTCTAGGATTACTCCAAAGTGAGCTTCTCTGACCTGAGCGAAGAAGTGCAGCTTCTGTGATCCGTAACAGCTGTTATAAGTTTATCTCGGGCACAATCCTATGCATCTTTAGACAGAAAAAAAGTCCTACAAATCCCAACATTCCTCAGCCAGCCCTACTGACTGAGGAATGCTGGGAGTTGTAGGGTTTCTCTCTCTCTTTGTGTCTAAACATGCATACTATTGTGCTATTAATGAACTATGGGAGGCAATTTAAGGTGACGTAGATCCCTTCTCTTTTGTATTGTTTAAATATATTAATATTATGCATTGCACTCTTCATAAATAAAAGTTATTTAAACATAAAAAGGGCAAAGAAAAAATATAGTACTGTGCTGAGTGGGGCTTATTGCAAAGAAAATATGCAAGAGTATTCACAAAGGGGAAAGAAATACCCTCCACGAGTGTCATGTTGCAGAACTTGAAAAAGTCCCTGTACCACTAGGAGTTAAATTTCATTGCGATACGAGCTTTGCCAGGTGTATTTATTCCAATCACAATATCGCGGTGCTGGAATAAGCCACCCCCAGCAAGCTTTTCTCCTCGTCTGCTCAGTTCTTAAAGGGACAGGAATCCTCCAGGGGATCCTGAGATTGAAAACTCTTAACTTTGCCCTGGGGTCAGGCTTTATCTAACTCTGCAGATCTGAAAGGCTTCACACCTATGTACATTTACTTGGGAGTAAGCCTCACCGAAGTCCGTGGAATTTGCTTCTCCGTAAACACGCTCAGTATCATCCTTAGGCTGCAATCCTTATGCTCACATACCAATGTGGAGTAACTACCACTGAACTCAGTAGGACTTACTTCAGAGTAGACATACACAGACTCGCGATTTGAAAGGCGGATCATCCCAAGCACACATGCAGCCAGATCCCGTATGTTTACTCTGAAGTAAATCTCACTGTGTTCGGTGTGGAAACTCCCATGCATTCGATCGGGGTCGTCTTCCACCGAACAGGATCGTGCCGCAAAATCTTCGGGAGCTTAAAACACACGTGCACGCGCACACAGCGCCTCTGAAAGGAAGAGTAAAACCAGATCTACGTCTGACAAAAGAAAACAACAAGAAAAAAAATACCTTAAGGATCCTAAACCCATCGGAGAGTAAAACGATCCCAAGGAAACTAAGACTTACTTCTGAATAAGCATATTTCTGCTGGGGTGGGTGGGAAAGGGGCGCTGCTTGTAAAGCTATGCACGCTTATTTGGGAATAAGATGCTCCACTGAACTCAATGGGGCTTGCTCCTGAGTAAAACACGCGCTTGATCGGGGGGGGGGGGGGCGCCGTCTTGCAGACCTCGGCTCCAAGTTCTGCGCTGACCGGCTCGCGTTACTTGAAGGCGAGATTCCACATCTCCGGGGAGCAGAGAAGGACGAAGGGGATTGGGCGCGCGTTGCCTTTAACAGGCACCGGGCCAAAGAAGTGCTCGCTCGGAGGCTCCGAGGCAGCGGCGGAGTAACAATATGCCCACGTGACTGCCATGAAAGTCTCTTGTTCCAAGCAGCCAGCCGCGGAGGGAGGCAAAGAAATTTACAAGAGGTCGGAGGGGAGAGAAAGAGAGGCGCCGCTAGTCAATTACGCACCGGAGAGCAGCCAGACCGCGGCGATGTGATACGAAATTGACCAGCAGGAAGGACGAGGGGGGAAATAAGCGGAGTTTTGCAACGCTTTCCTCCTCGTCTTCAGGCCAACTTTTTTATTCTGTTTTGTTCTTGTTTTTTGGGTTCGGTGCAGGCGGGCGTGTGCTTTTTAATTGACACCGATGCCGTCTTTTCCTCGTCGCCTTCCCACCGTTGGATGACTTTCCTCCCCGCTCCCGCCGCCTCGCTTCTCTTCTTGCAATATCTCGCCGATCGCCAAGGTAACGTCTTTTCCAACATGCCCGAGCAACTCAGCGTCTCGGAGTTCGTGGCCGTGACTTCGGAAGATCTCAGCTCGCCGGCGGCTTCGAGCTTCACCTCCAAAATGCAGAAGTGCCGTGGGGCGGTGGTGGCTCTGGAGGAGGTGAGTGGCCCCGGTGTGTGTGTGTGGGGGGGGAGGGAGTTTGGGACTGGGGCTAGCGCCGGTGTGCGAGTGTGTGTGTGGACGGGACGGTCGGTTAAGAAGAGTAGAGGCTGAGAGAGAGAAAATCCGGCTTGCCTGAACTGGATCGAGACCAGGGAAGCACCAAGACCGACTCACCTCTCTCTCTCTCTCTCTCCCCCCCCCCCCCCGTTTAGAAAACCTTTGCTGTTTTTTGCGTCTGAAAGTGGGCGCGGTTGTCTCCTTGTTTTGCATGGCGGACGGCACCGCACCTGATCGGCGTGTTTACTCCTAAACACTTTTACTCAGAGATAAACCTCACCTATATTCTGTGAGACTTACTCGAGGGTGAGCGTGCTTAGGATCACAGCCTTCGCTAGTTCCGCGTTCCTAACCCATGGCCATCTTTCCCCGTAAATCAAGTTTGATAACTCGAGCTTCGCCGGGTCTGCTTAGAAGTAAGCCCCGCCGCGTCCAGTAAGAGTTAAGTTCCTAGAAAGAGTTCTCCTTTTTGTGACTCCGTGCGTCGTTAAGCGTGACTCCATCTTTTCACGTCGCCTGTCGTATATTTAAAAGAAAACAAAAAAATCAGGGAAAGCGAGCGAGGTGGGTCCTCAGGTTACATCTCATCCAACAGGGTCAATTCACACGTGATGCAGAGTGAACCCGGGTTCGTTCGTTGGGCGCGCCCTGGAGGGAGAGCTGCAAGCCGTCAGGGCTCTGGGATGGGTGTACCTGCAGGATGATCGTATTAGTCACGTTGCGGTCAGTAAGTGTCCCCTTAGGCACGTGGGAATCCAAAAGGACACGTTATTGAGGAACGTGCAGGTGGAAGGCGTTTATTCCTGACACCCGGGCAATTCTTCCTAGCAGCTTAACTTGATTCTTAGATGTATCCCGGGGGGGGGGGGGGAGACCCAACATGTGAAGAGACCCAACATGTGAAGAGACCCAAGCTTACACTGAGGCCAGGCTCGAAGAATATGTTAAATGTGTGAATGCATCTGATGTGTCTGGGGATTTTCTTCCCCTTTAAAATGTTTGTCTCCCCTTTAAAATATAAGATGGTGGGATGTAATCCCCTTCCACTTGCTGTTATTTTGAATAACCACCCTCATCTGTAGTAGAACTTTAGTTGGGACCAGGGCTTTGGGGAACAGGATGGCTACCTCCCCATGCTCCATCCCACAGGCCTGAAGCTGCTGTTTTAAAAGATCAAACCCAGACCCATGTCTCAGTAGGACTACGGAGGCCCAATTTCAAATCTCTTAGCAGAGCCTACCTCACAGGGCTGTTGTGAGGATAAAATGAGGGGGCAGAAGAAACATGTATAGACCTGGGTGAGCTCCTGGGAGGAAAGGCAGGATAGAAATGTAGTAGTAAATACATTAAATGCATTTGTTTGTTTTATCATTTAGTTTGGTTGTCGCTTATTTGTTTTGGCATCTTCTGCACCCGTCTCTGTGGCATTTCCCCCCCCCCCCCCCAAGTAATTGAATACCCCATATCTAAGTATGTTTGGGACTGTGAGCATTTCTTTAATTGCAGTTGTAGTGTTTTTATTTCAAGCTTTTTATCTTAAAAGTTCTGTGCGCTGAGTCCCTATATTTGAATAAGCTAGTGGCTGAAGTTAGAACTGGCTCATCATTTCTTACTGGTGATGCTTGAAAGAACTGCTGCTGTTGTGGCTCTCAGTGGCCACTGGAGCAGGAATACCTTAGAGAGCATTATGCACATAGGATCCATCTATTTGGAAATGTTGTTGGCTTGCGCCCCATGGAGTAAGGAGGGACACTACGACTCCCATTCTCCCCAGCCAGAATGGCCCTTGATTTAGGAGAAGATCAAAATGGATTGCCTTCTGTGTTGAGTAATGCATGTCAGATTAAACAGTAGGTTTCTTAACCCAATTTGTATAATAATGCTTTTCTTTCCCCCCTGATTCCCCCTCCCCACCAAGCCCCTAAGAGTTGTAATCTTGCAGCATAGAGAATTGTCTGTTGCAAATCCTTAACCTACCACTGCAGAGATCTCTTTGTTTTCCAAGCATTTTACTGTCTTTTTGAGCAACTCCGGGAGTCCTAAATATTAGAGCTGGTATGGTGTAGTACTATTAGCTTTGGCCAGAGGGACCAGGATTCAGCTCTCACAACATCGCTTAGCTTTTTAAAAAAAATGTTCAATCTTTTAATTTTTGTAAACAGCCCAGAGAGCTTTGGCTATGGGGCGGTATATAAATGTAATAAATAAATAAATAAATAAGCTATGTATACAATCTTGATCTCATGTGAGGAAGTGTGATATAAAAAGCTAATAAATTAAATTACATGTACATGCTACACAGGGACTTTGCTACAATACTTATCTGATGGAAGAATTCTGTGAAACTGGAAAGCTTGCAAGTTTGCAGTATCCTTGATCTTGATCCCCCCATTGTAAACAGCTGTCTGTATCTGTAAAGACTCATACAAACCTTTTTCAGGTGAACAGATCCAAGAGATCATGTAAATTACTCCCCACCCAACCTATCTCCTCCCCCACGCACATTCAAGTTTCATATGTCATGATGCCCTATGTCATGTTGTCCATTGCCATGTTTGCTGCTCTGTTGTTAATCCTCTCCAGTCCCATGGGACTTCCTTTAGAAGGTCATCTTGTTTATCAGTATCAATTTTGCTCTTAGCATTTTCAAGGTGTAATCCTAACTCTAAAAGCCAGTGCATGTCAGGGAAACTCTGCATGTCAGGGATAAAGATATGAATATTTACTGGGTTTTTGAATTAATCATGATGATCCTCAATGTCCTGAACTTGTACATGCCCAGAAGGGCTGCCAATCAGTTTCCGGGTGAGGTATAAAGTGTTGGTTATTACCTTTAAAGCCCTACATGGTTTGGGTCCAGGTTACCTGCGGGATCGCCTTCTCCCGTACAATCCGCCGCGCACACTTAGGTCCTCTGGGAAGAACTTACTCAAATCAGCCAGAACTAGGCTGACGAGTGTTACCCAGAGGACCTTCTCTTCCACCGCTCCCAGACTGTGGAATGGTCTGCCAGAAGAGATTAGACAAATTAGCAGTCTTCATGAATTTAAGAGAGTCATGAAGACTGCTCTCTTCCGGCAGGCCTATCCAGATGAATTTTAAGATGTTTTTAATGATGTATTTTTTCTTGTTTTTTAATTTTTTAAAACTGTTTTGTGATTCTTGTGTTTTATATTGTTGTTCCCTGCCTCGATCTGGAGGGAGAGGCGGGTTATAAATAATAATAATTATTATTATTAGTGTGTGTTCCCCCCCCCCCCTTAATGTGTGGATGTACCCTTCAAGAGGTTGAATGGAAATTTAAAGCTACAGGCTCTACAGCTCACTTGGGCAGGGGGGTGGGGGGTAGGCCGAGAAGAGCTGGGTATACCAATGGCCTTATTGAAATCAATGGACACTTAAGGCTGCAATCTCTGAGGTATACAAACATAAGCTTGTGCAGCACATTTCATTAGGCTGTGCACCCAGGGATTTTGTTTTAAAGATGAACATTTCTTGGATACGCAGTCATAAAGGATATTATTTTTATTCATTTATTTATTAAACACTGTAGACTTGGATTCCCTACTCTGTGTTCGGCGTGCCCGACTATGGGCTGTTGCAGGTGTGTGTGTGTTGGGGGAATGAGGAGATGTTCCTCAAGCCCCAGCATTTGTGGGGCTTTGTGGTGACGCCGGCGTTTTCATTCCTGCTGCCACGAGCAGTGATGCGCTCTCGGTTCTTTGGCCTGGAGGGCAGCTGGAGGGCCATTCCTGCAGTGTCTGGATCCCCCTCTGGATCCCCATTCAATGGCCCCCTCAATTCGGCACATTGCTTGAGATATTAGGGTGTATGTGGGCACACCTCTTGCACACACCTATGTGTTCAAAAGTATGCATGGTGTGGAGAATGTGGATAGGGAGACATTTTTCTCCCTCTCTCATAATACTACAACTCAGGCTGAATTTGGACGACACAATAGTCAACTGGTGGTGGGGAAACAGTCATCAGTTGTATTGACTCTCATGTCGTCCGAATGCTGCCATAGTCAACTCAGCGCTGATCCTAATCCGCACCACGGTTGATTATTTATTACCATGTTGTGTGGGGAGTACCCCCTAGATGAACAACTGTAAAGTTGATTATTACCCCACCATTGACTATCGTGTTGTCCGAATTCAGCCTCAGGGTCATCCCATGAAGCTGACGTGTGGGAGATTCAGGACAGATAAAATGAAGAACTTCTTGACACAGCACATAGTTAAACTATGGAATTCACTTCCACAAGATGTAGTGATGGGCACCAATTTGGATGGCTTTAAAAGGGGGTTGGATAAATTCCTGGAGGAGAAGGCTATCAAGGGCCACTAGTCCTGATGGCTAAGTGTAACCTCTAGTATCAGAGGCAGTAAGGGTTGTATACACCAGTTGCTGGGGAATATGAGTGGGAGGGTGCTGTTGCACCATGTCCTGCTTGTGGCTCCCTGGTTGACAGCTGATTGGCCACTGTGTGAAGAGAGTGCTGGACTAGATGTACTTATGAGGGAGTAAATTCCACTGAATTAAGAGAGAGAGAGAGATTCCTGACAGAGTGAAAGATTTTCAAATTTGATTTGTTAGCTTTGTTGTCACTTTACTATTTATTATTATTTAATTTTTTTAACCTGCCATTCAAGGCACACTGCTGTCACACGGTGGCTTACAATATTATAAAAACATAAATGTATGTGCAAATTACAATTATTCTTGCAGACACACACACACACACACACACACAAAGCCATAGCAGCAGCTAATGATGTTCAAGCACCAAATGCAGACTGGCATGATTGTGGCTTCAGTGTGTATGTGTTTAAGCCTGTAATGATAAGGTCATCTGTATCTCCTTGGGAGGGACCACCACTGAGAAAGCTCTGTCCCCAGTACTCGTCAGCCTAATGCCTCTTGCAGGTAGGACAGATAGTAGAGTCTTTGATGCTTATCTTAATTCTGGGGGATGCTCATACAAGTGTAGGTGGTCCATCAAATAACATTTAAGGTATGGGTTCCCAGGGGCTGAATGTGACCCTCTGGGAGACCCAATCCAGTCCTTTGGGATGGAGCCATGCCCCTTCAACGGCTCCATCCCAAACTCAAGATTATTTTGTGGTTTCCTGTGTTTTGTACAGTTTCCTCGTCATTCTTGCATTGAAAGCCTTCTACTAAATCTTAGCTACTGGCAGTAAGAGTTATAAGCTAAAATACCTTGGTAATTTTGGTCCCACCCACCTCTAGAATGTGGTCCTCAGAATTTGGAATTTGCCCCTTGGGATAAAAGAGGACCTGCACCCACTGATTTAGGGCTTTAAATGCCCCAAACAGGACTTTAAATTCGACCCAGTTTACTGTGTGATTGTAAATTACTCCACAGGTCAATTGGGGGGGGGCATCAAGAAGCCCCCCCAATAGAAAACAATGATGCTGGGTTGTGCCTTTGATGGGCACAGACTCCCTCAAGAACAGATTCAATGCCCATTGGGCTCCAGGCTTATTCCATGGTCTCCTTCCTTGTTCTTTTTGATCAGGTGCTGCTGTGCTGAACACCTGGTGATCAAAGGGCAGTCGGATCTTGTCCTGGCTCTTTTGTATACTTATAACTTCCAATAGATTGTCAGGGTTTGCTTTTGCTTCCCTTTTTCACATGGCATGGAAGAAAGTGTCAAACGTTTGGATATTGCTCCTCTTCTTTCTTCTTCTTGGCCCAGAACGCCTTCATAGCAGCCTGTAATGAATAGAAAAAATGAGATCTCTCCTTGGCAAGATCTCTTCAGCTATGCAGTCCAGATTTCAGAGTATCAGAAGCAGAGGCCTCCTCCACACGAGACGTTTAATGAGCCTTGAAGGCTCATTATAAATTTTACCTCCACACCAGCGGAGCGCAAAACGGGCGTACAGGCGCGTTATCTCCCCGATAATGCGCATTTTCGAATGCGCATTAAATAGCGACTTTTATTTTTCTCCGGCCGTTAAAGCGCATTTTCGCCGTGTGAACAAGCGATTATGCGCATTAACGTCTTCTAAAGCGCTTTTTGGACATCAATTAATGCACTTCGCCGCCTCTCGCCGCCTCCCGTGCAGAGGGATTAGGCGTAAATGCGCCTCCGCGATAATGCGCATAATCCCCGAACCGGGCGCAAAAGCGCATCCTTGTGGAGGGGGCCAGAGATGAGGTGTGCCACGACAAGATGACAAGTTCGCTTTTGTAAATGTTAAGAGAGCTGGAATAAATTTGGAAAGAAACACACACATTCTCCTGAAAATGCTTCGACTTTGTGTTTGGTTGACAAGCAAATAAAATAGTCACGTGTACGTTGACTGTCTTGAGCTTGTTCTATGTCCCTATTTAGCTGATGTGGTTGGGTTTTGAGTTTCTGGGTTGAATCCAGGATCTGCCTTTCATGAACTGATGGACTCCAATCATGGAAGTTTCCTCCTCTTGATTTTTAGAGTCCCCCTCCCCACCTTCTACTTGCATTGCGGTCAGTGGAGGCTGGGGGTTCCAATGTCAGTAGGGGCAGAGAATCTGCTCTGGATTTCAATCAGAACTCTAAAGCAGCTATCCAAGGTGCTCTTCACCTGACTGAAATCTGGAGCAGATTCACTGCCCCACTGACATCGGAGCCACCAGCCTCCACTGATTGCAGTCCTCCCCCCCCCCCCCCCAAATCCACTGTGGAGCATTGGGGAGGTTGGGGTTGATATGGGGAGGAGGGAGCATAGAAATCTGCTTCAGCTGCATGTTCCTAAATCTGGATCTAATCCACTACCATTCTAAGACACCACCGATTGTAAGACACACCTTAATTTCAGTACCACCAACAGAAAAAAAGCTTTGATTCTAAGAAAAAGTGAAGTAAAATAAAACGCTAAATATATCTAAAATTCAAAAACTGCAATTCTAAGACGCCATTGATTCTAAGACGCACCCCATTTTTAGAGACGTTTATATGGGGGGGAAGTGTGTCTTAGAATCGAAGAAATACGGTATCTCACTTTCTAAAGCATTCAGCTGATGACTTTTTCATCTTTCTGCTTCAATGTCTCTTACTGGGTTGTGTGGCTGAATTTTTTTTAAAGTTTGTCTTTAACTTGGATGTTAGTAGTAGTTGTATTTTGTGGTACTGAGATTGTTTTGGTTGAGCCAGTGGGGGAGGTAAGCTGCCTTTAAGGCTTGATGGTAGATGGTTTGGTTCAATATGCAGAGAGAGAGAAAGGCAACATTAATAACAAGCAGAAGTCTTTCATAACATCTGCTGCCTGATCTTTCTAATGATTTCAGTAGATGCACTCCATCTCACCATAGGAGGAAGATGCTGGGCAGGTGAGCTGTGTACCTGTCTGCTCAGTCTGCTGTCCAGGTGCTCACTGAGGATGGGCAGCTTCAAAGCCTCCAATCTGCTCTCCCTTCTTATGGTTACTTATCTTTAAATGGGACTTGGACTGGACAGTCCTTCAAATGGAGAACTGTCCTCTGTAAACTATGATACATAGCTACCCTATCCTGGACAACAACCTGAGCAGGTAGGCGCACAAATACACACACCCCAAGTGGGCACAGTTTCCCCCACTATGGGGAAAATGTATTGTCTTTCTATTTGAACTGCCAGAAATTTCCCCCCAAAATATGCATCTTCAAAAAATAAGCTTGTGGAAATGTTATGCCAAACTGTGTTCTTTTTTCTGTTTCATTTCGGTGATGCATCATTGGCCACCCTACACTGAACTGAACAAACTGATGTTCTGAACCATGTCAGTTTATCTGTTCCTGCAACTCTTTAGCTATTTTGCAATTCCTCTTTAAAAAACAAAAAAAGCAGAATGTAAAAACAAAACAAACAAACAAACAAAAAACCAGTAGAGCAAGCCTCCTCCAACGACATGTTTATAGCGCTGCTGTGTTTTTATTTCTGACATCCTTTATTCCACTCTTCCCCCAAAGGATTTGGAGACATATATGGTTTCCCTCTTTCCTCCATTTTATCTTCACAACAACCCTGAGAGGTAGATTAGGCTGAGAGATGGCAACAAGCCCAAGGACACTGGATGAGCTTCATGGCTGAGTGGACATTTGAACTCGGGTCTCCCCAAATGTTTGCCATGGCTTTGTCATTATGTGACCGGGATGCCACTGTGTTATACGTCCACAATCTTTCCTATCTACCAGACTGTTTATGGTAACCTATCTGTGGTGTCACGTGTGCAGAATAGCATGAGGCAGCTGTGGCATCGCTGCCCTGCTTCACCATCTAAGAGTCAGTCTGTTGATCTCCTTGCAATAGCATCACACAAAATGCGCACTCCGGTCCAAGTGGCTGTAGAGTAGGGATGCAGGACTTCAGGGCTGGGGATTGAATCCACCCTTTTGGGGGGGTCCCAATCCAGCCCTCTGAGGTTCCCCAGCAGGCCCTGCCCCCTTTCCCTTGGCTCCACCCCTTTCAAACAGAACTTTAAGCTAAAATATCCTGGTATTTCTGTCATTTTGGCCAAACCCCTTTTTCCTTCAGCCCCGCCCACCCCTTTAATACTGCCCTCAGAACTTCTCCGCAATGAGGTTCTGCACACTTGCTGGATATGTAATATGCACTAGCCTCCCCCAACCTGTATGCTAATTGGGGATGATGAGTGTTGCAGCCCAACACATCTGGAGGTTGCCAGATTGAGGAAGGCTGGTGCATATACCATCCAGCCCTTGCTGTTGTGTTGCAGCTTTTCCTTAAGCGGATGTGGCTGTTTTAATATGTGTGCCAACGTTATCCGGGCACCGTTTGAAGTGGAAGTGAAGCAACGAGGCCATGACGGGCAGGCAGATTTCATTGTGTTGGAAGTTAGTTGCCCAGAGGAAGTTCTGGGCCAAAAAACTCTGCATGATGCACAGTGCGGTCTCTAGCTCTGCAAGGAGGTTGTGTGTGTCATCAGCAAAGCATATATAGGGCCTCCACCTTGCATGGTGTTTGGCACACATTTGATATGGCTCTCCAGCACCTCGCGTGTATGCAATGCTTTGTAATTGTCTGACTTCACGACAGCCCTCTGGAGTAGGCCACTTTGGCCTCAGGCATTATCATCATCATATGGCAACAGGAAAAGGTCACAATTATTCCATTAGTCACATAAGTCACCGGCATCACATCAAAAAAATTATACAGAAAAACCTTCAGAAACTGGGCCTCCCAAAATACATCCACACCAATATCCAGAAAGCAATCATACTGAAAACATGCTCAATTGTCAGGAAATTCCTGAATCTGTACAAGACAGCATGACTTGGCAAAGCCCGTCATGTCCGTCTAGAAAAACTGCCATGAGCGAGAAAGAGATACAATAATAATAAATATATTTATTTCTTACCTGCCTCTCCTGGATTGAACCGGGGTACAACACCAAATACAAAACACCATAAAATACCTATAACTGATTAAAAGCATATAAAACTAAGACATTATTAAAAGGCATCTTAAAATTCTACTGGGTAGGCCTGCTAGGAGAGATCAGTCTTTATGGCTTTCTTAAATTCCGGGAGACTGTTAAGTTGACGAATCTCTCCCGGCAGGCCATTCCACAGTCTGGGTGTGGCAGAAAAAAGAAGGTCCTCTGGTTAACGGTTGTCAGCCTAATTTTGGCTGACTGGAGTAAATTCTTCCCAGAGGATCTGAGTGTGCAGGACCTGAGTGTGCAGGGCGGATTGTACGGGAGAAGGTGATCCCGCAGGTAATTTGGACCCAAACCATGTAGGATTTTAAAGGTAATAACCCACACTTTATACTTTGCCCAGAAACTAATTGGCAGCCAGTGGAGTGATTTTAAAGGTGGTGTAAAATGGTCACCCCTAAGTGTACCGGTGACCAACTTGGCTACCATATTTTGAACTAGTTGAAGTTTCTGGACTAGGCACAAAGGTAGCCCTGTGTACAGAACATTGCAGAAGTCAAGCCTCGAAGTGACCGGTGTGTGCACTACCATCTTTAAGAGACCATAGCTGCCCTGTGATTTCATGGCCAGAGTTTTGCTCCCAGGCCATTGTGTTGACCTGCTGTTTAGGTCGCTGCCGGAATTCTTTCTTGGCCTAATCACCCCGTGCAGTTTCCAGGTCAGGGATTGAGAACGAAGAGCTCCGCCTTCACAGTGATGCCATGAGGTTGATATTTGCTCCTAGGAGCCCGTTTATGGCCACTTACAAATTGACAAAAAGGAGGAAATGCAACACCAAAAGAAGGGAACACCAATTTGCACAAAATTTGCACATGCTAATTTATAGGTACAGATGCAGTTTAAACAGAATTTACAGTATATCTCACCACAGTGTGGAAAGTTGTGACCAGGTTGCTCTGCGCCTGCCCATTCAGTCTGTAGTCCAGGTTCTAACCATTGATGGGCAACTTCAAGGCTCAGGTCTCCCTTCTTAGGACTCTTAATCTTTAAACCGGAATTGGACAGGTCAGCCCTCCAAACAGAGGACCCCTGCAAATAAAAGACGGTACTTTGACAGTCCTTCAAATAAAGGATTGTCGTCTGTAAAAGGTGACACATGCCCAATCCTGCTGGCACCACATCTATGAAATCCATTCGATCTGGGAATCCATATGAGAGCGTTTTTTCTCTGCTGTTGTGATCTTTGATGTTTCTAAATGTCTTGTGGGTCTGATTTGTAGTAAAAGGTTTCTTTCTGCTTTGCTGTTCTTCAGATAGAAACCAGAGCGATTTAGAGCATGACATAACAGCGATAAAATGAAACTGTAGAAGATGATGATGATGATAAAAACTGCATTTTGAATTGCCATATAATAAAATTAATGCATCAGCAAAACCTCAGAAGGGAACACATTCCTTTATACCCATTTTACAGATGTGGAAAATGGAGGCACAGTAATCAGCTTAAAGTCCATGCCTGAAGTCGGAATCACAAGCCCAGACCTAAATTAAATCCTATGTTGAGTCTTGGGCAAACTGCTGTCATGGATTTTTGTTGTCCAAGTTATATGGTCCCTGAGGCTGTTTGCTGATATTCCAAGACTGAAAAGCATTTATGTAATTCATTCCTTGTTCTTCTGCTCCCAGCTGCAGCATTGGATGACTTTGTGCCCTCCTGGGGCAGTGAGGTTTTACTGGCTATCCCAAGTCGCCCCCCAAAGCCTTTGTTTTTTCTTTTGGCCAGCTACCTCCACCCTTGTTTCCTCAGTATAGTCGATTGCTAAGACTTTTATTTAGATCCAGTTCCTCTATGAAGACAGAACTTAAAGACTCCCCACCACCACCGCTCTCTCCACAACAAAGAGATCCCCAGAAACTGTTTTGACAGGCTCCTGCCAGATGTAGTTTTGCTTTTCTGTTTTTGGTTAAGTTGTGTGGCTAAAGGAGCAGAATATAACACGGGTTCCTAAAATGGCGGAGTTCTCATCTGCATGTGCGGGGCACCTGCAGTTAAAATGTGGTGTATGCATTTTACTGCTCAGGGGGTTCCATTTGGTTGTCTGGATGGAAAGTAGAAAAGGAGATAAACATCAAGTTATGTAGGGTCTAGGAATGGGAGGAAAATAAAAGCAATTCCCATTTTAAGGTGAACACTACCGAATTGTGCACTTTCGAACCAATAAGTGAACCAAAACTTAGTTATCCATCTGAAATCCGCACATGTCCCAATTTTGCAATGCAGTTCTCCAATCACAAAATCCGTACAACAATGTGTACTTTAGGGAAAAGTGTACACAAAGGGACATATACTAGTGAAAATAATCCAAAATGCATCATATTAGGAATTGTACCTGCAAATAAAATAAATGTGTATATGAGGCAAAAAATTGCACACAGAAATACAAGTATTAGGAGAAATGCATACAAAAATCTTGTGTGGATTTTCATGCTGACTTTATAGATTTTGGGACAAACCAAATGTAAGGCTGGGGAAAAAATGAGAAGTGGAAAGAAACCAGAATTGATAGATTCAGCCATCCCTAGCAGGGCTAAATCCATTTAGGGGTTTGGTAAGTAGTGGCAGATCTAAAGGCTGTAGAAACCAAGCCAATTCAAAACCCTGCACCTCAGTCCTGGTGATCTCCATCAGGAGCTGAGCTTCTATCAGAACTGTAACTTCCAAGCAATCTCTTAAAGGGCTGTATAACATAGAACAGTGTAAACAGAAGGCAAATTGGAGTCTGCTAACTGGTAGATCCCTGGATGATTTATAGTAGACCAGCAAGGTATTTCCAACTCCCAATTTGTTTTAATTACCACAAAGGAAAGAACCCTGCTTTTGAATTGTGCTGTTGGAATTTGGGTCACCACTTACGTTTTGCTGAAAGAGAGGAACTGCATCACCCTAATAAGAGACAAATTTGCATACCCTGATTTAGGTTCACAGATGCAAATTTAGAAGTAGTTATTGTTTAAATAGGCATACAATACCTCTTGCCATCGTTGCATTGCTGCCAAGTTTTATTTTGTTTTTACTTTTATTCTGTAGTTTTTAAAACTTTTAATTTAATATTGTATTTTATGCTGTGTTTTGTGGTTCTGGCTGAAACCCATAGTGGATTCCACACCCCAGTGACATCGGAGCCACCAGCCTCCACTGCCACAGTGTTGCACTTTACTGTTGTCCTATGATAAGCGGCTTTTCATAAACTCTGAGGCAGCGCAGCAACCTGGCATTCTTGGCAGAATGGCGAATTTGGCAAAACCCCAAGATCACGAGCTTGGCTTAGGGTGACCAACTGTCAGGATTTCCCCGGATTTGTCCTGTTTTTTGTTCTATCCTGGGTGTCAGGGGGGATTTTTTTTTTATTTTTTATAATGTCCTGGAATGATACGGTTTCCCCTTTAAGGCCTGCCATTTGCGTGGCAGGGGGAATGACGTGCTTTCTGGAGGTGCGTCATACCCCTCCCCTGTTTCGTTTGGGGCTTTAAAGGGGGAAAATATGTAATTCCCAGACATTATAGAAAAGGCTCTGATTGGAGCAGTAGTAGGTGGTGGGAATGGCACGTTTCCCCTCCTCCGCTCCAGTCGGGACTTTTATGGTGGCAGGGAGAATGACGCACTTTCCGGAGGCCCCAGAAAGCCACTCCCCCCATTAGGTGTCCTCTTTTTTGATTTCCCAAATATGGTCACCCTATGGTTTATCCTGCCATTGCGTCCCCCGCACCACTCTACCCCAGTTCAGTTCCCTATTTCTCTTGCATCCTGTTCCTTCCACCTGGTTTGTCTCCTTTGCTGAGGGGGAAGTGGAGTACTGTTGCAACTATAAGCTGATTCAGTAAGAGACTGAAATGTGGAACTACTGAAGTGTATGTAAAACTGTGCCGCTCTTGTGGCACCGTGGATCTCAGAAGGGCTGTTGCCCTCGGTTTCAAATCTCTGTTGGCGTTCCCTAGAATGGCTTCCCTACATGCACCCACCCACAAAGCATTTTGGTTCCTACCATCCTTATAAGAATACTTCTACAAGAATACTTTTGGTTGCCAGGCCCACAGTCTTTGTAGAACAGGGGGAGGCAGCCTGATGCCCTCCAGATGTTTTGGGTGAGAACTCCCATAATCCCTGTGCATTGACCATCATGCTAGGGCTTATGGGAGTTATAATTCAAATATCTGGAGGGCACTAGGTTGCCTAGCCCATGTAGGACAAGGGTCAAGATGGCCTATGATGACACCCTAGCTGTGTTCTTCAGAATGACTTCCATACCTGGATCCATTCCCAGAGCCTTTGGTTCCTACTTAGGGAGATAGGAATACCTCCAAAACGTTGGTGGTCATACTCATTGCATGCAGGTTTTTGAGGGCCTTTGGGCAAGACGCCTTCAACGCAACCCCTCACTCATTAAGTTTACCTTCTCACCACCATTGTCACTTGCTGCTATTGCTCCTCATCCTCTTTCTCATCATGGCTACCACTTGCTTGCTTGGCAGGAGGAAAACCAGTGAGCACATAGTTAGTGGTATCTCCTGCTCCTCCTTCTCATCACCACCATAGTTTGGGGCAGAGCAAGAGGCAGGTGAGCAAGCCGGTTGCAATGGAGAACAGGAGGAAGAAGCCCAGGGAGCTCTTGTCGATGGGCCCCCTCAGGGGTATGGGTTTCAGCAGGTGCCCAACCAACTCTTCCCTTTATGCCGGCCATGGTGGATCTAATTGGGAGTTGTGATAGCCTTTAAAATGTATTCAATACACAACTGTTTCTTTGTACACCCTCGCTCATTGTACCATGCCCAGAAAGTGTTGAATCTTGCTGAGTAATTATACATAGTTAGGAGTCTCCCAAACTTTATCAACCCATTGTTATTTGGCTGCTTTGTAGACTTCCAGTTATGTGCCAGACAGGACTCTGCTGCTGTATACAATTGCAATTGCCTAAGAAGATCTTTATTCAGGAATCCCGGCTCATTAGGTTCAAAGGGCTGATGAAACTCAGCCGTGGGAGTTACCAACGTTCTAATGTGTGGAGAGATTCCTGATAGTCAACAGCAACCTTGTTCCAAAGCCCTTGTACTGTTGAACACTCCCACCAAAAACGAAAGTATGAATCAATCTGACCACACTTCTTTTGACAATGTTGGCTATAGTTTGGCTATGTTAGGTGAATCAGCCTTGCCAGGGTAATGTACCATCTATTGCAAACTTTTGAATTACCACTGTGTGTGTTGGCCAGGGCAGGGGGAAGAAGTTCAGTGACCTGGTCATCATTTCACCATCTGGAACCATCTGGCACAGCTCTTAGCTAGAAAATAAGCCCTAATTAAAAGTAACTTGGACTGTCTGTATAGGCTGAATTCTTACTAACATTATTTCAATATTGCCCAATTACTGACCTTCTCTGGGCTAACAATACATTTTAACAAACACGACCTAGGGTGGCTAGGTAGGTATTGCCAAATAAGAGGACCAAAGAGGGACACAGATTTGCATAAAATATACATATGCTTTTTTTGGGGGGGGTCACAAATTTGGAACAAATTGCTAGAATTTAAACAGAAACATGATGCCTCTCACTTGAGTGGAAAAGACTGTGCCCAGGTGACTGTCTGTCTGTCAGCTCAGTCTGATGTTGAGATGCTAATAGTTGATGGGCAAGTTCAAGATTTCTGCTCTTCCTGTTTATAATGCTTTATCTCTGAACTGGACTTGGACCAGAACGGCTACAAACGGAGGAATGTCCTCTGTAAAGTAGGACATTTGGCCACCCTACCTCTATCTGCTGTGTATTTCCCAGATTTCCATTGTCGCCTTGTTGGAAAGAGAGACTTTGGTGCTTGCTTAATGCTTTGCAGTGTGGCTTGATCAGATAACGCCCTGTGCACTGGCCAGTAAATGGAGAGGGGTACACAGTAGGCTCTAATCCCGCTATTGAGGAAGTATGATGGTTTCTACTTTACGAGCAGATAGGGTAGAGTTTCCTCTGGGTAATTGTGGGCTAGTTGCTGCAATCAGTCAGCTGGAAATACCTTCACTGGATTGCAGAAGACATAAAATAAAAATAAAACCTACTATGGATGTGTCCTGAATTTCTTTCACAATCAACATCAGAAAGCTTCGGCTATGGGGCAGTATCTAAATGAAAATAACAACAACAACAACAACAACAACAACAACAGAGGCCTTCCTCTGAGTGCCTCCTCTGACAGAGTTTCAGAAAGTGGCAACAAGGGAGAGGGCCTTATCAGTGGTGGCACCCCGCTTATGGAATGCTCTCCCCACTAAGTCTGCCTGGCATCAACACTGTCTTCGGAGCTAGGTTATGACTGTCCTCTACTCCCAGGCATTTGATGGAACATTTATATCAGTTGTTTTTATCAGGACTAGTATCTCATTGTAAATGTTTTAGCTGCTTAAATTGTTTTTAATTTTATATATTAGGGATTTTATATTATGTTTTTATTACCTTGTATTATGATGTGTATTTTTTTAACCACTCAGAACCGGCTATTGGATGGTATAGAAATGATATGTTTGTTACTATTAATAATGATGATGATAAAATAATAATAATAATAATAATAATAATAATAATAATAATTTGAGCACAGACAGAAGTCTTGTTTTAGCATATTTGAATGCATCGTGAGAGGACAAGGAATTGCATCACTCAGCCCGGCCCCGAATATATGTGTGTTTCTTGGAAGGTCTGAACCAGTCAGCTCCACCTTCCCCCCCACCTTCATATGGGTTGGACTACAGCTCCCATCAGGCCCAGCCAGCATGGGCAGGCGCAGTGGTGGTTGGGGATGATGGGGGGTTGTAGTCCAACCCACCTGGAGGCCCTTTGGATGGGGAAGGCTGGTTCTGTCAATGCGGTCAGGACTCCTGCAAAATGCATGATTCCTCACTCATGCCTATGGTTGTGTGCACAGAATGATTCTATTTGGATCTTCTCCCAAATATGCTGAGTTCAGGGCAGGTGCAGCAGGCATGAACCCACCACTCCCTTCCCTTCCCCTTCTCAAGCATTCATAACCGCTAATGTATCACATGGGCAAGAGCAAGGCTAGTGTGTGGTGTTCAGTGGAGAGGTTTGGGTTCGAATTCCTGCTTGGCTATGGGTTTGGCTAAGTAGCTTCAAACCCAGGACCAGCACAAGATATTTTGCTGCTTCAGGCAAAGGGCAAGGTGGCAGTCCTTCCATTCCATGTGGAAAAGCTGATTGGACTGGCAGCTTAATCTTACTTCAACACTGGCAGTGGGACAACTTCCTCTGCCGCACCTGAAAGGGCCCACAGCTCTCTCCTCCAAAACGTTGCTGTTACCTTCCAGCATCTGCCTCACTCTGCCTAATAGTAGGGCCGGCCCTGCTCAAACCAGCATGGTTTTGCATTCTTTGGGGGAATGACAGGATGCCATGAGGCATATTCTGGCCTGTGCATTAGCCGGCGATGAACTGCTAGGTTTCAGGACCATATTGGCAATCTCAAATGCATTGGAGCTGGCTGTAATGAGTGGGGGAAACATGTTGCATTTGCTCAAAAGCACTCTCTCCTTTGTTGCTTCTCATCTTGAAGACCTGAGCATTGAAAAGCACAAGGATGGTGTGTAGAGAGAGAAGTATAGGAAGCTGCCTTAAGCTGAGCCAGACCGTGGGTTCATCTTTTTTGATACTACACACGGACCGGTAGTGTCTTTCCAGGGATCCAGTAGGATTCTTTCCTAGCCCTACGTAGAGATGCTGGGGATCCAACCGGCGACCGTCTTACACGCAGAGCATCAGTGGAGGCTGGTAGCTCCAATATCAATGGGACAGTGAATCTGCTCTGGGTTTCAGTCAGAACCAGTCGGACCTCTGAAAGAGCCATCCAAGTTCAGAGCATCGGAGCCACCAGCCTCCACTGCAAAGCCTGTGCTCTACCATTGAGCTATGGGTGCTCCCTGCGCATGAGCAATTTCTGGTTTCTTGTAATGCAACTGGCTTGGGAAAGGGGTAGTGCATGGCATACCCTGTAATCCTGGGTTGACCTTGTGTCCATAGGGGGATCCTTTGCCCTTTTTGGCATGGCAGCTGCAGAGGCCTCCCCTCTCCCGAAATGTGTGCCAGTCTCTGTCTGGCACACGGAGGACCTCTTTCTCTCTTTAAATTGCACTCCTCCTAATTTTAGATTTTGTTGCTGCCCTTCTTGAAGTGGGATGGCTTGCCAGTTGACTGCATTCATGCCGTACCAGCTGGCTCCTACTTCATTGAGCCCCGGAAGGTGGAGAATGGGTCTCATTGACTTACTAATGCCCAGCATGCAAAAGAGAAGGAGATTTCCAAAGAGGCCTTCATTTCAACAGCCGGTACAGATTCTATCTGGCTCGCAGGGTCATTTGGCTGCATTTGGAAGGAGTTCAGGGCTGGTTTTTGCGCGCCAAGTGTAACTGAGATCCTTGCACAGAGTGACTCTGCGGGGAGTAACGCAATCACAGGTGGGGGCTCTGTAAATTCTCCAGCAGCTGCAGGGGCAGAACTGTTCCCTCTCTCTATTGGAGTGCTGTCTTTCTGGAGGAAATCTAATTTCCTCCTTTTATTTTACGTCTCGGCACCTCCGGCTGAGTTGATTGTCCGAGAGGAGGGGTACATGCCAGTGATGCTGAACTGCAGTTGGATGTGTCCGGTGGGGTTTGCACAGCTGCCTGGCTTAGCTTCTGCTTAGCCTGGTGCTGGGATGG
The DNA here is from genome assembly GCA_029215795.1 of Anniella stebbinsi. NCBI lineage: Eukaryota > Metazoa > Chordata > Lepidosauria > Squamata > Anniellidae > Anniella > Anniella stebbinsi. The sequence goes on from JARDYH010000007.1 coordinate 81,856,147, forward strand.
AGGAGAACTAAAGTGAAATATAAACCTGTGACTGAAAGGTTGTGGAATACAGCCTGTAAATGCCTCTTTGCATGCTGGTGAGACACCTTTTGCACCAAGGCTTGCCATAACATTAGGCAAAGTGGTCACCTCAGGCAGTAGATGCTGAGAGGGGGCAGCAAGGTGTTAGAAGAGATTTCTATGCGCTGTGCAGCCCATTACTGCCCTGAATCGGCCTGAGGCACCCTGAGGCAATTCGAAACCAATCTGCTTGGCCTCGGGCACCTCGGGCCAATCTGGTACTGCCTCGTAGTCAGGAGTTCGGCCCAAGGTGGTGCACAACCCTAGTTAATACTACTAACTAATATCTTTATGAAATAATAATAATAATAATAATGACAAAATGTTGCAGAAAAGGAAGAGGAAAAGAGAGAAAAATATACACCACTGGCTATGGAAGTCAAAGAAATATGGCAACAGGAAAAGGTCACAGTTATTCCATTAGTCACATCACTCACCGGCATCACATCAAAAAAGTTATACAGAAAACCTTCAGAAACTGGGCCTACCAAAATACATCCACACCAACGTCCAGAAAGCAGTTATAATTAATGCTCAATTGTCAGGAAATTCCTGAGTCTGTAAAAGACAGCATGGCTTGGCAAAGCCCTTCATGTCTGTCTAGAAAATCCATCACGAGCGAGAAAAGAGATGATAATAATAATTCAAATAAAATGTTTTGGGCCAGCCCTGTTTTGAACCATTAATGATGATGGATTGTTGGACATTTACGTTTTCCCCCTAACCCCCCTCCCTCTTTAAACCTAGATCTTGTGGCATTTGAGACTTTACAGGAGTTATTGCTAAGGGAGTGAATACAGCAGACAGGTTTCAGCATTGGTTAATGGGGGAGTGTGGTTGGCTTGAGAATAAGGGTGTTACAAATGTCTCTCTATTCCCCCCCCTCCACAATGTTGGGGAAGGTTTGGAAACTGTTCAGGATTTCTGGAAGTCGGAAGGTGACAGAATGACACTCCCAAAGCTGGCCGCAGATCAAATGGAGTTGCCGCCTCCTCCTCTCTTCCTGATTCCTATTGCAGCGCTTGATTCCATGCTGTCAAATGAAGTCACCCACGAACCCTCTGCCTTCCACCTTGCATCTGATCTTGCATTGGATTGGAGAGATGCCCACATAGTTCCTCCTGCAACTCCTCCGACAGGCTCAGGCCTGGCGAGGCCTCTGCTTGTGCTGATACAGAAGTCTTGCCTCCTTGCCCAGGCGAACAAACTCTTGGCACGCAAGGTTGCTGCTGCTTGCAGGAAGAAACTGGAGGCTGCCTTGAGTAGCTCTGGGGAAAATGAAAGCATCTCCCTGACTTTTGCATGCAAAAGGTCCCAGGTTCAATTCTGGGTATCTCCAGTTAGAAAAGGATCAGGTAGCCAGCGATGCAGCTAGGGCTGGATCGTTGGGCTAAAAGCCAGGGCCCTGTAGTCCAGCTCCCCCACCCGCTCTGAAATGTCCACCCAGAGGCCAGCACATGATGAAGATAATAGGGCAGCCGAAACAAACTCCATTATATTTTTGTAGTCATGATGATGCTGTGATTTAAGTGAGTTTAAAATGGGAAACTGCACATGCTCAGTTTTCCTGTTTTTTAAAAATCTTGGCAGACTCTCTTTTGTTTATTGGGCTAATATAGGAATGTAGAGGCAGTTGTAAAGCATGGGGTGGTGGATGGGGTAAAGAGGAATGTTAGCTGTGTGGCTCACAACTGAAATAACACAACATGGCTATCTGAAGGAGTGGGTCCATAGGACCGTTAAGTCCAGGGTTTAAAATGTCCTAGCTGCATCACTGCAGGTCGCAGGTGATGAGGAAAGACCTGATGCAGAAAAGAGCAACTGAAATGATCAAGGGGCTGTAGCAACTACCCTATGAGGGAAGGTTACAACAGCTGGGATTGTTTAGCTTGGAGAAGAGGCAAGTAAGGGGAGACATAATAGAGGTGTACATGGTGTGGAGAAAGTGGATAGGGAGATATTCTTCTCTGTCTCTCATCCCTTGAAGCTGATTGGTGGGAGATTCAGGACAGATAAAAGGAAGGGCTTCTTCACACTGTGCACAGGTAAACTATGGAATTCGCTACACCAAAATGTAGTGATGGCCACCCGTTTTGATGGCTCCATGGACAAATTCATGGAAGAGAATGCTATCAATGGCTACTAAGCTTGGTGGGTATATGCTGCCTCCAGTATCAGAGGCAGTATGCCTATGTAAACCAGTTACTGGGGAACATGGGCACGAGGGTGTTGTTGCACCCATGTCCTGTTTGATGGTTTCCTGTGGGCATCTGGTTGGCCATTGTGTGAACAGAATGCTGGACTAGATGGACCCTTGGTCTGATCCAGCAGGGCTCTTATGTTCTCCACCTGAGACCCTGCCTGGAAAGTCACCGTCATGCAGAATAGATGATACTAGGCTTAGAGGGCAAAGAAACTCACCTCCTAGAAAATAAGGATGCCCTATTATGAATCACCAACTTATGAATCACCAAACAAAAAGACAGTGGTTTGTATAAAACCAATGTATGTTAATTTATTTGTGTAGCTAGAAATTTAGAATGAATTTTTAGAATTTAAATAGAAATAAAGTACATTTCTCCATAGCGTGGAAGAATGTGACCAGGTCACCTCCATGCCTGTCTACTCAGTTCAGATGCTGACTCTTGATGGGTAACAGCTCTTAATGGTTTTTATCTTTTCAACCAGATTTGGTCTGGACAACACTTCAAGTAGAGGACTGCCTATTGTAAAAAATGACACATGGCCACCCTATTGCTCCCTGTTGTCAGTGCTCAAATTATGGGAGGGGGGTCTGAATGAAATCCACTACCCCTGATACCAGCCAGTTTTAACAAAATCAGGTCGTCTAGTAATTTCTTAGCACCGGAGCTACGGGGACTGACATACATGATCAGGGTGCTGCCTCCCCTCTGAAATCTGAGCACTATTGCAACTCCTCTTCTCAAACTTCTTTCTCCCACCCAAGGTCACCCCCCAAAAAACATTTTCTCTGATTTCATCCCATTGTTACACATGCTATCCCTTGTTTGACCCTAAATAATGACTCTCCCCTTCTTGGTGATTACACCCTTGGAGTATTTTCCAGCACTGTTGTTAAGGCTGATACTTAGCCAAGCTATAGTTAACTCTTTGCTGATCTATCCTTTTCTACAGCCTTTCTAATCGCTTGCTTAGCAACTAGAGTTGGGTGTACAAATTTCATTCAGTTTGCACTTCAATATGGATTTACTAAATTTGCAATTCCTGAACCTAAACACGAACCGTAATGCAGCTTGCTGCCAGAAACTGTAGGTTTCTGATGCAATTAGCAAAAAATGTGTACAGACATGTACTCGTTGAACTAAATGCTTTTTCAAAAAAAAACTTTAGTTCAAACATGTGCACGAGAAATCATATATTTGCAAGCTGTGCACAAACACGTTGTTTGTTGGTGGTGGAATGGAATGTCTATGTTTGTACAAATGGGTACATTGGGGTGGGGGGAAATGCCTACAAAAAGGTGGATTTTTTTTTTAAAACCCTGTGTACAAAAATACAAATGCTTTTTTGGTGTAGACTAAAATTGTGGGTGTAGTGTGGATGTGTTTGCAATCCAATGCAGAATCAGGATGGAAATAATTTCGCATTGGGAAAATGAGAATCTGAGTGAAATCGAACTTGAAGGATTTCCCTGTCCTTCTTGGCAATGCACTTCACCAAACATTGCCTCGCTAGTAAGGGGTCCATACAGCCTAATGAAAAAGACTTGAAGCCCTGCTATCACCATTGGGTGGTTTTACTTACCCTTTTGTGGCTCAACTGGTTGTGTGCTATGGTAGGCTTTGCATCTGTACCCATGGGTGGAGCCAGTCCAGAATTTTGAGGGCCTCCAGGCAAGATGCCCTTAATGGGCCCTTATCCTCAAGGGAGTCTTATCTTTTCACCATCATTATTACCATCAGCTGCTATTACTCCTCACCCTCTTTTTCATCATTGCTACCCCTTGCTTGCTTGACTGGCAGAGAAGCCACTGAGCGAGTAGGTAGTGGTATCTCCTGCTCCGCCTTCTCACCACCACTATTGTCTGGGCCAGAGTGAGATGCTGGAGAACAAGCAGGTTACAATGGTGAAGAGGAGGAGCAACTCAAATGGGCTCCTGCCAGTGGCCCCTGCTGGGATGTGGGCCCAACCATGTCTACCCTTGATGCTGGCCCTGGGTGGAGCAGTTCCTCTTGAATACTTGATTTTATTTTTTGGGGGTTTTCACTTTATGGACCCACCCTCACTTCTGGCCCAGAGCAAATCATAAAGTGGGGGATTTTTGGTTTGTTTGTTTTTTGGAGCCCTGACCTTGGAGTCCCCGTCCATGACTCACACTGAGTGTTCTAAGCCAGGAATCCTGAGATTTCATTCCGATTGCATGTTTTAATAGCCCTTCCCATGCCAAAGGCTTGGGGTGGGTAACAGCTAAAATATGTTGAACGCAACAACCTCAGCTTCGATTCATTACAGCTGCACTGGAAGCAACTCCGTGAAGGCATTGCTGGAGTTTTGTGTCGACGCAGCCACATGCAATCGCATGAGATCTTTTTATCGGGATACGTTTTCAAAAGCTCATGCTATTTGAGTTCTCTTAATTGAGACACAATTATTGAGCATATTCAGCTTACGTTTTTACATTTTTGTTGTGGCAATGCTGATATATTATGATTGTATTTAAAGGAATATCGCAATGTATTTTAATGTTCTTAGGTTTCCCTGTAAACTTCCTAGAGGTATTTTTAAAACCATGTGACATGGGATATAGATCTATTAAGTAATTGTTTTTTAAAATACATTTTGTTAGCTAGGTGGCAGAGGGGGCAATTTCTTGCCACCCTCTTGGTGTGGCTAATTCCTCGCTGTTAAAGGCCTATCACTTAAAAGAAGTAAAATTGAGAGTTCAGCTTAGTCTCGTTTTTACTTTGGCAAAGAAACATCCTGTTCTGGGAGTGTCGTTCTGTGATCCCTGAGGGTGCTTGTGTACAGAGCTGGCCTTAGAAGAAATAACACCCAGGGGTCACCTTTGCAGGGCCAGCCAAGAGGGTGAATGGGGCCTGGTGAAGATGTGATGTTGCAACCCGCTTCAGCTCTTCTTGGCACCCCCTCCCCTTCAGCCCGGCTTGGTACCTGAGCTCAGCACCCCTAGGCAACCACCCTTCGCCCCCACCCCCCAAAGCCAGCCCTGCTTGTGTATAAAGGAAGGCCCATGAGATGGACGTGTTCTCAAATTTACTGAGATACCGTTGGTTACATTAAGAGCCTAGCCTACTCTTGTAGTTTGGCTATGGCAGTCATTCCCTTGTCTATTTACAACAGTTGTTTTTGCCCAATCCCCAGCTGCTGTATATTCAGCTACTTTCTGCACACGTGTAAAAGGATACAGAGACAGTGTTTGGACCATTTCCACACTCTAGTGATTAGACTAAGACTGAGGAGACCAAGATTGTGGTCCCTACTCTGCCATGAAGCCCACTGGGTCGGTTTGAGCCAGTCACTGACTCTCAGCTTTAACCTACCTTATAGGGTTCTTGTGAGGATAAAAGGGAGAGGAGGTTCATGTATGGAGGAAAGGCGGGATATAAATAACAATTTTTTTAAAAAAAATTGATAATAAATACCTTGGTTTAATAACCCCTTGCCTGTGCATGCAGCCCCTTCGCTCTTCCCTTCTTGGTGCAAGCAAGCAAACCAAGAAGTCTTCAATTTCACCATGGTTTCTCTCCCCTCCCCCCCGAAGCCGGATACTCTGGTTATCAGCTTTAGAACAAGCCAGGATATTCAACCATGGTTTGAAGCTGGTTGAATATCCTCTCTTGTTCCGAAGCTGGAAAGCAGCTTTTTTGAGGTTCAAGATGAAATGGGAAACTATGATTAAACTGAAGGCTTCCTGGTGAAGCACGGCGCATGGGAAGGGAGAAATGAAGGAGCTATGTGGGCAGGGAGATGGCTCGGTCATACCTGAGCTTATTAAGCAAGATGTGGTTGTCTGAATCAGCTCAGAGTGTCAGTAACCATGCCAGTAGCAGGAAAAGGTTTGGCGGCAGTGGTGATAGGCAGGAAAGAGGTGCATGTTTTAGATATAGAGGCTACGTATTCAGCACTGGGGCCAGCTAAGGCAGGATCCACACTACTGCTTTAAAACGGTTTATAACAGTAGTGACAACTGTTGGGGCCCAGGACACACTCTGTATACAGTTTTCAAACCGTTTTCATAGTGTCATATCCTGCTCGGTGTAGATCTGGCCTAAGTAAGCTGTGAGGAAGCGAGATCTGAAGCAATCAGTGGTATGGCCAAACAATGGAGGGGAGGAGGAGGAGGGTATGACACTGGCTGAATTCGGACAACACGATAGTCAATGGTGGGGTAACAATCAACTTTACAGTTGTTCATCTAGGGGGGACTCCCCACACAACGTGGTAATTAATATCAACTGTGGTGTGGATTAGGATCAGCGCTGAGTTGACTATGGCAGCATTCGGACAACACGATAGTCAATACAACTGACTATTGTTTTCCACCCCCAGTTGCTTATTGTGTCGTCCGAATTCAGCCACTGTCTACTTGCTTATTGCCTGTCTGCCTGTCAAGCAAGCCAGTAGTAGCAGTGGGGAGGAAGAGGATGGGGAGCAAGAGCACCTTATCGCTATGGTGATGAGAAGAAAAGCTCACTGAGTTGAGGGGCTCATTGAAGATACCTTGCCCAAGGACCCTCCAAAACCTGGAACCGGCACGGACACAATCCTGATCCACCCTCCACACATTAAATTCTTCCCATATTCAACATGTCTGAATAGGGGTGTTCATGACAACCGTGCAGTGGGGTCCCACAGGGCTCTATTCTATCCCCCATGCTGAGACTCAGTCCAGTAAAACATTTCTCTCCTGCACCGCTCCTACCCCCAGATATTTGAAATCACGCCACTGATAGTGATAGTGTAGACATGGGAAACTTAGTGATTGAGATGGTAGTATCTTGGCCCATGCTATTAAGGGTTATATTCGTCACGAGAGCTATATACTAATTGCTAAGGACCAATGGGGAGAGGGCACTTGCCCTCATGTCTTACTTGCAGGGGCAGCTCAAGATATTTTGCTGCCTGAGGCAAAGGACAAAATGGCACCCCCTTCCATTCCAGGTACAGAAACCAGCTGGACTGGCATTTGAACCTTACTTCAACACTGGCTACAGGATAGAGTCCTTCATTACAGCTGAGGGAAGCAAGCCAGTTTAGGGGATGTAGGACAGGCTGTGAGGCTCGCAGAGCTTTGTCCTTCTAAGACAATAGAATGGGTGGGGACCTACCACTGCTGCCTCTTAGTATCTTCCGCCAGAGGGGTTGCCTCACTCTGCCTAATGATAGGGGCGGCCCTGCCTACTTGTGGGCTTGCCAGAGTCATCTGATAGGCTGCTGAGTTAATTTGGCCATTGCACTAGATAGATATGCCTAATCCAGCAGGGCTTTTCAGGTGTTCTTAAATTGGGGTTATGGGAAGAGCAGTGGCTCAGTCTGATGTCCCTTTTTAGCCCCCTTTTAAAATATGGGGTTGGACCCCTACAAAGCTGTGTTCTACTGAATCAGGCCATTGTAGGGTCACTGTGTGTCCTCTGTTACAGTCCTCTATTTGAAGGGCTGCAAGAGGACCTCCCTCTGTTTATAGGCATCCTTTATTTGAGGTGCTGCGCTGTCCCATTCCGGTTTAAAGATGAACTATGTTAACAGTTAGCACCTGGACAGCAGACCACATCACCTGGTCCCAATGTTCTGCACTATGGTGATATTGACTGCATTTCTATTTACATTCCAATCATTATTTCTACATTTGACCTCTGTGTATCCATTAGCATGTGGGCATGTCATGGAATCGTGTTCCTTTTAGTTTTCTTTCTTTGGTGAGGCATTTCCTCACCAGAGCCCTGCTGGATCAGACCAAGGGTCCATCTAGTCCAGCATTCTATTCACAAACTGGTCAACCAGCTGTCAACTGGATCCCATGAACAGGACACGAGTGCCACAGCCCCCTCCTGCCCATGTTCCCCATCATCTGGTGTACATAGGCATACCGCCTCTGATACTGGAGGTAGCATATAGCCATCAGGACTAGTAGCCCTTGATTCATAAGTGGCCACCCTAAATCATCGGTCTATCTAGCTCAGTCTGCTTTTGCTTAGCAGTGGCCCTTTGGCATCCTGGGCAGAGGATTTCCCATTGCCTGCTACTGGCAAGCCTTTTCTGAACTAGATAATGGCTGGGTGCTTCTGTATGCAAAGGGTGTGCTCTACAACCAAGCTGCGGGGTTTCTGCATCAAGGGAAGAACTGGCACGGAGCCACACCTCATGTTCTGCCCTTTAGAGTCAAAGCACTTCTCTTTCTCTTTCTCTCTCTTTGAGCCTGGGATCTCTCCACTCCAGATTCGGGCACCCTGGCACAGCTGCCTTGCACAGCTGCCAAAGCCAGGGGCTTCAAAGGGACTTTGTGTGGCCCGGAAAATCCCTCTTGTTCTCCCTCCCCTCCGGCCCTTGGCACTACCCAGTGATGCTGACGAACCGTCGTATTTATTTATATATATATATTTTTTGCCTTGCAGAGTCTGGAAGGAGACCAAGCCATTCTCCAGCGGATCAGGAAATATGTGAAAGCTATTCATCTTTCTGGACTCAGTAAGTGAATGCTGTCTGCATACTTGGCATGGAAGGGAAGAGGGTGGGACAGGGTAGACCTGTGGGGAATGAATGGGCAGGTGCCAGCTAGGATCATGATGGGGAATGTGCAACCCAGCCCTGTATGCAGGGCTTAGGAAGCTGGCTTATGCTAAGTCTACAGTGACTGGCAAAGTCTCTCTAGGGTTTCAGACAGGAGTCTTTCCCCCCAATGCTGGGGATGGAACATGGGACCTTTTTGCATGCAAAGGATGTGTTTAGGGGAGGGATGCCCGTCGCTGGGAAAGCTGGTCCGTTTTAGGCTCGCCCAATTTCTGTGGCATCCCCCAGCTCAGCTTGCATTTGTGAGATGAGCCAAAGGTTCTCCCAGAAATCTGGAAACTTTTTTTCAATTTGTTTTTGCATAAATAGCCATTTGAGCAAATTTCAGCTGCAATTTATGCAGATTTCACAAATTGTGGCCGCACCCTGCGCAAATGGCTATTTATGCAGGTTGGGGTGGGTGGGTAAAAGAAAAGATGGAAATACCTGCCAGCTGCAGACCAAGTTGGGCCAGCTGGCAGACGTCCAAATGGGGTCTGGGGTGGGCAGAACGAACGGAAGTTCATCGAACTCCACCCCTCCCACCGGATTCCTCCAACATCCGTAGTTTAAGGCAGCTGCTTATGCATTGCCAAAACAGAAGCTATCAGTCAGTTTGCAAAATATTTGCATTGCTAAGTTAGAAATACTATCTAATTTAAATAAAAGCACAATACATCTCACCATACCAAGGAAGATTGACCAGGTGGCCCTTTTCCTGCCCAGTTTGATGTCCAGATGCCAAGTATTGATGGGCAACTTCAAGGCCCCTGCCACTCTCCCGTCTTATGGTTTGCTATTGAGTTCTGCAATTCAATGGATACTTTGCTTGAGACGTTCAGCTAAAGTAAATCCAACCCTCCCTTCCCCTATCCCCCCCTTAGTTTTTATTTTGCTCACAAGCTCTAAGCCTTCCTTTTCGCTTATAGTAAACATATCCTCCGGTACTCAAACTCTCTACATCCTTTCACCCGCCCTGCCCCCACAATTGACCTTTGGCTTTCCCCACAGAAGCGGTACTGTTTGTAAACATTCCCTGACAGCCATTTCCTCCTCAGCAGTTAAAACTGTTTGGCTGTTTCGTGATGTTATATTTGGGGCTGCTTGTAGGCAGCAGGAGATAACTACGTTGGTATAAGCTTTAGGTAACGTCAGTCTTGCGTGATCCACTTTAAAAATGAATATATTGCAAAGTAAGAGGGCTTACTAGGGATTTACTCATCTTAAGAACATCAGGAGTGTCTTATTGGATCAGATCAAGGTTCACTTAGCTCAGAACTCTTTGCTGGAATCGCAACACCCATTTAACATGAGGTGGTCCACCAAGAATTGGCCACTCATCCACCAATATCTATGTGACACAGTACATTTGAGTTTCATCTAGAGTTATCATAGTGGCCATGTGTCCTCTTTTACAGAGGATAGTTCTCTCTTTGAAGGATTGTATTATCCAATTCTAGGGATGTGCATCATATCGGTCCAATGTCCAGTTCCAATACGATACAGAGGAAATTGGACATTGGATGGCCGATCCCAATGCTGGGCCGAGGAGCTCCGATTTGATCTGATGCGATACGGTTCGATCCGATGTGCATCGGATAAAATCGGAGCATCGGACCGCCATTTTAGATGTTTTCCCCAAAGGCTTGCATTGGGGGAAAGAAAGCTTTCCCCAAATGCAAGTCTATGGGGAAAACACTGGGCTGGCCCTCCCTCCCACTCCCCCCACTCACCAGCTACCACTGTTGCCCGCCGTTGCCATCCAGCGCCGTCGCCATCCGCTGCCCTCCATTGTTTCCCTACTACCGAGAATCAGGCTTTGCGGCCTGGTTCCAAGTAAACCACCAGCGCGCCAGGTGATGATGTCACCCAGCGTGCCGACACTTTACTGGGAACCAGGCCGCAAAGTCTGATTCTCAGTAGTACGGAAACTGCGGAGGGCAGCGGACGATGACGGCGGGCGACGGCGCTGGATGGTGACAGGGGGCGGCAGCGGCAGCTGGTGAGTGGGGAGAGCGGGAGGGAGGGCCGGCCCAGTGTTTTCCCCATAGACTTACATTGGGGGAAAGCTTTCTTTCCCCCAATGCAAGCCTATGGGGAAAACACCTAAAATGGCGGAGGTCTGATTTTCTTATCGGAATCAGAACCAATGTGATACGAGTCACTTCCAATTTGATCCAATCTGATATAGGTCAAATCGGAAGTGCCAGTTCCGATTCCAATACGATTCTGGAGGGCCGTGCACATCCCTACCCAATTCCAAGTTAAATAACTATGACAATAATTCAGTCTGCTGTTGAACAGGCAGGCATGCAGGTCACCTTGTCACAGTTTTCCACATTATGATGAGATGTATTGCATTTTCTATTTAAATTGTAATAATTTATAAATTTCAGTTTATACATAAGCATTAGCATATGGAAATTTTATGCAAATAGCCATCTTTTATTTTCTTTTTTGGTGATACATGTACGGATGTTGCAGGAATCTGCAATGGATTCAAATGAAATTGGATTCCTATGAACCCAACTTGCAGATTCTACAGTGGGCTCGCTTCATCCAGGTCCATGGACTTACATACCATTTTTTTTTTTCACTTTTGGGGAGGGATTTGCACTAATGCGTATTAATTAATGCACAGGCGTGCGTTAGTGCTAATATGCAAATGTGCTCATGGGCTAATATGAATTAGTGCCAATGCGAATTAGCGCAAGTAGAATGAAATTCTGGTCCAATTCCATCCGTGAGTGGAGGATGGATCCAAAGGTGTGCCGGACAATCCGCAAAACATGGAAGAGATTTAACCAAATCCGTACATCTCCAGATGCGTGTCTTTTTTTGCTGTGATTCGTGGCCACCCTACCCAGGCTTCTGGTTGGCCACTATGGGAATCTGACCCAGATAAGCCTTTGTCTGATACATCCCAGGTTAACCCTAAAGCATTTTGTTGCCGGAGGCAGAGCAACTTTGGTTCTCCTGTATCCACATCAAGTCACATCATGAGGTAGAATATCCCACAACCAACTCTCTCGCATCCCTGGCACTAAAAATTCAATCTGCTGTCTCTTTCTGCCTAATAGTAGGGCCGGCCCTGGATTCAACTGGGCTGCTGTTAATTTCATAATTCACATGTGTTTATTGCGACACTGACATATTTTGGAATCTCAAACCACCAGAGACCTTTGCTCCTGACTTCTTCCCCCCCCCATTCTGTTGTCGCCTTTTTCTTTTTAGCTCATGTGGAGAATGAGGAGCAGTATAGCGAAACTCTGGAGAATTTTGGCAACAACCACCTTTCGCAGAATAATCACGAGCTTTCCACGGGCTTCCTAAATTTGGCCGTCTTCACCAGGGAGGTGACAGCACTTTTCAAGAACCTGGTAAGCAGCAGAGTTTGGTCCGGTACAGAAGATTTCCAAAGTTTTCTGCTGCCTTTTTCTCTATTCAAAATAAAACCTTGATGCATTGGAAAAGGGGTCTTCAACCAGGGTCTGCACCTGCAATAGGGGACACAGTTTTTTAATACTGGTTTTAATTTAGATCCCCGTCTACGTACGCTTATGCGTAGGCTAGCACTGTGCTGAAATAGTCAATATTGTGATTTTAGTAAGTTTCTGTTGCAGGGTTTGGCTGGTGGGATTTTTTCCTGAATATTGGATTCATCTTTTGAGGGGAGGCAAATTCCTAAGAACTTTAGATCTTGCCTTTTAAAGACAAAATGGCTGAAGAAGCAACCATCGTTTCCTCCCACGACCATTGCTAGGAATGATGCTCTGCCATGTCTTAGCATAGTTCCTATTACTGCTGGGCTGCTGAGGTGCTTTCAAAGAGCAAATCTCTTTCTCTCTTTTGTAAAAAGAAAAACACTTGGCCACCTTGTCTTTGAAGATAAGACCTGTTCCGCTCCCCAGCTCCTTAGAATTTGCCTGCCTCTACTGACAAAAGGCACTGTGTATCTCCTCCCCCTTTTCATAGGGAACAAATGGTCCTGCAAAAGTGTGTCATTTGTGTGTGTGTGTGTGTGTGTGTGCAGTAGGGATGGGGAAGCAAGCAATGTTCGAGATTTCCAGAATTCTCTGAACATTGTCTCGGAGAGGGCCTTTTCAGTGGTGGCCCTCCAGTTATGGAACGATCTCCCCGACGAGGCTGGTCTGGCGCCCACATTGTTATCTTTTCGGCGCCAGGTCAAGACTTCTCTCTTCTCCCAGGCATTTAACAGCGTATGTTGAGGGTTTTTTTTTTCTTTCTTTTGACCCAAAATAGTTGTTTTAAATGGATTTTGTATTTATACTCTGTTTTTATGCTTTTTATGGTTTTTAAATTTTGTATATCAGTTTTTAATGGTCAGTGTTTTTAATCTTTGTAAACCGCCCAAAGAACTTCAACAATGGGGCGGTATATAAATGCAATAAATAATAATAATAATAATAATCATCTCATACCTGATTCTTGTTTGTGATCGCCACTCAGTCTGCGTGGACGGGCAAATTGCGCAAATTGAGCAGCAGTCCAATGTGAAATATGTGCTACTTTGCCCGTTCAGTTTGAACACATTTGCTAAATTTACACAAACTTCCTACATTTCCACCATTGACCAAAGCGGAGATGAGTCAGCCTGCAGGGGAAATTTGTGTACGAAATTTGCACAAATTTAAGAAACTTGTGCACATCAAATGGGAGCACATTTTCGGCAGTCACAAACATTTTCAGCAGACGCGTGCTTGTGCCTGCGATCCCTTTTGAAGTTGCGAACAAGGTATGCTTCCATGTTTGGTAGGCAAAAATGAAATTCTCATACATCCCAGGTGTGCCGAGGTGCCGCCAGGTTAGAGGATCCTCCAGGCAAAGTGCTTTCCCAAGGGCTCCTTCCCACTACCCTACCTTTCCTTACTACTTTGCCTTCTCTCTCTGTCTCTCTCTCTGTCTCTCTGTCTCTCTGTCTCTCTCTCTATTTAACTTGTGGGCACGGCAGCTCGGGTCCTCTCAGCTTGGTTCCCCTCTCTCCCAGCTTGCTGCTAAAACGAAGCACTGCAGCAGCCAGCTGACTGAGGATGCAGTCCCATGGCATGCCATTTTTAAAATTATTTCTTTTTTTAAAAAAATTATTCATTGCTTTGCACCGCAAAAAGCAGTCTGGAAATGACTTGCCCACACGATAAATCAGTTCATGCTTAATGTCACAGGAAAACAACAATAGCCTCCAAATTAATATAAACCATGATCAGCATAATGCCATGAATAAACAGAAATAGCATAAAAATGTAATCTAAAAGCAATATGATACGAAAAGGGTTCATCCACAAATATATGTAATCTTCCCCCGCTAACAGCCTAGAATGAACACCACAAAGTCAGCCCACAACAATTGGGCCATAGCTAGCATCCAAATGCTTGGGGAAATAAGCACATCTTTGCCTGGTGCCAAGAAGATGACTGTGTCGGGGCCAGAGGAGCTTCCTTGGAGACAGTGTTTCATAAACATGGGGCTGCCACAGAAAAGGATTACTTCTGAACTGACAACCCCCTGCCCTGAGCATCTCTTGGAGGAGGCATACAGAGAAAGGCCTCTGAAGCTGATCTCAGGGGATGGGTAGGTTCATAAGAGAAAGGAGTTCCTTGAGGTCGTAAGGTCCCAAGGCATGTAGGGTTTCATAGGTTAAAACCAACACTTTGAATCATAGAATCTAAGAATAGTAAAGTTGGAAGGGGCCTATAAGGCCATCGAGTCCAGCCCCTTGCTCAATGCAAGAATCCATCTTAAAGCATCCCTGACAGATGGCTGTCCAGCTGCCTCTTGAAGGCCTCTAGTGTGGGAGAGCCCACCACCTCCCTAGGTCATTGGTTCCATTGTCGTACTGCTATAACAGTCAGAAAGTTTTCCTGATGTCCAGCCGGAATCTGTCTTCCTGCAACGTGAGCCCATTATTCTGCATCCTGGACTCTGGGATGACCGAAAAGAGATCCTGGCCCTCCTCTGTGTGACAACCTTTCAAGTATTTGAAGAGAATACTTGAATACTTGAATTTTAGTTGGTTCAGGTTGTAGCCGCACTGAACATGGCGTTCTAAGTGATTTTTTTCCTTCATTGAGTAGCTGTGAGCTGGACCAATCACATGCTGCCTTTGTATGCATCTGACCAATGAGGGAACTTGAGCAGAGATGAGGTGAACTTTTTGCTGCTCTGGTGCCCTCATTGGCCTTATACCCCTGCCAAGCAGCATCTGATTGGTTTGCCGCTACTCAAAGTTAATGAAGAAAAATACCCCATTCATTCAAAATGGGGTTCTGCAGGGCTGCAGTCTTGACCAGGTGATTGTCACTGCATTTCCCTTTTAGCAGCGGGTGAGGAGGAGGAGGAGGAACTGACGCTTGTCAGGGGTTCATTGTGTGTGTGGTGGTGGGGTGGACCACCGAGCTTGGATCTGTGCCCTGTAGTTGGACCCTGGTGGTGCCACTGCTGTGGTTGTGTGTTTACATGTGTATGTGATGATTTTGCACAAGATTGCTGAAAGCTGCTATCAGTTATAGGGAGCCGAAGCAAGGCTTTCTACACAATCTCCCCCCCCCCACACACACACACATTTTTATTTCCACATTGACACTTAGTATTCCATGGCTCCTGGAAGCTGAGCATTCTGGGCTCTTCCTTTTGACAGGGGTTGTTGTACCTTTTTGTATTTTTTTTTTAAAAAGTTCATACTTTTCCGTACCTTGAATTCATCCAAGCATGCTGATATTTACCTCTTGTTTCTCAGCCACCCCTTTTTGGCTCCAAGCCTGTCAGCACTCCTTGGTTGAACTCACCATTAGAAAGCACTAAAATTGATTGGATTATTTAGTCATGATGTCTCCTGTCAGAAAAGCAATTAGCAGAGAAAAACAGGAAGGCAAAAGAGAATGAGCGCTTACCAGGCCCACATGCGCGTAAGACTATCTGGGGGGGGGGGGGGAAGAGATCACTCCAGTCTTTGGTGAAGAAAAGGTAAAATGGTTTTCCTCACAAATAATCTTGCATGTAAATGCAGGTACGGCATTGAATTTCAAAAAGTGTTTGTTCAGTCTATTTTGTGTTTCATTACATATGCAGGCGCGAGAGAGCAAATCCATGTGCTCCCAGCAATGGTGGAAGTCGGAGAGTAGAGAAAGGAAGGAGAGCAGGGAAAAGGGAAAACAAAACAAAACAGGAAACTACATTGTAGGCTATAGAGATTCTGAGGCTAGCTGTGGCCGAAGTTCCCATGGATGAGCAAACTGCAAAACTGCTCCCTTCCACTAACTTGCAGATGTGGTTGCAGTATTTCCAACAAAAGTTAGCATATATGAAAGGAGAAATGCTGGAAGAGGATATGGAATGTTTGTTAATACTTGCTAGAATGAGTACTGGGGCAATCAGAAGAGTGGTGGAAGGCTGTGACTTTGGGGATGCTCTCGTTTTCTCTAGGTACCAAATGTTATGCTTGGGAAATGCAGCGTTCTGCCATGAAAGCATTGCCACCGGCAAAGGTGTGAACACCATGTGTGACCAAAGTACCATGATTCCAGAGTGGAAGATAGGGATGTATGAATTGTGTAAGATCCATTCCATCTGCATTTCGCAGATCGTCAGGAGCGTTCTGTTGTCTGCCCACCTCATGAATTGTTTATTTATTAAAATTTTAATTTCTGGATTTGAACGTGTGCAAATTTGCACAAAAAGTGTACTTGCAGGTGCAAAACTGTGCAAATTTATTCCAAATGCGTATATTTCCCCAAATGCGCACTTAGATGCTTTAGTCTATGTATTTGTCTATGATGAAATTTGTGCAAAATTCCCGAAGGTTAGCAAAAAATGGTCAAAAGTCTGCAGAATCCACCCTACTTGAGGGGGACAGGACCAGTGCACTGCAGAATCCGCTGGTTGGATTCATAAATATCTAAATTTATTTGGTTCTGTTGAGGATATCTCCGAAATCCCAAATGGGTGATAATTATGTAGAAAGTGCCGCAGCTCAGGGTGATGTGTGTCTCTTGCTTGTGATGTGCAAGTGGCTGCCTTTGCAGGCCAGGATGATGCACGGACAGTGAATAGTCTTGTTGCACTTTAAAGACATTGATTACGTATGCGCAAAAATGGAAAAGTACAACGTTACCGACAATGGAGGAATGGATTTTGAAGATACTGTTGATGGCAAAACTTATGTCAATAATTAGAGAAAAGTCAACAGATAGATTTAGAACTGAATGGAAACCCCTTATAGACTTTGTAAAGGAGCAAGAAAAAAATGAACTGTTTATCTGTGGATTCAACAAATAGGAAGTAAGGGTTAAGGTAAAAGAGTGGGGGGAATCTGTTTTGGTTTAGACTAGTTGCAAGAAACATATTCTGGCTGCATTCGGACAACACATTAGTCAATGACTCAGTTCGGACGACATATTAAGCAATGGAGGGGTAAATAACGTACTGACTGTACGTTAGGCAGGAGGAGTTTCACAGGCGACATGCTGCAGCCAGCGCTGCTTGGCACCGGCAAATGCCCTGGCTGCAACAAACTTGTGGCAGCCATTTTAGTTGCAGCCTCTCCTCCCTGTGTCCTCCAGCTGTATCCCAGCAGGCACCGTGAGTGCTGCTGGCTGCATAGAGCGGCCGGGGTTTTTTGGCTGCTCTAGGCAGCAGAACTCTGTTCCGAAACGGAATAGTCCACAGAGAGAGGGAGGGCTGAATTCGGACGACATTTTAAACAATGGGGCTTCGGGCTAAACAACGTGCAAGCCCGTTGTTTCGCTCTGTTCTTTAAAGTGCCTGATTAACATATTGTCAGTTGTGTGTGCATTGTGTGTTGCTCTCCAGACGACACAATAAACAACACAACTGACGATTGTTCCCCCCTCCTTCGTTGCTTAATATGTCGTCCGAACTGAGCCAGTGGTGGGTTGAGTAGCCAACTCACAGTTGGTTATTTTGTGGGTACTCCCCACACAACATATTCCTACACAACTGTGGGTGGTTGGGGCTGGCGTTGAATGGACTAATAGTCAACCCAGTATTTGACTGACATAGCCCCTGCCCCTGTCCCCACCCTCCCTCCTCTCTCAGTCCTCCCAGTTCTATCCCAGCAGCCTCTGCAAGTTGCACCAGTTGTAGCAGAGTAGCAGCCGCCGCTTTGGTTGCTCTTGCCGCCTGCCTCTATGGGCTTGTGTTTTAACCCACTCACCACATGCCATTAACCCACTCACCCCGCCACACAACACTTTAAATAAGTGGCTTCGAGCAAAAAAACTTGCAAGCCAGTTGTTTCTCTCCGTTGCTTATTTGGGCAGAATAGCATACCGTCAGTAGTTTGTGAGGGGCGTGTTACCCTCCATACAACACAATAAGCAACACAACTGACGATTGTTTCCACCCCCCTCAGTTGCTTAATGTGTTGTCCGAATGCAGCCATTTTCATGTCTTTGCTGGGGAGAAAATCGGGAATCCACTGTAACTTTGTATACTGTCCTTTTTTAGTGTGTTGTTTTGTTGGTTTTTGTACTGTGTGTTTTTTAGTTTATCGATGTGTGGAAAATAAAAATTTTGAAACGCTGAAGACAATGGCTGAATTCGGACAACACGATAGTCAATGGTGGGGTAATAATCAACTTTACAGTTGTTCATCTAGGGAGTACTCCCCACACAACATGGTAATAAATAATCAACTGTGGTGTGGATTAGGATCAGCGCTGAGTTGACTATGGCAGCATTCGGACGACACGATAGGCAATTGTTTCCCCTCCCCCAGTTGCTTATTGTGTCCTCCGAATTCAGCCATTGATTACAGCTGTTGTGGTGTGTACCAGTGGTGCGGTGGAGACAGGGCTTGTAGGGTTGTAGCACAAGCATTTATTTAATTAGGGATGCCGGTGTCATCTGCCTCTGAATTCCCTGTTTCCTCTGAGCTTAGCTCAATCCTCACTGAAGCTGTCGAGGAACTAAGTTGAGGGAGGGCCTGTAGCTCAATGGTCGATCAACGGCTTTGCATGCAGAAGATCCCAAGATCGATCCTCGACACCTCCAGGTAGGGCAGGAAAAACTCTTGCCTGAAATACTGCAGAGCCACTGCTAGGGATGTTTGAGAAATCCATTGGGGGGTGGGGTGGGCGGAGTTTGCAGGTTTTTCTAGGCTCAGCCCCCGGATTTCTGTTTGGTTCCCTCTGTGGCACCTGACTCGATTCGCGGTGAGTCAGGCCAGTTGGCATGTTCTCTGGGAATTTTGCACATTTTTCTCATAAGCTTTTGCAATTTGTGCAAATTACAGCCGAATTTGCGCAAATGGATTTTCCAGCGATGGACATCCCTAGGCACTGCCAGTCAGTGTTGATAGTACTGGGCTAGATTGCTCAGGGGTCTGAGTCAGTATTTGGCAGCTTCCTATGTTCCTATGAATTTTCTCAGCAACACTATATTGTTATGAGCTATCCCTGCTGTAATGCAAGGTATTTTGGGGTGGTTTGGTCTGGAATGGGCAATTAAGACCCAATAGCTTCATGAGAGGGTTCCATCCTTAAAGGCAGCTTAAGAATAATTTTAAATAAATAAGGAAAATGTAACAAATATAAAAGACCTGCTCTTGTTAGGGATAAACTAGTAGAATTCTTTTGTTGACACGGATCAGTACAGCTGCCTGCATTGTTGGCCATGCCTTGGCGGCGTGTCTACGGAAATTGCCACGCTGGGTGTCTGCACTTCAAACTTTACCACTTCACCAACTGGTCCACGCTCCACTTCTTCATGTATTTGACACAGTGGACGCTAGTCTGCAGAAGCGCTTTTGAAGGTGTTACGCGATGTCGCCTGTTGCAGCAGCCAAACCGACAAACACAGCAGCAACTTCTTGGAAAGGCGGTGCGTGATTGTAAAATGCAAAAGTGGCTGAGAGTGTGCCAGTTGCATCCTGGGCAACGGCTTCCTGTGTTTAACCCACTGCTTCTCCGGAAAACATGTTTCCTTCCTGGCGCGTAGCCAGTTCTCTGGGCTGAGTCGGTGCCAGATCCCAATCAGAAAACGGACTGCTCCGAGGTGGTCTGTTTGATTTGAGGGAAGAATGTTTGTTAAGATAACAGGAGCGCTGCAGTAAAACTGCTGAAAGTCCTCTAAATACCAGCTGGTTGGCCAGAGAGCTCCTGTTTAGAGGAGAACATGCCCTGCATCTCGGCTTCTTTGCTCACCATTGCAACTGACAACTGCTAAATCCCTGTTCATCTTCCCCTTTTAGCATCAATGAGAAACCTCCTGGCAGAGGCAATGTTGCTTGTGGCTGGGAACAGAAGAATGAGGCAATTAATTCTGTGCTCTAGAAGGAACTTTGGGCTTCTCCCCCCTCCCCTTTGTTTGTATTTTAAATGAAAGCCCCCGTCCCATTTGGCCACCCCCTTTGTGAAGCTGGAAGGATTTCCAAACGCCGTGAATGGGGAGAAAACGTAGTGCAAATCACACGGAGTGTGCATTCCTTAGGGCCTGGGGTACACAGGCTTAGACATTGCGAGCCATATCCACCAACCCCTTGGGGTTTCCCAGAAGGCCACACACCCCTCTCTGGCTCCACCCCTTCTCCAATCACTGATTGGTGGTTTCACAACTTTTGTGCAGGCCACCACTCCTTGTAAAAGGTGGCAATGCCTGTCCTAGAGCTTAGTTACTGGCAGTGAACACTTTAAGCTATAGTAGGCTGGTATTTTTTTTTTTACCCCTACTCCCTTTTGTCTTCTACCCCACCCCCTGCTGGAATTCAGCTCCCAGGTTCTCCTCCCAAATGAAATTCGGCCCTCTGCACCCCTGCATCAGGCACTCCTAAAAGTAGCTCTTTTGATCTCGGCCGTTATTTTGCAAAACTCCCGTATACTGATGCAAAATGGTAACAGCATCAGAGTGGCTCTTATACCAGTAAAGCTCAGTTCCCCAAAGTCAAAGATCAGAGCTTTCTAAAGGTGGTGTGAGTTCTGTTGGTCTCCCCCTCCCCCCCCCACACACATTTTTTGTTTTTTTTTTGCAAGGGCTGTTCTTGAGCTAGCTATGGTTTTAGTACTAATCATGTGTGATTGAGGGTGCTTCCAGGGCCCCTGTCTTCATGTGGCACCTGACATCCCTGTGGGAGCATCCTGCACCGCACGAAGCAACCTGCCTGGTGCCAGGAAGAGTGGAAGCTCTTTTCTGTACTGGCCAAGTCCTTCCACTCTCCCAGGCCCCTGGAGATAACTGTGGGGAGTCTCTCATTCCTCCAATTGAGGGTTCTCTCCAAGGGAATTTCCTCATAGGGCAGGGCTTGGAGGCCAAGCCCCACCCTCTGGAGTGATGGGATTATTTAGTAATGATACCTCCTGTTAGAAATGTAATGGGGGGGGGAAGGCGAGAGAGAATGAGTGTTTACTACTCCCACATGCACACATCTTAGAACAATGAAAGGAGACCACACCCTTCTTCAGTGAAGAAAGGAGAGCTGTTTAGTCACAAATATTCTTACATATGCAATGCAGGTACAGTGTAAAGTTTCAGAATAGTTTGTTCAGCCTCTTTTGTGTTCCATTACACAGGCAGGAGCATGTGTTCCCAGCAACGTTGGAAGTCGGGGGAGGGGGCAGGGGGAAGGAAGGGGAGGAGCAAAAGGAAGAAATCACAGGAAACAACATTAACCCTATTATGATGACTCGCTAAGTTGTGGTGGTTAAGTGTTTAGAGCTAAACATTATGGCTTAGTGTGTCATTTGAACCATGACTTACTGTGCCTTGTGAACCATTCCTAACCATGGTGGCTACACAACCACAGTTTAAACATGCTCACTATCCATTTGCTGCAAAAGGGTTAGCGGCCTAACAATGGCTTAGTGTGTTGTCTGAACAGGCCCCAAGTAAGCTATAGAGTTCCTAAAGTTACCGTAGTCAAAGTTCCCATGAATGAACTAACTGCAACACTGCCCCCTTCCAGTAACTGGAAGACGAGATTGCAGTATTCCTAGCATGGAGGAACTACAGGGAGTTCCATGGGGCAGATTGGGGATCCCGCAGGCCAGAGACTCTGTCTTTTGCACCCCTGGGTTATGTTGTGCTCAACGGTGCTGAAATTTTGATGAGTATAGTGGCAACTTGTGCCCTGCCCTAGTGCTGGTCCTGCCACGAAACAGACAAGGCTTTCTCACCTACCTCCACCCTTAACATCACATCCCCCCTTTTTAAATAAGATTCACCGGGGATTTTTCCAATGAGTCCGTAGCAGGTGAGAGGAGGGGGGGAAAGGAGATGGCAAAGGAAATGGAGGTGGAAGGCTTTAAGGAGATGTTGGGTTGTGAGCAATCCAGTCGAGGCTAGTAGCCCCAGTGTCAGTGGAGTGGTGAATCTGCTCCAGGTTTCAGTCACCGGCCAGAACTCTGAAGGAGCCATCCCGGGAGCTCCACACCTTACCATACCTGGAGATGCGGGGCATTGATCCTGGGACCTTCCGGTTGTGTGCAGCTGCTGAGACCCTCCAACTATTACGGGAACCTTGAGTCTCCACCCTCCTCACATGGAAGACAGTCCTGCATGCCAAATACCTGATGGATGCTTCGGTCTCCCTGCCGGAGTCTCCGTAGCCCATCTGTACTTGATCAGAACGTACAGCTGTGGTTCTCTCCATTTATATGCAGCCAGCATGTCAGTGGGTGGCATGGATCATTTTAAAATACATACGTCGGTTCTTGGGAGCCACCTCAGAAAGTCGGTTGGTGGGTTTTCTCATTTTTCTCCTCTTACAGCTCTCTCTCCCGCCTTGTGGAGGTCTGTCGGAGACTTTGATGCTGGCTTGCGGTTTTGTCTTGCAGGCTTTCAGCTTCCCAGTGGAACTGAACTCGTCTCTGGGCCTCCCCGCATGTTCTGTTCTTGGCTTCATGGTTTCCACCCTGCCCTCGCGCCCCCACTCCCACAGTCTCGGGTTGGGTTGTGGCCTTGGGGCGGTGGGGACAGAGGGCCAAGCACCTGTGTTTTGTGGCAGCCCTTGAGCAGATGTAGGCTTGTGGCAAGACACGATGTTGAACATCTTGCAACCATCTTAGGGTGGCCAGAAGACCTCTGAGCAGGAAAAGGCCTGTCTTGCCAGGAATGGAATGGAGGGACTCAATGTCCCTGGGCCATTTGCCGTGGGTTCCATTGCTGTAGACCTTCCTCAGTTTGGCAGTACTTGTCTAGCTTGGAGCAGGGTATGACCTCAGGGGCTGACGTCCAACACCCACCATCTCCACCGCCGCCATCAAATGACCACCCAGAGAGTGGCAAATTATGGGGTGGGTGCCATGGCAAACCAGTTCAGCATCAGCTCCTAGGCCAGCATAAGTCCCACCGAGCCCAATGCCACTTCACACAGTATTTTTCCTTCTTCATTTTATGTACATTTGTATAATTGGGGGTGGCCAGCCAGGCATGTACATGACACGTACAGATACTCATTTTATTTATTTATTTATACTTTTAAAATATATCCTCCTTTTCTACAACCGAATACCGCTTCTTCCCACGTAAGTGCGTTCAACACCAGGCCAGCAGGAGCAAACTCCATTTCATTGCTGTAGACAGCAACACAATGATCTGGTTCGCACGTGATGAAACTCAGAGTTCGGGTTGAGTATGAGTTGTTGTTGACTGGTGGATTGTCACCATGTGCAAACCCTGCACTATGATTTAACTATGTCCTGTAACCATGAACCACCTAGGAAGAGACTCCATTGTTTGTTGTAGGTTTGTGAACTTTGGGTTGTTTATGGTTAACCCACAGTTAAACCATAGTGTAAGTTTTCCACATAACAACAACCCATACTCTGGGTTGTTGTTATGTGCCAACCAGGCCAGTGTTCGTTACTTGCAGCCGTTGGCCATTGCAAATAGCCTGTAGTTATGATAGTGCTATCATTTGAGCAAATTAAAAATGTGTAATTGCTCTGTTTCTTTCGGGCATCTGGTTTTATGAATGGGCGAGTTCCTGTGGCAGCCATTTTGTGAGAGCACACACATAGGGAGGGGGTGTTACTTGAACTCCCTCATGTGTTGAAGGAATCTGTGATTGGGGCACGGGGCCAGCTATGTAGCCCTGTATCCCCCTGCCAGCCATGCATTTGGCAGCTGCATGAAGGGGTCCTATATGCATGCCAACAAACATGTGTAAACCTCCATGTGAAACAGGTCCCCTTCTAATGTGGCGGGGCTGTGTAGTGTGATCTCCATCCATTTTCTTTCAGAGTTCAAGCGAAGTCTCCAAAATGCTGAAATTGTTTCAATGGTAGATCCTTTTTCTTGGCAACTGTGATTCTTTAACTGGGGCCAAGAGTCTCCGAAACTGGATTCTTAGCTTTCCTTCAAAAGTACAATTTCCACAATTCCTTGTGGGGAGCAAGGATGGTTAAAAACTAAGACAAAACCAATATAGGTTTGTAGTGAAGATACATATGGGATGTATTTGTGTGTCTCTGGGTATGTTTGGTTTGTAGTGAAGATAGGCATGGGGTGTTGGGTTGGTTTGTGTTTGATTAATGTTTTGTGTCAATTTGTTTTTGTTTTCTAAGGTTCCTCTCTCTCTCTCTCTCTCTCTCTCTCTCTCTCTCTTAATGTTTTACGTCTTTTGTGTTTTGGATTGAGAACCAGTACCACCATGTGTACGTTAGAAGCCTAATAATAATAAATAAAACGCAAGTGAGTGTTGAACCTAGGTAAAATGGCCGGCACAATTAAGGACTGATGGTAGTGTTTTTGGCTATGGTAGCCATGGGTCTTACCTTACAGAGGACAGTCTTTTATTTGAGGGACTGTCCAGTCCAAGTTTAACCTAGATAACTCTAAGAAGGTTGAGCAGCTGGGACCTTGAGGTTCCCATCAACAGGTAACAGCTAGACAGCAGGCCCTAACCCTAACTCAGGTCGTCTGGTCAGGCCCTTCCATACTGTGGTGGGATGGGCTGTATTTCGTGATTGTCATTATTTCTAAATTTGCATCTATACATATAAATGAGTGTATACAAATATCATGCAAATCAGTGCCTTCTTTTGTTGTCCCTTGTGACTGTGTTTGGTGATATGCATTGCCAAAAAAGAAGAAGAAGAGGAAATGTAAGTGGCCACCCTGTTTTTGACTCTTCCAGGTGCAGAATCTGAACAACATTGTTTCCTTCCCTCTGGACAGCCTGCTGAAAGGGCAGCTTAAAGATGGCCGGGTGGTAGGTGTTCTTTAAGCTGTTTGGTATAGTGTATATTATTTTTGCCGTGGGGAGCAGAGGCGGAGATGGGGTGGAGTGCCTGGGGTTTATGGTTGGATGGATCAGTGTGCCACTTCCGTTGCACCAACGTCTTGACAGGTGGCCTTTGAACCTTGTTCCCAAGTGCTCCTTCTTCCATCCCTTCCAGTGCTGGAATCAGTTAGCCCTATGATGGAGGGGGAGTTCAAACGGAGCAAGACCCACATGATCTCTTGGCTTGCTCTCTTGCTCCTACAATCAAGGATGGATGTCGCTGGGAAATTCGGTTCTTTTTTTTTACTTGATGGAGTTCCATGAATTGCATTTACAAGCTGAGCGGCGTGCTTTTCCTAAACTCCAGGAAGGGTTTTTTCCCCCACATTTTTATCAGGTTCTGCAATTTGCGTGAATTTCTGTGTAATTTGCACAAATGATGGCCAAGATCCCAAGATGATGACAAATAGGTAGACTGAGAGCCTATCTATACTACTACTTTAAAAAGGTTTATAATAGTTTTAAACTGGTTAATAGCCGTTATTAACCGGTTTAAAACTGTTATAAACCGTTTTAAAGCAGTAGTGTAGATAGTCTCTGAGCCCACCCAGACTTTCACCCCCTGGTTTCATGCGGATGATGGAGGAATCTGAGGAAAGGGAGAATCAAGAAGAGTTAGAGGCTCTGTTTTAGAAAGGCCGTAGGAAGCTGACTTGTACTTGTCCATCTAGCCCACACTGACAGGCAGCAGCTCCCCAGGGTTTCAGACAAGAATCCTGCTTAGCTGTGGATTCTTTTCTCACCCACTACCCTGTTCTGAGATTTCCCCAGGCTGTGCCTGTATAATTGGATGGCCATGTGTCCTGTTTGGAGGCATTCTCTATTTGAAGGTCTGTCCAGTCCAAATCTGATTTAAAGAGGTGGAACCATCAGAAGTCAGAACAGGAGAGGCTTTCAAGTTGCCCATCAGGAGTTAGCATCTGGGCAGTTAACTGAGCAGGCACACAGGTGCTCTGGTAAGTAACTTCTCCACTCAGGTGAGATGTATTGCATTTCTGTTTAAATTATAGTAAGGGTTTTTCCATTTGCATCTGCATGTGTAAATGAGCATGCGTAAATTTTATGAAAACCTGTGTCCACTTTGGTCCTCTTTTTTTGTTGATGCAGTTCCTCTTTTTTGGCGATGCGTGAGTGGCCACCCTACTAGCTCTCAAGCCTATTTTCTTGCCTATGAGGACCAGAAACCTGTTGCTTTAAATCTTCCTTTTAAATGAAATCTCACATGATCAGCATGCGAATTCTACTCTTGTAAGGTACACCTGCCCTGCCCACTCCACAGAATTGTGGTCCTGTGTAGCGTGGGCCATGAATGTGGGTGCACACTAGGGCTGTGCCCAGCCCCCCTCTCCCGATTCACCTTGGAGGCTGATTCGGAGCTTCCAAATTGGCCCCAATTCACTCCAGAGCTCCTCAGAACCACCCGACCCCACTTCGGATTCAGTTCCGAATCCGAAGCAGATTGGCTGTTTCGGTTTCCCGCGGGCGAGGCCGACCTGGAATCCATAGGACTCCCCTTCTCTCCTGCTCACCCCCAAACCCGGCAAGCTGCTACCCCCAACATGGAACGTACCTGAAGCCTCTGCTTGTGCTGGTGAGTCACCTATCCTCCAGGAGAGCACTCAGGCCTGCCATAGATCTATGACAATAGATCTATGGCAGTCAGAGTGGTTCTCCTGGAGGACAGTCAGCTTACCAGTGCGAACAGAGACTTTCAGTTAAATCCCATGGGCAAGCAGGCAGGGGGTCAGTGCCTAGCCATTGGGTTGAATTGGCCTGAATTCCTTTAGCTGCTTTGGACCATGGCAGCCCAATCTGATCCCAAATTCGATTCGGAACGAGGTGGGCTGAATCGGCCCACTTTGACTTGGATTCGGGGTTCATGGCCAAGGAGGTGCACGCTAGAAAACTGAGTAGGAGTCTTGCTGTTTTTGTCCTTCCCTTCTCGCCCCAGATGTCTGGTCCAAAGGAAACTGGCTAGACTGGAATATCAGCTTTATGATGCAGGATGAACGTGCTCAACTTTCTGTTCTGTTTAGGGGACTTCTATAGTGTCAGTTTTCTACTGGGGAGGATCTATTTCCCCACCCCCACCCACCAGGCTCTGCCAACCACTGGCACTGAACTGCTAATTGCATTTCGCCACTGTGGCACTAATGCCACTGTTCTATGGGGCTGCCAACCTTCGGGATCGAGTTGCTACAAGTGGTGATAAGTGTTCCATGTGCATGTCAGGGATGGGGGATTGGCAAGTGACCTTTCAAAGGGTGCAATCTTTGCTCTGCTCATTGTCAAGCAGGCTTGCAAGTTGAAGCTCGTTCCATCCGAATCTAGTTTTCCCTTCCTTTGTGTGTGTGCACAATTATATAGATAGAC
This sequence comes from Anniella stebbinsi, assembly GCA_029215795.1. Classification (NCBI taxonomy): domain Eukaryota; kingdom Metazoa; phylum Chordata; class Lepidosauria; order Squamata; family Anniellidae; genus Anniella; species Anniella stebbinsi. Next base: position 81,883,602 of record JARDYH010000007.1, read on the forward strand.
AATAAATAGATGATGGACGATTGATAGATTGATGTTTGATATATGATAGGTTATAAAGCCTTACAGGGCTTGGGACCACAATACCCGACAGAACGCCTCTCCCGACATGAACCTACCCGTACACCACGCTCAACATCTAAGGCCCTCCTCCGGGTGCCTACTCCGAAGGAAGCTCGGAGGATGGCAAAAAGGGAGAGGGCCTTTTCAGTGGTGGCCCCTCAATTATGGAACGATCTCCCCGATGAGGCTCGCCTGGCGCCAATGTTGTTATCTTTTTGGCACCCGGTTAAGGCTTTTCTCTTCTCCCAGGCATTTAACAGCTTATGTTGAGTTTTTAACTGACCCCTGGATAGTTGATATGTAGTTTGTTTTTATGTTTTTTATGTTTTTAAATTTTGTATATTGGTTTCAAATGTTCAATGTTTTTAATCTTTGTAAACTGCCCAGAGAGCTTCGGCTATGGGGCAGTATATAGATGATGATGATGATGATGATGATGATAATAATAATAATAATAATAATAATTGCAATGATAAATAAATTATATATATATATATATATATATATATACACACACACACACACACACAGATCGAATTTATTTAATGTGGTATTGCACTGTATTAAAATGGTTCCCCCTTACTCTATGTTGCTGAAACAGAAATCTGTTTAGATTTTCCATTATTTGTCCTGCTAGTTGTGGGGAGATACGAAGGCTGAAGCCCCTGCTTACCCAGGGCTGGTTCTTGCAGCTGTCCCAGCTGACACCTATCCGGCTTCTGTGCTCCCCGCTTCGCGCCTCGCCCTGGGATCCTGTTGAACAGCCTTTTCCTTTTGATACCTGGGTGCAAGGCAGAGTGACATCACTGCCTTGGAAATCTGAGCTGTGATGCAACCCTGATGATACGGTGCTAGCAGGGCTGTTTGGACACATGCCAAACTGGAGGCTGAAAGCAATGCAAACTCTTTGACAAGTTCCTGGTCCTCTCTGTGTCTTACAGATCCCTTCCGCTTTTCCCTAACAGAGCCTTCCCCAACAGGGTGCCCTCCAGCTGTTTCAGACTGCAACTCCTCGAATTCCTGAACATTGGCTATGCTGCCTGGGGCTCATGGGAGTTGCAGTCCAAAACATCTGGAGGGCACATCCGTTTGAGGGAGATGCCCCAGTGTATCTTCTTCCCCACTGGATGTGTTTGCCTTTGATCCATACCTGCAGCCTTTCAGTCATGGTCGCTGTGCATTGCTACCTTTCCTTAATATCCTAGTATACTAAGGGTATAATCCTATGAGTTGAGTTCCCAACCTCGGAGGCCACCGGTGTGGTTCTACCTGCACTGACAGTGAGGGGGAGGGGAGTCTGATCTCCTATTCCCAAGGGTAGCCCAAGACATTTTGCTGCCTGAGGCAAAAAAACCAAGATGAAGCCCTCTCCCATTGCACGTACAAAAGCCGACTGGACTGTTTCTTCAACGCTAACAATGGAGACCATCCTCCACCACACCTGAAGGCAGCACGCTAGCTGCCAACACCTTGCTCCCCCCCTCCAATTATCTGCTGCCTGAGGCTACCGGCTCACTCTGACTAAAGGTAGGGCTGACCCTTACCTATTCCTGTCTCTGAAGTCGGAGTGCTGCCTCCAACCTCGGATGGGAGAATCCAAACTATCCTATGTCCCCTCAGACACTGTCTAGGAGCCATAGGATTGTTCCCTGAGATACTTTGGTGTTTTCTGTTGCTTTGGAAGCAAGGAGGATGCCTCTCTTTTCCTTTCCCTGCCTCTCATTTCATTAGGGCTGGCTTTCGGCTGCTAGTGCTGTGCAAATCCCAGAGGAACAGCCGTGGAAGGCAGTTGAAGATTGTGTGTATGTGTGTGTGTGTGTGTGTGTGTGCGCGCACAGTGGGGTTAAAAACCGTGCATTTCATGTTTTGTTGATCCCACTGCCTTCAGTGGCTGTGTCATGTTTTTCAACATCACGAGACGTCAGGGTTGATCTTAGGTCTTTCTGCCCCCAAAGCATGTGCCTTGCTACTGAGCTAAGATCCCTCTGCTTGCCTCTCCCTCTGGGCCCAAAGAGAGGTCAAAATGTGTGGAGGTTACTGCTACTGCTCCTTACTCCTCTCACTGTCCAGTGGTTCAGAGGGGGAATAGGCAACACCAGCACAGACAGAGAAGTCATTTGCACATCGCCAAAAAAAGAGGATGCAGAGCTGCATAAATTTTGCATGTGCTGATTTATCTGTATAGATGCAAATGTGGAAATAATTATTATAATTGAAATGGAGATGCAATACAACTCACCATGGCAGGGAAAACTGTAGCCAGGTGACCTGTCTGCTGCCCACGTGCTAGCTGTGGATGGGCAACTTCAAGGCCCCTACTTTATACTTCTACCATGATGTATTTATTAGGGGTGTACACGGACCCCCCGGATCGGATCGGGACCCGGATCGGGACCTCCAATTTTGTCCCGGACCGGTTCGGACAAAATCGGAGGCCCCCCGGACCGGATCGAGTCCGATCCCGACCCAAAAATCGTACATTTTTGGATCGGCCGCCATTTTTTTCCCCATAGACTTGCATTGCAATGCAAGTCTATGAGGAAAAAATGGCGGCGGGTGGGTAAGGGGGGGCCTAACTCCCTCCGCCCCCCCGGGGCCGTCCGCTGTGGACGGCCCCGGCAGGTAAACCCCCTCCCCCACGCTCCCTACCCCCCCTGGGGCCGCCCGCTTCCATCCGCTGGCGCCCGCGGGCGCCAGCGGATAGAAGCGGACGGCTCCGGGGGGGGGGTAAGCCCCCTTCCCCGCCACTGCTTACCTTCTCGGCCCGTCCGCTCCCGTCCGGCGCCGGCGGCTACTACCAGCGGGCTCCGCGGCCTACTCTCGAGTAGCGCGCCGGGTGATGACATCACCCGGCGCGCCACCCTGGAGCAGGCCGCGGAGCCTGCTGGGAGTAGTAGGCGCCGGCGCCGGACGGGAGCCGCCGGGCCGGGCAGGTAAGGGCCCCCCTCCCCCCTCCGCGCACCCCCTCCTCCCCTCCACGCACCCCCTCCTTACCTTCCCGGCCCGGCGGCTCCCGGCCGGCGCCGGCGCCTACTACTTCCAGCAGGCTCCGCGGCCTGCTCTAGAGTAGCGCGCCGGGTGATGACATCACCCGGCGCGCCACCCTAGAGCAGGCCGCGGAGCCTGCTGGGAGTAGTAGGCGCCGGCGCCGGACGGGAGCCGCCGGGCCGGGCAGGTAAGGGCCCCCCTCCCCCCTCCGCGCGCCCCCTCCTCCCCTCCACGCACCCCCTCCTTACCTTCCCGGCCCGGCGGCTCCCGGCCGGCGCCGGCGCCTACTACTTCCAGCCGGCTCCGCGGCCTGCTCTAGAGTAGCGCGCCGGGTGATGACATCACCCGGCGCGCCACCCTAGAGCAGGCCGCGGAGCCTGCTGGGAGTAGTAGGCGCCGGCGCCGGACGGGAGCCGCCGGGCCGGGCAGGTAAGGGCCCCCCTCCCCCCTCCCCCCTCCGCGCGCCCCCTCCTCCCCTCCACGCACCCCCTCCTTACCTTCCCGGCCCGGCGGCTCCCGGCCGGCGCCGGCGCCTACTACTACCAGCAGGCTCCGCGGCCTGCTCTAGAGTAGCGCGCCGGGTGATGACATCACCCGGCGCGCCACCCTAGAGCAGGCCGCGGAGCCTGCTAGTAGTAGTAGGCGCCGGCGCCGGACAGGAGCCACCGGGCCGAGAAGGTAAGCGCCCCCCTCCTCCCCCCCCCGCTGTCCACTTTCATCGGCGGGCGCCCGCTGGCGCCCGCCAATGGAAGCGGCGGTGGGCGCCAGTGGGCGCCCGCCGATCCGCCGATCCACCGAACCGGTTCGGAGCTTTTTCGGACCGGTTCGGATTGGATCGGCCGATCCAGCTGCGGGATCGGAAATCGGATAATTTATCCGATTTCCCACTGGACCGGACTCGGATCGTGGATCGGGTCCGATCCAGTGCACATCCCTAGTATTTATTATATCATTATGTATTTATTATATTATACCATTATGTATTAAGTATCATAATTAATAACTTTTCAACCATAACTGGACTGGAAAACCCCTCAATTAGAGGATATCTTCAAGTAGAGCATGGTTGGGCAAAGGGCAGATCTCCAGATGTATGGGGTTGGGCTGAAGGCTGATCTCCAGATGTTTTGGATTTCAACTCCTGACATGTCCAATGATCAGGAATGCTGGAACATCTGCAGATCTACTTTCTGCTCATCCCTAGAGGAATGTCCACTGACAGCCTTTCAATTAGAGGCCTGTCTTTTGTAAAGTAGGACACATGGCCACCCCTAAGCACAGAGGAGGAGAAGGAGGAGAAGGCAGCCCAAGATTGTCCAGAGACTGGCCCTCTGTGTCGCATAGCCAAGCGGTCTTATGTTCCAGAAATGATTAAGGTGCGGAGAAATGAGGATTCAGATTTCCAGCCTCCAGCATTCTGTCCCAAAGAGTGCTCCCGTCGAGATGAGTTGAACAGTTAAGGGCTTTTCTTTTATCTAATCGAGATACTCTGTGTTCATGGCCTTGGCAGGAGAAAATATTCTGATGGCTTGGTAGGGGGACTGCTGCCCCCTTTTCCCAGCAATACTGGCCCCTTGTTTTTCCTTCAGTGATTCCCCTGTTAATTCACTTTCGTTTTCTTCCACCCACCCCACCCCCGCCCCTTCCTTTCCCTTTTGCTCGGCAGGATTCCAAGAAGCAGATTGAAAAGGCTTGGAAGGATTACGAGACCAAAGTGTGAGTAACCCCGTCTGCCTCTGGCCGGAGCCAGCCAGTTCTTCCCTTTTCTCCCCTACGAAGGTGGGGTGTTTTTGTGTGCGGAGCCAGCAGCCTAGGAGGTGGCAGAGCTTGGGTCAATTGACCAGTGATATTGCCATTTCTAAATGGACCGCTGTGCCATCCAGTAGGGTTCTGGCCACAGTTGTAGTGCACCTGTAGGGATGGCCGCTTATGCAGGGTCAGGAAAGAGGAAAGAGGGAGGACAGTGATTTGCATCAAATTTGCATATGTGTGTATATATATATTCAAATTTTGAAATAGTTATTATAATTTAATTAGAAATATATTACATCTCACGATAGCGTGAAACACTGTGACCGGGTGACCTGTGTGCCTACCTGTTCAGTCTGCTGACCAGGTTTTAAATATGGATGGGCAACAGTCCTTATGGTTCAATGTCTTCAAACTGGATTTGGACTGAACAGATTGAATAGAGGATGGTCCTCTGGCAGTCCCTCAGATAAAGGACTGCTTGCTATAAAAGAGGACAAATTGCCACCCTAACACATGGCGTACAAGCAGAAAGTCCAGGGTTCAATGCCCAGCATCTCCAGGCATGTCTGGGAGAAAAAACGCCTGCCTGAAAGCCCTGGAGTATCAGCCAGTGCAGGCTAGCCTCCCCCAGAGCTCGTTGCCCTCCAGAAGTGTTGGACTACAACCTCCATCATTGCTAGCCACATTGGCTGAGGATAATGGGGATTGTAGTGCAACACTCCTGGAGGACTCCAGGTCAGGCAAGGTTGGTATAGACATTCCTGATGGATGTGGTATAACAGTCTTCCCCAACCTGGTGCCTTCCAGATGTGTTGGACTAGAACTCCCAGCATGCCCCATAGCTGGGAGTTGTAGTCCAGCGCATATGGGAATCACACCAGGCCCAATGCCAGTTAGGGAGAGAGCCAAAGGCTCTCACCAGAGGCTGTGGAATAGCCCTAGATTCTCTTCTTTTGCTCTGTTCTGTAGCCTCCAGTTTGATCCTGGTTTGTTTTAATTATAACTGTAGTTAGAACAAACCATGGGTCCCCAGTTTTGTACGTAACACGGAACTGTGGCTTTTTCTAGAGTGAAAGGGGAAGTTCTCTTTCTCCGCCTCTTGCCCGGGGAGGACAAAGGACCCTGAGGTTTGCACAGGCTCATTCATGGTTCATGATCTGTGGTTTAGGCCAGCGGCAAGGAAACACATTCAAAGGCAAAAGGGAGTGTGCCGAAAGGCAAAAAAGGTGGGGTCAAAACCACCAAAAAATACCGGTAGTTTTCTTTTAGCTTAAAGCTCTTACTGCCAGTAAGCCTTAGGAGAGGCATTTCAACTTCTTAAAATTTGGGGAAGAATGTACAAATTCCAGGAAACCACCAAACGACAGGCAGTTGGGTGAAAGTGGTTGGGGGCTAAGAGAAGGGAGAGTTGCCTTCTGGGGAACTCCAGAGGGCCGGATCTCGCCCCCAGGTGCGCCAGATTTGGCCCACAGGCCTGAGGGTTCCCCACCTCTGTTTTAGATCATTGTCTCCCAGGCCTAAGTGTTCTAGAAAGGGGGCTCTGGTGGTCTTGTCGGAAAAGTTGGTGGTACGGTGCCAATGAGCCTAAGTCTGTTTGCCCTGCTGTCTTTGGCATTCTCCATTTGCCCAGCACAAAGCTGGAAAAGGAAAAGGAGCGATCCAAGTTATCTGGAGTCATCCAGGCTGACCCATCGGCAGCAGAAATCGCGGAGGAACTGCAGAAGGAGCGCCGCATTTTCCAGCTTCAGATGTGTGAGGTAGGAACTCCTGGACGATTTCAACCCTCTTCCCGTCTGGGGCTGACAGTCAGCTTTTAGTTGGTCCCTGTTTGGGCATCTTTGGGAAGGATCCCATAGCGCACTAGCAAAACCCAATGCTGGCACTGTGTCAATAATGCGCGTTAGCACGACAGAGGCAGGATCTACAGTACTGCTTTGTTATGGTTTATAACGCTGTTGACAACTGTTGGGGGCCATGACACATTTCCTATATCGTTTTCAAACCATTTTCAAAGTGTTATATCCTGTCTGGTTTCTTGGGAACCACATCGCACTTGAAGCTGCACTAGCAGTGGTTTATACTAGAGCAACGTCAGTAGTACTAGCGCCATGCATAGGCATGTGCAGGGGTTGTGCTGGATGTGCCCAGGCACACCCTAATGTCTTGCTGTGCATGCCCTCAGCTGGGCAGATGGTTCATAGATGCTCCCTGCTCGGCCCAGGCTCCTTCCTCCTGCGGTACAAAGGGACAGGGACAAGCAGTGGCGCTGGGAGTCACACCACATTCAGATTGCTTCATAATGTCGTGCATGCCCTAATGAAATGTACTGTGCGCGCCTATGGAGCCCCGCTCCTGTTGGATCCATCCCTTTGTCTGCATGCTTATAGTCAATTGGCCCTCAAGATCTCAGTATGCCCTTTGACTCCATTTTAAGCACATTTGCTAAAAACTCTGTGGGACATCAGCCTAGTCCTCACAGACGGCAGACAAACGCTTTGGGAGTTTGAGGGTGCTCTTGCATCCATCATAGTCACTAGAGGCACAGGTGGCCTTGGTGGCTCAGAGCACCTCTTTTCAGCTTAGGCTGATACACCACCCACCATCCTACCTGGACAGAAATGGCCTCATGACAGTTGCTTTTGAAAGCGGTCCAGAAACTTCATAATCCAGAAGTGGGCATGATGTGGCCCTCCAGATGCTTTGGCCTATGACTTCCATGATCCCTCACCATTGACTATGCTGGCTCCGGCTGATGGGAGTTGTAGTCCAAAACATCTGTCAGGCCATGAGTTGCCCTGCTGCTGTCTCTCTCAAATTCAGCATTTTACCAAAATTAGCCAATGTGAGAATTGGAATATATGATAATTTAATCTCTGTTCCCACCCCTTCCATAGTCCAAAACAAGGCAGCTAGATTGTTAAGTGAGAGTGGCCAAAATCATCGTATTATACCATCTGTATTGGCTGCCAGCCCATTTCCAGGCCCAATTGAAAGTACTGGTTTTAACCTTTAAAACCCTAAAAACCCTAAATGGTTTGGGGCCAGGTTATCTGAAGGTGTGCTCTTCCCGTATCTACCCAGACACGAAGATCTTCATCAAAGACTCTCTTCCGGGTGCTCCTGCCAGAGGAGGTGAGGCAGGTGGCTACAAGAAGGAGGGCCTTTTTGTGGTATGAAACCCTGGAGAGCCTCACCTGGTGCCTAACTTATTATATTTTTTTGCCACCCGGTGAAGACTATTTTCTCCCAAGAACTCTTTTTAGTGCTTTTAGATCTTTGCTGCAGTTTCACTCCGGTTGTATGTGCTGCATTGTTTTTACCCATTGCTGCTGGTTTTAGGTTGGTTTTACATGGTGTTTTTTTTTAATCATAGTTCGTTGTTTGTATTTTTTTTTCATTTACCTGTGCACCGCCCAGAGGACTTCGGTTATTGAGCTATTTGGATGTGCCATAAATAAATATTTGCAATGGGGAAAAAGCTTTTTTCTCTCATTATGAACTAGAGGCATGTGAAGTGGAGATTTCAATTGGCACTCTGGCGGGGGCAAAAGATCAAATCCCCATTCCCTCTATGGCAAGAGTCCTGATCTAGCTCTGGCATGGCCATTTACACATCACCAAAAAAAGAGTCCACAAGAATCCACAAATGTATAGAAGATTTGCAAATGGTAAAGGATATGTATAGCCCACATCTTTTTTTGGAGCGGGGGTCCATGAGCTGTGATTTGCACAAATTTACGTAAAGGACCACTAACGTCTGCAATTTTGCGCAAATTACGCAATTTACAGCCTAGAGTTTATGCAAATCTTGATTTCCATAAATGTCCCCAGGTGGCCTCGGTGGCTCCACCCCCAAAATAGATTGCTCTGACATCCTTAAGTATACATGGTTGAGAAGGCTATTCTTTCCTATTGTCACCTCGTTTCTGTCCATCTGCCCTTTTCTGGGCTGTTCATCTAGGCCAGCTGTCTTCCTATTTGGCTATAGCCTCCATCATCTCCAGCCAGCCGTGGACATTGGCTTAGCATCCAGGCTTAGAATCTGTTTTAGACGGCAGGCCCCCAATTTTCCCTGGTTGCATTTCTCATTTTCCAACTAGAAAGGGTGATTGGAAGAGGGCAAACCTTCCGAAAAGGCCAGGAGAGAGGGGGGTCTTGGGAGGGGACAGGGCAGAAGGGAAGAAATGAGTAAAGGCTAATGATAATTTGGCCTCCCATGTAGGAAGGAATCCAAGCAGCAGTGGAAATGTTTTTGAGTTACTAGCCCCCCCCCCCCCCCAGTGTGTTCTTCCAACCTGTCATACGGAGCCAGATTATCCCAAAGGTGTATTAGCACCTTTTTTTTGGATAGCAGAATCCACATGTTTATGCAAACTGCATACCTCTTCTCATTCTAGCAGCCTGTCTGAAGCATTGCTTGACTCTTTCCCTCCCTCCTTCCCTCCCTCTTTCTCCAAAGAACATTTTTCCATTGCATTCCGTGAGATTCTCTCTGGTTGTGCATACAGGGACTTGTTTGCACGTCCCTTAAAAGCCGGCCACCCGAGCCCCGCTACTGCCAAAGCATGACTTTGGCTTGGCAAAGGAAGCCCGCCTTGGTGTGTTGCAATATGCTGGGGAGCTTTGCATAGCAATCCAGGTGCGAGGCAGGGCTGTACATCTCCTGGTTGCTTGCGAAGCCCGCACCCCTGGATGCGTCGAGACTTGCTTGCGCCTGCTGTCGACAGCGGTCGCGTGAGACTTGCATTTGTTAAGATAAATTGTGCCGATATCGTGAAAATTAGTTTTTGCAGCAGGAGTGGGGGACCTGGGCTTCCAATTCCCATCAGCCACAGCCAACATGGCCAGTCATCAAGGATGATGGGAGTTATTCTCTCTCTCTGTCTCACTCCCCCCAAACATAGCATGGAGGTGAAATCGGGTGGGCAACTGGTGTTCCTCCAGATGTTTTGGCCTACAACTCCCATTCACCCTAGGTTAGCCAGTATAGCCAATGGTGGGCATTGTGGGAGTTGTGGGCCAAAACATCTGGAGGGCCACAAGTTGCCCACCCCCTGGATTAAATCGGTGACATGCCTGGGAAAGTGTGACTTGGTTCTGCTTTCGCATGAACAGCCACCAGGAAATTGTCTTATAAGCAGAAGTCTGTGAAGTTTGGCTGGCCATGGTAGTCAAGTCAAAATCTGTGATCCTCAAGACCTTTTCTCTCCCCTTCAGTGCAACCCTGTGTGTATTTACATAGTCCAGTTGTGTTTAGCAGGGTAACACCTAGGTAAGTGTGCATTGGATCGTAGCCTTAGTTAGGCTGACCATATGAAAAGGAGGACAGGGGTCATGTAACGAACAGTTGCAAAGAAAAGGGAATTTCAGCCGGCGTAATTTGTATGCAATTCATACCTGGTGAAATTCCCTCTTCATTACAACAGTTAAAGCTGCAGGGGCCCTGCCCTCTTTTGTATCTGGTCACTCTAATATAGTGCATGCAACTTTAATTATTGTGATGAAGAGGGGATTTCACCAGGTACTAATTGCATACAAATGACGCTGGCTGAAATTCCCTTTTCTCTACAACCGTTAAAGTTACATGAGCCCTGTCCTCCTTTTCATATGGTCAGCCTACCTTAGTCCCTGACTTCCACAATAGGGAGGGCAGGCATAACCCCCCGCTCTTTTCTATAGCTCTCAATGTTTGGAACTAGGGGGTGCGGGAGCAGGGGTTCCTTTTGGGGGTGGGGTGGCCAAAGCATTCTTGTGTGCTTGGCTTGCCTGTTGCTCACAACAGCTGGCCCCAATCTGGGGAACAGGGGAAGTCTGGGGCTCATTATGATGGCAGGTCTCATCCCTCTCCTCCCAAAACACCCAACCGCAACCCTCTTCTCTATCTTGGCTTTGGGGAGGAGGTTGGGTTCTTCCCCATCATTGCTCTAAATCAGAAATGGACAGGAAGTAGATCCCCAGATGTTTTGGATTTCAACCCCCAACATTTCTTGCAATTGGCCATGCTAGCAGAGGCTTCTGGGAGTTGCAGTCCAAATCATCTGGAGTTCTACCTTCTGCCCACCCCTTACTCTAAACCTCTTTTAGCCTGAGGGGAGGGACCATAGCTCAGTGTGATAGAGAAAATATTTTGCATTCAGAAGGTCCCAGGTTTGATCCCCAGCTTCTCCAGGTAGGGTTAGGAAGGAATCCTGCCTGAAATCCTGGAGAGGTGCTGCCAGTCAGTATTGACAATACTGGGCTAGATGGAACCATGGCTTGACTCAGGATAAGGGCAGCTTTCTATGTTCCTATGAATTCCGTTTCAGGGAAGTTCTCAGGGCTGCATTCTAGTGGTGGGCGGGGCTAAGGGCAAAAGGGGCAGGTCCAAACTACCAGCCCATTTTAGCTTCAAGCTCTTGCTGCCAGTAAGTTAGCCTTAGGAGAGGCATTTCAAGCTTTTAGAATGGGGGGAAATGCACAAAAGTGGGAAGTCACTAAATGATCAATGGTTGGGGGGAAGGGAATTGGATGTAGCCTTCTGGAGAACACCTGAGGGTCATATTGGGGCCTAGGCAGGCCAGACATGGCCCACAGGCCTGACTTCTGCAACCCTGCTGCAAAGCAAATGAATACAGTGCACAAGGCTCAGGTTGTCCGCACCTGGCATATCTCCATGCTACTTGACCCCGTGGTACAGATGCTTGCCTTGGTCCCAGGGCTGTCATGCCTGGGAGCTGCCATTTTATATTCCCCGCAATTCCTCTGATGTACCATTGGTCCAGGGAATTGTGGGAAATTTGAAATGTCAGCTTCTCAGACTTAGCAGCCACCAACAGGGTAGCCTACTGCTGGGGAAGGAGCCTCTGACACAGGAGGGGGCCATCAGGAGAGGGTGAAGAATAGGGATGTCCATTGCTGGGAAATCTAGTTCTTTTTTGACTTGACAGAGTTTCACGACGTGTACAACTTGATTTGTGTTTGCGAGCCGAGGTGCGGGATTTTCCCTGAACTCATGGAACTTTTTTTGTGCATTTGCAGATAATGCAATTTGGGCCAATTTCTGAACAATTTGGGCAAAGTCGGCCATAGTTTGCGCAATCTGCATAACATGCAAAAACGAAAAATTGCAAAACCCTCTGCAAATTGGCCCAACTCCCTGCAGACAGAGTCAGGTGTCACAGCAGGGACTGGAATGAAGTCCTGGGGGCCGAACATGGGAAAACCCATCCAACTTCACTCCCAAAACAGATTTCTCCGGCATCCCTAGTCAGGAGGGGCACTTTTCTGAGGTCCCCTCCTCAAATATGGAGTTGTCCCTGTCTTCAGCCGTGTGTCCTTTGTGCGGGTGGGAAGCTTGGATATAAGAAGAGTGTGTTAACATGAAAATAGGGACATGCATGCATAAAATCTTGGAAGGGTCTGCAGTAGTCTTGAGTCACTGTTTATATGGGACCCCAGATGGTATGTTTCTTCCACAGTTATTAAGGGGCTCGGATGAAAGCATCAACAGCAGCTCTCCCGGCAATTGTCTGTGCATGTCAGTGAACCAGGTCCATGTGCGTTTTGGCTCCCGAGAGGTGTTCAGCCATTTTATGTATGTGATCTTCTGCTTGCACGAGGAACTGAAAAAGGAGACTGACTGTTGGCTCCTTGTGAACTGTGACGGGGCTGGGTTTGACAGCAGGGTTAAAGAGCTCTGCGGGGCTGGGCGGCTGGCGGCTTTCCTTCCTTTGTGTGGTTTTTCTCGGTTCTGTGGAATGGTTGGGGCTGGGCCAGTGAGTGAGTCACCCCTTTGAATGGCTTCACTGTTAAAATAAATAACAGCACATGGAAGCACTCAGGATCAGCTCGCAGCTCCGTGCTGGAGGAGCAGTAATGGGGGGAAAGACATGAGGCATGGATGCTACGTCGGGTGAGCTGGGCAGCGATTTGAGTTTGAGTCCAATGTTGTGTCCTGACTCGGGCCGGTGACCTCCAGATGTGTTGGAGCATGGCTCCCATTATCCCCAGCCAGCATAGCCAGGGCTGGGGCAGATGGGAGCTGTAGTCCAACTCATCCAGAGGGCATCAGGTTGGGGAAGGTTGCCCTAAAAAGTCACGTTCCATAACACCATGTATGCCACATCCTAAGCCTCTTGGGAGGAAGGAAGAAAAGGTCCTGACTGTAACGCATCGGCCCTATAATCTCCAAGCTCAAACAAGTTCATTGGTGTAATGAATTAACTTCAGCTTTAAGGGCATCAGAACATAAAAAGAGCCCTGCTGGATCAGACCATGAGTCCATCTGGTCCAGCATTCTGTTCACAGAGTAGCCAACACGCTATTTACCAGGAAACCCACAACAGGACACGGGTGCAACAGCACCCTCCCACCCATGTTCCCCGGCAACTGGTGTACATAGGCTACTGCCTCTGATACTGGAGATAACACAGCATCATCAGGACTAGTAGCCATTTAGAGCCTTCTCCTCCATGATTTTTTGTCCAATCCCCTTTTGAAGCCATCCAAATTGCTAGCCATCACTGCATCTTGATCTTTTACAGATTCACTGACAAGAGCTGATCTTAGATGGAGGGATCCTGAGAGGACTGCCCACTGTGCAGTCCACACCGATATAACAGCCCATAATAACCTTTGGTTGAATAGGAAGCCAATTTATACCAGGACTCACTATTTGTCCATCTAATCCAGTATGCTGACCTTCCTGATCCCTGGTGCCCTCCAGATATTTTGGATTGCAAGTCCCATCAGCCCCAGCCAGCATAGCCCATAGTGAAGGATGATGGGAGGGCACCATGTTAGGGAAGGCTGGTCTACATTTACTGACAGCAACTCTCCTGGGTTTCAGACAGGGTCCCCCCATCCATTCAATCTCGAGATACCAGGAGCTGAACCTTTTCTATACCGAGAGTGTGCGTTACCGCTGAGTAACAGTCATTCCCTGTCTCCCTGGCTTGGGTTTTATGATAAGATAAATTTCAAAGGCATCTTCTTTATGGTTTTTCAATATGTAAACTAATTTTAATTGGTGATCCTGCCTAATTAATTACTTGCAAGCCAGAGGGTTGATAATAACACTTTAATCAGATGGCTGTTAGTTACCAACCAGTGAAACTTGCAACAAAATGCTACGAAGTATTTTCACCTGTTAATAGGAGTACTGCTGCTCTAGGCTTTCAGCAAGCCAGCCAGCAATGCCCTCCTCCAGCAGACCATTCCATCCCTCCCCCAACCCCAGTATTCTGCGTTCTTTTCCAACTTGTCAGTCAATGTTCAATGGGTACATCATTGGGTTGTGCTTTGTCCCCTTAGGAGCATTTAAAAACAACACCCCCCCCCCCAAGTTTTTTATGTACTCTGCAAATTTTGATCCAGGCATGCTCCTCTGGTCTGGCTGCAACCTTGTTGCCACTCATTGCATGAGTTTCCTAATAAAGGGACTCACATTTCCAACAGCCCAATATTCTGCTATTGGCAACCAGCTTATTCTTAAAACAGACTGGAATTTCTGGGCAGGGACTGGATCCATACAAGCATTTAGCTACTTTTTTAAAATCACGTTTTAATCCCTTCTTTCCTCCTGGGCACAAGGTGGCACACATCTCTCTCTCCTTTTTCAAAATCCTCATAATAACCTGGGGAGTTGCTTAGGCTGAGAGGCACTGAGTGGGTTCAGATGTAACGGGAAGCCATCATTTCTCACTGTGAGAATGAATTGCAGAATTTTCAGTTTGTGTGCTTCCCTTTCTTTCTCTTTTGCACACTGCAGGAGGAGATCAGAAACATCCGCTTTTGATTTTTAACTAACCACAGTTCCCTTTAGATGTCCAGACTTAGGGAACAGTGGTTGTTTATACTACGATTAGTGAGAACAAGCCAAGATCTGAGGTTGCAGTTATATCCCATCTTATTCTTGCTAACCAGAGTTTAAAAACAAACCACAGTTTCCTGAGTTTGGACATCCAGAGGGAACTATGGTTAGTTTAAAATAAAAAGTGGGTGATTTTGATCTCATGGACAGGAACTATGAGGACTGGGGAGGGGAGAGCAGAAGATCCCAAGCTCATCGCGGCTTCTTCTCACAATGGGAACATGCTTTTCCATTACAACTGAGCACAGGCAGTGACTGGCCCAAGGTCATCCGCTAAACTTTGTGGCTGAGTGGAGATTCGAACCCAGGTCTCTGTGGTCCACATCCCACATCCTAACTACCATGCTACTGCTCTTTCTTACCACCAGCGGGAAGCACATGCTCTAGCAGGTTTTAGGTTTAAGGCAGTGGAGGCTGGTGGCTCTAATTTTGGTGGGGCGGTAATTCCATTTTGGGTTTTAGTTAGAATCCCCGGCATCTCCAGGTAGGGCAGGAAAAACCCCTCCTTGAAATTCTGGGGAACCACTGCCAGTTAGTGCTGACAATACTGGGCTAGATTGACCAGGGTCTGACGCAGTATAAGGCAGCTTTAAAACTACAGTATAAAATAAAAATAAATAAAGTAAAAACCAAAATAAAACCTAGCAGCAATGCAAAGATTTAAAATGCAGCAACAGATGGAAAACAGCATGAACTCAAAGACTAAAAGGCTTGGGGAAAATCAGACGGACTTCACCTGCTACCGAAAAGAGTGCTAGATGAGCCTCTGTGGGAAGCTCATTCCACAAGTGGAGTACCATAGCAGAAAAGGCGCTCCTCTTAGTAGCCACTCGCTTCCTTTGGCAGGGATTCCCGGCGATGGAGCGCTGAAGTGGATCTTAGGGTCCTGGCAGGTGTATATGGGAGAAGGTAATACTACATAGACTCTACGTTGGTTGGCAGGGGCTGGAGATGCCAGGGATTGGATCTGGGGCCTTCAGCAAGCGAATCTTATGCTCTGCCACTGAACTATGACCCTTATTCAGGTGTAATGGTAGATGGTTGTTCATCTGAAAGCAGAAGCCAGGGAGGGAATCAGACATGGGCTGAAGGCATGGGAGGCAGCCACCTTTCTAAAGCTAAGAAGGCCTGGGTCTGGTCAGTGCTTGTAGCCACCTTGAATTCCACCATGGAAGAAAGGAGGCATATAAATGTAATAAATAAATAAAACATAGGGGAGGACAGAAGCCCAAAGTTCACTCCTGTAATGCCAAGCCATAGTTTTGCAACACAGGTAAACTGGGCTGTTCATTACCAGCTTTTGCATCCCCACTTTGAAATGCCTAAGAATATGGGAGAGTTTTGTAGCTGGAAGTACCGCAGGTCCATCATACTTTCATCCGAGATTCAAGTCGCCATCCTCTAGTTAAAATGCTCTAGCAAAATGCAGACGTAGGCTGTTTGGCGGTGCTCATTCTGGTAAGGCTGATGGCCCAACTTGTCTCCCATCACATGGGTCTTTCTTCTCTTGTCCAAGGTGTTCTCTAGCTCTGCCTGGCACTGAGCACTCTGAATCCTCCATTCTCTGGCCTCTTGACACATTTCTCCAGCTGCAGTATTGGCAAGGAAGGCAAAACACTTAAATACTGTTGCCCTCTTCTGATTATAAAGCTGTGCTGTGTGACTAATCTGGGACAGGGAGTAAATGTAGGGTACTGCAAACAAAACACAATGCCTCCCCCCCCCCCTGGAGCATATAGTATACTATTTGCCAGATTTCTCTTAGCTGCCCAATTGCTGCATGTTTGGCGTTTGGCCACACGCTCCATTGGTTGCTCTTACACTGTATCCCTCGGAAACCTCATCCTGTTTTAGAATTCCGAAGAGGATCCGACAGGCAAGAGGTGGACTGAATTTTAGCAGTATTAGGGCACAATCCTATGCATGTTTAAGCAGAAGGAAAAGCCTACTGCTCACAGGATGTCCCAATCAGCCGTGTAAAAATTGATGTAACAATTTACTACTTTATTTGTTTATTTTGATGAAGAAAGGGGTCTTCTGTTAAACAAAATTAAGAAATCTTCCCTTTTCTTCTCTCTTTCTCTCAGAATTAAGTTTGCAACTTTCTCTGTGAGCTTTCTACTAACAGGATCAATTATTCTTGAAATCTAGGAATCCCCACATGTCCTCCTCCTGGGCTCTTCAGAGGCAACTGGTTGGCCCCTGTGGGAAACAGGATGCTGGACGGGATACTTTGATCTGACCTGGCAGGGCTCTTATATTCTTATTTTGGGAAAAGGAAGATGCCAAAGCTTCTAATTTCTCATTAGCAAAAGGGAGAGGGGGAGGGAAGAGCCTAAGGGTGCAATTCGCCCTTAGGCTCACTGCCCCTTGTCTAACAAGCCATAGTCTGCCGTAACAGCCTCTAAATGGAGTCTGTTCCCTTTCACACCTCCTTTTCCTTTCCTGATCATTTCAGTTCTGTCCAAAGTATTTTGAACTCTCCGAGAAGATACATGCCGCCTTTAGAACCAGGCATGGCAACACAACTTATGTAAAATGGCAGCATAGGTACAGGGCCTCATCAGTTGTGGCACCAAGGTTGTGGAAGGCTCCCCCACAGAGGTCTGCCTGCCTCAGGCTCTGCTAGTAAAAACATGTCTGTTCATTGGGGAAGAGCCACATTTCAGCGGCAGAGCATGTATCTTGCATTCAGAAGCTCCCAGATTTAGTCCCTGGCATCTTCAGGTAGGGCTGGGAATCACCCCTGCGTAAGACCCTGAAGAGCTGTTGCCAATCAGTATAGACCAGAGGTGCAGAACTTCCGGCCTGTGGGCCTAATCCAGCCCAGCAGCCTTTCCAGTCTGACCTACAGAGCCATGGGTTCCTCTGGGGGCAGGGTTTGACCTCAAAGCTGTTATTTGCCTCTGGAAACACTTGTTCCCATATTTTTGCTGACTTCCTGCCCCGTCTTACCAACTTCCATCTTACGCAACACTAGTTAAGTGCTACCAGCTGCCCACATCACTTCCTGCGATGGGTTTCCATTATAAGCTGCAATAGGTGTTAAGTAATCGCTTTTGCATCTCAACTTGCACATGAATACTGTCGTGTACAAAGAATTCACACAAGGACCTTTTATCTAGAGTTGGATCCAGAAACTCTTGGGCTTCTGATCCGGCCATGGGTCCAATTGGTGGTGGGTCCACAGATACTGAGCTAGACAGGCCGATGTAAACAGAGGTGCTATGTTGAGTAAAGCATGAGGAAGATAATTACACAGTAGCCAGTTTACTGACAACTCAGACTCTGTTCTGGCCATTTGAAAGAACTTGTATGGGATCATAACTTGGCATTTTTGTCTCTTCCCCACCCCCCACCCCCCCACCCCCCAATCTAGTACCTTCTGAAAGCCAACGAAAGCCAAACAAAGCAAGGCCCCGACTTCCTGCAGAGCCTTATCAAGTTCTATCATGCCCAACACAAGTAAGTGCACCGTGAAGCCCAGGTTGGCATTTTCTATCAGTTGCCCGCATGGCTTCTTGGGATGGGTTTCTAAATGACACCTGGTTCCTTACGTCTGCTGTCGCTCCTTCAAATGTGGCAAGATTTGGCTGTATACAGCGGTACAAACTAACGTCACGATATTCCCTTCTCTTTTTCTCCTTGCTTCTAAACACTTCTTTGCTGATTTTTTTCAAACGCTTTCAGTTTCTTCCAAGATGGCTGGAAGGCATCTCAGAACCTGTACCCATTCATCGAGAAGCTAGCCACGTCTTTACATGCAGTAAGTTATTAATGGGCCTTTCTCATAATACGCTTCCAAGTGACTATTAACTGCACCGTCAACTTTTAACTAAACCAGTGATTTACTAGGCAAGGATCAGGGTGCAAGACTCTCACGGAGTATATATACCTTATGCAGTGCTTTAACCCATCCTGCCTTACACCATGCTTAACGCGTCTTGCCTTAAGCCGTGCTTAATCTGCCCTGCTTTATGGCCCGTTTAATCCGCCCTGTCTTAACCGTGCTTAACCCGTCCTGCCTTACACCAATACCCCTCTCATTCCTCTCCACCCTCTTTTTCTGAATTCCTGTCCTTTATTTTCCATTGTTGCCTCCCTGAACACTTAATCTCTCCTCCTTCCTTCAAATCCTGCATCAAAACCTCACTTTTTCACACCCTTTCCCTTATCTCCTTAATTTTCATTGCCAGTTGTAACCAAGCTTTTAACTGCTTTGGCCCAGATTGTTTCCTCCCTCCCTGTGTTGTTTCCCCTGGAAATAGCTGAAATTAGCCTGCAAATGGGGAAGTGGGGAAAAAAGGGGGCATTTCATTTCAGCCTATGGATGTATACTGATAGTTCTGTATAAATAAATGTAAATTTTCTCTTCTGCTTCCATGCTGCCTCGTGGAAGTGTTTTGTGTTACCCCGAAGCTTGCATGTTATATCCTACAACAATATAAGTTGGTTCAATGTAAGAGAGGGGTGCTGAATCTCTTACAGCCCAAGGGCCAAATTCCATTTCAGAGAAGCTCTTGAGGGCCACTACTCAGTGGTGGGTGGAGCCAAAGGCAAAAGGGGCAAGGCCCAAAAATACCAACTGTACCTGCCTATTTTAACTTAAAGCTATCTCTTATTTTGCCGGTTTATTTTGGCATTGTCTCTGGACCTGCCATTAGTGGCTTCCTCTCTTTCTAGCTTCATCAGGCCAAGGAACAAGAGGTGAAGCAGCTCACTCGGATCCGCGATTCCCTCCGAGGCATCCTGCAGCTGGAGAACAAAGGGGTGAGGTTTCCGCAAACGCTTGCAGGAAGGGCGCCAGAGGCTGGCATGGGGAGGCAGGGCAACATCCCATGTAGGGTAGTTTTCAAATTGGGGCTGTCATTCCATTGAAGAGCATCGCAGCTGATGGATTGCATAAGTTTTGATGAACGAATTCTGCATACAGTTTTGTATTAAATTGCGCATCGTGTTTTGGTCACACTGCATTGATTTTAAATACGTTTTAAGTTTAATTGAATTTGTTAAAGGCTGTATATCTAGCATTTCGTTGTAAGATGACCACAGTTTACATTTCTGCCGCCCCGCCCCCTTGCTCCCTGTGTACATTTGTGTGTGTGTGTGTGTGTATGAAAGATAGAAAGATTTAACAACAGAATATATATATATATATATATATATATATATATATATATATTTGCAGTAAATGTTTCAGCTTCTGTCCTCATCAGTAGCTGTACTGTTTTAACTCTTGTCAATCTTTCTATCTTTTACCTTAAAGCCTGCATTCTTAGTGGACTAATGACCTTTTTGTTGCTTTACTATGGTGCTGCTTTCATAAGAACATCATAAGAGCCCTGCTGGATCAGACCAAGGGTCCATCTAGTCCAGCACTCTGTTCACACAGCGGCCAACCAGCTGTTGAACAGGAACCCACAAGCAGGTGCAACAGCACCCTATCACCCATGTTCCCCAGCAACTGGTGTATATAGGCTACTTCCCCCCCCCTCTCTCTCTCTATATCTGCGAGCTGAGGATAACCATAGGCATGCTGTTTTTCTGCAACAGACTTACATAGCTCCCTGATTGGAATAAATGTGTATGTGAATATAATGATAGATCATGTCCTGTCCTGGTCTGGTCTTCAGAAGGAGCCCATGAAGCGAGGAAGGCTCCACACGAGCAACTTTCTCCAGTGAAGTCTGAGAGCAAAATGAAAACGTTTATGCTTCCAGGGCCGGATCAGCCCCTTCCCCAAGTTCCACGCCTCCCAAGAGGATTGGAAGGCCTCAGAGGGGCAGGCCTTTGGCTCGGAACCCAGCTGTTCTCCCCGGTCCCTCCAGACACAGGCTTCTGGTGCGGAGAGGACTGGTCTCTCCATGGCTCCGTGGTTATGGACTGTTGGAGTCCTGACTCAAGAGACGCTGATCCAGCGGGCTTGGGCTTGTGGCTCAGGTCCGTTCATGATGCTGGGCCTCCAGTGACGCTGGACTGATAGATCCAATCGATTCCAACTACTTTTATCAATTAGTTGGCCGAATCCTGCAGACCTAATTTTAATAGTTCACTTCGGCAGCCAACTCTCTTAAGAGGTCCACCTCTTGGATCAGGTGCCTCCCGAAAGCCTTTTGAGTAGTGGCCCCGTGTGATATTGATTGTGTGATATTTAAAGGGTTGAACCGCCCAGATTGCTTTGGTGGTTGGGGGCTATTGAAATGTCATGAATATATAAAGATGATGGGATCTCTTTTGCGTGCAGGAAAACCTCAACAGGAAGAACTCCGGCAGTGGCTACAGTATCCATCAGCACCAAGGCAACAAGCAATATGGGACCGAGAAGTCAGGCTTTTTGCACAAGAAAAGCGATGGGTAAGCAGGGCTAGTGGTTGCTCGTCTTCCTGCGATGTCACTGGAGTGCAGTGGCCAAAACAAAGGAAAATTCCTCTCTGGAACGGCTCTTGCATCTTAAAGGGAAAGGCTGGTTTGTGCAAATCATTGTGGAGACACTTTAGATCAGCTGCTCCACCATGGTGCTACTGCGTAAGCTCCATGGCAGAGGGTCAAACTTCATGTTAAACTCATAGCTAGCAGCTATAACTTTAGTCTTTCTTTATTTTTTTCCACAGTGGGGGGATGTTTGTTTTTTTTATCAGGATTTCCTGCTGCTATGTGAGGAAGTGAGGTTTAATCCTTACCTCCCCCAGCTATGATTTTACCGGCAATCCCGACACCAACACCAATACACATGGGGAGGGGGCGTTATCAGTATAATCATAGCTGTACATTTTTGAAAAAAATAAAGACTTAGCTGCTAAGTTAAAGGAATGTGTAATTTGCCCCTGATTAATTACATAGTGTGTTGCTGAGGTTTATCTTTCTCTAGAATAGGTCCCATGGCCCTGACTTGGATTGGGATGACTGAGAGGCAAGGATTCAAATGTCCCCCACTGTTAATTTCCTGAAATCCTCCTTTCCCCACTTGTAGGGCTTAAAAATGGGGGAAAGCTTCCATTGATGCCAATGGACACTCCCCCCTTTTTTACCCCCCCCCCCCCCGCATGCAAGAGGGTGGAATTTGGGGAGTAAATGTTTGGATGGGCAACAGTGTGGCTGTGTTCCTTTTACACATATTGATATACCCATTTGGGCATCGTGCCTGAATAGGGCTTTCATCTAGCTCACTTTCACTTCCTGCATCCGATGAAAATAGGGTCTAACGACATTTTGCCGGCTGAATTTCCCACTCCAATAAAGCTGCCCGGCTTTTATGGAGCCAAAGTGCTTTGCCCCATTTCTAACATGCTAAGTGGTGTTAACTGAGTGAGATGCCGTCCCAAAGGATAGCACAGACCAGATCTATATACTGATAGGTGGGATGGAGCTTTTGCAATTTGCGGCTTCCAGGATGGAGTCCAGATGTGATAACAGAGTGCATTTGTACTGCCTCTCTCTTACCGTCCCAGGATCCGGAAAGTGTGGCAGAAGAGGAAGTGTGGCGTGAAGTACGGATGCCTCACCATCTCGCACAGTACAGTAAGTGGGGGCGGGGTGAATTTAGCCGCCAAAGCGGAGCTGGTTTACCTGATAGCTGCAGTTTCAAGTCCATTCACACTGAGATGCTGTTAAGGGTGCTGGAATGGATCCCTTTGCATGTTCAGGGAATGTGTGAAGGGGAGCAGGAAAGTGCCCTTTGCATGCTGACGTGCCCACTAGCAATGCAACTTCCTCAGCAATGCCCAGGCTGTGACTGGCAGGTTCATGGCTAGAGGGCATGTTGGTGTGTTGGAAGCATGGTCAACAGATGGTTTCCCACTACCCCATCACTCATTGAATGTGTGAGGGGATGTTCTTTGAACCACCCTATTGGCTTTTTCGGGGGGTGGGGGCTGGAGGCCTTCATTTCCCCAATGAATGGTTCACCTATTTGCTAACCACTGCTGCCTTTATACCACTCTAGGAGTAGGTAGGGGCTATTGGACCCAAACAGCAAACATTTTCCGTCTCAATTACCTTCCCCCACATGACGGGAAATTGTTTTACCTCTCTCAACTTGCTGCGACAGTCTCTTGCCGCTCCCTTCATGATGGTTTCTCACGGCCAGCCTTATCATTGGGCAGAGTGAGGCAACCGCCTCAGGCGGCAGATGCTGAAGGGCAGCAGTGCCAAACTCCAGGCCATTCCTCTAGAGGCCTCTAACTACTCCCCTTTGTCAGAGGCCAGAGCTGAGTGTGTGTCTCACAGCCTGTCCTGCATCCCCTAAACTAGCCTGCTGCCCTCAAGTGTGATGGAGAACCGTCTCCCGTTGCCAGCACTGAATTAAGATTCAGCTGCCAACCTGGTCGGAATGGAATGGAGGAGGCGCCATCTTGACCTTTGCCTCAGACTGCAAAATGTCTTGGATGGCCCTGTGGTTTCTGACTGGGCCCGTTCTTGGTAGGAAGCTGTGGCCTGGTTCCACTTCCTAGCTTCATTTTATCTCCCAGAATCCTTTTCTGAATGTGCCACAGCCAGCTCCTTTTTCTTCATTCTCTCTCGCCCTGTCCTCTCATAGTTACACGTTCTGCTTCTTCCCTCATCCCTAACCCTAGTCTTTGTTTCCTGTGGGGTCCTCAACTCTTCTTGATGGAGGTTGTAACTTGTAACTACTTTTTTCCTGGTTGTTTCGGATTCCTACCTGTGTCTCAAGCCAGACCCAGTTTACAAGCTGCATTTTGATGTGGTCAAAAAGCACAAGGTGATTTTGACCTTATAGGCCCCTTCCGACTCTACTCTATGACCGGTTGTGTCTGTCTGGTGTGTTGTTTGAATGTGCCCTCATGTGGTGAGAGCTGGTATTTTCTGTGCCAGAATAAAACCTGCCCTTCCTTGATATAGCCCAGTATGGCAAACACCAGCTCTTTGTCACATCAGGACATCATGATTCAAGCATCTTAGCTCCATTTGAAATAGAAGTGGTGAAATCAGCTTTCAGTGATTGGCCTGTGAACTGGATGGTGGCCATGCTGGATGGGAATGATGGGCATTTGCAGGGTTATTGGAGGAATACATTTGGGGGGGGGGAGCTCGGCACGTTTTTGTTAGCTACCCTCCCCCCCCTGACACCAGCTTTTTTTATTTGTGCAAATCCCAGTTTGCGCAAATTAGGATTTACGCAAATTTGCAGCTGGGAACGTTTACAGAAATTGCGATTTGCACAAAATTGCAGCCGTAAATAGCACGATTGGCACAAAAATGCAGGAAGAAATGGTCTTTTACGTATTTTTATGCAAATTGTGCTATTCATGGCCATGATTTTGCACAAATCACAAATTTTGTAAACATTTCCAGCTGTGAATTTGAGCAAATTGTGGCTCGTTATAAAGGAGAGCCTGAGATTAAAAGGGCTATAGAAACTCTTTGTAGAAATGTCTGGCTGCCTGCTTCTGCTTCTTCTACTGCTAGTAGTAGTAGTACTACAAGGTAATGTTCAGTGGAGGCTGGTGGCTCTGATTTCAGTGGGGCTGTGAATAAAACCAGACAGAACTCCAAAGGAGCTATCCAAGGTGCTAAACCTATTTTAGGGATAGTGTTCAGCATGGTGGATAGCTCCCTTAGAATTCTGGCTGGTTCTAACTTGAAATCCAGAATGGATTTAGAGCCCCACCAAAATCGCAGCAATCAGCCTCTACTGATAATATCTGAACATTACTGTAGCTCTTAACAGAAAACGAACCAAGCAAAATTTGTTCCCATCCCTACGATTAACCTACCATTCTCACATTGCTTTCACAGATAAACCGGCCTCCTGTAAAGTTAAATCTATTGACCTGCCAAGTGAGGCCTCATCCAGAGGATAAAAAGTCCTTTGATCTTGTGACACGTAAGTAAATAACTTATTACAACCCCCGTCCTCTCTCACTACCTTCCATGTCATCATAGCAGCTTGTGGTACAGTGTCGCTTCTAATTTCTGTCTCATGTAAAGCTGGTTTTAAAGCAAGTGACTGTTCGCCAAATAATGATTTTATTGTATTATGTTTTTCTAAACGTTCTGTTGTAGTTAGCACAGGAATGGATTTGAGAAGGAATTAAACAGCTCAGTCTTCTTATCTGTGAAATGCATGCTTCTTGTCCGTGAAGTGCATGCAAAGCTCTCTGGCTATTTCACCCACCCCCCTCCAGCTCTCAACCCTTTCCAATTTGTCTACACCCTTCTTGAAGTGCAGCATCCGGAATTGGACACAGTATTCTAGTTGCAGAATAAAATGGAGCTATTGCTTCTTGTGACATGGAAATTATGGATCTATTAATGCAGCCTAAAATCACATGAGCCTTTTCTGCAGCCCCAACTCATTGCTGGCTCATGTTCAGGTTGGGCTTGACTACAATCCCCAAATCTTTTTTTACATTTACTACTGCTAAGCCAGGTATCCCCTATGTTATACGCATTGTGCTTGGCTGTTGGTGTTCATTTGTTTGTGGCCTAAATGCAGAACTTTACGTTTGTCTTTCTAGAATTTCATTTTGGTAGTTACAGTCCAGTTTTCCGTTCCATCAAGGTTATTCCTCTTGTCTGAAGTGTTGGCTATCCTGCCCAGTTTTGTGTCACCTGCAAATTTGATAAAGATTCCTTCCACTGCTTCATCTCAAGTCATTGATAAAAATGTTGGGTTCAGGACAGAGTCTAGGGGAACCCTACTCAAAACATCCCTCCAATTCAGCAATGAGCCATTGATGAGCACTCCTTGAACTGTGAATCCACTTGACTGTTTTATCATCTAGCTCCCATTTCACAAGTTTGCTAGCCAAAATATCATGGGGAACTTCATCAAACATTCTCTGTGGCTTAAGACAATTCAGATTCTCCACCAAGGAAAGTTAAAATCCAAGACCAATATAAAATAGATGTGTTTTACAAGTAATTTGCTTAATTTGTCTGCTTTTGCACTTGACGACTAGAGACTAGGAGCTATGCAGGTCGGTAAAAACCTGCCCCAGCATTAGACTGGGGCAAAGGACAGCCTCTAAGGGTGCATACTCTTGGGGAACATTATTTTCGGGGAAATTGTTTTGTGGATAATAGTGTGGGTTTTCCTGAACTGATAACAACAGTTAGAAGAAGTCAAAAAGTTCTGTCAACCATTTTGAGGATCAGATGGTCGGTGCGTGGGATATACGCCAAACTAGCAAAATGTTTCACTAGGCATTCTCTGCACACTTTCTAATCTCCCTCTGTGATCTTAAGGACTAGTAACCTCTTTTTTATTTTTATTTTTTTATTTTTATTTTTAAATGAAACTGCAGATTCTGGTTATTATAGGTTTCTTGTTCCTGTACTCTTTCATCCCCCTGAATTTCCTCTCCTTGCAGACAACAGGACTTATCACTTCCAAGCAGAGGATGAGCAAGACTGTATCGTGTAAGTTCCTTGCTGCCTGTTCTCTGCCTGAGGCCTCTTGCCCTTCTGTTTGGGGAAAAGTGGCAGCTTTGTCCTGGCTGGCAGCATTCACAAGGGGAATGAGCAGCTGTCTTTTCTTTTTCAAAATGTGAGTGTTTGTGTTGGGGGTGGGAGATAAAGGTGGCTCTCACTCGTGTTCAACACTCCTACCTAGCCCAAAACAGCCCACTAGGCATTCGAAAACGCCTTCATCTGGCAGAAGTGAATGCCGGTGAAAGTGAGAGGCTCACTAAATTAGTCGTAGGGTGGGGGAAGGGTTAATCAGAAGCAGCCAGTGCTGGAAAGGTGGGGTGTGTGTAATCTACCTCCAGGCAATGCAGGATGAGGGAGTCTGCCTAACATCTGAAGATGGGTGGTGTAGGGCGGAGGGGTGGGCTGACAGTCCTCCATAAGCTGTTGAACACCAGCTCCTATCATCTCCAGCCAGCATGGTTTATGATTGGGGATGATGGGAGTTACTGCACTTGCGTCCTGCCTTTCCTTGAAGCCACATCCTGTGTCAACTGAGGTGTGTAAGACTTGGTGTGTGTGTGTGTGTGTGTGTGTGTGTGTGTGTAAGCTATGAGCTTCATTGCCCAATGGCCCTTTGAGCTTTGTCCACACCTGACCTTCTGTCTACCCAGCAGCAAATCACAGAGAGGTGTGAGTAGAAGAATGTGTGTTAAAATGGTTAGAGTGTTGGACTAGGAGTCGGGAGACTCAGGTTCAAATCTCCACTCAGCCATGATGTTTGCTGTGTAACATAGGAGGCTGCCTTATACCAAGTCAGACCACTGTCAGTCATACAGCTCAGTGCGGACTGCACCAGGGGGTGCTGAACCTCCAGCCTGTGGACCAAACCTGGCCCACCTGGGGTCCCAGTCCAGCCCTTGGGGTTCCCCAGGGGGCCAAACATCCTTCCCTTCACGCCAGTGTAAAGTGTAGGATTCACACTGACCAGTAGAGGCTCTCCAGGGTTCCAGTTTTTTCCCTAGCCTTACCTGGAGATGCCAGGGATCGAACCTGGGACCTTCTGCATGCAAAGCATGTGCTGTACCACTGAGCTACAGCCTTTCTCCTGCCAGTCATCATCTCTCAGACTATGCCTCCTCACAGGGTTGTTGTGGGAATAAGGCCCTGAGCTCCTGGAAGGAGTGGTGTGATAGAAATTGTTTTAAGAATACCCAAAATAAATGAGCCTATTGTATAGAC
Organism: Anniella stebbinsi; assembly: GCA_029215795.1. Taxonomy (NCBI): domain Eukaryota; kingdom Metazoa; phylum Chordata; class Lepidosauria; order Squamata; family Anniellidae; genus Anniella; species Anniella stebbinsi. The sequence continues at coordinate 81,910,864 of JARDYH010000007.1, forward strand.
GTGGCGCAACATACAGTAAATGGGGCGCCATTCTATCCCAATGCGCGGACCTCTCTGAACTCAGAAGCTTACGGGGATTCAATGTAGAGCGGGAGGAGCGGAAGAGGCGTTCTTCATCTCCATTCTCCTCCACTCTGCACTTTCACTAGATGGGCTTTTTCTCCCGTCTAGCTGGGGTACTGCAGAAGGGGAGGGAAAGACACTTGAGAGGCCTTCGTAAGTTGGACTCTCCCGTCCTTTCCCCTTTCTGCTCACAGAAAAGCCCACTTTACCTCCTCTCCGAGGTCACTTTTGCAACCCCGGAGAGGCAGCCAGTGCAGCGGAGAGGGGGCAGGGAACATGGATTCCTGGATCCAAGGTTGCTGTCTCTGAGCTCGGATCCAAGGTCGGAGCGCTGTCTCTGAGCTCGGATCCATTGAGACCTGTTTTTGTGGGAGGATGTGGCTTTCCTTTTACTTCTGCTGGTCTGTTTCTGGGCTCATTTCAAATACTGGTTGTTACTTTTGAAGGGTAGTTAAAGGACTGCCTGCATCTACAGGAGTCTGCTTATCTGCTTGCATCACATGGTGAGGCCTTCCTGTGCATCCCGCCCCATTTAAGACATGGTTGGCAGGAATGTGCAAAAGCGTCTTCCCTGCTACTGCAGCTTGTCTGCGGAACGCCTTTCCCCTAGCATGATTGGTGCAGGGATATATTTTGAAGTCTTCATCCAATTTCTCTGTCCAGAAATGTGGGGGAGGTTTTTTTTTCAAGAGGCCAGTTGTGTATGAGCATGCTTTATTTCGCTTGTGTGACAAACCCAAACGTCTCCCAGTTGATAGTTGATTACTTCCTGGGATAAGTAAGAAACGATTCAAAAGCCCCAGGCCTTGTCAGGGTGGGCCGTGACTGGATGTTCCTTTTAGTCTCTGATTTACCCTTTTGAAAATTCGTCCAGGGCTTGATTTTCTCAGGCAGCCTTCCCCAACCTGGTGCAATTCAGATGTTTGGGACTTCAGCTCCCATCAGCCTGAGCAAGAATGACTAGTGATTGAAAATGCTGGGAGTTGTTGTCCAAAACTGGTCATTGTTATTTTCTGGGAGTTTGTTGGGGTTCTTCACACGAGCAAAATAAGGCACGCTTGTGACTGGCCACTCATGGAAGTTTGCGAGTCCTTTTGATGATGTTGTCAACCTCCTACACATCTCCTGTGCCTCGCCCCAGTTATTCCATTCTAAAAAAAAACCTGGATATCCTGGTTCTTCTGTTATATCTCAGGATTTCCTACTGTGTGCAACCAAAGTTGCATTACAAAGTATGCTCTAGAAGGTGCTGTCCCATTCAAAGCTATGAGCACTGAGAAGAGGGGAAGGTTTCAGTTATAGACCACATGGTTGTGCCTCTCTGCCCATGTAATGCAGCCCATTACAATTGTGCAAGAGAAGCAGGAAACAAAGCACTGGTAAGGCAACACGATTTCCTCTTAATCTGAAGAAGCTGGGAGTTTTTGTTTGTTGGGAGTAGTTATCCAAAACATCTGGTGGGCACCAGATTGGGAGGGGGGAAGCTGTTCTTGGGCACCTGATGACATTAAAAAAAACCCAGTTTTGTGATTGCAATCACTTGGTCATGCATTTTGACTGTGACATTTGCCCTCCCGCCCCTGCACTGTGGTTCCCCATCTGCCCCACTACTGCCGCCTGATCAGCATTCTCTTCCATTCATCCCAGGTGGGTGTCGGTGCTCCAAAACAGCAAGGACGAAGCGCTCAGCAATGCTTTCAAGGGCGATCCGGGCGGCTGCATGTCTTCAGCCGGCAGCATGGCCGACAGCGGACTGCAAGAGCTCACAAAGCTTATTATTGGCGAGGTGAAGAACATGCCGGGCAACAGGCAGTGCTGCGATTGTGGAGCCCCAGGTAGGTCCAGCAAGGTCGGCCCCAACTGTCATCACAACATGGCTCCCGACCTGATGAAAATGTTTCCATTTGAGCTCTGTTGAAATGAATGATAACCTGGATAAGAAGGCTATCAGTGGCTACTGGTCCTGATAGCTATGTGCTACCTCCAGTATCAAAAGCAGTAAGATTATGTACACCAGTTGCTGGGGAACGTGGGTGGGAGGGTGCTGTTGTTCTCATGTTTTGCGTGTGAGTTCCTGGTCGACAGCTGGTTGGCTACTGTGCGAGCAGAGTGCTGGATTAGATGGACCCTTGGTCTGATCCAACAGGGCTCTTAGGTTCTTATAACAAGAGACAAGAACAGAAGAAGTACCATGCTAGAAGAGATTGCGCTTGCTTGTGGGCTTTTCAGGTCAATAAGAGTCAGGACTTAATGGTCTTGTGAACCTTGTGCTGAAATGATAGCAGTGGTAGCACCGGTCGAGCTTCAACAGGAGGGCCATTCCAAAGATAAGGTACCACCACAGAGAAGACCGAAATGGGGTCGCCAAGGAAAGAATAGGAAGGTATCAGCATCCTTGAAGAAACTTTAAGTTTTGCAAAAGGTAAAAAAAAAAAATCACCTAAAATGGTAGTCTCTACCCTTTCCCCAAAACAGCTGAATGAAGACTGAGCATACTCAGTGGCTGCAAAATGCTAAATGTCTGATGTGTAAGATAGGGAAACCCTGGAGGGGGAGGAATGGAATGGAATATTGTAGGAGAGGGCATTGCTTGGTGGCTGGCGGGAACCTTGAAGTCGGGCACTGCACAATGCAACCTTTTGCTGTTAAACATTTCGTTTCTTGTGTTTTCATTCCTTCATTAGGTAGTGAACTCTTATTTAGTCTGTTTTACTGTAGATATTCCACAAGCATATTGGTGATAGACTAAGAATTATAATTAGGGGATCTCTTTGTTTCTTTAACAATCTTGTTGTAGTATTATGACGTATGTTCTTCTTTTTTGCCTTCATGTTGTTGTTTTTAACTTCATTTCAAAATAAAATACAATTTCATGCAAAAAAAAAAAAAAAGCAAGCATAAATTCCAAGATGCCTTTGGCCCATTGAGACCCTATATCCCGTTTGCAGTGGGGACTTGAGAATGACTCATGCTTTGGTCCAGACGTGAAGAAAATGTTAGTGGTCAGGGAGAATCAGAAGTGGGGAAGAAATATCATCATTTCTGTGTAATGCTTCTGTACTCGGCCGCTCTCTTGCAGATCCCACATGGCTCTCCACCAACCTTGGCATCCTGACGTGCATTGAGTGCTCAGGAATCCACCGCGAGTTGGGCGTTCACTACTCCCGCATCCAGTCTCTGACGCTCGACGTGCTCAGCACTTCTGAACTGCTGGTAAGATGCACCTTTTCCATTCCCGCCCCCTTGTCTCCTTCTTCCCCTCTTTTGTACTGGTGCTTTGTTGCCGCATCCAGCTTTTCAGTAGCGATGTGTATCGTATCGTTAAAATGTACGATAACAATACGATGAGTTTGTTATCGGGCATGTGTTTAACAATGACGATACGATAGAAAAACCTACGATAATCACCGGAGACGATAATTTTCGGGCGATTTTGTCGTTTTATCGGACTGCCATATATATATACCTATAACTTCTGTATTTTAAAAGTTAGAGGCTTGAAACTTGGTCACAGTGCTTCTGGGGTATGCCTAAGTATGTGTATGAAATTTGAGATCGATCCCTCCAACTCTCGATTTTATATTAATTTGTTAAAGACCGTTTCCGTTCTGACAGATCAAAATGACAGCTCGCTATGTGCATTCATTCAGACCTGTCAGAACGGAAACGATCTTTAAAAAAATAATATAAAATCGAGGGTTGGAGGGATTGATCTCAAATTTCATACACATATTTAGGCATACCCCATAAGCACTGCAACCAAGTTTCAAGCCTCTAACTTTTAAAATACAGAAGTTTTAGGCATTTTTTTCTTTAAAAATAGGGCTGCAAAAAATATAGTTTTTTCACGATAATTATCGTGAAGACGATACGGTTCACCTATGATATGAATGAAGATGATAATTTTTTTGGTCCGAAATGACGATAACAATGAACGACGATATTTTTTGGCGTGCGCACCCCTACTTTTCAGCATCCCAAACTCGCTGGCACCGCACTAGGAAGCTAAATTGGGTACTCTTGGAAATAGGAGCAGATTCTAAAGCTGGCAGAAGTGGAAAGATGCCTGGGGGTGGGGTGGGGGGGAGAGAGAGATCTTTTTTTGTGCAGCAGTAGCTGCTGCTATACCTTGGGAGAGGTGGTTTCGTAGAGTTTCCGTGTGACACTATGCCAATGGGTAAACTCTCTTCTCGTTAACAAAGGCAGATGGATAGAGTGCGGCATTGCAAGTCTGTTTTTCTCATCATCTCGCCTTTGGTTTGTCCTGCTAGCTAGTCAGACGGGCGCTAATGGGAAACCCCAGTGCCGTGGATGGCCGTGATTCTTTATATCAGGAGTGGGCAACCTCTTGGCTCCTGAGGGCTAGGATAAGGCAGTGGGAGGTGGTTTGTGGGCTGCAACTGAGCATGCATGCATGCGCACCCCATGCATGCACATTTCACACTCATGTGCCTGTGCATGCACACCCCACTCTTGACACGCAGAGGTAGTTTCATGCCTTCCCCTTCCAATCAGCTGGATGGACATGATTTAAATTGCACTCCTGATAGCCTGCAACTAGTTGTTGGGTAGCTGTTGGGAGTGCGATGGAGGTGCAGAAGACAGTTCATGGGTACGACTCCATGGGCACCATCTTTCCCAGCACAACAGGGCTCTTGACATACAGCAGTTGTTCGAGGAAAGGGGTGCTGTGTGTGTATGCGTTTGTGTAATTTGTGGGAGGAGGATAGCTGGAAGCTTGGGCACCTGTGGCAAGCCACACCGGAGGCCTCTGGGGACCCCTGGCTGCCTGAAAGCCTTTTCTGTGGTGGTTAGCCTCCCCTCCAGTGACACCTATTCCCTTTCTTGCTTACAGCTGGCAGTCAGCATTGGAAACGCCAAGTTCAATGAAGTCATGGAGGCCACCTTACCAGCACAAGGCAGCCCGAAACCGTCCTCAAGCAGTGATATGTGAGTCGAAACTGAAGCTGGCATGAGAAACGAACGCCAAAGGGGGGTTAAATGGGGATTGGTGGGTACAGAGCAGATACGAAGCTCCATCTTGTTCTTGAGGTAGATACGAAGCTCCATCTTGTTGTAGAGGCAGTTAGGAAGCTCTATCTTGTTGTTGAGGCAGATGTGAAGCTCCATCTAATTAGCATGCAAGCAAGAAAAGGAATGGATTGATATGCTCAGCATGTGGTGGGAACAGCCTTGTCCTATGGAAGGTAGACCTCGACGAAAGCTGAGCTGGCTGTCAAAAGCAGCAGGAAAACGTTGTGTGGTTCTCTGGCATGCCCACAGGTATATATACCCTTTGCATTAAAGCAAAATTCGGTGCTAGGAAAAGCTGGTCTCGACTATGCCCAATTCTGGTCCTGCAGGAGAGGATGTTGAAGCCCTTTCCTATGACGATTAGAAATCCAACTCATCCAGCCCTGCCTTTCTCCTGCTCGATGCTTCCCCAGATATTGTCCAAATACTTTCATAACTGTTGTAGAGGCTAGCCCAGCTAGATGGATGCTTTGGTCCAATCCAGCAGGGCTCTCCTTTATATCCGTATGACTATCCTTGAGGTCAACAAACACACTGATTTCTGAACTCTTCCTTTTCCCTCGTGCAGGAATGCCCGGAAGGAATTCATCATGGCCAAGTACATGGAGCGCAAGTATGTTCACAAAGCCGCCAGGGACGAGCCTTTCCGTCTCTGGGAAGCTATCCGGAGGAGGGATCTCTTGGCGCTGCTTCAGGCCTTTGCAGAGGGTCACGATCTCTCTAAACCTCTAGCCAGCCCTGATGGGCAGGTAAGTGAAATGAAATGGGGAAATAGAAGGACAGGTGTGTATAAAAACACTGCTTCTAAATAGAGCCTTTGGCGCTAACCAGCATCCAACGACACCCATTTCCCTTTTAGAGCCATGCGGTTGTCTTTGAACCGCTGGGTTATTCTGCCTCCAACCCTGATCTGTTCCACTGGGAAAAGCCTCTAATTGTGTTCCCTTAGCTGCTGGTGCCCCAGTCTCAACTGCCATGCTTCTTTAGGATAGCATATGATGGTGGGTGGGAAACGCCTGGAAGTCAAGGGACCATTTTTACTGCTATCCACGTGGCATCCCCAAACCAAGAAATGTGCCAGAATTGCTCATTTGCTAATGCCATTGAATGGTAGGCTACTCTGTAATGCTACAAAGCACTACAGTGGTTACATTTAGCTTATTGTCAAGCTAAAATTAACCCCTTTGGCTTGCTTTAGTGGCTACAGAACTACATTTGGCCATTTGACACTTAGTAGCCACTACAGAAGCCATTTTCAAATTGTTTTATTTTATTCTTTAAAACTTGGGGGGCTGGGGGGGGGCGACAATGGGGTGGTGGCACAGGCTGCATGTGGCTCGTGAGTCATGTATCTCCCACTTCCGGTGTATGGGCACATCCATTTGTACTGTTTTAAAAATATGGCCGTTGCATTGTAAACATTAGCAGACCATTCTCTTTCTCCAGTCATGAGGATGACAAACTTTAATTCTATGCAAGTCAAAATTCCTGGGAGGCCAGATTCTGTATCAGATTACATGCTTTCTAACTGTTTGCTCTATTTGGAATTAGAAAGTTATGGAGAAGCTAACGACACCGATAGGTATTTGTGTTTTCCCTTTATGGCTTGGCTAACTTGCTTCAGCTTTCTGGAGCTGTTGCTTTGGGGGGATCTTAACATGGTGCACCCATTTTTACTTGCACATATTGTGGATGGGGACTGTGCAAGGATGATCAGGGGTCTGGAAACAAAGCCCTATGAGGGGAGACTGAAAGAACTGGGCATGTTTAGCCTGGAGAAGAGAAGATTGAGGGAAGACATGATAGCACTCTTCAAATACTTGACAGGTTGTCACACGGAGGAGGGCCAGGATCTCTTCTCGATCAACCCAGAGTGCAGGATGCGGAATAATGGGCTCAAGTTATAGGAAGCCAAATTCTGTCTGGACATCAGGAAAAACTTCCTGACTGTTAGAGCAGCACGACAATGGAACCAATTACCTAGGGAGGCCATGGGCTCTCCCACACTAGAGGCATTCAAGAGGCAGCTGGACAGCCATCTGTCAGTGATGCTTTAAGGTGGATTCCTGCATTGAGCAGGGGGTTGGACTCGATGGCCTTATAGGCCCCTTCCAATGCTACTAGTCTATGATTCTTTGGGGGATTGCCCAAACTTAGGGAGGAAGGTGTGACCTGATCATACTTAGTCCAGACATATGAACTATGCCCTTTTTTGGGCTTAGCCCTGAGCTGATGTATAAGGGAAGGAACAGGATTTTCATCTTAATGTGTCATGGGTGAGTGTTGGGTGTCAAAAAGCATTCCCTGAAGCTACCAGGACTGAAGCTTACCACCTTGAATCTTTGATCAATTTTGTATCTTGTAACTAAGTCACAAATGACATAAACACCTCCCCTTTCTTCAGGATCTAGCACAGAAAATCTTTCTGTGGTTCCATATTGTTTTTATTTATTTATTACATTTTTATTCGGTCCAATAGCTGAGGGTCTTTGGGCGGTTCACAATTAAAACCATAAAATACCACAGATTGAAATATATAAAGCTTTAAAAGTTTAAAAATATTGCGTACAACCGTAATAAAAAACCAGCAGCAGTTCCAGCCCAGGGAAAGCCTGTGTGAAAAGATGTGTTGTCAGGAGGTGTTTGAAGAAAGTTACATTTTCTGCTTTCTGAATTGCATAAGGGAGGATTTTTCAGATGGTGCCTGCTGCTACAGAGGAGAGAGAGAGAGAGACAGAGAGATCACTGTTGAGCAGGCTTTCTCAGTGGTGGCCTCCAGAGTATGGATTGGATCCAGGCATAGCTATACCTAGAGTAGTCCCATTGGTATCAAGGGGGCTTACATAGAGAGATAGAGATAGATCACTGTGGAGCAGGCTTTCTCAGTGGTGCCTCCAAGGTATGGATTGGATCCAGGAATAGCTATACTTAGAGTAATCCCATGGTTTCAAGGGGGCTTACATTAGTCATAACTAGGGGTGTGCATCGGATCGGATCCGATCCACGATCCGAATCCGATCCGCCCCAAAAATCGGAAAATCCGATCCGATCCGATCCGATACACCATCCGATCCGATCCGATCCGATCCGGCGAGGTCCGATCCGGATCGGATCGGATCGGCGGATCGGACGCCATTTTAAATGCGTTTTTCCCATAGCAAAGTATTGTTGTTTTACAAAAACGCCTATAACTTTTTCATTTTTAACGACAGAAGGATGAAACTTGGGCACATTGTACACTGGTTAGGGATAGGTATCTGTGAGAAATTTCAGAAAGATTGGTGCATGCAGTTTGTGGCAATTAATTTTTTAATAAATAACATGGAATGCCTATAACTCGGTCATTTTTAAAGTTACACATATGAAACTTTGCCACATTGTAGGTGGAACCTTGGGACCCACGTGTGTGAAATCCCAGAACCGTGGGTGCTTGCCTGGTGTGGCAATGAATTTTTGAAAAATGGGTAGTAGTGGGGTAAATGCAGTTATGCCTCCCATGTTTTTATTTTTAAAGATACAAACAGGACACTTCGGCACATTACAGGGAACACTTCCCTTGATATGTGTGTAAAATTTCAGACAGCTAGCTCCAGGCATGTGTTGGCAATGAATTGTTGAAAATTGGGTAGCAGTGGGGTAAAATACAGTTTTGCCTCCCATTTTTTTATTTTCAAAGATACAAACGGGAAACTTTGGCACATTGCAGGGAACACTTCACTTCAAATGTGTGTGAAATTTCCGGAAGCTAGGTGCAACATTTTAGTGGGAAACGAACGTTTATTCATGGCATTTCACATGGGATTTATGGGTTGGTTTTAAGAGCTACAAACCTCTAACTCGCTCACATGGCACAGGACCTATGCCCGCTCAAACGCTGGAAATTTAACAAACTTTGGTGCAATGCTTTAGTGGGAAAACAAAGGTTTATGCATGGCATTTCACATGGGATTTATGGGTTGGTTTTAAGAGCTACAAACCTCTAACTCGCTCACATGGCACAGGACCTATGCCCGCTCAAACGCTGGAAATTTAACAAACTTTGGTGCAATGCTTTAGTGGGAAAACAAAGGTTAAACTTTATTATTTTAAACCTTCAGGAAAGGGAGGGGGAGGCTGTGTTTGTGTGTGTGTGTTTGACAGCTTGATCCACCAATTGTGCTTTAGAATACATGACTGAATCACCCAATCCTGTGAAGACTTTCTTCAGCCTCCAATCGCAATGCTGGAGGAGGGCACCAGTATATATTCTCTCAGCCCTGCCCTTCTGGCTCTTTGTGGGTTGAACGTGGAGGAGATTAGGGAGTGTTTTGGAGCTGTGTTGGAGAGACTGTATTGATTTGATTGTATTTGGAGGTGGTTTTGAGGAGTTTCTGATCTTTTACTTCAGCTTTTCTTGTTCTCTCTCTTGGCTTTCCTTTCTCTCTTGCCTTTCCTTTCTTAGATAGCACGTTTGTTTGTCTGTGAGTTCAGTTTGTCTTTGCAGTGAGTGTGTTTGTTTGTTCTACTTTCGCTTTCTGAAAAAAACCCAAAAAAATAATAAAAAAATATTTCTATCCTCTCTCTCTCTCTCTCTCTTTCTCTGTGTGTGTGTGTGTGTGTGCGCGCTTGTGAGTGAGTGTGTGTTGCTGGGCTGTGTAGCCTGCTGCTACAAACACAAAAAAAGTCAGCAAAGCACACACTTACACAAAAATAAATAATAATAAAAATAAAATGAAGCGTGGCACTCAAAGGGGGGGTGCTCCCAAGGCAGCATTTGGGAGAGGCCGCTCTGGGCATGGCGCTGCTGCTGCTGCTGCTGGGACCAGCAGCAGGCAGCCTACTTCCACACCCCCAGTTAAACTGAGGCGTTCTCCACTGGGGCAGCAGAAGCAGGCAGAGGCAACTCAAAGTAGTGCCTGCAGGGCACTCTTTCAGCAACATGAGGCAGGTGCTGGGAGCAGCAGTGGGCATGAAGAAGGAGCACTATATTATCCAGCTCCTTCTTTGGTGGGTGAGCCTGTGAACCCGCTGACTGATCTTTTCCCAGATCTTGTGGAAGTCAGCGAGGTTCAGAGTGAGAAGGAGGACTCTGATGTGGGGCAAGAGGAAGAGCAGGCAGCACCAGAGACTTACTCTCCACAATCCGTCCTCTCTTCCACTCATTCCCTTGCTCCTGAGGTGACACCACAGAGCGAAGGCGCCGGCAGGCCGTCTGTGTCACCCCAGAAGCGACAGGCAAGCAAGGTGTGGGACCACTTTGAGGTGGCAGTGGATTCCCGCTTTGCTGTCTGTCGCCACTGCAAGATGTCAGTGAGCAGGGGAAAAATGCCAGGCCACTTCACCACCACGAACCTCACCCGCCACATGCAGAGGCACCACCAGTCTGTTTTGCTTGGGACCGAGGCGGGCACCTCGCAGCAGACTGGTGCTAGCGGCAAGGGCAAGCAGAAGGCTCCTGCAACTTCTGCCAGCTCTCGACCTCCCATCCCCAAGAGGCTTCGCCAGGCCACCATGGAAGAGATGGGGTGGGGGAAGTATGGAGCCACAAGGTGGCGTTTTCCAGCGCCCAACCAGATCACCAATTGCATCGGTGAGATGGTGGCGTTGGATGACCAGCCATTCAGCCTCGTCGAGAACGCAGGCTTCAAGAGGCTGATGGCTCTTGTGGTTCCATACTACAAGCCGCCGTGTCGCACCACCCTGAGCAGGCGTGTGGTGCCCTCCCTGTACCAGGCATGCAGGGAGTTAGTTCTGGGTCGTCTGTGCCAGGCAGAGGCACAGAAGGTGCACTTCACTTCGGACATCTGGTCCAGCGAAGGAGGAGTGCACGCTTACCTGTCCCTGACGGCTCACTGGTGGGGAGCCTCAGGGCAGGAAGCACCCAGGACTTCTGGGACTGGGAAGGAGGGCTGCCGCTGGGCCCTCCTTCATACCGCAGTCATGGACCAGTCCCACACGGCGGAGGAGATTACGGAGGCCATGAACCGCATGGTGGCAGGGTGGCTGGGCGGGCACCAGCACACCCGCGGTTACATGGTCACGGACGGGGGAGCCAATATGCTGAAGGCGGTGCGCGATGGCGGATTTGAGGGCATCCGCTGCATCGCGCACGTCTTCAACCTGGTCGTCAGGGATGGCCTTGGAGGCAGCAAGGCCCCTCTCCCTCCCCAAATCCGTAATCTCCTAGAGAGCTGCAGGAAGGTGGCTGGGCATTTCCACCACAGCGTGAAGGGCAGTCGGTTGCTGCGGGAGAAGCAGCAGGAGCTGGGACTTCCGCAGCACCGGCTAGTGCAGGACGTGGCAACACGTTGGAACTCCACCTACCACATGCTCGAGCGTATGGTGGAGCAACAGCGTGTTGTCCACGAGATGTTCAGGGTCGGGGACATTGGCATCCAGGCCCCACTGTCCAGGCAGCAGTGGGAGGCCATGTCCCAGCTTCTGGTGGTCCTCAAGCCGTTCCTTGAGGCCACCGAGACCCTGAGCAGCAGCACTGCCCTTCTCAGCCAGGTGCTCCCCGTGGCCAGGCATCTCCAGAATCAGATGGGCGAGTTTCTGGAGGCCGGGGATGCCGTCACCGGCAGGCGCTTCCTGCCAGAGGTGCGGGAAGTGGTGACGAGGCTGAGGGAAAGCCTATCCCGCCGGGTCCAGCCTCTCTACAACGAGAGGCAGTACATGTTGGCCACCATGTGCGACCCGCGCATCAAGGATGGGTTATGTGGGCAGACTTCCCGGGCAGGTTGGGTGGAAATGCTGGTGACGGACGTTCGGGCGGCCCGGGATGCCAGGATTGGGCAGGCAGAGGAGGAGCCCACCGAAGCCCAGGCGCTAAGTCCGCTGAGCACCACCAGCAGCGGCGGCACCAGCACCACCACACCCAGCAGGGGGACAGGCCAGGGGTTTTGGGACAAGGCTTTGCAGGCTGCGGTTGGGCATAGAGGCACTCAACCCAGCCGCCGCCAGGATGACGCTGCAGCAGCAGTGCAGCGTTACCTGGCGGAGCAGATGGAGGACGGCTCCATCGAACCCCTGGCCTACTGGTCATCTCGGCGCCAGATGTGGCCTGATCTGGTGCGGGTGGCCATGGACAGAATCAGCTGCCCACCGTCCAGCGTTCCAAGCGAGCGGGTGTTTTCCATGGCGGGCGACGTGGTCACACCCCACCGCTCTCGCTTGGACGCTGAGATTGTGGAGCAGCTGGTCTTCCTCAAGGTCAATCTGCCCCTGCTGGGATACCCCACCCTCATGCCCGCGGGGGAGTAATTGGCAGGCACCCCCCATCCATCCCACACCTTTGGGCAGGCACCGGCAGGCCCTTGATTTTTTAATTCTTATTTTCGGTTAATTAATTTTCTTTACTTTAATTTACTGGCTGTGTTGTTTACAGCTCAGTAACTCAACTCTGAACGATGGATCCCGAAGGGATCTAGTTTCTTCTCCTAGCCTCTTACATTGAGGGGATGCACAAGCATCTCACACATTCTATGTTGTTTGACTTGAACCAATGTGCTTGCACGTGTGCCTCTGAAATTGGACTCCGATGGCTCCCTCCAGGCCTTCTGTAAGGTCCCACACTTCCATGGGCGTTTCTTCTTGTAAGACCACGTCAGAGGCTCATGAGAACTTTGGATAAGAAGAAGGCTTAATTTTATCGCCAAGGAACGCATGCACCTCTCTGACTATGAACGAAGGACGCGATAGGATTCCTCTTCCAGGCTCCTACATTGAGTGGATGACAAGCAGCATCCCACACTGTTTCTGACTGTGTCTTTTGGACTTATGTGGCAGCCTTGCAGGGCTGTCACTGTGTGTTGTGTTTATTTTGGCTATATGATTTAAAAAACTGCCTGCCCGCCTGCCCGCCTGCTAGGTTGCCGCCATTGTGAAGTAGCCGGAATGCGTGGGCTGGTCTCACGGTTCTATTGCTTACTTGTGCAATGCGCAAGCGCCTGGCATCATGCCCGCCTCTGCCTCTGCCTCTGCCTGCCTGCCTGCCCGCCTGCTAGGTTGCCGCCATTGTGAAGTAGCCGGAATGCGTGGGCTGGTCTCACGGTTCTATTGCTTACTTGTGCAATGCGCAAGCGCCTGGCATCATGCCCGCCTCTGCCTCTGCCTCTGCCTGCCTGCCTGCCCGCCTGCTAGGTTGCCGCCATTGTGAAGTAGCCGGAATGCGTGGGCTGGTCTCACGGTTCTATTGCTTACTTGTGCAATGCGCAAGCGCCTGGCATCATGCCCGCCTCTGCCTCTGCCTCTGCCTCTGCCTCTGCCTGCCTGCCTGCCCGCCTGCTAGGTTGCCGCCATTGTGAAGTAGCCGGAATGCGTGGGCTGGTCTCACGGTTCTATTGCTTACTTGTGCAATGCGCAAGCGCCTGGCATCATGCCCGCCTCTGCCTCTGCCTCTGCCTCTGCCTCTGCCTGCCCGCCTGCCCGCCTGCTAGGTTGCCGCCATTGTGAAGTAGCCGGAATGCGTGGGCTGGTCTCACGGTTCTATTGCTTACTTGTGCAATGCGCAAGCGCCTGGCATCATGCCCGCCTCTGCCTCTGCCTCTGCCTGCCTGCCTGCCCGCCTGCTAGGTTGCCGCCATTGTGAAGTAGCCGGAATGCGTGGGCTGGTCTCACGGTTCTATTGCTTACTTGTGCAATGTGCAAGCGCCTGGCATCATGCCCGCCTCTGCCTCTGCCTCTGCCTGCCTGCCTGCCTGCCCGCCTGCCCGCCTGCTAGGTTGCCGCCATTGTGAAGTAGCCGGAATGCGTGGGCTGGTCTCACGGTTCTATTGCTTACTTGTGCAATGCGCAAGCGCCTGGCATCATGCCCGCCTCTGCCTCTGCCTCTGCCTCTGCCTGCCCGCCTGCCCGCCTGCTAGGTTGCCGCCATTGTGAAGTAGCCGGAATGCGTGGGCTGGTCTCACGGTTCTATTGCTTACTTGTGCAATGCGCAAGCGCCTGGCATCATGCCCGCCTCTGCCTCTGCCTCTGCCTGCCTGCCTGCCCGCCTGCTAGGTTGCCGCCATTGTGAAGTAGCCGGAATGCGTGGGCTGGTCTCACGGTTCTATTGCTTACTTGTGCAATGTGCAAGCGCCTGGCATCATGCCCGCCTCTGCCTCTGCCTCTGCCTGCCTGCCTGCCTGCCCGCCTGCCCGCCTGCTAGGTTGCCGCCAATGTGAAGTAGCCGGAATGCGTGGGCTGGTCTCACGGTTCTATTGCTTACTTGTGCAATGCGCAAGCGCCTGGCATCATGCCCGCCTCTGCCTCTGCCTCTGCCTCTGCCTCTGCCTGCCCGCCTGCCCGCCTGCTAGGTTGCCGCCATTGTGAAGTAGCCGGAATGCGTGGGCTGGTCTCACGGTTCTATTGCTTACTTGTGCAATGCGCAAGCGCCTGGCATCATGCCCGCCTCTGCCTCTGCCTCTGCCTGCCTGCCTGCCCGCCTGCTAGGTTGCCGCCATTGTGAAGTAGCCGGAATGCGTGGGCTGGTCTCACGGTTCTATTGCTTACTTGTGCAATGTGCAAGCGCCTGGCATCATGCCCGCCTCTGCCTCTGCCTCTGCCTGCCTGCCTGCCTGCCCGCCTGCCCGCCTGCTAGGTTGCCGCCATTGTGAAGTAGCCGGAATGCGTGGGCTGGTCTCACGGTTCTATTGCTTACTTGTGCAATGTGCAAGCGCCTGGCATCATGCCCGCCTCTGCCTCTGCCTCTGCCTGCCTGCCTGCCTGCCCGCCTGCCCGCCTGCTAGGTTGCCGCCATTGTGAAGTAGCCGGAATGCGTGGGCTGGTCTCACGGTTCTATTGCTTACTTGTGCAATGTGCAAGCGCCTGGCATCATGCCCGCCTCTGCCTGCCCGCCCGCCTGCCTGCCTGGAGGTGCCCATGCAGCTGTGACTTTGCCTCTGCCAGTGGGACTTTGCCTCTGCCACTGGGACTTTGCCTCTGCCACTGGGACTTTGCCTGGAGGGAGCTGTGCCAAACTGTGACTTTGCCTGGAGGGAGCTGTGCCAAACTGGGACTTTGCCTGGAGGGAGCTGTGCCAAACTGTGACTTTGCCTGGAGGACCCTGTGCCAATGTGACTTTGCCTGGAGGGAGCTGTGCCAAACTGTGACTTTGCCTGGAGGACCCTGTGCCAATGTGACTTTGCCTGGAGGGAGCTGTGCCAAACTGTGACTTTGCCTGGAGGGAGCTGTGCCCAACTGGGACTTTGCCTGGAGGGAGCTGTGCCAAACTGTGACTTTGCCTGGAGGACCCTGTGCCAATGTGACTTTGCCTGGAGGAGCCTGTGCCACTGGGACTTTGCCTGGAGGGAGCTGTGCCAAACTGTGACTTTGCCTGGAGGACCCTGTGCCAATGTGACTTTGCCTGGAGGGAGCTGTGCCAAACTGTGACTTTGCCTGGAGGAGCCTGTGCCACTGGGACTTTGCCTGGAGGGAGCTGTGCCAAACTGGGACTTTGCCTGGAGGGAGCTGTGCCAAACTGGGACTTTGCCTGGAGGGAGCTGTGCCAAACTGTGACTTTGCCTGGAGGACCCTGTGCCAATGTGACTTTGCCTGGAGGGAGCTGTGCCAAACTGTGACTTTGCCTGGAGGACCCTGTGCCAATGTGACTTTGCCTGGAGGGAGCTGTGCCAAACTGTGACTTTGCCTGGAGGGAGCTGTGCCCAACTGGGACTTTGCCTGGAGGGAGCTGTGCCAAACTGTGACTTTGCCTGGAGGACCCTGTGCCAATGTGACTTTGCCTGGAGGAGCCTGTGCCACTGGGACTTTGCCTGGAGGGAGCTGTGCCAAACTGTGACTTTGCCTGGAGGACCCTGTGCCAATGTGACTTTGCCTGGAGGGAGCTGTGCCAAACTGTGACTTTGCCTGGAGGACCCTGTGCCAATGTGACTTTGCCTGGAGGAGCCTATGTGCCACTGGAGTCCTCCGATCCACATCGGCCGCACGAATAAGGTAAGTGTGTGCAGTCAACGCAGGGACACCTGAGAGTGTCCAGAAGTGGGGCAGTGTGAGATCTTACTTCCGAGTAAGCAAGCAGGCAGCCCCGTGTGCCTACTGGGGCGTGGGCACTCAGGACCGGGCAGATGCCAGTCCTGGGTGAGAGGGAGCCAATGGTGGAAAAGTATGATTTATCTCATGTTAATTCTTTTCCCCCCCCCCCTCCTTCTTTTGCAGCCTATGGAACTCTTCGCCACTGCGCAAAGCGCACCCGTGAATCCAGACTGCCCATCTGCCCCAGCCACGGCCGCATGGAGGTGGCCCATCGATTCACGTCGCCCGCACGACTCTGGTAAGAGCCTGTCAGAGAGCTTACCCACGAGTAAGCAAGCAGGCAGCCCCGTGTGCCTGCTGGGGCGTGGGCACTCAGGACGGGCACATGCCAGTCTTGGGTGGGAGGGAGCCAGTGGTGGAAAAGTATCATTTTCCTCATATTCTTCCCCCCCCCCCTTCTTCTTTTGCAGCCTATGGAACTCTTTGCCACAGTGCCCAGGAGAGACGGTAATGCAGACTGCCCACCTGCCCGTCACTGCCCGCCTGGAAGTGGCATCTTATCAACAACGCCCTCAGGAGGACTACGGTAAGTGTTCTGTGAATGGGGGGGGGGCACCTTCCACCTAACTGAAGGTTGGCTGTCTGCCTGCTAACTTCCGAGTGAGCAGGCAGCCCCGTGTGCCTACTGGGGCGTGGGCACTCAGGACCGGGCAGATGCCAGTCCTGGGTGAGAGGGAGCCAATGGTGGAAAAGTATGATTTATCTCATGTTAATTCTTTCCCCCCCCCCTCCTTCTTTTGCAGCCTATGGAACTCTTCGCCACTGCGCAAAGCGCACCCGTGAATCCAGACTGCCCATCTGCCCCAGCCACGGCCGCATGGAGGTGGCCCATCGATTCACGTCGCCCGCACGACTCTGGTAAGAGCCTGTCAGAGAGCTTACCCACGAGTAAGCAAGCAGGCAGCCCCGTGTGCCTGCTGGGGCGTGGGCACTCAGGACGGGCACATGCCAGTCTTGGGTGGGAGGGAGCCAGTGGTGGAAAAGTATCATTTTCCTCATATTCTTCCCCCCCCCCCTTCTTCTTTTGCAGCCTATGGAACTCTTTGCCACAGTGCCCAGGAGAGACGGTAATGCAGACTGCCCACCTGCCCGTCACTGCCCGCCTGGAAGTGGCATCTTATCAACAACGCCCTCAGGAGGACTACGGTAAGTGTTCTGTGAATGGGGGGGGGCACCTTCCACCTAACTGAAGGTTGGCTGTCTGCCTGCTAACTTCCGAGTGAGCAGGCAGCCCCGTGTGCCTGCTTTGGCGTGGGCACTCAGGAAGGGCAATCCTGGGTGGAAGGGAGCTGGTTGTGTTGAAGTGGTCAACTAATATTCATTCTTTTTCCCCCCCCTTCTTCTTTTGCAGCCTATGGCACTCTCACTGCCACAGTGCCCGGGAAAGGAGAGACTTTGCCCATTAAATGCCAGCCTGCCCGCCCGCTGCTGATGCCGCCTGCCGCCTTCCAGATCCTTCCTGCAAAGAGAGCAAGCCGCCCTCCTCGCACAAGCCATGGGACTTGGCATTCGCCCTCAAGGAGAATGTCACCCAGTCCCCAAAGCCGCTGTTGGACTTTGCCCATTAAATGCCAGCCTGCCCGCCCGCTGCTGATGCCGCCTGCCGCCTCCCAGATCCTTCCTGCAAAGAGAGCAAGCCGCCCTCCTCGCACAAGCCATGGGACTTGGCATTCGCCCTCAAGGAGAATGTCACCCAGTCCCCAATGCCGCTGTTGGACTTTGCCCATTAAATGCCAGCCTGCCCGCCCGCTGCTGATGCCGCCTGCCGCCTTCCAGATCCTTCCTGCAAAGAGAGCAAGCCGCCCTCCTCGCACAAGCCATGGGACTTGGCATTCGCCCTCAAGGAGAATGTCACCCAGTCCCCAATGCCGCTGTTGGACTTTGCCCATTAAATGCCAGCCTGCCCGCCCGCTGCTGATGCCGCCTGCCGCCTTCCAGATCCTTCCTGCAAAGAGAGCAAGCCGCCCTCCTCGCACAAGCCATGGGACTTGGCATTCGCCCTCAAGGAGAATGTCACCCAGTCCCCAATGCCGCTGTTGGACTTTGCCCATTAAATGCCAGCCTGCCTGCCCGCCTTCCAGATTCTGCTGTGGAAGGAGAAATAAATAATACTAGGTGCTGCAAGAGACCATGTGGATTGGCTCTACATCAAAGCAGCCTTCTGGTTTAGAATTACATAGTACACAAGAAAAGAACAATCACTTATCCTGCAAGATCCCTTCCCAGGCTAGGATCTGAATAATAGCTATTAGCTAGGATCTGAATAGCTATTACCTGGGATTAGCTACTAGTGCATTTGGTAGCATTCCTGCAACCAACACCTGTCTTGTCATGTAAATGTATGGGTCCCTAAAGCAATTTACAATCACTTTACATTTTACAAATGAATAAGTGAAACTTTCTTCCCTCATTACCAATCCACACCAGGCAGGCAATGTCCCCTTCCTGAAGGTTTAAAATAATAAAGTTTAACCTTTGTTTTCCCACTAAAGCATTGCACCAAAGTTTGTTAAATTTCCAGCGTTTGAGCGGGCATAGGTCCTGTGCCATGTGAGCGAGTTAGAGGTTTGTAGCTCTTAAAACCAACCCATAAATCCCATGTGAAATGCCATGCATAAACCTTTGTTTTCCCACTAAAGCATTGCACCAAAGTTTGTTAAATTTCCAGCGTTTGAGCGGGCATAGGTCCTGTGCCATGTGAGCGAGTTAGAGGTTTGTAGCTCTTAAAACCAACCCATAAATCCCATGTGAAATGCCATGCATAAACCTTTGTTTTCCCACTAAAGCATTGCACCAAAGTTTGTTAAATTTCCAGCGTTTGAGCGGGCATAGGTCCTGTGCCATGTGAGCGAGTTAGAGGTTTGTAGCTCTTAAAACCAACCCATAAATCCCATGTGAAATGCCATGAATAAACGTTCGTTTCCCACTAAAATGTTGCACCTAGCTTCCGGAAATTTCACACACATTTGAAGTGAAGTGTTCCCTGCAATGTGCCAAAGTTTCCCGTTTGTATCTTTGAAAATAAAAAAATGGGAGGCAAAACTGTATTTTACCCCACTGCTACCCAATTTTCAACAATTCATTGCCAACACATGCCTGGAGCTAGCTGTCTGAAATTTTACACACATATCAAGGGAAGTGTTCCCTGTAATGTGCCGAAGTGTCCTGTTTGTATCTTTAAAAATAAAAACATGGGAGGCATAACTGCATTTACCCCACTACTACCCATTTTTCAAAAATTCATTGCCACACCAGGCAAGCACCCACGGTTCTGGGATTTCACACACGTGGGTCCCAAGGTTCCACCTACAATGTGGCAAAGTTTCATGTGTGTAACTTTAAAAATGACCGAGTTATAGGCATTCCATGTTATTTATTAAAAAATTAATTGCCACAAACTGCATGCACCAATCTTTCTGAAATTTCTCACAGATACCTATCCCTAACCAGTGTACAATGTGCCCAAGTTTCATCCTTCTGTCGTTAAAAATGAAAAAGTTATAGGCGTTTTTGTAAAACAATAATTTGCTATAGGAAAAAGCATTCAAAATGGCGTCCGATCCGGATCGGAAAATCCGATCCGCGGATCGGAATCGGATCCGATCCGATCCGACACACGATCCGATCCGATCCGATCCGATCCGACCCCCCAGGTCCGATTCCGATCCGCTATCCGATCCGATCCGGGGGGTCAGTGCACATCCCTAGTCATAACTAATTTAACTCCCTACACTAACTATGGAATCAGTTGCCTCTGGATGCCCTATGTAGCCAGACCTTTGTTCTTTTCTACTTCTCCTTCCCCGCTCCCCTCTTCTGCTGGTTTTATCAATGTTTTGAGGTTTTCGTTGTTATTATCCCACCTTAACAATGGTCCCCTCTACAAGAATTCGGTTTGATGCCTAGTTGTCCGATTATGCACATCTTCTCGCTATCACTTTTACGCCTAATCCCTATACACGGGAGGCGGTGAAGCACATTACCGGTTGTATGAAACGCACTTTAAAGTTGTTGACATACATGCAAATGCAGAGAATCGCTTGTTTACATGGTCATAAGGCGCTTTAACTCCCGCGGTAAATTAAAACTCGCTATTTAACGCGCATTCGATAATGCGCATAATCGGACAGAAAAAGCACCTCAACCCCCGATTTGCGCTCCAGTCATGTGGAGGTAAAATCAATAATGTGCTTTGAAAGAGCTTTAAATCACTCTTGTAGACGCACCCTATGACTTTACTGAGTAATTCAACATCACATCTCTGCCGATTTCATTGGATTTCTTGGGGCGTGGTTTATTGGCTTGTTTTTTCCCCCTTGCTCTCATTTGTGTGCATCTAAGTTGAGCTTTAGCGCAGAAAGGTTTGCAAAGTGCTGCGTCTCTTCTGTCCCCCTCCGCTCCCAATAGGAACAAGGTGAACAAGCCCTGCACCTGGCTGTGCGCTATGCCAACAAGACCGCTCTCCCACTGGTGGACTTCATTATTCAGAATGGGTAAGCCTCCATTTAGAGGACTCCCTGCTAGGTTCGGACAGGGATGTGTGTCTTTTTATATTTTCTCTGTCTCTGTCTCTCTCTCTCTCTCTCTCTCTCTCTCTCACACACACACACACACACACACACACACGTACCCAGAATTCCAAAATTCTGCTCATAGAAGTGTGCAATCAGATTCAATTTGGTCGAATATCACTCCTTTTAATAGTGAACTCAGGTGCTCCATGCAGATAGAAACTGGGTGAAGTGGGGTCATTGAGAAATAAAAATGGCTGTATAGGCATGCTTCAGGGAACCCCAAGGTTTGCAGAAGTACGAAACATCTTTAAAAGCAAGCACCTAAGGGGCAGCTCCCCACCACCACTACCCCACTGAGGCCTGAGCATGCTCAGTAGCCACAGAAACAAAACTGGGTGTGGCGGAAGGCAGGGAGAGCGGAACACCCGGCTGGGAGGAAATGGCTCTCTGGAACGCTGAACAAGAGCCTGTAAGGAGGTGATGATACACTGCAACATTTTTGTTGCAGGGCTGACTTGCGTATAATTTACTACTTGTTTAGGATGACCATATGGAAAGGACAGGGCTCCTGTATCTTTAACAGTTGCATAGAAAAGGCAGCAGGTGTCGTTTGTACACATGCAGCACCTGGTGAAATTCTCCTCTTCATCACAGCAGTTAAAGCTGCAGGAGTGTAGCTAGAGTGACCAGATATAAAAGAGGGCAGGGCTCCTGGAGCTTTAACTGTTGTGATGAAGAGGGAATTTTACCAGGTGCTGCATGCGTACAAAATGACACCTGCTGCAGTTCCCCTTTCAATACAACCGTTAAAGAAACAGCAGCCCTGTCCTCCTTTCCATATGGGTGCCCTAACTTATTCCAAGGTTTGAAATATTGTGCTAATTTGGCCTTTTAAAAAAAAGATTATTAAATAAAGGGGGCGCATGACAAAAAATAAGACTGAAGGGAGGAGACGGGTATGGTGAGGTGTATCATTTTTCCCTTGCCACCATAAGAACCTAGAAACCATTTTTTAAAAAATGAAAGCTGGATATTGTTTTCATCATTGTCTATCTGCCTGCAGGGGAAATCTAGATAGGCCAAATCCAGATGGGAACACAGCCCTACATTATGGAGCCCAGTACAATCAACCCAACTGCATCAAGCTGCTTCTGAAAGGCAAGGCCTCAACAAGCACAGGTAAGTTGCCCTTGTGGCTGAGAGTCAAGGGAGATAACGCATGGCCTTTTTTGCAGTGGCCCTGGAACTCTTAAAGGCCCTCCCATCCTACAGGAGGCAGTGATACAAATGGGAAAATTTCCCACTGCTATATTTTTCCATGAAAATGTTTTCCATCCTTTAAAAAATGCATTGTTTCATAAAATTAGTAACATAATGAACAAATACATTTGAAGTCGGATTTGGCAACCAGAATGAATACAATAGCAATCAAATCTACAGTCAAATGTGTCAAAAACTTTATGTATTTATTTGTATTATTTAAAAAAAAATTAGGCTGCCTTTAAGGGTAAAACCCTCTAAAACGAGTGTATTGTTAAAGAATCTATCCAGATGTTTTGAACTTCAGCTCCCATTAGCCCCAGCCAGCATGGCCAATGGTCAGGAATGCTGGGAGTTGTAGTCCAAAACAACTAGAAGGCATCAGGTTGGAGAAAGCTGCCTAAGATGCTAAGAGTTCTATATACTGTTTCAGAGCACACATATGGGAGGGAAATCAAGCATTTTCCCTCCATGTCTGAGCCTTCCTTCGGGTGTGTTTTGTTTCTCTTTTCTCTGTGCAGTAAATGGAGCTGGGGAAACACCTCTGGATGTGGCAAGAAGGTACAAGCATGTGGAGTGTGAAGACCTGGTAGGTGGGAATGAGGGGGTCATCATCATTGACAGCCAGTTTGGTGTATTGGTTAGAGTGTCAGACTAGGAGCTGGGAGACCCGGGTTCAAATCCTCACTCAACCATGAAGATCTCATGGGGAGATCTTGGCCCAATCAGTGTCTCTCAGTCTAACCTACCTTATAGGGTTGTTGTGAGTTACTATGGAGGTGGAGAGAGAACTCCATACCGTGCCTTGAGTTCTTTGGAGGAAAGAGGAGACAGAAATGTAATAAGTAGGAAACATTGGGTTGGATTCAGAATAAGGATAAGGAAGAAATTCATTCAGTTTGCATTTTAATGTGAATTTACCAACTTTCACACTGTCAACCCACTATGTGGGCCAATTAGCTTTTAAAATTCACACTTCTATGAATTTTGTAATAGTTCTCCAATGAAAGAAATGTGTAGAAAATTGTAAGGGAGGTAGTGGTCAAAAATTCTTTATATTAGGAAAATTGCTTGCAAAAAATGTGTATTTTTGGCAAAAAAAAAATACAAAAACAAATGCATTAGGAGAAATGTGCACAAAAATACTTATGAATTCTTATGTGATTTAAAAAACAAAGAACAAAAAAACAAAATTTGGGATGATCTGAATTTAAGATTGGAATAATGAGAAATGGGGTCGCACAATATTGAAATATTTGTCCATCCCTAATCCAGGCTTAGTCGTACTTAGAGAATACTCATTGAAATCAATGGGAGTTAAATTAGTCATGACTAAATTAAGTCACATTGATTTCAAAAGGTCTGTTCCATGTATGACTAAATGCAACTTTGTATACAAAAGTCATTACCTTGGGGGGGGGGCGTGGAATCCTCCTAGCCTGTTGGGAGCTGTCAGGGGAGGCACAGAGAGTTCCATCGTTCCCACGGCAGGTGGCTGCTTACTCGCCTACATGCGGTTCCTTGTCGTCTCTGGCGACCAGGCGAGTACTTCAATAGAAGGCTGGTTTTACAGTATATTGTGCAACACTTCAGCTGGTACTTGATGGCATAGATGCAGTTTATATATTATAAAAAAATATATTAAAGAGATGGTGACCCAGAAATTGGGGCCCAGATCCCAACTCAGTCTTGAAACTCACTGCCATGTGGGAAATGGCGAGCTTATCCTGCTGGCAGCAGCTGAATTGATGCAAAATCTGCTGTATAACTAGCCTCCTATTGAAGCACTCTCCTGGTCACCAAAGACGACAAGGAACTGCATGTAGGTGAGTAAGCAGGCAGGTGGGGGAAGGATAGAGCACCTCGTTCCTAGGGATGGATGAGAATTTCATTGTAGTTTATTTTTCGTACGAATTTATGAAAACTGGCCAATTTCTTCCTGGCTGAGATTTCTTAGAGGCAAGCCCCGTTGTGTTCAGCGGACGGCTGACTTCCCAGCTGCAGCCCTGGACTTTGAAAGATGGCGGAAGGGGGGGGGCTCCTTCGTGGTGAAGTGATGATGAGGGTCTTTCTCCTGTCCTTCATGTTACAGCTTGAGCAGGCGCAGGCAGGGAGGCTGGCTCCGCAGGTGCACGTGGATTATGACTGGGAAGCACCTCAGGAGTTCTCGTACGACAGTGAAGATGAGCTGGATGAAAAGGTGCTGTTTTTGGAGCTCCTTCTCTCTGTGTGTCTTGTACCTTTGACCACCCGGCAGATGTAGTAGAACAAAAGATGTCCTTCCAGTGGGTTGCAGGGGAGGCTGGTGGCTCCAATGTCAGGGGGCAGTGAATCTGCTCCAGGTTTCAACCGGAACCAGTCCAAACGCTAAAGAAGTTATCCAAGATGCTGGGGTAGCTCCTTTGGAGTTCGGACTGGTTCTGGCTGAACCCAAAGTGCCCTGGCAACCAGGTTCCTGTGGTTGGGCAAACAACTGATCTCTGAGAGGGCTGGGCCTGTGTGGTCAGCCTTAGGCCATACACTAGAGGTGTTGAACCTCAGGCCCGTGGGCCAAATCCGGCCCTACTGGGATCTGAACCAGGCCCTGCATAATTCCCCAAATTAGCTACCCTGCTTTCCCTTACCCACCAGTTGTTGGGGGGTTTCCCAGCTTTCGTGCAGTTTTCCCCCTACTCTGGAAAGTTGAAATGCTTCTCCTGAGGCTTAGCTGCTGGCGGGATGAGCTTGTAGCTCACATTTGCTGACATTCTGGCCCTGCCCCTTCTGTCTTTCACCCCTCCCACCACTGGATTGCGGCTTTCGAGAGTTTCTCTGAAATGGAATTGGCCAATCGGGCTGGAAGAGGCTGCAAGGCAGCGGTGGGAGGCTGGGAGGTCTCTGGTTGCTGAAAAACCTGCTTTGTTGCTTCCTTTGATAGGTGAGCCCACTGCAGCGATCCTTTGGGTCCTTGCCATCTCCAACCACGGGCCAGTCGGCCCTCTTCCCTCCAAACAGGTGGAGCTGCACAGGCATGGACATCAGCAACAAGACCTACGAGACCATCCTGGTCCCCTCACGGCCTGGCCTGTGGAGCTCCAACAGCGAGGAGGGCCCCCCGCCATTGCCGATCAAAAACCCCACCAGAGGGAGCACCAAGACAAAACCAGGTCAGCAAGGATGGCTGTGCACAAGCCACTGCGGGGGATGGGACCTGTGACCCTCCCGATGTTGTTGAAGGGCTGTGAGTTTCCCCTTGACTATTGGATGGGAGTGATGGGAGTTGGAGTCCAATGACATCTGGAAGAATGAATAGTACCCCAACTGCTAGATAAGCAAAACCCAGCAATTACAGGGCTAACTACACTTTGGGTAGTATCCAATGTTAATCTTACTCAGAGTAGACTCATTGATATGAACGAGACTAACTGAAGCCCTATTCATTTCAGTGGATCTACTCCAAGTAGGACTAACATTGGAGACTACCTATGTGTGGCAATTTGTGTGCCAGAGCCCCATCAACCCAAGTAGAATTATCTTACGACCCATTGCGATATTATATCCCATAACATGCCCAGTACATGCTAAGATCTTTGCCCGGTCCCTTCTAGCTACTTGCCCTTGACATCACCTGTGTAATTTAGAAAACTGGACCTTCTGCTTGAGTGAGAGCTCATTTTCCCTTTCTTTCTAGACTCCTCCGAGTCCTCGTCGGACATCTCTGATGGTCGGCACTCATCCACTTCCAATGTATCTGGCATGGTGGACAGTCGGCACTCGTCCACGTCCAGTGTTCCTGGCATGCTAGACGGTGGCAGCTCTCGGCAGTCATCGAGCTTCCGTAACTCCGTGGAAGTCAAAGGCACAGCCTACTGGGAAACCTGCTCCGAGACAGACACCGGGTCTCAACGGAGAAGATCAGAGCCAAATCAGATGGCAGTGTTGCATCCTTCTCCCGGGACCTCTCCTGAACAAGGGCAAGCAACCCCAGTCAAGTTCAGGTGAGTGTGTGAGGTGTCAATTGCCCAAAGGATTGCAAGTCAATCATCTCGTAGCTTTGCAGCAGCTTCCAGCAGGTGTGGCTTCCATACTGCATTTGAGCAGCAAAGCTGGCTTTGGTCTCCTTTTGTGTCCTCTGAGCCAAATAGTCTAGAATGTGGGCCCCATGTTGTTATTTCAGGCCTGCTCAGTTGGTAACCCATCAAGCCAGGTCCTTTTGAAGGCTCTGGTCTGGCAGCTGCATGTTCATTTGAGCCCTCTATCCGTTTCCTTCTCATGGCACCTTGTCTCAATAGCAGTCAATAGTAACTTGGCTGGTAATTTCCATTAGAGAAAAGGAATGAATAGAGAAGTTAAACACCCCCCTTCCATGGCACTACTGCACTTTTGTTTTGTTTTGTTTTATCCTTATGCTTTTGGGATCTTCCCACCCCCTTCCCACAGGGTGGGATAATCATTTGCGCAACAGCCCTATGGTGTACATTAAGAATATCCCCGTTTCACAGAGCAGTATCCAGGTAGCTCCAGGCTTGCTGGCTGGTCTCTTGCCTCCATTATTCCAAACTGATTTGGCTTTCCAGTAGAGCTGTGCAGGGATCCCCTGACTCACTCCGGAAGCCAATTCGGCCCTGATGCCCTTCGGATACCGAACCAGAACAAGATCCAGACATCCGAAGTGGGTTGGATATTGCAGGTTTCCGGGTGCAAGGCCGACAGTGAGTCCATTGGACTTCCTGGTCAACCCCCCTCCCTGGTTCCTCCCCGAACCCAGCAAGCTGCTGCCCCTGCCCGTGGGACTTACTTAGCCTGTCCTCACTGAGAGCTGCCATTTTTAAGGTTCCTAGATCTAATGTTCAAACTGTGACGTCGGTAAAGGCTGCTGGGTGAATCAGGTAAGTCCCGGGGTCAGACGGGGGCAGTGTCTCATCATCGCCCCGAATCAGGCCGAAGTGGTCCAAAGTGCTTCGGGCCCGCTCTGCTCTGTACCACTTTGGTTCAGGGTCTGGACTCAGGGTGGTGCACAGCTCTACTTTCCAGGTCACGGCAGTGGAACTTCCACACACTGGCATGCTCTCGGCCAGATATTCATACCACTCACAGTATTATCCGCCCCAAGTTCCGCTGGTTGCACGCTTGTCTCTGATGCTGCCATCAAATGTACTATGCATTAGCTGAACAAACATCAAAAGGAGTGT
Organism: Anniella stebbinsi; assembly: GCA_029215795.1. Taxonomy (NCBI): domain Eukaryota; kingdom Metazoa; phylum Chordata; class Lepidosauria; order Squamata; family Anniellidae; genus Anniella; species Anniella stebbinsi. Next base: position 81,937,916 of record JARDYH010000007.1, read on the forward strand.
GGAGAAAATGGCACCAGCTGTTAGCTTTGACAGCACCATCTTGGTGTAGAAGAGGAGTCCATTTTTGACAGCAGCAAGGGTAGGAATTACTCACCGCCCTGTTGGTTTACAAACTGCTTTCTCTTCCCCTACAGCTCAGAGAGCACCCGATCCTACCGGCGGATCAGTAGCGGCTCAGTGGGCAAATCTTCCGGCACTCCCCTTTCCCCGCAGGGATCTGTTTTCTCAGAAGACCTGCCTTCCAGCAAAGCTCCGGTGCTGCCGCTAAACACTGCCCCTGTGCCCATGCCAAGAAGATTTGCTCCGGTGAGTTTACGGAGATGGTGAGCGGTTCTGCCTTGCTGTGTTTTGAACCGGCTTATGTATAGTTCGGGATCTCCTTCTGCCCTAAGCATGAGCGAGCATGGCATTTATTTTAGTTTGTTTGTTAGATTGTATGCCACCCAAAAACAACAATGGCCAACAACAACAAAATAACCAAACAAAAAAGACAGCGATGGAAGTATCAGAGTAATAAAGTCTTAATGCCACGTGCTTGGACCATGTCGGTTTTCTCCATACAAAAGCCAGCTCAGTGCCAGCCCTACTGTTAGGCAGAGTGTGGCAGTAGCTTCAGGTGGCAGATGCTGAGAGGTGGCAGGGAAATGTCAGAGGAGAGAGCTGTGGACCGCATGGCTTCCCCTGCACCCCCTAAGCTAGTCAGCTGCCTTCAGATCCAGCGGAGGAAGATAGTCCATCCCCTATATTGAAGTAAGATTCATTTGCTAGTTATGTTGGCCTTTGTACATGGAATGGGAGTGGGCGCCATCTTGGCCTTGGCCTCAGGCAGCAAAATGTCCTGAGCCAGCTAGTTGGTTCCCTTACCTGTTTAGTTATGGGAGAGGTTTAGGGAAAGAAAGGGATCTGTCTGTTGAACTGGTGGTTGTTCTGTCTTATGCAGGCCAAAGGACGGCCCAAGAGAGTAATGGCTTTGGCTGACTGCAAAGGAGACAAGGCCCGGGAGCTGTCTTTTTCCAAGGGCGAGGTGATTGTGGTGACGCGGGAAGAGGACGAGCAAAGTTGGGTAAGTGGGGAAAGCACTTTTCCTTTCAGCTTAGGTACCGGCCCTACCATTTGGAAAAGTGAAGTACCTACGTCAGTTGGCAGATGTTGAGGGATGGGGAATGGCAGAGAGATATTGGACAGCAGTGCTGTGTATGGGGGCACCATCTTGTCATCTGCCTCAGGCAGCAAAATGTTTTGGGCCAGCTCTGAGAGGAAGGGAGGAAGGAAGGTGATCCTTCCAAGAAACCTCTTCAACTTCCTGGGAAACGTCTCATCGTGTAGCAAGAGAGTTGAGAGTTCTAGCCTGGGTTCTGATTTTATTATCTCTCCCTCCAAAAGCTTATCTTCTGCTTGCAGTGAGCGTGTGCTGCAATTCTATCATCGTACTCTTTATCGTTTCTTTTTTTAATTTTCATCTTCTTATCCATGAATCTCAACTTCTTTGGAAGAACGGTGGAAATAGGGAGATAGGTGATCAGCTTTCCTGATTGTGGATTGCTAATTCAGGATCCACATTAGGACAGTACATTTATTAGGCCAACCACAATATCACAAAATAAGTGTGCAAGCCTTCACGTTCTCCAGGATTCTTCATCGGACTTGATGGTAAACAAAGCAAGGAGGGTGTGGGGGAAGTTGGCTGAAGTTGATGCCATGGAAGCTGCATTTATTTACAGTCTTAAGATGGAACGTCGTGGGAGGTAGCAGACGTTAATTTAACTAAGTGCTCTGATGGCTTCAGGGTCCACCTAGGACTACTGTGATGAAGAAAGAAGCCATTTTCTTTTTTAAAAAAATATAAGCCTCAGCTTTTACCTGAATCTCTCCCCATCCTTAGGTGAAAAACACACCTTGGTGGGTGAAAAATGAGAAGTAGAGAGAAGCTAGATAGTTTTTCTATTAACAAAGCTGGACATATTTAGGTGGTGTGTTAGGTGAAAAAAAATCAGGAGAAGCAAACTTTGGTAGCTTTGGTTAGTAATTTTGGGAGAAATACCCTCAGAGAATAAAGACCCATCAGCAGGTGGCTATAAAGTCCTCTTTCTTCAGTGTGGGATTAGCAACAGTGGGTATCTCAGACGAAAACAAAAATATCGCAGGAGTTTCTGGCATATCAAGTTGAACCGGATGGGATCTATGCTATCAAATACGCTTTCACACAACCTTATTATGTGGAATGTTATTGGAGCAAACAGAGGAGAACCAGAGTGTAAGATCCTGCTGGTTGTGGTGTTGGGCTTTTGATGCCATCCTGCTTCTCTTCCGTTTCTTTTCTCCAACATGGGCAAAATACTAAACAAATGGAGCAGAAGTCCCATGCAGACGCAGGATGAGGTGGTTCCTGCTCCACCTCTTGCCTTTTCCCATGAGAAGGAACAGGGATTGGGACCTGACTTTGTCAACCACCCTCCACGCATGCAGGGTGCTCTTTGCCTCTCAGTCTACCACAGGGGTAGGTAATCTGGTGTCCTCCAGATGTTTTGGACTGCAATGCCCATCAGCCCCAGCCAGTATGGCCAAAGTCCAGAGATCATGGGCATTGGACTCCAAAACATCTGCAGGGCACCCAGTGGCCTACTCCCAGTCTGCCATTTTCCTCTGCTTTTGACCTTGCTCGAACTCTTGTTTCTTCTTCCAGGTTGGTTTCATTGAAGGCGATGGCACAAGGACAGGCGTTTTCCCTTCCAGCTTTGTCCACCCCTTGCAGGACTGATGGGACCCTTTGTGTATGTCCTTTGGCTGGGGAGATGAACCAGCCGGAGCTGCTTTGTGGACACACGCTGAGGTGTGGGCTTGCTGGGTCTCCTTAAACCCGCCGTTCTCCATAGGATTCCATCCATATGATCAGTTCCATGCTGATGTCACTGGAAGAAGACATTGGGATCTGGTTTTGGCCGTTCTTTTGAGCTGGAGCTGAAGGTATAATGGAAGCCCCCAAGGTGGGAGTGGGCATCTCTGTTGATGTAGCTTGGTTGGGCTTTGTTTGGTTCCCTTTCTTCCAAGCAAAGCCGGATGAGGGATAGTAGAGCACACTCTTCTTATTCGATGCAGAGGTTCCATCACTACTAAGTCATCCTGTCCATTGTTTGATTTCTTGCTCAAGAGAAGACATCATTTTGAAAACTCTACCCCATGTGAAGAAACAGGGATTGGCACCTGACTTTGTGAACCACCCTCCAGGCATGCAGGTGGCCTTTGCCTCTTTGTCTACTGCAGGAATAGGCATCCTGGTGCCCTTCAGATGTTTTGGATTGCAACGCCCATCAGCCCCAGCCAGTATGCCCCTGTGCAGCTGTAGAATGGACCCAGGTACCTAGCAGAACAATTTGATTCCGGAGCAACCTCCGTTTCCATTACAACCACAGCCATAAGGGATGGGAGCGTGATTTAGAAGGGAGGGGGAATGAAAATGCATGGGAAAGCTATCCTGGAAGTGTGGAAAACCAAGGCAGCCTTTGGCAGGGCTTCAGAAAGGGGCAGAGCTGCTGTACTTCCTGCCCCAGTCCTGTGGATCCATCTCCCTCTTGTCCTATCCCCAGTGGAGGTCCAATGTCCAGACCACAGGGAAGTCTTTTTCCATACCTCTTCATCCCACTGCAGAGCATTTGCGCGTCTGTTTTGCAATGACTCTGTGTGGCAGAGGATTTGGGAACCTTGGTTGGTCCCATGAGGACCAGCTCTCAGTTCAAGCCAACTGAAAGTGCCCTCTAGACACCAGCCTTCAGCTGTGCATTGCTGGAGAGAAGTGATATGGGTGGACAAGCGGCAGGGCTGGCCCTGCTATGCAGCAAGGTGAAGCGGGCTGCTTCAGGCAGCATAATTGGGGAGGCAGCATTCTCTCAGGATAGCCGTGACTTTTAAAACCCCATCCCATGTAAACCACTGCCCTCTGAATGAAGACAATGGAGGGGGGACTTTACGTCTGAATGGTTCAACAAGACTTTTTGAAGTGTTTACCCTAGTGGGGGGGGCAAGCACTATTGGGCTGGCATTGCCAAGCTTGTCCGCTGTCATCAGTCTTACAATTTCGGACCTCCGGAGACACTTCTATGGAATCTCATAGTTCTGTAGAGCTAAAAGCAAAGCAAAACCACTGCTACCTGTGCTATCACATTTGTTGTTCAGACAGAAGGGCTCGTAGACGAAGTTAGTTGAACTTCGGTCCCATTAAAATCAATGGGACAAGTAGATTCATGACTTGATTCCCCTTGAAATCAATGGGAACTAAGTGCAACTAACTTAAGTCTGGATACGTCCCAATATTTTTAGAGCAGGGCAGCCAGTTTGGAACGTGCCCTTGGAAAGGGTACAATTGCACTTTTTCTTCTCTTGTGTGCACAGCTCTTTGAAACCGATCCTGCGTGTCTGCACCATGGTTAAGTTTAAGCCAGAAATTGTGGAAGATGCCAACCGGCTAGTGACAGAGACACACCAACACATTTCTTCTCTGTCCATTACCAAAGTAGGATCGTAACTGTTTTGAAAATACTTGTGTTTGCTGCTTTTAAAAACACACACACAATGAACTTATACCTGAATCCAAGTACATAGCCCACTTTAAACATTTGTAAAAAGTGGGGCAGCTCATCCAAAGCACAAGTAGATGTCTGAGCCAGCATTCAGCTTGCTGGCATGTGTGTTGCCGTTTGTAAACCCAGGCTCTCGCTGTGGGCGAAGAACCCACGGTTGCTGTTCTTTTAAATGTCATGTCCGTCTTCCTCCTCAGATAAGCCAGTCTGGTTTTACTTGTTTCGACGAGAAAAGATTTCACCATGCACATTTCTTTCCTTCCCTTCTCCGGTGTGTGGAAAGTTTAGGGCAACCTTTTTCAAGAGCCGATTCATTTTAAAAGCAAGCTGCAAATTTGTTTGAAATTTGCAAAGTTGGAATGGTCGGGCAACTAGGCCCACTCCCCAGCAGCGGCCCACTGACAAGAGCCTCCTGGACAGTGGTGAGGAGGAGGAGATGCCATGGCCTGCTTGCTCCCTGGCTCTCTGCCTGGCAAGCCAGAAAGCCCTAGTAGCAGTGATGAGAAAGAGGATGAGGAAACAGAGCAGCTGGTCAAGCCAAAACAGAAACTCTCTCCCAACCCCTAGAAATGTGGCAATGAAACAACTGGGCTGGGCTTACTGGCGGTAATAAATATGATTTGAACAAAATGTGACAATAAAATTATTTATTAATGCAGTTAAAAAAAATAGGTGGAAAAACAATAAGAAAAAACTGGGCATGTTTAGTCTTGAGAAGAGAAGACTGAGGGCAGGCATGATAGCCCTCTTCAAGTACTTGACAGGTTGTCACACAGAGGAGGGCCAGGATCTCTTCTCGATCAACCCAGAGTGCAGGACGCGGAATAATGGGCTCACGTTCCAGGAAGCCAGATTCCAGCTGGACATCAGGAAAAACTTCCTGACTGTTAGAGCAGCATAACAATGGAACCAATGACCTAGGGAGGTCATGGGCTCTCCCACACTAGAGGTATTCAAGAGGCAGCTGGACAGCCATCTGTCAGGGATGCTTTAAGGTGGATTCCTGCATTGAGCAGGGGGTTAGACTCGATGGCCTTATAGGCCCCTTCCAACTCTGCTATTCTATGACAGAAGTGTCACCACCTCACTGATGTCAGAGCCACTAGCTTCCACTGACTGGTACTGGTATTGGTAGTAACCAGGAGGGATGGTTGGAGAACTTGCTTTCATGCTCAAAGGTAGATGTGTGTGCACGCACACATGGGCATGACACAACCTGGCGTCTGGCACTAAAGATAGCATCCTACTTATCTTAACTCTTTCTTTGTTTCTTTATAAGAATGGTTTCTAGTCCTCTTGAGGATAGAGGAAATAGGAACATATGAAGGCAGTGAGAATTGTGGGCACGTTTTCTAGGCAGAGAATGTTCTTGTTTCTCTATCATTTTGCTTCTGGGTCAAATATCGTGAATGAGGTAAGATGTCCCTAGTCACGTCACTGGAGTTCTGTGAGTGAGATATGGGCTTTTGTCTTCCTTTTCCCAGTCCCAAATGCAGCAAATTATTCTGGTTGCAGAACTTGGGTCTCCTCCTGGAATGAATATTGGTTATTCCTGCCTTTTATAGGCAGTGTCGGGTACTAATATCTTTAAAATTCTGTATCTGTACTGCTGCTTTTTGGATAAGCCGCCTGAGGGCAAAGAACACAGCATTGTCTCACTCACTGGTAATCTCGTACAGAACCTCCACTTCAGCTTCTGAGATCTTTCCAGGCCCTGATCAGCACGTTTCCAAACCTATCTTCACTGTCTTAAGGACTAGACACTTGACTTATTTGTTATTTATTTTATTTTATTTGCAAGTGTGAGATTTTCAGGATGTTGAATTTCAGTTACCAGCACCAAATTTGATGCTTTAATGTTTTGTAGACTTGATATTATTTTGTCTTATATCAACAGAAGCTGGCAGCTGAGTGACAGGGAAAGGAATGTTCCCTGATTGTCAAACACACACAAAGGGCCTAGTGGCACCTTTAAAGAATAACAGATTTATTGCAACATAAATGTTATGCTCTAGAGCTGACTGTTATTAGATGGATGATTGTGTTATCCTTAGTTGATGGATGGTTGTGCTATCCTTAGCTGGGCTGTATGTTTAAGTACACACACATACACCTGTTTGAGCTGCAACATTTACAGTGAAATCCTTTTAATATTTACTTAGAAATAAGTCCATGGTATTCAATGGAGACAGGGCTCCAGCCTCATATTTTTTTTTGGGGGGGGGCAGTAAAAACATGTAATGCAGGCCCCCTCCTTCACCTATACAACAGTCCCATCCCATATATACAATCTTGTGAGTCACAGCAGAAAAGTTTCAATTTTAATTCTGAAATTATGTTTTCTACATGTCTGAAATTGCACCACCACAATGTCTTAAATTACATACTGGGGATTTTTGTGACATGCCCCACAGCCCCCACACCTTTTATTATTTTAATATAACAACTAGCTTGAAGATGAGTCCAACAAAGCTTGCTGACCATTTTGTGACTTTTCAGTTGGTCCTTGTCAGGGTATTTCTTGAGCCAGATTGCAGCGAGGCCTTGTCTGTTTTGGGGAAGAAGAAAAAAAAAAGATAGGAGGATTGATTGGTGTCCTTTTGCTTCTGGTTTAAGCTCATATGTTTCAGGCTGCTTGATTTGTATTTATAGCCAGACCTGTGTGAGAGAGAGAATGAACTCTAGTCATTTACTCGTATATATTTTGGTCCAGTTGATCAGCAGCACTGGCTCTCACTGTCCCTGGGATCAATGTTGTTGACTATTATGGTGCTTCCTTCTTTCCATCAGCTGTCCCTCCTTCTTGCCTCTGCTCATGGAACTCTGGGGCTGGTAGTTTTTGAGAGAGCATGTCACACAGGGAAGCATAAATCCCTCTGCCCCTCAAACTACAAGTCCTAGTTTAATTGCGGAATCAAACTCTCTCTGTTCTAGACAAGCATTTGGGTCAGCATCTCACCATGGAGAATGCTGCCTGTTCTGCACTAGCACTGTTTCTGATTTGGCTCCATCAAATCTCACAAGTCCTGGACAAAAGGTCCATAGAGAGATTCAGGGCAATCAATTTTTATAAATATTCTCAAGGAAGAACTCCATGTTTTTCCCCCCCTCATGGTGATGGGGTTGAAGCCTGGGCTGTTTCCTCCCCTTCCCCTGGATCTCCAGGCCCCTGTAAAGTATATCCCTCCCTCCCTCATGCTTTGGCTCTTGATTGGTGCTTACTCTCAGGTAAGTGAGCCTAGGAGCATCCATTGTAATAGTGCAATACTGTGCATGCTTACTGGGAAGTAAGTCCCATTGTATTCAGCAGGGTTGATTCTTGGTTTAGTGTGCATAGGATTGCGACCTTAGTGGATTAATTGCAGTGGCGTAGCAGTGGTTTTGAAGTGCCAGCATTCGTTGTGGCATCCCCATAGCCCCAAGGAGAGTTTAAAAATGAAGGCAGCTGTGTTGATCTATGTCAACAAACCAGTTCAGGAAGTTTTCATCTCCACTAGGAGCAGGTTGTTGGGAAAGCTAAGGAGTCTTCGTCACCCATTCAAGACCAAGCCAACCCCACCCCAAATATTTTGCATTGCAACAAGGAACCATATATTGTTGCTGGGAAAATTCATTTTCCTTCCCATGCCTGTGGGGATTGCAGCTAAGCTCAGAGGGTGCAAGGATGCCGGGGGGGGGGGGGGCATATGATGGCAATGTTCCTGCAAATAAAAAAAATCTTAGTGCTTCATCCCTGTGAGCCCCGGTTCCACTACACCTAATTAATTGGTTAGACCAGTTGATTAAAACATTTTGATCAGATTTTTATTTAAATGTGCCAACAAAAAAGAGAATAAGGTCCCCTCTACAAGAATTCGGTTTGACGCCCAGTTGTCCGATTATGTGCATCTTCTCGCAATCGCTTTTACACCTAATCCCTATACATGGGAGGCGGTGAAGCACATTAACGGTTGCATGAAATGCGGTTTAAAGGTGTTTAATGCGGAGAATCGCTTGTTTACATGGTCAGAAGGCGCTTTAACTCCCACGGTAAATTAAAACTCGCTATTTAATGCGCATGCGAAGATGCGCATGATCAGAGGTCAGACGCGCCTCGACCTCCCGATTTGCGCTCCGCTCTTGTAGAGGTCAAAAATTTTAATCCACCTTGAAAGAGCTTTAAATCACTTTTGTAGAGGCACCCTAAGTTAGCAAAAGCTAATCAACAAAACTTGAAAGGGAAAGTGTGGCTGAATTCGGATGACACAATAAGCAACTGGGGCGGGGGAAACAATCATCAGTTGTATTGACTATCGTGTCGTCCGAATTCTGCCATAGTCAATTCAGCGCTGATCCTAATCCACGCCACAGTTGATTATCTATTACCATGTTGTGTGAGGAGTACTCCCTAGATGAACAACTGTAAAGTTGGTTATTAACCCACCATTGACTATCATGTTGTCCGAATTCAGCCACTGTCTTTCTCCTCCTCTTTAGAAAGCCATTTCAATGCCAGATGTGGACAGCTGCCAAGGTCTACAGCTGATGTTTGTCATGCCCTGCAATTCCATCCCCACCCACCCGAATCTAGCTGCCGTTTTGTGTTCCCAACCTAGCATGGTCCCTGGACATTGTGGGAAATCTGAAGGCTGTTTAGGCACAGCTGCGCAGTGCTGCTATTGCAGCCACAAAAGGCAAAGCCCCCAACCCACTTTGCCCAGGGGCCCCTGAAACCTGGAGTCAGCCCTTGCCACATTAGTGCACAATGCAGTGGCACATCCGTCCAATCCCAAGCCCTTATTAGCAGGCTTGGCACCTCTTAAGGCCACTCTTTTAAGTCGTGGTGCTGTAGTGACTTTTGATGTTCAGGCACTCATGGCAGCCCCCATAGCTATGCCCCTAAGGGCAGTCGCCAGATTCAGGCAGCTGCGTTGATCATAGCAACCAACCACATCTAGCGGTTTTCTTCTCCACCATTCAAGACCAAGCCACTCCAAAACACTTTGCGTTAACAACGGGGAACAATTTATCGTTACATGGAAAATGCATTCCCTCCCCCCACCCCAGCTGCTGTGGGGATTGCAGTTAACACTCAGTGAGAACAGGAAATTCTGATTGGGGCATGTGTGGCTGTGGCAGACCAGGCTGCCCCCCAATATTTTGCTGCCTGAAGCAAAGGGCAAGTTGGTGGCCCCCATTCCATGTACAGCAGCCAACTGGACTCGCAGTTGAACCTCAGTTCCATACTACCAATCAATAGCGTCCTTCATCGCACCTGAGAGCAGCAAGCTAACTTGGAGGGCACAGGGGATGCTGAGCAGCTCTGTCCTCCAGCACCTCACTGCATTCTCCGTCGTCCCTCAGAGTCTGCTGCCTGAAGGGAGTGCTTCACCCTGCCTGACGGTAGGGCTGGCCCTGGTGGCAGATGACGGCATCATCCCTGTTAATAAAATAGTATTGGCGTCCCTGCAAGCCCTGACTCCACTATACCACTTGATATAAGTGTGATCTCCTTGTTTTCAAAAGTTTATATGTTAGCATTGTGATGAAGATACCCCATCCCCCCACCCCCCAAGCCTGGTCCAGCATTGAGGAGCTGCTTTTGTTTTTCTGTTGCAAATGAATAAAAGTGTGTCCCTCTGTACCTCCAATACCTCCACTGCACATTCACATGTACACCGAATACATCCCAAAACTTACTTGCAGGAACTTTGATTCTCTTGAATGAGAGGCTTTGTGTGTTTTTGAAAGTAAAAAAAAGAGTATTTGGTTCCATGATTGCTTCCCTGGACCAACATATGTCTCATCGATTATAGGCTAAATCCACAAGTTTGCTGCTCTCTGTAATAATGTTACTCTCTTTTTTTCCTTTTCTTTTTTTAAGGAAAAATAGTTGGGAGATATTTTATGTTGATGTCCTCCAAAAAAATGCGTTTTTTTGTGTCCTGTATCTTAGTTTCTAATAAAGTTTTTGTTTGTTTGTTTTTAGTATAGAGTGGAAAAACTACTTTGTGGTTGGTGTTCTACTTTTCTTCTTTCTCATAGATGCATTTATTTTAAAGGTTTTACTCTTGCCTTCAGCTCTCCAGCTATGCCTGGAGGAGAAATCTATCAATGACCACGAGTCCCGATGGCTATGTACTACCTCCAGTAGCACAGGCAGTAAGCCTATGTACAGCAGTCGCTGGGGAACATGGGTGGGAGGGTGCTTGTGGGCTCCTGTTCCATAGCTAGTTGGCCACTATATGAACAGAGCGCTGGACAAGGTGGAGCGTTGGTGTGATCCAGTGTAGCTCTTCTTATGTTCACATCCCCTGAGAGAAATACAAGCATGTGCAACAAAGCAACAGCCAACCTTCTGGTCCTCATGACGGTTGCATCAGGCGAAGGGAGGGTTCGCTGCGTAATTGGCTGAGGGTTCATTTAATGAGGTGCACTTGGCTTATATGGGATGTAAATAATACCTTGAATCCTGAAATTGTGCTCCTGTCTCTGTGCTGCTTTATTTTTATTCTTCAAATTGTTTAAGGGTGCAGTCCTATCTGGTTGCCCGTCAGCCTCTGAAGCCAGAGGCTGACAGGCATCCTATGCAGAGTAAGGAGAGCATGGAGCTGATCACACCTCCATGCCTCTGCAGCTCTGCAATTTTTGTTAGATGGGTGCTTTTGCTCATCTAGCTGGGGCTCTGTGGAGGGGAGGGGAAGGACATTGGGGAAGACTGGGGATAGCTCGCTTCCACTCCCTGCCCAGCCCAGCCCACAGAAACGCCCCATTTCCCTTCTCTCCAAGTTCACATTTGCAAGCTTGGAGAGGCAGCTGGTGCGGGTCTCTCCCCTCTGGCTGCAGGGGAGGGCTAAGGAGCTCCAACTCCTTAGCCCTCCCCTGTAGCCAGGGGAGGGCTAAGGGTACTGTCTCTGCCCTTGGATTCAGGAATCTGAACTATCCTATCCCCACCCCATGCTGTGTAGGGACCACAGGATTGCACTTTAAAATAATAAAATAATCCCATGCCTAATTTGTACCTGGAGAAGTTGGGTGAACTGTGAGACAGATCCTTGGAATTTTTAAGGAGAAAATGAAAGCACTTGAGCACCCTGGACAAGGACCCAAATGCTTTCATGGATTTTTCAGTTGATATCATTAGTTGTGATGCTGCTAAGTTTCGTCATTGGTTGGCTCATTGGTTGGAATTTCTTGATTTGTAATGCCCACCTTTGTAACGAGCCAGGATCAAGCCTCAAAGATGGACATTATGAGCAGACAAGATTCTTTCCCCCAAAATTTTCAGTTGTCCTACCACCTAGATCCCCCTCCCAAAAAGCCCACATACTTGAAGCAGTTTCTATCACTGCCATCACTGCTGGTCCTACAGCTCATAATGTCCCAAAAAGAAGGAGGAGTAAACCAAGGACAAGGACAATGATCCTGCAGGGTCCATCTTTATACAATTGGCAATGGCAAGTAAACATTGCACAAAGTGATTACGCAGGCAGGCCATGTGAAAAAACACAACCAATCTGAAAAACGCCATAATGTGACAGGTGACATTCTGTGATTCCAAATTGCAGCTCCCAAGATGCACCTTGCTATTACGCATGCAGCAAAGCATGTATGTATCGAAGGAGAACTCTCGTCTGACCTCACGTGGGCAAACTTGTTACGTTCTGAGTAAACAATGAATTCCGTCGGGGTAGATTCACCCATCACTAATTTGTTCCTTTGCACAATCAGGCAAGAGATGGCTTCTTTTGGTACATAAACTTCCATTTGGTGATGAGAGAAAAGGCTGAAGTGTAATTGTGTTTGGAAGTAGCTGGAGATGAATTCCTTCTTCGTTTATTCGAGCAAATGCAGCGCTGGGACTGGGTCAAACTGTTTTTAAAACCAGAAAATGATTTGGCATGGGGGGTGGGGGGCAGTCAGAACATTTAGAGTGTGTGTATAGGCAATCCCTTGATTTGAGCAGGTCTGGGGAAACCTATGAGGTCTTGCAGCAGCCTCTCCCAAATTGGCACCCTCAAGTAGTGTTGGACTGCAATTCCCATAATTCCCAGAAAACCACCTAACGGTGGTTGGGAAAAGGACAGAGGCTGGATTTGGTCCATAAGCCTGAGGATCAGTATCCCACTACACATAGTTACCTGGGAGTAAGCTCTATTGAACTCAATGATACTGATCTCATAGGTGCAACACATCAAGCTTTACAGAAGATTTTCCATCAGCCAAAATGCAACCTTCCATTTCAATTCAAAATGCAAACAAACCTGCAAAGAAGTGTTACCATTTAAACTGCTGGCATGGAGTAAGATCATCACCTGCCCCTATCCCATCAAAGAAAAGCAAAGAAGAATCCAGTTTCTATTTATTCTCCTCCTGCCTGGACTTCCTCTGTATGTTAATCTGTCACAAACAACAACAATAACATTTGAAAGCCTTGTTATCCCTTCATCCACTTGCCAGAGTGAGGGTCAACTCTTAATTACCTTGTTCCTCCAGCAGATGACATCACTGCTCCTGTTCCACACTACAGGGTGCAGTTAAGCAATTTTAGATTCTGGACTTAATGGTCTTGTGGCAGAAGAAGGCAACCTAAGGTCTGGGAATGGCTCCACCCCTTTCCCCTCAACCACTGAACATTTGGTAGTTTCCCATGTTTTTGTCCCATTCTAAGTTTGAAATGTCTCTCATAAGAACCGAAGAATCTAGGAAGAGCCACGTTGGATCAGACCGAAGGTCCATCTTGTCCAGCATTCTGTTCACACTGTGGCCAACCAGCTGCCCACGGTAAACTCATAGGTAGGACAGGAGTGCAATACTACCCTCCTACCCATGTTTCCCAGCTGTTACGTGATGTGCTCTTGTTAGACCCGTGTACAAGCTTGACCATGTTCTAATGAGACTTACACACCTGCTTCTAAGGAATCTTTAGACATTGACAATGGACCTTCTGTGGCTAAGTAAAGCGATTCTTACCCAAAGAAATCCACGCTACTGAAGAGGATAACACCACAATGACACATTTATTGAGGTATAAACAGATTCAAATGCACAAGCTAGTTTTGGGGGAATTAGCCGATCAGATGGAATGGAGGCTTAAAAGTGGTTTCCGGAGTGTGCGAAGGAGTCTTCTGAGTCTTAGAGCATGCACGCACACACACACACACACACACACACACACACACACGGAGAGAGGAAGGGTGGAGGCTACAATTTGTATGAAGAACCTCCCAAGGCAATATATACCTGCCCCTGAGCTGAAGCCCTTTCCTGAAGACAGCAACTAGAGTGTGTTGCAGCTCTTGGTCTCAGTGAAGAGAAAGGAAGGAGCAAGAGCCTTTCCTCGGAGGGGAGACTCAGCAATTTCAGCAGCATGGCCCCATACTTCTAAGAAGGGGGTGGGTGGGGACTCGGACTCTCAAAACCTCAGGGTTTTTACGCAATCTAGAGAAAAGCAGTGATATCACTGCCCATAAGCATTGGAAGAGGTGCTACTTGCCATGGGGGAAACACATAACAAAAGAGGGTATTTGGGGATGATAGCTGTACTTGCCAGAAGCATTATTTTAAGAAAAGGTGATTTCACATGCTAATGACTGTCTTAACGACTGGTGTCCAGGCTGGAGTTCAAGAATAGGACCCATTGCCTTTCTATGGCCAGATATCACTATTGCCATCCAGCATTCATATTCAGCTCAATTTTACTCCCACCTTTGCCTCTGGGGAATGCATTTTAGGAAGTCTATTAGGAACTGAATTGCCTGATCTCGCCTTACGTGATGGCTATTAGCCCCATTCCTGTGCCTTTGTGGAGAATGAAGACACCTTGGCTTTTGGCTGCTTCAAAATGGAGTCAGTACTGCTCACTCACAAGAGAGCTACTTTGTAACACAGCAATTGGTATACATAGGCATACAGCCTCTAATACTGGAGGTAGCACAGAGCCATCAGGGCTAGTAGCCATTGATAGCCTTCTCTTCCAGGAATTTGTATAAGCTACTTTTAAACCATTCATGACTGCTGTGTCTGTGACTAATCATAGGAGCACTGACATTTTGGGAAGGGTGAGCTAAAGAAACAAGGGGGATTATCCCACTATATCTATGTCTAGGCTGACCATCTGAAAAGGAGGACAGGGCTCATATAACTTTAACAGTTGTAGAGGAAAGGGAATTTCAGCAGGTGTCATTTGTATGCAATTAGTTCCTGGTGAAATTCCCTCTTCATCACAACTGTTAAAGGGGCAGGCACTATACTAGAGTGACCATATACAAAAGAAGGCAGGGCCCCTGCAACTTTAACTGTTGTGATAAAGAGGGAATTTCAGCAGGAATTAACTGCATACAAATGACACTGGCTGAAATTCCCTTTTCTCTACAACTGTTAAAGTTACAGGAGCCCTGTCCTCCTTTTCAGATGGTCAGCCTAGTGTTGTGTCTGTGTAGTTTTTAAATGAAAACTGAGATTGCCAGAATGCTGAGTTCTGTATCCAGTACTCAACTCCAGGTTTGGACTGAGTAGATGCAAGACTATGCAGTGTAGGCTGACCAGATAAAATCCAGGTCAGGACTCATGTAACTTTAACAGTTGTAGAGAAAAGGGAATTTCAACCAGTGTCATTTGTATGCAATTAGTTCCTGGTGAAATTCCCTCTTCATCACAACAGTTAACACTATACTAGAGTGACCATATACAAAAGAAGGCAGGGCTCTGCAACTTTAACTGTTGTGATGAAGAGGGAATTTCACCAGGAACTAATTGCATACAAATGACACTGGTTGAAATTCCCTTTTCTCTACAACTGTTAAAGTTACATGAGCCCTGTCCTCCTTTTCAGATGGTCAGCCTATCTATGTCTATATCTATATCTATCTAATATCTATCATCTATCTATCTATCTATCTATCTATCTAGGCTTTGTTGCCTTTACCAACCATCAAGCTGTTGACAATTCAGTCATTTAAGAATGTTACATTGTTTCCCCAACGTTATCAATTCTTGCAAATTGTTATGAGTTTTGTAAATTGTTAGAAACTGATAGGAGTTCACGTCTATCTGAATACCAGAGGAACAGAATTTCACCAGGGGTCTGTAGTAGTGGACTGAAAAGTAGTGTGTTTGAAAACTTGTAGACTGCCAGATACAACTGTAGATTGCCTGGTATAACTCCTTTGTGAAATTGATTAAGTCCTTTACTGATATTGTTGTTTTGGAAAAGCTATTTATTGACTGTTCATATGACTATATTTCAAATCAGCGTTGAGTTTAATTGTACCATCTAATATTATTAATGTTGTGTAACAAGTCAATTACTGGGTCCAGTGCATTGTTCCTTGCACTTGGAATGTTTGGTTTGAATTAGCTCATTGGGAACCTTGTCTTTGGCTCCCTCTACAAGGATTTGCTTTTGCGCCCGGTTCGGCGATTATGCGCATTATCGCAGACGCGCATTTACTCCTAATCCCTCTGCACGGGAGGCGGCGAGAGGCAGCGAAGCGCATTAATAGATGTCCAAAAAGCACTTTACAAGAAGTTAATGCGCATAATCGCTTGTTCACACGGGGAAAATGCGCTTTAACGGCCGGAGCAAAATAAAACTCGCGATTTAACGCGCATTCGAAAACGCGCATTATCGGGGAGATAACGGGCCTCCACGCCCGATTTGCGCTCCGTTCTTGTAGAGGTAAAATTTTTAATGAACCTTCAAAGCGCATTAAACCTCTCTTGTAGAGGCACCCTTTGTTGGTTGGTATAGCCCACTTTTAATGCCATCCAAATTGGTGGCCATCACACTTCGTGTTGTGGTAGCGAATTCCATAGTTTAACAATGTGCTGCTGGGAAGAAGAAGAAGAAAAAAACTTTTATCCATCCTTTGATCTGTCTGTCCTAAAGTTTAGTTACTAGTAGTAAGATCTTTAAGGGAAAATATGCTGGTAGGTTTTTTTGGGGTTTGTGTGTGTGTGTGTGTGTGTTTGCCCTCCCTCTTTTTCCCTTGGCCCTGCCTACCATCCCTGTACCTCCCCTCCATGATGAGAGTTCTCCCAATATTGAATCCAACCCTCTGGCTGAAAGAGGTTCCCCATCATGGTGGGCGGTAAGGCATCACTTACTTCAAGATGCAGTCAGCCATCCCTGCTGCGTTTGAGAGACCCTCCCGCTCATTCTGTGGATCAGGGCCCAGGGCCTCTGCTCCCAAATCCTACCCTTTAGGGCACCACTAAGGTAGCTTCTTCCATCCATTTCTTTCCCTAGAAAACATAAGACGAGCCCTGCTGCATCAGACCCAAGGTCCATCTAGTCCAGCAATCTGTCCACACGTTGGCCATCCAGCTGACCACCAGGAACCCACAAGCAGGACACGTTTGCAACAGCTCATTCCGCCCATGTTCCCCAGCAACTGGTGTGTATAGGCTTAAAGTCTCTGATACTGGAAAAGGCCTGGAGCTGTGGCTTCTAGCTGTATAGAAAGCCCCCCCCCCCTTTAGTCTGACAGCACGGAGCTGACAGCACCTGGTCTCCATGACCAGCCTGCCTCCCCCCCAACTCTGGGATCTTTCCACCACTTGATCCTGCACTCCTATATTTAGCCCATCCCCCTGCTGCTATTTTGACTGCAACGGCATTCGTTCATAAGTGCTCCCGTGGCCACGCCTGCTTCCCCCCCTCTCTTTTCTTCCGCCTCGCTCTCCTGCTTCGTCCGCCCTCCTTTCTTGTCAAACGTTCAGTAAGCTCAAAAAAAAAAAGCCTTGTTCTTAATACTACTACTATTAATAATAATAATAAAAGCCCCCCCCATACACGACAAATTCCACAAGCGCTTTCCCGTTCTTTTGGGGGGGGGGGGAAGAAAAGAAAGCGTCCGTAAAGGAATAAAGCAACCAACCCCACACCAACAAAGTGTCATGAAAGCCGAGCCCGGTGGGGCGCCGAGTGTCTGCGCCCCGTGAAATCGTCCCTCGGGCGCAGCGGAGAAGAAGTTGGAAGACTTTGCGCAAAGGCGAAAGAGCCATGGGGCAAGCGGAAGAGCTGATCCGAATGGCGAAAAAGTTGGATAAGATGGTGTCCAGGAAGAACACGGTAAGAGAACGCTTGGGGTTTTTTTGGGGGGAGGGAGGGGTGTTGGATCTTCTTGTTGGGGGGAGGGCAGGGGGGCAGCCACGCTGCTGTGCCAAGGAGCCCCCTCTTAGGTGACGGAAGAACCCAGGTTTTGTTTTGTTTTTTTGTTTTGTTTTTGGATTCTGGGTTGGGGAACTGCAGTCATCCCTGTTGTTTCGAAGTGTTTCCTGCTTTCTGTGGGCTTATCCTCAGCAAAAGTTTGTTGCAAAGAATCAGAAAGGGAACGGGGCATTGCAGCTCCCCGTGCACGGTGCATCGAATTTCAGCTGAGCCCTCTGGGAGGTCTAGGAATCTCCAACATTAGTCTATCCCGCGGGTAGTCTTGAACGGGGTTGCTTTCTTTTAAAATCAGCTTTCTCTCTCCCTCTCCCCCACCCCCCACATCTGCGGATTCGGTTTGTTCCTTCCCTTCCCTCCCTGCAAACATCCCTTAAGTTCCCGTTTTCGTTCGGACCCAGGCCTCCTCCTCCTCCTCTTCCTCCTCCCCCCAGCCTCCGAAGAGTGGCCAGCCCCTGTGAGGATTTGGAGAGAGGGCATGTAGACGACAGGTGCTTGGCAAAGAGTCTGGCGGTGTCAATTTGATCCTCCGCTGGTGTCTTGCCGCGCATGGATCACGGCCGGGAGAAGTAAAAAATACTGCGTGCAGAAAAGGGAGGGCAGGGTGGAAAAAGTGGGGCTAAGGTACCTACGGTGGCTGGGTGGCCTACTTTGCAGAGGACGGTCCTCTCTTTGAAGGGCTGTTAGAGGACAGGCCTCTGTTTGAAGGTATCCTCTATATCAGGGTGGGAGGAGGCTCTGGATGTTTGGGGCCATATTGCCCCCCCCCAGAACCCACCTGGGACTCTCCCCTCCCCACCGAGGAATTTGTTGCCATCTCTGCGCTTGCGATTCTTCTTCCCTACAACCTTGTTTTCTTACAAAATCACTGCTTTTTGTTTGGCTGCCAATGTGGGGGCAAAATTCGGAGGCAGCAGCAAAGAGTGGGGGTGTATGTGTGCAAGAGCAACCATGGGGCTGCATGTTGCCCACCTCTGCTCTGTTTGAAGGTTGGTCCGACTCCGGTCCAAATCCAGTTGAACCATGAGAAGAGAGCACTGGGGTTGAAGTTGCCCATCCACCTGGACAGCAGACTGAGCAGGCCACAGTCTTCTTGAGATATTACTGCATTTCCAGTGAAATAGTAGTAATTATTTCTAAATTTGCATTTATATCATGTGCAAATTTGTCTTCTTTCTACCCCATACCATTTTTTGTTGTCTGCAATACTTTTTTAAAAAAATATTTTTATTATAAAATTCCAACAAAACAAAAACATAAAGAAGAGAATTTCTGTAACAAACCACACCAGACAGGCATCTACAATGGAAAGTAAGAACATATATTTAACAGCCATTTTCTTTTATTTTTACTACGTTTATATCCTGTCCTTTTCATTTGTTACTACATTTGTATCCCAAGGCAGCTTACATAGTCCTCCACCTTTCTGTTATAACCTCACAGCAACCCTGTGAGGTAAGTTAGGCTGAGAGTCCGTGAATGGCCCAAAGTCACTCTGTGGCTGAATTCGGACAACACATTAGTCAATGGTGGGTTGAGTAGCCAACTCACAGTTGGTTATTTTGTGAGTACTCCCCACACGTGTTCCAACACAACTGTAGGTGGTTGGGGCTGGCGTTGAGTGGACTAACAGTCAACCCAGCATTTGACTGACACAGCCCCCACCCCTCTCCCCACCCTCCCTCCTCCCTCAGTCCTCCCAGTTCTATCCCAGCAGCCTCTGCAAGTTGCACCAGTTGTAGCAGAGTGGCAGCCGCCGCTTTGGTCGCTCTTGCCGCCTGCCTCTATGGGCTTGTGTTTTAATCCACTCACCACACGCCATTAACCCACTCACCCCTCCACACAACACTTTAAAGAACTGCCTTCGAGCTAAACAACTTGTAAGCCAGTTGTTTCTCTCCGTTGCTTATTTGGGCGGAATACCATACCGTCAGTAGTTTGTGAGGGGCGAGTTACCCTCCACACAATACAATAAGCAACACAACTGTCGATTGTCCCCCCCCCCCCCCAGTTGCTTAATGTGTTGTCCGAATGCAGCCAGTAAGTTGCATGGCTGAGTCAGGACCAGAACATGGGTCTCCTGAGACCAAATCCAGTGCTCCATCCATTACACCACATTTTCTGTTGTGTACAATATAACTAAGAAATTGGGTTCAATTGGACTGGTGGGAGATGCAAACCTCGTCCTTCCCATGATACGCCAAGAAGCAAGGATGCAGTTGACCACCTATCCTCACACGCTTCCCCCAAGTCTGTCAAAATTTTGCTCATATTCATTCATGTCCTCCAATATTTCACAGATGGACGTCGGGACACTTGTGAGTACTTTGAACACTTCTCACCAAAGAGCCCACACCGACACGCGACTGACACTTTTCACCATTCCAACGTACTAAAATAGGGGTTGGCCATTCACAACCCTCCAGATGTTGCTGAACTGCAACTCCCATGTGCCCCTGCCAGCATGGCCGGCGGTGAGGCATGATGGAGGGGGGGAGTCCAACACGATCTGTGGGGCCACAAGTTGCCCATCTCTGGACCGCGAGCTCATCTCTGCCTGCTTGTAGGTAGCGTTGCCATCTTTCTAACTTGCTGCTGTGCCTTTAACAGCGGCTTAATTACAGCATGGTGCTAAATAGGGGTGTTGGCTGGCTGCTGCCACTGTGAAAGGCCGAGCTGAAAAGCTGGAGACCTTGTTCTAGGCATTTGTTTACTCTGCAATGGTTGGCTGCTGTCAGGCATTGCTTTCCGAAGCTGGGTGAGTAAACTGAAGGCAATGTTTTCGTTCAAATGGTTAGATTACTGGCTGACAGGCTGACCAGATGCAAAAGAGTGACAACTTTCCTTTGCACAACTATAGGGTGACCATATAAAATCCAGGTCAGGGCTCATGTAACTTTAACAGTTGTAGAGAAAAGGGAATTTCAGCCTGTGTCATTTGTATGCAATTAGTTCCTGGTGAGATCCCCTCTTCATCACAACTGTTAAAGTTGCAGGGGCCCTGCCTTCTTTTGTATATGGTCACTCTAGTATAGTGCCTGCACCTTTAACTGTTGTGATGAAGAGGGAATTTCACCAGGAACTAATTGCATACAAATGTCACTGGCTGAAATTCCCTTTTCTCTACAACTGTTAAAGTTACATGAGCCCTGACTTGGATTTTATCTGGTCAGCCTACCGTGGAGGAGCCCTGATCTCTTCTGTATGTGGCCATGCGCCTAACCCAGGGTGCTTCCATACATGTCCTTTTATCGCACAATCTCTCTGCCTCGTTTATGGAATTTCACAAGGGATTCAGCCAACCAGGGCTGGTCCTATCATTAGGTAGAGTGAGGCAGTCGCCTCAGGTGGCAGATGCTGGGAGGCAGCAAGGGAAGGCTGTGGGTCATGTAGCTTGGCCTGTGTTCCCCTGAGTTAGCCGCCTGCCTTCAGGTGTAACGGAGGATGCTGTTTCCTTATCAGCCAGCCAGCCCTGCCACCTTTTGTACATGATAGGGGACGCCATCTTCTCCTTAACCTCAGGCAGCAAGACGCTTTGGACAGGCCTGCAGACAGCGACGTCATTCCTCCAGTGTTTTCCCGTTGCTGAGTCTCTCGTTTTCATAAAGAAATAAATCTGTTAAAGAACAAAAGATGGAAGGGCTGCATGGGAAGCCATCCATCCATCTGGAAGCGCCCACAGTGCGAGGAACGTTAGTGCACCCCATAGGCAAACAGGAGACGGGGTTAATTCAACTTAAGTCCTACTTAATGTAGACCCATTGAAATGAATAGGATCTAAGTTAGGTAGGACTTATGATGGATTTTACCCAGGGATTAGAAAAGGCAAAAATGGAGCAGAATTGTGCACCCTGGAGTAAGATTGCACTTTGAAGTTAATGTTTGACTCCCCTTGCAAACTTTGTTCTAGTGTGTCTGGACTATAAATAACTCCTCCCCCTATACCTCTTTCCAGATCACCTTCAACCCCCAGTGTGTACAGCCTTAAAGGCCGCTATTTATACAGCAGTGGAAAGGTCCTGCAGCTATTGTAATTTTGCAGGCAGAGCAGCAAGCAGTAAATGCAGGAGGTTTTCCTGCTTTAGGGGAGGCTCACAGAGAGCTGTTGAACCTGAGCAGGGAGCATGAAGAATGTGCTCAGCCATTAAGCAGCTTGAACTCAGCTTTGGCACATGATGCGAATCAAACTTGCAAATACATGAACAAACTCTCATTAGCTCAAAAATATGTTTTAGCAGCCCTTATGACCAACATTTGCAGTGTTTTGGATTTCACACACTCCTTTGTTCCCTATATCACTGATGCGCAGGCTTGGTGTGCCGTTCCTTATGTAGCCGAAACAGTACCTCCCATGCACAAGAGGGAGACTTCAGCAGGCTTGGGGGGGGTGGGGTTGCAGAAGTACACCAAAGGAGTCTTGCCTGGAGGCCATCCCTCAATTTCCAAAGAACATTAAAACGTCTTGCATGAGACAAAAAGAACATTTATGTTTACGGCCTATCAGTATGACCAGTGGGTTTTTCCCCCTTCCTCCCTAGGAAGGAGCTCTTGATCTGCTGAAGAAGCTGAACAACTTTACAATGACCATTCAGCTGCTGCAGGTAAGGCAGCATCAAGGATGAGGATGGTTTGTAGAGGAATCTAAGGTTAAATCTATGCTACTGCTTTATAGCGGTATTGAAGTGCACTGACAATTGTGGAGGCACAATCCACATTCCATATACCACTTTCATGGTGATATTTCCTGCTTTTCATTCCACATTCATAATGATTTGACACAAGGTGTAGATCTGCCCCTGTTCTTTCAGCATTCATTTATCCCAACTTTCCTCCAAAAAGTTCAAGGAGGCAAGCATTGCCCTCCCCACATCACCACTGTTTTATCCTCTCAACAAGGAGAGTCACTGTGGTGTAGTGGTTAGAGTGTTGGCCTGGGAGTTGGGAGATCCAGGTTCTACTCCCCACTTGGCCATGAAGCTCACTGGATGGCTTTGGGCTGCTCACAGACTCTCAGCCCAACTTACATCTCAGGGTTGTTGTGGTGAGGATAAAACTGGAGAGGAGGAAGGTTATGTATGCCACCTTGGGTTCATTGGAGGAAAAAAGGCAGGATAGAAATGCCAAACAAACAAACAAACCCTGTGAGGTAGGTTAAACTGAGACAGACAGACAGACAGACAGATGACTGGCCCATGGATACCCAGTGAGCATCAAGGTTGAGTAGACTAATGCAGAGGAGCATGAAAACCCATTGGATGATTGTTTTCTTGTTCACATATTAATTCAGAAAGTATGAATTGGGGTGGTTCATACGAAAATTTCACTCCCATCCCTGGTCTCAAGCAAAGAATGGTGGGGGTTTTTATCTCCTTTTTCATAGAATAGTAGAGTTGGAAGGGGCCTATAAGGCCATTGAGTCCAACCCCCTGCTCAATGCAGGAATCCACCTTAAAGCATACTTGGCAGATGGCTGTCCAGCTGCCTCTTGAATGCCTCTAGTGTAGGAGAGCCCACCACCTCCCTAGGTCATTGGTTCCATTGTTGTACTGCTCTGCCAGGAAGTTTTTCCTGATGTCCAGACGGAATCTGGCTTCCTGTAACTTGGGCCCATTATTCCGCATCCTGCACTCTGGGATGATCGAGAAGAGATCCTGGCCCTCTTCTGTGTGACAACCTTTCAAGTAATTCAATAATTACAGTTACCTGCTCCTTTTTTAATAATTGGAATTACCAGGGATTGAGCTGTTGCGTTAATACTGGCCCCTCTTCTTCACCTCTCAGACAACAAGAATCGGCGTGGCTGTCAACGCAATCCGCAAGCACTGTTCAGACGAGGAGGTGGGCACTCTGGCAAAAATCCTCATCAAGAACTGGAAGAGGTTGTTGGGTGAGTGACTTTGAGTCTCTCTGGGGGAGTTCTTACATATAGAAGGCCCTTCCGATGATCTCCATTAGTAGGCTGTGAGGTGGCGCTTGGGGAGGGGAGACTGCCAAAGAGGACAGGACACCTGCACCTCTAATAGTTGTGTAGAAGACAGGGCTGGCCCAAGACGTTTTGCTGCCTTAGGTGAAGGTCAGGATGTCATCCCCTCCCACACACACCATGTCCAGGTCCAATTTAAAGATGAAGAACCACTAGAACTGGTGCCCACCAAGAGCTAGTACCTGAACAGCAGACTGAACAGGCAGGCACACAGATCACCTGGCCATGGTCTTCCAAATTATGTTGAGATATTATGTTTTTCTATTTCAATCATAATAATAATTTCTACATCTTCATCTATATGTATAAATTAGCACATGCAAATTTTGTGCAAATCAGCATCCTCTTTTGTCCTTTATTTTGGGTCTTGTAGTTCCTCTTTTTTTGGCAATTCATAAACAGTCCCCCTAATTTGATTTGGCCCTGAGGTGTTTGGTAGAGCTGGTCACAAATGGTTAAAACAATGACCCAACCCATACAAAACCACAAGAATTCAACACCTAATGAGAGACACAGGTTTCAGGAGGTCAGTCTACCTTTTCAAAAACATTGCCCTCCTTCTGTTTGCAAACATATGTCTCCATTCATGGGGGACTAGAAACCTATTTAACAATTTATATTCCAGATACACATAAACGACAGAAACAAAAACTATCACAGGACTGGCTGAATGTGGAGCGACTAACATAGCAAACATATAAGATCTTAGACTATTTAGTTGCCCTTAATAGCAGCTGGGTGTCCCATTTTTCCCCCAGAGTCTTCAGGAACGCAAAAGAGTAAAAAGGAGAAAGAGAGAGACAAAGAAATTGATATCCCTGGCTGGAAAGCTGAAGATACACGTTGCCATCCAGTGAATCTCTGCAAATGTCCTGATGGAAAGCAAAAAGACCGGTATGAGACACATTAGGGCCATTCACACATTCCAATCTGTAGTGCAAAGAGAGGCTCACTTATTGCACTGGATCTAACACATCAGCCTTCAAAGAAATGCTTTCATTATAGGAAATCACATCTTCTTTTTTGTTGCTGAGAAAATGCCGCTTTCCCCTGCTAGCAGGGCTGTTGTGAATTGAGGTTCAGCCTGAAATGTTCCCACATGCCAATTTTACTCCGTTTGAGTGATAGTTTACTGCTTTAGGAGCCTTTGGCTGCCTGTTACTGCCCCATAACAGATAAAATCTCTTCTAAACCAAGCATGTACCTTTGTTCATTTGGTGGGTTACAGTCCAGGTTTTGTATTAACAGTAATTGAATCCATTTCTTTCTTTTATTGAGATCAGTATAGATTTCCCAATAAAATGCAAGTATCTGAACATTTTAAAAATGAAGATAGGATCTCCCAAACAACTCTTGTTGTTACAAAAGAGAGTATTGCTGCACCACAGAATCAAAGAATCATAGAATAGTAGAGTTGGAAGGGGCCTATAAGGTCATTGAGTCCAACCCCCTGCTCAATGCAGGAATCCACCTTAAAGCATCCCTGACCATCCACTTATCAGCTACAGCTATACAGCTGTCTGCTCATTTATCACAGGCAAGAAGCTTCAATATCAAAGAAGGTATCTAATTCTTGAAGAAGGTCATATTGATACAGTTCCTAAAATATTACTTGATTGTTAATAATCTCTACCGTCCCCTACATCTGGATTCATACTCTTCAGTTCTTGAAAATTCCCATAAGATTAAAACATACAAAGATATGTTAAACATAACATCTGTATTAGATTAATTCTAAATTACTTCCTTGAGAAACAATTCTTTACTCATTAATGTTCTCTTTAAACTAGGAATGGGGAACTTCTGATGTGACCCTGATGCGGCCCCTGGACTTCCCCATTCAACTGGCCTGCTTCTCTTGCTGTTACCTCTGATCATTAATTGGAGATAAGAAGGCATTTCAAGGCAATTAACCTTAAAATGCTCTGCCAAGAATCAAGCTGTTGCAAATATTTAGAGTGGGACAGAACAGCTGTTGCACAAAACAGAGGTATGAAGTTTTGTAGGCAGGCGGACCTACCTGGTTGTGAGTCTACATGCAGAGGCCAGATCTACACCAAGCAGGACATAATAGGGATGTGCACTGACCCCCCGGATCGGATCGGATAGCGGATCGGAATCGGACCTGGGGGGTCGGATCGGATCGGATCGGAGGCTGGTCGGATCGGATCGGACCAGATGTCCGATCCGGATCGGACGCCATTTTGAATGCTTTTTCCCATAGCCAAGTATTGTTTTACAAAAACGCCTATAACTTTTTCATTTTTAAAGATAGAAGGATGAAACTTGGGCACATTGTAGACTGGTTAGGGGTAGTTATCTGTGAGAAATTTCAGAAAGATTGGTGCATGCATTTTGTGGCAATTAATTTTTTAATAAATACCCAGGAATGCCTATAACTTTGTCATTTTTAAAGTTACACACATGAAACTTTGCCACATTGTAGGGGGTACCTTGGGACCTATGTGTGTGAAATTTCAGAAACGTAGGTGCTTGTCTTGTGTGGCAATTAATTTTTAGAAAAATGGGTAGTAGTGGGGTAAATACAGTTACGCCTCCCATTTTTTTATTTTTGAAGATACAAACAGGAAACTTGGGCTCATTACAGGTACCACTTGCCTTGATATGTGTGTGAAATTTCAGAAACATTGGAGCTTTCCTTGTGTGGCAATTAATTTTTGAAACAATGAGGAAAGAAACACCTATAACTTTGTCATTTTTAAAGTTACACACATGAAACTTTGCGACATTGTAGGTGGTACCTTGGGACCTATGTGTGTGAAATTTCGGAAACATAGGTGCTTGCCTTGTGTGGCAATTAATTTTTTAATAAATACCCAGGAATGCCTATAACTTTGTCATTTTTAAAGTTACACACATGAAACTTTGCCACATTGTAGGCGGTACCTTGGGACCGATGTGTGTGAAATTTCGGAAACGTAGGTGCTTGCCTTGTGTGGCAATTAATTTTAGAAAAATGGGTAGTGGTGGGGTAAATACAGTTACGCCTCCCACTTTTTTATTTTTGAAGATACAAACAGGAAACATGGGCACATTACAGGTACCACTTGGCTTGATATGTGTGTAAAATTTCAGACAGCTGGGTCCAGGCATGTGGTGGCAAGGTATTTTTGAAACAATGAGGAAAGAAACGCCTATAACTTTTTTATTTTAAAAGTTAGAAGTCTGAACATTGCTCACTTTGTAGATGGGTTAGGGGTAGATATGTGTCAGAAATTTCAGAATTATAGGTCCAGGCATTTGATGGCTATGGAATTTTTAAATTACATGTTTCAAAAAAATTTCTACAGAGGCCAGGTCTTCCCCTCCCGCTTCCCGCGAAGAAAAGGAAACACTCTCTCGTCTCGATCCCTTTGATCCTTGCTAGTAGTATCCATTACAGGGCTCGTGTTTCCTTTCCTACTTTCACTTTTCAAGCAGAACGGCTGAGCCTAGCTGAGTTTTGCAGCCATGCGTGCAAGGAAGGATCACTCTGGTCTCGATCCCTTTGATCCTTGGTAGTATCCATTACAGGGCTCGTGTCTGCTTTCACTTTGTACTCAAGCAGACACGAGCCCTGTAATGGATACTACCAAGGATCAAAGGGATCGAGACCAGAGTGATCCTTCCTTGCACGCATGGCTGCAAAACTCAGCTAGGCTCAGCCGTTCTGCTTGAAAAGTGAAAGTAGGAAAGGAAACACGAGCCCTGTAATGGATACTACTAGCAAGGATCAAAGGGATCGAGACGAGAGAGTGTTTCCTTTTCTTCGCGGGAAGCGGGAGGGGAAGACCTGGCCTCTGTAGAAATTTTTTTGAAACATGTAATTTAAAAATTCCATAGCCATCAAATGCCTGGACCTATAATTCTGAAATTTCTGACACATATCTACCCCTAACCCATCTACAAAGTGAGCAATGTTCAGACTTCTAACTTTTAAAATAAAAAAGTTATAGGCGTTTCTTTCCTCATTGTTTCAAAAATACCTTGCCACCACATGCCTGGACCCAGCTGTCTGAAATTTTACACACATATCAAGCCAAGTGGTACCTGTAATGTGCCCATGTTTCCTGTTTGTATCTTCAAAAATAAAAAAGTGGGAGGCGTAACTGTATTTACCCCACCACTACCCATTTTTCTAAAATTAATTGCCACACAAGGCAAGCACCTACGTTTCCGAAATTTCACACACATCGGTCCCAAGGTACCGCCTACAATGTGGCAAAGTTTCATGTGTGTAACTTTAAAAATGACAAAGTTATAGGCATTCCTGGGTATTTATTAAAAAATTAATTGCCACACAAGGCAAGCACCTATGTTTCTGAAATTTCACACACATAGGTCCCAAGGTACCACCTACAATGTGGCAAAGTTTCATGTGTGTAACTTTAAAAATGACAAAGTTATAGGTGTTTCTTTCCTCATTGTTTCAAAAATTAATTGCCACACAAGGAAAGCTCCAATGTTTCTGAAATTTCACACACATATCAAGGCAAGTGGTACCTGTAATGTGCCCAAGTTTCCTGTTTGTATCTTCAAAAATAAAAAAATGGGAGGCGTAACTGTATTTACCCCACTACTACCCATTTTTCTAAAAATTAATTGCCACACAAGACAAGCACCTACGTTTCTGAAATTTCACACACATAGGTCCCAAGGTACCCCCTACAATGTGGCAAAGTTTCATGTGTGTAACTTTAAAAATGACAAAGTTATAGGCATTCCTGGGTATTTATTAAAAAATTAATTGCCACAAAATGCATGCACCAATCTTTCTGAAATTTCTCACAGATAACTACCCCTAACCAGTCTACAATGTGCCCAAGTTTCATCCTTCTATCTTTAAAAATGAAAAAGTTATAGGCGTTTTTGTAAAACAATACTTGGCTATGGGAAAAAGCATTCAAAATGGCGTCCGATCCGGATCGGACCTCATCGGATCGGATCGGATCGGATCGGAGGTTGTCCGGATCGGATCGGATCGGATCGGATTTTCCCGATTTTGGGTCGGATCGGATTCGGATCGTGGATCGGATCCGATCCGATGCACACCCCTAGGACATAACCCTGGTTTGAAAATGATATATGGAATGTGTCATGGGCTCCAATAGTTGTCAATACCATTATAAACCATTATAAAGCAGTAGTGTAGATCCTAATCTCTGGGATATAATTTGAGAGCGCTGCTGCATGATTTAGTCCTGCTTCTGAGCTGATATGTAAAAGTCTTGTCCTACTTACTTCTGAGTAGGCTTAAACTGTTAATAATCACATTTGATCTCATCCACCCTGCCCTTGGCCATGTACACAGATGGAATGTGGTCCCTGAGACTTTTCCCATTTTGCAGTTTGGCCCACAGGCAGAAAAAAGATTCCCATCTCTCTATTAAACCTAAGGGTATTTTCTTTTTCTGGACATCTGTATATCAAGCTTTTTAATGCGCATTCCTTATATTAGGGTGACCAGATAAAATCCAGGTCAGGGCTCATGTAACTTTAACAGTTGTAGAGAAAAGGGAATTTCAGCCAGTGTTATTTGTACGCAGTTAGTTCCTGGTGATATTCCCTCTTCATCACAACAGTTAAAGGTGCATGCACTATACTAGAGTGACCATATACAAAAGAAGGCAGGGCCCCTGCAACTTTAACAGTTGTGATGAAGAAGGAATTTCACCAGGAACTAATTACAAATGACACTGGCTGAAATTCCCTTTTCTCTACAACTGTTAAAGTTACATGAGCCCTGACCTGGATTTTATCTGGTCAGCCTACCTTATATCAGCCTCCTCCAACCCAATGCCTCTAGATGGCTTCCTTAAATTGCAATAGGTTCATCATCAGGAACCAGCTTCTGCTCCCTCTTACATTCAAACAAAGCCACATAATCTGTATTGATTAGCATTAAGCCTTGCTTGGAGCACAGAGAGGTCATAGCTATCTCAGCATGGGGGAAGGAAAGGAAATGACAGGCGCTGTTTTCCATCCTGCTTCCAAAACGCATCTGAAAGGAGGTCTCCGTTTATGATTTTAAGGCAAAGCAGCATGTGTCTCTGCACTAAAGCTAGAGCCAATTTGAAAAGCGCAAACCGATTGTCGACCTCCCTGATGTTTCTTGCCTTCCAGGAAACTGAACAAGTCCATCTCCCAAAAGACTGCGCCAAAGAATTGCTCCTCCACAGTTCCCAAGCCAGACAGGTACAGCTTTTTAAAAAGGGAAATAAGAGTTAAGGGACAAAACGGACACGATGTGAGGGAGCCATGATCAGATAGTCCATCATCTTTTCTTTCTTCGTTGAAAGCTCTTGGGGGGTTGGGCTGGTGGAGGGGAACTCAGGTGCTCTGCTTTCTTCTGTCTGCATGTTGAAAACGTTCATGAGTTTACCACAAAATGTAGTGATGGTCACAGATTTAGATGGCTTTAAAAGAGGGTTGGATAAATTCCTGGAGGAGAAGGCTATCAATGGGTTACTAGTCCTGTAGGCTGTGTGCTACCTCCGGTATCAGAGGCAGTAAGCCTATATACACCAGTTGCTGGGGAACATGGGTGGGAGGGTGCTGTTGCACCCATGTCCTGCTGTGGGTTCCTGGATAGCTGATTGGCCACTTTGTGAACGGAGTGCTGGACTAGATAGGCCTTTGGTCTGATCCAGCATGGCTCTTCTTATATTCTAGGTGTTGGCTCCAGTTCCCTGGCCAAACTGGAGGAAGTGTAGTACAATATGTTGTGTTAGATTTAGGTCTGTGTTCAGATGCCTGTGCAGCTATGAATTCACCAGGTGAATTGGTGAATTCCAAATGGTGAGCGGGTCCGGAATGTCCCTGGAATCTGTTAACTAGCCATTTGACAGATTGTAGAGCTGTACTGGGTTCATGGCTTTGGGGAGTGCGCTGAACTTCATTACACCGAGAGAGCTTTCAGCACTCCTACCATGATCCGGAATTATATGCATGTTGTGCATCAGATAGGGTGGCCATGTATCCTCCTTTGCAGAGGATCATCCTCTATTGGAAGGGCTGTTCTGCATGGATTAGGCTGACCAGATAAAATCCAGGTCAGGGCTCATGTAACTTTAACAGTTGTAGAGAAAAAGGAATTTCAGCCAGGGTCATTTGTATGCAGTTAGTTCCTGGTGATATTCCCTCTTCATCACAACAGTTAAAGGTGTAGGCACTATACTAGAGTGACCCTATACAAAAGAAGGCAGGGTCCCTGCAACTTTAACTGTTGTGATGAAGAGGGGATTTCACCAGGACCTAATTGCATACAAATGACACTGGCTGAAATTCCCTTTTCTCTACAACTGTTAAAGTTACATGAGCCCTGACTTGGATTTTATCTGGTCACTCTAGCATAGATCAGGTTTAAAGAGAAAAAAAAAGTAAGAGAGCTGGTGTGGTATAGTGGTTAGAGTGTTGGACCGGGAGTCGGGAGATCCGGGTTCTAGTCCCTACTCGGCCATGGAAGCCCACTGGGTGACTTTGGGCCAGTCGCAGCCTCTCAGCCCAATCTACCTCACAGGGTTGTTGCTGTGAGGATAAAAATGGAGAGGAGGAGGAAAAAAGGCAGGATATAAATGCAATAAAGAAAGAAAGAAAGAAAGAAGAACAGTTGCCCCTCAACAGTGAGCACTTGGGCACACAGGTCATTTGGTCACAGTCTTCCATGCCATGGTGAGAAGTATCTGTATGTCTGTTTAAATTATAATAATAATTTCTAAATTTGCATCTATACATATCAATCAGCACCTGCAAATCTTATGCAAATCTGTGCTCCCTTTTTATTTCCTCTTTTTTTTTTTTTTGACAATTCAGAAGTGGCTACCCTAGATGCGTCAGCCAGGAGGCACCAAAGAGCTTTGACTCTCCATTATTTTTATTGCTTGACAACTGTGAAGTTTATAGGTCTCTCCTTCCCACCAACACTTCTTTCGTAGCAAAAACACAGGAGCCATGCAACTATGAACATATAGCACAGGGGTAGATAAGCTAGCATCCTCCAGATGTTTTGGACTACAATTCCATCAGCCCCAGCCACCATGGCCAATGTGCAAGAAATATGGGGGTTGTAGTCCAGAATGTCTGGACTGCAGCTCCTGGGTTGCTTGCCCCAGATATAGGCGGAATGACAGTTCCTTTTCTCTCTGTTTGGTTTCATTTTTTTTCACAAGTTACATTATCTTTGTAATGTAACATGATTTTATAACTCCACACACACAAAAAATTAAAATAAAATAAAATCCAGAGACACTACACTTTTAGAGGAAGATTGGCATCCCAACATTTAGAAAGAGAATTTGTCTGCCAGTCCTATTTCATTCGTGCTCAGCATGCATTCCTAATTTATTTGAAATATTTTTATCCGGCCTCTCCACTTTAAAAACGCACCAAGAAGCCTTTTGAGGCTGCTTGCAAACAATAAAGCAATGAAAACTGAAGTTCAAACACTCTAGCGGAATTTGTTTACAAACCCCCTTTAACTTAAAAGAAATGGAAAGAGACAAGACAGAACACAGGCCCCGTCAAATGGTATGCATGTCATGGAGAATATAGCACAATTTTGGGTTGGTGCCTGAAAGATTATGAAGTTGTTAGTGCTGCACAGATGTTCTTGTGAAGGCTATTCACAGATGTATAGAGCATGCATAGAAGTATATGGTATTCAAGTATTCATAGAATTTGGAAGGTGTCTGAGAGGTCATTTATTCCACCCCCTCCCCACTCAATGCAAGATCTACAATGGAGGATGCACCTACAGCATCCCTGACAGATGACCCATCCAACTCCAGGGATAGAAGGCCCACCAATTCCTGAGGCAGTTTGTTCCACTGTCGGACAGCTCTTACCATTAGGAAGTTTCTCCTGATGTTTAGTTGAAACAGATGGGGTCCATCACAGAAAAGGCCATAAAGTCCATCACTAACCTCTGAATGTCTGGTAGGAACATCCTCAGATGAAAGCAAAGAGAAAGCATGTGTCAAGGTGGTCCTTCACTTCTATTATGAACTTAGGGGGCCAGAATAGGTGGACGTGACTTTTCTTGTGCTTAAGACATGGAGATGTATGATGGCAGAGAGGGTGGCTTGAGGAAGACCAAGATCAGGCAAGGTCTGAAGCTGTGGTGTGTCCTCTATCCTCAGAGATCCTAAAGGCATTTCGGCTACTTCCAAAAAGCTACACTTGGAATTCAAGAAAGAGAGGTATATATTTATGGCTCAGGAGTGGAGCTCATCATCTTTCTATTCCCCAGGAAAGGAACTTGCTTCAGAACCCATGTAAAGAAGTGGACCGGAGTCAAAGAGAAAAGAGGCTGATAGTTGGCCAATAAATATTAGGGGTGTGCATCGGATCGGATCCGATCCACGATCCGAATCCGATCCGACCCAAAATCGGGAAAATCCGATCCGATCCGATCCGATCCGGACAACCTCCGATCCGATCCGATCCGATGAGGTCCGATCCGGATCGGACGCCATTTTGAATGCTTTTTCCCATAGCCAAGTATTGTTTTACAAAAACGCCTATAACTTTTTCATTTTTAAAGATAGAAGGATGAAACTTGGGCACATTGTAGACTGGTTAGGGGTAGTTATCTGTGAGAAATTTCAGAAAGATTGGTGCATGCAGTTTGTGGCAATTAATTTTTTAATAAATACCCAGGAATGCCTATAACTTTGTCATTTTTAAAGTTACACACATGAAACTTTGCCACATTGTAGGGGGTACCTTGGGACCTATGTGTGTGAAATTTCAGAAACGTAGGTGCTTGTCTTGTGTGGCAATTAATTTTTAGAAAAATGGGTAGTAGTGGGGTAAATACAGTTACGCCTCCCATTTTTTTATTTTTGAAGATACAAACAGGAAACTTGGGCACATTACAGGTACCACTTGCCTTGATATGTGTGTGAAATTTCAGAAACATTGGAGCTTTCCTTGTGTGGCAATTAATTTTTGAAACAATGAGGAAAGAAACACCTATAACTTTGTCATTTTTAAAGTTACACACATGAAACTTTGCCACATTGTAGGTGGTACCTTGGGACCCATGTGTGTGAAATTTCGGAAACGTAGGTGCTTGCCTTGTGTGGCAATTAATTTTTTAATAAATACCCAGGAATGCCTATAACTTTGTCATTTTTAAAGTTACACACATGAAACTTTGCCACATTGTAGGCGGTACCTTGGGACCTATGTGTGTGAAATTTCGGAAACGTAGGTGCTTGCCTTGTGTGGCAATTAATTTTAGAAAAATGGGTAGTGGTGGGGTAAATACAGTTACGCCTCCCACTTTTTTATTTTTGAAGATACAAACAGGAAACATGGGCACATTACAGGTACCACTTGGCTTGATATGTGTGTAAAATTTCAGACAGCTGGGTCCAGGCATGTGGTGGCAAGGTATTTTTGAAACAATGAGGAAAGAAACGCCTATAACTTTTTTATTTTAAAAGTTAGAAGTCTGAACATTGCTCACTTTGTAGATGGGTTAGGGGTAGATATGTGTCAGAAATTTCAGAATTATAGGTCCAGGCATTTGATGGCTATGGAATTTTTAAATTACATGTTTCAAAAAAATTTCTACAGAGGCCAGGTCTTCCCCTCCCGCTTCCAGCGAAGAAAAGGAAACACTCTCTCGTCTCGATCCCTTTGATCCTTGCTAGTAGTATCCATTACAGGGCTCGTGTTTCCTTTCCTACTTTCACTTTTCAAGCAGAACGGCTGAGCCTAGCTGAGCTTTGCAGCCATGCGTGCAAGGAAGGATCACTCTGGTCTCGATCCCTTTGATCCTTGGTAGTATCCATTACAGGGCTCGTGTCTGCTTTCACTTTGTACTCAAGCAGACACGAGCCCTGTAATGGATACTACCAAGGATCAAAGGGATCGAGACCAGAGTGATCCTTCCTTGCACGCATGGCTGCAAAACTCAGCTAGGCTCAGCCGTTCTGCTTGAAAAGTGAAAGTAGGAAAGGAAACACGAGCCCTGTAATGGATACTACTAGCAAGGATCAAAGGGATCGAGACGAGAGAGTGTTTCCTTTTCTTCGCGGGAAGCGGGAGGGGAAGACCTGGCCTCTGTAGAAATTTTTTTGAAACATGTAATTTAAAAATTCCATAGCCATCAAATGCCTGGACCTATAATTCTGAAATTTCTGACACATATCTACCCCTAACCCATCTACAAAGTGAGCAATGTTCAGACTTCTAACTTTTAAAATAAAAAAGTTATAGGCGTTTCTTTCCTCATTGTTTCAAAAATACCTTGCCACCACATGCCTGGACCCAGCTGTCTGAAATTTTACACACATATCAAGCCAAGTGGTACCTGTAATGTGCCCATGTTTCCTGTTTGTATCTTCAAAAATAAAAAAGTGGGAGGCGTAACTGTATTTACCCCACCACTACCCATTTTTCTAAAATTAATTGCCACACAAGGCAAGCACCTACGTTTCCGAAATTTCACACACATAGGTCCCAAGGTACCGCCTACAATGTGGCAAAGTTTCATGTGTGTAACTTTAAAAATGACAAAGTTATAGGCATTCCTGGGTATTTATTAAAAAATTAATTGCCACACAAGGCAAGCACCTACGTTTCCGAAATTTCACACACATGGGTCCCAAGGTACCACCTACAATGTGGCAAAGTTTCATGTGTGTAACTTTAAAAATGACAAAGTTATAGGTGTTTCTTTCCTCATTGTTTCAATAATTAATTGCCACACAAGGAAAGCTCCAATGTTTCTGAAATTTCACACACATATCAAGGCAAGTGGTACCTGTAATGTGCCCAAGTTTCCTGTTTGTATCTTCAAAAATAAAAAAATGGGAGGCGTAACTGTATTTACCCCACTACTACCCATTTTTCTAAAAATTAATTGCCACACAAGACAAGCACCTACGTTTCTGAAATTTCACACACATAGGTCCCAAGGTACCCCCTACAATGTGGCAAAGTTTCATGTGTGTAACTTTAAAAATGACAAAGTTATAGGCATTCCTGGGTATTTATTAAAAAATTAATTGCCACAAAATGCATGCACCAATCTTTCTGAAATTTCTCACAGATAACTACCCCTAACCAGTCTACAATGTGCCCAAGTTTCATTCTTCTATCTTTAAAAATGAAAAAGTTATAGGTGTTTTTGTAAAACAATACTTGGCTATGGGAAAAAGCATTCAAAATGGCGTCCGATCCGGATCGGACATCTGGTCCGATCCGATCCGACCAGCCTCCGATCCGATCCAATCCGACCCCCCAGGTCTGATTCCGATCCGCTATCCGATCCGATCCGGGGGGTCAGTGCACATCCCTAATAAATATTCAGGTCCAAAAAGTTATGGCAGCCAAACAGTGACTTTTTACTGGTGTAGGTAAATGTTGGGTAAAATCCAACATAGGCCCTACTTCGAGTAGGCCCATTAAAATACAGGGGACTTAAGTTAGTACGACTAATTAAGTCCCATTCATTTCACTGGGTCTACTCTGAGTATGCCCTGTATTGTAACTAGGAATTTGCATTACATTCAGATGAAGCTTGAAGCCAAAGCAGAATTGGACCACTTCGGTCCAGTTCTGCTGTTTCCTGAGCTGAAGATTTCCCTCCAAAGCTAAAACAACTGCAGCTGCTCCCGAATGAGGCTTGGTTAGCAACTTGTGTTTCAGAAATGCAGAAGCTTTGTTTCCTTCAAATAGCATCTTTTGGTTTCGTTTCTCTAAACTCTGGTTATATGCCCAGGGGTAGAGAGGGAGTGTGGTCAAGTGACTGCCAAGTCTCATCCTAGGGCACATTTTCCCACGGGTTCCAATCCATTGAGTGGTTCATAAAATTTCTCACCCTCTTCCATTTCCCTTAATACAGTGTAGCAGCTTAGAGTAGGAGGTAACTGAGTGGTCAGCCCATATTATCTCGATTAGTAGTCCAGATTTGCACCCGAGACAACTAATTGCCTGTCCCCATCTTAGCATCCAGGTTGGTGGTCTGGAGTTAGGAAGATGGTCAAACTGTGGAGGGCAGGTGGACAGTCATCTGGTAAGGACGGTAGTTCAGGCTGTACTAGAGCGACAAATTCTCCTTAGATGGAGGAGGTGGGCCAAGAGTCAGCAGCTTTATAGGACCAGATTGAGCTCTTATTGGCCCTTTGGGTCACCTGACCTCTGCTGAGGTGGTAGTTGCAATACCGCCCCCTGGCTATCTGCAGTGGTGGCGCTGAAGTGCACCAAAGATCAGTCCAGCAGGGGCACCCTTCTCTGCTAAGCTACCAAAATGGCACAGAGAGTACAGCACCATTCTCAGTGTTCCTGACTCAGAGTTGAGACTCGGAGATCCAGGATTTCCAACGCTCTGATGTTGTCAGTGGGCCCCTGCTGGAGTATGGGCCCTCGACAGGTGCCCAACCATGCCAACCCTTGTTGCCGGCCCTGCAGGGCTTGGTGGGGGTAGAGCACATAGTTTATCTGCAGATGGCCCCATGTTTCTCCTCTGGCATCTCCAGTGGGACAATCAGTTACAGGGTTGGCCCACGACATTCTGCTGCTTGAAGTGAAGAACAAGATGATGCCCCCCTCCCCTTCCAGAAGCCGACTAGATGGGTAGCAGAACTTTCCTTCAAAACTGGTAATACGACAATGTCTCCACTGCATCTGAGGTTGGCATGCTAGCTTAGGGGGAGTGCAAGTCAGGTCACATGGCACACATGACTCTGTCCTCCAATATCTCGATGCCACTTGCCATCCCTCAACATCATCTGCCTGAGGTGGCCACTTCACTCTACCTCATGGTAGGGCCAGCCCTGATCAGGAAACAGAAAATGGCTCAGACCTCCACTTGATAACCCTGAAGAGTTGTTGTCGGCCAATACTGGGCTACATGGACAACATGTCTGATCTGGCCTGAGGAAGCTTGCGATATTCCAAGGTAAAAGTTGGACAATTCACCCCCTTTTTGTGACATCTGTCCTTTCTCTTCCCTGACAAAGGAGAGACTCTGAAGACTCAAGATCTTCCATCTCCACTGCTGCCTCCTCTTCCTCTTCCTCTCCCAAGAGACTGTCAGTGGACAGGTAAGCGAACCTGTCAGTTGTGCCAATTGCACCTAATTGGACTTTTTTTCATTGCTCATCTGCCAAGCTAAGAGGGCTTTTCTCACAGTCCTAGTCCAGAAACGGTATTTTCTACAGATCCCTTTAGATAGGGGTGGGCAATTCCCAGAGGTTGGGGGCTGCATTCCTTCCAAATCCCACCAGAGGCCACACTCCTGCTACACAGCTGAAATTTGGCTTTGTGGTGGTGGCAACGAGGACAACAGCATACTTTTAAAAATTGAGAGATTTAAAAGCTAAAAGTGGGGGTTGCTCTGAAATTTGATGTTAATGTGTGTGTGTGGGGGGGTATTTTGCTTTAAAAGAAGAAGCCCATTTTGGCGGCGGCTATGTTGCCAAATTTTGCTGGCAAACCACACTTTTGGCTTTTTAAAAAAGTAGGCAGTTTTTCCTTGCTGCCATGCTGTGCCACCAAATTTTGAAGCCACATTTAATGGCTTGGCAGTGTCAGGTGGGCAGTGGGAGGCCTAAGGAATGGCAACCCCACACACCCCACATGCAACCTCTGCCCTAAGGGGCAGGAGCTTTCCTAGCCTAACCTATTCTCATGATGTATTTTATATGATGTCCTTTGTATCTCTGGGAATGGTGAGATCAAAGAAATGTTGGAGATGACAGTAACAAGTGGGACCTGCAACAAAATGTTGAAGCGTGGAGTGCACCTCTTCGGGGTTCCAGCCAGACATGCCCTTCTCCGGGACACTCCATTCCCACTTTCCCTTGCTGTTTTATTCTCTTTCATTCCAACAGACACACAACATTCTGTGACCGTTGAACATGAACATTCCTAACTGAGCTGTTCTGGTCTCCCCCCCCCACACACACACACACAAATAATTGTTGTGATTCTGCAAACTTTGGGGTTCCCCTAAGCTTGCCAACACCTCATTCTTGTGTGTGGGTGCTGCTGTTTTGGCTACATAAGGGTCCCTTGGTGCCTTTCGCTGG
This sequence comes from Anniella stebbinsi, assembly GCA_029215795.1. Classification (NCBI taxonomy): domain Eukaryota; kingdom Metazoa; phylum Chordata; class Lepidosauria; order Squamata; family Anniellidae; genus Anniella; species Anniella stebbinsi. The sequence goes on from JARDYH010000007.1 coordinate 81,976,667, forward strand.
CCAGCTCAGCTGCCAGGCTGGCAATCAACTTGTCATTAGGCATACAAGGCAATGGATTCATCCCCATCTCCCAAAATAAGTGAGAGCTGTGGGAAGGGCAGAACAATGATCAACTCTAAGTCAAACCAAGGCTCCAGTTGCAGCTAAAGGCATTCTTGGGGAGTCAAAGGAAGGATGTTATCTTAGTTAAGCACTAGATATGAGGTCCATTCACATATCCAAAAGGGGAAGGTTCACCAGGGTGTGTGCTTTGTAGTGTGTAGTTTGAGGGGGCCCATTTCTTTTCTGGAGTTAAACTTATTTTTTATTATGAAATTAAACTGGACATAGGAATCCACCCCATTCTTGTTGTGGGGCATGGCTTTGGGATCATGTTGATTGTATCTCTCTCCTCCCAGGAGAACCTCCACAGGCTCCAACTCAGCTACTTCTCCTACTGGTTCTCGGAAAAACTCTACTGATGGCAAAGAGGAGAGGTATGGGATGGGGAAGGGGGTTCCCTATGAAAAGGAGGACAGGGCTCATGTAACTTTAACAGTTGTAGAGCAAAGGGAATTTCAGCCAGTGTCATTTGTATGCAATTAGTTCCTGGTGAAATTCCCTCTTCATCACAACAGTTAAAGGTGCAGGCACTATACTAGAGTGACCATATACAAAAGAAGGCAGGGCCCCTGTACCTTTAACTGTTGTGATGAAGTGGGAATTTCACCAGGAACTAATTGCATACAAATGGCACAGGCTGAAATTCCCTTTTCTCTACAACTGCTAAAGTTACATGAGCCCTGTCCTCCTTTTCAGATGGTCAGCCTAGGGTTCCCAATCCCAATGTATGGAAGATGAAACTGGATATGGGGAGTGAGGGCAACCAAAAGGAATCCCTGAAGGTTTGAGTCTTAAGACCATAAGAAGAACCTGGGTGGATCAAACCAAAGGCCTCCCTAGTAGAATAGAATAGAATTTATTACGGTCCCAAGACCAGCAAAGGCCTCCCTAGTATATCATCCTTTTTCCCACTGTGGCCCGTGAGATGCTTTTGGGAAGCCGACAAGCAGGACCTGAAAGCTACAGCACCCTTCTGCTCATGTTCCACAGCAAGTGGTATTGAGAGGCATACTGCTTCTGGGACTGGAGGTTGCATATAGCCATCAGGACCAGCAGTCATAGGGCGGCCATGTCATAAGCCACAAAAATAGAGAAGAGTTCCACTCAGTACTGTAAAAAGAAAGGGGTCGCTAACCAGAACAAAGGAATTGAGAGGTACTGATACATGAAAGAACTATTGTGGTAAATGACAACTAAATAGTTGTCACCACAATAGTTCTTTCATGTGTCATTGGTAGCTTTTGATTCCTTTGTTCTGGCTAGTGACCCCTCTCTTTTTACGGCCATGTCATAAGAACATAAGAAAAGCCACACTGGATCAGACCAAGAGACCCTCTCGTCCAGCATTCTGTTCACCCTGGCCAACCTGATGCCCACGGGAAACCCACAAGCAAGACGTGAGTGCAGGAGTACCCTCCAGCCCATGTCCCCCAGCAACCGGTGTACATAGGCACATGGATTCTGATACTGGAGGTAGCATATAGCCAGCAGAACTAGTAGCCATCAGTAGCCTTCTCCTACAGGAATTTATCCAATCTCATTTGAATGCCTGAAGCCTCTACACATGTAGGCGAGCCGCCTGTCCTCTAGGACAGCCGCTCCGGCCTGCCATTTCCAGCTTCCTTAGTTTACAACAGCGATTTAGGACAGGCCAGAGCAGCTCTCCTGGAGGATGGGCATCTCGCTGGTGCGAGTGGAGGCTTCAGGTAAGTCCTGCACTTGGTCGGTTGTGGGGCAGCAGCTGGCCATTGAGTTGAATCGGCCCAAAGCGCTTCGACTGCTTCGGCCCGAGGCGGCCCGATCAGGTCCCCAACCAGATTCAGGTTGAGGCAGGCTTTGACTCAGATTAAGGGTTCGGGATCAAGGAGAAGCACACCTCTAATTTTTACTGCCAGTGATGGGGGAAGAGGAGTTTGTGGGATTTTCTGCCTCAAGTGCCAAAATAACTCGATTAGTCTTGGGTATTCGGCATCTTGGTCTTGTTGAAATGGCAGGTGGGGAGTGGATGTGGTGCTCTGCTTCAGACAACAAAATGTCTTGGGCTGGCCCTGAGGAGGGCACATCCAAGACAGGGAGGTTCACCATGAAACTATTTGCACTCTTTTGACTTATGCAAAGATCTGTCATATGCTGCTCTGTTTAGGTCAAGTAGCAAATCTCGACCAGATGCGCCCAAGGCACCTACCAGCCCTGTCTCTCCAACAATTGCAACTTCCAACTGCTTTTTGGCATCCTGTTACCTGACAGGGCACTCCGTCCGGGACAAATGCATCGAGATGGTCTCCGCAGCTCTGAAAATGGATGGTGAGGGACGGGGGTGGGGGGGAAGCTTTTTGGCTTGGAATCTTTGCAAAGGAAGAGTCCGGTGCTCAAAGTCACAGTTCGGAGCAGGAAAAGGAATCGCATGCTCATCATTGTGTGTGTGTGTGTGTGTGTGTGTGTGAGAGAGAGAGAGAGAGAGAGAGATCTAAATACTTTTAATTTAGCTCATCTTTACATTAAGGGGGAATTGCATTGCTTACCCAAGGCGTTTGTGCTTCCTGCTTTTTGACATGAGTGTTATAGGCTGCATTACATGGATGGAGAGGGGCAACCACATGGTTTGAATTGAATAATACTTCTCTAAGTGTGTTCTGTTCACTTCCATTGAGACATCGCCATCTAGTGGTGGAAGATCCCGCTTTTTTAGATATTACCACTTTAAAAGTGGTTTTTTTCATGACATAATTTCTATTTAATGCCACGGGAGATGTCCTGGTCATTCACAACATAGTGTAAAAGTCCCACAAACTTTCATAAGTGGCCAATCACAAGCATGCAATAAATAACTCATTTAGAGGAGCCCAAAATATATTAACAACAGCTTAGTATTGATTTGCAGAGTGTGATTTTTATTAGCGGAACTTTCTTGGTGTATAATTTTTGGATTACCATGTTGCTAATGCTACCAGATGTATTTCATGAACTAACTGTATGGCTGCTTCTATTATTATTATTATTATTATTATTATTATTATTATTATAGCTAACAGAGTGGTATTTTAGTGGGCATTCCTTAGGTAAAATCTGCCTTACGTTGTAGCTATATCTACTGTTAGTTTAAACTATAATTTTGGATGTTTCTCCCCTTTTAATGTGTTGCTTTATCATGTTTCTTAAGCAAAACTTGTAAGCAGCTTTGAATGTATGTTAATTTTTTTGTTGCTTCTTTTTAAAGGTGATAACACAATTTACATAAATAAATAAGCACATCTTTCTGTGGATGAATACATAATTGGACCCAAATATCCTGTTCTGACCCATCCCCTTTTGAAACCTTTTTCCTCCTTAGATGATTTCAAGCAGTTTGGAGTCAATTGTGACAAGATGGCAGCTGAAATTGAAGATCATATCCTTTGGATTGTATGGATCGTTGAGTGTCAATATGTGCTAGAACAGTGATGGAGAACATGTGGTTCTCCAAGATTTTATTGAACTGCAGGTCCCATCAGCCCTAGGTGGCATAGACACTGGTGAGGATGATGGGAGTTGGAATCTGGAAGGCCACATATTTGCCATTCCTGGGTTAGAGGAAGCTGTAGCTTTGGGGGGCTGGTGATGGTTGAACCTGAATATTCAGAACAAACTCTAAGGCAGTGCAGATTTGTAATGGGGAGAATTTTGTTTCGTTCAGCAAACCAAACTAATGTGCACTTCCCTGGACTAAAATGCTGAACGGAATACAGTTACCCTTTTGGACTGTGCACTTCTCCATATTTTAGGATGAGGTTCTTAGCTCAAAACTTTTGTCCAAAAATGCAGATATTTTTGTTGCAGGTCCCACTTGTGAAACAATGATTTTCTTTCTTTCTACCTCCTCCTCCTCCTCTTCTTCTTCTTCTTCTTCTTCTTCTTCATATTATTATTAGGGATGTGCACTGGATCGGATCCGATCCATGATCCAAATCGGATCCAGGGGGAAATCGGATAAATTATCCGATTTTCGATCTCACCGCTGGATCAGCCGATCCAATCCGGAAAGGTTCCGATCCGGTTTGGATGGATTGGCGGATCGGCGGGCGCCCACTGGCGCCCGCCACCGCTTCCATCAGCAGGCGCCAGCGGGCACCCGCCGATGGAAGCAGACAACGGGGGGGGGGCTTCCCTAGCGGACAACGGGGGTAGGGGGCGGCGGACGGGAGCGGACGGCCAAGAAAGGTAAGCAGGGGGCAGGGGGGCAGGGGGCGCATGGCGCGCTTACCTTTCCTGGCTGTCTGCTCCCGTCCGCCGCTGGCCGCTACTGCAAGTGGGCTTCGCGGCCTGCCCGTAGGTAGCACGCCAGGTGATGATCAGTAGCGGGCGCCAGCGGATGGAAGCGGACGGCCCCGGGGGGGTAAGGAGCGCAGGGGAGGGGGCTTACCTGCCGGGGCCGTCCACAGAGGATGGCCCTGGGGGGGAGGGAGTTAGGGCCCCTCTCACCCACCCGCCACCATTTTTTCCTCATAGACTTGCATTGGGGGAAAGCTTTCTTTCCCCCAATGCAAGTCTATGGGGGGGGGGGAATGGCGGCCGATCCAAGGATCGGAAGTTCCGATTTTTGGATCGGGATCGGACCCGATCCGGTCCGGGGGGGCTCCGATTTTGTTGGATCCAATCCGTGACAAAATTGGAGGTCCCGATCCGGGTCCCAATCCGATCCGGGGGGCCCTGATCCGATCCGGGGGGTCCGTGCACACCCCTACGTATTATTATTATTATTTATTTATTTATTTGTTACATTTATATCCTGCCTTTTTTCCTCCAAAGACCCCAAGGCAGCATACACACTCCTCCTCCTCTCCAGCCTACCTCACAACAACCCTGTGAGGTAGGCTGGGCTGAGAGTCTGTGACTGGCCCAAAGTCACTCAGTGAGCTTCCATGGACGAGTGGGGACTAGAACCCGGATCTCCCAGGTTCTAGTCTCCAGACTCCCAGTCCAACACTCTAGCCACTACACCATACTGGCTCTTTTGCACCTCTTGGGGTCTGCCTTCTTTTGGGAGGAGGGGAAGGGAAGGGTTATCCCCTTTCCCCCAGTATCGCTACTTCCATCAAAATGGCAGTTATAGCAGCTCCTTTTAAGTATGTCAACAGATTAGAACCGAGATCTCTTAATGTCACATCTATTTTGGCCCATTAGGGTTACTTGCGACCACTGGGACAAAGAAAGCAGCTCTATACCAGGGAATTGATCCATCTAGCCCACTATTGTTGATTAGGATTGGTAGTAGCTCTCTAGGGCAAGGCAGGGCAAACTCTAGTGACCAGCCTTATCCGGCCTGCACTGGGGTGCAGTCTGAAGGTGCTATCCAAGGTGCAGACCCTATTTTGGGGGACGGTTCAGCAGCTTGAATCCCTTCTTTAGAATTCTGGCTGGCTCAGACTGCAACCCAAAATGGATTCACAGCTCCACAAAAATCGGAGCCACCAGCCTCCACTGCAGCTTGTTCTGATGGGGCAATCCAGCCCCAGACCAAATGGGCCTACTCTCCCCTGTCCTAGGGCAACCTTTTCCAGCCTGCAGCCTTCCCGATATATTGGACTGCAACTCCCAGTAGCCTTAGCCAACACGGCCAATTATTAGAACTGATTGGGGGTGTCAAGTGTCCAGCCATGCTGCACGGGGATGATAGGAGTTGTAGTCTAACATATCAAAAGGCTGGGGAAGACTGCTTCAGGATCACAGGCAGAGGTCTATTGCATCACCTGCTCCGTGAGGTCCTTATTTTCTTACCAGAGACATTGGGGACTGAACCTGGGGCCTCCTGCACCCAAGCATGTGCTCTGAGCTACCCCTCCTCTCCATTCAAGCCTTGTTCCTTGATGCTGCCACATATCTACCAGGAGCTGAAGGCCACCGATATGAAGTACCGTAACCGGGTGAGGAGCCGGATCAGCAACCTGAAGGACCCCAAGAATCCCGGCTTGCGACGAAATGTCTTGTGCGGAGCCATATCGCCTGGGCGCATTGCCAAGATGACCGCAGAAGTAAGTGCGGAGCAGCCTGTTGGATGATAGCTTATCTTTACCGCAGTCTACAGTTAGGAACACAGAAAGCTGCCTTACATGGAATGCCTGGACAGTACTGAGTCGGATGGACCACTGGTCCGACTCGGCACAAGGCAATTCCTACGAGAGAATGCCTCTTTGAAGGATAATGCTTACCAATGTCACTTTTTCATAGAATCGTTATAGGGATGTTGGGACATCTGGTTCTCTTTGGACTTGATCGAGTTCCATGCATGCAAACTCTGGGAACTTTTGTGCGCATTTTTGGGGGGAAAGCTTCTGCAATTTGTGCAAATTTCTGAGCAATGTACGCACATTTCTGAGCGACGTGAGCAAATGGCAGCCAAATCCAGCTATAATTTGTACAAATTCACCCCCCCCCCATTGGATTTCTCTAACATCCTTAGAATCATAGACGGGATGAGGTGGAGACATGCATGGCATCTAATCCAGGGCTCCAACTTTACTACTACTACTACTACTACTACTACTACTACTACTACTATAGTTATACCCCACTATTTTCCCTCTTTCAAGGAACCCAAGAGGGGTTATATGATCCTCCCCATCTCCTTTTTATCCTCACAACAACCCTGGGAGGTAGGTTAGGCTGTGAATCATTGACTGGCCCAGAATCACCCAGTGAACATCACGGACAGGGCTTCTCTCCGTTCCATGGGTATTCAATGGGTTTTTAACCATCCCCTCTCCACTCTGAAAACTCAAAGCCTCATCAAAGCTTCGTTGAAGCCTTGAATTTTTGGAGTGGAGCGTGCACTCCTAGTCTCTGCTCTTAAGATCTTCTTGAGAGGCCCTGCTCAAGATGAGGGAAGTGACCAGTCAGGAGCGAGCCTTTCCAGTGGTGGCACCCCCTTTCTGGAACAGCCTTCCCAGAAAGGTTTGCCTGGCACCATCTTTTCATTGCCCAGTGAGGCCTTTATATTTCCCAGGACTTTTTAAAAAAAGAATGTTTATTTATTTATTTATTTATTTATTTATTTTATTAAAACATTTATATCCTGCCCTATATCACAAGGATCTCAGGGCAGAGTACTGATAAAATCATACATATAAAACAGAATAAATACACAATTCTAAAACAAATTAAGCCATGAATATATTAAAACCAATTTAAAATTTTAAAGCAGTAAAATCCAATTAAAACAAAACAGTGTGCAGAGTGGTGGATTTAGCCATTAAAGGCTTTATTAAAAAGCCGTGTCTTAACCTGGCACCAAAATGAAGCCAGTACCAGCGCCAGTCGGGCCTCCAGGGGGAGTGCATTCCACAGAGGTGTCTCAGTTTAAAATTAGGTATTTTGAATTGTGATTTTTTTTTTAAAGGGCACAATGCTTATGCGTGTTTATTTTTTTTTTTGTCTTTTTAAAAATTAACTTTTATGAATGCATAAAACATTATACAATATATCATTATAGAGCAGAATCCATGTATACATTCAATTATATTAGTTACTCAGCAAAACCACCCCAGCATAATACCGCATGTAAAGAACTAGGAATGCGTAAAATATCACATAGATTCAATAGCTCATAACACACCATGCCCGATCATCTACGGATGAGTTCACTGTCAAATCCACCAAATAGATTATGCACACAGTTAGGACCTCCTTCGGAATAGACGTGCATAGAATTGCATTGCAGCGGCTGTAGGTCTAATGAAAAGTGGATCTGACACCTTTGGTATTGTGTCACACCCCAGCACTGTCGTCCTGCATTACAGGAAATGGCGAGTGATGAACTGAAGGAGCTCAGGAATGCCATGACCCAGGAAGCCATCCGAGAGCATCAAATGGCCAAGACAGGAGGCACCGCGACCGACCTCTTCCAGTGCGGCAAATGCAAGAAGAAGAACTGCACGTATAATCAGGTGGGGGAAAGTGGATGGGCCTGTTGAGTGTTACGTCTCTGCAGGAGGAACCCAAGTGTCCGAGGGAAAAATTCCAAAATGAGGGGATGCTTGCCTTTAGCCTGACTGTTAGAGCAGGGTGACAATGGAACCAATGACCTAGGGAGGTCATGGGCTCTCCTACAGTAGTGGCCTTCAAGAGGCAGCTGGATAGCCATCTGTCAGGGATGCTGTAAGGTGGATTCCTGCATTGAACAGGGGGCTGGACTTCCACTCTCCTATTCTATGATCTATGCCCACCTTGGAGATTTTCTTCTAAGCTAGGGGCGGGGAGCCTTTTTCCCCTCCTTCTTTTCCTGTTGAGGGCTGCCTTCCCTCAACATGGAGAACTAGGAACTAGGCAAGGATGTCCACTTTCACCGATTTTATTTGCAATAGTTATAGAAATTTTAGCAAATGTAATTAGGGAAGATGAAAGATTAAAGGGGATAGGAAGAAAAAACAAGATTAAAGTAAATATGTTTGCGGATGATACGTTATTGACAATAGAAGATCCCCTAGAAAGTGGGGAGACGATTCAGAAACATTTGAGAGAATTTGGGGAAATTACAGGATTACAAGTTAACTGGGGGAAGTCAGAAATGATGTTGTATAACTATAACAAGGAAGAGATGGAGAAATGTAAAGCTAAGTTAGGATTAAGACATAAAAATATAATAAGATATTTAGGAGTTAATATAGATAAAGAATTAGAAAGAATAGAGGAACTTAATTTTGTAAGCTTAAGAAAAGAGGTAGGGGAGAAATTACAGATTTATAGAAAATTAAAACATTCTTGGTTTGGTAGAATAGCGGTTATTAAAATGAAGATATTACCTAAGGTTAATTTTTTGTTTAGAATGCTACCTATTAGAATTTCAGCAGCTGATCTTAAAAATTGGCAAAATATGATTAATGCATATTGTAATGGGGATAAAAGAGCTAGGATAAACAAGGGGTTATGGTATAAGACTCAAAAGAAAGGAGGTTTAGGACTTCCTAACATTAAGAATTACTATATTGCTAATCAGTTAAGATATGTTATTCATGCTATTTTAGGGGAGCAAGATTTGGAATGGCTGGAATCGCAAACAGTAGAGATAGAATGTAAATTGCGAAATATATTTTTTACCAAAATGCAGAAGAAAGAATGGAAGGTACTGGACAACCCATTACTGGAAAATATAATATCGATATGGGAGAAGTATAGGGGGAAGTTGATACCAGGAGATTCTCCGCTAGCCCCAGTTGTAGTAGTGGGAAACTTCCCAAGAGCATTAAAATCAGAGATGGAAGCGAGACTGAAAGAACAAGATATTCTTAAGCTAAGGAATTGGATGGGAAAGATGAAAGATAGTGAGCATATTAAAGATTTGTTTAAAGGACAGAAGATAGCGTGGTTCAAGTGTCTGCAACTGGTAAAATGGACAGAGGAATGGAGGATAAAAAATAAGAAATGTAGAAATAATACCAGATTTGAAGATTTAATTGAACAAATAGAAAAAAAAGATGAAGCCAGAGCTAAAAAAGGACTCACTAGCGAGATATATAAAATTTTAATAGAGGAGGAATTTCAGGACTCACTTAAGGTTATAAAAGAGGTATGGGAAGAAGATATAAGGGAAAAAATTAATGAAGATAATTGGGGGAGGATGTGGAATGTAAGAATGTTGAAATTATTGTCGATTAGAATTAAGGAGAATTATTATAAGACAGTTTGGAGATGGTATCTAACACCTGTAAGATTTCACCAGATTGATAAAAAAGTGTCCAAGAATTGTTGGAGGGGATGTCAGGAGGTTGGGACCTATTTTCATATGTGGTGGAGCTGTGAACAAATACAAAAATTCTGGGAAAAGGTTTTTAAAGAAATAAGTGATATAATTGGAAGTAAATTGGAATTAAACCCGAAGCTAGCTCTACTAGCAATATGGGATAGTAGGAATAAGCATATAATTAATAGAGAATTGGTAAACAACCTCCTGGCACCCGTTAGAATAATGATTGCTAAAAATTGGAAAGGGCAACGAAGTTATAAAATAGAAGATTGGTATAAAGAAATTTGGGATATAGCATTGAATGATATGTTGACATGTAAAATGAAAATAATGAGGGGAATGTCCAGTAAGAGCGATTTTGGAGATATATGGACTCCCTTTTTGGAATATGTTTTAAGATCGGGAAAGGGACAGTCGCCTTCAAAAGAATCATTAACATTTTGGAAGGAAGATGGATGAATGTGAGTAGGTCTCGGGGGGGTGCACGGGGGTAGTCGAGGGAGTTAGTTTGTGTTTTTATATTATGTATTATGTGTATGTTTGTTTTGTTTTGTTGAAAAATTAATAAAAATTATACTAAAAAAATAAATAAAAAAAAATGGAGAACTCCGGACTGTAGCAATTTGTTGCAGTTCACAATTGTAATGACATCATTCTGCTTCGGTATGCGTGACCCATTCGAAAAACGGGTATCAGCGCAAGAGATATGTGTGATGGAGATAAGGAACATAAGGGCTCAATCCTATCAGGATGCCTGTCAGCCTCCGAACCCGGATGCTGATGAGCATCTTATGCAGAATGGGAGGAGGGTGAAGGTGATTTTCACCTTCATGCTCCTTCCGTCCACATTTTTGCTAGATGGGCATTTTGCCTGTCTAGCTGAGCCTCTGCGGAATGGGAGGGAAGGAGGCTGTGGAGGTCAGAAGACCGCTCCAATCCCCTCCTCTTCCTGCTCACAGAACCTCCCTCTTTTCCTCCTCTCTGAAGTCACTTTTGCAACTTCGGAGAGGTAGCCAGCACGGTTCTCTCCACATTGACTGTGATGGGGAGGGGAGCTCAGACTCTGGGGTCCAAGGTCAGAGCCCTGTCTCTGAACTCAGATCCAGGAATCCGAACTACCTTATGTCCCCTCCCCCGGCACTGTCCAGTGGCCATAGGATCGCTCTCTAAAACATGTTAATTGCGCAAAGTGCTACTGCGTGGTGAATCCATCAAGCTCAATTTTGCTCAGTTTCTCATTCTTCCAATGCTAAATTCTTTCCATCCTGATTCCACATTGGACTGCAACCTTTTTTTAAGTCTGCATTTAGTATGGCATTTTTATGCATTTTTAAAAATCCACATTTTTCTATGCATTTCCCCAAAATGTATGCATTTGTGTGCATTTTGAAAATGTATGCATTTCCTTTCCCCACCCCAGTTGAATAAAACATTTTTGTGCACATTTTTAAATATATATATGCATTTGTGTACATTTTTAACTAAAAACATTTTTTATGCATTTTTTGAATCATGTGCAATTTATTCATTATTTAATATGAACTATATTGCAAACTTTAGAAATGTACCGAGTTTTACTGGTTGATGTTTAGTTTTTGGAGTGAATCTGGTAAATCCACACTGAAAAGTGAACTGAATTAATTTCTCACCCATTCCTAGCTGCAGACCGTCCTGGTGAAATTTCAGAAGCCATAAAAAAGGCTGAGCGAGATCTCATGTGTTTGTGTGTGTGTCCTGCTTAGCTCTTTGTCCCCTTCACTTGCTCACAGAAGTATGCAATTAAAACAAATGTACTTAATTTACCTAATTTATGTGGGTTGAGGAATGCAGATTTCCTTTGTGCATCATGGTGATCAGTTTGCCTAGCCCTGATAGCAGCTTGCAGTTTAGTTGGGGGGGTTACATTTTAGAGGCTGGGGTGGGATTCCCAGCTGCTTTGCTGCTAGCATTTGTGCCCCAGATGTTTACAAGAGCAAATTCCTTGATCCTCTCTTCTTCAGGTGCAAACACGGAGCGCTGATGAGCCCATGACGACCTTTGTGCTGTGCAACGAGTGCGGGAACCGCTGGAAGGTCTGTATTGTGCGTTGTTGTTCAGTGTCATTAGCTGATGCTGTCTCTAGAATCCAGTGTGTCTGCTGCAGCTCTGCTCCAGCACCTTTAGTGGTTCTGAAGGTTGTAATACAACACATCTGGAGAGCACTAGATTGGAGTCAGCTAGGCTATATCATGCCCCCAAAGTAGGGTGACCAGATTATGACAATCAAAATCCCGGACACCCCCCCGCCACCCCCCCACCCAAAACACCCCCCCACCGCGTGCCTGCACCGCCCCCCCCCCCGCGCTGCGCCGCGCCGCCCCGCGCTCCTTACCTGGGCATCCGCTTCCCTCCAGTGCTCAGAATCAACTGAGAAACAGGCTTCCTGGCCTGTCTCTCAGTACGCGCCAGGTGATGACGTCATCACCCGGCGCGCTACTGAGGGTCAGGCTGCGAAGCCTGTTTCTCAGTAGATTCCGAGCACCGAGGGAAGCGGACGCCCCAGCAGGTAAGTGCCTCGCGCTGCCCGCCTCCCGCCAGCGCCACGTGACCCCCCGCCACCCCGGTTTTCCCCCGCTGCCCCCCCGGTTGTCCCGAATCGGCCTAGGTTTCCAGGTTAGGACCGGGAAACCCCGGGCCATCTGGACACCCTACCCCAAAGGCTATACTCTCTGGCAATGATGGGGGTTGTCGTACGGCACATCTGGAGGGCACCATATCGAGGGAGGCCATCTTATATGGAAGCTTGGTTTGTGCCCAACTTCTGTCGATTGCCATGGTAGACCCTGGGCTTCTTTAGAGTAAGGGGAAATTGTGTCGCCTTACTGGGGCTTAGCTTCCTGCTTCTCTTGCACAGTTGTAATGGGCTGCATTACCACGGGAAGAGAGAGGCAACCACATGGTCGATACATGAAAACTTCCCCTCCTCTCGGTGCTCATAGCCTTGAATGGGACAGCGCCCTCTAGTTGGTGCTTTGTAGTGCAACTTCACAGTAGGAAATCCTTTGATATTTCAGAAGAATCAAGATATCCAGGTGTTTTTTTTTAGAACAGAATAACCAGGGGGAGGCATGGGAGACGTACAGGAGGTTGACAACGCCATCAAAAGGACCTGCAAACTTCCATGAGGGTGCCTTATTTCGCTCATGTGAAGAGTCCCCTTGACTTTCCTGGGTGCAAAGTCCTAGAGCATCCAGTCATGTTAATCTGTTCTGCGTTGCAAAATGTCCTTTGTCTTGCAGTTCTGTTGAAGCTCCTGTATGCCAGCCATCGACGGAGGAGATGTTGTCTTATCACAGCCAATGAGCAGGGAGAACCTTTGAACTGTCCTCTGGAGAAATAAAAGAAAAAAATGGGGGAAATCTGAAAGGGGAAGGTGCCAGGGTTCCGGACCCATATTGGATTTACCAAAATGCAACAGGAATGCAATTAATCATTTGAAGGACATGTTGGCCTGGTAATTAATTCAGTAGTGTTATCATTGACAGGGATGTGCATTCATACAGCACAAGATGAGAGTTTTGTCCGAACTACAGAGTGCAGAATTCTACATTCTTAGACTCTCCACTTCTTCGTTTTTTTTAAGGTTTCTGTTTCCAGCCCTCAAGGCTGCAATGATAGGTTTGCAAGTGCATATATGGCAAGGTATTGTGAAATCTTCAAAGCCAGAAGTGGAGGCAGATCAAGATTTTAAAGACTTTAGCAAATGGATCTTCAGTGTCCTGCTTCTCTGCATGACTAGCAACAATTAATTCAGAGCACAAAATCCAGTTTTTCTTGGAGCGGAATTTAGGTAACTTTAATTTTTCCCCCCTGGGCTCAGAGTATACACGACTGTTCCGATTCTGTAATCAAGAGCTGGTTTTCATGACCGCAGCTTTTCATGTGCTGCTGGGGGATGGCATCCTTCAGTTTCTTTAGAGCATTGGCCTTCACCTGATAGTTTGGCAAACCACAAGTGAATCGCACCCCGGTCAGGCAGACCCAGCAGTGACACCACAGCCGTTTTATTCCTTTTGCTTAGGTTATTTTAGTAAAAGAGAGAGAGAGAGAGAGAGAGAGAGAGAGAGGGGAGACAAACAGATGACCCAAAGGATGGATGTCAAGGCCCCCTGTGCCTTTAATAGCAGAAGAGAGAATTTCAGTAGATGCAGCTTCTCCCTTCCCACATACGACAAGCTTCCAGCTACCAAACTTCCTTCATTTCCTGCCTTATGCTGAGAGTCAGACCATTGCTCGGTCTAGCCTGATATCGATTCCTTTGGCTGGCAGGATTCTCCAAGGTCCTTCCAAGCTCTGCTTCCTGAGACCCTTTAATAGGACAAGTGGGGTTGAAATCTGCATGCAAAGGTTTCACTCTGCCACTGAGTTGTGGCCCTTCCTTCCATCAGGAAGATAGCCAAGTATGTTTAAAAGAAAGGAAAAAACACAAAATGTTCAGCAAGTCCCATCCTGCAAGTCGTTATCAGAGTCTGAAGATGACTGCTCTGTGAGAAGTATGCAAATCTGACCTTCCTGGAATTCCCAGTCTGGCCCTCCGGGGCTCCCCAGATAGCCACATACTTTGGCCAGTTTCCTGACTTTTGAGCCTCCCCCTTTTTAAACAAGTTGAAATGCCTCTCCTAAGTCTTACTGATAAGAGTTCTAAGCGACAATATACTGGATTCTTTGGCCCTGCTTCCTTTGCCTTTTGACCCACCTGGCACTGGGATGCGGCTCTCAGAAGCTTCTCCAAAATGGAATCTGGCCCTCGGCCGGAAAGAGGTTCAACATCCAGTGGAGGCTGGTGGCTCTGATTTCAGTGGGGCTGCGAATCCATTCTGGGTTTCAGTTGGGCCCAGCCAGAATTCTAAAGGAGCTATCCAAAATGCTTAACTCTATCCCCCAAATAGGTTCAGAACCTCGGACAACTCCTTCAGAATTCTGGATGGTTCTGACTGAAACCTGGATTGATGGTGCCACCGCAATCGGAGCCACCAGCTACCACTGTCAAGACCCTGCTCTTGTATGTATTGCTGATGGGGGTGAGTCATTAGGCCCTGGACTGGACTAAGATTAGAGGGGGGGACCCTGCAAAGTTCTCTTTGGTGGGCCCCCACCAACCCACGTTTTCTCCCAGCTGTGGGCTTACCTGGAAAAATGGGAAGTGACACAGCATTATCATTTCCCAAATTGCTCCAGAGGGACAGTACATCAGGTGCTCCAGGACATGATGGGAAAATCAAAATGGTGGACAGCTTTCAAGTCACTGCTACTGCCACAAGATAAACTAGGGGACCGGGCAGATGAGTGGGCCCCTCTGGAGTGCTTGGTATCCTATCCGTCCGTGGATGCCAGGGAAATGAAAACACCATCAAACCTGTACAGTTATTATATGAAGGGGATGAGGGTAAAGGGTGATGTTTGTTTGTTTTTTCTTTCCAATGATGTTTGAAGACTCCTTGATGTCTTTGGATTGCGCCAGGCAGTGGGCTTAAATAAAGCAAATGTCAAGTTGTCCATTCAAGATCCTGTACATTAGTAAACTCTGAATGCTCACCTGTCCTCCGTGTGCCAGTTCATTCTGGAAAGGAAGCTGAGGAATATGTTTTCTCTGGAGGAGGTACGGGAACATCTTTGGGTTACAGGATGGCTATGTGCTACCCCCGGTATCAGAGGCAGAAAGCCTATATGCAGCAGTTGCTGAGGAACATGGGTGGGAAGGTGCTGCTGCACTTATTTCCTTCTTGTGTGTTTTCCATGGGCAGCTGGTTGGCGCTCTGGGAACAGAATGCTGGACTGGATGGACCCTTGGTCTGATCCAGCAGGACTCGTCTTATGTTATTAAAATGCCTTCTGCTGCCCCTCGCTTACATCATTGCCCCTGCCTCCCACTTGGGCTACTATTTTAATTTCCCACCATGCCCTGTAACAACATTGTAGGGAGATGCATTCTGGGAAATTAACATGACAGCTTGTCATCCTGTTTTGTTCTGACTACCAGAATATGTTTCAAAGGCCCAAGAGGGATGCTAATGGAAGACCCTTCAGGGCCCCTGGCAGTCCGTCCAAGGTTGCTGTGTGCTGCCACTAGGCCTGTGATTGCCAGAAACCTAAGGGTTGAAGTTGGGCATCCCAGCATTCCTCACTGGCCCAAATGACACATGCCAGACTTGAGTGCTATTATTTTCCCTATGAGCCACAAGAGGGCAGTCCAAGTCTACAGGCTAGCAAAGTTCAAAAGTGTTTCTTGTCGTTAGAAAGATAGAATTTGTCATATACGTTCCTCCATCTTTTTACCCCACTCCTGCCAGTTGGTGTTCTTTGCCATGCCATTTTTTAAAAAATTGTACTTCTATCCCACCTTACTTCCATGATGGAGCCCTAGATGGCATACATCAGGTTCTTACACTGTCCCCCATCCAGGCACTGACCAATTCAGTTGCCATGCCTTAAGTTCATGCTTTGATCATATGCCAATGGCCATGCTGCCTAAATACATCTGGAATACATCTGGTTGGAAATGACTGCCTTATGCCATTCATTCTCTCTCCCTTCCCCTCTCTTTACTCTCCTCTCTCCTCTAACCCCCTACTCCACGTATCCCAGGAACATATGTGGCTGAACTCCTCATTTCCTTGGACTCTACCTTGGTTTCTGCTCCTCTGGTCAGCCAACTCTGTAGCCATTCTTGACAACCCACAACAAAGTTACCCTGCCAGGCTCAGACAACACAACAAGCCACCATGCATATCAATAACAAGCCTAAAGCAAGCCCTGAGGGTGGCTTGTTCATGAAAAATAAGCCACCCTCAGAAACTACGCCGGGCTCACACAACACGTTCAACCCACCATGGTTCTTCAGCCAAGGTGGGATGTTGTGTTGTGCGAATCAGGTCAATGGAACCAATTGCCTGGGGCTTGAAGGATCTCTTTCTCTGGAATCGTCAAGTTGAGGCTGGACAGCAATCTGTTGAGGATCCTCCAACTCAGGCATTGAACAGGAGGTTGGACCGGGTGGCTTACAAGACCTTCTCACCCTCTTATGATCCCATTGTTTCCTGTTTTCTCCCTCCAGCCCAGCTTGGAAACAGGTCAATCAATGATGCAGTAGATGGTAGAGCGCGGAAGGGAAGGGATGTGTGTGTGTGTGTGTGTGTGTGGCCTGTGTCTATGTAGGTGGGCATGTGGTTCACAGTGGATGAAGTGAACGTGTTCCCACTTTGTTCCTCCATATTGGACAATGACATAACTAGCTTATCTTCTTCCTTAAGAAATACCTTTCTGAAAGGATTTTGGGGTTGTTGTTGTTTTTAATTAAGTATAGTAGGAGTGTGCTGAGCTGGTATTCTCCACCCTGAAATTCGAGGTGGCGCTTCGATGAGGTGATTCTCTGCCCCGATTTCCAGAGCGCCTCCCTCTCTCCACTTTGCCAGATAGTTTTGTTAAAAAATCGCTCCATTTTCGGGTAAACGCTGCATTCTCATCGATGGGAATTAACAGAAATGCTCACAGCTCCCTCAGTTTTAAAGATAAACTCACCAAAATTGGCACAGTGACAGCTTTTAAAGAGGGCTTTTGGAGCAGATCCCTGCATGCAGTGATTTATAGGGGATTTTTAAAAGTCTGAACTCAAATATCCTCTCAGGCATCTCTTGTGCCTTGATCTGTATGGCAAGGGAGGGAAATGAAGCAGCAGGAAAAGTGCTTAGTGCAATAATAAAGATAGATAGATGATAGATAGATAGATAGATAGATGATAGATAGATAGATAGATATGCCACAACAGCAGCACACAGCTTGCTTGCTCATCCTCAAGGGAGGACAGGAGGCTTGCAGGACGAGGAGGAGGCACCCCTCCCCCACTGTTGGTCAGGCACATTGGAGCGAGTCGAGTCAAGGCAACAGCAACAGCTTCCCCATAGGAGGCTACACGGGAGGAAGAGGAGGATGACGACAGGACCCCACCCCACACTGGAAGCCCAGCCAGCCAGTAGAAGTAATAGTTTAACTGAGAAATAAACAGCCTCCCTTACTCGGGTGTAGAAGCTTACTCACTCACAATGCCAGTCCAGCAGCACCACCGTGGCTGACTTCTGTGAGTCCAAGCTGAAAGGCACAACTAACCAACCAGCAGCAGAAGCCAGTATTTCCCACACCTCATGATGGAATGTTATCAAAGTGTGCTTTATGAATTGTGCACGCTGCACAACCCTAAGAGACACAAACAGACAAGTACAAGAAGAAGACACTTGTAACTTTGAAGGCAAACACTGCTGGGAAGGCTCAGCATTGAGGAAGGAGAGCTATATCAAGTCAAACCATTAAGGGGATAATAATAATAATAATAATAATAATAATAATAATAGTAGTGCAACCCAGCCCTGCAAGGCGAGACAGGCAGGCACATTGGAGGAAAAAGCTTTAACAGAACACGCAGCCATATGGGCACCCGCTGCAGGTGGAACAGGTGAAACGAACGAAGCATATAAAGACAGCCAAACGAAAACAGCCCTCCTCTCTCTCCTTCTCTCTCTGCAAAGAAACAGTTGTCTGGAGATCTCTCTCCCTTCCTCTCCCTCCCCTCTCCCTCCTCTAAATCTCACTTTGCAAACAAACGCCCCCATCTCACTTTGTACTCTGTATGCAAAGATAAAAGAATCTCTCTCTCTCTCTCTCTCTCAGACTGAAATGAACGTTGCAAGTCTGAGAACACTAATAAGTACATGGAATCAAGGCCAGTGAGAAAATTCCCTCCCCCAAACACTGCGATTGGAAGAGAACAGAACACGGTCATGGACAGCACTGTAGCAATTCCTAATTGGTTACCCACAGATGTCAATATCAGTTATCAAAACTGCCCCACCCCATCACCCCAGGTTCCTTATTGGGAGGTTTTCAATTAGACACACCACACACACAAAACGGTAGGATAATTTCGGAGACGAAATTGTGCGTCTCTCTGCTCTGAAATTATTTGATGGGTTTAGAAGCAGCCAATCCCTGCTCTGGGAGATTGAATGCACCGCGGATGTTTGCGGTTATCAGATAATTCCAGGGCGGAGAGCGCACCCCTACTCCCAGGTAAACAAGTTGTGATGCATGGCGAGCCATCTCCATCCCTCCAGGCAGTTTGAGACACATTTTTGTTTTACCCTGCGGGGCAATCAGTCTTGGGCCTGGGGGGAAGGGCTACCTGTGCGTCCCTCACTCCCATTCCAACGGGATAGAGCTGAACCGAGGACCTCGCGGGCTCAGCCTTACCCTTGTGTTGCCTGATGGTTGGTACCCATCCCCCTCGCAACCTTCTGCACCTACCTGATCCCAAGTCCTGCTGGTGTCGAGCTCTCAAGCCCGTTTTGGCCTCTCCAAGCTTTGCTTCCTTCCTGTCCCTGCTTGGAGAGTGCAGCCTTTCCCACAGCTCCAGCTGCCTCCTCAGGGTCTTTCCCTGCTCTGGCCGCCAGAAGACAGCAGATGGCCAATGCAGACAAGAGGAAGGCTAGCGGGCAGTTCTGTCTCCCAAATGGGACCGACCGGGCCCAGAGAGGCAGGGTCTTCCTTCCATGCTGCTATCCCAAACAGTTAGCAAACCGAACCCTCCCTCCCAAAGGTATACCTAGGAAAGAGCTGTTTGGCCAGGCCTGTTCTCAAGGGAACTTCTGAAGTTACAGATTTCTTGCACAAAACTATGGAGGTTTTTATAGTTGTTGCTGTTGCTGTTATTAATCATTGCCATTGATTGTAGTGGTCCTCCCCAACTTGGTGCCCTCTAGATGTTTTGGACTACAGTTCCCATTATCCCTGACCATTGAATCCTGCTGGCTGGGGCTGATAGGAGTTGTAGTCCAAGACACCTGGAGAGCTCCAGGTTAAGGAAGACTGGATTGCAATGTTGTTGTTTTAAAGCTTGGTTCTAAGCTGCTGTGATAAAAGAAATAATTTAAACAATAATTAATTCTGGGCTTACTATGGCGTACCACGTGGGTTGTTATTCCTGCTAATCACAAGTAGGGCATTTAGGTAGCAGCTTCGTATAGATTCCCTCTCATTCACCTAAATCTAGGGGGAATGGGGGGAGCAGAATATAAATCATAAACAATGAAGCTCATGTGTGTGTGTGTTTTTCTCTCCATGTGTACACAGATGTGCTGGGAAGCATGCTTTTTCTAGGGTTGTGCATGGACCCCCCGATCTGATCTGGATCCTGATCTGGGAGATCTGGATCGGGTCTGACCCGTATCGGATCGGGCCCAATCGACCCGCCTCAGATCTGGATCCGGATCTGCTCCGGGTCCATGCAGAGCCCTCTCCCCACTCTCTCCCTCCCTCTCCACAATCGCCCTGCTTACCTGCAGCCTCCTCCATGTCATCCCCCATTGTCCTCCACGTCGTCTTGCCTCCTCAATGTTGGCCAGCCGCTTTCCCGTGGAGGAGGCTGCAGGTAAGCAGGGCAATTGGGGGTGGGAGTGCTGTGACCAGATCCGATCCGGCCCAATCCGGGCCCAATCTGGTTCGGATCTGGATCTGGGAGGCCTGGATCAGCCCGATCTGCTCCAGATTCGGGATCTGGATCCAGTCATAGACCTAACTTTTTCCAGCTTGTTCTTTCTGATCTCATGGACCATAGGTGTAGGAACTTCACGTGTTAGATGATGATGATAATTTCTCCTAAATTTTCCTTGTCACTGATCAACAAACAAAGCAGTCTTTGCCCACAGTCTGGAAGGGAGGGGTCAAAAACTGCCCAGTGAGGACTGAGCATGCTCAGAGTCCATTGAATGCTAAATATCTATAGGATGGTGGAACTGGGATCTTGATGGGATCTGGCTGGCTGAATTTTACAGCAGAGCTTAGGAAAACTGGCTCTCCAGATGCAGTTGGACTACAACTCTGGTCAATCCCAGCCAGCTTGGCCAATGGTTAGGGATAATGGGAGTTGTAATCCAACCACATTTGCCGGGGCTGTAGGTTCTCTACCACTACTTTACAGCCATGAACTTACTGCCTGGCCCTGACACCCCAGAAGTAAGTCCTCCTGATTGCAACCAAACTAATATGAATGCTTAGGATTCAGCTTTATTCAGCCTCTGCGGCAGCCTCTGAGCATTGCTTGTGAGAGACATATCCATGGCTAAGGTAGGACTTGAACCCAGTTCACCCCAATGTTCTGACCCAGTACAGCACGTTGTTTTTTTGTGTCTGACTTTGGAGATGTTCAGTTGTCTTTTCTGAATTTGCAGCCGTGAAGGCAGAGAGATCTTCATTTGTTTGTTTTACAAAAACAAAGTTAATTGTTTATTGCCCTAATAAACTCCTATACAGGAATTGCTCCCACCCCGGTATGCTTCTGTCATTGCTTACAGCCGTATTTTTAGCAAGTTGCTCAAACGTTCTCCAGTAAATAACATAAGGCATCCTTCCTCCTATAGCCGTGTTGTTCTGTATGGCTACTAGTCTTGATAACTAAGTGCAAACTCCAGTATCAGAAGCAGTAAGCCTGTATACACTACTTGTTGGGGAACATGGGTGGGAGGGTGCTGTTGCACTCCTGTCCTGCTTGTGGTTCCCTGGCTGACAGCTGGTTGGCCACTGTGTGAACAGAGTACTGGACTAGATGGACCCCCAGTCTGATCCAGCAGGGCTCTTCTCATGTTCTTATGTCCCCTCTGGAGTTTGTCAGGCTGCTAAGGGATGATAAATGGCAGGAAACCCCATTTAGGTGCAGGAACCCTGGCAGGAAAAACTTGTTTACTTATTTATTTATTTGTGACGTCACACTCGGCGCGAGCAGGAAAGCGACCAGCCGACATTGAGGATGCAGGACGCCATGGAGGACGCCGGGGGACGCCGCAGAGGAGGCTGTAGGTAAGGAGGGCGATTGGGGGGAGGGAGGGAGAGAGCGGGGAGAGCGGGAGGGTGGGCTCTGCACAGACATGGAGTGGATCCGGATCACGGATCCGATCTGGCCCAATCCAGGCCCGATCTGATCTGGTTCGGATCGGGCCGGATCGGGCCCAGATCGTGCCAGATCGGCCCAATCCGGATTCAGGATCTGGCTCCGGATCTGGTCACAGCCCTAGTTTTTAGTACCTCTGCAAACTGTGGGGTACCCCCATGCGTGTTTATACCTCTCTCTTGTGTGTTAGCACTGCTGGTTGGCTAATTCATTTTTACCTTTCTAGCCTACCTCTGGAGACAAATAAGAAAATGAAGGAGATTTGCAAACCTGTCACTGATCTGGGCTGGCATGGTTGCCAGGAGTGTCTGGGAAAGCTTCAGGTCTGGATGTTGGTAGAACAGGTCGGAATTCGAAAGGAGCTATCACCTTGGAAGCCCTGTGAGAGTTCTGACTGGTTCTGACTGAAAACCAGAGAGGATTCACTGCCCCACTGACATCCAAGCCACCTGATTCTTAGCACATTCAGGCACAAACAAGGACTGTTCAAATGGAATAAAATGGCGTCGGAACCACTGACTTTGGAGCCACCAGCCTCCTCTGTCACCTGCCACTCTCTGGGTGGTCATTTGGGCTTCCCTGGGCTATGAGCTCCTGGATTTTAGCCCCAAGATCCAACCCTAACTGCACTGCTATGCATGGCACAAGGTTCTGTCCCCAAACAACCTGCTGCCACTTCCTAGCATCTGCTGCCTGAAGCAGCTGCCCCACTCTGCCTAACGGAAGGGCCGGCTATTGCCATAAGATCATTCAGCAGAGTCTAACATGAATACTGGAAGGATTCTGGAAGGATTCACCCATTAACTAGCTGTGGAATTGAAACCAGGCTGCAAAGACAATCTACTCCATGGTTTTTCAGAGCAACTATCACTTGCTGTCTGTCTGACAGAATCTACTCCCCTAGCCCCTGCACCATATTTCAGATGTAGATGCCCATGGATCATGTCTAATAGCATCTTGAAGAATAAAATGCTTTTAATTAATTCCGGAGCAGCTCTAGTGTGTGCTGACTATGTTGAGGCCCATATTTCAGGCCAGGCTGTCAGCATATGTTCCGTTCAGAGGACACTTGAATTAGCATTCGGTTGTGGGTTTGTCAAATAAATTATATCCCAGGGCAAGCCACTTACCTGTAGCATTGGGCTTTGAACATGCATCTTCATTGCTTTCTATTAAGAGTGGGCAACCTGTGTCCCTCCAGATTTGAGTGGACTACAATTGCCATCATCCTCGGCCACTGGCCACAATGTCTGGTGCTGATGGGAGCTGTAGACCAGCAACATCTCTTGGAGGGCCACCGGTTCCCTGCTCCTGCTTTAAATGTTCAAGGGTTGATTCCTGGCTTTTGAATACAGTTCCTGGGGTTGAGCCGTTGACACAAATCCGGTTTGGCAGAAGGGGATGAAACAGCTGTTTATGACCAGAAGGTGATTGGAACTTTGCAACGCTAATGCAATTTGCTAAAAATTAGTCAGAAGCCTTTTAAAAAAGTGTCTTGCATAATAGAATAAAATTAATATTTAACCATTCAGAAAATTCAGAGATGAGATATGAAATATCCATTCATCTGAAGAAATGTAATTTAAGAAAGGGAGTTCTGCAACAAATCTTATTTCTATGGGAGGTGGAGAAGAACATGGGGGTGCTTTTCTACCCCTGCTATCAAGTATCCCACTGAGATTCTATATCTACAGATACACACTTACACATGCCTTTTATATTTATGTACGTATACATCATAGAACCATAGAATAGTAGAGTTGGAAGGGGCCTATAAGGCCATCGAGTCCAACCCCCTGCTCAGTTCAGGAATCCACCTTAAAGCATCCCTGACAGATGGCTGACCAGCTGCCTCTTGAATGCCTCTAGGGTGGTAGAGCCCACCACCTCCCTAGGTCATTGGTTCCATTGTCGTACTGCTGTAACAGTCAGGAAGTTTTTCCTGATGTCCAGCCAGAATCTGGCTTCCTGTACCTTGAGCTCATTGTTCCATGTCCTGCACTCTGAGATGATCAAGAAGAGAATCTGGTCCTCCTCTGAGTGACAACCTTTCAAGTACTTGGAGAGTGCTATCATGTCTCCCCCCAGACTTCTCTTCTCAAGGGTAAACATGCCCAATTCTTTGTAAACTGCCCAGAGAGCTTCAGCTATTGGGTGGTATAGAAATGCAGTAAATAAATAAATAAATAAATAGGGTTTTGTTTCCAGACCCTTGTTAATTCTCGTTGCCCTCCTCTGAACCCCCTCCAGCTTGTCTGCATCCTTCTTGAAGTGTGGTGCCCAGAACTGGACACAAATAATTTTTAAAAGATAAAACAAAATCTGAGTATTCAACACATGTTAATCCTAAAAACTATGCTCTAGGGTGATATTAAAGATCAGGTCCCTAGAAATTTAGTGGTGATGGGGAATTATATGTGAGTAACTGCAAGGATCCTTTTAGCAAAAGATTGGTTTTCTACATACATACCGCCTCTGGTACATTGGAAGAAGATTTGAGCTGCCATGGTGATGAATAACATAACAAGTTATAAGTTTCCATTGGAGGGGAAAATGAACTCCATCCAGATGTTTTAAACATTGGGATACCATTTATCAGTTGTTGGAATAGGTGGTTTAGCAGCCAAGCTATCCTATATATTTGGCAAGTTAAAGTATTGAAATTGTTTTGAATGATGGTATTGGAAAACAAAAAAACTATACACTGTGGGGGCGGGGGAATAAAAATCTTATGAAGATGAACTGGAACAGCACAGGATGATGTACTGTGTTCAGTGTGGTTAATAGGGTTGTCTTGAGGTTTTGGTCCTCCATTGCTTCCCAGATACATTTTTAAAAATGCCTATTTATATTCTGCTTTTTACGGCATAGGAGGCGTTTCAGACGTTTAGAATGGGGGAAAAATGTACCAAAGCCAGGAATCTGACAAACATTCAGTGGCCATGGGGAAATGCGTGTGGCCAGGGAAAGAGGGCGTGGCCATTAGGAAACCCCCATATGGCCAGATTGGGACTCCAAGTGGGCTGGGTTTCTTCCCTGAGCCGGAGGTTCTGACCCCAGAGCTATACCCCCTGTCTTAGGGTAAAACTCGATGAACACCTCATCTCAGAAGGCCTTACTAGGAGCCCGCATGTTCCAACTAGTGCCAGAGACAGTTCTAAATAATTGCTGCCGGCTTCCCCCCCCCCCCCCCCAAGAGAGGTAGAAGCCATTGCTTTGTTGTTTGGATTTTCCCCCTAATGGACCACGACTGTTGCCTTCAATTTTCATCTGTATAAAAGGTTTCTCGTTAATTCGTCCCTCAGCAGCTTGTATGTAGTAAGTTATTTGAGACATAATGGCCACATCTCATTTAATATAGAACCACTCAGATATAGGGGAAGCAATAAGATTTCCTCCACACACCCTGCCCCAAGCAATAATGGAAAACTCTGAAGTCTTCAACAGAATAATTACAATTTCTAGGTCAATTGCTGTCAAGCAATTGATATAAATAGTTCAATAACACACATAAGGGATTTGGAGAGGTCTTAAATTCACCTCAGTCATTTGTTCTTTGGGTGACAAAACAGCCCTCTAGAATTTTTGCACTTTTATCCAGGGGCATTGTTAGGTACTAAAAAGACCGGGGGGTAGTGGAGATAAAAGTCTCTGATTTTGGTGGGGCTGTGAACCCATTCTAGGTTTCAGTCAGAATTCTGAAGGAGCAACCCATGGTGCTGAACCTATTTTGGGGATAGGCTTCTGCACCTTGGATAGCCTCCGTTAGAGTTCTAGCTGATTCTGACTAAACCCAGAATGGATTCACAGCCCCACCGACATCAGAGGCACCAGCCTCCATTGCCTGGAGCCCATGTCTACAAGACACAAAGGGCCTTTACACCACAGGGGTGTAGTGGGCCCAGAGCGAGCAATCCCGGAACTAGCCACTTTCGGGATCGGCGCACTCAAACCACATCATGGGCACATTGTTCTGGGTTGTTGGATGTAGCACCCAGCATTTTGTGGGGGGGGTTCCGACCCGGAAGAGCGCTCCTGCGCTCCAATGCAAAAGTACGTGAATTTTTTTTTAAAAAAAACCGTGCGCGATCAGGGGGGCCTTTTCACCGCCATCCTGAGGATGGAGGACTTGGTCCCCCCCCCCCCCCAGATGGCCATGGAGCTGCACGGTGTGGCTGCGTGGCAATCGGTGCTGCCATGCTTACTCGTGAGTGAGTGCGGCAGCACTGGGGTGGGTGGGCACATTCTTCCATGGTCCCGGGAACTTCCAGGGACCACGGAAGAATTGGGGGTTTTGTAGTTCCTGAGAACCAGGAAAAATCCCATGCCCGCCCCCACCCCCAGGACTCCCTGTGCATCATCTGGACACTCAGGGAGCAGCCGGGGGCCATCCCTGGCATTTTGCCTGGTGTGGAAAGGGCCAAAGTTGTATAAAGTTGATTTTGGTTTAAATTTCACATAATTATGCATGGTGTGGAGAGTATGGATATGGAGACATTCTTCTCCCTCTCATAAAATACTATAACCCAATGGGGTCATCCCATGAAGCTCATGGGCGGGAGATTCAGGACAGATAAGAGGAAGTATGTCTTCACACAGCGCATAGTGAAATTATGGAATTCACTACCACAACATGTAGTGATGGCCACCAATTTGGATGGCTTTAAAAGGGGGTTGGATAAATTCCTGGAGGAGAAGGCTATCGATGGCTACTAGTCCTGATGGTTATGTGCTACATCCAATCTCAGAGGCAGTAAGCTCATATATATTAGTTGCTGGGGAACATGGGCAGGAGGGTGCTGTTGCCCCGTGTCCTGCTGTGGCTCCCTGGTCGACAAAGTGCTGGACTAGATGGACCCTCGGTCTGATCCAGCATGGCTCTTCTTCTTACGTTCGTATAAGGAAGCTAATTCATTTCCCCTCCAACTCACACTAAAAATAGATAATTCAAGTCATTTGCACACTGCCTCAGTTCAGCTAAATCACTTTTTCAGTCAGTTTATTTATTACTCCAAGTAATTTCCCACCCTGATGATCCAGTTCCTGATTCAAACAGCCCCGTCAATTAAATTAAAAACAAATCGGGTGCAGTGGTGCATAATTCCTTTTTAGGACTGGGAAAACGTACCAAGAGAGGAACTGCGGGGGTTTCTCTCCTCCTCCTCTCTTTTCTTCTCTTTTAACTTTTAGTGAGCCGGTTTCTCTCTCTCTCTTGGCCACCCCCTGACTACACTCAACTGGTCTCGCATACAGGACAGTATCAATTGCTTTCAGGCCACCATGTCCTTGGATGGGCCCATATCCATGCGTCACAATTAGTATGTCCAATTGTCTGTCCCTACATTAATAGTCTGAGGACAGAATGAGAAGGAAACACTTCTTGACCAGAATAGTGACGACAATATCTTTTACAAGTTGAACCTATGTGGTAGATCAAAGGAATTTACTCCCATGCAACCCTACAGAGGATTTCAACCATGTCCCATCAACTCAATTGTGAGGCTTCTGTCAGTTTGTTTCTTTGTTTTAGATGTTTGTGCTTTATGATTGAGTTTCATATATCCAATGAAGTGTCCACGAAAGTCTATGCCGGAATAAATTTGCTAGTTTTTAAGGCCAGGGTTGCCAGACCTCTTTCGGCTTGAAGGCTGAATTCAATTTTAGAGAAGCTCTTGGGTGAGGGGAATGCATTCCAGTTGTGGGTGGGGCTGAATACCAAAGAGGTGTGGCCAAAGGCAAAAGGGGCGTGGTCGATAAGATCAGCCTAAAGCTCTTACTGCCAGTAAGTAAGCCTCAGGAGAGCTATGGCAACTTTTTAGAATGGGGGGGGGGGGGGACTGTGCAAAAGCCAGGAAACCAACCAATGACCAATGGGTAGGGGAAAAGGGGTGGAGCCAGGAGGAGGGGTGTGGCCAATTGAGGAACCCCAGGGGGCCAGATCAGAATCCTTGGTTGACTGGCTTGGGCCCATGGGCCTAAGTTTCCACACCCCTGCTTTAAAGGGCCACAAGACCCTTTGTTGTTTTTGCTGCAACAGACCAACATAGCTACCCTTCTGGAACTGTAACCAGAGTGTCCTGCTCCCTGAGTATAAAGAATAGAAACATGGGATCGATCGATCTCTACATCTCCTCGGGGTGAGGCATGGGGGGGGGGTGTACTCTGATGAGTTCCTGCATTCAAAATTTACCGCTACACCACTGTGGAGTCTTGTCAGAGGAAAAAAACAAAACAAAAACAAAACCTCTGGCTGCTCATCTGACGAGATGTTGCCAGTTTTACAAACAAAGGAAAAAAGCAGCCAAAGATTGGGGGGGGGGATGCAAGGACAGCTGTTTAGGAGAAGGCAATAACTGTAGGGTAACCGGGGGGGGGCAGTGGGAAGAAATGATTTGGAAGCATCGTTGGTAAATAAAAGTCAACAACGATGCAAAGCGGCACCAAAAAGGCATGAATAAACAGCGGGGGAGAATCTCAGGGCGCTGGAATGAAACATCAGGAAATGTCTCTTTCGACGACAAAGCACTTGCAAGGAAGCTGAATGCTAAACAGGTGGGAGAAAACTGGCGCTCCTTCCCCCCCCCCCCCCCCGGCCCATGGGGGCTGTGATCCATTCTGTGTGGCCTTCCTGGGGCGATGAGGGAAGGGACAAAGGGCCAGGAAAAAAATGAGCAATGGCGCAGGAAGTCAATGGAAATGAGCGGCTGTGCTGCTAAGTGGTCTTTGTGCTGCGAGCGACATTCAACCGGAAGGACTGTGTGCATCCCAGGGAGTGTAGGTAGGATGCTAGCCTGTTACTCCGGTCCGGTGTGATAAAGTGAGCCAAAAGGTTCGCCTAGTTTTTGTTTATTTCCAACCTGGCCAAATGGAAGAGGTGGGGAAGAGCTACAGCTCATCTGTAGAGCATCTGCATTGGAGGCAGGAAGCCCCAGGTCCAAACTCTAAGCATCATCTCTGGGGGGGGGGGGGGGGAGGAGACTGTCTGAAACCCCAGAGGGCGGCTGCCAGGAATGGTGGTAGGGCACTGCCCAAAAGCTGGAAAACCGCACAATGATTGGTGGTCTGGGGAAAGGGGGTGGGGCCAGGGGAGGGAACACAACCACTTGGAGAACCCCAGAGGGCCGTATTGGGGACTGCAGGAGGGGCAGATTTGGCCCATGAGCCTCAGGTCCTGCCAGTGCAGGCTGGTGGCTCCTATGCCATGGGGCAGGGAATCCACTCTTAGTTTCAGTCACTGAAATATGCAAAGTTGGGGATAGGGCTCAGCACCTTGGATAGCTCCTTCAGAGTCCTGACTGGCTCTGACTGAAACCCAGAGTGTATTGACTGCTCCACTGACATAGGAGCCGCCAGCCTCCACTGGATTCTGCGTTCCTGATTTAAAAAAAAAAAAAAAAAGAATACAAAGTTGCTGCAGCAGCCAGTGTCTGCCCTGGCGGTCGTGGTATGCCCTTGCTGGCCCAGAGGCTGATGCTGAGTCTGTTTACCACTGTCCTCAATGCTTAATGCTCTCTGGGTGATATAATCCCCCCCAACCCCTGAGCTTTTGAGGCTCTGTGCTTTGGCCCCCAAAGTCCACCCCTAGTTTGAACCACTGGCTATACATCACTTCCAGGATCAGAGGCAGGATTCCTCTGCCTAACTTCAGTAGGCTTTTAATCTGACCCAGAAGGCTGTATCTTTAAAATCCTGTGTCCTCATCATTATCATCATCATCTTTGGTGGGGCAGATGATTGGTGAGAGCCATGAGTGAAATTCTTTGTTCTTTAAAGGTGCAATAGATAAAAGGCCTACAACTCCCAGCAATCCTATGCAAGTTTAGACAGAACAAAAAGGCCTGCAATTCCCAGTTTAATTGCTTGCTTGCATGCTTTCTTTCTTACTCCTTGCTTGGGCCATGAGCCATCCGCATACATAACAGCTAAGACAAAATAAGACAGATACACCATAAAACAAGATCTAAAATGCTCAAGCTAAAATAGATTTGGAATACATGGTGTAAAATTCATTTAAATTAAAATACGTCCATTATTAAAAAGGATCATTACAGTTTGAACATTAAAACAGCTAGGGAGACCGTTAAGTCAGTGCATCCCTAGAACAGTCAACTGCATTATCAGAGATGAGTTTTGCCTGAATGTTTGCCTAAATCAGACAAAAGATAATAATAAAAAATCTTCTCTGGGACAGTATTACCATACCAATTCCCAGCATGCAAGCTAGGGGTTGTAGGTTCCTTTTTTCTGTCTAAACTTGCATAGGATTGTGCCTTATATCTGAAACCCGGGTTTAAGAAGAGGGACGCAGAATTGGCAGTGTTCTGTCCCTCCTCGCCATCATCACCCTCCCCTCCTTTTCTATTTATTAATTTATTTCCCCCTTTCAATATTAAATCAAATAAACATCCCTGCAGGTGCCAAGAGGGATGGAGCCGCTCCCGAGAGGCTTTTGAAATATTAAAGAGCGATGAAACCTACCGGTATGAAATATGTTAATTTATTCCTAATGGCAGACGTCCAACCAACATTGACTGCAGGCTATTCCTCCCCCACCTCTGCTTCAAAAAAATCGGAGAATAAATGGGGGGAGGGCAGCCACAATCGACAAATTATTGTCTTCATTATTATTTATCGATTTATGGAGTGCTCTTTAGTGTGCCTTCCATAATGGTCAATGTTATAATCAGATAAGGGGAAAGGAAGGATGTGGGTGGTTATGGAGAGAGAGAGAGAGAGAGAGAGAGAACTATTTAGATTGCTGGCTCTAAGGTGTGCTGCACTAGATCAGCTGTAACCGACCTGATGCCTGCCAGGTGTGCTGGATTTCAGTTCCCATTATCTCCAGCCGGCCTGCCCAATGGCTATGTTGGCTGGAGATAACTGGGGTCACTGCAAATCTTTGGCTTCCTTTATGCCTGCTGATATCTCCCTTGCATGTGTGGATGGTGCCGTTTGGGACACTCACAGTCCAAACCTTGAAAATAAAGGAAATGATAAGAGCAGGATGGTATTGCTAGCTGTGATGAAATTAAAGAGGAATTTCTCCTGGTAGAGAAAATTTATTTTATTTATTGCATTTTTATCCCCACAGTTTTCCCCTCCAAGGAACTCAAGGCACTGTACATAATCCTCCTCTTCATTTTATCCTCACAACAACCCTGTGAGGTAGGGTGGGCTGAGAGTCTGTGACTGGCCCAAAATCACCCAGCAAGCTTCCACGGCTAAGTGGGGACTAGAACCCGGATCTCCAGACTCCTGGTCCAACATTCTAGCCCCAACACCACTCTGGCTCATTCAAGTTAATGAAAATTAGGGGTGTGCACGCCAAAAAAATATCATTGTTTATCGTTATCGTCATTTCAGAGCAAAAAAATTATCGTCTTCGTTCATATCGTAGGTGAACTGTATCGTCTTCACAATAACTATCGTGAAAAAACAATATTTTTGCAGCCCTATTTTTAAAGAAAAATGCCTATAACTTCTGTATTTTAAAAGTTAGAGGCTTGAAACTTGTTCACAGTGCTTATGGGGTATTCCTAAGTATGTGTATGAAATTTGAGATCGATCCCTCCAACCCTCAATTTTATATGAATTTTTTAAAGATCGTTTCCGTTCTGGCAGATCATAATGACAGCTCGCCATGTGCAAGAATCAACAGAAGTTAAAAGTGGATCAAAAATGATTTCTAAAACTTTTTGAAAGAAAGAAAGAAAGAAAGAGATGATTGATCACCTGCCGCCACAGGGGACAGAATTGCCATTGCTTGTATTTTTAAATCAAGCCTTTGAAAAGACATGCTGTACATATAATCTGTTGTAAACCCTGGAACAATTTGGTGGCATGGAAATGGAATGACTCGGGGAAGGCGATTGATTGTATTCTATTTGGGAGGAGGTCAAACAACATCAGAAATGATGTTAAATCTACAGAAGTGAAACCAATGGGAGCTCCTAGATTGTATGAGCGAATCAAGAAACCCTCCATCCAATTTATTGTATTGAGGACCAGCAGTGTACTAAGGTTGCAACCCTTTGCAGTGTAAAGGATTTCTTTCTCCATATCTAGATTGCACAATTTATGTGATGGGCGCTTGGAAGGGATCCCCATCTTCAGGAGGAACCTTGGCTGAGACTCAGCAGGCCATAAGAAGAGGCCTTGTGGGTGACTTCTGGCCCATGGGCCGGAAGTTCCCCATCACTACGTTTCATGCTTACCTGGAAGTAAATCCCATTGAAAACTGGAGAAGTAGACCTGAACTGGAAGGTGTTGCACATTTGCTTCCCAGGTCTTTTTTCCCCCTCTTGCCACCCACTAAACTGTCTATTATTTTAAATAATCTTTTATTTTCAAAAGCAAGTCATTCCAAGATTACTATATACAGAGACAGACCAATGAATCATAGTTAAATACAATGAAGTATACATCCAAACCCAGAAAAATACACTTTTGCAAAGGTGTGTGTACTAAAAATGGGGGATTGTATACTTGATGAGGGGGAAGCCCCGGGATGGATCTGCAGTGGTGCTACATCATTTATATGATGCAGCAGCCATTGCGGAGCCATCCCAGGGCATTCCCCTGAAGCTCCAGTTTTAAAAAGTCAGGGACTTACACTAACTTTTTGCTGTGAGCAAGGCACAGATGTGCATTTGTCATCTGTCACCTTGCTCCGGTGTTGTGTCGGAGGCGTGTCCGGCCAATAGTGACCCCTGATTTGTTGCTATCAGCCCGGACTGGGGGGAGGGGCCAGATCAGCAAGCCAAATGCCCGCTGGATTGTCTTTGCGCTTCTCCAGTGTGGGCACAAGGACACCCACATCAGAGAAGTGCATAAAGGTAAAAAGGTTAACATTTTTTTTTTAAAAAAAAACATGGGGGTACGCAGATGCGATGTGACACCTGTGCAATGATGCACAGTTGCACGACAGTGCATGCGTGCGTATATAACCAACTTTGTTATCACAACTTAGCAGGGCAAAATCTCTCATTTGGAGAAATACCATTTGACTCCCTCGGCATTTGCACAGGCACCATGCCTCTCTACTCCCCAAATATTGTAGAAGCACTTTTAGATTCCAAAGGAGAAGGAGAAATAAACACAAAGAGGAGAGCGCACTCAACTTTTGCCATTGCTCTAGCTTATCAGCATG
Source organism: Anniella stebbinsi (assembly GCA_029215795.1). NCBI lineage: Eukaryota > Metazoa > Chordata > Lepidosauria > Squamata > Anniellidae > Anniella > Anniella stebbinsi. The sequence continues at coordinate 82,009,604 of JARDYH010000007.1, forward strand.
ATCTCTTGAACTTTGAATGAATGAGCAATTGAGTTCTATGATCTCCTCTTCAGAAATAGTGTTACGAGCTAATGAAGCCCAGCCACCTCTTTCTGTTTTAAGCTTGCTTGTTGCTGTTGGGGCAAATTACATGTCACATGCAAATGCATGTATTACTAAGCCCCAATCTTTTAATTTTTTTTAAAAAAAATGAAAAGCAGCATTGGGAGGCCGTGATTGTGAGCAGAAGAGTAGCACTGATGGGGAGGGAGAGGGTGCTTAACCCTTACACCTCTAACCATTTGCAGCTCAAAAACAGTGCCAACCTATTCTCCCTCCCACAGATTTTTTGATTAGTACAGGCTGACCAGATAAAATCCAGGTCAGGGCTCCTGTAACTTTAACAGTTGTAGAGAAAAGGGAATTTCAGCCAGTGTCATTTGTATGCAATTAGTTCCTGGTGATATTCCCTCTTCATCACAACAGTTAAAGTTGTAGAGGCCCTGCCTTCTTTTGAATATGGTCACTCTAGTATAGTGCCTGCAACTTTAACCGTTGTGATGAAGAGGGAATTTCACCAGCAACTAATTGCATACAAATGACACTGGCTGAAATTCCCTTTTCTCTACAACTGTTAAAGTTACATGAGCCTTGACCTGGTTTTTATCTGGTCAGCCTAGATTAGTAATTACCCAAGTAAGAATTCATTGGGGAGGGAAACAGCTCTCTCTTTCTCCTAGGCTGACCAGATAAAATCCAGGTCAGGGCTCATGTAACTTTAACAGTTGTAGAGAAAAGGGAATTTCAGCCAGTGTCATTTGTATGCAATTAGTTCTTGGTGAAATTCCCTCTTCATTGCAACAGTTAAAGTTGCAGGGGCCCTGCCTTCTTTTGTATATGGTCACACAAGTATAGCGCCTGCAACTTTAACTGTTGTGAGGAAGAGGGAATTTCACCAGGAACTAATTGCATACAAATGACACTGGCTGAAATTCCCTTTTCTCTACAACTGTTAAAGTTACATGAGCCTTGACTTAGATTTTATCTGGTCACCCTACTTTCTCCCCTCCCCTCCTTGCTCTGTGTCATTTTTTAAAGTAAAAATGCCTGGTGGGATGAGGGTTAAGCATCCCCTTCTCTCAATACCACTCTGCTCCAAATTACAGCCTTCTGGATTATCTTTTCATTGAGGAGGGGGGAAACCACAAAGCCTTGTGTTACATACATTTATGTGTGATGTGCAGCTCTTTCCTGAGCTGCTTGCACATCATACAGCTGGCAAACAGTCTAGCAGGTAGGCTGCATTGCTTAATGCTTAGAGCACCATTATTGGAGGCTCATCATGCCTCTTTTGTTCATTCACCACGTGATGCAGGCACCTCACCCTGTTTCATGGGTGGGCCGGCCTTGGGGAGATAAGAAGGAAAGCAAGGCTATTCTAACCCTGCTGAAAGGCCTCATTTCTCCCCTCTTCCCTCCCCATTCCTTTTTCCTTGTGTGTCGTGTCTTTTTTGCAAACTTGCAAGCAGGGACTTTCTTGTTATACCTATCATCTGTAAGCCACTCTGGGATCCTTTTTGGCTGAGAAGTGGGATAAAAACACTTCAAATAAATAAACAAACAAATAAATAATAAAATAGTACTATAATACCTAAATTCCGGGGGGGGGGGGGAATAAAGATGGATCTCTTCCCTTTCTTGCATGAGTGACCTTGCTTTAAATATGGGCAAGACACTTCACCTGCAGCTATATTTAAGTCATCTTAATCCAAAGTTTTGCTGAGTTATCAGAACTCTTTGACATGTACCATAGCAAACAGAATTGTAGAATCACTTGAGTAAGCTTTAAAATGTCTCTTTCCCTCATTTTTGATGTAATTGTTAAATGTGACACAGAGATAGAACAGAGCTTCAAAAGGACCAGTCTGTTGAATGGGAAATATCTCTAAGAATCAAAGGAGTGACACTCTATTTAACATTTTGTGAGTACTAGAGGCAAAATCCTTAAGTCCACAATTTCGAGCCTAATCTAATGCTACTCATACTTTGAGTAGACGACTGAAATAAATAACTCTTTAGTTAGTCATGACTAACACATTCCATTCATTTATTAGGGTGACCATATGGAAAGGAGGACAAGGCTCCTGTACCTTTAACAGTTGTATAGAATAGGAAATTTCAGCAGGTGTCCTTTGTACGCATGCAGCACCTGGAGAAATCTCCTCTTCATCACAACAGTTAAAGCTGCGGGAGGCCTGCCCTCTTTTGTATCTGGTCAACAGATACATTTTATTCTCACAACAACAACCTTGCAAGGTAGGTTGGGCTGAGAGTCTGTGACTGGCCCAAAATCACACAGTGAGCTTCCATGGCTGAGTAGGGACTAGAACCCAGATCTTCTGACTCCCAGTCCAACACTTTAGTCACTACACCACACTGGCTCTTTTAATGCAAAAAACTTTGCCCCTTTCCCGCTTTAACTTTGCCCTGTAGTCACCGGCAAATCACTTTGTTTCTGACATCTGGCTATTGTTTGTTTTGTATAGGCTGACCATATGAAAAGGAGGACAGGGCTCATGTAACTTTTACAGTTGTAGAGAAAAGGGAATTTCAGCAGGTGCCATTTTTATGCAATTAGTTCCTGGTGATATTCCCTCTTCATCACAACAGTTAAAGATGCAGGCACTATACTAGAGTGACCATATACAAAAGAAGGCAGGGCCCCTGCAACTTTAACTGTTGTGATGGAGGAAATTTCACCAGGAATTAATTGCATACAAATGACACTGGCTGAAATTCCCTTTTCTCTACAACTGTTAAAGTTACGTGAGCTCTGTCCTCCTTTTCATATGGTCAGCCTAGTTTTGTACATCATCATCATCATCATCATCTACTTCTGGGTGGGGAGATTTGGCAAGTTATTGGTTGACACATCTTCAAACATGAATACATTCCATGTGCCCCAGTGCACATGGTAAACTTACACAGCTGGTTCACGAGGAGAACATTTTCTGAGCCTGGACAGAAAACAAGCAGATTTTCCAGAGGAACAAAAGTTCTGAAAATGGAGCCCCCAGTGACAGCCTGAAAACAGGTAGCATTAGAAAATGATTTGTCAAATGATGCCATAGGATAAAAATGTGACAAAAAAAAACCAGGGTTCCTGGTTTCCATGGAGCAATGCATATACTCTCTCTTTTGCTCTCTCTCTCTCTCCCCCCACTCTCTTTTGAGTGTACAGTGGCAACTCAGTATGACAGTTCCCTACATCAAAAGGACACTCAGAAATATTTCAAGGGCCATCTGCCTGGCTGCTAGCAGAAACTGATGCATTAGCATTAGGCTGGCCCATTCGGGGTTCCTCTAGCAGTTCAGCCTTCATGAGCATGAAAAAGAGAAAATAGCAGCAAATAGTCTGCAACCATGCTAAATTTGGATTCCAAGTCGGCCACTTATGAATTACTCAAAAAGAGGAAATAAATTGCCAATCAAGAGAACAAAAGATGGCAGCTTGCATAAAATTGCATTATTATTATTATTATTTCTATTCCACCCCATAGTGAAGCTCTTTTGGCAGTTTACAAAGATTAAAAATCACAGAAATGCAGAATGCGGAGTTTAAAAACCATATGCTCATATATATGGCTTGATGCAAATGTATAAATTATCACAATTGAAATAGAAATACAGTCCATCTTGCCACAGTGTGGAAGTCACTGACCACGTGACCTGTGCGTTCGCGTCGTCAGTCTGCTGTTCAGTTGATGGGCCACAGTTCTGATGGTTCTTTATGTCAGGACTGGGAAACGTTTTCCAGCCCAGCGGCCAAATTCAGATTTGAGGGTCTCAGGGGCTGCATTCCAATAGAGGGGCGGGGCTAAGGGACCTGGGTGGGGCCAAAGACAGAGAAGGCCTAGTGGGCAGGTGGAAATGTAATTCTTACCAATGTGGATTCTCTGGGGTTCATGCTGTGTTCTATGCCAGTCCTTATTCTATGATTTCTTCATTCATGAACCAGAATTCTTTACACACCACAAATGCATGTCACAAAGCCCTAATAGTTTTAGTTTGTTTTTTAAACAGCCTTTGCAGGCTGGAGTGTTAATCAGCAAGGGGGAAGGGGTGCTGAAACTCCCCCCCACACACACTCAGTCATATATTTCAATTACAAATCACACCCCAGCTGTTTGCACACACCTCCACAATGAGAGGGGGGGAAATGTGAGTTCCTCTGCTCTAAATGGCAGCCATTGAGGATGCTTTTCATTTTAGAAAGAAGGGGGGGGTCTGTCCCCTAGTGGTTTTATCAAAATTTCATCAAGATGTGATGAATAAGTAAAGAGGGAGGGAGGGAGGGAGGGAGAAAGAAGATTTGTTCACAGATTCACTTCTTAGGAAAATGAAACAATGAGATAATATATTAGTTGGATTATTTATTCGATTTCTGATGCACTTCCAGCGTGCATAGTGCTTTACCGAGTATAAGGGGACAGGTCCCTGCCCCAAGGAGCATGCAATCTAATTTCTTTGTATTCCACCTTTAAGAATACAAAAACCTTCCAAAAGGTGGCTCACTGTTTTGTTTTTACTGTTTTTAATGTTCTCGTTTTTATTGTTGTAGTGTTTTATTGTTTTAAATTGTTGCACACCGCTTTGATGGCTTTTTGGCAGTTAAGGCAGAATACAAATGTACATAAATAAGAAGGCATTTACAAGGGGCAAAAGTGGTGATAGCGATTTACCAGGGACGAGTTCCAGAAAATAGGGGCAGTCTCTGGGAAATGGGTACAGGTGGAACCAGTGGAAGCTGGTGGCTCCGATGTCAGTGGGGTAGTGAATCCGCTCTGGCTTTTAGTCAGAATCAGGCAGAACTCTAAAGCTCCACACCTCGGATAGCCCCTTTAGATAGGCTGACCATATGAAAAGGAGGACAGGGCTCATGTAACTTTAACAGTTGTAGAGCAAAGGGAATTTCAGCCAGTGTCATTTGTATGCAATTAGTTCCTGGTGAAATTCCCTCTTCATCACAACTGTTAAAGTTGCAGGGGCCCTGCCTTCTTTTGTACATGGTCACTCTAGTATAGCACCTGCAACTTTAACTGTTGTGATGAAGAGGGAATTTCACCAGGAACTAATTGCATACAAATGACACTGGCTGAAATTCCTTTTTCTCTACAACTGTTAAAGTTACATGAGCCCTGTCCTCCTTTTCATATGGTCAGCCTACCTTTAGAGTTCTGACTGGTTCTGCTTGAAACCCGGATGGATTCACCACCTCACTGACATCGGAGCCACCAGCCTCCAGGGGTTGGAGCATATGATGGGGTTCATCAGACAATTGTTTTATCGTACACTCGCTACTGTCCACTCACGGTTTTTCAAGCTTCCTTTAGGTCCCGCCGTCTGCTTCCCACACCCCTCCCGTTCCTTCTTGCCTTTTCCCCCTCACAAAATGGACCCTTTTTAATCCACCTTTTTTTTAGGAAATGGAATGTGCCGTCATTTCTTGCTGTGTGCAGGAAAAGCGGTGCAATAAAAAAAGCCCCCTGAATGGGCCACGTGGTCTTTGTTTACTTACTTTTTCTTCTCCGGGAAGAAAGAGGAAGTATTGTGGGACAGGAGCAGGGGTGGAGAAATGACGGTAGAGAACCACGACCCCCCTGTCTGATGACGCTCAATGTCTGGCGGAGAAAATTGGGATCCCCTGCCATCCCTTCTCTGGTTACTCTCAGGCCACTTCTTGCCTTATTGATCCTCGTGGGGGGGGGGGGGAGAGATGGGAGTGTAAGCTGTTGCACTGCGTTTTAATCCAGAGTAGACATGCTCAGAACTGAGCTGGGTTTGGAAGGCTTGATGGGCAAATGTTCAAATTGGTAAGAATGGCTTCCGTCCCTGGCCCCTCCTCCTGCACATCGCCCCACCTCCTATCCATGGCCCAATCCATTGCCAGAATGTGGCCCCCCAGACTCTTCCCAAATTGGAATTCAGCCCTTGAGCTAAAAAAGGTTCCTCACCCTTGTCTAGGCCAAGAAAACGAGACGCACTAGCCTGGCAGAGACAAATGCTGAATGTATGATTCTAGACATCACCTCACTCATTAAGTACGTTATGACTACCGAATAAATAAAAGCTCTTTACTGAAACCCAAGGCAGCTTACTCATTCCCCCCAGGCCCGTTCTGCTTCTCTGCATTCATGTCTTTACGAATGCCCTCGCTGGAATGCCTGAAGGTGCCACCCGAGTGCACATCTTCATTTCTCGTTTGCAACGGGAGCTCTTCCAGCATTTTGCAAAGAACCTGCAGGTATATAGAACCTTTATATACCACTCTGGAGCCCTAAAAGGAGCCCCTGAGGAGCTTTGCAAGGATGAAACTCTTGTTCCAATTAAAATGGGAGAAGCGTTGAAACAAACCAAGTTACAAAATTGCCATTCCCGCTATTTCTGATGTTCCGTAGCGCATGCCGTTGTCTACGTAGCCCAAACAGCACCACCCACACACAAGAGGGAATACAATCATAGAGTCAAGAAAGGACTTTAAAGACCATCTAGTCCAAACCCCAGCCAGGGCACTTCTATAGCACTTGTGTTAGGCTATGTGCCATAGGGCTGTTTCCCTTTGCCTGATCCAGTCAGGCCAAGGCTCCTTTAAGACCTTCAAAGCAGCTCCCTTGATGGGGAGTGTTATGATGAGTACTTGCACTTCAACCTTTACAGTGCCACCACCGTATGTGGGAGAGGGTTGGGGGGAGATCTTGAGAGAGAGAGAGAGAGAGAGAGAGAGACTGGGTTCACACAGCACAATAACTCACACTCAGTGGGTATGGGTTGTGTGTGTGGGTTGTCATTGAACCATGGATTGTTGGTGGATTAGCATGCTATCTAGACCAGCCTCTACCCCCCCCCAAGGGTGGCTTGTTAATCAGAACCACCCAGAGTAGCTTGTTAACCACCCCAAAGTACCCAACAAAAAAACATAGGTTCTCAAGAAAAACAAGATTTGAACCAGGAATGTCCTGATTTACAGCTTTGAAATTTTGCCAGCACACTGAGGAACCTCTCATAAAATATTTGAATTGGGTTGATTTCCTTAAGAGTCCAGCCATTCTGCTTGGACTCTGCCCCTCTCTCCATTGATCTAATTTATTTTTCTTAATTTGTTTTTTGAAGTGTTATGAATGAAAGAATGGCTGAGCTCTCTTGGCCCCAGCGCCTGTGCAGGATGCTCTTCTTAGAGCATTTATGGGCTCAGCTGTGGGAAATATTTTTTGTTGCCCAAGTACTGAACTGTGCTCCAAACGGATGACTGATGATTAGCTTTAATTGCCTCATGCCTGTCAGAAAGAGGACCTCTTTCAATTCAATGCAGAGATCAGGAAAAGGAGCAAGGGGATACAGATAGGCACTGATAGGTATTTCTGGGGCTAGAATGTGGAGTGACAAATAGAATAAGGCACCCAAGCTTTGTAGGATCAGTAACCTTACGCTTGTTTTTCCACCAGACTGTCACAGTGGAGAAAACTAACGGATGCATTATTGATCCACTGTTAGGAGCATCTGGGGCTGTAAAAGTCACCACTAGGAAAAAAAAAACTTAAGAAAAAGAAACACATTGTGAGACTGAAAGAGAATGGCCTAAATACTATGCATGTAGGAACATTAACGTTACTTTATTTAAGGTGCAATGCAACACATGTTTCAATTGAAAAGGCTTTTTCAGATAAGGAAGTGCAGGCAGCTTGAGATGCTGCAGAGCAAGATGCATAATGAATAAATGAATTAATGACTTAATGAAAGAGACAGAGAGACAGACAGACAGACAACCACAGCATCCTCTGCCGCCTGGCAGCGATTAGGTAAGCTCCAAAAGACCATGAAAAGAAATTCAGAATAATGCCCTGAGCCCTGAAGTGTGAGAGTAAGATGGTCACATTGTGAGATGTTGAATGGGCAGTGTCACTTATATGAAGGGCTTCTGAATGCCCCTTCATATAAAAATCTCCCTACAGGAAGGAATCTAATTCTTTTCTTTTCTGCTACTCTCTTCTCCCTGATATGCTATCTTTAGTATCTCTTCTCTCCTCTCCCTGATATGTCCCTTTTCTTCTCTTCTCTTCTCCTCTCCTCCCTGATATGTTATCTTTAGCATCTCTCCATTCCTCTCCTCTCCCTGATATGCTCTTCAGTCCCTGATCTTCTCTGCTCCCTGATATGCCATCTTTAGCTTCTCCTCCCTGATATATTCTCTTTATCATCTCTCCATTCGTCTCCTCTCCCTCATAAGTTCTTCTCTCCCTGATATGCTCTTGTCCCTGATCTTCTCTTCTTTTCCCTTCTCCCTGATATGCCATTTTAGCTTCTCTTCTCTTCTCCTCCCTGATATGTTATCTTTGGCATCTCTCCTCTCCTCTCCCTAATATCCTCTTCTGTCCCTGATCTTCTCTTCTCCCTGAGATGTCATCTTTAGTTTCTTTTCTCTTCTTCCTGATATGCTATCTTAAAAAATAAACCTTGCCAGAATTTTATTATAATATAGGGGAGCCTTTGAAAATGGCATTCCTCCCCTGTCATCTGCAGTGGTGCCGTCCTCTCTACCACCTCAGGTTTCTTCTACCCCTCCGCATTCAGCTGCATGTGTAGACCAAGAATGGTCAACCTGGACCAAAAGAGGTTACTAAGACTTAATAAGAAATAAAAGCAGGAAGAATGAGGTTGGCTCATAAATACATATTGTAAAATGTCAGCTGGCGTTCTTCCAGTGTGTGGGTAATCATGAGGACAGGGACGACCATTGCTCTCAGGTCGAATGTGCTAGCTGCCACCTGTTTGCTGCAGGAAAGAAAAAACATCTGGTGATTTTTCTGAAGCAAGCAATCCTCTGATCCTCTTAAGTATAGAAGTGCACTCAAGAGTTGATTTCAGAGAAGGAGGGGATGAACAGAGTATGAGGATTAGGTGTGATTTTAAGCTCTGGAATTTGTTAAATTTGACAGAGTCAGGAGAGATGTTCAGCGTCTTCAGATCAGATGCATCTTTTCTTTTCTCAGAGCTGTCTAAAAAGCCATACATCCCCAAATCTGTCCTGATTTCTCCAGTGAAATACCTGCAATGGAACAACATGAGTCAATTAAGTGTGTCATTGGCCTGATTAAAACTTGTGGTGCTAGCCACAGCTCAGCTGTTCTTGAAACCATTGGTGTAAGGCTAGGGTGGTCCTGTGTTCTGCTTTACATTAGAATGTGCAAGTTTTATGCAAATCTGTGTCCTTCTGTGGGGGATGATGACATTTTGCCAATTGTTTTGTAAACAGGCAGTGTTTCATTTTGGATATTCGGAGGCAATTAACGCACCAATGGATGAAGGAAAGAAGTTTATTTAGCTAAAAATAAATACGCTAATAAAACAAGAAATTGCAGCAAGGCTTTCGACATTTAGAAACAGAATGGGATGCGCTGTCATGGTGAGATGGCTTGGGAATGTCTAGGAATGACAGGGATTCTGTTAAAGATGTTTGGAAGGGAAATACACATTGGCTGAATTCGGACAACACATTAGTAAATGGTGGATTGAGTAGCCAACTCACAGTTGGTTATTTTGTGGGCACTCCCCACACAACATGTTCCTACACAACTGTGGGTGGTTGGGGCTGGCATTGAGTGGACTAATAGTCAACCCAGCATTTGACTGACACAGCCCACGCCCCTCTCCCCTCCCTCCCTCCCTCCCTCCCTCCCTCAGTCCTCCCAGTTCGATCCCAGCAGCCTCTGCAAGTTGCACCAGTTGTAGCTGAGTGGCAGCTGCCGCTTTGGTGGCTCCTGCTGCCTGCCTCTATAGGCTTGTGTTTTAACCCACTCACCACACACCATTAACACACTCACCCCTCCACACAACACTTCAAACAACTTGCTTCGAGCTAAACAACTTGCAAGCCAGTTGTTTCTCTCAGTTGCTTATTCGGGCGGAATAGCATACCATCAGTAGTTTGTGAGCAGCGTGTTACCCTCCACACAACACAATAAGCAACACAACTGATGATTGTTCCCCCCCAGTTGCTTAATGTGTTGTCCGAATTCAGCCATTGTATCACTAGCCACACATGTGTGTTTGTGTGTGCTGTGTGTGCTGTAATTGATGGTTTAGAGTTTCAATCCTGGGTGAATATTATCAAGAGCCTTGCTGGATAAGACCAAGATCCATTCACAGTGCCTCACCCTGTGGAAGTGGGAGGTCTACTCATGGAATTATCCATTCACTTCCACCACTTCAGCTATTTCCCTTCCTTTCCCCTGTACCCTCAAGTATACCAGGGCAACTCTGTTGCTGCTGTATAAAGTACCAGTTGCAGTTCATGTGGGCATTGATCTCCACTAACCCACACTGGATATATATTTTTTCTTATAAAGTAACTGTAACAGTTCATGTTCTTCTAAAGCAGAATAAAGTAATAAAAACTGCACATACAAAGTTAGCGAAATCCTCTTTCCCTCTGCATCCAGCCCAACTCCCCACCTCAACTGCCCACTGTCATGACTGCCTCTCTCTCTCTCTCTCACGATCAGCTGTCAAAATAATCTCAGAAACCCTGGACCGATCCCAGTCCAGGGATAAACCTCAAACACCATAAAGTTTCACCATCAGTTCAGTTAACCCCAGCAATAAATATTATTATTTTTTATTAACTTTTTAAACTTTAAATAAAAACAACACTGATAGTTGCCCATTTTACCACAACATCTAGTTCACATCTTGTTTCTCACAGTGGTTGTCTGGGAAGCCCACATGAAGGACTCAAGTGCAATAGCATCCTCTCACTCGCTGCGAGCCTTCCCCTTTCTGATTTATATGAACATTTTTGTAGCCATCCTAAATTGCAGGAATGTATTTGCAGTTGGCAAATCACTCAGAAACCCCCCATTCGCCACCTCAGATGCAAACGGGAGCTCATTTTCGCAGAAAATGTTCACAAATTCCCAAACGTACATTTGCGTTCACAAAATGTGTCCTCAAGAAATGCACAACTCACTCAAAATTATCAGCTTTTAAATCGCTGATGTTTTGATCTACGGGGGGACCCATGCACACATTTGGAACTCTGTGCAAATTTGGGGCGATTTCTGAACAACATTCACATTCGATAGCTGTTTTCGTTTGCGGCGATTTCCCCGTTCACGCACAACAAACGGCGATCGCCAATGCGAGTGCAGATCAAGATGAGCAGCAAGTGGATATTTGGAGAATCTTTCTGAGCATCGTTACCATTCATTCGCTCGCCCTTAATAAACGGTAGCCATGTCCTGTTCGTAGGCTCCTCTCCAAGATTGCATTTTTATCTTTTGTGTTTGCTTCACCTCTCTTTCTTCATCATATAGCCCTCAAAATCTGTAATTAATGTGTGTGGGGGGGGGGGGGGGGAGAGAGAAATGCACGCAAGTTTCTCTGTACCATTTATTCTGATTTTCTGCATGCAAGTAACGTGTTTTTTTTCTGAGCTTGCTGTTCATGAGGAAGGTTGTGGGCAACATTCACCTGCCTTTTCTCATACTTCCTTGTTATTTGCATCAGCTCCTTCCCCGTTTCTCTTTCCATGAAGCCAAGGCATCCTTCTCTCTCCCCCGCATTCCCTTTGGTGGCAAAATGACTCCTATGCTTCCGTGGTTTCCGTGGCAACTCGCTTCCCCCTTGCCCACTGCGATGTTGCATTTAAAAGCAAACCTTTCACCATTTATCCTTGATGGGGTACCAAAAGAGAAGAAAAGCAGTTTTGAGGCAGGCCTAGGGATGAATGCTTGAGGATTTCATTTGGCCCACTATTTTAAGGAACCGGACTCATTCCAGAGAAATTTGTTCCAATTCATTTTCGATCAGGATTTACCCCGTTTCTACCTTGTGAACTGAAAATGTACTAAAAAGCAATCTGCTATTGAACACCGTAAGTTGATGAGTTAGCGATGTAATTAACGGAACACACACACACACACACACAAATGTTCGACACGCATTTGAAAAAATGTGTACTTTTTGAAAATGTGCAGAGGGAATGGTATGAATACATACAATTCAAAGATGCACACAATTGATGAATGCCTTTGGAAAAAAATATGCATGAAAATACAAATTTTCATGTGAAAAGAGGTAGAATTTGGGGGGATTTCAATATGGTTGAGTTTCATTTGTACGCACATGCCTACCTAATTTGCACTTTCTGAACTAATACCTGGATCAGAATGTGGCCATTCTGGGATTCTATGGCCCCATTCAGAAGACACCTTAAACCACGGGTTTAACCATGGTGGCTAAGCCAGAAAGCCAGGCCATGTTCAGAAGACACCGTAAACCATGGCTTTAACCATGGTGGTTAAGACAGAAAGTCAGGCTGTGTTCAGCAGACACCTTAAACCATGCCTTTAACCAGGCAAAAAGCCATATTCGGTGTAGTTAAAACCATGGTTTAAGTTGTCTTCTGAACACGGCCTGACTTTCTGCCTTAACCACCATGGTTAAAGCCATGGTTTAAGGTGTCTTCTGAGCAGGGTCACTGTCATGTCTGAAGTCATATTTGCAGGGTATTGTTGGGATTTTGCAGTAAATCTGTGCCTGTTTTCTCCACCTCACTGTGGGCTGTGATGTGACTTGCAGCATGCTTTGAGCTGTAGCTGGGAAAACCTCACAAAATGTACACAAAAGTTCCATCTGCATAGTTATAAAATAGATTACACAAGTTATCCATGGTGCTTTCTGGGATGGACGGTTTAAAATTAGGCTGGTTCTAATATAGCCTGGGCTGGCTTTAGGAAGGTGAAACAGTTCTGCTTTCCATTCAGAGACTGATTCTGTTTTAGTTGCATCATTTGTGGACTTTGTTGCAATAAGAGGCAATAATGGCCAGGCCACTAACATTGTGGGCTTTAAAAGTATGTTAGATAAATGTGTGGCAAATAAATCTGATAATGGGTATTGGCTACAAACCAGAGTTTTGAGATCCAGCAGATCTTGTGATTACTAAAGTAATCCTGCTTTGATTCCCCCATTCTCTCCACTGGCAATCTTGAGCAATGTTCAGTACATGCAGTCATTTAACTGGTTGACAAAGGTGATCTAGTCTAGGGTGACCAGATAAAATCCAGGTCAGGGCTCATGTAACTTTAACAGTTGTAGAGAAAAGGGGATTTCAGCCAGTGTCATTTGTATGCCATTAGTTCCTGGTGAAATTCCCTCTTCATCACAACAGTTAAAGTTGCAGGGGCCCTGCCTTCTTTTGTATATGGTCACTCTAGTATAGTGCCTGCAACTTTAACTGTTGTGATGAAGAGGGAATTTCACCAGGAACTAATTGCATACAAATGACACTGGCTGAAATTCCCTTTGCTCTACAACTGTTAAAGTTACATGAGCCCTGACCTGGATTTTATCTGGTCAGCCTAATCTAGTCTAACCCCCACCAATGTAGGGAAATCCACTGCTACAGCATCCTTGATACGTGGCCATCTAGCCACTCCTTAAAAACTTCTAACGAAGGTCTCTGTGACCTGGTCCTTAATCTCATTAGCAAAGGGTCACAGTTCACTGGTAGAACTCAGATTATGTACTATATATTAAAAGTCGGTGTGGGGAACCTCTGGCCCATGGGCCAGATATGGGCCCAGGAGGATTCCATGTCTGGCTCAACAGCTTCTTTCCCAGGCCTCGCCTCCTCTCCCAGCAAGGAGAAACTCTAACCTCTGATCAGCTGATGATCGGAGATCTTTTCTTTGCTGAGTGCTGAAAAAGGCTCCCTTAAGAGAACCTCCACCCTAACTCTCCAGTTAAAAACTTTCTGATAACAAGACTGGATCATGGGGATATTGCTGCCATAATAGTCAGCATTGGGGTGGCTGCTGTGTCCAGTCAGTGTGGCAAATCTGTACTGTGTTCCCAGTGCATGAGCACAATGGAGGTTTGCCCTCTTTTATTTCTAGCTCTGTTCAATTTCTTGCATTTTCCAGGAGGCATACGGGGTTCAGATGACCCTCTCCAAAATATATCAACCAAATTGAGTTCTCCAGACAGGTTTTTGCGATTGGATTTTACCAACTTCCCCAGGGAGACATTGCTGACATTAAAAACATGCACACACCAAACAGAAAAGTGGTTTCCCCCAATGCTCTTTTAATCCTTGGAAATATGTAGGATTTAGCTTGGCCATGACAGCTTGCATATACATTGAGGTGCTTTGGCAGGTTTATGATGCTCACTATGCTTATAAAATCGATGTAAGATCCATCAATGTTGAATCTCAATCCCTGATTATTTTTTGAAAAAAATATTATCATATGAAACTTCAAAAAACGATTCCCAATAAATCTTTCCTTGAACTAGCGTGGTGGATATAAGGAATGAACAGCTTTCACTAGGTATACAGCAGGTGCATTTATTCCAGGAGTGCTGATTCAGTGGGAATCTGATGCCAAGCTACAATGTGAGTTTATCAGACAACAAGCCTACGAAGCAGATGCAAAACTGAATCACCACAAAGTTGGTGCCCCTGGCAGAGAAGTTCCTGCCCCATGTAGCCACACCCACTGTGTCTCAGGCCCCCTCCACAAGGATGCGCTTTTGCGCCCGGTTCCGCGATTATGCGCATTATCGCGGAGGCGCTTTTACTCCTAATCCCTCTGCACCGGAGGCGGCGAGAGGCGGCGAAGCGCATTAATTCATGTCCAAAAAGCGCTTTACAAGCAGTTAATGCGCGTAATCACTTGTTCACACCACGAAAATGGGCTTTAACGGCCGGAGCAAAATAAAAGTCGCTATTTAACGCGCGTTCGAAAATGCGCATTATCGGGGAGATAACGCGCCTGCACGCCCGTTTTGCGCTCCGTGCTTGTGGAGGTAAATTTTTTAATGAGCCTTCAAGGCTCATTAAACGTCTCGTGTGGAGGAGGCCTCAGACAGAAGTGCATACAAAGCAGGTAGGGTGGCCTTGTGTCTTGTCTTACAGAGAACAGTCCTCTATTTGAAGGCATATGCTGTTTGAAGGGCTATTCCGTCCAAGTGAGGTCTAAAGACAAGGGGCCATAAGGAGGGAGGGCAGCAGGGACCTTGAAGTTACCCATCCGTGGCACCTGGACAGAAGGCAGGCAAGTTACGTGGTCTCAGTCTTGATTGGATTTCTATTTAAATTATAGAATTAAAGTATAAATTCAATTATAGTGATTTTTAGGGCTGTGCACAGGCCTGCCCCGATTTGCCTTGGAGGCTGATTCAGAGCTTCCAATTTGACTTGGGCACTTTAGTATCACCCTGGCCCAATTCGGATTTGGTTCTGAATCTGAAGCAGGCTGGCTGTTGTGGTTTCTCAGGTGTCCATGGGTACCCAGAAAAGACAGATGTGAGGCCACCCAGGAGTTCATAGGTCTCCCCTCCCACTTGCCTCTCCTCCCTTCCTGCTTGCCCCCTGAAACTGGCAAGCTGCCGCCCCCTACCCATGGGACTTACCAGAAGCCTCTGTGCATGCTGGCGAACCTCCAGGAGAGCCACTATGACCTGCCGTAGATTTACTGTTGTAAACTACTGTGGACAGAAATGGCTTTTTCTGGCCACCATAGTTTACAACAGTAGGGGGAAGTCTACACCAGCCATTTATTGCAGGAATGTATCAAAATCATCACTTGCAGGTCACATGACATTCACCTGCTCCCACAGTGATCTCAGCTCCACCCCTCAGTTATTCAGGAATATCACTGACTGCTTTTGTCATGTTTTTTCAGCTCCCTCGCTACAATCCCAAAGTCCGTGGCTGCTGTGCCCCCACTTTACGAAGCTGTTTGGCGCAAGTTCCTGGCTCAGCGAACAGCCAACTCGCTATCAGGGGTTTGTAGCCATTTCAGAAGTGTGTGGGGTGGACATGGCTGCCATTTTCTCCACATGTTATAGATGTTTATTGGTGCATTTTGGTGCTGAGAGTGTGTATTTTTAAAAAAATTAAAAAGCGTATCTCTGCGCAGCGTCACATGTTCGATGGACTTCCTATCCAACCCATGTTTAGCTGTGCATTTGCGTTCGTGCGCATCTTTCATGAGTCATAAAAAACCCAGCCCCGTAGCCGCATCATCTGCCTATCCCTGCCCACTTCTCCTGATCCACATGTGCAAACGCCATCACGGGCCACACATCCTCCTGCAACGGCACTCCTGTCATTGCGGGAAACTGCCCCGTGAGTGCCGATTGCGGAAGCAGGAAAAGTCGAAATCACCCCTCCTCCATTGCAAAAGGGCTGTAGATGTAGAAAGGGCCTAGATCTATGGCAGGTCAGAGTAGCTCTCCTGGAGGATGGGCAACTCACCATCTCATGCAGAGGCTTTAGGTAAGTCCCGCGGGTGAATAGGGGGAGCAGCAGCTGACCATTGGGCCAAATAGACCTGAAGCGCTTTGACTGCTTTGGGCCAAGGCAGCCCAATCTGGCCCTGAACTGGACTTGGGTTGAGGCGGGCCAAATCAGCCCACTTCGAGTTGGATTTGGGGTTTGAAACCAAAGCGAAACACACCCCTAGTCATTATCTCCAAGTTTGCATATATACATATTAAGGTAGAACGCACAACTTTTATGCAAATCCATGGGGGTTTTTTTTGTCCTTTTCTGTGTTAATGTCCACCATACATTAATGTATGATACCAATTTTCTGGTTTACTATATTGATTTCACCTCTATGTCTCTAGGATGAGCTACACAGCTATAGGAAGAGCTACACTAAACATTTCCTGTCCCACCTCCTTTTTAATAGCTGAATTCTCTTTTATTTCTTTTATTGATTGACTGCGATATTTGCTATTTGTCAACATTTAATTTAAAATAATTGATCTAATTTTTTTTAAAGTTCACAAGAAGGTCAGATCACATTTCAGCCTTGCTTGAAATCTGAATAACTCAGCCTATCTCGGTTTACTGCAGATTTATGTGTATTTAATGGTTTGATTCTCCTTTTTATCAAAGACAATGCTCGGTGCCCATTTACATAAATGCAGGCTCAGCTTCCAAGGGAGAAGATAATTAGATCCAATAGAGCTGAAAACTGTCTTCAAATGGTTTTCCCCATCCCTGGCTAGTTTAAAATCAACATATTTATTCCAAAGAAAACATTTATACTGACTTGAGGTCCAGATTTGGGTCTCGGAGAACAATGCAACTTGCCTACTTAGTACTTTTGATCACTTTGCAAGCTCTGTCCCTTGAATCTCATGGAATTAAAGTGGATTTATTAAATTAGCTCAGGAGTCACTTCTGTTTTTGTTGCTGGCTTGTTCTTTCTTTCCCTTTTCTTTCTTTCTTTCTTTCTTTCTTTCTTTCTCTTTCTTTCTTTCTTTCTTTCTTTCTGGCTGACCATTTTTGCCAAGCCCAGCGGGTTAAAGTTGCAGTGAGAATCTTTAAAACTCTGATGCATTAAATGAGTAAAGTTTGCAATCTCACAATTAACTGGAGGCAATTAGAAGGGGAAAAAAATTCCCAGGAGAGAAGAGGAGGGGAAACATCAAGCGTCACCACCGCAACTAAATGTCAAGATTTATATACACTCAGTCCTGCTTGGGTATACATTGACCGGCTTTGGGACATGGAACAATTGTTAGATATCAGGGCTCAAGGAAAATCACCTCTTCCTCGTGGTGCCATCAGGTCCAGACTGTGGGGCAGAAGAATGAATCGGTGGGCCCTGAAATGCAACAGTACTGGCTTACAATGTTTTGAAGTAAGAGTGCAAACCTATCAACTGCCCCTCTGAACCCAGAGGTGTCCAATCATCCAGTGCACAGTAGGAGGAGTAGCAGAGGCAATCTTCGCCTCCCTGTCCTGCCATCCTGCAGGTTTTGCTAGATGGTCTTTTCAGCCCGTCTAGTGAGGGCGCTTCAGAGGGAAAGGAGGCTGGTAGAAGCTCAGAATAACTCATATCTTGACCTCTCTTGACATGTTCCATCCCTGCCCACTAATGCTCCCTTTCCTCCTCCGAGGTTGCTTTTCTGACTTCAGAGGGCAGCCAGCACAGTTCTTTCCATGTTGTCTGCAGGGGGGCAGGGGAGGAGGGGCAGATCGCCAACACCCCCTTCCATGGTCGGGGCATGCAGCACCTGGTGAAATTCCCTTTTCATCACAACAGTTAAAGCTGCAGGAGCCCTGCCCTCTTTTGTATCTCGTCACTCTAGTATAGCTCCTGTAGAAATTTCACCAGGTGCTGCATGCAGACAAATGACGTCTGCTAAAATTCTCTTTTCTATGCAACTGTTAAAGATACAGGAGCCAAGTCCTTCTTTCCATATGGTCACCCTAACCAGCAGAGAAAGGAAACTACAGAATATCTGACTGCCACTGCTAAGTAAAGTTTGTTCTTTATATTTCAGTCTCTGTAGTTCAGTTCATAATCTTGGAAATATTACATGGTGTCAGAAGACCAACTGAAATTAAGGCACTAAAATGGATCAGCTGAAGCCTCCAGGAAAGTTGGAGTTGGAAGGAAATCCTGCAGAGAACTGGAGAAGATGGAAGCAAGGGTTTGAATCGCATGACGTTGCAAGTGGAGCAGAGAAGAAAGCAGAGGGCCCCCAGTCAGAATTATTCCTGCATATGGCAGATGGAGAAGCAAGAGAAGTATTTAATACTTTCTCGTTTGATGATGATCAAGATAAGTATAAAGTCTTAAAAAGTCATAAAAAGTATGATCAAGATAAATATAAAATTCAAGTTTTGATGGATGCATTTGAAGCATACTGTGCAGCCAGGAGAAATGTTACTTATGAAAGGCACAAGTTGTTCACCAGAATTCAAAATGAAGGAGAAAGTATAGATCAATATGTGGCTGATTTAAAGCTGTTGGCTTAAACCTGTGAATTTTGGGAGCTGTGCGAATCTCTTATTGAAGATCACATATTTTGTGGCATTCAGACAGTCAGATTGAGAGCCAGATTCCTGAGAGAGAGAGAGAGAGAGAGAGAGAGGCTCAGTTTGGACAAAACATTAGTCAATGGTGGTTTAAGTTTAGGGATGTGCAGTGGATTGGGTCTGATCCACGATCCAGACCCGATCTGGGAGAAATCGGATAAATTGATCTGATCCCGATCCCAATCATTTGGACTGTCCGATCTGATCCAATCCGATCCAAAGGGACCTGATTTGGATCGGAAAAAAATGGGAGGATCGGACCTCTATTGGGAAAACATGGTGGTGGGTGAGCTCTTTATTGGCCAAGCCTGTGTGCTCAAATTGAAGAAATGATATTGTCATGTACCACATGCCAAACCTTCAGAAATAAACGCCAAAAAGAAGCCGTGTTAGCTCATGAACTTCCAAGTAGGGATGTGCACTGACCCCCTGGATTGGATCGGATAGCGGATCGGAATCAGACCTGGGGGGTCGGGTCGGATCGGATTGGATCGAAGGATGGTCGGATCGGATTGGACCCGATCCGGATCCGCGGATCGGATGTCCGATCCGGATCGGACGCCATTTTGAATGCTTTTTCCCATAGCAAAGTATTGTTTTACAAAAACACCTATAACTTTTTCATTTTTAATGATAGGATGAAACTTGGGCACACTGTAGACTGGTTAGGGATAGTTATCTGTGAGAAATTTCAGAAAGATTGGTGCATGCAGTTTGTGGCAATTAATTTTTTAATAAATAACCAGGAATGCCTATAACTTTGCCATTTTTAAAGTTACACACTTGAAACTTTGCCACATTGTAGGTGGTACCTTGGAACCTATGTGTGTGAAATTTCGGAAACATAGGTGCTTGCCTTGTGTGGCAATTAATTTTAGAAAAATGGGTAGTAGTGGGGTAAATACAGTTATGCCTCCCACTTTTTTTATTTTTAAAGATACAAACAGGAAACTTGGGCACATTACAGGTAACACTTGGCTTGATATGTGTGTGAAATTTCAGAAACATAGGTGCTTGCCTTGTGTGGCAATTAATTTTTGAAACAATGAGGAAAGAAACACCTATAACTTTTTCATTTTTAAAGTTACACACATGAAACTTGCTCACTTTGTAGATGGGTTAGAGGTAGTTGTCTGTCAGAAATTTCAGAAAGTTAGGTCCAGGCATTTGGTGGCTATGAATTTTTTAGATTAAAAGTTACAAAAGTTTTTCCACAGAGGCTTGGGCTGTTAATTGCACCGCCCCTCCCCCGCCTCCCCCTCCCTTTTTTATCTGTCAAAACTCCGTGTTGTTGTAACTTTTAATCTAAAAAAATCATAGCCACCAAATGCTTGGACCTATTATTCTGAAATTTCTGACAGACAACTACCCCTAATCCATCTACAAAGTGAGCAACTTTCAAACTTCTAACTTTTAAAATAAAAAAGTTATAGGCGTTTCTTTCCTCATTGTTTCAAAAATACCTTGCCACTACACGCTTGAAGCTATGTTTCTGAAATTTCTCCACATTAGACATACCACTTTGGTTCACATGTGCGATGAATTTTAGAAGCATAGCTTCTAAACCCGTCGGAAACCTGTCCAGGTCCCCCCAGCTCCTGACAGTATTCTTGAGTTGACAGCCCATCTTCTGCCCCCCCTTTCCCCTAGAAGAGCTGATGCTGTCAAGTTGGGTCTGGGGGCTTCGTTCAGGGATGGGAAAAGGGGCCCCAGTAGGCAATGGCTCGGGGAAAGGCATGGGCACTGGAGGGCTTCTTTACTTTACGGAGGGACAGAGGGGGAGGAGGCAGCTCCCACCTACCCACCCATCCCAGGCAGAGAAGAAGGGGGCGCGCACAGAGGAGCCGAGCACAGAGGGAGAGGAGGCAGCTCTGTCTCCCACCTACTCACCCATCCCAGGCGGAGAAGAAGGGGGTGCGCACAGAGGAGCCGAGAACGGAGGGGGAGGAGGCAGCTCTGTCTCCCACCTACCCACCCATCCCAGGTGGAGAAGAAGGGGGTGCGCACGGAGGAGCCGAGCATGGAGGGAGAGGAGGCAGCTCTGTCTCCCACCTACCCACCCATCCCAGGCGGAGAAGAAGGGGGTGCGCACGGAGGAGCCGAGAACGGAGGGGGAGGAGGCAGCTCTGTCTCCCACCTACCCACCCATCCCAGGCGGAGAAGAAGGGGGCGCGCACGGAGGAGCCGAGCACGGAGGAGGAGGAGGCAGCTCTGTCTCCCACCTACCCACCCATCCCAGGCGGAGAAGAAGGGGGTGCGCACGGAGGAGCCGAGAACGGAGGGGGAGGAGGCAGCTCTGTCTCCCACCTACCCACCCATCCCAGGCGGAGAAGAAGGGGGTGCGCACGGAGGAGCCGAGCACGGAGGAGGAGGAGGCAGCGCCCCCTTCTTCTCCGCCTGGGATGGGTGGGTAGGTGGGAGACCTACATTTGGTTGATTATTGTTCAAAATAAGTGGAAACATGTTTGCTTGAGGACATTACAAGTAAGTCAGTAATTTTACATTGCCAACCTATATTCACAAGACATGGTATACCTGAAGAGGTTGTCAGTGCTAACGGCCCTCAATTTTGCAATAGGGACTGTAAAGTGTTTGCCAAAGAGTGGGATTGTGTTCACAAAATGGTCAGCCCATTATTTCCTCAATCCAATGGAATGACAGAAAAAGCAATTCAAACATTAAAGAGGATTCTTAAGAAATCTAGTCTGGATAACACAGATATGTAACTTAGTTTATTGGATTACAGAACTACGCCTACAATAGATACACAGCAGCACTTGCACAATTGTTAATGGGGAGATATTTGAGAACCAGGCTGCTTATCCCAGTACCATTGACACAACCTCAGCAGATAAAAAGTGACATACAGGCATACCCGAAGAGAAGACAAGAAATACAGAAACATTATTATGATAGAGATACAAAGCCTTTACTGCCTTTGCAGTTGGTTAATATACATCAAAATGGAATGTGGAAAATTAGCAAGAGTGACTGGACAACTCATGACCCCCAAGATCGTCTGTGGATCCGACTGGTGATGCAGCTGTCTACAGGAGGAACAGAAGAGATCTGCAAAGAACTCCATGTTGTGAGACGATGATAGATGAGACAACCGAGACTGCAGCTGCAGTTCCATTAGATGCATCTCCATCAGAGGTAGACCAATCTGAGTCTCAAGACAACAGAAGTGGAACAGTTGTAGCACAACATGCTGTTGAAATGCCAGAGAAGACTGTGGACTCTTAGTATCTGTGACTACATCAAGAGGCAGAGTGATCAAAAAACCAATAAGATATAGAGAGTAGGGCTTTTTGTTTTTTTTTGTTTGTTTTTTTAAGGAGATGTAATATGAGTGGGAACTAAAATGATTTAGAAATGGTT
Organism: Anniella stebbinsi; assembly: GCA_029215795.1. Taxonomy (NCBI): domain Eukaryota; kingdom Metazoa; phylum Chordata; class Lepidosauria; order Squamata; family Anniellidae; genus Anniella; species Anniella stebbinsi. Next base: position 82,031,868 of record JARDYH010000007.1, read on the forward strand.
GTATGGGGGAAATCAGTTTTGGGTGACACCAGCAGGGAAAGGAAGCTAAGGATTATCTGACTACTTGCACTTCTGTATATAGTTGAGTAGCAGCCCACTGTTAAGTAAAGTTTCTTCTTTATAATTCAGTCTCTGTGGTTCACTTTATATCTTGAAAATATTATAGCCCTCGTCCGGTACGGCTTTCCTTATGTTCTTTGATCTGGAACCAAAACAAACTAAATAGACAGTTCTTAAATTCTCTCTCTCTCTCTCTCTTTCTCTTTCTCTCTCTCTCTGGGGGTATCTACACATGAGTTTTTTGACATTTTATAAGGGTTATGAAAACTCTTTGGGCCACATGACGCACTCCCTGTAACGTTGTATATCTGAAGTTTTTTAAAACTCACTTCAGTTATATACAACGGTTTCACTTTTAATAAATCGTTTTAAGTAAAATAATGTGTCCTACCTTACCGTTTGTAATTCCTGGGGGCAGTGCTTCCTTTACTGGTGCCCAAATGCTTAGCAGTTGATTGGTGGGGAAGAAAAAGGAAGTGGACCAGTGAACTACAACACCCACAATTCTTAGCCCTATACTCGCTAGGGAATGACAGAGGAACTAAGAAGGAAGTGTGTAACTGAACTACAACCCCCACAATGCCTTGCCCTAAATTCATTGAAAAACGAAAGAGAAAAAGACAGGGCAGAACAGCATGTGATCGCACACATCGCTTTAAAGACTAAAGACTGTTCTCTTGTAACGTGAGTACTCAGTAATGTGGCCTAAGATGTTTTAGAATGCACCTATTTGGAACGTTTTAAAATACTTTTTAAAATGTTCCAAAGGACTGTGTGGATTCCCCCCCCCTCTCTCTCTCTCTCTCTCTCTCACACACACACACACACACACACCTCCCAAGGGATTTATTTGTGGGCTCCACTTCTCTTGAGCTTTGATTGCATGCATCTTTAACAGTCCAGTTCCCATTTGTGTGGAGTTTAAGTGAAATGAATCCCATCTATTGAGGCATTTAGCGTAGACTTGTTTCTGTGTACTACTCCAGCTCTCCTGGTTCTGACGAATGAGTGTTAATAAGTATGCAAAGGCCCTTCACGTTTGTGGAATGACTAATCTACATCTTCCTTGAAGAGCTCATTAAAGCCCAGATGAACATTTGAGCTGAGGTCAGGCAAAATGTCCAGCGGTAGGCTGACCATCTGAAAAGGAGGACAGGGCTCATGTAACTTTAACAGTTGTAGAGAAAAGGGAATTTCAGCCAGTCTCATTTGTATGCAATTAGTTCCTGGTGAAATTCCCTCTTCATCACAACTGTTAAAGTTGCAGGGGCCCTGCCTTCTTTTGTATATGGTCACTCTAGTATAGCACCTGCAACTTTAACTGTTGTGATGAAGAGGGAATTTCACCAGGAACTAATTGCATACAAATGACACTGGCTGAAATTCCTTTTTCTCTACAACTGTTAAAGTTACATGAGCCCTGTCCTCCTTTTCATATGGTCAGCCTATCCAGCGGCAGCTCTGAATCTTAACTAACTGGGACGCTTCACGGGATAGAAATCTGGTCTGTCATGCCCTTTCATTGGAGGGAAAGTATATGGGGAATGCATGCATAAGGGACTGTTTGCTACTGAGAGGCAGAAAGAGTGGCATGCATGTGTCTCCGTGGAAGCCGATTTTCTAGGCTAATGCCTCATCCCAGTTCTGCAAGATGAAAATCCAGATTCTGCAATGGGAATGCTAATCAAGCCTATTTACATTAAGGATTTAGCATCATTCCTTTTTGCTCTATTTGTTCCGGGATTTTAATTTGTGGACAGGGAAGCAGCCATAATTCCATAAAAACATAAGAAGAGTCAAATTGGATCAGACTAAGGCCAATCAAGTCCAGTATTCTGTTCCCACAATGGCCAATCAAGTGTATGGATGCTGCATGCACCCGACTGGGTCTAGGTGTCCTGCAAACCCCTCCATGTCTGGCCCCCGGACCCAGTCAGGTGCTCTTGACATGAGTGTGGACCCTCACCTGAGTGCTTGCAAGGCTGCAAGCGAGTGCCTGCCCACCGAAATTACGCAGTTCCTGCCAAAATTGTACAGTTCCTCTTCTTGCATCAGTGGTGGTTGCCATTGAGGCAGGGAGGGGAAGTGTGCGATTCTGAGGTTTGCACAGCCTGGCAAGCAGGGTTGGATGACTGTGGTGGCGGGGTGAGCTCTTTTAAATTATTGACCTGCTTCATGGAAATCAACAAAAGGCCAGCATAAATGGCTTCTCCATGCCCTTTTGTCAGCTAAAAGACTGATATTACCACACTGGAAGGATAAACACCAGAAGGATCAACCAGAAGTAGACATTTGGGGAGTAGCTTGGACCTCTTGGATTTTTTTAAAAAAATATTTGTATTTAAAATGTTTTTAAATGTCTTAAATATTTTAAAATTGTACCCTGTTTAATTATATTTTTAATTTTTGTATATTTCTGTCTGTTTTTAACTGTACATGTTTTAATTTGTAAGCTGCCTTGAGTCCCAGTATTGCAAAAAAAGGCGGAATCATCATCATCATCATCACATTAGTCACATCAGTCACCAGCATCACATCAAAAAAATATACAGAAAACCTTCAGAAACTGGGCCTACCAGAATATATCCACACCAACATCCAGAAAGCAGTCTTTATTAAAACATGCTCAATCGTCAGGAAATTCCTGAATCAATAAAAGACAGCATGATTTGGCAAAGCCCTTCACATCCGTCTAGAAAAACTGCCATGAGCAAGAAAGAGATAATAATAATAATAATAATAATAATAATAATAATATAAACAATCACCTCCTATAATGCAATGGATTGAGGATCTTAGAGCGCTTTCAATATTTGAGCGTATGGCATATAGATGCCACCTTCAAATGGATAGTTATTTGCACATTTGGCCCACTTCTGTTGAAACCCATGTATAATTGTTAGAAGGTTGTATGAATTTCATACAAATACATGTATGTATATTTCATATATATATATATATATATATATATAATCTTGTAAACCACCTTGAGTCCTAGCCCTGGGAAAAAGGCGGGATATTATTATTATTATTATTATTATTATTATTATTATTAGTGTGTGTGTGTGTGTGTGTGTGTGTGAGTGCATGTGCATGACTGCATATGTGTGCGCCACATTGGGGACCCCTGTGTTAGAGCAGTTCAACCTTTTGGAATGGAGAAAACCCTGCACAAAAGCTGGGAAACCTCCAAGTGATTGGTGGTTGGAGAATAGGGGGTGTGGCCAAGGGAAGGTTGTGTGACCACCTGGGGAATCCCAGCAGGCAGGATGAGGACCCCAGGTCTAAGGTCCCCCTGTTTCAACTTGGTATAAGGCAGCTTCCTAGCTTCTGGACAGATAAAAGGAACTACTTCACACAGCCCAGGGGAAGGGAATGATCCTGTGCATTGCCACCCAACGCTGTGACTCACATTCATGAGGAGGTTCAAGTAATCCCCACTCACACCCTGCAACTGTCACTGGGATCCCAGGGGAGATTATAATGCTGCCAGAGGGCACAATAGCCAAACAAATATCACCATTTCATAGACTCCAATTCAGCTAAGGGTCGTGCAAACCCAGAAACATGTTTCCAAGCATTTATCTCCACCTGTATAAGGAAGCAAATTTGCCAGTGGGTGCTGCACACGCAACTTCTCCTTAGTCAACCTGATGGAACTGGGAGGAAGAATCCCATTTGCATTCATCAGGAATTGGACTGCTCAGATGTTGGTAGCATAGAGAACAGAAGGCCGGATTCGTTCTTCACTGTTTTGCCTTCCTGCTGGACATTTGATTGGAGAGTTGCTGTTTTTCTTCCTAAAATGCAGTTGGGTAACTGCATGGGATGCAATTGGATCAGGCCATTGACTTCTTTCCAGACCAGCCCTTATTCAAGTTTGGGGTACCTTGGGCTTCCAGTTGTTGTTGGACCCATCAGCCCCAGCCAGCATGGCCAGTAATCGGGATGATTTTATTTATTTATTTATTTATTTATTTATTTATTTATTTATATACTACATTTCTATAATAGCTGAAGCTAAATGATGTTGGAAGTTCTAGTCCAACAACATCTGGAGGACCACAGGTTCCTTGACACCATTATGAAGTGAACAGCAACACAGAGAAGTTGCCGCTTTGACTGTGATGTATTATTGGGTCACTGTTCCAGTGAATACAGCTATTCAAAGTTGAGTGAATCTCCCAATTCTGAACTCCAAAACTCTGAATACAAGGTTTGAGATATGTAATTCAAATTTTCCTTTCTGGATGTCAGATGTTTCTACCCTCTCAAAGCTAATTGCTTTATCCTGGTTGGCATCTGTTCAAACTTGTTGGCAGACTGCAAAACAAGAAGGAAGTAAGAAGACATCTCAAGAGCTGTCAACTGTCAAATATTTTTTAAAAGCATGTTATTCATCAAACTCTACCATATATATATATATATATATATATATATATATGACTGAGTCCGCAATGTGCAACTGTGGGGAAAGTTGAGTGTATGGTTGCATAGGATACAGTCTGAGGGCCAAACTAGTCAAGATGTGGAAAGTATGAATGCTTTTCACATATTCATTTTTTATTTATTAATTTTATTTTATTTTATTCCATTTATATACCGCCCCATAGCCGAAGCTCTCTGGGCAGTTTACAAAAATTAAAAACATTGAACAATTAAAACACCGATATACAAAATTTAAAAGCATAAAGCATAAAAACAAGTTAAAATTACAATATCCTTCTGGGTCAAAGCACAACAACAACACAACAACACAAAAACCCTCATCATATGCTGTTAAATGCCTGGGAGAAGAGGAAAGTCTTGACCTGGTGCCGAAAAGCTAACAATGTCGGGGAGATCATTCCATAATTGGGGGCCACCACTGAAAAGGCCCTTTCCCTTGTTGCCACCCCCCATGCCTCCCTTGGAGTAGGCAACCAGAGGAGGACCTTCGATGTGGATTGTAGTGTACGGGTAGGTTCATGTTGGGAAAGGTGTTCCATCAGGTATTGTGGTCCCAAACCGTGTAAGGCTTTATAGGTTAGAACCAGCACCTTGAACTGGGCTTGGAAATGTATAGGCAGCCAATGCAAGCGGGCCAGAGTAGGTCTTATATGATTGAACCTTCTGGTTCCTGTTATCACTCTGGCCGCTGCATTTTGCACAAGCTGCAGCTTCTGAACCGTCTTCAAAGGCAGCCCCACGTAGACTGCATTGCAGTAATCCAGTTTAGAGATTACCAGAGCATAGACAATTGAAGCCAGGTTATCCCTGTCCAGATAGGAGCGTAGCAATCATGGGTGAATAGGGGATCACAACTCACTAGGAAAGGGGCTAACCTTTTTTCTTTCACATTGTAGTCTCAACAGAATTAACCCTCCCCCCAACACACATAATCTGCTCTTCCAGCCAGCCATACCTTCTTTCAGGAAACACCATTCCATACCCCACCCTCAATGTCCCATCACCCACCCACCCTGAACAGCCAAACAAACTTGTTCCTGTCCTAGAAAATGCCATTCTTTTTTTTCCAGCTGACCAATCACCATTATATTAGGAGGCTTGGAGCACAATCTGGGATGTGGCTGCTCAAAAGTCATGCCTACCTGAGGCATTTCCTCTTTTTTTGACCATGGATAGGCAGCCACCCTTCTCACAGTACGGGATTCTAGAGGTACTGTGAGAAGGGATTCAGGATGCCAGCACCAAGGTACAAAGTGAAAACATCTTAAAAAATACAAGACACCTAGCAACCATAAATTGGTTCTGATGCGGCCAGAAACCTGTTTAGCTTTTGTTTTTATTCCCCCAGAGATGCGGATCTGCTTTATAGCTGCAAACAGCTCTTTGGAATGCATGAGTCCCAGCTCACAGCTTTTAGAGCATGGAAAATAATCCCTTCAGTGCTTAGCGACACTATGCGCTCACGATGTTCTTAGTGAAAATGACGAGAAACGAGACCAGTCTACAAGGTGAACTAAATGCCTGGGCATTTGCTGCACTTGTTGCTGTGGTGGAGGATGTGGTCCGTGGGGAGCGCTGAGACTTGCAGAATAGATCAGGTCTGTATGCAGCAAGCCGGGCCAGCATCAAGGGTAGGCATGATGGGGCAGCTGCAGAGGGTCCACATCCCAGCAGAGGCCTACTGACAAGAGCCCCCTGTTGTTGCTCTTCCTCTTCCCCATTTCAACCTGCCTGTTCACTTGCCTCTCACTCTGGCCCAGACAACGTTGGTGGTGGGAGGTGGAGGTGGAGGAGGAGGAGGAGTAGATACCACTGTCCACTTGCTGGCTGGCATTTGGCCTATTGAACAGGCCAGTGGTGAGAAGAAATGAGGAGTAAGAGAATGAGGAGCAATACCAGATGAGCACAATGGCGACGAGAAGTTAGATTCACTGAGGGAGGGGCCCCATTCAGGGTGTCCAGCCCAATGGCCTTCAAAAACCTGCATCCAGCCCTGGGCACCACCATATTGGGGAGCCCAGGAATAGAGGCTTCAGACTCATGAAATACAAGGATTTCCCCACCCACCCAAATAAGAAAGGCCAGGATCACATTTCGATGAGACTCCAGCGGATGGTGACCAACTGACCACAACCATGTTCAGGATAAGTGGTGATGGGCAAAAGGCACAGTGGGGAACCATAGAGATCCAGGAGTAGAACAGTTTCTCCTAGCCTCTCTGTGCTCCTGACCCAACATATCACGGTTTCCATTCAATAGCACGAAGTGAAGTGCTGTGTGTCACTCTAAACTTTTCTTGTTTCTGTGGTTTTCCTCCAGTCTCCCCTCCAGTTTTCCACATTACGGCAACCCCATGCCATGAAATGATTTATCTGATGCATTTTAGCTTGTCACACGACTCTGGGTAACTAACCCTTAAAACTAATATAAAAAATAAACTCTATAGCTTAAAAATTGAGAACTGCTTCAGGTAACAATCAAACATGCAACTGCGTACAACAGTCTAAACACATTTGCAATCTTTTTAAAAAATAAAGTTCCCGAATTCAACCCCTCCAACTGTCTCTCCACTCTGCTGTCTCTCCACTCCTTCCCTCTTCACCGACAGGTCTCTGAGCAATATATATCTCCCCAGCACTCAGTAGCAGGGGGGGGGCAGCCAGGTCCAGAACATCTATTGGTGGAGTCAATTTACATTCAGCATATCACCAATTAGAAGGAGGCATCCAAGAGCAAGGTCTCAGGTCTGGCCAAGATCAAGCCACAGGTAAGCAGTCCAACATGTACACAGTCCAAACAGAAAAACTAAGGAGGAATCCAAAGGTAAGCATCACAGAGGATCAGTCATGGAGCAAGATCAAGGAAGCAAGGGTTCAAGGCACTGGAGCTAGTAAAAAGACCACACAACTCTTAAAGACACAGGAGCTCTGCTTGAGGAGACTCTCTCTCTCTCTCTCTCTCTCTCTCTCTCTCTCTCTCTCTGTTTGTTTTAACAGTACATGTTTTAATTTGTAAGCACTTTGGGTCCCAGTATTGGAGAAAAGGTGGGATATTACTACTACTACTACTACTACTACTACCATCAATCTATCATATATTCAGCCCATACACTCTATGGAGAAAAGCAATTGTATGTTCATAGAAGGATAGTGTGTTGAATGCTGCAATTTTTTATCTGTGAGTAAGCCCATCAGATACAGTAGAGCTTACTTCTGAGGAAACATGCTCAGAGACATGGAACAATTGGATGATATTTCAGCAAGGTCAAAAACTGGCTCAAAATCAATGGATTATCTTCTATTAACCCTCCCCGCCGACACGGAGAAATTCTAGCTCCCCTTAGCATTGAATAACTCAGGCATGCTATATTTAATTCAAGGGAGGATTAAAGGAAGCCAAAACAAAATCTAGAAGGCTGAAGTTAGAATGGTTTGTGATGCTTCTACACTGGGTAATGGAACAGCCATGCCACAAATCTCAAGGAATTATTTTGTTTCTAACGTCTAATTAGGAGGCTTTTGCTTATAGCATGCCTGCAATTGGTGCTCTACTTAGCAATGAAATTAGTCACTAATATTTAATATCAAATTGCTTGCTTGCTTTGGGTCTGGCAATCTGCCGACATATTCTTTCAGACAACTCCACAATGAGTTGTTCCTCCCACTCCTGATGATTTGCATTTCCAGGCACACCTGGAGCTATTAGACACTTTCAAGTTTTATCAAAATCTTCTATTTGCGAAATCTTTGCCCTGGGGACACTCAGCTATTTTAAAAGGAATGATGAGAGGCTGGGAATGATGAGAGTTGCGGTCCAACACACCTGGAGAGCACCAGGTCGGGGAAAGGCTGTTTTCAAGTATTCATAAAACAGAGCAAGCTCTGCCTTTAACATTTTGATGATACTAGGCTGCCCAGATAAAATCCAGGTCAGGGCTCCTGTAACTTTAACAGTTGTAGAGAAAAGGGAATTTCAGCCAGTGTCATGTGTATGCCATTAGTTCTTGGTGAAATTCCTTCTTCATCACAACAGTTAAAGTTGCAGGGGCCCTGCCTTCTTTTGTATATGGTCACTCTAGTATAGTGCCTGCAACTTTAACTGTTGTGATGAAGAGGGAATTTCACCAGGAACTAATTGCATACAAATGACACTGGCTGAAATTCCCTTTTCTCTACAACTGTTAAAGTTACAGGAGCCCTGACCTGGATTTTATCTGGTTACTCTAAAGTAGATGAAATCAGGGAGAAGCAGATCTGGGGAAGAATGAAAGTCCTGCTGCCTTTTAGCAGGAGATTGGAGAATAAAATAGCCATGGATATGAACTACTTTTCCACATAGTAGTTGGTGAGTTTTTCTTTTAATATATAATATGAGCATACAAACACATGTGCAGTCCCAAATTTGCATTAAGTGGTACAGTCCAGGAAGGGCTGTACTATTCCCCTCCCCCAATGTGTACATCAATCAGAACGGGAGCATGCCTAACAGCGTTTTTGCATGCATACAATGCTCTGAGCCTCTCCCATTCTCCGTGTCAAGATAGAAAGGTGAAGAGTTATTCCTAGTCAATGTGAACATTGTATTTGAATCAGAAGAGGAGGAAACAAGAGAACCCATTTTAGATGTCACTTTGAAAATAACCTGTCTTACAAACATAAACTAAATGTCACTCATGGAAACCTGTTCCAAACAAAAAATATTGGATTACTGTTAGATCTGTTGTCTGTGAAACTGTGGAGGCTTTTATGTCATTATTATGGCTGATACAATGAGTAATGCTGTTCTTGAAACTTGTTTAGATGTCTTAAATTAAAGATCCATCAAGAATGCTTTCATCACACACACACACACACACACACAACTGTACATACACAAAGGGATGGAACATTTTAATGCTGCTGACATATTTATGATTCAATGCATGTCGGTGGAAACTGTGCTTGACCTACTACTCCAGGGGTGGGCAACTTGTGGCCCTCCAGTTCATTTGGCCTACAACTCCTTCATCAGTGGCTATAGTGGCTAGGGCTCATGGGAGTTGTAGGCAAACACATCAGGAGGGTCACAATTTGCCTACATTAAAGTAGTGAATCAGCCTTCCCCAACCTGGTGCTCTCCCAATGTTTTGGACTTCATCTCCCATCAGGCCCAACCAGCATGGGCACTGGTTAGGAATGCTATAGTCCAGAACATCTGGATGGCACCAAGTTGGGAGAGACAGCAGAAAATTGACCCCATGATTTTCACCCTCACATGTCTAAATTGTGCATGTGTAAGTGGAATTCAGATGTGCCACCCCCAGCTGTACAGGCAGAGATGGTGGAGTTGGGATCAGCGCACTAGGTGAGTGGGAAGGAACTGTGTTCAAGCTCAAGACATGGAGGGCATTGTATCGGGAGAGAGAGAGAGAGATCCAGCCCTCCATCCATAATGTCATGTGTCTTGCATGGTTGGAAACCCAAAGAAACAAAAACAAAGCAATAGATGCTTCAATCTCTTCTTTAGCTTAGAGACTGAACCATTTAGCATCTGTTTTGCAGGTGCATTCTGCTGATAAGAGTTATTGCTAACAGTTATAGTGGATGTGATTCTCACTTTTTCAAAACTGGGTGCTTGAGTTTGTTACAAGCTGTGATAAATGAGGGTGAATTATGGCCAGGAAAAAAGCAAATTGTTCTGCTGACAGTGATCCTACTCACATACACACACACAGCTCCAAAGAGAAATCTGTCCCGATAATCCACTTCACAAGCACTCGGACCCCTTTAAAGAATTCCTGGTTGTGAACTAAAAAGAGTTCATAAGTTTTGTTTAGGATTCTGGACAGAGGTAGGATAGATTCCAGCAAGATAGCATGTGGGCTTTACTGTGACTTAAAAATTACACATGACATTCAATGTGTTGTTTGCCTTGTGTACTTCTTCTCTCAGCTTTGGTGGGGAGGGAAGAGATTTTCATTGGGACCGTGGCTCAATGGGAAAGGGTTAAAGGCCCCCTCCTCCTGTGCTGTAATGCCTATCTTGATCTCCTCCACTCCACTCAGGCTGATATTTAAAGTCAAGAAAAGAAACATGCAATTTGGCAAACTACTCATTAATCATCATGTGTTGTTCAGCCTTAAGTTGAGTGCTTCATACTAATTGTACAATGCTTTGAAGGGTTCATAGTGCTTTGCATGGACTATCTAGTTGTTATTCTTATGACAGCCCTGTAAGATAAGACAATATTATTTATTTATTTATTGAATTTCTATACTGCCCAATAGCCGAAGCTCTCTATGCAGTTCACAAAAGTTAAAACTGTCAAATACAATTCAAAGTATAAAACAAACAGCCGCATAAAAACACAATATAAAAGCACAATATAAAAGCACAAGCAGGATAAAACCTGGTATATTGCCGCATATATTCCAGCATATTGCAGATTGGTGGTGGTGGTGGTCTAAGGCTGAGAGTGAGCGGCTTGCCTAAGGCCGCCCAGTGAGTTCATCATGGCAGAGGCAAGATTCAAACCAGGGACATCCTGATTCACAGCTCAGCCTCTTAGCCACTGTGTTACACCACCTCTCATGACTGCAAGGAAAGGAAAACTTTGTGTGTTTAATTTATGAGCTTTTTATGTTGCGTTTTAATTAATTATTTTTCTCTTTTTAAAAAAAAATAAAAATCTCAGTTTTATTATTGCTAGCCACCTTGAATGTCATTTGTGGTAGAACGGTAGAATATAAATTTAATAAATTTAATAAAATAATACATAAAAAGTTAAACCCTGAGGCAGGCTGGGAAACACTCCACACCCAGAACATAGAGGCTATGGAAAATGTTTCTGAAGATATTGAACTGTGTTCCATGTTTTTTCTTGGTTGAAGATGAGCAGAGAATGTCAATCCCTCATTGGATTTCTCTATAGGAACTGTGTTGAGTAGAATTTCTCAGGCAGTTGAAAGGAAAGGACTCAATGAAAGGTTTTTGCCAGTCACATCAATGGAAATAACTCGAGGGATGAACAAGGTGGATATTCTACTAGCCAGAAATCCAGATAGGTTTGATAGGGAAGTGAAGAAATATATGTTCATTCTTGCCTTCTTTTGATAGTCTCTTCACGCACCTTCTCCTGCCCTATGTGGACAGACTCCATTCTTATTTCAGATTAAAATATGGCACTGCATTTCTTGCTGGCTCGGCCAGCCCTACAATTATGCAATCGACTGCCTCGAAAGGCTGACATTTTAAAAAAAAGAAAAGGTGCATTTTAAGAAATGCGCACTTCTTAAAAGTGCCCATTTCAAAAAGTGCATTAAAAGAAGTCTGCATTTCTTAACTTGCACATTTTTATAATGCAAGTGCAGGTTTGGGGATTTGCGAAGGTTTTAAGAACATAAGAAGAACTCTGCTGGATCGGACCAAGGGTCCATCCAGCCCAGCACTCTGTTCAAACAGTGGCCAACCAGCTGTCGACCAGGAAACTACAAGCAGGACATGGTGTAGCAGCACCTTCCCACCCATGTTCCCCAGCAACTAGTACTAAACCATGAGCCTCCATCCGCATTCAGGGTTGTGAATGGGTCATTTTTTGCAATATTCTCTCATACCTTTCTACAGAGAAATCCACATGGCTGCCCTGTTGCCCCTCTCTCTCTCTCTCTCTCTCTCTCTCTCTCTCTCTCTGATGGCATGCAGGGGACAGCCTTTTCTATTGAGGTACTCCCACTTCCTCCCCCCCCCCGCAGTGCAAAAAGTGCTATCCTTGACAGTCTTTAAGTACTTTCTGAAAACTTACCTGTAAAGGGAATTGCTGATTTTAAGAACTAGCTTGGTAGATTTTCTTTGTTGTTTTCATCGGATCTACACTGCTGGTTTAAAGTGCTTTAAAGCAGTTTACAACAGTACTGACAACTGTTGGGGCCCAGGACACACTCAAAAAACAGTTGTCACTACTGTTATAAACTGCTTTAAAGTGCTTTAAAGTAGCAGTGTAGATCCGCCTATTGTTGCATTCCATTTTAATTGCTGTTCTAATTCATTTTGTACCCTACCCTGTGATTTGATAATAAAGATTTTAAATAAATATGCACATAGTAGATTCAGGGCAAACCAAAGAACGTACTTCTTCATAGGAATATAGGAAACTCCGGAGTCAGACCATTGGTCCATCTAGCCCAGTATTGTCGACACTGGCTGGCAGCACCTCTACAGGGCTTTCAGGCAGGAGGTTTTCCTGCCCAACCTAGTGATGCCGGGGATCGAACCTGGGACCTTCTGCAGGCAACGCAGGTGCTCCACCACTGAGATACGGCCCCTGATGGCATGCAGTGGGAGGCCCTTTTCTGGGGAAGCTGATGGCTCCGAATTTGCATTCCGGGTATCCGTCAGAACCAGCCAGAACTCATGCGGTGTGTCTTTAGTTCATGAAATTGGTTCATGGCCAGAAGATGAAATCATGGTCACAGTGTCTTAGGTGGCTTTCAAGGGGGATTAAACATATTCATGGAGGTGGAAATAACAAAGAGATTTGTGGCACTTTAGAGACTACCAGGTTTATTCTGGCTTAAGCTTTTGTGGACTACAGGCCACTTCATCAGATGCATGCAGTGTTATAGAGAGCTTCTGCTTTACACAACGGTGGTGGTGGTGCCGATGGTGGTGGTGATGAGAATTGCAAACAGGAGGAAACTGAGTGCCCAAAGAATTGATGGTGACCATTACATTATTAATAGTGGTCCTTTATAGCTGCTGCTGAGAGCAGACATCGTGGCATTAGGATAAGCCGGTAAACAAACGTCGTGTGATAAAAATCTATTATTTCGATTCAAGCCTCTGGCCAGTGGAGGCTGGTGGCTCAGATTTCATAGGGCTGTGAATCCATTCCAGGTTTCAGTCAGAACCAGCCAGAACTCTGAAGGAACTGTCCAAAGTGCTGAACGCAATCACCCAAATGGCACCTTGATAGCTCCTTTCGAATTCTGGCTGATTTTGGCTGAAACCCAGAGTGGATTCACAGCCCCGCTGACATTTGAGCCACCAGCCTCCACTGCCTCTGGCAATTGAATTAAACTTGTTAATGAACTCTTAACTCATCAATCTCTTGCTCTAATCTCCCTTTGATGTTCCTTTGCTCCACAGTGGCCACTTTGAGATGTTTGACAGAGTGTCCTGGGAAGATGAAGTGTTCTCCCGCTGGCCTCTGAATAATATTGCTATTTCTGAAGTCCAATTTATGTCCATTTATTCTTTTCCATAGAGATCACTCTGTTTGCCCTAGGTAGAATGCAGAAGGGCATTGCAGAGGGAAGGTGGCCTATATCTCATTGGAAGAGGAGCAAATGAATGAGCCCCTAATATTGTGGGTGACATTATTAGGTTCAGCAAATAGTGTTACCAGAGTGGATATGGGGATAGAGCTGGCATCTGGGTTTGACTACTGGCCAAGACAGCTAAATGGAACCTCTAGGGATGGGCAAATGCGCAACATTTGGGATTGCCAATATTCTCCAAACATCACTGTGCCTCCCATCTTGTCCCTGGTACCCACTTGTGTTTGTGATCGCCGCTTGCTCTGTGCAAACGGGAATAATGCGCAAAATCGAGCAATGAACAAATGCAGGATTTGGGCAAATTTCCTCCATATGCTAAAGCAGGACTAATTCAATGTATAGGTGACATCTGGGCAAATCGAACCAGGATATTGCTGAACAAGAGCACATGTTCAGCAATTTCTTGACAGTTTTGATGGAGCTCGCAGTTGCGTTCGGAGTTGAGAACAGGGCAGACTCACATGCAGTGCGAACAAAAATGAAAATTTTATACATCCCTAGGAGACTGCATGTTGGGAGTCAAAGTCAGAATGAACAAATCTGTCCATTTCAATTTATTTTAGTTTCTGATGTTTTCAGTGTTTTGTATCTATTATCTCATTTCCACTTCAGTTTGAGACTTCCTTTTAAAGTCCACGTGAACAATTCTTTGCATCTTTGCATGCACCTTTCTCTTAATCAGTGCATTTTTGTATGCATTTTGTGGCATTATTATTATTATTATTATTATTATTATTATATGTATGTATATCTCTCCTTTTTCCCAATACTGAGACTCAAGGCATCTTACAAATTAAAACATGGACAGTTAAAAACAGATAGAGATACACAAAAAATAAAATATAATTAAACATAGTACAATTTGAAAATATTTAAAACTTTTAAAAACATTTTAAATACATTTTTTTTAAAAAAAAACCAAGATCTAAACAACACATCCACAGAGGCCCAAACTACTCCCCAAAGTCCTGCTGAAACAGAAAAGTTTTAGCCTGCCTCCGAAAGCACACCAAGGAGGGAGCCAGTCTAGCTTCCTTGGGAAAGGAGTTCCAGAGCCCCGGGGCAGCCACTGAGAAGGCCCTCTCCCGTGTTTCCACAAGGCATGCCTGCGATGGTGGTGGGACAGAGAGAAGGGCCTCCCCTGAAGACCTCAGGGGACAGGCAGGATCGTAAGGGAGAATACGTTCTTTCAGATAACCTGCACAACATCCTAACAGTTTTCCTTAAAAGCTTTTTTGTATATATTTTCCCCATCAATATACATTGTTTTGTATGCATTTTGTTGTTGTTTAGAGGATCACATTGCAAAATTCTGAGAAGCATGAATACCAAAACTACATTCGCATATTGATTTCAGAAGCCCAGATTTGGTAAGTTATTATCAATATGCAAACTGAATTAAATTCTCCCCTGTCTGGAGGCAGCAGTTCTGAGGACATCTTTCCAGAAGGATATTAATCTCCACACTTCAGTAGGAGACCTCATTGGTACGATGTAGATAAATATAGATATAGATATAGATATAGATATAGATATAGATATAGATATATAGCAGCTGAGATTTTTCACCCAACAGCAATTTCAGCGGAGCAGAGACGGTGTGTGGGCTGACTTGCAATGGTGATTACTGGAGGGAACGGGAAAGCGCTTGTGTTTGTATGGTGCGAAGCTTGCGTCTCAGAACCAGAGGGACACGCTTCATTTGCTGAGATGTACAAAACACCAGAATGCAATCACAGCTAAGCTCTCCCCTGGCACAGGTGGTGATCGCAGGAGGGAGATTAAACGGAGAGTGTGACTGGAAGTCACCTCGCAGACAACCTGTTTTGGCCGTCAGCAATACCGTGCCTCCTTGGAGCAAGTTTTCAAGTGCTTGTTTTAGCTTCCCACTCATTCAGCTGAAGCATTCCTGCCCTCATCCCATCAGAAATGGAAGATCTCAAGGGAGAGCTGCAATGGAATGTTGCAGTGTATCTTCACATAGGAGCGTGCCATGGCCCACATCCATCAGACCTTGCAGTGTGCAGTGGAGAATTCTGGCAAGGATGAGACACAGGCTATTTTCTTGGGAGTAGGACAGTCGGTGCTTCATTCAGGGGCCTCCCAGCCAGAAGACACAGCCCTGCCGTCATCCTTGGGCTCAGAGGATGAATCGCTGGCAGAACTTCTTTCTCCCCAGATTACTAAAACTGTAATTTCTTTTTGGAAAGCATCATCCACGTAACGCCCGAGTCATTATGAACCTGCCTGGTTGTTAAGATCTGGAGCTGAGGTCCCCTTGCAGAGGCCTGTTTGTTGGGCACACATGGAAGAGCTTTCTCCTGGGTTGCTCCTCAAATTATGGAATGTTCTCCTTCAAGGACAGTAGTTGGGTTCTATTCTCCTTGCTTTTAGAAAGGATGTGAAGGCACACCTTTTAAATCTAGCCTTTTATATGATGTAGCTGGTTTAATGTTTTGCCATTTTTAATTCTTGATTACTACTATGTGCAGCCAGCAGAGCTTCATTAGTGGCGGCCCCACATTAGTGGAATGCTCTTCTCTCTGATAACCATTTTTGTGGACCATCCTGGGAGCTTTGGCTATTGGCTTTGGTAGAGAAAATAATTTATTTATTTATTTACAATATTTGTATATTGCTCCATATCTAACAGATTCCGGAGTGGTGAACATAAGAAGCACAGTAGTAAAAAGACAGAAGGATTAAAACACCATATTAATATGATTAAAATTGATGGCCAATAATGTGGTAAGAGTCTTGAAATTAGACTCAGGTAGTTTCGTATCCCAACCGTCACTATCCCAATCAGACGAAAGGGCACGTGTAAGATCGAAAACTTTAATTCTCCTTCTTGCAAGAAGTGACCATCTAGGAATCAAAACCTAGAAATGGTACCGAATACATATTTTGATCAACCTTAAATAGAAAAAAGATCACACAAGGATACATGGATTTCTGCTCAGTTAAACAGTAACTGATTTCTAATTATCTTGAATACACATAGGCTTCAAAGAATCTTCTGATGTAGATGAAGTTAACTCATTCTTTAACTAAGAGACGGAATACACAAACATTGCAATCCTTATCAGATAGCCTGTCTCTCAAGAAAACAGGGTTCATTGATATGTCAGTTCCTGCCTTAACCTTTGTTTTCTGCTCTTAGGAATGTAGCTACTTAGCAATTCCTCTACGTGCTTTAACTCTGGTGTCAAGTTAACCTGAGGTCTTTCATGAGACCCACTTTATTAACTATAATTTCAGAGGCACTCATAAGGGAATTTTGAATTATCTTACAACACTCCTCCGTTTTGATCCAATGCGTCTTTAAACGTCATTAGGATCATTCTCCAGACTAGATAATTCAATCCAAGTTTGTAGCTCTCTCATCCTATTGTCAGTTATGCTTTCACCAGGCATGTTCTGATACATAATTAACATCTGTTTATGCACTCCTTTTTTCCAAAACTTCATCATACATTGAAAGACACAAGGAGTAATTAAAACAATCATTATTATAATCAATACAAATATAATTATTTGTTTTAACCAATTCCAATTTGGCAACCAGGAATTTAGCCAATCCCATGGATTTGTTACTCCAGAGTAATTGTCTATTACCATTTGTTGTAATTTTGACAACTCATCTTCGATAGTTTTATTCATATCATGAAAAACTACTTTGCAACCTTTCTGGATAATTTTACAAAAACCTCCCTGCTTTGCTAGGAGGTAATCAAGAGCCATTCTATGCTGAATAAGTTCTTGATTTAATTCTCCAATCTCTGACTGCATTGCCCGTACAATTATCCCTGTTGCATTAATAGTTTTTTCTAAACGGCATGTAAGACCCAAAATACTCTTTCTATTTTCTTGTGCTATTATTCCAGGGTAAGCACCTAAGGTTAAGATTCCTGTTATTAATCCACCGCCCACTCTGTCTCCTTCAGTTTTTGACAGTTGTTTTCCTATTATAACCATATCATTGCAATTTGGTCCAAGCTTTCCTAACAATTCACCAGCTCCTCGAGTTGCCCTTTTTTTTCTTTTATTCATTTCTGATTTACTTATTTGGACCGGTAGGGTCAAATATCCTACTCCTACACACTGGTAATTTCCTGGGTGATAGTTTGTTGCCCATCCATCATAGAAAAACCATAAATTTGGATCTCTGAGTTGCCATCCTGAACAAATACTTCCTATTCCTTGATAGGTGGGATGAAATATAGGATAATAAGGGTACATCTCATGGAACACAGTTTCATTTAACAGTACCTTAGTATGATATGAGGAGTTAGAGTTTCCCCATAACCAGAACTTTTCTGTGCAAGTAGAGTAATTTCCCAAATTCCTCAAGAAATCCCTTTGTCTTATCCAATCTTTCCATTTTTCATTCCATATTCCTGAATGGTGACAACAAAAACACATCCCAGGGGTATATATGCTATATTTGAACTTCCTGAAGTCAACTTCATTTAAATTACTGGGATCAGAAAACAAAGTATTCTTTTGCTGTAATGCTCCAACTATTACATCTGGACTTTCAATAAGAGCAGGTAATACTGAAAATGCTCTTATTGCTGCTGGATGTTCGTAATACAAAATTGAATCATTCCCCCAGCGATTAAACATTTCTAAAGCATGTCTTTTAAACCAATTTAACTGTCCTTTTGGTATACAAAAGTTTATACAATATAAAATGAATACTACTTTCATATTTATTTCTTTTGAAACCTTAACTTTAAAGGGTGTGTTTCTTTATCAGTAAATCTCACTGTCCACTGCGGTTCCACTGAAGGAGAATGTAATTCTGGTGTGGGTAACACGGCCCACGTTTTGTCAATTTTAGGATGATGATCCTGTTCCTCCTCTGCCTCTGCTTCTTGTCCTGCTTCGTCCACGCAATTCGGAGAAGGACACGCGTTGATCCCTCGTAGCGAGACGTCCTCACTTTCGACCCCTCCCGCGCCAGCGAGATCAAAAGGTCCTTGTGGGTTTTTCCTAGCACAATGCGTGTAATGAATCCAAGCCCCTTTTCCTTTTACTTTCAACGCTGTATGAGTGGTCATCAATACAAGATGAGGGCCTGACCATCGCTCTTCCAAACCGTCTGCTGTCCAGATTCTCACGTATACTTCATCACCAGCCTGGAAAGGATGTGCAGGAGTATCCAGTGGCAAAGGTTGGGCATCTATCACGTGCCGCCTGATCTTCTGGAACTGCTTCTGGAGCTGTATAATATAAGCAACAAGATCTTCATCCCCTCCTAGTAAAGTTACATATGGCCTTGCATATTCTCCTCCTATTGGGGGGGGGGGCTCCCATACAATGCTTCATATGGTGACAAACCTGTAGGTTGCCTTGGAGTGGTTCTGATAGAATAAAGAACCAAAGGGAGGGCAGTTGGCCATGCCAATTTTGAAGCAATGCACATTTTTGTAAGTTTTCTCTTGAGGGTAGCATTCATGCGTTCTACTTGACCTGAGGATTGTGGGTGATAGGGAGTATGCAAAACCCATTGTTGCCCTAAGCATTTTGACAAGTCTCTCATTAAGGAAGCAGTAAAATGAGACCCTTGATCTGAATCCACTATTCTAGGTGGGCAGAAACGGGGAATAATATCCTTCATCATATGCCTAGCTACTTCTCGTGAAGTTGCATGTGTACATGCAAATGCCTCTATCCAGCCTGTCAACTTGTCTAAAATTACTAACATCCATTGATACTTTTGGAAGTGTGGCATATGGGCAAAGTCAATTTGAACTGATTCAAAAGGGAGCTGTACCCAGGGCCTTCCCCCTATTTGGCCCGGAGGCTGAGGTTTTGCATTTTCCTTAGCACACACAGTACAAGCTTGCACCACCCTTTTTGCCATTTGATGAACCCCAGGGGCAAACCAATTTCTTGCAATTGCTAATGCCAATCCAGTCTGTCCCTCATGCCCCTGATTATGCTGTTTTGAAACCACTGCCCTTAATCCTGCTTTTGACAATACTAATCTCCCGTCTGGCATTTCCCACTGCCCTTCACTTTTTTCTTCTGCGCCCGCCGCACTCCATATCTCTTTTTCCCTTGCATCCGCCTTTTCCCACCAAATACTTAGATCTTTCGACATCAAAGGAGGCACATCCACTTCTGCTGCCGCCATCAGATTAAAGGGTAAAGGACGAAGAGCAGCGGCCTTAGCTTCGTCATCAGCTCTCCTATTTCCTCTTGTCACCTCATCAGTCCCCGAACCGTGCGCTTTGCAGTAAACAATTGCGAGGGCAAGGGGCAGATGTATAGCACCCAGAAGGGCATCTATTTCTGCTCCATTGGAAATGGGTCTGCCATCTGCAGTAATAAACCCTCTTTCTTTCCACAACGATCCTGTTGCAAAACATACTCCAATTGCATATTTTGAATCAGAATACACAGTTAATTTTCTGTTTTTCGCCTTTTGACATGCTTTTGTTAACGCTATAAGCTCTGCAGCTTGAGCGCTTTTACTTCCTGGGAGAGGTCCAGAAATAATAATTTCTGTCAATGAGACAACAGCAAAACCAGTCTTTCTGACTCCTGCTATTATCTTTGAAGATCCATCTACAAACCACATTAATTCAGCGTCCACTAGAGGCATATCAGTTAAATCATCTCTTGGCAATTGTACTTCCTTAATTACTTCAATGCAATCATGTGGAGCCTCTGTATCCATTTCTGGTAATAAAGTGGCAGGGTTAAGTACGTTACATCTTAACACAGTCAATTCAGGAGTTTGCAATAATAAAGTCTCATATTTTGTATATCTTGCATTTGTAAAATGTTGAGTATTCTTTTGCGTTAATAACGCAGAAACTAGGGATGTGCACTGGATCAGACCCGATCCACGATCCGAGTCCGGTCCAGTGGGAAATCGGATAAATTATCCGATTTCCGATCCCGCAGCTGGATCGGCCGATCCAATCCGAACCGGTCCGAAAAGGCTCCGAACCGGTTCGGAGGATCGGCGGATCGGCGGGCGCCCACTGGCGCCCACCGCCGCTTCCATTGGCGGGCGCCAGCGGGCGCCTGCCGATGAAAGTGGACAGCGGGGGGGAGGGAGGAGGGGGGCGCTTACCTTCTCGGCCCGTCCGCCTCCGTCCGGCACTAGCAGCTACTCCCAGCGGGCTCCGCGGCCTGCTCTAGGGTGGCGCGCCGGGTGATGTCATCACCCGGCGCGCTACTCTAGAGCAGGCCGCGGAGCCTGCTGGTGGTAGCCGCCGGCCCCGGACGGGAGCGGACGGGCCGAGAAGGTAAGGAGGGGGTGCGTGGAGGGGAGGAGGGGGCGCGCGGAGGGGGGAGGGGGGCCCTTACCTTCCCGGCCCGGCGGCTCCCGTCCGGCGCCGGCGCCTACTACTCCCAGCAGGCTCCGCGGCCTGCTCTAGGGTGGCGCGCCGGGTGATGTCATCACCCGGCGCGCTACTCTAGAGCAGGCCGCAGAGCCTGCTGGAAGTAGTAGGCGCCGGCGCCGGACGGGAGCCGCCGGGCCGTGAAGGTAAGGAGGGGGTGCGTGGAGGGGAGGAGGGGGCGCGCGGAGGGGGGAGGGGGGCCCTTACCTTCCCGGCCCGGCGGCTCCCGTCCGGCGCCGGCGCCTACTACTCCCAGCAGGCTCCGCGGCCTGCTCTAGGGTGGCGCGCCGGGTGATGTCATCACCCGGCGCGCTACTCTAGAGCAGGCCGCGGAGCCTGCTGGAAGTAGTAGGCACCGGCGCCGGACGGGAGCCGCCGGGCCGGGAAGGTAAGGAGGGGGTGCGTGGAGGGGAGGAGGGGGCGCGCGGAGGGGGGAGGGGGGCCCTTACCTTCCCGGCCCGGCGGCTCCCGTCCTGCGCTGGTGCCTACTACTCCCAGCATGCTCCGCGGCCTGCTCTAGGGTGGCGCGCCGGGTGATGTCATCACCCGGCGCGCTACTCGAGAGTAGGCCGCGGAGCCCGCTGGTAGTAGCCGCCGGCGCCGGATGGGAGCGGACGGGCCGAGAAGGTAAGCAGTGGCGGGGAAGGGGGCTTACCCCCCCCCGGAGCCGTCCGCTTCTATCCGCTGGCGCCCGCGGGCGCCAGCGGATGGAAGCGGACGGCCCCAGGGGGGGTAGGGAGCGCGGGGGAGGGGGCTTACCTGCCGGGGCCGTCCACAGCGGATGGCCCCGGGGGGGGAGGGAGTTAGGCCCCCCCTCACCCACCCGCCGCCATTTTTTTCTCATAGACTTGCATTGCAATGCAAGTCTATGGGGAAAAAAATGGCGGCCGATCCAAAAATTAATGATTTTTGGGTCGGGATCGGACTCGATCCGGTCCGGGGGGCCTCCGATTTTGTCCGAACCGGTCCGGGACAAAATTGGAGGTCCCGATCCGGGTCCCGATCTGATCCGGGGGGTCCGTGCACACCCCTAGCAGAAACAGCATGTGGAACCCATAATTGTAATGGGTGTCCAAGCACAATATCTTGTACTTTTTCAACAATCAAAGCTGCTGCAGCTATACTCTTTAAACAGGCAGCATATCCTTGTGCAACTGGATCCAATTGTGCTGAGTAATACCCTATAGGTCTCCGATGCGAACCCAAATATTGACATAAAACCCCAGATGCAACACCTTTTCTTTCATGTACAAATAAAATAAAATCTTTCTGATAATCAGGGAGACCTAGGGCAGGAGCAGGGACTAGAAGTGATTTTACTTCTTTCCAGGCATTCTCATCTGCTTTAGTCCATTCAATTTCTTCTGGGGCTTCTGCTTTCGTTTTTTCTAACCAGGGTTTAACAATTTGTGAAAAGCTAGGGATCCATGCTCTACAATAACCCAACATTCCTAACAGAGCACGAATTTGACTTTTTGTCTTTGGCACCTTTGCCTGCGTTATTGCATGTATACGCTTACAAGACAATTTCCTAGTTCCCTCTGACAAGACATGTCCCAAATATTCCACCTCTCTTTTACACCATTGTAATTTTCTTTTTGCAATTTTATGTCCACGTTCTCCTAAGGCCTTGATCAAGTGAATTGAATCAATTTTACAATTTTCCTCCGTTTCTGCACATAATAATAAATCATCAACATAAATCGCAAGTGTGGACTGTCTAGGAAATATAATTCCTTGTATATCTTGGTGTACAATTTGTGTAAATATTGTTGGACTTTCTACATAACCTTGAACTAATCTTTGCCAAGTATATTGAATTTTATTTTGCCATGTGAAAGCAAATAAATACTGAGAATCTTTATGTACTGGGATACTAAAAAAAGCAGAGCTTAAATCCAAAACTGTGTACACCCGTGCAGAAATAGGTATACTACACATAATGGTGGCAGGATTCGGGACCACATTGTGTCTAGGGATTACATATTCATTGATTTTCCTCATATCCATTACTAAGCGATAAGTGGGAGCCTTCCCCGGTTCACTCTTTTTTTTCACAGCCATTATCGGAGTATTACATGGAGATGAACATGGAACCAAAATTCCCTGTTCTAAAAATTTCTCAATTGTTTTTCCTATACATTCTTGGGCTTCTTTTGAAAGGGGATATTGTTTTCCCCTTGGGGGTACCATGTCATTACGGACAGTGATCTTAACTGGGGCAGCTGACTTTAAGAGCCCTACTTCCCCAGAATCTTCTGCCCAATAATGAGAGGGTATTTCCTGGAGCTCCAGTGGGAGTGTGTTGCCATCTATTTCTTCTGTTTCACTCATAAAAGCCAATACATTCTCAGCAGGAAGGGACACAAACACACCATCAGCAGTACATTTTATAGTGGCATTTAATTTTGCCAATAAATCTCTCCCCAATAAGCTCACAGGGCTTTTAGACATCATAAGAAACGAATGATCACATGTAAGGGGCCCAATTTTAACTTGCACCGGAGTGCTAAGGGGAGTGGAAGAAGAAATCCCATCGATTCCTACCACCCTTTCTCTATATCCAGAAAGAGGCAAAACAGTTTTATTTAACATACTTCTGGCCGCACCGGTATCCAGAAGACAATTGTATGGCTGTCCATTAATGGTCAAAGTCAAAAATGGTTTATTTAATTTTAATTTCCATGAATTTGGCATTTCCCCAGTCTCTGCTTTTTCCACTTCTTTTCCTAAATCTCTTTCTACCAGTCATTGTGACATCACCTCAGCTCCTTGCATTTGACTAGACTGTTGTCTCAAAATACAATCTTTCTTCCAGTGTCCTGGCTTTTTACAAAAAAAACAACATCCCTTCTCACTTTCATCAACATTTCTTTCTCCTACTCTCCATCCTCCTCTTGAAAATCCTCTTCCTCTTCCTCCTCTACCACGTCCACGGCCCCTGCCACGAGCGCTTCCACAAAATCCTTCTGTGAGTGCAGCTGCCAAAACTTTCATATCATCTTCTCCCTGTTTTTTCTTTTCCTTCTTCAATTTTTCCTCTCTTCCACAAAATACATGATGCGCTGTAGCCAATACTTGCGCCACTGTATCTCCCTGCCAACCAGGTTTATGCTTCACAAAATACTCCTTAATATCTGGGGCTGCCTGATCTACAAAGATTCCAACTACCAAAGACGCATTTGCTACTGCCTCAGGATCAATACCACCATACATGCGGAGACTACGGGAAAGGCGAACCAAATAGTCAGCTGGCATTTCATCTTTATCTTGGAGCACCAATTTTACCTTTGACCAGTTTACAGTTTTTTGTCCCATTTGTGTCAAAATAGTCTGGATCATAGTTTGATATTGATGCATCAGAGTTCGATCCATAGGAGTATTTGGGTCAGGCTGAAAAGTAGGATCTGGGTATGCATTTAGCGGACCACCAGCTCCCATTAAAGGAGCTCTATTCAATTCCTCAGTTACCCTCCGCTTTAAATCATTCATTTCAGCCGGACTCAATAAGGATGTACATAATTGATGTAAATCACTTGGAGTGGAATGGTAAGTATTCATTATTGTCCCAAATTGACTCAAAAATCCTGCAGGATCCTCTGCTAGTTTAGGGGTTGTAGTTGACCACAATACCAAATCTCTAGGTTTAAAAGGAGTATGCACATATGTTGTAAAACTCTGCACTTGTGCTGGTACTGCTGGAATGGCAGGAGCTCCCCCTACTGCAGGAACTGCCGCAACTGCGGGTGCTGTTACTACAGTTTGAACGTTATTCAACAATGGATAAAGTCCCTTTTGAGGAAGTGCACTTTCCTCTGGAGGGCAATAAGGAGGTGGGGGTGCAGTTGCCATAGAAACTTTCTGATCAGTACTTTGAAAAAATACCTGAGAAGGCTTAATTTTGAAACCTTCTGCAACATGGATCCAAACATACAAGTATTCTAAATGTCCAGGATATGATACCTCTAAAACACCTTTTAAATTTCTCAGTATACCCTTTTCAAATGTTCCAATACGTGGCCAATTCTTTTCTCCCAATTCTGGCCATGTATCCACACATAATTTAATAAGTCGACTTTTCTTTAAATCAGATTTTCCCGGGAGAGTTTTCCATTTCTCCAGGACTACATCCAATGGAGATCCTTCCGGAATACTTGGTTTTCCTCCCATTTATTCCTTTTATTTATCTTCTCTCCAGTAATATTTGATTTCGTTGCAAAACTCAAACCAAATATTATAGAAGATAATCAACCTGGTCTTCACTACCCGCAATATTTATAGTTCAATATGTTTCCAAAACACATCTATTGAACTATTTCCCGGTCTTCACTACCCGCAATATCTTGGTTTTTGCTGCGTGTGTATCTTTCACCAAAATATCACCGAAGACCCTTAAAAATATTACCGAAGACCTTTTACCTGCTTTATATCCTTCGATCTTACATTCATTGAAGGGAGTAGCCTTGGTTGATGACTGCCCGTCCTTCCCCAGACTGTAAGTTTCCCTTAGGTAAAAACTCACCTATGCCGGCAGGGCTTGTTCCAGTCTGAAAAAGGGCACGATGGTCATCTAGTTGGGCCTCCTGCCTGGCTCGCCATTTGTGGTAAGAGTCTTGAAATTAGACTCAGGTAGTTTCGTGTCCCAACCGTCACTATCCCAATCAGATGAAAGGGCACGTGTAAGATCGAAAACTTTAATTCTCCTTCTTGCAAGAAGTGACCATCTAGGAATCAAAACCTAGAAATGGTACCGAATACATATTTTGATCAACCTTAAATAGAAAAAAAATCACACAAGGATACATGGATTTCTGCTCAGTTAAACAGTAACTGATTTCTAATTATCTTGAATACATATAGGCTTCAAAGAATCTTCTGATGTAGATGAAGTTAACTCATTCTTTAACTAAGAGACGGAATACACAAACATTGCAATCCTTATCAGATAGCCTGTCTCTCAAGAAAACAGGGTTCATTGATATGTCAGTTCCTGCCTTAACCTTTGTTTTCTGCTCTTAGGAATGTAGCTACTTAGCAATTCCTCTACGTGCTTTAACTCTGGTGTCAAGTTAACCTGAGGTCTTTCATGAGACCCACTTTATTAACTATAATTTCAGAGGCACTCATAAGGGAATTTTGAATTATCTTACAACAATAAAAACTGTTGCTGCTAATTTAAGGGATGCTTCCTGGAACAGAACTGTTTTCAGGAGGCGCCAGAAACAGCAGTGTTGAGCCTGCCTGACATCTAGTGGCAGGGAGTTCCAAAGAAAGGGGGCCACCACCTGGTGGACTCCAACTAGGCCATAGATCCATGTGGAGCCACCAGGAACATACCCTCTGATGCCCACAGTGACTGGGCAGGTTGGTAAGGGAGAAGACACTCTCTCAGGTAATAACAACAACAACATCCCCTAGTTTTGGTTGCTTGCATCATTGAGATGAGCATCAAAGATTCCACCCCCCTTTGGGCAGGTGTTTAACCTTCAGCATTCAACTGAAAGATTTTATTTGATCTGGCCTTATTTTAACTCTTCCTGTGATGTTTTCAAGCTTGCCTGTGTGATGGTTTCAGGTAGCTATTCCTAACTTTAAGTCATTATTAGGAACATAGGAATCTGCCTTACACTTTTGATCCATCAAGCTTAGTATTGTCAACACTGACTGGCAGTGGCTCTCCAGCATTTCAGGCAGGAGCTTTTCCTGCCCTACCTGGGGATGCCGGGGATCGAACCTGGAACCTTCTGCATCCCAACCATGTGCTCTGCCACTGAACTATATCTGCTGCCTTGTCACTGTTGAATTGTAAGTGGTTGTCCACTGCTTTGGGAATCTGCCAAAGCAGGTCACACCACACCTTGAAATAAATGTTGCCAGCTGCCCCTGTGCTTAACTTGGAAGGCAAGGTCATGCCCCGCTCCTCTCCCCCTTCCTTCAACTATTTAACATGAGCCAAAACACTGAGGGCACAGAGTGTGCATTTCCTCTCCCAAATAATTAAGGCCGAGCTGCAGTTAAGGGAGAAGGATTGCTCTGCCTGTTCTGTGTTGCATTTTTCCATCAAGAGCTGGGCAGGCACTTCCTATTGTTCCACTCTGCGAGCGTCAGCAGTTCAAGGACCTTTGGGTCAGAGGACAGAATTAATCTCAGAAGGGTCACTGTTGCATTTTCTGCCCCTCTCCAAAGTCTTTAGCACCCATCCAAAGAATCTTACTTCTTTTCCATTAGCATATCCACTAGCCCATTAACTGGACAATAATCTTTGCCTTCCAAGACACTGAGACTCCATCTTCTTGCCCCAGTACAGGTGGTGCCACAGAAGTTTCAGAACCTATTGCAATGCATATATATGCATCTTCATTGATTGCCCTGGTAAGCCTCTTCCTCTTCTAAATGCCTCTTGGAACTAGGGGTGTGTACGCCAAAAAATATCGTATTTGATCATTATCATCATTTCAGGCCAAAAAAAATTATTGTCTCCGATAATATCGTAGGTGATCCATATCGTCTTCATGATAATTATCGTGAAAAAACTATATTTTTGGCAGCCCTATTTTTAAAGAAGAAATGCCTATAACTTCTGTATTTTAAAAGTTAAAGGCTTGAAACTTGGTCACAGTGCTTATGGGGTATGCCTAAGTAAGTGTATGAAATTTGAGATCAATCCCTCCAACCCTCAATTTTATATGAATTTATTAAAGATCATTTCCATTCTGACACATCTGAATGAACGCACGTAGCAAGCTGTCATTCTGATCTGTCAGAACTGAAATGATCTTTAATAAATTCATATAAAATCGAGGGTTGGAGGGATCGATCTCAAATTTGGCACATATGTGTAGCAACATGTGCTACAAATATGTGCCAAATTTGAGATCGATCCCTCCAACCCTCGATTTTATATGAATTTATTAATGATTGTTTCAGTTCTGACAGATCAGAATGACAGCTCGCCATGTGCGTTCCTGTCAGAAGGAAAACTATCTTTAAAAACTTCATATAAAATCGAGGGTTGGAGGGATTGATCTCAAATTTCATACACATACTTAGGCATACCCCATAAGCACTGTGACCAAGTTTCAAGCCTCTAACTTTTAAAATACAAGTTATAGGTATATTTATATGGCAGTCCAATAAAACGATAAAATCGCCCGAAAATTATCATCTCCGATGATTATCGTAGGTTTTTCTATCATATCGTTATTGTTAAACACATGCACGATAATGACCCTATCGTATCGTTATCGTACATTTTAACAATACGATACACAGCCCTACTTGGAACCAAGCTGCACTCAGTGTCAGCTCCATTATTTTCTGGGAGGGGAGCTATAGGCAAAATGACCTCAGCGGGTCTTACTTCCCATGTCATTGGCCATTCTCTTGCCCTTCTTTCCCATTGGGTCCTATCTGCACCATGGCCCAAAAGGAGAGGGCAAAACAGTGAAAGTCAGGTGGTTACTTACACATCACCCAAAAGAGGACATGCATTGCCAAAAGGCAGAGAGAGAGAAGATAATTTGCATAATATTTGCATATGCAAATTTCTGTGAGTAACTACAAATCGAGAGCTTTTTGGAAACCGCCTTGTTTGATCCCAGAAAGGTGGTATAGAAATTAGGGCTGTGCACAGAACCCCAATTCACTTTGGATCCTGATTCGGAAGGTCTGAATTGGGCCAGATTTGCTTCAGACTGATTTGGTCCTGTTTTGATTTGCTTCAGATCTGAATCCGAATTGAGATTCGGATTTCCGAATCATTCAGATTTCTCATTTTTGTATAAACTTGCATTGGAAAAAAAATAAGTGTCTATAACTTTTTTTTTTCATTTTTCATGATACAAACATGACATTTAGAGACCTTATAGACACTGTGGAGGTGCTCATGTCTTCCAAATTTCAGACAGTTTGGTGCAGTGGTATTCATGCAATCAACTGGTAAAATTGGCTTTTTTTCAGGGAAACTACTCAAAGCAAATTGCTATGACTTTTTCAGTTTTCATGATGCAAACATTACATTTACAGACACTTATGAGGTGGCCAACTGTTGTGAGTGATCATCCTGTCTTTCACTGTACAGTCATCTCTCCAGCAACCTATAACTTCCTCAGCTTCCCACACTTGAATAAAAGCCCAGGAAAAGACATCATGAGCTCATTCCTCTCACAGGAGTTTTTCTGATCAGATTGTGCGGGCAGCCTGGGAGGCTGCTGAACAGTGGAGAGACACGGAACAGAAAGAAGAAGAAAAACACTCACACAGCCACCTCACAGTGATTAGATAAGCTCAATAAATTAAAAATAAATTATAAAGTGCCCTGAGAATGGGACAGAAAAATGGAAGCTTCTTTCATGGGTTAAGGTTAGGGTTTTCTGAAAAGTTCTGAGATTTTTCTATTCTTACCCCCTCAAAATAAAAGGCTAATTCGTAGAATTTTCTCCAATTTTTCTTCACCATTTTGAGGGTGGGGGGAGGCTGCCTTCCATCTCCCCACCACACAATGCCCCAGAACATTAGGTCTTGGACATTGTAGAGGATGCAAAATTGGGGCCAAGCTGCCAACACCATTGATGCTGTTCCCACTTGCAGTGGCAGTGAAAAAAGGAAGGAAGGAAGGAAGGAAGGAAGGAGAAACAAACAAAGAAAGAAAGTTGTTGGGCTTCTCTAAGTGAGCTATTTGTAGCATGCTTGTGACTAGCCATTCACGGAAGTTTACAGGTCATTTTCATGATGATGTGAGCCTCCTGCACATCTCCTGATCCTTCCCCTGGTTATTGGACATCCCGATTGTTTTGAAATATCTTGGGATTTCCTACCGTGTGCAGCTGAAGTTGCACTACAAAACAACCACTAGAGGGCACTGTTCCATTCAATGCTATGAGAACAGAGAGGAGGGGAAGTTTTCAATTACATACCATGTGGTCGCCCCTCTCCTCCATGTAATTCAGCTAATTACAATTGTGGCAGAGAAGCAGAAAGCAAAGCACCAAATAAGCAAATGCGATTTCCCTTTCATCTAAAGAAGCCCAGAGCTCTAGAACCCCTGCCAATGGTGAGCTCTATCTGTGAGAAACTGTTGGAGAATTTCTCCTCCCCCCGGGGAAATTCGGCGAAATTGTTCACTCAATTTCTCCGCCCGCAAATAGGGTGAAGAATTTCAAGAGGCCATTTGCACACAGCTCTGGTACCAGCTTCAGCTTGCCAAGCTGACACTGCCTGGAGTATTTCTCCCCACGCTTCTGATTGATTTCTCCTTCACCGAGGTTCCAGCAGCAACATTTTGCAAAGCTGATCTTAACTGACTCCAAGAAAGAAAGAAAAACACCTTTTGATCCAGAAACGCTGGCTCGTTTTAGCTCCATTACATAGGAATTGGCATTTGTTTCAGGGGACCTCACAGCAAAAAAAGGGAACTGAACAGAAGGGAAGTCAAGAAGACCTCAGATTTCAAAGTGGGAGACCTGGAGACAAAAATCCTCAGAGCAGGCTCAAAGTGGAGAGCTGGCAGGGGACGAAACCAGACTGATAATGCTGACAGAGTGGGAGTGATGAAAACTGATGGTATGCATTAATTCCTGCACAAGGTGACCATCGATGACAGATGGTTCCTCTAGCAGATTTTAATGTTTTAATTCACTTAATTTATTATCTAGGCTGCTGAATGGGATGCTTTCATAATCCTTTTGCTTTTTTCCCTATGAAAGCAGTCCTTCCTTCCTTCCTTCCTCTTTCTTTCTTTCTTTCTTTCTTTCTTCTCTTGCTAGAGTCTCTGTCCCTGTTCTGCTCATATTAAGGGCCATATCATCTTTGGGGGCTTGAGTATGGACACACGATTTACCAAGTACAACAGGCATTGTGTATCCCCTCTGCCTTAATGAATGTGACTTGGTATATTCTGACCCTTTGCCTTTCAGAAGAGGGACCAAGGAGCTCGATATGGTGTGAAACATCCCCCACCCCATTTTATCCTCACAATGGCCCTGTGAGGTAGGTTAGGCTCAGAGATAGCCAAACCTATTTCATGGGCCCAAAAAGTCACCCAATGATCTTCATGACTAAGTGAGGATTTGAACCTGGTTTCTCTACAGTCTGAGTCCAATGCTGTAAGTAATCCACATCCAGATCTTTTGTTGCCTGAGATAAAGAACAAGATGGCACCTCCCATTCCATGTACATAAGCTGACTAGAATGGCAGAATCTTTCTTCTACCCTAACGATGGGGCAACATCTTCCACTGCAGTTGAGAACAACAGGTTAACTTAGGGGGTGCAGAGGAGGCTACAGAATCCACAGCTATCTCCTCCAACACCTTGCCTAATGGTAGACCTGATTAGATCACGCTGGTTTTGCGTGATTCACCCTGATTCACCCTGATTCACCCTAGTGTGAGTGATTCTCCAGTCCCCAAACATCTTGTAAAATGCTTCCTTCCATCTTTCCTTCCTTTCTTCTTTCAATTCTTCCTCCCTTCCTCCCTTTCTTTTTCAGTCCAGCCACAAGGCCACACCTTGCTGCCACCTCCTTGTATCTGGTGCCTGAGACAATACCTCACCCTACCTAATGGTAGTATCAGCCTTTGATTACTTCACACTGGCTTTTGTGTTTCACACTGACTCACACTGGTGTGAGTGATTCTCCAGTCCCAGAACATCTGTAAAATCCTTCCTTCCTTCCTTCCTTCCTTCCTTCCTTCCTTCCTTCTCCTTCCTTCCTTCAAATCTAAATGTAGTTGGGTTTGGTTTCCAGCTAGTCTTTAACAGTGCAAACTTAGATATCTACTCAGAAGTTACTCCCATTGAGTTTCATGGAGCTTACTCTGAGCTAAGCGGCCTGAAGCTTTCCAAACATGCTAAAAGTGAGAGTTTGAGGGAGAAAGCCAGACAGATCCAAGTTCAAGTTCAAGTCCTTGCTCAGTCACAGAACGTGACCTCCTGGGCCACCCAGCCCCTTCTTGTCTCATCTAACCTACCTCACAGGGTTGTTGAAGACAATATGGTTGGGAGAACAGAGCCAGGTATACCTCCAGTTGCCCCTTTGAAGAAAAGTCAGGTAAGTCATAATGAATGAAAACAGTGTCACAATATCCACTGTATACAGCAGACAGGGATGGCCTTGCCAGATGTGGGCAACAGATGTTGGGAAGTGGCAGCAAGGTGCTGGAGGAAACATCTGCATGCCATGTGGCCTGCTCTGCACCCCCTAGGTTAGCACGCTGCCTTCAGGTACAAGAGAGGATGCGGTCCCATCATACGTATTGAAGATAGATTCGACTTCCCGTCCAGTTGACTTCTGCAAATGTAGTGGGCACCATCTTGTTTTTTGCTTCAGGTGGCAGAATGTCTTGTGCCAGCCCAGACATCAGAAGCTTCTCCATGTATCTATTCTGAGTTGAATGAGTATGGATGTTCTCTTGGCTGGGACTGTCTATTCTGTTGTTCTACCATTGTTGGTTGGGTTCACCATGCACGATTATAGCTAATTGCCATGCTGCGTCTGCCAGATAAACAAACCTCCAGCTGAAGGGTGCTTCCGGTGGCAATCCTTTTCTCAAAAGGACATCAGAAGAGCCCTGCTGGATCAGAAAAAGGGTACATCTAGTCCAGCACTCTGTTCACACAGTGGCCAACCAGCTGTCAACCAGGGAACCACAAGCAGGACACAGCTGCAACAGCACCCTCCCACCCATGTTCCCCACCAACTGGTGTACATAGGCTTACTGCCTTTGCTACTGGAGGTAGCACATAGCCATCAGGACCAGTAGCCTTCTCCTTAAGGAATTTATCCAACCCCTTTTAAAGCCATCCAAATTGGTGGCCATCACCACACCTTTTGGTAGCAAGATAATTTAACTATGCGCTGTGTGAAGAAGGGCTTCCTTTTATCTGTCCTGAATCTCCCACCAATCAGCTTCATGGGATGACCCCATTGGGTTCTAGTATTATGACAAAGGGAGAAAATTGTCTTCCTATCCACATTCTCCACACCATACATAATTTTGTACACCTTTATCATGTCTCCCCTTAGCCTCCTTTTTTCCAAGCTGAACAATCCTCAAGGCACTATGCCCCACACAACATAATTCTAACCTCTGACCGGTCAGGCCAGCCAAGCCAAATGACTGGATCAGTCGGCTCATCTGGGAAGAAGAAATATTGCTGTGCTGCTCCCTGTAGGCAGCAAACACACATTTATGATGAAAGAGAGGTCTAAAGGGGGCAGATTTTTTTTATTCATTGCGCCTAGCCACAAAAATCCCTTGCAACCCTGCTGCATCTGAATACCCAGTGAGGACTAAGAATGGGTATAGAATGCCGACTGACTATTGCAGGAAAACCATGGGAAGAGGAATGGAATATCCTGGAAAAGGGCATTACTTGCTGGTTGGCCCCGTGAATAGGAGCATTCCATACCACAACATTTTGGCACAGTTTCCATTCGTACGTTATAATGGCCTCTCTTCACCCATCGCTCTGGGATCAGTCTCTGGGATTGTTGATCCTGCTAAATCCTTATGTGGACAATGGGAAGCCAAACCAAACCATCAAGTCCTGAAGGACACAGCTTGGCAGAACAAATCTGTCTGCTTTCCTGAGCAAAAACATAGGCCCTCAGCAACATGGGGCAATCTGTTATGTGCTTTCCTGTACCACATCTCAATCTTAGGGAAACTGCTGCTGTTGAGAGAAAATGACCCTGGACAACCAATTACGACAGAGTTTTGCAAGGTAAGCAATTATCCAGGAAACAAATGCTAATTAATTCAACACTCTCCAAAACAGACTTGTCTTCTGTTGGGCAAATCATTAACAGGCGCAGATCAATAGGTGAGCTGACCAAACGCTGAGGTCATTCCTCAAAGACTCACATGACAAATGTACCAATTGGCTCAAAGGAAACAACAGCTGATCTGTCTGTCTGTCTGTCTGTCTGTCTGTCTTTCTTTGCTAGCGAGGAAACAAAATTGACAGCCTACATATCTTGACTCCTTTAGACACCCACCTTTCTAACGGCAAAGTGTTCCGTTATCATGGAGGGCCAAGATGTGCAGTGGAACACTGGGAAATAGGACAAGGAGAAGACCAGGTCCCCTTTCATCATGTTCTTGCTTTCAGTGCTGTCAGATACCTATCCAGCTGTGGAACATTGGTAAATATCCAATCCTGCCCATCTGTACATGGGGCCCACTGGCGCTTTTGCTCTGTGCATTGCCAGCCTCACCAATTCCATTGTGCACATGGCCCTCAACCACTTGCGCAACAGCGATTTTGTGTTTCTGGAGGTAAGCCCTCATTTCTGGATGGGGACAGGTTGGCGGAGCACCATTATGTTATTTTTGTATTATTATTATTATTATTATTATTATTATTATTATTTCTTACATTTATATACCGCCCCATAGCCAAAGCTCTCTGGCCTGCCCCATTCCAGAAACAAGTGTTTCTGCTTATTTCAGATAGCCCCTGGAAATGCTAAAGCACCATTGCACAAGGGGTGGGACAGGCCATATACGGTCAATCGTCACTGGATACTGTCCATTGGATTATGAGTGGTGGTTGGAAAGCAGATAGATTTGGGTAGAGCACTTTGATTTCAGAGCATGTCAGGAGAGTCATACTGGATCAAGGGCTGTTGTGCTCATGTGTTCTATGTGGGCTTCCCATGGACTTCTGCTTGGCCATTGTGTGAGCAGAATGTTGGGCTAGGCAGCTCTTGCAGGGCTCTTTTATGTTCTTATTGGAAGCTCCAGCATCCGGTGCCTCCTTGTAGCCAGCCATATATTTCCAGGCAGCCTATAAACCTCACATGAAGCTAGGATGGTCATGTGTCCTCAGTTGAACGGTTGCCAGAGGACTCTCCTCCATTTGAAGGAGTCCTCTATTTGAAGAGCTGTCCTGTCCATTACTGGCTTAAAGATCCATAATAAACCCATTCACAGTTAGCACCTGGACAGTGGATTGAACAAGCACACATGTAGGGTTGTTGGAGAGATCTGCAATGGATTTTAATGATTTTTGGTTTCTATGAGCCTAACCTGCAAGTTCTGCTGTGGACTGGTGTTTTCTGAGTTTTGTGGATTCTATGGACTTGCAGACCATTTTCTTTTTTAATTTTTTGGGGGGAGAGTTTCACAAATGTGCATTTGCAGAAATGCACATTTGCAAACAGGAACAAAGTTCTTGTTCATCCCTGAAAAGCGGGGTGGGGGGACCAATTCTGTGAATGAGTGGAAAATGGAATGAAAGACACCTGACAATCCATGAAACACAGATGGAACGCATTTAGCAAAATCATACATCCCTACACACAGGTCATCTTGTCACCATCAATAAGTGATCCCACCCAATCCCGGTGCTGCTCTGAAGGAAAGAGATGACATTAAATGGGAGCAAAAAATGGGGCCAGTTCTTCCGAAGAACCCATGCTCTGCTTTGGGATGCTCCCCCTGCTCTCCAGGAACCAGTGAAGTGTAATCAAGGAATCTGCGGCAAACACTAGCATGCCCTTTCTCCAAACCAGAGAAATTGTCGTAATAGATGCTAAAGGAAAGCAATAAAGCCCATTGGAGACTGCAGCTCTCTTTAACCTTAACTTCTTGCTCCTGCGTGGGATGGATGATTTACGCCTCCAGCATGGCGTAAAATGCTGCAAACCTGTGGGTCATGCTCAGAGCTCCTCCTGTAAATGAAGCAACAGTTGCTCAGTCTGGCAACTGTCTTCTCCAGAGATGGGGTTAAACAGCAAGCAATTAAGGTATGTTGGGTCTTCCCTTGCATGGGAAAATCACTTGCCCACGTCAACCTAGCTAGACGGCCAGTCTGGAAGACTTGACACATTCTGCTTAAAGTTGCCAATTGCCCTACTGTTCTACTTACTCAACCAGTAAAACTAAGTTCTAGAAGATAATCAGGATTTGGGTCCAGAAAAGCCAGATGACTTCAGAGCAAGACCAGCAAAAGCTGATGGGGGTGGTGATTTTATGACTAGAAGTGGGAGCTGTTGCAGCTTGGAATGCTTTTCTTTGTTTTTCCAATCAGGCAACCACGCCATCCTCCACGATACTTTATTCCATTTCCTCTCCCACACAGTTCTCCGTTTTCCTTCCCCAGTGAATCGGTCAGCATTCCATGACTGCTCAACCCTAATTGGGTTGTTATTTGGGGGCCAGATTCCCCCCCCCCATTAAGTTTTTCCTAAATATTTTTTGTTCTTCTGTAAATCTTGAGGTGACTCCAAGTCTGATGGTCCCTCACTCTTAGGCATGAGTGATGCTATTATATCAATGCGCTTACAGTTCCTCCTGGCCTAATTTTATTTACCTTTTTTCATGAGTGTGTGTTTTTCATTACATTGTATCAATATTGTGAGCTGCTTTGAGGACATCAATAGAAAGGTGGGATACAAATCCAGGCAATTAAGTAAGTAAGTAAGTAAATCCTCACTAGTAGAGCCAGTGTGGTGTATTGCTTAGAGTGTTGGACTGGGACTTGGGAGATCCGAGTTCTAATCCCCGCTCGGTCATGAAGCTCACTGGGTGGCTTTGGGTCACAGACTCTTAGCCTAACCTACCTCCTAGGGTTGTTGTGAGGATAAAATGGAGAGGCGGAGGACCATGCAAGCTGCCTTGGGTTCCTTGCAAGAGGAAAAACAATGGGATATAAATACGATAAATAAATAGTAGTCATTGACCGACGCATGCCAACTGTATTGCCTGCATCCCAGACTAGGGCCAGATCTACACCAAGCAGGATATAATGGTATGAAAGTGGTATTTAAGAGGCAGGAGCCACACTGCTGCTTTATAGCAGTATTGAAGTGCACTGACAACTGTTGGGTCCCATTGACACATACCATATACCACCATATCCTGCTTGGTGTGGCTCCTGCCTTTTATATACCACTTTCATACTGCTATATCCTGCTTGGTGTAGATCTGGCCCTTGTGTCCTGCAGATCCCTGGAACTGAAAAGAGGTTTCGATGTGACTGAGCTCCAGCTCAAACAAAATCGACTTCCAGGCTTACCTGTACTGGCTAGCTTGGGCCAAGTTTCTTTTCTTCTGGATTGATTTACAGGCACTGAATTGGATCAGCAGTTCTTGCCTTTGCCTCCTCTGTATCCTCTGGACCTCATTAGAGCACGAGGCATGAAAAATGCATGCTCTATTAAAGACGGGGAGCTGCAAGAGCGAGGGGCCTTTGACGGAAAAGCTCAGCAGCACGCCGCGCGACTGTGCTGCTTAGCCATTCTTTCTCTAGGCTCGAGATAAAAGCCAGTCCCAGGCTGGGCCCACCAGTAGAGCCAGGCAGGTTGTTTGACTCCTCGCTTCATTTGCTGTTCGGTGTGTGCACAGTCACACTGTTGCTCAATTAATTCTTTTTGTACTTCTCGGGAATCTGGCTGATGAAAAGGTCTTTGACGGAGTGAGACGGCGATGGAAATGCCAAAGGG
Organism: Anniella stebbinsi; assembly: GCA_029215795.1. Classification (NCBI taxonomy): domain Eukaryota; kingdom Metazoa; phylum Chordata; class Lepidosauria; order Squamata; family Anniellidae; genus Anniella; species Anniella stebbinsi. The sequence continues at coordinate 82,069,503 of JARDYH010000007.1, forward strand.
GAGGAGACACAGCCCAGCGCTGAGAAAGCACCTTTGCAGACAATCAGGCCCCAAAGAGAATAATATATGCAGTCAGCTCTTTTATCCCTCTTTTTCTTTTTCGAGATCAAACCACTTAAGAAGCCAACAGGTTGTGACTCAGTTGCATGTGACGCATGGGAGACTGGAAACCCTGGTTTTCTTTTCAGTCCCGTCCATTTTCTACCACTTCAGGTGGCAAATTACACCCCCCTCCTCCCAACTAAGTTTAGATTGTAAACTCCTTGGGGCAAAGACTTAGCTTTCACTTTAGTATGTAAAGCAGGGGGTCCTCAAGATTTACAGGTTGCTGGGCACATTTGGAATGGTGGTAACACAGCTTCTTTTCCTAAAGTTTGTTGATGATGGATGGATGGATGGATGGATGAATGAATGAATGGATTTTCATCCATTGCAAGCAGCAGAAACTGTACATCTAGCCCGCTTGGCATTTTGCAACCCCAGTTCGGGGTGAGGTTGGATGGTGGCTGCCACACATCCCAAAAAAGGTGGAGCATATTTGGAGAAACTTCTGTAAAGTCTTCTTCTTCTTCTTCTTCTTCTTCTTCTTCTTCTTCTTCTTCTTGGTTGATGGGAGGGTGGTATGAGAAAAAGAATAATATCAGAAACGTTCCTGGGGGAAAGTATTTCGAGAAATGTACGTTCGGCTCAAGTTTCCTCACCCACTCACACACAGGAGTGGGGGATTGTCAAGATATTTTGCTGCCTGAAGCTAAGAACAAGATGGCGCCCAGTCCTATTCATGTACAAAAGCTGACTAGACTGACAACTAAAGCTTTCTTCAACACTGATGATGGGAGAGCATCCTCCACCATACCTGAAGGCAGAAGGCTAGCTTACGGGGTGTAGAACAGGCTGTGTGGCGCCCAGCTCTCTCCTCCAACACCTTGCTGCCGCCTCTCAGCATCTGCTGCCTGAGGCAACTGCCTCACTCTGCCTAATGGTAGGCCCAGCCCTGGGGATTGTGCCTCAAGGAGATAACCAGCTTCTGATACACCTTCACTCTATTGGAGAAAGTACTCAGAGGCTCAATTCGGACGACACGATAGTCAATGGTGGCGTAATAATCAACTTTACAGTTGTTCAACTAGGGGGTACTCCCCACACAACATGGTAATAAATAATCAACTGTGGTGTGGATTAGGATCAGCGCTGAGTTGACTATGGCAGCATTCGGATGACACAATAGTCAAAACAACTGACAATTGTTTCCCCCACACCAGTTGTTTATTGTGTCGTCCGAATTGAGCCAGAGAGTTGCAGAGAGTTAATTTTCAAACCCAGAGAGGGCAAGTACCAGCTAACTCCTCGGTCGCTGCTCTGTGAGTTCAGCCTGTTTTTCCTCTCACCTCCCCTTGGTCAAAGTTATGGTCTGGCACACAGGTGAAAGATCGTTGGCTCATCAAAAGTATACAGTCAAATGTAATGTTCCAAATAAAGAAGCTTAATAATAATAATAATAATAATAATAATAATAATAATAAGATGGAAATATAAGGGATGGGGGACAAAAGAGACATTGTCCCCCCCCCTCACCACCAGAACAATACTTTCTTCTAAAGTAATCTGTGTAAACACACCACCAGAACAATGCTTCTGCAATTGATTTCTCTCTCTCACACACACACACACGAAGTGATTTCTGCAAAATCACCATAACGCATCTCCCCTTTTCCCCCCAGTAAGCAGCATACACCTGCACAAACACTGTGCACTTCAATATTCCCTTGCGTGGGCAGAGAAGCATTGCTAATATCCTTCGACTGCATCGAGCAATGAGCGAGGGATGGATGAATCAGTCAAGTTTCATTTTCACCCACTTTTGATATTTTTTTTAAAAAATCTCAGATTCTTTCCATCCCATTTATGAAGACATTTGCAAATTTTGTTTAGTCATTAAAAAAACAAAACAATGAATGCAATTATTACCAACTACTTTGACTTGCACAGACCATCTGTGCGTTAGTACCTTGTTGCTCAGTGTCATACTTTTCTGGCTTTTCCGTGGGTGCCTGGAAAAGCCGGGTGTGAGGCCAACCGGGAATCCAATGGACTTTCCCCCACTTCCAGGCTCTCTCCCCGCTGCCTCCCAGCCGATCCCCCCTGCTTGCTTGCTTGCCTGCTGACTCACAGGACTTACCTGAAGCTGGTGCATGTGCCAGCCTCCTGTCTGGGCTCCCCCTTCCAGCCACTTCTTCACACTCCCAGCTGTGTTTATACATCCTGTTACTTAGCAACACAAAGTTCTTCTCATAGCTCAGAACCTCCGGCATACAAAGTTCTTCTCATAGCTTGGAACCTCCAGCGTGTCATAGCTCAGAACCTCCGTGCCATGCATTGCCACATATCAGCTTAGTGCTTTATAGAAAGAGATTTGCAGCAGCTATATGCAATAAGTACAGCTATTCCCAGCATGGAGTGGACCATGTTGTACCTGTTTGCCAGGTAGGTGCTAAAGATGAGGAGTCCATCAGAAAATAAAAGTAGGTCATTCACTCATTCATTACATGTTTTATCTGTCCAGTAACAAGTGTTCTCTGGATAGCTTACAAACAGTTATACGAATACAATACAAATAGTTAAATGCAAAATGGCAAACAGCACAGGAACAGATAAATATAAATACATTATTTTATTTATTTACAATATTTATATACTGCTCCATACCTAAAATAGATTCCAGAGCAGTGAACATAAGAAATAAACCAGGTAAAAGATTAAAGCAGCATGTTACAATTGTTCATTTTAAAACAGAATATCAATTAAAAAACATGGCTGGTAGGTTGAGGAATGCTTCCTGGGAAAGAGCTGTTTTCAGGAGGTGCCAGAAGCAGCACAGTGTTGGTACCTGCCTGACCTCAAGGGGCAGGGAATTCCAAAGAAAAGGGGCCACCACACTAAAGGCTCTTCTCTTGGTGGACTCCAGTCAGGCCATGGGTCCATGCAGAACCACCATGAGCAGGCCACCTAAAGACCTCAGTGACAGGGCAGGTTGGTAAGGGAGAAGGCACTCTCTTAGGTATCCTGGTCCCAAGTTATTTAGGGCTTTGTATACTGGTACCAGAACCTCAATATAAAAATATGTAACAGCAGCCGTAAAAATCTAAAAACTAAGTCTCTAAAATGTCTGGGAGAAAAGAAAAGCTGGAAAGAAAACAATGCAAGTGCCAGCTAAGCTCCCTTCAGCACTGGATCCCTAAATCAGCACCATGAATATGTTTAAATACAAAGGGATTCAGAGCTAAGTATTCAAAACCTTGTTTTTGGATGGACAAATCAGTCAGTTTTTTCTTTCTCCCCCATTTGAATTTCTTTAACATCTCAGGGTTGTTTCATCTCATTTATGGAAGAATCAAGATACGTTCTTTGCAATAAATAAATAAATAAATAAAATAAAAAATGAGCAAAAAAATGTTCATCCATCCCTAGGTCCAATCAACGATGCCAGCTGTTAAGTATCTTTTTCTGCAGCTGTTCCTTAACGTGCTCCACAGTCTGCGACACGGTTACTACTTTTACCAAATAGTAATTTCTTTTTTAAATAAATAAATAAAAATATTTTCTCTTTTTTATTTTTCAAAAACTTATTATTTCATCTGCAAATATAACAGAAACAAAAGACAGAGGGGGAAACAATGAATTAATGAATGAACTTAACTTAAAAGTGTATCCATTCACACTAATCGTTTATAACACCATTCATTAAAGGAAGAGGGGGGGAAAGGGAAAGGATTTCACACTGTTATTTCAAATATACACATCAATATAAGCAGCCCATGCATCCATGTACGCACCCCTACATCACATGAAAATCCACAGTTATTGCAGTTTTTTCCAGAATACAATGTATGCAAGCAATGACTACCAATCCAAAAGAACTTACCGTAGGACAAGGCATTGTCCACATTACATCACCAGCATCTTGCAGAGCTAGCCAGCTTTTTCATAACAAGCCCTTTGTGGTGTCCCATATACATGAAACACCATTTTTTGTGGAACCAGTCTCAGTTTTAAATACATATGCAAGCTAGGGCAGCTTTCCATTGGCTGAACTGTAAAGAGTAGGGCCATGCAAGCCTCTGGCCTCCGAAGCCCAGAGGCCATTTTATGATGGATCCGGCGACTCTGTGTTCCCAGCGCCAGTGCGTCCTCCTGGCTGATGGCACCATTGCATCCTACCGGCGCACTGCGCCATTGCGTCCTCCCGGCACATGCCACCACTGCGTCCTTTCCGGGAAGAGATCTCGCAAGATCAACAGCTTCCCCGTGAGAGCCAGCAATCTCGTGAGATCTCTCGTGGACCAGCTGGTGATCTTGCAAGATCTCTTCCAGGAAAGGATGCAATGGTGCAGTGTGCTGGGAGGACACAATGGTGCCGGGAACACAAAGTCGCTGGTGCCGAGGAGGGGGCAATGGCGGCAATGATGACAGCTCTACCCTCTGCTCCTGGGCCCCAGTAAATCCAGCCCTCCCAGGCACTGTATGCAGGGAGCTGTACACTTTTCCGTGGCCTGGGAGTGAGCGAGGAAATGGCAAATCCACCATTTTATGACAGATCCATCATACAATGGCCTCCAGGCTTTGGATTCGGAAGTCCGAGGCCTGAGGCTTGCACAGCCCTAATTCTGAGCATCTACTTCCTTTTATCCCCGAAGACAGTTATATACCGCTATTGTATCCTTTGCTTTCTGCACAAAACCAATTAATTCCTCCAACAATATAGGAGGTGCTGAAGCATTCATCATTGATGGCCCATATATAACTTCCGTCAGATACTGGCCACCTAGCACTAGACGGTAAGTCGTATCTAAGCCGCAATTGATAAAAACACATTGTCTGTTCCTAGTAACTGATCTATAGTATAGATTCCACTATCCATTCCTCTTCATAAAAGTCTGCCTCTCGGTTTTCAAGACTGGATTCTCCCATAAAGGTAATTTAGCATGAAAATATGGATAAAGCATTGCTGCTGATTAGATGCTGTAAGCCAAGTCCATCTAGCCTCTAAGTTGCAAGTGGAGCCACCCCTTTCTTTTTAACATAGATAGGTCCTAATGCCATCCAGCCCAAAAGATGGGCCAAAGAAGTGGAACCGCAGGGAGGGGTGACAACACAGTTGAAAAAAAGGGGCTAACTAGCCGTCACTGTATGGTGGCTTGCAAACTTTGCCTGCTATTGAATGGTTGGCAAGAGGTTGGGTGCTGATGGATCCACTGCCAGTGAAATGTTGGGGGGGGGGGATGAATTACTTCTGTTGCATACAGAAGGTCCTAGGTTCAATTCCTGGTGTCTCCAGTTAAAGGGATCAGATAAGAGGTAGAGGGAAACACCTCTGTTGGAAATCCCTGGAGAGCTGCTGCCAGTCAGCGTAGACCAAGGGTGGGGAACCTCAGGCCTGGAGGCCAAATCCAGCCCTCCAGGGGTCTCGATCCAGCCCTCTAAGATTAGGAATGTGGGAAGCTCCCTTGGTCCCTTGGTCCATCTAGCCCAGTACTGTCAACACCTGTGGGCGGCTGCGGATGGCAGCGGACATCCCCGGTAGGTAAGGAGTAGGGGTGTGCACGGACCCCCCGGATCGGATCGGGACCCAGATCGGGACCTCCGAGATTGTCCTGGATCGTTCAGGACAAAATCAGAGATCCCTCAGATCAGATCGGACCCGATCCCGATCCAAAAATCGGACATCCGGTTTTTGGATCGGCCGCCATTTTTGTTTTCCCCATAGACTTGCATTTAGGGAAAGAAAGCTTTCCCCCAATGCAAGTCTATGGGGAAAAAATGGCGGCGGGCGGTGAGGGGGGGCCTAACTCCCTCCTCCCCCCTCGCGGTTCTTACCTCCCGGGGCCGTCCGCTGTGGACAGCCCCAGCAGGTAAGCCCCCTCCCCCACGCTCCTTACCACCCGGGTCCATCCGCTTCCATCTGCTGGTGCCCGCAGGTGCCAGCGGATGGAAGCGGACTGCCCTGGGGGGGTAAGCCCCTTCCCCCTCCCCCCCGCTTACCTTCCGGGGACGTCAGCTCCCCTCCGCCACTGGCCGCTACTGTGAGCAGGCTTTGTGGCCTGCTCCTGAGTAGCGCCCCAGGTGATGACATCACCTGGCACGCTACCTAGGGGCAAGCCGCAAAGCCTGCTCGCAGTAGCGGCCAGCAGCAGAAGGGAGCAGACGTCCCCGGAAGGTAAGTGGGCCCCCCTCCCTCCCTTCCTCCCTCCCTCCTCCCCCCCATGATTCTCACTTGCCCGGGCTGTCTGCTTCCATCGGCGGGCGCCTGCTGGCGCCTGCCGATCCTCCGAACCATTCCGATCTGGATCGGGTCCTTTCCGAATCAGATCGGATTGGATCGAACGATCCAGCGGGGTGATCGGAAATCGGATAATTGTATCTGATTTCCCCTGGATCAGATCCGGATCGTGGATCAGACCCGATCCAGTGCACACCCCTAGTAAGGAGCATGAGTGTGGGGGAAAGGACCTGCTGGGGCCGTCCACTTCCATCTGCTGGTAGAAGGGACCAGCGGGCGGCAGCAGATGGAAGCAGGCGGCCCAGGCAGGTAAGGAGTGTGAGTGGGGGGAGGGAGGTGGAGGTCCCTACTCACCCGCCCCCACTTTTTCACCATAGGCTTGCATTGGGGGAAAGCTTTCTTTCTCCCAATGTAAGCCTATGGCGAAAACACCTAAAATGATATCCAATCCGAAAATCAGATGTCCGATTTTCAAATCAGAATCCGATCCGATCCAGATAACATCCGATCCAATCTGATCCAATGCCTCAGTGCCGGTCCCGATCCCGATCTGATTTTTTGGGACCTTGCACATCCCTACCTATTACGGTCTCAATTTATGATGCAAACTACAGTCGCCATGTGTGTAAATGGCATTTTATGGGAGGGGGGAAACCTGAGAAAGTTCCCAGATTTCAGGAAAAGGCCTGTGACTCAGCTCTCAAATGGAAGCTGAGCTGGGGACTCCTGGGAAATATGGTGAGCCCCTGGAGTACGCAGCACTTAACTAGATGGATAAATGGTCTGGGCTGGTGCACAAGGCAGCTTCCTATGCTCCTATGAACCAGCTGCAAGGGGAGGACAACAATGACACATGTTCCATATGCATCAGTATCGATGCCTTATTTGCTATCATCTCCTCAGAGGGGAGCAGGAATGAGAATAATTTCCAGATGGCTAGAACAAGCTGAAGTCAAGCTTCACCTCCTCATCCACAGCAGTGATCGCAGCGACGTGTGAGTCATGGTCCCCTGGGGCATAATGTGAGCTTGACAGATCAAACCAGAAAGAGATGGAAATGTGACATGCTGACAATGTGCCTTGTCATATTGATGTGCCCACAGATGTCAGAAACTCCGGTATTCCAGGATGTGGTGTTGGAGTCCTGAAGATATACATGAGATGGCTAAAAGCTCAAGAGCTGGAGCAGGGAAGGGAGGAAAGGAGTTGTGATCAGCCGGCACCTGTTTAGGTGGGGCTGTGATTCCATTCTGGGCTTCAGTCAGAACCAGCCAGAATTATAAAGGAGTTATTCAAGGTGCCAAACACTACCCCCCAGATAGGCTCAGGACCTCAGTTAGTTCCTTTAGAGTTCTGGCTGGTTCTGACTAAAACCTGCAATGGATTCACTGCTCCACCAAAATATAGCTCCACTACCCTCTACCGGTCCTTGGGCACCCAGCCCAAGGGAGATAGGCATAGAACGTTCTCCTGTCTAGTCAAGGAAGAAGCTGGGGCTACATACCCAGAGTTCTGCCCTTACCTGACAATGCCTCACTGAAATCGGAGCCACCAGCCTCCACTGCATTTGTCCAAGAAATGACTTTCTTTGGTTCTCTTTTAATCTGTGAGTTTCAATAAGCTTTATTATCATCAACTTTATGTACATAAAGAGCAGCTCTCCCATGGGCCCACTTCCGTAAATGTGTGGCCATATGCACACAAATGAATGTGAAGTTTTCAGCACCTTGGAAAGCTCCTTGAGAAGGACCCGGGAGTACAAGGTGAAGAAGAGAGTCTTGAACTCCCTGAAGCCACTTCATCTGCAATATTTGGAGCAGTGCCACCCGTCCAGAAGGAAGCAAAGGGCTGGAGCCATCCTGTTGCCAGAGAAAGAACTTCTGGGCTTATCCCTATAAAATTTCCTGGCAGCTAGACACAGAGAAGAGCCCGGGAGTACCTGGCGAGGAAGCCTACAACTTTCATCAGCTCTAGCCAGCATGGCCAAGGTTGAGGAATGATGAGAGTCGCTGGCCAAAACTTCTGGAGCACCACAAGTTGCCCACCCCTGAAATAGAGGACTGTACAACAGGACACATGGCCGCTCCAGATCATGGTGGGTAGCAGCAACTCGCTGATTTGGCAGATAAGCAAGCCTAAGATACTCTTAAGGAATCCTTCATGGTTGCTATTAACTTCCAGTGAGGGAGGGAAGCATTTGGGATTTATTTATTTATTTATTTATTACATCTTTATACTGCCCATCAGATGAAGCTCTCTGGGCAGTGCACAATTAAAAACCATAACAATAACAATATAAATTTAAACGTTAAAAAGTTAAAAAGGCAATGTAAAACGAACTACATTAAAAACCAGGGAAAGCTGATGTAAAAAGGTATGTCTTCAGGAGGTGTTTAAAAGATGTAATGTTTTCTGCCTCCCGATTTGCACGAGGGAGGGTTTTCCAGAGGGTGGGTGCCACTACAGAGAAGGCCCACCGCCGAGGTTCTTCATGGCGGCATTCCATTTATCTTGGAATGGCCAGTAGGGTTGCTAGGAAGCACCAGACATATCTGATTGATCAATGGCTATGCTGGCTGGGAATGATGGGAGTTGCAGTTCAACATGTCTGGAAGGCACCAGACACTCTAGCCATTCAGCCCCACTCCATGGCACCACTATAGCCATTTGGCCCATTTGCTTTAGAGTAGTAATGGGAGAATCTTTCCATTTTGATTTCACATTTTTCCAATCTTAAATTTGGTTCATTCCAAACTTTGCAAGGGTGTGTGTGTGTGTGTGGATTAGTTTGCATGTAAAATGTTTGTGTGTGCCTCTCTTAAGAGATGCATTTTTGCCTAACATACACTCTTGCAGCAAGCAGTTTTCGTAATACAAAGCATTTTCAAATGTTATTTTCACTACTATTCACGATTTGTTGTGTATGTTTCTTTCATATACACCTTTAATGATAAGAGAAATCTGTTGCAAAATTTGGAGAAGTGCACATTTCAATAGATTCATTAAACAAAAAAACCTAAGGAGGCTCTACAGTTTCCAACCAAGCACCAAAAAGCAGGGAAATTGGGAGTTAAGGCTCACAAGCCTTAACGCCACATCCTCCCTAAGGAGGCAGAAAGTGCAAGTGAAATTCTCATTCTCCCAAAGCAGATAAACCATGAGGACAGGATGGAGAATATGATATGCAGAGGTGACTGTGGGGTTGTGGAAAACTGATCACGAACAACTTAGGGCCACCTACTTCTCTTTTTTTTTTGTTTAGAGCAGCCCTTCCCCAACCTGGTGCCCTCCAAAGGTGTTGGACTACATTTCCCATCATTGGAAGTCAGTATGTCCCATGGTCAGGAATGCTAGGACTTGTCATCTCAAACATCTGGAGGGTAGCAGGATGGGGGAACGCTGTTCCATATCCTTACCAAATATAGGGTTCCCAATATTTTTCTCTGACACACATCTTGCATATAGCAGCATGACTGATAACAAAAGGGGAACTATTTGTTGCAAATGTAGAACCAGAGCATGTGCCATGACATCACCTGGCGCGCTACCTAGGGGCAGGCTGCGAAGCCTGCTCGCAGTAGCGGCCAGCGGCAGAGGGGAGCGGACGTCCCTGGAAGGTAAGCGGGGGGGAGGGGGGCCCACAGCCTGCTTACCTGCTGGGGCCGTCCGCTCCCCTCCGCCGCTGGCTTCGCAGCCTGCCCCTGAGTAGCGCGCGCTAGTTTTTTTACTCCTAATCGTCCTTCCTCTGCTTCGCCCCTTCTTTCCCTAATCACCCTGGCTGGACACATCCTGATCTGTAGACCGATCAGAGAGCCATTACCGGAGCATTAGAGAAATTACCATTTTAGCCCTGGAGTGATTCACTCCTATTGTTAATTCCTAATCACCCTACTTCCCAACTGTTATCTCTTAACCACTCTGTGAAACCTTCACACCCAGCCAGGCAACTTTATTGCCTGTTAGTACCTCCATTTGGTAGCCCACAGAGCACCTGCCTCATAAGGCAAATGGCAACATGAGAACTGTTATTATGGCCTGCTACTTTGTTTGTCTTTAGGAGTCTGTGGTCCAGATCTCTTTAGAAGGGGGAATAGTGTTATGTTGTTGGGGTCAGTCTAAATTATCTCCAGGGATCCCTTACTCAGTGCCTTTGATAGCAAAGAGATTGAGGATTTCCCCCAACTCTGTTACTCTTGAAGTTACTAGGGCTGTTGAAAATAGATTTTATAACATAAGCATGAAAACAGTGAATACCCCTTTTAACTTGTTAAACCAATGAAAACATGCCACACAAGAAGTCTTAAGATATGAATGGTTTATAAAGAAAAGTAAATGCAAAAGAACATCAGATACAGAAGTGAAATCTGAAACATTACTATTAGTAGTAGTAGTAGTAGCATCCTGCCTTTTGCCCAATGCTGGGCCTCAGGGCAGCCTTACAAAACTAAAACATATACAGCTAAAACCTATAAATAGAAATATACAAAAGTTAAAATTATAATTAAATACTTTTCAATATTAAAGCATTTAAAACATTTAAAATACATAACAATGTAAAAGTCAAAGGTATAGACAGAGGTCCAGATTATTTGCCAAAGGCATGCTGGAACAAAAAAGGGGTTGTCTGCCTCCAAAAACACATCAAGGAGGAAGCCAGTGTAGACTGCAAGGATTAGAAAGAAAATGCATATGTACACTATGGAAAATACAGGACAGTTTAACGGCTTCTAAACCTTATTAGAAAAACAGGGTGACTAGGCTGAAACCAACGTTGTAGGCCCAGAAGCACTTTGAAAGGTTTCAACATTGTACTTAAAACTTACACCGGCCCAAACTAATTAAATGAAGTGTTTGAAGCTTTCAACTTTATAGCAGTATGGACCAAACTCTTAGAAAAGAGGGAAGGAGAACACAGTGTGTGAGTCGGGAGGGGATGGATAGAAAGGAATGTATAGCCACCTATTCCCAGGAGAGATCTGAAGATCAGGTTACCATGGATCCAGAGGAACCACATCCTGCTTCACCAGTGAGCAAAAGAGCAACTGGCCTTATGAAGATAGCCCAAATTACTCTCAGAGCCAAAGGAAAGAATGTTCCAGAAGAGAAACTCTTCTTCTTTACTGAAAAGGTCTGTGCTATAGAGGCAGCGGCCATTTCACCCACCCACCCCCAACATTCTAAGGCAGGAGGGAGGGGGAGAGCGACACTACTGAGCATGCCTTGCACTATGAGGGAAGATGCCCTCCTCATTGACTTGAATGAGAGGTAAAAATAGTCCTTAAAAGTCAACCGAAGGGAATTTTTAAAAAACGAAAAGCTTTCCACCAACTACAGTGAAGGAGGAAGAAGACCCACCACTGGATTAATCAATAAGGCTCTAGAAACGATGCAAATCGTGAGCACAAAACTCGCAAACCCAAAGTCATTTGACAAAAGCAGGGAGACAGGTTTGTGTTCCTTTTCTACCTTAAACTGCTCTCCTTCCCTCAATCTTTCACCAATCTTCTTGAAATTTTCAGGTAATGTAAAACAAACATTTCTTTCTGGCACCTGTAAATTTCAAAAAGATTGGTGAAACATTTTTGATTTTATGGCTGTTAGAATGACCCCCCCCCCATTATCACTTTAACATGGCGGAATGTGTTTTTTACTGACGGACCTTAACAATGGAGGCACAGCTGTGCCTCCATTAATAACTGAATTTTGGTTTGTGTATTGCTTTGAAAGTGCAAAATGAGGTAAGTTTACCTTGAGAAACAAATTGAAAAAATGTCTCCCCCATTCCACGTAGCAGTGCTTACCTCAACTGAGACTAGTCATCTTGGCAGAAAAACACCTGAAGTCCCACATCTCCCATTGCATGCCTGCCGAACGGGGAAATAGGGCAATTTCTGTTTCTACTATGAGGTGAAAAAGTCATTGGACAACCTCATCATTTTTCATTGATGGGGAGTTCATGAAACTGCTCTTGCTTCTCAGTGGATTCAGGGTGGCTGAACGTACTCATGATGGAAGAACTTCACTCTATGTGTAACTGATGAGCTGGGTCAGACTGTGGCAAAACACAGAAAATTACACTATTACATGTTCCGCTAGAGCCGTCGTGTGCACTGCACCTAGCATAATTCCATCTGGCATCTCTTAAAGATCAAGGCATAGCCAGGTCATTCTCCCAGTTGCTGGCAATTGCTCATGATTATCCTTCACTTCAACGGTAATGAAGTGTTGCAACTCTATAGTGTAGTGTGAGGGTAGGTAATGTGGCACCCATGAGCACTGCTGTGTTCTGTCCCCTGGACACCTGTCTTGGCAACGACAAAGGTGCCCTAGTCCCCCATTTTATTTTTTCAATTAACACATGTTCTTACCAGCAGCTGAGGTCGCTGTGAAATAAGTTTCTGTTAGTGCTAAAAATTGTGGATTCAAAGGAGGTGTTTAGTGTGGCTCCAATTCACTTTGGAGGCCAATCTGGAGGTTCTGAAGTGGCTCTGATTTGACACAGGGTGTTTCAGGCCCGGGCCGGCCCGTTTCAAATCCAGATCCGAAGTGAGATCTGGACACCTAAAATGGGTAGGCCGTTGCAGTTTCCTGCTTGGTGGGCACCTGGAAAAGTTGAGTGTGAGGCCAACCAGAAGTCTGTCAGATTCCCACACACACATGTCCCTCCAAAACCAGAGCCACTGCCCCCTCCTGCACACAAGACTTATCTGAGCCATCCAACAGCTGTCCTTCCTTGATGAGAGCTGCCATTTTAAAACATAGATGGGGCTCTATGGTTTCCTATATCTAAGGTCTCAAAATATGGTGGCCATAAAGGGCCATTTCTGGGGCAGCAGTTCACCATTGCCCCAAATCATGCAGAGGTGGACCAAAATGCTTTGGACATGCTTGACCCAGTCAGGATTTGGACTGAGGCAAGCAGAAGCGGCCCACATCAGTCTGGATTTGGGTTTTCAGCCTGAAGCAGTACACAGCCCTATTGTTTAGTATGGTGGGACTCTGTCTTGTACTCAGTCTTTGGGGCAGGTTAGTTGTCCTTTGTCATGCCTCCCATGGCAGCCATTTTGCGATCGCACTCTGGACAGTTTTTCAAACTGCCGAACGTCTCCACAGCCTAAAAAGGTTGCCTGTCCCTGACCAAGAATGAATAGCCCACAACAATTGAGGGTGTTGGTATGAGACAATATGGGCTTTTCACTTCTGGATTCCCTTCTCAGAGTTCTATCTACAAAGGTTCTGAGGCCAAGGATAGGAAGGACTGAGGCCTTTTTAGTGGTGACCTCATAGTTGCGGCGTTTGCATCCAAGAGAAACTGACTGGCAGGCAAGGACATTTTTATTCAGGCAAGCCTTTGAAATCTAAACTGAGAGACAGTGTGGTGAAGTGGTTAGAATGTTGGCATGGGACTCGGGAGATCTGGGTTCTAGTCCCCATTCAGCCATGAAGTCCACTGGGTGACCGAGACAGACAGTGACCCTCAGCCTAATCCTACTTCACAGGGTTGTTATGAGGATTAAATGGAGAACAGAGGATCATGTAAGCCGTCTTGTATTCCTTTCAAGAGGAAACAAAAAGATGGGATATAAATGTAATAGTAATTATACTGCCATATTGAGTTTTTAATCAGATGGGTGCTGGCACCTCTTCCTAAATGATGTGTTTTTATTTGTCTTTGTTTTTTATTTGTGCTTTTTGTTTGATGTGTTTTTACTGGATGTGTTTTTAATCATGAGTTATAATATTTGAACCATGTTGCCTATTCTAAACTGTGAAGAAGGGGGATTTTGTGTGCTGGAGATTAACACTTTTCATAGTGTGCTGTTTTTAGATTATGCTGATGTGGCATTTTATTTTTCATTTGTTCTTTTCCCTGTTAAATTAACTATGTTTTTCTGTGTATAAGTTGCAATGAGTGCTTTTTGCGGCGGGACGCAACACATAAATGCTGCTATTACAAATGGTGAGGATGACGGTGATGTCCTTATGACCATTTTTCACATCATTAAATAATTTCTACCCCCTTCCCTGATTTTAAAACCCTTTGCTCTGGAAATAAAAAGATAGAAACGCAGAGAAGGAGATTGTCTCTAACCTTTGCCATTTCTTTTATCCTTTTTTTTAAAAAAACCCAAGAAAATAAACCAGATTGTGCTGGAAAAAAATACATGGGTGGTCGGCGTGCTGCCACAAAGAAGCAGCAGAAACTTTAATAACCGATGCTCCATTACAGGAAATATAAAAGGAATTGAAAGGGGAGATTAAGCACCTGGAGTTCCGCATTTATCGTTCTGCTAAATCCAGAGGGACTTGCATTTCCTTTCATCGATTCCATTTCCTCTGATCTTACTCTATTATGGCTTTTATTGAAGAAAAAGTGTGGGGAAAAGGGATTGTGCGTCTTAAGGAGGAAGAGGTTGCTGGAATCACGAGGACAGAGCCACGGTTTGCAGAATGTGAGATGAGCATCCCTTAGGAGATGCAAGTGATGGATAGGATTGGTTCTAGCCTCGCCCTGCCATTCTTCCCTAAGCTTGATGTTTGTATGTTGTCTGATTGAACCTAGACCTGGAGATTGTCGGGGCAGAGCGGCAGGCAGATGTCAGAGATGAGAGAGAGAGAGAGAGAGAGAGAGGGGGGGGAGAGAGAGAGTCATCGAATAATAGAACCGTAGCGTTGGATGGGACCTCGACAGGGCTGGCCCTATCGTTAGGTAGAGTGAGGTTGTCACCTTGAGCAGCAGGTGGTAGGAGATGGCAGCAAGGTGTTAGAGGAGAGAGTTTTGTGCCATGTGCCCCCCTAAGCTAGCCTGGTGCCTTCAGATGCAGTGGAGGATGCAGTTCCACCACCAGAAGAAAGATCCAACTGCAAGTCCAGTTGGCTTTTGGGAGAGGGCGCCATCTTGTTCTTTGCTTCAGCCAGCAA
The DNA here is from genome assembly GCA_029215795.1 of Anniella stebbinsi. Taxonomy (NCBI): domain Eukaryota; kingdom Metazoa; phylum Chordata; class Lepidosauria; order Squamata; family Anniellidae; genus Anniella; species Anniella stebbinsi. Next base: position 82,084,702 of record JARDYH010000007.1, read on the forward strand.
AATGTGTTGGGCTAGCTCTGGACCTCAAAGGTCATCTATTCAATCCCTTACTGATGCAGGAAATCCACTGCTATGGCACTCCCGGATTAGTGGCCACCCTGCCTCTGCTTAAAAATTAACAAGAGCCTTCTAAAGCAATCCATTCCATTGTCAAGTGGCTTCTACCATCAGCACATTCTTCCTAACATTGTTCTGTTAACGGAAACCATTGCTCTGGGTCCTACCCTCTGGAGTATTAGGAAAGAATTCCCCTCCATCACCTAAGATGATGAAGGACCAAACCAGGAGTCAGAGATGAGGAATGCACAGAGGTGGAAAGGCCTTGTTTCTCGGTTGTGTTAACCCAGCGTTCCCTAACCTCTTGCCCTCCAGATGTGCTAGACTACAACTCCTAGCATCCCCAAGCTAGGGGCTGCCGGGTGTTGGGTTCAACACACCTGGAGGACACCAGTTTATGGAATGATGGGTTAACCAAAGTAACAAAATGGCTGGAACTTTAGACTTTGGTCTGCTCTGGTCATTGATGGAGAAGAATGAGCATCAATAGGCAATTGGTTTTTCCAAGTACCTGGAATGCAAATCACAACCACCTGCCAAGGATACAGCTGAAAGCCAATTTCCCCTAGCAGCGTGAAGCAACTGCAGTGGCTGTGGCTGTGAAAGAACCAATCAATCTGAATTTGCAGCAATGGGAGTACTTTCGCTTTGGGACTGATACCGCCTACTGCCGTGCATGCTTCAGTGTCCCTGTAATGCTTGCTCATCCTCCACATGGGCAAGTATACAAATGATTACAAACATACCCAGGGCCAACTAAAGACCATTTGCTGCTTGAAGGTCAAGATAGTGCCCCCATTCCCTATACAGAAGTGACCAGGCTGGCAGTTTGATCTTCCTTCAACAATGGCAACAGGACAATGTCCTCAATCGTACCTGAAAGCAGCAGGCTAGCATAGGGGCTTCAGAGTAGGGATGCTGGAGAAATCCCACGTCGGATTCCAATGAGTTCAGAAGTCAGTGGAGGCTGGTGGCTCCGATTTCGGTGAAGCTGTGAATCCATTGTGGGTTTCCGTCGGAACCAGCCAGAACTCTAAAGGAGCTATCTAGGGTGCTAAACCCATTTGGGGGATAGGGTACAGAACATTAGACAGCTCCTTTAGAGTTCCGTCTGGTTCTGACTGAAACCTAGGATGGATTCACAGCCCTACCAAAATTGGAGCCACCAGCCTCCACTGGCTTGGTTACTGGCAGTAAGAGTGTAACGATCCAACATGCTGCTGTTTGGGGCATTTTGGTCCCTCCCCTTTTGCTGTAGGACACACCCACCACTGGAATGTGGCCCCAGGACCTCCTTTGGCCTTGCCATTGAAAGAGGTTGCCTTCAAATAGAGGATGGTCTTCTGTAAAAGAGGACACATGGCCGCCCTATCTCACTCCCCATGGAAATAGCAGCTGGTAGGATTTAGTTGGTGTCAGTTTGAGTGCGACAGGCCACGCGGCTCTTATGACATCTCAGCATAAAGTTGGAGGGAGCTGCTGAGGCTTTCTGAGTTTCTATGCTGTATTTTCGGTTCACAACCTTCCTCCATGAGCTGCATTAACCCCCTCCCCGCCATTATCCAGCTTTAACGTTGCTTTGTAACCCTTCCGAGCGCGTGCAGCCTCTTATTAGTTGTTCAACCAAGCCCTTTTTCCCAGGCGGTTTTCAGGTTCTGAAGACAATGGCGGTTCAATTTGGCTCTGTCTAGTGGAGCCTTTTATTAAGCCCCTCAATTTATCCGCTCCTTTTTCTCTGCATGATTTAATAAAGTGCCATCTCTGCTACATTCCAAGCCCTTTATTAAGGGCAAATGGAGCCGGCAGAACAGGCGGCGGTATTCTTCTGCGGAGAAGCTCTTACGGCATTTGTAATCCTGAGTCACTCGTAATGGAAGTGTATCTCGAGTCCCAGGGATCAATCAAGACCTGGCCAGGCACTGATCCTGGTGTAAATCCAGAGGAGGGTTGCAGAGCTTCTTTTGACTGGAGAGCTGCATTGCATCTGGAAGAAGCTCGTGAGGGTCTGTGTTCCAGGGGTGGGTGGGGCTGAAAGCAAAAGGGGCAGGGCCTGAGGCCTAAGGGGTGTGGCCAAAACTCCAAACCCAAACTACCAGCATAGTTTAGCTGACAGCTCTTACTGCCAATAACTAGGCTGTTGGAGAGGCATTTCAAACTTTTAGAACAGGAGAAAGAACAGCACAAAATCTAGGAAACCACAAAACAGGAATGCCTTGGGGGAAGGGAGGGCAGTCTGGGGAAGGGGCATGTTCTATGGGGCTTGAAGTTCAACACCCTTGATTTATAGAAGGGACCAGCAACGCACTGCACTGCCAAGCAGCCCAATGCCCCACATCTCAACAGTAATCAATCTTGTGTTGGTGTCAATGCAGTGCCGGCCAAGGCATTTTGGTACCTAGATGAAGAACAAGATGGCAGCCCCTCCCTATCCATGTACTTACTTCAAGACTGACCATCTTTGTTCAACACTGATGGATAGGACAGTGTCCTCCACCACACCAGAAGTCAGCACATTAGCTTAGGGGGCGTAGGGAAGGCCACTGGGCACACAGTCCTCTCCTCCATCTCCTTGCTGCTGCCTTCCAGCATTTGTCGCCTGAGGCCATCACCTCACTTTGCTTAATGGTAGGGGCAGATGATTATCAGGATTGTAGCAGGTGTGTAGGGGGAAGTTAACTGTTCCCCACCCTGGTTCAGTTCTGAGGAATATCCGTCTTTGTGTTGGAAGGAACCTCCCCCCTCTCTTTGCCCTCTTCAAAACCTTCTATGCATTGATGTAAAACATGGGTGAGGGACCTGTGACCCTCCATGGAGACTACAACTCCCATTAACCCCTTCTATGCATTGATGTAAAACATGGGTGAGGGACCTGTGACCCTCCATAGAGACTACAACTCCCATTATCCCGTTCTATGCATTGATGTAAAACATGGGAGAGGGACCTGTGACCCTCCAGGTAGACTACAACTCCCATTATTCCTGAATATTGGCCATGCTGATTGGGGCTGATGGGAATTGGAGTCCAACACCTTCTGGAGGGTGCTGGAATGGGATGAACGCTGGGTGTGTTTTTCCCCACACACATGGACTTTGAAAGCAAAAAGCTGTCACTATGCTCAGTTTGCATGAAGGGATAGGACATTGCCCTTTCCACTGGCATGGGATTGGGAATGTTCAAGGAAAGAGCACAGGCATCAAGAGCTAAGCTGAAATGGCCTCCCTTCACAACTTCACCGCCTAGTTACAGACTATGGACTTCTCCCCTTCCCAGGCCTCTTTTCAGGATGTGAGTTAGGACAAAATGTATGAGAAATTCATTTCAATTTTGTTTTGTTCAGGATATGCCCCGTTCACACCTTCCAGGCTGAACACAGATTCAGACGCAAACTACGGCTTGCAGACCCAAAGAGAAATTATATTCAGCAGCATGCGTACATTTGAAAAAATGCGTATGAAAAAATGTGTCCTTTTGAAAAATGTGCACAAACACACTTTGATCAATGGGAGATGAATGTGTACATTTCAAAGATGCACACACTCGGCGCACACATTTGAAAAAAAAAATCCACAAACATATAGGGATGTGCACGGCCAGAAATTTCAGAATCAGAATTGGATCGGAATTTCCGATATTAAAAATATCAGATCTGATCATATTGGGGGGTACCCGAATTTGATGGGATCCGATATCCAATAAATATAGGAAGTTCTGATCCGATTGCGGACTGCCATTTCAGGTGTTTTCTCCATAGGCTTGCATTGGGGGAAAGAAAGCTTTCCCCCAATGCAAGTCTATGGAGAAAAACACTGGGCCGGCACTCCCTCCCTCCCCCCACTCGCGCTCCTTACCTGCCGCCACCACCGCCGGTCTGTAGTACTGTGAAACAGGCTTTCTGGCCTATTCCTCAGTACAGAGACGCACCGAGTGATGGCATCATCACTCAGCGCGTCTCTATACTGAGGAACAGGCTGGAAAGCCTGTTTCGCAGTACTACGGACCCGTGGCGGCAGTGGGGAAGGCCACAGGTAAGGGGGGGACCCCTGGGGACCCCTCTCTCCCTTCCCCCCCACTTGCGCTTCTTACCTGCGGTCTACCTAGAGAGACAAACACATGAAAAATGAGGTTGATTGAGTGATGTTCAAACTCGCCAGGATTTTCCAATCAACGGCTCGCTGCGCATCTCTCCTCAGTTTGTGCTCGTGTTTGTGATAGCTGTTTGTTTTGCATGAACTGAGAAATTGCGCAAAATGAACAGCTATCAAACTTGGAAGTTGTGCAAAAAAACCCCCTAAATTTGTCCAAATATTACCCATAGATGTGGCTGATTTTAACATGTGTATGCTTCTGAACTTTGTGCCAAACCGATCAAACGGGGGAAATTTGTGCAACTCGAACATGAGCACAATGTTCAAGGACTTGCGAACATTTTCAGCAGATGTGCTCTCCTTCTCATGCTCGCTTTCGGGATAGCAAACAGGACACTCTCACATGTTTAGTGAGCATAAAATACAATTTTGAACATCCCTAAAGCAAAAGTAATACATCTCATCTAAAGCCAGATGTTACCCCAGCCAAAGAACTTTAGTCAGACCCAACTCTGATGGTCTCTAGGCATCTTCACAAGTATTAGCTCTTGTAGCAGGAGTCTGTCAGGGCCCTGCTGCCCTCCCAAGCAAGGTGAAAGTGAGCCAGAAAGAGAAAGATGGACCAGGTCTTGCAGGATTCACCATCACCTGTTCTCTAGGCAACAGGGATTTAATTGTTTGCTGTAGAACAATAAAAATAACAAACATGAGCATCTCCAGCCATGTACATACCTACCCAGCTGCCTGCTAACTATAAAAATGTATAATAGGGGTGTGCAACGGATTGGGTCCAATCCACAATCCGGACCTGATCCAGCCGGGATCGGATAAAATTATCCGATCCCAACCCCTACACCTGGATCGGCCAATCCAATCCGATCCAAAAAGGACCCGACCTGGATCGGATTGGATCGGAGGATCGGACCCCCTCCCCCCACTTGTGCTCCTTACCTGCTGAGGCTGTCCGTGGACAGCCCCGGCAGGTAAGGACCACGAGTGGGGGGAGGGAGCTTACCTGCCGGGCCCGTCCGCTTCCATCTGCTGCCGCCTGCGGGCAGCAGCAGATGGAAGCGGACGGGCCCGGCAGGTAAGGAGGAGCGCAGGGGGAGGGGACCCACTTACCTGCCAGGACGGCCGCTTCCCTCAGGTGCTTGAATCTACTGAGAATTAGGCTTCACGGCCTAGTTCTCAGTAGAGCGCCAGGTGATGATGTCATCACCTGGCGCTTTACTGAGACCTAGGCTGCAAAGCCTACTTCTTGGTAGATTCGAGTACCTGAGGGAAGTGGACGGCCCCGGCAGGTAAGGAGGAGCGTGAGGGGGGGAGGGACAGGGAGGGGGGAGTTAGGCCCCCACTCACCCCCCCACTGCCATTTTCCCAATAGACTTGCATTGGGGGAAAGCTCCACATCAGCCTTCTTCTCCTGCACCTCAGAACGACCACCACCACCACCACCACCACCAGCTGCAGTGCCCGTGGCAGAATCAGCAGCACAGAAAAGTGTGCACCTAATTATAAGCAAGGGGGAAGTAGAAGAAACACCTCTCCCTCTTCCAACATGACCAGTTCCAGCAGCAGCATCATTGCATGCCTCATGATGGAATACAACACCTGTATTATTGGAGAAAAAAATGTGTGGTTGTGCATGAGCTTTAAAAACATGTGTGCTGCAACACACACACACACAACCTACACAGACTATAGAAAACACAAAAGAGAACTCACAGATTATATATATATATATATATATATATATAGGGGGTTGTAGACTAAACACACACACACAATATATATATATATATATATATATATATATATATATATATATATAACAGCAGGCACTGTAAACGAAAGGATTAGAAAGATAAAGAGATTTTTTGTATTCTTTTATATAGAGGTAACAGTAAAACACACACACACACACAAAGCAGGAGGGAGGGGTGGGATGCTTTGAAGCAACTTGGATTGCATCAAGAACAAACGCTGACTGAGACAGACTGGGATTTTTTTTTAAAAGGTTGGGAAGATAAGATATTTTTTGTCTTAATTTTCTTTTTAAATTTCTCAGTGGGGGTAATAGCGTAGGACAAGAACACACACACACACACACACACACACACACACACACTAATGGGAGAGTACTACAAGAAGCAAATAAATGCAGACAGATACAGAGAGAAGCTAACCCACCCAGCCAGCAAAAAGGAAAAAAGAAAGCAGGAGGTATCTCTCTCTGACTGAACAGCAACTAAGAAGACACAGAGAAATCACAGCTAATTTGAGCTAAACAAACACATCTCTCTCTCTCTCTCTCTCTCTCTCTCTCTCTCTCTCTCCCCCTCCTCCCTTCCGAAACCCTCCACGAGGAATGAGTTCCAGGACTTGGGTTATGTAATTTGCAATCCCTCCCCCTAAGCAGTGTGATTGGAGGGGGGACAGGGAGGGGACTGTGGCTATTGGTTAGCCACAGATATCAATCTCAAAACTACCCTTCCCTCAACATCTTCCTAATATGGAAGTGTTCAGTTTGTTGCCCATCAATATGAAACGAGCCCTTATGTCACCTAAAAAAACTTCGGATGCCTAAGGATCCCTTTGGGACTCCAAACACTCTTCTAATCGCACCGTGGGTTTCTGACAGGTTTGAAACCGTCACCTAACCACACTGTGATTTTGTAGATCCGTTGGAGGTTCATTGGACCCCTAGATTTTCGCTGCGCAGCATACACCACTATTGGCAATATTGGACTAGATGGACCCATGATCTAACTCAGTATAAGGCAGATTTCTACAAACACAGGAGTAAGGCTGCTCATGGAGGTAACTGGTATGCATTTCTGTGGCTATGGTTGTTCTTTTTCCAGCTACTTTGGGCCAAACTACATGTGACTCTATTTGTGTAGCTGAGCCTGATAATTTTATGTACTCTTATGTAAGCACACATGGCCCTAATATGAATCATTGCCACTGTGTTCTGGAATGGGGGATTCAACCTTCTCCCCCACCCAATGGAGACTTTTTTTCTTGTTTTAACCCCCAACCTGGGGGAGTGGCATTTGTGGGGGGAAGTTTAATCCTCCCCATCCCAGAGTATGGTGGTCCCAATCTCAATTGGAGTTCTGTAAGCTTACACAAGAGCAAATAAAAGAGGCAGAGAAACGGAGAGACAGAGAGAGCGATAAGCCTCCAGTACACTCTATGGCCCTTTCTACACCATAGGGGTGTAGAGGGAGAAGGGTGGGCAGTCCTGGAAGTACCTGCTTCCAGGATCGTCGCTGTCAATACAGATCATGGGCGCAACATCCTGGGTTCCTCCCGGGTCGTTGCACGTCGTGCCCGCCATTTTGTTTTTTTAAAATCCAGGAAGAGCGCACTTGCTCTCCATTGCTCAAGGCGAGTTTTTTAAAAAAATGCATGCAAAATTGGGGGCCCTCCCCTCACCATCCTGAGGATGGTGAAGTTGCTGTCCCTCCATCCCCTGATGGGCGAGTAAGTATGGCAGCAGCCAAGATGGGAGGCCACATCTCTCGTGGTCCCGGGAACTTCCCGAGACCACAGAAGATTCGGGATTTTTCAGGGATCCCTTCTCCCTGGCAAATCCCATGGCCATCCCCACCCCACCCCCAGGAGTCCCTGTACATCATGTGAACACACAGGGACCACCCTGGGGCAATCCCAGGCAAAACCCCTGGTGTAGAAACGGTCTCTGTCTAACGTGTAGTTTGGCTCTAAGATTTGGGGTTCCATCCGTGTATCTTAGATGGGTGAGCAACCTTCAGCCCTTGTGCTAATTTCAAAAGTCCTCTTCATTTCTTGCACACCCCTATGAATCACTATAGCTTGCATCAAAAAGTATGCCACTCTGACAGTGTTAGCAAATGCAGGAAAATATCGGAGGTGGAGCACCTCATGGAACTCATGAGGGGTGAACTTACTCCCAAAATGAGTTAGTTATTTCTTCAGAAAGTAGCACATTCATTTGCGTAATTTCCTTTAACTCAAGACCTTGTTCTGTGCATATGAGTTTTTTTGCATGCTCAGTATCAAACGGCATCTTGGGAGCTGCAGTTGGGGATCGCAGAATGTGCTTTGATGTCATGCATCACCACATGATGTACCCCTTCTTGATTAGTTGTTGTTTTCGCATGGACTTTTACTCATCATCACCGATCAGTTCAGTATGGAAGAGAGACAAATGGCACCACTGAATCACTCTTGTGAAGCCAGACTTGCATTGGCAAGGAAGAGTATTCAAGGCGAACACCTCCCTGGAGGACCCAGGCTGGTGTTAAGCCAATGAACTCAACACGTGTATGGAAATTCCATAATTCAAATGCAGATTGCGCATGCACTGAAGCTCACAATCTGTTCTGAAATGAATAACACATTCATAAGGCAGCAATCCAAGCTCATTACCAAAGTGAGAATGAGGAACGCACAAATTCGACCAAACAGTCGACTCATTATGAAATGTCATCCGGAGAGTGATGGAGCATCATGATCCCAGCTCTTAGCTCACCAACACACTCAGAGAAAGGTGTCTTAGCACCAGAAAGCAGTCGTTTATGGCGAGAAGCATAACAGTGGCAGCTTTGATAGCGGAGCCGCCGGCAGGTTGGCTTGCAAGGAATATGCCACAACTGTTTCCGAGTGGGAACAGATGAGCTGGGCTGGCAAAAAGGAAGCATTGAATCTGATCGAGCCAGGCTGTGCAGGGAAATAGAGCATGCCAGCAGCAGCCTCGCTGAGCTCTATCCCATTGCCTGGACCTCCAGGATGATCTGAGCTGGCAGCTGATCACAAGAAGGGGACTGGCTGTGCTTTTCTCTCCCATCCTTGCCATTTACAACAGCCTCAGTCAAGATGTTCTGGATTAAGTTTCTGCTTACTGCCAGCAGCACAAAGACCGGTGAATGCTACCCCCCAATTGATTAGCCTTATTGATAGAGTTGTGCGACATGCCTGTCTAGCAGGGGTGGGCAACTAGTCTAGCATGGGAAGGCAGTCTCCAAACGTTCAGGGGCTGAACATTTCTATTCGTTTGTGTTATGCACCTCTGCTATGACCAGGGGGATGCCCAGGTAAGGGGGAAACTTAAGAATTTTCAAAAACAAGAGGACAAAGGAGCACAGTGATTTGCCTATGCTAAATTACGTAAATTTAGAAACAATTCCATTCTTTTAAAAAAGAAATTAATGATGTCTGTTGTGGGAAAAACAGACCTTTTCAGATTCACTGGATTTCCCCAATGCCCCTGGCTTGGTTTACATTTGCAATCCAAGCTGCAGTCTTTTCCCAAAAAGTCAGGAACTTTTCTCAGTTCTCCCCTCCCCCTCATAAATCGTAATTCACGCAAATTGCTTACATGATTTGCACGATTTGTGCATATTTGGCCATAATTTAGGTAATTTGCACAAACTGAGGCCACAATTTATGCAAATTACAGTTGGGTTTTGCACAGATGATGCAATGAAATTTTTGCAAATTATGCAAACTGTAGCTGCAATTTGTACAAATTCCAATTGATGGAAGGAAAAACATGGGAAATCTGCAAGCAGCTCTGATTCAATATGATAGTGAGAAGGTGAGCCAAAGTCAGGGAAGGGTGAGTTACTGAAAGCCCAGTGAACTCTACACCCCAGACAGATTTGGCTGGCATCCCTAAAAAGAAATGCAATGCAGTTCACTCTAATGTGCTAGGGATTCTCCTTTAAAGTCTGTCAGCCAGGTGCTCACTGTGGATGGGTAGCAGTCTTACAGATGATGATGATGATGATGATGATGATGATGATGAATAAATTATATAGCACTATCAATGTGCATGGTGCTGTACACAGTAAACCAATAAAACAGCAACGCCCTTCCACATAGGCTTACATTCTGATAAAATCACAATAAAACAATAAAAGGAAGGGACTGCACCAAACAGGCACAGGGGATAATAAAACTAACAGTATAAAAGTAAGATCAAAATCAAGTTCTAAAAGCTTTAGAAAAAAAGAAATGTTTTCAATTGAGCTCTAAGGACTGTAATTGACCTCGAGGTCAATTCCAGGCATAGGGGACAGTGAGAAAGTTGTTTACTTTAAACCCTATATGACAGCCCTTCAAGTAGAGGACACATTCAAATGAATGAATAAAAGCTTTATTTGTGTGTGGCACAATGGCCATTACAAACATACAATACATTACACAGGGGCCCAAATGGGATGGCAGTAACCCACCTGCCATTTTGAATTTTATCTTTTAGATATGCCCTTATTTTGTATTAGGGGTTTTCCCTTACAGCAATTCGTCCCCTCTACAGTCTACGCCAACCTGCCTTAGGAAATTTTGATGAATTTTTTGTGCTGCTATCGCAAATTTGGCCACATTTCTTGTGTTTACTGCATCATAATCAGCTAGTAAAGCATGACACATTCAAATGGAGTACTGTTCTCGATAAAAGAAGACACATTGGCCACCCTATTCACCATAGTGAGTGCAGAAGTACCATGCGTCTGTTACATATGGGCCAAAGGATGTACATTGGCATCCATTTGCTACAGAGCTAGATTTAAGGTGTTGGTATTACTATACAAAGCCTTATACAACTGAGGATGAGGATACCTCAAGAAACACTTACCCCTATAACAACTTCACAGACCATAACAATATGCAGGAGAGGCCTTACTGTCCATGCCAGGTACTACGGATTTCTTCTTGGCGATGACACAGAGATGGGCCTTCTCTGCGTTGGCAACCACCCTATGGAACGATCTCCCCTCTGAAGTACATCAGTCTTTAACACCGGCATGTTTTAGGAGTTTATTGGAAATGTATCTGTTTGCTTTGTCTTTCCCCCAGCCGTGACCTATCCCTCTATCGATTGTGTGTGTCTTGTACGCATGGTCTTTTTTGTTGGCTTTGTTTTGTTTTTCATTTTTTTTAAAAAAAACCGCTTCAGGATTTGCTTCAAATGAGAAGTAGCATATAAATATTGTTAATAATAAATCAGTACGACTGGTGCAGATGGGTGAGAATTTTGCGTCAGTTCAGTTTTGAATAAGAATTCACCCGAATATGTAAAGTTCTTCATATTAGGGACAGAAAGACCTTGAGATTTTAGAAATTGGAATGTGGGAGAAAGCACAGCTGGCAGGTTTCCCCTTCTTTACCTACACTCCCAACCCAAGACCCATCCAAAAGTAAATGGACCTTCCAGGCTGGGTTTTCTGTAATCGGCAACATCCAAGAAGAGGGTATCAGTGCATACACGGGAGCATTTCAGCTTGTGGCAACAAGGGAGAGGGCCTTTTCAGTGGTGGCCCCCCAACTATGGAACGATCTCCCTGATGAGACTCGCCTGGCACTAACACTGTTATCTTTTTGTCACCAGGTTAATACCTTTCTCTTCTTGCAGGCATTTAACAGCATACGTTGAGTTTTTTTAACTGTCTGCTGGATACTTGAAATGATATGTTAGGCTGACCAGATAAAATCCAGGTCAGGGCTCCTGTAACTTTAACAGTTGTAGAGAAAAGGGAATTTCAGCCAGTGTCATTTGTATGCAATTAGTTCCTGGTGAAATTGCCTCTTCATCACAACTGTTAAAGTTACATGAGCCCTGACCTGGATTTTATCTGGTCACCCTATGATATGTTTTTATCCTTTTATGGTTTTACATTTTGTATATTGGTTTTTAAATGCCCAATGTTTTTAATTTTTGTAAACCGCCCAGAGAGCTTTGGCTATGGGGCGGTATATAAATGTAAATAATATTAATAATTATTATTCCATTAGTCACATCAGTCACCGGCATCACACCAAAAAATTAGACAGAAAACCTTCAGAAACTGGGCCTACCAAAATACATCCACACCAACATCCAGAAAGCAGTCATAATTAAAACACGCTTAATCATCAGGAAATTCCTGAATCTGTAAAAGACAGCATTACTTGGCAATGCCCATCATGTCCATCTAGAAAAACTGCCATGAGCGAGAAAGAGATATAACAATATAATAATAATAATAATAATAATAATAATAATAATAATAGTGTGTGAGAGAGCATGACTTAGCTCTGCCAGAAAATGTCTCCCCACTAAGGAAGCTATTACTGCCTGTGATCCACTTCTACCTTCTTTTAACAGCTGAGGGGCATGTTTTCTTCAGAGCAGTATATTATTAAAGCACATTCTGTTCTGTTAGCAAACTGTCCAGAGAATTCATGCACTTTTTATCATGTGCCCTCCTGGGACATATCAGTTCTGTCAGCCAAGGATCTGTGCCGAAGGAGAATCCCAGTTCCTTATTCTGCAACTTGCTTCTCCATCTGTGGTTTGATGATGCACCAAGCATCTTGTTTAAGAACTTTTAGCAATTGCTGAGTACAAGGAACTTTGGACCATCCCATAGAGGTGATTGCTCTCATCCTCATATTCATAGCTGATAAAAATGTATGGCGTACATGACGATCCCGAGTGCCCATGCACAAGACGACCTGGGTTTGGTTTTGTTGTTTATGGAAGTGCAAGAGTTTTATTTCTGTTTGCAAAACCTGCAAATGTGTTCACCATCCCAAATGTGAATGTGAGCAGGAGTGCTTTTATGGTGAAATATCTGCAAATTCCTGTGTTAGGAAAATATGCATTTTCACACATTAGCCAATGGGGGGAATACACACTTTTGGAAGATGTGCACTTTTCCCATTCGAAATGAGCAATTTTCCCATTCGAACAAGTAAAAAACCAGGACAAAAAAGGGGAGTGAGCTGAAATTGACTTCGAAGTAATCTAGAGAGAATTTAGGCGAGTGTGAAAATTGCCAATTCTTTTGATCACTATTCTCTGTTCCAGGGTGGTATATGAAATCGATTGTATACATATTCTTCCTTTCATGAGTCCCACAAATTTCTGTAAGCTTCTGCCATAGTTATTCTGTTCGGTTCTTTTTTCAAATAGTCTATGTCTTTTTGCCAAACAGTCTTGAAAGTATCTCATCTCTTTATTCCTGGCCCTGCCAGCGGAAGAGGCATGGGCAGGAGCCAGTGGGTCTGATTTTGACTAGGGATGTGCACTGACCCCCCGGATCGGATCGGATAGCGGATCGGAATCAGACCTGGGGGGTCGGATCGGATCGGATCGGATCGGAGGATGGTCGGATCGGATCGGACCGGATGTCCGATCCGGATCGGACGCCGTTTTGAATGCTTTTTCCCATAGCCAAGTATTGTTTTACAAAAACGCCTATAACTTTTTCATTTTTAAAGATAGAAGGATGAAACTTGGGCACATTATACACTGGTTAGGGATAGTTATCTGTGAGAAATTTCAGAAAGATTGGTGCATGCGTTTTGTGGCAATTAATTGTTTAATAAATACCCAGAAATGCCTATAACTTTGTCATTTTTAAAGTTACAAACATGAAACTTTGCCACATTGTAGGTGGTACCTTGGGACCTATCTGCGAGAAATTTCAGAAACTTAGGTGCTTGCCTTGTGTGGCAATTAATTTTAGAAAAATGGGTAGTAGTGGGGTAAATACATTTACGCCTCCCATTTTTTTATTTTTGAAGATACAAACAGGAAACTTGGGCACATTACAGGTACCACTTGCCTTGATATGTGTGTGAAATTTCAGAAACATTGGAGCTTGCCTTGTGTGGCAATTAATTTTTGAAACAATGAGGAAAGAAACACCTATAACTTTGTCATTTTTAAAGTTACACACATGAAACTTTGCCACATTGTAGGTGGTACCTTGGGACCTATGTGTGTGAAATTTCAGAAACATAGGTGCTTGCCTTGTGTGGCAATTAATTTTTTAATAAATACCCAGGAATGCCTATAACTTTGTCATTTGTAAAGTTACACACATGAAACTTTGCCACATTGTAGGCGGTACCTTGGGACCTATGTGTGTAAAATTTCAGAAACGTAGGTGCTTGTATTGTGTGGCAATTAATTTTTGAAACAATGAGGGATTCATTGGACAGCACTTGCCCATAGGGATTCATTGGACAGTACTTGCCCATAGGGATTCATTGGACAGTACTTTCCTATAGGAAATCATTGGAAAGCACTTGCCCATAGAAAATCATTGGAAAGCACTTGCCCATTGAGAAATACAGTTATGCCTCCCACTTTTTTATTTTTGAAGATACAAACAGGAAACTTGGGCACATTGTAGACTGGTTAGGGATAGTTATCTGTGAGAAATTTCAGAAAGATTGGTGCATGCGTTTTGTGGCAATTAATTTTTTAATAAATACCCAGGAATGCCTATAACTTTGTCATTTTTAAAGTTACATACATGAAACTTTGCCACATTGTAGGTGGTACCTTGGGATCTATGTGTGTAAAATTTCAAAAACGTAGGTGCTTGCCTTGTATGGCAATTAATTTTAGAAAAATGGGTAGTAGTGGGGTAAATACATTTACGCCTCCCATTTTTTTATTTTTAAAGATACAAACAGGAAACATGGGCACATTACAGGGAACACTTCACTTGATATGTGTGTAAAATTTCAGAATGATAGGTCCAGGCATGTGGTGGCAAGGTGTCTGCACACACCACTTTGAAGACTGTAGAAAATTTCTCCTGTAACGATCCCAGCGAGAGAGAGTGATCCTAGGCTCAGCCGTTCTGCTTGAGTGAAAGTATCAAAGCAGACACGAGCCAAGTGCTACTTTGTTTCTCCTTTTGTAATGGATACTAGCTCAGTTGCAGCCAAGCGTGCAAGGATCAAAGAGATGAGAGAAAGTGTTTCCTTCTTCTTCCCGGGAGGCGGGAGGGTGCAATTGACAGCCCCAGCCTCTGTGTAAAAAAGGTTAATAACTTTTAATCTAAAAAATTCGTAGCCACCACATGCCTGGACCTATCATTCTGAAATTTTACACACATATCAAGTGAAGTGTTCCCTGTAATGTGCCCATGTTTCCTGTTTGTATCTTTAAAAATAAAAAAATGGGAGGCGTAAATGTATTTACCCCACTACTACCCATTTTTCTAAAATTAATTGCCATACAAGGCAAGCACCTACGTTTTTGAAATTTTACACACATAGGTCCCAAGGTACCACCTACAATGTGGCAAAGTTTCATGTATGTAACTTTAAAAATGACAAAGTTATAGGCATTCCTGGGTATTTATTAAAAAATTAATTGCCACAAAACGCATGCACCAATCTTTCTGAAATTTCTGACAGATAACTATCCCTAACCAGTCTATAATGTGCCCAAGTTTCCTGTTTGTATCTTCAAAAATAAAAAAGTGGGAGGCATAACTGTATTTCTCAATGGGCAAGTGCTTTCCAATGATTTTCTATGGGCAAGTGCTTTCCAATGATTTCCTATAGGAAAGTACTGTCCAATGAATCCCTATGGGCAAGTACTGTCCAATGAATCCCTATGGGCAAGTGCTGTCCAATGAATCCCTCATTGTTTCAAAAATTAATTGCCACACAATACAAGCACCTACGTTTCTGAAATTTTACACACATGGGTCCCAAGGTACCGCCTACAATGTGGCAAAGTTTCATGTGTGTAACTTTACAAATGACAAAGTTATAGGCATTCCTGGGTATTTATTAAAAAATTAATTGCCACACAAGGCAAGCACCTATGTTTCTGAAATTTCACACACATAGGTCCCAACGTACCACCTACAATGTGGCAAAGTTTCATGTGTGTAACTTTAAAAATGACAAAGTTATAGGTGTTTCTTTCCTCATTGTTTCAAAAATTAATTGCCACACAAGGCAAGCTCCAATGTTTCTGAAATTTCACACACATATCAAGGCAAGTGGTACCTGTAATGTGCCCAAGTTTCCTGCTTGTATCTTCAAAAATAAAAAAATGGGAGGCGTAAATGTATTTACCCCACTACTACCCATTTTTCTAAAATTAATTGCCACACAAGGCAAGCACCTAAGTTTCTGAAATTTCTCACAGATAGGTCCCAAGGTACCACCTACAATGTGGCAAAGTTTCATGTTTGTAACTTTAAAAATGACAAAGTTATAGGCATTTCTGGGTATTTATTAAACAATTAATTGCCACAAAACGCATGCACCAATCTTTCTGAAATTTCTCACAGATAACTATCCCTAACCAGTGTATAATGTGCCCAAGTTTCATCCTTCTATCTTTAAAAATGAAAAAGTTATAGGCGTTTTTGTAAAACAATACTTGGCTATGGGAAAAAGCATTCAAAATGGCGTCCGATCCGGATCGGACCTCGTCGGATCGGATCGGATCGGATCGGAGGTTGATCGGATCGGATCGGATCGGATCGGATTTTCCCGATTTTGGGGCGGATCGGATTCGGATCGTGGATCGGATCCGATCCGATGCACACCCCTAATTTTGACTCCCTGTTAGTGACCTGGGGGTATGAATAAAGTTCCCCTCTACTGTCTGGAACTGATAGAAGGAGCCTTGTGGGCAAGGAGACATTGTACTTTTTCAAGCTCCATTAGCTAAAGAGAAATTCCTGCATGTAACATAAAAGCACATTCCTGCCCTCGCATCAATCAGACATAACAGCCCATTTGCAATCTGACATGAAAGCACAGGTTTGATTTAGACGGACTAATTGAGTTCTTCTCCAGCAGCTGAAATGCAACCGGACTGTTTAAAATGACAGAGATGGGTCCTATTAATAATCTAGAGTGTTTTCATCATCAAACCATTCCAAAGAAGAGTCTGCCTCTGCTTCTGCTCTAACATCAGCCAATATTCAAAGAATTATCCTCAGGACATTAAGAGCAGCTCTTGGAAGCACCAGATGGACCAGCAAACGTTGAAAAGCCAGGCTTGCTGAGAAATCTTGTGCTTAAACAGGGTGGACTCTAACCCATAACCTGTTTAATGGAATTTCAGGAAGATTTGCTTCCCGCCAGGTGTGCTGGATAAAGCTGTGTAAGTCTTGTATTGAACAGGACTGACTGGGTATGTTCCAGAAGTCTGTACACCCACACATTATAGGCTTAAAGGTCCCCTCTTTTACAGAACTGCTATTCTCCCTCTGCCCCAAGGTAAATTTGATCAGTGGAGGCATTGGGACAGGGCAAGGCACCAAAGGAGGCATGTGAAGTCATTAGATGATGAGGTTATGGATGCACGCATTTTGCTAAATCTGTTCTTTTTTTGTTTTGTGGATTGTCAGGTTTGTTTTGTTCAAAACATCTAGAAGCCATCAGATCCTGGGAAGGATGAGTTAAACATTTCTACTCAATATGAAGCTGTAGAACTGACTTGCCCAATCTGATGCCCTCCAGATGCATTGAGTATCAATCTCCATCAGCCCCAGCTATGGGCAGGGGATCATGAGAGTGCCACCAGCTTGGGAGGGCTGCTCTAGAATGAGGGGTATTCCTTTGAAATGAGGGGTATATCTTTGAAATAAAGAACATTCTAGTGGCAACCATGCTACTTGACAACCTGCTATTTGTAAGGTACAAAGGAACTGGTGACCAGATCTACACCAAGCAGGATATAATGGTATGAAAGTGGTATATAAAAGACAGGAGCCACACTAGTGCTTATAGCGGTATTGAAGTGTACTGACAACTGTTGGGGCCCATTGACACATATCACATACCCTATATCTTGCTTGGTGTGGCTCCTGCCTTTTATATACCACTTTCAAGCTGCTTTCATACCGCTATATCCTGCTTGGTGTAGATCTGGTCAATGTTACATCCTGTTCTTCAAGATGAGAGAACAAGTGATGTTAGCATTTGTCCAGATTCTCCGAACCTCAACTTGATGTTCATCTCTCCACGTTTACCACTTTTATTGGTGATTTCTCTTCATTTTTGGGTGAGTGGGAAAATTGCCCCGAATTAACAACAACAACAAAAAATACACCAAAAATTATGTATTCTCCAAAAGTGCACACTTTTCCCCTTAGCCTACAGAGTGAAAATGCACATTTTTTATTTATTTTTCAAATGTAAATGCATGTTTAAAATGTACTAATATTTTCAGAGAACACATTTTCCAGTTTGCTTCCACATTTGGGGCTGCAGATGTGGCATGTTTGTATGATTTGCCAACATAAACAAAATTCTTGGGCATCCTGAGCTATGCTGACCTTGGTCGCCATCCATGTACAACATGCTCGGACCAAAAAGTTGGATCAAAAGTAGGTGATTTCAACTGGGCATGGTTAATTATGACAATTATGGACAAAGTTAATAACAAAAGATGTCTGCCAGAGTTTTTGAGCATTAGTTTGCTTCGTGAAACTAATGATGGTTGAAACATAGGGGACAATAAATCACACGGTCAATTCAATGACAGGGCTCAGTGTTTCCTCCTGACAACATTCCCAACCTGCCTCCATGTGATAACCAGCTGCAACTTAATCAAAATCATGGCCTTGTTGAAGTATCCGGCTGCAGAGTTATCTGCCAGCAGAATTTGATGCCTAATTAGAAAAGCTCTTTGAGGACCAGGGTATAAAAATCCAAAGTAATGGGCATGGGTGTGGCTTTTAGCTCAAACAACGTGTTCAGAACTGGTGGAGGCTGGTGGCTCCGATATCAGTGGGGTGGTGACTCCACACTGGGTTGCAGTCAGAACAGGTCAAGATCTGTAAAAGAGCTATCCAAGGTGCTGAATCTTATCATCAAAATGGGTTCAGCATCTTGGATAGTTTTTTTTTAAAAAAAAAAAATAGAGTTCTGGCTGGTGCTGGCTAACATTCAGAGTAGAGTCACTACCCCACTGACATAGAAACACCAGCCTCCACTGACCCCACTTCTACCCAGAGCCTGCATTGGTCAATAGTGCCACCAAGGAAGAGCGAGGAGCCACATCTGTCGAGGTGAGGAGATGCCTTTCCCCTGATGATTAAAAAGTCTGGTGCTACTACCTAGCACCCATTGCTAGGTTGCATGGTTCTGGAGTGTGGGGCTGCTTCTCCCATAGCCATTGTGGAACCTTTCAATACTTTGACCAGCTTTCCTCAAACTGGGGGTCTCCAGATGTGTTGGACTGCAGATCCCATCATCCCTAGCCAACGTGGACATGCTGGATGGCACTGGATATGGGAAGACGGACCTAGACTTTTGAATGCAAAGGCTTTCAGTAGAAAACAGAAGACTGGAGAACAAGTTGAGAACTTTGAAGTCATGGGAACAACTTCCTTTTGTGTCCATGGTGAAAAATGTTGGTTTTCCTCGACTGTGGCATCCAGTTTGATGAATGCTCTAGTTTGTATTTCAAATTTGAAAATTTAGGAACATGTGGATGCCTGAGTCATACCTCAAAGATGTCACATTGATCATAGGACTCCTGCATCAAGGACTTTCTCTGGCATCTTTGAAAGCCTCAGAGCTATGAAATTGGAGATGAATAAATTCAACATAAAGTAAAAACCGGTAGCTTTCCTCACCTTTTGATCTTTGAACATCTCCCTCTCTCTCTCTCTCTCTCTCTCTCTCTCTCTCTCTCTTCCAGGCTAAGAGTAAATATTATTCCATACAAACATAAGCACAGCTGCCTATGATCCTTTGTCATGTACGGAGGCCTTGATAATAGTCATATCCCCTGCAGATACACTCACCAGGCAAAGATTTGATACAGAGGAATAAAAGGACTGAGAAAGTGAGCTGTGATTCGTCACCATAGGCATCAGAATGTTAAATGGAAGAGCACACAGGGCTGAAGTTGTGCAATCCAAGACACTGCTAGGATCAATGAGAAAGAAGAACAGCAGAAGAAAGGGAGTTGCAGTTCAGTTTGTGAAAATATAGACCAAAAGCTTTAAAATGAGGAACACCTGATACATCGAAAGACAAGGTTCAAGTTCTAGGTTATTATGGCCACTACATCAATTTCTGTGCTGTTCATTGCAACATATTGTATTTTATACTTCTAAATATTTGTATTGTATTTTGTATTGTTTGACTTTGTTTTAAAATGGCATTTTGCACTGGTTGCCAATCTGCCCAGTGAACATTAGTGTTTAGAAACACAATGAATAAATAAATAACTCACTAAATATACAAACAATATAGGGATGTACAGATTTTGTTAAATCTGTTCCATCGGTGTGTCATGGATTGTCAAGTGTCTTTCATTCCATCATCTGCTCATGGATGGAATCAATTTTTTAAACCAGAATTTCATTCTACTTGCATTAATGCATCTTTGTGCTGATTTGCATTAACACTAGTGTGTACCTGTGCACTTGCAAAACTGTGAATTAGGAGCAATGCTAATTAGTTAGTTCGAATGAATTAATATGAAAAGCCAGTTGACTGCAGAATCTGAGTTTGGATAATCCAAATTCATTTCAATCCATTGTGGATTTCTCCAACATCCCTAATATTAACAGGATAAAATTTGGAGTCAGAATTCATAGAATCATAGAATACTAGAGTTGGAAGGGGCCTATAAGGCCATCGAGTCCAACCCCCTGCTCAATGCAGGAATCCACATTAAAGCATATCTGAAAGACAGGCTGTCCAGCTGACTCTTGAATGTCTCTAGTGTGGAACAGCCCTCAACCTCCCTAGATAATTGGTTCCATTATCGTACTGCATTAACAGTCAGGAAGTTTTTCCTGATGTCCAGCTGGAATCTGGCTTCCTGTAACATGAGCCCATTATCCCATGTCCTGAATTCTGGGATGATCGAGAAGAGATCCTGGCCCTCCTCTGTGTGACAACCTTTCAAGTATTTAAAGAGTGCTATCATGTCTCCCCTCAGTCTTCTCTTCTCCAGGCTAAACATGCCCAGTTCTTTCAGTCTGTCCTCATAGGGCTTTGTTTCCAGACCTCTGATGATTCTCACTGTCCTCTTCTGTACACGCTTCAGCTTGTCTGCACACTTCTTGAAGTGTGGTGCCCAGAACTGGACACAATACTCAAGATGGGGCCTAACCAATGCCAAATAGAGGGCAAACAGTACCTCGCCTAATTTGCTTTTTTTGCATCCATATCACACTGTTGGCTCATATTGAGCTTGTGAACTACAACAATTCCAAGATCCTTCTTGCTTGCCGTATTGCTGAGCCCATCATGTAACTGTGCATTTGATTTCTTTTTCCTAGGTGTAGAACTTGGCATTTATCCCTATTAAATTTCATTCTGTTCTTTTCAGCCCAGCACTCCAGTCTATCAAGATCACTTTGGAGTTTGTTTCTGTCTTCCAGGGTATTAGCGATCCCACCCAATTTTGTGTCATCTGCAACTTTGATAAGCATTCCCCGCACCTCCTCATTCGAATCATTAATAAAAATGTTGAAGACCACTGGGCTCAGGACTGAGCCCTGCAGTACCCCACTCGTTACCTCCCCCCAATGTGAAAAGGTACCATTGATAAGCACTCTTTGAGTCCGATTCTGTAGCCGACTGTGGATCCACCTAATAGTTGTTCCATGTAGCCCACTTTTCACTAATTTGTTAATCAGAATGCATGGGGTACTTTGTCAAAAGCTTTGCTGAAGTCAAGATATGCTACTGATACCTCTCCTTTAAACCTGCAGTAAGTTTGCAGTCTTTAGGCTGTATTCCTGTAATCAATGGGATTTACTTTCTGAGTGAACATGTTTAGGAAGGTCGCATTGTGTGGTGATATGTGTGCTTAATTTTTGCTAACTGTTTTTTATAAATAATTGCTAACAAAAAAAATCACCTACCGTTTTTTCAAAACCAAGCAAGGCACCATCCATAACAAAGCTTTGATGTTCACAGTAGGAAAAAAAAAATTAGAAATTGGGGTCTGAAATAAGGGTGCGATCCTATTTGGATGCCCAGCAGCTAGGGCTCCATCACACCTAATTCCACACACACACACCCGGTTTGCCTCCACATTTTTACCCCATTTCATAAGCCTGTCAAGGGCTCCTTCACACATGGATTTTTGCTTGTTTGCTCTTCCACTCTACTCCACCCCACCCCTTCTCTTTCCTCTTCCAGTTCATGGGTTGTGGTACTCTGATGGGTGTGGGCTCTTTCCCCCCTCCCTCGCTCTGGCTTTGTTATCTAGTGATTTATTGATTTGAGGTTCCACCTGGGCTCTGTTTCTGCAGGTAATGAGGGGGGTTGGAGCAGTAAAAAGTCCATTCAACTGACTAACATGTCCATACGATGATGTGCTGGAGGAAGAGAACCGCCCCGCCCTCGCCTTTCGTTAGCAAGTCTCCATTAGCACACGCCCCCAACAAAGGAAAAAGCAAGAGGGAAAAATAATCCAGACTTTCCCCGCACCAAAATAAAACGTGACAAGTGGGGAAAGGGCAAGATGAGTGCAGGGCAGGGATGACAGCATGTGAGTACCATGCTGCAAAACAACATACCAAGCATGGCGAGTGTGCGATAAATCGCTGGTGTGATGGAGCTCTCAGTAGAAGGCAGTTCCCTGTGTTCTAAGTTTTTAACTAGTTTAGCTGTCAAGAGGAAATGAGAAACAAGTCTAGATGATGACTCGAGGTTCACCCCAGTGATGACAAAATGGAACAAAATGGAGTCTGGGTCCCAAGAAGATGTGGTGCCTAGGATATGACCAATCAGATCAAGTTTGAATCCCAATTTTTAAGAAACAGACCAAATCCTTCAGAACATAGAATGGCCAGATTTAAATAAGGAGGAAGCTCCTGTACCTTTAATAGAGATGCCCTGTCCTCTTGTTACCTCTCGGTTAACCGACCAGATAATGACTAGCGTAATAGAACAGTTCCTCACACATCATTATTTTTTGAATGGCCCCATAACCAGGCGAAGTGTCTCTCTCCTGCCCTCAGACATACAATGAGGACAGAAGGAAGTAAAAACTGAGATTCCTTCCATCTCGAAACATGATGTATTTAAGCTGCTACCAGTCTATCCATTGGTTGACTGGGGGACAGGCAATCTGTTATGTACAATAAGAGATCATTGCACCACAAGTCCTGGAACCATCTCAGCTTCTCAGACTACATAAATGCTATGCCAGTTAAATGCTATTTTACCAGCATTATTTTACGGATTAGAACAGGGATGATGAATGTGTGGTCTTCCAGATGGAGCTGGTCTGCAACTCATATCACCACTCACCATTGACTATGCTAGAGTTGCAGTCCAACATCTGGATGGCCACATATTCCTTACCCCTGGATTAATAAGCCAGGGTAGGCCACCTGGCACCTCCCAGATGTTTTGAACTACAACTCCCAGAATACCTGGCCACTGCTGGCTGGGCTGATGGGAGTTGTAATCCAAAACATCTGGAGGGCACAAGATTGCCCACCCACGATGTAGCCTATAGTTAGAACCTTTGCTAACATGATCTGCAACAAGGGTGAGAATTCCCCCCCCCCTTTTTGGGGACAGAAATTGAGCTTAGACTATTTTTTATTTTATTTTTTTGCTTAAAGATGACTTGTTCTTAGAAGCCAGTTAAAATCTAGGACATAATCTGGCCCAGCGCCCAAGTTAGTAGCACGCACTGTTCTCAGTCATTCCACTCGCAGAAGAGCCAAAGCAGAGCTCTGATAGACAAGCTGCATTTTTCTTCTTATTGGTCGTACATTCAAGAGGAAAACAAAGCCGGCTATTGCTACCTCACTTGCCTGTCAATCATAGTCATGACTTCCCACATTGACCAGAACAGTGGGAGGCAGAACCAACTTTGTTTCACATTGAATGTTTCATCTATATACTGCCTGCACATTTTCAGTTTGCATCTCTCCAGATGTACAGCAGCCTCTTCTTCTTTTTAATGAGTGGTAGGAATCCAGGCAAGCTAATAGCCCAAACAGGCACTAGGTGGCCTTTCCAGAATCCAGACAACCCCTCCCCACCAAAACTGGCTCATATGGCAATCCTACACAGACCCACACCCTCCAATAAAAACACAGCGCTAAATATATGATTGTCACATCTGGTTTGACCTAAAAGCTGAAATCTGCAGGGGAGAATGAAGGCTATGGATGCAGGGAACATTAGGGCCTGCTCCAGTTGGTCTGTCCACCCTGTGGGGAAGAAGTGATGGAGACAATGAAATAAATAAGTAAATGCATTCCGACATAATGTGCACAAATGGCTCCAAAGTTTGCGGAGCACGGGGAACTGGAACGGAACATCAGGGCCTGCTCTAGTTGGACTACCCCTCCCCCCACTAGGAGATGAGAGGGAGAAACAGGGCCATTCCACTAACCCTGCTGACAGTCTACTTCATTTTTTCCTCTTCCCTCCCCATCACCTTTTCCTTGCGTGTTATACCTTTTTGGAATGTAAGCCTGCCAGGAGGGACTGTCTTTTTTTGCTGATTGATTGGGAGCTGCTCCAGGAGTCTCTTTATGCAGATTATGGCTCTGCTGGAATTAGGAATGTCCGTCACTGGGAAATCCAGTTTTTTTTTTTTTTACTCAGTGGTGTTCCATGGCATGCATGGCTTGATTTGTGTGAGCCATGCTGCAGACTTTTCCCCAAACTCAGAGAACTTTTTCCCGCATGGTTTGAAATTGGCAAAAACGTCTGAGCCATTTGCGCACGTTATGGCTGAGTGTGTTTATTTAGATACCTCCCAGTAGCCGAAGCTCAGAAATGTGCACAAATGACTCAGACATGCATTGAGCAGGGAGTTGAACTCAACGGCCTCATGGGCCCCTTCCAACTCTACTATTTTATGGTCCTATGATTCTATGTATGCAAATTGCTAAGAAATATGCAAGAATTATGGAACGGGGGAATGTGCAAAATGTTCAGAAAATTCATGCACTGGCCTGACTCATTGCAGATCAAGTCAGGCACCATAGCTGGGACCAAACCGAAGTCCAGGGGTGGGGGCGAACCGAGGAATAGTTGTCGATCTCTGAACAGCTTTCTCCGACATCGCTAGCTGGAATATCAGAGCTGTGTGGGAGTCAGCATGCCTGCAGAAGAGAGGTGTTGTAGGTCAGGAGAAGGTGCGCAGCTGGAGCTGGGTGTGCGTGGGAGACACTCGCAACAGAGTCTGCCCACACATTGCCAGGGGCTCTAGTTAGCACTGTCAATCTTGCGCCTTTCCGAGCAGTGAGCGCATTGACATTATTATAAGAGAAAATGGGATGGTGGTGGGGGGAAGTCTTCTTCCCTCAAAGGATCATTGTTGCCTGTTGCATCTCCTAGGATCTCGCCATTAAAAGTAAAAAATCTTTTTTTCTGCACCACCTCTGGGGGCGTTCAGATCTGCATTATGTGAAACATTACGTGAAAATGCTGGAGACAGAGTTTTTAATACACATCACAACTCATCATTAACAGTAATGTTATCATCAGCTCTTGGTTCATTTTAGAGGCTGGATTCTGTATAATCTTTTTACTGGCATGTGGTCTTGAGAGTTGATTTTTTTAAAAAAAGAAAAGGAAACAACAGAGACTTATTTTTTAATATGAATAAATGAGTGTATACAAAATCTGTTACAATTATTAATATGTGCTAGGCTTGCTATAATTGTCAATGTTGTTGTTTTTAGATTGAATTAGACGAATGCACATTTTTTAAAACATAAAAATACTGAAAATCCCTGGATTCTCTCCACATGCAGTGCAAGCACATTAGCACACCAACTTCTAAGCATCTTAATACAGAAATGTCTAATTTTTCTCTGGCAGTCAAATGGTCCCTCTTGTCCCGCTAATGTATGCCCTGACACACCTTTTCTCATTTACCATCTGCAAGCACAGAAGCACTCTCCTGAGTATTCATACATTTATAGGGCAAGACTTAGATTCCGATATTCTAATTATGACAGTAACACTACATAGTTGCTACTAGGTTCATGCACGCTTGCGTAGTGTGCCTTGCACGGGTACATGTCAGGAACAGTTGGTATCATTTGCTCCAGATCTCCAATGGAGTCCAGTGATCAGTAAGTCCAAGGTTACTTGTGCTGACAGTTCAGTCCCTCTTAGAGCATCATCAGACTGGGGAGGGGGATTGCATTTCCTTACCATTGCTTTCCACCTGCTTCTGTCCCATGATACTTCCTCTTTCTTCACATAGAGGAAGAAAGGGGGAGTAAACAATGACCAAATGCCCCATTCAGTGGCCGTAGCGCGCTGCTTTTTCCGCACACAGCAGGAAATGGCGTCACATTCCATTAAAAAAAATCGGATTTAACGGGGTCTATTTTGTGATGGAAAGAAGTCAAGAAGGTGCAGGAGACACATGGGAGGTGCACGTCATCGTCAAAAGGACCTGCAAACATCCATAAGTGGGGAGTAATGAGCATGCAATAGAACACTTGTCTGATGACGCCCTTAAAGAAGAAGACATACTCACCCCACAATTGTTCTGCCATGATGCCGGAACAAAATATGTAACAAAACACGAAGAGGTGGTCCTCACACTAAAACAAAAACGCACTGCAGTGGATCCACCAATATGAGTCTGGCCGTGTTTAACTACTGTGATGTGCTATATCACACATTGTATGTCATATAAACATTAGTGCATGCTAAAAGGACATTTATTTGAATTTAACAGTGATTTTTACCCTGGATATTAAACATTCCAGTTCAACAATAATGTTATCAAAGTGTTGAATACACAACCTGAATGTTATAGGAACCTGTTCAACAATTAACAATCAGTGTATTGGATACACAAATTAATGAATCCACAAGATGAATATTGTATTCATTCGTATTCGCCAGTTTCTAACACTACTAGTTTAATAGTATCAGAATATTAAGTGAGTTTCTGGCTGAATTCGGATGACACAATAAGCAACTGGGGGGGAGGGAGAACAATCGTCAGTTGTATTGACTATCCTGTGGTCCGAATGCTGCCATAGTCAACTCAGCACTGATCCTAATCCACACCACAGTTGATTATTTATTACCATGTTGTGTGGGGAGTACCCCCAGAATGAACAACTGTAAAGTTGATTATTACCCCACCATTGACTATCGTGTTGTCCAAATTCAGCCATTGGATCCCTCCTAACCAACAGTTGCTCTCATGATTCAAGCAGACCAGCTGCATGTAACGACTACAAAGAGAAGCAGGAGACCATGCCAGGATGAAACAGGAGAAGAAGGGATAGCTTACTTCTCTTCCTCCTCTCAGAAAGAACAGTACAGTATGCAAAAAAGACATTTTGTTTTGTTCTGTTTTGGTTTGGTTTTAATTCAGGCAGGCCTTTGGCATATGTAAACTGGTCTTTTTTAATTGCTTGGTGCAATGCATCTCTTTTCTTGTTGTCTTTGTAATTCATTTGTTTTTATATGAGGTTTTTCTTAGTGATTTTATTTTTAATCTGGTTTTTATTGTTCACCACCTTGAGTGCCAGTTTTTTTGGTGGAAAGGTGGGACATAAATTAAACAAACCAACATATAATGAATGTGTCCGCCTACACACAGCCCTGTGCATTTGCACAAGAAGTAGTTTTTAAAAACTCCAGTATTTTCTTGACTATGCTCACGGTATTGTTTATTCTGCTCTTTCTATTTCAGAACTACTCAAAGCAGCAAGCAACACAAAAAATGCACTCATGTCCTGCTTGTGGGTGCTCGGTCGACAGCTAGTTGGCCTCTGTCTGAACAAAGTGCTGGGCAAGACGGACCCTTGAT
The DNA here is from genome assembly GCA_029215795.1 of Anniella stebbinsi. Lineage (NCBI taxonomy): Eukaryota > Metazoa > Chordata > Lepidosauria > Squamata > Anniellidae > Anniella > Anniella stebbinsi. The sequence continues at coordinate 82,112,381 of JARDYH010000007.1, forward strand.
CTAATCCAGCAGGGCTCTTCTTGTGTTCTCACAAGATAAAACAACTAGGGGCGACTACATCTGCATCAACCAAACAGGAGTTGCATGAAATTTGCATATGCTGATTTACAGGTATCGATGCCAATTTGGCAATAATTACTGATAGAAATACATCCCAAGCAGCAGCCTCCCTACCCCCTCCATTCATCAAAACCTGATTTTGCACCCAGGGGCAGTATATAAAACTGTTCAACTGTTACAAGGGCGGTGGAGGGGGGAGGGAGGCTCTCTGTGGGACTAGAAAGCCCTACATCACTCATGTAACTCCATATGCATCCTTGCTTGCTTGAACCCAGTGCCAGCTCCAGGCTTTTGAAGGCTCTTGGACAAGACACCCTCAATGCCCTCCTTCCTTCGGCGAGTCTACCTGCCCATTACCATTGTCACCATTGCGATGGCTCCTCGTTCTCTTTCTCATCATGGTTCCCTCTTGCTTGCTTAACAGGTGGCATCTGCTGCTCCTCCTTCTTGCCCTCAGCATGTGTCGCAGATGGAGCAAAAGGCAGGTTGCAATGGTGAGGAGGAGGAGGAACAAGCCCAGGGGATTCTTGTCAGAGGGTGTGGGCCCCCGACAGCTGCCCAACCATACCTGCCCTTGCCACGGAGACACAGAAGTGTAGCCTATTTGAATGCCAGATGCTCGTCATCACTCATAAAATAATTAATCTGGAATTATACTTACAACCGCTATTTATCATGCCCCAAGAGGCACTGTAGAAAATATAGCCTCCTCTTCTGCTACCGCCAGGAAACGGAAGAGCTCACTGGGGAAGAGCTGCGGCTCCGTGTGGTGGAGCACCTGTTTTGCATGAGAAGGTCACAGGTTCGATCCCCATCTTCTCCAGATGGGGTTGGAAAAGTTCCTTCTTGCAACCTTGGAAAGCTGCTGTCCGTTAGGGTAGACAGTACTGGGCTAAATGGACCAAGAGTCTGACTCAGTATAAGGCAGCTTCCTATGTTCCTATGACCCAATGGATAGACCAGCACTCCCACTGGAGGAGCGGAGCTGAAAAGCGGCCGAATCTCCAACTATGTGGGAAGCTGAATTCCCCATGACGGTTCTCTATGCCAGGCATTGAGTTCACTTCACTCATTCAGTTTGCTAATCAATGTCAGTGTTGACTTTCACAACCAGAGGTCAAATCGGTGCTGAAGCAAGGAATGCTTCATAAGTAACCAGATTGATTCCATTGGTGTTCCAGGACCACCACCACCGCCCAACACACCCATGCACCCATGTCCCCCATGTAAGGAATCCAGTGCGCATTTATGACAGTCCCTATACGAACATCTCAGGAATGGACAGGGGTTGCAGCCCAGCCCAGCAGTCCCCACAAAAAGAAATAGTGAATATATTCAGATAAAGGATTGCAAAAAGGCTTTCTTTTTCTAGGAAAAGTGAAATCTCAGAGATGTTTATTTAAGACATTCTCCCACTCCTCAGCCATCAAGGAGTGGGCTATGGAATGAAAGAGAACCTGCCAAACGTAGAGAGAATGGAATTAACAAAATCTGTAGGAACCGTCATCCATACACTGAGCTTTTGATTGAGGGCTTTATCACACCTACTATTTTTCCCCCAGGTTGCTTCTGTGGCTTCCCCCGCCTTTCTATATCCGAGTCTAGCATTTTGAATCACACGTGGTCAGTATAGCTGTGATACCTCAGCTTGCCTGTTGAACTTTGCCTGTTTTGGACTTTGCCCACTGAGGGATAAATCGAAACAGAAACTAAAACCTGCGATCTCAGGGTGAGAGAACAGCAAGACTGGGACGACGTCATGTGAGCCCAGCGCTGAAGAAGTGAAGCAAAGTCGAGGTGGGTGTGCTAAAACTGCCCGTGTGATAAAGACCTGACAGTGGGCAATAACTTGGAGCCAGGAGCTGCCTTGCCCTGAAAGAACAACAGAGATAAGTCACCAACTCCACCTGCGACTGATTTGGGAACTGAGCCCCAAGAAAGATAAGCTGGCATGTAATTCACTTTACTACACCTTTCCTTTTGAAGTGATAATCATCCACGCTCAGGGCAAGCAAAAGGTAATAGGAGTAGCAGAGACGGTGATGAAGGGAATTTCTTTGAACTTGAACCCTCCATGCAACTCTTTGGCTTGATTCCATGTTGGGCTAGTAACTTGTGGCTTAATACTTACTTGCACTTGGCATGGGGTTTTGCAGAGATGCTGGCCGGCTAATACCCCAGTGCTCAATGTAGTATGGAGAAGAAAGTTTTCAATTTTACCAGCATGTACTCCCATGTAATGCACTTTGGTTTGAACTGGAAGTTTAATCTGATAAACTCTTTTGCCAATTAAGAATGGCCATGCAGAGAATCAAGCAGTGTCAGATTTAGTAAAAAGCCAAGTAAGCTCATAAGATGAGATAATGAAGAGATGTATTATAATTGAAACCACTTTGGCTTAAATAGGTTGAAAGTCTGGTGTGACTTACAGCAGAGTTGCTTTATATACAAGGGCCCTGGTCTCCTCTCTTAAAGTTCATAGTCTTTAAACCAGGCTTGGACTGGACAGCCCATCAAATGTGGACATCTTCAAATAGAGGACTGTCCTCTGCCAGCTCTCCAAAATGAAGGATTGTAAAGTAGGAACCTGGTCAACCTATGCAGTAATACATCTATAGGTAAAACATGTAGATCAATGCATTTAGATTTGCAGAAAGTCAATCCTTCCCTCTGTAGTAGGCAGCAGGGAGTCTGAGGCCTTCCAAGTGTTGTTGGACTACAATTCTCATCCCCAATGGCCATTGGCTAGGGTGACCAGATAAAATCCAGGTCAGGGCTCATGTAACTTTAACAGTTGTAGAGAAAATGGAATTTCAGCTAGAGTTATTTGTATGCAATTAGTTCCTGGTGAAATTCCCTCTTCATCACAACTGTTAAAGTTGCAGGCACTATACTAGAGAGACCATATACAAAAGAAGGCAGGACCCTTGCAACTTTAACAGTTGTGATGAAGAGGGAATTTCACCAGGAACTAATTGCATACAAATGACACTGGCTGAAATTCCATTTTCTCTACAACTGTTAAAGTTACATGGGCCCTGATCTGGATTTTATCTGGTCACCCTACCATTGGCCATGGTTTCTGGAGCTGATAGGATTTGAAGTCCGACAACATCTGGAGAGCCATCTGTGCTATAAAGGTTGCTTTATCTCTTAAAAAGAAAACATATTTTAAATTATCCAGTTGCTGGGAAGATAATGGAATACATAGATAACAATGCTCCTCTAGTAAATTTCAGCTAGTGTTTCTTTAGACCACTGGATAATGTTCCTGGAATGATGCCACAGAGCAATGCCAAATGTTCTTCTAGTCTCCACACACACTCTCCCTCTTGCATAAGTTACTGTCTCCTTTGATTACATCTTGCATCTCTTCCATAGTCAGGTTTCTTCATTTTGCTTGCCTTCCTCAATTTATAGCCCATCCCTGTGGAACAGAAGGATAGCATGAGCCGTCCATATGGAGCCATGGATTTGTAAGAGGCCTGAAGGAAAAGGTACTCACAGGTTTGCTGTGCAGCTGTCTTGTGGAATTCATGCCCTACGCCCGCCTGCTATGGGAAAATACACTTTTGGAAAAACAAAGGAAACGCATTGAAAGTGAAACTTCCCATTCTGCCAGGCTTGGATGAAAGATTCTGCAAACTTTATTGAACAGCCTTTTTTTTTTTAATGTTCTGTATTTGCTGACTGCAAAGACTGTGTTCTGCATCTTTCCCTCCTACTCCCCTGTGCTCTATTGCACCAAACTAATTTTCAAAATGCTAATGTTGCATTCAGAGGCAAGCTTGATGACCCATGAGGATCACAGATATTGTTGCAGGCATGCTCTTTGGCAATGCAAAATGATTTTCTTCCTGGGCTTTTGGATAGCTAATAGCTTGTTGTTGTTCGCTGACCGGCTTTTGATGGCCGGTGGCTACTCCAAAGTACTGATATGAACAGTTTCCAGACAGGGTGGGGGCTCAGACCAGCATTCTGTCTGCGTATGTGTGTGGAAGAAGGAGGAGGAGGTGGTTGATAGTGAAAGAGGTGGGGAACTGCATGGCAAGAAGCAGCCTTAGAATGTTGGAAGAGCGTGCTGTTTGCTTTTGGGTGTCTGTCTTTAGCAAGGCCTGCCCAAGACATTTTGCTGCCTGCGGCACCTCTCCCATTCTATGTACAAAACCTGAGTGGCCTAGCTGTTGAATCTTTCTTCATCACTGGGAATGGGACTGTGTCCTTCACCATACCTGAAGATATGAGTCTAATGTAGGCTGCAAGACACACGCCTCTCTCTTTCAACTCCTTGCTGCCTCCTTCCAGCATCTGCTGCCCGAAGCGACTGCCTCATGTTGCCTAATGGTAGGGCCGGCCCTGGTCTTTGCCCCCACTTTCAATTTGTATGTTTATCAATGGACAAGTTATTACAAAACCTCTGCATGCCTTCAGTTCTGTCATCTCATGAAAAGGCTGCTCCTGAAAAAGACTGCTCTGGATCTCCCTACACAAAGCAAAATATATCCGTACCTGTAGTCCAAGGACAACTATCCACAATGGCACAACAGCCTCAGAACTTTGAGGGGGTTGGTAGGTTTGGACAGAGAGATAAATTTGTGAGTATGGGTTTGCTGGAAGTCGTATTGGCCAATGCCATTGCTGGAGCCATTGTAGCCCGGCATGAAATGTGGGGACTTTGACTTGTGAAATCAGGGTTCGAACCTTCTGCTCAGCTATGTTGCATCGGACAAGTCATTGAAAGCTGTCCCCACTTATTCCACATGTAAAATGGGAATATTAATGAGCCATCTTTGGGAATTACTTCCACAATGAGCCATGAATATATTTGGCATCTCTTGCTCTATCTACATTACCAATGTGCTCAAGTGCATGGATAAAACACTTAAAAAAAAATTAACACAATCAATCTAATTGTACATATGATTGTATCTTGATTGTTTTTTCTGGTGTTTTTCAGATGCACGCATGTACTCCTGAACATTAGTAAAAAGCCACATAAAAGAACGTTCACACAATTGTCTCACATCATTTACTGGCTTTTGTAGTGTCTTATTGATGTATCAGGAAAACTCCACAATCTTGATGCAACTATGCATATGTGAATGGTGTGTTTATCAGTGGCCAGATGAGCAACTGTAGAATGGAGGAAAGGCGTAAGTGAACTGAAAGCTGGGTCAAATTGTGCATTCCCTATGTTCCTTGGTGCAAAATCCAGAAATAAAACAACTTTCAGGGCTGGGCTGAGGGGAGGAGTCAGAGATGACCCAAGACCCATGGGGACCATCATGACAAACTAGGAGGCAGAGTCAAAGAGCAATCAAGAAGTCAGGAAAAGAACCAGACAAGGATACAGGAGCCAACCAGGAGTTCAGGAAGATCTTGTTGCTCAAGCGCAATAGCAACAGGAAACTCTCTTATGCTCCTTCCTGTCCAGGAGGATCCAATAGCTAGCTTGGAGGCGGAGACAGCCCAGGGCCTGATGATATTTAACTGAGAAGCTGCCACCTGAAGTTCAGTGCTCCTGCAGTTCATGTGGGACAACTGATGGCGGATCCCAACAGCTCCTGACAACAACAACAATAATAATAACAACAACAACAGAACAATGCAGAATATGTCAATTCCAGTGCAGAAACAAGACAAGGTAAATTGAAACTAGAGAACTCACCACGTAATTCAGAAGAGGAGAATTTTGGAAGTATCTATACCTCTCATTAGGCATGTTGAGCCAGAAGGCGAATACAGATGAGCATTTACCTAGTGGCGACTTACCACATGTAACTCCTTGTCAGCTGCTGAGTCTGTATTATCAGGCCAAATTGTGAGGGGAATCTCATCTCTCCTCCCCTTCATTAGATTTCTGATCAATTGCAAAAGTGTGCTAAGAAGATCCTCCACATGACTTGGCGAGACACTTTATTTTTTATTACTCATTTAAAATCTTTCCAGCTTGCCTTTCCATCGTTATAATCCAGAAGTTGGTTAAATGATGATAAAAACCAAGGGCAATTAAAAGTAAAGAAACAGCATTAATAAAACAGCAGCAAATGAAGAACACACACTCATACAAAGACATTGGGTAATATCCAGTGGTATTCCTACTTAGACTAGAACCATTGAAATGAATGGATCTACACTAATAAGGACTAACATTGGATTCTGCCCATAGAGCGGGGTCCAGATTTAGTCACAAATGAAGCAGACCCATTCAAATCAATAGGATTTAAATTAGTCAATTCATTTCACACACAAAAAATAGATATTACCAAGTATTTTTCATCTATCTTAGCAGCACAGCTAGTTTGGTGAACAAGCTTATATTTTATTTATTTTGTATTCATGAAAGCATTTTTAAAATATGGTTTGGCTCTAACAAGGGCCCCAACCACTTCACAAAAAATATATTAAAACAAATATCTGAAAATCAAATGAGCATTGGTATTAAAAACTATTAAAAGCCAGGAGGAATAAGAATATTTCCCTGCTCACCTAAACACTATCAGGGATGGTTCTAGACTCACCTCTTTAGGAAGGGAGTTCCATAATTGGGGTGCTGCCACCAGTAAAGCCCTTTCTCATGTTCCCACCATCCCAGCCTCCTTTGGTGATGGGACTTATAACAGGGCCTCCATGTCCTATCAGTCCCTAGTCCTGATTCCTGGTTCATGGCTCCTGACTTGCTCCAGAATACTCCCCCTCCCTTGCCCCAGCCCTGATACCAAGGCTGGCATGAAGGGTAAGTATGCTTGGGCACCAGCCAAGAGCCCACTCCCCACCAAGGGCCCACTGACAAGACACACACCCCGGACCCCCTATTCACTATTGCAACCTGCTCATTGACCTGCCTCTTGCTCTGGCCCAGGCAATGGTGATGGGGAGGAGGAGGAGGAGGAGGAGGAGGAGGAGGAGGAGGAGGAGGAGTTGCCACAGCCTACTTGTCTGCCGGCTCTCTGCCTGTCGAGCAAGCAAGTAAGAACAATGATGAGAAAGAGGATGAGGAGCAAAAGCAGGTGGTGATAACGGTGGTGAGAAGGTACTGGCTGATACAGGTCTGAGCCTTATCACTTCACTGCAGATGTAGCCTGAAGTATGACCTTTGCCCTCCTGCACGATGCAAGGATTTGGCCATTAGCAAAATACACTGGCAATACATGATCTATTCTTGTGCAACATTGTTCTTCTTGGGATGAAATATTACAGGACTGACATGACTATTTGCAAAGATACCAACATCCATTAGCTTCTGACATTATTGAGCCTCTAAAACATCCTCCAAGATCACAACTAGAATCCTCCATCAAGGCATTCAGTATTCCCTCCTGTTGATGCGATGAGCTTTTTCATCAAGGATAATAAATCCATAGGGTGTCTTTCCTGGATGAAATACCGTGGTGCGGCTTCAAAGCGCATTCACTTTTTATAGTTATACTATCATAAATAATAGTAGGAATGTAATGCTTAGATGAGGAAGGCCTTTTCCATAGACTTAAACCTAGTGATGGGGCAAATTCAGAATTGGGGGACTTCGTATTTCAAATTCTTGCAGTTCAAAAAGCCTTGTCCCATTTCAAACTGGGCCCAAGCACACACCTCTGAATTGGGGCCTGCCTGGTTCAAGGTTGAATTTGGCCCTATCCTCACTTCGATTCACCAACCCGTGGCAGTTTCCATTTAATCAAGCAAACCTTCCTAACATTTGAAGGTAACCTGTTGTGGAGAGAGTTTGCAAGTTCACCAACTAAAATGGATAACTGGTATGTGGTGTGTGTGTGTGTGTATAGATCCCCTTTGTTGAGAGAGTCTGGTGGCAAATACCCAAGATTTATGTTACCTACAGCCATCCTCACCAATAATGTAGCCCTGGGGGCAGTCATGTCATGCCAGGGTCCTATGGCCACCCCTGCTTGTTGTGGTTTGCCACGTCATGCGAACCTAGTGACACAGGTCATTTGAGGGTTAGACAAATCACCTTAAAACAACCTAAGGGTTATTTGAGGGTTGCCTACCTCGTCAAACAACCCACAACACCAGGTTTGCATGATCCGGCAAGTTACGAGTGCACCACCACTGGCTTCTTCAAAATGGCTGCCAATGCACTCCGCTATGCCCCACAGCTAAATTTACCCACAGTGGCTTAGTGTTATGTGCGAACAGCCTAAGCATGTATTACGTCTGTCTTCTGTGCCTCTTTTGTAAGTTTTTTGTAAAGCGACAGGGTCTTAATTACCCATTAAAGACCAAGCCGCCACAAAATACTTTGACTTACAACAGGGACAGCTCACAACAACATATTGTTACTGGGGAAATCCATTTTCCCAGCAGCTACTCTGAGGATTGCAGCTAAGCTCTGAGAGAATGGAGAAGTCTGAGGGGTGTAGCAGCTAATGTCATCATCGCTAATGAAAAAGTCCTGGCACCTCGACTCTGTGAACCCTGATTCCACTACACCACTCCTCCTATCAGCAGGACATTCAACAAGATCAGTCAAAAGAGTAAAAGGTCCAGCCACAGGGGGAAGTGACCCACCCACCCCTGGAATGTGTCGCAATAGCTGCCCACTGACTGCATAACATAAATATTAATCGGGAAACAACCCCAAGAAGAAAGGCTGCTTGAGAAGGGTTTCCTTCTGATCTCCACTTCTGGCTGACTTTAATTGGGATAAAATGGGTTGGATGTGTGGTTTGGATGTAATTTATTGTATGCATCATGTCAGAATCATCTCCCTGGCAAGATTTTAAATAGACAATCAACTCCCTTTATTATAGTGAGATGGTAGTACAAGCAATTCTTTGGATTCTGTGGCTCAGAGACCTCACAGAAGTTATAGTCCCCATAAATCAATCCATTTAGGTCGGAGCACAGACAGCGTGTAAACCCAGCATCAAGTTCCAAGCTGCAATCCAAACAGAAGCTGGAAGCAGGATTCTGAAGATCAATGCTGTAGTCAAGACAGAGCCAGGATCTACACTACTGCTTTATAGTGGTATTGAAGTGCACTGACAATTGTTGGGGCCCATAGATACATCTACACCAAGCAGGATCTAACACTATGAAAGTGGTATGAAAGTGGTATATGGCATGTGTCATGAGCCCCAACATTGTCAGCACACTTCAATACCACTATAAAGCAGTAGTGTATACCCTGCCTTCATATACCGCTTTCATACCACTTTCATAGTGCTATATCCTGATTGGTGTAGATCTGGCCAGAGTTTCAAAGGCACAGATTTCTAGATTTACAAGAGCTCATGGCTCAGCAATGAGATCCAGACTAGGTCCCACGAACATGGGAATCAAGGCCAAAGAGCAAAGTCCAAGTATATCCAAGCAAAAAGCATTTTCTGGTATGAAAGATGTTGCCTCCCCAAAGCTCCCTGAGCTCTGTAGCTGCTTTCAAACTGACCTGGGTTGCTCAGAGCTCTCTGTCAGCCCACCAATCCCTCCATCAGAGCATCTTCTGTCAATCTGAGCTATGCCTCAGTGGGCCATTCTCCTCCTCTTTAGTTGTTGTCATTCCCAAAGTGGGTGCAAGGCGGCTGTGGGGGAGCATCCAAGATGTGTACAAAAAGGGAGAGAAGTCTCAGGATACTATAGAAAGGTTTATTATACAAAAGCCTGGCGCGTTTTGGCCTCTTGTCTCCATCACAAGACTATTTGTTGTTAATAATTTCTGCAGACATTATAGCAACCCCCTGAAGAACCCCCTGAAGAAGGCCTAAAAAAAAATAGGCCAAAATGTGTTGGGTTTTAGTGTAATAAACCTTTCTATAGCATCCTCAGACTTCTGTCATTCCCAAGGTGACTTGCCTGAAGCCCCTCCTTCTCACCTGAGCCTCCCCGCTGCTCATTTCCCACAGAATGTCTCTCAGCCTCCCTGAGCTGAAGGCAACTCTTTCAAGAACTATTCTTGTGGCTGGCTATGAATGTCAGACTCACCTGACCTATTCCCTTCTAAGAAGCCGGCCACGTAGAAACAGGCCCTCACCATTCTGGCTATCCACTGCCTGAGAAGCCCCCAAATTATCCATCCCTTATATGTCTAAATCCAAACCTCCCTCTGAGGCAGCAGCACCCCATTGCTGGACCTATAAGGTTACTTAAAGGAAAGAGACTTTTCACATACTCAGAGGGCTTCTCTTCATTCTCATCAATGCATGCAGTTGAATTATACAAATGAAGTGTAACTATAGACTATAACTGACCAAATATAAAAAGTGAATATACACATACATACAATAACAGTCCCACTAATCTGTCAGGATGAGCATTATCATTGTATCTTGATGATCTTTCTTTCTTTCTTTCTTTCTTTCTTTCTTTCTTTTAATGAACTCAATATCTTCTTTTCGTTTGTCCAGTGGATGATGGTGGCTCCCATTTTGGTGGGGCTGTGATTCCATTCTGGGCTTTAGTCAGAACCAAACCGAACTCCAGGGTGCCAAACACTACCCCCTAAATAGTCTCAAGATAGCTCCTTTAGAGTGCTGGCTGGTTCTGACTAGAATTTACAATGAATTCACTGCTCCTCTGAAATCAGCTCCACTACCTTCTACTGGTCATTCGGTACCCAGCCCAAGAGAGATATGGATAGATCTTTCCCCGCTTTCATCAAGAAAGAAGCTGGGCCAAGATACCCAGAGTTCTGCCCTTACCTGACAATGCCCTACTGAAATCGGAGCCACCAACCGCCACTGCATTTGTCCAAGAAATATCTTTCTTTGGTTCTCTTTTAATCTGTGAGTTTCAGGAACCTTTAATAGCATCATTAACTATATGTATATAAAGAGCAGTTCTCCCATGGGCCCACTTCGTAAATGGGCCATGTGCAGACCAATGAATGTAGAGTTTTATTCATTTATTATGTGTTTCTTTGTTTATTACATTTGTATGCCACCCAACCGGGCTGTTTCCAATAATAACAACCACAACCACAACAACCACAACCACAACACCGGCAAGAAAAGGACAATGAAAACATTAAATACAACAATGAAAGTATCAACGTGATAAAATATTAACACATTAAAGACATTAAAATGTGGTGGTGGGGGGGAATTAATAGAGCCAGCAGCAAAGTTAATGCCAACTTAAGAAAGAAAGAAAGAAAGAAAGAAAGAAAGAAAGAAAGAAAGAATTGCATCAGTTCATGCAAACGTAAGAAAAGAAAAGAAAAACAGGAGTGTTCAGTGTTCGGGATTGAACGAATTTAAGATTAGAAAAACGGAAAAAAAACAGAGAAAAACAAAATGAACAGATTTCTCATTCCCTACACATTTCACATTCCGTGTACAAAACCTAACCAGACTGGGAGCTGAACCTTACTTCACCACTGTCCAAGAGATACAGAACCACCCATCACATCTGAGGGCAGCAGACTAGTTTAAGGGATGCAAGACAGACCACATGGCATGTACAGTTCTGCCCTGTAACAGAAGGGAACTGTGCAAGAGGATGGAATAGCCAGGGAGGCTCTTGCCAGCGCCAGGCTTTTGAGGACCATTGGCCAAGGCACCCTCCATACCCCCTCGCTCAGTGGGTCTACCTCCTCACTGCCCCTGTCCCCAGCTGTTCTTTCTTTCCATCTTCCTACCATTTGCTTCCTTGACAGGCAGAGAGCTGATGAGCAAACAGCCCATGGCATCTCCTGCTCCTCCTGCTCCTCCTTCTCACCACCACTGTCTGGGCCAGAGCAAGAGGCAGGTCAATGAGGAGATTGCAGTCGTGAAGAGGAGAAAGTCCAAGGGGATCTTGTCAATGGGCCCCAGTTGCGATGTGGGCCCTCGGCAGGTGCCCGGCGATCATGCTTACCCTTGACACTGGCCCTGAATATCACCAAGGAGAAAGCCACAAAGGTACCAGTGCTACCATTTGCTTGCATGATGGTCAGAGAGCCGGTGAGCAATCAGGTTGTGGCATCTCCTGCTCCTTCTCACCATCACTATTGCCTGGGATCAGAGCAAGAGGAAAGAGAACAAGCAGGTTGCAATGGAGAAGAGGAGGAGCAACTCCAGGGTGCTTTTGCCAGTGGGCCCCTGTTGGGTCGCAGGCCCTTGACAAGTGCCCGACCATGCTGACCTTTGATGCCATGCCTGCCTGCTGCCACTGCCTTTTCCCACACCACAGCAGCTGCTGCCTCCAGTGACGACCTTCCTTGGACAAATGATAGGGCTGGTCTCCACCATGGCCTCTGCATCTCTGCGATAACAACCACCCAACAAGTCAGTGGCTCAATTCGGATGACACGATAGTCAATGGTGGGGTAATAATCAACTTTACAGTTGCTCAACTAGGGGGTACTCCCCGCACAACATGGTAATAAATAATCAGCTGTGCTTTGGATTAGGATCAGCACTGAGTTGACTATGGCAGCATTCGGACAACATGATAGTCAATACAACTGACGATTGTTTCCCCCACACCAGCTGTTTATTGTGTCGTCCGACTTGAGCCAGTGTCTGTGGGAGTATTAAAAAGGAGGGTGGAGGTGGACCAGAGCAAGAGGCAAGTGAAGGAGCAGTTGCAATGGTGAAGAGGGTGAGCAACTCCAGGGGACTCTTGTCAGTGGGACCCTACTGCTTTATGGTCCCTTGGCAGGTGCTCAACCAGGCCTACCCTTGACGCCAGCCCTGGTGCCAATCAAAAGCAATGTTTTAAAATCGCTTCATTGGCTGCCAATCAGTTTCCGGGCGAAGTATAAAGTGTTGGTTATTACCTTTAAAGCCCTACATGGTTTGGGTCCAGGTTACCTGCGGGATCGCCTTCTCCCGTACAATCCACCCCGCACACTTAGGTCCTCTGGGAAGAACTTACTCAAGTCAGCCAGAACTAGGCTGACGAGTGTTACCCAGAGGACCTTCTCTTCCATCGCTCCCAGACTATGGAATGGTCTGCTGGAGGAGATTAGACAAATTAGCAGTCTTCATGAATTTAAGAGAGTCATGAAGACTGCTCCCTTCCGGCAGGCCTATCTAGATGAATTTTAAGATGTTTTTAATGATGTATTTTTTCTTGTTTTTTAATTTTTTTAACTGTTTGTGATTCTTGTGATATATATTGTTGTTGTTCCCCGCCTCGATCCGGAGGGAGAGGCGGGTTATAAATAAATACGATGATGATGATGATGATGATGATGATGATGATGATGATGATGATGATCCCTTGTATTTTATTTCCTCATGGTTATCACTCTTACACTCCAGGAACATCTAACGTCACATCTGGATTGGGCTAAGGTCATAAATGGTTAAAGGAATCATGCAGCTGCAGCTGCAAGCCTCAACAGCCTGGTCTGGTGAATGCTGGCACAGATGTGGAAGGAAAGGCACCATAGATATATGATAAAGGAGGAGGCAACCTCTGGTGCTCAAAGATTGAAAGAAAATTTATTGTGCTCTACGCATTTCGGGGAGGATGTCTCCTTCTTCAGGAGCTAGAAAACAAACAATTAAATTAATCATGAAAGTAGTATTGTATATAGACAACGCCCTCATTCTTTTTAACAAAGTTGTAGGGGCTTTTCTATGCAAGAAAATTTGTAGAATGAATGCTAGTGACTGCTGACCATGCAGGGCCCAAAGCAGGGCATCGGCTCCAAATTCATTAATAATTATAAGCAGAGCAAGCGTTTCAGGGGAAGGAGGCCTGGAGTTCCTAATAAAAAAAGGCATTATGAGATGTGAAAATTCATATTTGCCAACTTCATCATCAGCATCAATAGAAGCAGATCTCTGCTCTTCCCATTTTACCATTGAGTATATTGCAAGCAACCCGCCCAAAGCCAAGCCACGCAGGGGATCCATAGCTGAGCGGGCATTTTTGTTGTTAGGAAAGGTTTGTTTTTGATTCCCCCCCCCCCAGCTTTTTCACAACATCTTTAATTCCAATTCCAATTGCAAACATTTCCTGACATGCCATGCTGGATCAGACCAAGGGTCTATCTAGTCCAGCACTCTGTCCATGCAGTAGCCAACCAGCTGGCAATGAGAAACCTGCAAACAGGACATGAATGCAACAGCACTCTCCTGCCCTATGTCCCTCAGCAACAGGTGCACAGAAGCATACAGCCTCTGATACTGGAGGTAGCACAAAGCATCAGGACTAGTAGTCCTTGACAGCCTTCTCCTCCAGGAATATGTCTAACCCCCTTTTAAAGCCTTCCAAATTGGTAGCCATTACTACAGCTTATGGAAGTAAATTCCATAGTTTAACTATGTACTGTATGAAGTTGTTATTATTATTATTATTATTATTATTCCCCATAGCCAAAGCTCCTTGGGTGGTTTACAAAGATTAAAAACATTGAACAATTAAAACCAATATACAAAATTTAAAACCACAAAAAGCATAAAAACAAACTCCATATCAACTATCCAGGGGTCAGTTAAAAAAACATATGCTATGTTATTAAATGCCTGGGAGAAGAGAAAAGTCTTGACCTGGTGCCGAAAAGATGACAATGTTGGTGCCAGGCAAGCCTCATCGGGGAGATTGTACCACAGTTAGGGGGCCACCACTGAAAAGGCCCTCTCCCTTGTTGCCATCCTCTGAGCTTCCCTCGGAGTAGGCGCTAGGAGGAGGACCTTAGATTTTGAGCATAGTGTATGGGTAGGTTCATGTTGGGAGAGGCGTACCATCAGGTATTGTGGTCCTGAATCTCCCACAAATCAGCTTCATGGGATTATGAGTATTATGAGTGAGGGAGAAAAAGATGCTCTTGCTCGCTATTGCATTCAGGAATGCAAATGCGACCTGTTCTCATGATTTGCAAACAAAAATGGCTTCTCATACATTCCTATTAGTAACATTGACATTGAGAAGGTAAACTCACTGAGGTGGGGGGCATTGAGAGTGACCTGCCCATGTGCCCTCAAAAAGCCCACATTAAAGAGGTGATGTAGTTGTTCATTAGCTTGTGTGATGTGGGATATTTCAGTTGTTATTGGCACAGGTATTTTGCTCCACATATAGTTTGAGGAACCTATGCCAAGTTGTTTGGATTCCCCCCCTCTTTTTGCAATTTAATATAGAATGTCTCTTCATGGGCATTTGAACCATCTATTCCTAAGATCCAAGCCTTTCAGATTCCTGGATGCTTCCACGGTATTGAGACAAGTGGCATGTTTGATCTACATTCAATTCCCTTTATAAGAAAGCTGGCATAGAAAACTGGTGTTATCTTTGGAAATGGGAAAGGAGGGGGGTTCATTACTGGAGTGTGAAAGGGGGAATGCCCTTATGCTGCTATCCAGGGCAGAAATGAGGAAGCAACAGCTTATGCGATGCCAAGCTGAGCTGCTGGCGAATCTCCCCAGAGCTTTTCAATTATAAATAAACTGGAGAAAAGTTAGAGTGGAAGGGAGGGCTGTGTGTGTGAAAACACGCAAGCAAATGGAAGGACAAATATCTGAATAGCTAAACAACCTTCCTTTTTGCATCTCCCTGCCTGGTACAAATGAAAGAAGGTGTCCTCCTAAAGAGGCAGACTTGAAGCTATTTTACTATGGGTGTGAAGAACCCCATCTTGTGCAAAATCAGTTAAGACCAGTGCTATGTCAACCCTTCGGCTGGTGTTGCGTGCAACGAAGTAACAATTTTACATCCTGTTCTATAATCTTCACTTGTGCATGCTTCAAGTTCCAAGGAAAATAGACCGGCAACTTCACATTTGCATTCTTAAAAGAATCCATGGGTTTTCATGATTAATTTGCCAGTAAGCCTGCAAAACTGTCATGTCTATTAGCTCTTTGGATAATGGGCCTCAACAGTTGTCAGTGCACTTCAATACCTCTATAAAGCAGTAGTGGGGCTCCTGCCTCTTATGTACTGCTTTCATAGTGCAATATCCTGCTTGGTGTGGCTGCTGAAATGTGAAGGAAAAAAACAGACAAAGATGTGAGCTGTCTGGGCTGAAGCTACCTTGGAATTCTCTTTGGGGACCTGATGAAGGCCTAGCACCTGTGCATTATGCTGATGGGGATGTATTTGCTTCCACTGTGCTCTTTTTGTATGTTTGCAAATAAAACTGCCATTACAAAGGCAACACATGTTGCCAGTGCTCTGTTTGGAACTCAGCTCTGTAGCGCTGCCCCTGGAATGTCCCTCTGGAACATACATAGGACAATAGCAAGCTGCCTTACGCTGACTTGGACCCTTGGTCCATTTAGCCTCATGCTGTCAACACTGACTGGCAGTGTGGCTCTCCAAGCATTCTGGAAGGAGATTTTCCAGCCCTGTCTGATGATGCCAGGGATCAAAACTGGGACCTTCTGCAGGCAAAGCGTGTGCTCTGCTACGGAGCTATGGCCCTCACCTTCCACTGACTGGAAGTGTGAAGTGTGCGAGGGAGGCAGGGAGAGAGAGAAAGGGGGAAGAGGAGGGAGAGGGAGAGGGACAGGCAAGCAGGCAGGCAGGCAGGAAGACAGACAGACAGATAATACAATGAGCAAGAAAGCCCAGCTTCATTCCATTTACTTTTGTGCACCATAATCCTGAACATGTTTCCTCTCAGAAGTCCTATCGAGTTCAGCAGAGCTTAGGATGCAATCCTGTGCACACTTGCCTGGGAGTAACCCCTACTGAAGACAGTGGGACTTACTTAAAAACATAAGCAGTAATTGTTCTGCTTTATTCTGCACTAGTCAGGCTGCATTTTGGAGTACTGTTAAGGAGGGCATTTACTAACTGGAGCATGAGAAAAGCAATCAGGATGGTGAGGGTCTGGAAACCAGGGTAGGATCTGCACTACTGCTTTAAAACAGTTTAATACAGTAGTGATGACAGTTGGGGTCCAGGACACACTCCATATACAGTTTGCAAACCGTTTTCAAAGTGTCATCTCCTGCTTGGTGTAGATCTGGCCCAGGTCTTATAAGGAATGGTTGAGAGAGCTGGGGATGTTTTGCCCGAAGGTGAGAAGATTAAGAGGAGTCAAGATAGTGGTCTTCAAATATCTGAAGGGCTGTCAGGCAGAAGATGGAGCAGATTTGTTCTCTTTTGCTCCGGAGGACAGGACTAGAACCAACAGGTAGAAAATTGCAGGGAAGCAGATTTCAGCTAAATGTTAGGAGAAACATCCTGATAGCAAGAACTGCTTGACAGTGGACCAAATTGCCTTGAAAGGTGATGGGCTCTCCTTCACTTGTGGCATTTAAGCAGAGGCTTAGATGGCCATCTCTCAGGGATGCCATAGTTGTAAGTGCCAACTGTATGGCAGTTCCTGCATTGAGCCAGGGGTTGGACAATATGATCTCCATGGCTCTCTGTAAGGGATGCTTTAGCCACATCCTGCATTGCAGAGCTTGTATTGAGCAAGGGGTTGGGCTCGATGATCTCCAAAGTCTTGTTGTACCCTACGATTCTTAGAGCTGTGCTGGATCAGAACAAAGGCCCATTGAGTCCAGTATCCTGTTCCCACAATGGCCAACCAGACGCCCATGGGAAATCCACAAGCAGAACATGTGCCCATTGGCACCTTCCCACTTGTGTTCACCAGCAACTGGTATACAGAAAAATAGTGCACATCTTTCTGTTTAAATGTGGGCCAGATCTACACCTTGTGTCATCTCAATACGATCCCATCATGGTGACAATATATCCCTCTTGTGCATTTATACCTCATGGCACGCACAATGACGTTGGTTGCATCTCTTTGAATAATATGGAATAAAAAGCAAGAAATAATGCTAGGAAAGTGGTAAATGGAGTGTGTAATGTGCCCCCAACAATTATCAGTGCACTTCAGTACTGATAAAAAGCACTATTGAAAATGCATGGTATATTGCTGTTGGCCCCTAATAAATGCCCTTAGGATCGCAGGCTTAATTATGGCATGGCAAGAGCTTGAAGGGGGAGAGGGGTATGATTGCTGTTGATACATGCACACAGAGAGAGAGAGAGAGGGAGAGAGAGAGGGAGGGAGGGAGGGAGGGAGGGAGGGAGGGAGGGAGGGAGGGAGAATCCAGGAGAAATTGTCACTGGAAGAAAGATTTTCAATTTGGGATTAGCAAAGTGTGTAAAATTGCATTACACACACATGAAATCTGCATACAGGCATTTCTTTAGGGTTAGTTTTGTTAGTCCGCTGCAGCAAAAACCACAAACCCTTTTGCCAATGGAAAGGTGCCTTTATTATCATCACCCAACAACTCTTTGTGAACGGCCCTGTTAAGACGGTAATCATTTTCACTGTCAGAATTTCTGCAAGTTGTTTAGCTCTGACATCACTGCTTACAATTAACCCCACCCCCTGCAGACAGCTCCCCCAAGACAGGGGGCTGTCTATACACAAGGAAAGCCCTGTGGTGGCTGTGGATCTGCGCTCCATCGGTTAGATGATGCAGATGCAGGCTTGCAGCCACAGCAGGACTTCCCCATTATGCTGCGTTTAGAAAAAGTCTATGCTGCATTTAGAAAAAGTTGCTTCTGCCCAATCTCTGGTCAACCTGGGGATGGATCCTGATGGAAGGCGACCAGTGACTGGTCTTTCACCAGGAAGAGGGCTGGGACAGCTCCAGGACCCAGATGACAGTTCAGAAACCCCGCACTCCCTCCTCTGTGTCGGGATTACCCAACGTCATCCCGGGAGAGGGAAAGCGTGGCGTTGAAGAGGGAGGTGGTGCCAACCTGGCACCGTGAAGACAGCCCCCAGGTGTATATACACCTGGAACCCAACCTAACACTACATGTGTCTGATGAAGTGGACTATAGTCCATGATAGTATGCAACATATGCTTATATTGGCCTTTAAATAAGACTCTTTGCTGTTTTTGCTGAATGTAGAAGAACCCATTTTTTTCAATGTGCGTGTGTGTGTGTGCTCATCTTCGTGCAAATACTCTGCCCAGGAATGGAGCATGGACTAGGATTTTATTCCATGCCCTCATCTCCCATGCTCTCTCATACAGGGTATTCCTTTTTCTTGACAGTGAGTAGCTGGCAAGGGAGGGAAAGGATGATGCATTCATCATGATCCCTGACACAGCTTTGGAGCCCCTTGCAGCATGGCGAAGCATTTCTCTGTGTAGTGCCATGATGCTGAAGCAAACAAACATAGCTTGGCAAGATGGAAAGGTGGAGAGGGAGGTATAAAAGTGTGTGTGAAAGAGTGAGGCACACAGGCAGACAGTACCTCTGCTGGAGGAGAGAGGCACAGGAGAACCATCATACCGTTTTTCAAATATAAACAGTGGGGTACTTTTGTTGTGGTTAATTTTGAGATGTGATCAGCCGTGTGGCGTAAATCTGCTCTGAAGTTCTGCCGTCCTATTTTTACTAGTATGTGCGTGTCCCTTCATCTACTGGTGTAATATCTGGCAGCTTACACTGCTTCCTTTCTATTACAGAGGAAAATCCCAAAGGGAATGAAAGGGTGAATCAAACACATTGTTCCCCCTATGTTCGCCAATTTTATCTTGCTTAATATTGCAGTTGTGGTCTCTAGTCTAATAAGCACAGATCTCTTATACTCCCCTTATATGAGGATGAGCGTTCAGTTACATAACATGCTGGGAATGATAAAACAGAATTCCGTGTAAACAAGATCTAAGGGCTCCCTTTGGTCGGAGCAGTATCCTTTTAGCAATAGGATTGATTTGGGGAAGGAGGGAGGGAGAGAGACCCAATTTATCATTTTAGGACTTGGGAAGACTTGAGTTCAAATTCCCACTCAGTGGCAAAAATTACTCTGTGATCCTCCTGAGCCCACCTGAATGATCTCACAAGCTTTTTATGAGAGGGGGGGAAATTAGGCAGGGGGAGGGATCATTTTGGTGGTTGTTGGTTTAAAAGACATATAACCCATCTTTTAGAGTAAATCCTCCAAGGCAGTATAAAATGGAACTTGAAAACCACAAAACATCACAAAACGATGATAAAATGCCTCTCCCTATATATGCCTGCCTGAGATTTGAGATCTGTTGGAGGAGCCCTGCTCTGTGTCTCACCAATGTGAGACATACATTACGGTGGGACATGGGAGAGGGCTTTCTCTGTGGTGGCACCCCGGTTGTGGAATGCCCTCCCCTAGGAGGCTCGACTGACACAGACGCTGGCTCCTTTTTGGTGCCAGGTTAAAACATGGCTTGCTATTAAAGCCTTTGAGGGCTCAAGCTGCACATAGTTTACATTGTTTTTAATTGCTTTTGAATTTACTCCTGGTTTTAGCTTCTTAACGGTTTAATACATTTTAGCTGTGTACATTATTTATTGTTTTATACTGTTTGATTTTATCTGAATGTCACCCTGAGATCCCAATGATATAGGGCAGGATACAAATGTTTTAATAAATAATAAATAAATAAATAAATATGAATGAATAAAACAAAAAATCAAAACTAACACTTTGAACCAAATAGCTAGGCTGGCCATGTATTCTCTTTTACAGAGGAGAGTTCTCTATTTGAAAATGCCCTCTATTTGAAGGCCTGCCCAGTCCAAGTCCCATTTAAAGATAAAGGACTATAAGAACTGTCACCCATCACTAGTTAGCACCTGGACAGCAGACTGACACAGGCACACATAGGTCACCTGGCCACACACTTCCACACTACGGTGAGATGTACTGGGTTTCTATTTAAATCCTAATAATTATTTATAAATTTACATCTACACATAAAAATCAATATATTATATGCAAATTGGTGTCTTCATTCATCCTCTTTTTTGGCAATTCATAAGTGACCACCCTACAAATAGCACCATCTACACAATTATAGGCAAAGATAAACAAGTGAGTCCTCAGAGGCCTGCTAAAGGCCTGCAATGATGGGGGCTAAGAGAAATCAATTGGAACAGAGCTCCACCAATGTTGGGGGCACTACCAATAAGGCCCTACTTTTTGTGCCTTCTAGTCTAATTGCTCTTATAGGTGGGCACACAAGTAAGGCCGCAGATGCTGGTCTCAGAGAAAAAGCAGGCTGGTATGGGTGAAGGAAGTCCTTCAAGTAATCTGGACCCACACCATTTAGGGCCTTAAAAGTCAATACTGGCATTTTAAATCTGGCCCAGACAAGCACAGGCAAACATTAAAAGTGGCACGATATATGTATCACATGATCTGATTACCTAGCATCTATGTGTACTAAGTTTTGTACCTGTTGAAAATTTCTGAACCATCTTGAATGCAAGCCTCATATAGAGTGCATTGCAGACACCCAGCCTAGAGGTTGCTAGAGCAAAGAAAACTGAAGCAAGGTTGGTCATCTCCAAATTGCAGTTGACATACCAGCTGCTAAAAACACTCCTGGCCACCACCTCCAGCTGAGCCCCTCCAGTTAGCCCTGCGTGCAGGAGAATTCCCACACTGCATATTCGGTAAAACTAGTTGCAGGCCTCCAAACATAGTAGCTTGTTTCCCTGCTCCCAGGACCATAGTCTTGTCTGGATTAACTTTCAGCGCATTTATTCATTTATTTATTTTATTTACAATATTTATATACCGCTCCCCATTCAAGAATTTCAAAGCAGTGAACACACAGAATAAAAGAATAAAAATACATTAAATACATTTTAAAAGAAACAAGGTATAAATAAAACCTTGGCTGGTCATTCAAGGAAAGCTTCCTAGAACAACATTTTCAGGAGGTGCCAGAAGGAATACAAGGTTGGCACCCTCCTGACCTCCAAAAGCAGGGAATTCCATAGGAAGGGGGCCACCACACTGAAGGCTCTTCTCCTGGTGGACTCCAATCTGATCATAGGTCCATGTGGAACCACCAGGAGAATGTCCTCAGATGACCTCAGTGACCAGGCAGGTTGATAGGGGAGAAGGTGCTCTCTCAGGTATCATGATCCCTAGCACATTTGTCCTCACTCAGCCCCAAAACACTTCAAGTTTCAAAAGTTGCACTGCTTCCCTGGGATGGCTAAATGGAAATGAAATGCTGGTCTGCATTTCATTTTTTTTTTAAAAAAAATCATATACATGAAAGAATTATATACATTTTAAAAACCCATAAGGATAAAAGTGAAGATTTTTTTTTTTTAAAAAAAGTGCTCCTTGGCAGACCATTTTAGGTCTGTGTGTGACCCCCATGTGGTGAATCACTGAACTGCAAGTGACAGCCTTGATGAACCTCCCAAACTGACTCCGCCTACTCAGGCTGGCCATTGGATCCTTCTGGGCAGGGAGAAATTGAAAAGGCTTCCCGTTGCTGCTGAGACTTGCTTGAGCAACAAGGTCTTCCTGAGATCTGGGGTGTTCCTGCTTCCTTGCCAATTCTCTTGGTTCTAACTACTGCTCTTCTGTCCTGACCTCTAGCTTAGGAACATAGGAAGCTGCCTTATACTGACTCAGACCAATAGCCCATCTAGTCCAGTGGGCAGGAGTTTTTCTTGCCCTACCTGGAATGCTGGGAATTGAACCTGGGACCTTCTGCATGCAAAGCAGTTGCTCTATCATTGAGACATGGCCGTTCGCTCTTCAGTATTGCTTCCTGGTTTATCCTGTGGACCTGACTAGGTCTTTGGAGTGACTCCTGGCTTCCTCTGCTCTGGCCTCTTGGTTGTTCTGGCTTGTGCAATAGATTTGTATTCCTGGCTCCTGGCTCACCTCAGACAGTGGCACCTGGCCCATCCTTGACACTCATGAAGGTTAAGGAAGCCTATGCTTCATGCAAAGAGAAAGCACTAATGATATCAATTAATGGAGCAATAAATAAATAAAATTACAATCCTGTTTTTAAATGCAAACACATGACCCTCCATTTTGCTTTTTAGTTATTGGAATGTAAGGTTTATTTTGGTTTTGTGCTTATTTAGGGTCAATGCCATTGAGCTACTTTTCCATTTTATAATTTGTTTAATTCATTGGATTCACATTGCATTTTGATACATATCTACACAGAAGTAAGAGCAATTGAGTTCAATGGGATATTCCCAGGTAAGAGTGTATCAGACTGCAGCCTTATATTCACCCCATGCCATGTCCACAAAGTGGATAATTATCCTTTGTGGGAACCTGTCTTATAACCGAATTGGACCATTGGTCTATTTCATTCAGTATGGT
Source organism: Anniella stebbinsi (assembly GCA_029215795.1). Lineage (NCBI taxonomy): Eukaryota > Metazoa > Chordata > Lepidosauria > Squamata > Anniellidae > Anniella > Anniella stebbinsi. Next base: position 82,135,446 of record JARDYH010000007.1, read on the forward strand.
TTACACCAGCCTTCCCTAACATGGCACCCTCCAGATGTTTTGGAGTACCATTCTCAGCATCCTGTCCATTGGTCGTGTTGACTGGGGCTGCTGGATTGAAGTCTAAAACACATCAGGTTGGGGAAGGTTGGTGTAGGCATTAAGCAATACACCAGCAGTGGGTCTCCAAGGATTCAGGCAAGGGTCTTTCCCAGTTCTTCTTTGAGATGATAAGGGTTGGACCAAAGACCTTCCAAATGCAAAACACGTGCTTTATCATTGAGCCATGACCCTTCCATGCCTTCTTCCTAACCCTCAAAAATCCATTTACATTTTCCAAAAACATCTTACATTGCTTCTGGAAGATGTACAAGCTCAAGATTCGTTGAGTCTCTGGGAGAAAAGAAGTCCAAAACATAAATTTAGCCATGAGGAATGCCTCTCCGCATGCCTTTGAGATCCTGACATTATGTATTGCTACTTGCCAACCTCACTTCTTCTGGGGGAACATATCATGTTGGTGGCAGTGCATTCAGCCTGCAATGACTGTATCTTCCATCTACAACTAAGCATAAAAAGGAGGCTGCTTTGTTACTTGAATGTTCATGATTAAGTCATTTTTTTCTTCTTCCTCCCTAGCCCCCCCCCCAATACTCAAATACAATTAAATATGACTAATAAATGCCTGTCTTGCTGGGGGACAGACTTTTCCGTCATAACATCAACAGCTCCCTAAGAACACATTAGCCAAGCAAAGAGCATTTCCAAGATATTAAGAGTAATCTGTGGCATTATTTGTCCTCTCCCCATAACCCTAAAGGGTTCTGATTGACAGCCCCCCTTTTAAACTGTAGCCCCTACGTAGTTCCCGACGTCCAAGGGAGAAATCAGATCCCCCCTTTAAAAAAAAGAAAGAAAGAAAAATCAAGCATCAGGAGAGCTTGCAAATTCAGCTTCCCGTGCTCAGATGCTCAGCAGCAGACGAAGGAGAAGGCAGCTTAGTGTCGTGTCTATAGCAGAGAGTATGCAGAAAAGCTAGAATAGATGCCAGATCTTGCTGGCCCACATCGCTGCTGCTGAGAACTCCTGCCTTTTTACCCCGCTAGTCCATTCCCCCTTTCTCCCCCCCCCCCTGCCTTCTTCAAGTTTTGCTTTTATTTGGACGCACTTTGCAAGGGAGAGAGCAAGATCACCGGGGAGTCGGAGAAGGACGGCGTGTTTTGTTCAGCACCATCAAGACGGGACAGCTCCCAGGCAGACTGAACTGCGAGCCGCCTGATCGTTTTTTGTTGTTGTTGTTCAGGGTGGTGTCGTCCGGAAGCTCCCTACCGCCATGGAGCTGTCACCCAGCCCCGGTGCTGAAAGCATCTCCGGTGTTGAAAGCTTCCCCAATTTCCTCTACAACAGCACCTTGGAAGACTTCAACTTGAGTTCTCTCACGACGTCCAATGCCACGAGTCAATCCCCGTTGAAGAACACTTCTTCAATCATCATAGCCATTGCTATCACCGCCCTGTATTCTGTGGTCTGTGTGGTGGGACTGTTGGGGAACATCCTAGTAATGTATGGCATCGTCAGGTAAGGGCAGAACTCTGGGTATGTAGACCCAGCTTCTTCCTTGACTAAAAAATGGAAAGTTCTATGCATATCTCCCTGGGGCTGGGTGCCCACTGACCAGTGGAGGCTAGTGGATCTGATTTTGGTGGGGCTGTGAATCCATTCTAGGTTTCAGGCAGAACCAGTCAGAACTCTAAAGGGGCTATCCAAGGTTCTGAACCTATTTTGGGATGGGGTTCAGCACCTTGCCTGCCTGTTTCTGCTTAAAGCCCAGAATGGATTCACAGCGCCACTGAAATGGGATCCAAATGCCTCAACAGCCAAGGACTATAAGCACCAGCAAGAAAAAACGTTATGCTGCTGACTACATGTAGGAAGATCAGTAGAGCTGTTTGCAGCACTTACTTGGAGATAAAAGTCTGTGCTTAGGAGACATCCTTAGAGACTGTGTGTATGTGTGTGTGCAAAAGATCACGTGCATGTGAACTGCATAATATGTCACACAATCATCAAGAAAAGTGGCTAGCGAGAGGATTTATGTGCTAATGTATGTGTGCATGTCACTGAGCATAGTGTGCTGCTTTGAGGACAGCCTGTGTAAGAAAGACACCTAATTTCAGATCGGCTGTGGGAATTGTGTGCCTTGCGTGTACATGGAGCAATACGCTATTGTTTGGAAGTTAGCATAGCAACCAAGGTTTAAAATGTGGGGATATGTTTATGCCTCCAAAATAAAATGTTGTGTCTGAATAGATGCATTTGTGAGTGCAAAATAAAAGAGTATTGCATGATATTGCTGTTGTTATGGGAATAGGAAACTGCAGTGCCGGATCAGTGCATGGGAATATGATTCTATGTGTGGGGTGCCAATTCTATGATTCTGTCCATTCTGTGGGTGTTTTGCGTGGAGGAAGCACCTTGGTGCAGAAATTGCCTTCTTAATCGTGTAGACTATAATGTCAGAGAAGTCAGCTGCATAGTGAACATTAGATATAAAGATATAGAGATCTCTATGTGAAAGACAGAATTTTGTTCAAATACACCTGTCAAAATGGCCAATGAAGTGTCTGTTTTCATTTTGCATGAATAAAAGTGAGAGCAGGTGTGCAAATCATGTGTGAATTGTGTATGGAAGCATGTAGCTGTCTTGAGCATGGCATATTCCTTTAATAACTCTTGGGTTTGGCTTGTGGTAATGTAGTATTTTGTTTGTAGGAAGAAATTTCCAAGAGTAGGTGTCTCGTGTTAATGTGGAAGAGGTAACCATGCTAGTCAGTAGAACTATCAATGAAATCATAACCTGGTGTAATATTTTCCGGTCCTTGATCACCGGTGTGATCAAATGTTTATGCAATCAGGTTGGCTCTTGTCTAATGTACATAGGGACCTTCCATTTATACCAAGTGAGTCTATTAGTCCAACTAGCCCAGTATTTTCAACTCTGGCTGGCAGTAATAGCCATCACTGCTCTCCGAGACTGAAATTCTAGGCATAGAACCTGGGATAATTTTGCATGCAAACTATTTGCTCTACCAGTGAGCTATGGCTCAGTCATGATGAGAGCTTTGTTTCAGAATAGTGCTTTGCACACACACCTACACACACACACCTCTTAATAAATTATTTTGTGGTCAGATGGAGCTAGTTCCCTCCAGCATCTTGTTGATTCAAACTGTCTATTTTGCAACACACATACACACATATAAAAACTGCCCAGATTCCCCAACTTGTGAAAATCGCTTGGGAGGCTGTGAGTCACCATTCACAGATTTCTGTTGGGAAAGAGAAATTGGAAAGCAGAACAGCAGCAGCAGTGTAGTTTTTCATTGCTTTTCTGAGTCACACGTAGTGTAGAATATCCAAGCCTGTGGGCAGGAGAAATGATCTGTGATTATGGCATAAACTCATGATCATGGTATAAACCCATCATCATCAGACTCACATGCTGGCTGTATGCTTGGCAGCGGATGCTCTACAAAGTTGTGATTTAGGAACATCTAATATTCCTGTAGTCAGGGGACTTACAACTTTGCATGGCAAGATAATCAAATTCTGTGGTCCACAAATCCAAATGCTGTTTTTGGAACAAAATATGCATTTGTGTCCAATGGCTCCCTTTCCAAATATTAGGGAAGTTTTTTTCCCCTGGCAATGGATGACAAGTGGTTACTGAAGTGAGGGAGCATCGGTGCTGTAAGGGTGGTAATGTGGAGCCATTACAAGGAACATTTAGCTTTCCCAAATGAAAATACCCCCATTTTTGGCAACTGAAAGTCCCCAGCCAGAAAATCTGCTTGTGGTTTCTGAGCTTTTATAATTGTTTAGATAATTTTCAAATTCTATCTACCACTATGAAGATTGGTGCCTTGATACTTCCCCCCAAAATAAAAGGATACCAAGGATTTTTAAGAACTCAATGTATGGGGATTCAAAGTAAAGGGAGAAGGGATGACTAACAGTGAAATCCTATGCCCATCTGCTCAAAAGTAAGTCCCCTTGAGTTCAATGGAGTTTATTTCAAGGTAAGTGAGTATCAGCTCCAGCCCTTCCTTCTTAGGACAGATGAATCCAGGACAATTCTGAGTGTCCATGCAAGATCTGGCTTGAATTCCTCATACACTCATTTCATCTAGGCTAGACTACTGTAATGGTCTTTACCAGGAGGCTGTCTTGACTTCATCTTTGCCCTGGAGTGGCTCCAAATCTGTGCTGTATTGGTTATATGACACAGCCACAGATTTGAAGCCACCCCGGCGCAAAGAATCAAAGACTTTTCCAGCCAGAGTGAGGATAGCCCAGCTCTTCAGCCCATTTGTCCTTGCTCAAAGCCACTCTGGGGGCATTCCCGGGTGAAAGGTGACCTCCTATTGGTTGCTGGAAGCTGCAGGAGGGGCGGGCCTATGAGCTTAATATCAACTGGAAAGCCAGCACTGCCTCCCCTTGTAAGGACAACTTGCCACCACTGTGTACCGGCGATAGTGTGGAGTTTGGTGGTGGAGTGGAACCAACCTGGCGCCGTGAAAACAGCCCCCTGGGCTGCCTTTAAAGACATTTCAGAAACTTTTTGGGTTCAAAGTGTGGCCAGTAGGATGCTGGTGAGCACATAAAGGTCACAGCTGTCCTTCACTAATTGCATTGCTTACCATTTCAGTTTTGGGCTCAATTTAAAATGATAGCATTGACCTTTGAAACCCTAAATGATCTAAAACCAGGTTATGGTAAGGACTTCCTTCCCCCATACAAACTTATCCAAGTGCTGAAATAAGCTTCAGAGCCCTTGCTCTCTGGCCATTGCTGGCAAGGATTTGTTTGGTGGGTAAGGGGAACGGGGTCTTTTTGATAGTGGCACTGCAACTTTTTAATTCTATCCCCAAGAAATTCCATGAAGCTCCCATCCTTCCCAATTTTAGAGGAAACGCTTCCTATTCCAATAGGCTTTTTATGCTGAGCTTTTGGGTATTTATAGTGCCGTTTTACACTTGTCTCAATCTGGATTGTTTCACTTTTCTTGTATTGTGAAAAATCTGGTTCGTGAGCTGCTTTGATTGTGTGTGTGTGTGTGTGTGTGTGTGTGTGTGTGTGAGAGAGAGAGAGAGAGAGAGAGAGAGAAAGAGAGAGAGAGAGAGAGAGAGAGAGGTGAAGTGAGATATAAATTCCTAAAACAAACAAATAAATTAACACAATCCCAGCACTTTATCTATTCTATAAGGATCTGAGTTGGTTGTGCTCCTCCCTCCTAAACAACATAGGTTGCATCCAGATTTAGTCACATTTATATACCCATTGAAATCAATGGGACGTAGGTATTTCATGACCAACTTAAGCCCCATGGATTTCAATGGGTATACTCCATGTATGACTAAATCTGGATCTAAGGCGTTAACTAGTGGGACTACTAAGGTTGATGAAATTAGAGGAACAGCAAGCATGAGGAATGTATTACCTCTCTCTCTCTCTCTCTCTCTCTCTCTCTCTCTCTCTCTCTCTCATACACACACACACACACACACACACACAGAGGCTGAAAATGCAATGGCAATTCCAGTGCTTCACTATAGAGTTCAAGGACTCGTCAGTCATTCTGTCATTCTCAGAATGCAGGCAGCATATTGATAAGGCCGCCATCCCTGCCCTTTCTACTATACCTAGTTACTAAAGAAACAGAAAAGACATCTGAACGCACCTTCTCTCACAAACCTACCATTACCCAGTGGATGCTGGTAGCTCCAACGTCAATGGGGCTCTGAATCCACTCTAGGATTCAGTCAGAACCATTCAGACCTCTAAAGGAGCTAGCTTTTTTAGCGTTCTCACTGGTTCTGACTGAAACCCAGAGTGGATTCACCACCCCACTGACATCGGAGCACCAGATTCCACTGTCATTATCCCAGCGCTGATACTTCCAAATGACCAATGACCAATTGTCTGGCACAGAATCATAGAATTGGAAGGGGACTTCAGAGGTCATCTATTCCAACCCCCTGCCAAGGCAGGAAATCCACTCCTATAGCATCGCTGACAGGTGGCCATCCAGGTCTGATGTCCTAATGTTGGAAAGGCAAGAGGGTAGGAATGAGGGACTTGGTGACCATCGAAAGCCAGCATGTTGTATTAGAACTTCCATCATCCCCAGCCAGCAGGCCAACATTTTCTTATTAAGGGTTGCTTGATCACCTAGACAATTTTGGATGGTTTTTTTTCTTTTCTTTTTTGCATCCTGCTGCTTTTTTATCCTCCTGTATCATTTTTTTAGGATGTAGTAATTAGGGATGTGCACGGACCCCCCCGGATTGGATCGGAACCAAGATTGGTGTGTCGGATCAGATCGGAGGCATTCCAGATCAGATTGGACCCAATCCCAATCCAAAAATCGGAAGTCCGATTTTCGGATCGGACGCAATTTTAGGTGTTTTCAACCATGGGCTTGCATTGGGGGAAAGAGAGCTTTCCCCCAATGCAAGCCTATGAGGAAAACATGGGGGTGGGTGAGTGGGGGCCTAACTCCCCCCTCCCTGTCCCTCCCCTCCACTTACCTGCCGGGGCCGTTCACTACTGTCCGCTGTCACCCACAGGCAGCAGTGGATGGCAGTGGATGGCCCCGGCAGGCAAGCACCCTCCCCCCCACTCACACTCCTTATCTGCCGGGGCCATCCTCTTCCGTCCACTGCCATCCGCTGGTCTCATCTACTGAGAAACAGGCTTTGCGGCCAGCCTCTCAGTAGCGCGCTGGGTGACGTCATCACCCAGTGCGCTACTGAGAGGCAGGCCGCGAAGCCTGTTTCTCAATAGAAGGTACCAGTGGACAGCAGCGTACAGCCCCGGCAGGTAAAGAGTGCGAGTGGGGGGGAGGAGGTCCGATCCTCCGAACTCTTCCAATCCGGATCAGGTCCTTTCAGATCGGATTGGATGAGATGGGATGATCCAGATGCGGGGTTCGGAATCGGATATTTTTATCCGATTTCAGCCAGATCGAGTCCGGATTGTGGATCGGACCCGATCCGGTGCACACCCCTAGTAGTAATCACAATAGCACAAAGTATTCTGGAAACAGTATCTGACTATATAACAAAATGCGAATACTTGCGATTTTATTTTCAATCCTTTTTTGAATAATGTTGAATTTACCTTTTTTATGATTGCAGTGCACTAAGCTGACAACTTTTACTCATAGTCTGATCACCCAAAGCTTCTGTGATCTTGGTGATCATGCTGATTGTCTCTTTACCAAATGTAGGCAGTAGTCTGGGAAGTGTGTGTTTGTGTGCCAACCATTTGCTGCATTTCCACCACTTCAGCATCCAGTAAATACAATATCATTTCAAGGGGATGAACAGCTCTATGAAAACATGCCCAGGAGCTGTGATTGGCCAAGGTCCCAAGAGCTGTGTTTTTGATGTCTTTGTAAACATGCTACAAACCCTCAACTCCATGCAAGGACATACACTGGGACAGGATATTGATGCCTCTTTTTTCCATTTTAGTTTTCCTCAACCTGCAGGCCCTTCAAATTTTTTTTTCTTTACTGCAATTCCAAGCATTTCTGACCAATGTGCATGCTGGCTTGGACTGATGAGAGTTGAACCCTGAAACATCTGGAGAGCATCAGGCTGAGGAAGGCTGCCACGTTACATTAAGGAGCATGTCATGTAAGCTACCTTAGGGTCACACAAAGTATCTTCTGATAGGCAAGGGATGCTTGTGTGTTAGCAACAATGGATAAACCCGTCAGTTTCACTGTCTCCCACCTTCATTTTTTTCTTTTAAATTTGCATTCTTTCTGTCCTGTTTAGGAAGACTTTTGTCCAGGAAATTTTTTTACTTTGAATGTCTTTTTTCCTCTTTCTATGTTGCTTTCTAGAAAACAAGTCCTATGAGAAAAGGTTGAAAGCTTGGTACGTTTAGCTTGCAGAAGGGAAGACCGAGGGGAGACACAATAGCACACATCAAAAATTTGAAGGCCTGGCACATAGAGAAGAGGGCAAAGACTTGTCATTCGCTGGACTAAATAAGTCCAGTGTTAGTGCTACTTAAAGGAGACCCATTGAAATGAATGGGACTTTAGTTGATTAACTGAAGTTCCATTCATTTCAATGGGTTTATTTAATTATTTATTTATTTATTTATTTATTTATTGGAAGGATTTTTCTGCTGCTTCTCAGCCAAAAAGGTTCCTAGAGCAGATTCCTTATAGCCATTTCAACAAGACAGACCCTACCGGCAGGCTTACAATCTCAGAAGACATGACTCACAAGGAAAAGGGAATGGGAAGGGAAGAGGGGGAGATGAACTCTCTTAGCAGGGCTGGTGGAATAGCTCTCCTCTCACCCTCAGTTGAGGGAGGAGCCTTAGTGAGACCCTCATTTCTTCTAGTAGCACTGACATTGGGTTTGAGCCTGTGTTGCAGGAGGGTAGATTTTGGATGAACCCTAGGATGACTATCTTAAAGAAAAGATCATATGTACAAGGGGATGGAAGCACCACCCTTTACTGGAGATGGTGGGCTGCCCCTTGCTGGAGACCTTCAACAGAAGGCAGGCCAGTGATCTCTTGTGGATGCCCTATAGCTCTAGATTTCATGCACTGAGCAAGAGGGGTGGACAAGATGCCATACAAGTGGTTGCGCATTATGCTTGTCCAACTAGTTCAGCAACTGCAACTTGCAACCAGTTGTGCAAGGAAGCCAGATTCCACTTGGACCTCAGGAAAAACTTCCTGACTGTTAGAGCAGTATGACAATGGAACCAAAGACCTAGAGAGGCCATGGGCTCTCCAACACTATCTGTGAGGTGTGCATTAAGGTGGATTCCTGCATTGAGCAGGGGGTTGGACTCGATGACCTTACAGACCCCTTCCAACTCTACCATTCTATGATTCTATGCTCATCTGATTACACAATGGGTTGTGCAAGCAGAATGTGCAGGTTACATGAGCAGAATCAGGCTTCTGAACTGTGTGCAAGAGGAAAATCCCACTGAAGTTACACTAGAGCAAGTTTGGTTGTGCAAGCATCATGCACAACTGTCAAGCATAACAATGCTTACACAACCACATTTGTGCAAATGTAACTAGAGTAGGATACTTCACTTGCACATAGCTCGGGACCAAGTTTCAGGTACTGCAGCATCATTTACAAAAGCAGAGTGACACAGTTGAATACTGCCCTGTATGGCTTATCCTTCAGCGTTTCTTAAATTTCGTGAAGATATATCCAGAGCACTCACAGTCGGGTCCAGTATCTGATGAAGCAGGCTATTGCCTATGCAAACTCATTCCACAACCAAGCTAGGATGTGCAATCCATCCAGCCCTGTTCTCTATAGCAGGAATTGTGCCCTGAATTTAAGGGGAAGGCGGATACACTATTAGAAACAGAATATGTACTGCATGTTACTGAAAAAGAATGCAGCTAAAAAAGAATGAAATGCTTTAGGACACAATCTTATGCCAGAAAAAGTCCTACAACTCCCAGCATTCCCCAGCCAGCAGAATGCTGGTTAGGAAATGCTGGGAGTTGTAGGAGTTTTTTTCTGTCTAAACATGCATAGAACTGCACCCATAAGGAATCATATTGTTGCAAATGGTGATAACCACTGGTTTCCATGGCTTTAGGGGTGTATCAGCCAATGAGCCTATCAATGGCTCTCAAGTCAGGGTTGGCCAACTTGTGACCCTCCAAATGTTTTGACCAATGACTCCCATAATCCTTCACCATTGAATATGCTGGCTAGGGCTGATGGGAGTTGCAGGCCAAAACATCTGGAGGGCCATAAGTTGTCCATCCTTGATGCAATGTCCAGGTTCAGAGGCAGTATTCTATTGGAATTGAGAGCCAGTGTAGTATAGTGGTTAGAGTGTTAGACTGGGAGTTGGGAGTTCGGGACTTTAGTCCCAACTTGGCCATGGAAGCTCACTGGGTGACTTTGGGCCAGTCGCAGATTCTCAGCCCAACCTACCTCACAGGGTGGTTGTTGTGAGGATAAAAATGAAGAGGAGGAGGATTATGGATGCCGCCTTATATTCCTTGGAGGAAAAAGGGTGGGGATATAAATGCAATAAATACATAAATAAATTTCTGTATGCCATCCCAATTTCTGAGGACCATGATGTGAGCAAGCTGCCTGTTAGCTTCATGTCTCACTTGTGGGCACCTTGGAAACTTCTACTTGGCCTCTGAAGAAAACAGGAAAGGATTCCAGGCTAAATGGATGCTTTGGTCTGACCCAGTAGGACTCTTCTGACATCCTTCATAGCAATCTGCACTGCAGCCATGGGACTTTCCAATCAACATGTTTAGGGGAAGGGCAAAAGTGTTTTGTATTGTTTTGATGGGAACAATTATATAACCACCCATTTTTCTTGCTTCCTGCTCTGGTGATGATGCCTTGGCTATTTGAGGGCCCTTTTCTTCCATTCCTCCACATTTTAGTTCCACCCTTTGAAGTGCCAGTTTCACACATTTATAATCTGCAGAGTTGCACTCACTGTTATCTTCTCTTCCACCCCTTAGGCTCGCTGCCTAATATTTCGCACATGAAGTCTTTGCTATAGATTTAAATGCACTTCGTAGATAGGAGTCTCCTTTCTCCGTGGGAAAATGAGGGCACAGATAGGCGAAACAAACGCTGGTGAGTGTGGTGAATCTGAGAATCACCAACAGATAAAGTGCAGTTCTGGGTTCAAATCCTTGCTCAGACACGACGTTTGCTAGGTGAACTGGTCTGGGCAAAACAGACTCCTGGAGTGGCTTACAAATAACCAGTAAAAGAATTCAGACCCTGCCCGCAAGCTTACAATCTCAAATGGCACAACAAATAAGGAAAATGGAATCAGGAGGGAAGGAGGGGAATCAAGTCTTTCAACAGGGCAGGTGTGATTTCTTGACCTATTTGCAGGATGAGTGGGGTACAACTGTGATATTTAGGAACTAGATCTCCTTGATTCAGGATGAAATGAAATCCTATATCCATTTACCTTGCAGTAATCCCAAAATGCCCTTGGTGTGCCCTTCAGCTGTCTGAACTACCATTCTCCACCATCCGTGACCATTGGCCATGCTAGCAGGGGCTGATGGGAGTTGAAGTCCAAAACATCTGGAGGACATCAGGTAGAGGAAGGCCATTTGACAGCTTATCTCTACTGCTGTGCCAAAATCTGTCCTCCAATTTCTGAAAGTCTTTTTTTTCCCAATGAAGAAGACAGGATTCTGTCCTTCTTCCTCATTCTTAGGGTGCTTCGTAATTTCTTTTGGTTATGTTTTTGAGCTTATCATTGTGAAGTGGCTGAGGGTAATGTGTGGGTTCCCCTCTCTTTTCTATTACACATCTCTCCATCATTCTGCAGCCACCCCAGCTGCCCACGCTTCCTGAACTGAAAAGGCCCCATGCGAGGAGTTATCTCATGATGCCTTCCCCCAGGCCTTAATTGAAATGTGGGAAGCTGAGGAGGCTGCAGACCACCAGAGAGATCTATGTACCATGAAAGACTGGACACTCACACACACATCCCTTTGCCATTTCGTAACTAAGGCAAGTGCAAGGAACCCCCAGCTCACCCCTGAGAACATCAGTGAAACGTTTTCTTTCAAAAAAACCTTTCAAACGCCATTGGGAACAATTGGCACCTTCTAGTCTGTTGGGTTTATGAAACCTTTTAAGACACAATGCATGACAACTTGGGCTTTGTGCAGCTACAACATATTTTGGAGAATTAAGACAAGGTTGAAAAAATATGGGTATGTTTAGCCAGGAGAAGAGAAGATTAAGGAGAAACATGATAGGGATGTTCAAATATCTGAAAAGCTGTCATGCAAAAGAAGGAGAAGATGTTGTTGCTCCAGCGGGCAGGACTAGAAGCAATGGGTGGAAATTGCAGGGAAGCAGATTTTGGCTTAACATTGGGGGAAATTTCCTTACAGGGAGAGCTGTTCAGTAGTGGGATAGATTTCTTCAGGAGGTGCTGGGTTCTCCAACACTGGAAGTGTTTAAGTAGAGGCTGTCTGTCAGGGACAAGCATCTGTTTGGGAAGTAGAGCTTGATGAGCTTCCATTGGTTCAGCCCCCAGACTTCGGTCTGTTTTTAACTAACTAACCCAACTCCATTTGCAGCGATTTGGGCCAGCTGGCAGATTTTCCGTGCTGTACCAACTTGCATAATTGGTGCAAATTGTGCAAAGCACAGCCACAGTTTGTACAAATAGATATTTGCACGAAATGTGGCTGAAATTTGAGTAAATTTGCATGATTTGCACAGGTGAAATTTGTGCTAATTTGCATAAATTGTGGCTGCAAATTGAACAAATCTCTCTTTGTACAAAGTGTGGCCCAACAACAACAACTTAAAAAGTCCCCAAAGTTTAGGGGAAACCCACGATTCGGTGCACAAATGCAAGCCGTGCCAGGTACGCAGCAGAACTGTCAAGCCCCAAAAAGGCCAGATTTCCAAGCAATGGACATCCCTAGTCAGGGATGCTGTCATTGTCACTGCAAGTGGCAACAGCATCAACTGTGTTGGCACTTGGTCCCAATTCTGCATCCTCCGCAATGCAGGTGTGAGGGAGGCAGAGTTGTGCCTAGCTCCAGGGAACAGGTGGAACTAATGCTATGCCGAAATCTATCCTCCGATTTCCCAAAAGCATTCCTTCCCCATGAAAGAAGCTTCCATTTTTTTACAACATTCTCAGGGCATTTTATATTTTATTTTGAATTGAATTGGGTGGTCTTTTGAGCATACCTCATCCTTGTGAGGTGGCCAAGGGTGCTGTGTTTGTGTTTTCTTTCAGTTATACATTTCTTCATTGCTGCGCAGCCTCCTAAGCTGTCTATACTTCCTGATCTTCCCTATAGGAGGAATTACCTCCTGAAGTCTTCCGCTGGCCTTTAATTGAAGTGGGGTAAGCCAAGGAGTCTACAGACTGCCAGAGATATGATTGTATAATGAAAGACAGGACATTCACACATGATCCTCAGCCACTTGTATGTAAAGTAACCACAAGAACTCTGAACCCAATCTATGAGAAGTTCTCCAAAATGTTCTTCTCATATGAAAGCAATTTCTTTTCTATCAAATTGAACAACAGTGGTAAAAAGAAAATGTAGGAGAGAATTTTGGCACAGCGCTAATCAGGAACAGTTTTTCGGGTGAACACTTATACATCGCCAAAGAAGAGGACAAAATAGAAGGCATGATTTGCGTCAAATTTGCATGTGCTAATTTATATGTATAGATGCATGTTTTGAAATAATTCCTATGATTTTAAATAGAAATAAATACAATTCAGCTCGCCATAATGGGGAGAGACTGTGATTAAGTGACCCGTTTTACCAGCTCAGGTGCCAACAAATGATTGATGGGCATCTTCAAGGCCCCTACAAGTTTCTAGCCCTGTGTAACTTTGTGGGGTAGTGCCTGCTAAAGAGCAGAGATGTCTATATAAGAATTCCAGTTGTGGGAGGGTGAGGTTTCAGTACTTCGTACAGCTCCATGATTTGCAAAACAAGAATACGTTATGAAAGAAATTAACGGACTTGCCAAATATTTTCTGCAACACGAGCTACATTGTGCAAATATGATCAACTTGCTTAATCAATGCAAGTTGCAGTACTTTTCCTGGCAGAGAATATGGATTACCTGGGTGCAGATGTTTTTTAAATATATTTTTTAAAAATCTCTTTGTTGCTGCAGCAAGTAGCAACAGCAGCAACCGCGTTGGCAGCCTCACCACCATTTTGCATCTTCCACCATCTTCCAGACCTAGTGTCATTCCGAGCTATTGCAGGGATGTGTGTGTGTGTTGGAATGGCAACAACTAAACACACAAAACCTGATGGAGAATATTCAGAGAAAATTTAACAAAGCGCCCTCCTTTTTCTTGGGGAGGGTGGGAAAAAAAGAAACATCTCATGCATTTTCTCAGGAAAAATAAAATGTCGCCTGAGACATTTCAGCTGAGTTCTAGCTGTCACCTTCTCAATCCATTTCATCCGTCTACTGTAGACTGGTGCCTGCAAAACACATGTGCCTCAATAAATCAATTTGCTTTCTGAGGTGCCGCAGCACGGTGACTTTTTACGACTGCGGAGACTACTCTGGCAACTTTTCTCAAATTAGAACTATTATTTGGAAGAAGGGGGGATGGGAAACACAACAACTCTTGCCATCTTTCTATGGTATTGGAAATTTCCAGTATAGCCAGCTGCTCTTTCTGCATGCAAAGTTCAGCCAGGGACAAATAAGGATGAGAAGAGGGGAGATAATGGAAAAGGGGAAGTGATATAAAGCTGGGGTTGGAGAACCTGTGGTCTGCCAGATGTTGCTAGATTTCAACTCCCATCATCCCTAGCCAGCATGATCAATTGTTAGGAATGATGGGTTGCAGTTCCCCAACCCTGATATAGAGGGATACACATCTCTCATGGTTCCCTACTCTTTGGGGAGAAAAGTGACAGAAATTATTTGGTAATTATGCCTTCTGTTACAAAAGCAGTTAGCAGAGAAAAAACAAAAGGTAGAAATGAATGAGCATTTACCAGTCCCACATGCGCACAAGGCTAAAAAGGAGACTGCAGCCTTCTTCAGTGGAGGAAAGATAAAATAGTTTACTCACAATATTCTTACATATATTATACTGGTACAGTGTAATGTTTTCAAAGAAGTGTTTGTTCACTCCATTTGTGTTCTATAACACTGGAAGGAGCAAGACAACAAATATAAGTGCTCCCAGCAATGGAGGAGGGCAGAGAGAGAGGGGTGGGGAGGGAGGGGAAGAGAAAAACCAAGAAATCACAGGAAATCATGCTATAGAGTTCCTAAGGCTAGCTTTGGCCTTAATGCTCATGAACTAACAAACAAACAACTAACTAACTAACTGCAACACTGCCCCCTTGCAGCAACTTGCAGACGAGGTTGCTATATTCCCAACAAAACAAAGGGCTCTAGGAACAGGTTGGTTTTACAGAGACAGCTGCCATTGTGACAGGACTGTAGCCAGCAACACTCAATACTATACAGGGAGAGCAAGCTCTTCCAGCTCAGAATTCCTGAGTTCAGTAGGGTTAGGCTGACCATATAAAAAGGAGGACAGGGCTCCTGTAACTTTTAACAGTTGTAGAGAAAAGGGAATTTCAGCCAGTGTCATTTGTATGCAATTCATTCCTGATGAAATTCCCTCTTCATCACAACTGTTAAAGTTGCAGGGGCCCTGCTTTTGTATATGGTCACTCTAGTATAGTGCCTGCAACTTTAACTGTTGTGATGAAGAGGGAATTTCACCAGAGACTAATTGCATACAAATGACACTGGCTGAAATTCCCTTTTCTCTACCACTGTTAAAGTTACAGGAGCCCTGTCCTCCTTTTCAGATGGTCAGCCTAATAGGGTGGATATTTGCCTTACTTTACAGGGGATGGTTCTTTATTTGAGGGGTTGTCAGAGGACAGTCCTCTGTTTCAGGGGTGGAGAACCTCAGAACCAAGGGCCAAATCCAGCCCTCTGAGGTTCCCCAGGAGGCCACACCCCCTACCCCTGGCTGCTAACTGTGGATGGGCAACAGTCGTCATGGTTCTTTATCTTTAAACTGGAATTGGACAGGACAGTCCTTCAAACAGAGAGGATGGTCCTCTGTAAAAGAGGACAGGGCTCAGACATTGTGGCTGATTGAGAACCCAGCTGCTGATCATTTCCTTGAGCAGCAAAACATCAGACGGCGCTTGTGAGGGATCTAGGATTTCCTTAAAAGAAAATCACTCTCCATTCTGCCTGAAGTAGCTGTCCTCTGATAAATGAAGAATTAAACCAATCTGCAGACTCGAAAAAAGTTAACGATCAAAATTGTTGCCACTTAAGTGACTATCGTGTGCATGCAGCAGTCCTTGCTTTTCAGGAAGGTGGAAGGGATGGCGGAAGAAACAGGCTGCAGACGAAATCTTGGCAGGGTGGCAGGTTAAACCCCACATCTGTGCACATGAGGCTTAACTTGGAGTCCAGTGGAATTTAGACCGACCAGGCTGAATTCAAGAGATCCCTAGACAGATAGATGATAGATGATAGATAGATAGATAGATAGATAGATAGATAGATAGATAGATAGATAGAGATATTTAAGCTTGTGCCAATTGCCATTCTTCTTTCCATTTTTGCCAACAGAGTTAGAACATGGCGACCATTTCACAAGGTCGTTCTGGCCTGGCTTTGACTGTGAACGAAATCAACAGTGACTCACCGGAGGAAAATATACCCACCTTGTAAAATGTATTGAGGCCATCAACAATGTGGCATGTTCCATAATGGAGGACTTATTAACCTTCTCTCCAGCCTAGCTCCCCAAAGAGACTTTCAGCCAGAGTTTTAGTAGGACATTAATCTCTCCAGCATGATCTATAGTGCAGTGCTCAATTGGGTGGGGTGTCTGCCTGTATTTACTAAAGGTTATGGGTTTCAGGTTTACTACTTCTCAAATGCTACAGCAATTCATTTCCTCAGGGTCTCAGGCAAAGGGAGGTGTTTCCCATCGCTCCTACCCTATCCTTTAGATTTCAGATGCTGGACTTTGAATTTGGGGCCTCTTGTGTGCAAAGCATGTGCTCTCATGTTAAGCTATGGCTCTTCTGCTTCTCTCACCCCCATAGTTTGTAAACCATGCCTATGAAGTTCAAGGCATCTTTACATCTACCTAAACCAGACTTTCCCAACCTGATTCCCTCCAAACAGTTTGGACTGTAACTCCCATCAGCTCAAACCAAAATGTCCAATAGCAGGGATGATGGGACATATGGCCCAACACCATCTGGAGGGCACCAGCTTGGGGATGCCTGATCAGAAAACTATGCCCTTTTCCCTTGGACATATTCCCTCTCCGCTGACTGCTGGTTATTTGGCAGTTTCCTGACATTTGCACATTTCCCTCTGTTCTAAAATGTTAAAATGCCTTTCCTAAGGCTTAGCTACTGGCAGTACTAGCAGGGTGACCATATGAAAAGGAGAACCAGGCTTCGGTATCTTTAACAGTTGTATAGAAAAGAGAATTTCAGCAGGTGTCATTTGTATGTATGCAGCACCTGGTGAAATTCCCTCTTCATCACAACAGTTAAAGCTGGAGGAGCCCTGCCCTCTTTTGTATCTGGTCACTCTAGTACGGCTCCTGCAGCTTTAATTGTCATGTTATCATGCTGAAGGAATTGGCTTTTTGATTCCCAGCAATCGGTTCCTCAAGTCAGACCTCTTGCAAGAAGCCTTTGCAGCAGAGGACACTGAAGTGGCAGCCATTCATGGTCAAGCAAAGCAAGATTCCAAGGATCCCATGCTGACATTGTTGGAGCTTCTGCAAAACTAGCTAAGCTGACAGACACAATTGACATTGGCTTTGATGTACCAATCAACTGATACCCAAACACATAAACTACCTGTCACAGGTGGAGAGGCTGCCTTGGATAACCCAGCACATCAGTCACTCTCAGAAATGCTCTATGGCAGGTGCGTGAAGCCCCTTTGGGTATTGGGGCCAGATTTTCCCTTGCAATTCCCCCCCCCCCAAAAGCAGGCCAAATGATGATGCGTCCCATCCATGATATCAGGGGTGAAAGCAGAGGCTGAACGAAGCCCACTGAAGCACCAACTTCACTGCTCCTTCTCCCCTCCATGGGATGGATGGACCACCCTGGCAGGACAAATTGTGCCATTTATGGCTGCGAATTTGTGCAAATCGTGATTTCCGTAAACATTCCCAGCTGCAAATTTGCACAAATCGTGGCTCATAGATAACAAAAAAATATGTGAGTTCTCACTGAGCACCTGCAGACTGTCTGGCAGCATACCCTACATGCACACCAGGGTTGGAGCGGGAGTACAGCAAGCAGAGCGCAAGCAGGACATACGGCAGTTTGCCCATTCCTATGCTCTACTGCAAATTTGGCCCATAGACTGGAGGCTTCCCATCCAGGCACTAAGATGGTGTTTGACATACACAAACAAAACACATGCAGCTACCTGGTCCATCTCACCCAATATGGCCTACACTGACAGGCACCAGTTGGCTGTCCAAGGTTTAAGCAGAGATCTTTCTAGCTTAAATGAAAGATCTTTTAAGTAGAGATGGGGGAATTGAACTTGGCGTCATTTGCTTACAAAGTATGCATTCCATTGGCATTGAGATACATCCCCTTCCCAAGGACAAGCCAGTGGGACTAAATTTCAGAGCGGTGCCTAGCTCAGGCAGTTGTCCTCACCCAGGTCACCCAATATCTAAGCAGGATGGGAATTCTGAAAGATGGGTTCCTCACTATGGATTTCGCTTGGTCTGTGTTTTTTAAGGGAATTGACTTATTTTGCACTTCCCAGACTCATTTGCAGATCAGAAGACTGTTTGCCTTTCGACGATGCACCTTTTCAGATTTTGCAGTGCTGTTTTGGCTCAGAAATTTCATACCAACATGCATATATTACAGAACGTTGCAAAGATAATGCATGCATTAGAGAAAACGGCATACAAAAATGAATATGTTGGGGGGAAGTTGCAAACAAAAATGCAAATATTGGGGAAAGCTGCACACAAAAGTAAATGTGTGAAATCTGAGAATTTGCAGACTGACACAGGAATTGGACAGAATGGAGATGTGATTGAACATATGCATAACTGACACAGAGCAGATATAGATTGATTGATTGATCCATCCATCCATCCATCCATCACTAGTTCCTGCTGACATTCTCTGTCATATTTTCAGTACTCATCTTCTCTTATTGAATTATTCAGTTGGCTCACCAAACTACCCCAGAACGCTTTACTATATTCTCAAGAGTAACATGTTCCAAGTGGTTCAAGAATTGAAAGCATCTGATTGACCCTTCAATATCCTCTGATTTCCCAGGCCGCAGGTATGAATGATGGATCCCAGTGGCAAGCATCCAGCTGGATAGGATTGTAGCTTCTTCCTCTGGCCAACAATGCTGGCCAACTGCCTAAGGCCAACAACAGAGACATAGCTATTCCCCAGGCAGGACCGGACCTACTATTAGCCTGGGTTAGGCAGTCACCTTAGGTAGCAAATGCTGGGAGGTGGCAGCAAGGTGTTGGAGGAGAGAGCTGTGTGCCAAGAGATCTGCCCTGTGATCCTAAAGCTAGCCTGCTGCCTTCAGGTATGGTGGGGGATGCTGTTCCATCACTACCTTGAGAAGGTTCCACCCTTAAAGGTGGTCTAGAAATAATTTTAGATAGAATAATGTAAAACACATCCAGCGGAGGCTGGCGGCTCTGATGTCAATGAGGTGGTGAATCTACTCCGGGTTTCAGTTAGAACCAGTCAGAACTCTAAAGGAGCTGTCCAAAGTAGAGGCTGGTGCAAGCACCTTGGACAGCTCCTTTAGAGTTCTGACTGGTTCTGACTGAAACCCAGAGTGAATTCGCCATCCCACTGATATCAGAACCATCAGCCTCCACTGAATACATCATCACTGTTGAAGAACAATTGGTTTTTGTACGTGGCATGGGAGAGGGCGCCATCTTGTTCTTTGTCTCTGAGCCAGCCCTCTCCACCAGACTCCTGCCACAGCACTTGACATGACTTTCCTTTTAATTTTTACTCTCAGAAAGACTCAAAATCTAGACCCTCACTGTTTAGAAATTAAGCACTCCAGAGAGCCGAATGCCTCTCCACTCGATTCAGAATCGACACAGCAATCAGCCTAATTGGAGAACTCCTCAGGTGGGGGGGGGGGGATACTTATATTTTCCCCAGGAGTTTTAAATAGATTTGCAATGTTGGCTGTACTTTACTATATTACCTTAAGATAGGTGCAAAACCTGTAGCCCCAAAGGCCTTCCCCCCTACACACACAGATGCTCTGTTGCTGCTGAACCCACCCACCCCTATTTCCATGATGCATGTACCTTCAGCTCCCCCACCCTGAGTTCATCATGCAAACCACTTTTTCCAGCCACTTTTTTCCAGTGTGCGTGCGTGTGTGTGTGTGTGTGTGTGGCCCTCAGGGCCAAAAAGGCTGTGCACCCTGTCTTAAAAATGAATCCGTGTTTTGGGGGTTTGCCCAAATTCTAGACACTAATCTCTAGAGTTGAGCAACTACCCCCACAAGGGTGATTTTTTTTTAAGCCTAAAGAGACCAGTGGACAACCCTCTCTATACCTCTCAATATGCAACAAGTTGATAACCATTCCAAAATGTGTTCCTCACATTTTGCTCATACCGTAATGAAACCCACAGGTGTTCAACGCTGACCACATTTGAGCAGCAGTCCGTAATCTTCTTGAGGCTGAAATATTTTCTGGACTGGGAGTCATGATATCAAATCTCCTTCAAGACAAAGGTTTCCAATGAGCTCAATTTCATCTCTGCAAACCTTTGGAACATGGGCCACATGCATTGGCAAACCATGCTTCAGGCACTTGTGTGGGAAGCCGACTTTTGGCTCCAGCGGGACTCAATTTGTTGCTAAGACTTCGTTTGGGCGAATTATCTCTGATAGCAGCACCATTAAGTGCCAAGCAAATGAGAGTGAGGATAGTACAGCTTCCAAATTGTTTCCAGAGGTATTTGTGAAAGCTCTTGTCAACAGAATGGTAATTGCAAAAGCGCTAATGATATTTCTATTAGTACTTAGTGACTTGAGGAAATAAATGCTGTCTCCCAGATCAGCGTAGGCCTAATCCTCACTGAAGTGGAATCTCTGTGTTAGGGCTATACCACTTCTGATTACAACCGAGGGCTCCTACGATGATGAAGAGGAACTTGCGCATAGGGTAGCCATTTGGGAATTGCCAAGAAAGAGGACATGCCTCACCAAAACCAAGGACGAAAAAAGATACCAATTTGCATCAAGTTTACACAGGCTGATTTATATGTACAGATACAAATTTAGAAATAATAATTATAATTGAAGTGGAAATAAAGTACACAGCACCACAGTGGGAACCAGGGGACTGGTGTGCCTTGCTCTGTCTGCTGTCCAGGTGCTGCTGATGGGCAAGACCCAGCTCTTCCTTCTGAGGGTTCTTCATCTTTATACCAGACATCATCATCATTAATATTATTATTATCTTTATTTATATCCCGCCTTTTGCCCAATACTAGGCCTCAAGGCCAGATCTACACCAAGCAGGATATAGCAGTATGAAAGCAGTATGAAAGTGGTATATAAAAGGCAGGAGCCACACAACAAGCAGGATATAGCAATATATGGTATGTGTCAATGGGCCCCAACAGTTGTCAGTGCATTTCAATACCGCTATAAAGCAGTAATGTGGCTCCTGCCTTTTATATACCGCTTTCATACCGCTATATCATACTTGGTGTAGATCAGGGCTTTGAGTGAACAATCCTTCAAATAGAGGATAACTTCAAAAGAGAGGGCAGTCCTCTGGCAGCTCTTCAAATAGGGGCCCCGTGGACACCCTACATGCATGTAAAAACTAAAAGGCTATAACCTTTCCCCCCACCTTCAAGGATCTGATTTTCTATGTGCTGGGAAGTCTTCATATGGAGGAACATTCCATCATGCATGAACGCCCATCTGCAGCCTGGAGACGCCATTGAGTGTATGGATCTTAAAACTGGCTTTTTATCCCCATGTATCCAAGCATGTTAGTGCTCCATTACTAGGGTAACCAGATAAAATCCAGGTCAGGGCTCATGTTACTTTAACAGTTGCAGAGAAAAGGGAATTTCAGCCAGGGTCATTTGTATGCAATTAGTTCCTGGTGAAATTCCCTCTTCATCACAACTGTTAAAGTTGCAGGGGCCCTGCCTTCTTTTGTATATGGTCACTCTACTATAGTGCCTGCACCTTTAACTGTTGTGATGAAGAGGGAATTTCACCAGGAACTAATTGCATACAAATGACACTGGCTGAAATTCCCTTTTCTCTACAACTGTTAAAGTTACATGAGCCCTGACCTGGATTTTATCTGGTCACCCTAGCCATTACGGTTGCCACCATTTTTTTCTTTCTTTCCTGAGAGGCTCCTCTTCTTTAACAGCTGTACAGGAGGCAGGTACAGCTGGTCTTCTCCATGCTGAGCTATAGCTGTAGCCATTGAATTTGGCTGGTGAAGAGCAGTGAGAACTTCATTTGGTTAAACGCACCAAAATCTGCACATTTCTTCATAAAGAGCATGGAAAGAATGCTTGTTCCTTTAGAGCAGGGCTGCAGAAGCACAGGCCTGGAGGCGTCTTCTGGCTTTCTTGGGCTCCTGATCCCTCTATCCCTTGGGTTTCCCAGATATCCATGTCCCCTTTCTCATAGGCTGACCATCTGAAAAGGAGGACAGGGCATTTCAACCAGCCTACTTTCCCAGGGAATTTCAACCAGCCTACTTTCCCAGGTCCCACCCCTTTGTTTCTCATTGCCTGGCTTTTTAATGGTTACATAGGAAGCTGCCTTATACCATCAGACAATTTGTCCATCTAACCCAGCATTGTTGACATGGACTAGCAGCAATAGCTCTCAAGGGTTTCAGGAAGGATTTTTTCCAAACCTACCTAGAAATGCCAAAGATTGAACCGGGGAAGTTCTGCACGCAAAGCAGGTTGAAATACCTCTCTCAACTTAAGGCTTGGTTACTGTCAGTAAGCTCAAATATGCTTGCATTGGGGGTATTTTTATTTTATTTTGGCCCCACCCCCTGTTGCATTTGGCCCCACCCACCACTGGCATATGGCCCCTAGAAGCTTCTCAGAAACAGAATCTAGCCCTTGGGCTAAAAGAACTTCTGCAGCCCTTTTTAAAATTCTTCTTCTCTGAAGGTTGATTTATCACCCTGGCATCTTTTTAATCATATCTAATCTCCCTTATGCATCCTGTTCATATATACCCTTATCTCCTGGCGCTGTTTAGAGAGCCGTTGCTTTCCCATAGAGTCATTTCCGAAGCTTATAACGCGACTGAAACGCAATGATTTAGCTGAGCATGGAGAAATGTACGCTTCTGTCTTTCACACGGCAACACTGGGCATGAGGACGATGGAGGGAGTCGCTCCTTCTTCTCCAGCCCACAAATGAAGGCAAATTCCGGGGTTGCAACAGCAAGGATTCGATCCCATTCCGTTTTATTTCCATATTAGCCGCAAGGTGCGCCGGAAGATGGAGCGCAGACTAAAATGAATTGAAAGAACGAGATAACAGAATCCACATTCCACAGATGAGTGCAGTAAGTCAAAACAGCGACCTGACAGGTTCGTTTTCATTATGGCAGCCCTGATGGCGTTTCCCAGCCTGTGACTCAACAGCGCTTGTCCTGGAGTGGATTCGCTGATGCCCTTTGGAAGGAAGGAAAGGGCACGAAAGGCTTGGAGAGGGAATGGACCGGGAGCCCTAATGCAAGGGATGTCGGGGAACACAATGGAATTTACTTTGGAGTGCCATGCTGCGACTTAGGGGTAGGTGATGCTAGTAGCAAAACTAGACCTCAGGTTGTACCCAGTGGAGTCTGGTGGCTCCAATGTTGTTGGGGTGGTGACTCCGCTCCAGGTTCCTGTTGGAACCTGTCAGAACTCTAAAGGGACTGTCCAAGGTGTTTGCAAAGCACCTTGGATAACTCTTTATGACTGGTTCGGATTGAAACCTGGAGCGGAGTCACCATCCCTCTGACACAGGAGCCACCAGCCTCCACTGGCTGTACCAAAGGACACTGGGAGGAAAAAGCAGTGGCTGCTCTCCTTTGAACATCCAAATGCCAGTGGTTATTCGGATCCACCTCTCTCGTTCTTCAGAACATGCAGGCCCACTAGAAAGCAGAAGTAAAGGGGAAACGTGGCAGTCCTCCTTCACTCACAATGCTGGAGGTGAACTTTAGGAAGTGCACAAGTCAAAGTAGGTAGTATTACCTAGTGGTAGGATGCTTCATGCCGATGCTCTTTGTCAGCGACTGTGTTCTGTCTCACAACAATGGACAGCTACATGACCACACCAGCTACTTAATGTACCAAAGTATCATATTTATTATTCCTTTATGAATGCAGGCAGGGACAAAAAAGTAAAGGAGGCATGAATGAGCAAGCTTGTTTTAAAACAGAAATGGCATAATGTCAGTGACAAAAGTCAAGAACGGAAGCACAGAGAATTACAATAGTGCTAAATTAGATTGTGAGCTCCATCACACCTAACCCCCCCCCCTTGTTTGCCTCTGTGTGTTTTTTTACCTCTGAGGCAAAAGCGTGTCAAGCTTATGATCCCTTTCACTTGCTCTTTCGCTCCTTCGCTCGCTCGTTAGCTCTTCAGCTCCACTCCACTCCTCTTCTCTTTCTCCCTCCAGTCAGGTCCTGGCAGATGAGCACTTCAACCAAACTGCCTTTCTCCTAGGCAAAAATGGAACGACTCTTTAGTCTGGCTCTTTGGGGGCATCGAGGGAGTACAATGCTGTCTCTGCAGAGATTCAGGCATTGTATGATTTTAAAAAACACTTTCAAGCCTGGGATGCAAGGTTTGGGTTTTATATTAAGGCTTGGAGCAGCTGCTGGGAGAGATCGCTTTTGCCTGCCAGGACCTGATGCAATTCATTTAAGCCCCCAGTTCCTTTAAAACTACACAGAGACTTTGGGGGCGTTAAATGTGCTTAGGGAAAATAATCCAGACTTTTAGCTTCTAGGAAAGGGTGGGAAAGAGGCGGGGTGTCAGCAGGACAGGCATGGTGTCATGTGAGTACCATGCTGCAAATCCGCACACCAGGCATGGCGAGAGTGCACTAAATAGCTGGTGTGATGGAGCTCTATGTGAAGCCCACGCCAAATGCCCAGGATTTACAGCAAGGGTGAAGAATTTCTTTCAACCCCAGGGCCAAATTCCATTTCAGAGAAGTTCTCATAGGCTGCTTTCCAATGGTGGGTGTGGCAAAAGCAAGTGGGCGGAGCCAAAACTCTAGAATCCCAACTCTAGGATCCCTTGCTCCCAGCGATGAAACCTTAGACGAGGCTTTTCAACCTTTTAGAATTAGGGGAAACTGTGCAAGTGCCAGGATCTCCCCCATAAACAATCTGCAATCAGGAGGAATTGATATGACCATCAGGCAACCATTGGGGACTGGGATGGGGGGGGGGGGGAGAAATACATTTGTTTGCTGAGGTTCTCCTTTTCTCCTTCCATATGGACAAATACATCTCTAGCACTTGGTTTGAAACTAGTTTCCGGTGCTGAGGTGGTAGGATAAAACTCTCTGCCTGCTAGAATTGAGAATAGTTGATTACACAGACCACTGGCATAATTCTGGGTAAAGCTACTTCTTAAATTTGGAGTGCCATATGGAACTTTTGGAAATTAAAAATAAACATCCTTGCCTGGCATGTCTATAACCAAGGCAGCTGCTTAATCACTACAAATGAATGATACACCAGGGATATACCCTTTACAAGGGCACAGGAAATCCATATGCTTGCCAGTTTCATCCCCAGCTGGTTAAGAACCCTCCACTTCCAGGAAATGAGACAGAAAATCAAAACCCATGAAGGTTTGGGGGAAGGCTCTGGATAGCACCTTCTCTCACCTCATTGCTTTCTGATCTTCACGAGAAAAGGTTCTTGCAACAAAGCTGAGACTTTCTTTTTAAAAACCAAAAACTAGATGATTGCAGCGAGACCTTCAGGAAAGTGATGGCAAAATATGAACAAGGTTCAAAAAAAGACCCGCGAATCGAGTACAAATTTCATATCTCTGTGATATCATAAACTAGGAGTAGGCAATGCTTTTGAGCCATGGGCATTTTGGCAATTTGAGAAACTGTCCTGGGCACCAGCACAAAATGGCTGCCATGGGAGGCGCGGCAAAGGACAAGTTACCTGCCCAGAAGACTTAATACAAGGTAGTGTTGGGATCTGAGCCCCAAACAACTCCTTTGAACTCACAGTTTTTGACACAAAGGCCTCATCTACAAGAATTCGGCTTTGCACCTGGTTAGCCGATTAGGCGCATATTCGCAGATGCGCTTTATCGTAAATGCTTGTATGCAGGAGGTAATTGAGCACTCAGCTGGTGACCTTCAAATGCGCTTTACAAGTAGCTAATGCGGAGAATCGCTTGTTTGCATAGTCAAAATACGCTTTAACGGCCGGAGCAAAATAAAACTCGCTATTTAACGCGCATTCAATAATGCGCATAATCGGAGAGAAAATGCGCCTCTACGCCCGATTTGCACTCCGTTCTTGTTGAGGTAAATTTTTTAATGTGCCTTGAAAGAGCTTTAAACGCCTCTTGTAGAGGCAGCCCATAGAAACTTATTTCACAGCAATCCCAGATGCACTGGAAGAAAATATGTTAATTAAAAAAAAGTGGGAAGGGTGGGTTAACTTGGTGGGTGTCAAGAGAGGCACCTGGGGGTGCATTGGTGTTCATGGGCACCATATTGCCTATCCCTGTCATAGACGAAGGTCTTTCCAGAACTAAAGTGCAGCAGCTGCCCGGTGTCCTTGCAGCACATAGGTCAGGAGCAAGATATGGAAACTGCATTCATTGCACGCATCAAAATATGCATATTAATGGCAGCCCTTAGACTTACCACCTATTTCCGATGTGGACATCAGCACTGAACGTTTGCTGTCGCTGACCAAGGGAGTTATTTGGCCAATCAATTTCACCATTATGCAGTGGAGGCTGGTGGCTCCGATGTTAGTGGGGCGGTGAATCCGCTCCGGGATTTAGCCAGGGCTCTGACTGGTTCTGACTGAAACCTGGCCTCACCACCCCACTGACATCGGAGTCACCAGCCTCCTCTGCTATTACGCATGTGGGGGGGGGGGGCTCGCCCTTCTTCTCATCGAAGCGTTCCTTTCGATCTTGCATCTGCTTTGCTTGCTTGCTCCACGGATTCATTATATCAGCAGAGGCCTTAGCTTGTGCCAGGAATCTGTTCTGGAACATTGGATGTCCTGACAAAGAAAGCAGTGCCTCTGAGCACATTCAGAGGGTCTTTCCCATTTCACAAAACCACCATAGTGGCGACAATAGGGAGGGTGCACAGGTCAAAAGGCACTGTGTGCTTCCAATGCACCTGCCAGTTCCAGATTTTAGGGGGACCTTGAGCAAATAGGACACCCCCGCCATGGTGACCCTGCCTATTCATTTCCTCTGGGCCTAATCTAGTTGCATCCATCCTCACAGGGAAAGGGTGAAGTCAGCAGAGGCTGCTGCTAACCTCTTCATGTCTCTGTTCAGTTAAAGAGGAGAGATAAATAGGAAAAATGTGTTCAGCTTGCATTGTAATGTGAAGTTCTGAATTCCAGCCAGCCAGCCAGTCATGGACTCTCCATTCCCCCTAACCCTAGTTTAACTACTCAAGGTATTTCACAACAAACACGACATATTCACAACATACAGTTTAAAAACAACCAATCAACGAAAGATCATACTAAAGGCGACATGGTTTAAGAGGCAGAAATAGCTGATAAATCATAGTTTTACAGTACAGTGTGAAGTCTAGGAGATTGTGATAAAGGGTTTGCAGAAAAGATGGGTTTTTAAGAGGGAGCAGAAGGAAGTGATTCCAGGCATCTTGGGCAACAAGGAAGAAAGGTCAAAATTGTTTGAGGTGAGGAAGCTGGAGATCATTGGATGGCCAAGAGGGGTCCGCTTCCTATTCTAGTGACCTGCAGTCTGAGGGCATGCCTACACCAGCCATTGATCCCCGGCTGGTCACGTGGTCATCCCTGAGCATCCAAATGATGCACCGGGGTTCCCGGGGTCAGCCAGGGATGACCACTCACTTTACCCAGGGTAACAGGGACAGCGGTTTTACTGAATTTTGCTGCAGTCCCAGGACAACCCTGAGGTCAGTGGGCAGTGTGACGGCCGCTCCCAGGGTCATCCCTTCTTCCATGCAAGTAGCGGGGCTTTGCCACCAGGCATGGAGCTCTGCAGGAGAGAGTCCAGGCCCATCAGGGGTGAAGGGGGGAGTACTTTTGCCATCCCTGTGATGGCTCTCACGGTTTGTTCGTTTTTTAAAACCACTTACTGGCGTAGCATCGCAATTGTGCTCCGTCACCTTTGGGGGGGGGGGTAGAAATGGCATCCCAGAATGTCCCTCCTTACTTCTGGGATGATGCGCAGGCGTATGTATGCTGGGGCACGATCCATGAAGCAGGAAAGCTCAGGATCCTCCCCCCGCATCCCAGAAAGCCCATAGGTGAAGATGAGCCCTATACTTCCTCATACTGGGAATTTCAGGGAAACTTGCCTGAGGAAACCATGTGAGAGAATGTGAAGTTTGTGGGAAACCTAGAGGCAGACCTCTGTGGTGGCCCAAAACTTGGGATGTGACAGGAAAATGGGCAAAAATATCTCAACGCCAGAGATTGGCCCCTCAAGGAAACATCAGGCGCTGGCATGAAGTCATTCCTCCAGGGATGAGATGGAAGCACAGTTAACTGGCCATATACAGACACCTGCATGCCTCTTACATTTACAGCAACTGTGCCTTCCAGGTTTGCATGCTTGCATGTGAGGATGCTCTATGCACATGCCAATGTATGCATGTAGAATGCCTTCATGAGTGGGGAAGATCCTGGCCCAACCAGGGTTCCTGATTGAGTAGAGGAGCTCCATGCATGGATGTCAGTATGCATGTAGAACCCTTTCACACATACTTTAAATTTGTATTTGTGCAGAGGAAGGGGGTATCTGAAACCCCCTAACGGGGTATTTCAAAGAACAGTTATCACAGGACTGAAATTGCTATATGGCATCTCCTATCAACTCAGGGCCCTAAACTAGCTTTTCCCAGCCTCACCGGGTTCAATGGGATTTACTCCCAGGTAAGTTTGTATAGGATTGTGACATTAATCATGGTGTCCCTATGGGAAAATCTACTGTACTGCAACCAGTTAAAAGTATATATCTCTAATGTCTTCTCTTAGGATAAGATGTTCTAAAAGGATGAAAGCTTGAAAAAGTTTGGAACATAAAGGCCCCTGGGAATCTGTCAGTCCTTCCATTATCAGCACCAGCGTTGGCGTCAGAAAAAACCCACATTGATATGGTTTTCAAACTCACTATTTGACCTTAGGCGTAATCTCAGTAGCAATGCTGGTATTATTTATCATTTAGTAGACTGTGAATTGTTCATGTACCTTTACTATACAAGCTATGGTTAGTTATTTGCCAGAATACTTCAGTTTGTTTCCAGGGCAGGTATAGAGAGGTTTCTGCATACAATCTAGTACATCCATGTATTTTTTTATTGTAGTAGAGCAAGGTTAATGCAGCTCAGTTTTCTCTAGATTAGAGGAAGCGGTCAAGCTTACTTTTCTGAAAGCAATTTGAAAGTAACATATAGGTATTACTCCATAGCTAGCAATTCCCCAAGGTGTTGTTGGATGGCAATTTCTATCATAATCCAACAATTGTCCATGCCAGCCATGAATGATAGGAGATGCCATCGAATGACATCTACAGACCCAAGGTTGGGAAAGGCTGCACTCAACAGATCTCCACCCTGCTCTGGCAAATTGGCTCTTACTGTCTAAACATACCTTGAGTGTCTTCAGAGGAGTGTTTTATAACACACTCATTACTGGCCGTTCAGGATTTTCACGGGTCCTTTTCACAACGCCATCCACCTCCTACACATCTCCCGCTCCTTCTGCTCATTTTTCCGTCAGAAAAAAAGAACTGGAAAATCCGATTTTGGGGCTGTAACGAAACTTGAGAAGCAGCGTGATAAAAGCGCCCGCTTGAATGGGCCACGTGGCCGTTGCTTGCTTCCTCTGTCTTCCCCATGTGAAGACAGAGGAAGCTGTTTGTCCCTCTTGTGGGACAGAAGCAGGAGGCAAAGCGATGGTGGGGAAACACGATTTTCCCACTTCCGATCCACAAAAAGACTTAAGTACTTAAGGGTACTTTTTCCTATGCATGGAGAGAGAGGGAGGGAGGGAGAGAGGGAGGGAAAAGTCAGTCCTACAACTTCCAGCTTTCCCCAGCCAGCATGGAGGTTGTAATAGGATTTTTCTGCCTACACATGCATAGGATTGTACCCCCAAAGCACCACCAGGATATATCCAGACCTCTATCAAGCCATTCTCTGGCATCTAGTGTCTCTGCCCCTATGCGGGCAAAAAGGAAGTTAGCAGTTAATCTTTACACTGTCCGACTGCGATGTGTTCCCAGTTACAATCCCGCTGCTGTGGTTTTGGAGTAATTTCTTTGCCTCCGAACAGCGATTAAGGCAGAGTAATTAATCAGCAACATGTCAAAGCTGGGAGGAGATGCCGGTGCCTTTATCGCGTCAAGCTTTTCATTACAGGAGAGACTAATTATGACTCAAGTTCAAATCTATGATTTGAAAGTTAACCTTGATGCTAACCTGAAATAACCCTTTGCGCTGGAGGGAATGTTAAAAAGGGAGTTTGGTGGAAATGAATGATTGGTGTTCATGATATAAAAAAGGAAGAAAGAAAGAAACGGAAACACTGTTAAGTCCTTTGCAATTTATACCTGGGGGTAGGGATTTAGTCTAGACATCTCCAGCAGGGATGGAAAATCCTCAGGGGCAACCTGGCCTAGTTTCATCTAGTAAAGGCCTGGGGTGGGGGCATATTGCCAGTGCCTTCCATCCCTTATGTATTTATTTATTTATTCATTCATTTAATGCATTTATATCCCAGCTTCTGTCCTCCAATGAACTCAAGGTGGCGTACATAATCCTCCTCCTCTCCATTTTTATCCTCACAACAACCCTGTGAAGTAGGTTGGTCTGAGAGTCCGTGCCTTGCCAAAGTCACCCAGTGAGCTTCCATGTCCGAGTGGGGACTAGAACCCGGGTCTCCTGACTCCCAGTCCCGTATTCTAGCCACTACACCACATCGGTTCTCCATTCAATGTTATCCATTCAATTTTGCTATCCATTCAATATTGAATGGAAGAGGAGAGGGAGAGAAAGAGATAATGACCTCTTTTTCTCTGTTTACTGCTTAGTGCTGGCTCATGTCCCAAGTATTTTGGAGTTACCACCCGCACCCCTGGCATATCAACATTTGTTTGATAATATCTCATCAGTCAAAGACTTCAACCTGAAATCCAGCCAGTAAAACATTATTCTTCTATTGGCCTTGAATGGGAGCCAGCCATAGATCAAAACCAAGGTGACACGTAATCCCTCAAGACAGAGTTTCTGCCACCATCACTTGAAGGATTTCCCCCTCCTTTCATCTCTTGGCAGTAAGCTTTTTTTTTTAGGCCAGCAAAAAGGGAATTTTAGAAGATGGCCACTGATGCTTGCTGCAGCTAACTGCATAAACTTCCTCCATTCAAACACAAACACACACACACACACACACACACACACACACACCTTTGAGGGAATGTCAAGTGGTGAAAAAGCTCCATCTGTGTGATATTTGATTGGTGACAGAAATCTCACATAAACAGATCTTTGTCTAGGCTGACCATATGAAAAGGAGGACAGGGCTCCTGTAACTTTAACAGTTGTAGAGAAAAGGGAATTTCAGCCGGCATCATTTGTATGCAATTAGTTCCTGGTGAAATTCCCTCTTCACCACAACAGTTAAAGGTGCAGGCACTATACTAGAGTGACCACATACAAAAGAAGGCAGGGCCCCTGCAACTTTAACTGTTGTGATGAAGAGGGAATTTCACCAGGAACTAATTGCATACAAATGATGCCGGCTGAAATTGCCTTTTCTCTATAACTGTTAAAGTTATATGAGACCTGTCCTCCTTTTCATATGGTCAGCCTATCTTTGTCAGATTGCTCCACTGTGTCATTCTGCCCTTGTTTCTCTACCTGCCGTCTGTCCTCCTCTGGCATTACTACCATCAGCATTCCAAAAACCTGTTCTCATATATGACCCTTGCTAGGCCAGGAAGAAAGGACACAACAACATAAGAAGAGCCATGCTTAGGCTGACCAGATAAAATCCAGGTCAGGGCTCATGTCACTTTAACAGTTGTAGAGAAAAGGGAATTTCAGCCGGTGTCATTTGTATGCAATTAGTTCCTGGTGAAATCCCCTCTTCATCACAACAGTTAAAGTTGCAGGGGCCCTGCCTTCTTTTGTATATGGTCACTCTAGTATAGTGCTACTGCATGCACCTTCTTACAAAATCGTCAAACTAAATATTTGTTAAGGAAATAAGCAAAATGCAATTACAAACCCCGTCTATGATTCCAAACACAACAGTAGGTTTCACTTTCTTATCTATTTTTACTAAACAGATGATATTACTACATAGATACATAAACAATAGTCAATTTCTTTCATAACATTTGATAACAGCAGCTTGG
This sequence comes from Anniella stebbinsi, assembly GCA_029215795.1. Classification (NCBI taxonomy): domain Eukaryota; kingdom Metazoa; phylum Chordata; class Lepidosauria; order Squamata; family Anniellidae; genus Anniella; species Anniella stebbinsi. Next base: position 82,167,705 of record JARDYH010000007.1, read on the forward strand.
TAGCAGCAGTTTTTCCATTACATGTGATAACAGCAGTTTAATAACAGCAGTTTGTTTATAACATAAATTATACTTTCATTATGTTTGATATCACCAATCAGCAATTTTTTTTCATTACATGTGATAACAACAGTTTGATAACAGCAATTTGTTTAGTTAACAAATATCCGGTAATAGTCTCGTTTCGAATTCTTCTTCAGAAACTTCTCATTATTATTAAGCATTATGTAAACATAATAAACATGCTTGAGTTTTATCAAACCCATGTTGTTGAAACCACGAGTCCTCCCCACTCATAATTTTTATTATAGTGAGTCACTCACCCCCTTGTAGGCAACAGACTTTCCCGGGTACGTGTCAGATACTGGGACCTTCGTGTACAGGTTCTTATTTTTTTTTCAGTTATCTGCTCAATTAAAGAGGAAACATTCAATCCCATAACCCATATCCCATATATTGTCAGGATTATTAACAAAAACAGCCTTACAGACCTGTCTCCCATAGGATACTGCATTGAGTTGCTCCTGGGTATTAGCTAGCGTCTAAGTCCAGCTGTACTCCATGAATACTAATTGTCAAGCCTCCTTGACTTAATTACAGTTTACCTGCCAATCATCCCATGCAGTAAAATGATTATCACATGTAATGAAAAAAAATTGCTGATTGGTGATATCAAACATAATGAAAGTATAATTTATGTTATAAACAAACTGCTGTTATTAAACTGCTGTTATCACATGTAATGGAAAAACTGCTGCTACCAAGCTGCTGTTATCAAATGTTATGAAAGAAACTGACTATTCTTTATGTATCTATGTAGTAATATCATCTGTTTAGTAAAAACAGATAAAAAGTGAAACCTACTGTTGTGTTTGGAATCATAGACGGGGTTTGTAATTGCATTTTGCTTATTTCCTTAACAAATATTTAGTTTGACGATTTTGTAAGAAGGTGCGTGCAGTAGCATTATTACATAACATTCATAAGCAACTTCTAGCCTTATTTTGAGTATTACACTCTAGTATAGTGCATGCACCTTTAACTGTTGTAATGAAGAGGGAATATCACCAGGAACTAATTGCATACAAATGACACTGGCTGAAATTCCCTTTGCTCTACAACTGTTAAAGTTACATGAGCCCTGACCTGGATTTTATCTGGTCACCCTAGCCATGCTGGATCAGACCAAGGCCTCATCTACACCTGCTATTTATCCCGGGATAATATTGAGGTCATCCCTACGGGGCAACATGACACACAGCTGATCCCAGGATGAACCAGGGAAGACCACTCTGTTCTCCTGGGATATCGGGGAATGCAGGTATCCCAATTTTCCCCATCTCTTGGGGCAATCCCGAGGTCCACAGGCAGTGTGCCCCCCCCAAAGTTGTTGCTATTCCCCATGAGTGGTGGGGCTCAGCAAACAAGCAAGCAGCTATGCGGGGGGAGCCCATAGGTATCAGGAATGAGGGGAAAGCATTTTCGCCACCTCCTGGATGGCTCACAGCGGCGAGTTTTTTTGTTTAGATGAGGCCCAAGGGTCCATCTAGTCCAGCACTCTGTTCACACATTGGCCAACCAGTTGTTGACCAAGGACCCACAAGTAGTACATGGTACAACAGCACCCTCCCACCCATATTCCCCAGCAACTGTTGTATATAGGCTTTCTGCCTCTGATACTGAAGGGAGCATAGAACCATCAGGACTAGTAGACGCTGGCTGAATTCGGACAACACGATAGTCAATGGTGGGGTAATAATCAACTTTACAGTTGTTCGTCTAGGGGGCACTCCCCACACTACATGGTAATAAATAATCAACTGTGGTGTGGATTAGGATCAGTGCTGAGCTGGCTATGGCAGCATTCGGACGACACGATAGTCAATACAACTGACGATTGTCCCCCCCCCCCCCCCCGCTCCCAGTTGCTTATTGTGCCATCCGAATTCTGCCATTTATAGCTTTCTCCTCCAGGAAAGGTGGAAATGTCCAGGACCATTTGGCTTAGGAAAAAGGTGTGCATGGGAAGATGTGGTTTACAGAATTATGCACAGTGTGGAGAAAGTGGGTAGGGAGACATTTCTCTCCCTATCTCAAAATACTAGAACAACGGGTCATCCCATGAAGATCATTGATGGGAGGTTCAGAGCAGATCAAAGGAAGTACTTTTCACGCAGTGAATATTTAATCCTCCCTGTTTTGTTTCATGTTTACTGTAGTAAGGAGAAGCAATGCAGGACCAAACTGGCTGTGTGCATTCTGTAATATTCTGGCTTATCTTTCCATGCAAACATAACCACCGAGTGATAAATGTACATAAAGATATCTCCATTGGTTACCACTCCATTTTGGACCACAATTCAAAGGGCTGGTGCTCGACAGCTTGGGACCAGTGTACCTGAAGAAATACCTGCTTCCACATCAACCTGTCCATTCCCCCTGGGATTGTTATCGGCATCCCTCCTGCAAATGACCCTACCGTCAGAGGCTGGGAACTGGGGAGAGGGCCCTCTCAGTCGTGGCACCCTGCTTCTTGAATTCTCTCCACAGGGAGGCTTGCCTGGCTCCTACTTTTTTGTTATCTTTTTGTCCTTTCAACAATCGTTACACTTTGTTTTATTTATTTTTAATTGCATTAAGCTGCCTTGAGAAGATGTATATTGAGTAGAAGTACTTAAAGTAACATACAATTTAAAAAACTCCAAAAGATCAGAAGCGGAGCATTTGAAACATAAATATTCCCCTTTGATTTTCTTGCTTGATTCAGCAGTAACCCCCAGCCCCCCACCCTTCTGTCCAAGGAGCAAAACTATTGGAATAATGTGGGCTTTGTTATGCAAAGCTTAAGAACTGTAAAACTTCAGACAATGATGGTTAATCATGAAATTTCCAAGAGATCAGTTTCCCATGGTAACCAGAGAGATTTCTGAAAGCAAACCTGGAAGACAATAAAATAATACACAATAATTATTTTGTCATGGACAATTAGATTAAAAAGAGGATGCGAGGAAAGCAACCAAGCATAGGAAGGAAGGTTGCGGGGGCTGCTCCTGCAGTCTGAAAAATAAGGGGGGGGATGGTTTCTTTTGCAACCAAACCTTTGCCAAAAAAGAGAGAGAAGCGGGAAGAGGGAGAGGGGGTGCTTCTTGAAGCGAAATTGCTGCCTCTTCGTTTTGAATTCTCCAAACAATTGCTCTTTCTCTGCAAATAAACTATCAAATGATTAATCCTCTTCCTTGTGCAGCTAGAACAATCACAGATTAAGTAGTTTTTGTGTAGAGTGGAACTGAATGCACACACACACACACACACACACACACACATATTGCAACAAAAGACAAAACTAAGGCAATTACAATGGGCAGGGATGACTCAAGAAGGCAGCGAGGATAAGCCTTTGCAGGTGCACACTTCTAACAGCGCTGATAATCTCAGGATGAAACCACAAGTTACTTTAAAGGCCAAGCTAGCAACTACAGCTTTTGTCTCGTTTTTTAATTATTATTATTTCCAGTATGGGGGTCTTGAGGGTTTTTTTATTGGGAGCCCCCACATGGAGAAGGGAGGTTTAATCCTTCTCTTCCTGGCTGTGATTTTACAGGTAATCCCCCCTGGGGAGCGGGGAGTGACTACCAGTAAAATCACAGCTAGGGAGAGAAAAATTGAACCTCCTTTCTCTGTTTTTTTTTTTGGGGGGGGAGGGAGTTCCAATAGAAATTAGATACACTCACACCCAAACACTGGGGGGATGCATAACTGATACCTATGCCTTTAAAGTAATGTGTAGTTTGACTTCCATAGCATAGAATCATAGAACCATAGACTAGTAGAGTCGGAAGGGGGCTATAAGGCCTGCTCAATGCAGTAATTCACCTTAAAGCATGCCTGACAGATGGCTGTCCAGCTGCCTCTTGAAGGCCTCTAATGTGGGAGAGCCCATGACCTCCCTAGGTCATTGGTTCCATTGTCATGCTGCTCTAACAGTCAGGAAGTTTTTCCTGATGTCCAGCTGGAATCTGGCTTCCTTTACCATGAGCCCATTATTTCACGTCCTGCACTCTGGGATGATCGGGAAGAGATCATGGCCCTCCTCTGACAAACTTTCAAGTATTTGAAGAGTGCTATCAGGTCTCCCCTCAGTCTTCTCTTCTGCAGGCTAAACATGCCCAGTTCTTTCAGTCTCTCCTCATAGGGCTTTGTTTCCGAACCCCTGATCATCCTTGTTGCCCTCTTCTGAACACATACTCCAGCTTGTCTGCATCCTTCTTGAAGTCTGGTGCCCAGAACTGGACACAATACTCAAGATGAGGCCTAACCAGTGCTGAACTGAGGGGAACCAATACCTCACATGATTTGGAAGCTATACTTCTATTAATGCAGCCTAAAATAGCATTTGCCTTTTTTGCAGCCACATCACACTGTGATCTACAACAATTCCAAGATCCTTCTCACTTACAGTATTGCTGAGCCAGGTATCCCCCATCTTGTAACTGTGCATTTTGGTTTCTTTTTCCTAGGTGTAGAACTTGGCATTTATCCCTATTAAATTTCATTCTGTTCTTTTCTATGCAGGGAGAAGAAGAGCCTTGCTTAATCAGACCAAATGTCTATCTTGTCCAGCATTCTGTTCTCACAGTGGCCAACCAGATGTTAATGAGAAGCCCACAAGCAGGACATAGGTGCAATAGCGTTCTCCTGTTCATGTTCTCTGGCAGCTGGTATAACATAGGCATAGTGCCCGTGAAGCTGGAGGTACTATATAGCCATCTTGACTAGCAGGAAGTGACAGCCTCCTCCTCCATGAATTTGTCTAATCCCCTTTTAAAGCCATCCAAGTTCGCAGCCATTGCTATATCTTGTGGTGGCAACTTCCATCATTCCATTGCATATACCACAGTTCAACAACGTGCTGTGTGAAGACATCCTTGCTTTTATCTGCCTTAAATCTTAGAATCGAAGGCTGCCTCTACAAGAGACGTTTAAAGCTCTTTCAAGGTGCTTTAAAAAATTTACCTCTACAAGAACGGAGCGCAAATCGGGCGTAGAGGCGCGTTATCTCTCCGATTATGCGCATTATCGAATGTGCGTTAAATAGCGAGTTTTATTTTGCTCCGGCCGTTAAAGCGCATTTTGCCTATGTGAACAAGCGCTTATGCGCATTAACTACTTGTAAAGCGCATTTTGGTCATCCGTTAATGCGCTTCGCCGCCTCTCACCGCCTCTGGTGCAGAGGTATTGGGTGTAAATGCGCTTCAGCGATTATGCGCATAATCGCCTAACCGGGCGCAAAAGCGAATCCTTGTAGAGGGGACCATAGAATCAGCTGCATGAGGCGACCACGGGTTCTAGTATTATAAGAGAGGGAGAAAATGTCTTCCTATCCACTTTCTCCACACCAAGCATAATTTTATACACTTCTATTACATATCCCTGTACTTACCTGTTTTTTTTTATGCTTAACAGTCCCAGATCTTCACTTTGCCCCAGAGCACCCAAAAAGGACAGCAGCGACATGAGAACCAAAAAAAAAGGGCCCTGCTGGATCAGATCAAAGGGTCCTGGTTTCTATAGTGGCCAAGCAGCTGCCTTTGGGAAGTCACAAGCAGGCCATGAATACACTTCTCTTCCCAGTTCTATTTAGCCATCATGGCTAGTAGCCATTTTTTAAAACATATCCTCCATGAACATGTTTTCCTTTTAAAAGGATGTCAGTGACCATCCCTACACAGCTTGCAACTTGAAATAATACCCAGACTTTTTCAAATTAAGGGGGCCCAAGGTAGGGTGACCAGATAAAATCCAGGTCAAGGCTAATGTAACTGTAATAGTTGTAGAGAAAAAGGAATTTCAGCCAGTGTCATTTGTATGCAATTAGTTCCTGGTGAAATTCCCTCTTCATCACAACAGCTAAAGTTGCATGCACTATACTAGAGTGACCATATACAAAGGCCCCTGCAACTTTAACTTGTGTGATGAAGAGGAAATTTCACCAGGAACTAATTGTATACAAATGACTCTGGCTGAAATTCCCTTTTCTCTACAACCGTTAAAGTTACATGAGCCCTGACCTGGATTTTATCTAGTCAGCCTAGCCCAAGGAGGAAATGGAAGTGGATTGGAGAGGCTGGGATATAAGCTATCCTGAGGCCTCTCCAACCTCCCTTCCTCCCCCATCGAAATGCCTTCACTGGATGGACAGAAAAGGCCTGAAATGTGGCCTTTCATGGGGTCTGTAGTGAAAAATGCCATGCAGGAGGATGGGGAGACAAGGATCACTTCCACTGATCCTCTCATCTCATACTGGATGGTTTTAAACCTTCAGATTCAAGGGTTTATGATTTAAAGTTTTTTATTATTTTCAAACAAAGATAAAATACAAACAATACAACATGTAACATTAAGATGGACTTCCGAATTTCTCTAACTTACAAAAATATCTACAGTTTCTTTTACACTTTATCACAACAAAGATATAAAAATAAAAAAAAAGAATAGTGAGTGAATTCCCTGACTTCCCTATCTTATCAATTGTTTCTCTTCCAACTTAATCGCTGAATCCACTTGCAAATATATCCTTCCCTTCTTTCTCTTTTAAAAAATCTATCAGAGGTTTCCATTCCTCCCTAAACCTTATAGTTGTTTTCTCCTTTATTATCACAGTGAGTTTTGCCATTTCCGCCAACTCTGTCATCTTCAATATCCATTCCTCCTCTGTTGGTATTTTCTTGCCCTTCCAGTTCTGAGCATATATTAGTCTTGCTGCCATTATCATTTATAAAAACAAAGTTCCATAACTTTGACTCAATTGTTAATCTATTAGCTCCAGCAAAAGGGTTTATGATTATCAAGGGTTCAACCATAGAATTGTGCCCTAAGTCAAGGGTTCCTCAATCATTTTAACCTTTGCCCCTCCCCACTTCAAAGCTTCTCCCCACCCATCATGCCACAAACCAATACCAACCATCCTACATGATAGGTGAGGATCAACTATACTGATGGACTGAAGAGTGCTTGTTTGCAGAAGTTATTGAGTATTTCGGGGCCTAGACAATTAATAGAACCTCAGCTATTGGATGGGAGGTGAGAGGGGGGTCTTCACTTCCCTCCTCTTCAAATATCATGCACAAGTGTGTGTGTGTGTGTGTGTGTGTGTGTGTGTGTAGGGAAATACATGTAAATGCTGATCATCCTTGTGATGAACACTTGGAGCAAACTGTAGCAAAGCCATCTGATATGACCACACAAATTGACCTGGGTGTATAAGAGTAACTATTTATTCCTAATATATACATTTTTAAAAAAGAAGATAGCCTGGTCATTTTGTTGTTGAGATAAACACTTTTATTGCTCCTTACATATTGTCTGTGAATATTAGCTAAAGACTGGATTCTCCTCATATGAATAGTGTAAAAAGAGAGGCTGGGTTGTTGAAAGGAACCAAATCCCAGGTTTGTCTGCTGCTTTTGCTTTGCAAGTGCTCCAGTGAGGATGCTGTTGAAAACTGATATCTAGAATTTAATGGGGCCTGAAAATTATTCATGGGAAGGAGGAATAGAGCCAGAAACGAAATGACTGATGGATAAATATTAATTGATGCAGAATATAAATCCAAAAGCCTCCAAGGTTTAATAACTGAGATGAAATTCAAGGCAGCTTTCCCCAAACTCATGCTCTCCAGGAGTGCTAGACTACGGGTCTGCTGGGGATGATGGGAGTTGTAGGCCCGCACATCAGGACAACATCATGTTGGAGAAGGCTGTTCTAGAACATCAGCAGTTCATGAATTCGTTGGCAAAAGATTTGGCTCAGTCCCTGGCACCTCTCAGTAGGACTGGGAAAGACCCTTGTCTGAACCCCTGGAGAGTCTGTGCAAAACTAGATGGACCAATCTGATTTCAGACAAGGCAGCTTCCTATGTTCCTATCAGATGTGTCAGGTGGTAACACAGAGGGACATTGCCAGGTTAGAACAGGTTCAGAGGAGGAAAACAAAGATGATACAGGGACTTAAGGGCATGTTGAGTCTGGAGAAAAGAAGACTGAGGGGAGACATCTTAGAAGTGCTCAGGTATAGGAAAGGATGCCCCAGGGAAGATGGTCAAGAGCTATTTTGCATGGCCACAGAAATGAGGACCTGAAATATTGGGTATAAATTACAGCTACCTAGATTCTGATTAAATATAAGGAAAATCTTCCTGACGGTAAGATCTGTACAACAGTGGAACACTCTACCAATGGAGGTTGTGCGTTCTCCATCTCTGGAGGTTTTTAAGAAGAGGCTGGACAGCCACCTCTCATGGATGGCTTATTGGTCATCCTGCACATTGCAGAGGGTTGGACTAGATGATCTTTGTGGTCCTTTCCAACTCACAATTCAATGATTCTATGATGATGGATGTATAAGAATATTGTTTTTGCTCACAAAACATGTGAGCATGCCCTATTCGAAGCCCTGAACGTGAGTGAAATCTTGAGCATGTGTCTACCAAAACATGTTTGCAGATTGTTGGACAATTGTTTGCAACTTTGATTTGTGCAACTTCCCCAGTTTGATTTTGTGCAAAATTCTTAATTTGCGCAAATTTTCCCTGCAGGCTTTAGTCTATGGAGATAAGTTTCTGCACCTTGGATAGCTTCTTTAGAGTTCTGGCTGGCTCTGATTGAAACCTGGAGTGGATTCACTGCCCCACTGACATCGGAGGTACCAGCTTCCACTGCCTGCAATAAATAATTCCTCTAGGTTCTGGCCTCAGTCTCAGAAAACTCCAGCTCCCATCTGATCCTTCCACCAATCCACCAAGTTTTATATTTTTGGATTCCCATATAGTAATCCTTTAATCTTTTAGAAGGGGGGGGGGGAAGACTGCCGAAAAGCAGGGAAACAAACAAATGATCAGTGGTTGGGAGAAAGCATGTGGCACCAGGGAGAGAGGGCATGGCCATCCAGGGCAGCCTGGAGTACCAGGTTCGGCCCATGGTTTGGAAGTTTTGCACCCTTGGTTTAAGCTGTGTCCCCATCGATGCTCAACCTGCATATTTGTCAATGAATGCCAATATTACAAAATGCCATTAAGCCTCCAGTGGCCTCTTCTGAGAGGGAACCAAAAGTCCGTAAGCTCTATAGTGGTATGACAATGGAACCAATGACCTAAGGAGGCCGTGTGCTCTCTCACCCTAGAGGCATTCAAGAGGCAGTTGGACAACCGTCTGTCAGGGATGCTTTAAGGTGGATTCCTGCATTGAGCAGGGGGTTGGACTAGGTGGCCTTACAGTCCTCTTCCAACTCTACTATTCTATGGTTCTATGATTCTGCATACATGCATGCACGCATGCGCACACACGCTGGAACTTCTCACCTCTCAGAGAAGTGGGGTGAGTGTAACAGTGTCTTTGATTACAGGCCTCTTTTTGTATAACAACAAAACAAGTCTCCTATGAGCACTATAACAAATAGGAGATCCTACAACCGATAACAAATCCTAGGATCTCTTATAACAGATCCGCTATAACAGATCCCCTATAGGAGAGACTACAAACAGATGTGTGACAGATAACTCTTGACCTATAACAGATCCTATAATAGATCTATGATAGATAACCTATAACAGATCCCATAACAGAGAAGCTATAACAAATCTATGACAGATAACCTATAATAGATTCTATTACAGATCTTATAACAAATTTATAACCTATAGCCAATCCTATAGCAGGCCTTATGGGAGATCCTATAACAGATCTCCTATAGGAGATTCCCATAATAGATAAGAGATCCTATGATCTCCTATAGGAGATCCTATAACAGATAAGAAACCCTATGATCTCCTTTAAAGCAAAACAAGGCTCGTGGGATCAGTGTCAGCTACCGGTTTTTGAGGGCCCTTCAGCAAACCACCTTCAATGGCCCCCCTCCCTCAACATTTCTACCTCCTCACTGCTATTGCTCCTCACCCTCTTTCTCCTCATTGATACCACTTGCTTGTTTGACATGCAGGGAGTTAGGTACCAAATAGCCAGAGGTATCTGCTGCTGCTGCTGCTGCTGCTCCTCTTCAGTGCTACCACAGTCGTCTGGCCAGACTGAGAGGCAGGTGAACAAGGAAGTTGCAGTGGTGAAGGAGAGAAGCAACTCCAGGGGACTCTTGTCAGTGGGTCGCTGCTGGGGTGTGGGCCCTCAGCAGGTGCCCAATCATGCCTACCCTTGATGACCCCCCTTGCCCATGATAAAGGTGGAAAATTGGACAGGTTTGGAGCTTTTTTTTAGAAGGATGATTATAAGTTCACCCTTCTTGGCTAGTGAGCAAGCGTCAACTGCAAATTATGTCTTTCCATTTATCTCATCCCTCCAGATACACCAAGATGAAAACAGCCACCAATATCTACATCTTCAACCTGGCCCTGGCAGACGCCTTGGCTACCAGCACGCTGCCCTTCCAGAGTGCTAAGTATCTGATGGAGACCTGGCCCTTTGGGGAACTCCTCTGCAAGGTGGTCCTCTCCATTGACTACTACAACATGTTCACCAGCATCTTCACCCTCACCATGATGAGCGTGGACCGGTACATAGCTGTCTGCCATCCGGTCAAAGCCCTGGATTTCCGGACCCCGGGGAAAGCAAAGCTAATCAATGTTTGCATCTGGGTCCTCTCCTCTGTTATTGGGGTGCCTATCATGATCATGGCAGTCACCAAATCTAAAGGCAAGTGTCCATTGCTGTATCCTACTCTATCCAAACTTCCATAAAGGTTTGAGGATATAGAGGTACCACTTTCCTGCTCTGCAACCAGACCCAGGAATTTCCTTAAAGCTGAGCAATTTAGCATGCATGCAGATCTTGCATAATTTTAGCCGTGAGACTGCTGTGGAAGTACATTTGGCACATTTTGAGCACATGCACAACCTTCTGGCTCAGTTTGTGCATAGGAAAATGCATTTTCCCCTTCAGAAGTCATCTTTGAGCAGCGCTAATTGGACAGCCCTTGTTTAAGTTGCAAAGCCACCTCCGCTCCCTTTCTCCAAGCAGAGCTGTGCACTGCTCTGATCAGCGAGTCTTTGTGTCAAATATACAGCCACCTCCTCCACTTCTCAAAGTAGGGCTGTCCATACTGTGATGCTGATTGGCTTTCCCATGTGTCGGTCATGAAGCCACCTTCCCTACCTCCTCAGAGCAGCTTGTAGAATGTTTGCGCACTAATAGCAGCTTCTCTCCTGTGGCCAACAGGAGGTTTTGAAAGGCAGAGGATTTTTACTGGGACCTTGGCACAGTAAAGGGTTAAAAAAACATCCTGCACATCTAAGTCTTGATCCTGATTGCCCTTTCACAGTTGTTTGAAACAAAAAGGCCCCCTTCAGAAAACACCTTAAACCATGGCTTTAACCACAGTGGTTAAGCCAGAAAGCTGAGCCGTGTTCAGTACCTTAAACCATGGCTGTAACTATGGTGAAAAAGGCAAAACGTTTTATTCACCATGGTTAAAGCCATGGTTTAAGGTGTCTTCTGAATACGGCCCAGCTTTCTGGCTTAACCACTGTGGTTAAAGCCATGGTTTAAGGTGCCTTCTGAAAGGGGCCAAACAAATACATTAAATGCAAGTGGATATAGGTTTGCAGCCTAAGGAAAGCAAAGTAGGGAGCAGGTAGATTCTAGACCATGGGGCACTATCTACTAGAAAATACCTTTCTCTTATTTACATTGAAATGAAAAGGAGCTATGCAAAAGCCTTGTAGAGATATACACAAATGGCTGGGGGTGCCTCTACAAGAGCGATTTAAAGCACTTTCAAGGCGCATAACAAATTTTACCTCTACAAGAGCGGAGCTCAAATCAGGGGTTGAGGCGCTTTTTATCTCCGCTTATGCGCATTATCGAATGCGAGTTAAATAGCGAGTTTAATTTGCCGCGGGAGTTAAAGCGCCTTCTGGCCATGTGAACCTGTGATTCTCTGCATGTAAACAACTTTAAAGCGTGTTTCTTACAACCCATAATGCACTTCACTGCCTCTCGTGAATAGGTATTAGGAGTAAATGCGCTTATCCGTATATGCGCATAATCGGTCAACCGGGCGTCAAAGCGAAATCTTATAGAGGGGACCTTTGTTAATTTCTCTGCCCTCTTTGTGGGCAGAGAAATTCCCCAACAGTTTTTTTGGGGGGAGGGGAGAGGCTCACTGGGGGAGTGGAATGGTACCTCCAGAAGAAGCTATATGCTTCCACAGATGATATGATGCCAGTGCTAGCAATCTACCCTAATCCAGACTGGTACTATGTGCCACAAGGACAACACAAGCACTACAAATATGGGCAGAGTCAATAATCCAAGCACATGATCTCATCCACTGTCTTTACATCAAGTCACAAAACATAGAACATGCATACATGATCTTGAGATGGAATAAGAGAGGCATCCAAGCAAGATACTAATTGCTGATGTCAATTACCCCCACATCAACTAGATAAAATGGACAAAGACGTTAAATTTCTCAGTGCCTCAAATCACTGTGCCTTAGAACATTGGTCATGAAACCAATAGGGGTGTGCACTGGATCTGGTCCGATCCACTATCCGGATCCGATCCAGAGGAAATCGGATACAATTATCCGATTTCCAATCACCCCGCTGGATCGTTCGATCCAATCCGATCTGATCCAGAAAGAACCTGATCCAGATCGGAATGGATCAGAGGATCAGCGGGCGCGCCTGCTTCCATTGGCGGGCGCCAGCGGGCAACCACCGATGGAAGCGAACAGCGGGGGGGGGGCTTCCCTGTTGGAGCTGTCCGCTTCCATCGGCAGGCGCCAGTGGACACCGCCGATGGAAGCAGACAGCCCGGCCAGGTGAGGATCGTGGGGGGAAGAAGGGACGGAGGGAAGAAGGGAGGCCCACTTACCTTCCGGGGACGTCCGCTCCCCTCCGCTGCTGGCCGCTACTGTGAGCAGGCTTCGCGGCCTGCCCCTAGGTAGCACGCCAGGTGATGTCATCACCTGGCACGCTACTCAGGAGCAGGCCGTGAAGCCTGCTCGCAGTAGCGGCTAGCGGTGGAGGGGAGCGGACATCCCCGGAAGGTAAGCAGGGGAGGGAGGGGGAGGGGGGCCATGGCCCGCTTATCTGCTGGGGACGTCCGCTCCCCTCCGCCGCTGGCCGCTACTGTGAGCAGGCTTCGCGGCCTGCCCCGAGTAGCACGCCAGGTGATGACATCACCTGGCGCGCTACCTAGGCGCAGGCCGCGAAGCCTGCTCGCAGTAGCAGCCAGCGGCGGAGGGGAGTGGACGGCCCCGGCAGGTAAGCAGGGGGAGGGGGAGGGGGGTTACCCCCCCGGGGCCGTCCGCTTCCATCCACTGGCGCCCGCGGGTGCCAGCAGATGGAAACGGACGGCCCTGAGTGGTAAGGAGTGGGGGGGAGGAGGGAGTTAGGCCCCCCTCACCCACCCGCCGCCATTTTTCCCCCATATACTTGCATTGGGGGAAAGCTTTCCCCCAACGCAAGTCTATGGGAAAATAAAAATGGCGGCTGATCCAAAAATTGGATGTCCGATTTTTGGATCGGGATCGGGTCCAATCTGATCCGAGGGACCTCCGATTTTGTCCTGAACGATCCAGGACAATCTCGGGGGTCCCAATCTGGGTCCTGATCCAAGCCAGGGGGTCCATGCACATCCCTAGAAACCAACCAGAGGGGAAGCAACTCTGGATTTAATCCTAAGTGGTGTCACCCAAGATCTAATGCAATATGTGAGTGTTGTCAAACCAATTAGATATAGTGACCACAGCAATATCAGTTTTAATAAATATTTTTGTGGGAAATTGCCACGGAAGTCCAACACAATCAAATTTGACTTCAAAAGAGGAAACTTCTCTAAAATGAGAGAATTGGTAAAAAGGACGTTGAAAGGATGAGTCGAAAGGATTAAATCCCTTCAAAATGCTTGGAAGTTACTCAAACCTATAACAATAGAAGCTCAGCTAGAATGTGTGCCCCCGGTTAGGAAAGATAGCACCAAGTCCAAGAAGTCAACAGAATAATTAACAGGTAGTGTTAAAGAAGCTATTAGAGAAAAAAAGGTTTCCTTCAGAAAATAAAAGTTCTGCCTAAATGAGTAGAAAAAATGAGAATGCAAACTTGTACAAAGGAGTTGGAAAGAACAGACAATAAGAGATGGGAAAAAAAGGATCTTGCTGACATCATCAAGGCCAACAATAAATAATTCTTTAAACATATCAGAAGTAGGAAACCAGCTAGGGAGGCAATTGGACCATTGGATAACAACAGAGTTAAAGGAGTGCTCAAGAAGGGTAAGGAGATTGCAGAGGAGCTAAATGAATTCTTTTCATCTGTCTTCAATGCATATAAGACAGATACCTGTGGCTCAGGAAGGGAGTCTGAGGAACTGAGGCTAATAATGGTGACAAGATGAACTTCTCGACCTTATTGACAATTTGAAAGCTAATAAATCACCAGGCCCAGATGGTTTCCGTCCTAGAGAACCTAAAGAACTCAAATGCAAAATTGCTGATCTTCTAAGAAAATATATAACATGTCCCGAAAATCAGCCTCTGTGCCAGAGGATTGGAGAATAGCCAATGTAATATCAATTTTTAAAAAGAGGTCCGGGGGAGGATCCAGGAAATTACCGGCTGGTTAGTTTAATGTCTATTCCAGGTAAATTGTTTGAAAGCATGATTAAAGTTAAAATTAGTAGGCATATAGAAGGACAGGTCCTGCTGAAAAAGAATCAGCATGGCTTTTGCAAAAGTAAGTCATATCTTACAAGCCTTTTAGAGTCCTATGAGACTGGCAATAAACATGTGGACATGGGTGATCAAGTTGACATTGTTTAGTTTGACTTCCCACAGGTTTTTTGACAAAGCCCCTTAAAAAAGACTACTGAGCAAACTTAGCAATCATGGAATAAGAGGAGAGGTCCTCTTATGGATCAGTCATAGGTTAAAAAACAGAAAGCAGAGAGGAGGGATGTAAACCGTGGGCTCCCACAGGGATCTGTATTGGGACCAGATGTTTTCAACTTGTTCATAAATGATCTGGAATTAGGAGTGAGCAGTGAGGTGGCCAAATTTGCTGACGACCCCAAATTATTTAGGTTGTTTACCCCTGAACTATGGCCCTTCCCTATCCATTGCTGTTCTGGACAGCGTTCCTTGTGTTCCTCGGTTTGTGGCATTCAGGGCTGGGATACCAGAAGGGCCGCAGCTGCAGACCTTCATAACTAATGCAACAGGGAAGATGTTGCACACAAATCAGACCTTACTGTATGTCAATGCAAACCCATTCCCTGACACCCCCACCCCAATGAAGTCTGCTGTACTCAATGGCTCAATTCGGACAACATATTAGGCAATGGAGGGGTAAATAACATACTGACCATGCGTTAGGCAGGAGGAGCTCCACAGACGATATGCTGCAGCTGGCGCTGCTCGGCACTGACAAACGTCCCGGCTGCTACGAACTTGCAGCGGCCATTTTGGTTGCAGCCTCTCCTCCCTGTGTCCTCCAGCCATATCCCAGCAGTCACCGTGAGTTCTGCCGGCTGCAAAGAGCAGCCGGGTTTTTTTGGCTGCTCTAGGCAGCAGAACTCTATTCTGAAACAGAATAGTCCACCGGGGGGGGGGGGGGGGGGCAGAATTCGGACGACACTTTAAACAACAGGGCTTTCGGCTAAACAATGTGCAAGCCCGTTGTTTCGCTCCATTATTTAAAGTGCCTGTCAGTTGTGTGTGCATTGTGTGTTGCCCTCCAAACGACACAATAAGCAACACAACTGACGATTGTTCCCCCCCCCCCATTGCTTAATGTGTCGTCCGAATTGAGCCAATGTGAGGATTCCAGTGAGTTTGCAGATGTGGTTGAGTGGTATATAAAACAGTCTGGCAGGCTTTCAGCGATGTTGCTGCCAGTAAAGAATCACAACAGCAGCAGCTCCCGATGTAGTTAGCAACACTTGTTTCAATGAGCAGATGGTGCTGCAAATAATAAGCATCTGTGATGGACAAGCCCTGGGAAATAATGTCAAACTTGCCCCTTCCCTCTCCCTCAGGGCATCAACATAGGAAGGATCGATGTATGCAAATTCTGCTTTTTCTCACAAGACATGCCAGCTCCGAATATGAGCACGAGTTTGCCAAAAAATATTTGCAAATGGCTGAACACACATTCACATTCACCTCGTTCCTGATTCCCATTTCAGTTTTGCGCACATTTTCGACTTTGCACAAATTCCTTAGTAGACTCAACCAGCCCTGCTTTAGTCTGTGCAAATCTGGGGAGATTGGCATGAATCTCCCTTTCAATCGCAGGTCCATTTGCATGAGTTTCCTCTTCACGTGGAGCGAGAAGTGATAGCGAATGGGAATGGGAATCAGGCAGTGAGATGATATTTGGGAAAACCTGGTGATTTTGAACATCATTCATAGGATGCTACTGAGTCAGACCACTGGTCCACTCCAAGGTTTCAGAGAGGAGTCTTTCATACCTGGAAATGCTGGGGGTTGAAACACCGAGTTTCTGCAAGGAAATAGTCTTTCCCTCAGCAATTGCGCTATGGCTCTTCTCTCTCTCTCTCTCCCCTCTCCATGTACTGATCAAAGGTCTTCTTCACCTCTTCTTCTCCCAATTATGCAGGTGGCATCGTGATGTGTCTCCTCCAGTTTCCTGAACCCCAGATTTACTGGGACACAGTCACCAAGATCTGTGTTTTCATCTTTGCCTTCCTGGTCCCCATCTTGGTCATCACCATCTGCTACGGGCTCATGATTCTCCGCCTGAAGAGTGTCCGCCTCCTCTCAGGTTCCAAGGAGAAAGACCGCAACCTGCGTCGCATCACACGCATGGTGCTGGTAGTGGTGGCGGCCTTCATCATCTGCTGGACGCCCATCCAGATCTTCGTCATCGTTTGGACCCTGGTGGGCATTGACAAGAAGAACCCCTACGTGATGGCCAGCCTGCATTTCTGCATTGCCCTTGGCTATACCAACAGTAGCCTCAACCCAGTCCTCTATGCTTTCTTGGACGAAAACTTCAAGAGGTGTTTCCGAGAATTCTGCCTCCCCTTCCGGTCACGGATGGAACAGAATAGCTTCAGCCGGGCCCGGAACACCACCCGAGAGCGTGTCTCGACCTGCGCTCCTTCAGAAGTCCTCAATAAGTCAGCATGACTAGACATGGAAAGCCATAAAAGGGGCTCCCATGGACGCAGAGGGGAGGAACTGCATTCAGAAGTGACCCAGGTCACCACCACTGAATTTTAGCCCAAAGCATAGGAACTGCCGCTTGGGCAACAAACCTGATCATGAACATTTCAGACTTTGCTGAACTGCAAATGCTTGGGTTGTTGTTTTTCCCCATGTACCTACGTATCAGATTATGTGCAAGAGAGGCACCAGCTGCGAACTGTTACTTAGGTGTGAATTTAATTGTTAGTTTGTATTCTCAAAACTGACATCAACATTTCTTCTCTCTCTCTCTCTCTCTCTCTCTCTCTCTCTTCTTTCTTTATTTTTAAAACATTTTTGGATTTCAAGTATTGTTGGCTTTCAACCATTTTGAAAAAATCACAGCACGCATTTGTACTACGCTGGTGGTTGGGTTGTTGCTTACACATCAAAGCCAATATCAAAATTCTCTTTAGCATTATCTTTATTTCATCTTGAGCAGATGATATTTTATCTTTAGCGGATGATATGAATTAACTTTAGCAGATGATAGGGATAGATGAAAGTACCCTCAAGTAACCAAGTGCCATATTTCACGTAACAAACATGCTTTCTTTCTTTTTTTAAGTGAACTTGCCAAGGGTTACAAAATTAAATTCACTTCAGAGGGAGAAAACCAATATTGGAATTCTATTTACCCATTTGGAATGGCCAATGGATTTCAACTCTATGGGGGAAACCAACAACTGCAAACTACAGTTTCCTTTCAGTGGAGTCCAGTCTCCCACCAATGACAACTTAAACGCAAAGTAATCAGTACTGCTCAGCCACAAGCTGGAATCTTGTGGCTTCTTATGCCTCGGTCACCTCTGCAATGAATCTTTTGGCTCTATGTAGTAAGAAAAGAGGTAAACCAATTATTTGCTTCTGTAATCAGAGTTGCCTTTATTTTAGCTCTGGGGAGAGGACCAGGCATCGTATGAACTCTGGATGGACAGACATAAACTAAAAGTTGGGGGGCAGGGTTGAATAATGTATTGCGTTACCTTTCATTCCCTCCCCCCCACGATCAACAGGAAGTGACACCGCCACAGAAGGTCATTCTGTCCTCATTGCTCCACTGTGCCAAAGCAACCTATGTGCCGGAGCCTGCGACTTCAAATCAGGATTTGCCAATAACACAACAGCCTTCCTCGCTCATGTGAAGGCTTCCATCTCCTTGCCATTCTGATGCTGTAACCCAGGGAAGACCCAGCTATCAACTTGGTGCCCTTGCTCTGGAACACCAACAGAGGGCAGGACAGCAGCACACCTTGAACTGCCGCTTATATATACAGGCCTCCGAACAAGACCCCAGTGTTACTGAGGTGGTGGCTCCTGTGTGAACAGGCTTGGGACACTGGTAACAGAGACCTGTGTGAGGCCATGGGCGAGAGGGTGCTGTTGCATTCATGTCCTTCATATGAACTTCCCATGGGTATCTGGTTGGCCATTGTGGGACCAGGATGCAGGACTAGATGGGCCTTTGGTCTGATCCAGCAATGCTCTCCTTACATTGCTTTGGTGTGTCCAGTGTTCAACCGCTTTCTGTATTGTTATTGATGATGGCCTTACCCCATCCAAAGCACAGGCGAGATGGCACCTCTGCCTCTCCCATACATTATCTGGTCCATTTAGGGCGCATTGTCT
Organism: Anniella stebbinsi; assembly: GCA_029215795.1. Classification (NCBI taxonomy): domain Eukaryota; kingdom Metazoa; phylum Chordata; class Lepidosauria; order Squamata; family Anniellidae; genus Anniella; species Anniella stebbinsi. The sequence goes on from JARDYH010000007.1 coordinate 82,186,554, forward strand.
AGAATAGAGGGGCCCGTGTCAAAACGCTAGTCAAGACAAGGAGCATTGGTAGTTCTCTGTGACAGAGCTGGCTCAATAAAAGGGGTCAATGGACAGTCAAGTGCTTGTTCCTTCTTTTGACTTCAAACCTGCCATGCCTCAAGGGTTCAAGGTAGCATCCCAGGGGCTTGGAGCAGAGCTTTGCCAAAACTATTTGTAGGATGGGGGCATTTGGGGCAAATGTTGGGGGGGGGTGGAGGCTGTTTTTGCAACTTTTTGGTAGTCCTCGCAAAATTGTCCATTAACATTGTCCTCATTCACAGTTGCCCTCAGTGACATCATCGTGGTGCCAGATCAGATTGAATTGTGAGATCATGCTATTCACAGGGGGATCACAAATGGAATGGGGTCACCCATGTGACTAATGGTGAAGCAGAAACCAGGGAGGGTTGGTGGAGGGGAGGGAGCCATGACACTGAACAACATTGGGAAAAGTGAACTATGTGTTATAGGAAGAAAAAGGAAAAGGAAATCTGTCCTCCACAAAAAATTGCTCGATTCTACCTGAATCATTATGAGCTCTGGCTCATAAAACTAAGCAATTAAACCTCTTCTATCTTGGGTCATTCTAAAGCTGCAGAGAGTCAACATCTACATGCAAAACATGGCTGCAGAGTGTGACAGTTTTTCATCCAAAAACCAGGTGATTCTCTTTGATTAAAAAGCAGGTTTCTAGCCTTCATGATGCAGGTAGGCTTAATCTACAGCATTTTGGAGCTCCCAGGTCTTACAGAGTTCTTCACCTACTGGGGCTAGACTGAGACTGGTGGGAATCCTGACTGCCCCAACTGGACCACCCTCATCAACTCCCTCATTGATATCAGCCAACCTACCTGTCCAGTTCAAACACAGAGACTTTGGGCTTCATACTGCTGGCTCCCAGATCCTATTCACCCAGAGAGTCAGTGACTGGCCCAAAGTCACTCAGTGAGCTTCATGGCCAAGTGAGGACTAGAACCCAGATCTCCTGACTCCCAGCCAGACACTCTAACCACTACCTCACACTGGGCCTGTTCAGACAACGTGCTTAAGCATATTAAGCCCCTAACCCTTTTGCAGCAAATGTTTTGTGCGCCTGTTTAAATCGTGGTTATGTAGCCACCATGGGTCACATGACACGCTTTGCCATAATGTTTAGCTCAAAATGCTTAACCACCGTGCTTAGTGTGTCATCTGAACAGGATCACTGGCTCTCTCTAATTTTCAAGTCCTACTGCAAAAGGAGGCTTCCATAGAAAACCTGTATATCTCCCAAGAAAGTGCCTAATGGCACTGTGTGAGAATGCCAGCTCTGCAGTTAGATAGTCCATTTGTTAATCCAGAACCAGGTGTTGTTTGGGTCAGGTTTGTTGCTGCCTGCAACAGGGCTTCATTTCATAAGGATCTCCCAGCATTTCCCCTCAGCTTTGGTCACTACTGTCTCCATTCTCTGATCTTGCTCCCAACAGATCATGTCTAGACTGAGAAGCAGATGAGAAAAGATGACAACTGCAAAAAGCGCATCAGTTATAATGAAATCATAATTTTCAGGACAATCACTGGTATGAAGCCAGGCTTATTCATAGTTAGAGTAGACCCACTGAAACCAATGGGACTTAAGTTAGTGTTGACTAATTCTTAAGTCCCATTGATTTCAAGAGGTCTAAGTATGACTTAGGTCCCCACAGAATTCCTGAGGACTTTATTCGAAAGGCAACCTTTCCCAATCAGGCACCATCCAGGTTGGTTGGACTACAGCTTCCATCAGATGTGGGGAGTTGTAGTCCAATACAGTAAGAAAGAACGGTTGGGGAAAGATGTTCTAAGGGCTGATCTTACACACACACACACACACACACACACTTTCATAATAATGTGAGGATGGCACCATCAAGTGATACATGTATGGGTGAATTAGATCACAGATACATCACCATAGATGGAGCTGTCCAATCACCTCAGGTGTCATGTTTTTCAACTGGAGTCAGTTCACACATGCAACTCCCCATCATTGAGTCTACAGAAATGCCACGAGGCATGAATCGTGGGCTCATCATTCCCTACTCACAGTCATTTTATAGGTTCACTAAACAATGGTGTGATCCTCCAGTTTCTCTTCTATGTCTACTGAGCACTTTCAATGAGATTTTTTTAGAGCAGGAAAAATGAGGCATTTAATTTTGAAAGCGAAAGAAAGCGTGATTTCTTCTTGTATATTTGCACTATTCCACTATGCCACAGTGCCACCTAGAGGCTATATAGTGGAAAAGCAGGAAAAGAAACATTGCACATATAGTACTTGAATATAAATTCTGGGAAGAAACTGAAAGTAGATGCAACTGATTAACAGCCTCATGTTGAAAAGCTCATGAAGTGCATTCTTGTGTGAACGAGCCCTAAACCTCTTAGAAAATACACTACCTTCTAGCATAGCACTGATTGGCTGCACATAAATACCCAGGGGAGGTTGCCTCCAGAAAGCTACACTCCAAAGTAAACTCACCCATCAGAATCCTTGCTGATTGTTGTGAGGACAAAGCTAATAGGAAAATGGGAACCAGGGGGACCTGCAAGACAGATGTCATAATAATGGAGGCAAACAACAGAAACTGTTCACTGGGTGACTTAGATATGGGAGACCAGGCATATAAGTGGCAAGAATAGAATAAAAGCTTTTCAAAGATATCCCAGGTTCTTGATTCAAGTGTGTGTGTGTGTGTGTAATATTTGCATACATGACAGAATACTCCAGTGTGTTTTACTAACACACACTCCACTGGTTCAGCATCTTGGATCACACACAGTGTTTGCTTGGAAGGAATTCTCAATTCTTGCCATTCCATACACCTCAACAAAATGAATCTGCTATTGTAAATTCAGTCACTTCTTTTAGGATAAATCAGAAAGGACTCAAGAGCCCCTAACTATCAAGAGCCCCCGGGTATTCCCTTCTCTGTTTCAAAATTCCTTCATACTGATGCAGGCTAAAGCATTATTGGCAAGCTCATCAGGTATATACATACTTATGTGTTTTAAACGGAGGAGGCAGGTCGGTTGAAGAGTTGGAGGTGAGATGGAATGAAGCAGGAAAATGGGAGACAGAGACAGAGACAGAGACAGACAAACAGACATGAGGACTCATGGCATGTGGTAGAAAAACACAGGAGCATGCAGTCTCATTGAGTTCAATGGGGCTTACTCCTGACTAAGTGGGCATAGGATTGCAATCCTAGGCATGTTTCAACCGAAAAAAGTCCTGCAACACTCAGCTTGTCCTAGACCAGATCTACACCAAGCAAGATATTGCACTATGGAAGTGCTATGAAAGAGGTATATAAAAGGCAGGAGCCACACTAAGCAGGATATAGCAGTATTAAAGCAGCATATGGTATGTGTCTATGGGCCCCAACAGTTGCCATTGCACTTCAATACCACTCTAAAGCAGTAGTGTGGCTCCTGCCTTTTATATCCCGTTTTCATACTGCTTTCATAGTGCAATATCCTGCTTCATGTAGATCTGGCCCTAGCCAGTGCCCAGTGTAATCCTATACCCGCTTACTCAAGGGTAAGTCCTATTGAACTCAATGAGAACGACTTCTGTGTAGATGTGTATAGGATTTCACCATTAGGCTCTAACACATGTTGTGTATATGTCCTTCCTCTTATCTGCCTTGAATCTCCCACTCTTCAGCTTCATTGGATGAACCCAGGGCCTTAGGATTAGGAGAGAGGGAGAAAAACTTTTCACTTTCCACTTTCACCACAGATACATATTTTTATGCACCTCTGTCATTCCATAGACCTTGTTTCTTTTGACAAGCAAGGGTGGGTTTTCTCTTGTCTTTCATGTTACTATGAAACTGCAAAGTTCTTCTGAAGACAGGCCTGCAAATATTTACTGATGTTAACACCTTTTAAGAGCATTCCACGTCTGATTCTAAAAGTTCTGGGCAGAGCTTTTATCTTCAAGAACATCTATCACCGCTTAGCTGCTGCATCTTTTATTTGAAGGGGGGGGGACACACAAACCCTTTGGAATGAAAATCTGAAAACAACTCAGATCTTACAGAGTATAATAACGAGAATCAATGTGCTTGCTAGAAAGATGCTGCAAATAGAAAGGTGAGAAAAATATGCTTTCTAGTCCAACTGTCTTGTTCTAGGTTGGTTCAAGGCTCCCAGGGGAGGCTGTACAAAGCAGTGGCACTTGCTGGAAGGGAAGGTTCACATCTGATCAAGCAGAGTCACATCAGGCTCTGCAGGTTCAGGCCAGGCCAGGCCGGTCAGGATCTCTGACAGAACATTGTAGCAGGTGGTGGCTGGAACTCTCCCAAGGAGAGCAGTGTAGTGTTTGTGGTAGGCCCATTCTTTGAGCCAGGCCAGGATTTATGAATGACTTGCAATTAAGCAGAGATAATCCATTCCAGGTTTTGTAGCAGGCGGGCAATGCAAAGGCCAGTCTGCCTGTAGCTGCCTGCAAAGAAGGAGCACTACAATAAATATCTACCACCTAAGTTTTGTGTGGAACCAGATTCCTACTTCCAAGGGTCCCAGACACAACACTGGCAACGAGAGTGGAAAAGAAACCCAATATAAAGAAAGAAAACAAAACAAACAAACAAAAAAGGACAGAAACTAAGAGCTCTTCATACAGCCAGGTATTTCTTCCGATCTTCCTTCCAGTAAAACACAAGCTGTCTAAGACAAATGAGCAGTTCCCTTGAAAATACATTCTCTGTTTTCGAAATGACAGGCTGCTCAGTCTTTTCAAGAAAAGTAGCCAATTTATGAATTGCATAATCATAGCCCTGCATGAAGAACAGTGGCAGCAGCCATTTTGTTTCTTGTCTAAAAGAAAAAGAACAAAACCTTCAGTCAGAAGTAACAGATATCCTCCTAGTTTTTCAGAATTCTGTCAGTTCTTCACAATTTTAACCCTGATTTCAAAATATTCCCTTCTTTCCCTGAGTTTCCTATACATGAGTCTCACAGCACATTAGGGCCTAGATGGGAACTTTGGCTTGAACGTTTGGAAAATTTATTTCTTGCAATGAAAGAAGATGACCCTACCACCAAAAGGGCAATGTTACTACATTTTGCAGGCAGTGAAGTACACCAAATTTTCAAAACATTGTCTGAGACTGGAGATAGTGATGATTATGAAAAGGCAAAGCTAGCTCTTACCAAGTATTTTAAACCATACAAAAATATAGACTTTGAACAGTACACCTTTCGGCAGGCACACCAAAAGGAAGGAGAGAATACTGATGAATATCATACCCGTTTCCGTCATCTGGCGCGATTCTGTGAATTTGCAAACACAGATCACGAGATAAGGGCGCAAATAATACAGGGATGCTCTTCAGCCAAACTTCGAAGGCAAATTTTACGAGAACCCCAGATGACTCTCACCAAAATACTGGACACTGCTCGAGCAAATGAAATGTCAGAAACACATGCTCAGCTAATAGAACAAGGGAGTCAGTCTGCACAAATAGAAACTGCACATGCACTCCAGAAGCATTTCAACAGGAATCAGCGAACACATCCTCAAGGTGGCAATGGCAATCAATCTCCTAAAGCCCAGCAAATGTCCATGAAGACAGCACAGGCAACCTGCTACAACTGTGGAGGATCCTATCCTCACAGAGGCAATTGCCCTGCCAGAGGTACAATTTGCCACAACTGTGGAAAAAGAAACCACTATGCAAGAGTCTGCAGATCGCCACAGCTTACACCAAGCATTCACAACCAAGACCAAGCAAATGCTCTTCAGGCTGATCCTTCAGAGGAAGACAATGCATATGTTTACACAGTGTACTCTACACAAACAAGTGTTTCCAAACAGAATTGTCTACCACGCTGCCACATTTGTATACAAGGACATAAGACTGAAGTTTTGATTGACACTGGTGCATCTGTGAATGTGATGGCTCAGTGTGTATATGATGCATTCCCTCAGAAGCCATCACTTCAGAACACAGCAGTTAAGATATATGCCTATGGTACCCCAAAACCATTATCAGTGTCTGGTATGTTTCGAGCCACTTTTGCTTTCAGGGGCATCACTGTTACAAGCCCACTGTATGTGGTGGCCTATGGCAGCGATACACTGCTTAGTTACAAGACTGCTAGTGCATTAGGACTAATTCAAGCAATACAAGAAATACGTCTTGATAGAATAACTCAAAGCCTCCATACCTATGAAAAAATGTTTCAAGGGATTGGAAAGCTAAAAAGAAAGCAAGTAAGACTTCACATTGATGAAAATATTCAGCCAGTGGCATTACCACATAGACGTATTCCTTTCCACATCAGAAAACTAGTTGAAGAAGTACTAACACATCTAGAAGAGCTTGACATTATTGAGCAAGTAGAAGGTCCTACTCCTTGGGTTTCTCCAATCGTAGTTGTCCAGAAGCCTAAGCAACCAGGAAAAATCCGGATTTGTGTGGATATGCGCTTACCCAGTCAAGCCATCAAGAGAGAGAGACACATTACTCCCACTGTGGATAACATCATTGCAGATTTGAATGGGGCAAAATTCTTCTCCAAACTTGACCTTACATCTGGTTACCACCAGTTGGAGCTCCATCCAGAGTCCAGATATATCACAACCTTTTCAACTCATGTTGGCCTTCGACGCTACAAGCACCTCAATTTTGGCATTTCTTCAGCTGCAGAGATATTTCAGAATGTTATCCACGAAGTTCTAGCTGGACTCCCTGGAGTTCTTAATGTAAGTGATGATATCCTCGTTTTTGGTACCACATCAACTGAACATGATATTCGACTTGAAGCCGTTTTAAAACGACTGCATGAGGAACACCTAACATTAAATCAAAGTAAATGTGAGTTCAAAAAACCTGTTTTGGAATTCTTTGGATATGTCTTCTCCAAAGATGGCATTTCGGCAGATCCAAAAAAAGTAATGGCTATACATAATGCTGTTGTACCTACTAATTCTACTGAAGTTCGCAGTTTGCTAGGCCTTGCAAACTATTGCGGCCGATTTATACCAAGTTTAGCCACAATCTCACAGCCTCTCCGGGATCTCACTAAAAAATATCGAACATGGGAATGGTCAGAAAAACACCAGAATGCTTTTACTGAGTTAAAGGATGCACTTGCAAGTGATGTAGTCATGTCATACTTTGATCCAAGCAAGAAGACGGAACTTGTGGTGGATGCCAGCCGTGTTGGACTAGGAGCTGTTCTCACACAGGTTCATCAAGATGGTCACATTTCTACTATTGCATATGCCAGCAAAGCTCTTTCTCCTACAGAACAACGATATTCTCAGACAGAGAGGGAAGCTCTTGCAGTAGCCTGGGCATGCTCTCATTTTCATTTATACATATATGGGTGCCCATTCACAGTTATAACTGATCACAAGCCTCTTGAGCCCATGTTTAATAATCCATCCTTTCAACCACCAGTTCGTATTGAGCGATGGATGCTCAAATTGCAAGGCTATAACTATAGAGTTGTGTATCGACCAGGTAAAGACAATCCAGCTGATTATTTTTCTAGGCATCCCATATTTAAAGCAGCTGCCAACCACACAGCTATAAATGAAGCAGAGGCACATGTCAATTTCCTTGTCTCCCATGCTGTTCCTAAAGCTCTTTCTCTACAGGAAATAGAGACTGCTACACAAGCTGACACGTGTATACAGACAATCATCCAGACTGTCCACAATGGTCGGTGGAAAGATCTTCTGAATAATCTAGCACATCTGACTTGTGAAGCACGAACAATCATCCAATCATTTGCTAATATAAAGGGTGAACTTACCGTCACAGAGAATTGCCTCCTCCTTCGAGGTACTCGTTTGGTTATTCCACGTTCTCTATGGAACCGTGTAATTGATTTGGCCCATGAAGGTCACCAGGGAGTAGTTAAAACCAAAGCACTGCTCAGAGAAAAGGTCTGGTTCCCTGGAATTGATAACCTTACTGAACAGCGTGTAAAATCTTGTACACTGTGCCAAGCAGCAATCCCACAGAACCACTCTGCACCACTGCATGTTTCTCCTCTTCCTTCAACACCATGGATGGAAGTCAGTGTTGATTTCTGTGATCTCCCTGCTGGAGGACATCTTTTGGTCGTTATTGATGATTATAGCCGTTATCCAGAAGTAGAAACAGTCACTACCACTTCAGCAAATGCTGTCATTCCTAAATTAGACAAAATTTTCTCCTCTTATGGCATACCTGCTGTTGTCAAAAGTGACAATGGACCACCTTTTCAAAGCCTGCAGTTTGCTCAATTTTCAGACTATCTTGGTTTCAAACATCGAAAAATTACTCCTCATTGGCCACAAACAAATGGGGAGGTTGAGAGATTTATGAGGACCCTGAAAAAAGCCTTACAGATTGCTACAGCAAAGGGAACAAATCTGAAACAAGAATTATTTCAATTTCTCCGCAGCTACCGAACCACCCCCCATTGTTCCACTGGTGTGGCACCAGCTACCATAATGTTTGGCAGACAGGTGCGGACAAAGCTACCTCAAATAGATGTCCCACTCAAGGATGCACATCTGCGCCAACATGATAATAAGGCAAAACTTGCAATGAAACAGTACACTGATCAGTGTCAGCGAGCCAGAGTAGTACCATTCAAAGTGGGGGACATGGTGCTTATTAAGAATCTCCAACCTTGAAACAAACTTTCAATGCCTTTCTGTCCTGCACCATATCAAATCACAATGATAAATGGCACGATGGTTACTGCACAGAGGGGTACCCATAAAATCACAAGGAATGTTTCACACATTAAACCACTTCACAACACCCCTCTGACCCAAAGACCTGACTGTGATGATGATCAGTTCACACAGAGTGAACATCCCATTCCATCCACCACTCCTGCAGCACCAGATCCAGCAACTCTTGGTGTTTCAGATTTGAACTTGCAACGTTACCCAACAAGGACCAGCCGCCGTGCTCCAAGCTATTTGCAGGACTATATTACATGAAATACTGTTTTGTGAACTATCGAGCTAATTGTTCTTGTTTACCGAATTTGATTTGCATGTGCATTTTTAATATGTGCGTTAGTTGTATATTTTCCTTATACAGTTGCAGTTTTGCTGTTGTTCAGATACTCTAACGTTATAGCTGTGTTGCTGTTTTTTATATTTGAAGGAAAGGAGGGATGTAGTGTTTGTGGTAGGCCCATTCTTTGAGCCAGGCCAGGATTTATGAATGACCTGCAATTAAGCAGAGATAATCCATTCCAGGTTTTGTAGCAGGCGGGCAATGCAAAGGCCAGTCTGCCTGTACAATAAATATCTACCACCTAAGTTTTGTGTGGAACCAGATTCCTACTTCCAAGGGTCCCAGACACAACACTGGCAACGAGAGTGGAAAAGAAACCCAATATAAAGAAAGAAAACAAAACAAACAAAAAAGGACAGAAACTAAGAGCTCTTCATACAGCCAGGTATTTCTAGATAGTGGCGCAATAGATGTTGCCTCCTCCCCGTATGAGTCTTCCTCTGAGCTGGGGGGTGGGATTGAAGTCAGAGAACATGAAACAAGCAATACATTCTCTGGGACCAAAAAAACCTCTGCTGCATTCAACTGCAACATGTACCTCCAGCCTACAGCACTGCACTTCCATATTTTTTGATGGGAAAAGGTAGGACTAGCAATCATTCTCATCTGAACTTTTCCAGCCAAGATTAAGGGAATTTGGGGGGATAAAAGATTGCCCAACACTTCACAGCTCCCCATTTTTTGCTGCCAATCTTGGCAGCTGCACTGATACATGTTCTCAGCTGGTGGAGGTCCCCGTTTTCCAACAGCATTTTGCTTCCAACCCCCCACTCAATAGCAGGCTGGGAGTGCACAGCTGGAGGGTACCAGATTGACTGGAACCTAGTTGCTGAGTCATATTTGCCTTTCCCTACCCCAGAGGAGGAACAAATCCTCTATTCAACCTCATAAAATTTAAGCTTGTTTGCAGTTCTGCTCTCTAGACATCCTTTCTTACCACTATCCTTGTAACAGGAAGGACACAGTGTAGACAACGACAACAACAACAACGACAACAACAACAACTGCAAACAGCCTTGGCCCCAATGTTTAATTGTAGCAGGCTGTAGATGAGATGTAATGATTCAATGACAACTCCAGTAGTTGTGCAGATATTGATTAAATATGAAGCCTGTCTGCATTCCATTCCATTCCATTTGTTACATTTCTACACTGCCCAGTAGCCAAAGATCTCTGGGCGGTTTACAAAGACAATAAATAAATAAATAAATAAATAAATAAATAAATACAGTACTGTGTACATAAGTTAATCAACAATGAGAGATGAGAGAAGGGAGATAATTTCTTGGACAAGGCAACTCCCAAGCTATCGTCACCTTATTTATTTATTTATTTTACTTGTACATCACCTTCTTACCAAAAATGGCAATAAGAACATAAGAACATAAGAGCCATGCTGGATCAGACCAAGAGTCAATCTAGTCCAGCGTTCTGTTCACACAGTGGCCAAATAGTCGTAACCAGAGACCCACAAGTAGGACACGAAACAACAGCACACTCCCACCCATGTTCCCCAGAAACTGGTGCACACAGGCTTACTTAGGCTGACCATATGAAAAGGAGGACAGGGCTCATGTAACATTAACAGATGTAAAGAAAAGGGGATTTCAGCCAGTGTCATTTGTATGCAATTAGTTCCTGGAGAAATTCCCTCTTCATCACAACATTTAAAGTCACAGGGGCCCTGCCTTCTTTTGTATATGGTCACTCCAGTATAGTGCCTGCAACTTTAACTGTTGGGATGAAGAGTGAATTTCACCAGGAACTAATTGCATACAAATGACACTGGCTGAAATTCCCTTTTCTCTACAACTGTTAAAGTTACATGAGCCCTGTCCTCCTTTTTATATGGTCAGCCTATCTTACTGCCTTGGATACTGGAGGTAGTACATAACCATCAGGGCTAGTAACTATTGATAGCCTTCTCCTCCAGGACTTTATCCACCCCCCTTTTCAAGCCATCCAAATTGGTGGCCATCACTACATCTTGTGGTAGCGAATGCCATAGTTTAACTATGCGCTGCGTGAAGTCCTTCCTTTTATCTGTCCTGAATCTCCCACCAATCAGCTTCATGGGATGACTCCATTGGGTACTAATACTATGGGAGATAGAGAAAAATGTCTTCTTGAGTTATGCAATGTCTCAAGACTTAAGGGGTCAACTCAATTTTGCTACCGAATGTACACTTGATAGCAGGTTCTTAATTTGTGCAAATCGAACTGGGGATTGGGATTGAGATGAACGTGAACACGTATTTGACAATTTGCAAATATTTTCGTCGAACACATGCTCACACACGTTTGGAGCTACAAACAAGGGATGCTCACATGTTTTGCAAGGAAAAACAAAATCCTAACATCCCTAGCCTCAGCCAGCCATGCCCCCGGCATCATAAAGCATCTCCATGGGGGTGCCGTGCATCACCTGAGGCCTCTTGGCCAGCATCCCCACTGTTATTTCCAATCTCAGGCTGGAGAAAACAGCAGAAATTCCTCCAGGGAGAGGCTTGGAGGAAGCCAAGGAGTCTCCGCAGGCTGGAAGTTCTACATCCCTGCTCCAGAAGGAAATACCAAAACCAATGGGTTCAAATTGTAGTGCATTTCAGCAAAATACTATGAAGAACTTCTATAGTGGAAAAGTCTGCCTCGGAAGGTGGGGGGCTCTCCTTCATTAGAAATTTTTAAGCAGAGGCTTGATGGGCACCTATCAGGGCTACTGGCTATAGTAAAGGATCTCCAGCATTGGCAGGGGGTTGAACTGTGCAGTCCCTTCAAACACTGTGCATAAGAGCATAAGACCAGAGGAAGAACCATGCTGGATCAGACTAAGGATCCATCTAGTCCAGTATTCTGTTCAACCAGCTGCCTGTGGGAAACCTACATGTGGAACACAAGTGCAATGGCACCCTCCCACACATGTTCTGCAGCAACTGGTGTACATAGACATACCGCCTCTGATAGTGGAGGTAGCACATAGCTATCAGGACTAAGTAGCCACTTAAAGCCTTTCCTCAATGAACTTGTCCAATCCCTTTTTAAAGCCATCCAAAGTGTTGGCCATCCCTACATCCTGTGGAAGTGAATCCCATAGTCCAATTATGCACTGTGTGAAGAAATCCTTCCTTTCATCTGTCCTGAATCTCCCACCCATCAACTTCATGGGTGACCCCACTGGGTTCTAGTATTATGAGAGAGGGAGAAAAATGTCTCTCTCTCCACTTTCTCCACACCATGCATCATTTTGTACATCTTTCTCATGTCTCCCTTTCCTCATCCTTTCTCCGATTCCATGCGTAAAAGAACGGAGTTGCTTATTCAGCTCTGCAAATATCCAGCAGTAAGGTGGCCCAGAGAGAGGATGCTCCTTTGAGCAGCAGCATATATTATTAATTGCACTTAAGAAATTAATTCAGGAGTGACCTTCCAAGCAAGCGAGAAAGAAAAAAGCATCTTCAAAGCTCAGCCAAACAAGGGGGAAAAAAATTGCATATCGTTTTCTTTAACCACTCTTCAGGGTTTTTTTCTTCTTCAATCCAATTAGCCCTACTGTTGGCTCAGCAGCAACAGCTGCTTGTCAGGAAGGTTTGTGAGAGACTTGCATGTTGACAGTTGGATTTTGTGTATCTAGTAAGCCCTGGTATTTGTTGAAGCAACCCTCCTGGCTTTTGCATTTCAATAACAACTTGAACCTGCTACAATGTAACACTCACAAATTTTATGAATTTCCCCCCACATTTCCTTACTCTTTCCCAAGTGTACAACTAAAGCCTTCTTCTCTGACTGGATCAACACCAGGCAACAGAATGAGGTGGTACAGTCCCGAATGGTGGTAGAATGGACTGCACCAGTTATTTTAAGCTGCATGGGTTAGGGTGACCAGATAAAATCCAGGTCAGGGCTCATGTAACTTGAACAGTTGTAGAGAAAAGGGAATTTCAGCTGGCGTCATTTGTATGCAATTCGTACCTGATGAAATTCCCTCTTCATTACAACAGTTAAAGTTACAGGGGCCCTGCCTTCTTTTGTATATGGGCACTCTAGTATAGTGCCTGCACCTTTAACTGTTGTGATGAAGAGGGAATTTCACCAGGAACTAACTGCATACAAATGACACTGGCTGAAATTCCCTTTTCTCTACAACTGTTAAAATTACATGAGCCCTGACCTGGATTTTATCTGGTCACCTAGCATGGGTGGGTGTCAGGGTTCCTTCCTATGACCTGGGCTCCCTGAGCAACTCCTTAAGGATCTCTCCCTCCTTCGAGTCCCACCATCCTTTTTATCTTCCCCTTCCTAGCAACATAGGGTTCAGGTTGTAGACGTGGGGTGAGTGACACTCCATACACTTTAGGTTTAGCACAACAGTTTACAAATAAAGTAAAACAAGCAACTTACAACTACAAGTATTTAGTCACTAGAACTGAGTGATAGAAAGGCAGTAAAAGAAAAGAAAAGTTGCAAAAATGCAAGTTCTTTTACCCTAATCTGCACCTAGATTTCTTTAAACTGCATCCTTCTGCTCTGTCCTCATGGTCTGGTCTTTCTCTTCCTCCTTCTCTCTGGCTGGATCTCTCCTTTTATCACCTCTTCCCCCAAAACTGAAAGGTTCAGCAGTGAGAAAGTAGACTCAATGAGGGAGGGGACTCATTGAGGGTGTCTTGCCCAAGTGCCCACCGAAACCTGGAACCAGCAATGTTGAAGTTCCCTGAGGTTAACTGTTATGTTGGTCATTTGGCCATGATCCCTGATTTGTAGAGGGATTGGTAACAGGCTACAGCTCTAGGCTGACCATAAGAAAAGGAGGACAGGGCTCATGTAACTTTAACAGTTGTGGAGAAAAGGCAATTTCAACCGGCATCATTTATATACAATTCGTACCTGGTGAAATTCCCTCTTCATCACAACAGTTAAAGCTGCAGGGCCCCTGCCCTCTTTTGTATCTGGTCACTCTAGTATAGTGCCTGCAACTTTAATTGCTGTGATGAAGAGTGGATTGCACCAGGTACTAATTGCATACAAATAATGCCGGCTGAAATTCCCTTTTCTCTGCAACTGTTGAAGTTACATGAGCCCTGTCCTCCTTTTCATATGGTCAGCCTAAGCTAGGCTTCCTACCAGAAGGATAGGAAGCCTAGCTTATTCACAAGTTACTTTCACTGCTGCCTTTGTGGTTTTCTCCTTGGTGATATTCAGGCCCAGTGTCAAGGGTAAGCATCACAACCGGGGGGGGGGGGGGGCACTGACAAGAGCCTACTGGACTTGCTCCTCCTCTTCACCCTGGCAACCTGCTTGTTCACCTGGCTCTGGCTCTGGCCCAGACAACAATGGTGGTGAAAAGGAGGAGCAATAGACGCCATGTCCTACAGATCCCATAATTCTGCCCAATATTCAGAGGCTCACATCTTCTCCTAGTACTGCTCTGTATTCTTTGAGCTTTTTTTTTTTTACATTAAAATGCAAAGAGGGGAGGATGGATATAAGAGAATTTAGTTCCTGTCCACAAATCATGCGAACGTTTCCGTTTGGAACCTCGAAAGACAGCAGGATTTTATTTGTTTGTTTATTTATTTGCAATTTCCCAAAGTGTTCACTTGCACAAATTCCCACTTCCAAAAATGTGCATTTCCCCCAGAAATGACATTTTTATGTTTCAGCCTGGGGGGGAGGGAAGTGTGCACTTTTTGTGTTCACTTTTCTTGTTCCGGAAAAAAGAGACACTCAGTTCAGGAGCAAAAACAAGGTGAGGAGAGCTTCAAAGTGAGAAATGGACAAGAACCTAAATAAGCTCTCCCATCCCGAGACAGAGAGAAGAAGAACCATTTGGGCCAGAACCATTCTTTTTCTCCCCAAATCTCTACAAATTATTCCCTGCTTGTTCCTTTGCTTTAATAACCCTCCTCCACCCGCACCCGCACACCCACCCCGATCCTGCCTCTTCCCCATCTGTGGTGCTGGGCCCCGTGGGCGTGACAGGTTTCAGGTTCACTGCAATTTTGATTTTTGTCAGGTCATTGTTCTCAATAATGGGGAAGTAATGAAAGCCAGCAGCTTCTCAGGCAGCACAGCTCATGCTTAAGAGGCATCTCTCTCGCTCTCTTTCTTTCCCCCGCCTACCACCCACCACCACCTCCACCTCTCTCTCAGGTTAGCAAAAACAGTGTGGTGAGTTTGGCCAGCTTTGTCACCATGAATGAATGTCAATGAACATCTGCATGAGTGTGGATGGGGGGCCCCATTCACCTACAGAGTTCTCTCTGAGCCAATCTGCAAAAGTGATTTACTGCAGTTGGAGAGCACTTAAGGGTCGTTTCGGACACATGACATTGTGACCACCCCGCTGCTCTCTCCTCTAAAACGGGCATTTTCTGAACGTTGTTTTAGCACGCTTCAGCTGCAATGTGCCCCATTTTGCCCGAACTAAATCCTGCATGCTAGGGACACATCTGGGCCTGGCTATACCTGGTTGGGAGAGAAGGGTTGGGAGAATCGCCTGCTAGATGTCATTAGATATAATGAGCAGAGGCAAGAGAACAAGCCAAAGGGATGACAAAGGAGCAACATGACCAGTTGCTGTTCTGCCGCTGCCTGCCCTGCCCTCCTCCTCCTCGAGCAGCCTGCCTTCCCTACCACCTCACTATCATTTTTATCCATTGAGAAAATTGGAGTCCCTTCCCCCCCAGCCCCACCCACTGCGTAGGGCTGCTTTCCAATTAGAGCCTTGACCCATTCATAGAACGCGGCCTGTTTTGTCCCTTCGTAAAGGCACAACCTCACAATTCCAATGTGTACAAGTGCCTTTTTAATCTTTCACAATATCCCAATGGTGGATGAGAGGGAAGAGGTGTGGGGTTAAGCTATGGGGGCTTAATTCAGCGCTACCAAACTTCACTGAGCAGCGCAGAGCGGACAGGGGCAGGGAACGAGCCTCTAATTTGTTCAGCTGCATCGAGGACATTCGGTGCAAGTGGCGGGACTCCACCCACACAACCCCAAAGTAAGGAGGATTGATGTACAATGTGAGCTGTGAAAGCATATTTTAAGGTACTGTGTACTCTGCTTTTCTGGCTACCTTTGTCCCTGATGGACCAAAGCCGATTTCATGAAAATCTGCATTAAACATAAAAGTGCTTCAAATTCCGTTGCTAAGTAGATCTGGCCCATCTCTCTCTCTCTCTCTGCTCCTCCCAACAGAGCAACCTATTGAGAAAAGGATATATCGCTTTTGCCAAAGATCTGAATAGATCAGTTGCTGAGGGTGTTTGGGTCCCAAAGTTTCCTCAACATATAGGGCAACACGGGAGATCAGGGCTAGATCTACACTAGTTCATTTATCAATATCGAAGCATGCCGATAACTGTTGGGGCACATCCGGCATTCTGTAGAAATACGAATGAGGGATATGGCGTCGCCATGATGGGCGAGGTGTAAATCTGGCCCAAGTCTATTCCACAGGCCTTCTCCAAGTATGAGCTGGGTTTCAAACTGTTTTTAACAGCTACTGGTTGTTTAGTTTTATAATGGGATGATGTGATAATTTTCATTCTCTTTTATAAACTTCCTTGGGAGGACTTGGCCTTGAAAACAGCATACAAATGATTTATTTGAAGTCATTCTTGAGAAGGGACAGGCAGAACCAGATGTACTGGTACATCTTTGGGTGATTTGCCATAGACCTTCCTGACTCCCAATAGTTTAACGATAGGAAGTAAACTTGATGGATATATATATATATGCAAATTGCACAAGAAGGAAGAGTTCCCTGGACTGTTTTTTTAAACTAATTTCCTCCCATTGAAACCAATGGGATGACAATTATCTACACCAGCTCCAGGACTCCCATACATCAGGATCCTGTTTGGGGGTTGGTCTGGGGGACATGAGAGATGCCGATCCACAGTCTCTCCCAGCACACTCACTGCTCCCAAACCCACCTTCATTCTTCCCTTATCAGAGAGGTAAGGGCTGTGGATGTTTTCATGGGAACTGGGATGGGGTATCTAAAGTCCAATCTCCCCTTCCAAAGATGGACCTCTCTGCCCTCAGAGTGGGAGAACCAAGAAATCCTGTAGCCCCTGGGACACTGTTCCCAGGAACCAAAGTATTGCAGCCTTAACTGATCAATTAATCTATTAAAACTGAGATCCTTAATCATCATAGATTTCTTTCATCGGGCAAGAATTCTTGTAGAGTATATATTCTGTAGAGCACACACACACCGCAACCATGTTGGCTGAATGCAATCTGAGCTTTGAGCTTCTTTTGTACCACTCAGTCTTACATGGATGAGCAAGGAGGGAGGAATCTATTGCTGACACAAAGGAATAAGAGACTGAAATGCTTTGAGGCTTGAACTGTAGCTAATACCCACGCATGACCTGTGGATCACTGGAGTGGAGAGCAGAGGCACAGGAGGGCAGGAACTTCCAAGTGCCACTGTGATGCCAACTCTCCTGTGATGGTTCAATTCGGATGAAAAGATTTTGATCTCAGGTGGGTGGGAAATAAGTCCTTTGAGGGCTATGTTCATTTCCTCAACATTTCATTGGAGGGATATCAGGGTTCCCCACCCCCTTTAATCCGTTTAATGCATTTGTGTAGGAGCAATTGTCTATAGAACTGAGGACTGACAATGAAGATTCCATACCTTGCAATCTTCTGCAGAGAAAACACCTCCATTCACATATGAAAGATTCCTGCCCTCCCAACACCATACTGCTGAAATTTCTTTACCTTCTCCTGTATTCAAAGGAGGAGGAGGAGAAGGAGGAGGACCAGGTGAAGGACCAGAAAGAGAAAGAGAAGGAGAGCTTTCCCCCATCAATGCAGGACTCAACAGGCAGGGGCAGAGATATTGGGGGCAGGACTTATGTGTACCACTCACCCACCACTCTTTTTAAAAAATAGTATTTTGTTGACAATATTCCTTAACACAAAAGAACAAATATAATTCCAAAAGAGGGGAAATCTTAATAAAATTAATGAATCATTATGCTTTCTCTTGCCATTTCCCATTCAAACTGCTATTCTATTCCATTATAGCTGTTCAGCAACTTATCTTTCCCTCTTTTCCAAGCATTATTGTTTCATCTCCAGTACTGAATAAAGTTGTCCCATTGAACTAAAGAATCCTTTTTTGTAACTTGACGCTCCCATTTTTTTTAAAAAAGCAACAACAATATGAGATCTTATGCATTGATACTCTTGTGCCAAATGTTGGCCCCAACACCCATTTTACCCTCACCTGAACAGGTGAGCTGAATGCCTCATTAGGGCTACTGTCTGCTTTGATTTAAATAGTTTACTCAATTGTTCTTATTTATTGGCTCTATGCTTTACTGTAAGGTGCTTTGTGTACCTACCAGCTGAAGAGAGGGTTCTCACAATGGGTTATAATAATATGTAGATTTATATTTATGCTTTTTTCCTGAAAAATAATTGACCATTTTATGAAAGTGTTTTAAAATATTATCAAATTGAGAGCCAGAGATAGAAAGATAACTAGATAGATAGATAGATATTAATTGGTTAATTATACTATTAATGGGTTAATTATGCTATTGTTAAACTGAAAACAAGGCACTTAGACAGCAATCCTATGGCCCCTCGACAGATTCCTGGATCCAAGACCAGAAAGAGAATTTCAACCTCAGACTCAGGAATTCGAGCTCCCTCCCCACCCCTCCCACTCACTATCAGCGTGGAAATAAATGCACCTGCTGCCTCAATGAGTGTGCAAATGTGAGCTCGAAAAGGAGGGAAAGGGCATAGTTAATGGGCGGGAAGGAGATTAGAGTAGCTGATCTGCGAAGAATCCTCCAGCTGTCCCAGCTTCCCTCCCTCCTTTTCTGCAGAGCCCCAGCTAGACAGGCAAAATTGCCCATCTAGTGAAAACTCACAGTGAGAGGAGTGCAGAGGCAATGGTCACCTTCATGCTCCTCCCACCCTGCATGGGATCATGCTCGTCAGTCTCCAACCTTGGAGGCGGATGGGTTTCCAGATAGGATTGCGCCCTGAGCCTGCCCATGCTCTGAGATCTTCTGGGGAGGCCCTTCTCTTAGTCCCATCAACACAGGCTGACCATATGAAAAGGAGGGCAGGGCTCATGTAACTTTAACAGTTGCAGAGAAAAGGGAATTTCAGCCAGTGTCATTTCTACAATCTGCACAGTGTCCACATCTCCTGGACTACTGTGCAGATTGGAACATAGCTACCAGGGTCAGCATCAGGGGTAGGCATGACTGGGCACCTACGGAGGGCCCACACCCCAACAGGGGCCCACTGGCAACAGACTCCTAGACTTGCTGCTCTTCTTCACCACGGCAACCTGCTTCTTCACCTGCCTCTTCACCAAACAGTGGTGGTGGTGAGAAGGAGGAGGAGACGCCACGGCCTGCTTGCTCACTGTATCTCTGCCTGTCAAGCAAGCGAGTGGACAAGAAACAGGATGAGGAACAAGAGATGGTGGCAATGGGGTGAGAAGGCAGACTCCCGGAGGGCGCCTTGCCCAAGGGGCCTCAAGATCTTGGAGCTGGCAAAGATGGCTCCCATGCAGATCAGAATGTCACACGTCTCCTGATGTTGTGATGCAGTTCCCAGCTCGGCAAAAAGCCTCACGGTGCATTTTGAACAGTGTGTTCTGAGATAAAATGCATCTAAGAAATGCACTTTTTAAGACTAAGTACTAGAACTGGGCCAACATTTCTCAGAAGACATTTTTCTGAGGAAATTTTTGAGCTTCTTTTTCACCCACCCCCACACACACACATGCATGAAAGGGGAAAACGAAACTATGTACTAGAATTTTCTGCCAATATTCTTCATAATTTTTTATATTTTTTTATTGGGGGAGGTGGCTGCCATTTTCCCCCCACAATGAAACTAGGTCCAGGGTGGTGTGGAGGAAGCAAAATGTTGGACTGGCTGCCAAAACTCTTGCAGTAGCAGCAGCAACAACAACGACAACAACAATGCCCTTAATGGGGGGGGGGGGTAATGAAACAAATTGTTCTACTGCCACAGCTCATGGTGAGCCCTGCCCTCAAGAAACCATTGACGATCTTTCCTCTTCTCTGGAAAAATTCAGTGAAATGGTCCCACCACCAGCACCAATTCCTCTGTCCGCAAATAGGGCGGTGAATTTGAGAAACCGTGGTCACACTTTTTTTAAAAAAATGCTTAAAATACATAATGATGGAATGATCTCCCCGAATGAGGCCCGCCTGGCGCCGACATTGTTATCTCTTCGGCGCCAGGTCAAAACTTTTCTTTTCTCCCTGGCATTTAACAGCTTAAGTTGAGTTTGACTCTTTGGCCTGGCTGAAAGTTTAAAATGGTTTTAAATGTGGGCTGTTTTTATGTTTTATGGTTTTACATTTTGTATATTGGCTTTTAAGGTTCAATCTTTTCATTTTTCGGCAATGGGGCGGTTCATAACTGCAAATTATTATTATTAATAATAATAATAATATCCAAATGCAAATTTCATTTGGATTTTTTAAAACATGCAGATCAGTTCAGAAATGGCAGAAAACAGACTTATGAATGATCATGTGTGAAAGCAACATGGACTGGAAACACCCATGCCTAGTAGGGCACCAGATGAGTAGATGCTGCCTAGTTGCGTGGTCATTTTTCCCTCTCCCCCAGGCCCACAGATCTTTTTCACTATCTAAAAGCAGAGAAGGAGGGAGCAAGCAGAGCAACAATACGTATTGGAAACAATGTCTCAGTAAGACCACCATCAGCTCTCTGGGGGGGGAAGTGCCTGCTTTTCTCCATCTTCAGTCGATGGCTCCTAGGGAAGATGACTCACTCCGCACTTTGGTACACAGATAAGCAATCATGGGGAAAGGACTTTGGAGGGCTGAAGCGCACATTAAAGTTGCAATGGGGATACCACCGAAAACAGCCTCCCAGTGGCAAATGCTGCTTGCACTCAATGATTGGAAGGACTCAAGTAGCCCATCCTGTTGTGAGTCTACACCCACCCCTGCTACACAATTCCAGCAGGCCCAGTGAGCTGGGGAAGCATGGAGACTCAGAAGACGGAGAGGAGTCGTGTGATTAGACCTTGGAAACATGGCCAGTGGGATGGGGGTTGGTTGCTAGAGGAAAGCCATGGTTTTAGAGGCAGGTCCACACTGGTTCTAATGTGTATTCCACCCCTCGCCTCCTGCAAGCAGAAGTGTCCATCAACACAAAGAACGACTTGCCAGTGTTATCTGTTTCTATCCACTTATTGCGATATTTCCCCCCTGCCTTTTCCAGTTCTCAAGGTGGCTAACAACAAATAAGCTATTAAAAAGCAAACTGTTAGATGAGGGGGGGATGTAGAACATTTAACACCAATCAGCAATGTGCAAAAGAGAAATAGGAAACCTAGGTTACAGACCCCTAGAAATGGACCAAACCAACGGTCAGTTACTACCCAGGCTAAAGGCATGCTGAAATAACAGTTTTCTGCACCTGGCTTCTGAAGGAAAGGTGGATGGGGTGAGGAGGAACCTGACCAAGTATTCTGGGTCAAGGAATTACACAAAGTAGACACCATCACTAAAAAGTACCCACTGGTGGGTTACAGAGCAAAGCCTCTGGTGAAGATCTAAGTGTGTAAGAGGTTTGTATGTGTGCATTTGTACATGGATGGCCATGAATCATGCAATTCCTGGGGGCATCTGTTTCATACTATCTAGGCCTAACATCTTTTTTCTAACATGATTCCTGCAAGTTGAAGAGCTGTGTAGTAGCCAGAAACTCAACTGGCAAAGAATTCCCCCCCCCAAAAAAATTCCACCAGTTGCACAGCTGTTAAAAGCATGGGGCCTGGAAGGCAGGAAAGGTTACAAGGGACCAAAACCTGTGAAAATAGCTTTGAAGTCCTTCTAAAAGTGTGTTTGACTTTGGGGACATTACCAATTATTGGCGCTTGTTGCGGGGATAAAAAAAAAGGTTACAAGAGGTCCCATTGCAAACTCAAAGCGAGTTTGCTATGACACTGTGAGATGGTTTGACTTTAATACCCTGACAGTATAAGGCTGGCAAAATTTAATTTGTAATTTAAATGCAAATGAAAGCTCCTAGAAAATACAACAGAATAGTCTGCATCAGTCCAGAACTTTCGCTCTCAGTGTAATAAGACTTTGGAATTTAAGTATTTATTACTTCTGCCATTTCAGTTTATCAAAGCTTTCTCCTCCCTCTACTCCTTGCTTAAATAATGCAAACCCATCTGAAAGGTGATGAGATTAGACAGAATCAATTGCTATATATTACTGACAAGTGGCATGATGGGCACACTCACAAAGGGAAATAAGATTATATCCTCCAAATGTTCGAAATGAAATACTCTGATTTAAAAATAAATCATAGGAGAATGTGTTTTACAGCACCCGTGGCAGGTCGATTCTAAAGTTTTGTCTAAGGGGAACATTGTATGGGATTAGTTAATCCATATGCAGAACCCTCTTTACATAGCATTACTCTGCTTTGTCAATTGTTTATTTCAGATTTGTTTAATCTAAATCCAATGGGTTTGTCACTACAAACATGAGATCTGTGCTTCGGCTTAATTTTCCTGTGTCATCGTTTTGTATGTGGGACCTAGGAAACACGCTCCAAAATGGAATCCCGTGAAGATTTAAATTATGTGGTTATACACAAGACTTTTCAAATTATCATGTAATTGGGAGGGACATTCGCTCAATGGCAGATAACTGACTTTGCACTGAGAAGGTCCCATGTTCAATCCCCGGCTTCTCCATTTAGCAGAATCAGGGAGCAAGCAATGGAAAATACCTCTGCCACAGACCCTGATGAGCAGGGGCATTGCTGGGCCTATGGGGCCCCAGACCCAATTTTATTTCCTTGGGCCCCAGATCTATTCCATCAATGCCAGGGGAAGATTTCCTTTTGAGCTCAATTGCATGGGCTGGGGGCAATTTTCCTACAGGCAGGAGAGAGAAGTAGTTCAGGGGGAAAGAAACAAGTAAGGATGGGACAGTGAGAGGTTGCAAATTCATCGTAATTGAAGAGGAACTACTGATTTGGGGTGATCTGAGGTGGGGTGCAAATTAATTCAATAATTTATTTGATTGGAGGTGATTTGGGTGTGAAATTAATTGGCAGGCTTTGGCTTCTGGGAAATTTTAATAAATTCTAGGCATTGGGTCTAAATGTGCATCTACAGATCCGAACAAGCATGTGCACATTTTATGCAAATTTGTGTCGTATGAGCCTGGGCCCGAATCTTTGAAGGGCCTAGCAACGCCCCTGCTGGAGAGCTGCTGCCAGTCAGTGTAGGCAAAGTTGAGCTAGATGGATAAATTCTCAATGCTGAGCTGGATGGATAAGCTTCCTGTGCTCCTGTCCTCCTTGCTGAAGGTTCACTGAAGAGCAATAGCGGAACAACAGCCATCCGGATGGCACTGCTAAGAAAGACAGAGCATGACCAAGGCTGTGTGTGCACCTCACTTAGTACTGGGTGAAAAATCCAGCCTCCTGAACGTCAACTTCCAGGCTGCCACGCCTGAACCAGGTTGGACTAGATGACCCTTGTGGTCCCTTCCAACCCCACAGTTCTATGATTCCATGATGACATAATCAGTTGAGCATGCATATAGTTACAGATCCCCATTTTGTTAATAAAGTGTTTTATTGGTGTTTTATTGGTATTTTAATGATGTATTGGTTTTATGTGCTTTTAATCAGTTTTGTATTTTATGTTTGGTGCTATTCCCCGCCTCGATCCATTGGGAGAGGCGGGTAATAAATAAATACATTATTATTATTATTATTATTATTATTATTATTATTATTATTTAAGTATATTGTCCTGTTCTACAAAAAAAATGATGCTTATTCCCAAGCAAATGTGTTTAGCATCGGGGCAGCAGACGCAAACCTCATTTTATTCCTGCAGTCATGAAGGTGCTGTGGTTTCAGTGAGTCTAAAATGCACATGCTCAGAGAATTTCTGCATAGGCTCAGAGAATTGGCAAACTGGTGTTTGTTTGTTTGTTTGTTGCGCCGTCCTATCAGAAATGTAGAAACATTGTGAAGCATATAGTGCTTGAGTGCTGGCTGGGAGGAGAGAGACGTTGGCTGTGTGCTTCAGAATTGAATTAATACACATCCTCATCTAAAGGCGGAGAAGTGTAAGACCATTATGTCCAGGATCTAAAACAACCTTGCTGTGCCCCTGGTCGTGTCTTTTTCTTTCAGCTCAGGGCTCTGCCCACAAGTTCTGTTGGGCTGCTCATAAATCCACATGATCTCCAGAGCTACCACATCTGAAACGTTGTCCTAGGCAGCCACCTGGAAGCGACTTTTGATAAGGGGGAGTATGCATCTGCTTTTCTGCTGCATTGAATTTTCTAGAGGGGCAAGGTACCCTAATAGACATACCATGAAACAGACTGTAGAGATGTCCTTCCTTCTCAGTTGTGTATTCTGTACTGTAACGTGATGGTAGATTCATCCTGTGAGAAAGCTTACAGCGTGGTAATGAAGAGCACATCTTCAGGAAGCTTTTTGTTCTTTGAGAAATCACCTATTAAGGATATTCTTATGGAGTTCCTCAGGCCATTAAAATGTGTTGGATGGAATGGAAATATCAGCCGGAAAGTGTGTGATTTCATCAGCTCCGGTCTATTGAAAGGTGTGCGCAGCATGATCCCAGCATAAAGCCAAAGTGCTTGATACGTGTGGTTACACATTGTTTAAGAGAACAAGCCAAAATATCTTTTCATCTTGGAGAGAATCAGGGAAGGCTTCTAAAACTCAGCCACGGCACAGACATCAAAGACAGTTGGAGCTGCTTAATTTGGCTCTCGGGTGTGCGTTCAAGGGGGTGTTTACTATCTTCTTGGCTAATAGAGAACAAATGGGGTTCTTATTTGGATCTGCTTTCCTCTCTACTGGACCAGAGGTGTCTATACAATGCCACTGATTCCCCCAAACCCCACAGCATCGCTGCTGCAAGGCAACATTGATAGACGTTGAGCTCCATCACACCTAATTTTTCCCCCTGATTTGCCTCCACATTTTTTTTTTACCTCTGATGCATAAGCCCATCAAGCTAGGATCCCTTTCACCTGAATGGCTGCTCCTTCGCTCGTTTGCTCTTCCACTCCACTCCACCCCACCCCTTCTCTTTCTCCCTCCAGTCAGGTCCTATCAGATGAGCACTTCAACCAGACCGCCTTTCTACCAGGCAAAAATGGAATGACTCTTTAGTCTGGCTCTTTGGGGGCATCAAGGAAGTCCAATCCTGCCTCTGCAGAGATTCAGGTGTTGTATGCTTTCGAGCCTGGGAGCTACACCCACTTTATTAAACCAAACCGAAGCCACCACTCTCAGACAAGAAACAACAATGGTGACATTGAAGCAATAGGAAAAGTCGCAGTAAATTGACACTATGAGAAAGCACAGTTTCGCAGGGGAAAGCACAATGTTGCTTAAGTTGGCGGCTAAGTCATATAAACGACGGGGTGCAACTGTGCAGCCACAGCGGGGTATTTAAAGCATATAAAAGAGTCAGTGGAACTCTGCATCGAAGGAAATGGGTAATCCATGTCTGGCTGCAGAAATGCCTGAATTGGCTATACCTCCTCCCCAACATCAAGAAATAAACACAGAAGGGTATAGATTTTGGGTTGTGGCTACAAGTTTGAGTTCATATTGTGCATGTTAAAATAGGGAACACTGCACGTAGAAGATCACACTGCAAATAAACAAACGAGCAAATAAATAATTAAATAACATCTGTGCATTTTAAGAGTGTTTGTTATGCCTAGTTGTTTAATTTTTTAAAAACCATGCTATAAACAATGTTTATATCACGGGGTGATTAGTGCAATTCCCCCGCCCGCCCCCCATCCAAAAAGTAAAAGACCGATCCGCAAGTCCGCAGAATCCACTTGATTCAGAAAAAGCTGTTCTGCTGTAGAATCTGCAGGTCGGATTCATAGAAATCTGAATTGATTTGAATCCGTAGTGGATTTCTCCCACATCCCTACCTGCAATAATTCTCTTTTTCTTTTTAAGCAGATGGATTTGTACCTTGGATATGCACGCCCAGTAAATAGGCCCATTGCATTGTTTATAACGATAACCATTTAGTGTACAGTACTGGAAATATAGGTTCCTTCCAGATCCATTAAGGAGGGGAAGATAAAAGGCATTCTCCTCCCTTCTTGAATGTTTTGCAATAAGAAAAAAAAGATGGAGGAATCAATGGGAAAACACAGGACAAATGGAAGATGATGACATCTGGATCCCTGTAAAAGTCTGTGAATGATACAGGGTGATGCCACAATAAAAGCCTCAAGTGGAAGCATAGATAGATACTCCTTTGGAATACTGAAGTTCTGGAGTTCTGAAGCATACAGCACTAGAGATGCAGTGTGGTGTAGTGGTTCTGGACTGGGACTCAGGAGGTCCGATTTCTGGTCTCCAGACTGCCATGAAGCTCATTAGATGATTTCAGGACTCTCACTGACTCTCAATCTAACCCAGCACAAAGGGTTGTTGTGAAGATAAAATGGAGAGGAAGAGGAACATTTGAGCCAACTTGTGTTCCAAGAAAGAAGAAAAATGGCAGGAATATAATGATAAATAAAATATACACATGTACGCTCCTTAACTCATAACCCTAACCAGATGCTGTAGTTTTCAGGCTAAATTTTACAGGCATTTCAACTTCAAGCACCCACTTATTGGCCCATTAGCAGCAGCTTTTCGTGACGACACACCAAACATTTTAAAAAGCTTCCAAATCCCACAGGAAAAAGAACAGCGAGGATACACCAAGTTGTACATGACCTCATATTCCCCCAGATTGCTTTGTAACTAGAATGCACTAAGATATTTATGGCTCTGCTAACAGACATCAGAAGGCAATAATCACCCAATACGTTCACGCAAAAACAGCCCACATTTATGTCAGCAAGACATCTGACCAGCAATATCAGATGGGTATTAAATGCAATCAGTTTTCTGCACTTTCCTCCAGAAAAAAAAGAAAATAATTGGAGCAAACAAGTTAGATTCAGATCTTCTCCTCAAAGCAAAGGTTTATACTTGTAGGGCCAAGTTGAAGTTAATGAAGTTATTGATGGTTTGTTACACAGAAGTGGAGCAAGTTTAAATATAATGGACTCTGAGAATATAAAAAGGAGGTACTTATCTGATAAGAAAATATGGATGTTGACTTGACTCAACAAGCAAATTCTGTAAGTGCCAAGATGGATTGTAAGTTTATAGGCCACGCCAAACAATACATGGCAACAAGTTCATTTGTATAGGAATTTCCCAAAATTCACAAATTTCTTCATATTTGGGGCAGAAAGAACTTGAGATCTTAAAAAAAAATCAAACATGGGAGGAAGCAAAATAGAGAGGTGGGGTTACACTCCCCCTGAAAGACTGCATTCGCAGCTTGGAGGTGCTCCTGGGTCCGTTGCTCCAAATGACAGCCCAGATAGGTGCGACGGCCAGGAGTGCCTACTATCAGATTCGGCTGCGCCCCTTCTTAGAGTTGGAAGACCTAAAGACAGTAATGCATGTGCTGGTAACTTCAAAGCTTAACTTCTGCAATGCACTGTACATAGGGCTACCTCTGTGCCTAGACCAGAAACTTCACGTAGTTCAAAATATGGCAGCCAGGTTGGTCACCGGTACACCTAGGGGCGACCATATTACACCAACTTTAAAATCACTTCACTGGTTGCCAAGTAGTTTCCGGGCAAAGTATAAAGTGTTGGTTATTATAGGCTGACCATATGAAAAGGAGG
Organism: Anniella stebbinsi; assembly: GCA_029215795.1. Lineage (NCBI taxonomy): Eukaryota > Metazoa > Chordata > Lepidosauria > Squamata > Anniellidae > Anniella > Anniella stebbinsi. The sequence goes on from JARDYH010000007.1 coordinate 82,214,428, forward strand.
ACAGGGCTCATGTAACTTTAACAGTTGTAGAGAAAAGGGAATTTCAGCCAGTGTCATTTGTATGCAATTAGTTCCTGGAGAAATTCCCTCTTTATCACAACAGTTAAAGGTGCAGGCACTATACTGGAGTGACCATATACAAAAGAAGGCAGGGCCCCTGCAACTTTAACTGTTGTGATGAAGAGGGAATTTCACCAGGAACTAATAGCATACAAATGACACTGGCTGAAATTCCCTTTTCTCCACGCCTGTTAAAATTACATGAGCCCTGTCCTCCTTTTCATATAGTCAGCCTAGTTATTACCTTTAAAGCCCTACATGGTTTGGATCCAGGCTACCTGCGGGATTGCCTTTCCCTGTACAATCCACCCCACATACTCAGGTCCTCTGGGAAGAATTTACTACAGTCAGCTAAAACCGTTACCCAGAGGACCTTCTCTTCTGCCGCTCCCAGACTGTGGAATGGCCTGCCGGAAGAGATTCATCAACTTAACAGTCTCTCTGACTTTAAGAAAGCCATAAAGACTGATCTCTTCTGGCAGGCCTACCTAGCTGAATTTTAAGAGATTCATTGTTATTGAAATAATGCATGTTTTATATGTTTTTAATCAGTTTTATATATTTTATACTATTTTGTATTTAATGTTGTTCTCTGCCTCGATCCAGAGGGAGAGGCAGGTAAGGAATTATTATTATTATTATTATTTATTATTATTATTATTATTATTCAGGGCTTTTGAGTGCTTAGCTCTGCAAAGCCTGGGATTGAATCCCTGCGTATTCAACCTTGGTAGTGCTCTTGAATTGTCTTGGTTGACGGCTTAACAAATTGTTTTAGGTATATGATGTCTGTGGTCTTATGTAAATGCCTTTCTTTTTGTATTTTGTATAATGCATTTTTAATGGTTTTTAATTGTTGCAAACTGCCCAGAGACCTCCAGCTAAGTGCAGTATAAAAATGTAATAAACTAAATGAACTGAGGATTATCACCTCTCTTTTTTTTCCCCTAAGAAGCAGCTATATGACAGGCATGTGTCAATATATTGTTCCAGTACTCCTTGCCTAGGACTAAAGATTTTTAAGCCTGAGCCATCAGAGCACAGCTGCACGCCATCAGTGTCACTTGAGGAATGGTCTACTCATGAGCAGATCCATACTCACAACTATACATTTATTCATGAGGAGTCCTCATTTCTCAGGCAGGCATTGTCGCATGTGGCAGCCAGCCCAGCCTGAACCTAGGTGCGTGCACTCCCTGGGACTTAGTGGCCATTTGCGATTGGCCTCTGAGTTCTAGAGGTGGCTAATGACATTTTGAGGGGATCACAGGATACATTTTGGGAGTCTACAAGCTTCTTTGAATGATTGATTTATATTAGGCTGACCAGATAAAATCCAGGTCAGGGCTCATGTAACTTTAACAGTTGTAGAGAAAAGGGAATTTCAGCCGGAGTCATTTGTATGCTATTAGTTCCTGGTGAAATTCCCTCTTCATCACAACAGTTAAAGTTGCAGGCACTATACTAGAGTGACCATATACAAAAGAAGGCAGGGCCCCTGCAACTTTAACTGTTGTGATGAAGAGGGAATTTCACCTGGAACTAATTGCATACAAATGGCACTGGCTGAAATTCCCTTTTCTCTACAACTGTTAAAGTTCCAGGAGCCCTGACCTGGATTTTATCTGGTCACCCTAATTTATAGCATACTCGTGATTGGCCACTCATGAATGTTTGCGGGTCCATTACCCGACGTCATTAACAGCCAGGATGTCTCCCACGCTTTCCCCTGGAAATCACAGATTTGAAGAAAGAAAGAAAGAAAGAAAGAAAGAAAGAAAGAAAGAAAGAAAGAAAGACGAAACCGAGAATATGGTGATATCCAGAAAAGGCAGTATCGCTCCGCCACTGGATGGTTCTGTCTCATTAAAACACAATGGGGCCTTTCCACGAAGGGAACAAATCATGTGGTTGTATGTGAAGGATCAGGTTGCGATTGGGGGGATTACTGTGAGGAGAAAAGCCACAGTAAAGGGAGGGATTTTTCCTGTGTATAAAGAAGCTCTATCCTTTTCAGAGATTTGTGCAGGCATTTATATATACAAATTGACCCTTGAAAGAGGCGCGTGCCAAAAGCCGAAATGTGTAGGGCTACATCTCGGAATAAAACCACATTTAATTTTTTCCAACATCTTGAGGCTTCATCTCTTGATTCCATTATAAGAAAATGGAAACCACTTGAAAACAGAATTATTATTTTTTTAAAAAAAAAATACAGATTAAAACACAGAGCGATACGAGGAAAAACAAACCAGCTTTTTGCCATCAGCTTTTGACAACGTTCAGGCATTCAGCTGAATATAAGCTTTCGCATCTGTATTAAAAATGCTTGTAATAAAGAGTATTAATAATAATAATAAATGCTTGCTGACATGATAGAAAAATATTGACCTTCTACTGGAAAAAGAAATGATCCTTAATGAACAAGCAAAAAACAACAATACCCAAACCTAGTAACTCCCCGTGACGTGAGGGCACATGATGTACAGCAACTCAACTCAATTAGAAAACTAATTCGAGATAATGAAATCAATCAATCATCGCTGGTTCATGTGTGCATGGCTGAAGCACATTGCTGAAGTTCACACTGGGGACCTCTTGCAGAGCACAGACTTCTGAGCCTGCACCTTATGGTGCAATTTGGCATGGTGTCTACTCGAAAGCAAGCCCCACTGTGTTCAAGGGGCTTGCTTCCAAGGAAGTGGTGTGCAGGGTGGCAGCCTTAAACACAACAAAACAGGAAGTGTGAATGATAAGTACAGGGATCTTTTAAACCAGGGATGGGGAACTTCAGGCCCAGGGGCCAAATCCAACCTTTCTGGGGTCCTGATCCAGATGGCCACAGGCTATGTGTAATATGACCCATCTGTAGTGTTTGTGATAGGCCCATTCTTTGAGCCAGGCCAGGATTTATGAATGACTTGCATTAAGTACAGATAATCCCTCCCAGGTTTTGTACCAGACTAGCAAGGCAAAAGCCAGCCTGCCTGTGGCTGCCTGCAAAGAAGGAATACTAAAATAAATGACTACCATCTAAGTCTTGTGTGGAACCAGATTCCTATTTCCAAGGGTCTCAGGTCTGTGGACACAACACTCTCCTAGCCACTTCTACTGGCCGCCAGGCACTAGCTGCAGCTTTCAACCCATCTGAGCAGAACTGGTGCAAAACCTCCCATCACCTGAGGTGGAAGGTTGGGCCCCTGCCCTCTCTTCTGCCCCATCCTGTAGTGATGATGGTTGTGCCCCTTCCCCTGACAATTACATAATGATGGCGGTGGTGGTGATGGTGATGGTGGCCAACAACGTCATCCCCCAGTGGTGGCAGTATTGCACTGCAGGCATCTCCCTAGATGTCTGACTGTGGTCCTACCTCAAGAGGGAGGCATTGCAGGGAGGTGGCCTGGGGATTGGCTGGAAGACAGCAGCACAGGTGATCTCCGAGGCCACCTCCCTGTCAATGCCTTACTCTGAGGAAGGACTCCTCAGAGCGAGGCATTTGGGATGGGTCTCTCTGGAGAGCCCCACCGACCACCTTCTCTTCTGAGCAGCTGGCAGGGCTTTCCAGAAAGCCTACCCATCTGATGCTGCCCTCTAAAGGGTCCTCAAAGTGAGGCATCAGACGGGTGACACTCCAGAGAACTGTGCCAGCCACTCTCCTGCTGCATTTGGAGCACCGGGTGGAGGGCTCAGTTCCCCTGGTGGCCACAGCCTGGGGCACACAAGATCCGTCACCCTTCAGGATCCAACACCTGAAGCAGGTGATTCAGCCTGCTTCATGGAAGGGCTGGGCTTGTTTCTGAAAGATAAGAGTTTTCTGGTCTAAACATTAGCCCAGGACTGTGTCCATATTACACTGGTTTGCTGGAAAAAGCAAACCAAACAATTTTTCCCCATCCTTACTGACTATGAGAAATATATAGCCTCTTTTTTCCCAGCTAGCCTTGTTTAGGCTGTGTAGATAAAGTATTTTTCATACAACAGGGCAAAGAATCCGAACCAAACGGTAGAATTTGTACTTCCATCTTAATTAAGGAGGAAGATTTTTAGACTCTCCACTGTTGGACCATGCTGGAAAAGACGTAATGGAGTATTGTCGGCTGCATCCAAATGCAAGCAACATGTGTTTTGGTATCATAACAGAAGAAATGCAGCTTTGTTTATTCATTTGTTCATTCAGTTTATCAACCACCAAATAAGTTCTCTAGGTGTTCTCTCTTCAAATGTCCTCTGGGAGATGTACATCACCCATAACATTAATAAAAATAAATGAATAGCTTTACATACAAAGTAAAAACAAATGAATATCACATTTCCACTAGGACAAACTTTGAAAATAAGCAAATACAACAGCAATAAAATCCAAACAAATCACTTTAAAGTAGATATCAAAACATTACAGCAATAATCAGAATAGAGAAGTTTTTTTAAAAAAAAAATCATCACAGAGCTCCAACAATTTTGCTAAAACCACAGCATTAGTATAAAAGTTTTAAAAGCCTGGGAAACTAAAAAAAAAGCACATCTTTTTTGACAATGAAAAATGGTCAAATAAGGAAGTTGGCGATCTCTGCTTTCAGTAGAAGGCAAAAAAGCAGAGGAGAAGCAGCTGCACAAAATTACACAGATTAAGTGCAAACATTAAAAAAAAGTGAATCTGACTGGTATTGCCATGTTGGTTGATTGTTTAAAATTGTTTTTAGATATACATTGTCTGTGGGTGCTGTCTGCTTGCATGTTGTTATTATTTTATTTTAAAGGTTTTACACTTTATATAATGTATTTTTAATGGGATTTGGTCTTTGTGAAGGCTAAAATGTCAGTGCATAGTTAAACTATGGAATTCACTACCACAAGATGTAGCGATGGCCACCAGTTTGGATGGCTTTTAAAGGGGGTTGGATAAATTCCTGGAGAAGGCTGCCAATGGCTACTAGTCCTGATGGCTATGGGCTACCTCCAGTATCAGAGGCAGTAAGCCTGTACACACTAGTTACTGGGGAATATGGGTAAGAGGGTGCTGTCGCACCGTGTCCTGCTTGTGGGTCCCTGGTCAACAGATGGTTGGCCACTGTGTGAACAGCATGGATCCTTGATCTGATCCAGCATGGCTCTTCTGATGTTCTTATGTGAACCACTCAGAGTTCTTTGGCTATAGAGCAGTACAGAAATTAGTCCCCACCCCCCGGTTTGGTTCCTCATGCATCTTAGGATTCCATGTCAGGCTGAAGGATTGTGTGTGAAAATCCACCATGGCTGAAGCTACTCTTGGAGACATTTTCGACTTGAGTCAATGGCAAAATCCCAACTGATTTCAATGGATAACAGCCCTTCTTAGCGGTATTCTCCTGGTGTCTAGGCTAACTGTGTTAGATCGATCGTGTGTCTCAGTTTTTGTTTTAATGCAGAGAAATGTTTCTTTGCTAAATATGGTCCAGTTTTATGAAAGCAGCTGGATCGCCTATACAAATACACAGAAGCAGTATTCTTATCTTATCATTAAAAAACCCACACATTTTCATTGTTAAATAAATCAATATAATGTGGTTGCAGGAGCTGGCTGGCTGACTTTAGCCCAGATATACCAGTCAAGGCCGAATTCATCACTGCAAAATGCACTCGCCCAGAGGCACGTATTTAAACCCCCAGCTTGAGTTTTCTCCTGCCTTGAGCTCACCAGGTTGCCATAGACCCAGGGATTGGGAACTTTTTTCAGCTGGAGGTCCACCTTCCTCCCTGGAAAGCATTACATTAGTGGGTGGAGCCAAATGTAAAAGTGGGTGAGGCTGCCAGCCTCTTTCTCATATATGCACACACACGTTTGTTCACATGCATATGCACATTCACTCATACACAGCTCCCTCTTCACCATTGCTCAGCTGTTTCCTGCTTCCTGAGCAGCGGGGAGTGGGGAATCATGGGAAGGAGAGGCACTCATTTATCTCGTGTGGTTGCTGTAAGGCTTACCAGTTAACTTTGAAGCACTTTGAACAAGCTAAACACAAAATATAATGCATGCCTCTAAATATTTGTAATTGGAGGTAATTACTTATGTACATAATACTCTTTGTTAATTAAGGCACCGAAGAGCTCATTTGAATGCAGAAGCCTTTGTTCTCCCATCACAATAATTAATTATACACCCGCCTGTTCCTTTAGCTGAATGTTAGATCTGAAGTGACTTCATAATTGTGTTATTATGTACATGGCAAATGGCTTGTTATGACTATCTTGGCTGTGTCTCAAACTCTCCTCTCTTGGGAGGGGATAATGGTTTCAGAGCCTCTCACAAAACCCAAGGAGCTGTAACTAGGCTCACAGTGAATCAGTTTGAAACAGCACAATAACTAATTACAAGGGCTTGTTTGTGGATAAAGTTTCTGGCTGGCCCAAAATGAGTTTTAGCCTGAAGCTAGAGAAAATGACTTCATGGTCCATCAGATGAAGACGAAAAGGCATCCATGTACGTATTGTTGAGTCACCATTGGTATCGTGCTGCAAAATATGTATCTGAACCTACACCAGTTGGCTGAAGAGTTGGGGGCAACCGGCCATTTGTACTCAAGAAGGATTTGGACTGATTGGACATTTAGCTGAGTATAAGATGCATTTCAGTCTTGGAGATGAACTAAGTTTAAACACCTCCTCAATTTGTAACAGTTATACTTTACTGTCAGGGATTTACCTCCTAGCTTGGGATAGGGTGAGGATTTTGTTCAGTTCATGTGTGTATGTTTTATAAGGACTTCCCAAACTTCATGAATGTCTTCATGAATGGGGCAGAAAGAACTTGATATTCAAAATGTTCTAATGGGGAAGAACGAGAAATGGCCAGTTCCATCCTTCCAGGCAGAGGGCTTTGAGTGCTTAAAAGTCTGGGTTTGAATCCCTATGCATACAACCATATTTGTTGTGTGCTGAACTATGATCAGCACCTCCTTTTTCCTGACAGATGCCTCATTTCTAACAGCTACCTGACTGGCAGAAAACACATAGTCTTCTACTTGCTGAGAATAGTTGCACTTATTTGGATTGGATTAAGGATCTGCCTTCCATAAGAGGAAGGGACCTTCTGTGAGAGAAAGGGCTCTGCTTGCAGAAGAAGATCTGATTTTTTGGGTCCCCCTCCATCACACAGCACAGCCCACTCCATTCAGCAAGGTATCCCAGCCCCATAGGCATGCACAAGGGGTGTGCCAGGTGTGCCCAGGCACACCCTAATGTCTCAAGCAATGTGCTGAATTGAGAGGGCCATTGAGTAGGGATCCAGAGGGGAATCCAGACACAGCAGGAATGGCCCTCTGGCTGATCTACTGTAGCACCAAAGAACCGCTGCCTTCAAGAGAGCATCATTGCTCCCAGCAGCAGGAATGAAAAGGCTAGTGTCACCCGAAAGCCCCACCAATGCTGGGGCTTGAGGAATATCTCCTCATTCCCTGCCCCCTTGCAACAGCCCTCCCACAGTCAGGAAAGATGAATGAAAAGTGGGGCATCAGTGTCTACGATGTTTAATAACTAAATGAATAAAAATAATATCCTTTATTACTGAGTATTCAATAAATGTTTGTCTTTAAAAAAAATTGTTGGGTGCACATCCCAATGAACTATGCTTGCTTGCCTATGCCTGGCCCTCTGTGTAGCATTAAGGAAGGAGGGGGCTTGGGAAGGAGAGGGCAGCCAAGTCCACTTCCACCAATGCATTGATCCAGCCAGGACTGGCCCTACCATGAAGTGGTAAGAAGTGGGCACAGCAGGCGGTGGAGTATGGGAAGATCGGCACTCTCCCCCTTGAAAAGGTCTGCCACTTCTTGGCCCAGCTGGCTACCTGCAAGGCCATGCAGGCAGCCAGCAGGACCATGAAGCAGCTGCTTGCTCATGGGTGGGACTTCCACCTCGCCTCCTGCCTGCGCATGCTCCTGCCCACCCCACTTGTGTGCCTCAGAACCATGCTGACCAGCCGGCTTACTTTTCCTGGGGCAAACACATGCACCCACATTTCCAGCGTGCTACCTGGAGGCAAGGATCACATTTGGTCAGCGGTTAGGTCAGTCAGGTAAACCAAAGCACAGCAAGGCAGAGACAAATAGCACCTTGGACAGCACTAGGCAGGAGGAGCTGGGAGGCTGGATAGTTCCTCATGAAAGGAACTGCAGCAAGGGACCAGCAGCAACTGAAGGCTTAAGCAGGCTGTTCAGCTGAGGTCTCTCAGAGGCTCTATCTCTCACTGGAAACCGGCTGCAATCTTAAAGCCTGCTCATTTCTGTACCCTCAAGCTCTTACGTGGCTGATGGATCTGAGAGGCTTTGTGAGAGTCATTCTTGGAGACCGAGGTTGATAAGAGGGCTGAGTCCTTGGCTCTGGGAATCCTGAGGGCACTCCTTGTAGTAGGGTGACCAGTGTTTTGCTGGACTCAGAGTCCTCTTTAGAGTGACGCTGATCCTCCAGATTCAGGGTCACAACAATGACTCTCCAAGGTTTCAGAGAGGAATCTTCCCTAAACCTATCTGGAGATATTGGCGATTGAATTGGAAACTTCTATATGCAAAGCTCTATCATCAAACTGCAGCCCTTCCCCAAGGACAATGGACAATGTATAATTAATATATGGAATTCACTAGCGCAAGATCTGGGGGTGGCTGCTAACTTATAGATAGCTTCACAAGACTATAAGACAAATTCATGGAGGAAGAGATGTCCATCAATAGCTATTGAGCAAGCTAGCCAAACAGAATCTCAATGTTCAGAGACTGACAGGGTGGTTGAACCTCTTTCAACCCAACCAAGGGCCAAATTTAATTTCAGAGAAGCTCTTGTTGGTGGTGGTGGGGAATTGAATTAGAGCTTTCCATCTGGCTTCCAGTATAGCCCTTGAAGAAGGACCATCACCTCAAGCCATTATGGCACTTTCTTCCATGCTGAGATGCAGACAAACGAGCTCTTCCACCTTCTCACCTTCTCCCAGCATGAACACCAATAGATGTGCCAAGTGGGGGAAACTAGATTATCATTGATCCTTTCTTTTCTCATGATTCTATTTATGTGACTGATGGATCAAAGAACAGAAAAACCCATTTTTCACTGGAACACAATACATGTTTCTACGGGCATCCCTCTGGAGACAAATCTGCAAGGTTGGAAGAAAACTTCACAGACCATTCAAGGTGACTCTGTCTCTCTGTCTCTGTCTCTGTCTCTCTCTCTGTCTCTGTCTCTCTCTCTCTGCTAGATGCTACATTTGCAACAAAGCCTTTTAAACATGAGTCACATTATATTATAGTTTCCCCCTGCAGTTTAGTTGAGTGGCTGACGCAAGTTAATGCAGCATGGAATTTGCAAGGTCCTTAAACCATATAGCAGCTTTGGGCAGACTGAAAGCTTGTGGTCAGGACAATTCTTGATAAGCCACCATATCGATTGCCAATTGGAGGACAGCTGCAACATTCAATCAGAGGGTTGGCCATGCCTAACTTTTTGCACACATACACACAGTTCCTTGCTAGGGATGGGTGAACATGCAATTTTGGAGTTTGTTGGGGTTCTCCAAATTGTTTTGCTTCATTTTCATTTCCAAATATAAGTGCCTCTTTCTTTTTTCGATCAGGAAAAATGCACATTCTTTTCTATTGGAAAAAAAAATCACATTTGTAATAGTGTGCTATTTTTCCCAGTTGTAAAGAATGCGTATTTTTAAACATTCCCAAATGTTGTGCAAATCAGTGTCCTCTTTTTCGGTGATATGTAAAGGGGCATCCTAGAGCCTATCTACACACGCAGGATAAAACCCTTTGAAAACGTTTTGAAAACTGTATATGGAGTGTGTCCTGGGCCCCAACAGTTCTCAAAACTGTTATAAACCATTTTAAAGCAATAGTGTAGATAGGCTCATTGTCTTGTTCAAAACCTGGAACCAGCCCTGTCTCCATTCCATGGCCACTTACACATCACCCCTCCAGAGGTTGGTAGAATGAGTAGGACCGTGTATAACTGTGCTGGTAAACTCCCATTTTACCGCCTCTTTAAATTATGCCAGTCAAGAAGGATCATGCAGATTGTATTTTGCATAACATTTATGCTGCTCTTTCAAATACTTTTGCCTACTTTGGGCTAGTGTTTTAGGACTTGGGGAGGGGCTGGTAGATATACAGGTCACTGTTAAGGACTATCCCATCCATGGTGAATTGTATTCAGATACCATTCTGGACACTGAGATTTCGGCAAGCTTTGCCCACACAGATTGGAATCTGGAGAGGGAAGGAACCCCTATTGGTGTAGGGGGGAATCGGCCCAGGTGGCTGCCAGAGGGGATGAGCCTGAAGAAGGAGAGGTTTTGTGATATATGCAAGTGCCCCCAACCCAACGGGTCCATTCTTGATTTCCTGGTGTGCATGGATAGTTTGTTAGGAGAGATGCTAACATCAAGGATGCAGAACCTCAGGCTTGTGGAGGTTCTGCCTCTGGCTCACGGAGCCTCCTTGAGTTCCTCCAGGGGGAGGGACTTGGCGTCCAAGCCTTACCCCCTGGAGGAATCCCCACTGTTATCTTTGACCTGAGATGCTGACAGAGGGGGGGTTTGGGCAGAGTTGGGAAGAAGGAGCATTCTTCCCAGTGCAGCCCGAATGGCTTTGCACAACATAGTCACATGGGATGCTGTGCAAAGCCAATTGGGCAGAATGGAGAAAAATGCCCATTCTTCTGCCCAAGTCCCCCACTGCAAGCATCCCCTGTGTTATGTCTGATCTCAGAGACAACAGTGGATCCCACGGGGATGGCATGCAGCATGGGCAATGGTGGGGAAAGTGACTTCTTCTCCAACGTTGGCCGAATCCTTTTCTCTGCACTGAGAGAGGCATGGAATGCCATGCCTCTCTCAGCATAAGGAAAGGCAAAATGGGTACAGGGCAGAGCAGGAGATGGCATTGGTGAGTGGAGCCACACCCGCTATTGATGCTGCAGAAATTTAAGAGGGACGACAATCAGTTTCCTGAGAACCTGATCTGCGGAATCTGCTGCGAACGAGCCTTCCCAGGCTGTGCGGAGCCTGTAGATTTCCATATTGTTGTTATTATTTTTAACTTTCCCAAAATGTACGCAAATTCATTTGCAAAAAAATATGCAAGTATCTGCCGAGACATATGCCATGCTGGAAAATATACACGGGGAAAAGTCTAATGGAACGGGGGATGATACATTAAATGTGACATACCAAGATAAATTATATAAATTGTCACAAGCTTTCTTACGGAACTGTGTATTTTTCTGCATAACAGGGGGGAAAGGAATCCATCTGTGAATGGACACCGGAGTGAACAACACCGCACAATCCATGAAATGCACGCAAGACAGATTTCATAAAATCCAGACATCCCTTAACACCCACCGAGGTCATTCGGTCCATGGAGGGCCATCACATTCTGGCTCTGCATTCCAGGCGCACATTATGCAAAGCCAGTTTGCAAGGGGAATAGATCTTGATTTTGAATGGTTAATTCTTAGCTTTCCAAGGAATTAAATGTTCCTATAGAAGCAGTGCAACTCCTCTAGGGGAAAAAATATCAGCAGATTACACATCATTGTGTGAATTTATTTACACATGCACGTGCGCGTGCACACACACACACACACACACACACACACAGGCAGTTCCATCAGATCAGGAGAAAGACTACAGGATGTCCCCAAAAGAGTCCTGAAAACTAAGGCTGTGTATTCAGCACGTTATTCAGGCACAAACAATTGATAACCTATCCAGCCCCAATTATGTGTGGCTGAACAGATTATCTGATCCTTTAGGAATTCCATATGAAATAACATCATCCCTTCCCATGAAGAAAGCCCACTAAAGCCACTTGTTTAATGAGCACATCAAAACACTTTTGTTTGACAAGAGAGGAAGAGAAAGACACCCTGTGATAGTCCATCCTCCATCAGATAAAGCTAAAATCACACCTTTCAAGCATCTTTTGTAGGTAAGCTGAAAGCCCATTGTGTCTGCCAAAAGCTCGGTCAAAGAATGGGGTGTCTTGGAGGGAGGGCAGAATTGTTAAGTGCAGAGAAGAAGGAAACTCACTGCCTATGTGAATAACCATTTGAGTCACATATTCACCATGCCTGCATTCAGTCCACAACATCCCCCTGTTGCAGCCTTCTCCAACCTGGCCTCTTCCGATGTTTTGGATTTCAACTCCCACCATTCCCAACCAGCATGGCTCAGTGCTCAGGAACGCTGAGACTTATGGTCCAACACATTTGGAGGGGACCAGGTTGGGGCTGTGGCTGGTCTAATATGTGGTGTAACCTCTCCATCTTTCAGGCTGATCCACATCCCAGGGAAAAATCTGTTGAAGGTTTGGTGGGAGAATCAGGAGCCTAAGAATATGGGGGGCTTACTTAGACTAAGTTGTCAGGTTATCGGTTCATCTATCCCTGTATTGTCTTTAGGGATGTACAGATCCTGTAAAATCCACCCCGTCCATGTTTTGCAGATTGTCAGGCACCCTACATTCCATTGTCTGCCCATCAACAGGATCAGAATTTTTTTTCGTTTCCGCAAATGTGGATTTCTGCAAATGTGAATTTGTGAAAATGTGCAATTTCCCCCAAAATGGACAAATCCCCCCCAAAATGCACCTTTCCACATTTTAGTCTGTAAGAAAACTACACAATTTGGGCTGGTGTTTTTTGTTTTACTTTTGCATATTTTTCTATAAGAAAACTGGCGCACCTCCAGGGACCCCAGATGGCTATGCTCCTCCTTTCCCTTGTCCCTATCCCCTTTCCCACAACCACCCATTATTTGGTGATTTCCCAGCTTTTGTGCCACCTTTTCCCTAGTCTAAAAGGTCCTACGGCTTTAAGCTATAATACGCTGGCGTTTTTGCATTTTGGCCACAACCCTTTTGACTTTGGTCACGCCCCCTTTGCCTTCAGTCCCACCCACCAGTAGAATGCATCCCCTGAGAGATTCTCCAAAATTGAATCCGGCCCTGATACCGAAAGAGGTTTCCCACCTTGACCTTGATCAGGGAGACCCTAATAAGCCACAAGCCTTATCAGGTAACCCTGGGCCAGTCAGTCTATCTTAGACTAACTTACCTTGCAGGGTTGTTTTGAGAATAAAGAGGGAACTGTGAATGCTGCCTCGAGGTTTTTGGGGAAGGGCAGGATAGAAATGTAATCCATTAATCCTCAGGGGAGGGGAGGAATCCAGTGCTCACAGCCCAAATCCCAAGGGAACATGTTTTCAAGCTTCCTTACAGGAAGCTGCAATTTTTAGAAGAGCTACCTCAGTCATCCCAGGCAGAGCTAACAATCTACAGCATCCTTATGCACTATTTCTGTGTTTTTGTCCATTATTACAGCAGACCTATTAGCGTTTACAACTAGGGATGTGCACTGGATCGGACCCGATCCACGATCCGAGTCCGGTCCAGTGGGAAATCGGATAAATTATCCGATTTCCGATCCCGCAGCTGGATCGGCCGATCCAATCCGAACCGGTCCGAAAAAGCTCCGAACCGGTTCGGCGGATCGGCGGATCGGCGGGCGCCCACTGGTGCCCACCGCCGCTTCCATTGGCGGGCGCCAGCGGGCGCCCGCCGATGAAAGTGGACAGCGGGGGGGGAGGAGGGGGGCACTTACCTTCTCGGCCCGGTGGCTCCCGTCCGGCGCCGGCGCCTACTACTACTAGCAGGCTCCGCGGCCTGCTCTAGGGTGGCGCGCCGGGTGATGTCATCACCCGGCGCGCTACTCGAGAGCAGGCCGCGGAGCCTGCTGGAAGTAGTAGGCGCCGGCGCCGGACGGGAGCCGCCGGGCCGGAAAGGTAAGGAGGGGGTGCGTGGAGGGGAGGAGGGGGCGCGCGGAGGGGGGAGGGGGGAGGGGGGCCCTTACCTTTCCGGCCCGGCAGCTCCCGTCCGGCGCCGGCGCCTACTACTCCCAGCAGGTTCCGCGGCCTGCTCTAGGATGGCGCGCCGGGTGATGTCATCACCCGGCGCGCTACTCGAGAGCAGGCCGCGGAGCCTGCTGGAAGTAGTAGGCGCCGGCGCCGGACGGGAGCCGCCGGGCCGGAAAGGTAAGGAGGGGGTGCGTGGAGGGGAGGAGGGGGCGCGCAGAGGGGGGAGGGGGGAGGGGGGCCCTTACCTGCCCGGCCCGGCGGCTCCCGTCCGGCGCCGGCGCCTACTACTCCCAGCAGGCTCCGCAGCCTGCTCTAGGATGGCGCGCCGGGTGATATCATCACCCGGCGCGCTACTCGAGAGTAGGCCGCGGAGCCCGCTGGTAGTAGCCGCCGGCGCCGGACGGGCCGAGAAGGTAAGCAGTGGCGGGGAAGGGGGCTTACCCCCCCCGGAGCCGTCCGCTTCTATCCGCTGGCGCCCGCGGGCGCCAGCGGATGGAAGCGGGCGGCCCCAGGGGGGGTAGGGAGCGCGGGGGAGGGGGTTTGCCTGCCGGGGCCGTCCACAGCGGACGGCCCCGGGGGGGGAGGGAGTTAGGCCCCCCCTTACCCACCCGCCGCCATTTTTTCCTCATAGACTTGCATTGCAATGCAAGTCTATGGGGAAAAAAATGGCGGCCGATCCAAAAATGTACGATTTTTGGGTCGGGATCGGACTCAATCCGGTCCGGGGGGCCTCCGATTTTGTCCGAACCGGTCCGGGACAAAATTGGAGGTCCCGATCCGGGTCCCGATCCGATCCGGGGGGTCCGTGCACACCCCTATTTACAACCTTATTCTTATTCTGCACACCCTAAAAGGTAGCTTATTATCTATCATATTCTATGGACTAGTGATGCCCTGACATACGAGATAAATGTATTTTTGAATATTCCTTTTTCGGAGAAAAGATGAAAAAAGGAGAGTGTACGTGTGGCAAAGCTGTTTACATCAGTAGTCTGTCATGCTGGGGGGGGGGGTTGGGTGGAGGGGAATAAGTGCTCAGATGTTCACAGCAAAATACTCAGTTTTGACCATGCAACTACAAGCTTCTAATTGCCGTTTTCCAGAGTCAAAATTAGCCAGATGGCCAAAGATCTGAATTCCAAAAAGCAGCAGGGGTGGAAAGTACTATATGGATTTCTGAAATGCTTGCCAATTCAACTGCCTGATACAGGAGCCAAGAAGTGGCCAGTGAGAAATGCCAGCTTCCTCTATTCCCCTTTCCGCAGAGAGCCTCTCTGGATTGCTTACCCCAGGCTTTGTGCTTCCTGCTTCTTTGGAGCAATTGTTATGGGCTGCATTACACAGGCAGAGAGGGGTGACCATGTGGTTTTAATTGAATACTTCCCCTCTGTTCACTTCAGTTGGGACAGCGCCATCCCACAGCATCACCCTATCCTGGCCCCTTGTAAGGCAGTTCTATAGATCAGGGGATGTTTTGGATTTTGATTCCCAGAAGCCCTAGCCGGTATGACGAAAAGTCTGGAATCCTGGGAGTTGTGGTGCAAAACATCTGGAGGGTACCAGGTTGGGGAAGGCTGCTTTATGCTCATTTTTTGCTATTTACACTTGAAACGTGAGCAGGAGAAAACTCAGCTTGGTGCCAAAGAACATCCTGGATTTAAGGCTGGATTTTCTGCTGTGGATCACTGTGCCTTTGATCAGAGGAGAACCTTGTTAGTAACATCTGAAGATTTATTTTCTGCCAGGGATCCGATCAATAAATGGTCAAGCTATGGGTTAAACTTTCACCATACTGGTATTTATCCTTTCCTGTTTTCATTGATCAAGGCTTGATGCTCTCAGTAAGCTTCTGTGTTTATGTCGTCCAGCAAAGCCATCTTAAAGTGCAATCCTTTGCATGTCTAGACAGAAGGTGGCATCCAATGGTGTCATTCTGCAAACTCAAATAGTGTCAGCAGAGCGCCGCCAAATCTTTCAGTAGTGCACATGGTTGCGCATTCTGCTTGTGCAAAAAGGGATTGTGCCCGTGGGCTGCACAAGCATAACGTGCAACCCATTTCACAATGGTTTGTGCAAACCTGATGTACAATGAGTCGTGCAAACTTAATGTGCAAGCCTAATAGGCAACTGGTGCCACAAAATGTGCCACCACACTTACACTGATGTAACTTTAGTGGAAATCGCCTCTTGCGCATAGTTCAGAACTTAAGTTTCCACCAGCACAATGGCATTTGTTTTAGCAGAATGACACTGTTGGATTCAAAAGTCCTACAAATCCCAGGATGCTGGGATTTGTAGGACTTTTTTCTGTCTAAACATGCATTGGATTGCACCCTTAGTGACACTAAACTTGAATAGTTGCATATAAGCATTAAATTAGGGATGTGCACTGGATCGGACCCGATCCACGATCCGAGTCCGGTCCAGTGGGAAATCGGATAAATTATCCGATTTCCGATCCCGCAGCTGGATCGGCCGATCCAATCCGAACCGGTCCGAAAAAGCTCCGAACCGGTTCGGCGGATCGGCGGATCGGCGGGCGCCCACTGGCGCCCACCGCCGCATCCATTGGCGGGCGCCAGCGGGCGCCCGCCGATGAAAGTGGACAGCGGGGGGGGGAGGAGGGGGGCACTTACCTTCTCGGCCCGGTGGCTCCCGTCCGGCGCCGGCGCCTACTACTACTAGCAGGCTCCGCGGCCTGCTCTAGGGTGGCGCGCCGGGTGATGTCATCACCCGGCGCGCTACTCTAGAGCAGGCCGCGGAGCCTGCTGGTAGTAGTAGGCGCCGGCGCCGGACGGGAGCCACCGGGCCGGGAAGGTAAGGAGGGGGTGCGTGGAGGGGAGGAGGGGGCGCGCGGAGGGGGGAGGGGGGCCCTTACCTTTCCGGCCCGGCGGCTCCCGTCCGGCGCCGGCGCCTACTATTCCCAGCAGGCTCCGCGGCCTGCTCTAGGATGGCGCGCCGGGTGATGTCATCACCCGGCGCGCTACTCTAGAGCAGGCCGCGGAGCCTGCTGGTAGTAGTAGGCGCCGGCGCCGGACGGGAGCCACCGGGCCGGGAAGGTAAGGAGGGGGTGCGTGGAGGGGAGGAGGGGGCGCGCGGAGGGGGGAGGGGGGCCCTTACCTTTCCGGCCCGGCGGCTCCCGTCCGGCGCCGGCGCCTACTACTCCCAGCAGGCTCCGCGGCCTGCTCTAGGATGGCGCGCCGGGTGATGTCATCACCCGGCGCGCTACTCTAGAGCAGGCCGCGGAGCCTGCTGGAAGTAGTAGGCGCCGGCGCCGGACGGGAGCCGCCGGGCCGGAAAGGTAAGGAGGGGGTGCGTGGAGGGGAGGAGGGGGCGCGCGGAGGGGGGAGGGGGGAGGGGGGCCCTTACCTGCCCGGCCCGGCGGCTCCCGTCCGGCGCCGGCGCCTACTACTACCAGCAGGCTCCGCGGCCTGCTCCAGGGTGGCGCGCCGGGTGATGTCATCACCCGGCGCGCTACTTGAGAGTAGGCCGCGGAGCCCGCTGGTAGTAGCCGCCGGCGCCGGACGTGCCGAGAAGGTAAGTGGCGGGGAAGGGGGCTTACCCCCCCCCCGGAGCCGTCCGCTTCTATCCGCTGGCGCCCGCGGGCGCCAGCGGATGGAAGCAGGCGGCCCCAGGGGGGGTAGGGAGCGCGGGGGAGGGGGTTTACCTGCCGGGGCCGTCCACAGCGGACGGCCCCGGGGGGGGGAGGGAGTTAGGCCCCCCCTTACCCACCCGCCGCCATTTTTTCCTCATAGACTTGCATTGCAATGCAAGTCTATGGGGAAAAAAATGGCGGCCGATCCAAAAATGTACGATTTTTGGGTCGGGATCGGACTCGATCCGGTCCGGGGGGCCTCCGATTTTGTCCGAACCGGTCCGGGACAAAATTGGAGGTCCCGATCCGGGTCCCGATCCGATCCGGGGGGTCCGTGCACACCCCTACATTAAATGGCTAAATATAAATGGGGGGGAGGGTATACTGTGATCACAGCTGCAGATCTAGTGCCAAATGGTAGTTCCCCTCTCGACTCAGATAACAGCTGGGGGGGGGGGAGCTGGGGAGGATTTTGTCAGGATCATGGCATGAGAAGAACGGGTTTAAAAAACTCCACTTCTGTTGTGATTGATCCTTTCTCTCGCACAGTAAAATTAAATAAACACACAATGACAAATTACCTGTCGAAATTTTTAATTCTCAGGGTTCATGTTTGTGATTGTTGTTTTCACCGTCCTAATTTTGTTTATTTGTCTTTTTATATTTTAATGGGAATATAATTGCATGGATATTTTTTTTAATTTATTTCCTTAACTGCTTTGGGCGCATTTAACTTAGACAGAAAAGCGAGAAATAAAAGCCCGCTGCTGACGTGGTAAGCCTATATCTGCTGCCAACATGCTTGTCTGTTAAGTGCCAAGCAAAAATCTTTTATTCGCCTAGGCATTTTAAATACTTTTATTTTGCCTTTTTTCCTGCCTGAACTGCTGTTTTGTTTGTTTGAGCTGTATTTTAATTTTGTACTTGTTCTTTTCTATTGTTCTAAATTGCCCCATAATCCATTCTGATGGGAGTAGATGCAGAAACAGAGCCAAGCCAGGACAGCCCAAGACAATTTGTTGCCTGAGAGGGAACAGCCAATGGCACCCCTCCCTCCAAGTCATGGTATTTAGGGTAGAATCCAAGTAAAGTCCTAGATAGAGTAGACCCATTGAAATTAATGGGACAAGTTATTCCTGAAATTTACTTGGATTCTACCTTTACTGTCTAGTGGGGTGGGCTTGTGACCTTCCAGATGTTTGGGCCTACAACTCCCATCACCCTTCACCATTGGTTATGCTGTCTAGGAGTGATGAAAGTTGTAGGCCAAAATATCCGGAAGGTCACCATTTGCCCACCCTTGACCTAAGACAAAGCACATTAGTTTGGCATTTGAGGGGGGAAATCCCACAAGTGTATCATCCCTATCCTGGTAAAAGTACAATCAGACCAAATGAAATAACTAACAATTTGGTGCCTTCCCATGACATCCAAAATCAGCTTCCGACTGCAGCTTCCACCTCTCCTGACATGAACCTACCGGTATACTATGATCAACATCCAAGGTCCTCCTCCGAGTGCCTACTCTGAGGGATACTCGGAGGATGGTGTTGTGTCCACAAACCTGGGATCAAAGAATGGGCCTATCACAAACACTACAGATGGCAACAAGGGAGAGGGTCTTTTCAGTGGTGGCCCCCCAACTTTGTCATTTTTTCAGTCCCAGGTGAAGTCTTTTCTCTTCTCCCAGGCAATTAACATCATATATTGAGCTTTTTAAACTGACCCCGGGACAGTTTTAAATGATATGTAGTTTGTTTTTAAGCTTTTATGGTCTTAATTTTTGTATATGGGTTTTAAAATGTTCAATGTTTTTAATTTTTGTAAACCGCCCAGAGAGCTTCGGCTATGGGGTGGTATATAAATGTAATAAATAAATAAATAAATAAATAAATAAATAGGTAGTTTTAGGTTCAGGACTTAACGATCTTATGGGGACCACCTTTAGACAGTTGCAAAACCTACCATTAATATTTCTCTTCTCTCCCGTTCCATGCTTCTACATGCCTGAAATGTCACAACAAGAGAGTAACAAATATTTGCTCACCCTGATTAAAAAATAATAATAATACCTGAGCATGTCCTTCTACTTGAAGGAACACCTTCTCCTATGTGCCTAATAGAAACAGTAGCACTTATTAGGAATTTTGACAAAACAATGTCTTCTTTGCCCCGGGGTGGCTCCGAATATGCATGGCATTGGTTAGCTGACACAGCCACAGACTTGAAGCCACTCTGGGGCAAAGAGCCGAAGATGCACCGCTGAAAAGTTGGGGACTTACCCCGTCTTTTCCAGCCAGAGCAAGAACAGCCTGGCTTTTCTACCGGTCTGTCCTCAGGAGCTGGCCCGTAGCTGCTCCGGGGATGTTTCTGGTGGAAGGCAACCCCTGATTGGTTGCCCTCCACCAGGGCAGGGGGCTGGCAGGTGAGCAGAATGGCTGCCAGAACACCCCACACTGCCTTGCCGTGGGGATAAGAGTTTAGGGGAAATAAATTATTTTCTTCCCTTGAGCTGCCTCCTCCTCCTTCTCCTCCTCCTAAAATAAATTCTTTTCTTCCCCCCAAGCTTCCGCCAGCACCTCTTCCTCCTCCTCGCCCTATGTCTTTCCTTGTCTCTTTTGGAGGGATGGGGGATGACCCCCATAAACCCCCGCACTTGCTCCTTGGCATGGAGATTATCTGGCACAACCCCACAGGAGTGAAAACATGGAGTTTTGGGGGAACGCAGCACCATGAAGATAGCCTCTCGGACTGGAAACTATCTCAAAATACTTTCTCCCACCCCCGGAAGTTAAATATCACACGTTCACATTTGAAAAGCCATTTGGAAACAGTGCCAACCAACAACTGGAAATAATCTAGTTGTGCACATATTCATGTTAATCTAGAGGGAATCTAATTCAGCGAGTCATTACCATCCTTAATTATTTGTCACTCCTGTCGCCGCCTGTTCAAATAACCAACTTCATTTATTCCCCAGCCTGCCTGCCTCCTCACGCACACCCCACCCCACCCCTTGCTCCTTCGTGCTTTGAATTTTGAGTAATCTTTGGTGCTACTTTTCCATTGCTGTAGGCGCAGAATGGGAAAGAAATATCCAATAGAAAAGGCAGCGGGATGTGGCGTGAGCAGGGAGCGGTCGGAAGGTTTCCTGATTACAGCTTGAGATCAGAGTGATAAAGGGGGGCGCATTTGACGGAAGGAACTGTGCGAAAGAAAATGGCACAGGCCCTGTTTGGATCTGAGGGTTGACTCACAAGCAGATGTGCCTTAAAACAAAACCAGGCACAAGAGAGCCGGATCACTAAGGGGGAGGAATAGCCATATGGCACCTCTGCCTCCACACACACACACACACACACACACTAAGTAGTGCAGAACACACCAAACGTAAGGAGAGCCTTGCTGGATCACACCAAAGGTCAATCTCTAAACCAGTCTTCCCTGAGCAGTTGCCATCCAGATCAGTTGGACTACAGCTCCCATCACCCCTGGTCATCATGGATGGGGATGATGAGAGTTATAGTGGAACAGGCTGGCCAGATATTTTCCAGAGGTCTACGGGCAGGACATGGGGTTGTCCCACAACTGGCGTGGGAAGGCATGCTGATTCTTAACCTGGAGATCGCATACGCCATCATGTCTAACGGACAGGGCTGACCCAAGATGCTTTGCGGCCTCAGGCAAATAGCAAGATGGCTTCCCTCCTATTTGGTGAACAAATAGGCAAAAGGGCTGGCAAATGAATCTGTCTTTCAAGGAAGCACTTCTTCACATAGCGCACAGTTACTATGCAGTTCGCTACCAGAAGATGTAGTGATGGCCACCAATTTGGATGAGTTTAAAAGGGGGTTGGATAAATTCCTGGAGGAGAAGGCTATCAATGGTTACTAGTCCTGATGCCTAAGTGCAACCTCCAGTATCAGAGGCCTGTATGCACCTGTTGCTGGGGATCATAAATGGAAGGGTGCTGTTGCACCGTGTCCCGCTTATGTGTTTCCCATGGGCAGTTGGTTGGCCACTTTGTGAACAGAATGCTGGACTAGATGGACCCTTGGTCTGATCCAGCAGGGCTCTTATGTTCTTATGACTGCCACCACCCCTGGTCGACACCTGGTTGCTGAACTAGATTGACTCTGGTCTGATCCAGCATGACTCGCCTTATGTTCTTATGACGCTGATGATGGGACAGCATCCTCCACTGGATCTGAAGGCAGCAGGTTAACTTGGGGTCGGGGTGTGCAGTGCAGGCCATGTGCACACAGGTCTTTCCTCCCAACACCTTGCTGCTGCTTCCCAGTATCTGCTGCCTGAGACGACTGCCTCATGCTGCGGAATGATAGGGCCGGCCATGCTAACAGCCACTGGTAGATCTTATCTTCCTTGAATTTGCTTAACATACTTTGAAAGCCACCTAAGCTAGCAGCCATGACCACTGTCTGTGCAGTAGTAATTTTTGGGATGGGTGGGGTGAAGAAGTACTTCCTTTTGTCCATCCTGATGCTAGAGCAAGACATCCCTAGCCTGAGGGCCACAAGATGTTTTGGATGACAACTTCTAACATCCTGGACCATTGTCCATGCTGATGGAATTTGAAGTCCAAAACATTTGTGGTTGGATTCAGGAATTGCCTTCTGTGAGAGGTTGGACTCTGCTCATGAAGCATCCCTTTGCCAGATGTTGGGGGATTCCCCCTTCCCGAACCCCAGCTCACCCCATTCAGGAGGGTCCCATGACTCTATGTGCAGCATTTTCAGGAGACTGGAGGAGCTGCCCAGCCCTGTAGCCAGGGTGGGGCATTCCCCGCCCCCAACTAGAGCTGTGCTTTGCCCCCACCAGGATTTTTTGGGGAGACAATTGTCTCTTTAACTTGTGACATGACAGACAATGACAGCCTCCATTTAAAGAATGACAGTTTGGTTTTTAAACTGAATGTTTGAGAAAACAAGCTCCACACTTGTTTTTAACTTCTTAGTTATAGCATAAATAGTTTTGTTTCCCACCTCTTGGTATCCCCTTATTCACTCCATCCTTAACATCCTTTTTTATGAAACAAAAAAAATATATGCCAGTCATTTCATTCCTGGTGCTCGTACTAAACTTTCTGTTAAGTGAATGCCAGCTAAGACAGTAGTAAAAGGTGAATGCTCTGAAGGAAAACCAGGCAATGAACAACAAGATTCTGAAATTAGACGCAGGGGACTTTGGGGACCTTGGCAATCCTCTTTCAACAGGGAGCAGTACAGCACATGGCAGGTCCTACAACAAACATGATCATGTCCAGGGTGCAGACAAGCAAAGATCTGGACTTGTGAACCCAACCCACATGCCCAGGTGTGTCACAATACGACCTTGGTAGCAGCCACCACCTCCCAGAACCAGCAGCAGGACCACGGTGGCCCACAGAGCCCACTTCATGATGCAAATCCGTAAAAGCAATCTAGAACCCTCTAGAACGCCTTGTGCAAATGGCAACCCTGTGCTCTGGACCAGAATCCATGGAGCTTGCCCATGGAGCAATAACTTCAATGCAGTTGAGTCTGCAAATGTCTTCCAGCAATACTCCTTCACACCATTCATGGTAAAACTATGGAATTTGCTAGTGATGGCTGCCAATTTGGACGGCTTTAAAAGAGGGTCAGACAGATTCATGGAGAAGAAGGCAATCGACGGCTACTATGTGCTATGTCCCGGATCACAGGCAGCATGCCTATGTACAACGTGGGCTGGGAAGGTGCTGCTGCTTGTGGGTTCCCTGTGAGCTGGTGGTGGGTCACAGTCTGGACAGACTGCAGGAGTAAATAGATCCTTGGTCCAATGCAGCAGGGCTCTTCTTATGTCCTTATGATGTGGAACCTCCAGTCCATGAGTTGGAAGTTCTGTATCCGGCCTACGTAGGGCCTAGTGGGGGATAATTCAGCCCCCCACCCAATTCTGGTTCTTGGTGCTTGAAGCAAAGCTTGCGTGCTTCTTTGCAGCTGCAAACCAAGCAGAAATTCAACTGGAGAAGCTTTTCCAGCTCCTGATGCTAGTGAGGAGAAACGCCTGGCCTGCTGGATTTCAGCAGAGAAATCTTGCGAGAGGGAGAAAAAGAAAGCGGAAACCCTTGTGGTCCCTTCCCTTCACCCATTTCCTTTGCGTTTCATAACTGCAAAATAAATTATTCTGCTCACCCGTCCTATAAGTACTCCTTCACTATCCCCCACCTGAAAATACTGTCAAGCAATTGCTTTTAATAAGATGTTTTCCTTTTTTCCAATTAAGTAGCAATTATTTCGCCCGCCCCCCACTTCGTAAGTACGCATTGGTGCTTGCAACAGCCTGTGAAGTCGTCATGAGCGCTACCAAGGCAATGACGCTGATTCATCCGCCGTATTAATTTTAACCTGCCATTGTTCATTTTAGCAGCGTTTCCATTGTTCTTTTCAATAAGACGCCACACACGCAACCTCACCCCGTCTCCGAACTGCAGCTGCTTGGAATTTTAAATCAATTCTGTGCACTCGGTTCCATACTGCTGAAAACATAGTACTGTCAAAATGAATATCCGGAGGTATCGAACCCGGGAACACTGCGTGGAGATAGATTTGAAATATGGTGAGGTTTTATTTTCTTTTCTTTCACTTACTCGGCTTTCAGCTTTTGTGTCCTGTATATAGTAAGTCTTCTGGAACTCGAACCATTCTGGCAGTAGAGCTTATTGCAAAATTTCGAATTTCATCAATTTCGGTCTTTTTGAAATTGTTGAACTGATTTGATGGTTGAAGGTATTATTCTACTCATGCCAAACTCCTTCTCCAAGCACCAATCTTTAGAGAGCCCAAATGGTACTGCCCACACACAAGAGGGAGGTTGCAGAAAAGGGGGCCAAAGCCAGAAGAATGTGCTTAGCTACTAGGGATGTCATGAGTTCCCAACTTGGTCCAGGAGTCCAACGGACTCCTCCATGACTATCCCCCTGGAGCCAGCTCACTGAGCTGAGGCATATTCACCAGCCTGCTCTTTAAGCGCCCATGAGTCAGCGACCAACCGGCAACCGCCCACCCTCATCCGGAGCTGCCACTGTGTGCAACAAAGGCGGCTCCCAAAATTGCATATTTCCAAAGTTGCAGAACTGCTCCATTCATGCCTTTAATGTTGTGTAAATGGGGCCTTTGCGGCCACCATTCACACAACGTTGGAAATGTGCAATTTCCGGAGCCGCCATTGTTGTGCACAAGGGTGGCTCTGGATGAGGGCAGGAGGCCCCGCAGCTTCATCCGGCATTTGCAGCACCAAAGGAAGCTTGCGCAGCACCACGAGTGGAGGCAGCAGCTTGACAGTCACCCAACGGAGCCGGATGTGGGAGAGTCCATTCAGAAAATTACATTCAGGAAATTATGAATGGTGTAGCCAAAGTGATTAGAGGGGGACGGTTCATTTCTCCTACTTTCAAAATACTGGATACTTTGGGTCCCCCAATAAAATTGGTAGAAGACAGACTAAAACAAACATTGATTTGTAGAAGCACCTTGGATAGCTCCTTTAGGGTTTTGACTTATTCTGAATGAAACCTGGAGAGGATTCACCACCCCACTCCTATCAAAGCCACCGGCCTACACTGCTTTGGGTGCCCTGTCTCCTCCTGATCCTTGTTCATGCTAGGACCCATGGCAAGTCCTGACCATGTACCACTTCCTGTTGCATTCCCACCACTGACTCCCCTTCCCTGTTTTGACCTACTCCAGAAGTGGAAGTTGAGGTGTTCAAAATTGCTAGTATCCATCACCAACACAGGTCACTGCCTGCTCACACTTAAAATAGCAAGGAAATGTTATGCTTCCCAGTCAAGCAAATAACAAGATGTTCTTATATTTTCTGCTTCTCTGTTAACCTTTAATTGTGCAGCCAAGGATGAAGTGTGCTATTGACGAATTTGTGTGCAAAGCACTGATGTAAATCCGTTGTTCAGTTCTGCATTTGATTCCTAAGTTGTGGGTTTCCATGGAAAATGTATCTTCCAGTTCTGGAAACTTTCATCAGCATGTCAATACATTCAATATGACCAGTGAATTTAAGAAACAGCCTGACAACTTTTTGCCAAGACATCAATTACTTGTGATTGCACTGCATCATGGGTTTTGTAGTTTTAAACCTACTTACGTGGTTCGTTGTTCTCAGTTATGTCCCTCACCAATGGAAAAATAGTAAGTACACTTCAGATGGTGATGTGAGTTTTACAGAAAGTTTTCTGAGTCCAAAGGGATATTGAGATCTGATTTAGCATGTTTATTTGATGTACATTACTCTGACATATTATATTTGTATATAAATAAATCACACTTGCAGTACCATTTTAAACATGTTTACTCAAAAGTAAGGCCTTCTAATTGCAATAGGACTTACATCCATGCAGGTATGTTTGGTATTGATGTTTCCAGGCAATATAACTGCTGTATTAACAGAATTTTCGCGTTTTACTCATAAATTATTTGTGTTGGTGTATAAGTAAATATTAAGACATGACAACTCAGTAGCATATGCCTCCCTTACTTTATTTACTTTGTTTAAATATTAATTTAACAGGCAGCCATCTGTGGAGGGTGGGGCGTTAATTACAAATTTGAAACTTCCCAATTAGACTGTTTTGTATTGATTTATTGACAAGGTTCACATGCCGTACAGCCCATGGTTAACAAATCATTGTTCAGAATGAAGTAGTCACAGCAAAAACTGCAAAATTTTTAGCAACTGCCATTAAAATGAGGGCCTCAATTGCATCCTGAGTTTAAAATTGCATAATTTTATTGTATTCAGTGTTTTTATTTGCTTGGTCATACTGATTATATTTGTGTTAAGGATTTTTTTTTTTTTGAATACTGGATATTTTATGGTCTGTTTTATGTTTGTTTTACCATTATACATTGCAATGGTCATTGGCTTGGTGCAACTGAAATTTGATTTGATGGATTTAAGTGGGAGCAAGTCAACATGCTGGTTTCATGTGCCTGTGCATTCTTAGGGGTGGGAGGACCAGCAATTTTTTTTTAATTTTCCCCATTTTTTATTGCGAATATTAACAAACCAGAACAAAAAATACATTGTGAAAAAGAAAAAGAAAACAAAGAAACATTACATATATAGGAATATCATCATTTTTTCCATCAGGTATACCATTCATTTAAAAAGGGGGGAGTTATGCATAGGTTTCAAGAAAGACAGACCAAGTATCCATGTATTTATCCGCTCGCAAGTCACGCCAATATAACACCCGTTCAAATTTTGATAGTGTTGTTAAGTCCTCAATTCATTGCATTGCGGGAGGTCAGTATTTGTTCTTTCAACGTGATAGTATAAGTCTTTTAGCTGTCATAAGGGCTCTGGAAATCAATTTGTGCAGACCATGTGTTAACTTCCAAGAAGCCGGTAGGTAGTTTAGGAGTTCATGCACATCATTCCATATTAAAGATTGTTTCAGTACAAAGTTTATCCTTATTATGACCACCTCCCAAAAGGGGGCAACTAATGGGCATTGTCAAAATGTATGAATTAAAGAAGCATTAGGTGCACCAAATCTCCAGAACCAGCAATTTTTGAGCTCGACTGGGTTCTCCAAAAATCACTTCCAAGCCTGTTTTGACTTGCTCACTTTTTTTGTTTTTGGCCTGTTTTTCAGTTCGTTCGAATAGGAAAATCACTTCTGTGCACAATTTTCAACAGTGCATACTTTCCCCCAATTGACTAAAGTGTTGTTGCTTTTGTTTAAAAGGTGCATTTCAAAGAGTGTATTTTTTTAAAAAAAAATCAAACGCAACTGCAAATTCAGGAACTTGCGATTATTTCTTGAAAACAAAAAAGTGTTCCTCATGTTTGGGACTGCAAACAGGGCATGTTCACATGGTTTGCAAACAGAAATAAAATTCTTGTACAAGCAAACATACACTCTTCACCACAAACTCCTTTCCAACTGCCTTGGCTGAAGCACTAGCCTTTTATTTATCTGGTGGGGAGGTGCAGGGAGGGTCCTCAGATGGTTGAGCAACGAACAAACAGACATGTTTCACAACAAACACCTTCCCCACAAACTCCTTCCTATACGTAACTAAATTACCCAAGGACGCATCATCCCTGGGTTCTATGTTGTGATGTCTGAACCCAGAATATGGGTTGCTTGGGGAGACACAAGCCAGAGTTGCAATTTGTGGTTTAACCATGGGTTCTAACTCTATGTTGCATCTCCTCCCAGCAACCCAGCTTTCCCATGTCCCAGTAAATAACCCAGGAATAGAGCATCCCAGGGTTGCTTTTCGCAACAGGAGCAGGCAAGCAGGTGGGAACATGCTGCCACTTTATTTTCAATAACCCACCATGGGTTGTTCTGATGTGCAAACCAGGAAATCATGTATTTTTAGAACTGGACATTTTTTCATGGGGAAAACACAGTAATTGGAGGTTTTCAACCCCACATTATTGATTTTTTTTTATTGATTTTTTTACAAAAATGATTGTCATATTTTACTGATTGATTGAACCTTTTGGGGGGGGGGTAAGAAGCAGATTTAAAATACTTGAAATAAATAAATAATGGATACAAGTAAGATTGTTTGGCATTAAAAATTTGAAATAATATGAAAATACAGCAGCAGGTAGGGGGGACAATATTCCTTCATGTAATTGTGACTCAAACAAATTCAGCAAGAGCATGGCATATTTCAGAATAGCTGCCAGAATTTGATGATCCGGAGGCATACATCATAGTATTCAGCACAAATTCCTATTAAATTTTTTGTGCTCATTTCTGCAGCAAGTGCATGTGAGGGACTTCATGGCCATTATTACCCTTTACCATTCTAACCATTGTATTTAGTTCAAAACAATTCTTAGTCTACCATTATCCATCCTGCTTCCTTCCAATGCAGTGGTCCAGGAATCAAGATATGTGAGGTAAGTGTGTCAAGACCTGGTGATCTCTGATGGAGAAACAGATCAGTTCAATGGCCAAAGAGATGAAATTATCTTAAGTCAAGGAGGACAGGTTTTGAAACTGTGGAAATTAAGTTCTAGAATGCATACCTCTTCAAAGGTGTGGCCTATTCCTATATGAGGGTATTTGCCTCGGGGGAGAAGAGGCAGGGACAGGCAATGATTCAGAAAGCCAAGCAAGGCTCTTCAGGATAGAGTTATTATAGGATAGCAGACTAAACATTGGCTGTGACCCACACTAAATCTGCACTAACCATTGGCTGAACTTTCTGTGATGTCATAGAATGTTCATAAATGTTGCGAACTACTGAGGAGTGAAGAATCAGTTACAGAATATTGGAAGTCCATGTGTACTAGGCTAATACTGGAAAAACCTGTCCACAGGGAGAATTGTACTGCTTGCTTGCTTTGTTTCATGTAGTCTAACAGGGACGTACAGGTCTCCTCCAGTTCCGTTCAAACAAAATTAGACGGTGTGCCAAGGCCAATGTCAAGGGGAGGCATAGTTGGGCACCTGTAAAGGGCCCACACCCCAGCATGGACCTAATAAGAAGAGCTCCCTGGGATTACTCCTCTCCTTCGCCCATTCCAACCCACTTGCTCACTGGTCTCTCCATCTGGCTCAGAGAATGGTGGTGATGAGAAGGAGGGGCAAGAGCTGCCGTGGCCCTGCTTGCTCACTGGCTCTCTGCTTGTCAAGCAAGCAAGTTGGAGCAATACTGAGAAAGACTCACTGAAGGTTGGGGAGGCTATTGCCCAAGGGCCTTCAAAAACGTGGAGCTGTCTTTGCACTGTGCCAAGTGAAGATCTAGGAGTTAAGGCAAATTGCAGAGGCAGGGTGAAAAGAACAAGACAGCCAAGAACAGTTCACAGATACATCGTGAATAAATGATCACCAGGACTAAAGAAGGTATGGGCTGACTCACAGTTCCTTGAAACCACAACAAAACGCAGGAGATGACTATCTCTTCTTAGAAGCCTCTGGATCCTTTGAGCCTAAAGCATTGGATTCCTCTGAAACAAGGATTAGAACAGCTTTCAGCAAGGTACACGTAGGGAAGTGGATGGTTGGGCTGTTTGGGGAATGCTGGGAGTTGTAGGGCTTTTTTTTCTACCTAAACTTGCATAGGGTTTTGCCCTTAACCTATTTTTCCTTTCTTTCTTTTTTTAGGCATAGAAGGAGTTAACATAAAGGGGAACTGTGCAGCAAGAAGCCCACATCAAAACAACAAAACATGAAGATTATTTCCACCGTTTGAAAAGGGCCAAGTGGTTAAAAGTGAGAGAAAGGCAGGGGGTGGCAGGGAGGATGACAAACCAGCAATCAATACCCTTCCTCCTGAAGAAATCAAAGAGGCTAGCTTGTTACTCTTGTCTCAACAGCGCTGCTAATTTGCTTAGGTTCAGCCCTTCCCAGGGTGGCCCACTGGGTTATTGACAGAGGCCAGGTGGCTGTCTCCGCAATGGTGGGCAGGGCCATAAATAGATGGACGCAGCTGGGACTACAGGCCATTAATATCCAACATTTATGACCCATAGTCTATTGGAAGAGAGGGGACATCCAAGGAGCAAGAAGGATGCAGGGTTCTTAGACCTACCAAGAGTTGTGGATGGAATTATTTACTTGTTAGAGTGAAGCTCCCATGTCGAAGCCTCCCTTTGAATAAGAATATAAGAAGAGCCCTGCCGGAGCAGACCATGGGTCCATCTAGTCCAGCACTCTGTTCACAGAGTGGCCAACCAGCTGTCCACAGGAAACCTACAAGCAGGACAGGAGTGCAACAGCACCCTCCTACCCATGTTCCCCAACAACTGGTGTATATGGGCTTGCTGCCTCCGCTACTGGAGGTAGCACAAGGCCATCAGGGCTAGTCGCCATTGATAGCCTTCTCTTCTGGGAATTTATCCAACCCCCTTTTAAAGCCATCCAAATTGGTGGCCATGGAATGGCCAACCATAGCCTTGCTCTGTCCTCTAGCACCTCAGCATTAGGGATGTCGTAGGAGTCTGAAAGGGGAGGGTGGAGCCAAGCGGACTCCCCCCCCTTGCTCAGCCTCCCAAACCACATTCGCTGCCAGCCGTGCTTACCGGGCCCTTCCGCAAGCCATCATTTCCCCCCCCCCCCCGCCAAAAAAATGGTGGCTCAGGTTTTCCCATAAATGTGATGTTACATAAATGGTGGCCGGAAAGGGGTGTGGCAGCTTGTCCAGGGAGCCGAATGGGGGCAGGCGGGGGGGCTCAGCCAGCAGGTGGGGATGAATCCACCCATCCCTACTCACCATTGCTCCCCATCTCCCAGCACCTGCTGCCTTGCTTTGCCTAATGGTAGGGCCAGTCTTGCCTTCCATAGCATGGCATAGCATTTTCTATTAAAAACAGGTGGCACGTTGCTGTTTGCATTGAAGAGGGATTCGTGGAAGGCAGGATGCAAGGCCTAACACGTGCCAAAAGAGCCCTCCACCTGTTTGTATAGAAAAGTCCCCGACAAGTCCAGAGACAGCTGCCTATCTCACAAAAGTTCTCGCCACCAGGCACTGGGGATATTGGAGAAATCCAAAATGGATTCAAATGACTTCAGATTTATATGAATCCAATTTGTGGATTCCACAACAGACAGGCATTTTCCAACTCACACGGATTCTATTGATTGGCGGACTGATTTTTGTTGTTGTTGGTTTGTTGGTTTGTTGGTTTGTTTAGTTTTTTGCTTTTTGGAATTATACGATCTTTGATCTCTCTTCAGCCTCAACGCCGTACCACTCTTTTTTGTGTGCACTCTGCTCATTGATTGTATGCCGAGCTAAAAAAATATATGAAAAATTTGACAGCGCCAGCTGAAGTTATGTAAATCGCGGTGGACTTTTCCAAAGGGGGAAATCCGATTCCATCCATGAGTGGACAACGAGACGAAAAATTCCGGACAATCCACAAAACACAAACGGAACAAAATCCCTACCCACCACCCATCCAGCTGCTTCTTGCTACTTCCCGCTGCCTCTCTGTTGCCGTTAGCATCGATTCCTTGCAGATGAGTCATCCCAGTAGTCAAGCAGAAGTCGGCATGAAGTGGAGAACCGAGGCACAAACACAACCATGTTCTTTCTGTTGTTTCACAACCCAGATTGGCATTTATTGATTAATTAAAACTATTTTCACCCCATCTCCAACTTGAAGAGAGAGAAAAAAGCCCAGGAGGACAACTTCTGACACGACATTGCAATAAAAATAGCAATCAAATGGATACAACAGTAATACAGCAGGTAGATTGAAATGCCTGGGAAAGAAACTTAATGAAGCGACAGTTCAAAATACTTGCTGAAAAAGACAACATGGAAGGCAATCAGAGAGGGCCTCTCCAGGGAAGGGATTCAAGAGGCTAAATCAAGGATGCACAACCTTTTTGACCCATGCAATTCCGGGTCAGGGGCCACACATGCATACATGCGCGCACTCACACGTATATACAATCCAGAAATCCTGCTACTGTTCATTCTTTGCTGCTAAGCAGTGGGAATTTATATGATGATCTCTCGGGGGAGGGGATGTCTTGGGGGAGGGAGTGGAGAGTACAGGTGGTGGGGTACTTTGGTGACAGGGGCAGGGCATACACAGAAGCCCAGGGTCTAGGCATAACCACAGAGAAGACCCTCTCCTTGTCCCATGTAAACCCAACTCAGGTGTTTGAGGAATGCTATGGGGATGACAGGACCCCTGGACTTTTCACCATTCTCTGAAATTCTCACCTCTCCCAGCCTCTTTCGCCAGAGCTTTCATTCCACACACACACACACACAAAATGGCAGGGAGGGAATAATCAAAATTTTCTGCACAACACTAATAAAAAGCAAGAGGCCGAAACATGGTGGGTCTTCCTCCAGTTAATTCATTTATAGTATCCTGAGACTATTCTCTCTTTTTGTGTTCCCCTTGGATGCTCGCCCGCCTTGCCCCCCAGGCGCCCAACAATTATTATTATCATTATTATTTATTACATTTATATACCACCCCATAGCCGAAGCTCCCTGTCTGGGAGCCCGGCTCTACAGCTCTTCCCTGCAGTTTAGCTTTGAAGGGACTAGGACAGTGTCTGCACACCTCATTCTGCTGCAGCTGTCTTTGCGCTGGCTCTTTTAAAGCCAGGAGAACACATGCACACAGCCGCTACCGCCCTCCCTCCCCCGGTGCCGCTGTGTTCGCACTGCTGGAATCCATTCATTTTTCATAGCGCATACAAGGAAGCCCATAAAACATGATGGCTCACAAGGGCGACCATGAAGCCTAGCTTTCCCAGCCCCGGCATAACACAAGCCGCTGTCCGCTCCGCCATTCGCCCTAAGGCCACATTGTTTTCATTCATCTTAGCTGGGCTGCAGGCTGCAGGGAACGTAATGTGCTCAATCAACCTTTACAAGCAGACCCTGCGGTCTGCATCTCAGCAGGAGGACCCAAACCTGCTCCATCCTTAAGCGACCCGGTGCTCCTCGAGCCATTCAAAGCCAATTGAGACATATATTGGAGGGCAGAAGAAAAAGGCTATTTCTAAAGGCTATGCTGGCCATTGTGGGAGTGTTGTGGGGGGTAACCCAGAGGCCTGAGCTGGCTCCTTTCTGCTTCTGAATTGGGGCAGGTGAACATTTTGTCTCAGTTCATTTTTGGATCAGGATTCCGCTAATGTCTTCATATACACAACGGAAAAAGCGTCAGATTTTAAAATGGACTCGGCCCTCCTCGGGTCCCAAATCTGGCCCTCTGGTCTTCTCCAGATGGCCACTCCCTTCCTACTTGCCCCACCCCCTTCCCCCCACCAATCATTGGGCAGTGTCTCTGCTTTTGAGCCATTTTTCTTCATTCTAAAAGGCTGAAACACCTCTCCCAAAGCTTAGTTAATGGCAGGAAGCGTTTTAAGCGCCAACAGGCTGGCATTTGGGCCTCGCCCCTTTTACCTTTGGCCCTGCCTACTACTGGAATGTGCTCAGTCCAGATTTTTCCTCTTGGTTATTGCTACTGTCTAAAGTTTTAGGCCTGGGGCTTTGGAAATAGAGAGTGTCAGCTTGGCTCTTAATTTATAAACTCTAGAAGCGTCTCGATATCCCCTGGCTCAGGCTGAAGTGGCCGTAAGGGGCAGTGGCAATCATAAGAACGTAAGAAGAGCCAAAGAAATATAAATACATAAGAAACTGATAGCAAGAGAGAGAGAGAGAGAGAGAGAGAGAGAGAGAGAGAGAGAGAGGATGAGGAGCAAAATCAGCAGGTGATAATGGTGATGAGAAAGTAGACTCACTGAGGAAGATGGCACATTGAGGGTGTCTTGCCCAAGGGTCCTCCAAAACCTTGAGGTGGCCTACTTTTTTTCTGATCAGGTTAATGTCACCCTTCAAAATTTCATGATAAGAACATAAGAAGATCCCTGCTGAATCAGAACAAGAGTCCATCCAGTCCAGCATTCTGTTCACATAGTGGCCATCAGCTGCCCAAGGGAAACCCACAAGGAAGTTATGAATGCACCTTTCTGCCCATGTTCCCCAGCAACTGGTGCACATAGGCATACTGCCTATGACACTGGAGGTTGCATATGATGTTTTAATGCAGTTTTAATAATGTGTGCCATGTTTTAATCAGTTTTATGTATTTTATCATATTTTATATTTACTGTTGTTCCCCGCCTCGATCCAAACAAAGAGGCGGGTTATTATTATTATTATTATTATTGGGACTAAGCAGCCTTTGATAGCTTTCTCCTCCAAGAATATGTGCCCAATTCTTTAAGCATTTCAAAAATAGCCCTGTAGATCCTGGCTGTGGTCCGAACATGGGGGTTTCTATACCTTTTTTAAAAAAATATCCCTTGGCATTGACAGAGCAAAGTCTGTATTGTTGCAATGATTCTGAGATAATGAGATGCAGTCTCAAATGGCCAAGAATGCAAGTTGAGCATCTAATAAGCTTCATGTCTATCTAACTTGTATACAGTGGCTTCTATGCACACCTTCGACTAAGCAGATAGAGGTTGGGTGCAGAATCTGCCACCATGAACCTACTCCCAACACTCCTCCATGCTTTCCATGAATGCATGATTTTCACGTGAGGAGAGCATGGGCACATTTGCACTTTACATTTTTAGAATCATTTTAGGTGAGAAAATTTCATGTGTGAAGTGCCTTTACCTTTATACTCCCACACACATCCTTGATGATGGAGCACCTGGCGAAATGGAAAAGATCAACTTGAATTAGAGTTGCGTTTTCCATGAGTTGGAATACTGTTTCTCTGCTGTTCATCTGAGACTCTGCTATTAGGAAGGACTGAAGCAGAGCAGCAATTAATCAGTTACTGGACACAGCGGTGCAACTGAAGTAATAAAGCTGATTTATTAAAATAGAAGAGGCTAATATAAAATGGAAGCAGCTCATTAATTAAATAAAATACCAATGCTATTTTTTAATTTTTTAAAAAAAATGGAAGGTGCTGTATTTTTTTTTTGGTAGTTTAAAAAGATTCAAGTCAATGTAGCTTCCAGAGCTTGTCCTCAACAGCCAGTCGAAAGGGGCTCTTTGGTGGTATTCATGATTCCTGTGGCGTCATAAAAGGAAAATGGACCTCCCGGTCTGGCCAGCAGAGACAACTCAGAAAATCAGTGGTCTATTAAAGAACCTATCAACAGGTAAAGCTCCAGGGGAAGATATACTCCCCCTGAACTTTTCAAATTTAACTTTACTTGGAGGGCCCCAATTTTGGCTAAATTGTTTTCGCACATTAATTGGACAGGAATTATTCCGGATGGGTGGCAGTCTAATATTATTGTTCCTCTGTACAAAAAGGGTGAGAAAACTAACCCTAAAAATGATAGACCAATAAGCCTTTTATATATGGTGTCAAAAGTGTATGGTAGGTTTCTACTGAACAAGCTACAATCCTGGGCAGAGGAAAATGATATTCTGGCTAAGGAGCAAGCAGGGATCTGCCAAGGGAGGAGCACAATTGACCAATGCTTTACGCTCAGCCACCTGATCCACAAAAGTTTGAGCCAACCAAAAGGAAGCTTGTATGTGGCCTTTGTGGACTTTACCTCTGCTTTCAACTTAATTGATAGAGAGCGCCTTTGGGAAAAACTCTCACATACAAACATAGACAAGCGTTTACTATGTGAACAATCTAATTTCTGATCTGAGTGCCATGGACTGTTTCCCCCTTTCCATTGGAACCAGAAAGATTCAGATGCTGCTATATGCTGACGATATGGCCCTCATATCTACTACTCAGGTGGGCCTGAGGAGACTCCTAAGTAGACTAGGCAAGATTTGTAGCCAGGAGAAACTGGTGATAAACTACTCCAAAACTAAGGTGGTAGTTTTCTCTAGGAGAAAACTCATAAATGGCATGCAGATGGGCATCTGATTGAACAATGCACAAGCTTTAAATACTTGGGGATACACTTTGCATATAATGGCAGTTGGAAATCTCATCTAGAGGCAGCAAAACTTTCAACCTGGAGAACAGCAACAATAATTCTCTCTTATGGGAGACATAAAGGTGGCTCCCTACTAGTCCCTGTTCTGAAGTTATATACAGCTAAGGTACTCCCCCAACTTCTATATGGAGTGAAGTTATGGGGCCAGGGCTTTGCTTCATATGTTGAGATTATACAGAATAAGTTTGTGAAAGAACTGCTGGTACTCCCTCCTGGGGTACCCTCCCCTTTATGAAGATTGGAAGTGGACTTGCCTTCCATAAAGGCAAGAATTCACAAGGCAATTATACTTTATGGGAAAAGATTTATGCATTTTGAAGAAAGCAATCTGGCAAAGCAATGTTTCACAGAACAGCTTGTAAAAGGAGGATGGGCTTGCGATTGGTTGGCATTGTCCCATTCTTGTTTAGAGAATGCCCAAATTCTCCTGGATAAATTTTCTATAAGAAACAGAATTTTTGAGGCAGACTTCTATGAAAGTGTACTTGCTAGCCAGCAGTAGGCCTTTTCCCCATGGTATAGCCATATTAAGAGGGAACAGTACTTACCACAGTTTTTCCAAGACCTGACTTTTCCTGCTCTCAGAAAGGCCTTTACTGCCCTCCGTTTTCAAACAATGCCCTCAGCCTACCTGGAGGGGAAGTATAAAGGGGTTCCCTATATCCAGCGGACATGTATTTGTGGTGTAGGGGAGGTGGAAGATGTCATACATTACTTGTTACGCTGCTCCTTGTATAAAGATTTTAGGAATCATTTCCTGGGAGAGCTTTTGAGAACAAGAGCGGGTTGGCCCACTGCTGATATTATCTGTGATCTGTTAGCAGATCATAGTAAAGCAATTACAATCAAGGCCGCAACGTTTGCCACAGCAGCTCAAAAAAATCCACCAAAATTTCCTAAAGAAATCAGGTGTAGATTGCAGAGGGGACCACCTGCTATAACTTTCTGTGATATGCTAATAGGGTTAGCATCATTTTTCAGCAGTATAAATCTCAGCCTTTTCTCTCAGTTCTGGCTCCCTTATATGTATTCTCTCCCTATGAGTTTGCAAGTATTTTGGTTGTCACAGAGGTATTTTGTTTTATTGTTGTAGTTGTAACAGCCTTTGTGCCAGAGACAAATAAAATGTTCATTCATATCATTCATATCATAAAAGGAAAACAACATTCTATTGATCTAACACAAGGGTTGGGAACCTCAGGCTCTAGTACCAAATCCAGCCTTCCTTTAGTCCCAGTTTGGCCCTCCAGGGTTCCAGAGATGACCCACCCCCTTTCTCCTGGGTCCACCTCCTTTCTTCTAGCCACACCCCCTTTCCTCTGATCATTTGGTGGTTTCCCAGCTTCTGTTCAGTTTTTCCCTATTCTAAATGGTTGAAAAGCTGCTCCTACGCCTTAGTTACTGACGGAAAGAACTTTAAGCTACAATATGCTGGACATTTTTTGTATTTTTGGCCCTGCCCCCCTTTAGCCTTGAGCTCCACCCATCTTTGGAATGTGGTCCCCTAGAGCTTGTCTGAAATTGATACCAGCCCTCTGGCTGAAAGGTAATACCTCTATTTAAGATCTTCCTTCATGGTGGAGGGGCACTACCATTGGAGCCATGAACCAATCAATGATTTCAGAAGTAGGGATGGGGCAGAAAATTTTGTTCACATTTTAATACAAATTTACCTAATTTTGCTCTTTCGAACCAATACGCAAACTCAGTTGTCCTACGAAACGCGTGTTACTCCTGATTTTGCAGTGGAGTTCGTCAGCCAAGTAATGTGTACAAAAATGTGTCTATGAAGGGGAAATGATGAACACAAAAATAAGTTCATTGGTGAAAATAATGCTAGATGTGTTATATTAGGAAAGTTGCTAGCAAGAAAATGGGCATATTCAGCAAAATTGCCTAGATAAGGAGAAATTGCATGCAAAAATGGATACAAATGTTCATACGATTTTTTTTTAAAAAAAAATTCAAAGTCCAGACGGAACTGAACATAAGGTTAGAAAAATAAGAAACTGAAATTGACAGATTTGTCCATCCCTCTTTAGAAGGAAATTTTGGTGACTGTTACTTAATTTTGGAAGATTCCACTTAGGATGTAATGAGAACATGGTGGGCATGTTATGAAGACCAATTCTTCATAACAGTTCTTCTCGTGGGAAGCTGGTTTCCCATGGTGTGAACAGAATGCTGGACTAGATGGACACTTGGACTGATCCAACAGGGCTCTCCTTACATTCTAAAATTAGGAGGGTCTCATCTCTTGAGCCACTTCCTCAGGTCATGGAGACCTTGCTCATTATCTTCCTCCCTTCTCCAAAAAACAGCTCCTTTCACTAAAATCACCCTTCCTCAGCCTGCTGCCTCCAGAACTTTTGCACTACAACTTCAAGCATTTCCAACCAATCACCATGCTGGCTGGGGTTGATGGGAATTGATATCTAAAACATCTGGAGGGCACCAGGTTGCGGTGGTCATGCATTCCATGAATTAAACTTCGTTCAGATGTTCTGGCAAGCCCGCTGGCCATGTAGCAACTTCCCTGTTCTAGCATTGGATTACTTCATCTCAGTCCCTGAATTCATCATATTTTTGAAGTTTCAACCTCACACACTTCATATTCCTGACTCTCTCATCTTTAATAGCATTTAATCCATTGATAAGAACACTAGGGACTGCTTCTGACAAGCCACAGCTGGGTCTTGATCTGATTGTTTTTAGCGTAGGGTAGTCCACTCCACGGCCCTCAAGTGTTCTTTTCCAAAGATCAGTTTGCTGATCTCCCTTAGCCCTGAGAAGGCTGAGTATCCTTCATTAATGACTTGTCTTCTCTGCCCTCTATTACCTCCATTAAGGAGGCAGAGGATATGCAAACAGAAGAAGCAAATAGACACAATGAAGATAACCAAGAAGAAGCTCTTGGAAACAAATAACAACTATGATAGAAATGCATGTTCCAAGACAGACTTAGGGTTTCCAAACACACTGTCATGTTAATGTAGACATTTGAAAGGGGATAATTGGGGGGGGGGGGCTTAACAGGGAGTAGAAATAAGCCCTTGCTGGAGGGAGGACTTGAGTCATTTGCAGAAGACAATCAGTGAATACAGGAAGGAGTAAACACCCACTTTTACCTGCCTGCCAATTCTCCCCTACAAATCCTTCTGCTGCCACCATTTTGCATTGTGGGCAATGATCCATGGAATTCACAGTGTGTGTCATGAAAAAAAGAGAGGTGGGGGGAGAGACCCCCTCTGGAGTATGTCAAACATTTTCCAGTCTACCTAATCCTTCCCAACTGCAAAAGAAAAACATTATTTCTCTCTGAATGACCCAGGGTTTCTTGCAATTCTCCAACCTTCCAACAAAGTGAATCAGAACTGGGAATATAGCCCAGATGATTTCCATCCCCACTAACTATCTTTTTTCTGTCCATGCATTATAGGATTACTGTTTATGGAGGGCTGATTTATTTACTGTAGCAACATAATGTGACGAACTGCCATTTCATCAACACGCTTGCCTAAAATCAAGCCAAAATGCTCCTCTGTCCTCTTCATTTTTCAGACCTGAATCAACCAAGATCAAAGGCATCCAGAAAAGCAATCTGGATTGACCAAAAGGCATCTGAAGGGCTGATGGAGCAACAAGGCCCATAAGGAGAGACAAAAGATAGTCTTGTTACCAATTCCACTATTAGATGACTACAAGAGAAGCTCTGGACTCGTGTGTAATTTACTGCAGAAAACGTCTCCTCCTTGTCATCGGTATCAGAGGGGGCTAATGTTTCCCATGATGTCTGCCCAGATTAGGAGTCCACAACTTCTTGGATTCAATGAGAATATTTAGGATTTTGAGAGTAAGGCATATGCTCTCACAAAATGGCTGCCAGGGGGTTGGCCATTCATAAAACGGTTATCGTGAGGCCAGTTACAAAACATTGATTTCCCAGAAGGCAAACTCCTTTTTTTAAAAATAATAATTTTATTTCAGCTCTTAACTACAATTATACCATTCTTTTCCATTCTTTATACTAAGCGCACCCCTCACCAGGCCCAATTCTTCTTCATTACATTTTCCAAAATTGTGATACTTCTTGCACAGGTTTGTGTCCTTTCCCTCTCAACAATACATGCTCTAAAATAATTTCCATATATTTTCAAATTCATTTCTATTACATATTCCCTTTACTAGTTTAATATTACATGTTAGTTTGTCATTAATAGCAATATCCCATACCTCTTTATACCACTCAGCTAAAAGGAGTTTGGGACTCTAAAGGTGCTGTCCAAGGTGTGGAAGCACCTTGGATAGTTCCTTTACAATTCTTGCTAGTTCTGACTGAAACCCAGAGCAGATTCATTGCCCCACTGACATCGAAGCCACCAGCCTCTACTGCTCAGAGGCAAGGAAAAGCCCATGAAATCAACCCTACCCATACGAGTGGGTCATCTTGACATTATTCCAGCCACAGCTACAGTCTTCTCATATGCTAAGAAGAGCGGGGTAAAGGGCACTTAGATCCCACTGAATTCAGTGGGACTTACGCCCTAGTAAATGCATAGGCTCGCAGCCTTAAAGCCCTGGAGTTAGAGAAGCCAGCCCATCTTCAACTGAATTCCTCCCCTCCTACAAATCGTCAATCTTCCTGTTCATAATTGGTTTCTCGCCACACTCACGCATCATCGCCTCTTTCAGAAGAATGGGATGTTCTGAATTAATTTCACAGAGATCATTTATCAGGTTCTATTGTCAGTGGCCAGGGCTGTACTGAGTTTTTGAGTTTTACAGCATCTACAACCTAAAGGGAGGGGGGCTTGAGACTCACACTGGCAGACAAGCGCTTAAACTATCTGCTCTCTGTCTCTGAACATGACGCCGCAAATCATCTGGTGATCAACAAATCCATGGACTCATTGGCAAAGACAAAACCCTGATGTTTCCCCTCTATTGTAACTGGTTGCCGTCTGGTTACTGCTGCCGCATCACCCTCAATTCTAAATTATGGGGGAGGGCTTTAATTCTCATGTTTAAAAAACATGTTTCTCAGTGCATGTCTTTTTTATTTATTTTTTAAAAAAAACACCACTTTTGCTTTTCTACTTAATTTGTTCTTCTCTTCGATTTACAACAAGGTTAACTAGCTACAAGATCTATTGTTCTAAAAAATCAATAGGCCTTTTAAGTGTGTGTGGCGAACTTCATTTCAAAAGTGCCCAAGAACCCAAACTACAGTTATAAAGATGTGGCGTGGAGACAGGTCTTCCTCTTTCATCTTACTAGAACCCAGGGTCATCTCATGAAGCTGAACATAGAACAAGCCAGAACTCTAAAGCAGCTGTCCATTCAGTCCCACCAGACACCACTGTGCTAGACTGCATAGGCCTTTGGTCTCATCCAGCAAGGATCCAACCCACTGTGTTCCATTGTACCCAGTATGATTCTCTGTTTCAAAGTTTGTCCTGAGCTTTTTATTTATTCAGCCTTCCTCCTTCTTTCTATACATTGGGCCTGTTCAGACAACACGCTATGTTTAAACCGCTAACCCTTTGCATCAAACAGTTAGTGTCCGTGATTAAACTGCGGTTCACACATGCTGAGCCATCATGTTTAGCTCAAATGCTTAAGCACTGTGGCTTAGCGTGAACAGGGTCGTTGAAATCTTCTCCAAAATCTTCATCTCAGATACAAGCGCATCACAACTCAGACAAAGGGGGCAGGCAGCTAGGTGATTTACACAAGAGCAGGCTTATGCTCCAATCAGAAAAAGATTTTTTTAAAAAAGGTGCCACTGAGCCTGATCTAGACAAGAAGATTGTGTGCATCTTAAATGTGCGCAGCCTGCTTCTGCTGGGGAGACCTTACCTCTGTGTATGCCTCTTACGTCTCCTGCGCGTCTTCCTACAAGCGCACAGACTGTAGGGTGCTGGAGGTGGGTGGGAGTGTCAAACCAGGGCTCACACACGTCCAGCTCTGGCACTTTACCTTCAAGGCCGAGGGCCCTCAGCACGGCACTCACAGGGACCTCCATCAGTGCCCACGAAGCTCTTCCCTCCCTCACCCTCTTCAAAACATATATGTTTTAAGAAAAGCCTTTGAAAATATTATGGCAGTCTTCTTTCTCTCCCTTTCTAGCCTCTAACTTTGCACTTTCTCTCCCCTCTGCCCTCTTGCCTTGCTATTCCCCCAACCCACTCTGTCTCCAGCCTCGCTATTTCTCCCCACCACCACCACCTGACTAGCCAGAACCCCATGGCAACCATATCCACTGTGGAAGCCATTTTGTGGTGGCGCCTGCAACAGTTTCACAAATTCCTAAAGGTGTTCAAAATTCCCACAGGTCCAAAAAGGTTGGGGACTGCTCTTCTAGACCAGCAGAGCTCTGTTCCTTCTGCAAGTCTGGCAAACAAAACTGGCAAACAAGGACGTCACCTAGGCTGCACCACCTGCCTGCCTTAGCATCCAGTCACCTGGCCCCTATGAGGGCCAATCCCAGCACACCAGTCCTTATAAAGCCCTGGCCTCAGAATTGGTTTCTCTGTCTCAGCAACTTGTCTCCACTGTACAGACTCTGCCGAGCTTAGCTTCTGCTCCTTTGGATCTTGAGTTCTGCCTGGCTTGGAGCTCTCTCTGGCTCCATCCCAGTTGCTGGTCCTCCTGATCCTTGCTGTTTCTCAACTCCTGCCTCTTTTGAATCATGATCCCACTTCTCGGACAAACAGAAACCTGGTGTCCTGGGGCCTGACCCTGCCGCAGACAAAAGCATCAACTGAATGTTCTAATTGTCCATCGCCAACAGCCAGCTGTTCAAGCTCCATCTCCCTCATCCTCTTTGCCTCTCTTTCTGTAGCCTTCAGCACTGCATCTCTCCCTGGTTTTAATTAAAGCATAGCAAAGGTCAGCATTACAATAAGGAATTCCAAATGACAGATAATTAGAAAAGCCAGACATCAAGGTCTAGGGATAGCAACCCCCACCGTCTCATAAATATCAGTGAGCCAAACATGGTCAAAAGAGTTTGTACCGTGCCAAAGATCATTCCAACATTTTGCTGCTTGCAACCCTGCCTTTTCTGTGAAGTTGGCTGGGCCTCCAACCTGTCAATCTCCTTCTATCTACACCAGGAAATTTGGGGAGATGCTTGCCATGGAAATAGACATTAATTATTCTTTTTAGTCACCCTATAGTACACGAAGCATGACATTTAATTGGATCAGATTCCTATTCTGACAGAAGTGTCAAAGCTAATCAATTAATCCCAGCTTATTAGAAACTTGCAGTGCCTCAGCTGTGGTCTCTGTACTTTATTATTTGGGAGGGTGGATTTCTTAATGGACCTTAGGGAAAGAGGAGGGAAATAAAGAAGATTTCAAAACAGGAAAGGAAATATTTAGATGTAATGTTGGCGCATTAATCACACAGAGGTCTAGAAACCAAAACCAAATGAGGCGACATCCTAACTAGACAAACTAAACATTTAAAATGCTGGAAGCAAGCTTTTGAATTACACAGAACACTTCTTCAGGCAAAAGTGCAAAAAGCAAAGGTTGAAAAGGCACACTCAGGGGGATGTTAATCTAATACAGTTGGACAGTCTTCGACACAATGTTTTAAGCAAGGATCATGGGTTGAAATGAACATGGGGCTAGGGTTCAGCACTTTGGATAGCTCCTCTAGAGATCTGACTAGTTCTGACTAAAATCCAGAATGGATTCATAGCCCCACTAAAATCGGAGCCACCAGCCTCCTCTTGGGAAAAGGCAAATAGGACCATTGCTGAGAGACCACCTTCTCTTGGCTCTTCCTCTTCCTGAATCATTTATTACATCCCAGCTGGTCGTTATTAAGAACTCTAACTTTTAGTAACTGCTGCTTGAGTGTGCTTCTTTTTTCCTCCTCCCTCCTCCTCCCTTTTTCCTTTTGTGCCATGTCTTCTAGATTGGAAGCCTGAGGGCAGGGTTTGTCTTATTATTATTATTATTATTATTATTATTGATGATGATAATCTGTAAGCTGCTCTGGGGACCGTTCCGGCTGAAAAACAGGCTAAAAATGCTGTCAATAAATAAATAAATCAATTGTTGTGTTGCCACATTGACAGGGTTTCTACTGGTGCCATTTTACCGAACCGGGATTGTCTTGGGAGTGACTGAGGCCCAAGCGTGGTGTGCCATGCTCATTTCAAAGGCTGGCAGGTGGAGGCCAGTGAGGAGATGCAAACTGCAATGCGATATGGGAGGAAAAGGGAGGAAGTCAAGCATTGCTCTCTCTCTCTCTCTCTCTCTCTCATACACACACACATACACACACATTCCCTTCATTTCTGAGACCCTTAGGAGAGGATGGTACAGTGAGTCAGAGCAGATTGGGCATGATTTGACGCCCACCCTGAAGTATGCTTTCAGGCAGCAGCCATCACCTCAAGT
This sequence comes from Anniella stebbinsi, assembly GCA_029215795.1. Lineage (NCBI taxonomy): Eukaryota > Metazoa > Chordata > Lepidosauria > Squamata > Anniellidae > Anniella > Anniella stebbinsi. The sequence continues at coordinate 82,258,821 of JARDYH010000007.1, forward strand.
ATGTTCTGTATGAGCTTGGCCCAAAGAGAAGTGAGAATATACTAGGTGTGTGTTCTCTGATTGCTCCATCATAACTCTGGCCTGATTCCCCCCCAAAAGTTTGCAAGAGTAAAGAGTTCCCAAGAAATCACTCCTAGCAAATACTCTGATTGCTCTACTGTTTCCCCCCAACGCAATTGGTTCAGCCATGGAGTATTTTGAAAGGGAGAACAAGGAGGTTTTTTTTTTTTAATCCCTTCTGTAAGATTCCCGGCACAGTTATGTCTACCATTAAAATGATTGAACTAATGTATCTTTGACTGATAGACATTTAGGGATGCTCCAAATCACGGTCAGATCCCCAACATAGGACTAGACTCACCAAAACATAATATGTGCAGGAAATTCACGCATTACGCATTCTTCACTGTTTGGGTTTTGTTCTAGAGGTCCTTGTGCTTCCGGGCTTGTTCTGGTTAGATGTTGCAGCAGTCAATGAATATCATTCTAAAACCCACATGTGAAAGAAAAATGGTAGGCTATTCTGCCATAGCCACCACATGCGAATGGAACAATGTGTGGGCTATCCCACCTAGGTTTGTTTGTTTTTTAAAAAGTAACTTTGACCCTTAGGTCAAACGCACTGTCACAGTTTTTATTAAAGTTCCCTATTAGACTTCTCTGTTAAGGAATGTTGCTGCAATTACAATACTTTTAACCACTGCCACCAAAATTAACCCTTTCTACCCAAAAGAAACCCAGTAGCCTGGTTCCAATGGCATAGGCATGGGATTGACACAACCACTGAAGATAGCATTTCAAAACGAATAAGAATTAAGGTGTTTATTATGGGGAATAATTTACAAAAGGTAATAATCTGTCACTCTTCAAACAGGTTGAGATTGCTTAAAGGTTCTTAAACTAAATGTGCTTGGTTTCTATTCCTAATAGGTAACAGAGACTTCCCCAGGTAAATATGATTTCCCTTCAGTCCAGATTTCCCTAAACTCCACCCCACTGAACAGGTTTAGGACTTTCCCTAAACGTTCTCACGAACTGGAACAGAAGCTGTACATCAGTTTTCCTCTGTCTCCAGTTCTTCCTGCTCCTTCTGGCTTCTAGGCTGATTCAGAGGTTTCAGGGACTACTTGTTAAAATTCCCTTTGTCCAGTCACAAAAGAGGAACCTACCACGTATTGTGTATAATATGGTGTGCTCATAAAATTGTTATGTTTGGTATATTAGATTTAAAAGAATAGTCTATTCCGACAATTAAAAAATTACCGAGTTTACTTTTATATGTTTTTTATTTCAAAAATCTTTCTGAGCTATATGTAAATATATTTTATGTTCTTAAAGTAATTATGTGGCCTTAGATCTATCAAGAACACTAAAAATGAGTGCATATTTTTCAATTGTTCCCAAATTTCCCCCCAAAATTATATTAGCTTCTACATTTCCAGAAAGTTTACATCTCTAGGAAGACGTTATGAGGTAACTAATCCTTTTTTGGATCAGGAAGTGTGGGCAGCCAGTGCTGGAGAGATCTGTAATAGAAAGGGGGAGACACGTCACAGTGCTAAGCTCAAGAACACAACCAAATGAAATTCTAAAGTGCCCTGAAAACAAGGCAGAAAAATGGGAGCCTCTTTCATGGGAGGATCAGAGGACAGGTTTCAGCACTAGTACTAGTAAGTAAACCGTTACAGTGGGTATAGGGAATGTTCTTGTAAAACTTGCGGTTATAAAACCAATGGAAGTGGAAATTGATATTTTCTGAACCAGATATTTATTAATTCATTTATTGATTATATGAAGCCATCAGTTTTCATGGACGTCACAGTGTATAAGAGCACACCGCCCTTTGCCCTAACAGTAATCCAAATACTAAATCTCATATGCAGGAACTATAGCTGCAGGTAACCAGAACATACACAGTTCTGACAAAAGAAGGAGGCATCGCCTTACCTGAGTCTTCTTGTTGTTGTCATCGTCGTTGTCATCAAGGATTTTACTGTCTGGGGAAGTTGATGGTTTTCCATTAGCAATAGAAAGTATATAGTGCAAGCCCAATTTCATTCCCTAATGGCACAACTGAAGTCTTCTGTAATTTTTCAGCTCTGTGACCACCAGTCCCTCCTTGCCATTGTAGCGTTTGTGATAGGCCCATTCTTTGAGCCAGGCCAGGATTTATGAATGACCTGCAATTAAGCACAGATAATCCATCCCAGGTTTTGTAGCAGGCTGGCAATGCAAAGGCCAGTCTGCCTGTAGCCGCCTGTAAAGAAGGAGCACTAAAATAAATGTCTACCACCTAAGTTTTGTGTGGAACCAGATTCCTGTTTCCAAGGGTCCCAGGTCTATGGACACAACAGCCATGTCATGAAGCCAGGTGGATCCTTGACAAGAGGCTCAACATTCACAGATGGAAGGGAATTCCCCTTGGCATATGGAAATGTTGTCAGAAGAAGAGAAAGATGTAATAAAGCCATTGCGTAGATACTTGAACGAAGGCCAGCAGAACTGAAGCCAACCAGACAAGCTTACTTCTCATTTCCTGACACAGTTGCTCTTTTTTAATATCCCACTACCAGGAAGAGGTAAAGAGCTGATGCATTGCTACAGGCCTGCATAATTTCTATATCACTGTGCATTACTACAAGCCAGATGCTGCCCACCAGCCAGTGCTGGCTCCAGGAATGAGGGGGAACTCAGCAACATTGACTCCGACAGACCTCCTCTTATATGGGCAGGTCCATCTAAGTTTTGCTGGATGAGTTTACCTTATACTGTGGCAGAGCAGTGCTCTTTAAATACAAAAAACATGCTGTGTGGAAGGACGTCTCCAAAGGCATCCACCATTTTGTTTTTCCCACAATGCCCCAGACTTTGCATCAATCTGAGGAATTGTGGGGAAAGCAAAATGGTGGATGCCAAAAAATTGGCAGCTCCAATGAAGGGCCACTATCACCACTGCCCCTGCCCCGAAATGCTGAAAACTATCTTTACTTTGCCAGCAGTGGAGGCTGGTGGCTCTGATTTCGGCAGTCCCGTGAACCCATTCCAGGTTTCAATCAGAACCAGCCAGAAGTCTAAAGGAGCTCTCCAAGGTCCTGAACTCCATCTCCGCACTAGTTTCAGCACCTTGGAAATCTCCTTTAGAGTTCCAGCTGATTTTGACGGAAAGCCAGACTCACTGAAATCGGAGCCGCCAGCCTCCACTGGGTGCCAGACCAATTTCAAGCCATATTTATTTATTTTCCCATTGGGAATGTAGGGTTCCCAAACGAAATCTGCAGAATGCTCAGTGTCAGAAACTTAGGGCCTGGCAGCAGAAAGGCCTGGCCCGTAAAATCTTCACAATCAGTGGTGTGCGGAGAAAAGCATCCCCTCAAAGCATCAAGAGGTGCGTGCCTACCAAGGCAGCAGAGAGCTTGGCAATTATCAAGGCACTCGAGAGCCACCTCCATGATCAAAGAGTTGCCCTCCCACGCACACATGGAGCTTCTGAGCAGCCGCATTTGACCACAGCCTCATTTCGCCAGAGATCCCAATTAGTTGCTGGTGCAATGTGAGCAGGGAGAAAGTCACAGCTTTCTTGCCAACCATTCCCTCATTCCCCTTAGCAAGGATTTGCCTCTTCCTAGGGGTTTTGGAAGGCAGCAGGATCTGGCCAGGAGCCACAGTGTTTTCAAGATGTCATCAGTAGGGAGAGAGGGTGGTCTAGCAGGTGGTGTCTTGGTAGAGCTGGCCTCAGAGGGCAGGCAGGCTGGGACAGGAGAAGGTGTCCTTCAAGTAACATGGGTCCAAATCACTGGAAGGTGAAAAACGGCACTTTCAGTTGGGTTCAGAAATGCAGTGGCAGCCGGTGCCGCTGGTGCAGTATGAGCCGATCGTCCAAACCCCGCCAATATCTGAGCAGCGATATGTTGAAGCAGCTGAAATCCCTGAACAGTCTTTAAAGGCAGCCCCACATGGAATATGCTACAGTAGCCCAGCCCAGATGTCACCAGAGCATGAATTTAAAAATGTACTTTTAATGTGTTTTTCTTCTGTTCTTCTATTTTATTTTGTCCACCGCTCTGAAATTCTGAATGGGGAGCGGTATATAAGTATTGTAAGCAAGCGAATAAGCAAGCAGTGCCCGTGGGCAGGGAGCCAGATGCCGCTCCTGCCCCCTGAAAGACTGGGCCCAGGCAGAAACCAGTAGCTGCTAGAGGAATCATTGGCCCACCAGCAGTTCAGTTACAAGTGTTGCCAGTACAGCAGGGACAGCAGCAAAGGTGTTTCAGCCGGTGGAGGCTGGCAGCTCCAACATCAGTAAATCTGCTCTGGGTTTCAGTCAGAACCAGCCAGAGCTCTAAAGGAGCTATCCAAGGTGCTTCCTCTAAAGGACCTATTCCGCACCTTGGATAGCTCCTTTAGAGCTCTGGCTGGTTCTGACTGAAACCCAGAGCAGATTTACTGCCCTACTGATGTCAGAGCCACCAGCCTACCGTGGTTTTAGCCTCTGGGCTCCACAGGGCACCCTCTGACTGATGTAGCATTGCCACACAATGTGGGTTTGAGGGGAGGGATGGCAGGCACCAGCTGTCTGGAATGATACTGTTGTTGCTGATGAAAGCACCAAAGCAGGGGAAATGCATCACTGAAAAAGAGGATGCAAGAGGACAGCTATCTGCATAAAATTTGCATATGCTAATATATATGCATAGATGCAAACTTAGAAATAATGGTGGCTATAATTTAAATGGAAAACTACAGGACATCTCACCGTAGTATGGAAAACTATGAGCAGGAGACTTGTGTGCCTGCTGTCAAGATGCTAATGTTTGATGGGAAAGAGTTATTTTGGTTCTTTACCTTTAAACCAGATTTGGATTAGACAGCCTTTCAGAGAAAGGATGCCTTTGAAGAGAGGACTGTCCTCTGTCAAAGGGGACACATGGCTACCTTATGTCACAGCCAAAAAACGTCCCTCAATACTGCCACCCATTGGAGGACTGTGGCTCCGTTTTCAGTGGGGCTGTGAATCCATTCTGGATTTCAGTCATCAACAGCTTAGAAGTCTGAAGGAACTATCCAAGGTGCTGAACAAATTGTGGGGCTAGATACAGCACCTTGGATAGCTCCTTTAGAGGGGGTTGGACTTGATGGCCTTATAGGCCCCTTCCAGCTCTACTATTCTATGATTCGAGTTGGTTCTGACGAAAACCCAGAATGGAATCACAGCCCCACCAAAATCAGAGCCACCAGCCTCCACACCACCAATACCTTCTACCAAGGGGGCCAAACCAAGGTAAATATGGACTGCAAACAGTAGCTTTGGGGGTAAAACAGCCCTGGGAGTAGTGGTGGTGGTAGGTGATTTTGGGCAGGAAACTGGCACAGGGCCCCAATCAAGAGCAGAAGCACCTTCTGGATTGAGATCTTGCGTGAATGCTTTTTCTTCAAAACAAAAAGATGCTCAGTTGAAGCACACCAAAACCCAAAAAGTGTGAATAATGTAACGTGTCATTACATACAAGTAGTGAGACGCATTCAACATGTGGGATCTTGATCAAACGGTTGCTTCTCCTGCCTCCTCCAAAAATCTTGCTATTCTAGTGTTTCGTACTCAATACCATCATATAACTGAGACAAAGAGCAAATGTAAATCTCCTTTCGAGAAAAAGGCTATCAGCTATCTTACAGACTTTATAGTCCACATTTGCCATGGAGAATAATAATAATAATAATAATAATAATAATAATAATAATTTATAACCCGCCTCTCCCTACGGATAACATAACAAAGTTAAAAAATTAAAACAAGAGAAACACATCATTAAAACATTTAAAATTCATCCGGATAGGCCTGCCGGAAAAGAACAGTCTTCACGACTCTCTTGAATTCGTGAAGACTGTCAGTTTGTCTAACCTCCTCTGGCAGACCATTCCATAGTCTGGGAGCCATAGAAGAGAAGGTCCTCTGGGTAACACTCACCAGCCTAGTTCTGGCTGGCTTGAGTACGTTCTTCCCAGAGGACCTAAGAGTGTGGGGCAGATTGTACGGGAGAAGGCGATCCCGTAGGTAGCCTGGGCCCAAACCATGTAGGGCTTTAAAGGTAATAACCAACACTTTATACTTCGCCCGGAAACTGACCGGCAGCCAGTGAAGTGATTTTAAAACTGGTGTAATGTGGTCACCCCTAGGTGTACCGGTGACCAACCTGGCTGCCATATTTTGAACAAGTTGAAGTTTCCGGACTAGGCACACAGGTAGCCCTATGTACAGCGCATTGCAGAAGTCGAGCCTCAAAGTTACCAGTGCGTGCACTACCGTCTTTAGGTCTTCCAACTCTAGGAAGGGGCGCAGCAATTAAACTACCAGCCGGATAGAATTCCAGTGGTTTTCTATAGATCAAACATAGTAAAACTATGTTGATCTCCTATCAAACATCAAAAGCTATTTTAATGGACGAGGCACTTCATTCCTCCTCCCCCACCCCATTACCATTTACTGCCCTCCCTCTGATCTAGGCATTTCGGGTTTCCATTCTTCCTCAGTTAGTCATCCACATATCTCTAAAGGCCTGTTTTCTAAATCACCAGAATTAGTAGGCAGCATCTTAGTGTGATGTGATTGTGATAACAGCACATTAAAAAAAATCAAGAAGACTTCCTTATCTGCTGACGGTCAAGCCAAGACTCTAAGAGGGGAACCTATTGAAACCATGAACTCAGGAAGCTTGCATTAACAATAAGAGATCGCCACAGAAAAAAATTGCATGTGCAGAAGAAATCTGGGAGACTGATGCAGATCTTGTGCAAGGAACAGGGATGAAAGAAGAGATCAGCCCTATCCCAGGGGTGGGGCCATATTTTGTCTTCATCTTAGTGCCATCCATAAGTTTGGTGCATTTCTTTTCCCCCATATAAGTGAATAAAATTTGGAACCGTCTCCCGGTTTGATAGGGCAGCCACAAAGGGGTGCACTCTGGAATTTTTACATCTGGGACCTTGTCCCTTCCTCTCTTCTTTGGATTCACACACCAGTGTTCCATTGTTTGTTATTCGGAGATGAAAAAAGCCATTGTGTACGCTCAAAGACTGGCATGTCAGAAATGAAATTACAGGGTTTGGGGAGGGAGTCAGAAAGGAGGGGGAACCCACTCCGAATCTTCAATCATAGTCAATCTACAGCTGCACTGAACAATGGTGAGCCAACATGACAAAAGTTGCCAGTTAGCATTTTGATGCTAATGCCGTTTGGCTTCCTTTGAGAAGCTTCTCTTTTCTTTGTCATTCAAGGCTGTGTCACCTCGGCAGGCAAGCGAGGAGGACGGGAACAGGACCCAAGAATCAGACATTGTCATGATGAGGACACGAATGGCAACCCTTTTGGTTAATTTGTCTCCCCAGTCTTTCCTTGAAGTCTTCCCCCTGAAAGGAAGTGGATTCTAGTCTAACAAAGCTTCTGCCATAACAGATCTGTTAAGGTCTATCTTCTTGGCAATGAGGTCTTGCCGCATTCCGCCCCCCCCCCCCAAACCCTGTGTTTTCACTCCTACGGGGTTGCTCCAAATAACCCCCGCACCAAGAAGCAAGTGCAGAGTTTGCGGCTGTCATCTGTCCCCGCTCTATGATAAGAAAAGAGACAAGAAAAGATGTAGGGGGAGGAGGGGGAGGCAGCAAGGGGAATCAAATAATTTATTTTAGGAGTCGGAGGCAGTGGCAGTGGTAGCTCGGGGGAAGTCACTCCACCACTCTGCCACCTGATCCATGAGGCACACCTTGCCTTATGGTTGGGCCGGCCCTGAGACCAATGCTGCTTACTCTGGCAGCAGCTCTCTAAGATCTCATGCAAAGGCCTTTACAGGAACATAGGATGCTGCCTTATACTGAATCAGATCATGGGTCTCATTAAAGAAGCCCAAAGACTTGTTTGCCAGCTCCTGAGAATATTTTCTTCTCCTATATATATATATATATATATATATATATATAATCGCCCACCAAACTAGATATGTATCCCATTAACACTCTCAGTAGGATTTACAAGTTTTAAAATAAATAAATTACAGCTCTAGTCTTATGAACCTCTTGTTAATCCATTCAAGAATCACATTAGCACTTTGTGAAACAGCACCACAGAGGCAACACCTACGCACTGCTGTTAGTCTGACCCGGTTTTGAGAGGTGACCCTGCTGAGAAATTATGGGTAAGCCGCTGAACATTTTGGATGACATTAAGAGCAACAGAGCAGGGTCTGGCCCATGGGTTACAATCTCCTGGGACATTTTCATGTGCAGTTCTGATTGATTGATTGATTGATTGATTGATTGATTGATTGATTGATAATATTTCTTATTCAAGCCCTTCATCAAAAGGATTCCAAGGCAGTGTACAAACATGTCAGGGGGAAACCATTCACAAACCTTATCAATAAAATATAATTATGTTTTAAAAAGACTAATAATCATAAGAGAATACAGCAACCAATCAAGAATATAAATAGACTAAATCACAAGGACAAACACAGCAAAATATCTTCTAAAATGCCTGGGCAAATAGGAAGCTCTTAAACTGATACGGAAATGATTGTAGTGTGGGCACCAGTTGAGCCTATCTGGGGAGAACATCTCAGAGTCAGGGTGCCACTACAAGAAAGGCCCTCTCCTCTCCAAAATGCACCACTGCTAAAGAGGTTCCTCAGAGAAGGCATTTATGCAAGATCTTAAGATATAGAAAGATTGGTATAGGTGCTGCACACCAACATGGGTGTGTGTGTAGATGTGTCAAGATGCTCCCTCTTGTCAACAAGGCCATCCTCCCTAGAGTAGCAGTCCATATGTGGTCAGGGGACCAGATACATGCAGTACCCCCCAACAGACCTTCCTTCAAGACTCCTGAGACAGACTTACAGCAAGCTGGTATGCCACACAGGAAGTGACCCTCTCCAGATTCTACAGCTACAAGGCATGAAACATCAGTCAGGAGGAGAAAGGGAACCCCGTAAGGGAGTGTGAGAGAAAAGCTGAGGGTGGGGAGCAGAACCAATGATGTATCTTGAGAAAGTATATATTCAAGTAAACCTTTTAATCTTGAAGAAGTAGTTATGAGTCCTTCCTCAGGGCAATTCAAAGGATTGTTAGTGCTACAGTTCTTTACTCAAAGCACTGTGAATCTCTTAGGGTTAGGGCAAGGTCTAGGGCTAGAGAATATGTACTTTCTCAAGATACATCATTGGTTGGGGTTACAGTTAGGGTTCGGGGTAGGGGTAGGGGTAGGGAATCTCAAGATACATCATGGGTTAGGGTTAGGGAAGATCTACTTTCTCAAGATACATCATTTGTTAGGGTTAGGGCTACAGCTAGGGCTAGGGTTTGGGTTAGAGTTAGGGCTTTGGGTTAGGGTTCAGGTTCAGGTTTGGGTTAGGGAATATATACTTTCTCAAGAAACATCATGGGTTAGGGTTAGGGTTCGGGGTAGGGAATCTTAAGATACATCATGGGTTAGGGTTAGGGTTAGAGAATATCTACTTTCTCAAGATACATCCTTGGTTAGGGTTAGGGTTAAGGAATACCTACTTTCTCAAGAAACATCATTGGTTAGGGTTAGGGTTAGGGGTAGGGAATCTTAAGATACATCATGGGTTAGGGTTAGGGTTAGGGAATATCTACTTTCTCAAGATACATCATGGGTTAGGGTTAGGGTTAGGGAATACCTACTTTCTCAAGATACATCATTGGTTAGGGTTAGGGCTACAGCTAGGGCTAGGACTAGGGTTTGGGTTAGAGTTAGGGCTTTGGGTTAGGGTTCAGGTTTGGGTTCGGGTTAGGGAATATATACTTTCTCAAGAAACATCATTGGTTAGGGTTCGGGGTAGGGAATATATACTTTTTCAAGATACATCATTGGCTAGGGGTAGGGGTAGGGCTTGGGAAGATATGCTGTCATGACTCTGTAAGTTCTAACGAATGATGAGGACAATAAAGAGACCCCTTGGAGGGAAAATACAATCCTTTATTATACAAAAGACGATCCTCCTCTCTCCTCCAGCAAGTAAGAGGAAACAAAGTTAGCAAAAGGTCCTTTTGTTCAGAGGCTTGTTAGATAAGCAAGCGATTCAGTTGAGTTAACTGAGAGAGAAAAAGAGAGCAGAGTCACATAATTAAGACGAATTAGCCTGTAGGGCTTTGTTCGCTAGTCTCTCTGAGCGACGGGCGGTTTTAAGTTTGAAATCCTTTCTCTTTAGCTTTCTCCGAGCCACAGCATCTTGGAGACCCTTTGTCTCAGAAGATAAAGTATTCTCTGCCCGGTTAGGAGCGTCTCCTTGGGAATTATCTCCCGCGTCCGCTGTGGGAAAGAGTTCTCCTTCTGGCACCAACTTCCCCGCCTGTTGCATTCCTTCTCCAGGATCAGAATCGCTGTCTGAGATTCCATCCCCTTGAAGCAGGGAGTTGGACATAGACACAACATATACTTTCTCAAGATACATCATTGGTTTTGGTTAGGGTTAGGGTTAGGGAATATAGACGTTCTCAAGATACAACATTGGTTAGGGTTAGGGTTTCGGGTTAGAGTAGGGTTAAGGTTAGCATTAGGAAATATATACTTTTTCAAGATACATCATTGGTTCTGCCTCCTGCCCTAGGCTTTTTTTTCTCTCACTCCCTCTGAAACATCCCCAGAGATTTAAGGGGCAGTATCTCACCACCTGTTGCGTTGGGCTCTATATATGAAAGGATGCTGATGGTGGGTTTGCTTTGATGGGACCACTTCTCATCTACACTCATCTCCTTCCACTGGTCTTCCTTCTTACCATCACAACACCCCGCACATGCACACACACACACACACAGAAGATCCCTGCTGGATCAGACCAATGGTCCATCTAGTCCAGCACTCTGTTCACACAGTGGCCAACTAGCTGTCGACCAGGAACCCACAAGCAGGACAACAGTGCAACAGCATCCTCCAGCCCATGTTTCCCAGCAACTGGTGTATATAAGCTTCCTGCCTCTGACACTGGAGGTAGAACATAGCCATCAAGGCTAGTAGCCAGTGACAGCCTTCATCTCCAGGACATTATCCAACTCTTTTTAAAGCCATCCTAATAGGTGGTCATCATATATTGTGGTAGTGAATTCCATCATTCAGCTTCATGGGTTGATCCCATTGGGTTCTACTATTATGGGAGAGAGAGAAATATGTCTCCCCAACCATATTCTCCACACCATGCATAATTTTGTGCATCTCTATCATATCTTCCTTTGGCCTTCTTTTTCCCCCAAACTAAACAATCCCAACTGTTGTAACCTTCCTTCATAGGGCAGTTGCCCCAGCCCCTTTATCGTTTTAGTCACCCTTTTCTGCACCAAGGATGATACTTACCTTGAGCGCCCCCATGATCTGTGGGCTACATTTTAAATTTCCCACAATTCCCCAGAATAACACTACATCAGGCCTTCACAAGCCTCAATACTGCTTTGTCTGTCCACACTGGACAGCCTGGTGCTGATCACAAATCAGATATGGGGGGAAAAGGGAGGAGTTGACAATATCAGAAATACTGGGGTTGGATCCAGGATCTGCTTCCTGTGAGAAGAAGGGCTGTGCTCCAGGAAGCCTCTCCCCCAGATTTTTTTCCCGGGATTATTCTGGATTATGTGATTTGAGCCTTGCATCTTGCGTTTGTAATTGAGTTTCATTTTGGGTTGGAAACAGATTATCGTTTTTTAGGGAACTGAAAGCGGTTTGAGAGGAACATCATATCCCATGGCGTGCGCACATCTTTCTTCGGTCCCACTGCCAGCCTCTGCTCAAACCGGTTCTCTGCGGTTGGGGAGGGGGTTCATAATAATTAATGCTGCGCTGAAAATGACTTCTACACTTTCTCTCCATTTTCATTCAATTTTAAAAAAAAATGTTTTCAAAAGAAATTCAAAGGGGAAGAACATTTCAGAGAAAATCTCATAGGTTGGGTTTGGGGTTATCCATATTAAAGACAAGATATATCCACGGTCACCCGTCAGAAATTTAACATTTAGAAGAACCCGGGAAAGGTGCTGAACCCTGAAGAATGACAACGATAGCTGAGCCAACATTTCCCAGAAGACATTTTTCTCAGAAAAGCTTTTGATACTTTCTCTTTTTCTTGACTACAAATAAAAGGCCACGGCAGAAGTTTCTCCAAATTTTCTTCACCATTGTTTGTGTTGGGTCACCCTTCCCTCCTCTTGCCCCTAGGAATGGGGCACTATACAGGATGTGAAATTATGGCCAGGCTTCCAACAGAGCTGCCACAAAACAATTGAGGGGGGGGGGGAGAGAAAGAAAGAAGCTGTGCTACATGCTATGCCAGTGGTGGGACCGCCTATTCGAAACTGTTGGAGAATTTCTCCAGCCCATGGCAAAATTCAACAAAATTGTCTCTCCTTTTTCTCTGCACACAAATAGGGAGAATGCTGAGAGGCCATTTGCACACAACTCTAATAATAACTGAAGATTATGCATGAGCAGAAAAGAATCCTGAATATTAAGAGGTGTGTGTTATATTTTCTCCTTGTAGGAAAGAAGGGTGTTTTTTTTCTTTTCTTTTGGGGGCCTCATTGGGGGGGGGGGGCAAATATCTATAAGACAAACAGAAAAGCCTGAAATCCCTTCCACACCTTGAGCCTTTTTACAAAGCAGCCAAGCAATACTTAAAAGTTTGGCCTGTATTGGAAATGCAGAAGACTATTGTATTTCGAGGCGATAGTGACATGATAGAACCTTTTTCTAAGCCTGCTTCTCCTTTTAGGCCTAGACCTTCAGGCCTAGCAAAGGGTTAAAAAGCTTTCAATATTTTAGCTAAAAAAACTCCTGGTCCTCAAGGCCACATCTGTCTTGGGATGGTACAGCCTGGAATGCAGGAGGGTCCCAGCTTGGCCACCAGACATTCACTTTTAGCAATATGAGTATATCAACATCAAGAATGAAGCTTAAGATTGTCACACCACAGGTGTGATCAATTAAGGCTGGTGTACAGGACTGCACGCAGTCCAAGGGACTAAACTGTATAGAAGTCCATCTAGAAGTTCACTTGCTTTGAGCTTCAGCGTAGACTGATCCGGAAGGTGCTGCGCAACTGAATTGGCCATTTGAAGCTGCTCCTCTGTCATTCCGTGTGGCTCCTGACAGATTGCTTTGGAGACGCAAGATCTTGCCTAAGCTTTGCCTATTATCTTTGAGATTTACTAAGAGTTGTTGTAACCTTTACCCTGTTAGATAATAACACATTTAGACCTCTTTCAACCACTTGTGTTTGTTACTTTTACTTGAACCAAACTACAAACTGTATCAGACAATACAGGGCCGTTTGAAATCCAAGAGATGTTACAGAGCATGCATGTCTGTTACAAGTTGACATTAAAAGAGGGACGACTTTTTCCTTAGTACTAGATAACAGACCAGGGCCAGGTTGAGACTTTTGGTGAATTCGGTGCAAATTCTGAATAGAAACACATACACCTGAAACACACATCTACACACTTCCCCAAAAAGGTACTAATTGATGCGGGGCACAATCCGCCAGGACATTCAGCTGTGTAGGGCTTCATAGAAAAGAATGGGACAATGAGCTTGGGTAAGAAAAAAAAACTCCCAAGGCAAGGATGATGGATCTCAAATTCTATTTTCGGAGAAGCTCTCAGGGGCTGCATTTTAGTGCTGGGGGCGGGGCCTGAAGGTAAAAGAGGCAGAGCCAAAGATACCAAAGATACCAGCATATTGTAGCTTAAAGCTCTTACTGACAGTGAGATGTAGGAGAGGCATTTCACCTCTTCTGAATTGCGGGGGATGCCACAAAATCTGGGAAACTACCGAATAATCATTAGTCAGGAGAAGGGGCATGGTCATCTGTGGTATCCCTGAGGTCTGGTTTCAGACTCCAGGAGGTTTCCAATCCCTAACCAAGGGTTTCTCTAGATTAGGGGGTGGGGGACTCTGCATCCTTAAGTATTGGATCTTTTTACATTCGAACTGGGCTCCTTCAGGCAGCGACCACATCATTTTGAATTGAAAAGGAAATGCCATTGAAAAGAATAGGCTGCAATGAAACACCATCTAGTGGTGGGAAAATCCCATCATAAATAGATGCCGGATTACCTCTGTGTTATAAAAACACAGGATTACTGGAGGGAAACCATGGGAGTTGTCCTGGCAGTTGACTACATCATGAAATTGACCTGCAAACTTCAGTGATTGGCCAATCACAAGCGTTCTATAGATCACTCATTTAGAGAAGCCCTTCGTTCCATCACCCAGCTGCTCTTCCTGTCAAGATGGCTCATCAGCATTGTTGCAGGGTTGTGTCCCTTCCTACTAGAGCTCAGACCCTAGCAATAGCAATGCACCCCCTCTCCTGAAATGCCACAAGTCTTCTCAAAACTCTACCAGATTCCCACAATTCCTCAGGCATTTCGCTCACCAGCCTGTTGTCAAACCAGCTTTCAAGCGAGCTTCATAACACCAGATTGATCAAGCTGGGACAAAGCACCAACCATGTCACTGGTGACACAAGAAGCCGCTGAGGTACTGAGGTTTCCGTTTCCATGACAATGTAGCAATAGGGATAGAAGGAAAAGAAGAAGGGGGCATCTCCAGTAATTCCAAGGATACAGGTACCAAAGGGAGGGAGGAAGGGTCAGATCTTTCTCAGATTTGCTGCCTTTGCTAAATTTGCCTTGATCAGAATTGCTCACACTTATGTCCATGTCTGTCTTTTAGAAAATAGAATATGTGCAGCGGTACTCATCTACCTAGTCCAGCCTTCCCCTAACATGGCAGATTCCAGGTTCATTGGACTACAATTCCTATCACCCCTAATCGGCAAGGGCATTGGAGCACCAGGTTGGGAAAGGGTAGACTAGAGCAACCCCTCTTGTAAAACTGATATATGTGTTTTCAAGCATTGATGGAATTGCTGTCCTCTTCTGTAGTTCCTTGAGGGGGGCAAGGGAAAGCTGGTAGCAAGATCAAAGCAGAAATAAAGCAGGACCTTGGATAGCTCCCAGCGGGTTTTGATGGTTGGCACTCTCTCCTATTAGGACAGTGGAAAGATGTTGAGCATCTCTACAGTAAAGGAAATCGTGTTGTGCTTTGGTGCTTCCTGGTTTTTTAGTGTGATTGTTATGGGCTGCATTACACGGGAGAGGGTTGACAAGGGGTTTGAATTGAATACTTCCCCTCTGTTCCATTCCACTGACTTCTATTGAGAGAGCGCCATCTAATGGTGGAAGATCCTGCTGTTTCCCAGCTATTACCACTTTAAAAGTGGTTCTTTTTATCCCGGGTTTTCTAGAGGATTCTGTGGGAGACATCCTGGTTGTTGATGGCATCATGAAATCAACTCAAAAACCTCCGTGAGTGGCTAACCACGAGCATGCAATAAATAGCTCATTTAGAGGAGCTTGTTGTCTCAGTAGGGAGCTAAAGCCAACTGAAACCTTATGAAGGCTGACAAGACCTGTAGTGTGGTCAGATCTGCCCCTCTGGGAAGAACTGACTTAATTGTTAAAGGGCATTTGCCGTATTTTGTAGCCCGAGACTTCTGCAAGGCTGGGGAGATGGAGTTTCTGACGGAGACTCATCCTCTGAGCCAGAGGATGAAAGCAGTTCTGTGTCCTCTGCCCAGGAGGGTTCTTTTTTTTTTTCTAATATAAATTTTTATCTTCAACATAAAATACAACATAATCACAACATAAAATACAATACCAAACTAACAATCCCTTCACAACCCCCCCCCGTGCTCCCCTCCCCCCAGAGAACTGCCTTTATTCATTTATATTATACATTTTTTCCAAAATTGTAAAGAGTCTTTTAAAGGTGAACATCCTTTCCCCTTTATTAATACATATTCCAAAAATGGACTCCATATATTTTCAAAATCATTCTTCCTGGATAATCCCCTCTTTACTTTAAGATTACATGTTAGTTTATCATTAAGCGCAATATCCCATATTTCTTTATACCATTCTTCTGTTGTATAATTCCCTTCTTCCAATTCTTAGCTATCATTAATCTAACGGGTGCCAGGAGGTTGTTAATCAATTCCATCATGCTTAGCTTCCCAATTCCTTTATCCCATATTGAAAATAAAGCCAGTTTTGGACTTAGTTCCACATTGCTTCCCGTTATTTCACTTATTTCTTTAATCACCCTTTTCCAAAAATGTTGTACATATTCACAACTCCACCACATATGGAAATATGTTCCAACCTTTTGACATCCCCTGCCCAGGAAGGTTCTGAATAAGGCACTGCTTGTCCTACCCCCAAAGACGTAGCCTGTTCCTCAACACCATCAGAATCCTCTGCTACATGCTGGGAGACCTGAGGACTGATGGTCATAACAACTACATTTCCAACCAATGCCTGCTCCATATCTGGATGGGAGGTCTGCAAATATTCTCAGCATCTTTGTATACAAACAGAGAATAGTATTCATTGTGTGTTTTTTATTATTATTATTATTATTTGCGTGGTTTGTACGATGGCCCCGGGGAAAGGGTTCTTGTACTTTGGTTGATAGGCGTGTCTGATACAATTCCACAGTAGCACACTGTGATCACAACTGCTTGGGGATATTCTTATGCAACAAAGCAAGTTGCTTTGTTTCCTACTGCTGCCAAAAATATTAGAGCGACGGGTTTTATGCTGTAAGCCGTGCATGTGAGGAATTGATTTGATCAGGATGTTCAATCCCTTGGTAAAATGGCAAGAACCTCTAGTTACACACAGACTGTACAGCAGACTGACTCATGAATTTGTTTTCATGTTTGCAAGGAATGCCCCC
Organism: Anniella stebbinsi; assembly: GCA_029215795.1. NCBI lineage: Eukaryota > Metazoa > Chordata > Lepidosauria > Squamata > Anniellidae > Anniella > Anniella stebbinsi. Next base: position 82,275,622 of record JARDYH010000007.1, read on the forward strand.
TCCCCATGGCAGCTCACAACAATAATCCTACAATCCTGTAATAAGACCTAAAAGTCAACAGCAAGGCCTCAATGGTGGCTTGCTCCCTAATGCAAATAGTGTCTTTGAGTGAAGAGATTCTCTTCAAGGCCACAGCAGGGATGTGGGGAGGATTAAATTCCCCTTCCATGCCTGCTGGGATCCTGATCCTGATCAGCTGCTGCCACCGCCACCCCAGCAGATGCCGTATGCATTTTTAAAAAATGCATGCTACTCCAGCAGGCTAAGGTGAGGGGGAGAGCAGAGCTATTTTACCAGCCCCGCTGAAGATCTCCCTCTCGAGGGTTCTTCCTCCTTCAACTGTCAGCACCAGCAGCCATTCCAACAGGCTGTACAGAGGGAGGTGAGAAGGGGATGCGGGGCTACTCTACCAGCCTTGCTGAAAGAATTCATTTTTACCCCTCTTCCCTCCCCATTCCTTCTTCCTGGTGTGCTGCGTCTTTTTAGATCATAAGCCTCCAGGCAGGGGCGTTGTTTCATTGGGCTCCCTCACACCAGCGATGTGTGGTGTGTGGATTTGCAGCACGGTATTCACATGACGCCGTGCCTGTCCTGCTGACACCCCGCTTCTACCCCAGCCTTTCCTAGAACACTAAAAGTCTGGATTGTTTTTCCTAAGCACATTTAATGCACCCTAAGCCTCTGTGTAGTTTTAAAGGAACTGGGGGCTTGAATGGATTGCATCAGGTCCTGGCAGGGAAAAGCGATCTCTCCCAGCAGCCAGCTCCAAGCCTCAATATAAAACCCAAACCTTGCATCCCAGGCTCAAAAGCCTTTTTTAAAAATCATACAATGCCTGAATCTCTGCAGAGTCAGGATTGTATTCCCTCAATGCCCCCAAAGAGCCAGACTAAAGGGTCATTCCATTTTTGCCCGGCAGAAAGGCAATCTGGTTGAAGTGCTCATCTGCCAGGACCTGACTGGAGGGAAAAAGAGAAGGGGAGGGGTGGAGGGGAGGGGAGCGAAAAAGCTAAGGAACGAAAGAGCGAAAGAGTAGCTGTTCAAGTGAAAGGGATCATAAGCTTGACACGCTTCTGCCTCAAAGGTTAAAAAAAAATGCAGAGGCAAACCAGGGGGTGGAATTGGGTGTGATGGACCCCATTGAGTATATCTTTTTGACTGAGGAGTGGCATCAAAATCCTTCAAATACATGCTAAAATAATTGCAAAGATAGGCCTGTTCAGACAACACACAAAGCCATGGTTAGGCCGCTAACTTTTTTGCAGAAAATGATGAGGGTGTTTAAACTGTGGTTATGTGGCCACCATAGTTAGGAATGGTTCACACAACATGCTAAGCCAAAATGTTTAGCTTAAAATGCTTAACCACCACGGCTTAGCGTATCGTCTGAACATGGCCGATGTACTTGTTTATTTATTTGCTTACTTATTTCTAGAGCGATCCTATGAGTTTCTAGCTCAAACTGCAGAGGGCTCTAAGATCGGAGGCCACCTTCCCTCCAAGGGAGATGGTGGGCTCTCCGTTGCTGGAGGTATTCAAGCAGAGATTGGACAGCCTTCTGCCAGGGATGCCGAGATTCCTGCACTGAGCACGGGGTTGAACTTGATGTTCTAAATGGCCCCTTCCAACTCTATAATTCTACTCCGACATTTGATAGGATAGGATAAGTTTTTTTAAAACAGATCATGGAATTTTTATTGTTGAATGTGTAACATTGTTTTATATTTTTTATATGTAAATGGTTTTATATTATGTTATTAGATTGTATTTTTATGTCTGTAATCTTTTTAAAGTGGTCAAAGGGCTTTAGCTGTTGGGCAATGTAGAAATGGAATGAATGAATGAATGAATGAATGAATGAATGAATGAAGGGTAGATCATTCATCCCAAGAAAGGACTTTTCCTCTCACCATTCAAAGATCTCATGGAAAACAAACTCTTTCCCAATCAACAGATCCATACTAGGTTAAACACTTTTTTCATTGTTCTTACCCTTAGTACTTGGTAAACTTTTGGTTATCAAAACACCATTCTCCTTACCAGATCTGCCTGAGCTACTTCACCAGTGAACCAAAGTTTAAAAGAGCTCCCAAAGGACCTCCAGGGTCTACTTACAGAGTGAGCCTTGTGTAGGGTTTTAAGGGGTTACGTGCAAGTGATGGCATTGTGCCAACTTTGTAAATAAGGGCTGATGCAGAGTAGAAATGGACAGAAAATAGATCTCCATAAATTTTGGACCTGCCCGTATGGTCAAGGATCAGGAATAGCTGGGCACTGAAGTCCAAAACATCTTGAGATCTACTTTCTGCCCAACTGTACTGCAGAGTGCAGGGCCTGGGTAGAATCATTGGCCAGATGCACTTTCTACTGCAGCCTTTACGAATTTGGTGTCCTCAAGAAGTTTTGGACTACAACTCCCAGCATTCCTAACCACTGGCCAAGCCAGCTGGGACTGATGGGAGTTGAAGACCAAAATATCCGGAAGGCACCAGACAGGAGAAGCCTGTTCTATTGGAGAAACATAAGAAAAATAATTGCCCCTTCGGATGAAGCTGTTGATTGACCCATTGCTGCTATGGATAAAGCTGGACCATCGACAACTTCAAAGGCCGAGCATCAAGAGGTTTGGGCTGAAAGCAGCCGCTGACTTTCAATACTTTCCTCCGCCTTCTGACTATTGGCTGCTTTGGGTGAGACGAACCCACCACTGATTCCCAGACTCAGCTCGATTTCTGGATGGAAACCAGAGGCTCTGGCTTGCAGCGAACAATCAAACAGCTTGGCTTAGTCTACTTAAGCTGGCTCAGAGGAGGAGAAAGTCATCCCAAGATGACTGAAGCTTGAGGCATCCTGAATCGGCTCCAGTGCCATTATGCTGCATGAGTCACGGGCAGCTGAATGGCTGATTCGGACGCCTCTCTCTCTCAGTCACAGCGTGAGGTTAAGGAGGCCTATTTGCACTGCCAGATGCTCACCATACTTTCATATGACAGAAAACTGGCCCCAGATTCATCCCAGCAACTTATAGTCTTAGGGCTGCGTTTTGCAACCCAGTACCCTCCAGATGTTTTGGACTTCAACTTCCATCAGTCCCAGCCAGTAGGGCCAATGGTCAGAAGTGTTGAGAGATGTAGTCCAAACCTTTGGAGGGCACATCTCACCATCGTGGGGAAGACCATGACCAGGTGACCTGTGTGTCTTCCTATGAATGGCAAACAGTTCTAAATGGTTCTTTGGGCTTCTCTTCACCAGGGTTTTATCCGCAGGTTTACTAGGACTTTTGCTTCCAGATTCTTTGCAGGATTAAGACCTTTACACAGGCTCTTTATTCAAGAGGTTATTTTTTCTCTGCAAGTTCTATATGTTTCATTATACAGCCATTAGATGGCGCTATTGTACAGCGCAATTGTAGAAGTTCAGGCAGCCATTCATTGCACTTCTAGAGAAAATGCTGCTCTTTCCACAATCTTAAAAAAGCCAGGCTGAAGGTCATAAAGCACAAGAGAGACCCTGAAGGTTGACGACGACATGTAAATGACCCATGAACCTCCTTGAGTGTCCAATCACGAGCGCATGATAAAAGCCTAATGTAGAGAAGCACTTTATCTTTAATGAAATGAATAGGGCAGAAATGAACGTGGCAGCCCTTAAAATAGAGAATGCCTTCAAATAGAGGCTGTTCCGCCATAAAAGAGTGCACATGATCACCCTACATCCCACAGCCAGAGGAGATGGTACAGCTTTCAGGGGTGCAGTTTTTTCCTTTAGGCATCTTAGAACAAGCCAAATAAAAAAAATGGAAGAAGCGGCAGAAAATAATTTTCCCTAGAGGAAAAAAAAAATGAATTAAATTATTTTCATCTAGAACAATGTTATGAAACTGAAGCATCCGCCTGCCATTAACACTTTTACAAAAGATGAATGTGGGCTCTGCATTTGCAGCTGCTGAGTGGGATAACTTCCTATTATAGACAGCCTGTTGCGTTCTCCCGGCATTGTTAAGATGCGCTGTGTGGGTGCAAATGAAGGTGGGTGCTTTGCTACGCCATCAGGCTACTGCATGAGGCGAGTTCAGCAGCTGGCAGAGCTCTATATGCCCTGCATGGGTTCTTCTTTCCCCCTTACAGGACTGGGGATTCAGACACTGTCTGAATTTTGTCCATATTCCTGCCTTTAGGGAGATTATTTATTCATTTGATATGATGTGTAGGCTGGCTTTAAGGGTAAAACATTCTCAAGGTACAAGAAAAAAAGATACATAAATATGCCAGAAACAAATAGAAAAGGAATAAATATTCAATACTAGAAAAACAGACCACACCAATAAAATGGATCATACTCATAAAACCTGCAGTCCGCGTTTGTGGAAAGGCCAATGAAAACAAGAGGGTCTTAGGAACGCAGGAAGCTGCCTTATACTGAGTCAGATCATTGGTCCATCTAAGCCCAGTATTGTTGACACTGACTGGCAGCGATGGCTAGCCAGGGTTTTAGGCAGTTTTTTCCAGCCCTATCTGGAGATGTCAGGGATCTGCATGCAAAGCTGGTGCTCTACCACTGAGTAACAGCTGAAGACCTGCAAAGAAGAGGCCTCATGGACCCCTGATCGAAGCTGATTCCATAGGTGTGGGGCCACCACTGAGAAGGTCCTCTGCCTTGTACTTCTCAGACTGTCTTGAGTGCCACGCAGGCCTCTGCTGATGAACTTAGATTCTGTGCAGGCTGATACGAGAGAAAGCGGTCCTTCGAGGAACTTGGGTCCAAACCATTTAAGGCTTTAGAGGTTAAAACCAGCACTTTAAACTGGAATTAGAAATGCACCTACAAGCAATGTAGCTAGCGCAGTATCGGTGCCACGTGAGCAGACTGCCTAACCCCCAGCAATATCTGGGTGGCTGCATTCCAGACCAGCTGAAGTTTCTGAACCACCCTTAAAGGCAGCCCCAAGTAGAGCACATTATAGTAGTCTAGCCTGGATGTCACCAGAGCCTGAATGACAAAAGCAAGATCCTTCTTCCCAGATAAAGTTGCCATTGGCATACCAGCCTAAGCAGGGAAAAAGTACTCCAAGGAGCACACCCAACTAGCACTTGGTCCTTCAGGGGAACGCAGCCCCTTCTAAGACCAGACGTAAGACCAGAGAGCCAGTGTGGTGTAGTGGCTAAGGTGTTGGACTGGGAGTCGGGAGATCCGGGTTCTAGTCCCCTCTTGGCCATGGAAACCCACTGGGTGACTTTGGACCAGTCACAGAATCTCAGCCCAACCTACTTCACAGAGTTGTTGTTGTGAGGATAAAATGGAGAGGAGGAAGGTTATGTACGCCACCTTGGGTTCTTTGGAGGCGGGATATAAATGCAATAATGAAATTTTTTTAAAAAAAAATATTTCTCTATCCAGTGAAAACAAGTGGTTTCCCTAGCCATACTACAATGCCATGGTCTTGCCTGAATTAAGACCATGGCATTGTAGTTCCTATTATTATTTCATCTTTCTCACTCGCGGCGGTTTTTCTAGACAGACATGATGGGCTTTGCCAGCTCATGCTGTCATTTATTGAGTCAGGAATTTCCTGACAATTGAGCATGTTTTAGTTATGACTTTCTGTATGTTGGTGTGGATGTATTGTGGTAGACCCAGTTTCTGGAGGTTTTCTGTATATTTTTTTTGATGTGATGCTGGTGACTGATGTGACTAATGGAATAATTGTGACTTTTTCCTGTTGCCATAGTTCTTTGACTTCCATGGCCAGTAGTGTATATTTGTCTTTCTATTAATATATATATATATATATATATATATATATATATATATATTGCCTTTTTTCCTCTTTCAAGGAACCCAATACAGTTTACATGGTCCTCCCCACAACAAGCCTGTGAGGTAGGTTAGGCTGAGAGTCAGTGTCTGGCCCACCAAAGTCGATCAGTGAGCTTTATGGCCTAGTGGGGACTAGAACCTGGATCTCCCAAGTGCCAGTCCAACACTCTAACCACTACACCACACTTCCCAACCCAATGTCTTCCAGATGCATTGGACTACCAATCCCAGCATCCCCCAGCCAGAGCCAGCCATACTTGGACATCGTCCTTTCTCTCAGGCTACACTCTAGCAAACTGCAGCTCAAACGCCTACTCACTGGCTTTCTCCAACATGGTGCCATCCAGATGTTTTGGACTACAATTCCCATCGGCCCCAGCTAGCATGCCCAGCAGTTGTGAGAGATGTCATTCAAAATATCTGGAAGGCATTGTGCTAAGTTATTTTCTAAAGAAAGAAAACTCAAAACTTTTTTAAGTCCACTCACACCACCATAAAGTTTACAGAGTTTCTTTTACTACACCGCCAGGTGTGGAAGAGTTTTGTGCTCTTTTCAAAACATTCATGCTCATAAATGCCCAAATGCCATAGTAGCTGATGTTCAAACACTCCCTACAGTACCCTCTGCTGGCGGAAGTATAACCTGAACCTGCTGCTGATGCTGCTACAATCTTTCTATAGCAGAATTGGACGATCTATGGCTTGGGAGCAGTTCTAGTGATTGGATAAAGCTTAATGAACCACTGGACCTAATTAAAGATACAATTGGATCATCTAATTGTGAACTCGTGTGCTATTTGATCATTATTGGAGAAAGATTGATTGAGGCTGAGAGCATTCAAGGTAAAGAACGCCCCAGGAATTCAAGCATTCTTCTGCTTTTTTTAAGTTTGGGAGTCAATTAACACATTGACTAGTTTTAAGAAATTACAGAATGGAATGCAGACGGTACACTAAGTGTAAAATAAGGGGCTCTGTTGATTACCTTTCGGAATTGCATTCGAAAGTGGATGTCTATCCTGTCAAAATTCAGTTCATCAAAAATGGATTTTGAAACAGTAATGAAGAGATCGATCTTTGAAAGAGTTCATAAAAGCAACCCAAATGTTAATGAGCTCCTGTAGGTCTCCTCATGGTGCAGCTTTCCTGACTGGAGTTCCTTCACCACTGGTACAACATCTTGGGTGTTTTGTTGCTGGAACAGTTCACGCACAGAGCCGGCCCAACCATTAGGCACAGTGAAGCACCCTTAAACTGGCCTGCTGCTCTCTGATGCGGCCGAAGACATTGTCACCTGGAGAAAGGCTTTTGTTGGAGGTGATGTATAAATTCCCGTTCCTGGATAGGGATAGCCTAGCCATGGTCATCCGTGCACTGGTAACCTCACAAGTAGACTACTGCAACACGGTCCATGTGGGACTAGCCATGTGTGTGGTTCAGAAGCTGCAGCTAGTGCAGAATGCAGCCACCAGGGTGCTCACGGGGACATCTAGCTCTGCTCGCATGAAACCTGTGTTAAACGACCTGCACTGGCTGCCTGTTAGCTATCGAGCTATATACAAGGTTATGTCATTACTCTATAAAAGCCCTAAACAACTTGGGACCAGGATACCTAGCAGACCACCTTCCCTTACTTACACCCCGATAGCATTTAAGATCTTCAGAGGCGGTCATTCTGAAATGAACAGGATGTTGCTACTAAGAACCTCAAGGGCGGGCCTTCTCCGTAGCAGCACCCACCCTCGGGGAAACCCTTCCGTGTGAGGTTCGGGAGGTGGAAAAAGTAACATCCTTTAAAGACCTCCTGAAAACACATCTTTTCACACAGGCTTTCCCTGGGCTGTAACTGATGCTGGGTTTATTTTGGTATTTTTTAAAACTTTTAAAACTATATATTATGTTTTGATTTGTTGTATTTTATGGTTTGATTTGTGAACGGTCCAGAGAGCCCCAGCTATTGGGTATGTATCAAAAAAATGTCATAAATAGTAAAGAAAATAAATAATAAAATAAATGAACATTCTATCTCTGGCTCTTGACCTGTGATGGGCCCATTCACACGTGCAGATGATGGGCCCGATCCTCAAGACCGCACAAAACATGGGCACAAAACAGGTGGAAAGATTGCTGCCTTCCGAACAGTACGAGAGCCTGGAAGAGGGGGGATATTTCTAAAACTCCCTTCCAAGGAAGCCCCATCAAGCCAGTCTTGTTGACATCATTCTGCCAGCAGCTAAAACCCTTTTTATTCAAACAAGTCTTTTGACCTATTGCTCTGAAGGATAGCCCAATCTTACACTTGCCTACTCTGACGTAAGTCCCACTGAGTTCAATGGGAATTCCTCCCAGGCCAGTGGATTTAGGATTGCAGCCTTCTTTTCTGCTGCACCTCTGTATTTTAACCTACTTTTTTTTTAATGCATCTTAATTTGCTTTTCCCTTGCGGTGGCTACATGATTTTGATTTTAAAAAAAAACACAAAAAAAACCAACCTTGCTCTTCATGGATAGTTCCGTTGTTTTGATAGTTCATTATGCTTTTTATTGTTTGTATTTTACATTGTGTTTCCCGCCTCGATCCGAAGGGAGAGGCGGGTTATAAATAAATATTATTATTATTATTATTATTATTATTGTTGTTGTTGTTGTTGTTGTTGTTGGCTGCCATGGGCATTCCAAGCAGAAAGGCAGGATTTAAAGTGAGCAAAAGCTGCAAAGCCGAAGCTGCAAAGTGGAAAAGGCACAGAGGGTGGGTGTATGTATATCTCTGGTTGGTCGTGGGCTGACTAAAGAAAGATGGCAGAATTAGGAAAGAGAAGAGGCTAAGACCCACGCAGAAGGGCTCTGAGAAAAGAAACACAGCATTCATTTATGGAACTCACTACCGCAAGAGGGAGCGATGGCCACCAGTGTAAGTGGCTTTATAAAAGGAATTCGCCGATATTTTGGGCCGTCCGAAGGTATTTTGCTGCCTGAGGCAAAAAAAAAAACAAGATGGCGTCCCTCTCATTCATTGTATAAAAAGCCAACTGGATTGGCAGATGTATCTGGCTTTGATGCTGATGACAGGACAGCTTCCTCCACTGTACCAGAAGGCTAACTTAGTAAGGGTGCAAAACAGGCCTTGAGCACATAGGTCTTTTCTTCAAACACCGTGCTGCCGCCTCCCAGAATCTACTGCCTGAGAAGACTGCCTCATGATGCTTAATGGTAGGACCGGCCCTGTTTAGACACACTGGAGGATAAGGCTATTGATGTTTGTTCACCATGATAGCTAAATGGAACCTCCATGGTCAGAGGCATTGTATCTCTAAACACCAGCTGGAGAAGGGATAAGAATTTCATGCCTTCCTTGCGGGCTCCCTGAAGACCTCTGAAGATGCTGGGTGAGATGGACTTTTGATCTCATCCAAAAAGGCTCTTCTTATGCTCACCTGCAGAGGGGGTCCCCTTTGAACCTTTTAAGCAGGACGAGAGGACCTGGAGCCCTCCAGATGTGGTTGGACTACAACTCCCATTACTCCTGACCATAGGCCATACAGGCTTAGGCTAATGGGAGTTGGAGTCCAACAAATTCCAGAACGGCTGCAACTTCCCCACTTGGCTTTTAAGGTTTCGCCAGCAGGCCATTCTCCTTCGCTTCCTCTAATCTAAAGCTGCCACCCCGTTTTTCAGCATCGCCAAGAAAAACCACCTTGCTTTCTCAAGTATCTCTTTTCTTTTCATAGTCTCTCCTAAATTTAACACTCTCTCCCACAGAATTGGACATGTGGCAGCAAAGAAAAATTGAAGCAGCCACTAGCAAAGGAAGAAATTAGCAACACAATCTTGGCTGCGAATCGGAATGCCAATAAACACCTCCTTCCTCATTATCACACCCTTTTAAAATTAGCAACAGCCAGGAAGCCCCATTGAAATCATTAACCCCACCGCTGCCTCAGTGTGAGGCAATGGGGAGAACCTGTGGTTTGGTGGCGCTTCAGAACTCGGCCACCTGACTTGAGTTCGTGGGCCTTAAATTGAGGTGGTAAAACAACAAGCCTTGATGACTTCGTCACACGCATGAGGAGGGAGGAGGCCAATGGACACAACGGCAAATCTAGTTCCTAGTTCCCAGTTGCTTATATTTGTACAAAAGTTCGAAACAGAGCTCTACCGGTAAACTGAAGAAATAAATACATTTTATATGCCCCTGCAGGCCAAAATAAATACTGAACTTCCCTCTATCACAGGAGTCCTCAACCTTTTTGGACTCGTGAGCACAACTGGGAATTTGAGAATCTGCTGTTGGCATCACCACAAAATGCCTAATCAATGGATCAACGCTTTGGTGTCTAGCTGTTGTGTCTGTGGATCTAAGGCTGTGTCTTATTCAGCAAACACAATTGTTTCATGTCGACTGGACACGGCAACTTGTCTTTAATAAAGGATTGTCTAATTTCGTTAATTGCTGGTGGTGCAATACAGCTAAAGCTTCTTTTAAACACATGTTTTGGCAATGGAGCATTTATGCCTATAATGTTGCATAAATGGCCCCTTTACAGCCGCTGTTTATGTAACATTAGATTTCCACAAAACATCAGCCACCATTTGGAAGCAAAATGGCAGCTCACGGAGGGGATGAGCAGTCGCCAAGATCTCATGAACCACACGAGTGCCCAGAGAATGGGTCTGGCAGGTGGTGGCAGCTCAGCGTGGGGGGAGGAATCTCTCAGACTCCACACACATTCCCTGCAGACTCCCGCGACATCCCTATGAACACCGTTTGGGGTTCACACATAAAAACCACAAGTGAAACAACCCAGAGTTTGACAGCCAACAATAAACCATATGTTTGTTAGTGCAGCTGCATTCGCACAACAACCCAAACCATGGGTTAGGGTTATGGGCGAACCAGGCCACTGTCAAAGAATTCTGTGCCAAATACCATTTCAGCCACCATCATCCAGATCAGATCAATGGTCCTCTGCCTGTGTTAATGCCTGCTCCAGGAACAAGAACACAATGAAAATTGCAGGTCACAATGTTGACCTATTCATAAAAATCCAAGAAGAACCAATAGTGTAATAAATACTTATATTAGTTATATATATATATACCGCCTTTGCTCCAGGGACCTCAGGGTGGCATGGAAGGGCTGTAGCTCTGAAGCAGAGAACATACCTTGCACACAGAAGGTTCCAGTGTCTGTATTATCACAAGTACTGGAGCCTGGTGAATCAAATTTGGGTGGAGTTGTGAATCCATTCTGGGTTACAATAAGAACCAGCCAGGACTCTAAAGGAGCTATCCAAGATGCTGAACCCTATCTCCAAATTACATTCAGCACCTTGTATAGCTCCTTTAGAGTTCTGTCTGGTTCTGACTGAAACCCAGAAGTGACTCAGAGCGCCACCAAAATCTGAGCCACCAACTTCCGCTGATCTCAAGTTAAGAAGAGGGAGGGATCAAGTGGCCAGTGATGGAAAAGATCTCTGCTCGAGACCTGGCGAGCTGCTTCCATTTTGAATACACAATACTAGGCTGGATGAGCAAATTGTCTGACCTGTTATAAGGCAGCTTCTGATGTGCCTTCCCTCTCCCATTTTATCCTCTCAATCCCCCTTTAACAGGGGCATTGAACCTTTCAGCCCGAGGGCCGCATTCCATTTTGATGAAGCTCTCAGGGGCTGCATACCAATAGTGGGTGGGGTCAAAGGCAACATGAGGCGGAGCCAAAGGCAAAGGGACGAGACCAAAACACCAAATATGCCAGCCCATTTAAACTTAAGAGTGCAATCCTATGCATGTTTAAGACAGGAAAAAAGGTCCTACAACTCCCAGCATCTCTCAGCCAGCCATCTTATGCAGGTTTACTGCAAAATCAGTCCCATCCAGTCTAATAAGATAGTCTGTCCTGGGTAAGAGTGCATAGGATTATATTCTTAGACCAAAAACAGATTCCAGATTGCAGCAAGAGATACTGGGACAAAGAAAATGGAAAACGGGACCAGAGAGGAAAGGGGGAGAAACAGAGTGGAAAACTGAGACCCCAGCAATCTGTACTGAGGGAGATGGGAGGGGGAAGCAAGGCCATTTGAGCAACCCTGCTGAAAGACTTTATTTTTTTTCCCTCTGCCCTCCCCCACGCTTTTTCTTTGCACGTTGCGTCTTTTTAGACTGCAAGCAGGGCCCGTCTTGTTTAACTGATCACGTATAATCAGTTCCAAGAGGCTTGGTGGTTGAGGAAAGGGATGAAAATGCTTCAGAGAGGAGCGCAAAGAGTTTAAAAACAGAAAACAGGCATTCAGATCTGTCTCCAACACAAAGCAGAAATCTTGTCATTATTGTTATTTGTTTTTCAAACAATAGGATTCTCCCAGTATGGAGATGCTGCAACAAAGGGCCAAGTTATGGGGATATTGAATTTCTGGTATCCTCAATCCAATGTACCATCCATTTCAATCAGGCCTGAGTTGCTTCCCCACCAAAATTGCTCAAGAATGAAGCGCTCGCCTTCCCCCACCCTTTTCAAATATTTTTGAGATGCTCCAAAGAGGAGAGGAGAGATGAAGGGTTCTTAACAATCCAAACCCTTTGCAAAAAAAAAAAAAAAGGTGGGGGGTGGGGAGTAAATTTCTTGTGAAGATTCAGTTCATCTTAGATGTTTTTATAGCAAGAGCTTTTAAAAGGCTGGTGCATTTCTAGGTCACTTTGCAAGAAGAGCAGGAAATTGTTTCATTCTCCTCCCACCCACAAAAAGACCCATCCCCCCCCAACCCAGCATGCCACTCTTCCCATTAGCCTCTCTTCCCATTGTTTTATTAATTTCTTTTTAGATGCTTTGATCTGACCAGTTAGCTAGTGCTGCTTGTTGCTACCATCTTGTGGGCAGATCGTGAAATTACAAAATCCAGAAAGAATGCACACTGACAACTGACCAGAAAAGTAAACCGGTAGCCAGTGATGTATAGTGGCTAGATTGCTTGATTGCGACTGGACTCGGGTTCAAATCCCCACTCAGCCATGAAGGACACTGGCTGAACCTGGGCAAGTTGCTCCCTCTTGTTCAACTTAACCTACCTCGCAGGGTTGTTGTAAGAAAATGATGGAGGAGAGAACCAAATTCGACACTTTGAGCCTCTTGGGGAAAAGCAAGAATTTATATGTAATAAGGGTGCGATCCTATGCATGCTGAAAACAGCAGTCCCCCCAAAAAACACTGTTTCCCCCCCCCACAGCTGTTTTGTTTCGGTTCATTTCCAATTGGATGTTTTTTTACAGCTCCTTGATCCCTTAATGGGGCAGCTTTTGTCACCCCATATTCTCAATCATAATTACCGTATTTCACCAAATATAAGACACCATCGATTGTAAGACGCACCTAAATTTCAGGACCACCAACAGGGAAAAAGCTCTGCGTCAATTCTAAGATGCACTTTAACTTCAGCACCCCTTCTGTCCTCCCTACTCACCTCCATCACCGCTGCCTGTCCTCGCTGCCGCCGCCACTCTGCACCGCTACCAGCGCTCACCTCAGCCTGGCAAGGCATCATTCCCAGTAACGAGGCGAGCATTGCCAGCAGCATGGAGCAGTGGCGGCGACAGCGATGGACGATGGCGATGGAGGGGGGAGGGGGTTAGGGCCCCACAAGTCCCCCTCCCCTTGATCGCTGCTGCCTCAGCCTGGGAAAGCTTCAGTACTGGGAAGGAGGCTGCGATTTCAGGAGATCTCGGCCTCCTTCCCAGTACTGAAGCCTTCCCAGGCCGAGGCAGCAGCAATCAAGATAAGGGGGGTGGGGGGACTTCTGATCAGCCTTGTGGGGTCCCTTGAGACCCGCTAGGGCAAGTCGCGGGGGGGGGGAGGCATGCAGAGCCCTAGTGCCTTCTGCAAAACGCGGGAGAAATCCCTCGACTGCAAGACGCCATCGATTCTAAGACGCACCCCCATTTTTACAGATGTAAACATGGGAGAAAAAGTGCAACTTAGAATCGATGAAATACGGTAAGCCTTATTTTCAGTGCATTTGTAAACTGCACTTCCGGGTTCAAAAGCAGTCATATTAAAGGTCCAGGGTTCCCCTGAAGCCAGCGCTGGAGAACCAATGGCCTTCCAGATTAGACTCCAACTACCACCAGCCCCAGGCAGCACGGACAATGGCAGTGGAGGCTGGTGGCTCCATGGCAGTGGGACGGTGAATCCACCCTGGGTTTCAGCCAGAAATCTAATGCTGCTACCTAAAGTGCTGAACCCTATCCCCAAATCGGGTCAAGCACCTTGAATAGCTCCTTTAGACCTCTGACTGAAGCCCAGCACAGATTCATCACCCCACTGACATTGGTGCCACCAGCCTCCACCGGACAAATGTCAGGGATAAACGGAAATCATAATTCAACTTCTGGAGGGGAAAAGGCTTCCCGCCCCCTGCTTTAGGCAATCAAAGGCAGCAACAGCTGCCCTGTAGAAGACCAACACGCAAGAGCTATCAAAACTCAATTTATTTTAAACGTTAGAATTTTACAGATTTGCGTCTCTTCAGCAAACACCACCAAAATATGTTTGTTTTAATCCCCTTACCGCTCCACCCCCACCCCCAGGCCTCCCTTGTTGCTTTTAAAATAAATGAGCCCCTCACAGAACTGTCGGGGTCTTCCAAATGCAGCTGCAGATCAGAGAAGAGGGTAAAAGTGTCTCCATCCCAAACCGGTTGCCGCATGGCTGGAATTCAGGCTTGCCCTCCTCCGTCAGCCTTGCCGAGGCCTTAAACTGGCACGCCAGGGGAGGGGGGCGCAACAAGCAAGTGCACATCTGTAGTCGAGGCCGAAATCTTTAAAAACGTGCGGTCCTAACCTGGGAGGGGCGAAGCGCCTAGAAGCCAGCCAAGCCCTGTCTGCTTCTCGCCCCTGCCTGTTTGAGGATGTTGGACAACCACATCAGCTGTCCGCGCCAGGGGGCAAGCGAAGGAACACCAGGGACAGAGAGAGAATGTGAAGTCAGTCTGGTTCTAATTTTCCAACTGGATGCGGGTGGAGGCGTTCGCTCTCAAAGCGGGAAACAGGGGTCAAAGCTAATGCGGGCAGCGTGACAACACAGGAGGCTCGGGAGGGGATGAGGGGGGGAGCCCGCATCTGCCTGGACCGTCACTCCATGTAGCAGGTACACACCACGATGGACCACGTCCCAGAGAAAGGTGGTCACACCTACCTGCAACCCAACGATTACGGCCACAATTTCAGAAGTAGCTACCTACAGGACGCATCCAGAAAGGGGAGAAACTCTGGCCCCGCTCCTTCCCAGCAAGTATTCTGAAACGGGGCACCAGTGGCAGCTCCACCCCACGGCAATCCTGACCCCCACCTGAGGAACTCAGAACTTTCAAAAGGAAAGGGGTATCGACCCTTTTCGGAATACCGTCTCACTCAATGGCGGACCGTCCCTCTTGCTACAGAACCCCAGCCGCCTTCCCCAAATTAGCGCCCCCTCCAGGTGTGATGGACTACAACTCCATCATGCCCAGCCCCGTGGAGTTGGGGATGGTGGGAGTTGTAGCCCGTCGCACCTGGAGCAGGTACAAGGTTAGGGAAAACAGCTCTAAGGCACCCAGACGGAATCAGCCTGGGACCGGGTCACACTCAAGCCCCAGCCGAGAAGCATCCGGGTGGGAGCCTCGACAAAAGGTATTTGTGTTCCGCACACCCCACCTCAATTCTCTCTCTCTCTCTCTCGGCTCCTAAGTTCCCTGTCTGGCTTGGCCAGGATGGTAGAGGCGTTGGAAGCAGCTAGCAGCCTGAGCTACACCAAAATTAAAAAGAGAAGGGAGACCCCCTCGTCAGAAGGCTATATGCTTCTCTCGTCACCCAGGAGAAAGAGCCAATGTCAACCCAGGGAAGCGATAGCCCTCTCCACTGATTGGGTGGGCGAAGGCCTTTAAAAAGGAAGCCCAAAAAAGGAAGAGGAAATAGAAGTCAAGAGCCTAGCAGAGGCTCCGACGGCGAAGGAAGCCAAATGAAGAGCCGAAGCCGAGAAACGGGTGAGCAAAAAGCCAAAGAAGGCAGGACAGAGGCACATCTTTCGAGGAGAAATCTGTTGATTAATTAAAAAAAGTTCAAAAGAGAAAAGGCCTTATCCTCCCAACCACCGATATCTTTGAGAGCCATGAGGGGAGCCATTTTGAAGTTAAACAAATCCCAGCCTCTGAGAGTGTAATTTTTATGTCAGCTAATTTTCCCCTCCACAGAAATAGTCGGAAGGTTGTCGTCTCCCCCCGCCACACAGGAAGCCGTCGGAAGCCAGCCTTCCAAGCCCCGCCCTGAACGACTCAGGAAGCTGGAGCCCCATAGACGACCCTCGCGGGGACTGTGGGGAGAGTTTGTCAACTCTGCCGTTCCTTGACGAGTAGGACAGTGTGCTGCCCACCACCTGTCACAGACAGAACAGTGCGATTCTCCAGCTGCTGGCCAGACATCTGGACGGGGCTCCAGGCGTCCTCTTCATCCCCTGTGGCTAGCTGGAGGTTGGAGCCCATGCCCCAGGCAAACGCCCGACCTAGAGATGCAGGAAGGGAACGGCGGGAAGGTTAAAAAGAACTCTGCGATAATCCCCCAACTGGCCAGGAAATTCATGCCAGGGCATCCGACGTGGCCCATTGCATATAATGACTGGTATGGGAATACAGTCTTCTGATAAACAGTACTCGGTTTAAGTTGCTAGATCTCATGATGGCAGATGGCTGAAAAACACACAACCTGAGGATCTCTGCGGCTTCACAGAGGAGTCGAACCTCTTTCAGCCCGAGGGCCGAATACAATTTCAGAGAAGCTCTCGGGGGCTGCATTACAGTGGTAGGCGGGGCCAAAGACAAAGAGGGGAGGAGCCAAACCACCAGCATATTTTGGCTTCAAGCTTTTATTGCCAGTAACTGAGCTTTAGGAGAGGCATTGTAATCTTTTAGAATGGGGAAGAAATCACGCAAAAGCTGGGAAACCACGAACCGATAAGCGGTGGGAGGGGAGAGTAGAGAGTGGGAACCACCTGGTGACATGGGGAAAGCAGCCTGGTCACACACACACACCCCTGGCTAGGCTGGATTGGTCCCTGAACTTCAACATCCCTGATCTAGGAACCCACACAGTAGCTCAATGGCGGAGATCATGGTTTGCAGGCAGAAGACCTAGCTTCAGTCCCTGGCATCTCAAAGCATTGCTGAGAAAAAGCCCAATCACAGGGTCTTTCCCAATACTGAGCCAGATGGACTAATGGACTGGCGGTAGAAGGCAGACTCCTACGTTCGGATTCCCACCGTCCCTCTGTTAATCTGCACAAGATTCCACACTTTTGCAAGCGTACCATAGTGACCTTATCAAAATTCCTCTGATACGCGGGACCTGGGTGTGGAAGACTCTTTTGCTACCTCTAGGAGCAGGGTGGCTGGGGCTACACCAGCCATGGCCATCCCATCAACATCAGGAGAAAAGCCATCAATGTGACACCATGCGCCCCTCGCGCTGGGCGGGACTCCAAACCACAAAAGTGGGCACGGTCCTCTTAGCTGGCAGAGCCATGCCCGCTTCCACAGGCCAAGGCCGCTCCTCTTTCCTGACGTGATTGTTGTGCTGGATTTCCAGGCCACTCATGAGGGCTAGGAACTTGAATAGGGAAGGAGGGTTCTTTAAAAGGATGCTGTAATGTACTGATCGCCCAGGAAAGTCTGGCCTGGCTCTTTGAGGGAGCATCTCTTTCTATTCAGCTTTAGTTAATCCATGTAGGAGACAGGAAAAGAGAGCAATGTAGGTTAAAATAATTAAGAGAGATGAAGGAGGGGGCAATGAAAAAAAAAACCTGGCTTGCTATTGATACTTAATAGAAGCAGCCCTTTTTTGTTAAAGATCATTGCAACCAAAGAGTGTATGTTTTTTACCTTTGCTTTACAGTGCAATCCTATACATGTCTACTCACAAGTAAGTCCCACTGGCTTCAGTAGGGCTTACTCACAGGTAAACAGGTCTACAATTGCAGCCCCAATTGGCCATTGTGAATGTTTTAGAATGCAATCCGTACACTACGGTCAACACCCAAGGTCCTCCTCCAGGTGCCTACTTTGAGGGAAGCTTGGAAGGCGGTAACAAGGGAGAGGGCCTTTTCTGTGGTGGCCCCCCAATTATGGAACGATCTCCCCGATGAGGCTCACCTGGCACCAATATTGTTATCTTTTTGGCACCAGGTCAAGACTTTCCTTTTCTTTCAGGCATTTAACAGCTTATGTTGAATTTTAACTGAAAGTTTGGCCTGGTTGGGAGTTTTAAATTGTTTTAAATGTTAGCTACTTTTTATATTTTTATGGTTTAAAATTTTGTATATTAATTTTTAATGTTAAGTCTTTTAATCTTCGCAAACCGCCCAGAGAGCCTTGGCTATGGGGTGGTATATAAATGTAATAAATAAATAAATAAATAAATCCTATGTACGTTTAGACAGAAACTAGTCCTACAATTCCCCACACTGACCACGGAATGCTGGGAGTTGTAGGGGTTTTTTTCTATCTAAACATGCATGGAATTGCAACTTTACTATTTCTTGTTTACTATTTCTTTCCTATTTCTTGGCATGGCTTTTCTCTAATATTTTCAGTTGTTATCTTGTTATGACCTGCTTCATCTGCATTATTGCTACTGTTAGCCCCACTGAGTACTATTGCAAGTCAAAATTTTAAAATAAATTAAAATAAATATGCAAGTCCTCAAAAATAACAATGAGATGTCAGTTCTAACAATTTCCCAAGGAAGAGGAAACACATGTTGCCAGGCCTGAAGTGACAAAGATAGACACAAAACCTTTAAGAAATAACCCTTTTGAATGGTCCTAGATACCCAAAGCTTCATCCAGCACAGTACCATTCATAACCTGGTCTGGATGCTACCAGAATTTTGAGGAAGTGGGATATTAATAGGATTATTCCATTCCGTAGCAACAAATTTTTAACAATTCAAGGTTTATCTTAGAGCTCCCACTTTCTTCCAAAATTCAAAGCTACTCACAAAGAAACGCAAAAACGCTCTGCACCTATTCTGCCAGAGCACTGGAGTGGGGAAATCTAACAGTAGTGCTCAAACATCCGACCCAACAGCTGTTGGCATCTCTAACATCCCAAACTTTGCCTTGTCATAGAATCATAGAACTGTTGTGTTGGAAGGGACCAGGATCATCTAGTCCAACCCTCTGCAATGAGCAGGAAGACCAATTAAACTATCCATGAGAGGTGGCCATCCAACCCCTTCTTAAAAACCTCCAGAAATGGAGAACCCACAACCACCATAGGTAGACCATTCCACTGTTGTACAGATCTTTTCCCTTACATTTAATCAGAATCTAGGTAGCTGTAACTTATACCCAATATTTCAGGTCCTCATTTCTGTGGCCATGCAAAATAGTTCTTGACCATCTTCCCTGTGGCATCCTTTTATGTACCTGAGCACTGCTAAGATGTCTCCCCTCAGTCTTCTTTTTTCCAGACTGAACATCCCAAGTTCCTTCCGCCTGTCCTCATAGGGCATGCCTCCAAGTCCCTGTATCATCTTTGTTGCCCTCCTCTGAACCTGTTCAAACCTGTCAATGTCCTTCTGGAAATGCGGTGCCCAGAATCGTACACAATACACAATACTCCAGGTGTGGTCTCACTCGTGCCGGGTAGATAGGAATAAGGACGTCATGCATCTTTGATACAATGCTTCTTCTAATGTAGCCCAGAACTGCACTAGCCCTTTTTTTCTCAAACACCCTTGAGATCTAGAAACTTAGGTCTACTTTCCAAACACAGCTATACTCCATCACTACTGTCTGGTGGTCATATGCATTCCTGAGCGGCGTTTCACACAGCCTATGCATTCGAGGCCCGGGAGCCCTGCGCTGTGTTCGGACTCACCGTCTTCCGTGACTGCATAGCCAACCCGCTCTCCGCAGGCTACCGAAGATGTTTTGGGTAGTCCCGGGATGGCGGTGGGTGTGCTCTTCTCTGGGACTCCTTCTCCCAGGCCCAACATGCCATAGTCAGCCCTGCCCAGACTATACACTGTTCCTGTTTGAAATTGGGAGGCAGCAAAAACAGAGAGAGAGAACAGTCAGATTGCCATCAGGAGAAATTCAGGCACAGCCAAGGAACAGCCAGTGATACGGCAAAGACCAAACCAATTCAGGCTGCCAGTGAAGAAAAGCACGTCGGAATAGTTCCCACCCCGCCACCAACATGGAAAGAGAGCCAGGGAGGAAGTCAGTCGGGGCATCTGCTGCTGCTCCTCCGTCTCACCACCACCGTTTCCTGGGCCAGAGCGAGAGGCAGGAGAACCAGCCGGGTGCCATGGGGAAGAGGAGGAGCGATTAGGTTCTTGTCAGGGGGGCCCTGCTGGGATGTGGACCGTGGGCAGCTGCCCAATCATGCCCACCCTTGACGCCAGCTCTGGAGATAAGGAAGACGCACCGTGGTTGCGCCCACTTCCGCCCCCTTTTGGTAGCAGCCTTCAAGCCCCTCTCCGCCAGTCCGCCAAACGCAACCCTGGAGCCGTGGCAGCTCACCTTCTGAGTCCAAGCACACTGTGTGATGCTGCCCGGCAGAGAAACCAACCCAAGATCTGGTGGCGTTCTTGAATGCCGTCAGAATCTTTGGGGAATAGTAGGTGTCAATTCCTTGCGAACCTGGGGAGGGGGGCAGGGAAGAAGTGGGGAGACAGGCAAGGAAACCCAGGCAGGTTAACGATCAATAATACTTACTGATGGGTATTTAAATATTTAGATACTGGCCTTTGTTAGCAAATCCTGGGGGGGGGGGGGGATACAATTGGCACAGCTTTGTGTCGAAGCGCTCACCTGGTCACTGCAGGCGATCAGGAATTGTGTGGAGGTGAGCGAGGGGGCTGGCGTGGCAATGACGGAGAGGAAACAATCAGGCTGCTAGAAAGCTCCCTCTCCTAAGCCTGGCATGGAAATGCAGCTCTCTGTCCCTCCTCCGCCAGCCCCCAGAAGTCCGGTAACACATCTGTGCAGGCTACTAACGTCTGCGGGTTTGTTGACACAGAGGAATTGGCGTTCGTACCACAGGAATTAACTTGTTGGGATCCTACTAAGTTAAAGAGGGCTAGGGAACGCATGACTGGGCTGGGGATTGGGGGAATTACTTCTTTAGTGGCCCTGAGGGGGGTCTAGGTGGGGGTACCATGGCACTATTGGGGTGGGGGAAACGATTTCTCTGGCGGCGCTGCGTATCTTTTCAAGGGAAGGTGCTGGAGTAGCCACAGCAGAATCAACCTCGAAAAATTAAGGAGAGGATATCCTACATCAGCTTTCCGCCACCTGG
Organism: Anniella stebbinsi; assembly: GCA_029215795.1. NCBI lineage: Eukaryota > Metazoa > Chordata > Lepidosauria > Squamata > Anniellidae > Anniella > Anniella stebbinsi. The sequence continues at coordinate 82,296,761 of JARDYH010000007.1, forward strand.
TGACCTCCAGATTTTGTTGTTCTTACCCGCCTCTCCATTTGGATCGGGGCGGGAAACAGCAGTAAATATAAAATATGATAAAATATGATAACTCCCATCGTTCCTGGCCAAGCTGACTGGGTGTGATGGGATAATAATAATAATAATAATAATAATAATAACAACAATTTATTAACAATTTATTTCTTACCCGCCTCTCCGTCTGGATCGAGGCGGGGAACAACAACATGATAAAATACATCAGAAGGGAAGCCAAGTTGTGGATCAACCTGGGGTAGAAGACCTCAATCATAGGAGAGACCCCCCCCTCCGTTATTTGGGATTGTACATTCCTTGGAGATAGACTCATCTTAGAACAGGGGTACTGAATCCTTAAGCCCGGGGGACCAAATCTGGCCCACCAGGAATCTGCCTGGCACCCACATTGCTATCTTTTCGGCACCAGGTCAAGACTTTTATCTTCTCCCAGGCATTTAACAGCGTACGTTGAGTTTTTTTAACTGACCCTTCGATAGTTGGTATGTAGTCTGTTTTTATGCTTTTTATGGTTTTAAATTTTGTATATTGGTTTTAAAATGTTCAATGTTCAATGTTTTTAATCTTTGTAAACCGTCCAGAGAGCTTCGGCTATCGGGCGGTATATAAATGTAAATAATAATACATTTATTATCCTCATCCTGGCTGGATGAGGAAAAACAAACTGAAGCTGAATCCAGACAAGACGGAGGTGCTTGCTGTCAAAGGCCCCAACCCGGGTTTGGAGGTGTGTCAACCAGTTCTAGATGGGGTTACACCCCCTCCGAAAGATTGTGTTTGCAGCCTGGGGGTACTCCTGGATCCGTCACTCCAGATGACAGCTCAGATTGATGCGACGGCCAGGAGTGCCTACTATCAGCTTCGGCTGATACGCCAGCTGTGCCCCTTCCTAGAGTTGGAAGACCTAAAGACGGTAGTGCACGCACTGGTAACTTCGAGGCTCGACTTCTGCAATGCGCTGTACAGAGGGCTACCTTTGTGCCTAGTCCAGAAACTTCAACTTGTTCAAAATATGGCAGCCAGGTTGGTCACCGGTACATCTAGGGGTGATCACATCACACCGGTTTTAAAATCGCTTCATTGGCTGCCAATCAGTTTCCGGGCGAAGTATAAAGTGTTGGTTATTACCTTTAAAGCCCTACATGGTTTGGGTCCAGGGTACCTGCGGGATCGCCTTCTCCCGTACAATCCGCCCTGCACACTTAGGTCCTCTGGGAAGAATTTACTCAAGCCAGCCAGAACTAGGCTGGCGGGTGTTACCCAGAGGACCTTTTCTTCCATCGCTCCCAGACTATGGAATGGTCTGTCGGAGGAGGTTAGACAAATTGACAGTCTTCATGAATTTAAGAGAGTCATGAAGACTGCTCTCTTCCGACAGGCCTATCCAGATGAATTTTAAGATGTTTTTAATGTTGTATTTTTCTCTTGCTTTTAAAATTTTAACTGTTGTGATTTTTGTGTTTTATATTGTTGCTGTTCCCTGCCTCGATCCGAAGGGAGAGGCGGGCTACAAATAAATATTATTATTATTATTATTATTAATAATAATAATTATTATTTTTTAAAAAATTGGGCCCTCCGGGGTTCCACCAGATGGCCACACATCCCTCTCTTGACTCAATCCACTTTTCCCTGATCGCCTGTTGTTTGTTGGCTTCCTGTCTTTTGCATAGTGTCCCCCCCCCACATTCCAAAAGATTAAAATTCCTCTCCTAAGGCTTAGTGATGGGCAATAAGAACTTTAAGCTAAAATAAGCTAGTATTTTGGCCCCGCCCCTTTGGCACAGGCCCCGCCCACCACTGGAATCCAGCCCTCCAGAGCGTCTCTGGAATGGAATTCCAAAAGAGGTGCCACACCTCTGCCTTACGTTGAGGACGCCTGGGGCATCCTAAGCCCTGTAACTACACAGACAGCAACTCACCCAGCTGGTAGTAATTGGAGAGGCCAAATCCAATGACATGGCCTTCCTGGGTGATGGCGATGGTTGAGTAGGAGCCACAGAAGACGTCCTGGATGTGGCCTTTGGTCTTACAGCCTCTCTGCTTGATGGTGACAGCTTGCGGGAGCAGCAACCGTTCTGGGAAGGGGATGGGAAGAGGTTTAGGAGGAATTGGCCTAATGGGAGAGAGATGGGGGTAATGCCCTAGACAGTCCTGACATCTGTGATATAACCCCAAAGGGTTCCCCTGCCTGGGTCCCTTCTTTTCAAGCTATTCCGATGTCCCTTTACAGCAGGAGTGGGGAACCTCAGGCCAGGGAGTCAAATCCGGCCATTTTAGGAGCCAAATCTGGCCCTCCACATTCCCCCAGATGGCAACAAGGGAGAGGGCCTTCCTGGTGGTGGCCCCCCAGGTATGGAACGATCTCCCTGATGAGGTCCACCTGGCACCAACATTGTTATCTTTCTGGTGCCTTCCTTTTGTCTCAGGCATTTGGCAGCATATGATATGGTTTTAACTGGGTCCTGGATTTTTCTCACTGTTTAAAATGGTTTCACATGTATGTGTGTGATGTACATGTTTTTTATAATGTATTTTAAGGTTTTGATCTTTGAAAACCCAGTGCAAAAGACATTGGCTGGGTTCACACAACACACTAAACAGTGTGGGTCAACTCATGGGTGGTATAGAAAAGTAACAAACATTACAAATGAACGAATGAATTCTCTCACCATCCTTTGGGGTTCTGAGCACATCCCATCCATCCCCACCACACCCATCCTCCCTGAGCCAATCACGTTTGGCCGTTCCTTCCCGACAACTCATCCCATAGCAACGCTCTCGTGATCCAATCCCAAGGGACTCACGCAGTCCTCTCCGTCCTCCTCTGGCGGTGAAGACCTGGGGCACCCGTCCCAGTTGGCCGTTGTCTCCACAACCGCAGGTGTAAAGGCAGCCTGCCATGGACACCAATGCTAAGTGATGGCTACCTGAGAAGGGAAAGCAAAGGCTCAAGAGTTCTCATTTTTTTATTCTCCACCCTCCAACATTTTGGGAGATTCCGTTCAGTGGCAAACCCAACCGCTAGCCGTTTTCGGTGAAGAATCTAGGTTTCCAAACTGCGGTTTTGGTTTCTTGGGACAGGAGGCCGAAGAACAGCCGAATTAGAAACAGAATTCAGGAATGGACAGCAGAAAATTCTAACTGCCGTCACATGTTACACCACCGATCCATGGGAGAGAAGACAGGAAATGGCATCAAGGAGAGCAAAGGAGGACAAGAAAAATCTCCCCCCATCCTTCCTACTTTCTAAGGCCAAGTTGAGGCAACCACTTCCGTCCCCGAGGAAGGAGTTTTCAGACCTTGGCAAGGCTTCGCCATTTGATACACTGGGGCGTCCATGATGAAAGCCATCCATGGGCCAGTGGGGGCTGGTGGATCTGACGTCAGTGGGCCGGTAAATCTGGCCCAAGGTTTCAGCTAGAACTCTAAAGCATCTATCCAAGGTGCAGATTGGATGGCTCCTTTAGAATTTTGACTGAAACTCGGAGCTGATTCATCACCCCGCTGACATCGGAGCCACCAGCCTCCACAGCCCTAGATAGCAACCTTCCACGATCCGAGAGAAGGGGCCTAGCTCAGTTGCAGAGCATGCGTTCTGCATGCAGAAGCCCCCAGGCTCAATCCCTACCAACTCCAAGCAGGACTGGGGGGGGGAGGGGAAAGACTCTGCCTGACATCCTGGAGTGCCGCTACCAATTGGCATAGAACAGGGTTTCCCAACCTTCGGTCCCTGGATGCTGTGAGAATACAAAGCCCTCATCCTATGTCCATTTGCCATGCTGGCTGCAGGTGATGGGAGCTAAAGAGCAAAACGTCTAGGGGCCACCAGGTTGGAGAAGGCTGTTGGAGCCAGGATCGACCTAGATGGACCACTGGCGGACCCCTTAAACCTTTCATAAGTAAAGCAATCGCTAGCCAGCACTCACTCACCTGAGGCAATTTTCACGATCGGCACGTCCAGCTGCAGCTCCACTGGAAGAGCGCTGCCATTTGCAGACTCCGAATTCTCTTCGCCCTTCAGAGGAGCCAGTAAGCCAATGACACCGTTCTCATCCTGAGGTGGGCAGAGGCACAAGAGAGTCATAAGAACATCACAAGAGCCCTGCTGGATCAGGCTGAGGGTCCATCTAGTCCAGCACTCTGTTCACACAGTGGCCAACCAGCTGTCGACGAGGGAACCACAAGCAGGACATGGTGTAACAGCACCCTCCTACCCATGTTCCCCAGCAACTTGTGTGCTCAGGCATACTGTCTCTGATGCTGGAGGTAGCACATAATCATCAATACGAGTAACCATCGATAGCCTTCTCCTCCAGGAATTTATCCAACCCCCTTTTAAAGCCATCCAAATGGGCGGCCGTCACTACATCTTGTGGTAGCGAATTCCATAGTTTAACTATGCACTGTGTGAAATCCTTCCTTTTAGCTGTCTTGAATCTCCCACCCATCAGCTTCATGGGATGACCCCCACTGGGTCATTATAAGAGAGAGGGAGAAAAATGTCTCCCTATCCAGTTTTTCCACACCAAACATAATTTTGCACACTATGCATAATTCCCAGTAATCTGTAAGAATAGGTGATGTAGAAGCATGATGCCATGCAGACCAAAAACATGTGTTTTGTTGTTGTTTTTGACTAGAATTCCCAGATACACCAATCGGAGCCCAGTGCAAAAGACACTTGCTGGGTTCACACAACACGCTAAACGGTGTGGGTCATTCTTGAACCGTGAGTTATCGTGTTGTCTGAATGCAGTGCATTTTCTGCAGAGTTGCTTGCTAACTATGCAGTGTGGCTAGTTAACCACCCTGAACAACCCAACAACAAGCCATGGGTTCTCAAGGTGAGTCGTTCCAAAAAAAATACCCCAAACTGTTGGTTAGCAAGCCACTCTGCGGAAAACACACAGCATTCAGACAACACGATAGCCCATGGTGGGTTAGCATGTTGTCTGAACCCAGCCATGCAGACAGAACGACAGAATTCTGAGTCCCGGAATTTGTTTTGAGCATCAGAACAGAACTCAGGCCTTCCACTTACACATGTTACCCCAACGCCATAGTGAAGCTGTGTGAAGAAGCCCTTCCTTTTATCTGTCCTGAATCTCCCACCAGAAAGCTTCATGAAATGAGCCCATTGGGTTCTAGTATTTTGAGGGAGGGAAAAAAATATCTCCCTCTCCACCCCATGAATAATTTTCTACACAGTTGACTTGCAACCGGGAAGAGAGAGAGCCAAAGTGCATGTCTCCTCCAAAGCAAAAGCAGGCCACGTACCCGGAAAGCGCCCCAGATGAAAACGCGCCCATCCTCCGTCAAGGCCGCCGTGTGGCTGTCTCCGGCCGACACCTGAACCGCCTTCTCCTTCAGATCGACGAGGCCTGGCACAGAGTCGGAGCCTTCCTCGGAAGTGTCCCTCCCCAGGGCACCCTCGTCGTTGCAGCCAAAGGTGTAGATCTGGGGGCAGAGAAGGCTACGCTGTGAAAAGGCCGGCCTGAGGATAAACACACCCACTGTGTTTCGAATGCCGAGCTGAGACAGGGCAGTGGAGGGAGCCCTTTGACATCTGCAATGCAGCATACGCTGCAGGCCTCCAACAGGTGAATTGAAACCCACAAGTGGTGGTAATCCAGCCGTGCAATCACCGCCACTCTCTGTTGGTTCTGTTTGCTTAGAACAGGAGTGGGCAACTTGTGTTTTGGACGTCAACTCCCATCATACCCAGGTAGCACAGCCAATGGCCAGGGACTGCGGGAGTTGTAGTTCAAAACATTTGGAGAGCATTGGGTAGCTGAACCTCTGCCTTAGGGAGAAAATCAAGACGGTGGGCAGGAAGACAGCCGTTAAGATTGATTAGGTTGGCACACACAAAGGAGTGGGCCTTCTTAGTGACGGCCCCAAAACTGTGGAACTCCGTTCCTATTGACTTGCCCCTTCATTCAGCCAAGGCTCCAAGACCTCCTTCTTCAATGCCTCCTTTAATATGAGATTGCAATTTGCTGACGTATTCAAGAGCTGCTTCTCAGGGCAGCCTGTCTGCTTGCTAGCATGGCCATTTTTTATTTCTGTTACTTGCCTTTTGTCTTGGCTGTATATCACTTTGTTAAGGGCGTTGCCCTAAAAAGCAACAAAAGGCCCAACCCTGTGCATGTTTAGACAGAAAAAAAGCCCTACAACCCCCAGCATTCCCCAGCCAGTGTTGCTAAACATGCATAGGGTTGGGCCCTGAATGAATATATATATATGAAATGGCTAAAAACAACAACCCCAAAACATTAAAAAATAAAGCCCATGTTATGGGAGGTAGCTAAAGGTTGGTTCTGTGTCTGAGAAAGGACGGAGGCTACCACGTGGCTACCAGAAAGGATAGAGGCTACCATGTGGCTAACAGAAAGGATGGAGGCTACCACGTGGCTACCAGAAAGGACAATGAAAAAGGGAGAGCTTGCTGTGAGTAAGCAGGGTTGCAAACGCAGCTGCATCCCCACGCTGTCTCAGCAGAGAAAGCAGCTGTGAGTCAGGGAGACAGCTGCCAGCTCTCCCCATGCGCAATCCCATGAGCTTTTCTTCAGAAATATGGAGTAATCTGGCACTAGGAACTGTGCCACCCATTAACACAGGCGTGGTTTCCATACACAGCAAAAGGAAGCGGCAACGGGCTGTGGAGCTCAAATGGAGCACGCCACTTCAGATTGAAGGGGGGGGGGATTGGAAGCCACATTCTTCAATGCGTCCCCAAGTTTAAAAACAAACAGCCAGCAAGTAGAAAACCAGCACAATGGCAAAGGGTTTGATTAGACCAGGGGCGCACAACCCGCTTGTCCCTGAGGGCCCCCATCAAGGCAGCAACGGGGGGGTCGCACGCACGCGGGCTCGCACAAAGACGCACACACCCCTGGGGATTCCCTTGCCAGCGCTAGCAAAGGAATCCCTTCCTTATCTCATCAGAGGCCGCAGAAAAGGAAGGGATCCCCTGCAGGAAACCCCAGGCAGGGTTGCCATCACAGGAAGGGGTGAGGGAGTCTGGTGGGCCACCGGAAATGGCTTGGTAGGCCACATGCAGCTCACAGTTCACACCTTTGGAGTAGACCCTCTCTCCCTCCCTATTTGCCTTCCTGGAGTCATTGGGGCTTTAAAAAACATTGGAGCGCTCAAATTGGTATATCCCCACTTGCAGGTTGAAGCAGTCCAGTTCATTCGGCCACCACCTTCTGCTGCAAATGGAGACCCCAATGCAGACAGATCTGTAGGCTGATTCCAGATGCCTCAAATCCTCCTCCCTCAGCTATCCCCACCACCAGCCATTCCAGCAGGCTGCACAGAGGGAGATGAGAAGAGAAGCAGGGGCGATTCCACCAGCCCTGCCGAAAGAACTATTTCCCCCCTTCTTCCCTCCCCGTTCCTCTTTCCTCGCATGCCGTGACTTTTTACGGTTGTAAGCCTGTGGGCAGGGATGATCTTCTTTTACTGAGCATACTTAAGATGCTCTGGGAGCCTTTCCGACTGGGGTACACCATCAAAATACTTCAAATAAAATAAATAAACTCTTGCCGCCACCTGTTCCTTCGATTTGTTCCTCTTGTCCATGTTTGACTGTTTCCCTTCCCTCTGACATGGTGACCAATGAGACAGTAAACAAGGATATGCCCTCATTCCAAACACTCTAGAGCAGGAAGGGGCAACCTGGCACCCGCCAAATCTTTTGGACTATAATTCTCATCATCCGCAGGGGCCGGGGATGATGGGAGTTGGCGCTATTGGCTGCCAGGTTGTCTATCCCTGCTATAAATCATCTGCTGGTTTCGGAGCGCTATAGAAGCAGCCAATGGTTAGAAAGCAGATGGCGACGGCCCAACCAAACTCACTTTGCCGGTCTCACTGAGGCACACGGTGTGGACTCCTCCCGCTTCAGCCTGGATGATTTTCTCAGGGAGCTGCAGCAGGGCAGGCCTCTTCCGCGCCAGCACGTCCGGTCCAAGGCCCAGCTGCCCAAGATCGCCCTGGCCAAGGGTCAACACCAGCCCAGGCTCTGTTTGGTGGGACTGATGGCTGACTGGATCAAGAGAAGGAGGAAGGAATTGGAACAAGAAGGCAACATTCAACAGGCAGGGCAGGAGCCACAAGCCCACTTGCATTTTATGCAATGTTATTTTTGTTTCAATTTTTTAAAAGCTTTCTCCAAGAGGTAACTCAAAGCAGCAAGCCAGCCAAGAGCAACATGACTGAAAACAATCTGAAAAATCCAAATAAACAGAAGTTGACAACAACAACAGAGTCCTAAAAACAGATCAGCATAAGGGCTGAAAACAGCCAAGGCTATCTAAATTAATTAAACAATCACCTCCTTAGAGAGCCACCCTGAAAGTCTGAGCCGTGAAAATTGACGGATGCTTTGATGGACCAAGGGCAGAATATTCAAGCAGGATGGGAGGAAAACTGCTTTGGAACTCTGGGAACTATGTTATCATTGTTGTTGTTTTTATAATAATAACAACTACAACAATAACACACCCTTCCGTAGCCCCTCTCTCTTTCCACTTATCATTTGATGATTTTCACTCTTTGGAACCCTACGCAAGTTTAGATGAAAAGAAAGTCCTATAATTCCCAGCATTCCCAAGCTAAGACTGCTTGTTGGGAAATACTGGGAGGTGTAGGGATTTTGTCTGCCTAAACATGCATAGGATTGCACCCTTAGTTACATAGTGCCAATGGAGTTTTTCCTTTTTTTAAACCCCTGTGTGGGTGGGAGGAGCTTTAAAAAAAAGGAGCTATGTGGAACAGTTTAACACACACGCCCCTTATCCTGGAACAGTGATCCCTACGCTTTTAACATAGCATGTAGATGAGTCCTAAGAAGGACCTGCCAACTCTGGGAATCCGTATTGCCCCCAGCCTGTCCCAAGCGCTCAAGTCGGTCTCACAGGACATTCGCTTCACGAGTGACACAACCAGATGAGCATCTTAAGGCTCCAAAGGTTTTTTTAAAAAAAGAACGGAGAATAAACACTGGAGACAGATGGGACCAAGGAACATCCACAACAGGTTGACGCAAAAGGCCGAGCGCCGGATCACCTTTAGTCCTCTTCACTTTGACGGCGTTGTCTTTTTCCAGCACCCGTTTTCCCGGCATGATTCTTGAAAGCTGGGGGTGGGGGAGAGAGAGAGAGAGAAGAAACAGGTGAAAGATTCCCCAATGAAAACACAGATTTAAATGAAACCTAAGGAGAAGGCCAATGAATAACAATTGCCAAGCGGTGAGGAGGCTCTGTCCCGCAGGTGGGCTTCCCAGAAGTTAAACAGGATGCTAAAGTAGATTTACAGTTGATAGAAATGTGAATGGGGGAAATGGTGGTGGGAAATCCAGAGAGGAGGAAAATTCCCCAACCTTTCTAGAACATTCCCTGAAAACAAGGGGGAGCTGATTTTTTTTCACATTTTTGGGGATATGTTTCCACCCCGCTGCCTTTTCCACAGTAATTTTTCCAGCCCTTCGCCTCTCTATCCGTTGCTATGACCCCAACAGCCTTCTTCTGTTGCTCAACTGCAGCCGAGTGTGAGTAGGGTTCTTGAGAACGTTAAGAGCAATGCTGCTGGATCAGAACAAGAACACGGACCCAATGCAGAAAGCGCGAACAGGTTCTCCCCTCCTTTCCCCCTTCCCGTACCGGACAGAGATGTTTCAGCCACTCAGTTTATGAGTCTAAGGGCCCAATCCTATGCATGTTTAGACAGAAAATGAAAGTCACTGCAGCTCCTGGTATTCCCCAGCCAGACATTGGATTGGGGAATATGGGTTGTAAGTGAAGCAATTTCAAAAGTCAATGCACTCCCTTGTTCCATAGCTCCCCCAAGACCATTTGCCGTGGCGCCTGACAAAAGGAACAGGCATTATTATTGCACACACACAAACAGCGCATTGCCGGATCCGCAACCACCTGTTCAATCCTCTTTGTGGTCCAGACAGATCTCGAAAAGCGTCAGAGAGAATTCATGAAGGCAACAGCTATTTTACTTTTTAAATATATGGCAAGGACTATTCGAAAAATGCTTCAACGCATCATAAATTGTCGCCCTTGGGGATGCTTACATGAACGTGTTTTTTGTTTTTTTCCAAATCCAGTGAACAGGGATCATGTGTGAATAACTTGATGGGAGGAGAAAGATCAAAGCTGATGGAGCAAGACTTTCACTTGATGGACCTGGCAGAATGCAGGAAATCAAGCTCACTAACATCTGCATTCTTACCAAAGCAGCAAGGGGCCTGCAAACCCCTCCTCCTGAACCCAAATTCTGGGTTAGGCGGAACATGCTGTTTTCTACAGCTTTCGCTTGTATTGTTACGGAAAGTGGAATGCAGTTTCTTAATTTAACCTTAAAGCAAATTTGATAAAGGAAAGCTGTGCACTGGGTTCTCTTTAATTCCTGGGCGTTAGCAGACAAGGCGGGCCCAGTTTCAAAACCAATTTGTCCCATTATTTAAAAAGGAGCCTCTAAGACGAATAAACACAAACACGAGAGCAACTGGAAATATTGTACCAGGATAGATTCCTCAATGCAAATTATGTGGGGTGGAAAAATCAGATAGTCTTATACAGATCTCTCAACAATAAATGAATAGTATCCATGTTTGTCTTGGGTCATATGTACATTACCAATTTACATTATTTTAATCGATTTAGGGTGCAATCCCATGCATGTTTAGACAGAAAAATGTCCTACAGACAGACTTTTTTTTCTGTCTAAACATGCATGAGATTGTGCCTTTAATCCAGGGCGGATTATTCCAGGGGTCAGAGCTAGGAATCCAAGCCCCACTCCATGGAAGAACCCAAGATACGAAAGTTCTGCAGGCCAGATTAGAATGGTGCGGCAGAGGTTTTGCAACTCTGGTTTAATGGCACTGTAATTGCTGTGGCTTCCCCCAAAGGCGGTTGGGAAATTTAGTTTGCAGAACCACTGAGAATTCTTTCTTTAGAGGTTTGTTGCTACAATTCTCAGAACTCCCTAGGAATAAGAAGTGACTATTAAAACAGTTTAAATCTGCAGCACTCCCGTTGCATCAACCAAGCACCCTCCAAATGTGTCGAACTACATTGCCCATCCTCTCCAAACACCAGACCCTGCTGTCTGGGGATGACGGGACTTGTGGAGCAACACAACTGGAGGGCACAAGGGTGGGGAAGGCTGTTTTGTACAATACTCCGGCGAGTCCTTTCTCAGTGCGAGATCTCATCTACATGGAACAACAGGGAAGAATCTTTCCTGCAAGATGCTATTCCAGCTGCCCATTTGCCCCATTGGGGTTTTGGTTTATTTGGTGCTAGTTGCGTCTTCCTGCGCAACTCAGAATGGTGGCCTATTTGGCATGGCATTAGCCTCAGTGCTGTTCACTACTGTCCTTAAGAAGTAATCAGAGGAACATAGAAAGCTGCTATATGTAAGGTCAGAGTATTGGTCCATTTACCTTAGCGTTGTCTACTCTGGCTGGCAGCAACGTTTCCAGATCTGGGGGTGTTCCTCCATCCAGCACTGTCACTGAAAGCACAGGTATCTTCAGTGGCTACATGTCACTGTTCCCAGCTCTGGCAGGTAAGACGATTATGGCAATTCCTGGACAGGAATCGCTTGACCACTGTGATTCATGTATTGGCAATGCACTTTACGTGGGGCTGCCTGTAAGGTTGGCCTGGCAGCCCCAGTTGGTGCAGAATGCCAGGTTGCTAATGGGAATGACTTATTGCTAACATATCACACCTACACAGAGAGGACTGCACTGGCTGCCTATATGCTACCTGGCCAGGTTTAAGTACTTGTTCACAAAGCCCTAAACAACTCAAGACTAGGAGACTTAAGAGATCGCCTGAACCCCGCCCGGCCTGCTCAGTTGCTGCACAGATCAGGAGATACCCTCCTGGTGGTGGCCAAGATTTCGGAGGTTCGCTCCACCATGGCTTAACATCCACTCTCCAGAACCCCCTACCTCTACAAATGAGGCAGGCACCAACCCTTCCGGCTTTCAGCGCCTACTGAAAGCATATATTTTCCAGTAGCCATTCCAATGGAAGGTAATCTCATCCTCTGTATGAAGACTTGTGTTTGTACATCACTTACAAATTTCTTTGATCTAAGCGATTCATGAATATAATTAAATAAAAAAATAAATAGATAGCCCACTGCTGGATCAAACCAAAGGCCAGGCAAATCCAGCATCCTGTTTCTCACAATGGCCGACTAGACGCCACAACTGGACACCCTAAAAGCAGGACACAGTGGCAACAGCAGGGTGAACTCTACAAATTGGGACCTGGGATCTTTTGTTTGCAAAAAGCACACTCTACCACTAGAATAAAGTTTCTGCCCTGGGAGCTCAAAGGTAAACAACACACACACAAAAAACCTTTTTGTGCGTGTCATTTGAGGGCGGGGAGGGCATTCAGAGGCCAGCTGAGTCACCTGCGTCCACCTATCAAATAAACGAATAAATCTTGCAACGAATTATATCGCACGCAAAACGACCTAGTTCATTTCCCTCGGCACATGCACAACCACATTCCACGTAGGAATCGAAATACTAACGAAATACGGGGCGAGGGGAACGCCTACGCCAACGAATGCCACAGTTGTTAAGAGTTCCACCTGTCGCCCAGCTGTTGAAGGCACAAGAGCCCTGCCAGGAAACAAACAAAGACCAGCCCTGATGGCAAAATAAGTCGATTGTGGTAGATGGCGACGCTAATGCTGCAATCCTATGCGCGCTTTCCTGGGAGCACACCCCATTGAACACAATAGGACTTACTTCTGAGTAGACATGCGTAGGATTGCACGATAGTGACAGATCAGAAAGAAAACCCCACACCTCCGAATTCAAATCTTGGCCTGTCACAGATTAGAAGGCCGAGATGACTTGCTCCTCTCTCGGCCTCTATTTTCCTGTTTGCAAAACAGGGAGTATAGCACTGACCTCCCTTGCAGGGTTGTCGTAAGGATTACTGAGACAGTATCGGCAAAGTGCTCTGAATACCCAACAGTGCTATATACTTGCTAACAATAATATGAATAATAGGACTACCTAGAGGGTTTTAAGAGCATTCAGTCAAACCACTAAATGTGCAAGTTTTGAGAGGACCCTTAACATTTGGGGAGAGGAACAGACATGCATGTGTGTCCCCCCCCCACAGAGTTTTAGCCCCCCCTACCCCCCCCGGGTGCAAGGGAATGCCTGCATAGGGCTCTAGCCCAAGTATAGTCTATTATTTTTAATAGTGAAGTTTTGTAAACTGTTCAAAGAGCTTCAGCTATGGGGTGGTATCGAAATGTAATAAATACATTATTTATTGTTTCATACTGTTTGCTTTTACCTGTACGCTGCCTTAAGAGCCCAATGATATAGAGCAGGATACAAATGTTTTAATAAATAATCATAATAACAAATAATATTCTGGCTGACAGCAATTTTCTGAATTCTCAGATAGATTATTATTGTTAGTTGCATTTTTAGCCCACTCTTCTATCTCCAAATGGAGCTTGGATTCTCTCCCTGCTTTAGTTTGTCCTCACACCCACCTTGTGAGGTAGATCAGGCTGAGAGCTAGCTCAAGGGATTTGAACCCAGGTCCCCCCAGTCCTCCTAGTCTAACAGCCTGCACCACACTGGCTCTTGCTGATCTTTTCCAGAGCTTGCTCTCTGAAATCCTTTTACCTGGATATTCTGCAGGCGAGAGCACGCAAAACATACCCAAGATCCCCTCCCTGTACGGATTTCCTTATCAACTCCATTACAAGACTGTGGATTCTCCTTCACTACTTGGACTGCAATCCTGTATCTAGCCATTTACACTGAACTCAACAGCACTCACTTCTAAGGACAAATTTCTACTGGGGGTGGATTTATTAGTCTATGGCACAAAAACAACAAAGAGCTTCAAGGCACCTTAAAGACTAACAACTTTAAAGCACAATCCTATGCATGCTTAGACAGAAAAAGTTCCTACAACTCCCAGCATTCCCCAGCCAGCATTTCTGGCAAGGGAATGCTGGGAGTTGTAGGGCTTTTCTCTTTCTACACCTGCATAGGATCTTGCCTTTATTCTGAAATAAGTATTATGATACCTTTAGTTCCATTTTAAATTGCCCTGAATCCTCTATTTTCTTTTTTTCCTTTTTTTTTTGAGAAAAGCATCTAAGAAATTTATTACTATTTTTATGATGATGATGATGATGATGATGAAAAAGAAGTTGCATCATCATCATGTAATTTGATTTCTTCAGGTGCGATCCCATGCATGTTTAGAGAGAAAGGAAGCCCTACAACTCTCAAGCACACCCTAGCCAGGCCACGATGGGAGTTTATTTATTTATTAAAACATTTGTATCCCACCCTATTATCACAGGGATCGCAGGTTTGCATGACTTTTCTTTCTCTCTGGCTGAATTCGGACGACACAACAAACTGGGGGGGGGGGGGGGAGACAATCGTCAGTTGTATTGACTATCCTGTGGTCCAAATGCTGCCATAGTCAACTCAGTGCTGATCCTAATCCACACCACAGTTGATTATTTATTACCATGTTGTGTGGGGAGTACCCACTAGATGAACAACTGTAAAGTTGATTATTACCCCACCATTGACTATCCTGTTGTCCGAATTCAGCCTCTCTCTCTCTCTCTCTCAACCTTCCTAGGATTTGCCCCTTCGTTGCCTCTAGCCCACTTCATCAGCCGGGCTGTCGGTCTGCCTTTTAAAATAAGTAATTAATAAAAGACAAACACCAACCCTGCAAGGTCGACATCAGATTCAATCCCATGGCCGCAGCACACACAGAGAGCGCGCGCACATACACCCCAAATCCCCTTTCCCATCCCTCTCAAGGAAGCAGCTCGGATTTGAATTTCCCGCGCTGACCCTTCCCTTCCTTTCCCTTCCCTCTCCGCGAAGGACAGGGCGGGCAGGCGGGCACAAGACACGCGCGACACGCCACGATCTCCTTCTCCCGGGGAACGTTCGGAGCGCGCTCCCCTGCCCCCGCCCCTTTGGAACGCGAGCTTGCTACTTCGCGTTCCATCCATGGAACGTCCGGACAGCCGCGACTTCCTTAAAGCCACGTGGGGCCGGGGCCAAGGCCGGGCCCTTCTGGGGGAACTTAACAGAACGATCCGGGGGGGAAAGTATTGGCGGCGGCGGATGCACGTAGCTTGTCCACCCGCCTTAGGCTAACTTGTCTTGGGTTATCACCGTCCCGCACATACGCAGCCCATAAAGCCGCCGAGAGACTCACCTGGTTATTTGCCTATTCACCGCCCGGCCACTTTCAAGTCAGCCAAGTCTTCTCCGCTGTGTGTGTGTGTGTGTGTGTTTCAATTACCCCCCCACCCACCGAAAGTCCTGATCCGCCGGAGCATGCGCACAGACGCTCCCCCGGCGCAGACGCTATTGGCTAGCGAAAGAGGAGGAACAGATTTACTCTCAAGCGCCACCTACAGGCCGCCACGCGAAGAAAGAAAAGGGCGGGGCGGGGGAGAGGAGGAAACTACTTTCCCTTAGGCTTCCCCCCCTCTCCCATTTCACCCCCCCCCACCCGCTTTTTCTAACATCTTGCCTGATGAAGAGATCTGGAGCTCTCGAAAGCTTGCACCTTTTTGGGGGGGGGGGGGGCGTGTGTGCGTGCGCGATCTTTCGGGTTGACCTAATAAAGGCAGGGCACTAATATCGGTTCTGGAATTTTGCTTATGGTCAACATATCTGCCTTTGATTTTTGTAGGGCGCGATCCCGTGCATGTTTAGGCAGAGGAAAAAGCCCCTATAACACCCAGCATTCCCGGCCAGCCAAGCTTTTTTGTTGTTATAGGATTTTTTTTCCCTGCATGGCTGAGGACGATGGGGCTTGTAGTGCAACATCTGGCAGGCTCTAAGTTTCTCAATCTTGATGTTTAGGATTGCAGCCCAAACACAGCTCCCCCTTCTGGATGCTGTTTCGTTATTGGTCGCGTGCACGTTCCCCTTACCGTCTGAGCTACTGAAATTTGCACTGACTTCCACCCCGCATCGACATCGTCCTGCTGGGAAACAACTTCCCTGGCGGAAGCACATGGAGGGGTCATTGCCCTCTAGTCCAGAGATCCCCAACCCTTTTCAATCCGTGGGCATATTGGGGAATTTGAGAAAGTGTCGCCGCACCACCACAAAATGGCTCTCAGGGAGGATGTGGCTAGTCCCATGCTGGTCAAACGTGAGCTAAAGAGCTGTGTGGTGGGAGAAATAATGAGGCTGGGGTGGGAGAAACAGCAAGGTAAATGGATGGGGAGAGAAATACAGAAACTGAAGATGCTAGGAGGGAGTGGGAAATAGCAAGGCAAAGGGGAAGAGAAAGCAAGGCTGGAGGCTAGGGAGGGAGAGAAAGACTACTCGCTTTCCAAATTTTGTATTAAAAACGTTTTTGAATGGGGCAGAGAGAGCTTTGCGGGCACCATTGGAACTACATTGGAGAGCCTCCCCTCACTGCCATGTACCGTTTTGCTGCTGTTACCCTTGCTGTTTTATTACTAGTTTTTAATGGCATCTTTTGTTTTGATATTTTTACATTTAAGTTTTTATTACTTTAAATGTGTGTACTGTTTTTATATATGGTTGTAAACCGCCTTGGGAGATCTTCTGCCCTGAAAGGCAACTAAGAAATGTTTTAAATAAATAAAATATATGGCATTTCCACCTTCCTCCATTCCACAGAACAGATGGGGAATGAGTAGCCCACCAATGTTTTGGTCTAGAACTCCCATAATCCCTGACCATCAGCCCTACTGGCAAGGGCTGATAGGAATTGTAGTCCAACAACTAAAGGGCCACATTTATTCCACAGCCCAGCCATAGAACCTAAGAGGGGCTTTGCTGGATCCAACAGGGGGATGTGATATATTGCGGTACTACAAGGTCTGAGAGCCAGACGCTCAAGCCAGGGAATAAAAAATCACACTATAGCAACAGTTACGCCCTTGCATAACTGTGTATCAGACAGAGACTGTTGCAATTGCTGTTTGAACAGGTTATCAGGGAGGGTAGTTTGATTAATTGTATTTCTATACTGAACCGCCCAGTATAGAAATTGCATTTCTATACTGGGTGGTTCAAAACCTGATGAGCAGGTTTTTCAAGGAGTCACTTATAGGAAGACTACACCTCACCAGAAAGCAAAATGGCTTAGCATGTACATCACGCTTCATGCCCACGGCAGCAAACACTGGGTGTAGAATCAATTGATTGTCGGCCTGAACCCCACCAAGTATTAGATAAGCACTAAAGTATCACTTTTATTGGACATGGTTTTGTTTTTTAAAAAATAACACGTTTAAGTGCTTAATTTGGCTTGCTATTTCATCTGGCATTGATTGCAACCTAGATATTACCAAAAAGTTAAGGTTAACAATTTACTTTAAAAAATATATTTTATATAAATATGTACACAATTAGAGCAATTGCTATACACATTTAAGTTTCTCTGCAATGTTATTAAAGCAAATTGCTCCACTAAATTATAAAGGAGGCAGGCCAAACGCGTTTCGACGTTATGTGTCTTCCTCAGTGGCCTGTAATTTCCAGCACAAGCTGATGCAGTAAATCAATTGTTTATAGTTGTAAAAATCTGAACACGGGGGCTGCCTGACAATATCATGAAAGAAATACGAATTGCATCACTTCCCCAGACCAGACTTAAATGTGTATAGCAATTGCTCTAATTGTTTGTGTACATATTTATATAAAATATATATTTTAAAGAAATTTGTTAACCTTAACTTTTTGGTAATATCTTGTTTGTGGTTTTGGTTAAGGCTAGCACCTCGTTTTGTCTATTGATTGCAACCTCACAGAAATAAACCTTTCAAGGTTTGGACTGAACAGTACTAAAATCACCCCAACTGTGTCAAAGTGGTGTCTTTGCCTGCAGGTGGTAACAAGAATCAGCTACAGACTAACAGCCGCATCTGAAGACCATTTTACTCTAAGTCCTGCTTAATTTAATAGGACCAACTTGCCTTAAAAGCAGCAGTCTTCAATGGGTCCAGACCCAAGGACCCATCTCAGACTCCCAACCTGGAACATGAGACCACAACCCATTTGGACTGATAATCGCAACCCACTTTTGGGTCACAACACACCAGTTGAAGACCACTGCCTTAAAGCATGCTTGTTTCCAGCCTGACTTCAGCAGCACTGTAATCATGAGAATGCTGGACTGGAGGACAGAGATGTAGATTTAAATGGAGTGATCTTGGGATAGTCCCCACTCAGCCTAGCCTACCTCATAGGGTTGTTGTGCAGACAACATATTTTGCATACCACCATGAACGCTTTTGGGATAAAACAAATTACTAAATTGATAGCTTCACCTCTGGAAACTCACCCATCTCCCACCCCACAAGATCCCCTGGAGACTATATTGTTATGCTAAAAGGAATTACATTTCAGAGGGCTTTTGAATATACCAGATGAATACAGCACCTCAATGACCTTGTACCGAATGCCATTGGGGGAGGGGTCAATAATCATATAACCAGGAAATAGCCATTTCTGTAGAGGCAGAAAACTAAATCTAGGTCTATTTCCTGCTTTTTCAACAGGCAAGTTAAAAAAAAAACATGCAAGAGTTCCTGATTATGACCAGATCACTGGGCATGAAGAATTAAGACAGTTTCTCTGCAAAATGACTTGCTCAACAGCTGTTTACCTCGAAATAGCTGGTACTGTACATATCTGCCCAACCTTGCTGCTTCAAACAGCTTCAGAATCCATTTTAAAGTCAGCCAAACATCCTTGCAACCTAGTGGGGCAACAGATTCATGTCTTATGGTTTGTGTACTATTTTCTCTAATGATAATACCAACAGCAAGCCAACAATAAAAGAAACACTTACATTTTATTGGATTTTACACACCTATTAGGAATTCTCAAAGTGTGAAATCAGATAGATATTTCTTTGCACCTTAAAATTCTGAAGCAATAGTTGAGTTCTGCAAACATACAAGGCTTTGTTGCAGACTCAGGAACTTGTTTCTGCCTCATATTTGCGAACCCGCTTACAGTTTCTCTCAAGAACCTTTGCTTAATACACACACACCCCTTATGGTACATCGCAAATTTGATTGCTTTGCTGCCACTACTATGGTTGTTAATGGGACTTTTAGAGAGTGGAACCTCAGAAAAATATTCCAGATGATCATTCTCCACCTTAGATCACTAGGGACTGCACCAATGTAGTTTCTCTTTAATTATTGCCAACATTCCAACACGGTGTTGCTTGGTCAATTCTACACCTTAATCTCTCCAGGTCTATTCTGTTGATCATTGCAACTTGGTTCTCTTCTGACCATCTTCCCAATTTTTTTCACCATTTTCTTTCTTTAAAGTGACCTGATAAAGAAAAACAAAAATATAAGCAGGCTGTTTGGGTTCATTTCTCCTGAACCTATAATTAACCCAGATTATCTTTGATTTCAGCTTTAGAGAAATAAGAAGTGTGCATTCACAAGAAGCAGGAAACCCATCAAACCGAAGTCAAAAATTCAGGCATTGGGCTAAAACACACATCTGGCCAACACAGAAGGCAGCCTTCTTCAACCGGGTGCCCTCCAGGTGTTTTGGACTTCAACTCCCATCAAGTCACAGCCAGCATGGTCAATGGCCAGGAATGCTGGGAGTTGTAATCAAAAATATCTGGTGGGTACCAGGTTAGGAAGAGCTGACATAAGCCATAGAATTATAAGCATCTATGTTAGGATCAACTGGAAACTCTGAAGCAAAAGTGTGCAAAATTATAGCATTTGGATAGGTAACAATGAAACCTGAATGTTGACTGCAAAGAGCCACATGCCCTGAAGCTTCTATCAGTTTGTTTCCAATCATGAATCCTTCTTTCACTGCTTTACTCCAAGGAGGTTCAGCACGCATATCAAGGATTAGCCCCTTTAGTGCCACATTCTTGTGCTTATGAACAGTTATGAAATATCAGTGTGAAAATAAATGTATGTGCCTGAAAAATCGCTTGCCATGCAGTTAACTGCCCCGACTTTTAATATCCATCCCAACACAATGCATAAAGCTAGAAAAAAGAGCAAAGCAATAGCAAAGCCTCTGCATTTTCTAAGACATTATATTGATGGGCCTAGATCTGATACTGCCAGGAGTATGATCCAATTCCTCTTGAATGCTTTACTTTCAAGCATTAGTCTGAAGACTCAAAAGAAACAGTAGTGGTATCAGAGCCCAAAGGAGTTATCATTTGGTAGAAAGACCCAAAACAGTAATCTCAGAGTAACTCCATGGGATGGAAATTACACAGCGATACAATGACAACCCATCTAATTTTTAAAACAGGATTGCTGTTGCGTACACCCAATACCATTTTTATATAAAACTCTATTATCCAAAGATAATCTTGAATGGCTACAGTTTACCACTGATGACTGAAGACTATCTGCAGAATCCACACTCAATACAGGAATGTATATATTCAGCAGAAGATAATCTCATACTAGGTAGACTTCAGCAACCCAAGATCCTCAACTTTTTACCCCCCAAAAATCAAGTTTCTAGTCACTATGGATGCAGAGATAGGCTCAAAAACATACACTTGGCAAATGTCAGAAAAACTGAGATTTTCAACTCCAGTGGAGAAATAGCAGTTAGTTCCTTCACTTAAGAAAAAGCAGCCTTATCTGAAATAAAGTCACTTGCAGGCTTAAATGTTTGCAAAATTTGCCTGCCCTTAAGACAGTAGTTGGGTGCAATAATTTTTATGTTATGCACAAAGAGGAAGGAATTGTATGCATCAATTACTTGTAACTTGTTATATGCAAACAGATGTGCATTGCTAGGAGTATCCAGCCAGCTCATACTGGCACTAGCTGAAACCACTTTAGAAAGTATATAACCCAACAGAGACTGCAGCATTCATGTTATTGTTAAAAGCACCAAGAGAGTGAGATAAAAATACTTTAAGAATTAAACATGTAAAGGGAAAAAAAATGTCTCCTGCATGGTTTATCTCCTCCGTCACCGTCCAAAGACTCAGAGAAGCAGTAGGAATATGCAGGCTGCAGACCTCGGGGGCCCGGCTTGCTCTCCAACGGTGTGGAAGGGGACTCTACGTCAGAGCCTGGAAGGGCTACGCTCCCGTACGCCACACGGACAGAGCTGAGAGAGAGCAACCTCTCCAGGTATCCCCGTTGGATGAAGGTACGTTGTGCTGATGT
Organism: Anniella stebbinsi; assembly: GCA_029215795.1. NCBI lineage: Eukaryota > Metazoa > Chordata > Lepidosauria > Squamata > Anniellidae > Anniella > Anniella stebbinsi. The sequence goes on from JARDYH010000007.1 coordinate 82,318,043, forward strand.
TGGCTTTTCGGCTAAGGGAGGGGTGTACCACGTCAGCATATTTTATACTTCTAAGGGTATAATCCTATGCATGTTTAGACAGAAATAAGTCCTACAACTCCCAGGAATCCTGGGAGCTATAGGATTTGTTTCTGTCTAAACATGCATAGCTTTGTTCCCTAATGCATATTCAGCCTAAATTCAGGAACAGAACAGCTGCTTTTGGCAATCAGGCCTTAAAGCCAACACCCCACGGCCTGCTCTGGATACTACGGAGCATGCAAAGCAAATAGGAGAGGGAAAAGTACTGCTGCGAATACCTCAAACTTCTGGAATGCTGCACACTCATTTCAGGAATAAACGGACCCCTCTGACCACAAGCGATAGGCCTTCAAGGCTACTGGAAGGCAAGAACACCATGAAATGATGGATTAATGCAGGGTCTCTCAAACCGTTGGATGTGGTTCTGGCTTTCCCCCTTATTTCCAGGGGCTCTCTTTTTACCACTACTGTTGCAAGGCCTCCTTGAGAGCCGGGCCGCTTCCCTCCCTCCACGTCATGCTGAAATTTTATTCAAATACAACCTGATCTACACACTCACACACCTATATTAAGACTGAAAACAAGACAGACCATATAGGCTGGCTTAGTGTGAACAACTGATGCAACATTCTTACATTTGTTATCTTAGAAGGGGGAAGCAGGCCGCAAAAAGTAAAGCAACTATACAAATGGGCCCACTGCAAAAGGTTTGAGAAGCACTGGATGGACACAACATTTACAATCCCACCAGCAAAAAGCAACTAACGCAGAAAGAAATATCCCAGCTAAGCAATGTCTCCTGCATGGTTTATCTCCTCCGTCACTGTCCAAAGACTCAGAGAAGCTATAGGAATATGCAGGCTGCAGACCTCGGAGGCCCGGCTTCCTCTCCAACGGCGTGGAAGGGGACTATACGTCACAGGGCCCGGAACGGCTACGCTCCCGTACGCCACACGGACAGAGCTGAGAGAGAGCAACCTCTCCAGGTATCCCCGTTGGGTGAAGGTATGTTGAACTGCAAGTGTTTTAAGAGCACAATCCTACGCATGTGTAGACCAGAAAAAAGCCCTACAATTCCCAGCATTCTCCAGTCATCCCCCTGCTATGTTCAATTTTAGGCTAGTTAAAACCCTTTTTCTTTTGGCTCCACATGGCTCTTTAATATTTTAAATGTATACACTCCGCACTCTGGTTTTTAAGGCCCTCCCCTGCTCTTCATTCTCCTGGTGGGGAAGTTGTCAATTTCGTTTGAGGGTTTTGTTTCGCTTTTACAACTGGTAAAATCTGAAAAGCTTTTAAAACGTTTTAAGTTTGAATTGTAAGTCTCCATGCGATGACAGGCGATATGCACGTTTATAAATAAGCTCCAACCCGCTTCTAACCTGGTATACAGAAGATCTTAGGGAGTTGAAGCGACGTACAAAGTGTTGGCCATTACCTTTAAAGCCCTACATGGTTTGGATCCAGGTTAGCTGCAGGATCGCCTTCTCCCATACAATCAGCCCCGCACGCTCAGGTCCTCTGGGAAGAATTTACTATAGTGTCAAAACTAGACTGACAACCCTTACCCAGAGGACCTTTCCTTTCTGCCACTCCCAGACTGTGGAATGGCCTGCCGGGAGAGATCCGCCAACTTCACCGTCTTCCAGAATTTAAAAAAGCTATAAAGACTGATCTCTTCCGGCAGGCCTACACAGTAGAATTTTAAGAGTTTTATTGTTATTTTAATAATGTATTAATTTTATATGCTTTTAATCAGTTTCATGTATTTTGTATCATTTGTGCTTGATGTTGCTCCCCGCCTCAATCCAGAGGGAGTGGCGGGTAAGAAATAAATATATTATTACTACTGTTCATGACAACCAAAAGTCTGATGCTCACCGTTTCTGACAGCAAGTCCCACAAGAGTGGCAGCCGCACGCCCTCACTCCTGGGCCAGGACGGAATACAAGGGAAATACAGAATAACTGCTACAAGGAACAGAAGAGTGTGTTTAAGAAACAAACCTTCTCAAGTCATAAGGTATTTACTTAACAGTGGTTGAGAAAACAATCGATGAGCGGTCCTGAACAGATCTGCATGTGCACACAGCACCTAATACCCATTCCACCACATGAAGTGATCACTCTTACCCATCCGTTGCTGTTCAGACTGTAGCAATTAAACATAATGTGCCTTCTCGTATTGAATTATTATGTTATTATTTCTCCAAGAAACTTTCGGCTGCATATGTGATTCTCCCACCTGTTTCAACCTCACAAGGACAGTGTTAGTCAGAGAGATGGTGACTGGGGCCCAAGACCATCCTTTTGCGGCCAGGTGAAAACCTGAACATGGGCCCTTCCTTAGTCCTAGCCAGTGGCATCCTTAGCCACTACAACAGGGGTAGGCAGAAGGTAGATCTGGATTTACTAGGAAATCTTTGGGTGATCTGCAGGTGATCGGTAAGGATTTCTGACTCCCAACTGCCTAACAGCACCAACAAAACGAGTCCCTCTTGCTCTAAATTCTACAGCTAAAATAAAGGAAGCTTGGAATAGCCAGGCGTCTATGTGGAAGGCCAGAGGGTCTGTTCTCATGCTCAAAACAAATCCCGGGCCTCAGAATTCTTTCATTCTAAATGCATGTCTTTTGCACAAGGCTCCAGTTGGCTTATCTGGGGGTACTAGTCAAACACAAACAAAAACATGTTTTTAGTCTGTCCACCGCTGCATGACATCAGCCTGCCTCTCCTTGTACATCACCAACTCTCGCAGATTATAGGGATGCACGGGGTGGAGAAAGAAGCTAGGGAGACATTTTTCTCCTTCTCCCATAATACCAGAACCGGGTCATCGCATGAAGCTGATTGGTAGGCGATTCAGGACAGATAAAAGGGACTTCTTCACACAGTGCATAGTTAAACTATGGAATTCAATATCACAAGATGTACAGATGGCTGCCAATTTGGATGGGTTGAAAAGGGAATTAGACATATTTCTGGAATGGAAGGCTATCAATGGCTACCAGTCGTGATGGCTATGTGCGGCCCCCAATTTGAAAGGCAGCATGCCGATGTACACCAGCTGCTGGAAACATGGGTGGGAAGGTGCTGTTGTACTCGTGTCCTGCTTGAAGGTTCTCCATCGACAACTGCTTGGCCGCTGTGTTAACAGAATGCTGGACTAGATGGATCCTTGGTCTAACTGAACATGACCCTTCTTATGCCCTCCACTCACTCATGGGGAGAACACAGCTGGGCACTGCCAACCACACCAGGTATCCCACTCAAGGGACCAGCACCCGCTACAACTGGTTAGCATGCCTATGATCACTTCAAATAAGTGCTAAACAAAGCACGTGAACGAATGGATGGCAAGTGTCTCCTGCATGGCAGGCTGCAGACCTTGGGGACCCAGCTTGCTCTCCAACAGCGTGGAAGGGGACTATACATCATAGAGCCTGGAAGGGCTACGCTCCCGTTCGCCACACGGACAGAGCTGAGAGAGAATGGCCTCTCCAGGTATCCCTGCTGGGTGAAGGTATGTTGTGTCTTAAGAGCACAACATGAAGGCAAGCGTCTTAGAGCACAATCCTATGCATGTGTAGAGCGAAAAAAGCCCTACAATTCCCAGCACTCTCCAGCCATCTTCCTCCTAAGTTCAGTGCTAGGCTAGTTGTTTAAAACTTTTTCCCCCACCTGGCTTTTTAATATTTTCAATGTATACACTCCGCACTCTGGCTTTTAAGGTCCTCCCTTGCTCTTCATTCTCCTGGCGGTGAGGTTTTCAATTTGTTTTGGGCTTTTGTTTTTACAACTGGTAATTCTGAAAAGCTTTTAAAGCATTTTAAGTACACTCCCATACGTCACATGGACAGAGCTGGGAGAGCGACCTCTCCAGGTATCCCCGTTGGGTGAAGGGATGCTGAGGTGATGTTGGCTTTTTGGCTCAGGGAGGGGTGCATCAAGTCAGCATTATTTTATACTTTAAGGGTACAATCCTATGCATGTTTAGACAGAAATATGTCCTACAACTCTCAGCATTCCCGAGCCAGCATGGCTGGCTGAGGAATCCTGGGAGCTATAGGATTTGTTTCTGTCTAAACATGCATAACTTTGTTCCCCAATACATTTTAGCGTAAATTCAGGAACAGAACAGCTGGTTTTGGCAATCAGGCCTTAAAGCCAACACCCCACGGCCTGCTCTGAATAATACAGAGCATGCAAAGCAAATAGGAGAGGGGGAAAGTACTGCTGCAAATACCTCAAACTTCTGGAATGCCGCACACTCATTTCAGGAATAAACGGGCCCCTCCGACCACAAGCGATAGGCTTCCAAGGCTACTAGAAGGCAAGAACACCATGAAATGATGGATTAATGCAGGGTCTCTCAAACTGCTGGATGTGTTTCTGGCTTTCCCCCTTATTTCCAGGGGCTCTCTTTTTACCACTACTGTTGCAAGGCCTCCTTGAGAGCCGGGCCGCTTCCCTCCCTCCACGTCATGCTGAAATTTTATTCAAATACAACCTGATCTACACACTCACACACCTATATTAAGACTGAAAACAAGACAGACCATATAGGCTGGCTTAGTGTGAACAACTGATGCAACATTCTTACATTTGTTATCTTAGAAGGGGGAAGCAGGCCGCAAAAGGTAAAGCAACTATTCAAACGGGCCCACTGCAAAAGGTTTGAGAAGCATTGGATGGACACAACGTTTTACAATCCCACCAGCAAAAAGCAACAAACGCAGAAAGAAATATTCCAGCTAAGCAATGTCTCCTGCATGGTTTATCTCCTCCGTCACCGTCCGAAGACTCAGAGAAGCTATAGGAATATGCAGGCTGCAGACCTCGGGGGCCCGGCTTGCTCTCCAACAGCGTGGAAGGGGACTATACGTCACAGGGCCCGGAAGGGCTACGCTCCCGTTCGCCACATGGATAGAGCTGAGAGAGAGCGACCTCTCCAGGTATCCCCGTTGGGTGAATAGTATGTTGAACTGCAAGTATCTTAGAGCACAATCCTACAAATGTGTAGCACGAAAAAAGCCCTACAATTCCCAGCATTCTCCAACCAGCCATGATGGTTGGGGAACGCTATGAACTGAAGATGACTTTTTTCTATCTAAACACGCATAGGATTGTGCCCTTAATGAATATAGTCATGAAGGGCAGGCTAACAGCTGAGGCCCTTAGATCATGAAGCCGTTCTCCAAAACCAACTGTTCCCCAACCAGCTTTCCTCCTGAGGTGCTGGTCAACAACTCCCAGCATAACCCAAACAAAATGGATGTGGAAGGCTGTTCCAAACAAAGAAAAACATAGAACAAAGCAAAGCAAAAGAATCCCGTTCAATACCTTGAGGATCCCAAACAGAACACATCTTCATGTTTGGGTCCAGCAATCTCTGGATCCGCACAAGGGCCTCGACGCTTTCCATCTGCAAGAACAGTCGCACGTGAGGTTATTCCAACTGCACACAGGGCAGCCTTCACCAACTTGATGCTCCCCCATGTTTTGGACTACAACTCCTATCAGCCCCAGCCAGGACAGCCACTGTCTATGAAAAGGCTTATATGGAAGCACCCTACATCAACAATGTCCAATCTGATGCCCTCCAGAGGCTTTGGACTGCCATGCTGGCTGAGAATGATGGGAGTTGTAGTCTGACACCACCAGAGGGCTCCAGGCTGGGGGATGGCTGGTGTAGCCTTTTTCACAAATAACCGTAATATCTGAAGGGCATATCAGGTTGTCTCCCCTTATAGCAGATAGTATGGATTGAGAAAAGACATTACAAAATGCATTCCATGCCAAAATGTGCAGAAATGTCTACCCTTAAGCCATTTTCCAAGGCTCAATAATATGAGAAAAACTACAGTTTGGTAGATAAAACCGTACATTTAGATAGTCTCTTGGCCTTGCCTGGCCTTTTCTTGAAAATGTTAGAAATGGTTTTAAGGGGCTCCTCTATCAAATGCTACGACTTTCTTGGAAGGGAGGCAGCAAAAGGAAGCAAGCAGCATCAAATGCACACACATCCCAGGGGCAGACATGTGAATACTGTGAAAGGGCAAAAGGAAGCAATGACATTTTATAAAATCAAAGATGCATTCTGGCTAGTGCTGAGGTTTAAGCAAGGCAGATCCGACTTTCCCAGAGGTTCAATAAACAGGAGCCATCAGGACGGCCCCACTTTACCCACCCATCCACCCCAGGGTAGATGTATACAAACAGGCAGGAACAAGACACAGGAAAGTGGAGGTTTGTGGAAAAGTGGGATATAAATATGTATACATTGTTTCGGGGCAGCTACCCACAGGCAAGCTAAGAGTAGTGCATGATAACCAATGCAACTATATCCCCTCTATAAACTTCCAGGCACAATCCTAAAGAAGCGTGCTGCAAACAAAATAATGGCTACTGTAGGCCACTGCTCGCTTCCCCACCCAGAAGAGGAATCCTGAGCCATGAAAAGCCACCTTCCCCCAAAACATATAGGGGAAGAAAGTTGTTTTCAGCATACTGCCCTGTTGGATTACTTCCTGTCGCCACGGCCTTTTAACAGAGAAGAAACCTGCCCCATCCCCAGGAGACATTTACAACCCTTTGCAGATAACTTTCTCCTAGGCACTGCGATGCTTTCACAGCACTGCAACAGAGACCCTTTCTGCATCTTTAACTTTTCAAAAGTGGGTAGAAATCCAATAGCTAAAGCTTCTATCATCGCATCCTCACCGGGTGCATTTCCGCCCGTCACAAATTGCATTAAAAAGGGCAATGAGCCCTACAAAGCGGAGAAAATCACGCTCATCTACGTTTTTTATACTTTGGTGGTGGGCTGAGTGGAAGAATGCAGACCCCTTTGAAATCACTGCAAGAATAATTAGTGGTTAAATATGTTTTTTTTTTTAGTTTACATTGTTTTATACTGCTGAGTTGATTTTATCTGTACGCCACCCTGAGATCCAAATAATATAGGGCGGGATACAAATATTTCAATAAAATTTAAAAAAAATTAAGCCTCTGAGCCTGCCTGCTCCATTTAGTTTTTACTTATTAGTGGAAGTTAGGTAATAGCATTATATTTTGTAAAGGTATTTCCTCTGCTTTTGGATGAAGCTCCTACCCCAGCCTTTCCCTGCTTAGAAAGGACCCATACCCAGGAGCTGCCTCTCATACGCCCAACTCACCCCTCCGCACCACGCGCCGGAAAAAGAATCAGACGTCCCAGACTCGGCTATTTATAGTGCGCAGAGGCTGACGGGAAAAAGCCAGCCATTGGTTACAAAGCGCATGCGCCAAATGATGCCTCTTGGAGAGGGCGGAGTAAAAGACATGGGGGAGATGTACAATTACAAAGAGTTCCAGGAACCCCACACTTCTGGTTCCTATTAGAATCCTGAGCTGCGGCGCGAGTTTAGTGGAATAGAATAGGAATATAAAATCCCAAATGGAGCAGCAGAAAAGGTTAATGCCTTTTTGAATTGCCTTCAATGAATCATGATTATTTGCAAACAACGCACTTCAGCTTCTACCCGTCATGTTTCCCCCGCTTTTGCCCCGCACATGGAGGATTCTATCCACTGCAATTGGGAGCCGAACGTTTTATATAATCATAAAGACTGCATCCCCTTGGTTAAAAAAAACAACTTGGCGCATGCGTTGTAGCGGAGAAGGAAAGCCTCGCGTAGGAGCAGTGTTGGTGCATGTGCTAGAAGGGCAGAAGATTTCAAGAGGGGAAACGACCAAGAGGCGCCGACAAGCGCGCCCTCTACCGACCGAAATGGTCGATAACCTCCCGAGCATTAAAGGCAGAGCGAGAGAAGAAAAAGGAACACGCGGAGATCAGTTTTTGTGTTCGCGCAGCCGCTTGAAAGTGTAACTTGTATTTTTTTTGTTCTTTCTTAACACGGCGATGATTACGAGTTTTATTGAAGCTTTCATATTTAAAAAAAGTTGCCCCATTTTTCTTAAAGTTGCTGTTAATAATAATAATAATAATACTTCTATAGAGCTTAACTATATAATTAAATCTCCAAGCGGTTCACATTAAAATACATATATAATATAAAATAATTTGAAAGGTCGCAGTAAAATCAGCAATGAAACAGAGCAGTGTCATCGCAGGTCAGCCAAAAAGCCTGTGTAAACAAACATGTTTTCAAGAGGCACTTGGAAGTGCCTCTTGAAAACATTTATAAACATTTATAAATTTATAACATTTATTTCTACTCAGACATTTATAAGCTGCCTTTATGGATCAAGTCCACCCAAGGTATCAAACAAAACGGAAACATAAAATACTAAACAAAAACCAGTGTTATTAATACAATGCAACAATATGTATTTTTTTTTTTATGTTGTCAGCAACAAAAAGTTACTTAGGATGCAATCCTATGCCTGTTTAGACACAAAAAAGTCCTACAACTTCCAGCATTACCAAGCCAGCCGCTCTGGCTGGAGAACGCTGGTAATCGTAGGACTTTTTTGTGTCTAAACAGGCATAGGATTTGCACCCTTATAGGGATTAACAAGCGGGACCTGCAACAAAACATTGCAATAAGAAGGGCCAGCTTAAAATGCCTGAGCAAAGAGGGGTAGGGGTGTGGTCCCAAAATGGCTGCAGGGTGGGTGTCATGGGGATGGTGTTCCACAAATTGGGTGCCACGACAGAACAGACTCTTCACAGTAGTTGTCACATAGTAGGAGAGCCTCCCCCGCAGATCTTAAGTTATTGGCAGGCTGGTATAGGGAGAGGTGTGTTCCTTCAGGTATTTGGGTTCCAAGACATTGAGGACATAGGTAAGCACCAGCATCTTGAATTGGGGCCGGAAGTAATTAGGCAACCCACGTAAGAAGAGCCATGCTGGATCAAACCAAGGATCCAACTAGTCCTGCATCCTGTGGTCAAACAGCTGGTTAGCCACAGGTGGCACCTATAACACCACCCATTCAAATGTTGAAAGCGTTGGAAGGTCTTCAGTCCATTGCATTATAGGAGGTACATGTTTATCCTTCCAATGTAATATCAGTCTTTTACCTGTCAGAAGGGTGCAGATAATCCATTTGCGCTGACCATGCATTAACTTCGGCTGCCTCTACAAGAGAGGTTTAAAGCTCTTTCAAGGCGCATTAAAAAATTTACTTCTACAAGAACGGAGCGCAAATTGGGCGTAGAGGCGCGCTATCCCTCCGATTATGCGCATTATCGAATGTGCGTTAAATAGCGAGGGTTTTTTTGCGGCGGGATGTGAAGTGCGTGATGCCTATGTGAACAGTTTTTCGGTAAAGCGCATTTTCGGAGAGGTGGGCGGGTAGAGGGCTGGGTTTTGCAATGACGTCCGAAATGGGCGGGGAGAGGGGTTTGTGAAGAAGCACGACATGAGCGGGGAGAAGGAGCCCGCGCTTCTATAGAGCTGCGCATAACCGGAGGGCTTCTTCGCAAACCCCTTCTCTCTCCCCGCTCATCTCCAGCTGCATCGCGAACCACTTCCCTGTTTCCGCTCATCTCGGTCGTCATCGCATACATTTTCCCTCTCCCCGCTCATCTCCAGCTGCATCGCAAACCACTTCCCTGTCCCCTCCCATCTCGTTGCCAGGCAACCCGAAATTTCCAGGAGGGGTGGAGTGCACAAAAGGAGGGAACCACAAAGGTAGAATTCCAGGTACATTCCTGTAGGCGGAGTGAAGGAAGGGGGGCTGCTAAAGGAGTTGGGCTTCAGGAAAAACGCGAAGTAAAAATCTGCGGCTCCGCTTGTTTGCTCCTCCGAAGCTCCGCATGTGAACAAGGATAACGCGCATCCCAGAAGACAGATAATGCGCTTCGCCGCCTCTCACTGCCTATCGTGCAGAGGTATTAGGCGTAAATGCGCTTCAGCGGTTATGCGCATAATCGCCTAACCAGGCGCAAAAGCGAATCCTTGTAGAGGGGACCTTCCATGAAACAGATAACTTACAAGAACATGTACATCAGTAAATATTAAGGAGTGTTCCATTACAAAATTAATCTGTGTAATGCCCTCCTCCCAAAACGGCACTGAGCAGTGCCAAAACATATGATTAAAAGATGCATTAGCTGTGTTATACAAATTTCATTTCATATGTATGCCTTGAAATACACATTTCATATGTATGCATTGAAACTGATACATTCAAATCTGTGTAGCCACATCTTTTTTATTTAAAAAAATTATAATAAATAATACGTTGAGGAGGATGGCATGGAAGTAGAGCATGTTTTGTAGCTGAAGCATCCACTACCTGCTCCTCCTGACTTGTTTCCTGGTAATGCCTGTATACACCCTGGATCGTTCTTCCTCAGCCAAACCAAGCTCGGCTTTTCACTTAGAAATGGATTGCACAAGAGGAGACCAAACTAAGAGCAAACTCTTTTCTAAAAAAAAATTTATTCCATAAAATCTTGTTGATAGGAAGACAGATATACAATGCCATGATTTCTTCTACAGAGATTTTATACACCATGAAAAAGCAGTTCAAATTGAGAGTGCACCGGTACCCATCCTTGTCTACAATGATAGCTTCTCTCCTGGCACCGTTATTAGGAATTGCTATTGGAGGGACAAGGCCAAACTCCACTCCCTCACCCCATGGAAAATATCCTTACGAAGACACAGCTCAAGTACACAAAGGGAGTCGGGTGGGGGGGCGGGGGGAGAGGAAGCAAAAGCCAAGTGGGTCAGGGGTGCAATAAGCATAGGGAGGTAAAAAGGCAGCAATTGAGTTTGCCATGCTTTATACCCCTGGGCTCTCTAGTAAAGTAACCAGAGGGAAATTGTGCAGAAAAGAGTATTCCCGCAAGGAAACACTTTTCACCTGTGTCTGAAAGTAGTGGGTTGAATCCAGACTAAGCTAGGTGCTCTTAGGGTATGATTCTATGCACAGGCTCCGTTCAGAAGACACCTTAAACCAGAGCTTTAACCACAGTGAATAAGGCTTTTTGCGTAATCACCATGGCTAAAGCTGTGATTTAAGGTGTCTTCTGAACAAGGGGCAGCTTTCTGGCTTAACCACTATGGTTAAAGCTGTGTTTTAAGGTGTCTTCTGAATGGGGCCTTAGATAGGAAAAAAAAAGGCCTAATGTCCCAGCATTGGTTGTAGGACTTTTTTCTGTCTAAGTGTGCATAGGATCCCCACTGAAACCAGCGGTACTTAACCCACAACTAACTGCCGTGAGTCTGGATTCTACCCAATGCCTGCTGAAATTCCTTCTTTTGCACAACTATGAAAGATATGGGAGCCCTGTGTCTGGTCACCAGAAGGTTTAGCAATGGGAGAGGCAGTGGCAGTATAAACGCATGAAGGCCTTTTTCTCAAGGAGAGGAAGCACAGAATTGTGTGGGACGTTGCCTTCAGCCGTATGTGTGCCAGATAGCTGCTGATAAGGCGTCACATTCTATAAATGTGACCTTTCACAACAGAGATGAGAAGTGACATAAAATCAAACCAGTGATCAAACAGAACCACCTATATTCACATACCCCCCAATGCCCACCGAATTCTGCAATTTATACATCTCCTCTTCCCATCCTCTCACCCTAGTATCACACACCATGTGTGACTTGTTACGCTATACCGAACCATTCCATAACAACTGATAAAGGGGATGTCAGATTTGCTCATTTCCTTTTCTTTTTTTGAGTCGGGATTAAGCCCTTTTCAAGCACGTTAAATTTAGAACGTTCAGTAAGTTTTGCTACGTATTTAAAAAAGAAAAGGCAAGTTCCACTCTACTTCCAGAAAGATTTTGTGTTTTTTTTTTTTAAAAAGAGGAAGCCATGATTAAAAAAATACAATATATTCCACGCCACTGCTTCCTGAAGGCAATTCATTTCAGGCTTTGCAGTTCCTGTTAAACAGGCCCTAAATATACCGAACACACACACATACACAATGAGGTCTCTTAATTTTACAGCAAGTTTGCGGTGAGGTGGGGGGATGTTGTTTCTGTTCACTGTTAAAAAAAAAAATAGAACACTCCCCCACTCCCCAAGATTCAGCATATGCCATTAAAGAACTATACAATTCCTCCGCAGGATGACATAAAATTGGTCAGTAGTGATTCTGCATATTAAGTACATAAAAAAGACATAAGCAAAAAATAATAATAATCTCCAGTTTCCTGCTAGGACAGAATGTTTACACACATACACAAACACACACACACAGAGCTTCCCACTCACTAGCTCCAAAGCCTGCTCCAATATTATCTCTCTTCCTTAAAAAAGGGATATTAAACAGAACCGAATGTATTATTTACAGCAGAACAGGAAGAAAAGGGGGGGATTGTCCACTCATATGCTGGAGCTGTCCACAATTAACATGAGCCAGTATACAAGCAAGCAGGGTGTATTGCTATGTCATCTGAGGTATAGTGTTTTTTTGTTTTGCGTGGTCCGATGGCACTTGAGACAAACCCCTTCCAATGAAATGCTACGTTTGGACAAGGTTTCGACCCCATCCTTCTCCATTCCTTGGAGATGAAAGTCATTTCCTGTACATGTTATGAAGGCAAAATCTTGGACACGCCTCAAAGTTCCTCTTCAGCGTGGGAGAAGGAAAGCGCAAGTGTTGAAAATCCTCTCCAACTCTGGCATACCAATTGCGGTTTTTAAAAGGCTTCATGGCCGATGAAACCTGCAGGAGAGATTGAGAGAATTACATCGTATTGGGGGGATGGCAATGGATATGGGTTTCTTTTTTTCCTCTTTATTTATTGTAAGTATTTATATAGTGCTTTTCTGCCCCACCAGGGCCCGCAAAGGAATGTAAAGTAAAATACCAAAAAAAATCAACAATGACATTAAAAAAAAACCACACAGAACATTTTTAAAATAACACGTTTTAAAATAGCAAAGACCATTTAAAAAGCCAAACCCTGGCAAAACAAGACCAGTTCTACTGCCTGTCTAGAATTTTTAAAGGAGACAGCCTGACCTCCCTTGGGAGAGAGTTCTACAGTAACGGTGCCACTACAGAAAAAGCCCCGTTTCATTACCCAACCAATCTAACCTCTCTTGGTGGAGGGACACACAACAGAGCCCTCTGGTGAAGATCTCAATTTATAGGTAGGTTCCTATGTAATCTGGGGCTTGTGTGTCTCAGCGTGTGTGTTCCACAACTGAAGTTCTCTCTGCTAGGTGGAGCTGACCACCCATGAGACCATTGTTTTGTATGCGTGTTTTTAACAATCATGCTTGGCAATTAAGCCTCAGGGACTGCTCGCGAGTATATCATAAGGCTTTGCAATCTCAGATATCCGAATCTGAGGCACGGAAGCCATTTTCTGGTGGATCTGCCATTTCCTCTCACAGGCCTAGGTCCCAGTACAGCCTACAACTCCCAGCATGCAGTGCCTGGGAGGGCTGGGCATACCCAGGCCCAGAAGCAGAGGCTATACATGTTCTCAGTGCCATCACCGCCTTCCCCGCTGCCAAGGGGATGGCGGCAGGGAAGGCAGCAATCATGCCGAGGAGCAGCCAATGGCGGCGGCAAGGACATGTATGGCCTCTGCTCCTGGGCCCTGGTAAGTCCAGCCCTCCCAGGCACTGCATGCTGGGAGTTGTAGGCTGTACAGGGGCCTAGATCTGTGAGATGAAATGGCGGATCCGTCAGAAAATGGCGGATATGCCAGAAAATGGCCTCCGCAATCGGAACTTTGAATCCGAGGCTCGAAGCTTGTACAGCCCTAGTATATCAGCAAAGCCTGGCCTGCTTGATTACAGCCGCTCCCATTCCTATTGCACACTCGCTGCCATGGGCAGCAGCCCAGCTCGTTCAAACTAGAGCTTAGCAGCGGCATGCCAAAAGCTGAACCCTGCAGATGGCATCGGATGCACACAGTCAAGGGTCCCCAGCTCGGTGGCAGAACCCCTGCTTTGCATGCAGAAGGTCCCAGGTTCAATCCCCGGCATCTCTAGGTAGGGCGAGGAAAGGATCCAGCCTGAAACCTTGGAAAGCCGCTGCCAGTCAGCATGGGCAATACTGGGCTAGATGGACCAAGGGTCTGACTCGGTATAAGGCAGCCTCCGCAGTTCCTACGATGTGCTGGCTACAGGCAGGGCATCTATATGGGCAAGCTTCTTTTCCCGCAGCCGCCACACAGCGGAGTGGTCGTGGGAAGAGGTCCTGAGCCAGTGGTTCACAAGCGGAACCGGTACAATTGATACTTTAAATTGTACTTATGGTTTTGATGTTTGTGAACCGCCCAGAGAGCTTCGTCTATTGGGCAACGCAGAAATGCAATAAATAAATAAATAAATAAGGACTAGCAAGAACGCTCCAAGCCATGGCAGTCCTATGGTTGGGGGAGGGGGGGATGCCTGCAGCCCTCCGAATGATGTTGCATTACAACTCCCATCACCCCTGACCATTGGCCCTGTGTGCTGGGGCTGATGGGAGGTGGAGTCCGACAATCTCTCGAAGGGGGCATAGATTCCACCACAACCACCACCACCACCCTGTCCTATGGGAAAGTCGTTACAGGTCTCCTGTTACGTACCGTGTGAACTGCTTGCTATCTTCATGGACTTCCATTTCAGAGCTTTTGAACTCATTCAGCTCCTTCCGGATGGCAGCCTATAGGGGAGGGAGCAGGGAAATTCAGTCAGCTCGGATCCCAGCAGGCTTCTACAAACATACATACACCAGCCCCAACTCTGTCCAGGGCTGTCGAGCTCCCGGGCTCCCAATGTAGCTGCTGCTCCAGCCGAATGTCTCTGCCTTTACTTCCATTTTCATCCCATCAGGATCCACCCTCTTTAGCCATTGTGCAGCATTTCCTCTTTGCCAGCTCTCTGATCGGCAGCCAGAATGAAAAGCAAGAAAGGGAAAGAATCTGATTTGGAGCTCCGAAGGGCCTCGTTGCAGGATGGGGGAAGCAGCTGGCAGGAAGCGCTGGATTTGTGCCCAGCTTCATGACTTATTGGGGCAGGGGGTGGGGTGGGGGGAGATAGAAGGTTTCAGTCTGGTCTATCCATCTAACTTTGTGAGTTTTGGGGTGGGGAGAGATGAATGTGTACCTCTACTAGGCTATATTCAGAGTTTTTGCGGTCGTTACAGCATTTGGCTGCCCTGGGTTGGTTTAGTACAGGAAGCTTCAGTACACAGGGGTCAGTGGGTGGATGGATGGATGGATGGATGGATGGCATTGCAGGAGTCATGCGATGCAGCAGGAATGGCAGGGGCAGGGAGGAGGGTCCTCACAACTCAGAGGATGGGGAACTAGAGAAAAACTCTCTCTCAACGTGACACATACACACAAGGTGCTGCTTTTAAATGTATCACTGTCATTTCTGCAGCCACATCAATGCGCATGGCACTGTGCAGAACACAAGAGGATGGGATCTTACCCTGAGAAGCTTCTAATCTAAACCAGCCGCCCCAACTTGGTGCCCTCCAGATGCGTAGGACTGCCATGAATGATGGATGTTGCCAACCAACACATCTGGAGGGCACCAGGTTGGGGGCAGGCAATCTAAACTCTGGCAGAGGGGAAAGCCGAGAAAGGGACGGGAGATAGAAGCCAGTGTGGACATGGGGAAGAACGTGCTGTTGTTTCAGTCCTGTCTACTTGGGCTTTGTTATGGTGGTGATGAAGGCCGCGTTCCCCAATCTATTGCCCACCAGATGTTTTGGACCACAACTCCCAGGATTCCTGAGCACTGTTCAGATTGAACATAAGAAGAGCCATGCTAGATCAGTCCAAGGGTCCATCTAGCCCAGCACTCTGTTCACACAGTGGCCAACCAGCTGTTGACCAGAAACTCACAAGCAAGACACAAGTACAACAAGAGCCTCCCACCCATGTTCCCCAGCAACTGGTTACTCCCTCTGCTACTGGAAGCAGTACACATCCATCAGGACTAGTAGTCATTGACAGGTGATATTACTACCAGGAGGGCCTTCTCTGCTGTGGCACCCCGGCTGTGGAATGAGCTCCCTAGAGAGGTTCACCTGGCACCTACATTATACTCCTTTCAACGCCGGGCGAAGACCTTATTTTCACAATATTTTAACAGTTTATTATCATAGCCTTTTAACTCCACTGTTTTAAATCTGTATTTTGAATTTGTATTTTTAATCTGCAACGCTGGGCAGTATTTTACCCTGGTTGTGTTTTTATATCGTATTTTTATATCGTGTTTTTAAACTGTTTTGTTGGTGTTTTTTTGTTTTTGTGAACCACCCAGAGTGCTTCGGCTATTGGGGGGTATATAAATGTAATAGATAGATAGATAGATAGATAGATAGATAGATAGAATCCTGAAAGGCGTCCCCAGGGGTAAGGGGTAGCAAGGAAGAAAAGATGAGAGGCCTTTGAAGGAGCAGGAATGCTTTGGATGGTGGTGTAGCTGGAGGAATAAGGGGCAACAAAGGCATTGGCTCAATTCGGCCGACACATTAGGCAACGGAGGAGGGGGGGAACAATCGTCAGTTGTGTTGCTTATTGTGTCGTCTGGAGGGCAGCACACAACGCACACACAACTGACAGTACGTTAATCAGGCACTTTAAACAATGGAGCGAAACAACGGGCTTGCACGTTGTTTAGCCCGAAGCCCCGTTGTTTAAAGTGTCGTCCGAATTCTGCCCCCCCTCTCTCCATGGACTATTCCGTTTCGGAATAGTGTTCTGCTGCCTAGAGCAGCCAAAATACCCCAGCCGCTCTATGCAGCTGGCAGAACTCACGGTGCCTGCTGGGATACGGCTGGAGGACACAGGGAGGAGAGGCTGCAACCAAAATGGCCGCCGCAAGTTCGTAGCAGCCAGGGCGTTTGCCGGTGCTGAGCAGCGCCGGCTGCAGCATGTCGTCTGTGGAGCTCCTCCTGCCTAACGCACGGTCAGTATGTTATTTACCCCTCCGTTGCCTAATATGTCATCCGAACTGAGCCATAGTCTTGGGATAGGAGTGTGGGGAGACAGGACATTTTCCTCTCACCTTGTCGGCAGGAGTTAATTTTGTCCATGGCTTGTCTGCTCGCCTGTCATAGTCCTGGGCATCTGTCACTTCCACGTATTCATTAAACCTCAGGATCTTCCTTGCTTGCAGTTCAGCCACAGTAGGCCTTTGACTAAGCTGAAAGGCGGAGAGAGAGAGAGATTCTGTCTTAATAAGCTGTTCACATGATCTGCTATGCGAGGCAAAAGTGGAAACGTGGCATATGCCTCTTCCACCACTGCCCTAATGTGGCAGCAGTATGTCCAGGTGCAGTAACTCAGAGGACAGGTTGCGACTCCACTGGTGCAGTGTCCTGTGTAAAGCCCCAAAGCAATAAACAGATGTGGACAACCAAGAGGGTGTGGCATGGACAGGCCGGGGGAGTTGCTACAAGGAGCGTCATCCCGCTGAGGTCAACGAGACCGGAGATGCGTTTCGTACCAGCGAAGGCTTGCAAACATTAAATGGTAAGCATTAACTAAAAAGCCATGAGTGCCACAGCCCAGGCATTATTGCAGGATGCTGACTACCTTGCCCTGGTGCGAAAAAAGAAAGGGAGGGGGGCGGGTGCAGCCGCAACAACAGGAACAGAGTGCCAGCTGTCTCCTCCCATCCACTTCAGGCAGAACAATCTCATGTGTTACCATTTCTGAGCACAGAAATGAGTTTTCGTTCAATGTTCACCAGCCTCCCCCAAGCTGGCACTTTCCAGGTGTGTGGGACTACAACTCCCATAATCCACCAGGAAGCATAGTTGGCTGGGGGGTGTTATGGGAGTTGTAGTCCAACACATCTGGAGGTCACCAGGTTGGGGGAAGGCTGGTGCATACAATGCACTGGATATGCATTGCACAAAGCCCTATTTTCAGTGCTCAGGAGGAACTTAAGCGAGTCATGAGAATATGCATTTTTTCTGTTTAATTTATCCTGCCTCCCAGGTAGGTCTTTGCAAAGAATTCAAAGTGGGTTGAGGGCTAAAGTGGAGGAGGGCAAGGAGCAAACACACACACCCCGTCCCAAACCCAACAATTGTATGATGCATAAGGCACACAGTTGTAAAACAATGAAAATATTTCAGAAGTTGGCGTAAATACTTTTTATCGACTGTATGGTATTTAGAAGCACTGTATATATAATTTTTGCTTGTAACAAGCTACACAATTAAATGAAAATGATTTAAACACTACAGTCTGTGATAAGAAAGCAAACATTCATGTTGTTCAAAACAAACTGTTTGTAATACTAATGTTGCGACGGAAGTTTTCAAAACAAACTGTTCTTTTTTTTATATTGCTACTACTTGCAACAAGAAATACAAAAAAATACAACAGGTTTCCAGTTATCCACCCGTTTCACGTGAAGCAAGCTTCTTCAGATAGGCTCTTATATGTTGCAGCTGATAAAACAATATAATAACGCTTCATTTTTCCAAGGCAATAGCCTCTAAGTTGGTGGTGAGCCCATAAATTTCTATATATCTCATAAACCATACACGACTGAATGCGTAACCTCCTTCTGGGGTAAAGTTAAAAAAAAAAAATTACAAAATGTTAAAAATCCAAAATTAAAAATGCAGTGTTTAAATCAGTTTAGACTGTAGTGTTTAAATCATTTTCATTTAACTGTGTAGCTTGTTACAAGCAAAAATTATATACACAGTGCTTCTAAATACCATACAGTCGATAAAAAGTATTTACCCCAACTTCTGAAATATTTTCATTGTTTTGCAGTTGTGTGCCTTGTACATCAAACAGTTGTTTAGAACGGAGTATGTACATTAAGTTGATTTAAGCCAACTCTGCATAGTATGGGGCTTTTCCTATTGTAGAACTTTTATATATGTGTGTATATGGATATATAGATACACAAACAGAATTCGACACCCCGCTGATCCACAGCACACCAAATGGCAAAGTGGTTGCCACCATATTCCTGGACAGAACCCCAGGATAAACCATACAACACCCTACCCACAAAGAGCACGCTTCAGTGGGTCACCACCCACAGAGGGCTCTGGCAGATGGGAACAAGACGTGCAGTATTTCCAATACCTTTCTGGTCAGTCTCCGTTTTATTTCCCGCTTTTCGGCCTGCCGGTCAGCCTCATTTTTTGCTAAGAAGAAGAAAAAGAAATTCAATGATGCTGGTGTTTTCCAGTTCCTTAATGGGGAGCTGTATCGCCTTACTGCCAAAGCTACCCTAGCAAGCCCATGTCCCTGGCTCACACCCTTTCTTCTATCAAGGATCCACAGATCAGAGATGTGAATCTACGGCTGTACAGGCAAGCCAGTCCATGTATCTTCCCCCTATTCCAGGCTCACATGACATCTAATTCACCTCTCAAACAGGATTCTTTGCCTCCGCCTATAACAAGCTATGCATTTTCCCTTTGCCCCCTGCAAATTCCTGAGAAACAGAAAGCCAAACAACATTGGGGGGGATCCCTTCCTTCCATGCACAGCAGAAGTGTTTTAAGCCCTCTCCTCGGACTCCCTCCCGACAAGTGATGCCCTGGCGAAGTGGTAAAGCTCGTACATTAGTGGCAGTCCAGATCACCTGCTAGACCCCTGAGCTCCCTGGGAACTGAAATGAAGCTTTCCATGTGAGCGGCGGCAAGAATGCTGCATGGCAGGGGCAGCAAGTGGAGCTCCTGCTCTGTGTTTGGGAGAGCGGCCAAAGCAAACGCCTTGCAGCTAAAGCGCAACAAACAAATGGCCAAGCGTGTCGACCAGCCTTCCCCACCAGGTGCCCTCCAGATGTGTTGGATTGCTCCCAGACCGCATGGGCATTGGAATCTAACCCATCTGGAGTGCACCCAGTTGGGGAAGGCAGGCGGAGACTTTGTAGCAAACAAGCATGCACAGAGCTTCAAGCAGCTGTTACTCACGCTGAAGTATATTTCTCTGCTCCAATTCTTCTGCTGTGGGTCTCTGACTTAGTCGCCTAATTCAAAAGAAAGAGGAAAATGGGTCATTTTTTTTAGCACAAGTCGCCACAGGGGTAAAAGTCATGCTTTTCTCCATCCATCACACTGAAAGTCTCGAAGAAGGGTTTAAATACCCCTAGGAGAAGCTTTGCACTGTGACATTGGCTGCCTGTACGTTTCCGAGCCTGATTCAAGGTGCTGATTTTAACCTATAAAGCCTTACAGGGCTTGGGACCACAATACCTGATGGAACGCCTCTCCCGACACGAACCTGCCCATACGCTATGATCAACATCTAAGGTCCTCCTCCGGGTGCCTACTCCGAGGGAAGGTCGGAGGACGGCAACAAGGGAGAGGGCCTTCTCTGTGGTGGCCCCCCAATTATGGAATTATCTCCCCGATGAGGCCCGCCTGGCGCCAACACTGTTATCTTTTCGACGCCGGGTCAAAACTTTTCTTTTCTCCCAGGCATTTAACAGCTCAAGTTTAAAATTGTTTTAAATGTTAGCTGTTTTTATGTTGTATGGTTTTAAATTTTGTATATTGACTTTTAATGTTCAATCTTTTAATTTGTGTAAACCGCCCAGAGAGCTTCGGCTATGGGGCGGTATATAAATGTAAATAATAATAATAATAATAATAATAATGCATCATGCTATAAAACAGAACCAGGCAGATGTCAGGCTCGCTGGATCTACTTTGTGTTTTTAATCCGGCCCTAAGGTCTATCGACCAGAGCCATGGAAAACAGTGGCCAGGGGAAGAAGGCGACCTAAACTCAAAAGAAGGAACAGAGTGCTTGGCCCAGCCCTTTGTCTGCTCTAGCAGCTCGCAGTCCTTTCACACGAAAGCCCGCTCCTGGTTTTCCCCCTCAAGCATTTCAACAGCTTAATTTTAGAAACAAAAAAAGAAAAAGGATTTTTGCTGTTGCTATGGTTAAACAAACGAGAATCAGAAACCGATCTCAAGCTGATCATCCAGAGATCTACCAGCTCAGTCACCCCTGCTGTAAAAGAAATGGGAGGCCCAATACCTGCAGCCCAGATATGCAGGATCCTTCCCTTCATCCTGCTTAGCTCCTAAGGCCGTCCAAGACCAGAACAGGCTAGGCAATTGCACTTAGTCGCTATGAGAACTGCGATGTGGTCAAGCGGGAGAAAGCGCCTAGGTATTCCGGGGACGTTTCCCATACTCCCAAATGTGCAATCCAAACGTGCAATGGGATTCCCCAACAGGGCTCAAGGCACACGCTCCCTTCTGCCTTCCTACCTGATCAGCGTCGTCCCTATCTGCTGCCGGATCTCATTCCACTCTTCCTTGCTCTTCCGAGGGAATATGTTTTCTTCTGGTAACTCCTGTCGGGAGGCCATGTTGCCCAGTTTCATGGCGAGAGTATCCTTCCTCTTGACTTTGTTGGCCAGCGCAGCTTTGGAGTGGGAGGAAGAAGCCATCGTTACCAAGCATGCAAAGATGCCTGCTTCTCAGCCAACTATTCCCACGCTTTCAGATCACATTAACGTTGCACATTTACAGCGCGGCGAGTCACAAAGCAGGAGCAACAGGCCACTGCAGCAAAGGGGCATCCATCTCAATAGCAGGGAATGCATGTACAGCAGGGATGTTGAACCTCTTTCAGCCCAAGGGCCGAATTCAATTTCAGAGAAGCTCTCAGGGTCCGCATTCTAGTGGTAGGTGGGACCAAAGGCAAAATGGGATGGGACCAAAATGCCAAAAAATACCAGCGTAGTTTAGCTTAAAAAGCTCTTACTGCCAGGAACTAAGCCTTAGGAGAGGCATTTACGACCTTTCAGAATGAGGGGAAAACCTGCTGGGAAACCACCAATGATTGGCAGTCAGTGCAAAGGGGGAAGGACTATCTGTGGAACCCGAACGGGCCGGATTTGGCCCGTAGGCCTGAGGTCCTGCATCCCTGATGTACAGACATAGGTCGCCTTGTTTTTATTCCCGCCAACCCAAAGATTCTGCAAGTCGGTGGTGTGAGCTGTATCCCGAGGTAGGAGCCTTACTGTTATGGCTTTCATCTTCGTCCTCCTCCTCCTCCTCCTTGTACAGAATGGGTCCCTCGGAGTCTGAGTCGCTTGGTCCCTCCTCTTCATCCTGCACCGTCTGGAGGATGAGCCTGGGAATGATCGTAACACTCGGAGCCTCCCCAATGTAAACACGAGAACTGGAATGATGCACATTTCCTTGGCCATCTTCTTCCTCTTCATCATCGTCTGGACTAACAAAAAGGCACACAGTTATTCTTTGTTTTTGTTTTTAAGTCGGATTAACTGGCCCTTCATTTCTAGAGAGCAGGGAAGGATTAGTGAGAGGTCTTTGGGCTTTTGGGGGGAGCCATGCTTTTCAGCGGAGCTGTATGCATTCCGCAATCGGTGCTCTGCACGCACACGAATTGATAACGGACACAGAATTCAGCAGCCTGAGATCCAAGCTTTTCAGGTAATGAGCTTACAAGCGTGGACAATTCCTGGTGAAATCTCAGTGTAGAGGTGCAACGGGAGATGCTGGGGTGGAAGAAGGATGCTCCAGTTCCCTGCCGCCTGCCCCTCCCCATGGCTAACAAAGGCAGAATTATGCAAAAATAAGCAAATGTGTTTCTTTTGCATACTATATACAGCAGGGTTGCTGGACCTCTTTTCAGCCTGAGGGCCAAATCCTATTTTAGAGAAGCTCTCGGGGTTAGGGCCAAAGGCAAAAGAGGCAGCATATTTCAGCTTAAAGTTCTTACTACCAGTATCTAAACCTTGGCTGTGTTCGAAGAACCCAATAGTCAATGGTGGGTTAATAGTCAACTCCATGCTTGATTATCGAGGGGGTACTCCCCACACAATACGCTTATAATCAACCGTGGTGTGGATTAAGGCCAGAGTTGAGTTGACTATTAATCAATGGTGTGTTTGATTGACACATCCCCTGACCTCTCTCTCCCCCTTGGTCCTCCCGCTGGTATCCCATCAGCCATTGCGAGTTCTGCTGGCTGGACTAGAAACAGTAGCTGCCGCTTTGGTCGCTCTTGCCAGGGGACTCTGTAGTCGCCGAAAATAACCAACTGTGTGCGTTGAAATAGTCAACAGTGCCCGACACGTAACACCGTAACAATCGGTTGTCCAAATAATCAACTCTGCACAGCACTGGTTATTTCGGCTGAATAACCAACCGTGGTGTGAAAAAGTCCCGACAGACAACACAATAACCATTGACTATTTAACCCACCATTGGTTATCGTGTTGTCTGAACCCAGTCCTTATGAGAGGCATTTCAAACCTTTAAGGATGGGGGGAAACCACACAAAAGCCAGGTAATCACCAAATGACTGTGGTCGGGAGAAAGGTAGTGGGGCTAGAGGAATGGGATGTAGCCATCTAGGGAAACCTGGGGGCTGGATTGGGACCCCAGGAGGGCTGGATTTGATCCCTGGGCCTGTCGTTCTGAAACCTTGTTTTACAAGCCGCCAAGCTTTGGTTTCTGGTTCAGAGGGCTGATTTTTAATAAGTAGTAAAATACGTCACTGCTCATGAACACCTTAATACCAGCAATTCCTGCAGTGTACATAAACCCTTAGGAAGTAACACTTTTAAGGTTGAGTAGCCTAAGAAACATTCTCAGTGGAGAGATGTGCTCCTCTCCCATTCCAAAAAATCCAGGTGGAATATGGAGACTGTTGCTGTGCACATGGAGAAAGGAAGAAAAAACGGCCTGTTTTATACAGTACATAAAACTGGCTTCCTCAATTTAGCTTTCAGCAACCTGAAAGAGATAGTTGGAGCAAGAGCAAAAGAGGAGACTGAGCTGATTGGCACGCCGTTCGTGGCTCCCAAACAAGCGACTCACACTTTCAGCAGCTCAATGGTAACTGGCAGCGACCTCGTTCTGCCCACGTTGTCTTCGTAGAAGCCTTCGTTCACAAAGAGCAGAGAGTGGGCCCGGTGCGAGCCTTCGGCCGGTGGTGTCGCAGGCAGAGGGCTCGTCAGCGCCTGCTGGATGCGGATGTGCAGCGGGAGTTGGGGCAGCCGCAAAGGCGGGCGGGGCTCCCCGTGGCCATGCTCGGCGTTCCTCCTGGACGCCTCCAGCGTCGGAAGCCCTTCGTGCGGGGTCTCCATCCGCAGTTCGGTGGGGAGGGAAGGCTCCGCCCCACGGGTGGAAGGAGGCAGCGGGCCGTGCGGTGGCTCCGAGGGAAGGTGGTGAGGCAGAGGGGGCGAAGGAGAGGGGGGCGGGCGGGACGGCATCATGTGCGCCGGGATCGAGGAAGGGTAGGACGCCGACATGATCCTGTCCACGGGAGACTTGGGAGTCGTGGCCAATTCGAGGGACGAAGACACGTTCAACGGGATGCCTCTCTTGGGAGGCAAAGGCGGAGAGGGCTTCGACAAGGCCGTGCCACTGTTGAGAGCCTGAGACAATTCGGCTGGAAGAGAGACAAGAGAGACGGGCATTACGTATCGTCAGAGCGAGCACCCACAGAAAGGGTTGGAGCAAGGCAACAGGGCCTTTCAAAATCTTTGCATCAGCCATCCCCAACCTGGGGCCCTCTGGGTGTGTTGGATTACAATTCCCATTATCCCCAGCCAAGCTTATCCAATGGAAAAGCAAATCTGCCTGGCCTCTACAGGTCACGAACAAAGGGAAACAGCTCGCACAAGGTTGTAGCTTTTATTAGAGCACCTTCTGTAGGTAGAAGCAACGTTTCGAGTTTCACAGAATTCCCCTTCACCTAGCAGGGAGCCAAAAGTGTACAGCTGCCTCAATGGCAGTGGAGCGGAAGAGTAATGGAGGAGGAGCTGCTCCTACAAATGTCTCACTCTGTAGTGTTTGTCCTGATCCTTCCAAGGCAACCCCTGCAGGCATCTTTTCATTCATACATACAAATAAATTCTGCACGTTCAACTGAATGAATTCATCTTTTTTTTTTTTTTTTTTTTTTTTTAGCACTCATCAAGCCCAGTTTTCGGTCCCTGATGGGCCTTTTTATCACGTCGAGTCTCTGTAGCATCCTTCCCCAATCTGGTGCCCTCCAGATGTTCTGACCGCAACTCCCATCATCCAACTACTGGCCATGCTGGCTGAGGCTGATGGGAGGTGTAATCCAAAACATCAGGAGGGACCCAGGTTGGGGAAGGTTATTCTAAAAGGAAGGACAGGCTATTTCCTGACGCTCCCATATCATTTTTTTGCTTTTGTGTATGCACTGACTCAACTAGATCATATGCGTTAGAATACACATTCCAGACCCACGAAAGCTTACGGCATAATATATTTGTTAGCCTTTAAGTCATCACAACGCTCTTTGTGGTTTTTACATGGACACCTCATCCACCAACCCAATATTCTAATATGGATGCATGGACTACTTTGCATGTTGAGCAAGGAAGCCCAGGTCGCTCGCTGTGTTGACTGGTGGCACCAGGAGCTCATGGAGCAGCAACCTGGATTATTTCATTTGTGGGGAGGGTTTTTTTTTAGTTTTTTTTTAGGGAGGGTTTAACTTCCTGTCGGTTCGGACCATGCCATGTTTCTTCCCATGGGTTGGGTCATCTTACTTTTACCCAAGTTGCACTTGGGAAGCTCAATTACTTTGAGCCTTGGCCTGCTGGGAAGGCTTGTTATGGGGACATTTAGAAATTTCTACCTACACACTTCCCCCACCCACCCCTAGAAATAGGGGAAGGGGTGCAATACTGCTGCAAGCCACGAGAGGGAGCAGGAGGGGAAAACGAACAAGTTCTCTAGCAGGTACTCCAGTAGTGGGTGCGTTTCTAGCTGTTTTGAATTCCCAGACTCATATATATATATATATATATATATATATGCGCAGCTGTATCCTAATCAGAATATACAGCAGCTGAACAGGAACCGAGTGTGTTAGTCCACTTGCAGCAATGAGCCAACTAACCTCAGAATCAAGGTAAAACAAATCTCAGGAGTACCCTGTTTAAAGGGGGAAAGATTGGTTCTGCTGCTCAAAAGACCACACCAGGTCTTGGTCAAGACCTGGTGTCGGAGCACTTGCGGTGAAGGCTCCAACAAGCACTGAATGCTCTTGAACCCCAGAGCAGGCCTCTCCCAACCGTTCACTCCCGCTCCAGTCCACCCTTCTCCGTTTCAGAAGGGTGGGCTCCGAGACGTCTTTTTAATGGTGGCCCCCACACTCATGGAATGAGTGCCCTTCCCCGGGGAGTACATATGGCCCCATCACCGCTGGTTTTTAAAAGAACTCTAAACACATCTTTATCTCAGTCCGCTTGTAAGATACATTGAGGATGTTGTATCTTAATGAAGTTTTAATGGCTCATTTTGGTCTGATGGTTTCACGTATTACGTTTGTGTTGCAATCTTTTCAAACACCATACAAGATCAACTGGCATTTTACTCCTCCTTGTTCCCCACACCCTCAAACCACAGGTGTTGCGCGAGGCCCTTCCCTGCACATTGCCGGGCTGTGAGTGCTACAGACATACTTTCCTAAAGCCCTTATAGCAACTTGCTGTCATTGGTAACGTTCCCTTTCCTTCCCCCATGGTGTTGCATTTCCAATTAGACCAGGTGAGCAGCTCAGTCTGTACTTCTTTTGAACTGAGCTAAGAGACACAGTGGCCAATGCCGCCCTGGTTGGAGCTCCACAGCTAATAGCCCAACAGAAATAAGTTTTTTGGCAAGACAGAAAGCAAGTAAAGCCCTATACTTTCTCCCAAGCACTGCCCTGAACTAGGGATGGATGAGAAGTCCATTGGTTTTGCATCTTCATATGGGATTACCCAATTTGCACCTCATAAAGAACATAAGAAGAGCTATGTTGGGTCAGACCCTAGTCCATCATTCTGTTCACGTAGTGGCCAGCCAGCTGCCTGCGGGAAACCCACAAGCAGGACATGAGTGCAACAGCACCCTCTTGCCCATGTTCCCCAGTATCCAGTTCCGATACTGGAGGTAGCATAGAGCCATCAGGACTAGTAGCCATTGATAGTTCCTCCCGGAACTGAATGTGGACCTGAACGCAATTTGCTGTTGGAAATCCATACATTTCTGAGATTGTGATGTATGTCACAAAACCAAAACCAAAATGCTTTAGTCAATGGGTGCATGCATGCAAAAAAAAATGCATATATTTGAAGAATACACACACAAAAATGCACACAATTTGAAAACTGGACACAAACATATGTGCAAAGTTGGGGCGGGGGAGGAACACTCGCATGGAACAGGGGCAGAACAAGCCCTAGTGGTGGAAACCTCGGGACCTGAACATGATCAGCCTTGGCAGATTCACACATCCCTATTCGGAACCCCTTTCCCCAAATTATTTCAATCCCGTGCTATAAAGGCCCAGAGGAATGTCGCTGAAAGAGGCACCGGCTCAATCAAATCTGCCATCGGCTAAGTCTGCCTTTTCACGTGCTGAAAACAAACAGAAACAAAACAATAGATCTAACCTAATAGCAAATAAAGACATGCACACAGCGCCCGAAGTCTGGGACACTTGCTTCACACGCCACATTTCTGGGAGTGTGCTTAAAGCATCTTGTGGGTACACCTAAAAACATGTAATGTGTGAATGTAACAAACAGGTATCTGCACCTGTATATCAGACTGAAATATAGGATTAAACTGCAGCTCCTTACTGAGTGTGCCCTCAGTGGCTAAAACAGCTTTGCTACCACACAGTGTGTAGCAACTCCGTTTACATATGCCAGGTGCTAAGAGAACAAGATGATTTTCGCTGACAAGCTATTTACCACAAATTTAATCATATTAAATTATATAAAGTCCGATGTAACTGAGGAAGTAATTATTGTTATGTGGGCAGACCATAATTTTAGATGCTGATTAAAATGATTACAGAGGCACAAGGTAAGACTCAAACTACTCTCAAACGCTAGAATTCTGATCCTTTGCCAACTAGCCATCAATACCAGAAATTGGAACTGTAAAAGGCCAGCAGGACAAATGAAACTCTTAG
Organism: Anniella stebbinsi; assembly: GCA_029215795.1. Taxonomy (NCBI): domain Eukaryota; kingdom Metazoa; phylum Chordata; class Lepidosauria; order Squamata; family Anniellidae; genus Anniella; species Anniella stebbinsi. The sequence goes on from JARDYH010000007.1 coordinate 82,345,909, forward strand.
CTTTAATACCCTGCAAGATGAACGGCTGCTTCTTGCTCTACATTCGTTAGTGAATATGTCCTGCATGTATCGCAACTTGAGAGCGCTGCACGCTTTTCTTTGGGAAGTGTGTCTGCACCGCGTTTAACTGTAGAGGAGACCCAGGGCCAAGCGCAGATCCTTGCAATGAGACATAAGCAGAATCTACACTACTGCTTTAAAATGGTTTATAACAGTAGCGACAACTGTTGGGGCCCAGAACACACTCCATATACAGTTTTCAAACCGTGCTCATATCCTGCCTGGTGTAGATCTGGCCTTATTCAAGCAAACAAAAAATGCAAGTCATACTTGTATCTTATAGGGTACACAATGAGGACATGGCTTGTGCATCCAATTAATCTGTTTTACAGTGACCCAGGTCACATGATTAAGCAACCTACAGTTTGTTAACCTTGGGTTGTTTGGGAATGCACAAAAGTGAGCGAGCTGTTACTGGGTTGTTCTCCAAGACGTCCAAAGCCGGAACTCTGGTTTGTTGAGGGAGAAGCAACGCAGAGATTTAACCTAAAAACAAACTATGGGTTAAAACGGTACTTTTGCTCCATGACCAGACCAAACCTGTGACAAATTATGCTGGGCACAGGCCACACATCCAGACACTCCAACAGGAAATGCCTGTGGTATGGTATGGAAGGAGCATAGCATACTTTCTGTGAAAGCCATGCAGCCAATTAAAGGGCCTCAGTAGTCTTAATGTTGCCCCGGAGGGACACCTATTAAAGAATACAGGCCTTGGAGGCTTAAGACTCATACACACGCACACTTTATAAAACATTATTGGTCTTGCATGCTCCAATTTAACCATTTCAGTACTGTGTTAAAGTTTGCTCTGGAAACATCTCCTAAAATATTTACAACAGAGGTACACATAGACGCTTAGAAGGCCCAGCAAAGTGAGAGATGGAATTCTCAGCCTTTGGAGGTCAGGCAGGTGCTAACATTGTATTGTTCCTAGCACCTCCTGAAAACATTGTTATTTCAGGAAGCCTTCCTTGAGTGACCGGCTGTGATTTTATAAGAATTTGGCTTTCTTTTTTAAAAATAGTAATTATTTTAATACGGAGTTTTTATTCTTTTATCCTATTAGCTGTTCACTGCTCCAAAATCTTAGGTTTATTATAAATAAATAAATAATAAATGGGTGTGACCCATGACTATGCAGGGCACAAGTGCAAACTAGATCCATTCAGAAAAGAGTTTACTCCCAATTAGCTTTGAGTAGTCACAGTAAGATGAATAGTGTAGCAACTACTTCCTGTAACTCAGCCTCACAAGCCTTCATGCATCTGACAATGTGGACCCTTGGCTCACAAAAGCTTAAGCCACAGTAAATATGTTAGTGCAAGAGGACTCTGGTTTTGCTGCAATCCATCCGCCGAAATTTGTCACTAATATATTTGAGACCTGTTCTTGGGCAACAATCCAAGAGAAACCTGCTTTAAAAAAAATGGCACTTGGAATGTTTTAACAAAGGATATTAAGAATGCCCTTTAGCCTCTCTGGCAACGTTTGTGGGCTACTGTAATATAACCAATTGCATACACTGACCTGAGGATCCAGAAGGAAGGTGGATCCTCAAACGCCATTTGGAATGTATTAATTGATGCACCTTTTCCACGCTCTGAAGCCCATGACCACCTATTCCCACCCCACAATTTTCTATCATGACCACAGAGTCAAATACTTGAAAGGTTGTCACACGGAGGAGGGCCAGGGTCTCTTCTCAATCAACCCAAAGTGCAGGACAAGGAATAACAGGCTCAAATTACAGGAAGCCAGATTCTGGCTGGACATCAGAAAAAAACTTCCTGACTGTTAGAGCAGTACGACAATGGAACACATGACCTAGGGAGGTCATGAGCTCTCCTACACTAGAGGCATTCAAGAGGCAGCTGGACAGCCATCTGTCAGGGATGCTTTCAGGTGGATTCCTGCACTGAGCAGGGGGTTGGACTCAATGGCCTCATAGGCCCCTTCCAACTCTACTATTCTAAAATTCTATGATTCTATGAATACTTGACTTGTCATAGCAGCAGTAGCAGATGGGAGGATACTTACGAACTAACAGACATGATGCACATCAGCTAGTGGCCACATTTGTTTATTTTTTGAAAGTGGAAAACTGATCGAGACATTTTTGGGTCAATTGTGAAAACGCCTTCAGACTTCCTGCCCAATCCACACTGAACTGATTATCACTTAAAGAAGTAATTAAGCAAAGACTTGGAGAGGGAAAGATGCACAACATGCCACACACAAAGCAGAGCCGCTTACCCATTAAGGGGTTGCTGTTCCTATTCATTGGCTTGGGAGGCGGGACAGGGGGCTGCTTGGCAGGTGTCGCGTTGGTAGTATTCGGGGCAGCAGTAGCGTGAGCATTCATGAGAGCAGAGGGCACAGTCCTTGGGGCTGGAGAGGGAGCGGTGGAAATATTGACCCCTTTCGCTGTGCTGGGGGTAGCTGCAGCTGCGGAGGAAGGCACAGTCCTTGCAGCGTTGACGGCAGGGCCAAGACCCCTCGCCTGCACGTCGCTCGTCTCCTGGGAAGAGGACGACAGCGGCCGTTTGGGAGGGAGCAGCGGCTGCTTCGGAGCATGGGGCTCATGATGATGCTCCACTTCTGAATTGGACGTTCCTGCAAAGAAACGTGTTAAGGAAACGGCAATCTAGCGACGCCTAGAACAAGCTACCACATGTCAGGGCATCCTTCCTTCCGCTAGATCAGGCGCAAGCAACGCACAGGCCGCCTATCGCCATACCCAGACTTTTTTGGCAGCACCTGCCATCCCCCACCCCCACCCCAAATCTGCCACTGAAATTAAGTGCTGCAAGCAGGAGCACCCCCCCAAAAAGCACACATTTCCTTTAAAACAAGACATGCCTTGTTTTAAAGGGGAAATGCAGGGGGTTGCCACCACACCACCAAATTTTGGTGGCATAGCAGCAGCAATTGTGGTGGCAGGGGGTGCACCCCCCCCACCCCAGTAGATTTCAGGGAGAGTGGGGAATTGGCTCACAGACCAATTTGGTCCTTTTGACACTCCGTGGCTGCTCCAGACACCCTGTTTTTCAGGGGGAAATCTCCCCCCGATTTCGGGCCAGCGGGGGCCACAGCAGAAGGCAATGGGCCGCACGTTGCCCACCCCTGATCTAGCCCAATATTGTTGACACTAACTGGAAGCAGCTTTCCAGAATCCCAAGCAGGATTGTTTCTCCAGCCCTACCTAGTGATGCTAGGGATTGAATTTGGGCCTTCTGTATACAAAGGACGTGCCCTGCCACCAAGCCACAGTACTCCCCATTTGAAGAGTATTTTAAGAGGACACTTAGAGTCTGCTCAAAGTTCTGAGCTTGGGAGGGGAAGGGTTGCAAGGCAGCTTCTGGTAGCCCGGACCGGAGCGCCTCCATAGCTCCTCCATAGGTCCCAGTCCCTGCGTCCAAAGCCCCAAGAGCCCCATATTCCAAAGGTTCCTGATGTTTCATGAAACCATTGTCCATGGAACTAGGGTGGGGCTGAGAGGAGGGGACCTTGGCCGGAGCATCTTGGCAGATACTTAATTCACTGCATGGGGGAAAGAGCATGAAAACATTTGTCCCAATTCCCAAGGCAGAGTTCAAGATGAAGGCTGGCATTCACCAGCACAGCGTGGGCAGGAAGAGACAGCTCGGTTGATGACGGGAGAGATAAGCTGGGTGGGGCCAGGGCTTTGGAAGAGAATATGTCAGTAGCTTGTGTTAGGGTGAGGAAATCCCTGTGGGTAGAGGCGCACCAAAGACAGGGCCTAAAAACTGGCTGTTTTCGCGATGAGAAGCTGACAGCTAAGGAAACACATTCCTCAGACAGCCCCCGCTCCTGCCTCTCCGTTTCTCACCTTGCCATTTCTTCGGCTCCTCTACTGGAACAGGCTTCTTAAGGCTTGACCTTTTCCCAGCCTCTTCCTCCACTTGTCCAAGGCTGCCGATCCCAGAGCAGTCAATGGGGACAGTATGTCCATTTTTCAAGGCAGTGTGGCTTAATTTGTCGGGCTCCTCTCTGTCTGTTTGGGTTGAGGCGGGAGAGAGTGAGAGTGAGATGGAGAATTAAATCAGAACACGTCAAACGAAGCACGAACCTGAAGCTCAAGTTGGAAAAGGTGGCCAGGAAGGAAGAGCTGGCAAGAGGTAGAATGATGTCCGTACCACAGCGCAACAGGCCTCTGCCAACCAAAGCACTGAGACTGCGGCTGAGGGCCGGTCTCCTGATATCGCGTCTGAGGCTTGAGGTATGAAGAAGCCACCGCCTCCTATTACTTTATTAAATAGTATGTTGAAATATCATGTTGTGACATTAAGGGGGAAAACACTTCTGATCCATCTGTACAAGGGATTTAAATGAAGCAGGTTACAATCCCTGCGTGCCTTCCGTGATAAGGAAATGCATAACTCTGGCTTGCCCAACCTGGTGCCCTCCAAACGTGTTGGACTACAACTCCCATCACTCCCCAACCACATGGAGCACTGGCCAAGGTGAATGGGGATGATGGGAGCTGTAGCCCAACACGTCGGGGGGGGGGGGTCACCAGGTTGGGGGAGGTTATTATATAATATACAATAAAAGTTTGCCTTTTGATTTGTAAGTTGCTAGATTTAAAGTCTGGGTGGCATCTTATACACGTCTACTCAGTAAATTGCATAGAACAGTGAGACTTCTCCCCAAAGAATGAACTTAGGGTTAAGTGCACAAGCATGCGATTTTATAAAGACTGATGTAAGACAGGCACAATGACTGCCCCATCATACTGACGGCTTGTTGTTTCTGGTTAATTCGCAGTTTGGGAAATAAACTACACAGATGTGGTTGGGTATCCTGGCTTTCCTTTCTCTGGACTAGAAAGGCAGGTCTAGAACTGGTGGGCGGAAAATGCAAGGAAGCGAATTTTGTCCTAAAAACTAGGAAAAACATCCTAACTGTAAGATCTGCTCGACGGTGGGACAGTCTGTCTCAAGAGGTGGTGGGGCTTTCCTTCCCTGGGGGGAATTTAAGCTGAAGACGGATGTTTCTCAGGATTCCTGTAGTTGAGATTCCTGCGTTAAGCAGGGGGTTGGAATATATGATCTCCAAGGTCCCTTCTAAATCAAAAACTCTATGATGCTCATTGAAAACAAAAAAATCCAGGGCAAGGATAATACCTTGAAATGTACAATCTCTGAAACCAAACTGGTATGGCATATCCTCTGTTTTTCTCCAACACAGTCAAACGGCCATGGGCCTGACTTATTAAGAATCAACACAGGACACCACAAAGGGATGTAGTCACACCATGATGAATGTAGCCACATAGCCTAGGAGTCCTCAACTACTCTAAGTGAAAGCAGTATACGTTCAGGGACACCAGCTAGCAAAACTGAAGTACGCATATGGTGCTCCTGGTCTTCTCCCCTTCCTTCTGTCTGGTTCTCCTTTTCTTCCCATCTTCCTCCAGTTGTTAATAATAATAATAATAATAATAATAATAATAATAATAATACTCAGACTCTTGCAGGAATTCTGCAATTACCGTAGGTCACATAACTGACAGCTAAGAGTGGGGAGGAATAATATAGTTGCTGAGATTTTGCTTCTGATGAAGAGGGATAGCTTACATTCAAAATACATCAGGCACACTGGACCTGGTAGAGCACTTTTCTACTCAAATACTCCATAGCAACTTTCGAGGTTTGCCTCTTTTTCTTGCGTCTTGTATTGTTCACCTAGTCAACTACCAAGCAATGACAGAAGCAAGCCATTGCTTGGTAGTTATCAAAGGGCTCGTTCACAACAATCCACACTGGAGTTTTTTTAAAAAAATCCTTGGTAGTTGTGAACGAAGCACAGGCACCTGCAAGCATGCTAATTCCTACCGCCAAATCGCTCCTCCTGCAAGGCGAAGGAACAAAACAACCAAGGGAAACCCCGTCACAACCCTGGATTGCCTCTCCCCAAGCAACTCAGGAATCCGGGTTCACATGTCACATTTTACAACCCAGGGACTGGGCTTCGCTGGGTCGTTGTGTTCCTCTTGCTCGCAGTAAAGGCAATCCATGGGCAAGAGCCAGCACACTCGCTCTGGCTTTGTTCGCAACAATCCCAGGTTTTTAAAAAACAAAACATAACTGGATTGTCCTGGCATCCAAATGGGCGATTCCCCCCCCCCCACGACTTTGATTTACAGACTTTTCTTTAGGTCAGTGACAATGCAGTGCTGGAGGCAAGCTCTCCCACCACCTGAAGCAGAACACATACGCCATCGCCCCCCATTGTTGCCACTGAGTCCACCCCCTCCCCTCACTCGCCCCCTTGTCCGTCTCCCCTCCTCTAGCCGCACCCGCCTCCCCCTCCCTCCCTCCTCCCCCTCCCTCCCTCCTCCCCACCCACATGCTCACTATGTCTTCTCCCTCCCTCCTGCCCTGCCCCGCCCCCTCCCTCCTTCGACCATGCGTCTCCCACCGCATTGCTACTCTCTGAAGCGCTGCGTTGGCCAGAGAAGCGGCTCTTCGGAGACCCCGCTAGGCCAAAATGCCTGGCCCAAGGCATCCTTCCTGGGAGGCGGGCATTGTGGGAGGGAGCGTCCCCGGAGATCATCCGTGGTACAGTGAGAGGCTCTGCAGGCGGCAGCAAGAGCAGCAATGGGGTAGGGAATTCGGTGGGAGGTGCAGCCGCAATGAGGAAGAGGGCCAGGGGCACACAGCGCCGCCAGGTCCTCCTGGCAGCGCGTGGGTGTGTGTGCAATTTGCCACTCTTCCCGCCCCACCACCTGAAACAAGTGACCTTTTGATGTAGTTCCCCTGCAAATAAAGCCCCCAAAAGCCTCTGACGTTGGACGGGTTCTAAAACTGAAAGCTGACGAGAGAGCGAGAAGAAATGAGCTTTCAAAATAGTTTTTATTAGGGATAGGATACAGTCAATTAATATGTTCTTGGCAGATTAAAACCAATGTGGATAGGAAGAAGGAGCATGGCAGGACCCAGAAAAGGGCACTGGGAGATAAGCTCAAAGCAGAAAGCGGTACAAACTGCCTTCCTATTCCCAGTGTTGTGACTGAACACAGAATGCATGTCTGGAATGACCGTATGGAAAGTCAATTGCAATTCCTCTTGTAGCTTGCAACAGAAGAGCGATTATTGGGTAGTGCTTAGGAGCCACATGTCTGGAAGCAGTCATACCCTAGGTTCACACAACACGCTAACCCACACCCAGTGGTTGAGTGTGGGTGGTTGTTGAACCATGAGTTATTACATTGTCTGAATGCAGCGCATTTTCAGCAGGGTGGCTTGTCAACCATGCAGTGGGTTTTTTTATTTTTTCTCGAACTGGCCACCTTGAGAACCCATGGCTTGTTGTTGGGTTGTTCAGGGTGGTTAACAAGCCACCCTGCATGGTTAACAAGCCACCCTGTGGAAAATGCACTGCGTTCAGACAACACAAAAACCCAAGGCTCAACAACAATCAACGGTTCAACAACAACCCACACTCAACCACTGAGTGGGGATTAGCATGTTGTGAGAACCCAGCCATAGTCTGGCACGTTAGCCAGGCAATTGCAGACCGGGTCTGATTTGGGAAGGCTTTAAGCCCATTCCCTTTGCACAAAAAAACGCCTTTCATCCTCCAGAAGGAAAATCAGGTCCTACAACAGGGGAACCCACCAAGCCATTTCTGGCAGCCCACCAGATCCCCCCTGCATTCTCTGCCACTGGAAAAATCATGGCGGCACTGCTTGGATTTCCCACACTAGCACTATCGCTAGCAGGGGAATCCCTTCCTTATCCCCAATCCCTGATGAGAGATCAGAGATAGGGAAGGGATTCCCTCGCTAGCGCCAGCAAGAGAAATCCCAGGTGTGCATGCATACGTGTGTGTATGTTGACTGTATGCGCATGGGTGCGCATGTATGGGTGCGCATGTGGAAGCCCCACCCCCAAGTGTCCCCCAGGGCCAAAAAGGCAGCACACCTCTGTCCTAAGGCAAGGAATCTAAGAGACACCTGTCCGGTCACATCCGCTACACTGCTCTCTGGATTGGAGTGGTTCAATGCTATGCCACCCTTTCCCCTCCATGCGAAGAAGCTCATGGTGAAAGTTAGAGAGTTCCACTCCAAGGGCTCCTTCCCTGCTGCATTTAGCATCCTTCTGAAACTGGAGGCACCTGCAGTACAAAGGCTAAGAGATGATGAGGCTATGAAGTGTCAAGGAAACGGCTCTTCTGCAGCTCCTGCTTCCAATTTGCCAAATGCTGTTTATTAGGGATGTGCATGGACCCCCCGGATCGGATCGGGACCTGGATCGGGACCTCCAATTTTGTCATGGATCGGTTCGGACAAAATCGGAGGCCCCTCGGACCGGATCGAGTCCGATCCCAATCCAAAAATCGTAAATTTTTGGATCGGCCGCCATTTTTTCCCCCATAGACTTGCATTGCAATGCAAGTCTATGAGGAAAAAATGGCGGCGGGTGGGTGAGGGGGGGCCTAACTCCCTCCCCACCACGGGGCCGTCCGCTGTGGATGGCCCCGGCAGGTAAGCCCCCTCCCCCGTGCTCCCTACCCCCCCTGGGGCCGTCCGCTTCCATCCGCTGGCACCCGCAGGCGCCCGCGGATAGAAGCGGACGGCTCCGGGGGGGGGGGGTAAGCCCCCTTCCCCGCCACTGCTTACCTGTTAGGGCCGTTCGCTCCCGTCTGGCACCGGCGGCTACCGCCAGCCGGCTTTGCGGCTTGCTCTAGAGTAGCCCGGCGCGCCACCCTGGAGTAGGCCGCAGAGCCCGCTGGTAGTAGCCGCTAGCGCCGGACGGGAGCGGATGGGCCGGGAAGGTAAGGGCCCCCCTCCTCCCCTCTGTGCGCCCCCTCCTCCCCTCCGCGCACCCCTTGCTTACCTTCCCGGCCCGTCCGCTCCCGTCCGGCGCCGGCGGCTACTACCAGCAGGCTCCACGGCCTGCTCTAGAGTAGCGCGCCGGGATCACCCGGCACGCCACCCTGGAGTAGGCCGCGGAGCCCGCTGGTAGTAGCCGCCGGCGCCGGACGGGAGCGGATGGGCCGGGAAGGTAAGGGCCCCCCTCCTCCCCCCCCGCTGTCCACTTTCATCGGCCGGGAAGGTAAGGGCCCCCCTCCTCCCCCCCCCGCTGTCCACTTTCATCGGCGGGTGCCCGCTGGCGCCCGCCAATGGAAGCGGCGGTGGGCGCCAGTGGGCGCCCGCCGATCCGCCGATCCGCCGAACCGGTTCGGAGCCTTTTCGGACCGGTTCGGATTGGATCGGCCGATCCAGCTGTCGGATCGGAAATCGGATAATTTATCCGATTTCCCACTGGACCGGACTCGGATCGTGGATCGGGTCCGATCCAGTGCACATCCCTACTGTTTATGCCCCCAGGTGCATCGATGGGCAGAGTGGGAGCAAACCAAGCAGAAATGGGGCGCTCAGTCCCATCAGCAGCAGTTCTTCCCCTCCACCCAGCTCTACTTCCGGTTGAAAGTATAGATAGACAGCAACAACTAAGATCCGGGTACTAGACATTTTCGTTGCCACTGCTGCTTTAAAAAACACAGTAATAACTGTGTGTTTATTTTCGTTTACTGTCAGCTACCTTGGAGGCCAAAATAGCAGCCTGTTAAAGCTCTTACTGCCAGGAACTGAAGCCTTAGGCAAAAAGACAGGATATAAATATTTTAAATGAATAAATAATAATAATAAAGTAATAGGAAGAGAAGGGAGGTTGAGCTCTGAACCTGCCAGGGAGATGAGAAGAAAGGGAATTTCCTCCTCTGCTTTTTCCTGTGGGCGGGGGTGGATTAACCATTATGCTAAGCACTCTATGGAGGGTCAGGCGGCTCCTGCTTCAATTCAGCTATCTGGGTGTGTGCATAGTACCTCCCCCTCCCCCCCAGCTTGCTCCTTGCAAAATCCCACGCAGCTCAGGACAGGACGTCTTTTCCCCTTGGTACAGGACAGAGGTGACAGTTCCCAGCTGGAGGAAAAGCAATAACTCCGTGAGCCCGGGCCATCAGCGTGACGTATTTCCTGCAAGCGACTGCAGGGGTACAGAGGACTAGCAAGAGGGAGGCTGGGTGCATGGAGACGCATCTGCCTGTGCCTGTTTTGCGGGGGGGGGGGATGATGGTAGATGAAGAACTAGAGTTTGCAGGTATGAATACAACTCTGGATAGCTTCCTCCTTGGATTGTCCTTCAGTCTAGCACGGGGGGTGGGGGGAGGCTAAGCCTTTCCTCGTCCTGTTGGCTTCAGAACATTCTGTCTCCAATAAGCCCACCATCGCTAATGCAGCGTTGCAGCCAAGTAGCCATCACTGGGATAGTGGCTAGAGCCTCTGGCTTAGAACACAAGGAGAACCTTTCAAGTACTCTTCAAGTCCTGAAAGGTTGTCACACAGAGGAGGGCCAGGATCTCTTCTCAATCATCCCAGAGTGCAGGACACGGAATAAGGGGCTCAAGTTACAGGAAGCCAGATTCCGGCTGGACATCAGGAAAAACTTCCTGACTGTTAGAGCAGCACAACAATGGAACCTAGAGAGGTTGTGGGCTCTCCCACACCAGAGGCATTCAAGAGGCAGCTGGACAGCCATCTGTCAGGTAGGCTTTAAGGTGGATTCCTGCATTGGACTCGATGGCCTCATAAGCCCTGTCCAACTCTACTATTCCATGATTCTAAGATGTCTTATACGAGTCAGACCAATGAACCATCTAGCTCAGCATTGTCTACACCAAGGGTGTAGAATCTCAGGTCCAGGGGCCAAATCCAGAGCGCCAGGGTCTCCCAAAAGGTCTCACCCATTGCCCCACACCCTTTCCCCCCAACCGCTACTGATTGTTTGGTGGTTTCCCATCATTTGTGCCATTTCCCACTGATTCAAAAAGCTTGAAAAGCCACTCCTACAATAACTCCTACAGTTATTGACAGTGAGAGCTTGAAGCTATAATATGCTGGCAATTTAAGGTATTATAGCACTGCCTCTACCACCATTGGACTGAGGCCCCTGAGAGATTGTCCAAAATAGAATTTGGCCCTCGAGGTGAAAGAGGTTCAACACCCCTAGACTACACTGACTGGCAGGGTTTTTTCCCAGACCAACCCAGCAACGTTGAGTATTCGAGATGGCATCCTCCAAATGCAAAACATGTGCTCCAGCCCTGAGTTACCGCTCTTCTCCACTTCCTTGTACATGGGAAAATCAAATCACATGAGGTACTGGTTCCCCTCTATTCAGCACTGGTTACACCTCATCTTAAGTATTGTGTCCAGTTCTAGGCACCACACTTCAAGAAGGATGCAGACAAACTGGAGCATGTTCAGAGGAGGGAGACAAGGATGATCAGGGGTCTGGAAACAAAACCCCATGAGGAGAGACTGAAAGAACTGGGCATGTTTAGCCTAGAGAAGACTGAGGGGAAACATGATAGCACTCTTCAAATACTTGAAAGGTTGTCACACAGAGGAGGGCCAGGATCTCTTCTTGATCATTCCAGAGCGCAGGACACGGAATAATGGGCTCAATTTACAGGAAGCCAGATTCCGGCTGGACATCAGAAAAAACTTCCTGACTGTTAGAGCAGTATGACAATGGAACCAATGACCTAGGGAGGTCGTGGGCTCCCCTACACTAGAGGCATTCAAGAGGCAGCTGGACAGCCATCTCTCAGGGATGCTTTAAGGTGGATTCTTGCATTGAGCAGGGGGTTGGACTCGATGGCCTTAGAGGCCCTTTCCAACTCTACCATTCTATGATTCTGTGATGTTGAAACCTCAAGCCACAAAGCTCCATGAGGTGGCAAGTCATAAGCTCTCAGCCTAAGGTACCACACAGGATCTTGGAAGAGGAAGGGAAGGAAACCAACGACACAGCTTTCTCCACCTCCACCCCCAGGAAGATGCAGAGCCCATAGTGAAAACGTTCAAAGGGCAGACAAGGACAAGATCACATTTCACAAAGGGGGAGGAAGCAGGGATGGGGCAGATTGGGGGTGGGGGGGGTCTGTGTGCGCACACACAGGCACGGAATGCCAAAGGAGGGGTTTATCAGGGAGTCAAAATTGGCAATGGCGGGTACACAGAGGAAGACAAAGGGGTAAACTCACCCTGTTCAAGGTCTTCCAACAGAACCCCTCTTTTAATGAGCTCCTCTCTGGACTTTCGCACTGAAATCTTTCGTTCTAAAACTGTCATTAAATCAGGAAAACAAAACAAAACACCAGCACTCAGAATACAGGGCAAGTTGGAGGTTTGGATAAAATAATCCGTATGTGGTCCCCAAAGTTACTGGGTTTTTTTAGGGATGATTGTTATAAAATATATGGCAGTATCCAATGGTACTCCTACACAGAGTAGACCCATTGAAATGAATGGGCTTAACTTAAGTAGGACTTAGCATTGGAAACTGCCCATAGATTCTGGACTGTTTGCCCTTATCTAAATTCTAGAAGTACAAAAACTATTTCCCACCTGCCAAGCTATTCTTCATTGGGAAAAGGGAATACCAGCCTCTGATGGTTAAATACACATACATCATACTCTACAAACTGAAAGGTGGGCAATGGGCCTTTCCATTTCCTAGATAAGAAGAGGCAGTGGCTGGATATAGTGAAAACAAGTATGAGGTATAAACACAACCACGAAACGTTCTATAGACAAAAGGAATTAAATTCCAACACCTGTTTTTTAAGTGTGTGCATATAAGTATATAAAATGTCATATACTGTTGTATCACATAAATGTTAACTGTCTTACTCCAATACATGTACATTAATTTCATATTTATCCAAACTTGTATTTACACATCTATACATAATATTGTATCACATTTATAATTATTAACAGCCTTACAACACTGCAATGCATGCAGATAGATAATCTATACACAAGTAATATATACCGTATAATAATCCAATTATAATACAACTATGTTTCCAAACATGTATCTGTACATAGGTAATATAACATAGGTAATATATAGCGCATAATATTACAATAGTATTAACAGGAATCCGGTAGACTTGACCTGTTTCACAAAGGATGTTTCCTCAGAGCACGCTTATCCAGGACTAATAGCCATGACAATTCAAGTTCAAGGAATCTCCCTATATGTACAATCCATTCCAAACCTGGCCAACGTCTCTAGGCAACAGCTTGTAAGGCTTGTAAGTGTTGTAAGGCTGTTAATAATTATAAATGTGATACAATATTATGTATAGATACTTATGTGTAAATACAAGTTTGGAAACATATGGAATTAATGTACATGTATTGGAGTAAGACAGTTAACATTTATATATGTGATACAATAGCATATGACAACTATATATATATATATATATATATACACACACACACACACACACACACGCTTTTAAAAAAAGGGTGTTGGAATTTAATTCCTTTTGTCTATAGTACTTTCCGTAGTTGTGGGTTTATACCCCACACTTGTTTTCACCTTTCAATTTCCTGCCTCCCCCAATGGCTAGTGATATTTCCCTACTAGGCTTCCATAACATTATATGGCAAGTTCAACTTCAGAGTGCCAGTTGTGGAAGGAGATCAGTTGTGGAAGCTGTTCTCATCTATGATTGCAAATGGTATCATCATCATCATCATCATTATTATTATTATTATTCAGATTTAAGATATGCCAATTCTGGTATCTTTTGCCATAAGAGCAGAGGAAGATGAAATCAGACAAGGACAATGCTATTCCAAAACAAAGAATCCTCATGGGCTTGGGAAGAAGAGAATTATCATTGAAGTCCAGTGTCTTACCTTCTGAAGTCTCCTTAAATTTCCCACTGGCTTTCTTTTTCCTCCACTTCCAAGGTTTAAAGATCTTGCCAAACCCCGCGAATTTGCTTTTGCTCTTGGAGGGAGGGGTCGTGTCACCAGATTCCAGATCAGCCCCCATCCCAGCGTCGAGTGACGGCTGATCCACCTCCTCAGCTACACAGAAAAAGAAGACAGGAACATGGAATTACAAGATGACTTTTGTAGATCCCCTCTTTCCATCCACCCAAATCTCTTCTGCCGCTCCCAGACTGTGGAATGGCCTGCCGGAGGAGATTCGTCAACTTAATAGTCTCTTTGACTGTAAGATAGACATAAAGACCAATCTCTTCCGGCAGGCTTACCCAGTTGAATTTTTAGAGTTTTATTGGTATTTTAATAATGTGTTAGTTTTATGTGCTTTTAGTCAGTTTTATGTATTTTATATTTGATGTTGTTCCCCGCTTCGATCCAGAGGGAGAGGTGGGTAAGAAATAAATATATTATTATATTATTATTTATTATTCCTCCAACTGACTGTGACTAGTAGAAACACAATTAAGTCGTAGGAAAATGCACAGATGCAAAGCTATACATGATGACTCTGAAAACTTCACATAAGAAAGCAGTGTCAAATATAAGAACAACCAGGGAAATAATAGAAATATATCAGAAGGTAGACAGAACATGTTAAGAAATCTTTTACTGGCATCTAGATCACACAGGTATAAAATACTTTGTTGTATGATATAATCTGTCGCAGAAACAGCTGGAATTATCTACCCCATCTGAAAAACTGGACTATTTTGTTTTTCCTTCCCATTAAAAGAAAAAGAAAAGAAGGTATTCTGGGCCAAGACTAACAATCCCAGGAAAGCAACACAATAACAGCCTCCTACTCCACCTAATGTTCTGGCATTCTCCAAGCATTTTCATAAATAAAAAGAGTCCAGGAGGGGAGAGCGTTGACCTGGGGGGGAAATATTCCTGCAATTTAAAGCAACAAAATAATGTGTTCTGCCAAGCAAATGGAAGGCAGAGAGCAACAGTGAGCCTAGAATTTGAAGTTTTCTGCAGGCTTTATGGCACACTTTGGTTGTTAACCTGCAGAGAATGGCTGTGGGCCAGTGGGTGGGGGCCTCTTGGAAACATGAATTGATGGCAAGGCAGCATGTCAGACACATGCTGCCATGCAGCAGCCAGATTGATAACAGGGACCAGAAGGTTCGAGCATATAAGACCGATTCTGGCCCGCTTGCATTGGCTGCCTGTATGTTTCCGAACCCGATTCAAGTTGCTGGTTTTAACCTATAAAGCCTTACAGGGCTTGGGACCACAATACCTGACGGAACACCTTTCCCGACGTGAACTTACCCGAACACTACGTTCAACATCTAAGGCTCTCCTCATCTAACGCTCTCCTCCAAGTGCCTACTCCGAGGGAAGCTCAGAGGTCGGCAACAAGGGAGAGGGCCTTCTCTGTGGTGGCCCCCCAATTGTGGAACGATCTCCCTGACGAGGCCCGCCTGGCGTCAACACTGTTATCTTTTCGGCGCCAGGTCAGACTTCATTTAGCAATATCTAAGGAGCCTGGGTTTGTTTTGTTTTTAGGTTTATAGCTTTTATAGTTATTACAGTGGTTTTAAATGTATGTGTCTATTATGTGTATATGGTATGCTTTTGCTGTTTAAATTTTTGTATATGGTTTTTAATTGTTTTAATCTTATGTAAACCGCCCAGAGAGCTTTGGCTATGGGGCGGTATACAAATGTAATAAAATAAACAAATAAATAATGCAGCCCTGGATGAACCGTTAAGCAATATAAGCCCGTGCTTTGGGCACCGAGGGAAGGAGGGCACCACAGAGTACCGGTACCATAGCTGTAGCCGTCTAATTTTAAGGAATATACAAATATAATAAAAACGAGTTTATATTTAATATAGTTGTGTGTTTTGGCATGGGGGATGATGGCCTTGAAGAAAATTGAGTCTTCAATGTCTTATTTCACCTTCAGCACTTAACGTCTTGCCGGCAAAGCGACGGAAGGGCCAAGGGGGCGCCATTATTGGGCTGTGTTTAGAGCATCAGCTGGCCTTAATCGGGCCCTGCATTAATGGCTCCGCCAGCAAGCAGGATCCTATTTCATCGACCTCAGATTTGCCAATAATGATTTCTAATTTGCATCTATGCCTAGAAATCAGCAGGTATAAATTTTATGCAAATAGGTGTCCTCTTCTGACCTCTTAATGGGCAATTCACAAGTGGCCACCCTAGGTGAGAAAAAGGCAACTGGGAATAAGAGCAGGGAGAGGCGGTGACAAATGCTCTGGAAATGGAAGATTGAGCAAGGGAAACAAGACTTTCCAACTACATTTCACAGAGAGAACAAAAATTGATCCGATGCCCTTGCATGGGCCTAACCCTTCCCCAAAATATGCTGGAATGGCAAGGAAAGAAATGAGGAAATAAAAGTACTTCCAGAATTCATCATCTCCAAACCATCCGCCCTCTGACCTATATACGTTCTCTGCAATGCAGACGCCGACAACCTCGATCCAAACACAAGCTCCACTAAGTGCTTTGTATAAGACCGTGTTTAATTCCACAAACAGAAAGAGAAGGTCTACTTGTAGGTTGTTTCGCCCATGATTAACCCACAGTGTCTGGGTTCAGACATCACGGAGCAACCCTTGATCAAGCCGCTTGGAGGTTGCGTACTCAAAATGGTGCACACCCAGCACACGCCACAACAAATTGTGGGTTAATTAACCACCTGAAAATTGGATAGGAGCGTATTAAAAAATGGCAGCCAGTTAAAAACAAATTAAAATAAAACAACTGATTAACAGAGATCAGCAACAAGAAAAAAGCAAATCAATCCAATAGTCCAAACACCTTGTTCAAACTAAGCAAAACAAAGTTTTTGCCTGCTGACAGAAAGCCATCAAAGTTATCATCAACGTGATCACCCCATTAAAGAAAACAAAACAGACAGGCATGATGCCCGTACCTGTCTTTTCCTTCAGTAGGTATAACAGCTGGAACACCTGGGAAGCTGAGAAAGAGGATTTCACACCATTGCCCCTCCCCAGCCTTTCCCTCTTCCTGCTCCCAGTGTCCTCTGGATGAATGAGCCAGCTGTGGACCATCTAGGCCGGTGAAAAGACTGGGCCTCCATGGTCATAAACTGTATTTAAGCCAGATTGCTGTAGTCCCTTGGAGTGCCGCAAGACTACTGTGAGCAGTAAGGGTTGTGTTAGCTCTTCGGTATGTTTTAGCTTGGTAATGTTGATGTTGCTCTGTGCTGCTTACGCATTAAGTTTAGGTTATTTCATTGTCATCTTGGAAGTATGCCATGTTTATTGAATTTGGGATTTTGCCTTATCTGAAACTGTCATTGTGTTTTTTAACAAATCGTTGCTGTTTTTCAGCTATAAAGTTGCATTTTGGTAAGTTGTTGTGTATTGTGAGCCGCTTTGGAAACAATTCACTGTGAGAAAGTAGCACATGAATAAACGCAACCTGACCTCAGGAAAACAGCTGGAGGGGAAAGACCTCTGCCCTGATCCAACGCAAGTGTGCGCACCATACAGCTGCTTTAGGTTCAAAAGAGGCAGAAGATCATGGATCGTCCCACATCATGGCTGTTTTGGCCCTTGGGAATCCATTGGCCTGCCCATATTTCTCTGCCCACAAGATGTATTATTCATTAGTTGATTTCAAATATTTCTTGGCTGCCTTCCAGGGTAGGAGCCCTCCCAAGGTGCCGTACAACAACAAAACACAGGATAAAAACCAATGAAGCAATAAAGACAGTAAATGAGAAAAAATAGTGGTGTCAATGTAGGGCCGGGCATCAAGGGTAGGTATGGTTGGGCACCTGCCAAGGGCCCAAACACCAACAGGGCCCACTGACAAGAGCCCCCTGGATTTCCTCCTCCTCTTCTCCAGGGCAACCTGCTTGTTCATCACCTGCCTCTCACTCTGTCCCAGACAATGGAGGTGGTGAGAAGGAGGAGCCGGAGATGCTGTCCTGCTCACGGCCAACTTTCTCCCTGCCTGTCAAGCAAGCAAATAGTAGCAATGATGAGACAGAGGAGGAGGAGGAGGAGGAGCAGCAGCAGCAACAGGTGACAGTGGCCGCGAGACGGTAGGCTCACTGAGGGAGGGGGGCATTGTGAGTGTTCTGCCCACAGGCCCTCAAAGACCTGGAGCCAACATAGGACCATCACTGCAATGCCTATAGGAGAAGCAGATTCTAAAAGGAACCATCCTATGTATCATTGCAATGCCGTTTAAGGAAGGAAGAACACGGAAAGATCCATCTTATGAAGCAACAATGCATTCTGTTTGTTCTGCATGCTTAATTAGTGGGTGGATCAACTGCTCCTAGTATGCTTTAAGAGGGAGGCATTTCAGGTAACAGTGTTACTCAGAGTTGGCTCACGCACTGGGAAGGGGTGGGTGGGTGTTTCTTTCAAATCCGCAGGAACAAACCTACGTTTTAAGCAGGGTTCCGACGCAGCACCTTTTAATCCAAGGTTAACAGTTGTGGGGTGACACTTCAGGCCTAGAGTCTGGGTCCTTTTTAAAAATGGGGGGGGTTGTCCTTGAACAAAGAGCCCCTTTTGTTATAGCAGCACAGCTTTGTTGCGCAAGAAAGGGTTCTGGGGAGAGAGCACGCCAATTTCCTGTTTTGAGTCATGACAATGGGAAAAGGTCTGGACAGGAATACACGAATCAGTGCTTTCAGGAAGACCACCAAAAAAAGAGGCAGAAATTCACATGCACTCCAAAAGAAAAGGGAAGGGGCCACAACTCAGTGGTAGGGCAAATGCTTTGCATGTGGATGGCTCTGGGTTCACCCCCCCCCCCCCGGCATCCCCAGCTAAAGGATCTCAGGTGAGAAAGGTCTCTGCTTGCATCCTTAGAGATTTACCAACAGTCGGGGTGCAGCGGCCAGCTGGATGGCCCTGTTCTTTTTTGCGTGCAAGTAATGCTACCTTACTTTAAATATAAAAACGAAGCCACAAATGCAAAGGCCAACCAAGGTGGCTCACAATCAAATACGTGTGCCAAGATATAAGAACGCAGGGCACAACACGCAATTTTAGCACACATGCCCACAAGAAAATGATGGCCATAACATAGGTAACACTTAGGGATGGCTATCACAGGGGAAATCGGCTCTTTTGGGGCTCGCTGGATTTTCCTAGAGTAGCAGGCTTTTCTCCGATATCCAGGGACTTTCTGGGGTGTGTTTTTTTCC
Organism: Anniella stebbinsi; assembly: GCA_029215795.1. Taxonomy (NCBI): domain Eukaryota; kingdom Metazoa; phylum Chordata; class Lepidosauria; order Squamata; family Anniellidae; genus Anniella; species Anniella stebbinsi. The sequence goes on from JARDYH010000007.1 coordinate 82,364,992, forward strand.
TTCCTAAAATCTCCACTTACACAAATTATACTGCAGTTTGCATAATTTATGTACATCTCTGCTATAATTTGTATAATTTGTGCAAACTGCAGCCATAGTATGCCTAATTTACACACATCTCAACCATGATTTGCATGCTTAATTTTGTGCAAATTACGCCCACAATATGCTGAGTTTTGCACAAATTCAGCATATTACAGCAGCAGTTTGTACAAATTACACAAATTATGGTTGCAATTTGCATAGATGGCAATTTTAACTAAAAAGCCAAAACAAAACATCCGGAAGCTTGCCTGACTTGAGTTGGGACAGCTTGTGAATAAACAAGCCAGAAACTGGAGGGCTGAGCTGCTGAAAGCTCAGTGAACTTCACTCCCTGGACAGATTCCTGACTTCCTTGTAACACTACAGTAGATCTCTAGAGTCAACCACATCAGCTAGATTGATCATTTTAGGCCACTTTCCACAAATATTTCAGTGCTTTCCCCTGCTGTTTAGGAGTCAGAAAACTCTACACCTAGAATGAAATTATTGCATTTAGCAACATTATTGGGTTGTTTTTTGAGCCACAAAGCTGTAGAATTGCTGGAAACCTAGTCAAAGAGACAGGCATTTCAAGACAAGTAGAAGAAATTACCACCCCCACCCCCCATGTTTTACAACTGCTTCTGCACTCCTGATATGTTAAAACAACAGCAAAACTGTTAGCCAACCTGATTTAGAGCAGGTGTAGTTTTGCATTTTGGACTTATTTAAATCATAACACCATTCATGACTACAGGAATAAAATGGAGTTTGCTTCTTCTGTTACCCTCAACACCTGGGTGGTTGTTTGGGGAGGGGGTCCTTAACTTTGACCCCAAGATCCAGCCCTAGCTGCACCATTGAGTGCCTGTAATTGTTTTTTTCCTGTCGATGAAGGTGGTGGGAAGACAGATTCATTGATGGGAACTAACATCTCGGGAGGCACTACACTTTTCACACACAGTCCAAGTCAAGTGCTGTTTTACTCTCAACATGTGTCTGCAATGTGGTGTAGTGGCTAAAGTGTTGGCTGGGAATCGGGAGATCTGGGTTCTAGTCCCGCTCGGCCATGGAAACCCACTGGGTGACTTTGGGCCAGTCAGAGACTCTCAGCCCAACCTACCTCACAGGGTTGTTGTGAGGATAAAATGGAGAGGAGGAGGATTATGGATGCCACCTTGTGTTCCTTGGAAGAAAAAAGGCAGGACATAAATGCAATAATGAATGAATGAAGAGGTGTGAAGCTTTTTATTACATTTAGCCTTGAGGTTACCAGATCAAAACAATACAGATGTAGCCTTATGAATCTAATGTATAGTAGACATCCATCAAATTATACAATTATTCATTCACTTTATGAAAACAATTTCATAAAGTGAATGAAAGCTCTTAGTAAGCCTGTACATATTCTTAAATGCACAGATTTAGAGAACTCAGCTACCAGGCCAATGAGCAGCGGAATTATCTATGGACTAATTCACACATGCATGTTATTGCTTGAAGACTCAATCAGATGAGCCAATTACAAGGTCCTTGACCATAGTTGATATGGAAGTGCTCTCTGAAGTGACTATTTTGTGACAGCTTTCGCACATGCAAATTGATGCTACAGTCAATGAATTATAAGTGAACTGACACTTAAAACACTGGAATCTCAACCTCATTTGCACAGACAATCTGAAAACGAGTAACAATTTGGGAGACAGTGTGGCCCACTGGATAACTGATGGATTTGGGGAGACCTAGCTTCAAAATCCTATTTAGCCAAGGAGTCAGCAAAAGGCTTTTGATACTACACTCTTTCAGTTCTACATCTGCAAAATAAGGAAGCAGGATCTGGAAAAAAAAAAGATGTTGCTGTATATCCTCATCTCCTAGCAGGAGGGCTCCTGTGCAGAGTTCCAGCCAGCCATGCCTTCCTCCAGGATAATAGAAGCTGTAGAGAATTCAAGCAGGGTTTTCTGTTTCCGTCCTGCCCATAGCTATCTATCCCGGGGGGAGGGGGGGTACTTCCTTGAGTTTTGTTTTCTAAAAGATATGTTATACTTCCGCAAACCTTGGTGTTCCTGTGAACATGCTGATACCTCCGTCTTGTTTCATGGTGGGCCCGTTTTGGCTTCAATCCTGTTGGCACTCACCACCTGAATTCATTAACAGAGGAAGCAACAGCAACACATTTGACGCAGCTAAAAGGATTATAAAGAAGGGTTGTCCGCAAGGGTTGTCTATCGTCATTTGTATAGGCCCCATGAGTTAATGAAGATGATAGAGATGAGTGATTTTTAAGGATCTATGATGGGATATAAAGTCTCAGCATGATTTACTTGGTTCAAATACTACCGATGTTTTTAAGGACTTAGTTTAACCGGTTTAGACGCATTCAATCCTTGAGAACGGTAAGGCTTTCCGGGGGTACCCTGTGCTTCTGAGGTCCGTCCCGTACTTGTTTGGAGAAGGCTGTTTAGCGTGATGACAGCCACTATGTGAAATAAACTTCCCCCTGACATCATGCATGTGCCAACCATTCTTACTTCTTGGTGCATGCTGAAGACACACCTATCTATGCAAGACTTCACGGTGTAGTTTAACCTGCCAACTGTTTTATTCCAATGGATATGTAAACATGGCGTATTCTATGTATTGGTTTTTATATCTTTATGTTCTTACAATCTTTGCACAGCACCTTGAAATCTGTAGATGGAAGTGGTTTACAACTATTTGTAAATAAATAAATATGTAGGCTACATGGTCTGAAAGCACATGATGCTTTAGTCTTGCAGAGGCTAAGTAAGTCTGGGTCTGGCCATTGCCTTAGGTCCCCTCTAGATGGATTCCGTTTGACACCTGTTCCTCTGATTATGCGCATCTTCTCGGAAGCGCTTTATCGTAAATGTTTGTATGCAGGAGGTAATTGAGCACTCAACGGGTGACCTTACCGGTTGTTTCCAATGCGCTTTACAGGTAGTTAATGCAGAGAATCACTTGTTCACATAGGCAAAATGCGCTTTAATGGCCAGAGCAAAATAAAACTCGCTATTTAACGCGCATTCTATAATGCGCATGATCGGAGAGAAAACGCGCCTCTACGCCCGATTTGCGCTCCATTCTTGTAGAGGTAAATTTTTTAATGCGCCTTGAAAGAGCTTTAAATGCCTCTTGTAGAGGCAGCCTTAGATGAGAAACTGCTTGGGAACCCTATGCCAGCCTTCCCCAACATGGTATCCTCCAGATGCAAATCCCATCATTCCCAGCCAGCATGGCCATGGGAGTTGTAGTCCAACACATCTGGAGGGCACCAGGTTGGCGAAGGCTACCTTGTGTACATCATCTTTAATTCCATGATGGAAGAAAGACACAATTTGAATGCAATAAAATAAAGTATGCTCTCTAAGTATTCTAAGACAATACTTCATATATTACTAAATAAAAAGCTGAAATTCCTTAGAATTTCATTCGCCAACATAGTACTGGACACTCAGGCAATAGCAGCACGGTTAAGCGTGACAAGTATTCCCATATCCCCCTCCTCGTTATGAAAAAGCCAAGGACGGCTCTCCTCCCAAGTGCTATATTTAATAATAGTTGTGCGTTCTGCTCATTTTGAGAAAGACATATCTCTGGAACACCTACCCCTTTCACAGCAAGGAATGTCCTTCTAACAACATTGACTACTTCCCCAAATTACTGTATTCCTTCAACTGCTAGGCAAGGAGGACATGGAACGCGTCCCATTGATTAATGGTTCTAAAGAGGCAATTCTGTGTGGAAGTGTACAGTGATGTAATCTGTATGAAGTAATGGCACCATGCTAGTGTGAAGTGATCACAGTCACCGGCAAATAGTGGGAATATCACTCCAATGGTTGTTAAATACAGTACGTTAAATGAGTCAGTGCACCAGATTCGGTCAAGGAAAATAGCTTGCTTCTCTCTCTCTCTCTCTCTCTCTCTCCCCCCCCCCCCTTCATAAGGGACCCCAAGGTTGTATTCTCCATGGCTGGATGACAAGGACCTGATGCCGCTGTCAGACACCACCAAAGACTTCATGAGCATGGATTGTGCATCCTGCACCACCATTATCAAAAAAGATTTCATAAGTGTCCTATTGCTATTTTATAGGCACCAAGCTCTTGGCACAAGGTGTTTTTGTTATACACACACACACACACACACACACACACAAACTCAGGAAACGTGTGGCCCTCCAGTTGCTGCTGGACTGCAGCTCCAATTATCCGTCACCGTTAGCCAGGGCTAATGGGAACTGTAGCCCAACAGCAACTGGAGCACCACACATTCCCCACCCCTGATCTAACTCAATTATTGTGTTATGTATTCCAGTTACAGATTGCAAGAGGTAAAAACGAGTGTTACTGCAAAACAGAAGGGAGCCCCGTGAGTCCTTAAAGACTGCTTGACTAGTTTGGATACAAGAAACTCAGCTAGCAGAGAGGTACATACCTACATGTATGTGAACATGCATACACATGCATCTGCCAAGTGAAGATAGCACTTCCTGCGTCGGATGAAGAAGGATCTAGATCTTGAAAGCTTATGCCACAATAAATCGAGTAGTCTTTAAGGAGCCACAAGGCTCCATTGTACGTGTCAGGTTATGTATTTCCGAGCGATTAAAAAATGATGGTTACAAATGTAGAGCTATATAATCTGCTAAAATATGAAGCACGTTTGCTGTCTAGCTAGTGGATTTCTGTCAAGGTTCAAAACTATGACCGTAAAATTGGGTATAAATTTGGAGTGTACTGCATTGCACCAGTAGCATGTGACAACTCTGGACATCACCCCAGCACAGTAGGTAGGTGACTGATGTCACTCAGCCAAGAATGGCTTCAGTGAAACCCTATTATGCAGCAGAGTAATCCAGCAGATTCTGGAATAGGAACAAGGAGCACTTGTCAATACTTCACCTTAAAGCATTAGGGTTGCATTAGCTCTCACCTGAAGCCATCAACAACTCTTTTTCAGCAAACAGTCTGTCACTTTCACTGCTAAAATGATCCAGTCACAGTGGGACTGTGGGGGGGGGGGGGAGGCAGGGGGAGAGAGAGGAAGAGGGGTACAAGAACAGGCCAGTACCAGTTCTATACTTATCTATGTTCTCACCAATACAAAGCAATCAGTCTTTGCACCCCAATTGATAGTTAAACTTCTTGAAGACTACTAACTAAAACACAACACAATCGGTCTGACCTATGCCAGGTGAGACAGTGACAGCCATGGAAGCTTTGATGCTGTTGCAAAACTACCAAAGGTGTTTTCCTCTCCCCCCGATCTCCTCTTTTCGCTCTTTCATCAAGGAAGCGCGCACTCACCTTAACACACCGTCAAGGTGGCATACATTCTCTGAGGAAGGACAATAGGCTATTTCTCATTCATAAACTGAAACTCCCATATGATTAAGAGCAGCAGCCTGTTTTGAGGCACCTGCTTAATTCAGGCATGAATGACTCGCAAGGAAGCACGGCTTCCATTTTAGATGCTTACCACCACCTGCACGCACCACCTGAATGCCTCCCTGTTTCTGGACCATGGAATTATACTTTAAGAATGTGTCAATCAACTTTGCCTACTCTACACCCGTTCTGCATCTTTCAAACCCTACTGTCGCCATTTCACAAACATGACCAGTTTTAAGGTACTCGTCTTAAGGTTTGATCACCCGTCCCGAATATCTGGAAAAACCCTGAAAGACAGGCAGACTTATGCAATTCGGGTAGTTCACCCTGGCTTAACCATTCGAGTGAGATTCGCACACTCCTTGACTCGGTCCCAGAGCTGCCCATGTGATGTTGAAGACATTCTTTCCTCTTTAAAAAGGCAAGACCCCTGGGACCTGTTGAAAAGAAATGAGATCAAACTATGTTGCCTTCCAACACTTCAAACGTACAAGATGAAGCCACTATTAATATGTTTCCGCAACAGTGAACTGAAGCCACCTCCTCTCCCCATATTGCTTTCTGAGCAGCTCACAAGCAGCCTGGTAGAAGGGGGGAAATCATTAGTTTAATTTACAGTTGTCAACTATACTACGAAGTTCAAGCTCAGAAAATCTATTTGGATGGCCTTTCCTTTCGTAGGGAACACAGAAAAGGGAGAACTTGCTGGATGAGCCCCTTATCTAAAAACTAAAGATCCTTTTTAAAAAATCATTATTAATTTCATTTCTGAATTTTCCCACCCCTCCACAATGGCACCTGTTGACTCACAATAAGTATGTTCAAATGTTTATATTCTCATGGTTTGAGTGTGGGGAAGGTTATCCCCCTGTCCCGAGCATACAGCAGGAGCATGGAGCTCAAGGAGAGCTATTAACCCAGCAAAGGCCTAGGAGAAGATTGAGGGCTTATGAACTTACTGCCCTTGATTCACCCATTGTAACTGGGTCTGCTTCTTTATTGGCTACAACTGGGTTTTCCTCCATACAAGTAGACCCTTGCTCACAAGAAGAACCTCCCTCCTGAGTAGACCCTAGGCAAAAGGGTCTTCTAGAAGTCAGGCAAGCACTCCAACAACAACAACTCTTGAGCATCCCACCTGGTTCATCACCACCAATGGTCTGAAGAGCTGAGGGGCAAGGGAGGAGAGTCAGAAACCACATTTAGGCACAGGATGAGGTTGAAAGAGCTCTTTGGGACCTCAGGTTGCCCCATGTCTTTTGTAGGCGTGGAGTTTGCTGAAGAGTCCAAGTCCTTCTCTAAAGAAGTCTCCCCCCTTGGGCTTAGGCAGGCAAGGAACCTGGTATACACACAAACACACACCTTCCAAAGGAGAACAGGCTGCTATGTTGCCTCTGAGGCAAGAAATGTCAAGCGGCATCAGCTGAGATCAAGGGAAAGGCACTTCCTTCAAATCATGCCAAATTAAAGAGCTACATTTCCAAGACATTAAACACTTGGGTTAAGAATGGCTGTCTTCAACATTTCATATTATGTCAACTAGATCAACAAATGCTGCATACACTTATCGCGCATATACACACACATATCGCACATATACACATTAGGGACAAAAATGGGTTTTATCGCTCGTGAAAGCACAATGTGATTTTTAAAATGTAAACCTTGGGCTTACATGGCCGTGTTTGCAAAAGCAAAAAAACAGCAAAACGAGAGCGTTTTGTGGCGCTTTAAAGATTACAAGATCTATTGCGGCTGAAGCTTTCATGGACCAGAGGCCACTTCAGATGCAAACAATAAATCTCTTAGTCTTAAGGTGCTACTAGATTCCTCTTTACTTTACTACCTACATCCTTTACAAATAGAGAAATTACTACTAAACCTACCGTGCTAGGAATCATATAGTACACCCGCCCCCTGTAAAAAACCAAAAGAAAACAAGCCTCTTAAAAATGGGATGATACATGCAGGGAACTTAAAAAATGGTTTACAACAGAAATCACAGGATTCATGCATGACAATCTGTAAAATATTTATTTAAAACCTACGATCAATCACACCCATTATATCAATTGCCACCTTAATTAAAGTCATACACTCCCTGTAAAATTATGTCTGCAGTATCAAGTTAAGGAAAATCTAATAACTGGGGTTGGGGCTACTATGGAAAAGTTGGTGGCAGCTACACACAAAGCCTTAACTATCAGCCTCCTGGTCCAGCACCCTTATAGTAGGAGATTGGCCTACGACAAGGTGGTTGGACTAGAGAGACCTGAGTTCAAACCTCCACTCAGCCAAGAAGCGCACTGGGTGGCTTTGGGCCAGTCACTGACTCTCGGCCTAATGCACGTCACAGGGCGAGGATAAAATGGAGAGGAGGATCATGGACGCCACCTTGGGCTCCTTGGAGGAAAAGACAGGGTATAAATGTAATGAAAGTAATTAATTAGTTAATATACCCAAACTGCCAACTTTGCCCTCATTTCCAAAGGAGTGGGAAAGACAACTGACAATATCCCATTGGAAAAATAGTTATAAAACACATGGGAGAGAATTGCTAGCTCTTTAAAAAAGAAAAAACCAATCCCATGCCACACACTTCTTTCTAGATACCAAGGCTACTGGGGTGGGGGCAAATTACCCCAGGTCCCCCAAAATCGGGGGGGCTGCCTCAGCTTTTGCATGTGCTGCCCTGGTCCTGCCACATTGCTTACCAGAAGCCCACACATATATGGGTCTCCTTGGGAGCCCTGCTGCTGCCCCCTACATCCTATCTGCCCCAGGTCCCATAAACCTTCTGGCCGGCTCTGCTTCACATTTGAACTCGTTCGCTTCTCCTCGCTCCCAAATAAACCCACGTACTTTACTTCCGAAACATAAGGTTTCAGATGCAATTTTTTTTAAAAAAAAAAAAACCAAAGCGAAGTGAGCGTATGCCAATACACATTAAAACCTCCTGCTAAACGTTAGTCCTGTTGAGAGGAGGACCAGCCAGTCAAGCACCTGTTCCTTGGAGTGAAATGTCTCATTCCCGTCAAACGCACACTTGTTACTCTGTGCTTTTGCTGAACTCTTTTAAGCCAGCTTTCCGCATCATCTGACTCTTTTGGCAGCAATAAGCAAGATCAAAAAGGACTAACTATGTGGCACCAAAATTACTCAACATGCAACAAGTTACACAGTAAAGTGTATTCCAACCCAAGGATCTCCACCCCCCCACCCCCACCCCACACTTTTTCTTCTTTTTAAAATGATTACAAAAGCAATCCATTTTCGGCACTTGCGAGAACGGGCAGCCCCTCCAAGCTCAGCAGGTTACACAATCCTTGCCTTCTCTTTTTACGCAGGCTTCCACCTCACCTGCGGTTCTCGCCCTGCCTTCAGTCGCAACTAGATCCCTCCATTACTCACCTGCAGGAGCTGGATTTACCGGTCTGGAGTAGCGTGTCTGCCCCATTATGAGATCCTTCAAAGGAGGCTCAGGGAAAGGAAAGAGGAAAACGGAGATCCTATTCCAAAAGCAGGCATGAGCCTTCCAAAGATGACAAGTCCGCTCTCCAAAAAAGTTTCTCCGCTCCCCGGACTCCGGATAAAAACGGTAAGAACTCAGGAAACAGCTAGGGGTGTGGGCCAATGCGCTGCCCCTCCTGTATTTCCTGTACCCCCGGCCTGGACGCTTGATGTGATTCTCATAAATACGCCCCCATGCCAGCTCCCTCCAAGGAGAAATGCCTGTCATTCCACAGTGCATACTCTGTTTAGGGCTGGATCTCAGGAAGGGGGAGGAGCCTCCGAGTCACAGAAGCCAAATCATCAAACACCCCCCTCACGCTTTAAAAGCAGGCGTTTAAAAGGCTGGGTCTGGAAGAAGGTGGTACATGCAGGAAAGGGCTCAGAAGACTTCAAACGCTGGAGAGCTTATAAACAAGCCACTACTAATTGCCGTCCTTTCGCTCTTTGAAAAGAAATCTGAGCTCCCTGACTTTTTCTCAGGGGAAAAAGACAGGAGACCACCTGAAACGGATTAGCTATCCCTTGCACTCTGAATCACGCAGACTGAGAGAGTGGTAAAAACTCACAGGGGTGGCCGTACAGGAATTGGCACAGAGTGAGGCTTCTCATCCTCTGTTACTGGTTGGAAGGACAGAACCAAGAGGTGGTTCATTATTCCAAATTCATCAACACGGAGTACGATTGCATGTGGGTTTTTTCACATCATCTCTCAGTTGTCTGGGAAATGAAATCCAACAGGTACTATACTCCATGTGCCCAAGGAGGATCTATTCGAGTCATAGAAACACAGAATAGTAGAGTTGGAAGGGGCCTATAAGGCCATCGAGTCTAACCCCCTGCTCAATACAGGAATCTACCTTAAAGCATCCCTGACAGATGATTGTCCAGCTGCCTCTTGAATGCCTCTAATGTGGGAGAGCCCACCACCTCCCTAGGTCATTGGTTCCATTGCCGTATTGCTCTAACAGTCAGGAAGTCTCTCCGCCTTCTGTCCCTTATATTATCACCATCTTAATCTTTCCCCACTTATGCTGTCACATCAAGGAAGAAGTTGCAATTTAATAATATCAACTGAATATTTAATGCACAGTTTTAGCCTCTTGTTACTACGTCTAAGATAAGGTGGGGATGCTAAAAATTTAAAATAGGTTGTGCCCGTCTCTACCATCAATCCTATTTACCACCAAATAAAGGAGCCAGAAAGACAAAGATCACCATGCTTGTTTTCCATAAAAAAATAACTCCGAAATCCACAGTTGGCCAATACTTTTATTAGGGTCAACCAAAATTCCACAAAGATGTTCAAGCTTTTGAGTTCTCCAGAACTCTTCATCAGATTAGATGATCCAAAAAGCTTGCTGACATTTTGGCTGGTCCTAATAAAGGTATTCACCAAAATATGGTTTCTCAAGACCTGGTTCACATGTAATGACAACCCAAAGCCTAGGTTGTTGTTGAATCGTGGGTTGTCATTTTGTGAAAACCTTGCACTATGGTTTAACTATACTTAAGCAAACAACCCAGAATTCACAACCCAACAACAACCTATGGGTTTTACCTGGGTTGTTTGTGGTTCACCCATAGTTAAATTACAGTGCAGGATTCACAACTAACAACAACTCACAATTCAATGATAACCCATACTCAAGTCATATTCTGGGTTGCCATTATGTGTAAACCAGGCCATAAAATTGCTGCCACCCACCCACCCAGAAAAACAGGTGAACTGCAGCATGTTCCAGAAATGGCATTTATTCATTCATTTAGTTTTTATGTACAAGCCTAGAGGTGGATAACATGTACCATATAGAAAAGGAAATGTGAGCTTGAATGACAGACCTAATTTGCATAGTTTGCTGTACACAATAATCCTGTGGGCCCTTAAGCTTGCAAAATTTGAACACAATTAATTGGGCTAGCCAAGGGAATAGATTCACTCTTGAATTCAGCATGTGGCATGTTACATCAAAATAGCACACATTTATCAAGACCTTGTGCAACTCAGGATAATACATGGGAAACAGGAGTTGCCCTGATGCCTGAAGCCACTCCACTGCCCATGATCTGCCAATCTGAAACATTGCCCATGATCCTGCCATTTTGAAACATTGATATAAACAACTTGCGAGTATCTGTCACTGAACACCCTTTCCATTCAAGTGGTCCTTCCTAAGGAGATGGCTTTTGTGTTTTTGTAGATTGCTCCAAGGCAGGGGCCATAAGATTAAGTTAGTTAAAGTGTGGTAAAATATATACGGGGGCGGGGGGATTCCACTCCTCTAACTTCAGGATGTACTCCAATCGCTGAGTTTGCATTTCCTCTTAGAAGAGATTTCCACCTTTGTAAATGGATAAAATCTCAAGTATTCTAGCTTCTACGACAGCTTCAGCTACGCCACATTTCCACAAGGCTTAGAAATGCACATTATGGACTAGCAAAGCGCTCCACTTCATCAAGAGGTTCCACTTAGAGCCCAAGTTGCTTGTTCTGAAACACTGGGGAAAGCCTTTCAACGCAAAATACCCCAGAAGGACTGAAAGTCCAAAGATGGCAATGCTTAAGTTCTGTGAGTCAGCAGATAAGGGAGTTCTCTGATTTAGGGAAGAGACCAGGAGCGCATATTTTCTTAGCCAAAAGAGGTGATAAAAAAGATAAATGATTGATCAGTAAATTGATGAAGACTGTCTGATAGCCCATTCTCAGATAACATGGGGCACTATTTATCATAAAGCGCTATGAAGTTTTCACTGTTAAGGTACAGGTTAAAACTATAGTTGAGGGGCAGGCAACCTGGTGACCTGTTTTGGTCATGCTGGCTGGGGATGATGGGCATTGTAGTCCAAAAATAAGCTCCATGAGCGTTTCCATGAGTCCAGCAGTATCCAGCCCGCAGTATCAAAACCATCACCATTACGATTATTGCATGTTGGTGTTGCTCCCCACTGCAAAAAGCAGTCTCGAAAAGACTTACACGCACAAATATAGAAATCCAAAATATAACAGAGAAAAAAACTCAAAACTCCAAAATATAAACCTTCATCACCACAAGAATACACAGCAATTTATTTTATTTACAACATTTATATACCGCTCCCCATTCAAAAATTTCGGAGCGGTGCGCAAAATAAAATACAATAAAAACACATTAAAAGTACATTTTAAAAGAAACAAAGCACAAAATAAACCGCGGCTGGTCATTAAGGGAACAATGACATTTTCAGAAGGTGCTAGGAGGAATACAAAGTTGGCGCCTGCCTGACCTCCAGAGGCAGGGAATTCCATAGGATGGGGGCCACCACACTGAAGGCTCTTCCACTGGTGGACTCTAATCGGACGCTAAGTCTATGTGGAACCACCACCAGGAGCATGCCTCGGATGACCTCAGTCACTACATCTCCCAGCATTCCTCAACATTAACTATGCTGGGATCCGGCTGACAGGAGCCTAAAACACCTGGAGAGTGCAAAGTTGGGGTAGGCTGGTTTGGGACTTTAAAGGCTCAAACCAGCACTTTAGAGCTGGGCCCAAAAACAAATAGGCCATTGGTGTAACTGGTACAGAATGGGTGTAATGTGTCCTCCATGCTTGGTTCCCACAAGCACCCTTGCTCCGAAATTCTGTACTAACTGTAGCTTCCAAACAGTCTTTCAATGTGGCCATACAGAGAGCGCATTACAGTAGTCCACTCTGGATGCAATCAGAGCATGCGCTAATGGGGCTATGCCTGCTTTCCCCAACTAGGGCCTCAGCTGACGAACGAGCCAAAAGGGGTAGAAAGCACTCCTGGTTTCCCATACCACCTGCACCTCCATTGAGAGTGACAAGTCCAAGAGGACCCCCAAAGCTGCACACTCAACTCCTTTGAACATCCACAACAGAAATGCAGGATTCGGCATTTTGCTGGTACGTGACGCAGCCCTGATAGAAGCCCATGGCAGACATGCCGGTTCTTCCCCTAGTTCAACGCAATGTACGTTTGGAGGAGCCAAAGAGAAAATGTCCCTTACCAGATATCCAGGAACTCACTAAGAAGGGCAGCCCCACACTTTGGGAAACAAAGAAATATGGATGGTCTCCCACAAGTGCAGAAGTGTAGGAAAGGATTTCCATCACCACCTAAAATAACTTGCAGCTTAAAATAATGGAACTCAACTTCAGATGTGAAGGATAAGCACATTTATCTCAATAGGAGCAGCAAGGCCGAGCGTGGTCAATAGAACAAGAGCAGCTTCTATTCCCCCTAGCAAACATTAACAAGGCCAGCTGTGTTGTGAAGAGACCAGGGAACTAAGCCGCAGGATTATAGCAGGGTGCCCAAGCATTTTGGCCCCAAGAACTGCATTAGGCGTCAGCAGGGGGCTGCACCTATCCCCACACGCACACACACAATTGCTGGAGTTGTGGGGTGGGAGGCTATATAGGGGATTACTGAGAGAGGAGGAATCCAAACAGCCATCGTTCATTCATTACATTTCTATACTGCCCAATAGCCAAAGCTCTCTGGGCAATTTACAAAGGTTAAACCCCTAAAAACACAATGCATTCATGTAATGTAACACTATATGCATACAAAAAAAGTAAAACAATTTTGTGCAATCAACAATAAAAATCCCAGGACCCGTTAAAAATCCTATTGCATGCTGTCAAATGCCCAGTAGTAGAAAGAAGTCTTATTCTGGCACAAGAATAACAAGGTGGACCTCACTCGGGGGAGTGTGACACAATTGGGGACCGCCACCAAGAAGGCCCTCTCCCTACTTGCCAGCCTCCAAACTTCCCTAAGAGGAGGCGCTTGGAAGAGGGCCTCAGATGAAGATTGCAATGTAGAATCGTTTCATTAGCAGCACAGAAGCAGCTACACCAGCTTCTTCCAGATCACAGTGGGGGGAGGAGACTTCCACTTGCTTCCCCCTCCCAGCAACCCGAAAGACACTGCTGCTTTCGTACAGCTTTAGGGACCTCCCCCACCTTGAGACCCTGGCAAGCATTGCTTCTTCCGTGCCATCATTAGTGGTGCGAAAGAAGTGATGCTAATCAGAGGAGGAGGAATTTGACGGGGCAGGCCCAGGAGGTGCAGGTTGCGCACCCTTGATTTATAAGGTGGCCTGTCATGTTCTCCGCACCATATTGCAACAGCTGAGGTAGGAGCAACAACAAACTCCCTCAAGAAAAGGTGTTACAAGGATGAATGAGACAGGGGGAATGTTGCTACCTGTCTGATGCCCGAGGGAAAGGATAGGCTGCACTTTTAAAGACACCTAGGTAAAAATACTTCAGTGTAAAATTAAAACTCCATTGAGCATAGTGAGACCAAAAAAACACTCAGTACTTGGTTCTTGTACTCTGCGCAGCGCAGCCCATTATCAGTATTCCAGGGGCTACACTCAACAAAGAGCAGAGATGTTCCTCATAGAACTGGTCCACCCTAAGCCAGCACATGATGTTGCCACTCTAGAAGTCTGCCCTGGAGTGGGTAACCTGTGGCCTTCCAGATTTGTTGCACTAAACCTCCCACCGCCCATGACCACTGGCCACTCTGGCTGGAGCTGATCCCCACTTTGCCCTACTTCCTCCCCACTGGAAGCAAAGGCACTAAATAGATCACACGGAAGGCCTTAAAAACCCATCTGCGTCCCGCTCAGATGTAACTAAGGAGGGCTGGGGAGACAGTTGGTGTTCATATATGTGCACTCAAGTGCACATATATGAACTCCAACAATTTTTTTCCCCAAAGGCATCCCAACATCTTCCCAAGAGGGAAAAATAAGGAGACTGCTTTAACAGGGAGAAGAAATGCTCAGAAATATGGGCTACCCCTGGTAAACAGGGAAAGTTGGAGCATCTAAGCATCCAAGAATAATAGCAGCGCCAATAGAGGCTTTCCTCTTTCCTCCACATCCTTTTCCCTTTTATGCAGTGCCTCTTGTAAGCCTGCAGGAAGGGACTGCCATGCTTTCATTGATTGCATGTAAGCCATTTTAGGTTCGTTTTTGGTTATGGAGCAGGGTAAACAAGCTTTATATTAAATAAGACAGAAAGAAAGGTAGCTCATGCTCTCTGAGAATAAGCAAACTGCAATAATCCTTTTCAACAGAATGAAGACCAAGTAAGAGAAGTTAAGACTGACTTAAAAACAGAAACAGTACCGTATACTTTGGAGGCTTATCGATTCGTTAACTTAGAAGCATGTACAAGTGTTTTCCATAACTCCATGGAGTCCTTTACAAAACTGTTAAATTGGATTTATGCCTTGCCGTTCAAGAAGCTGAAGGCAGCTAATCACCAAGTCAACATTCTCAAGACATCAGCAAAGTAAACAAACATAATTTGAAATACAATCCAAATAACATTTTCACTATAAACAGAAAACTGGCATATACATGGCAATAGTCTCAGCCGATGGAAAGATACAAAGACTTTCTGAATGCTTTTCTAATGTAATAAAAGGGTGCGAGCTTGTATTGTTTGTGTGAGGTCTTCGAGTTTTGTGCTGTGGCAGATCTTCCAAGGTGGTTTGTTTCAAAGTATACGGGCGCAACAGAGAACGCTTTGCAATCCTCCAGGCACGCCGTCCCTTTTGCTCCAACTGAATGCTTCACAAAAGTTCCTGCTCTTTAAGCAGACTGATTAATGACGATGCAGAAAGCACAATTGTTTCCCATAGGAATCCATTCCCAAGGATAGCTGGAAAGGCCCTCCTGGAAGTATCTATATGTGAGATCAGAAGTACTTGTAAAAGGCCGTTCCAGCTGTCCTTAGGGATGGTTGGGTCCCAGACTCGTACAAAAATAATCATGCTCCATCAATCAGCATGCCTAAGGATCCAGGCCTAGGGCTCTTCTTCATATTCACTATTCTGGTCAATATCTGACCCTGTGGCTTGAGGATCAGATGAATTCCTACACAAACCCCAGTCCAATAGACAGGGGTGTTATTAGGCACTTAAAAGATTCAGGGCCCAGGGTCTTCGGACACAAATCTGCATAAAATCTGCATGTGCTAATTTACATCCATATATAATAGGATTGATGTAAATTTCACAGGAGATAAAGCAAGCCAATTAAACTCAAATAAAATAAATTCAAGTAATTTCACTCTGATCCAGATCATCCCAAACCAACAGAAAACAACTTTAATAAATGTAATTACCATGGAGGGAGGAGGTGTTGCAGCATATGGAAAGGGGAGAGTTAAAACTTCCCTCCCCAGCTGTAATCTCCCTTGAAAATTTCCCATGAGTGGCAATTAAGCTGGGGGGTGAAACCCTTCTGTTGACATAATGGACACTCAAGGCTCTGTGGAATAGATCTGGGACAGGAAACCCCAGGGCTAGCAATGCCCCAGCCCACAGCTACATCCCACTGGCATTATCCATCATCTTCCCGCTCTCCATAAACCCTTGGGTCAAGGGACCCAAAAGATTGCTCATGCTTTTCACTGGAAGCTGTGAAGTTCTGCCCCACCTTCTGCCTAGCCATGCTGTGAGGGAAAATTTAACCCAAGCAACTTGCCCTCTCCCTCCAATCCCCTACCCCAATAACAAAAAGGCAAGTGTGAACAAGGGCGGGAACCCATGGCTCCATTTTCAGCTAAATCCTGCCGTATCAGCCACAGCATGGTTGCACTTGATGCTTGCAGCTCAATATACCACTGGTGTATCTGCTACTCTCTATAACATGGACTCTGACATTCTTCGCTCCACCACTGCAACACGTAATCTTCAGTGACTCAGAAATTCACGGTCCATGAATCAACCACCGCAGAGTGAATACGAGAGAATCCTTTTTTTTTTTTCACCCAATCCAAACTAAGCTGAGCTGTCAGATCCAGATGAGCAACAATGGGCCAATTTCTTTAAGGCCATCTTGGCTACAGGGACCCCATAGAGTAGATAAAAGGAGATCCAAATTGGAAAGAGATAAAAACGTTCAGATGAATGCATCAGCACTGGATTTATAAACATTCCTGGAGGAAGCTCAAAGCTTGGAGAGGTAGAAGCAATATAGCATTCTGAACATTCTTAAATACTTTTGCTCTGTTTCATCAGGTCCTGCACACACACAATCCTCCCTTGCAAGTACTCACTATGAGGTTATTAACATACACGTTGGATTTTTCTGCATGTTTTTGTATTTTGCTACAGGACTTCTTCCCATGTTCATGTTACGTGACACACAACATGTGGACATATAGAGCAGCCTTCCCTAACCTGATGCCTTCCAGATGTGTTGGGACTACAATAGGGTGACCAGATAAAATCCAGGTCAGGGCTCATGTAACTTTAACAGTTGTAGAGAAAAGGGAATTTCAGCCAGTGTCATTTGTATGCAATTAGTTCCTGGTGAAATTCCCTCTTCATTACAACAGTTAAAGGTGCAGGCACTATACTAGAGTGACCATATACCAAAGAAGGCAGGGCCCCTGCAACCAACTGTTGTGATGAAGAGGGAATTTCACCAGGAACTAATTGCATACAAATGACACTGGCTGAAATTCCCTTTTCTCTACCACTGTTAAAGTTACATGAGCCCTGACCTGGATTTTATCTGGCCACCCTAGACTACAACATCCGTCATCACCCACCAACATGGGTCCCGATAGCTGAAGATGATGTGGATCCTCGCTGAAAACATTGGAGAACATCAGTTTGGGGAACACCAATAGAGAATTGCTAAATTCGGACGACACAATAAGCAACTGGGGGGGGGGGGAACAATCGTCAGTTGTATTGACTATTGTGTTGTCTGAATGCTGCCATAGTCAACTCAGCGCCGATCCTAATCCACACCACAGTTGATTATCTATTACCATGTTGTGTGGGGAGTACCCCTTAGACGAACAACTGTAAAGTTGATTATTCCCCCACCATTGACTATTGTGTTGTCCGAATTCAGCCAGTATGTGATGTGAAACGTGGGGAAACACAGGGCTTCTGTTTATTTCCCACTCATTTCTACTTATTTGTTCCACTCCCCCACCATTATCACCACTTTCAGTAAATAGGATGCTGCCCATCAAAGATTTAATTGGCCATATTGCAAACCTGAGGAGTATTTTGTTAGGATCCTGAAGGAAAGAGACAACTTCTCTTAAGGGCAGCACAACTTGAAATTTAGAAAAAGCACTTATTCGGTGTTTGGAAAAAGGCCTTTAGTATTTTTACACCAATGGCGGTATAGGAAACATTCCCTTTTACAGGGGCTTTCAAAAAACAAGTTCAAGACCCATCAGTACTATGAAAAATCCAGATTTACAGAGATTGGTTTCAATGGTAGCACACACCTTGCACAAGTATTAAGGGATAGGCAACGGTCCACATGCCTACCCCATGAATCAAAAGATCCAAATCCCTACATTTAGCCCCCTTATTTATTTATGTTATTTTTATTTATTTCTATCCCACCTTTTCCCCTCTTGCAAGGAACCCAAGGTAGTTTACACAGTCCTCCTCTCCATTTTTATCCTCACAACAACCCTGTGAGGTAGGTTAGGCTGAGAGACAGTGACTGGCCCAAAGTCACCCAATGAGCTTCACTGCCAAGTGGGGACTAGATCCCAGTTCTCCTATGTCTCAATCCAACACTCTAACCACTATACCACACTGGTCCTCCTTCCCCCTAGAAAGCAGAAAATCCATCTGAATACCTGGAGCACAACCAGTCATTCAGTGTAGAAGCGAACCATATTCACTACCAGAGGACCTTCTTTTCTGCCGCTCCCAGACTGTGGAATGATCTGCCGGAGGAGACTCGTCAACTTAACAGTCTTTTAGAATTTAAGAAAGCTATAAAGACTGTTCTCTTCCGGCAGGCATATCCAGTGGAATTTTTAGAATGTTTTTAGGATGTTTTAGGATTTTTTATGCAGTTTTAATAATATGTGTCATGTTTTAATCAGTTTTATGTATTTTATCATGTTGTTGTTTCCCGCCTCGATCCAGACGGAGAGGCGGGTAAGAAATAAATTGTTATTATTATTATTATTATTATTACTGCTTCACTTAGTTTTCATATTTTTTGCAGATGCTACAGATCTACAACATACACACACACTTCTCAGTCTCGTGAAGACATTAGGAGTGCAAGCCTTGCACATTGTCTCAAATACCCCTTCCACCAACTCATCCCAGAGAGAGCATAGGTAAATATTTTGACTGCATTAATGAGCTTCAGAACGTCAAGAATGCCAGATTGAGATTCCACAAGTACTTATACCACTGCTTCTAGCCTGGCAAAAGAGACCTTTGAACTAGATTCCAGGGCAGAAGGTAAATGGGAAGCATAAAGAACGGTGAGCTGGGGAAAACCCCAAATATTAGAAGGATAGTTTGAAATTACATAAGGCTGAGGTATAGAAAGTGATGTAATTTGGGCACTTCAGTTCAGGTCACTGGATAGGAGTATCCAGAATGATCACTGACTTGATAAACGCACACGATCGTCACGGAAGGTGCATATAATCCAATGCACATGCAAATTATTTTGTTCGGAGGTGTGTTTATATTGAAAATACCATCTTGTAATGCTTTCTGCAAGGCCTCGGATATCCAAATTTCAGATAGCTTTCATTTGCCAGGGCTGGGGAAATGACAGTCAAATAGAGATACAATAAGGATCTCCAAGTCAGGTGGTGCAAGCAAGTTTTCGAAGTGGTTGGCTGAATTCACACATGCCACTTGGTTAGGGATGGGGGAGTAAAATCCAACAGAAGTGCTAGGTCTAAGCAATGGTTGGTCATAGAACAGTATTACCAGATATACTAATGATTAAAATCTAATCACACAAAATCCAGCTTTTCATGTCCTAAATACACAATCAGGTGTTTTTTTCCCCCAAATTACAAATCGGTTGATAATTTTAATGCTGTATTAATCTGTTTGCGTCTCACTTAGCCCCAAATCAAGAGAAGGATTGATACCCCCGGCTTCCTAGGCACTTTCTTTAACAGTACATTCCTCTAAATACTTTGCTTTTGGATTCCATTCTTCAAATGGATTACAAGGGTTTAATTTTTAGAAGAAATAAGCCCTCTACCAAGCAGGAAACTAGTAAGACTGCCCTGAACCTTCCAGAGGAGCAAGATACCACACCCAAGTTTTATTGAGTCAGAAGGTACAAAGATGTGTTTCCAGAAGCTAAACATCTGGGAGGCAGTGTGCACAGCGCAAAGGGAAGTAGCCATCTATTCTGGACCAAGGAACACCACCAGAACAGGCCAAGACAGCAAGCAACGAGCGTCCATGACACTTGGCAAATACAGGAAAGAAATGGAGCAAGATGAAAATCGTGGAAGCCAGTCTTCTCCCCCATGTGCCCCAAGGCAATCTATGGAGGCCTCTGAAGCAAAGCTCAAAGTGTGGCAAATAGAAAGAGGGCCTTCCCTGTGATCCCCCTGCCCCGCCAGGGTATAAAATACCCTCCCCAGTGAAATTGGCCTGGGGCCCAATGCTGGTCTTTGCTATTTTAATCCCTAATACACGCTGGTGATTTTAACTCCTGGCTGATCTCAGCTCATCATTTTTTACCAAATTTTATCAGGTTGGCTTTGCATGATATTTTCATCATGTTTGCTTTTGTATTTGCATCTGAATTTTTAATGCATTAGCTTTGTATTGCTGTGTTTTTAGGTCTTGTATTTTATTGTCTTATTTTAAAGTAACAGTATGATACTGAGAGAACCTGTTTTATAGGCATCTTAAAAGTACTACTCACTACTACCACTGCTGCTGCTAATAATAATATCAGGGATTGAAACCAGGATTGAAGGTAGTTTCAGCTACAGGTTTACAAGGGAAGCCTGGTTTATACTGACCATTAGTTTGCATCCATCCACCTGCAATTTGAAACCATGGTTAACAACACAAAATGAAGGGAACCAATCCTGAGAGAGGAAGAGGAGTAGGGAGGAAGCATGTGTTCACAAGGCTGCCCTTCTTTGCAATTTGCTAGAAGCCACCCATACATCTTCGCCAGACTCCTCCCAACTCACATGTCTCACTTACACCAAAATGAATCCTATCGCATATCCTCACTTAATACCCAATTCACTCACATTGTGTCCAGGGAGATTCAGAGTTTGGGAATCCAACCATGTTTGCTCTTTTGGCTTAGCGACGTCAAGTTGAATAAAAGCTCTTTGGTTTAGCTTTTGGGAAACCAGCAATGTGTACAAGCACCTGCCCTATTTCATTTTCTAACTGGACTAGAAAGCTGCTTGTTAAAATGCAAAGCATACACAAGCTCAGCAGCTGATCACTTTGGAAAGACTTTGGCCACCGCCGGTCAGTAGTTGAAAAGAACTTTTCAAAAGAGAGACTGGTGAAACCTTATTATTATTATTATTATTATTATTATTATTATTATTTTATTCTGAAGAGAGGAATTCAGGGACTAAAATGCTTTCCACATTTCATTCTGAACATTAAAGGCTCTGGACTTCCACAGTAGCTTACAGATTTCTCCCAGACACACTCGCAATGTGCTTTTTGCTCGGCTTCCATACGAGCACGAATC
Source organism: Anniella stebbinsi (assembly GCA_029215795.1). NCBI lineage: Eukaryota > Metazoa > Chordata > Lepidosauria > Squamata > Anniellidae > Anniella > Anniella stebbinsi. The sequence continues at coordinate 82,386,458 of JARDYH010000007.1, forward strand.
TGAAGGTAATTACAGGTTTGACCTCCTTGTACATTGCACCAGTATACCTTTTGAAATCATTTCTGAATAAATGTTTGCCCAAAGACAGCAGCAGTAGCTCAGAAGAAACCCTTCCAGTTTAACAGCCTTCCAGCTCAGGTTACGACAAGCCCAGCAGTACATCTGCCCGAGAATTATGAACATTACTAAATTGTGCCATCTCAGATCCCTGATCTGGTTCCCCCGATTTATGTTATGAGTCACTTCCCCATGCCAGCTCTCCAAGCTCTGGTAGAACACGCCACTCTACTCCTTGCATGGAAACTCCACATCTTGAGGACTTGCGCAAATCAGGTAATCTGCAGATCAGTCCAAAGGCAGTCATGTTCCTTGCCACATTAGCACTGTCCGACAGCAACAGGTAGCAAAGGGGTCTCAATATATTCTTTTCAGACTGTGGATTGGGCACCAGAGGGGCCGTGAGACACATGCACCAAAGCTCCAAAGACGTGGACTCTGGCAGTCACCCCCTGCCACTGCAAGCAACAAATGCTGGCCTCCTTCCCCATGACCACGGTTGGGAACTTTGCAAGCAGAAGCAGGAGGAAGGAACTGCTCACTTCCTGTCCCTTGATGCCTAGAGCAGCCAAGTGAGGCATGTTATGAGATAAGGGAATGATGACGGGAAGGCGGAACGCTTGCTAGAATAATCTTTAGGAGCATAGGAAGCTGCCTTATCAGACCTTGGGTCCATCTAGACCAGTATTGTCGACACTGACCGGCAACAGCTCTCCTGGGCTTCAGGCAGACATTTTTTCAGCCCTACCTGCATATGCCGGGGATTGAACCTGGGACCTTCTGCATGCAAAGCAGCTGCTCCATCACTGAGCCACAGCCCTCTAGCCCCAGCTCTCCTAAAGATCCATTCATCCTGCTCTACACGTCGTTGGGCGGCAACAAGATACATGCTGGTGTATGTGAAAATTATTGAATTATTGAAGAGGTTACCTTTTGTGACCACCCCCTTAGCTACTGTTTTTAGAAAGCTATGCGAGGGGGCATGATTTTGATACAAAATGAAGGGAGTCAGGGGTTGGAGCTTGGAAGTTTTGTTAAGCCCCATGCCCCGGAAACTTTCCTTCCGTAATTCAAGTATTAATGAGAAGCTCAACTCACTTAGTGTCAAAGAACCTGTTCAATTTGGGAGGTACCACTGCTTAGTGACGGAGCGCCTCTCCCTATATCTGCTTGCCCAAGACCTGAAATCTGTTGGAGCCACCCTTCTACTTGCCCCTCCAACACGAGAGATACGCTATGGTGGGACATGGGAGAGGGCTTTCTCTGTTGTGACACCCCGGCTGTGGAATGTCCTCTCCCTGGAGGCCCGACTGGCGCCAGCACTGGCTTCATTTCAGCACCAGGTTAAGACATGGCTTTTTAATAAATCCTTCGATGGCTAAATCCACCAGCTTGCACATTGTCTTATTTTAATTGGATTTTACTGTTTTTTAAATTTGTATTGGCTTTAATATCTTAATGGTTTAATTTGTTTTAGAATCACATATTTATTGCTCTATTTTATATGTATGGTTTTATCTGTACGCTCTCCTGAGATCCTTGTGATATAGGGCAGGGTATAAATGTTTAAATAAATAAATAAATAAATAAAATATTTTGCATGCAAAAGGTCCCGGGTTCAACCCCTAACATATCTAGTTTAAAGAATCAAGTGGCAGGCAATAGGGGCAAAACGTGGGAGAGCTGGGGCTAGAATAGATGAGCCTTCTCCAACTCAGCAAACTCTAGATGTGTTGGTCAACAACTCCCACTATCCCCCATCATCACGATTCATGCCAATGCCGGCTGGCATTAATGGAGGTTGTAGTCCAACACATCTGGAGAGCTCAGGTTGGAGAAAGCTGGAGTAGATGATGTTCACTTAGAGATGGACGAAGAGTCCGACCTATTCTAAGGCAGCTTCCTAGGCACCTATATATTCACTGGAGAGGCACTGAAACAGCATGTTAAGAAAGCAGTATGAACTCCCCTCCCTTGTACCATGTTGAGATAGGACCCAGTGTGAACTGGGCTAGTTTGCATGACTCTTCCCCATCTTTTTATTATTATTATTTCTTTCACTAGGAAGAAACCACGCAAAACAGACCCTTTGGCACTTGCACAGGGCATGCAATTCACATGCATGGCGGAAGAGAGAGGTTCACGCCTCTTTGCCACGTTGCTTCCTCAGCACTATTTCCCAGCTGAACGTACAAATCAAAGCAGAGTTGCCATGAGGTTGGGGGGCAAGGTCGGGGAAAGTAGAACACGTTTAGAAGGGGGGCTTCCCCAAGTCCACAAAGTTTGAGAAATATTGGCTCAACGTACAACCTCACAATTCATTTATTTTAGTATTTTGTGAGATGCTTTTCGGCTGGTCAGCCTTCACAAAGTTAAAAACAAAAAAGCAATAGTACGTCATCATAAAACCGTAAAAGAGAATGAAAAACACGGCAGCAAAACTACTCCATCATATAATTCTAAAGAGAGTCAGAACATATGGCCAGTCTGAACAAAGAAAAAAAACCCAACTATCCTGCAGCGTGGTGTGGGAGCCACAGGAAGGAAACCCCAGGGAAGGAGTTCCCCAACCTCGTAACCATTAACAAAGTAGTCCTGTCCCATGTTATTGCATGTTCAAGTTCATCCTCTGTGCTTTTAAAATGTTTACTCCGAATCCAAATTCTAGATGTTAAACAGATCTCTTGGCCAAACTCTGGTAAAACAAGACAAGAGGGTTTTGCTTGTTTCCATTGATCCTGGAGCCTAATGGAGAAACCTGATGCCTAACCCAGGTTGACGAGGATCAGCGCTTGTCAAGTATGCTTGAAATGCGGAGGAGGACAGAGGCCCTGCATCATGTGGACCCAGCCCTTCTGACAATAAAAATAACAGCTGTTTACAATGTCAAGGCCCTTCTGCAGAAGAAAAGGAAGCTGGCAAAACCTGATAACACAGACCGAAACAGGTAGATGTCGCACTGCATGGTTATAAAAGGAACAGCTGCTACAAATATTGTCCTTCACCAGATACGATCTTCCATGCTTCCCGAGTTATTTGGATTTCCTCTAATCCTCTATCTCACGCTTGCAGCTCTACAAGAGCAAAATTCATCCATTCGGTTTCCGGAGTTAGCGAACAGGGGCGTGTGTGTTTTGTCCTTCTTTTCGTGGCCTTTCTGGGCTTTTCCCTAGCTTGCAGGGAACAGCAGTCACAGGCATGATGTGGTTGAAGCGAATATGCAAGTTAATTTTGGCGTTCTAAGGTAGGCAGCCTCTTTTCCTGCATTTACTTGGACTGAATGCAAAAGAGCTGGTCTCCAGTGAGGGTGTTCCATTGTTGGTTTGGGATGCCATGCCCACACTTTCTCCTCCCCCCTGATTTTTACACCTAATGGCAGCTAGAAAGCAAGGGGGATAGGTAAGCAAGCAACAGGCATGGCATCCTCCAGCAAGGGAGAAGCGGTGCTTTTGGAGGTGAAAGCTGCCGAAAGCATTTCACGCTGCCATGGGTCTGTGAGGAATCTCTCCTGGCCAAGCTGACAGCAGCAGAGCTGAGCAGAGAGCTAAACATGAGAGCCATGAACCTGCTGAGAGATTGTGGCTTGCCTGAAGCAGTCTAGCATCCCACCCTCCTTCCATATGCAATATGAGGACAAGAACATAGGAAGCTGCCCTTATAATGAAATAATTAAAATGGAAAAACAAACAAAATGGAAAATGGAAAAAATCAAAATAGAAATTTAAAAAACAAATAACTTAAAATTAACAAATGTAATAAGAACACAGGACGCTGCCTTATAATAATATAAATATATTTGTCCATCTATATTTGTCTGGCAGCGGCTCTGCAGCATCTGCTAGCCAGCATCTGCTTCCCCTCACCTGCTCCTTGATCATTTTAACTGGAGATGTCCAGGACTCGAACCTGGGGGTGCTCTGCATGAAAGGCATGGGCTGCGCTTCTGAACTATCATGGAGCATCTCATAAGGCAGGCTTCTCCAACCTGGTGCCCTCCACTTGTTTTGGACTGCAACTCCCATCAGCCCCAGCCGGCATGGCCAATGGTCAGACATCCTGGGAGTTGTAATCCATATGTAAGGCAGAGGACAATTAAGGCAAATGTAAACAACAGCTACAGATAACAGCTATTAAAAAAACTGGTCAAACAGGAAAGACTTGGATGGACATTTAAAAGATACTAACAATGTGGAAAAGTGAATGTATTTAGCAAAGACATTCTGTAGTCAGAGCATCACCGCAAAAGAGAACCTCGCCCTATCTTCTAAGGGTGGAGACATCTGGAGGATAGCTTCAGATCTTAACTGATCAGCAGGTTCTTATGGCAGTCCTTCAGCTGCTGAGTCCCAGACAGTGGGGATTTATATGTCAAAGCCAACACATTTAAAAGGAACAGAAATAATGACTGTGACTCCATGTCTAAGATTGTGCCTAAGACATGGAAGAACATCTCTACCAATTGTTATGCTTGTATCACAAAAGGAGCGATTCTTATACATATCCTATATGCACTATAGCTGATGGAACTCTCTCTGCTCCAGGAGACGCACTTGGAGCCTTCTATGAGTTTGTGGCACCTTTTAAGACATGTTTGCATTGTTAAAACCTATCTGGCTGAGTTGTTTTGATATTTTATCTCTTGCTGTCTCTCATCTATTTTTACGTGATCATTTTTAATTCCTTAACATTAATATTATTATCTGTTGTATTTTATGACGTTAGCTGCCTTGATCATCAGGGCGAGGTACATATTTTCTAAAAATAAATATATAACAACTCACTCCTCTCATATCCAAACTCACCTGGAAAACTACAGACTAATCATGACTCTACTATCAGCCAAACAAGACTTACGGGTACATTGTTACATCACAATGCATATAGTCCTTTTTTATAAGCAACAAAATAGTTTCACAGTTTTTATCTTCCTCCCTCTTCAGACACCACCCTGATGAGCTGGTTTACCATACACTTCTGTCTATTTAGATGGAAACAAGGAATCAAAGTGTTTTGCCCATGGCCAGTATAATCAGGGGTAGGGCAAGAGTAGGCTGACCAGATAAAATCCAGGTCAGGGCTCATGTAACTTTAACAGTGGTAGAGAAAAGGGAATTTCAGCCAGTGTCATTTGTATGCAATTAGTTCCTGGTGAAATTCCCTCTTCATCACAACTGTTAAAGTTGCAGGGGCCCTGCCTTCTTTTGTATATGGTCACTCCAGTATAGTGCCTGCACCTTTAACGGTTGTGATGAAGAGGGAATTTCACCAGGAACTAATTGCATACAAATGACTCCGGCTGAAATTCCCTTTTCTCTACAACTGTTAAAGTTACATGAGCCCTGACCTGGATTTTATCTGGTCACCCTAGGCAAGAGGCAATAGCCCTCTGGTTTCAAAGGTAGGATTCATTAAGGCGGCCTTAAGACAGGTTGCTTACCTTTAACTGTAGTTCAGGTTGCTTACCTGTAACTGTAGTTCTTCGAGTGGTCATCTGTGCATTCACACAGAGCCCATATGTGTGATACACAGAGACCATGACAAAGAAATGAATGTTACTAGGAGATTGGTTAACTGAGCTTTCCCCACTTAAGGCCTAGTGGAACCAGAAAGGGATTTCTCTCACACCTTGAATGTGAGTTTTATTCCCCTCCTCGTGGAGGACATCATGGACTGCCAACTCTTAAAGTGATGGTGAGGGGTGGACTCCCGACCCCCTTACGTTTTACCCTGGCAAGACCTGATGGATGAGTTTTACTTTATGCACGTGGCCTCAACTGATTGCACACAGTTAAGAAAGAAGCTTTTTTCATACTGGGTCAATTGGCGACATCTCCTGCAGCAAATGACCTGGTTCACTTACAAGTCTTTGGCACTTCATCTGCTCCTACTCAGGGCTCATCATTTAGAACGTGGCATGTTTAATTGTTAAAAGAAGTTAATAATGTGGAGGATTTTGCTTTCTGGGGGTTGGACGTTATGTTGCTTTTAGATCTATTTCCTAATGAAAGCTTCCCCCATTACCCCACTAGCCTTCCCTCTGCAAGACAGCTGCCTTACATTATCTGAATTTCTCAGATTGCATCCCTGCTTGTTTCAAGCAAACAATACAGTTGCTGAAGCCACTACATGTCCAGTGTTACATAAATAAAATGAAATGATTGCAGGTGTGCCCCCCTCTCTTCCTGAGAAGAGGTTAGAGTGGCTTATATCTGGTGACCATAACATGGCGCCTGCGGGTGCCGATCCACCCATAGGAGTCTCCAAGCACCCACTAAGCTTTCCACTCCCTGGCTTCAAAAAATATTTTTAATAGAAAAAAAAACTTGATTAACGTTAGGATGCCAGGTTCTCCTTCCTGTTCCTGAACCTGCCACTTCTCAGAGGTTAGGCGGACAGGAAGAGAAAGAGCTGCTTCCTGGGACCACCCAATCTTCTTCCGCCTACGCAGACCTTTCTCCTCTCTCTCTCTCTCTCTACTCCCAACCTCTCTCTCTTTCTCTTCCCAGCCCCTTTCCTTGTTCGCTCTCTCCTTTCGACCTTGACGTTTCTCCCTCACTTCCAGCTTCTTGCCCCACTATTTCTCACTCCTAGCCTTGCTCTTTCCCTCTCTATTTTCCCCGTCTCTTCCAGTCACTAGCCTTGCTCTTTTTCTCTCCCTTTCCAGCCCCGTCACTCTTTCCCCCACACTCAAACAGGGAGAGGGAAAGAGCACTTCCCAGGTGGGGGTTCTGATGGCAGAGGAGGAAGCAGGAACATCAGGTGAAGAATGGAGCACCCAAGATAGGGAAAACCTTTTCTTTCCTTTTGAGCCGGGGGGGGGGGGGGGGATTTTCCTTTCCTTTGAGGCTGGGGAAAGTTATGCATGTTAATAGGCTGAGAAGAGCAATTCTACCTAGGTCTACTCCGATATCATTCCCATTGAGTTCCATGTAAGCATGCATAGGATAGTAACCATAAATGTGTATTTTGTTACACTTCTGTTAGGTCAATGATGTGTATTGGCTTTGGAGTTCAGCCCCTTCCTCTGCTTGTACTCAGTTTCATGGGTGAATTACTAGTCTATTGACTAGCTAGACCCCCACAGCAACCCTTATGTGACTTGCCACATCCTCCAGGGGAACCGTTTTGTGGTTGATCCCAGTTGCTCAAATTCCCAAACGGGTCCAAAGGAGCTGGGGACCCTTGCCTTATATAGTTTCAGTCAAGCTTTCAATCCAAGGCCAGACCTGCTTGGCTTCAGCTGCACAAGAGTGCCATGTGCCTTCACGCCACTTTCTGATCCAAAATGCATCTTCAATTTGTGTGCATGCACCTTGATCACCTTCCCTATTTCAGATCCCAGCGATGCGGTGCTAACACACCTTAGATAAGGAAGAGCTAAATAGGAAAGGAGTCAACTTTCCATTCATAGCAATTAGAAACTTGCTCCTAAAACAATCTGGCCTAAGTGCTGCTCTCGGAATATTCCCAAGCCATGGAATAAAGCAGCACAGCCGACGAATTTAACATGAAGCATAAATGCTGGCCAAGCAGCTCCTGAACACCAGCACTAAGTCACTGAGGGATTCCTTGTGCTTTGATCGTTACACCTATTTCCAACACAGCCGTTGACAATGCCACGTCTGGGATTTGGCAACATGGCGGATGCCAAGCTACTGGACAGCGCTGCGAGAAGTAATTAGTTCCTTTCTGCCCCATTCCTGCCAAGGAATTGCTACGCCGGAGAGCCAAACTGAACAAAAGCTTGAGCTTTAAATTGATGATCAGCACGACAGGTACTAATATAAATGTAAATTATGTCCATTTTTCCCTAGTAATCGTCTATCAGTCCAAGAGTGAACCTTGCACATGCAAAGCAGCAGCAGCAGCAGATTGAGCCTGTGGCTGAGATCTTAGGGCACAGGAGGACGTGTCAGGTTCCAAAGTAATGGAGAACCTGGAGGCAAGGTGACAAAACAGCTGCAACATGCCTAACCCCAAAATGGGAAACAGCCGGTGACCCAACAGCTGATTCTGCATCCTCCAAACTGGGCTGCCCATTTCTGCTCATTTTCTGAGACTCTTGTGAAGGAACCTATGGGGCTGTAGCCCAGAAGGCTCATGGCTGGAACAGATGATGAAAGGAAAGTGGAGGTTCTCAGAGGAACTCCTAAAAAGGGAGAAATATCCTTTCAATGCCCTCCAGGATAAAAACAGGTAAGCTCTTTATTTACCTTCAAGGAAGGGGCCAGGTTACACAAGACTAATATGCTTTGCAATGGTTTTGTTCAATTGCTATACACAAAAGTTTGGTTTGTCACCTTGAGCATGCTAATGGAAATGTGAGGTACGCATTTCAACGAATGAATAATCCCATGTTATCAAAATGCAAATCGGTGCTCTACACACAAGAAATGCCTCTCTGTAAACACTGCAACTTAGACACATATCTGAAGGTACACAAGTACCTCACTATGCCTCTGCCAGGAGGACAGTCCCAGAACGCAAATAGTAACTGAAGAATGAGGACGAAGGAAGGCCCCTCGTGAATTGCGGTCCTTGCATGGGAACCACCAACAGAACCACACCAAAGAAAACAATGTGATTGTAGCACTACATGCACTGGAACAATCCCATTTTAATATTAAAAGAGCACGAAATAATTTTGGAACCAACAGAAATAGCTTCCCACATAATACCATTCGAAACCACTGAAACGTACAGTTAACTCCCACTGCCCTGACGTCTTGCGTGGGAGATTTCTCTCACTCCCCCTTGCAGAGTTTCAGCCGTTTGTTAGTTACTCCAACTATGTGCTTTGCATGAAAGACAAAGAATTACTTTGCCGCCCCAGCCCCCACCACAACTCACTGAAACATTCAACTTGGAGCAGCCCCATGCAAATTTGCAATGAAAGTTCCCGTTCAGACAGAACTCCAAACCACCTTACCCAGGTCCTCAGGTCAAATTTCTGTTCGTTTATAGTCCAAAGAAATTGGAGGGCACAGAAAACTTTATACCAGTGTTCTTTTGGAAACAACTTGACTCTCCATCAAAACTGCAAGCTGTACAATAATTTGCAGCAGAGCAGTTACAAGATGCAGTATCTGCCAGCATATCATCACTACTACTATTATTCATTATCATAGATCATAGAATCATAGAATAGTAGAGTTGGAAGGGGCCTATAAGGCCATCAAGTCTAACCCCCTGCTCAATGCAGGAATCTACCTTAAAGCATCCCTGACAGGGCTGTCCAGATGCATCTTGAAGGCCTCTAGTGTGGGAGAGCCCACGACCTCCCTAGGTCATAGTTTCCATTGTCGTACTGCTCTAACAGTCAGGATGTTTTTCCTGATGTCCAGCTGGAATATGGCTTCCTGTAACTTGAGGCCATTATTCCGCGTCCTGCACTCTAGAATGATCGAGAAGAGATCCTGGCCCTCCTCTGTGTGAACCTTTCAAGTATTTGAAGAGTGCTATCATGTCTCCCCTCAATCTTCTCTTCTCCAGGCTAAACATGCCCGGTTCTTTCAGTCTCTGCTCATAGGGCTTTGTTTCCAGACCCCTGATCATAGTTATTAATTATTATTCATTGTCCATTATTAATTACTACTGCTCATTATTACTATTATTTACTACTATTATGTATTTTGAAGGACTACAAAGTTGGCAGGCCATCAGCAATAAGAACACAAGAAGAGCCATGCTGGATCCGACCAAGGGTCCATCTATTTCAAGCACTCTGGTCACACAGTGGCCAACCAGCTGTCGTGATTCCAGAAAACAGCCCATAGGAACCCTTTACACATCTGGCTTACATTCTGACAGCTGACATCAGTCGGTTGTGCAAACAGCTTTTTTTGGCACTGCATCATCCTTGCCTTTTTTCGATTTAAAACTTTTTTATTTTTCAGACAATAATAAAACACAAATACAAACACTACAACATACAACATTAAAATGGACTTCCGAATTTCTCCAACAAACAAAAATTTCTCCATAGTGAGTGAAGTACCCAACTGCCGTCAATTATTTTTCTTCCAATTTAATCACTGAATCCGCTTACAAATATATACTTCCCTTCTCTCTCTTTTACAAAGTCTATCAGAGGTTTCCATTCCTCAATAAACCCAATTATTGTTTTATCTTTTATTATCACTGTAAGTTTTGCCATTTCTGCCAATTCTGTAACTTTCAACAGCCATTCCTCCTCTGTTGGTACTTTCTCATTCTTCCAATTCTGGGCGTATATTAATCTTGCTGCCGTTGTCATGTATAAGAATAAAGTTCCATAACTTGTGTCAACAGTTCATCTATTATCCCCAACAAAAGGTATTCTGGACGTAATTGTATTTTGGTCTTCAATACATTTTGCATCACCTTATGCATTTGTGTTCAATAGGATTTTGCTTTTTTACACGTCCACCATAGGTGATAAAAAGTTCCTTCCTGCTCTTCACATTTCCAGCATCTTCCCGATGTCCCTTTATACAATTTTGCCAATTTTGACGGAGATATATACCATCTATACATCATTTTATAAAAAAAATCTTTCAATCTAGCACATAATGTAAATTTCAAACCTCTCAACCACATATACTCCCACTGATCCATAGTAATATTATATCAAAAATTTTGAGCCCATTTTATCATACAACCTTTTATCTGTTCATCTTCAGTCTCATACTTTAACAAAAGGTTTTATGTCTTTGAAATAACATGGTCATCATTTGTACATAAGACTTTCTCAAATTCATATTTTGTACATTCAAAACCCCAAATTTTTTTATCTATCTTAAACCTTTCCATCATTTGTAAGTATGAGAACCACTGACACACATTTCCTTCACTCAATAACTCCTCTCTTGATTTCATTTTGACATCTCCTTCTGTTATATCTAAGATCTCACTATACTTCAACCATTTATTCGTGCTTGACAATTCTCTTCTGTAAAGAGCCTCCTGTGAGGAAATCCATAGTGGCGTTTTCTGACACAGTCTGGGTTTGAGTTTGATCCATATTCTCAAAATCACTCGTCTCACATAACGATTTTTAAATTCTACATTCACTTTAGCTTTATCATACCATAGATACCAACCAAATCTTAGATTATGCCCCTCTAATTCCAGTAATCTTCTGTTTTTTAACAACATCCACTCCTTCATCCACATCAAGCAACAGGCAGGGATATACATCCTCAAATCTGGCAAAACCAAACCTCCACTCTCTCTAGCATCTTGTAATAGTTTAAATTTCACCCTTGGTTTTTTGGATTGCCAAATAAATTTAGAACTCTCTCTCTGCCACTGCTTGAATGGTAGCTCCGAAGTTACTATAGGTATTGTCTGAAACAGATACAACACTCTTGGCAAAACATTCATCTTAATTGTTGCAATTCTCCCCATCAATGACATTTGAAGTTTGTCCCATCTTATCAAATCTTGTTTAACTTCATTCCAAATCTTAACATAATTATTATGAAACAACATACAGTTCAAATTTGTCAAGTTTATGCCCAAATATTTCACCTTTTTTCTACATTAAAACCTGTTTTCTCTACCATCTTTATTTGATCTTGCTTACTCATATTTTTTGAAAGTATCTTAGTCTTTTGTTTGTTAACTTTGAAACCTGCTAATACACCAAATTCATTCAACTTATTCATTAAAGCTTCAATTCCACTCAGTGGGTCCTCTAAAGTAAACACAAGATCATCTGCAAAAGTTCTTAAGTTATAGGATTCTTTTCTAATTTTTATTCCTCCAATTTTTTCTTCTTGTCTTACAGCTCTAGTCAATACTTCTAACACCAAAATAAACAACAAAGGTGACATTGGACAACCCTGTCTAGTCCCTCTTGCAATCTTACATGGTTTCGACAAATCTCCATTAATAATGATCTGTGCACTCTGTTCAGTATAAATTGACTTCCCCCATGTTGTGAAATTAGACCCAATGTCAATTACTTCCAAAAATTTAAACAAAAAGTCCCAATTAAGATTATCAAAAGCCTTCTCCACATCCAAAAATATCAAAGCCATTTGTTTTTCTGGATGTTTGTCCAAGTATTCTACAATATTCAATACAATTCTAATGTTATCTTTTATCTGTCTTTTCAGCAAAAATCCACATTGATCTTCATTAATAAATTCCCGCAACACACACTTCAACCTTTCCACCATTATCGATGTAAACAACTTGTAATCGTTATTCAACAACGATATTGGCCTATAATTTTTAGTCAAAGTTAGGTCCTGGCCTTCTTTTGTTATCAACGTTATATATGCTGATTTCCATGTTTCTGGTATCTTCCCCTCTTTCAAAATCGAGTTCATCATACTTTGCAAAGGTAGTAATAGTTCCTTCTCAAATTTTTTGTAATATGTACCTGGTAGACCATCTGGTCCTGGTGTTTTCCCCAATTTTATTGTTTTTATTGCGACCATTTCAGCCATAGTGATCTCTCTATTTAACATTTGTTTATAATCCAAAGAAATCTTAGGCAAGTTCTGTTTTTGTAAATATGTATCTATTCTGTCCAGTGGCGTCTCATGTTTCTTATATAAAGTTGAGTAATACTGCCAGAATATTCTTTGTATCTTCGCATCATCCAATATTTCTGTATCACCATCCTGAATTTTCACTATTGTCTTTTTTTCTTTTTCTTTCCTCAATTTGTAAGCTAGCCATTTTCCCGGTTTATTCGCACCTTCAAATTGCACTCTGCTTTTAAGATTCTCTCCTGCTCTCCATTTCTGTTGTTGGTGCTGTTTTGAAACTTTTTCCATTGTTTTAAAACTTTTTCCACGGTTTTAAAAGTTATTTTAATTTTTTAAAAAGCTTTTCGTTGTGATGTAAATCACCTTGAGGGCAATCACCCTATTTAATGAGACTCGTACAATAACAAAGAAATAAAAACAACTGCTTCTGCTTTAATACAGCTTTGTATTGTTGTTGTTTTACTGCAACGTTTATTGGGTTTTAGCAATATTACAGTAGTCGCATACTACAGTTTTAAGTGTTTTGATAACTGCTTCATGGATCGCAGACTAAAAAGCAGGGGATAAACATTTTGCCAAGCATCAATGACTAAAACAATTCTCTTAACTGGAAGCTGATTACGTCTTGGGAACTGGAAGCTGTACATAGCGCGAATCAGAGTTCTAACAACGTTTTGGTACAAACAACAGGCCCTAGGTAACGTGTGCCATCTAGCGTCCCTAGAGCAGAATAGCCTGACTACAAAATGCATGGATGCATGTGGGAACTGTAAATAACTACAGCAACCAGAAAAATTGGGGCATGAACGCCAAGTTGGGGCTTGTGAGACAGGCAAGTGGGACTGGAACAACTGCATTCTGACTGAGGAGTGAATAACCATACAAGACTTTGACCTGAAATAATTTAAGATTGAACTACAGCCAGCAGAAAATTTGTTTGCACCTGCCACAAATAAGGCCTGTAATACAAGCTAAAGCTCAAGCTACACGTGGCAAACCTATTTACTGTGTTCACATTTTTATTTAGCTTGGCATTCAAAGTGGCCTAACAAAACTGCATACAATCCTGCCTCTGCCCCAGGGCCGGTTTTTATGAGAGTGGGAGATCTTTTATTTTTATGGGGTTGGAAGGTCTGCTTTTAAGGGTAAAAGGTGTCTGTGGGCAAGAGGTATTGAACCTCCTCTCGCTCACTGCTCACCTCCCTATATCCTCCCCCCCAGTTATTTTTCTCAGTGGGGGCTCACTCATAAATACATAATTGTATTTATATACCAATTCACACTAATCCCCACTGTGTTCACAAGCCCCCACACAGCTATTATATATCCTCCATAGGACAGTTTACTGTCTAACATAATTAATATATACCTGCCCAGACCGTAAAAGCATCTTCGGTAGTCCTTCTCCGGGAGCCCCTGCCAAAGTGAGGTGGATGACTACTAAGAGGAGGGCCTTTTCTGTTGTGGCACCCTGACTGTGGGATGAGATTCCCAGAGAAGCTTGCCTGGTGCCTATGTTGTGCTCTTTTTTGGTCCTTCTAATTTTCCCAGGCATTTTTGTCTTTCCGTTTCTGTTGTTTAAAATCTGTTACTGTATTTTAAATCTTTACACTGCTAATAGGTTTTATTTAGTTATTTTATTTTATACTGTAGTTTTAAATTAAATCTATAAAACCGCATAAACTGGAAAGCGCTACTAGTGGTAATTTCTTTTGTTTTTTGGAGTATTGTACTTTATCATATTGTATTTTATGGTTTTAATTGTTGTGAATTGCCCAGACAGCTTTTGCTCTTGGGCAGTATAGAAATGTAATTAATAAACAAATAAAATTAAAGCTTTCTTTTTTCTTTTTTCTTTTTGAAGTACATCTTATCATATGAACACAAGCAAACGGTAACCTACAGGGCACTAGTTTTTATCTATCAGTCATATTACTCTCTGCAAGGCAGTAGATTTGCTATTAGTTGTGACAACCAAACAAAATCGCCTCCTCAATTTCTCGTAAAAGCAGCTCAGAAACATTCTGTTTTCCTTGGAATCCTCCAGTGGCCAAAAAGGTGTACAACAATGTAACTCAGAAAGCACACAAGGTCGCATGAATAGCTCTACACATACTTTGCAAGCCGCAGATAAACAAATAGCAAAGGGTAGAAATCAGCCAACTCATCTGACTGGGAAACGCACACAATTAAATAAATGTCAGGGGAGACAGCCTCAGATTCAACGGAGTCAGTCACACGACACCTGGATTTTAAGAGTATCTTTAATGGCTGTGTTTGCATGTCACGTTAAGCCAGGAATCCGGTTTATTAAACCACAATGCACACAATCTGTGTGCTATTTCACACAGCCTGTCTGCTTCTGCTTTTCTCCTCCCGCTCATGTGAACAGATAAATATCCCAGGCAGAGATAGCTTAGTGGTACAACTGAACCTGGGATTATGGTTTTCTGCACCCAAACAAGCCAAGAGTGAAAAACAACAACAGCCCCCTTGTAAAACTGGTTTGCTGATCCTGACTTGTTTAAGTGCAATAAACCATAAACTCATTTTAGTGTGGGTTTTTTAGAAATTATTTTGTACTCATATATATTTATATATATTTTTACTCCATTTTACTCCTTTTTATTCTGTAATATGTGTATTGTAATATGTGTATTTTACTCCATTTTACTCCATTTTATTCTGTAATATGTGTATTGTAGGATGCTGATTGTGAGATCGGGCTAAAACCTATTTTAGGTTGCCTCAACAATAAAGATTTTTTTTTGCAATAAACTAAGCTATCGACCCCTGGCTTGTTTACCTGCTGGCACGACCAGGAGGAACAAGTCAGGAGGGAATATGGCACTCAGCACATGCAAAGTGTGGTTTAAATAAGGCCAAATTCCTGGCTCAAATTGACATACAAACATATAAATGTACGCGTTCAGGACACTCTTGCAAGATTCTTGATGGTGCAAAGAGAATCCGACGCATGAACATTTGTAAGAATGTAAACTCCAAGGCGACGTTCAAGTGGCTACACATAAGTCTGCGCAATGCGTGTACATTCACCACAATTATATAGTGAGAACATGGCTTATAAGTCCTTCATTATTACCTAGAAGGATGATGGGCAACATATAAAATGTTGCAAAAGCTGCCTCCAGGAACTGAAGTCCTGCATTGCCAAACTGAGCTAGTTCAGACGTTGTTGATTTTTAAGCCCTCTGAATGGAAATCTGCATGCATTTCAGCTTGAACTCCAATCGGTCATGTAGGAAAAGTTTGAATCCCAAAGGCAGAAAACTAGAAGGGGCTGCTGGAATCTTAAATACATCTCGAGATGGAACCTATACAGCCACTATCACTTAGCTCATCCAAACAGCACTCTGCAGTATGGCTTGCATCAAATCTCAAAGGGAAAGAGGGCAGTATCACCAGCGAAACAGTCAACTAAAAGAACCATTACAGCACTTAATAGTGGCTCTGCTGTTATTGAGAGTACCAGCATGAAGACAATTCAGTGCACCGACTGCAGCGTAGACAGGAAGCTGCAGCTATGCCAACCAAATCATTAAGGCTTTGGAAATAGACTTCAGCTGTGTCCCAAGCTGACCTTTCCATAACAAACCTTTGCCATTGTGGGCACTCAAGACATGCATCACACAACAGTGTCTCTCAATTGCCAAGGCCCTTGATGGACTACAACAAAACAACGCCCGCTCTCCAAATTTGTGGCCGCAACATTTTGTTCATATGCCAGCTCACAAACTCTCCAATTTAGATAAGCTTTCTAACTGTCACTTTATGGGATGGCACTAACCCAATGCAGAGATTGATTGATTGATTGATTGATTGATTACTTTGTCTTCTATATGTCAGCCAGCAATAGAAATTCAGATACCTGCTTACAGAAGGCCACTTCATTTAAGGGGCATAGAGATGAACTTGCCTAAGGTGAGTTACGCACATCATGCTAAAAAGGCTGGTGGGAGATTTGCAAACAGCCTTCTATGCAGTAAAGATGACTTCAATGCATTAAGAGGCATCGTTATTAAGACTTTTGCCCAAAATTAAGCATCAACAGGTTTGAACCTTCTGCTAATTAGAAAAACAAATCAGTTATCTTATTACGAAACAATGACTACATTTATTTACAATTGCAGTGCATTATAAGAGTGTTAGATATAGTTTCGGTAAACAGATTCACTGAACAGTTCTTCTTCTAAACAGCAGGGTCAGTCTACAGTAACATTTTTTTTAAAAAAGGGAGAAGTGTTGGCCATAAGAAAAGCTGCACAATATGAATTTTGGAATTTATTTATTGTCAATGAAATTAAAAAAGAGAAATAAGGCTAAGTAACAGCAACTATTAAAAAAACAAAAAACAGTTTTTAAAAGCAGTTCTATTAACTAAACGGCAACCAGACTCTTTAGTCATCCTTAACATTATAAGCTTGGTAGAGTGTTTGAGAATATTTGACTGTAGTCAAAACAAAACAATAAACAGCCAATTGAGAGTACCTGACCATTCAACTGACGAATGTGATAAGACCATTTGCCTGATACAACAAAGGCTCTAAAAATGAACAGAACGAATCCCACTTAAAATTTAGGATGATCAGGGCCAGGAGAGATAACAAATGGTGAGTTTGAATAACCAGAGGGACACTTACCAATGCTATCCTCCATTTCCTGTGACATCCTAAGTTTCTGAGCAAGTCCTGCAAATGAAAAGAGGGAAGATTAGAAAGGTCTTTGAAAGCTGTTCTTTGGTACACAGGTAGCTCAAAACATTCTGATTAAAGGGGAATAAAAGAAATGGATACAATTTATTTCCTCTACAAACCTCAACAGCCCGCTAGAATTTATGGAATCCTGGGTAGATTAACATTTTCTTAACCATCTTTTAGAGCCTGGGTGCACAACCTTTTCTGCCCTGAAGTTGACATGTCATGCTGGTTCAGGGGCCACATGTACACACGTACACACACACACACACACACACCATCTTGTGTGGGACGTATGTGATCCCTGGGCCATGGTTGTGCACCCTTGTTTTAGAGAAAGCAGGGAGCAGAAACCCCGTACTTTTGTCCTTTTGTAACAATAACTTGTGTCTATGAAAAACAACAACTAAGCAGTACGTTCCCAGGAGAACATTTACAATACCAGTACATACATGAGTTTAACCTAAAATCTCAGCTCTAGTTATCACCAAAGTGATAAACCTGTGGCTGGCTCTACCACTTCAGATCACATGACTGAATCATATGGGAAAAAAATATCCTCTGCACACCAAACATGTGATAAAGAAGGCTCGGCTAGACCCCTTCTCTCTAACATCTTTTCTTCCAGGTGTGGGGATTTTTGTGCTTGAAGGGGCATTCAGTCTTGTGAGCGCTTACCTACAGTCTGAGGTGGTACTGCCTCAAAGACAGGTTGTCCTTACGTCAACCAGATAGAACTGAGCAATGGATATTTCTCCTTCACTATTACAAAGATAGAAGATGAACAACCGGCTGAGATGGAGGGAGAGAGGACGTGTGCATGTTTTGCATGCAGCACATCCCCAGGTCAATTCCCAGCATCTCCAGGTAGGACTGGGAAAGAGTCCTGTCCAATACCTGGAGAATCACTGCCAGCCAATGGAGAACAATACTGAGCTAGATAGACCAATGGCTTATCTTGGCATAAAGCTGCTTTCTACGCCTTTGTCTTGAGGAAATAGTTTGGTAGAAACACGCGTTAAGGAAGGTGGAAAAGAAACTATTCTGGGCTGCTTTATGCATTACCTTTTGTAGCCTGGAACCCCACTCCTGAGTACAAAAGCACAGAACAGCTTCCCCAACCTGGTGCCTTCCAGGTGTTTACAGCTCCCATGAGCCCCAGCCAATGATCAGGAATGCTAGGAGCTGCAGGCCAAAACATCTGGAGTGCACAAGATTGATGAACGGATGAATTCATGGTGTATTCCTGTACACGTCGCAGCTTTGACCTCATGCAAGTAAGAATCCAAAACCACTTGAGTGAATGCGCAGACAGAACCTGCGATTTGTACACTTGCAAACCCTTCACAAATGAAACCGTGTACATTTTATATTAACCTGCTTCCCCCCCCCACCACCATCATTCTCTGTGCCCCCAGTTTAACTAAACCACCAAACTGTGTGCTCTGGTGGAGATGCCCTCATAGGGAAAAGCAAAAACAAACAACACAGGCTACCCATTTTGCTCTCCCTTGGCTTGAGGAAGAGGCAGAACAAAGGGAAGGAGCCGAGTGGAAATCATGCTGGGCTATAGAATTACCTCTGGTCCCAAGGTGAGGGATGACAGGAAAGAAACAAGCCTGTGAAAAGCAAAGGTTTGCTCTCCAGCAGGGTCAATCAACACACAAACCATACTGCAATTAGTCAGTGAGATGTAGGCCAAGATAGGGGCTTCTTTGTTGTATCCAACCCTTCCTCCAAGGAGCTCAGGACAGCATATCTGGTTTCCCCCACATTTAAATCCTCACAACCACCCTGCAAAGCAGGAGGAAATCCAAAATCCACAGCTGTGAAATATCTTTTTAGTACCAACTCCAAATGCCACAAGAGGGTGTTTTCTGGGTTCTCCAGGTATCTTCATCAAGCAAGATAGTACAAAAGACAGGGGATGGGGGAAGAAACAGAAAGTCGAAATAAGCCCAGATGTTGTGGTCAGGAGATCTGCAGTTTAGACTCAAGATGAGGATTGCAGGACGAACTAATTAGCCACTGCTAGGTGCTGCAGGTATCAGGTTAAGCCTAGGATTCTGTAACCAGGAAGCAATGGCTGATGCCCATCTTTGAACATGTACATGCTAGCTGTAACCCATATCTGTCTCTCGCCTTGGGCAAAGCACTCAGGCTCTTCGATATGCAAAGAGCAGACGTAAAGAGAACATAGGAAGCGATCTTATCCTAATTCAGACTATTTGTCCATCTAGTTCACTATTGTAGACACTGACTGGAAACAGGTCTCCAGGGTTTGACAGGATTTTGTCCAGCCCTACCTGGAGATGCCAGGGATTGACCTGGGACCTTCTGAATGTAAAGAATGTGCTCTACCACTCAGCCACGTCTCCTCCCTCCAGTATAAAGAAACATGACAGTCCTTACATTAGCAAAGCCAGGGATTAGTTTTAGGTGGTACCCTATGTAAAAATATCAGAGAGTTACTGGATCTTCCTGGATTGGGGTGGGTGGGTTTAAACCCATGTCTGCCCAGTTACAACACACTTACCACTACACAGCCTTCCCCAATCTGGTGCCTCCCAATGTGTTGGACTACAACTCCCATCATTCCCAGCCAGCCAAGCTGCAAGATGCCATGTAAGGTGAACAAACATTTCAACACTTGCATAAGCAGGCACACACAGAGAATGTGTGCTCTCTTGACAGTCTCTCAATGATTCAGGACTACACAATTTTTAGAAATATCTCTGCCTTTGAGAAAACAACTTAAGATGATCTAAAAGTGACCTTCTTTAGTAAACTACTGCCAAAGCCTCTGCAGGTTACCACTTGTTCAGAACAAATGTGCCGTGAATTAGCCACATTCTTTTCGACTTTGTTTTCGACTTATGCTTCAAGATGTTGACAGCAACTAGATGGAATTTATATGGACATTACGCTGTATTTCAGCTTCCTGCACAATAATCTTCACCGGAAAGTTCAACATGCTTGTACACAAGCCAGTAGTTATCAATTCCCCTATACAACCACAAGACAGGCATTTATGTGTACCAACTTGCATCGAGTACAAAAGGAAAAATTGCCAACTGGGATCAAGCAAACCAAATGAAAGGCAGTGTGATGTATTGATCAGAGTGTTGGACTGGGGAGATCCAGGTACTAGTCCCCAGTCAGCCATGAAGCTCACTGGGTGACTTTGGGCCAATCACTGACTCTCAGCCTAACCTACCTCGCAGGGTTGATGGGAGGACAAAATGGAGAGGAGGAGGGCCATGGAAGCATTTATGAGAAAGTGTTGGCTGAACTAGATCAGCTCATGCCAACAACTTACTAACATTCTTCTTGGGTTAGGAACATCCTCAGGGATCCTTCTCCATGAGCTCCTTCCAAAGGAAGTGAGGCAGGTGGCTACCAGGAGGAGGGCCTTCTCTGCTGTGGCACCCCGACTGTGGAATGAGCTCCTAGAGAGGTTCGCCTAGCACCTACATTATACTCTTTTAGACGCCAGGTGAAGACCTTTTTATTTTCTCAGTATTTTAACAGTTTATTAGTCTCATTTTTTAAATGTTGATGTTTTAAATTTGTATTTTAAATCTGTATTGCTGTTTGGTTTTATCCTGCTTGTGTTCTTATATTATATTTTTATGCTATGTTTTTATACTGTTGTTGTTTTATATTTTGAATAATTGTTATGGTTTTAATTTTTTTAAACCACCCAGAGAGCTTTGGCTATTGGGCGGTATAAAAATGCAATGAATAAATAAATAAATAATGTACTGTGCATTTGCCCCAATATATCCATTGTGCATGGTAAAAACTGCAGATTCCTCATCCTGCATGGATATCTAGTTCAGAAAAATAAATCTGCTTTTATGGATGGATGGATGGATGGATGGATGGATTTGATTTGATTTGTACCACCCCTAAATACCAAGGATGGCTACTAACTCAAATAGCAGTTCCTGCTGCAGAAACACTACACTAGGTGACAGTTCCATACCTCAATAAATGCCATCTATTGCCAAGGCAAGAGGAAGAGAAATTAAATTACAGGCTGGATCTGCCGCATTGATTGAACTACGGAGTGATTGATGCTACTTTCTGCAGGGAAACAGAGAAATCAGTAACAGAAGAGATTATCACTTCATTCCCAACTCACATCAGTGTAACGCAGACAGCAAAAGGGAGACAGCTACTTACATTTCTGGTTGGCAAATTCACATCAACTATTCAAAATTACCATATGGCATCCCAGGATCCCTGGGAGTTCATCTTATTGAAGTGAATGCTTAGCACTACCAGGAACCAAACTGAAGGAAATGTTGTTTTCCAGCAGACATCTGAGGCCAGGCTGCCTAGTCCACACAATCCTCCCTCAGTTAGCTGCTTGCCAGCAGCCATTCCATCAGGCTGAGGAGATGGAGAAAAGGGTCATCCCATCAGCTCTGTTGAAAAACTAGACATTTTTGGCTCCTCGTCTCCTTGAACTGTTTCTATTCCAGATGGTCATTGTAAAAACTTTTCTTCCTCTTCCTTCCCAACCCCTCTTTCCTTTTGTGCTGCGTGTTTAGATTGTAAGCCCAAGGTCATTAGTATTTATCTTTGTAAATTGCTCTGGGGGGGTGTCTTTTTTGAGGGGGCTGATTAGCAGAATATAAACACTTCAAATAAATAAAAATAGTGGCAGCAGGTGGTTACATTACCAGGTCTAACTAGAAACCATAATTACACGCAGCATACCAAAGTCAAAATCCAAAAAAAGCATAGGAAGGCAAAGGCTGGGTAAGAAATGGATGCTGGGCTAAGAACAGTAAATTAAGTTGAAACTAGCAGAGCAGTCCTGACTGGTTGACTGACTGGTCAGCAGCAGAACACCAGGACTAGAAGCTTAAGGCCGAAACAGACATCACTTTAAAGCTATATGTAGCAGTTATGTTGTTTTTTCCCCTTTTTACTGTAGAGTAGGCTCAAGGGGCCCAATTGAGATCAGGATTCTAGTGTGGGAGGTCAGGGGCAAACATGAACAAAAGATGTATTTGCTAGACACAGATTTAAAGTAATGTCAGTTTTGGTACCCAGCCTGATTCAGAAGGAGTTATGTATGGCTCCCTAGCAGTCATGATATAACATGTTCTGAAAAATGGACCAATTACATCATATTCTAGTGCAGGAGTAGGCAACCAAGCATCCTCCAGATGATCTGGACTACAACTCCTATGATTCCAAAGCACTGGTTAGGACTGTACAAAATAACTGGAGGGTGACAGGTTGTCTATCCCTGAGCCTTACAGGCTTGACCAGCTAGCTAAAGCCTCTGTCTCAAGTCTTAAAGAATCTTAGCTCTGATACCACAGCATAATTGTACACTAGAACACCATCCTCACTTTTTGAAACTAGACAAATGATATGATGTAATCAAACACGCAGCTACATCTGACCACAACTTAGTAGGTTTTGGTACACAAGACTGTAGAGTGAAATTATGACGCGGTTGCTAGCAGCTGCAATTCTACACTCCTAGTTTCAGGTACGAATTCATAGGCACCAGTATCTAGTATCCACATCCAGGTAAGCTGGTACTTGGTACTTTGCCAGTTTTGTTTAATCACACTTCAATAAGTCCGAAGCCAAGACATATGATAACCGTTCAGACCTCAATATCATTTAAGATAGCTAGCCATCATGATCTGAAGACAGACATAAAGGTTTTAAAGATGCACCTGAAACTAAAAGACTTTGATGCTCAGAAACCAAACGGTAGTTCTAAAACAAATTCCAACGAACAATATGGCAGTGGCTGAGAATCAATGGCCAAAAGACTTAAGGTTCAAGTCATGTTACTCACATGTATCTCTGCTCTGCAAGCAATGTGAAAAAAGTATTGATCTCTGTGAAAGTTTCCATTTCTGACTTCCGTACACGGAAACTGCTTCTGTAAGAGATCGTTTTAAAGACTTCGGCACAAGACACTGCAGGTAACTAACTGAAATAGCATCACATTTATCCAGAGGATGCTGCGGTGAAAACCTCTTTCTGCAAAGGGGACCAAACCTTGAAAATAAGATGTGCTTCAGCGGGTTGGCCCGATCTTGTGCCATCATAGCTGAAACAGGAACGCTGCTAGTACATCTCAAATAGCTTCCTTCTGTGTAGGCGGGTGTGCAGGCGTGCACGTACACACTCACACTCACGAAGTGCTCCCCTGTCAGCTGATTCCGGTGTTAAAATAATAATTAATAATAATAATAATTTATTTCTTACCCGCCTCTCCGTCTGGATCTCTCAAGCTAGAAGGAATGAAAGAAGCAAGGGATCTTTGCAACTTTGATGGCAGCACTTAAGGTAACTTCGTTCCACAGGTAAGGCTGCTTTCAAAATGAACATGCTGCAGATGATGTGAAGGGCCATATTCAAAAATAAGACTTGTACTTCGCTTTTACGAGAATATTCATTCTTATTACGTGCCCACGAGACACATGTAGGGAGCTGAAGAATGGGAGACATCTTGTAACTACAAATTATGGTTTCCCATCTCACAGCAATTGTCCATAAACGGGACAAGAGTTGTACCCTTGCTTCTGTTGACCCCTTCAAATAGTTTATGCTACAATTAAATGTTCATTGTCCAGGCTATTAGCCCTAAATTGTTTGAAATGGCCAGTTGTTGCTACATCAGTCCCACAGAGATTCAAAATAAGCAAGGTGATTCTTGCTGCAACAGCTCCTGTGGCCCAGTTCACATGTAACAAGAAGCCACTGTGGGTGTATTGCCCTGTGTGGTTATTTTTCTTTAAGGTGAGGGTGCACCATAGCTCGTCATTATATGCAAACCTGGCGAGGACTGGTTGTTGTTTTTTTCATCTCTGTAGGACTGATGTGGCCACAAGCCACCCATGACACTAAAACAGGCTATGGGTTCTGATAGCTTTTCAACCACCGCAACAACCCACTCTCGACGGATTCAGACATAATGACAAGCAACAGTACATCCCCACCGTGGCTCGAATATTCAAAATGGCAGCCGCTGCCCCAGTGAGAAGCCCCATGGGGAAATTCACCCATGGTGGCTTCTCGTTACATATGAACCAGATCAACGAAAGCTGATGTCTGCATACCTATTTCCAGTCACCTAGAAGCAGATGATATTTTAAGGTGACTTTTTGTTGATTGAAATTCAAACAGCTTTGAGAAGCTTCAGAGATGTCCAGAGGAGTGATGTCCAGATGAACTATGGTCTGTCTGTGCTATTGAAGTACAAAGGTCCGTTCAACTTGATCAGAAGTCTGAAATTTGTGAGTTAACATGGGCAGCACTGCTTTTATATTTTGAAAACACAAGGTGGCAAATATGCCAAATACATATGGAACAGAAGCTTGGCAGGAAATTCAGATTGGGGAAATGGTGCGGTGGTGGGGATGGACTATTAACCCCCTGGCTAATCCACCCCCTGCATCTGCTTTTAAGCATAAACACACTGTTAGATCCAAATAACAGATCTCCCTCATTACATTCAGTGTACCTCCAAGTTATATAAAATAGTTTAGATCAAGAGAATATCGAGTGTGTTTTTTTGTTTTTGTTTTTAAATGCAGTTATTTAGGATGAGTGGGGTTCTTTACGTTTTACTTTTTCTTTGGTTACTAGTATTTATGCAAGAGCCATTTTTATTTCATGTAGATAATGTGTATTTAATTTAAGTTAGTGTAAACTTCTTTGTTCGTATATTTGTATTCCGCTTACAGAAAACAAAAATGGAGTTGCAATCAAAGCAGTCTTGAGACTTGCAGAAGGAAGCCTATTCAGGATTTGCACAAACATGACACAGTACAAATTCCAGTGCAGGGCCTTTACACACAAACAGCCCTGTCATCTATTAAAAGTGTTTACATTCTAGACACTGCCACTATTCAAAACCCAAGCCCGATACGCCCTCAATGCTGATCCAAGATGTTGTATTTATTCACAGTATCTATTGCAGAAAGATTACCAGGTGTTGCTTGTGTACACTTCAATGGATTAGCATGTGCAAATGACAGCGAGTTCCTCAAATTGGGGGTCGAGTTGCAAACCAGTTATGAGATCAAAAAATGCACTAAACTGGGGTGGCTACATCCCGATGATGGGTTTGCCCCAGGATGGATCCGGAGTGGTGGCAGGTGATCTATATGACGCAGCCGCCATCCCGAAGCCATCCAGGGACAAACCCCCGAAACTCCGCTTAAAAGAAGTCGGGCACTTACCCCGACTTTTTTTTTTGCTGCAGAGGCATGCCGCAGCCGATGGCGGCCCCTGACTGGTCGCCAGTGGCTGAACAGGGAAGGGGGCAGACCTCTGGGAGGTCCGAGGCAGGAGCGCCGGGTCTGTGCGCCGTGCGCCGTGCGTCCCTCTCGTCCTCCCCTCCGGCTGCCCTGTTCCTTCCCCGCCCCAATTTTAGTTGTTTATTATTATTTATTATTTATTATTTATTTCATTTTTCTCTTGTTTTTAAATTTTTTTTAACTGTTGTGATTTTTATGTTTTATATTGTTGTTGTTCCCCGCCTCGATCCGGAGGGAGAGGCGGGCTACAAATAAATATTATTATTATTATTATTATTATTATTATTATTATTTCATTTTTAAACATGGGGGAGGGAAAGGAACGAGGCAGCCAGAGGGAGGAGAGCAGGTTCGGGCGCCGCACATCCCTCTCTTCCTCCCCCTCTGGCTCGGCGCAACAGCACGTCCCTCTCTTCCTCCCCCTCTGCACTCGCGCTCCTTCCCATGCAGATGCTGGGAAAGAGTGCAACTGCGGGAGACAGAGGCCCTCGTGGTGCCGCCACACCACCATCAAGACGGGGCCTGGATGTATCCATTCAACCCTCCAAACAAACCCCAAAGGTCCTATTTTTCAGAAGGGAATCCTGTTCTCCAAAATATGAATGAATGAGAATGTCTTTCAATCTTAGCCCGAGGTTGTTGAGGTTCACAGGCTTTCTTCCTGTGAGTGTGTGAGTGCGTGTTGCGTGTGGACCATCGCACAAGCCAGAACACATGCCAGGAAATCCTCCTAACTATAGTTTCCGATTGTGTCTAAACTTAGAACTAGGGTTAATGGCCTCCAAACAAGCCAGGTTATTAAACTTCAAACCATGGCATCATATGATGGCTTGCTCAAATGTCATTAATCACAGTTTCAGGGTTCGAATGTAACAGAAAACTATAGTTAAATGAAGATTTCCTCACTTGCTTGCTCATGCACCTGAAAGGAGAAATCAGCTGTGTTCAGAGCCATGTCAGCTTATAAAGCCAAGGTACGAACATCTGCGGGTCAATGTGTGTGCATGCATGTGTGTGTCAGCAAAGAGAGGCCATTAGATTTCAAATGTAAACCTTTCATATTAACATTTTAACATGTATTGGTAGTATGTGCAGCTCTCTCGTGCGGTTAGGAAAACATTACATCTTTGAAATGCCTCCTGAAGGCATGCCTTTTTACACAGGCCTTCCCTGGTTTTTAATGTAGCTTGTTTTACACTGCCTTTTTAATTTTTTAATGTTTAAATTTATATTGTAATTTTTAAAATAATTTTTAATTGTATACTGCCTAGAGAGCTTCGGCTGATGGGCAGTATAAAGATGTAATAAATAAATAAATAATTTTAAGCAACCAAACACAGCAGCACTTCTGGGGCAATGTTTTCTGCATAATCCATTGGAGAGAACCCAAGTGTCAGAAAGGCCATTAAATTCGCCCTCATCCTTAATTGTGATGCCCAGAATAAACACTTGAGTGTGAATTCCTCCAAATGCGAACTACAATGGTACTACTAAAAGGATGGGGAACATGTGGCCTTCCAGATGTTACTGGACTGCAACTGCTGTGTTGGTTAGAGCAAATAGGACTTGCAGCCCAGCAACATCTGGAAGGCCACACATTCCCCACCTCTATACTACTACTTTGCAAGGATTGCACAGGGGATTTGCATTTCCAGGAACTTTATCAACCATTTGCCCACATGTACCTGTGTACATACAGGCACATGCTAGGGTGCTTATGTTTGGACACCTCACAACGGCATTCATCCAATTCACAAAAGCTTCCCTTCATGGTTCCCTAAGTGAAGGTTCTTAATACAAGCTACCAGGTAAAGAGCCCAAATTCACATATTAAGCCCGAATACAATCTATATCATGATTAGTATTTCATGACGCAGCATGCTGACTAATTCACCTAGTAATGCACAGTAAGCCCTAATCCCTTCTTTGAAATACTACTGCCTCACTAGTAGATGTCCACCTTATACACAAGAGTTTTGCTTTTTCCCTTATGTATAATACTCTATTTCTGCTCCTATTGAACTTCATTTTATTTTATTTTTTAATGCAGTTCTCCATTTTGAATAATGTTGACATTAAGATTTTATTTGAATTAGGCCAGGGGGAAGGAAATCTCCCTTTCAGCTGCCTCAATATCCTAATCGCAACACTTGGCGATGGAGTTTGCTTTGGCAGGAAACGCACATAGGAAGCTGCCTTATACAGAGTGAGACAAGAGGTCCATCTAGCTCAGTATTGTCAACACTGACTGGCAGCAGCTCTCCAGAGTTTCAGACCGGGATTTTTCAAGTCCTACCAGGAGATGCTGGGACTTGAACTAGGGACCTTCTATTTGCCAAGCATACCAACCTACAACCTGCTCCCGAATCCAATTAAGAATCCAATTCCACACTGCAGGTGCCACAGTAATCATAAAGGCTTGTCTTCTCCCCTCCCCCTCGCCAGGGGTTTCCTGCTTTAGGCCATTGTATATGACCAATTTTGACCAAGAACCTCGGTATCAAGCATTAGCTGATGCCTAGAATAAACACCAAAACGTAAACAAGCACAGTCCATCTGTGCCACCTCGACGGCTCCAGGGATGTTGCAACTTACTCTGTGCAGCAGAGACCTGATCCATAACAGGAGCCCCAGCACTGCTACATCTGTCCTTGCCCCTGCTGTGCAACTGTGGCCACTTCTTCATCCATGCACTCCACCATTTTGTAAAGAGCAGGCAATCAAAGATGGCTGAGTCGCACTCCCCAAACACATTTGGGTTGGTTCTGAGTAACAGCAGTGACAGGAATGCCCTGCAGCCAGCTGCCCTATAATCCCTCCAATCTTGCCCGCCCCATCTGTCAAGAGTACAGGTCAGCTCTGTGTACAGCAAAATTAGGCAACCCAGATAAGAACAAGAGCTCAAGTCCAGTATGGATTAAGAGGTCCAACCATCCTATTCTAACACAGCCAAGGAGTTTGTGAAGTACATGCAACAGTATTCTATTTCTCCAGAGACATGGGTGGAGAATGTCTCCAGCCTACATCTTCAGGGTTACAGAGTTTTTGCTGCTGCTGCAGTGAGGCACCATAAATTGGGACATTGCAGTGGTGGTTTGGCAATCCTTGTCTCTATGGAAATGGAGAATGTCTACCAAATGGTGGGCACTCAGCCCATGTCAATATTTTAACACTTCAGATAGTTTTTAGAAATGTCATCTCCCTATTTTGTATAAATGTTTATGTGTCCCCCCCCCCACGCAGAAAACTCTTCACTGTCTCCTTCAGTTGCATGGACATCCTTGGAGACTGCTTTAGGGGAGGTTGATTTGCATTCAGGACATACTCGTATTATCATGGAAGGTGACTTAAATGAGACAAACAAATGCGAAACTGCTAAAACAGTTAGGTGTTTGTTTTGATTACTTTTTTCCTTTTGGATTGGCTTTCCCAAGACAAGAAGACAAATAAGAACAGCCAGAATCTTATGGTGCTAGCATAGCAAGTTACAGGCAGAGTTGCTGGAAAAGAACTTGGGCTGTAGTTCGATCTCTGGTTCGATCCGTGGCTTCTCCAGGTAGGGCAAGGAAAGAATCCTGCCTGAAACGTTGGAGAGCCGCTACCAGTCAGTGTCAACAATACTGGGCTAGATGAACCCATGGTCTGACTCAGTATAAGGCAGCTTCCTATGGTATGCCCCCACATTCTGAAGGAGTCTCCTTTTCCCATAATATGTAACATGCATGTATGTGGAAGGGGACTGGATTTCAGCCTTCCATCTAAGGCTGAAATCCAGGGGTGGGCAACTTGTGGTCCTCAAGGTGATTTGGCCTACAACTCACATGATCCTTCACAATTTTGGTTATGGTGGCCAGGACTGATGAGAGTTGTAAGCCAAAACATCTTGCCCACCCCTGATCTAAGCCCAAAAACATCTTTGGCATGGAGAATACAACAGACTCCCTTTGTTCTAATAAATTAACACAAAAACAGAGTCCTTGAATAGACATATCAGCTTATGACATTTTCATTCGGCACCGCTATTAACAAGTGACTGTACCCCATACTTAGATTTCACAGCTGCAACGGCCAAGCACAACAAAGCAATTCCATCTCACAACCTTCATAGAGCATGCGCAACCAACAACCACTTCCCATCTCCCTTTGAACGCCACCAGTAACACCACCAGTAACGTCCAAGTATTTCAAATACTAGCAGAAAAGACAAGAACATTAAGAAACTACATCGGGGCTCTAACAAGATTGGTAGCGCGAGAGTGTTAGACAGGCCTGCGCAAAAGAAATGCTCATTCTGCAAGCAAGTGGGCAAACAGCTTTTTGTCCAACTGCCTTGTTGCCATTACGTGGTCTCAAGGTGCGACAGTGCAACTAAGGAGTTGAAAGCACTGAATTAAAGCTGTGTTTTGAACAACTATACCAAAGGAGCAAGCTACCAAAGTGAACAGGCCACGATGGTCTGTAACAATGTCTGGATTCAGCTCTTTAGACAGCAGCCTTTTGAACAGCACTGTAATTATTTTAGCATTACTTCCACAACACAAACCTCCTCCTTACACGCACACCCCTCCCACATATTGCCCATCTATCACGGGAAGCACACTTTCAATCAAGCATAGAGTAGTCCTACCAAATGCATGCCATCTTAATATGTGATCCCAAAGAAGCGCATTTAAAAGTTGTTATCTATGAACACACTTTACAGAAGCTTAAAGCAGGGCCCTCAAAAGCCTGGCCACCATGAGTCTTTCTCATCCCACCCTCAAAATAAATACACCACCAGCATCATTATCATCTAACCAATTTATATACTGCTCGCCATATCAAAACACATACTTGCAGAACAGACATAATGCCATCCAGACCCTACATGTGAGCTTTAGCTGCAAACAATACAAGCACTGATTTGTAAAAAAAATCTGAGCCTCATAGTATGCTTGATAATAGAAAAAAAAAAACCTCTACACAGGACTTTTCAAGAAGGAAGGGGCCTTAAATCACCTATTAGGTCTAGCTCAAAACCTGCTGCTGGATGATGGAGCCAGGTCTAGAGGCTGCAAGTACTAGACCGGATGTTCCCAGCAGACATAGGCAGCAGAGTTGAGCGCTAGGTGAAAGCACAGTGGTATTAGCCAGGGCCAAAGAAATCAAGATATAAATACACATAGAAAAAACCTCATGCACATTTTAAAATTCTGGCTATTTTCTTCTGTAGTGCGGATGGAGTACAATCTTAACCAGAGCCCCCTTTGGAACAGTCCTAACCCACCCATAAGCTGGTTTTGATCTTAAAAACCCTTCACAACTTGGGACAAAAGTAAGTACCTTAAGGCTCATTTATCTCCACACGTACCTAGACAGGCCTTAAGATCTTCTGAGGCTCTTCTTTGGGTGTCTCCACTGGGTAAAGTGCAGCATATAACTATTGGGGACAGGGCCTTGTCAGTGGAGGCACCCCTTCCCCAGTGAGGCTCACCTACACTGATGTCATTCCAGCACCAGGCAAGCACCTTCTTATTTTCCAAGGCCTTTTAATCTAAGAACATACAAACATGCTGGATCAGACCGAGGGTCCATCTAGTCTAGCACTCTGGTCACACACAGTAGCCAACCAGCTGTTGACCAGGGACCCACAATGCCTTGGTCAACAGTCTTCTCTCCCTGTCCCTGCTCTTCAGCTATATTGATTCTGCAAGACTCTGTCCAATGAATATGAAATGGAAAAAGTCAGGGCTGAGGACTGTGGATGGAAAGTTGTTTCCTGGGCCTGCCCCAGGTTTAGAGCTCCATCACACCAGTGATTTAGTGCACTCTCACCATGCCTGGTGTGCGGATTTGCAGCACAGTACTCACATGACACCATGCCTGTCCTGCTGACACTCCGCCTCTTCCCCAGCCTTTCCTAGAACGCTAAAAGTCTGGATTATTTTTCCTAAACGCATTTAATCCACCCTAAACCTGTGTAGTTTTAAAGGAACGGGGGCTTGAATGGATTGCATCAGGTCCTGGCAGGGAAAAGCGATCTCTCATAGCAGCCTGCTCCAAGCCTCAATGTAAAACCCAAACCTTGTATCCCAGGCTTGAAAGCCTTTTTTTAAATCATACAACGCCTGAATCTCTGCAGAGACAGGATTGTACTCCCTTGATGCTCCCAAAGAGCCAGACTAAAGAGCCATTCCATTTTTGCCTGGCAGAAAGGCAGACTGGTTGAAGTACCGGTACTCATTTGCCAGGACCTGACTGGAGGGAGAAAGAGAAGGGGAGGGAGGGAGTGGAGCGGAGTGGAGCGGAGCGGAGCGGAGCGGAAGAGCAGCTATTCAGGTGAAAGGGAACTAAGCTTGACACGCTTCTGACTCAGCGGTAAAAAAAAATGCAGAGGCAAACCAAGGGGATGGAATTAGGTGTGATGGAGGTCTTAGTTAGTTTTATCTTTGCTACTTGTTCTTATGCTGCTTTTATATGTTTTATAGTTGCGATTTAAAGTTTTTATTATTTCAAAACATAAAAAAATACAACCATTACAAACACAACCATTACAACATACAACATTAAAATGGACTTCCGAATTTCTCCGACACACAAAAATATATAAGTTTTCTTTTACACCTTGTCAAAGAGAAAAAAAAAGGTTTAGTGGGTGGATTCCCCCGCCTTCCCCTCTTATCAATTGTTTTACTCCCAAGTCAATCGCTGAATCCATATGCAAATATATCATTCCCTTCTCTTTCTTTTAAAAAGTCAATCATAGGTTTCCATTCCTCGATAAACCCTTTTGTTGTTTTGTCCTTTATTACCGCAGTGACTTCTTACTCTTCCAATTCCAAGCATATATTAATCTTACTGCCATTATCATGTACAAAAACAAAGTTCCATGGCTTTGACTTAACTGTTCATCAATCAGCTCCAACAGAAAGTACTCCAAACGCAATTGTATTTTGTTCTCTAGTACATCTTGAATTACTTTATGCATTTGTATCCAAAAGGATTTTGTTTTTTTACAAGTCCACCATAAGTAATAGAAAGTTCCTTCTTGTTCTTCACATTTCCAGCACTTTCCCGATGTCCCTTTATACATTTTTTGCCAATTTTGACGGGGATATATACCATCTGTACATCATTTGGTAAAAAAATTCTTTCAATCTGGCACACAACGTAAATTTCAAACCCCTCAACCACATGTTCTCCCACTGAACCATATTAATATTATATCCAACATTTTGGGCCCATTTTATGATACAATCTTTTACCTGTTTATCCTCAGTCTCTAACAAAAGTTAATATATCTTTGAAATAACCTTGTCATCACTTATACATAAAGCACATTCAAATTCTGATTTTGTACATTCAAATCTCCAGCGACATTCATATCCTTCTCTCAGTAATCCCTCTCTTGATTTTATTTTAACATCACCTTCTACTACTTCTAAGATATCATTGTACGTCAACCATTCCTTCATATCTGCCATTTCTCTTCTGTAAAACGCCTCCTGCGAAGAAATCCATAATGGTGTTTTCTGACATAACCTAGGTTTATATTTATTCCATATTCTCAGAATCACACATCTCACATAATGATTATTAAAGTCTACATTCACCTTAGCTTTGTCATACCACAGATACCCAAGCCAACTAAATCTTAGATCATGACCCTCTAATTCCAATAATCTTCTATTTTTTATCAATATC
Organism: Anniella stebbinsi; assembly: GCA_029215795.1. NCBI lineage: Eukaryota > Metazoa > Chordata > Lepidosauria > Squamata > Anniellidae > Anniella > Anniella stebbinsi. The sequence continues at coordinate 82,419,701 of JARDYH010000007.1, forward strand.
CATTCCTTCATCCATACCAAGCAACAGGCAGAGAAATACATCCTCAAATCCAGCAAACCAAGTCCTCCTCTTTCTTTTGCATCCTGTAGTATTTTAAACTTCACCCTTGGTTTTTTGGCTTGCCATATAAATTTAGATATCTCTCCCTGCCACTGCTTGGATGGTAACTCTGATATCACAATAGGTATTGTCTGAAACAGAAATAACATTCTTGGTAAAACATTCATCTTAATTGTAGCAATTCTTCCCAGAAATGACAGCTGAGTCTTATCCCACCTGATTAAATCTTGTTTGATTTCATTCCAAAGTTTAACATAATTATTGTGAAACAACATACAATTCATATTTTTTTTCAAGTTTATACCCAAGTATTTAACCTTCTTTTCTATTTTAAAGCCTGTTTTTTCTGCCACCCTTAATTGCTCTTGCTGATTCATATTTTTTGTAAGTATCTTAGTCTTTTGTTTATTCACCTTAAAACCTGATACTGAACCAAATTCTTTCAGTTTGTTCATTAAAGTTTCTATCCCTTTCAAAGGATCCTCCAAAGTAAACACCAAATCATCTGCAAATGCTCTCAGCTTATAAGGTTCTTTTTTTAATTTTTATTCCTCCAATTTTTCTTCTGGTCTTATATCTCGATTCAATATTTCCAGGAACAGAATAAATAACAAAGGTGGCAATGGACAGCCTTATCTAGTCCCTCTCTGAATCTTGCATGATTTTGACAGATCTCATACAACGCCTGAATCTCTGCAAAGACAGGATTGTACTCCCTCGATGCCCCCAAAGAGCCAGACTACAGGGTCGTTAAGGCAGCCTGGTTGAAGTACTCATCAGACAGGACCAGACTGGAGGGAGAAAGAGAAGGGGATGGGGGGAGGGGAGTGGAAGAGCAGCTATTCAGGTGAAAGGGATCTAAGCTTGACACGCTTCTGACTCAGAGGTAAAAAAAATGCAGAGGCAAACCAAGGGGATGGAATTAGGTGTGATGGAGGTCTTAATTAGTTTCATCTTTGCTACTTGTTCTTACGCTGCTTTTGTATGTTTTATTGTTGATATATTTTAGAGCATGTCATTTTTTGTTTTTATTCTTTTAAGGTAGCCTGGGAATTTGATATAGGGTTACAAATAAATGTTAAAAAAGAAAAAAGGGGGGGGAGGAGAGAAAAACAAAAAGGGACGTGCATCTTTCCACCAGCCTTTACAGTTCCTACAGCGCAAAATATGCTATGCAAGCAAACTAAAATGGTCCCTCCTTCCCCTCCATGCCAAACGGAATTCATTTCCTGAGCACAAATCAGCTGCCCCATTGCAAGGTCAGATCCCAGCATTGACACAACAGCACCAGTCCTGTGTTATGCTTACCTTTGGAGTCCTAATTCTTGGTTGTACAAGTCCATTAGTTCACAGGATTTGTCTGTTACAGCCTTCCCCAACCTGGTGTCCTCCAGATGCTTTGGAATTCAACTCCCATCAGCCCCGGCTAGCATGGCCAATGGTCCGGAATGCTGGGAGATGTCGTTCAAAATATATGGAGGGCATCAGGTTGGGGAAGGCTGGACTGCTAGAAAAAGTATAATTCAAGAAGTGGGTAATTGGTTAAGAAGCCTGGAAAGCAGGATGTGACCCAGAAAACGACTTCACGTCCACGATCCTCAGCCCTGACTCCGTTTCAGATTCATTGTGCAGAAGCGATATATTTGAGGAGCAGGGAAAGGAACACAAGGCATTCAGTTTCCAGGACCAATATCTAAGGCCAACAATACTAACAGTTATCGCTTGCATCATCGTTTAAGGAAAGACACTGAGTTTTAAACAGGTTTTCGCAACCCAACAGTGTGCGCGCACGTAAACTCACACACATGCAGCCCCACGCATGGAGCTATGCCAACAAGATAAAAACGGTACATATGGTTGGAGCAGGAGCTCACCCTGACTTCCTATGGACTTGTAAACTTAGCTCAACAAAGCCCGTAACAGAGCATCTCTCAACAAGCATAAAACAACTGCACCAGCTCGCAGGTTTTTTCCCAGGTCTAATACATGACATTTGGAACCAGCATGGAACCAGTATATGTCAAGGACCATCTCGTGCAACACATATCTACCTGCAGGTCTTCTGCAGGTCCCTGACTAGGGCCAGCATCAAGGTAAGGCATGGTCCAGCACCTAGAAGGGTTCCACTGACAAGAGCCCCCTGGACTTGTTCCTCCTCGCCACCACTGCAAACTGACTGTTCACCCGCCTTTCGCTCTGGCTCAGCCGCCGGTGCCGTGAGAAGGTGCAGTGCCTTCTGGCTCGCTGGTTCTCTGCCTGTCAAGCAAGCAGTAGCAAAGATGAGGAAGGGAGTGAGGAGCAACAGCAGTTGGTGGTGAGAAGGTAGACTCAGTGAGGGAGCAGCACCCATTGAGGGTGCCTTACCCAAGGGGCCCCAAAAACCTGAAGCTGGCACTGGTCCTGATGGCTAAGTGCAACCTCCAGTATCAGAGGCAGTAAGCCTGTATACACTAGTTGTTGGGGAACATGGAGGGGAGGGTGCTGCTGCACCTGTGTCCTGCTTGTGGGTCCCTGGTCAACAGCTGGTTGTCCACTGTGTGAACAGAGTGCTGGGCTAGATGGTCTGATCCAGCAGGGCTCTTCTGATGTTCTTATGTTCCCACTCAATTGAGGCAAGGTAGCTTTAACGCAGGACATTTCCAATCCAAGATATTATGGCAGAGAAGGCTTTCCCCAGGAAGACCTGCCTAGCACAGACTGCTATTTCTTGGTACCAGGTGAAGACCTTTCTATTCACCGTAGCTTTTAGCATACTTTACTGTGCTTAACGGCTGAATTCTGGCTTTGTTTTTCTCCCACGGCTATGTCTGATTGTTTTTATTGATAATTTCCTTTATTTGTTTTTACACAGACCGCTTCAAGTGCTTCCAATCTAAAATGCAGGCGTATAAATACCTTAAATAAATACCAGCTTGGAACTGTCCACCTTTAATCCCTTGCGCTCTAACACAAACGAAATGGGTGAGAAACATCTGAATAAATTAATCGTTTCACAGCAAAGCTCTTTTTGAGGACGCCTGAAAGAGCTACATCGTTTGACGGGCCGTTGCTGATTCCTTGTGCTTCCTTGACTACAAAACATTGTACACATCAGCGCTTCCGAGGGAAACAGCCAGAGCAGCATGCCACCAGCTTGAAATAATTGCTGGGAGATTCAGAAATGGGGAAGCAAGAAGGTCTGAAAGTAACTACGGCTGAAATCTTTGATCATGAATTCAGGGGAGAGTTCAACTGTGTGCTTTAAAAAAAAAAAAAAAAAAGACCTCCATCAGAATTAAATATGAAAAAATGCATGCACTCATCAAACCATGCCGCAGTGAACTATGGACCCCACCCTCTTGGTAAAGTTTCCGCTGCCATAGAAATAACATACGACTTGTGTTGCACCGTGGATGATTCAACTGCCTGTAACACAGGTGCGCCTGAACAGGTAGCGATGAAACAACGGCCGCTGCCGGAACAATGTTCCTGCTAAGGAAATGTTCAGCGCAGTCACCACCAATGCGCCGTCCTGAAAAAAGGAGCAATCTTTGTGTGGATAAGGGCAGCATTTCTTCTCGCTCTTGCTACTAAACAATGAATGCATGGAATTAAGGTGTGCTAGTTATGTCAGTAGCTATGATGGTACATTCATGTTCAGAGGCATTTGTGCCACTGAAAACCAGTTCCTGGGCAACAGTAAGGGTGGGCTCTTGCTTTCATACCACCCTGGCTGGTTTCATAGATGAAGAGTGGGAAGACTTCAAGCTTCTGACATTTACTTTGCTTTTTTAATACAATTCCATGGTCTATCGAGTGGAGTCAAGTACAAAATAATGGCTCAGACATGCACCCAGTCCAGTGAAGAAACAGGGTGCCTCTGAGCATATGGGCCGGACCAAGAATTTGTTATCAGTATCAGAACTGAGTTCACAATCCTTTCGCATAAAAATCCATTCCTGGTTCCCACCCACCCCTGCAATCATTTTGTTGTTGATATTGTTTAACAACTGGCAAATCTACCGCAAAATACCTGGAGATCTACCTTCTGCCTACTCCTGTCCTAGAGGCTGGCCACTGTGAGCAGTAAGATGCTGGATCAGGTTAACCTTTGGTCTGATCCAGCCAGGCCCTCTCTTATGTTCTTCAACCATAGCGGTGTCAGTGCAATACTTAGCATGACTTCACCCTTAAAGTTTTAGCCATCACTTTCCATCATGTTAGGTTACATCGTCTAGATTTGGTGCCCTTTCAGTATGAACTTCTGCCTGCTTCTTGTTTGTTTTCCAAATGAGAGTTTACAATTTAAACATAAATGCATCTCTCCCGGGCTCTGTGGATAAAGGCAGGCTACACACCTCAATGAATACCTTCAGGTGTTATGGGAATCCCTTTGAAAAGGAGGGAGAGTGCAGGCTGGACTGAAGCCATGTGCACACAGCTAGAAAGAACCAGAACAGGATGAATGATTGGGAATGTACTTCCAAACTACCCGGATTTCCTTCCATCAATTTTGACAAACCTTGGAGACAGCTGTCTAGCATTTAGAACAGTATCCCTCATTCTAGCAAGGGCTAGAACCATTCAGACGAAAGGCACCATGTACATTCAGAGGAAAGGTAGTATGGAAAAGGAGTCACTTCCCACCCTCCTTGAAAAGTTCCATCCTTATACCTGTATAGGTCATCGTTGGCCCCACTTCATTTTCCAAGCAGCAGGTGTTACTCAAGCTGTCTCTCTAGACGTTAAGGCAACAGGGCAGGTAAATGGGATAGTAGCAACAGTTGAGCGGGGGAGTTATTCCAGCCCAGTCTCCACCCACCTTTACCGTGAATGAACAATGTGAACCATTTTGAAGGAAGGGCAATGAAAAACTTTCAACTGAGGTCAGCTATTTAATAATTTGTGCATTGACCACATACAATTGGAGTCAGTAAGTTTTGTTATAACATTAACTGGGATAAGGATATTAGAGACAAACACAAGCGGAACCTGCAACAAAAAGTTGCAGTGTGGAGGGCTCTTCCACACAGCCATGCCCTCTTACAGAATTCTCTATTCCAGTAATCCTCCCACAACTGGTTTTCTGTCTTCCCCCTCCAGTCAGACACCATTCCATAGCCACTGGGTAAGCTCATTCCTCATTGGCGTATTTTAGGTTTCCTCGTTTAGGTTTTTTTTTTCCCCTTGAGTTTCTGTGTATTTTGCAAATCTTGGGGTTCTCCCAAGGCAGCTGATACCTCCTTCTCGCACGTGAACAGTTCCATTTTGGCTACAAGGACTGGCACTCAGAGAACCGAGCTTGTTGTTAATATACAATGGATGGTCCCCTGGACATGTTCTGAAGGCATGTTCAACAACCTTGCTGAAGCTAAGCAGGCCAGTACCTAGATGGAAGACTTCCTGAGAACCCTGTGTGCAGTGTCGAATTCTATGATGGAAGACAGCCAGGATATCTCTGCAACTTAAAAATATTGTTCAATAGTTTTAAGTATGTTTGCTCAAGGATCATGCAGTTGTAGTTGTGTCTACACACTACAATGTGGTCCTGAACAACGTCACAAAACAGAAATTCAATCTACGACGTCAAAATGGTTTCCTCATAGGAAATATATCCTGAGCTTGAGTGTACCAACTACTTTGCAAATATTAGTTTGCTATAAATAGATTGTATATAGAAATGTAGTTCTGCACCGGCCACGACTTACCAGGTGCTAATTATATTGCATTGCCATCTTACACATCATTTGGAAACATACCCAAATGTAGAGAACTTACATCTGACCTCAAGGAGGAACATGCTGATTTCATGGGCTTAGCGTGAATGTTGAGAACCAGTGGAGTTTCCTTTTATTTGTCTTCCTGTTTCTGTTCCTTGAATGTCGCTGCCATCCTATCTTTGATGCAGGCTCTACAACGTGTATCAAGTCTGCATGCGCAACTATGTATACATGCACTTGTGCATGACTGTGCGTGAATGGTGCAGGGGGGAAAAAGCATGCTGGGGCTGTGACCCTAGTCACTGCAGGCATAATACACACACACACACACACCAATACTTTTCTGATCCAATTTGGCCCGTGAGCCAAAATATCCTCCCCATCCCTGCTCAGCATCTCAAGCGGCAGAAATGTAATTTTAATTTTACAGAGAGACTTTTGTCAATTTACTAAATTTCTTGAATGCCTCACAAAAGACATTTCTCTATGCTTTTATAATAATAATAATAATAATAATAATAACAGTGACATCACAACAAAATCAACAATATAAAACTAATAAACGTGCCGACACCGAATAACGTTTTTTTATTGGTATTCTTTTTTTAAAATTGAAGGATTTTAATATGCTGTTTTAACCTTTTAATCGTCTTATTGTTTCCCCCCCCCCCCTATATTCACCACTCCAGAATCTATTTGGGATATGGAGTGGTATATAAATATTGCAAGTAAATAAATAAATAATTGTATATAAGAGGAAAAACCACATTGCAGAAATTAGGATAACAAAACACAAAAATACTAAAGTATTTTTAAAAGCCTGGGAGAACAGGAAAATCTTAGGCTGGCGCCTCCAAACAAATTAAGCAAACAGTTCACGTCCAAGGGCGCAACCGCCTTTTCACGCAGACAAGGCACCGTGTGGAACGCTTCCAAGTCAGGCGGGTGGAGAGACCTCCCCACAGCTTTGCAGCCTAGAGGCTCAACTGCAGCAAAGTGGATTCTCGAAAATGGTTTTTAGTTCTCCATCGTTAATGCTGCCAAATCAGAACAAATCCTTCAAAGGGAGGAGCTAATCCATAACTTATTTGCTAAACTGGAAATGTGAATATATCCAAAGCTTATGACAAGCCCTTCTTTTACCTATTCACGGGCATTATCATTTTACTGCATGTTATTTTTACAAAGGGGAGGGGAAATATTCTTTCGGATTTCTGGCAGCAGAATTGATGTTTGATTTTCCAAGCGTAACAGCTAATAAATAAATGGCAGATTCTGGCCCCTCTCCATCATAACACAACATTTATCCCAGAGACTTCAAAGTATGCAGATTGTTTATGACCTGCAATTCAGTTGCCAAGATGACGTTTCTCCACCGGTAATGGCCTTTTATGCCATCTGTTAGCCACATGTAACTTTAACACTTTTGCAGGACTTTTCCCATCTCTGTTCCTAAGTGTCCAACATCCAGCCTTGCAGACCCAACCAGAATATCAAGTAGGGATAAGAGAAGCACTGTTCACGAAAGATAGTCTAACTGCTACCGGTCCTAGTGCTGGCCTTCTCCTCGGGAAAAGGCATTCTCTTCTCTGGCCATAACTGACAACATGTGTCTTTGCCAAAGGGGCAAAATCAGAAGCCATCAGGAGACAGATAGGGCAAGTGATGGGAAGGTAGATGAGCTAACACTTTTGCTGTCATTCTCCCAGTTTAGGTCTTCCATAGTATCATTTATTTGTTTATTTTATTCCTGTGCATTGCCTTTTTAAAAATAGTTGCAAGAGGCCTGTTCACACATAACAGCTGCAAATCATGGGTCAATTAACCCACAATTTGCCAGGTTGTGTGCCATTGCTGCTTTGAACAGGCAAACTCTGACTGGCTCAATTGTAGGTTGCTCTGTGTCATGTGAACCCAGGCACTGTGGGTTCAACAACCCAAAGTTAGCCTAAGAACTAATTTGCCGCCATTACATGCGAACTGGATCAGTGTAAAAGTTCCCATATCTTAGTGGGATACACTCCAGACAAATGGGACTTGGCAGAGGGGCATGCTGCATAAATGCAGGTTGCTTACCTGTAACTGTAGTTCTTCGAGTGGTCATCTGTGCAGTCACACATATGGGCTCGCGCCGGCGCCGAGCTCGCTTCGGGAAACTTCTATCTAGCTAGGATTTTTGGCGGGAACCCCTCCCCCCACCGTCCTACCGCGCATGCTCAGGGTCCCCGCCTACCTCAGTTCCCTGAGACCGCTAGGCCTCGCGACTAAGGCAATGCGATTTAGATATTTAGACTTAAACTATTTGAGCATGTCGGAGGCAACTTGACAATCAGAAGCGATGCCAAGAGGGGACGGCGGGTGGGTTGTGTGACTGCACAGATGACCACTCGAAGAACTACAGTTACAGGTAAGCAACCTGCATTTCTTCTTCGTGGTCTCTGTGCATCACACATATGGGCGAGTAATAAGCCAACTTACCGGAGGTGGGAGAGGCACGCTGCTTGATTATTGGCATATCGACGACAGGACCGCTCTGCCAAAGGAAGAGTCCTGGCGCGCTCTAACGTCTAAGCGATAGTGCTTCACGAAAGTGGAGGCGTTCGCCCAAGTGGCCGCCTTGCACAGATCTGGAATCGTTGCACCATGGAGCAGTGCTGAGGAGGTGGCCTGCCCTCTGGTGGAGTGGGCAATTAGCCCAACGGGTGCTTCCTTGCCAAGGATCTGATACGATAAGGCGATAGCGTCGACAATCCATTTGGAGAGGCGTTGCGAAGAAACTGGTAAACCTCTATTCTTTCCCCCAAAGCAAACAAAGAGTTGGCCCGACTTGCGAAACTCTTCTGAGCGAGACTTGTAGAAGGCCAGTGACCTTCTGACGTCCAGAGCATGTAACGTAGAGCATAACGGGTCGGAGGATGCCTTAAAAAAGGTAGGTAGCACAATATCCTGATTCATATGGAAATTAGAAACAACCTTGGGAACAAAGGAAGGAGGAGGACGGAGGACGACCTTGTCCCGGAAGAATTGTGTGTATGGAGGGTCGACGAGTAGCGCTGCAAGTTCTGACGCGCGTCTTGCAGACGTAACGGCAACAAGAAAAACAGTCTTGAGTGTTAACAAGCGAATATTGGCCGTAGCCAACGGCTCAAAGGGCTTGGTGGATAGTGCACTCAACACCAGCGAGAGGCTCCACTGTGGGACTAGCGGGCGGGCTGGTGGGAATAGATTGCGTAATCCCTTAAGGAAAGCCTTGGCCAGAGGGTGAGTGAATGCCGAGAATCCATCAATTAGGGGATGATGGACCGCAATGGCCGAGAGATAGACACGGAGGGAGGATAGCTTTAGGCCTGCGGTATGCAGGGAGTATAGAAAAGCAATAACGTTAGTAATAGTGGCCGAAGCAACATCAAAGCCGTTGGTGAGTGCGAAAGTTTGAAAACGTTTCCATTTTGCTAAGTAGGAAGACCTCGTAGATGGTTTACGAGAAGCGTCCAAAATGGTCCTCACGTGTTGGGGTAGAGCTATTCCCCGCCAGAGGGAAGGAGTCTCCACGCCGTGAGACGTAAGGTGTTCACGTCCGGATGTAGTATCCTGCCGTTGCTCCTGGACAGGAGGTCCGGAGAGGCTGGAAGCCGCCACACCTGCCGAGCGGCCAGTCTGCGTAGTGGCGTGAACCACGCTTGTTGTGGCCACCATGGTGCGATCAAGATCGCGTTGGCCTGCTGGTGCCGCGCTCGTGTGATCGCTTTCGCTATCAGAGGAATCGGAGGGAACATATATAGGAGGCCTTGCGACCAGTCCCATAGGAAGGCATCCCCTAGGGAGCCTTGTCCTATCCCTGCCCTTGAGCAGTAAGCTTGGCAGACACTGTTGGTTTGGGTTGCAAAGAGGTCTATCTCCGGTACGCCCCAACGGGCAAAAAGGCGATCCAGGACCCGGGGGGCTAGTTCCCACTCGTGGGTGTCCTTGAAAGATCGACTCAGCTCGTCTGCTTTGATGTTGGCTGCCCCTGCGATGTGTAGCGCTGAGAGTCGCATGTTCTTTGTGATCGCCCAGCACAAGATGTCTATGGCAAGATGGAGCAGGCGCGGGGAGCGGGTGCCTCCTTCTTTGTTGATATACCACACTACTGATGTGTTGTCCGAGAGCACCCTCACGTGGTGTCCCCGTAGCTGGGGAAGAAAAGCTTGTAGGGCTTTCTTGACGGCAAGGAGCTCCAGTTTGTTTATGTGCAGGGGAGTCTCTGAAGGTGACCATCTTCCTTGTATGAACAGGTCGCCTAGATGCGCTCCCCATCCTTGTAGCGATGCGTCGGTTGTGACAATTCTTGAGGGACCGGAATCGACGAATGGCATTCCCTGCGACAGGTTTTGCGGCTGTGACCACCACAGGAGCGAACGTCGTACGTGATGCGGGATGGTGAGTATTAGTCTGCGCGGGTCCTTGAACGGTGTGTAGCGGCTCAGTAGGAGTTGTTGAAGGGGGCGCATTCTTAGTCGCGCCCATCTGACCACGGCGACTGCCGCCGCCATAAGACCTAGGAGCCTCAGGATGGTGAGGGCCGTTGCCCGATGGCGGGTACTTAGTTTGGTCGCTAAGTGTTGTAAAGTCTCCAACCTGTCTCGGGGAAGAAAAGCTCTTGCGGCTGAGGAATCGAGACGAACTCCGATGAATTGGAGTGCTGTGGCGGGTTGAAAGACTGATTTGTCGTAATTTATCTGTAGGCCTAACGAGGCGAGGATGGTCTCCACCGTGCGGACGTCTATGGTCGCTTGGTGACGAGTTGGAGAAACGACTAGCCAGTCGTCTAGGTAAGGATAAACCTCGATGTTGATGGAGCGGAGGTGGGCACAAACAGCTGCCATACATTTGGTGAAAACTCTTGGGGCTGTTTTTAATCCAAACGGGAGGACCGCAAACTGGTAGATTTGAGTTCCTATGGCGAATCGCAGGTATTTTTGGTGCTCGTCTCGGATGGCTATGTGGAAGTAGGCGTCCTTGAGATCCATCAGCGTAAACCAGCTGCCTCGTCTCAGGAGTGGCAGGATGGTAAAGAGCGTGATCATGCGAAACTTCTGGGGCTTGATAAATTTGTTTAGACCTCTGAGATCCATAATAGGACGAAGTCCCCCGTCCTTCTTGCGCACTGTAAAATATCGGGAGTAGAACCCGTTGTTTGACTGAGATGTTGGGATGGCTACAATCGCGCCTTTGTCTAATAAGACCTGCGTCTCCTGACGTAGCGTATTTGATGGAGGTGTGATTTTTACAGTGCCTAGGGGAGGGAGGACTTCGAAGTCTATTGTATATCCTTGTAGGATTATCTGGAGAACCCACTTGTCGGTGGTGATGGATGCCCAAGAGTGGAAAAAGGGCTGGAGCCTGTTGAGCGACAGACTGTAGTGCCGTGGGAAGGAGTCAAAGACGGCGTTTTTGAGGCTGAGTGTGCTTGGTGCGAGACTGCGCGTAGCGCGGGGTGGACTTGTGCTGCTGGTACGAGGTTGAGGCGGCCTGTTGCTGATAGCGTTGCCCACGATCCTGGCCCTGTCTTGGCTGGTAGGGGAGGGGCCTGTACCACTTCCGGGGTCTGAAGGTCTGTGCCGGAGGGTGGCTAAACCCCATCTTCTTGGCGGTCATCTTTGCCTTGTGGATCGTGTCCATTGTTGTGTCTGTCTGTGTGTTAAATAATCCCTCCCCGTCAAAGGGCAGGTCCTCTATTCTGTTCTTTGTCTCAACAGGGAGGTTCGCCGAGCGCAGCCATGCATGCCGGCGTAGGGCCACAGCTCCAATCATAGCCTTTGAGCCCGAGTCCACTTGATGTCGTGCGGTAGTCATTTGCTGTTTCGATAGTCGAACAGCTTCCGCTTGAAAAACACGTGCCAACTCCCTTTGGTCATCTGGCAGGTAATCTGTCAAGTTCGATATCTTTTGCCACAAAAACAACTGGTACCTGGCCATCATTGCCTGGTAATTCGACGTCTTCAGTATTAGGGCCGCTGAGGAGTATATTCGCCTTCCGAAAGAGTCCAGTTTGCGCCCTTCTTTGTCAACAGGGGCGGCATGGGACCGACCCGACTTTCCCTGGGAGGCCTCTACGACGATAGAGTTTGGTTTAGGATGCGCAGCTAGGAAGGGTGCTTCCGTCTCCTTCACCTTGTAGAGGGCGTCCAGCCGCCTAGAGGTGGGAGCCAATGTTGCTGGGTTTGACCAGGAATTGCTTGGCCGTCTTTAACAGAGTGGGGACCAGTGGTAGCGTCAACTGGGGGGTCGGTTCCGTCCTCATGACATCATAAATATCCCCTTCTTCCTCCTCTGGCTGCTGGACGTGTATCCCAAGAGATTGGGCTAGCCGTAGCATCTGCTCGTTGAAGCCACCTAGTTCCATGGTTGGTGAGGCCCCTTCTTCGGTGCCGACCTCCTCCATTGGGGACGGCATGGATGGAGCCGGAGATGGGACCGAAGATGGATCCGACTCATAATCCTCTATTGACGGTGACCGCGGTGATACTCGGTACCGAGGGACGACAGATCGTTCTGGTACCGAGGAGTCCCGGGAGCGGTGCCGTTGGCGCGTTGATGCCGGCAGCAGCGAAGTAGTACGGCATGGCGGTACCGGCGGGGGGGCACGGCGAGAGCGGGCAGAGGAGCGGTCCCAATCCTGGGATGGTGAGCGGGATCGCGATCGCCGATGGTGCCTCTGTACCGAAGCCTCGGTACCAGATGGATGTGAATATTCCTCGTCGATGACGAGAACATCTGAAAACGGGCCCGTCGGTACCGGAGACGGTAGCGAACGGGGCCGTACTGGTGACTCCCGTATCGGAGTTGAGTGTCCAGGCTGGGAGTGCACTGATGCTGGGGAACGCCGCTTCGATACCGATGGTTGGTCTATCGGTAGCGATGATGGCTGCTTCGGCGGCTTAGGCGGTTTCGACGCCGACGGTAACGAAGATGGCACCGATGAAGATTTCTTCGGTACCGCGGTGCTCGTTTGCGTGGTCGATACCGAAGATTTCTTCGGTATTGAGGGTTTCGACGCCGACGACGTTGCCTTCGACATTTTCGTCGACACCGACGGGTGCTTGGATTTTTTTTTGTCGTCTTCCCTTTCTTTCGCTTAGCAGGGGGAGGCGACGGCGACAACGATGCCTGAACAGTAGTCCTAAATGAGGACAGGTCAGGAGTTGCTGGGCGAGAGCATAATTGGGGTGACTGTCCCCGCTCCCCAGAGGATGATGGTCCCGGCTCCATGCGGCCCGTGCTCGGGCGGTCAATGGCGGAGAGGGCCTTGCTCCAGAGGAGGCTGCGCAGGCGGTCAGCTCTGTTCCTCCTGGTCTGTCTTGAAAATCTCATGCAATGAGTGCAAGAGTCCGTAATATGGCCTTCCCCCAAACAGCCCAGGCAAAGAGAGTGTCCGTCCGTGAGGGCTAGTTTGGCGCGGCACCCAGAGCAGCGCTTAAAGAGCGCAGTCTGCGCCATAGGCCAGAGAGCAAAAATGCTAACTATTCTAAAACTATTTTAAGCCAATTCTTTTTTTTTTTTTATATATATAACAATCAAACAACTATAAACACTAGAACCTAGCTAACTAACAATAAACTAATTTTTGTCCTTCTTACAGGTCTCCGACGACGGAGGAAGTCTCCCGCGAGGCGTTCAGCTAAGCGGTCGAAGAAGAACTGAGGTAGGCGGGGACCCTGAGCATGCGCGTAGGACGGTGGGGGGAGGGGTTCCCGCCAAAAATCCTAGCTAGATAGAAGTTTCCCGAAGCGAGCTCGGCGCCGGCGCGAGCCCATATGTGTGATGCACAGAGACCACGAAGAAGAACAAGGCCACTCCAATGGCTAAATATAATTAGGCTACAACACTGGAAAGTAAATAAAACCCCAAATACACACAACTGAATTCCAGATCTATTAACCTTAGTCACATGAAAAGGTATGTTGCCCCAAATTACTAAAAGACAATAAATTCCAATTAATATGGGGAAATCTTGAATTATATGCAGTGTAATATGATCCACTGCAAATCCAGTACAGTTCACCAAAGAGACCTGTACTATATGACACAACTGTTTTATTTAACTTTATTTATTTGATGTTTACTTGTAACTATTTACTTGTTGCTTCATAATTTTACTTACATGCAACTTTTATTCTTTAAATACAGAGGATATGAAGAAGGGAGGGAAAACTTAATGGGGAGGGAATGGGGTCAGGAGTGGGGGAAAGGGTTATTGTTTGTATTGTATTGGAAAACCAAATCTTATATAAGATTATGTTAGTGTAAGGCTTATTACTCAAGATCTACCGGACTGATTTTGCTCGTTTTTGTTTTAAACTGAAGCTTGAGCAGTGAAGACATGTAAAACATTTTGAAAGTTCCAAAAAGGTCAAAGCTCAAACATTAATAGCAATTAATTTCCTTCACGTAGAACAGGCAGGCTTGTACCTCTGCCAGCAGACAGCCCTGCTTGGCCAATCAGTGGGGCACAAAGATGGTAATGCATATGCTGGTAACTTCGAAGCTTGGTTTCTGCAATGCGCTGTACATGGGGCTTCCTCTGTGCCTAGTCCGGAAACTTCAACTAGTTCAAAATATGGCAGCCAGGTTAGTCACCGGTACACCTAGGGGTGACCATATTACACCAGCTTTAAATCACTCCACTGGCTGCCCATTACTTTCCAGGCAAAGTCCAAAGTGTTGGTCATTACCTTTAAAGCCCTACATGGTTGGGGTCCAGGTTACCTGTGAGATCGCCTTCTCCCATACAATCCGCCCCGCACACTCAGGTCCTCTGGAAAGAATTTACTACAGTCAGCCAAAACTAGGCTGACAACCGTTACCCAGAGGACCTTCTCTTCTGCTGCTCCCAGACTCTGGAATGGCCTGCCAGAAGAGATTCGTCAATTTAACAGTCTCTCTGACTTTAAGAAAGCCACAAAGACTGATCTCTTCCAGCAGGCCTACCCAGTCAAATTTTAAGAGTTTTATTGATATTTAATAATGCATTCGTTTTTATATGTTTTTATTCAGTTTTATGTATTTTATATCATTTGCTTTTAATGTTGTTCCCTGCCACAATCCAGAGGGAGAGGTGGGTAAGAAATAAATATAGTAGTAGTAGTATTGACCACTGTGTGAACAGAATACTGGACTAGATGGACCCTTGAACTCATCCAGCACGGATGTCCTTATGTTCATTACACACACACGTATGGCGCTAGGATACTGTTATGGCATAATTTTTAAAAAATATATTTATTTAAAATATTTCTTGGGAACCTTTCAAGTCAGAAGCCCTCCCAAGCCATTTTACAGCAATATACATAATCCCCTGCATATTTGGCTAGCCAGGGGATGCTGGGAGTTGTAGGCCTTTTTCTCTGTCTAAACATGCACTGGATGGTGTCCTGAGTGTACCAGCCCCTCTGTGTCACCTCGCCTCAGTTGCATGAGGTGGTGCTAGAGACTTCTGGGTTGGTTAGCTTGGAGAACTTCAACATCTACATTGAGGAAAAATGGTGGAATGCCCTCTGCATTTGCTGTCATGGTTGGCCCCTCCATTTTATTAATAATGTGGACCTCCATCTATGTTAAGATTTTTTAAAAAAATTAATATGTATTTTAAATGAGGAAATGTTGTAATATTCCATTTAATTATATTTTAACTTTTGTATATTTTTATTTATAGCTTTTAACTGTATGTGTTTTAATTTTGTAAAGCCGCCTTGAGGCCCAGTATTGGACAAAAGGCGGGATACAGGTAAAGATGACAATGATGATGATAATAATAATAATAATAATAATAATATATTGTAAAGTCATGATTCTTCCATTTGACAGAGGCCATGCTGGCTGGGGACGATGCAAGCTGCAATCTGACCCATCTGGAGGGCCCCATGGTGGGGAAGTCTGCAATAGGATAATAAAGTTTTTATATTCTAACTGGTTTTACCTGTCTGATTTCTTGCCCAGTTTTTTACCAAGATTTGTTAGCCACATTGGGAGGTCTTTTTAAAAAGCAGAAAAGCAACATATAGATGGAGTTCTATATAAATAAAATAAACAGGGAAGCATAGCTGCTGCCTCCATTTCCACAACAGATTTCCAGTGCTGAGGTGGTTGGCATAAAAGCAAGCATTATGTATATGGGACGCTGGTTATTCCCCACAGAAAACTTAATATGATTTATTTAATGCTCCAGCAATCCCACACAACTGCCCAGAAATGCTTCTTAAAGACATCACCTCCATTTGGCATTTATTTACAAGATGCTTCCTCATGTATTGGCTGCAGTTGAGGGCCTGTCTCGTTCTTCCATTTCAACTGAAGGTAGCAGAATGTGGAAATTGCACGCACAGACTGCAATTTGGTTCACATCTCAATAAAGATGAGGTGCGCATCACTCAAAAGCCACGCAGTAATGCACACAAATTGTACTTTTCCATTAAATAGTCAGCCCAGCCATGGAAGTTGCCTTCCCCATGCATCGTTTCCATTTGTTTTCGTGTCCCCAACCGCCGCAAAGAACAGCAGCTTCTCTTTTTAATGTCTGTCACTTCTCTACAAAAAAAAAAAAAAAAATGTACAGGCCTGCAATAAAGATACAAGTTGCTCAGCTGAAGCCAATACGTTTAGCTTAGTGCCATCATCCTGCTTAGAGCCCCTGCAAGCATGCAGATAGCACATCGTGCGTGCAAAGCAGATCACACGTTGACACTCCTACGCTCCAGCAGTGGACGCCTTTCGACTTCCTCCTGGCTCTATCTGCAATTTCAGTTAGCTAGGGGAGTGCTAGACAAAGATTTCAGCATGCCAGTGAAGCAAAACAGGGGACACACCCGTCTTTAGAGCCACTGTATGGCTTACTTTGCCAGACATTTAGCATAGCTTGTTGTCCACCACAGCTATACGGATCAGCAGTCTCAATATGCATCAGGAACTACATTAACATCACAACTGACTTTCATACATTACAAAATATACTCCCCCCCTTCCCCTCCTAAATCACAGAAGTTAATTTCCAAGCTAGAGAAAGTAACTTTAAAAAACAGCAGAGAAAAATGAATGCATAAAATCATCTCGGGTCATCCAAGCAAGTGTCAGGCTGGTGATGTGGATTTATTCCCCCCCACACACACACACAAGCCTCCATCCCAGACTATTTAGAATGAGGGTTGCCTTTCATACCCCTCTCCCAACACGTTCCACTAAAACAATTCACAAGTAGCAGAAGTGACTTGCCAGCTAGAGATGCATGAGAAATTCTTCCAGTTGACTTGTTAATGAGAATGTCCCACATGCGCACTTCCCAAAACCACACACGAACCAGAACACAGCGATACGGCTGGGAACGGTGGCAAAGGTAAGCGTGGTTGGCACCTGCCAAGAGCCCACACACTGAAGCAGGTACCCGCTGACAAGCATCTCCTGGATTTGCCCTCTTTTACATCGCTGTAACCTGCTTGTTCATTTGCCTCTTGCTCTTGCCAGACAAAGGTGGTGGTGTGGGGGAGGAGGAGGAGGAAAAGGAGGTGACAATGGCTACTTGCTCACTGGTTCGCTGGCTGGCAAACGTGGTGGTAATGATGAGAAAGAGGATGAGGAGCAGTATCAGCTGGTGATGATGGCAGTGAGAAGGTAGGCTCAGTGTGGGAGGAGTCCCACTGTCGTTCCTAGGGGCCCTCAAAAACCTGGAGCTGGTGGTGTCTGGGGCAATATTCAGACTTTTGAGAAAAGTCTAACCCCACGCCCAAATGGTTTGGGCGGGGGAGGCCAGTTGTGGGTGGGGGTGGCAAGGACGAGGCATGGAGGCTTGCCATTGGGCGGCCTTTTTATAGTTCCACCAGGCAGGGTGGGGACTGGGTGGCTATATAGCCTGTACCGTCCCTACCCGCCTCCTCCTCCTCCTCACTCACTCGGAGCTGTGCGGGCCAGTGGAGAGTGACACCGGAAGGCCTCCCTACCCCATAAGGGGCAAGACCGCGTGGTGGCGAATAGCCACGGTGAATGCTTCACCTGATGCTAACAATGGCCTGAGGTCAGGCCAAAGAAAAGATGCCTGCCTAGGCCTTCACCACCACCTCTTTTTACAGATCTTTAATAAATATGGCCCATATTTAATTTCATTCATGTGTCTTATCTCTTTATTTCCACCCTCCACTCCGCAATTCTGCAATAAAGTTTGCAGATAAAAAGCGCGCAACACACAAAAATGCATACACTACAGAAACGGCGCACAAAAGGACTTTATTTTAGGAGGAAACAGCTTGCAAAAAAAAAAAACCCTCCCAAACCATATATTCATACAGAAAGGCACGTATTTTGATAAATCTGCATGAATATACACATCTGTGTTCATGGAGACATTTATTAAACAATCGCAAAGTGATGTGAAAATGGGATAGAACTAGCTTAACAGTGAAAAAATGAGAAACTGAGTGAAATCAACTGAAAACAACTCTATTTCAAGAAGCCTTCCTCACCTCAACTGACCAGCCACTGTTTTTTACTGGTCCTTTGTTTTTAAATTCAACCATTTTAATTTGAGTTTTTAATCTTCATTCTTTTTACTGCTTATACCTATGTGCACTGCTCTGGAATCTATTTTAGATATCTAGTTTGGATATAAATATTGTAAATAAATAAATCAAGTTGGACGGACTCATCCATCCCTACCACGTACATCCAGAGAGATCCTCCAATCTACAGTTATCTGCATGAGCTCGCCCCATGATGTGGCTGAGGCTCCAAGTGAGCATGGCTATGTTGAGATTGGGATTTTTGAGTCAGCCCCGGCCACATTCAGCAGCAGAACCTTCCCCCTTATCATATAGCACAATGACTTCCCAGGTTGGGTTTCTCAAGAAGAAGAAGAAGAAACGGCGGGAGCGGTTACAGTCAACCTCATTCAACCTCCAGTAAAAGAGTTCCTATTTGGACCCATTGATTGGACAGGAGATGGGAGAAGCTGCTTGCTCACCAGATTCTTTCCACTTAGTGACCAACATACTTCTCCTTCCCCTCAAGCTACTTTCAATTTGGCTGGTACAACACCTAGCACACTGTCAGCAAAGCACTGATCTGTAACAAGAGACAGGCAGTATCATGACTCCTTTGCATCGGGGTTTGTAACTTGATTTGGTCTTGTCTATACAAATCTTTCAGCCTAGATATATAATTGTTCATGACCGGCGGCAAGCAAGCCAGAATACCAGGGCTCCCCGTGACCTTACTCCATCGCTGGATGCTCTGTACTGCTTCCCGACTTCCACAAAGACATGCTCAATTAACTCATAATAATGTGAGTGCTAGACAGCATGCCCAGTCTTAATTAAGCAACTGCAAATTGCATTTCATAATCCGCATACCAACGGCACAAGCACAAAAGAACAACAACGTTTGCAAAAGTGCTTGATCAGATCTTTCCTGCCTTCCCGGCATCAAGTGTCAGCAGTACAACAGCCTTCCATTTGCAAAAATGAGTGGCTCTACACTACAGGCTCTAGCAAGGCCTGTTGTTTTACCAGCACTTACACTGGTGCAAGCCAGGGCCAGCTCCAGGTTTGAGGGGGCAGTCATCACATCTGGGGGATCTCCCCGCTTACATTAGCGAGCCACAGCAGAACTACCCAATGATAGAGGTTGCAGTTCGTAGCACTGCAACTGGCCCTGGGCAGCTTGAAGTCACCATTTTAATTTCCTACAACGCCCCAGCGCATGCAACATTGGCGACACTGCAAGGAATTATAATGGCAGCACAGGCGTGCGCACGGGGTGTGCCAAGTGTGCACGGGCACACCCTAATTTCCCGGGGCTGGTGGGTCTTTCCCCAGCACGCCCCACAAGGCCTCAGCCCCATCCCACATCCGGGGAGCGGACGTGGACTCTGCCCAGTGGAGAGAGGGGAGGCCTGGCTCAGCCTCCTCTTCCTGCTTCTCCTCACCGCTGCCACTCTGGGCGGCCTGTGTGCTGCACCGGCACCCAGGGGCCCAGCTCAGCACAGGCAGAGGAAGGAGCGGCGGCGGCTGTGGCGCCCTGAGCCCTGGAGCCAGGGCAGCGAGGAAGGCGGGAGCTCAGGGCAAGGCGGCAGCGGCGGCTCCCCTCCTCCCTGCCCGCCCGGTATGGTGCTGGAGAAGGAGGAGGAGGTGCTTCCCACACAGGTGGTCCCAGGTGCAAGTGACATTCCTGTTGCTTTTCAAACCCCCCCCCCCACTGCTCCAATTGGGGGCACTGGGGTGGGAAAGGCCCCGATTCCTTTGGTGCACACCCTAATGAAATGTGCTGCATACGCCTATGAACGGCAGCTCCTAGTCATCCAGCGCAGAACACCAAAACTAAATGTCAGTGCTGCTGAGGGTCCTGCCAGATGCAACAAACCAACAACCAGGCTGCTGCAAGCAAATCTGCACGCAATATAGGGCTGGAGGGGGGGGGGGGAAGGATCTGTTCAGTTCACATTGCAGTACGAACCTTCCAATTTTGCTCTTCCCAAAGCTAAAACTGAACAGAATGCAGCTAGACATGGAAATCTGTACTCATCCAAAGTTCGCAGTGAAACAGTGCGTACAAAACGTGCGTCCGTGTGGGGAAATGCACAATTTCCAATGGAAATTGCTTGGAAAATGCACCTCTTTTGAAAAAAAATGCATTTCTCAAATTCCCATCCGGACTAAAGAGAAATCGCAATCCTATGCAGGAACGAGACAAAAGGAACTTAGTAGTAGAAAAAATGGGAACATGAGCAAAATCGAACTTGACCAATTCGCCCATCCTTCCCCCATCCCTTTCTTCACAGTATCGTCTTTATTGCAAGCGAGAATGAAAACTGGGAATTAAGGACGGGCCGGCTCCAAATGGTAGACCCTGGGCAGGGATCCAAAGGGCGAGACAAGGTGGCACCGCACAGACATTACCAAGAGGGAGCCCCACGCATAAGGGGGAGGGACATCACTGAGAATGGGAGGAGATATTACCTTTCAAGAGAGCAGGAGACCTCAGAAAAGAGCTGAGGAGTGGCGGCCACTGGCATGGATAGTGAAAGCCCAAAAGGCTAGAGCAGGGCCGTGACGAGCTTTAAAGGCCAGGACAAGGAGTGTACATATTGAATGCTGAACGGGATGTGGAGCTGGTGATTCCTTTGAGCTTGTGAGCTTTGGTATTTGCAACTTACACAACTACGCAGGTCTCTTTCTGCATTTGCACTGTTGCTGCTACGGATACTGTCACGAACAAGGTTGCATCTAACGCTATCGCTCCTCCGCTCCACCTTCCCAAGCACCTGCCTTAAGTCCGCCTCAGACTTCTGCAAAGCTGTGCACCAACACCCCACGATCGTTCACAACATAAAGGCGTTTTTATTCAGGCAAGGCCGTGACATATAAGCTGGTCTGTTGCTGAAAGGATTGGTGCTAAGCATTCCTTTGGTTTTGCTTTTGTTTTTCAATTAAGATTCTGTTTTTAATCTGGGTTTTATTGTTACATGCCTTGAGTTCCAGGTTTGTTTGTTTTTTGACAAAAAGAAAGAGTAAATTAATAACGCTTGGACCTGATCCTATCCATTTGCGCCTTGCACAGTAGACAAGTACCGCTGCCCCTTTTATGGACTGGTCTGATCGAATTATGTTATTGCATCTAATCCAGTCTAGATACAGAAATAAAAAGCCTCCCTGGTGTAGTGGTTAGAATGCTGGACTGAAACTCAGGAGATCTGGGCTCTAATCACCACTCAGCCTTAAAGATTATTGGGTGACTTGGGGACAGTCACTAACTCTCAGGCTAATCTACCTCGCAGGGTTGTTCTGAGAACAAAATGGAGAGGAGGATCATGTAAACTACCCTGGGTTTCTTGCAAAAGGGAAAATGGCAGAATATAAATGTAATAATAAATAAATAAATAATGAAGGAGGGGTCAGGAGCCATAGCTCAGTGATAGAGCAAATATTTGCATATACCCAGGCATGTCCAATTAGAGGATCTCAAGTAACAAGTACTGGGGGGGGAAAGCTCTCCAAAATTATGGATAACGTCTATTAAACAATGGCCTAGTTCGCACGTAATAACCCAAAGTAGGGGTTGTCGTTGAAATGTGGGTTGTCATTAAGTGGTTTAAGTATGGATTGTTAACCATAAACAACCCAGGAAGAAAACTCACTTTTGTTGTTGGGTTTATTTATTTATTATTTATTTTATTTCTAACCCGCCTCTCTATCCAGATCGAGGCAGGGAACAACAATAAATACAAATATAAAATCATAAAATAGAAAAACCATTTAAACAGATAAAAACAAATACATTATTAAAAACATCTTAAAATTCAACCGGATAGGCCTGCCGGAAGAGAGCAGTCTTCACAGCTTTCTTAAATTCCAGAAGACTGCTAATTTGTCGAATCTCCTCTGGCAGGCCATTGCACAACCCATAGTTAAATCATAGTGCAGGGTTCGCATGTAATGGCAACCCACAATTCAACAACAAGCCACGATTCAACTCGTACTCTAGCTTATCATTGTGTCTGAACCAGTCAATATTTGGCTAGATGGATCACTGCTCTGACACAGTGCCGCATGTGTAAGGCAGCTTCATATGATCAAGTATGTAGATTGATTCATAGTATCAGGAAAATCGGGGGGGGGGGTGTTTTCCCCCTTTCCCTCCAAGCATAGCTTGGGAAGGGCTGTATTGACATTCATTTGCAAACAGAGACAATGCAAACAAAGATTATAGTGTCAATAAGGACTGAGCAAGGTCTCAGGGGTGCATATCAGTTTGGTTTTCTAGCCAGGCTAAAGTCAAGGTAAAGTCCATAGCCTCTGAAACCCTAAATGCTTTCCTTTTGTTTTGTTTTTTAAATTACCACAACACTACATTCTGAGTCAGAAGAATTTTCTATGAAATGGCCACAGTTCCTTTCCATAACCTTGAGGTTTGGAGGCGGGAGATGGGGGAGGTGCCTTCTATTTATCAACTCTAATTTACTTTTAGGAGTGAAGGGTGAGTAGTCACGTTAGCAGATCTGAATGGCGTTGCAACAATAACTTTAGTTAAGATATGGAGACAGTTACCACCAAGAATGTATACTGTAGTAATGAATCTCAAGGGTGTACAAATGCTCTACTACAGTGATCGCTGCAATAAGAACACAATACACCCTCCTAGATTTAAAACATCTATTAGCAGGGTAAGGCTAGTGACTATGTGGTAAGCAAATGAGATTCTATTTTCTTATTTTTGTAAATCAATGTACGAGTCGCCTTTCAGCCCAGATCGGGCCTCCAAGGCAACACTTGAGCATTGCCGGAAGAATGCATGAGGTTTTTTTTTTTTAACAGGTTTCCAGAGAGCTGCTCGGGAAGAACCCTTTAATGGAATTGAAGTTATCAACAGCTTGCTCACAAAACTAAGAGCAATGGCTCAATTTTAACAACAACAACAAAAATGGAATGTTGATTTTACTGAGCCTACACCTGTGGGTTTCAAACCCTTATCAGAAAGAGCTCAAAATGAGGAGTTAAGCTACCTATACGTAGTTAACAATTACACACCACCCTTATGGGAGAGGGGGTGTTGCGCTACAATCCCTTCTGTTCTCTGCTGCCTGAAAACTCACATTCGATGCTCCCAAGGCCCTAATTATTATGCATGGTATGGAGAATACAGATAGAGGGACAGTTTTCTCCCTCTCTCATAATGCTAGAACCCGAGATCATCTCATGAAGCTGATTGGTGGAAGATTCTGGACAGATAAAAGGCAGGACTTCTTCACACAGTGCATAGTCAAAGTAAGGAATTTGCTACCATGGCCACCAATTTGGTGAGTTTTAAACGGGGGTTAGATAAATTCCTGGAGGAGATGCCTATCAATGGCTCCTAGTCCTGATGGCTCTATCAGAGCCATTACACTTGTATAAAACCAGTTGCCGGAAAACTTGGGCAGGAGGGTGATGTTGCACCGTGTCCTGCTTTGTTGGTCCCTGGTCAACAGCTGGTTGGCCACTGTGTGAACAGAAAGCCGGACTAGATGGACCCTTGATCTGATCCAGCGGGGCTCTCCTTATGTTCTGAGCCCACTCGTTGGAAATCTGAAGGTGGGAAGTGATGGTAAGGAAAGGAAAAGCTTGTTTCCAAAAGAAAAGGGTGCAACACAGGAGTGCACAAAATACGTACCTATGTTGCTGGTTCCCTATGGGTAGGAAGGTGAGTGAGAGGAATGGCTGAACTCTTAGGGATAAAAAAAAAGATCTCCGGTGAAAAACTACTATATAGAATGCGCAGCTCGCTGTCATTTGCCAGAGCTCAGGAAGCAGCCTGCCTTTGCATTCCCCCCACCCAACCAATTCATCGTGCTGCAATAATCTAATCCAGGCTTCTTCGACCTGGTACTCTCCAAATGTTTTGGACTTCTGCTCCCATCAGCCCCAGACAGCATGGCCAAGAGTCAATAATGCTGTGAGCTGTAGTCCAACACATCTGGAGAAGAACAGGTGGGGGAAAGCTGAAAAGTGATAAAGGGGAGAAATGGCCTCACCCTAGTCCACAAGTCTCTAACAATATTATTCCCCCCACAACACACTTTAAAAGGTGGCATTTTATCTGTACATTTAACTTACTGTGATATAGAATTAATCATTATTATTATTATAAATTATACAGCCATTGTGGTTAAAGTGTCGGACTGGGACTCGGGAGACCCAGGTTCTGATACACATTCTACCATGAAGATCGCTGGATGACTTTGGACCAGTCACTGACTCTCAACCTACCCTACCTTACAAGGTTGTTGTAAGGATGAAATGAGGAAGAGGATCATGTGCACCACCTTAGGTTTCTTGAAGGAAAAGCGAGATATATAAGTAACAAATAATGATAATAGTTGGAGCATTTATTACATCCAGCAATGGTAATTTAGTTTATAGCCTGCACCAAGGGTGGAGACAGCACAAGATATTTTGCTGAGCTAACTGGCTGTACCATACAATCAAAGAGGCGCACCCAAGCCATGAATCCTGGGGGGCACAGCCATCAAATCACATGCTACTGACAAAGACCTCACTCCTCCCTAGACACTAGAGAGCCACTGTTAGAGTAAAGAACACTAGGCTACACTGCCCACTGCTCTGACTCAGTATAAGGTCAGTTTGTAACTTCATGTCTCACGTTTGGCTCAGAGACTAGGAAACGGAAGGAGTGTCATTGTGTAGACAGGTTTGGAGATGTAAAATCTCCAGAAATTGTGTGGCCATGGGGGGGGAAAGCATGTTTGGGGGGGGGGGGGGGGAATGAAAAATAAGCAACACTTCAAATGCAATGTATTATCCGGGCAGGCATCTCATCCAGAATAAGAAGAGTTTTTTTGGAATGAGCCTTGGGAAAGAGAGAGGAAGCCAAGCCAAACACCAATTTTTGAAAGAGGAAAAAAAGAAGAAGCTCACTGCTTGAGTCATTCATGACACCGCTTGTATCCTCATTGTACAGCAATATCCAGAAAACAACTCTTATCACAAAGGACCCTGAATCAGTGAGTGCTACTAATTAACAGCTAAAAATAAACACAGGAGAAAGAAAGTTCTTGTTGTTGTCACAGTTTTACCATGCGTGTGCTTCAAAACATACTCAACAAAAGAATGAGGTACAATTTTACAGGGAGTGGAGGGAATCTGAGAGACTCGATCATATTTAAGGTAGACCTAAAAAAACACACACACACACACACAAAACCTGAGGCTATAATCCAGCCAAAGTTAAGCACTCTGAAGTCCCATGGATTCCACCCTAAGAATTGAGTACGTGCTGAGATCTCTCCCCCATAAAGTCAGTAAGACTTGAAACTGTTTGCTGCTCTTAGTTGGGCCATGTCTTTTGTGTTTATGTATTTTGCTTTTCCATCCCACCACAGGCATGCACAGCACATTTCATTAGGGTGTGCACCCAGGTAATTTTTGTTTAAAGCCCAACATTCACTGAATGCATAAAGAACATGGTTTTTATTCATTTATTTATTAAACACTGTAGACACTGATGCCCTATTCTGCGTTCAGCTTGCCTGACTGCAGGAGGGGGGATGAAGAGATGCTCCTCAAGCCCCAGCATTAGTGGGGCTTTGTAGCGATACTGGCCGGAGGAGGGGCTTACAAAGCAATGTTAGCCTTCACACACACATCCCGGCCTCTTTGAAGTGTGGCTCCCGGCAGAGCGATTCCCTTTTGCTCCTGCTGCCTGGAACAACGGTGCACTCTCAGGGGGCAGCGGCAGAGCAGCTGGAGAGCAACCAGAGGACTGTTCCCTTTGTGTCTGGATCCCCCTCTGGATCCCTACTCAATGGCCCCCTCAATTTGGCGCTTATTGCCTGAGACATCAGGGTGTGCCTGGGCACACTTGGCACACCCCTCGCACACGCCTATGAGGTCCCACCCCTCCTCCAAGGAGGACATGTTTCTCTTCCTCATCCTAATTTTATCCTCAGAACTACGGTGCAAAATGGCCCAAAGTGTATGACTGGCCTGAGGTCTCACAGGTGAGTTTCACACCTGAAGGGAGGATCTGAACCCAGGTTACTGGCCCTAGTCCCAACACTCTAACTATAATGCATTAGCTATGAGAAGGTATTATTAACACAGAACGGGAGTCATCACAACATAAGACAACCAATCTAAAACATTTGCCTCTTGACATGGTTAGATTAATATTGTTGTATGTTACATTGTTTTATTGTGACAGGGTTTTGTTGTTGTTTTATGGGTATTTGTTTTATTTTTGTTGCAAGTTGCTCTGTGCTCCTTTTGGAGGAATAGAAGCGAAAAACAATTTAAAATAAATAAACAAAGATGTGACACTGGCTTTCGCAGCGGTTTTCTTACAAAGCATACTGCAGACTTAAAGGGAAACTCCTGCAACTTACAAGCTAAGGTCCTGATTTCTGCATGTATCATGCTATATTGCCCAATTCATAAACTTTACACTATTTTTGCCTTGCTTTGCATCCATTTCACTACATCAATAGCAAACTGACAACTCAGAAGCTTTACTTTAACCCACCTTCCTTTCTGAAGTACTAAAAAAAAACATTTGAATTCTCTCAAGCTTGTGCCCCAATAAATCTGCACTTAAATAATTTTAGGCTCTGGACTTCATGGTCTTACCTCCTTTAGATGGTCATGTGTATTACTTCACTCACTTCAAAATGTGATAAGCCAACCCTGCTCATTTGGGCTTTTCCTGCTCATTCTTCTGAGTGGGGGCCTGGGCTTCAGCCCCAAAGTCCTGTCCGGATGCCACCACTGTAAATCAGTTTGTTTTAAAACGCTGTATGACTCTTCGTTGTTTCTGCTGCTACAGACTTAACACAGATACCCCTCTGGAACTTCTCTCAAATTAATAGCAATTGAGTAACGACCATTCGGCTAATACGTCAACATCATTAATGGCAGTGACCCCAGACCAACAAGCGAATCTCCCACAGTCGCGCACCACCAAGAAATAGATCTGTTTAGCTCAGTAGAAATGAATTGCCTCCCAAGATTACCAAATTAAAGTGGGGATTAATTTATTTGGTGATTGAATGAAGTGGAAAGTCTGTGTAATCACAGACTACTAATCCAAAAGCATGGAAACAAGGATGCAATCACAACATATTCAGTCCAGATGAGCTTCTACGCAACAATTCACATTGTCATCGAGCTGTTCCTTCTCTTACTAGTTAAAACTACAATGAGCCTCAATTAACCATTGACAAAGCACTACAATTATTTACAATCTTGATTTTCAGAACACTGTGGCTGGCTGGGCAATCCATTTAATCTATTTCACAACTATTCTCTTCATTTTATAGAAAACCATTACTTCCTCTTCCACAAAGTTATAAGCCATAAAACAGTAAGCATTAGCCCACCTTTGGCTCACTTCCCATGTTTCGGCAAGAGGCTGAAAATGCAGGATGATTGGGGTGGGGAAGGGAGAAACTTTTATCCAAGGTATCCTTAAAGGGGGCCCTTGACACTATTTTCATTCTTCCTAACTGCTCAATCTTTTCATTCCACTTCACGAGTGAGACACCTCAAGTGCAACTTGCAGCTGGTACGCAGACCCAACACTAGGTACTCCAGAAAGAGTTGAATAATTCCATTAGAAGGAAAGTAAAAGTTAATCAGCAGAGATGTGAAATAATCAGGCAGCCAGGAAGAACGCATACAAAGAGAGTCATTTGCAATACATTTATAGGAACATTTACCAAAAAAAAAAAAAAAAAAAGGCCTGGATTAAAATATACTGCATTAAGAAATGTAGAAAGTTAACTTTAGCTACGTCAAGTAACTCGTAGTAAGTGGCCCCATTTTTAGACATTTCGAATACTCTTCCCAATTCAGCACTCTGAGAATGAGGACACTTCCCCAAGTAGAGGGAGAAAATGCAGGTACCTAATCTTAGATACACATGCCTGGAAGGCACAGCTCCTCCATAATGACGTAAGAGTAGCAATGCACAAATTGTGGACTGGGATCTGTTAACTAGGTCTGGGCAGACTCCTTTGGCAATAGAGCAATCCTAAAGGTTGTGTGCCTCTGGGTTTGGGAAGATCTGGGCAAAAGCAGACAAAGGCAGATGAAACACAGCCAGAGAAGAAGGCCAAACATTTAAAGGGAGCTGTACAACTGGTTAGATCGTCACGGCTCAGGGCACCTTCCAAAAAGCCACAGAAGGAAATCCCTCGATCAAGAGATTAGTTTTGCAAAACCCATTGGGGCATAATACACCTACGCACATGGTTTTTCATGGAAGAACTAGACAAAAATAAACTTTTTACTAGGAAATCACTTTATGACAGAGTCTGAGCACTCCCACATGAACAAACATCATAGGGATTTTATTTTAAAAATTAATGTACTGCCTCTCCCTAAGGCCTGAGACAGCTAGTAACCTCCTCCCTCAGTATAAGCAGAGAGGAAGAATCCTGAGACTTGACTGTATCAGACAGGTCCTTTTACTTGAGTTCAACCACCTCACTTCCCCTCAACATTCATCTCATCATTTACTTAGGAGTTAGAAACATGCTCAGTTTAGCTCAGAAAAGAAAGGGGGGGGGGGTAATCAAGGCAACCCTGCTACCACCCAAAGAGTTGCCAAACAGCCACGGATCAACCAGCATTCAACACACCCCATGCAATTCAGCTCCGGAGACTCTGCACAGTAATTTCACTGCTCGGTTCTCATCTCGCACAAGCAGATACACAAAGCTGCACGCACAATTCCGAAAGTAAATCCAACAGGATGCAACTCTTCACCTGCACGTAACACTTTGTTGAACGCTCAGTCAGGAACCCATATCCTTGATAAACACAACAGCCAAAGTCAAAGTGGTTGTCAGGTGGGGGGGGGGGGGGAGAGAAGAGCAATGAGGGTGTGGTACAACCAGAAGTCCATTGAGGGGAGATCACCTCGTGACAAGGAGGCATTGAGGGGCTATACCACCCCCTGCAATGGAGGGCGGGGTGAACTGATACCGAGGTGACGACAGAAACGAAAATAACCAGGGGGTGCGTAGAGTTGAGAGAGGGAATTAAAGGGGGGGGGGGTTCAGAGAATATAAGAGGTTGCAAAGGAAAAGAGTCTGGAAGAGTATTAAGTGGGGGGCAAATTAAAAGGGGGCTTCAGGGAATATGAAAGGTTGCGAAGGAAAAGAGTCTGGAAGAGTATTAAGTGGGGGGCAACTTAAAAGGGGAGGGGTGAACGGAAAGTGGATGCAAAGGATGGATGAACAGGTAGGTAGGTGGGAACCTCCTGGGGAGGACAATCTAAAATAGGACACAGGCTAAAAGGAGGGGGTCTGCGAAAAAAAACCTCTGTGTGTATTGGGGGCGGGAGGGGGGATAAGAGAGAGGTAATTATCGACTAAACTTGTTCACCGATCACACACCTGAGCGGGAGGGGGGGGGGGGGCGAACCTCCTCGCCTGGCTAACTCCTGGTTGGTTGGCCCCTTCTTCCTTCTTCCCTTCGGCTCACCTCACCCCGCGCCGTCGTGCTGCCTCCTCCGCCTCCCTCCTGCTGCTTCTGAGAGTCCCTCTGGGGCTGAAGGTCCTCGCCGCCGCCGGAAGCCCCGTTCCTGGGAGAGGGTAGGCGCGCGCGGCATGACGGGACTTGTAGTCCAAGGGGAAGGGGGACCCGTGGAGGCCACGCCCCCGCGGGGGGCGCCCGGGACAGGGGACAGGTGAGGTCAGGAGGGACGGGTTGGGAGGAAGGATGCCTTCCCGCCGGAGTAGGTCCGAAAGGGGAGCGGGTGTTGTTTGCAAGGGTCTTGGGTTGGCCGAAAACGTCACGGGACCGACTTTGGAGCAAGAAAAATAAAGGTGTTTCCTGATACGCTACAGCGGAATGCATGTGGCTTTATTGATATTGATGATGATGATGATGATGATGATGATGATGATGATGATGATGATGATACGAATAAAAATTAATAATATCATCACCACCATCATCATGGGTTAAAACAACCAAGAGTCTTGTAGCAAACCAAACTATAGCAAACTTATTGTGGCATGCGCTTCTCGTAGCCATCTCTTGTGGCATCCACGGCGAAAGTTTATGCCACTGTTGTTAATATGTTGGTCTTCAACGCGGCACAGGACTCTGGCTTGTTCTTTTTGCTGTAGATTCCTAACACGATTTCACCAGGATTTTTTTATTTGTGGATGATGAAATATAGTGCCATCCCCTGTTTACACAAAAGTAAACCCCACTCTGTTCAGTGGTGCTTCCTCCCAGACCAGTATGTGCAGCGTTGCAGGCTTTACATGGCTAATCCTAAAGCTCCACTCAGAGTCCTACGGAATTCATGGGAGCTTTCTCCCTGGCAAGTATGTTTATCCTTGTTTGCTTGGAAGTAGGTCCCATGGAGTTTAATGGGGCTTACTCCCAGGTAAGCGGGTATAGGATTAAATAAAAATTTAAGGGGGTATTTTAAGGTGGGAGGTGGGGGGGTCGTGTCATTTGACACAACACAACTACATTTTCATTTATGTTTTAGAATTTCTCCCATGAGATTTCCATCAGACTGATCACAAAGGATAATTTCGCCTGTATTGCTAATACCAGGAATTGGTTGTTTAAAGTGTGTGTGTGTGTGTTTGTATGAAAGATAGGCTAACAACAAAATAATTTCAAAATATATTTAGCACTTAATGTTTCTGCTTCCACCCAATCGGTAGCTGTGATGTTTAATGAATACCAAGAGGGCAGTTTGGAATGCTGGATTATTAAAATTCCTAAGGAAAAAAAATCCAGACGCCTGGGTGGTATAAAGTTTATGAATTGTCCTCCAGATTAAGGTCATATGCATATACGAAGACAAAGGGCATCTCGCTTTCTTTGACGCTATTGCGAGGTTTATAACTCCGACTCTAGCCTTAGATTATACAGTACTAGGCTGACCATATGAAAAGGAGGACAGGGCTCCTGTATCTTTAACAGTTTCATAGAAAAGGGAATTTCAACAGGTGTCATTTGTATATATGCAGAACCTGGTGAAATTCCCTCTTCATCACAAAGTTAAAACTGCAGAAGCCCTGCCCTCTTTTGTACATGGTCAAGAGACAGGGCTCCTGCAGCTTTAACTGTTGTGATGAAGAGGGAATTTCACCAGGTTATGTATGCATACAAACAACACCTGCTGAAATTCCCTGTCCTTTGCAACTGTTAAAGATACAGGAGCCCTGTCCTCCTTTTCATCTGGTCACCCTATACAGTACTGTACTCGGCGTGAATGCTCCAATAAGTAGCTGCAGGTTATCCATCTTCCACCCACATTGAATTAGGAGGATTACAGTTGCTTCACCCAAGAAAAAAACAAAACAAACCTACAAATGGTCTTTCTCTTTTGAATACTTAGGAATCATTGCCAACTGAGAATTTTAAAAAGTGTATGACTCAGGTGTAATGATGCCCTCAGGGTTTCCATTTTCTTTCTTTCTTTTTCTCTGTAAAAACAAAGATTAGACTGCAAACCATGATAGCTAAACAGTCCTTAACACTACTGCTTAACAACCAGTTCCAAGGTATATCTATTCAGAAGTCCTACTAAGGTCAATGGGGTTTACTTCTAGGTAAGTACGTGCAAGATTGCAGTCTAAATGACATTTGGCTCTGTATCAAATGCACAAGCCTATGAATGTTCACTCAGAAGTTATCCCCTCTGAGTTCCATTGGGGTTACTCCAAGGTAAGTGGCATTGCTGTCTAAGAAATCAGTCTGGAAGTTCCCTTTTGGGATGAATTCACTAAGAACTCAGTACTATATATACTTGTCATTAGACTGACCATATGAAAAGGAGGACAGGGCTCATGTAACTTTAAAAGTTGCAGAGAAAAGACAATTTCATCCTATGTCATTTGTATGCAATTAGTACCTGGTGAAATCCCATCTTCATCACTATAATTAAAGTTGCAGGCACTATACTACACAAGAGGGCAGGTCCCCTGCAGCTTTAACTGTTGTAATGAAGAGGGAATTTCACCAGGTATGAATTGCATACAAATAATGCCAGTTGAAATTGCCTTTTCTCTACAACTGTTAAAGTTACATGAGCCCTGTCCTCCTTTTCATATGGTCAGCCTACTTGTCATGCCCCCACTGGAGGAGGCTTCTTCAGAGGAAGAGCTTGGGGCCCCAGAGCTTTTTTCACAGATGCCCTGCCCCTTCTGCTGCTCTGCGTTATAATGCCAAGCGGGAGAGTAGAGGTCGACGACACTGAGCACACGCTCAGTAGCTCAGCCATCATATTTCCAAGGGAGGACAGAACATATGACTCAAACCAAGAAAGAAGGGAGCACTGCACTTTAAAATAACCTTCTGCGCATGGGACTGTGTGTCTTTTAAGGATCGGTACAGGTGGGGGGGGTGTCATCAACAAACCACCCCCAATAACATAGGACTACCTCTGGCCTGCCATTTCAGAAACTCCCTATCCACAGCAATCTAAATTGTCAAGGTTTGTATTCTAGTACTTACTACTTTGATTTCACAGGGACTTTTTCATTAAAAGAGTTTGGCTGAATTCGGACAACACGATAGTCAATGGTGGGGTAATAATCAACTTTACAGTTCATCTAGGGGGTACTCCCCACACAACATGGTAATAAGTAACTGTGGTGTGGATTAGGATCAGTGCTGAGTTGACTATGCAGTATTCGGATGACACGATAGTCAATACAACTGACGATTGTTTCCCTTTCCCACCCCCATCCCACCCTCTTCCGGCAGGCATATCCAGTGTAATTTTTAGAATGTTTTTAGGATGTTTTAGGATGTTTTAATGCAGTTTTAATAATATTTGTCATGTTTTAATTAGTTTTATGTATTTTATCATGTTGTTGTTCCCCGCCTCGATCTAGACGGAGAGACGGGTAAGAAATAAATCGTTATTATATTATTATTATTATTATTATTATTATTATTTGCTAATTGTGTCCTCCAAATTCAGCCTTTGTGTAAAACTATTTACATAGAATGTTAGAAGTAGAAGGGGTCTTGGAGGTCAAGTCCAACTGCTTCCTCAGTGCAAAATGCAACTACAGCATTCCTGACAGGTGGCCATCTGGCATCTGTTGAAATACCTCCAGTGAAGGGGAGCCCACCTACTCCCAAGGCAGTCAGTTCCAGCAATCAATGGCTACTAGTCCTGATGGCTATGTACTACCTCCAGTATCAAAGGCAGTAAGCCTATGAGCACCTGATGCTGGGGAACATGGGCAGGAGGGTGCTGCTGCACTCATGTCCTGCTTGTGGGTTCCTGGTTGATAGCTGGTTGGCCACTGTGTGAACAGAATGCTGGATTAGATGGACCCTTGGTCTGATGCAGCATCAGACAGATGCTTAGACAGAATGCTAAATCTCCACCCAGCATGGCCAAAGGATGGAGTACCGGTAAAATCCATCAAGTTTGGAAGCAAACACCTGGAGAGAAAAAGAGAAAATGATTATTTGTGACAGGGCATTTGGGTGATGCTGGTTGGGGATGATGGGAGTTGTAGTTCAACACATCTAGAGGACGCCAGGCTGAGCTATCTACTAGCTATGTAATGTGCAGTGTGATCTGTGAATCAAACAAGATTTGAAGCCATTCAGGCAACTGGTGCAAGAGGCTGATCTGGATTCATTCATTCATTCATTCTAGCACTTTTCTCCCGCCCTTTAGCCAAAAGATGCTGTCAAGGCAGCTTACAAAAATATTTTTAAGACAGTCCCTACTCACAGGCTTACAATCTAAAAAAAATGACACAAAAGGAAAGAGGAGGGGGAGGGAGAAGGGGGAAAATCAAATTTAGGTACTAGGTTCTTCATTGCAAAGCTCTAGATTTAGAATGGGGAGGGGCTTTAACCCTTTGCCTTGAGCAAATCCCCCATCCCTCTGGCTGGGCCAGTACTATGTCTGTGTTCCAGATAGCTCTTAAAGCAGGGTGGGAAACTTTTTTTCTATTGGAAAGTGCATGGCATGGTGGGGAGGTGAACCTGTTGGGGGGGGGGCACATGCTGGTGGTGGACAGGGCCATATGCTAACAGTGGGCGGAGCCACATGCTAGCAGTGGGCAGGGCCACTGCTTTTTTCTCTTTCTGCTGCCTGGCTTTGCTCCCTTCCTCAGTTCTGCCATCTCCTTCTCTTTCACCATCCTCTTCCTGCCCAGTGGGGCTGCCAAAGAAAGAACCAAACCTTTAAAACAGAGGTTGCCCATGTTTCCAATGCTGCTGCTGCTGCTGCTGGCTCCGAATTCTGATTGACTCTTTTAATGCCCGATTTTGTATTTTGGATTATTTGCACACAAAATGATAATAATAAAAAATAAAAAGAATTAGTATAAATTAAGAAATGCCACTAAATCTTATGCTAAATCTTTTTTGTTTTGTTGCTAAGTATTTTACCTTCCATTTTGTAAGCCGCTGTGAATACTTTCAATGGAGAAAAGCAGGATTGAAATTATACGTGGAGCTGCCTTTGAAAATGGTCCGGAAACTTCAGCTGATCCAAAACAGGGCAACAAGATTGTTAACGTGGACCAGCCAACAAGACCACATTATGCCAGTGGTTTTCCAGCTTCACTGGCTGCCAATCCAGGTCCAAGCCCAATTCAGAGTGCTGGTATTAATATTCAGAGCCCTAAATGGCTTGGGGCCAGGGCCAGATCTACACTAAGCAAGATATAACACTTTGAAAATGGTTTGAAAACTGTTTATGGAGTGTGTCGTGGGACCCAACAGTTGTCAAAACTATTATAAACTGTTTTAAAGCAGTAGTGTAGATCCTGCCCAGGTTATCTGAAGGAATACCTCCTCCCATATGTACCTGCCTGGACCCTAAGATCATCTTCAGCTGCCCTTCTCTGTGAGCCCCTGCCAAAGGAGGTGAGGAGGATGGCTACCAGGAGGAGGGGCTTTTCTGCTGTGGCACCACAGCTGTGGAATGAGCTCCCTAGAAAAGTTCGCCTGGCACCTACATTACACTCTTTTTGATGCCAGGTGAAGACCTTATTTTCCCAGTATTTTAACATTTTACTATCCTAGTCTTTTAACTTGCTGGTTTTTAATCTGTATTTTATATCTCTGCATTGCTGCTCAATTTTATTCTGGTTGTACTTTTTATATTGTGGTTTAAATTTTATACTTACGTTGGAAATTGGGCGGTATAGAAATGCAGTAAATAAATGAATGAATGAATAAATAAATGAAACAAAACTAAATCCCAGAGATGGCAAGGGGCATCTTAGAAGAGACATCTCCCCTTCTATCTCACAAGAGGGAATAGGCTCATCAACGGTGATGCCTGCCATAATGCACAAGTACATGGGTGTAAAAAAATAAAACAACAAAATAGGTGTTTTTGGCTTCAGAAAACGAACAAAGGTGAACTTCAGGAACAGTGAAAATTCAGGACCTTTCGCTGGAGGACAAAGTCAATGAGTAACCTGCTGCTGTTAGCAAAATTAGGAGTCAGGCAAACCATTTGACCTTGCTCATGCAGAACAGAATGTTGTTGATTCGCACAACAGCACAGCAGGTTGTATGGAGAGACATAACGCACAAAGCCGTGAGATGACTTTTGCAAATAGTGCCTGTGGGGGACATTTTAGAAACGCCTGAATGCCAAAAAAGTGAAGCGTGGCCTGATGCTGCGGAGGTCACGCATCGATTGTGGACTGAGCTTCCACAGGCCACAGCCTACTATATCCTTCCCCCAACCTGAAACCCACCAGATGTGTTGAACTATAACTCCCACTAGCTAGCATCTGGAAGCTGCCAGGCTGGAGAAAGTTGGCCTGTATCATCAGATAAATGAAGTACGTCAAAAGAATTGTGGGGAACTGAGATACACTTGAAAAGGGTGCAAACTAAGGGCCTAATCCATACCAAGCAGGATATATCACTATGAAAGCGATATATAAAAGGCAGGAACCACACTACTGCTTTATAGCGGTATTGAAGTGCACTGACAACTGTTGGGGCCCATAAGACACATGCCATATTGCATTTATATCCCACCTTTTTTCCTCCAAGGAACCCAAGGCGGCGTACATAATCCTCCTCTCCATTTTTATCCTCACGACAATAACAACCCTGTGAGGTAGGTTGGGCTGAGAGTCTGTGACTGGCCCAAAGTCACCCAGTGGGCTTCCAAGGCCAAGTGGGGATTAGAACCCAGATCTCCCAACTCCCAGTCTAACACTCTAACCACTACACCACACTGGCTCTCTATTTGTCTTTGGTTTATGCAGTTCTTGCAAAAAAAGTATTTCAGGGTTGTTATACACACACACACACACGCCCCTCTAATAATCAAAGAAGTGCATTGAATCATATTTGATTTTAACTATTATAGTTATAATTATACCAACCACTAGATATCGCTTTCTCCCTTTATTTTTTCTCTTCCTTTTTTTTTTTAAATATCCCAAGCTTATTATTGCTATTTTCCCCCTCCCTTTCCTGTTCCCCTCTGAATTTTGCCCTACCCCTACCCTATTTTCCTAGATGGTTCTGTGCCCCCAATTTCTTAGAGCTAGATTATCACCTCCAGTTTCTTTCTTTTTCCCTCCTTCCGATTCCTTTGTCCTCTGTTCTTAATGCTATTATAACACAGTCTTCTCTTACTACAATCTCAATTAACCCCCCCTTCCGTGAATATTAGAAAAAGAAGAAGAAAAAGATGAAAGAAATAGAAAACATAAGATCAGAAAGAAGGATTATAAAGCAGAAAACGTTTAAACACAATGTGAGAGGATATCTTAACTTTCGCTATCCTCTCTAGGGTGATCAGCCATCTTATTTCTTCATAAACTGGCAACATGTCTCAGTTCTTCTTATGTTCAAGATAATCCATTCCATTCCCCACTGGTTTCCCCCGCCCTCCAACTATCAGCCAGCGTTCCATGGCCACTCGGTATGCTATGCACTGTCTTCATTATGCTGTTCCTGGATTTCCCCCACCTCCCTTAGGGTCTCCACCAGGAGTTTTTGTACTTCCACAAACTTCAGGATTTCCCTAAGCATGCTGATGGCTCACTTGTGCTTGGGTAGTGCTGTTTTGGCTTCATTTGATCCACATTTGGAGAATGAGTCTGCTATTAGTATGTAGGATAAGAATATTTAAATATCCTAATTGAAGGTATTCAGTCAGTTCTAGATGGGGTTGGCCTCCCTGCAAAAAATAAATACATAAATCAGGATAGCCGCTTGGGGATCCTCCTGTATCCAGCACTGTCCCTTGAGGTTCAAGGGACCTCTGGAACCTGTAACGTTCACCTGGATAAAGGTAGTCTGCCCATTGTTATCCATGCTCTGCTAACGTCCCATTTGGATCTCTGCCCGCATGTTACAGGTGGGGCTGCCATTGAAGATGGTTCAGAAGCCTCCGCAAGTGCAAAATATAGTTGCCAGAATGTTGACTGGGACGTCTTGTTCAGATCCTGTCTCTCCAATCTTAAAAGAGCTTCACTGGAGCCACCTATTTGCTTCTGGACCAAATTGAAAGCATCCATGCTTACTTTGAATGCCCTGAATGGTTGGGGACCCAAGTCCCTGATGGGGCACCTACCCCCATATCGTCCTGTCCACACT
Organism: Anniella stebbinsi; assembly: GCA_029215795.1. Classification (NCBI taxonomy): domain Eukaryota; kingdom Metazoa; phylum Chordata; class Lepidosauria; order Squamata; family Anniellidae; genus Anniella; species Anniella stebbinsi. Next base: position 82,457,559 of record JARDYH010000007.1, read on the forward strand.
CTAAGGGGAATATACATCCAAACAAAAACATGAAAAACAATAGCAGACAAGCAACTGTGGGGTAAAGATCCCAGGTTCAACGTCTGGCATACAGCATCTGGTTCAGATAACAACTGTCAACAGCTCAGTAGGAAGACCCACTTTTGAGAACCCCAGTTATATGCAGTCTTTGCGTTCACAGAGAGCTTTGCCACAGACCTGTTCAGCTCTATGTAACCCCAAAGCTTGCATCCTTTTACATCAACAAAGGCGGAGAATCTCTTAAAACAACAGCAGCAACTTTGATCAATATACTTTTTCAGAGGGCTGCAAGGAAGTATTGGCAATGTCCAGAAGGTGGCTCTGTTGACTCGAAAAACCCTAATATTTTTCTGGCATTGTATTGCCATAATGCAATATTATCATAGTACACAAGGGACATAACACCATTTAATTCCAAGATACTTTGCCGGCAGAATTCGGACACAAACGCTGGCAAAGGTTAGATGTAAAGCATGGGGCTGTGGGGAGGGGAACTTGTGGCCCTCCGGATGTTTCAGCCTATAACTCCCATCATCCCTCCCAACTGCTATGCTGTCTGGGGTTGATGGGAATTGCAGTCCAACAACACCTAGAAGGCTGCAAGTTGCCCACCCCTGCTGTAAAGGAATGTGACAGACCAGACTCACACATTGGTATGGGATGCAAAGAGGACCACAGCGATGGAGCCAGACTCCATGTTTAGGGTGAGCTTGTCATTTCTCATCATCCATTCGCTATAAAGTCTGAAAATCTTTATCGAGGCATTTCCTCCTCTGAACTCCCCATCATTAAAAAACAGCTTCTCATACTTATATACTGAGAAAATGTGTCCCATGTTGTAATTGGTGGCATTCTCCTAATTCCATAAGGGTCCCTTGTTCTGCGTCAGATAACATACCTGACACACATAAGGATAGTCCCTTTCCATATATACCTGCCCAGTCCTTAAAACCATCTTCAGGTGGTCTTCTCCATGAGCCCTTCCCAGAGAGTTGGGCGGCTACTAAGATGAGGGCCTTTTCTGCTGTGGCACCCCAGTTGTGGAATACGCTTTCCAGAGAGGCTCACCTGGTGCCTACATTGAGCTCTTTTCAGTGCACGTTAAAACATTTTAGTCTTGGAGTTTGTGTTTAAAATCTGTTACTGTATTTTAACAGTCTCTCTGACTTAAAGAAAGCCATAAAGACTGATCTCTTTCGGCAGGCCTATCTAGTTGAATTTTAAGAGTTTTATTGTTATTTTAATAATGTATTAGCTTTATATGTTTTTAATCAGTTTCATGTATTTTATATCTGTATTTAATGTTGTTTCCCACTTCGATCCAGAGGGAGAGGCGAGTGAGAAATAAATAAAATTATTATTATTATTTTATTATTATTATTATCATCATCATCATCTTTATATTGCTGCCAGGTTTTATTTTAGTTTTTACTTGTATTTTGTATTGTGCTTTTAAACTTGTATAATGCACCATACAGTGTATTTTATGGTTTTAGTTGTTAGGAACTGCCCAGAGAGCTTCAGCTGGTGGGCAGTATAGAAATGTAATAAATAAATAAATAAATAAATATCATAGGAGCATAGGAAGCTGCTCCTGACTGGTCCATCTAGCTCAGTATTGCATACACCAGTCTCTCCCACACTAGAACCAGATTTCGGCTGAACATTAGGAAAAACTTCCGGACTGTTAGAGCAGTACAACAATGGAACCAATGACCTAGGGAAGTAGTGGGCTCTCCCACACTAGAGGTATTCAAGAGGCAGCTGGACAGCCATCTGTCAGGGATGCTTTAAGATGGATTCCTGCATTGAGCAGGGGGTTGGACTCGATGGCCTTATAGGCCCCTTCCAACTCTACCATTCTATGATTCTATAAAGATAGGGTGACCAGATAAAATCCAGGTCAGGGCTCATGTAACTTTAGCAGTTGTAGAGAAAAGGGAATTTCAGCCAGTGTCATTTGTATGCAGTTAGTTCCTGGTGAAATTCCCTCTTCATCACAACTGTTAAAGTTGCAGGGGCCCTGCCTTCTTTTGTATATGGTCACTCTAGTATAGTGCCTGCACCTTTAACTGTTGTGATGAAGAGGGAATATCACCAGGAACTAACTGCATACAAATGACACTGGGTGAAATTCCCTTTTCTCTACAGCTGTAAAAGTTACATGAGCCCTGACCTGGATTTTATCTGGTCAGCCTAATAAAGACCACTAGCTGTGTTGGACTACAACTTCCATTTGTTCCTGACCAGGATGGCCAGTGCTGGCTGTGAATGATGGGTTGATAATCCAATACATCTGGAGGTTACCTGGTTGGGAAAAGCTGGTTTACACTGATGGTCAGCAATGGCTCTCCAGGGTTTCAGGCAGGTATTTCTCAGCCCTACCTGGGGATGGCAGGGACTGAACCTGGGATCTTTTGCATGCAAAGCATGTGCTCCACCCACTGAGCCAAGGCCATTCCCCATAAAACACCTGCATAAAAGGCTTCCTTATTCAAAGTCATACTGATCTTTCTGGCTCAGGATTGATTGCACCAACAAGCAGCGGCTCTCTAGGGTTTCAGGCAGGTGTTTCTGGGACGTTCTGCATGAGTTTGCTTCTGGAAATGTACTACAAAGTGTGCAGACAGGATGCTACCTAAATGCTCATCAAGCAGCAACACATTTAAGTAGCATTAAACACATCAGGTGAGCTGTATTTATATTCTGCTGTTCTGCAGTAACTCCCCACCCCACTAGGGCCTCTCACTATAAAATTGTGGCTACCAGCTGGGTCCCTCACATCTCCAGTTGAAAAGGATCTGAGATAGAAGTGCTGGGAAAACATGCCTACCTGAACCATTGCCAATTTCAAAACTGAGCTAGGTTAAGTCAGTTTCATACATATAGAAACTAATTAAGGCAGTGCTGACTTCCACAAAACCACTGTCTTGGAAATATTGTGTTGAACACCTTTCCCCAACCTGGCGCCCTCCAGATGTGTTGGGCTACAACTCCCTTCAGCCCTAGCCAGCACAGGTATGGCGGTCTGCGCCCTTCTACTGTCTTCCCCCATTCCAAATTCCTCCAATTTGTAATTGCCAGTGTCTTGAGCTGGCAAGATGAATTTGGCCAATTTGATTGACAACACATAGTATTATGGATCAGCTTAACCAGATTTGAAGAAAGCAGCCAAGCTTTTTAAAGAACAAGAGGCAGACGGAGTGCCAGGATTTTAAACAAAATGGTGGGAACGGAACAGGAGGAAAGCCAAGGCGAGGGATTGCTTAAGTTCAAGGTGTTTTGATGGAGGAATGTGCTTACAAAGAGGGATGTCTTCTCAGGGGGAGACCTTGTATTCTACTTTGAAAGTGCTAAGCCATGTCGAACCGGTTCTTACAGAAAAGGCTGTTAGCACCCGTTAGATAAAGTTGGGGAAGGGTGCATTTGTTTGCCTGAGTGCCTTTCCCAATCATCAGCTTCTTGGCAGATGTGGGCAATATCAGGCCCACAACTTGATCACATAATCCACAAACCATAACAATTCTTGATTATCTAGTGCAAAGAGGGGGCAACCTTTTTACCCACGTGTAGTGCACACCAGATTGGAATCCCTTAACCCTGCCTCTGTAGGGTCCTTGAGCTAAAAGCTCCACAATGAAAAAAGAAAATGCATCCAGCACGTGGTCAGAAGTCAACTTTTCACCGGCCAACCTTTAGCTGTGACAAAAGCATGTTGTGGAAAATTGGTTGCAGTGTTCAATGCTGGCTTCTGAGATCAAGAACCAGCAACCCTGATTCAAATTTAGAAAGAACTAAACCAGAAAAATAGATACACTAACATCTTCACAAATGATACCACCAACTCCTGGCTTCCAAAGCCCAGAAGAAAGGAAACACCACAATTTAAAAGACGAAAGTTGTAAAGCTTTGAGATTCCGCCCCACCCCCCACAAGGCACTACCAACTGAGTCATGGTGGCCATGTGTCCTCTTTCACAGTCCTCTATTTGAAGAACTGACAGAGGACTGTTCTCTGTTTGAGGGGCTGTTTTGTCCAAATAAAGAACCATCAGAACTGTTGCCCATCCACAGTTCGCACCCGGACAGCAAACTGAACAGGCAGGCACACAGGTCACTACTACTCTACTCACCGATCACTCGTATCCAAGAAAGATTGTCTTCCGAGTAAAATTGTCTACCAAGATTATCTTCTAGAGTTAGAGGGACTTTAGCGGTGGGTCCGCAGATGACTTTGGAGGCCGATCCTGGAGTAGATTGACTACGATGAGATGCACTGTATTTCTGTTTAAGATATAGTTATTTCTAAGTTTGCATCTCTATCTATAAAGTAGCATACACAAATTTTATGCAAACCAGTGTACTCTATTTGGGTAATTCATAAGTGGAAACCTATCAAAATGCACAACAATGAAGGGATGTATAGGTTAGTACAAATTGTTATTAGATGGTTTGCTGCTGTTCTAATTATGATTGCTTTTTAAAAGGACAAAGGATTGCCTGGTGTTTAAGATCATCCATCACAATGTCACGAAAGTTTTGTGAAACATCTTCACACAGTTCCGTAGTCTTCTCGGTGGATGTAGGAGGAGTTGGATAATTAACTCCTGATTGCTACCATTTATGAAGGTGACAAAAAGGCATGAATGGCACATGGCTGTTATGTAACTTACCTGCCACTAGAATGCAGAAATATTGCTGAATATATGACTGATTCTACACAGGCACTCCCAAGTTCTTTCATGTTTTATGCAACATTTTAAGTTGTTTTTTTTTCTTTTTCTTCAAAACAACTGACTCATTCATTCATTCCATTTCTATACCAACCAATAGCCAAAGCTCTGTGGGCAGTTCACAAAAAATAGAAGTCAAACTACAACATAATAAAAAATAAAAACTGACTTCAAAAGCTCCATCATATGCCAGCAAATGCCTGGGGAGTAAAGTCTTAACCTGGTGCCAAGAAAATGACAATATTGACACCAGGTGTAGCTCAGTGGGAAAAACATTCCACAGTTGGGGGGCCACCGCTAAGAAGGCCCTCTCTTTTGTTGCCATTGGAGGAGGCACTTGGATGTTGATTGTAGTGTACAGATAGATAATTATCAGCTCTCCTATAGCCATACCTATCTACACATACTTCCTGCTTTCTAAGATTATAGTTACAGCCTTTCTCTGGGTTCTCCTGGCATCTTTGAGGGGAAAGAGCCTCATCAGTGCTGGCTCCCACCTTTAGCTCCGCAGAAAATCTTGCCTGGCACCTACTTTAATATTTTTGTGGCACAAGATGGAAGACCTTTTCATTTTCTCAGTTTTTTTTATCCTCAAGGGTAACATACATCCCACGGACAGATACTAGGAAATAAAGCTTCGAATACCTGGTAACAGTTAGAAGAAGGATAAAGTTATTTATTTTAGCATGACAAATTTCATTCACCACTCACCACTCACCACCCACTTAGCTATAATTATACGAGTGTTTTATGATGAGTGTCAACACAATAGAAGATATTTCGTGGAACGACGACAGCCCGTGCCAAAAGAGAGGGATGCGTCTTATGCCAATGACGTAACAAGAGAACAGCAGCGTCATCCTTGGGTGTGGTACAAAGGATGCTGCGGGCAAAGTTACATTCTGTAGCTATGAAATGATTAAGCACACGACTAGCCACGTCGGAGTGCAAACTCACTTTGGAGAAGCCGGGCTGGAGTCATCTGTCATTAAAGTGCCTCTGAACCAACACTTGCATTCCAATGACAACACCTTAAGAGGGGACATCGCTACTCATCCTGTAATCATGTACAGTAGGGAGAAAGCGTGAGAATTTCCGTGGTTCTCATTGAAAGAGGCAGGAGGATTGAAACCTGGGGAGAACCTGCTACCTGTTCCTGCTCTGTGCCTTACTGGCCAGGTGCCATGCTGATCCACTCCCCACCACTCCCGAATTAAAACAATGGGGGTAACTTTTTCTATTATTTCTTATAATCATCAGTGACCAATGACACTGAAGAGTCAATGATTTATCTCTACACCACATTCCAATTAATCTGTTGCAGGAATAAGCAACCTGGTGCCATCCAAATCTTTTTGAACTACAACTCCCATTACCACTGACCATTGGCCATGTTGGCTGAGGCTTATGACAGTTGTTTCCTAAAACCTGGAGGGCACCAGGTCTCCTACGCCTGGCCTATTAATTCCTTATTACATTTTCATCGTACAACAACTAAATAGAACATACTAAAACAGTACATACTAAAATGGTGTCCATTCTTCCACTCATCTTCTCTATCTATGTTTGTGGTTTTATGTAAGGGAGTAGAAGAAGGAAAGAGAATAAAATGTATCAAACTGAATAAACTGAAGTCCAAGGGAGGCTTATACAAGAGAAACATTGAGGTCTTATACTTGAAAGGTTGTCACACAGAAGAGGGCCAGGATCTCTTCTCGATAAATCCAGAATGCAGGACATGGAATATTGGGCTCAAGTTACAGGAAGCCAGATTCCGACTGAACATCAGGAAAAACATCCTGACTGTTAGAGCAGTACGACCATGGAACCAATGACCTAGGGAGGTGGTGGGCTCTCCCACACTAGAGGCTTTCAAAAGGCAGCTGGACAGCCATCTGTCAGGTATGCTTTAAGGTTGATTCCTTAATTGAACAGGGGGTTGGACTTGATGGCCTCATAGTCCCCTTCCAACTCCAGTATTCTGAGTCATAGGCCAAAACATCTGAAATACCACAAGTTGCCCTCCCTTATTTATAGGACTTTGGAGGTATCTGCTGGGATGAATATTAACTTATTCTCCCTCATAAACTCAGCCACTACATGTACTTTTAGGAAAAGTCTAAGTTTGCTGTAATTTATGATTGCCTTTTAACTTGTTTACCTAGCCTTTGTTACAAGTATTTGGTTGATTAAATGTTTGTTGTACTGCTTATTCCTAAAACAATTTTTAAAGGTGTCATCTGCTGACACAATGCCTGGATTCTTCAATGGACCTCAATCTGATCCAATAAGACACTTCTTGTTTAAGCAAGATTTCCTATTCAAGATTACTTAAACAGATTAGTTATGCCTTAACTGTGTAGTGATCCTAAGTATGTACTGTTGCTTTGTAAAATTAGCACACATTGGAGGAGCTCAGTGATTCCTGTAAAAAAAAAAGGGGGGGGGGGAATAACTACATAGGATTGCTGGAAATTCCCCATGTTTGGGATATTTGATGCTTCTACCTTCTATTATTCTCTTCTGCACAAAAGACGAACAAGAAACAAAGTAAACTCAAATGAACCTTTCTAGTAAATGCAAGTGTAATGTGCTTCAGTATACAAAATACACATTCTAAAAATGGATCGGCAGGAAATATTTCAAGCTACATGAGCCACACAGCTGTGTGATTCTGAAGACAGGGAGAAAAAAAAGAGTCCAAAGTGGTTAAGATTAAACTTGCGTGAGGAAAAATTTGAATACAACTCTCAAGAGCTAGATGCTCTAACACCAGACTCCAGTAAAATGAAGTAAACAGGAATAGTAATGTTGTTTATTGGGAATCACTAGAAAATACTCCACCTGAGAATTATTACAAGACAACCAAATTGTCCTAATTATGCTTTCTTAAAGGAGGTACGGCCCAGATAAATCTATCTGTATTGGTCAACGTTTCTGAAATCCTCTATCTCTGTTCCACGAAGGATCCAGCCTTAGCTGCAGGCCATCTCACTCACATCAGCCTTTTAGGATCAATTTTCTCTAAGTGAACTAAAGTCTTTAGCTGCTCAGCAAAACTCCTCATGTCATCAGAAACCATGTCCTGCCCTGCTGGTGCTACAATACTGAGCTCCACAAGGTAGGAGAGAGATAAGGGCTCAATGTTATCGGTATTCCCTGGCATCAGGATGCGGAAGATCTTGTACACCACAATCTTCATAATGCCCTTGCGGAATACGTGCCCCTTGGCAACAAACTCGTGGTCCATGCGGAAGCCCATCTCCACCAGGAAGTCTGTCAGGTTCTCAGAGGTAGCAATATCAACACAGTTCCGTACCAACGCGTGGCGGTTTTTGTCTCCCATTTCTGGTTGCCCAAGATACCGCAAGTGCCACGGAGCACCAGGCTTGTCTATGGAGCGTCGTGTGCGAAGGACAAACGGGCTGGCCTGCTGTCCCTTCAGGAGGAACACCATCTCATGGTCCAGAAAGGTCTCAGGTTCCATGTTGTCACATAGGCCACGGAGTCGATGAAGGAGGCTTTCCAGGCTCTGGTCCAAAACACTACCTGGGGATGAAGGCAAGATGAGTTACATTACCAAAGATGTAAGCATCCTCACTAACAAAAGCAAAGCATCCTCCTACACAAATAGCCCAGTAACATCCTGCCAATATGAAGGAAACGGTGGGACCCTAAGTTTAAAGTTTTGATGATAGTTTTAAACTTGGTGTTTGTTTGTTTTTACTGTTACTCACCTTGAGCGCCATTTTATTTGGTGGACAGGTGGGTTACAAATCAAACACATAATAAATGCTGCAAATGGTACAAAAGCATTCCAAAGCAGGGCATGATCAAAGGACCACAAAGATCTCCACGATCTCCACAAAAGATACAGCTATGATTTCCTCTTATCACCAGTGGCCTTTTTGGACATTACATTTTTAAGTGTATATCCAAAAAGCATAGTAGTGTACATGCAAAACAGATGTTATAATGGCAGAATTAGTTAACAAGTATACTCAAAGAAGCAGGATATATCCCCTGTAACATATGGAGTTTGCTCTGCGGCATAGTAATGTGTGAAACAACTCTAGGATTGCCAGCTCATTGCCTAAAATAATTGCCTTGTTTCTTTAACAGTCTTGCAGCTATAAAAGAATGCATCCGCACTACTCAAGAACCCGACATTCTTCTGGTAGAAGGTCATATCGTATGAATCATATATAAGACAGTCATGCTAATTCTTGCCTCTGCTGACTTACCTTGAAGTAAATATTCCATCATGTTAATAGTACCACCAGTGACTGGCATCATAGTGACAGGAGGGGCCTCCATAGTTTTGCCTTCCCTACAAAAAGCAGGATCAATAAAGAAAAGAATCTAGTCATTCAGGTACAATACCAAAAGGTAAACGTTATTGTTTCTGCAACACAGAGCAAGGATTTGTCCCCAGTTCAAACTCAGTTGTCGTCCCCTTTTCCTTTATGGCTTTTGTATTCATTATAATACCATGCAAAGATCACTTCTCCTTCCTTGGAAGGAAAAAGGCAGGATATAAATGTAATAAATCATAAACAAATATCGGACAACAAATCTCGAGAAAACATTTTTTTTAAAAAAAGCACAGCATCGTGACAGTATTATCTGTGTGTGTGTGTGTGTGTGTGTTGTGCTAGATTTTACAGGTGAAGCAGGGAAGAATTACACTCAGGTGAAGCAAGAGGCCAGATTACCATGTCTCCTGCAGATCTATAAACTGTGAAGGGGACTACTCTCCCTTCTGACCTTTTCAGGCCCAGGCTGAAGGGAAGGAACTAGTTTTCTCCCAGCCCCATCTAGTTGAGGGCAGTACATGCACATCGCTCTCTGCTGCCAATGTTCCATAGCAACGTGAGGGCTATTGCACAGACCTCAGCTACCATCGTTTAGAGGCGGGTTAGGAGAGGCGGATAGTATTTCAGCCCCTCAACATTTTTGTGTAAGGGCACCTACTTTGTCCTCTCTTCAGTCCTCCCCAGCATTTGAGATCCCAGTGCATCTGCATTCTGAACCCTCACTTTACTAATATACCAAAATCCTTATTAGTGTAATACCTTTATTAGACAAGCCGTTACAAAAAGCAGCTCAGGCTGATAACGAGATCTGGAGAGCTCAAAAGCTTGCACATTTTGAGGACTGGGGGTGATCCTTTGGTTGGCCTAATAAAGGTATTACACTAATATGGCTTTTGGATTGTACTCAACATGGGCACCTTTGCTTTTTAATAATATAGGAGATAATGAATCACTCAACATGCTCAGGTTAGCAGGGAGAACTTATCTTACGCATACATGTGCAATCCACTTATGCACTGCAACGTTCTGTGGAAGAGCTCTACAAGCATCTCTCCTACCCAGATAAGGTATAAAGAAGTCATTTAAAATCAGAAGTCATCCAAAAGCAAATCCATTAATAAAATATGCATATGCCATGGCTACTCAGAGACAGAGGAACTCCACTGTAAAATCGAACTCCCCAAGGCAGTTCTGAGTCCGTCAGTCCCCCTAGGGATATTTGTCTGTATGCATGTGATTTTTCGGTAAAATTCCCACAAGTTGCCCATTTGTTCAGTTCAGATCATCACGAATATCAGAAGCCACACAGCTCCTTTGGGGGTCCATAACATACGAGCAGGCTACTCCTAACCAAGCGTGCTTTTCTGGGATTTCCATTAAGGAAGCATGTTTAGATTTGAACCTTTTGCGGCCTTTCTGTATTTCCTCACAAGTAAGCCCCAATGACCCTCCCTACAACCCCCAGAAAGGATTCCTTTTGTGTCAAAAACACATTTTTCATGGAAGAATTGGGGGGGGGGGGGAGGGAGACACCCCAAACATCTCCTGTAAAGTCCTGCTTTCTTCAAGGAGGATTGGGAGGTGGAGGAATATTATAAGCACCTAACAAGGGTGCGTCTCGAACCTCCGTGTAGGCCTCAAAAGCCCCGCTCATCTCCGGCTCGGCTGCACGAGCCACTTCAGACGGTGGATGTGCGCGCGGCCTACGAAAATAACGCCATATATAAAGCGGGGGGGGGGGAATCTCCAGGAGGCTGAAAAGACACATTACCTGCAGCCCAATTCACCTCACTGCTTCCGGTTTCTGCTTCTCCTCCAACTCGAATAAAAAGCGCATGCGTATTTCCCCTCAAGATGTTAATGGGCATCGCCATCTTTTTTTCTGACGTCACCGTACGGAAAGTTCCCATTTGTTTTCCAGCTTTCCCCGAAAGGGGGAAACATGGCGCTTTACAGTAAGGGAATTCCGCTGCTACAGAGCGCCTTACTGTGTGATGTCATGTCTTCGCGCCACCCAAAAGCAATAGAGGTATCCTTGGTATTGTGTATTAGATTGGAACTACAGATGTCAGACGCCTTCTCCAACCTGATGCCCTCCATGGGGCACGCTGGGAGTTGTAGTCCAACGTATCTGGAGGGCCTCCGGTTGGAGAAGGTGTCTGACATATAGTACCTGGGCGAGCAAACTTGTATTTCAACTCCAGCAGCAAAATGGCTCGCCCTGGCTTTTTAAAAAGATAAGCTGCTCTTAAAGTAATAATTAACTTCACATAAACTTTTGGGCGAACTTAAAAATAAACGAGGAAGAGTGTGGTGAACAAAAATGGCAGGGCTAGCGCAGTGTTGTACAGCGGTGTGGATAAAGGCAGATTGGAATCAACTGGTAGTGATTTGAAGTAGAACCGCAAGGTTTTATTTGGCTCTCAATGGCAACAATAAAAATGATGCCCCCCCCCCCCCACTGCTCCCTGCTCCAAATTATATTATAAAGAAATAAAGAACAGGGTGAGATGGTGGGGTGGCAGTGATGGTTACCAAGAGTGGATTTTCGTATGGAAAGACTGAGTTCAGTTAAATTCAAGTACTCGAAAACAAACAAATAGTGCCTTTTGCATCAGGCTGTGGTTGGTAGCAGGGTTCTAGTAAAAGAACAAAGTAGACCCCGCAAGACCAACATCTACCTACCCTGTCTGTACAGGGAAGGTGGTGTCTTTGTGAGACCAAAACTACAAGAATAGCTAAAAATAGTTATCTGTATGCCGATCTCAGTGATAATAGGGTGGGATACAAATGTTTAAATAAACAAATAAATAAATAAATAAATAAAAGCATCTTGAGGCACCTTAATTATATCTTGTGCTTAACTCTGTCTTGCATCAAGACATCTTATTCGAGGTTGCCAATTTACCTATTGCTTAGTGCTGACTGAAGGAGATTACTATGCATGGGCTATTAAATCATGCCTTTTTCAAATGGCTGCAAAGCAATTGCAGCAAATAACCAATTTAGAACGAGGATTAATTTGCTTATTATATAAGTGGCACCCTTACTCAGAAGAGCTCAGACTGGTTTGCATAGAGCTTCCAGCTGGTCTGCCTTCAGAAGGCCAGTCCTCCTCAAATTCAGCAATCAATCAGCAGCCTCTGAGCAACTAGCAAGAAATGCATTTTTGCAACCACAGGAAGGACTGTAGTTCATGCCTGCAAAAAGTGCTCGGCATCTCCAGATAGAGTTGGGAAAGAGTTCTGTCTGAGACCCTGGAGAGTAGCTGCCAGTCAGTGTAAACCAGGCTTCCCTAACTTGGTGCTTTCCAGATGTTTTGGATTTCAACTCCCATCAGCCCCAGCCTTCATGGCTAATGGTCAGGAATTCTGGGAGTTGTAGTCCAACACATCTGCAGGTTGGGGAAGGTTGGTGTTGATTGTACTAGGCTAGGAGGACCCGTGGTCTGATTCAGTACAAGGCAGCTTCCCATATTCCTATTTAAATCAGCCCTTTATTCTGAACCATGATGACTGGAAGCTTTATTTTTAGGGGAAAGACCGTAGCTCAGTGGCAGCACACCTGCTTTGCATGCAAAAGCTGTCAGGTTCAGTCTGTGGCATCGCCAAATAAGGCTGAGGAAGATTCACTTTTGAATCTCCAGAGGGCCACTGCTAGTCATTGTAGACAGTTGTATGTAAGATGGATGAATAGTCTGACTCTGTCCTAGAGCATCATCACACAGGGGGAAATCGCATTTGCTTGCCATCGCTTCTCTGCCCACGTGTTTGTCCCTAGTTACTTCCTCTTTCGAAAGAGGAAGGAAACAACTTGCACGTGGCCAATTCCGTGGGCCGTTTTGATCCCACTTCTTCTCCAGCACACAGCAGGAAATAGTGGCAACTTTCACCTTTAAAAATAAGTTGGACTTACTGGGGTGGGGAAAGGGGGGGTTGTCACGCAAAGAAGGCTAGAAGGGGCGGGGGGAGCGCAGGAGGCAGACGATGACGTGAGAGGGACCGCCAAAATCTGTGAGTGCCCAGCAACGAGTGTGCAATAAAACGCTCATCTGCTGGAGCTTCTCGATTGCTGTAATATGACTGTGCCAGTTTACGACAAGCTGTCCTTTAGCTGTAGTTTTTTGGCTTCTCTGCTGGGTTGCTATATTCCACATTTTGCTTCAATAATCCACTAGGTGGCAACTTCTATCCTTTAGTGATGTGTTTTCTGACAAAGACAAAAACAGAGCATTTGATGGTGGTGTTTCTCCAATTAATGTGGGTGAAATCACAAGCCTTCAAAGTACTCCAGGTTGCAGTGAAGCATCCTTTGGAAAAGGAGCTGGCTATGCCACAAGTCAAGGTTATTTCTGATTTCTGGCCTCCCCCTCCCCTCCCCAAACCATTAAATTTCCAAATATGTCTCCATTATAACCCTGAGAAGCAGAGAGTATATATATATATATATATATATATATATATATATATATATATTATCCTCTATCCAGTCACCCAAACCATTCTCCTGGCTCACTGCCCTGGTCATGTATTGCTCCTCCTTAAATCCTTACAATGCTTTCTTGTCAACTTCTGGATCCCACCTCAAGTTCCTCATCCTCTTCTGCACCTTGAATCCTGCCGCCGCCTTCCCTTCACTCCGTATCTCTTCACTCTCATACCCTGCTACATCCCTGCCCATGACTTTCACTCCTCCAGCTCCGTCACTTCCAGCAGGTCCCCAGCAGGGACCTGCTGACAAAAGCCCCCTGGACTTCCTCCTCCTCTTTACCATTGCAACCTGCTTGTTCACCTGCCTCTCACTCTGGTCCAGACAGTGAAGGTGGTGAGGAGGAGGAACAGGAGATGCCACGGCCTACTCCCTCACTGGCTCTCTGCCTGTCAAACAAGCAAATTGTAGCAATGTTGAGAAGGAGGTTGAGGAGCAAATGCAGCTGGTAACAATGGTGGTGAAAAAGAAGACTCACTGAGAGAGGGGGCCCATTGAGGCTATCTTGCCCAAGGGTCCTCCAAAACTTCAAGCCAACATGGCTTCCAGCCATCCAGAGATCTCCTTCTCCCTCAAATGACTCTCTCTGACTGCCTTGCTGCTCCTTAGGCCTGGAACTTTATGGTGCAAACGCTCTTACTTCCGTCTGATCCTACTTTAACCTGCTTTTCTCAGGAACTCTATAGCCCAGGTCTGGCCCTATCATTAGGCAGAATGAGGTGCCCTCCTCAGGCAGCAGAAGCTGAGGGGTGGTGAGGTGTTGGACGACAGAGAAATGCGTGCCAGACAGCCTGCCCCTAAGCTAGCCTGCTGACCTCGGGTGTGGTGGAGGGCATCCCATCAGCAGTGTTGAAGGAAGATTCATCTGCCAGTCTAGTCAGCTTGTCCACATGGAATAGGAGAGGGAGGTCATCTTGTCCTTTACTTCAGGCGGCAAAATGTCTTGGGCTGCCCCTGCTTACTCCCCTGACTTACTGTAACTAAGCCTAAGCTCATGAAATTTAAACAAACGCATATTCTTCCCCTGTCTACCCCACCTCCATCTCCTTCCGCTTCTCTGCTGTCTCTCTTGAGTTGAACTTGAGATTGTAAGCTCCTCAGGGCAGAGGTCTGTCCTCTTACACTTAGTAAAACACCAGTGCACACTGACGGTGCATTAGTAGTATTAATCAACCCCAACGCTGAGATACTCTGCATTCTAACGTAGGCTAGAAGCAAGTTCCTCGGGCACCTGTGTTCTCTTACCCCTGGAATCACAGGTTCAATCCAGATTTAATCATACTTAGAGTAGACTCATTGAAATCAAGTCCCCATTGATTTCAGTGGATCTATAAAGTATGAATAAATCTGGATCCACCCCCAAGTTTCCACCTCCGATCTCCAAACAAATTTGGTGTGTTGAATGTGATTACATACAGAAGCCCATCTAGCCATTTGAATCCTCAATACCTATTAGCACAGACTCCATGGACTTCCGGATTACAGCTTGATGGGTTAAAATGCTGAACAACTCAAGTCACCTGCCTTTATGCTTTCCTTCAATTAAATTTTGAGTAGGTGCCTGCAGAGCAACTGGAGGAGTCTATCTTTTGTTATCTCCTCGGCGCTCCACTTCTATTGAGTGGAGACATCTAGGGGTCATTCAGGAACAAAGGGATGATATACCATAGTCGGGGATGTGAACTGGTTAGAATGTGAAGTCACCCTCTGGGCTTTTTGCTTCTCAAACGCAATACTTTTAAGAACACAAGGATATAAGAAGAGCCCTGCTGGATCAGACCAAGGGTCCATCTAGTCCAGCACTCTGTTCATACAGTGGTCAACCAGCTGTCAACCAGAGACCAACAAAGCAGGACATGGTGCAATGGCACCTTCCCACCCATGTTCCCCAGCAACTGGGGCACATAGGCTTACTGCCTCGGATACTGGAGCTAGCACATAACCATCAGGGCTAGTAGCCATTGATAGCCTTCTCCTCCAGGAATATATCCAACCCCCCTTTTCAAGCCATCCAAATTGGTGGCCATCACCACATCTTGTGGTAGTGAATTCCATAGTTTAACTATGTGCTGTGTGAAGAAGTCCTTCCTTTCATTTGTCCTGAATCTCCCACCAATCAGCTTCATGGGATGACCCCATTGGGTTCTAGTATTTTAGAAAGGGAGAAAAATGTCTCCCTCTCCACATTCTCCACACCATGCATAAACTTGTACAGCATTATCATTTCACCCCTTAGCCTCCTTTTGTCTAAGCTCAGCTGTTGTAACTTTTGTACATCCTTGCTCAATGTCAATAGGTCGGAGGGGCAGAATGTCAGGCCCGTGGTCCCAATCCAGCTTTCCAGGGTTGCCCAGTGGCCATGTCCTCTTCCCCTGCACCACCCTTGACTATTGCTTGTCTGGTGGTTTCTTGGCTTCTATGCAGGTTTATCTCAATTCTAAAAGATTGAAATGCCTCCCCTAAGGGTTAGTTCCTGGCAGTGAGAGTTTGAAGCTTATGCTGGGCTTTTACTTCTTTATTTACAATATTTATATACCGCTCCATATCTAAAATAGATCCAGGAGTGCTGCACATAGGTATAAACAGCAAAAAGAAAGAAGATTAGAAAAGCAAATTAAAATTGTTAAATTTAAAACAAAGGACCAGTAAAAACTGTGGCTAGTCAGTTGAGTTAAGGAAGGCCTTTTGAAATAGAGTTGTTTTCAGGAGGCACCAGAAGCAGCCTAGTGGTGGTGCCTGGCTGACCTCCAGGGCCAGGGAGTTCCAAAGAGAAGGGGCCACTACACTAAAGGCTCTTCTCCTGGTGGGTTCCAATTGGGCCATAGGTCATTGTGGAACCACCAGGAGCATGCCCTCCAATGATCTCAGTGACCGAGCAGGTTGGTAAGGGAGGAGGCACTCTTTTGGCTCCGTCCCTTTTGCATTTTGCATCCAGAAGATCCCATGATCAATCCCCAGCAAGACACCTGTCCAAAACCCTGAAGAGCTGCTGCCAGCCAGTGTCGACAATACAGGAGTTGATGGTCCAACGGTCTGACTCAGTATAAGGCAGCAACTGTTTTTAAAAGTGACGGTTGTGCCAATGGCTTCAATATAAGGCAGCTTTTTGCATGCGTTGTCCATAAGCCATGTGTTACCCGCTGTACACTATTACATCTATGGCAAGATGGGAACCATCTGTATTGATGTACAGCTGGTGATCTTTGCCCGTCTAGAAGCAAACACACTGCACTTTGACTTCTAGAATCAATTCATAGCTGGACTTAGGAATCACTCACCTCGTTGGATGATGTGAACCTAGGAGGAAATATTGTTTTGACGAGTGTAAAGAGGGGACTACAGTTTTCCCAGGGTAAAAATGCACACACACACACCTTACCTGACCAAAGAGAAGGTCAAAAAGGATATTGTAGAGCTGGTGAAAGTGCTGAAAAGGGCAACCAAAATGAATAGAATAGAGCTTTTCTATGCTGGTTCCAACTAAAGACTAATGTGAAATATGAAAAAAAAAAAAAGATACGTTGTACGCTTAATTATGTGGATGCCGGAATATGCAACAGTTTGAGTCACACAAAATTCTTCATTGGGGGAATGGAAAGGTAACGTCATCTATATAAACCAGATAGTTTGTTTTCCAATAAAACGTTATCACCTTTGCCGTGAGAAAGCTTCCCTAAGGGAAGAACTCTCTTGTTGACTTGAACCATGTACCTGAAATGTTGATTATCCACTGTGACGTAAAAGTGCTTGAATACATTAGCTTCTTTTTCTCTTCTTAAAGAAAGGGAAAGAATATTTGATATCTTAAATAAGATTTGGTCTCAGGGACAGAATTTCAGGTGGGTGGGGCGGGGGGTGGCCCTTTTGTGTTTCAGATGCCGTATAGAATCAGCTCACTGATTCTACAAACCAACTATTGTTATTAACAACTGAGTGGGCTCATGTAGCTGTGGCGCAATCCAGATAAGGGGGGAGGCGTACGTGTGCAGGATCCTTCACGACAACGCAACTGGATGCTGCACATGTGATTCTCCAGACAGATTTGGAAGCCGGAGTTGTGTAGCTAATCATGTCACATCAGTTGCAGATAGTGCCATATCAGCCTTTCAGTGGGTGGGTGGAAGGGAGGCCAGAGCAGGGAAGACAGCTTATTTGACTACTCGCGCAGAGCTCAGGTGGTTGCATTGCTCTTGGACTGGGGCCCTAGGTATTTTCGCCAAAGAAAGAGAAAGAACACATTTTGCTTCAAAAGAAAAGGCGTGTGTGAGCGAGGCATTGCAAATGACTTTGCTGCTGTAATGATGCAGTAGAAAAAATAACCACAAAAAAAATGCTCCGTAAAATACGTTCCCCTCCCCCCCCCAATTCAACCTTGAGTACATCTAAGAGCCAGCTTTTGAATCGCGCTGCGAATATTGTCACGCACGCATGCACCGCCACCCTGACGCTCCTCCCGGAATCGCTTGACAATCTTTCTCCATCGAAATCTGAAATGGCACTGGAGTTTGACGTTCTGGAAAATGGAAAGAACCTCTGTTGGAGCCCCCTTGAAAGGGAAGCGTGTGTGGCAGCTCAGCGCAGAATGGCGGTGGGCTGACTTTTCGAAGAAAAGCGTTCACATCAGATGCATCCTGAATAACAGCACTGAATTCGCCCAGCTGGATTTTATTTTTGTATTGATTTCTTATGTCTCTATACCGCCCGATATCTGAAGCTCCCTGGCTATTGGTGGGGATTCAAAATCGCTTTTATAAAACGAGATGCCAAAACAAACCACGTCACATAAGAAGCTGCATCCTGTCAAGTCCCTGGCAAAAGGAAGGGGGGTTCAGTCCCTTCCGATTATCTTCCACTCCCACCCGTACCCTACACGCACCACAGTGAGACAGATATAGATCAAAGAATGATCCATGTTTCTGGAACTTCTCAAGCTCTCGGTTTTGTGGGGCAGGGATGGCCCTACCATAAGGCAGAGTGAGGCATTTGCCTCAGGCAGCAGATGCTGTGAGGTGGCAGCAGCGTATTGGAGGAGAGGGTTGTGGGCTACGGAGCCGGACTTGCACCCTCTAAGCTAGTCTGTTGCTTTCCAGTGTGGTAGAAGATATTGACCCATTGCCAGTGTTTGAAGGAAGATTCGACTGCCAGTCCAGTCAGCTTTTGTCCATGGAATGGGAAAAGAAGCCATCTTGTCCTTTGCCTCAGTCAAAATGTCTCGGGACAGCCTTGTCTTAGGAAGGGGGAGAACCAACGAACACAGGCTGCTTGGTCATATTCCTCCACCCTCCCACCCCACAACATCCCCACCACCATGGATGCGATAAGTAGTCATTTTTGTGCCTGGGACAGGTTCCAAATTCTCAGCCCACTCCATTCCCAGGATGAACAGGGCACACATTGAAATGACCTATATTCTTTAATCTAATAGGTAAAACAGTAAAGAATCTAACAGGTAAAGGAGTTACAAGTATAAAGCAGGATATCAAATGGAATACTGGAGAAGTTAGGGCCTGTTGAATTTGTATAACCCAGGGCAGGGGTAGGCCACCCGGTGGACTACAACTCCCATAATTCCAACCAGGACCAGGCTGGCTGGGGCTGATGGGAGTTGTAGCCCAAAATTCCTACCCCTGCTCTAAATGTTGTTAGCATCCAACACCTATCAACCCCAGCCAGCATAGCCAATGGTGAGGGGTTATGGGAGTTGGAGTCCAAGAACCTCTGGAGAGCCACAGCTTCCCCACCTTTGACCTAGAGAATAGGTTTCAATATTTCAAGTCAGGTTCCTCAGTCCCTTTGCCTGCTCCTTTTTGAAAACTTCAGAGATACACTGACAGGGCCAGCCCTACTGTTAGGCGTAGATGCTGGCAGCAAGGTATTAGAGGTAGGGTGGCCACTTGTGAATCACCACAAAAGGGGGAAATGCATCATCCTCATCTTCTTCCTCATCAAAAAATAACAAAAAGAGGACACTGATCTGCATAACCTTTGCATGTGCAAATGTATATGTATAGGAAATGCAGTACATTTCACCATAGTGCTCAAAAAATGTGACCAGGTGACCTGTGTGCCTGCCTATCTGCTGCCCAGGTGCAAACTCTCGATAGGCAACAGTTCTTACATTTCTCTTTGAACTCTAAAGCAGAATGGAACAGAATAGCCTTTCACATGGAGGATGCCTTCAAATCGAGGATGCCTGTTCTCTGGCAGTCCTCCAAAAAGAGAACAGAGCTGTGTGTGTCATGCAACCTGCCCTGCACCCCCAAGCTTGCCCCGTGCCCTCAGGAGTGGTGGAGGACGCTGTCCCATTGCCAGTGCTGAAGGTAAGATTCAGCTGCCAGTCTTCTGTATATGGAACTGGAGAGGGGGACAGCATCTTCACCTCCAGGAACAAATGTCTTGGGACAGCCCTGGACACACAGCTGTGTTAGGACTGGCTCCCCCTTCCAGTCACGCAAGCAACCAGTAAGCGACCGGGATGGTCTTCTTCGCTAAATGATGTAACCACTCCTGAATTTGTCCTTGGGGAGAGCTATCTGCTCCTCTCTGACCCAGAAGGAAGGATAATCTCCTGCAGCACCTTGGAGCCTGCAATCAAGTAATGGAGGAGGGGATGTTCTTATCAGCTTCACGGATTCCTGAATGCCTCATGTCTGCAGGAACAATTTCCAAAGAGTCTTGTAGCAGAAAGACTGGTGAATTATATCATTTTCGCTGGATCTCATCAAGGCCCCCTGCCTGTGTTAACTAGACGTTTAAAAATGACTTCAATTATTTTATGGCGCAATCTTATGCATGCTTAGATGTGTGGGGGCAGTCCTACAATTCCCAGGATTCCCCAGCCAACATGGCTGGTTGGGGCATGTGGGGGCTTATAGGACTTTTTTTCTGTCTAAACATGCATAGGATTGCACCCTTAGTTGCCCTTTTCTGCCCTCAGAAAAGAGCCAGGCTGGCTGGCTGGCACCCTGAACAGAAGCACTCCTCGCTGCAACATTTTGTTGCAGATCCTGCTTGCCGTGTTTAGCTTACACCCTTTTCAGGTGTATCTCAGCTCCCCCCCCCCCCCAACCATCTTGACATACTTCATTCATCTGATGATGCAGCAGGCCAGTTATAGGATTTTTTTCCTGTCTAAACATGCATAGGATTGCACCCTAAATTATTCCTTCCTGTTGTGTATACCTTCTTCATTCTTATAGGCCAGACATTGGTACGGTCTTGATTTCTTTTTAATTTGTACAGCACCTAGCACCTTAGGCATAATATCCAAATGCAAGCATATGGAAATAATAATGCTTAGTATTATTTTGAGTGTTCAAAGTACTTCACTTGCAATATCTACCTGTAATCCTAACAACAACCTGGTAAGGGAAGTCAGTGTTAATAATAATACTTGAAACCCACGCTACCAGAACATATCCATATTTCATGTTTCGTTTTAAACATTTAATATCATGGTCTTCCTTAAAAAAAGAAACAAGAGATGCTTAGGGTCATAAGATCCTATCTGTATAACAACACAACAATGTCAAAACCAAAACATGCTGTTACGTTGTTCACCACGGCGAATTCTACCCTATCCGTACACCTGGCAAAGGTGCCTGCTGTGTAGCGTAAATCAGCCTTCATTGCTGAGAATACTTGTTTAGATTGCAAGAAAAAGAGCAAGATGTTCAGCGAAATCCTCGTAGAGGTGCTGCTGATGGTCTCTGAGCCAACTGGAGCAGATGACACGCTCTCCAGAAGCAAAGGGGTTTTGAACATACACATGCGTGTGTGTGAGTGAGTGGGTGCACATCAAAAGCCCATCAGGCAGATTAGTTGTGAGCCCAGATTTATTATTATTATTATTATTATTTATATCCTGCCTTTTTCCCAGGGCTGGGATTCAAAAGCGGTTCACAAAGTTAAAACATGTACAATTAAAACATATCAATATAAGTTTACAAAAGTTAAAATAGAATTAAACCTACAGTACAATTATGAGATGTGTTGCTTGTGTATCCCCTAAGAGTCAGGAAATGCCCGTAACTAAGAGGGTATAGCAGCCACTATTGAGATGACGCTAGCATCCAAAGGCTGCAGCTGAGATGAAGATCTGCCAACTTATAAACTGCCTAACAACGGGGAAGCAACAGACCTTTCAGTTTTGAGCATCATCTTTACTGCACCGCTCTAGAATATCTGACATTTCGTGGCATTGTTAGAGGCATGCACAACTCCTAGAAAGATAGGTGTCAAGCTTTCCATTTGCCCAACTCAAAACACTCCACTGGATTGGGGGTGGGCAGAAACCATTAAGGCTGTCTGGTTTTGTCTCAGTGGCCTGGATTTTCACATCACAAGGAACTTAGTCAAGTTAGCTGCATTTTGTACTGGTTTCATTATAGCTTGACATGGATAAACTTTTCCTTTCAAGTCAGGCAACTTTGGGGTGGCTAAAGCCAAGGAGACTCCTGCAGCATTTGGTGCAGAACTGGTGTTATGGGTGTGACCCTATTTTCTCCTGTGAAATATTGTGGGAGGGGGTCATCCACAGCTGTCACGATCAGTAGAGCTTCCACTGATAGCAACCAACAGAGAGAACTGCTCCGCTCAACACTGTCCACCTAGGGAAAGGTTGCCCAAATTCCTGCAAAATATGCCCCCTTTTCCAAGTTCTGTTCCCCACACATCTAGCTTTGCGCCCAAATGCTAACTTCTGCCTATGCCCTGAATGAAGTCAAGCAAGCCATCATGTTACACCAGCAACTTGGAAGATGCATGTTTGTAGGAACGTCAGAAGATGCCTTCAGATAGATCATTGGTGCACCTATCTCAGTGCTGTTGACTCTCACTGGCAATAGTTTTCCAGGCTTTCAGGCTGGTGTTTTCCCAGGCAGGCGATTGTAACTGGAGACCTTTGCTTGTAAAGCGGGTGCTTTTCTAATGAGCTCTGGTCTTTCCCCTAAAAATAAAGTAAGGTTCCACTCCTCATGGTTCTGGATCAAGGACTGATTTAAATAGGAGTATGCCCTATATTCAGTCACATCATGGGCCCACCTAGTCCAGCACAGTCTACACTGACCTTGCCCAGCCTGATGCCCTCAGCTCCAGATGGTTTGGACTACAACTCTCAGAATTCCTGACCATTGGCCATGCTGGCTTGGGCTGAGAGGAGTTGAAGTTCACAATATCTGGAGGACACCAAGGCAGGATCTACACTATTGCTTTATAATGGTATTGAAGTGCACTGACAACTGTTAGGGCACAGGACACATTCCATATACAGCTTTCAAACCGCTTTCAAAGTGTTATGTCCTGCTTGGTGTAGATCTGGCCCAAGTTGGGGAAGGCTGGTCTAAACTGCAGTAGCTCTCCAGAGTTTCAGACAGGGCCTTTCCTAACCCTACTTGGAGACATTGGCAACTGAACCTGGGACCTTTTGCATGCAATGTAGGTGCTCCACTGCTGAACTCCAGTCCTTACAAGGCGTTTCAATGTTCCTTGAATAATTAACAGCGTAGTAAAGCTCAGGTTATCCTTTCCCGCACTGCCTGCCCCTCACGTTCCTCACACACCTGCCCCTTTGCTCTGCCAGGGACTCTCCCTGAAGATTGATGAGCAACCCACTGGAGATAACTCTTGGCAAACAATCCTTCATTCAAAGCTGTTTATTGTCCCAGGCAACAGGGAGATAAGGGAAAGCAAGCTGCTAAGGAGGCCTTGAGCTCCCTTGCATGAAACAAACAAGAGGCACCCTCTGCCTCCCCACGGCATGCTATAGAGGGAGCTGGCCTCGCTCTCCTGCTGCTGTAGAACAGCCCTGCCCAGGAGGACGGCATCCCAGCAACAAGACAAGCATGGCTTGGTAGATGACAAATCCAGTAGGCCTCAGCTGTGGGTGGATTCAGTGGAGGCCGGTGGCTCGGATGTCAGTGGGGTGGTGAATCCGCTCCGGGTTTCAGTCAGAGCCGGTCAGAACTCTAAAGAAACTACCCAAGGGGCTTTTGGTCCAACACATCTGTGGGGCAGCAGGGTGGGAAAGGCTGGAGTAGAACCTGCTTCATCAGATGCACAAATGGAATCCTCAGTTGATGGATTTCATCTATCCATACGGAGTACATAAAAACATAAGAAGCGCCATGCTGGATCAGACCAAGGGTCCATCTAGTCCAGCACTTTGTTCACACAGTGGCCAAACAACTGTCACCAGAAAACCACAAACAGGACATGAGTGCAACAGCACCCTCATACCCATGTTCCCCAGCAACTGGTGTATATAGGTCTGCCATTACAAATGCATGTAGGAAAGCAGATCATGTATCTGTTTTGTATCTTGACCAGATACAAAAGTGGGGAGGGCTCCTGCAGTTTTAACTGTTGTGATGAAGAGAGGGGATTTCACCAGGTGCTGCATGCCTACAAATGACACCTGCTGAAATTCCCTTTTCTATACAAATGTTAAAGATACAGGAGCCCCGTCCTCCTTTCCATATGGCCACCCTAACTCAACGCTAGTAAAATAAAATAAAAAAGCATCAGACTTTTCTTGTAGGCAAATGGATGTGTCCCTTTGATTTGCACCGAGTACATTCAATATTTTATCACTCTGCTCAGCGCGTAGAACCAATAAGTAGGCCCAAAATAGAAGTGTTCCCCCCTCAACTCAGCATTGACGTTGATATTCATGCCCCGTCTGCAGTATTTTATCTGTGCTGGTTGACACAGACCTCGCTATGACACCACAGTCACATTACGGTAACTACTGAGGAACATTCATGTGTGAACCTGCTGATGACCTGCACTGCAACGTTTGGCTCTTATCACCACGAAAGTTTGCATTTTGGCACTGATGAATATCTTCCACGGCGTTCAAATGTTTATTCATGGCATTGAGGAAAAGCAAGAGATAAGCTTTGCCAGAGTTGAGCTCTTAGGCTTATGTAGCCCTTTGCAGGAGCTCAGCTCCTCTTGCAGCACAATCACCAAGAAAAATCATAATTGTAGGCAGGCGTGCAGCTAAAAGATATGCAGAATCATGAGCATAAGAAAGCGGCCGTATATGTCATCGGACTTGGTCCAGCTAGCTCAGAACTGTCTATGCTGATCTCCCACCCCAACACTTTGTAAACCACTCTGGGAGGCTGTATATCTGAAAGATAACATATGAATGTCTAAAACAGCAATGAAAAAGCTAAAGCCCTTTTGCTTTGAAAGCAGGGCAGAAGAGGCTGTTGCAGAACAAATGAATGCGGAATAAGGCAGCTTCTGATGTTCCTACGATGCACAGCTTCCAAGTTGCTGGTGTAAACATGATGGCTGCTTGACCTCACTCAGGGCATGACCAGAAGTTAGTGTGTTACTGCAAAGCTGGAAGTGTGGACAGCAGAAACCCTGTTTCACTGTGGTTTGTGCAACCTTTCGTTAGGCTACATGACACATAGCTCACTCCTCCAACACCTTGTTGCCACCTCCCAGCATCTGCCGCCTGAAGTGATTGCCTCATTCTGTCACACAGTATGGCCGGCCCTGCTTCTGAGGGTTCGGGCTTTATCCTGCATTCATTCGATCTGCCACAGGCTGTTCTACACTGCTTTGTTTGAAGCATTTATATGTTATCTTCTCCTTCACTCACTGGCTGGGTTCACACAACACACTAATACACCATGGGGTATTGTGTTGTCTGAACATAACATGTTTTCTGCCAGGAGGGTTAACATGTTTTCTGAATGCAGCATGTTTTCCATAGGGGTGGCTTATTAACCATGCAGTGTGGTTTATTTGTCTTGAACAAGCCACCTTGAGAACCCATGGCTTATTGTTGGGTTGTTCAGAGTGGTTAACGAGTCACGCTGCATGGTAGTTAATGATATCCCTGCGGAAAATGTGACCCTTGCGGGAAACACAATAACCCTTGGTTCAACAACAACCCACTCTGGGTGGGTTAGTGTGTTGTGTGAACCCAGCCAGTGGCTCAGAATTTTTGTCATGAAATGTAAGTGCCAGCCAATTTCACACACTTTCCCTATAGTTCAGCCTTTTTAAGAGAGGACAATACTTTCAACAGCCCCTTCAAGAATGGGTGTGTATTTCCCTTAGAAAGGCATTTTCAAACAAAGCCTTCTGCATATGGGGCGGGGAGGTATAAAGGGACCCCCTATGCACAGTGTTTGTGTATTTGTGACACTGGGGAAGGAGAAGATGTAGCACAATCCAAGCCAGCTTGCAGTAGGGACAAAGCAGCTGTGGCCAGATCCCTTTCCCAGTGCTGCACATGAGGTTCTAAGCACCAATTTAGCTCTGCTCTTATCTGCAACTAACCAGCCATGCTTTCCCTCAGAGCACAGAATGTCCTCACTCAGTCTCTCTCTCTCTCTCTCTCTCTCTCTCTCTCTCTCTCTCTCTCTCTCTGTGCTGCCCACCACTGATAAAGTCTTACAAAATGGGTGTTGAGTAGGCTGACCATATGAAAAGGAGGACAGGAGTATAGCTAGAGTGACCAGATGCAAAAGAAGACAAGGCTCCTGCAGCTTTAACCGTTGTGATGAAGAGGGAATTTCACCAGGTGCTGCATGCATACAAATGACACCTGCTGAAATTCCCTTTTCTATGCAACTGTTAAAGTTACAGGAGCCCTGTCCTCCTTTTCCATATGGTCACCCTAACACTGCTGAGCAACTCTCCTAGCCAAGAGAGATGAGGGCAGAGAATCCTTGAAAGCTGGGCACCCGCAGCTGGTCCCTGTAATCGGCTACAACTACCAACACCGGTGAATGCAAGCAGTTGTTCCATGGTAACTTTCAAATGGCAAGTGAGCCTTCCACCAATACCTTCATAGCTTTGTCCAGGGTGACCAGATAAAATCCAGGTCAGGGCTCATGTAACTTTAACAGTTGTAGAGAAAAGGGAATTTCAGCCAGTGTCATTTGTATGCAATTAGTTCCTGGTGAAATCCCCTCTTCATCACAACAGTTAAAGTTGTAGGCACTATACTAGAGTGACCATATACAAAAGAAAGCAGGGCCCTGCAACTTTGTTGTGATGAAGAGGGAATTTCACCAGGAACTAATTGCATACAAATGACACTGGCTGAAATTCCCTTTTCTCTACAACTGTTAAAGTTACATGAGCCCTGACCTGGATTTTATCTGGGCAGCCTAGCTTTGTCGGCATCTTGGTTAGTATGGCAGTACTACAGCTGCTTCCCCCACCTCAAGCCACGTGCTCCAAGCCATCGGCATTCTTCCAGAGGGGATGGGGACCATTGCTCAGTTGCATGATAGGTGTATACAAAATTAGGACTGGCTCTAAGGTGGCCATTTATGAATCACACCCTCCAAAAGAGGAAATGCGCCATGGGGGGGGGGAGAAAAGAGGACAAAAAGAGGGTGGCAATTTGCATAAAATGTGCATGTGCTCATTGATATGTCAAGAGGCAACTTCAGAAATATTTTTTTGTAATTGAAACAGAAATGCACTACATCTCACCATTGAGCGGAAGACCGTGAGCAGGTGAACCTGTGTGCCTACTTGTTCCGTCTGCTGTCCAGGTGCTAAGTGTGGATGGGCAAAAGCTTTGATGGTTCTTTATCTTTAAACCAGACTTGGGCCCAGAACCCCTTTCAAATAGAAGATGGCAGCAATTCAAAGAGAGGACTTTCCCCTGCAAAAGAGGACACATGGCCACTTGACCTGGCCTTTAATCATATTACGTTACATATGACACAATTCAGTCACCATCCAAACCATGTTTTGTGCTACTGATATCCACAGAGAAGAACCCATACAATGGTTTTGGACTCCAGTCATACTGTAGGCCAGCTTTCAGATGTGTTGGACTACAAGTCCCATCATCTACCCAACAGCATGGTTGGGGAGGATGGAAGCTGTAGTCCACACACCCCTGGAGGGTGCCAAGTTGGGGAATGTTGCCATGGATGAACTATGCTTCAGAGCTGCTTGCCTGTTTTTATTTTTTTATCTGCTCAGCACTCTGCTTCATATTCCTATTTTGACGGTGCAGCAGCCTCAAGGCAGAGCAAAGGCCCTAATGGTAGTTTTATCAATAGTTTGTGAATTCAGACATAAAACAGCAAAGCACGGATGGTGGGTGGTTCGTTAACCAGCTTCAAATCATGGTTTGGCAGCTTCTCACAAACCATGGTTTGTAGGTTCAGATATTAATGCCAAACCACAGTTTGGCATTATGTCTGAATGCAGCCAGTGACTCAATGTGCAAGACCTACATTGAAATACCTGGTAGTCGAACATGGGGCATCTTCCAGAGCTATTTTCTGTCCCCCACATGCCCCAATTCATTTTTTTCTGAACAAGCATGCAGAAAATGGCTGCAGAGCTATGACTGTAATGTAGGTTCAGATATGAGCAAAATGTTGCACCTGGCAAAGCTCCTAGCGCTTCCTTCATGCAGGTAATGAAGTGGACTCTGACCCATGAAAGCTATTATGCAGCTATATATTTGTGCATCTTTAACTACTGTTTCTCTTGCAACTGGCTAACACAGCACCTTTCTGGAAGTTGACCTGTGCTATGGTCCGATCTGGCGACACCCATATGAACTCTACTTGCGCGTGTGCATGCACGCAAGCACGTAGGCGCTTCATTCAAAGTAGGAGGCAGAACAGCTCAGCCTTTGCGTCTTCAGAAATAGAGACCAGTCATTGCTTCTCTATCCCACCGACCACCAACTCGTTCACTGAGACTGCCAATTGCCATTTTGAGACGGGATCTATCTAAACTGTAGACGTCATGGCCGCAATGCCTGGCCCAATTTGGGGACTTTTCTCCTTCTTCCTCTATCCCCCCCTGCTTGCTCTAACACCTAGCCCAATGAAGAGTTCTGGAGAACTCAAAAGCTTGCCTGCTTTTGTGGAACGTAGGCCAGGGTGACTAGATAAAATCCAGGTCAAGGCTCATGTAACTTTAACAGTTGTAGAGAAAAGGGAATTTCAGCCAGTGTCATTTGTATGCAATTAGTTCCTGGTGAAATTCCCTCTTCATCACAACAGTTAAAGCTGCAGGGGCCCTGCCTTCTTTTGAATATGGTTATGCTAGTATAGTGCCTTCACCTTTAACTGTTGTGATGAAGAGGGAATTTCACCAGGAACTAATTGCATACAAATGACACTGGCTGAAATTCCCTTTTCTCTACAACTCTTAAAGTTACATGAGCCCTGACCTGGATTTTATCTGGTCACCCTAACGTAGGCTGGTCTGCATAAAGGGCATGGCCCCACTGTGGATCCTAAATATAAATAAACCCTTCAGTAGTCAAAATAAAGATGCACATGCACGCAGGGTGTGTATGGGCATGTGTGTGTGTTTCCTAACTTGTCAGTTTTCAAAACACAAAGTAGGGAACATGCTTCACCTCGGTCACAACTGTGTAATGGAGTGGGAGGCTATGGAACTGATGCTCAGGCACCCTCCCAACCTAGCCCTTCATCTGCATTCTTGGGATAATCCTAACCTGTTTTTACAGGGCTGTTGTAAGAATCACCCAGAAGTTGCGATTTTGAATGCATGCCATGCAGTCACTCTGTCTGCTAGCCCCATCCAAAAGGCCCGTTGTGCAAGATAAATTTGAAATCCAGTGCAACAGCATCACCGCCCACTAGTGCAAGTTGCACGGATACAGCAAGCCGAGTGGGTGGGTAGGGAGAGGAGGTGCGGAGAAGTAGCAGGTTGGACCAGGGAAACCCTTTTACGGAGAACTTGCTGCCATAACAAAACCATGCAAGACTGTAATGAATGTGCAAGAAGAACTCTGTTCCTTTTACTAGTGCATTGTTGCAGCCACAGAATAGGGGGATTACAGGGCTACCCTATAGATGTCTACTCTGAAGTAAACCCCATGCACTTCAATGGGACTTACTGGCAGGTGTGCTCAGCTTAGAAAAAAGGGGGGGGGAGTAAGGGGAGACAGGATAGAGGTGTGAAAAATGGCAATTGGTGTGGAGAAAGTGGATAGGGAAACAGTTTTCTTCCTGAGTAGTGAGAGATTCAGGACATCTTCTTCACAGCACATACTTCAACCGTGGAATTCACTACCACAAGATGTGGTGATGGCCACCAATTTGGATGGCTTGAAAAGGGAGGTTGGATATATTCCTGGAGGAGAAGGCTATCAATGGCTACTAGTCCAGACGGCTAAGTATAACCTTCAGTATCAGAGACAGTGAGCCTGTATACACTAGCTACAGGGGAACATGGGTGGGAGGGTGCTGTTGCACTATGTCCTGCTTGTGGGTCTCTGGTCGACATCTGGTTGTGAACAGAGTGCTGGACTAGATGGACCCTTGGTCTGATCCAGCAGGGCTCTTCTTATGTCCGTATGTAGCGAAGGCCACCAACATGGCCGATTTTAAAAGGGGATTGAATGAATTCACGGAGAAGGCTGTCAATAGCTGCCTACAAGTCGCGATGGCTATATATGCTACCTCCAATATCCACTGCCTCCAGTCTAACAATTGCTGGGGAACACAAAAGGACAAGGGCTATTTCACTCATGCTTTACTTGTGTGCTTCCCACAGGCAGATGCTGGGGCAGCATCTGAACAGAACGCTGAACTAGATAGGTCAGAAGCTGGTAACCTCAGGCCTGGAAGAGGGGGCCATATGGCCATGCATTCTTTCCTCTGACCACCAGCATTTGGTGGTTTCCCTGCTTTTGTGCATTCCCCCGGCCCCTATTTTAAAAAGTTGAAATGGCTCTCCCTAAAGCTTAGTTACTGGAATGAAGAGCTAAAAGACGCTGGCGGGGTGGTTTTGTGTGTGTGCGTATTTTAGCCCCTCCTCTTTTGCCTTTAGCCCCACCCACTACTGAAACGTGGCCCCCCGAGATCGTCTCTGAAATGGAATTCAGTCCTCGGGATGAAAGATGTTCTCCACCTCCGAGATAGGTCTTTGGTCTGATTCTGCAGGGCTCTTCTGTTATTGGTAAGCGTGTATAGGATTTCAGCCTTGTGTGTGTAGACACCCTGAACCACTGGGATACAGAGAAGCGTGGCTGTCAGTCTAAACACAACACTGAACCCGATGAACCTTGGGGCTTGTCTATATGCCCTACGTACCCTGTGGTGGCTGCGCAGTTATGCCCCGTTGTTTATACGACACAGATGCCAACCCGCAGCTACATTGCGCTATTCCCCGCGAAGCTGCATTTTTTACTGTGACTTTCTAAATTGCTCCGATGTCGCCATGGTTGTTTGTCTGTCTGTGGTGGCTTCAGTTCGGATTAAGAGAGTGGGCATAGTTAGGGGCAGTTAGCAGTGCAGCGTAGGAGCAGAAATGCAGGGCAGGGGGCAGGCTCAACAAACCTAGCAACGGCTGTCATGGCGATATTTTAAAAAAAGGGGAGGGTGGGTTTTGGTCCCTCGATATTTGCTGACCATTCCTGCTGTCTGACAACGGCACTGTGATTTTTCACGGCTGGATAGCCTGCGCTCGCTCCTGCCATGTAACCCTATCGATGCCTGCTTTGCAGCAGCGACGTTGTAGGGCTTTTGGGGAAATCCAGTAGGCAAAGCATCGTGGTATAGATGGGGCCCTAATCTGATCCAACAAGACAGTTCTCATGTTCGTAAATCTAGCGCTCTCTCTCTGTTTTTCTTTCCAATTGTTCTAAACGTCGCCAATATAGTAAAGAATTAAGTTAAAAGAGACCTTTGGAAAACAAAAAGGCAACTTTATTTCTCGCCTCCCCCCCCCCCCGCCCGCCCCCGCAATAATAACAAGAACTGGTAGCAAAGTCACAACATTAGTACAGTCAAGAGTAAACACATTTAAAAACGACAACATAACTTATATGGAGCAAAGGTTCAGTCAAGATGGTCGAGGCTGCCAGGTCTACATTACTGTTCGACTCCAGGGGAGGAAGGGAGAGAGAAAGAGGGGAGGGGTGGGAGGGGGGAGAAAGGGAAAGGATACCAGATGGCAAAGAGACCCGACAAGGGTCGTTTCACAGAGACCGGCACGAGTGCGAAATGCTGTGGGCACACTCAGGCTAAAGCTACCGATGCTTTGCTCTCCCTCTTAGCTCTCCCTCCATGTTATACTGCCCCGGTCCAGCTCCAGGAAGGAGGCAAAGCCTGACGCAGGGTAAAACAAGAGAGAACACCTGGATTATGGACAAAAGCAGTCCAGGGTGCTTGTGGGTTTTTTTGTTTTGTTTTTTAATACTATTTAAGGAAAAGTGGGCAGACTATTTCAGCTTGGAAAGCCAGGATGGGGAGGGAAGGAAAGGAAAGAAAGGAATCAAAAACAGCTTGAGGAAAAGAGTCGAGTCCAGCTCAGCTCCATCATGAGAGGCAAGCTAGCATTTGAATTTCACAGTGCATTTACCCCCTGGATGTGCAATACTGCCACGGGCAAAGAGAACAAGCAATTAGGCTGTATTGGGGGACGAGGATGGGACCATTTCGTTTCCGCGGAGAAGCTAAGCGGTGGGCTACCCCAGGAAAGCTGCTCCCAATGAGCTGCCCTCCCCTCCGTGAAAAGTGATGTGGGGGACAACTCAATCTTAAGATCTCACGGTGTGCAGCCTGGGCGTTCAGCTCCTTGCAGAGGTCAGCCTCCCGCTACAGAAAGACAGGAGAGTCTGGTTGCAGTGCAGGATGTGTCCAAAAGTTAAACACACGGCAATTGCACAGCGTCCTGAAGCGGAATAAACCAAGGGGCCAGATATCAAGCCCAGCTTTTTACGTTGGTCTCTCCCCGCCCCCTGCCCCCCCTCCACATCTAGAGAGTAAGAGGTTTCAGTTCCTTTGCAGTTTCTCAAGGCATTTACAGAAGTCAGGCAAGTGATGGTTGCGGCGATCGAGAGTTGAACAAGGAAACACACATAAAAACAGACAAGCGCTAAAAATAATGATTAACTCTACACTCCAACTGGCATTCCTAAGAAAAAGAAAAGGAAACCAAGGCTCTGTACTGAAGGCAGCTGCAAACACCCGTTTTGCTGCTGTTTGGTAGACAAGATTAATTCCGTGTATCGTGAGAAAGGCTCCAGCAAATTAATCCCGGGTACCGTTTCTTGGACCAAAAAGGTTTGAAAATACTGCTCCAGCTTTTCCCTGGGCACACACGGCATTGCAACTTTTCCCTAGGGTATTGCACCAACTGTCAGCATACACTGCCAAACCTTGGACAGCTAACACGTCATGTCTAGGGTTCACCCAGTGTGAGACCCCGGCCAAGGTAATGGAGCTCACCTCTGACCTGACCAAGCTCTGCACTGAGGGAAAGCCAAGGAGGGCAGTGTTGGGTTGCAGCATCAATACCTCCCCGCCTCCCCATCCCCATCTCCAAACTGCTTAGCCTCAGCAACCTCTGCCCATGCCTGTAATGGTTAAATTTAGCAACTTGTAACTCGAGTTGTTGGCTTCAAAAGGAGTCTTTCCAATATTTCAGAAATGCCTGGAAGGATTCACATTTTCCTGGGGAACCCATCTTCGTAGGTACTATTCTCGGCTTGTTCTTGTTGAGTGGCCGCCACAAGGGGAACGGGGGAATTTCTCGCTTGTTTTCCAGGAGTTCAGTGCTTACTACTGCTCAGAGAGTGAGATCTTAATTCCTAGAATTTTCAAAGAGGGGCCAGTACCACATCCAGAACAAGCAAACAAAAGCACTGCAGACATTCTCTTGGGAGTTTGGCATTAACCGTCACACGTGAACAATCCAAGAGGTACATTTCAAGTTTGTGAACCTGAAAGGAGAAAGTTGCTGGACTCCAAATCCCATCAGCCCCAGCCAGCATGGCCAATGATCAGGGCCATGCTGGGTAGGGCTGATGGGAGGGGTTGTCTGCCTACAGGTCCCCCTACCCCTGCCTTTGGACACAATCCTATGCATGTTTAGACAGAAAGGAAGTCCTACAACTGCCAGCATTTCCCCATGCTGGCTGGGGAATGCTGGGAGTTGTAGGACTTTCATCCCTGTCTCTAAACTTGCACAGGACTGCACCCTTAAGTATTTGACTTTTTGAAATGATGGACACTTAGTTCCTACTTGAAGTAGAAAGGGTGCGTGGTGGCAACGGCGAAAGATCAGTAGCTTGAAAGAGGAGGATTGTGGACATTTTTTTTAAAGCCACCTCTTTTCTTCAGTTTAGTGTTTTACTCTCTTCTTACCAAGACAAGCAGAACTGACGAGGGAAACTAGTTAAGGCAGCTAAAGACTGTGGACTCTCTTAACTTGAAGGGCCTTTGAGCTTGGGATGGGAATGAAACTGCAGGAGGGAACTTTAAGGCTGGTTGCTCATACCCTCCCTGCTCCCGAAGTCCACACGTTTTAGGATGGATGAGGAGGGCCTGCTCTACACATGCAGGGGAATGAGGTGGTTAGAATGGGCTGCACCACTGCTGCCTGCCAGTAAGGGATCATATCTTTGCACATACCCGCTAGGAAAAACTTCACTGGAGATAAAGAACTAGCACTTCAGGGAGAAAAAGTCAAACCAAGCCTGCATCCTTCATGCTAGTTTTCCAATTGCAGGGGAATTTTTTTCCCTTTTAAGGCAGAGGGCATTTTAACATGGCATTTCTCACACCTGTAATCTGAAGTGGTAGAGACCAGGCCTACGGCCTCATCCCGTCACATGACGAGACCAGGCGTCGGTCTTCTGAGAATTTCTGTTTAATCTCCAACTCTGGGTCACCTAAGTTGACAGCATTACTGCCTAATCCCCCCATGCCCCAGGAGATAAATTTTAGAGAGAGGGATCCATTCCCATTTCTAAGGCTAACAATTTGGGCTTTTTGAGTGGTGAGGTCTGGATGTAAAGAAAGTAATAGCTTCACAGTGCTCAAAACTCAGACATCTGAGCAAGAGCAGACGTTGAAGTCTGCAAGACAACCAAACGCACACTCCTTTCCATCAGGAGAGGTAGTTAGTAGCATAGTAGGACATCCCCTTCCATATCTCCATTTTGACAAGTGGAGCACCCGTACATTCTGGATAAGAAACAGAGACCCACATTCTCCAAACCAGTTTCCTCAGCTGGGAGAGTTTGCCAACCCTTGCCTGGAGAAGACTCTCTCCCCATTTCTGGTGGCAACGATGACAACAGAAAGATAATCTGCCAGCCCCTCTATTCTTTGCCCAGTATGACTTCTCTAAGCCAGCTGTGATTTTTTTCAGGGGCCCAGAGACTCCTGCGTCTGTCCGTGAAACAAGGAGAGCATTTGGAGTGCGGCTATCTCAGGAGCGAAGCGAAGAAACGAGAAACGTAGTGTAGTCACCAATTGCCACGGCAAATGGCTTTAGGCTTCATCTAGTCCCCCGTAGATCGCCTTCCCAGAGTCTTGTTAGCCAGTCACCTTAAAACGTCCTTCAAAAAGAGAGAGCAGGGCAAAACTGCTCCAACATTCAAAGGCCTACATTCAACATCTGGCAGCAGGTAGCGGCCACAGAGAAAGAATAGCGCCACATCCTCGCCGACTGATTCCCCCGCTTTAGTTGGTTGAGGGTTCAACCTCAGCTGGTTTGGCTGCTGCAAAGTCACGAGATCCGAAGTCATTGCACTGAATCACCAGGGCTTTTGGGGGTGGGGTGGGAGGAAGGGGAGGTCTTATGGAGCAGCCACAGCCAAAAGCCGCTACAGGTTTTGACACCTGCCAGGCCGATCGAGGGATATCAGCTTGGGCAAAAGGAGTCTTCCAGATGGCGGGCTGGCAGGCCGAGCGTCAAACCTTCACTCTGGGGCTCGGCGGCGGCATAGCCAACAAACACACAGCAAGCCAAAGACAGCTCCAGAATCTCAGGAAAGAAAGCTGCACAGGCCCAAAGTTGGTTTCCACCACATGTGTGGCTGAACAGTTTGGGTTTCCACGCCCCCCTCAACAACGTCTCTTGTCAGGAAGTGCTAAAAACACCTTCAAAACACACAAACACACGCACGCACACGCCTGTATCCAAAAAGCCACAGGTAGGGTGAGGTAACCAACGTTTTTCACAATGCGTTCCAGGAACAAGTCTTTATAAAAAAGCTCCCCTCTCTCCAACAGCGAGTCGGCCCCTTCCGGGATGAGGGGGAGCACCGTCCCATCAGGTCATGTAGCGGGTGATGGCACGGAGCGCATAGAGCAGGGCAGCTTGCATGCGGGCCTCGAGGAGAAGTAGGTTGACATGCACCTGGAAGACAAGGAGGGATTCGTCAGACATGGAGAGAGAGACACACAAGGATTGCCATGACCAGAGTCAATGTTCTGGATTTTAAAGGAAGCAAAATACTCTGGGTTTTAGGAAAGGTGATTTTGAATAAACTCAGAACTACACTAAGTAAGGTCCCATGGCAAGTGGCCCTAATGAGGAAAGGAGCCCAAGGTGGGTGGGAGTTTTTTAAAAATGGAAATTTCAAAGGCACAATTACAAACAATCCCAACAAGGAAAAAAGATAGAAGACAACAGGAGAAACCAATGTGGCTCCACAAAAAAGCTTAAGAGAGGACCTGAAAACAAAAAAGGGACATATATAGGAAGTGGAAGGAAGGCCAGGCTACAGACAGGTAGCACAGAAGTGCAGGAATAGCTACTACGGTGGTCATGGCGAGGCACAAAACACTCATTTCCCAGAAGGCAAACTGGTGAGATTAAAAGAAAAGTATCTTTCCCAAGAACCTAAGTACAGGGCACAGGTGGAAGCCTGAACTCCAAAACACAAAAACACTCTTTCGAATCCAAATAAAGATGGTGCTAGAGGATGACACTGCACTTTGCAGGATGCCAGCCTCCACATTTTTAAAAAAGAAAAGTGTAATTAAAAAGAAATCTGAAGACATAAAGTCCCTGTTCAGATGACACACTGAGCCATGGTGTTTAAGCATAAGGGTTAGTGGCTTAGTGTGTCGTCTGAACAGGCCCCAAATGCAAATTGGGAGGGACCTGGAGCCGGAGGGGCAGCAAGAACAATGCCCGTGGGCTATACGGTCTCCAAGGCCCAGGAGGAGTAACAGGAAAACAGCCCCTACTCAATGCTGTCCACAGAAACGTGGCACCCTTTACCTTCTCAGAATGTTTGAAATGTCTCCAGAAGTGAGTATACATCCGCTTGGTGGTTTTCTCTGGGTAGCAGGCCACGGTTTTGATGTAGATTTTCAAACTGCGCTCCAAGAGCTGGTTCACCTCTCTGTAATCATAGTCATCATACCTGGAAAGCAGTGGTTTTTAAATGTTCAATATTTTTAATTTTTGTACTGCTCAGAGAGCTTCGGGGGCGGTATATAAATGTAAATAATAATAATAATAATAAAAACAACAACAAAAAACTCCTGAGTCAGACCACTAGTCTATCTGGCCCAGAAGAAGGCTGCTGCTGCCCATCGAAGGCTGAAGCCCCCTAGATATTTTGAGACTACAACTCCCATAATCCATGACCTCTGGCTGTGCTGGTGGGGCTGATGGGAGCTGTAGTTCAAAACATCTGGAGGGCACTTGGCTGCTTACCCCTGCTCTTGGGGAATGAGGCCTTTCCCGGCTCAACTACTGGAGGTAATGGGGGTTGAATCTGGACCTTGTGCATGGAAAACATTTATTTATTTATTTTATTTATATCCCACCTTTTTTCCTCTAAGGAACCCAAGGTGGTGAACATAATCCTCCTCTCCATTTTGTCCTCACAGCAACAATCCTGTGAGGTAGGTGGGCTGAGAGTCTGTGACCGGCCCAAACTCACCCAGTGGGCTTCCATGGCTGAGTGGGGACTAGAACCTGGATCTCCCGATTCCCAGTCCAACACTCAAACCACTACCTCACATTGGCTCTCCTATGGCCCTTCCCAGGAGACAACAGTGCCTTCAGACCCATCAAGCTAACAGCACCGTTGCGCTTCCTTTATGCGAATCCGTCTGTTCACATGGCAGACCCAGCAGGACACATCTTCCCACATTGTTCACGTGTGTGCCTAACATCCGACCTCACTATAAATTAGATGACTCACTCATTCGTCACACCAGTTTGACAAGATCCAAGCAAGGCTGTCCCCATGGCAGGACCTCATCTAAGTCATCATGCCCAAAACACACCACAGCTTCTCGTGTGCGCTCTCTCTCTCTCTCTCTCTCTCTCTCACACACACACACACACACACACACACACGTATACAAAGCCAAGCCACTGGTTTAAAGAACAAAGTTTCTCGGTAAATTGGTACACATCCAATAACCAGGTTTGCCATGGCTTCCCAGTTCGCATGAAACAGCAAGCTGTAATTCAGCCATTACTGCTGAAGCAGTAAATGACAGCAACTAATTAAGCAAAGCTGTGAGGGAAGGGGGAAGGAGGCAAACACAGAGCTCATCGCCATAGCATTAAATCAGGGTGATACCCTCCCCCCACCCCAGATTATAAAATACATTTCCCAGTGAAGCCCACCTGGCACCAACACTGTCCATCTTTTCGGTGCCAGGTTAAGACTTCCCTCAATTCCCAGGCATTTGATGGGCTGTTTGATGCATCGGTCAAATAGTTTATGGTTCTCATTGGTGTTTTATTTGTTTTACGGTGTGGTTGTATTTAAGGGATAATTGTTGTACAAAATAATTATTCACCTTGAGTTTTGTGTGTGCATGTGAGAAAGGCATCTAATGCCACCACCATTTGGCACTACATGCAAATTGTTTTCCTTCCTCAGAATTAATAATACAATTAAGTAAAGGTATGAAAATGGGTAGGCAAAACATAATTTGTGCCAAAAGGCAAGCCTTCAAAAACATAGGGGAGAGACAGGTTTTTTTATAAACTGAGATTTAGCAGAATGGACCCAACCCCAATGAGAGAGAGAGAGAGAGAGAGAGAGAGAGGATGGGATGTAGGAGAAAAGACACAATAGCAGTTAATTAGAAAAAGATGCCTTCATTCCTCTCATGGACCAGGTCTCCTAAGAAGTTTACCTTGATGGGACAGAACACAGTAAACTGGAGCAGGGGTGGGAAGGAACAGGACACAAATGACTTACCGAATGCCAAAGACACAGTGAACGTAATTCCAGATGGCCCTCCGGAGCATGGATGTGTCCACCCCGCTGTGCATAGCTATGGTGTTATAGGTCAAGTTATAGACCACTTGGAATTTCTCATCGAGCAACTGCCCCACGTCAGGATACAAGCGGTTGATGAGTGAGTAGCCATGGTCTTCCCAGGTGTAGTCCTGTAGAGATGGAAACTGTCCCATTGGTGTCTCTGTGCCGCAAAGCTTACTGGTATCATAAACTGTCCACTGTTTTGACATGCATTATTCCAAATCAGAACATAAGTGGAGCCCTGCCAAAATGCCAAAACGCTGCCCTCCAAAAGGTATATAGTACTGGGGGTCCAAGAAGTGGGACAATGGGGAAGTGGGAAGCTTATGTTTCGAACGCCTTTTGCTTCACTAAGGTGCTCCCCCAAAACCAGGAGCAAGCACGCAAGCAAGTCAAGTTTATTGTAATTAGCAACCAGCCATTAATACAGCTTCACGTAGATGTGTTACATTCATCCCCTTGGCCTTTGCATGCAAGAGCAAATCCAGTTCAAGAAATGGAGCAGTTCTAAAAGTGACATATTCATGAAAATCGTTGAATAAAAAGCTCAACTTTTCAAAGGATGACCTTCCTATCATCCGGACCAGCAAAGGAAGGATATACATTTTCCTAATGTCGGAGTAGATTTCACATTCAAAAATAAAGTGAGTGATGTCTTCTGAAATTGGAAGGTTGCTGGAACAACCTCTGGCTTTCTTGGGGATACTCTGGAGGCGCCCCGCACAATCTGCCAAGGGGAGTACATTTAACCTTGCCCAGGAAAAGGCTGTTCTCATCTTAACAGAGGGTAAATCAACCAGGTATTTCGGAAGGTTAAAGAAAGAAGGGGCTAAATGTACATATAGCTTATTAGATGGACAACTTGCAATTTCAGCTGTCTGAGACTGCATTTCAATATCTTTAAGACGTTGCAACAATGTTGACTTTGCTCCGTCATAACCCAGTGACAATAAAAAGGGTGTAGAAAACCCCATATTTGAAAATGGCAGGAAGGATCTTTTGCTTCCAAGAGACAGGGCCCATTCCCTCAACTGCAGCCAGGAGCATCGAGGGAAGATTCACAGCAAGGTTCAACAACCTGCTCTTGGGTGCAGTCAAGAAACAAACGCTACTTTATTTTCGAGTTCAACACACGCTTGGTATCAGTTATATCAGCCCATACTGGGAAACGTGTTTTTGAAACTAAGATGTGCAAGTCTTTGGCACACCTGTCTCATGTCAAGGTCCGTGCCATCATTTAGAACGACGGAAGGTAGAAGGAAAGATCTGGACGGGAACGCACGCTTTTGAGAACTCCTGGACTAGAGCACACAAAGTCAGAAAATACTGGCAAACTGTAATCTGCAGAATTTATACTGAGGGCAGAATTTGCATTGTGTTCTGGAGGATTTGGTGTTGGTTGCTTTTTTTGTCCTTGTTTTGTTTTGGAGGAGGCTATGAACGTGCATGCAAAGCCTGGATCTCAAATGCACACCGACAAGATACCTGAGCTCGGAAAGTTGGGGGCGTCTGTTCTCCTCTCCTAGTGAAATCCTTGTATCCAAACTCTGGATCCTCCACAAAGCACAGGACGTTGGGGGGCAGGGAGTGTTCAGGAATATCTACTGGAGACAAGAGCAAACAGGAGATAAGGTGAGAGGACCAAAAATGTCACTGAGCACTCGCCTTCCACCATCACCCCCACGATTCCTCTCTAGGAAGTGTTTTGTCTCGAGAAGCCTTTGGGGCAACCAAACTACGTGTTGTTCATAGAACTGCATCCTATGAGAAACCCATTCGCCACATTCTCATTGGCTGCATTTCGACCTCAAGCTGAACCAGGAATGCAGGAGCTCAGTCCTGGGGGACGGCCCCCTTTTCCTGGCCCCACCCCCTTTCCCTTGGTTTCTCGACGTTTGTTCAGGTTTTTCCCCCATACTGAAAAGTAGAAATGCCTCTCCTGAGGCTTAGTTATTGGCCGTGAGACCTTGAAGCTAAAATAGGCTGAGTGCTGTCGGGACTTTTTTGCAGTTTTGGCCCCTCCCTCTTTGCCTTTGGCCCCTCCCAGCACCGGAATGTGGTCCCTTGGATTGGAATTTGGCTCTTGGACTGAAAGGGCTTCTGCACCATAATTTAGTAAGACGTGCACGAACAGGGATGAGCTGCAGTGAGCATCGGGTGTGCATCCTGCGAGCTCATCCTCCTGCGCAGCTGGGAGGAACAGTCTGGGAGCTTCCATTCCTGATGAAGCTCAGCTTGCCATGTCATCTGGACTCGGTACCATGGTTAGTCTTAACTATGATGAACTTAAGCAAGCCAGTTTAGGTAACTATAGTCTGACGTTGGCTTGTCCTGAAACTAACCGCGGTTTATGTTAGCCATAGTTTGTCGGTCCAGATGATACAACAAACCACGGTTAAACTAAAGCAGGGATGGGGGGGGGGGAAAGAGGGTCACAAGCCCAAGGTTTGCTGCAGGCTTGTACCTGCCTGTGCACGTTGTGCTAAAGCTGTGTGACAGAAGGCTGTCAAATATTCCCAGTATAAGGAGATGTAGCTTGACAAGGGGAGACTGGGCTAGCACTACAGTTCGCCTCTAACACATGTACCATCCTCCTCTATTCCAAACAACCCTCTGTTTCCTAGCTTCATGGGCCAAATGATACATTAGATGCAAAATGGTTAACAGAGTCCCAAATTCTCACACCGTTTTTTGTTTGTTTTTTTAATTGTCAGGGAGCATTTTTGAGTGGAGACGCAACAGTGATGAATCCTTTCCCTGTCCCCTCCTCCCCACTCCCAGGAACTCTTCATCCTGCCAGGGTTCAAGTCACAAACATTCCTGGGCTTTGAACCCTGGCAGGGGAAAGTGCCACTTGGGGAGGCCATTTGGAACCAAAAAGCTGCAGATGCCGAGAAGGATTAAGCACCATCTCCCTCCCGCCACCAATTCTCCACTCAAACCCCCTAATGGTGTTTTTCTTCTTATTTATTGAGGGAAAAAAGATGTTGGGTCTCCATTCTATATATCTGCACAGCCACTTGGGAGAATTCTCCCATCCTTCCCAAGCCCAGTAGCTGAGCCCTAGGAAACTCTCTGCTCTCACAGCCCTAATCCCATCCGATAGCGTGCCACTGGCTTACCCGAAGGCGTAACAAGCAGGCTCTCTCTTTTTTCCATCTCAAAGCGGGTCTCCATCTCCTCCTGGGTGACTCCTTCCTCTTCCAACTGACATTCCTGCAGCAGCTTCATCCTCTCCATCAGCACTTCCACCTCTTCCATAGCATCCATGCCCTGAGACAGTGTGGACAAAAACAGGTCAGTTTGGGGAATGACAGCAGGAGATGGATGGACCTGGTCATAGCTTCATGTCCCCCACCACCCCAAGAGGGAGGAGGCAGGAAGGAGAGCTGAAAAATATGTTTTCTGTTTTTCCCAATGAATTTTTTGAAGGAAATCAGGTTCCTCCCCCAACCGGAATTCCCTCCAAGCCTTCGCATCTCTAGGCAGTTCAAGAGATATGCCATTCATGGAACGCTCCCTGCACTGAGGTCCACCTGGTGCCAACAGTCAACTTTTCAGGACCAGATTAACTCCCAGGCATTTGATGGCATATATGTCAGCTGTTTCTATCAGGTCCAGTACCATCGTAAACATTTTAGCTGTTTAAACTTTGTCTGTTACAGATGTTCTTATGATCTTGCATTATGACATGCATTTTTTGTAAAGCGCCAAGAGAACTTCAGCAATTGGCTGGTAGAGAAATGAAAATAATAATAATAATAATATCAGGAGATTCTGCATTGCTATTCTAGGGATGCATTATGTCCTAGAGTCTTGCACAATGCATCACTGATGAAGCCCAGGTGAAAAAGAAAAGCCATCACAACAATAACATAAAAACAGGCAAAACGACCTCAGTTCAGAGGACTGGTAAATGCTGTACCAATTATTCATTCATTTATTATATTTCTATCCTGCCCCTTAGCCAAAACTCTCTGGGCAATTCACAATAATAATAAAAAAAACATTGAAAATGCACTATACAGTGCAAAACCATTTACATAAAAACATCGAAACAGACAGCTCACACACGGACAACATCTCTCTAAAAACAATTATTCACCTACAGCCTTGGTTTTGGAGATAAAACAGCACTGATCCTGCCAGCGGATGGATCCAGGACAGCCTGCACCCCTCCCCCACCCCCCACAGCCCTGTTTGGAAGCTCAACAGGAAATGAACAAACAATTTTTAAACAAACAAACAAACAAACAAACAAAATAAAAATACAGCTGCTTCTTCAGGGAATGCTTTCCAGTTTGCCCAGCTTGGTACTCTCCAGATGTGTTGGGCTGCAACTCCCATAGTTCCTAGCCACCATGGCCAATGGACAGGAGTGATGGGAGTTGTACTTGCAAACATCTAGAGGACATCAGGTTGGGGCAGGATGTCGTCAACCCATGCCAAGACGCCATCAGGGGACGATTTCCCCTGCAAAGTAAAAAGAGGCTGCGCTGGTATTCAGCCATAGCTTGAGAGGAGCGCTACTATTCCTACATCAGGGGTGGGGAACTGGTGGCCCTCCAATTGTGGCAGGGCTGCAATTCCCAGCTTTCCTGGCCACTGGCCAAGCCGGCTGGCTCTGATGGGAGTCAGAGCCCCAAGAACATCTGCCCCTGCCCTAAACGCTCCATGAATGAGCTACTTTTCCCCAGGCTTTTAAAGCCCTGAATCGTTGTGGATCGCCCAGAGAACATCGGCTATTGGGCGGTACGGAAATGAAATCAACAGCTATAACAGCAGCAGCAATATAACAATTAAAAATGCATTAAGAATAAAGCGGTACACTGTCCCCCCCCCACCCACTCACACCACTTACGTTGGAGCTGTTCACCCCGTCCTCCGATCCTGGGCTGCTATCGCAACTGCGTGGCGAAGGCGGCCGGAAAGCATGTCCTCCTTCTTGGTCGATCTCCAGGTTGATGCCACAGCCGAAGACGAAGGAGGCCAACGAGTGGTAATGCGTGAGGAGCACCAGGGCCTGGATGAGTTCCGCCAGGGACCAACTGTTCTCCCCTGTTTTCAGGAGCGCCTGCAAGACCAAGGCCCAAAGGATTCCCCATTGAGATCCATGTCCTCAAAGAGAACCGCCCCTCTCTCCTGTGCATCCCCCCTGGAACAGAGGACTCACTTGCTCTTGCCTAAATCGGGATGCTTCCCCGCATTCCTCTGAGTAAGGCCAAGATGGGCCCAAGATCACCCAGTTCAGCATTTCCCCAACCTGGGGCCCTCCAGATGTGTTGGACTACCACTCCCAGCATCCCCCAACACATGTGGAGGGTCTCACGTTGGGGGACACTGACCTAGCAAGCTCCACAGCTGAGTGGGGATTCGAACAGAGCACTTCCTGATTCAAATCTTACAACAGCCTGGCCACATCACCAAGGGTGGGCAAACAGCTGTCCCTCCAGGTGCTCTTGGACTAGAACTCTCATTGTCCCTGACTACTGGCAC
Organism: Anniella stebbinsi; assembly: GCA_029215795.1. Lineage (NCBI taxonomy): Eukaryota > Metazoa > Chordata > Lepidosauria > Squamata > Anniellidae > Anniella > Anniella stebbinsi. The sequence continues at coordinate 82,501,630 of JARDYH010000007.1, forward strand.
TGCTGGCTGGGGCTGATGGGAGTTGGAGGACAACAACAGCATCTTCCCTGCCGTACACCACACTGTCTCATGTTGGCTGCCTTTCCTAATCCCTGTGGAAAAGAAAAAGCCATGGGAGAATTATTCACTCCAGGGCTTGTACCTCCGATCCCTCTTGTCCAGGGGTGTTGGAACCTCAGGCCCAGGGGCCAAATCTGGCCTGCCAGGTGGCCACACCCCCTTTCTCCTAACCACCAAGCATGGGCTGGTTTCCCCTCTTTTGCACAGCTTCCCCCCACCCCCCCAAAAAACTTAAATTTCTGGCAGTAAGAGTTTTAAGCGCCTTACTCCTCACCTCAATGTGCTCCTTCGTAATGAGCCAGGGCCGGTGGGCCAAGATCTTGTTGATTTCGTTGAGGTTCCTCAGCTTCTGTGGGGCGTACTGCAAGCCGCGCAGCCACTCGGGATCCCCGCCCACCTGTAGGAACTCCCCCATATGGAAGCCAACCAGGTAGGAACACTGATGTCTAGCAGCAGCCTGAGAAAATAGAAAATGAGGCCAGGAGCAGGGGAGAGACATTAGACCACTGGCAACTCCTGAAGCGATGCTGCTGCATCACCTGTTTGAACTTAATGATGCTGGATTCCCACCGAAAGCCCTGCTTGAGCAATTGCATACAGCTGCAAAGTCATGTATCGCATGTCATTGGAAGTCTCCAAAGCCTCCAACTAAAGAGCAAAAGTGGGAGGCTGTGACTTGGTTCACACAACACGCTAATCCACACTCAGTGGATGTTGTAGTACAGGGTGGCTCGTTACCCATGCAGTGTGGCTTATTTTTCTCAAACAAGCTGCCCTGAGAACCCGTGGTTTGTTGTTGAGTTATTCAGGGTGGTTCACAAGTCACACTGCAGAAAATGCGCTGCATTCAGACATCACAACCCCATGGTTCGACAAACAACTCACATTCAACCACTGAGCGTGGGTTAGCGTGTTGTGTGAACTCAGCCACTGTATAAACTTACTCAGCAAGCGCAGCAAGTACAGAATCCTAACGTTAAGGCATCATGGCACCACAATTTCCATTCATTTCCTATACCAAAGTTCTTCAAACGTTTCATCAAATTCCAACCAAGCACAGTTGCCTACATTTTTCTGACTAATAACACACACTCACATGTGCTCCTTTTACATACTGTATAAATTGCATTTTTACTCTTTCATTAAGTATTGAGCTGCTACTTAGGCCGTTTTGCTGTAGATGTTTCATAAGCATATTGGTTATAGACTAAGAATTATAATTCCTTTGTTTCTTTAGTGATTTTGATTTATTATGTGTATTGATTTTGATTTATTATGTGTATTCTTCATCTTCTTTTTGCTGCCTTTATTTTGTTAATTTTATTTTGAAATGAAACTAAATTTCATGGGGAAAAAAGGAGGGCAGGAGAGAAAAGAAAGACACAGCCCATAGGAAGCCCCCACAAGCAGAGTCTGTTTGGGATTCTCAGTTAGCACAATGGTTCAAAGACATACATGGCCCTCTGACATCAGAACATAAGAAGAGACCTGCTGGATCACACCAAGGGCCCATCTAGTCCAGCATTCTGCCTACACAGCGGCCAACCAGCTGCCCACAGGGAAACCCCAAGGCAGGACAAAAGGCTTCCCATACAAGCATCTCTGGGCAGTCCTTAATTCTGGAAAAATTGAAGATTCATAGGAAACTACCTTATTTCAAGACAGACCGCCTAGCTCAGTATTGTCAAAACTGACTAGCAGCGGCTTTTCAGGATTTAAGACAGACATCTTTCCCAGCACTACCTGGAGGTAGTGGGGACTGAACCTGGTAATCTTTCCTAATTTCATCACCTTTCAAATTCGCCTATTGAAGTGCAATGCTTAAACGCCTGCAGAAGGCACATTTTTGCATATTCCAGAAACAAATATCACACACGCAAAGAAAAAACCACTGGAGCTCACCGTTTAGAAAGCTTCTCCCAGCCCACCCTCATTCTTCCTTCCAAAACTGTAACAACCATTTCCCAGTACCAGCCCTATCTAAGACATTTCTCATGCAGACCAGCCTCTTTAACAGGGCTATCTAGCAGAGGACACAATAGACTCCAACATTCAAATGTAATGCATTGATATCCCATGCTTTTCCAAGGAGCTCAATGCAGGATATATGGTTCTCCCCATCAGCCAGTTGATCTCGCAACAACCCTGTGAGTTAACTTCGGTTAAGGTGATATCTATTTATTCATTTATTTAAAGCATTTTTTAAAAAATCCCGATCCTCAGCCAAAGAGTGGCTTACATATGTACAGTCTGGTAAAGAAGACATTCCCTGGCTGCAGTCTTACAATCTAAAAAAAGGTATGATACACACAAGCAAAAAAGGATGGGGAGGGCAGAGGGAAAAATATGTAGGAAGGTTCTTTGAATTCTACCCCTGGCATACCAGATCCCCTTTTCGTTCACTCACTCACTCACTCACTCACTCACTCACCATGATCGCAATGTAGTGGCGCTTGTGATATGGCAGGGGCCCGTCCATCCGTAGCAGCAGGTACTGAGTCTTCCAGAAGCTTGTCAGATACTCCGGGTGAAGCCCCATCACCATGGTAATGTTGTCCACCCTGGCCGTCGAAATGAAGGCCTCGACGAAGAGGCGCCGCTGGGCACTCTCTACCCCTTCTTGGAGGATCTGCAGTAAGTTGAAAGGGGGGGGGAATAACTTAGCATGTCTATAGAGATTTTAGTCCTGTCAAAGAATATCACATACATGTTATCAGCAATCTTTCAAAACAGCCCTGTACCATCACCAAAATGTCTATATTGCAAATGGAGGCAAAGGGGCATGGATGGTAAGAGGGCTTTGATTGTGGAAAGACCCCTGATGACCCTTAGGGGTGTGAAGATTTAAAGTGAATTTCATCAGCGCAAGTGTGACAGGAACAAGAAAGATTCACCCCCGTTAAAAGATCTGCCCTGGGAAATTTGAAGATGGGTATAGACAGTGGCTGAATTTGGACAACACGATAGTCAATGGTGGGGTAATAATCAACTTTACAGTTGTTCATCTAGGAGGTACTCCCCACACAACATGGTAAGAAATAATCAACTGTGGGGTGGATTAGGATTAGCATTGGGTTGACTATGGCAGCATTCGGATCACACAATAGTCAAAACAACTGACGATTGTTCCCCCCCCCCCCCCAGTTGCTTATTGTGTCGTCCAAATTCAGCCAGTGTGTGCGTCCAAAGAATCTCCAAATGAATTAAGGAAGGATTCAATTTCCTTTCTATTTAGGGGGACATATGTGTGTTTCCATTGTCATTTTAAATTCTTCCTCTTTTTTTTTTAAAAAAAGAAAAAAACATAACTTCTACAGTCATCTGGATGCCTCTTACAAAGTAGGCCATTGCCTGCTACAGAAAGCTCATGCGTTATTAACTCGCCATTTTAGATCAATTCATCTCCAAGGTGTATATAGAACAGAGACCTGCCCAAGTACCAGTTCACAGAGAACTCACTGCAAAGGCATTTAATCCACAGGTGGGAAGAAGGTCGAATAGAATCTATTGGTAGATCTCCAGGTCATTTGCCCTAGACCAAAAAAGGCTTTCTGGCTCCCTACAACTTAAGAATACCAACAACCGAAAAGTCTTTCCTGCCTAAATGAGGTTGTTGAAGCCTCGGAATATGGTCATTTTTGTGTGTGAAAAGGATTTTTACGCATGGTTTCGGTACCGATCAGAAGTTCCTGGGCTGAACATGTGCTCAGAGGCACTCTGTCCCTAATTTCTTAACCTATCTCTGCTTGCACCAATATTACGCTCGTGGCTTCAGTCAGTTCTAGTTAAAACATACAAAAAGTAGATCCTGCAAGCCTAAAATCCGCCCACCCCTGATTTAACCCTCACAGCTTTACTTTAAGGGATCTTGAATAGGGTAATTCCGTGAAAATTCTTGGGGCGGAGGGGCAAAATCTGAGATACTTTTCAGCACACCCTACAGTTTCTGGAGTGGCTCGGGCAAACCAAGGTAAGTGAAGCAGAGATCTTGGAACCATACTTCCACCACCCCCATTAAAAATGGGCAAATGCAATCCTCCCAGTTCTAGCAGGACGGGGTGGGAAGAATTCAGGCTTGCAGGATTCCCTTTGATTTTTCCTGGAACCTCAAGATCCACAGACCCGAGCCCGGCGCAAAAGATGTAAACTTAGAACGTAAGAATCGTTCCGAGGAACAGAACTGCACGGAACTCAGTTCTTCCATGCAGAAAAATCCACTCCTGGTTACCTCTGGTTACTCTCATTTCAGGGGAGTCATCTTGCTGCTGCTATTATGAAACAGGAGGAGTGAGAAACCCTTGATGGTCTATCACAAATCACCCGGAAACCTGCCACTAAATCAGGTCTCCCTTTGGCTCACTCTTGCCTTAGAGAGTCAACATAGAAGAAGATGAAAAAAAGACCAAACGGTGCTCAGTTTCCAATAGCAGCAAAAAGTGCTCAGCCATCTGATGCAACCCAACTGTTTGTTAAGCTTCTAGGCCCAAAAAAAGAAAGGGGAAAAAAATGCTCCCGACCACCTGATCCAGCCCTTCACACACCTCCCAGCTCAACAGGAGAGTTTCAAAACCGTGGTGCTATATTCCTGCGGCGCAACGAATGAGTAAAAAACAAAAAGCCACCCCTTCCCGGTGATGTCTTTGGAAGCAGAAAGTGTCTGTTCAGTCCAGCACCACAGAACTGTCCAGGAACACACACACACAACCTAGAGCTCAGTAGGACCCCCTGGAAAAGAGCTGGAGGCACGGCACCAGGGCGGAGAAAGTGGGAAAAAGGAAACTACCAGGCTAGGAAGAGAAAGGCAACAAAAGCGGAACAAGCGAGCAGAGGAGCCGTGAAGGTTTGATTAGTTACACTGCCAGATGGGACCCTCCGGGGGCTTGAAAGGCGGCTGACGGAACCCAACGGGAGCTGGAGAGGTCGTCCGACGCTCTCCCCAAAATGTTGTTTGTGCGCGCAGGGAGGGAAGGTTGCTTGATAAATAAGGAGATGACGACACCACAGGGCAATGCTCACACATGTATCACTCCCATCGCACACGGAGGGAGGGAGGGAGGGAGGGAGGGAGGGAAAGGGGGAAGCCAAGGACTTCGGTGCTGCAATAAGCAAACACTATCCTGCAATCCTGCGTTAAACGATGCCCAGTGACCAAACTGGCTGGCTGCCTCCCAAAATATACAGGAGATGGATGGGTGGTAAATTAACACCTCAAAGCCTTCCCAAACTACCGCACTGCATTGCTCTATCATCACAGGGTCAGACAAACAAACAGACATCATCTCCATGGCTTTAGGCAAGGAAATGGTAGGGCAAATAGGAAAACGGTTCTTCAAGGCCCACAGAAAACTGAAGAAATGGAGAAGATTTCAGTTTGCAACCGCTGCCCCCTCCCCATTAAATAGTGGAGGATGGGGGACTCCCAAGAATGTCCCTCTGAAGCAATACTTTAAGACACACACACACACACACTTAAAATAAGTATCCTATATACAATCAAAGAACTCATACTCCAAAGCGCTGATACTCAAGTTGCCAAAATGGACCATCCACTCACAAGAGGGAGGGATCAGCAGGCTCAAGGGAACCCCACATTTTGCAGAAGCAGAAAAAACGTTGAAGAGTAAAACTTCTAAGCTCATTGGTGGTGGTGGGTGGTCTGAGCATGCTCAGGAGACATGGAACGCTTACTGATTCTGGTGGTGATGGGGGATGGAAAACTGAAGTGGAGGTGGAATGGAATATGCCAGCAAAGGGCATGGTTGGCTGGCTGGCTGGCTCCCTTCTGTACAGCAACATTTTGTTGCAGGCTCCACTTGTAAAATACACACTTCTGGGGATGAAGCAAAGATCTGAGAAGAACAAAACTATTTTTGTTGTTAGGAGTAGGGAACTACAAGCCAGTTTTTAAGTGCCATAATTCATCCCTGGGAATCGGAATTCCATGGAGAAGCCCAGAAGTTGGACTGGACGTTTCTAGTCCTCTATAAGGAATATAATCCCTAGAGTTTAGCAGAGGGCAAGTGGTGACAGTTAAGGCTGGGGTAGGTTTGTAGCGCAGACATCCCAAGGGATGCAATGAACAGCGCTACTTTTGCAAATTGGACAAAAAGAGCCACAGGTGCGCGCTCCGTTCCAAAAGGGCTCTACCATTTGCTATCTTCCATTGCGTTCACCATTCTTCAGAAGCGGCACGCTGAAGGCAACGGCAGCACTCCCAACAAAGTTTTTGATAACTCCGGAGTGCAAATGGCTCCCTGTGTTGGCATCGGGGAAAAAATACCTGCTGGGTGTAACCTAATAGTAGGGCTAATTCAGAGAACTAAGAAACAAAGAGTAAAAGCCATTTCCCCAACTATCCACACTGGCGACACACATATACACCCTACAACTTTGCTGTTGATTTTTCTCCCTCTGCTTACTCTCCAGTTGCCAGAAATATCCGGCCATTTCATTTGCCACTCCGCTCCCCGCTCCAGCAGCGGATCCAGGTTCGAGGTGAAGATGGCCCTGGTTGTAATGGCCATAAAGCAAGCAGTGATGAGCAGCAGCATCCAAGCCACTCTTTCGATTTCCCACAAGGCCCCAGAGCAATGACAGGTCAGAGGCATTATGGATATATATATATATATATATTAAAGGCTTTTAGGTCCAGATACCCGGCACTGATCCGAGTGCAGGGTCAGATAAGAACAAAAGGGGCAAGGGACGTGCACACAGCGCAGGCATTGGCAGTCGATCCCAGCAGCTGGTCAATAACACTGCCAGGGACTGACCGTAGGCCACTTACATTAACACATCCTGTCGCATGTCGGATGAATCCAGTTACGGGTGGAGCTCAGCAAGCTTTCTTGGCTCAACTTCCCACCCCCACCCCCTGGACTCCATTCCATCTGACACCGGCTAGCCCAACTTCATGTACAACAATTCGGGCCAGCTGGTGGAATTTCTGCAATTTCTCTCTCTCTCTCTCTTTTAATATATAAAAAGAACATTTACGCAAATTTCGACCACGAATTGCGCAAATGTGCAAATGATGCCAATTTCCGCCATTCGCATCCAAACTTTGCACAAATTTCTATTTGCGCCGATTACTGCTGAGACGATGAAAAAAAAATGTGTTAAAAGTCTCCAGAATGTGGGGAAACTACATGGTCTGGCTCGAAAAATTAAGCCGAGTTGGGCGCGCCGCAGAAACTCGTCGAGCCCCCAAAAGGGCAGAATTCCTGGCAACAGACCTCCCTAGTTGCACCTACACAGCCTTTTGCCATCATGATTATCTCAAAGCAACTCCCAATATTTATATACACACCCTAAGAAATTGCTGAACGCTAAATAAATAAATAGGGAGCATCAAGCACTTCTTGAAAATGTGCTAATTGATTCGGTCTTTCCCTGACTTGTAATCGATTAAGACACTGCTCTGTTTCACTGCTTTTGTTGTCATGTTTTTTAAGGTATTTAAGGTATTTATTCTTTTACACTGTCCCGGTTTGGGGGTGGGGTGACCGCTACTACCGGGGAGGCCAGTTTAACATGCTGTTGGTGACAGTATACCGGTTTTTTCTTGATTTTTATATTGCATCATACATGATTTTATGTAAACCGCTTGGAAATCGTGGGACACCAAGCGGTATATTATGATAGTTTACACACGATCCCACCATCCATAGTCCTATACAATACACCATCCAGGATCAACAAGCTCTTTTTATAAATTTAAACAAATTTATTATAGCTAACCAGAGGGAGCACAGGAGGGTAGATAAGTAAACAAAGCTCCAAGGAGAAGAAATACATACAGGATAAGCGCTGCTGCTAGCCAGGCTGTGAGCTTACTGATGTGACCTGGTTGGGCATTGCCCCCTCTGGGAAATACGGGGTGGATTTTGAGTCCTGCCCCCCCCCCCCCCCGTTTATGCCCCTGTATGGTTCGCCCAACAGTTTTCTGGAATACCTTGTTGCCCAGTGTATTCATCCCCAGTTTACACATGAGGGAACAGAGGGTTACTGTCCTGAAATCTACACACATTCTTCATCTATAACAATAATGGAACCCCATAAAATTTCCAGGTGCTCACATATGACACACCTCTTGCTGAGCAGGGCGTGCATGAGCACACCGATACACCTTTTACTTCTTAAAGCAGACCAGAAGTGAAGGGGTGGAAAGGAATGTTGAGCTTCTGCTCCTTCCCCCAAAAGAAATCCAGCTCCAGTTTCTGAATCGACAACATCCCCATACCAAAGGATTACTCCCTCTAAATGCAAACTGAGGTGGTGACAAAAATGGAGCCTGGACAGGGCCATGGGGAAACAAGAGAGAGGTTATCAGCATGCTTGGGGGAATGCTCAGGCCTCAAAAAGCCCCCCCCCAAACCTTTAAAAAAAGAGCAAAAAAGGGGGGTACTCTGAAAAAGAGCACTCTTGATAAGCAGCAATGACAGACTCCCAACATTTTGGGGCGGTTCTCCCTTGTTATTTAACGTAGAACTTAAAATACCTGGCTCTTTTCCCCTAGACACATTGGCTGAATTCAGACAACACAATAGTCAATGGTGGGGTAATAATCAACTTTACAGTTGTTCGTCTAGGGGGTACTCCCCACACAACATGGTAATAAATAATCAACTGTGGTGTGGATTAGGATCAGCGCTGAGTTGACTATGGCAGCATTTGGACAACACGATAGTCAATACAACTGACGATTGCTTCCCCCCACAGTTGCTTATTGTGTCATCCGAATTCAGCCATTGTTTCCCTGCATCACCCCAAACCTTTCCAGTGATAAGTATCCAGCTTTAGTCCTGCTTAGAGGAGACCCATTGAAATGAATGGAGCTTAAGGTAATCACATCTCACTCAAGTCTCATTCATTTCAATGGGCATACTCTAAGTAGGACTAACAAGGGATACTGCCCCCAGGCTCCTGATCCCCAAACGTCCACAGGTCTCCTTCCACCCACTTGCGCATCAACAGTTCCATGCTGGCCTCTTAGTGAGAAGGAACCTCGGCCCAGGAAGAGGAAGAGAAAAAGAGCAAAGTTCCAAAAGAGGCATCTTACCTCCTCCACCGGGATGAATGAAGTCGGGCCTCTTCCCAGCTGCCGGGGGATTTTTATCCCTCTGCCCTGGGAATGAAAGGAATGGACGTTATTAAACACTCCCACCTTGTACACGCCCGACACCGTCAGGACTTCAAAGGGGAACTTTCCCCACCCCACCCCTGCCACCTCGCCAGGAGGAGATCAGCCGGAGGGCGTGCATCACCAGACGCGGCTAGGACGGGGGCGACGCGACAATATTCAAGGCAGGCGAGAGGAGCGAGAGCCTAAAGCAAAGACTGCCGTGTTCTCAGCAAGGCTCTGCTGATCAGATGTCTTTTCAATGCAGCCTCTGTCTCTCTCTCTCTCGCTCAGTCCCAACCCCACCTGTAAAAACACTTGCAGAAATAGCCCCAGAGGGATTGCACCAGACACACCTGCCCAGAACTGGTTAGCCCGGCGCTATGCTTTGGGATTTATTCCTCACTTGAGCTGGCCCCCATCCTCGCGGAAAAGCACCTGGATGGGAGGGGGGCGACCAGTGGAGGCGGGCGGCTCCAATGTCGGCGGGGTGGCAAATCTCACTCCGGGTATCAGTCGGAACCAGCCCGAGCTCCAAAGGAACTATCCAAGGTGTGGACCTCCTTTAGAGTTAAAACTGGTTCTGACTGAAAGCTGGAGCAGATTCACTGCCCCACTGACGTCGGAGCCCCCGCTTTCCAGTGGGGGCAACGGATGAGTGTCCTCGCCCCCGAAGCCCGGAGATCTGAAAGGGTGAGCTGGTTGGTTATCCCCTGCCATCTTCTGTGCTATAAGGACACAAGACTCCCAGTGCACACTGCCCATTACAGGGAGCACTCTCTCCCTGCAAGAAGAGTCTGGGCTGACATCAGCAGCGAGTCTGTCCCATTTCAGCTTGGCTTCCCCCACCCCCCACCCCTGTCCCATCCCCTGCGGGAGGAAGGGTTCTTTAACCTAGTTTCCTCTTTCTTATTCTGCAGACGGGTGGTGCCAAGGTAAAGAGCCCCGGGGCCACTGCAGGACTAGCTAAACAGCTGAGCTTAGGAATCACCGGCTGAACTCCATGACTAGGGAAAGAGAAATCAAAATTAGAAAGAAAGACAAGATGCCCTTTGCTGACTCCACCAACCCAGCTCAACATTGCTATTTCTGGGACAGGTGTTTAAGCCAGCCGCTCCAAGGGGTTTTACGGAAGGAGCCCACCCAAACCAGCGATTGCTGCAACTCCACTGAGCCCGTTCTTCTCCACCATGTCAGTGGGGGTGGGGTGGGGTGAGCAGGGCCGTGCAGAGAGGGGGCCAGTTGGCCCGGGGCCCACGATTTTGAGGGGGCACTCCAACGAGGAGGTCCCCCCCCCAGCTTACGCTATGGTTTCCGTAACGTAAGCGGCCCAATGAGAAGTGAGGAGCCCACCTTGAGGAAACAGTGTAGAAGCCGTCCGCCGTGAATACTATGGTCAGACAACAAGCTCCAGAGGGCCATGCCGCATGCGGGGCGGGGATATATGTGCCTTGTGGTGTTGTAGAACAGGTTTAAGATGAAGGTGTCATGTAGAACGGACATGTTGGTGGGCATGCCCCCTTGGGGCGGCCATGTTGTCCTCCTTTTTTGAAATGGGGGGGGCACACACTTCCCATTTGGCCTGGGCCTATTAGCAGCTCTGCAAGGCCCTGGGGGTGAGGGTCATCTGTGGAACTCCTAGGCAGGATTGGAGTCTTGTATGAAGTAGAAACTCAAGATTACATCCTGGGTCTGTGTTTTCTGCTCCTTGGGTCCCTCTGGGAGAGGCAAACCCAAACCAGGCATAGATGGGCATTCCTACCTTAAGGTACACAGTAGACGGGCACTGTTGCTATGCTTGTGGTTTGCCAGAGGCATTGGCCAACGCTGCTATGAGCGATGGTTTCTCTGTGAAAAACTGGGCACCGACACAGGCAAAGGTTGACAATCAGTGGTGCCTTTGAGCCATGGTTTATGGGGACACTGTGCCAGCCCCCCCTTTTTTTTATAAGCAGTGGCTAATTCCCTATCCTCTCTGAGCTTAGCTGCAATTCTCGCCATAGCTAGCAGGAAATGAATGTTCCCATCAAACACATAATGTTCCTCATTGTAATGTAAAATATTTGACTGGCTTGGCCTTCAACAAGCAATCAAGACCCATCAGCCTCACAAAAACACCTGCTCCTAGAACTGAGAACTCCTAGAACTGATTTGTTGATATGGATCACCCAGCTGCCTGAATGTGTGGCTGTCATAAACAGCACCTGCAATTCAAAATTTACCACTACGCCACTGTCAACAAATGCACCTGCTAGCTCGCCGGTGGTGAGCGCATCTTTTTAATCTGGCGAGCATAGCATCGGCGAGAGTTCCTGTGTTCTTCCTGAGTGTAGGGAAGAACCGGGTCTCTCTCCAATAGTTGAATGAGTTCTGGAAACACCTGGAAGGTCCCGAGACGTCTCCCTATTGTATGGGTGTCTCTGAGGCTCAGTTCAATAGGACTGCACCGCAAGGCAGATAACTTACTTTTAACTAGGGACTAATCATTCAGCGCCTTGACATCCACCTATAAGCAGTGGTGTAGTGGAGCCAGGGCTCATGGGGTCCAAGCTCTGTGACCTTTTGATTAGCAGGAATGATGATGTCATCTGCCACCCCCCTCCAAATTGTTTCCCCCCCTCCAAGCTTAGCAACAATCCTCCCTGTAGCTGGGAGGAAATGGATTTCCCCAGGAACAAATATATTGTTGTGAGCTATCCCTATTGCAATGCAAAGTGTTTTGGGGCAGCTTGGTCTTGAACGGGCAATGAAGACCCATTAGCTTTACAAAAGACCTGCTCCTGGCAGAGATAGAAACAGTTAGAACTAGTTTATTGATATGCATGGACACAACTACCTGAATGCTTGGACTCAGGGGATTGCCATGATGAATGCCTGCACTACAGAATTTAGCACTGCATATAAGAATTTATATAGCATTTTTCACACACGGCCCTAATTTGCACCCTACTTTGCACATAACGACAGTTCAGGGTATGGGTTGTCATTGAATTGTGGTCTGTCATCACATTCAAACCCTATACTACGGTTTGATTCTGGGTTGTTCACCACAACCCAGGAAGAAAACTCCTTGGTTTGTTGTTGGGCTGTGAACTCTGGGCTGTTTGTGGTTAACAGCCCATAGTTATTCACGTAATGACAACCCACAATTCAACAACAACTCATGAGTCATCAACAATCCATACATGTGAACCAGCTCACACAAGAGTTCAAAACACTTCACTTATATCGTCCCAATAATCTTTACAACAACCTGCAGAGTAGGCCAGTATTCACTCACATATTGATTGCAGATGACAACAGGAACTCACTAAGGCCACCCAAGTTCATCTGTGGCAGAGCTGAGATTTGAACTGGAAACCTCTTGGCTCACACCTATGCTTTTAACCACAATGCTCCAGCAGCCCTCTCATATGGAAATGTTTTCGCACAGGTGGCAATTCCAGAACAAGCATCACCTCTATGCACCCAGCACCTGCAGCTTCCCATCTCTTTGCTGCAGTGGATTTTTCAAAAAAAGTTAATTACATCCCGCAGTAGTATGCAAAGTTAATAGGCCTGTGGGTTCATTATGCTTTTTTTTTATGTGGCTGTTAGAACCAAACAAGCTGCTCACTACAAAACTGAGAGATACAATTAGAGGTTAAAGAAACTTTATTTTTTAAAAAACTTAGGTCACCAAAGACTGGATATGGAGAGAGGAAAGTGACATGGAACGACACATTCCCCAGTGCAACAAAAGCTACAGCAGTAACCTTTTAAATCTCCCTGTGAGTGGCACATGCTGGCAAACACACCCTCTTCAGAGCGATTTCCAGAGGGCAGCCATGTTAATTTCTTGCAGCAAAATCAACCAAGAATTGTGTGACGACCGGAGGCAGCCGTGAACTGGCCGCGGGAGAACAGCGGCGGCGTGAGTGGGGGGAGAAAGAGAGACAAAGTGCAGCGGACATCTTTGCACTAACTCCCGCCCCCTCTCTTTCTCTCTCTTGCGCACGCGAGAGAGACGGGACAACCGGAGGCAGCCGTGAACTGGCCGCGGGAGAACAGCGGCGGCGTGAGTGGGGGGAGAAAGAAAGACAAAGTGCAGTGGATACCTTTGCACTAACCCCCGCCCCCTCTTTCTCTCTCTCTTGCGTGCGAGAGAGAGACGACGGGACATCTTGGAGGTGACTGAAATGTGTCTGGGAGCATCAATATCTGTTGTATGGGGCAGAGGGAGATATGGCGATAGCAGGACGAAATGCCGTTACAGGGGAAGGAGAGATGGATATTTAATACCCATCTTACCTTCCGGTTGCCCTGCTACCCCGGGGATCTTGGGGAATGATCCAGGCCACCCACAGAACCTTTCCTTGCTCCTATGCAATGCCAGGTCGGTTAAAAACAAAACAAGCATAATCTATGACCTCCTCATAGAAGAGGAGGCCGACCTGGCATGCTTCACAGAGACCTGGCTGGGAGATGACAGTGGCCCGATATGGGCTCAGGCTCTCCCAGCTGAGTACTGTGTTAGTGAGCAGGTGAGGGAAAGTGGGCGGGGGGGCGGAGTAGCTGTGGTCTACAAAAATCATCTTAACCTGACCAGACATCCTGTCCGGCAACTGAATCACATCGAGTGTGTGTACCTGAGTCTGAAGACCAGGGTTAGACTAGGGATTCTGTTAGTGTACCGGCCACCCCGCTGCCTGTCAGACTCCCTGGCTGAGCTCACAGAACTGGTCTCGGAGCTGGTGTTGGATTCGCCCAGGCTCTTGGTCCTGGGCGATTTCAACATCCCATTCGAGGCCGGTTTGTCAGGTGGGGCTCGGGAGTTCATGGCATCCATGACAAACATGGGCCTATCCCAATTGGTCTCTGGACCCACACATTCAGCAGGTCACACTATCGATGCTGTTTTCAGTTCCGAACAGACGGATCTGTGGGCGGAGGTACTGAATACCTCCGAATTGTCATGGACAGACCATTTTCTGGTCAGGGTTAGTATCACGGCTACCACCCGTCCCTGCAGGGGTGGCGGACCAATTAAGATGGTCCGCCCTCGAAGGCTGATGGATCCTGCTGGATTCCAGAAAGCCTTGGAGGGTTCCATGGCTGGTATCGTCGACGATCCTGTAGAAGCCCTGGTCAATAGATGGAATCAAGACCTAACTAGGGCTATCGACACGATCGCCCCCAAACGTCCTCTCCGGCCCGCTTCTAATAGGGCGCCCTGGTATACGGAAGACCTCAGGGAGTTGAAGCGGAAAGGACGACGACTGGAGCGCCGATGGCGGAAAACTCGACTTATATCTGACAAGACACGACATAGAGAACATCTTCGTTTCTATGGAGTGGCAATACGTGCAGCGAAGAAAGCTTTCTTCTCTGCACGCATTGCGTCTGCGAATTCACATCCAGCAGAACTGTTCAGGGTGGTGAGGGGTCTAACTCAGGCTCCTTCTCCCCTGAATCCGATTTTAGAGCCTTCGGCAGTTCGCTGTGATGCCTTTAACGATCATTTCTCAGATAAAATCTCTCGGATAAGAGCCGACTTAGATGCCATTGTTATAGCAGAGGTTGACAGTGGAGTGTCCAGTGACTCCGCGAGTAGGATTACACTTGATCAGTTTCAGTTAGTGAGTACCGAGGACGTGGACAAGGTACTTGGATGTGTGAGGAAGACGACTTGCCCTCTCGATCCCTGTCCTTCCTGGCTGGTCGTCCAGGGAGGAGATGCAGTTAGATCACATCTACAGCATATCATTAATGCATCTCTCAGGGAGGGGAGCTTTCCATCATGTTTAAAAGAGGCGGTGGTAAGGCCGCTTCTAAAAAAGCCCTCCCTGGATCCCCTGGACTTTAATAACTACAGGCCAGTATCAAATCTTCCATTTTTGGGCAAGGTGATCGAGAGAGCAGTTGCTTTTCAACTCCAGGCAGTCTTGGATGACACTGATTTTCTAGACCCATTTCAAACCGGCTTCAGAGCAGGATACGGAGTTGAGACCGCTTTGGTCGCCTTAGTAGATGATCTACGCCTTAGTATCGACAGGGGGAGTGTGTCCCTGCTGGTACTCTTGGACCTCTCAGCGGCTTTCGATACCATCGACCATGGTATCCTTCTGGAGCGCCTGGGGGAATTGGGAATCGGGGGCACTGTGCTTCAGTGGTTCCGATCCTATCTCTCGGGCAGGCTCCAGATGGTGATGCTTGGGGATAGCTGCTCTTCAAAAAAGGAGCTGCTATGTGGTGTACCACAAGGTGCCATCCTTTCCCCAATGCTGTTTAACATTTACATGAAACCGCTGGGAGAGATCATCCGGAGGCATGGGGCAGGGTGCTATCAATACGCTGATGACACCCAAATATATTTCTCTATGCCTTCGACAACATCGTCAGCTAAGGATAGTGTGTCTCCTCTGAATGAATGCTTGGAGGCGGTAATGGGCTGGATGAGGAAAAACAAACTGAAGCTGAATCCAGACAAGACGGAGGTGCTTGCTGTCAAAGGCCCCAACCTGGGTCTGGAGGTATGTCAACCAGTTCTGGATGGGGTTACACCCCCCCTGAAAGATTGTGTTCGCAGCTTGGGGGTACTCCTGGATCCGTCACTCCAGATGACAGCTCAGATTGATGCGACGGCCAGGAGTGCCTACTATCAGCTTCGGCTGATACGCCAGCTGCGCCCCTTCCTAGAGTTGGAAGACCTAAAGACGGTAGTGCACGCACTGGTAACTTCGAGGCTCGACTTCTGCAATGCGCTGTACATAGGGCTACCTTTGTGCCTAGTCCGGAAACTTCAGCTTGTTCAAAATATGGCAGCCAGGTTGGTCACCGGTACACCTAGGGGTGATCACATTACACCAGTTTTAAAATCGCTTCACTGGCTGCCAATCAGTTTCCGGGCGAAGTATAAAGTGTTGGTTATTACCTTTAAAGCCCTACATGGTTTGGGTCCAGGGTACCTACGGGATCGCCTTCTCCCGTACAATCCGCCCCGCACACTTAGGTCCTCTGGGAAGAACTTACTCAAGCCAGTCAGAACTAGGCTGGCGGGTGTTACCCAGAGGACCTTCTCTTCCATCGCTCCCAGACTATGGAATGGTCTGTCGGAGGAGGTTAGACAAATTGACAGTCTTCATGAATTTAAGAGAGTCATGAAGACTGTCCTCTTCCGACAGGCCTATCCAGATGAATTTTAAGATGTTTTTAATGTTGTATTTTTCTCTTGTTTTTAAATTTTTTTAACTGTTGTGATTTTTATGTTTTATATTGTTGTTGTTCCCCGCCTCGATCCGGAGGGAGAGGCGGGCTACAAATAAATATTATTATTATTATTATTATTATTATTATTATAAAGACTAATAAATTTTATTCTGGGATTTCTTATTCTTTAGAAGACTCTTCAGAGCAGATGCCTATTCTCTCCCCCCTCTGCACCATTTCCCTTCATTTTTTTACATTTTTTTTTGTATGTCCTACAATCAGATCCACAAAAGACGATCAACCAAGAGACCATCACAGTAAAGGCACTAAGAAAGGAAATTCCCTGCACTTGAGGGCCAAGTGCTTTCAAACTTCACAAAATCAAAATCCAGGGCACATTCAGCAAGCCAGCTCGGTGCATTTATAAAAAAACACACACATCGAAAGAATGCCTAGGGCTAACGGGAGTTGGCCTACAACTCCCATCGGCCCTAGCTAGGGCAGCCAATGGTGAGGGGTCATGGGAGCTCTAGGCCCAAACATCTGGAAGTCCACCACTTGCCCTGCCCCTTCTATGGATTGCCATACAATTCTGGTTTCAAAGCTATTTCATGTCCTGCACTGCACATCTGAACAGTAACCCCACATAGCAAAACTAGCCAGCAGGGGAAATGGCTACTACCAGGCCAGGTTTAAAATGTTGGCCTTCAGTGCAGTGGCCCCCTTTTTATGGAACTTCCTGCCTTTGGAGGTCAGGCAGGCGCAAACACTATATTGTTTCCGGTGCCTCCTAAAAAGAGCTTTATTCCAGGAAGCCACAGATTTTATCGGGACTCTGTTTTTAAAAATAACAATTTTTAACATGGTGTTTTATTCCTTGTACCTTCTTATCATTTTATTTTTCATTATTCAATGCTCCGGAATCTGTTTAGACGTGGAACAGTATATAAATGCTGTAAACAGATGAATAAATACAATCAAGCTGCCAAAGCTTTTTTTTTTTTTTTTAGCTAACCAGGGATGCTACTAGGAGTCTGTTATCCTGCCAACAGCCTTTAATTCAATGCATTTAATGAGGTGGCCTGCTGTTTATACCCTCCTGCATTGCCCCACTACTTCTTCCATGCTTTCTCTTCCTAGGGAAAACCCTTTTTAGAAGAGAACGATGGAATAGCTCCACAGCATACTTTGATCAGTAACTCTCTAGATCAGGTTGTCTGATTAGATCCATTTATGAAACTGACTAGACTCAAGGTGTGCATTCTCAGGTGAAATCGATGGGCCATTTGGGAGTAAATTCAGCTGCAATCCTCTCGCCCTGTGCTGCAGATACTGGGGCTGTTCACACAACACGCTAACCCACACACAATGGCTGGATTCGGACGACACAATAAGAAACTGGGGGGGGGGGGAGAACAATCAACAGTTGTATTGACTATCGTGTCATCCAAATGCTGCCATAGTCAGCGCTGAGCCTAATCCACACCACAGTTGATTATTTATTACCATGTTGTGTGGGGAGTACCCCCTAGATGAACAACGGTAAAGTTGATTATTACCCCACCCATTGACTATCGTGTTGTCCGAATTCAGCCACTGCTTGAGTGCGGGTTGTTGAGAACCGTGGGTTGTTCGTTGAACAGTGGGTCAGCGTGTTGTCTGAATGCAGCTAGGATGGCTTGTTAACCACCATGAACAACGCTACAACAAACCATAGGTTCTCAAGGTGGCCTTGTTTGAGAAAATAAGCCACTCTTTTTAAACTTTTTGCTGTTGCTGCATTTGCATTCACTTCACAAAGTAAACATGCCTAACACACACATACATACACATACATACATACACACACACACACACCAGGCTGCTGATACGGGACTGGAAAGCACCCACTTCAAAATGGTGGGAGAAGCGTCCATGTGGCAACTATGAGATGTGAGTAAAGAGGAGACAGAACTGCCTGCTTGAAAAAACACATCTCACACAGATTAGAGTGTTGGTGTTGGCTACTGCTCCCTGCTAAATGCATGCTCAAAACTGGTAAACCTGGATGTGGCAGTACGTAATGTGTGAAACCACCTTAAGTGTTCCCTGGACAAGTCAGGACAATTCTAAACCAGGGGCGGTATTTCTTTATTTCTTTTTTCCCCTAGATCCCCGAGAGACTGATGCAAAAGATATATACCGCAAATTAAAGAGTCCTGAGCCCAGGAATTTGTTCTGAGAAGTAGAACTTTTAGGCTCCACATTAAATTTCCGCTCTTGCTTCCCCCAAGTTTTCTTCACTGCAGCAGGACCATTTGCGGGTGTATGTGTGTTGGGGGGGCAGGAGAGTTAAGCTGTTGTGTTGTTATTGTGAAAGAACTGGGAGCCAGAAATCCTTGCCGACACCCTCTGCCGCAAATCACCCAAAGATCCCAAGATTGTACCAGCAAATTCAGATCAACTTACTTCCTACCCTTGGTTTAAGCGATGCTGCGAAAACAGAGCTTGTATGTTTGGAGAGGTGGCGCCGTGGCTTTTTATTCTGGTCATTTCCTTACGAGGCCCTCATTACCCATCATCTTCTTTAAAAAAAATGACCCAAAAGAGTAAAAATTTAAATGTGTCCCATGTATCAACATGTTTACCCTCTTGTGGTTGGCTAAAGGGTTAAAGAAAAGCTTCCTTGTTTGACTGTCTCCAAAACTGCTGACTCTTGGGTGATTAAAAAAAAATGGACACCGGCCAAAAGCCCACATCCAGAGGCGTGTGGAAGATGTTCTGATGGACTAACCTTTGCCACTCTTTCCCCCCCCCCCCCCCCATGCACACACCCTACTCGAGCAAGTCTAAGTCAGCTGGAAAATAAAGCTCTCCAAAAGCGCTGACTCACAGGTTTTTCCCAAGCCCAGAGAGAGGGAGGGAGGGAGGGAGGGAGAGAGAGCGTTGATAAAGCAAGCCTGATAGAAAATCCACAGAAGGGGGAGTGGAGGCAGGAACGGGAAGGTCAGGCTTTGCAGGGCGAGAGCCTGAGGCAATTCATGTTGCCAAACAGCAACTGTATAGTGGGTTATACTGTCTTCCTTTGTCACCCGATCCTAGAGGTAGCCAATCACAGCAAACAGCACATAATGAGAATTTAACCAAGGTTATTTCGTCAGGGCTTGGCTTTCCAAAGAGTCTGTTTAAGAAGTTTGATATAAACTATTGGTGGTTATTACGGCGTATTACATTGTATCTTGTTTACACATTATGTGTGATTATCTAGGATATAGGATCTATTATCCCACTCGTCTAGGTCTTTTCCTAATTCTTTCTATTCTAAATAACTCTTCTCCACCTGACAAGGAACTGATGTGGAATCCTTGGCGGCACGCAGTGTCTTCGTGGAGGTGGCGTGAGCGCACGAAAGAACCCGACGGTGCTGGGGGGGGGGGTAGCCGCTCTCCCCATTGCTTTACATGGCAAGCATCGTCCTCATGGAGGAGGTGTGGACAACGCAAAGAATTCAGCCAATCTAGCATTCACTGAGTCCCCCTGCTGCTTTTATCCTCAATGTTATTTCCAATCTCAGTTTGGAGATAACAGCACAGATTTCTCCAGCGGGTAGGGCTTGGAGGCCAACCCACACCCCCTGGAAGAACCCAGTGCAGAACCTCCACGGGACCGCAGGTCCCACATCACTGCTCAAGTGTGACTCAGCAGGGCTGAATAGTTGAAGACAGGATGCAAATCCCTCAGAAGTCTCAGATCATAAATGCCGCAAGTCCCAATTTCGTACCCTTCTGCTCTGCACCATTCTAGGTGAAATAAGCACCACCCTCCCACTGATTACGTAGGTGCAATTCACATTTCTAATGCTCATCCCCTCCTTACCAGCAGGCATGGACCTGGGAAAACCCTTCACCCTTTTACCTTTCTTTACTCCTTAACACTCTCCAACGACTCTGCTTCAAATACTCCAGGGCTATTTGGGGATGTCCAGGGGGTAAATGAGCTGTTTTAAGTGATGTGGACTATAAGCAGATTGAGAGCCATTATGGATCAGAAGATCTTGAGGAGCAAATATATTCCCTGCTGGGGTTTAAGGCAAGATCCTTCACATGTGAGCTCTTTACTGATTAATCTACAGAGTTTCTGGGCTACTTTTCTGGACAGAAAAAATGAATGCGAGGTTACAGTATACCCTCCTGGCTATTATTCTGAAATAATGTTACATGCCACGATTGATCGATCTAAAATCCCACCCTCACCATAATCAACAGGTTAAGCAGGCCCAGGGCTATAGGACTAAGATTGCAAAGCAAAGGTTTAGAACTGCGATACTTTGCAGACTTGAACATTAATTCACCGGGATAGAATAAGCAACGATTAGCATAATGTGAACCTATAGTCTGTCTCTTTCTCTCATTCTTGCACAGAAGCCATTTCAGCAGACTCCACAGAGAGAACTGCAACCATAAGGAAATATATGAAACACATCACTTAACCAGCAACTTTCAATGTTAGGCAAACGCCTATCTTCACCATATACCAGCCTTCCCCCAACCTGGTACCCACCAAATGTTTTGGACTAGAACTCCCACCATCTCTGACCATTGCCCCATGCCAGCTGGTGCTGAAGGGAGTTATAGTCCAAACCATCTTAAGGATACCAGCTTGGGGAAAGTTGTCCATGCACTTTCAAAGATATTCAATTTCTCAAGAGCAACCTTTGTGACCAAACTTGTCCCACTCCTCAGTTTCAAAATTGGTCCCACGCCCCCTCTCTGGTGCTTTAGGTGTGATCAAACTCACTTCAAAATTTTCTACATCCAGGGAAAAACATAGCAATTACCCACTCTGGATTGGCCAGTCAGTAGTTCATTTGCTTGTGACCCTTGGCCATTGCAAAACAGGGATACAAGACTTGGGCTTACAATACAGCAAATCAAACACTCGTTAAAAAATACCGAACTGGCTTATACAGATTACAGTGTAAAAACAAACATCATCACAATATGAGACAACAGGCAGGCCTCAATGCCATTAGATAAGCTGGTCCCAGCAACACCCGATCACAGTTTGCAAAGAGATCGCTTTTCTAAGCTTTTGCTGTGCCAATGAAAAGACAGCCACATGTCACAAGTCTACTTGATTTGTTCCCATCAGCAAGAAGAGTAAAGGATTTTTTAGCCATTCCGTCTACAAATGCTGCCAAAATAATCTTGATCTAGGGGAGATGAATAATATTGGACAGCGCAACAGATGACGGGCAAGATCCCCTCCCTCCTTACATCAGTTTACATGGGTACGTGTTTATTTAATACATTTATATCCTGCCTTTGTTTGTCTTGGAAGGAACCCGGCGGCTTATATGGCTCTTCTCTCTATTTTAACCACACAACAATCCTGTGAGGTAGGATAGGCTGAGTGTTAGCAAATGGCCTAAAGTCACCCAGTGAGCTTCATGGCTGGATGAGGACTAGAATGTGAGTCCCAGTCTACGGTTACCTTATCCTCCAAATAAACTGATCGCAAGATATGAAAGTACAGCCCTACAGATGCCCTTCTTACAGGGAAAATGGTGAATTCAAATACATACATTGCAATATCCCAATCCAATTTCAGAAGTCTTTTTAAAAGGTTTTGCCTTATCTGTGTCTTCCTTCCTTTTACTCCTGTACCTGTTCATTTACATTGTAAATGTAAGTTCCCCCATGGTTAATTCTCTGTTTTCTACCAAGCAAAAGCAACCCGGTGTCCCCTGGATGTTTTAGACTACAACACCCATAACCCCTGACCACTACCCATGCTGGCTGGGGCCTATGGGAGCTGTAGTCCAACACACCTGGAGCACGCCAATTTGCCTGCTCCTGTTTAATCCTGCATGGTGCCTAGTTTCTTTTTGGCGCTTAAGAACTTCATGGTAAACTGACCACAACTGAGAGAGAATCTCGGATTAAAAATGAAGTCCTGATCTTTCTGGACAATGTACTCTGGACAGCAAGCTCTTTAATCCTACCCATTCGGGACGGGCAGAAGAGTCTGGAGTAGGTAGGATCCAAAGCAAGGAAGGGGCAAGGTCACAGTTTGATGCACATGTACCCCGGTCTAAAACAGAGGTGCAGAAACTCAGGCCCATGGGCCAAATCCGGCCCTCCTGACATCCCAATCCCCAGAAGGCCATGCACCCTTCCTCTGACACCACCGTCTTCCTTCCAATTGCCAATTGTTTGGTGGTTTTCTAGTTTCCGCGCTTCTTTTTTAAATTCTGAAAAGGTTGAACACCCACTCCCGAGGCTTATTTACTGGCAGTAAGAGCTTTAAGCAAAAACCATCTTAAAGTTCCCCTTTTTGCTTTTGGCCCCACTCCGTTTAGCCTTCATCCCTGACCACCGCTGGAATACGGCCCCCGAGAACTTCTTCGAAATTGAATCCGACCCCTCCCAGCTAAAAAAGGTTCAACACCCCCCGGCTTAAAGTCTCTACCCCTGAACTAGGATGTTGTGGGGTCAGCTAACCCAGAACGTGGGCTTGTAGGTACTTCTGAACCCCATTCAAAATCTTGTTCTCCGGCCATGAAGGGAAGGAGACAAAATGAGGACCACCGGTTGAGACACAGATGTCATGTTGGGAGGATAAAATGCACAGGGTAAAGACACACACATAAGTCAGAGCTCACTGGAGGAAGGGAGAGAGGAGGTGGAGGATAAAATGTCCATGTAATGTTCTAGCACCCGAATAACAACTACCTTTGGACTGCACTTAAGATATAATGACCCTGTTCAGATGACATGCTAAGCCATGGTGGTTAAGCACTTTGAGCTGAATATTACGGCTTAGCGTGTCGTGTGAACCATTCTTAACCGTGGTGGCTACATAACCACAGTTTAAACATGTTGACTAACCATGTACTGCAAAGCGGCCTAACCATGGTTTAGCGTGTTGTCTGAACAAGCCCTATAATGGATGAATAACCCACAGAAGCTGATCAGGATTTAGTCACTAAAACTGGGATCCAAAGAAGCAATCAGATCTCTATGAGTTCAGTAGAAGCTATATGCTTTGAGCATCTACGTTTTAACCAGAGGTGGCTCTATATTTGGGGCAAATGGGGCAGTGACCCTCTCCCTCACCCACCTGTTGCACAGGAATCCCACCACCAAAAGGTACATTTGCCCCAGTGCGGCTCCCGATGGCCTTGCATGACCTTCTCCTGCTTTCCTCTAACAGTCTCAGTAGAATAGCGACTATCTGCCTTCCCCTTTGTCCCAGTGGTGCTCACTCCTAACCAAAATAAAATATCCCTCTACTTCAGCAGCAGGAAGACAAAACACAGGTTTAGCAAGGGGAGAGATATCTAAGAGAAAGATTTACTCTGAACACTTAGACCAGGAGTGGGGATCATGTGTCCTTCCAGATGTATTGGCCTAAAACTCCCAGCCAGTACAGGCAATGGTGAGGGATGATGGGAGATGTAAGCCAAAACATCTGGCGGGGGCACAAGCTGCCTGCTCCTGACTTAGATGAAGCATAGCTAAATGCAGACATCCACAGCCCTCTGGACAGCAGGAAACTTGGCATCACACAGATCTTTACCCTGGATGTCTCATTTCCAATGCCGTTTTTGAGTGGGTAAGAAGCAGAAGGCACGACTCTGGAAGATTCTTGCCTGCCCCACATCCCGTAGAGATAGGACACGACCCTATTTTTTCTCCTAAGCCCTCTGTGCACACTAGACAACATGGCAAAGGGGATTGGTGGTGACCACCAATAATCTCTGGCTAGTAAGCCAAGCCGACATGTCCGGATTTCTGATGAGTGCAAACCAAGGCTCACTGCATTAGCAGTGTTACTGACCAGACGCTGGGTTGCAGAGAGCAACCGTCTCTCAACAACAAACAGGATGAATGCTCTGAAACTATAAGTCAAGGGTGGACAAGTTGCGGCCCTCCAGATGTTTTGACCTACATCTTCCCCCATCCCTCAACCATTGGCTATGTGGGCAAGGTCTGAGTTGTAGGCGAAAACATCCGGAAGGCTGCAAATTGGCCACTGCTGCCAGGAGTCAAATCAGCAAGGAGCTGGTGACTGCTGTCCCTCTACGCAAACGCAAGATTTCAACTCAATCCCTTTGCACGGAACAAATCCTAGAAAAGCAAACCCAGCCCTGCGTTGCCCAGGCCATGGTTCTCCGCCACTAACCCCTCCGTGAGCCAATGTGCCATATTTTCCACATCCGGAAAGTTGGAAAACTGCTGTTAGGTCACCACCTTCCTCAAAGGACTAATGCACTCACATTGGTAAGCAAACGTGGCCTCTCCCTTTGTCCCTCGCCACCTCTTTGAAGGCCAGCGGTAGAGCTATGATGAGCCACCATTTGGTCACAGTGTGACTTAACGGTGGCTCATGCTAACTGCCCCACCGTGATTCTCGTTGCTTATCAGTTTGAGAGGAAGAAAACAACCCGTGAGGAAAAAATGAGCAGAGAAAGAAGGAGAAAAGCAGGCTTGTAAGGAGCAGATGTTAGAAGGGTGTCCCATGGTAGGCTTAAAAGGTGTGTTCAGGCCTGAAAGACACTATCCTGCAGAGCTAAATGCAAGAATGGCCTTTCTAACCCAGCATTCTCCTCCCACAGTGACCAGCCAGAAGCCCCAATGAGAAGCTGACAAGCCAGACGTGAGCGCAACAGCACCCTCCCACTCATGTTCCCCAGCAACTGGAATTGAGAGGCATACTGCCCCTGATACTGGAGGTAATATACAGTCCTAGTGGCTAGTAGCCACAGATAGCTTTATCCCCCATCGTTTTTAAAGCAGTCCGAGTTGAAGGACATCACTACATCTTCTGCAGTGCCTCCTGCTACAGCCGGTCAAAACTTACACAACGCACCCATTTACTCCTGAGTATTCCTATTCAAATCCATGGACCAGTTCAAAGTTAAGTGGCTTCCCGGTGGTATCTCAATCCCAATGAGTCCCAAACAATCAGTTCTCCCTATCTAACTCGCATCCCTTTGCAAAGCAGCCAGGCTGTTCCATTCCCCCCAAAAATCCAGTCAGAGAGACTTACCTTGATATCGGGCCTTCTTCCTCTCCCTTTAGAAAAGCTTCCCTTTGCTGTCTGTTACTGTCAACGCACACAGCTGAGCTCTGATCACTTCCCAGCCTCCGCGGCGGCTGAGCTTCCTGTTCTAACACACTCTATCTTTTAATAGGCCTGTGTCTGCCCACAGATGCCTCACGTCACAGACTGGCTCTCTTATGATGCAACCTGCTTCTACCAAGAAGAAAAAAAATAATAATGTTGTAACAGGCATGCACAGAGAACGGGTCTGGGAAGCAGGCAAGACAGCAGGACTAGAAAGTTCACCAAAAAGGAGAGCACTCCGACTGCAGATTCCCTGGGTGGGTGGGTGGGAAGGAGTCAACCACTTGCCTCCTCTCTTCATGTCTGATTCACGTAATCCTGCAGCCTCCCACTGACACAAGCGCAGAGCCAATCCTCCTCTCCTTCTCCGAGAACAAACAAACCTCACTCACAAATCCTACGGTCAGCCTGTTCCTCCATGGCCGCCGACACAGGCCTGGAGGGAGGCCAACTCGAATAGCATCTCTCAGGGTGCAATCCTATGCATGTATCGACAGAAAAAAGGCCAGAATTCCCAGCATGCCCCAGCCAGTCATGCTGGCTGGCTGGAGCATGCTGGGAATTCTGGGCCTTTTTTCTATCTAAACACACATAGGATTGTGCCTTCGGTTTGAAAAAGCAATGATTACAATTACCTTGAGTGTGCCCCTACCCCTTTTTTTTAAAAAAAAACCCGTAAAGCACTCTATTAAACATATCTATTGTTAATTCCGCTGCTCGTCTTTCCTTCTTCGCCCACCATTTTGATCTTCTCACCCTCTACATTACCTCGGCACTCTTTGCTTTCCTCTTATTTCACAGCCTCACCGTTTTTCATTTCATTTCTATACCATTTCTATACAAAGCTCTGTGGGCGGTTCCAAGAAAATTAAATCCCCCCTAAACAAACAAATAAAAACATAATATAATATCTTTAAAATACAAACATGTAACACAATTTAAAAGAGCTCAAAACAATTAGAAATAACACACTAGGAGCCAATAAAACAACTGACATGAAAAGCCCAATCATATACTGTCAAATTGCTGGGCATAGAGGAGCCTTAACGTGGCACTGAGAGTATAACAATGTTGGCGCCAGGCGAGCCTCAGTGGGGAGAGAGTTCAAGAATTGTGGGGCTACCACGGAAAAGTCCCTCTCCCTTGTGGTTGTCTAAACCTCCCCCCAAGGAGGGCCTCAGATGTTAATTGAAATGCATGAATAGTTTCATATCAGGAGACGTGCTCCTGAGCTGTGTAAGGCTTTATCTATCAAAACTAGCATCTTGAATAGGGCCCAGAAAACTACAGGAAGCCAATGCAAGTGCGTCAGAATCAGTCCCCACTTGGTCATGAAGCTCAGTGGGTGACTTTGAGGCAGTCACTGACTCTCAGCCTAACCTACCTCACAGGTTTGTTGTGGGGATAAACTGGA
This sequence comes from Anniella stebbinsi, assembly GCA_029215795.1. Lineage (NCBI taxonomy): Eukaryota > Metazoa > Chordata > Lepidosauria > Squamata > Anniellidae > Anniella > Anniella stebbinsi. Next base: position 82,528,524 of record JARDYH010000007.1, read on the forward strand.
GAGGAAGACCACCACGTAAGGTGGAAAATGGGCAAAATGAATTCCTTCCCCTTCATTTAAGATTTTAAAACTTCTGGCCGAAATCCGTTTTTTTTAACGTTCCTAAATGTAGACCTCCTGAAGCCAAGTACACACACACACACATACACACACACACACATCTGGGTTCAGATACACCAAAAATCCCCCCTCCGTATAGAAACTGCATGGCAAAGTGCCTAAGGATGGTGGTTATGTTTATGAAAATACGTCCTCAGTAATAATTAAGGCTTATTAAAACTAATTAACCTCAGCAACATCCTCCTCTGGCTACAATATCTACGCTGAGGTAGAGGGCTATTGTTTCAGTATGGCTAATCCCACAGGGCACGCTGCTGAGCAACCTGACACCTAAGCTTGTGGATTTGAGTCTGGGAATCGGCTCCATCCTCCACCCCCCACCTGCCCCGAAAGAGACAGTATCGGGTACCCAAGCAAGCAAACAAAAGCCAGTGTGCTGACTAGGTTGAGTGACGCTGCAGCCAACCAGCTCACGCTTAGTCAGGAACTGGCAGAAGCATACTTGATAAGCAAGTCAGGAGAGGTTAAGTAAATTACAAGCTGCCATGCTACAAAAACAAGGTTATTATACCGTCACAAATGCAGAGAGGCCAAAGACTTTTTCTTCTCAACCTGTCGGAGCCGATACGGCTGAAGCGAATGTGGCCTTTCGGTTAAAATTGAATAAAAACTTACCAGGGAACTAACATTAAAAACAAAACACACAAGCCAGTCAAACTCTACAATAACCTGGTGCCTTCCAGATGTGCTGGAATACAACACCTTTCATCCTCAGCCAGCATGTCCAATGGAGCACCATCACCATCATCTTCAGCTAGCATGGCCAATGGAGTACCACCCCTATTATTCTCAGCCAGCATGACCAATGCACTACCACCCCTATCATCCTCAGCCAGCATGACCAATGCACTACCACCCCTATCATCATCAGCCAGCATGGCCAATGCACTACCACCTCTATCATCTAACTCCTAACCATGTAGGCAATTGCAGCCACATAGCACAGTGTTACTTGGAAGTAGCTGCCCTTACATTCCAAGTTACAGAAAATCAATCTCCAGATGCTTGGGGCCAACACCCAGCTATCCTGACCATTAGTCATGCTGGCAGGATCATCATAGAACAGTTGGAAGGGGCCTATAAGGCCATCCAGTCCAACCCCCTGTTCAATGCAGGAATCCACCTTAAAGCATCCCTGACAGAAGGCTGTCCAGCTGCCTCTTGAAGACCTTTATTGTGGCAGAACCCATGACCTCCCTAGGTCATTGGTTCCATTGTCGTACTGCTCTAACAGTCAGGAAGTTTTTCCTGATGTCTGGCTTCCTGTTACTTGAGCCCATTAGTCCGTGTCCTGCACTCTGGCATGATCGAGAAGCAATCCTGGCCCTCCTCTGTGTGACCACCTTTCAAGTATTTGAAGAGTGCTATCATGTCTTCCCTCAGTCTTCTCTTCTCCATGCTAAACCTGCCCAGTTCTTTCAGTCTCTCCTCATAGGGCTTTGTTTCCAGACCCCTGATCATCTTAGTTTCTGGCAGTTGAAGTGTAAAACATCTAGAGACCTGCTTTCTACCCATCCCTTACCTACACTGATCAGTAGCAACTCTCCAGGGTTTCTGACAAGTGTCTTTCCCAGGCTTACCTGGAGATGGCAAGGACTAGAATTTTGCTTGCAGAGCAAAAGTTCTACCAGTGGGTGACATCCCCTCCCAATGGAAATACTGTGTAAAGTTGTGTTAGATGAATTCGGGTGTTTTTTTTCATTCAGAAGAAATGTCCATCCAAAATAAATAAATAAATAAACAAACCATTTAGTCCCAGCCAGTTACTTAACTACTGCAAAATAAGTATCTGAGCTTTGTAGTCAATACACTTGAATGCATTATAATAGGTCTCTTTCATATCCTGCTATTTCCAATGTTCAGGCCGTGAGTGCCAATCCTTATGTAGCCAAAACAGCATCACCCACACATGGGTGGTTTTGATTTTTGTGAACCGCCCAGGGAGCTTTGGCTATTGGACTGTATAGAAATGCAATAAATAAATAATAAATAAATACGAGGGAAGGATTGGCAGGCTCAAGGGAACTCAAGGTTTGCAGAAGTACAGCTAGTAAAAACAAACAAATAATAACCTGATAAGGCAACACACACACACACTCACAAAAGGACTGAGCCTGCTCAATGGCCACAGAACGTTGACTAACTATTGGAGGTGTGTGTTGGGTAGTGGAATGGAGTTTCTCAGAAAGGGGCATGAAAAGGAGTAGTCCATACTACAACACTTCATTGCAGGTCCCACTTGTTCAGTGCCTCTAAGGTATGGCAGCTAAATGGAACCTCCATGTTCAGAGCTGTGCCCTCTGCTGGAAAATAAGAGAACTGACCACCATTTAGCCATACCTTTAGGTTAGACTACTTCATGGGCTCTCTGTGGGTCTGCTCGAGAAGACAGTTCAGAAATTACAACTGGTACAGAATGCTGCGATCCAGGTGCCATCACATCACACCAGCATTTGAGCAACTGCATTGGTTCCAGAAGCATTCTGGGTATCCAATTCGTGGTGCTGGCTTTGACCTAACAAAGTTCTCTGTATGAACAGAACAAAGAACCACCCAGCTAGCTACTATCAGGGAACCATTTGCTAGAAGAGTGGGATACACATCTAGTAAATATGGGCCTTTATAGACAGAATGCTGGCTGGGGATGATGGAAGGTGTAGTCTGACACACCTGGAGGGCAAGAGGCTGGAGAAAGATGTCCAAACTAGACTAGTGAATGAAGTGGGGCTGAACCCAGACTGGGAAGGGAAATGACCCCATGAGGTCCAGGTCCCACTTCCAATACTGGATACATCAAAGGAAGAACTGGCCGGCCAGCCTGTTTTCAATGCTGCGCAGTCTAATAAATCCCGACTGTGCAGCAACAGTAACAGAGCCTACAGCTGATGGATGTGATGAGTTTGCCCAATTTTTTGCTGACAAGATTAGCGGGATTAGGGCTGGTTTTCCTCCAGGTCTACCTGCAGAGTTACCGCTGGAAGCTTCCAGGACACGGCCTATGCTTAACTGCTTCGGCCTAGTATCTTTGACTGAGTTGGAGAGGATTTTCAGTCAGCTCCGGTTTACCACCTGTGGATTGGATCTATGTCCAACTTGGTCGATCCACCTTGCTTGGCCGGTGGTGGGTCCACTTCTGACGGCAGGGGTGAATGCATCCATGATGGAGGCTAGGGTGCCCACCTGCCTAAAATTGGCTAGTGTGCGGCCACTCAAGAAACCAACTCTCGATCCATCACTGCCAGCAAACTACCGACCAGTCTCCAACCTTCCTTTTCTTGGTAAGGTGTTGGAGAAAGTGGTACTGGAGTGGGGTCAGCGGTTTCTCCATGACTCAGACTTTTTAGATCTTCCTCAATCCGCTTCAGGCCTGGACACAGCACAGAGACTGCCCTTGCTGTGACCTGTAATGATCTTCTTTTAGCTATGGACAAAGGTCACCTGTCCATCTTGCTATTAACGGACCTCTCAGCAGCATTCAAAAGAGTGGATCATGAATTGATTAGACAGCTGAGGACCCAGGTGGGACTGGCCCTTGCCTGGTTCCAGTCCTACTTGGATGGAAGGGCTCAGTTGGTTACCATGGCCACTTGTGCATCTGCCCCCACAGCCCTCCCCTGTGGAGTTCCACAGGGCTCTATCTTCTCACCTTTCACGTGCAACATGTATGTGAGGCCGCTTGCGGATTTAATTGAAGCCCATGGGTTGAGGTATCATAGGTATGCCGATGATACCCAGCTTAATATCTCGGTGGCCTAAGACCTTGGTGAGGCAGTTGCTGTTCTGTCTTGGTGCCTGGCTGAGATCTGTAATTGGATGTCCGGAAGCAAGCTGAAGTTTAATTCAGACAAGACTGAGTTGTTGGTGGTTGGTCAAGGCCGTCGGCTGGCAGATTGGATACAGGAGCTCACAGGTGTGTCATTCTCAGGAATCCCATCGAGGATTGTGACAGAGACGTGAGACCTGGGCGTCATCCTTTGACCAGTCCCTCACCATGTCATCACAGATGGTGGCAGTGGTCCAGAGCTGCTTTTACCAACTACATACGCTCCGCCAAGTCCGTCCCTTTCTGTCAGAGGCTGATTTTACCACTGCAGTCTATGCCGGATTATTGCAACCTGTTGTATACAAGGCTTCCCTTGAAGCAAATCCAGGGACCACAAGCTGTGCCCAACTGTGGTAAGGGGCTCCCGAAGTGGTCTTCTATCACTTCGGTGCTTCAAGAGCTCCACTGGTTGCCAGTGGCTACTAGGCTGCGCTACAAGGTTTTATTAACTGTATATAAAGCCCTGCACCGCTTCGGCCTTGGTTACTTGAGTGTTCGCCTTGCTCCTGTGTCCCACTATTGGCAGACTCGCTCACAGGAGCAGGGCGCTCTGATGGTCCCCCACTATAATTTGGAATGTATGGGGGGCAGGGCTTTTTCGGTGGTTGCCCCCCCCCCCCCCAAGTTATGGAATAATTTGCCACTGGAAATTAGGCAGGCTCCCACTGCCGGAAATGGTGAGGTGGTGCTATAAAAATATTTTACATAAATAAATAAATAAATAAATAAATAAATAAATAAATAACAAGAAAGAGACGGCTGTGCAGTCTGAACTCCTCCCTGGTCCTGAAGCACCACCAGTATTACACCCTTGTCTTGCAAAGCCGGAGAGTCTACTGCAGATGTATGTTGAAACCAGGAGCCAACACAGTTTGCTACCAGTGTGGGAGCGAGACCAGCTTCCCATCTGTCTTTCCTCTTCCAACAGCACATGTGACCGCCTCCACAGTCAACATGGAATTTCTCTCCAGAGAACACCGTCACCCACCATGTTTCTGATGTACTTTGCGCCTCTCCCACCCCGCCCCCGCCCCTTAGGCCTAAAGCAGAGGTTCTACGTTTCAACGCACTCCTACGACACCTGGCATTTTAACCCAATCCTTTGCTTCTAAGAGCCGGCGTGATGCAATGGTTAGATTGTTCAACTGGGACCCTGGAGACCCGGGTTTTAGTCTCCACTCAGCCGTGGAGCCCACTTTGGGCCAGTCATTGACTCTCAGCCTAACCGGCCTCACAGAGCTGTTGTGAGAAAGAAACCGAGAGGAGGAGGATTAGGTTAGCCGCCTTGCGTTCCTTGCAAGAAGAGAAAAGATGGTATAATGGTCTTGCGACCGTAATAAATTCTATTCTATATTCTATAATGATCTTTAAGGAGTGTTCCAGGGAGGAGCTATTTCGTGATGTTGTGGATACCCAGCCAATCAGTGTGCTGTACAGCCGCTTCGGCTCCATACTGGAACAACTCCACACCACCAAAGCTCAACCCTCAGGTAAGCATACCTGCAGCGATTAAGGTGGCAAATGCACTTTCCAGGACCGTGAGGATCCAGTTTTAATTCATGGCTTACATCAGTAATAGGCAACTCGGTGCCCTCCAGATGTTTTGAACTACAACTCCCATAAGCCCCAGCCACCATAACCAACAGTCAGGAATTATGACAGGAGGTTGTGGTCCAAAACCTCTGGAGGACACCAGGTTGCCCACCCCTGACTCTCCCCTGTATGCCGCTTCATCCATTACAGCAGGGGGCAGAACTTCTTCCAGCCAGGGGGCTGGATTAAGCTCACAGGGGCTGCATTCCAGCGGTGGGTGGGGCCAAAGGGGCAGGGCCAAAGGGAAAATGGATGGGGCCAAAATACAAAATTGCCAGCGTATTTGAGGCTGAGGTTCTTAATACCTGTAATTAAGCCTTAGGAGAAGCGTTTCAACCTTTTCAATGGGGAAAAACGGCACAAAACCCAGGAAATCACCAAACGATTGAAGGCCCAAGGAAGTGGGGCAGGGCCAGGGAAGGGAGCGTGGCCAGACTGGGACCCCAGAGGGCCAAATCCGGCCCCTAGGCCTGAAATTCAACACCCTTGCATTATATTACGGTGCAGTCCCCCAGCGCCAATCACATTGAGCTAGATGGAACCACCGCTAGCGCAAAGGGAAGTACCATCCCAGAAACGAGTGCTTCTGGTGCGTGAGAAGTCAGTGGAAGTTCCTTCTCCAAGCTCCACTGAGTTCTCCCATTCTGGAAGGGCTAATCTGAGCTTGTTTCCAGGGTTGCGCTGTGAAGTGCTAGCTTCCTGTGGCGCTAGCGGTCATTCCGCCCGCGCAATTGGATCCTGCCCACAGAGAGCCAGGACAAAGTGCAGCTCCCTGCTGAACACAGGAGGAAGTTAAAAAAAGAAAAGAAAAAGGGGAGATACCAGCACAGGAATGAGGAAACCAGGAAACCGCAAAAGATGCACTTGAAACCATTCTGTGAGCCCCTTCATGGGGGGGAACAGCTAGATCGCCTTCTGCAAGGGATGGATAAGGATGTGTTGAAGGCTATCTGATGAATCCTTCTTTACAGCATCAGATAGCAGGCAGAATGGCCTTATCCATCCCTTGCAGACATGGGCTCAGCAGTACCCCATAGACAAGTCCCCCACCCCCGGACTCAAAGAGCATTCTGGCTTGAACGAATTGTTTCGAGTGCACCTTTGAGGTCCTTTCTTGTCTTTGTTTCTCCAAGACAGCCTTCCCCAACCTGGTGCCCTCCAGATGTTTTGGATTTCAACTCCAATCTGCCCAAGCCAGCATGGCCAAGGCTCAGGAATGCTGGGCGTTGCGGTCCAAAACATTCGCACACCTAGCAAAAGTGGGGGGAACTCTCCGGTGCCGGATGCAGGTTTTGGAGGGCGCTTGAGCAAGACTCCCTCCATGAGTCCCCTTCTCCATTGCCCCTGTCACTGGCTGCCCTTGCTCCTCCTCCTGTTTCTCAACATCGTTGTCACTTGCTTGCTCGAGAGGCAGTGAGCAAATAGACACCAGTGGCCTGTTCAGACAACCCACTAAGCCATGGTTAGGCCACTAACCCTTTTGCAACAAATGGTTAGCGAACGTGTTTAAACCGTGGTTATGTAGCCACCGTGGTTAGGAATGGTTCACCCGACACGCTGAGCCATATTGTTTCGCTCAAAATGCTTATCCACCACGGCTTAACGTGTCGCCTGAACAGGGTCAGCGACATCTACTGTTCTTCCTCCAACCACGACTGGCTGGGCAGCTTGCGAGAGGCAAATGAAGAAGCAGGTAGCAAGGGTGAAGGGGAGGAACAACTCCAGGGGGCTCTTGTTAGTGGGCCCCTGCTGGGGTCCTGGGCAGATGCCCAACCATGCAGACTGTTGATGCCAGCTCTGTAACCTGCCTGCACAATCACGGTTTGCAAATACTTCCTCCCCTGGTTCCCTGTATCATGTGAGAAACTCTTCTAAGCAACCAAGCCAACAAGCTTTTACTGGTGGAGAGGAGCAAACCCCTCATGCCCAAGCTGGCCCAACTCTGTTTCAGGCTGTTGATGTGCCATAAGTGGCAGGTATTTGCAGGCTAAGACAGCCAATAAACATTTGCGAGCTATTAACTTTGGCAGACGTGGCCAAAAGGCTGCAATAGAGCTGTAACAGGGAACATCGTCCTCAGAAGCAGCAACTCTGGCATGGCAAAAATTACTGGCTGAGTTATAAAAGCCTCGAGCAGAGAAGAGGCTTTCCGACCGTGGGCCTGCAACCCGACGCGGAAGCACCGTTGAACCCAGAGGGATCTACCAGCAAAATAAACAGGCATGGCTTCAGAGCGAAAGCAGAAACAAAAGATTCTGCTCAGAATTGTTTCCCCCATGTAAAGCTGCAAGGGCGTACTTGTTTTGGCTGCTTTGGGTTGGTTTTTTTTGGGGGGGGGGGGAATAAATAAATATTGAGCCCTGTTTTCCTCGAGTTTAAAGTGTCCTGAGCAAACAGGTTTGGGGATAATAGCAGGACAACTGCAACCGCGCACAGCTTGTGAATGCAAAAAGGCAGATTTCCCTAACCTGGCGCCTTCCAGGTGGGTTGGACTACAACTCCCAGCATCCCCAGCAAGATGGTTGGGAATGCTGGGAATTGTAGTCCAACCCACCTGGAAGGCGCCAGGTTGGGGAAGGTGGGCATAAAAATGGCTAGGGTTTGCTCTGGGTTAAAAACAACAACCTTGCGATGCAGTGCCTGAGACATGGAAGCCCCCTGCTGAAGCATCTTCTGGGGCACGCCCACACAAGCAACCACGCCCACACAAGCTTTCCCTTTTCCCTTCCCCAATTAATCCCGCAGTTGTTCCACTTTCTATGTCCCGACGGCAATCCACTCCCCTTCTCGTGATTAAGCTGCTCGTATTTTAGGATTTTTCCCACAGCAAGAAACGCCTTGTGAATGCAACACTGCCGCTCAAATCCTCAAGTAAGTAACCCAAAAGGATCTCTTCATTCTATTCAAAGAGTTCTAAACAAATCAAGGCCCTTTCACCTGCTGGACAATTGATTCTGTCTACTGTAGGGGTGGGGTGGGTCCTCTAGGCGGCCTTGACGTTCATATGCATGGTCTTTTTTCATGAGCTTAGAGTCAAGATGCATCTACCCCCACCCCAGAAGACCACTCCCCATTCCCTGGCCCCACCTCCTTTCACTCAGTCCACTGGTAGTTTGGTGGTTTCCTGGATTTTATAGTTTTTCCCCATTCTAAAAGATTGAAATGCCTTTTCTAAGGGTTAGGTACTGGTATGAAGACCTTTCAGCTACAATATACTAGTATTTTTGGTATATTGGACCCTTCTCATCCCCATCTTACCTTAATCCTCTTTCTGCTTCTCCCCCTTTCCATGTAGAAAGATGTTTGCTTCCCCCACCCCAATTCCTTTCAAGAACATCTCCACAAGTTGCATCCCAGTAAATATTTCAATTTGGTTGCATCTTCTGCAGCTTTATTCTCTACCACCCTCGCCCTCCATTTAAGACAGTGGCAGGTGGGGATGTACAGAGTGGGTTAAATCCATTCTTGCTTTCAGGGATTGTCAGGCATCTTTTGTTCTACTGTCTGCTCACTGATGGAACCAGAGTTTTTAAAATCAGAATGTTGTTCTATTTGCACGAATGCACGTTATTGCATTTCTGCATGCGCGCGTTTGACAAATCCACCCCCCACCGAAAGGGAAAAAAGTGGTCCGTAAGTCCAAGAAATCCTGACTGCTTGGAAAAAGTAGGCTGGATTCATAAAAATCCAAACACATTTGAATCAGTTGTGGGTTTCTCCCACATTCCTAGCGGCGGTCCATGGCATTCTATGTCATTGGACTTCCAACAACTGTCAGCCCATCAACATCTGGTGGGTGCACATTGCTTGCTAGATTTAAGAGATGCAAGAACAGGTAGCTTTTTTGTTTGAAAACTTATCTTCAGGCCTTGATTTCCGCTCCTCCCCATTTTGTTCCTCATCAAAAAACCAGTCCTTTACTGACCGCCTTGTATTAGTCACAACACAAGCATGCAGAAGCTAGATCAAGATGCCTTGGGAGATCTACAGGCAATTTGCAATCAATCAGCAAGGATTTCTGAGTCCCTGTTGATTAACAACAGCAGCAACCAAGTGACCCCTTCCAGCACTAAATTATACTGCTGAAATGAAGAACGCTGGGAGTGGGAAGTGACCCAGAATAGATTTTTGTGTGGAAGGACTGTGAAATCCATTCACTATTGGCACTCCAAATAAATTCCTGAGCTCAGTTCTTGAATTCTAAGCCTGCCTTTTGAATCAGTTGGTGAATCTTGGGGTTCTAGTACAAAACAACACCCAAGTAGATCCTATCAGCTTGAGGTCTGCCCACCCCAGCATTACAATATCTTTGAAATGCTTCTTGGAAGCACTTCAGACAGGCACGCCAGAATCACCCAAGCGACATCAGAAGCGGCCAGGATTTTGCTTTTAATCTCTCCCAGTCAAGCCAAGCGATTCCATATCAGTTCTGAAGCTTTCCTCCTTGCCCCATCTTAACCTTCCTCCCTCTTTAACCAGACAGGGGCAAAGGGTAATTGAACGGGACAGCTTAAGCAACACTAAATCAATAAGAAATGGCAAATCTGCAAACGCAAGCAGTCTGATGTTGAAATGACGATTACTGGCCATAAAGGTGTTATCTTAGAACAACATTGTTCAAGAAGAAAAGCCCACCAAGCTATTCTCAAACCTGAAAAATAAACATCTACCCCAACAGCCAGGAAATAATGCAACCGTAGTTAACAGGAGCAAAATGATGGCTGTGACTGATAAAATAAAACTCAGCTTACCTTCTCTGGCTCTACCGCTCTTTCACCCTTGCTGCCCCTTATACCTAGAAACTGCCTCCCAGAACATTTGGGTGACCTCTCTGCCATCCCTCAATTCCTTCTATGAAATCTACCTTTTCCACGAAGCCTTTGGCACAACCTCCACATTCCATGCGTAACTCAGCCAGTAACCCGGACTAAGCACATGGAACTGAAGCCAACACATCTTGCTTCTTTATTTGCCCCTGCCTCCCCTCCCCGTGTCATTTTCCCATGACAACTTTTAGGCTGGAAGCTCCTCAGGGCAGAGACCTGTCCTCTTGTCCCTTGTACACCCTAGTGCACAGTAATGGCAAGAGTAACAACCCCTTTTCTCTTCATTGTTCATTATATGCAATGCCATAAACAGACGTTAAAGCAGACATCACAACGTTGTATTGAATGAGCTGTACAGGGTCCCAATATATTTCACACCGCAGTTCCACCTTTTCAAAACCCTACTCGATCTAGGCTCAAGAAGTCTCCAGGAGCGTCTATTGCTACATTAACATCCCCCACACTAAAATGTCCTAAAATCAGCAGAAGAGGCACCGAGTTGGGATGAAGCACGAGGCTTTCCTAGTGGTGGCACCAGTGTCATAGAACTCCTTTCCCAGAAATGTTTGTCAGGTCAGCTCAATTCCTTATTATACAGGATTGTTGAAATAAACATTTAAACGTGTTTACAGTTGGGAGCCTGAACCTTGGGGGGTGGGGGGTGGGAATACACTAAGTGTCTACATGGAAAACTTTAGTAAAAGGCGAAAGATTTATACAATCTGAAGAGAAACCAGAAACAGAGTGTCTGTTTAACTGCTTAAAAAAATTGATTGAGTATTTTGTTGCTACCAGAAGTACAGTGTTAAATTCTAAATGCAAGAACTCATCATGACAGCTTATAGCTATGCCCTCAACAAGACTCCACAGGCATGCCTGCAGGATATATATCTTTGGCCTGCTTTTCTATTGGCTCCAAGGAGCCAATATTCTGATTAACAACATCATCCTAAAACAAACATCCAAAAACTAAACTAATAAAATCTCACAATTAGGTTCATTGGGTATGAATGCAATTTTTTTACATAATTATTTTGGAATAAGCTCCACCAAACTTACTCCTAGCTAACTATGGTGCTTCTCCAGTGAACTTACTCGGTTGAATTTACTCCCAGAGAACTATAGCTATTTCCAGAGAACCTGTGATTGCATAGTCTTCAACTTGAAAAACACATTGCAATACAACCTTCAGTTTGCTTTTAATAAGAAATGCAAACAACCTTGTAAAGAAATGTTTCCAATTAAACTGCTAGTGACAAGTAGGGACTGCAAAAAAGAAAAGGAGAGAATTATCCAGCTCCTGCGCGACTGTTTTCCTTACTCTCTCATTTCCTCTGTGTGAGCCTGTCACAGTGTGAGAGCCAGTTTGTGAGCCAGTGTGGTGTAGTGGTTAGAAGATTGGACTGGGACTCTGAAGATTTGGGTTTTAGTCCTCACTCAGCCATGAAGCTCACTGGGTGACTTTGGGCCAGTCACTGACTCTCAGCCTAACATACCTCACAGGGTTGTTGTTGTGGGGATAAAATGGAGAGGAGGAGGACCATATAAGCTGCCTTGGGTTCCTTACAAGGGGGGGGGGGGAAAGGGAGGATATAAATAAGTAAAGGCACAGGTAGAGGGTCTAATCTCTACCAACTCTCTATTGTGCCTCAGCCCCTCTTTGACACACATGGGTGGATTCTGACAGAACTTCTGTCATAGTTGATGAGCAAGGGAGTAAAATGATAGGAATGGCTTTAAAAGCTCTTTACCGGTGATTTGTTTATGTCTTGATTTCATTTCTCACCTACTACCATGGATCCACAGCAAATAACAAACAATTCCATTCTTTCTTACTTGACAAGTAAAACCAACTAAGATTGCATACTATAAATCAGTAGTGTACTAGTGGAGGGGGAATACAGCTCTGGGACTTCTTTTCAGAGCAGGAACAATGACCGCATCTGACGAAGCACCAGAGCAATTGATGGACTGTACCCACTCCAGCAAATGAAAGGGGCAATAACAAGACTTTCCCGTTTTACTATTGTTTTATTTTATTATTACATTTATCACCTGTCTTCCCTGCAAGTAACCTGAGGCAGCTTATACGTCCCTCTTCCTTTCCATTTTATCCTCACAACAACCCTATGAGGTAGGCTAGGCTGAGAGTCTGTGAGAAAAGACACAGGTAGAGCGAGCTTCGTGACCAAGTGGGGACTAGAACCCAGGTTTCCCGCACCCCAGTCCAACACTCTTACCGCTACACCACACTCAGCTGTACTATCAGGGGAAGGCTCACCCAAAACCTTTGCAGCTCTTTGGAGTACAGAGCAGAGGCTTTCAAGAGCCCTTTGCCCATCCCCATAACAGGACAAGACTAGTCCTTGCTCAACACTTGCGCAATGCAAAATATGGCTCTGGCCAATCGGGTATTTATGGCATCCATACAGAGATACTTTGCAATTCTAAGAAGGGGGGGAAAGGAGGAATTGGAGTGAAACAACATAGCCGCTACTACAACTCCCAACAACCCCAGCCAGCATGGCCAACACATCTGGAGGACTCCACTCCCAGATTGACATTATGCACATTTTAAAAATCCAGGATTAATTCATTTGGAACTTTCTACATCAATAGAGATATTATTTCCCACTCCTGTTTTAGACCCCTTAGAGTGAATTTAAAGGGGCAAGTCACATTTTCCTGAGTGGATCCTAAAATATTCAGTGTTGGGGTCAGAAAGGGTCAACAATGCAGCAGTCTCTCTTGGCGAAAAGGCAGTGGCCAAAGTTTGCCTCACTATCCCTGGAAATGGACAAATCCTGTCCTTAAACTGCCCCCTCTCCACCCACAAGTAGCAGCGGGGGGGGGGGGGAAGCTGCATAGTCTTTTCCCCCAACTTGGCACCCTCCATGAGGGTATCGGACTACAACCCCCATTATCACCAGGAAGGGGATAATGGGGTTTGTAGTCAGAGGCCTCTTAGAGGGCACCAGGTTGGGGGAAAAGTCGATATTCCGTGGGGCATGCCCGCACATGTACGCTCGACCACTGAAATTAAGACAAAACAGGAACTGGCGCGTTTCTTTCCCCAATGAGAGGTAACCAACTCAGTTGGGTCCCTTAAGGACTTGCATGCAAAGCGATCCAAAATCCAGGTTGTTTGCCATAATCCCAAACTACAGGCGTTACTCGGAACTTTTAATACAAGCATGAAAGCCGGCGCAAAATCAGCGCAACCTGCTTCGCGGCAAACAGAAGCGGGCTTTCATCGGAGGATCCGACGACCGAGCAGGCTCTAGCCTCCAATACGTTGATGAGTCGTTAAGGTGCCGCAATAAATGGGCGTTCGGGCCGAAGCGACTAACTAAACCCACTGTAATCGAGCCACTTACCATTTTGCTTGCTTCAGAAGGAGGGAAGAAGGATCTCCACTCGCGCCGGTGGCTAACTCTCCTATCTCGTTTGATCATTTTACCTCGTTTCGGTAGCAACCGGACTTACTCGCCGCGGTATTGCAAACGGCCTCGCTGGCTCTCCCCTTCTACACCCCGGTTTGTTTTTTTCAGACCCAACTGCGCTCTCTCTCGCTCTCCCGCTCTCTCGCTCTCTGGCTGATGCAACGAGACTCTTAAAAATGTATCCCCTTCGGAGGGTCATCATAACAACCATCCTTTACGCAACTCTGCAGTAGCAACTGGAGTGGTCCACCCATCACTCCTCCTCCTCCCCCTAAAATGGCAAAGGACAGAGAAAGACAAACAGCGTCCACCGGCTCAATATGACACACGCTCAGGGCTGCAACTAAAAGGCAACCGGGTCTTCCAACCCGCCTCTCCCCCAAATCGCGTTTTTAACAGAGACACGCGACTGCCCCGTTCATACGTTACCTCTTTCCTCCTCAAAGTCCCACAGCTCTCGCAGGGTAAGTAGCTTTGGACTCCGGAGGGGTCGCAACTCTCGGGGTCTGAGACTATCATGGTGTCTTGTTGTCGTTGTTTTAATTTGGGGAAGAGTGGGGGAGCAGGTTATTCTCGGCCCTCCTCCAAAGTTGGGAGACTTTTTAGCTTCTTCAAAGAAGGATCGAGAGAGGAGGAATCGACAGGACCGGGCACAAGAAGCAGCTCCCGGGGCCGGCAAGTGTCACGGGAGGCTGCGCGCCCCGGGGGATGGTTCCACGGGAGAACGTCCGAAAAGAAGCAGAATTCTAGAACGTCCGAAAGTGGGACCGTTCTAGAACGTCCGGCCGCATCAGGGTTCTAGAATGCTCAAGCAGCTTCCTGCGCGCCGGAGTCGAACTCTCTTCCAAGTGATTGCTCTCAAGAGCATTACATTTTTTAAAAACTAAACCGAAGGGTCCCGCCTCCTAACAGCTGCTGATTTCGTACTGATGAGTCCAGGGAGGGGGCGTCGACACCCCCACGAAGCCAATCACTTCGGAGCGGGCGGAGCTTTCCCTAGACTTGGGCGTCAACCTCCCGCCCTTCTGCACCAATAGGGAGAAGGAAATCGGGCGTGGGATCATGGGAAGTGTAGTTTCTACTGGGGTTGTTTGTTTCCTAAGTCCCCGAGAAAGGGGTGGAAAATTGGGTGGCTTGTTTGCTTCTGCCGGAGGCGGACTTCTGGCTGCTCTGGAAGGCGCAAACGAGGTGGAGTGATCTCCGAGGCCCATACCTCTATCGCGATACTAGGAGAAACTATTTTAGCTTTTAAGGATGGCTGGAAAACAGCACGATCGTAGGCATGTTTACTCAGAAGTAAGTCCCATTGACTGTATTGTGCTGCCGTCTTAATTTGTAGAGCATGGAGCCCAATTCTGTACATGTTTACTGGGGAGTAAGGCCCAGTAATTTCCACGGACTTACTTCCAGGTAATTACGTATAGGGCAGGACAATACTAGGCAAGTTTACTCAGCAGTAAAGTCCATTTATGACAATGAGACTTACTCCCAAGTATGCGTGCATAGGATTGTAAAGCATTATCAACAGCTTTGTAAATAGACACGTGTGCAATTCAATCTTGTACTTGTTTACTTGGGAGTAAGTTCCACTCTCTTCAGTGGGGCTTCCTCTCTTGTCAGTGAACACACTGAAAAGCGAGGATTGGACTCTTATTCAGTTATATATAGTCAAGACCTTTGCAATTTGCCTGTTGAGAAATTGCCTGAAACTGGAAAATTTGCAAGCACTTACACAAACTTAAAATATTCCAATAAGGCTGCAATCCTATATATACCTGGGAGTTAAGTCCCATCAACTCAGTGCGACTTGGGTCTGAGTAGACCTACCTGGGATTGCTCTGTAACAGAGAGAACTTCTTTTTAAAAACAGTGCAATCCTGTGCATATCTACTCAGAAGTAGGTCCCACAATATTTAACAGGATTTGCTCCCAATCCTATGTACACTTCTTACTTGTGAGTAAATCCTGTTGGATTCAGTGGTGCATATGTTTGAGAAAACATCACAGGATTGTGCTGTCAATCTCTCCAAGGTAACAGAAAAGAGAAGGAAACACAATTCTAAATATATTTGAACATAAATGCCATGATTTACGACTTCTGAGAAAACAGAAAGGAAAATGTTATTGCCACTGACTCAAGCAATGGACACAATCAGAAAGAAAGTGACATCTCTATGTAATTTGTGCCAAGTTCAAAATATGGTCACACAGATTAAAACAGCATTTGAATCAAAAGGCATTTGAAAATCATTTTTTTTTGCTTTGTTAAAAAAACAACCAACCTTTGCTTTGTTTTATATGGATTTTAAAGCAAGACAGTTCAAATGAAATTTAAAATACAGAACCCCATTTAAAACAAAGCCGTAATAGTTACCTAATGGCAGCACAATCTATGCATGTTACTCAGAAATATGTCTTTTTGAGTTCAATAGGGCTTACTCCCAAGTAAGTGTACCTAGAATCACATCAAAATCTTTTATGATTTGGGAAAAGCACACATTTCACTTAGTTTCAAGCAGCCAACAATATTTATAATGGAAATATTCAGAGCATCTCTAATATAAAGAACTTTAATTTTGCTGGTACAGTGCGGGTTGTCATACAATCAGACCAAAGCCTTACAAAAACAACCTTAAAAATGGGTATTTGGAAAGTACCATCTGTCTAGAATGCTGCAGCTGGCCTATTTTTTGGTGCCCCATTATAGAGACCACATTACTCCTTTGTCTACATTAGATCTTGATTCATTTCCAAGTGCAATTTAAAGTGCTGGTCATTACTTTAAAAGTTCTCACAGTGTGAGTCCAGAGTAACTTAAGAGCTGTTTTTTTCCTATACAAATCCGCTCACTAATTGAGATCTTTAGCAGAGGTGGTTCTGTCTCTACCATTATCAGAGTGCAGTCACCTGTGACTGACAGGGCCTTTGCCCATATAGTCCCACACTGCAGGCAAGTTCATGCACTTGTAAAGACTATTTTATTCCATTGGGCCTTGGCTTCTGAATGAATGGTCGCTGCCCTGGTTTACTCTTGACAACTCAAAGCCTTAAATGGTGCAGGCCGACCCTAGGTGTCGTTACTCAAAACTCACTTCCACTGACTTCAGTAAGACATTATGGCACAATGCTATGCATTACTCAGAACTTGAGTCCCATTGAGTTCAATGGGACTTATCCTTAGATAAGTGTATAGATAGGATTGCAGCCTTATGCAGCTACGGCTGCAATCCTGTGCATGCTTCCCTAGCAGCAATCCTGTGCATGCTTCCCTAGCAGCAACCCTGACTGAACACAGTAGGGCTTACTCCCTAGTAAACATGCAAAGCACTGAGCAGTAACTATTCGAGCTCAGCTAGAACTGCATTTAAGGCCGGTAGGCAGCTGCTGCCTTAAACATCAGGAGTTAATTGCCTTCTGATATTTCACTGGTATGACTAAGCCAGGAACAGAATTTTTCTGTGAGTAACAAACAACATAGGTGTCTATTCTTCTCTTCAGTTTCTGAGATGAGTTAAGAAAACAAACATAGACTGAACAAGTGTCAGTCTCCTTTCTGGAATGTGCAAAACAACTGCAGTAGAGGAAAAACAGCAGCAGGAGGGGGAGAGGGGGAAAGATTAGCGCTGTTTGAATAACATTTGTTCCTGGAAGGTTCAAAGCACGAATCATAAATTGGCCATTAAAGTAAACAGTTCTGTAACAGCCCTTCTGAATCGACTTATAAACCATTGACTTTATTTATAAAATTATGCGTGAGTCATCTTTGTGGCTAACAATGGCCCCGAAGGCGACAAACGTTTTAAGAAGGACGTTGACAAGTAGGAGCGGATCCAGAGCCCAGTAACCAGGACGGTGAGGGGTCTGGAAAACCATGTCCTATGAGGAACGGTTGAAAGAGCTGGGTAGAATTAGCTGGGCAAGAAGAGCTAAAGAGGAGGCATTAGAGCAGTCTTCAAATATCTGGAGGGCTCTCAGGCAGAAGATGGAGCCAATTTGGCCTCTGTTGCTCCAGAGGGCAGGACTAGAACTGATGACTGGAAATGGCAGGAAAGTAGATTTTGGCTAAACATTAGGAGAAACTTGCTAACAGTGAGGGCTGCCTGGCAGTGGAATAGACTGCCTCAGAAGGTGGCGGGTTCTCTGTCCCTGGAGGTATTTAGCAGAGGCTGGATGGCCCCCTAGGGATGCTGTAGTTGTGCCTTGCGTTAAACAGGAGGTTGGACTAGTTGATCTCTGAGGTCATTTCCGATGATGAAGATAGGGAGGGAGTTCCACAAC
Source organism: Anniella stebbinsi (assembly GCA_029215795.1). Lineage (NCBI taxonomy): Eukaryota > Metazoa > Chordata > Lepidosauria > Squamata > Anniellidae > Anniella > Anniella stebbinsi. The sequence goes on from JARDYH010000007.1 coordinate 82,546,607, forward strand.
TGCTTCCACAGAAAAGTCCCTGTCCCATATTCCCACCAACCTAGTGTTTCTTGGTGTGGGACATATAGCCAGGTCTCCAAAGTAGATAATAAGCTACTGGCAGGTTTGTATGGGACAGGCTGGACATCAGGAAAAATTTCCTGACTGTTAGAGCAATATGACAATGGAACCAATGACCTAGGGAAGTGGTGGCCTCTCCCACATTAGAGGTATTCAAGAGGCAGCTGGACAACCATCTGTCAGGGATGCTTTAAGGTAGATTCCTGCATTGAGCAGGGGGTTGGACTCGATGGCCTTATAGGCCCCTTCCAACTCTACTATTCTATGATCTTTCAGTCAGCATAGCCCCAAACTGTTTAGGGCTTTATAGGTAATGACCAGCACCTTGAAATGCACCCGGAATCAATTTGGAAGCCAATGCAGCAGAAAGAGGATCAGTGTAATATGGCCAACAAAGCACACACCAGAAAGCAATTGAGTTGCCGCATTTTGCACTAGCTGTGGTTTCAGAACACTCTTCAAGGGCAGCCCCATGCAAAGCACAATGTAGTAGTCTAAATAGGACATAATTAAGGCAAGAGCCTTCCTTCCCCAGGAAGGGGTGCAATCAGTGATGTCTTCCTGATATCTCAACTGCTCTGTGTGGTGTACAATCAAATATACTGCTCCAAAGTTGTTTTGAGTGAATCCATCATTCATCTTGCCCAGGATTGTCTCCTGTATCAAGTGGCGGGTCGGGGGAGGGGGTCTTTCCTGGCACTTGTATCCAAGTCCATTTTAGCTGAGGGTGTTAGGATTGAGCCTGGGACATTTTGCATTCAAAACATGTGCTGTTCCTCTGAGCTGTTTCCCTTCCCTTCAATAAACTCTTCAACAGTACAATATTTTGTGTGTCTACTCATAAATGAGTTACTCCCAGGTAATTGTCTATAGGATTGCAGTCTAAAGCATTCATTTTCAATTACTTTGTTGGGATGTGACTAGTGTGTCTTGGACTGTCTTAAGGTGGAACACACCAGCAGCACCACATTTGTTTAGGAGAGAAAGGAAAACAGAAAGATGGGAAGAGAAAACTAAAAGTGTGGTGGAGATTTGGCTACACCAGCCTTTCCCAAGCTGGAGTGCCCGGGCTTACGGGATTTACATTGTTTTTTTACTGGAACCCTGAGGTCCACCTACTGAAAGCCTTGCCTTTTGTTATTACATAATACGGGGAACCCTCCAGCCCCCTGAAGCTGCTACACGGAGGGGCAGGGGGCCTGATGAATGGGGTGAGTTGTGGTGCAGTGGGGAGAGGAACGGTTTGTTGAGTCAATTGCTGGGAGAGCGAGAGCCTTGTTTGTTCTTACTGATGCTGAACTCAGCAAGAACTAGAAAAAATGGGGGGGGGGAAGACAGAAGTGGAGCAAGAGGGACACCTGGGGAAGAAAAAGTAGGAACTGAGTCAGGGATGCAGAGAGCAAAGGAAAGGAAAAAAGGGGGGGCAGAGCTGGATTTACAGACAAACCTATTGAAGCAGGGAGAAAAAGAATGCAGCTGCAACTCTTATCTTCTGCATTTTCTGGGGCACAATCCTATGTAAGTTTAGACAAAAAGTCCTACAACTCCTATCGTTTCCCAGGGAGTTGTCGGAGTTTTTCTGTCTAAACATGCGTAGGATTGCGCCCTTCATCAAAAAACAACTGTTCCTCTGGAGTAAATGTGGATTGGATTGCAGCAGTGTGGCCCAATCCTGAGCCGGTTTACTCAACGGTCATTCCCACTTATTTGATTTCAGTGGGACTGAATTCCAGCGTGAGCATGTATAGGCCAGGCAGCAAAGGGACGGATGCTTACTTGGAAGCAAGCCCCAGTGTATGAAGCAAGCGGGATTTACTTCCCCATAAACATGCAGGAGGATGAGCTGCTCATTTCTTGAAATGCTACTTCTTTCTTTTACCAATTATTAATGGGCGAAATAATTCAGTTTTAAAAAAAAATAAAAAAATCCAGTGCTGCGGTTTCAGCTTCGGCTTCATTGCAACAAGAAAGGGGGGTTAAAATCCAGAGCAGAGCATCAGATAGCAATGTCTGCTTTGGATTTGAGGAGTTCCATGCAACAAAGTCCAGAAAACAGAAATAGCTGCAAACTACCCCCCCCCCCACAAAATTACCCACCCATCCCAGATCCCCCCCCCTTTTTTTTGCCCAGCAACAGCTTCCTTCATCTGCCAAGGAAGGAGCATGTCTTTGCACCTTTGCCTTAGAGCACTTCCCAGAACACCCAATGAGCATGCAGGGGAGGCAGATGGCAGAGCCATGATTGGCTGAGAAAGGCGGCTCCTGGGCCAATCTGGGCAAACGACCCGGCAAAGGGGGGAAGGGGGGAGAAGAGGAAACTTGAGGTCTGGCTTATCCAGACTTGTCCCACCCCACATATTGACTTATGAGCAGCCAGGCGCACGGCACGGCGCACGCACCTAAGAGCTATTTTTAACCGTGCTTCCCCATTGCACAACTCTGGCTCAACAAGGGTTCGCCCAAGCTAGCTAGGAGGATTTTGTTATTGCCAGCTCAAACCGCTCTTTGTGAATGGTGGCTAAATCTTCCGACTTTCTGAAGCTGTTGCAGCAAAAACAAAACATAAAAGGCATATTAAAAGTAAACACGTTTATTGTTCCCAAATCCAAATGACTCTAATATCTTTTGGTATTACACACACACACCAAAATGTGCAAGCTTTCAAGATCTCGAGATCTCCTCATCAAGCAAGCTATTATAAAAGGAGGGGGGGTAATAGGAAAAGGTATGGTGGGGGCTCACTTCAGTGCTGGCTCCAGGTTCTTGAGGGCCATTGGGCAAGACACCCTCAATGGGTCCCTCCTTCAGTGGGTCTACTCATTGGCGCTTCCAACAGCTGCTCTGTCTCATCTTCTTTCTCAGCAGCATTGCAACCTCTTGCTTGCTTGACAATCAGAAAGCTAGTGAGCGAACAGGCCGTGGTATCTCCTGCTCCCCCTTGACACCGCTATTATTGCCTGGGCTAGAGCGAGAGGCAGGTAAACAAGCAGGCTGCAATGGGGGAGAGGAGGAGGAAGTCCAGGCGGCTGTTGTCAGTGGGCGCCTGCTGGTGTGTGGGTCCTTGGCAAGTGCCTGACCATGCCTACTCTTGACACTCGCTGTGACAGATTTGATGGTGAAGTCACATTGTCTGCATGTTCAGCGTTGTGACACATAAAGCTTTTAATGGACCGGAGCCACAGGAACCTATCCAGGACTTCAAGCAGGGTTTTTTCCTGTCTTACTTGGAGATGCCGGGATCGAACCTGGGACCTTCTGCATTCAAAACAGGTGCTCTGCCACTGAGCTATGCCTCCTTCCCCACCTAAAGGGCTGCCAGAAAGAACACTATCCTCTATTTGAAAGGCTGCCCTGTCCAATTCTGGTTTAAGATAAAGGACCATAAGAACTGCAGCCCATTCGTCGTGAACACCTGAACAGCAAACTGAACAGGCAGGCAGACAGATCACTTGGTCACAGTCTTCCCCACTCTGACTTCTCCCCAGAACACTTAATTTTAAAAAATTAAAGGTGGGTGGGGAAGAACAGAGATCAGCAGTCGACCCAAAAGCTGGCCCCGGTAGCAGCATACATTTTGTGGGTTAACTTATATGGAAGAATGGTGTGTTGTACTTTGTTTCAGGTTAAATTATAATGATTATTTCTGAATTTGCATCTATACACATAGATTATCGTATGAAGATTTTATGCAAATAGGTGTCCTCTTTTTTTGGTGATGCATTTCTTCATTATCATTATTATTATTATTATTATTATTATTATTATTAATGTCCACCCTACTAGCAGACGAACCAAGCTATAAACTCGGTACAAAATAACCTCTAGCTGGTTTCACGAGCCACTCTGACCCAAAGGGAAAATAAATTCCCTACCTACCCCCAAATATGGTGATCAGGCTGATGCCGAAGTGACAGCAATTAATACTCTTTGCCCTCCATCAGACTGAGGAGCCCAGCTGGAGGAGAAGGAGAGAGAGTCTGTCTTCAGCTGCCAGCCCCTTCTGCTTGAAAGACCTATCCTCCCTCTGGGAAGCTCCCTTGATCCTATTCCCATCTCACAAAAAAGGCCAGACGTTCAGGGAAAGGCGGATGGCTAAGAGAGAGCCTCTCCCTTTGGGTTCATTGGGAAGAGGAGGAGGAGGAGGCGGTGGATTTGGGGAGCTTGAAGTCACAACTTGAGGAGCAGTTGGGCCTTTTGAGGATGAAGCAGCAGCGGTAGAAATTTGCACCGGGGATGCTTTTCCTCAGACAACGGCCTAACAGCATATGCCACAATATTGCTAGATTTAGCGGAATCCTTGTCCCAGAGGCTCAAATTTCTTAGGATTTCTTCTTGTTGTTGAATCCTCTCATACAGGGTGAGGAGGAGAGAAATGCCAAGCGCAACTTTCAGTGGGGTCCCCTCTACAACGATTCGCTTTTGCGCCTGGTTAGCCGATTATGCGCATAATCGCAGAAGCGCATTTATGCCTAATCCCTTTGCACGAGAGGTGGTGAGAGGCGGCGAAGCGCATTAACGGATGTCCAAAATGCGGTTTACATGTAGTTAATGCGCATAAGCGCTTATTCACACAGTCAAAATGTGCTTTAACAGATGGAGCAAAATAAAACTTGCGATTTAACGCGCATTCGATAATGCACATAATCGGAGAGATAACGCGCCTCTACGCCCCATTTGCGCTCCACTGGTGTGGAGGTAAATTTTTTAATGAGACTTCAAAGAGCATTAAACCTCTCGTGAAGAGGCACCCTGAGGCTCAGGGTCAGCATCAGATATTCAAAGTGGGGGCGGGGGGAGGAATGGGATACAGGGCGCCATTTTAATTTCCCATAATGCTCCAGAGCAAGGCTATGTTGGGTGCTGTGGACCCAATGTTAGGGTGACCAGATAAAATCCAGGTCAGGGCTCATGTAACTTTAACAGTTGTAGAGAAAAGGAAATTTCAGCCAGTGTCATTTGTATGCAATTAGTTCCTGGTGAAATTCCCTCTTCATCACAACAGTTAAAGTTGCAGGGGCCCTGCCTTCTTTTGTATCTGGTCACTCTAGTATAGTGCCTGCACCTTTAACTGTTGTGAGGAAGAGGGAATTTCACCAGGAACTAATGGCATACAAATGACACTGGCTGAAATTCCCTTTTCTCTACAACTGTTAAAGTTACATGTGCCCTGACCTGGATTTTATCTGGACACCCTACCCAATGTAGACGGGGGGGCTTCTGTGGGCCTCCTCAAACCCCTTGGCTGGTCTGTGCACTCGCCCTCTCTTTTTGTCAGGCAGCAATGACTGCAGGCATCTCAACTGCCCCTCATGGCTGGCTGAATACATTTGCCGCCTGAGGTTAATGATGTGATGATGCTCCTGTCCCTGCCTTTCCAGGTAGAGAAGCAGACCAGAGTGGTAGCTGAACATTATTTCAACAGCACACTTGAGGTCAGCAGGATACCTAAGGGGTAGAGAATGCAAGGCAGGCAGCGTGGCATATACAGCTCTGTCCTCCAACAGCTCATGACTGCTCGCCGCCCCTCAGCTCCTGCTGCCTGGGGCAGCTGCCTCACGATGCCTAAGGGTAGGGCCGGCCTTGCGTCTAATGCAGTTTAACGGGGTATAAGATTGTCCCTTTCTCCCCGTCTGCTTGCTTGAAAAAAGAGCCAACTTTTCCCAATCCGCTCCACTCTCTCAGGGGCAGTGTAAGCCCCAGGCAGCATGGCCAATAGTCAGGGATTCTGGGAGCTGTAGTCCCAAACATCTGGAGGGCACCGTAAGCCCCAACCAGCATGGCTAATAGGAATCATGGGAGTTATAGTCCAAAACATCTGGAGGGCACCTTAAGCACCAGCCAACATGGCCAATAGTCAGAGATTATGGGAGTTCCAGTCTAAAAGATCTGGAGGGCATCATAAAACCTAGCCAGTATCTGAAGAGCACCTGGTGACACATCAAACAAATGAGACAATTATTTACAAAGACAATTCAGCAGGAATCATAAGGGAGAGTCGCTTCCACCCAAACGCCACTGTGCAACACTGCCCATCCCACCCTTGGCCAGGAATGGAATAATATCCTATTCCTAAAAGAGCGCCAGGAAGGATCCATGTTGGCACAATTTCTCTGTACTCATGCTCATAAAGGCCAGGCTTTGCTGGCTTAGGGGCATGATTCATGTTTAGATGCATGTGTGTTAGGTGCTACAAATCAGGGACTCATGCAGCGTACAGTTAACAGTTGCTCCAGGCTGTTGCCTTGATCCTCTCCACCAAGAACAGGTCTTTTGTAAAGTTATTTATTCTGAATTGCCCATTTAATTCCAGATCAAACCCCCACAAATACTTTGCATTAAAACAGGGAACAATATACTTAGGGTGACCAGATAAAATCCAGGTCAGGGCTCATGTAACTTTAACAGTTGTAGAGAAAAGGGAATTTCAGCCAGTGTCATTTGTATGCAGTTAGTTCCTGGTGAAATTCCCTCTTCATCACAACTGTTAAAAGTTGCAGGGGCCCTGCCTTCTTTTGTATATGGTCACTCTAGTATAGTGCCTGCCCCTGTAACTGTTGTGATGAAGAGGGAATTTCACCAGCAACTAATTGCATACAAATGACACTGGCTGAAATTCCCTTTTCTCTACAACTGTTAAAGTTACATGAGCCCTGACCTGGATTTTATCTGGTCAGCCGAAATATACTGTTGTTAAAAAAATGCATTCAGAAGGAACAGGGAAGTCTATGGGGGATGGCAGATGATGTCAGCAACCCTGCTAATAAAGCAGTGCTGGTGTGGCGTCCCTGTAAACTGTGGCTCAAGTACACCACTGAACCCAACAGAAATGCGCTGGCTTCTTAGAGGGTGAATGTCCCCTATCTAAACCACAGAAACTGAAGGGGTATGAACTCGTTTCCATCACTATCCCATGCATCAGATATGGATCTGATATAGGCAAGCTCACATAGTCCTATCCCTACCCCCCTAGGATCAAAGGCTGTTCTTGGACAATGGGCCAAGGGGTGTGTGAGATGGTCCGTGCTAAAGATCAGGTATAAAAAAGAATCTGCTAGACTTGCTGGAACCAGGGGCTCAGCTCAGCCTTTCGTCTTTCCAACCCAAACAGAAAGAAAACAGAGCCAAGCGGAGAATCTTAAAGACGCCTGTGGATTTTTCCACCTGCAGTATCAACTCCATCTCCACACCTCCCATCCCTGTTGGAAGAGGGGAGACGTTGCCCTAAAGAGCTCCCTATGGAGGCAATGTGCATAGTTTGGGCCATTGTGGAGCAATCTTCAAAGGGAGATGAGAGCGAGACTGCTGAATTAGAATCCATCCACAGGTTTAATTCTATCACCAGAGGCTTGAATCGGGATAAAGGATTTTTATCACATCCCATGTTAATTGGCTTACCTATGGACAGGATGTTTGTGCTTTTAGCAACAGCTGCACTATAAATGACCACTAATAGTACTTCCTTGTCACTCTTGGTACTTTCTGCATTTCGTTTCCTTCTGACCTCAGTGTATACAACTCTGTTACCACCACCATGTGTACTGCTGTGTAAAAATCTGAAATTCTCCATAACACGCCATGCGTCTGATGAAGTGGGCTACAGTCCACGAACGTTTGTGCAGGAACAAATGTGTTAATGTTTAGGTGCCACAAGATGCTTTGTTGTTTTTCCTGCAAGAGACCAACCACATAGCTACCTTCTGGGAATTGTTTATAATGGTTAAATATCTTACAGGAAAGCGAGACATTCCCCCACCGGCCACTGGCTTTATGCCTTAAACTCAGGGATGTGCAACCTTTTTGGCCACGGACTGCACATCTAGTTAACTGATGCATGATAGCCAGAAGCAGAAAGTTTTCCTCTGATCAATACTCTTCCATTGGGCATCTGCTGACTTTCAACCTGAAACTGGTAATGACCCACAATTGTGCGTTCGTGTGCATAGAACTAACTTAACTGCTTAGGGTGCAATTCTATGTGTGCTGGCTGGGAAATGCTGGAGTTGTAGGGCTCTTTTCTGTCTAAACATGCATAGGATTGCACCTAGAGATTATATTAAGAGGTACGTAAGTATTCCTAATAAAGAAATGAATAAATACAGAAATAGCAAGTCTTTTAACTTCTTGACACCCTCCACAGAGAGCTAAATTCCGAAGTCCGACAGCTCCCGCGACTCACCCTAACAACATTTTAACATAGCATCCTGCCTCGGATAGATTTTATAAAGAGACGGTGTTGAAAATAAAATAAAAAGGCAAAAGTAGGGGACAGCTGATGTATCAGGATTTAGGACTATTTAACCAGAATAGCCTTCCCCAGTCTGGTGCCTTCCAGATGTGTTGGACTACAATTCCCATATCCCAATAGGGTGACCAGATAAAATCCAGGTCAGGGCTCGTGTAACTTTTAACAATTGTAGAGAAAAGGGAATTTCAGCCAGTGTCATTTGTATGCAGTTAGTTCCTGGTGAAATTCCCTCTTCATCACAACAGTTAAAGTTGCAGGGGCCCTGCCTTCTTTTATATATGGTCACTCTAGTATAGTGCCTGCAACTTTAACTGCTGTGAGGAAGAGGGAATTTCACCAGGAACTAATGGCATACAAATGACACCGGCTGAAATTCCCTTTTCTCTACAACTGTTAAAGTTACATGTGCCCTGACCTGGATTTTATCTGGTCACCCTACCCACTAACCATGCTGCTTGGGGCTGATGGGGATTGTACTCCAACACAGCTGCAGGGCAGCAGGTTGTGGAAGGCCTGGATTAGAAATACTATCCCTGCTACATAAGGCCATTTGCAGTCACTGTTTTGTTAGTGGTTCACACATTCCCTTGTGCAGGGGATATATGAAATGGTTGCTACTTTCTTCCCTGCATAGGAGCATGCTGAGAATTTTCCAGGCCTGACCCCAGACACAAATCTGCCATCGGAAGGGTTCAAAAACAAAGCACCCCTGTTTTTTCCATTGTCCTAATCCTGATATTCTCCTGGGAGTATTAAGATATTGAGGCCTGTGTGATTTCTTGAGCACACTGGGCAAATAGATAAATTGGTCCTGGCTAAAGCAGTCAACATTCTGGGAATTAATCTTTCTTTTATCAAATTTCTAGCCCTTCTGGCTGAGCGGCAAATATAACCAGTGTGTGGACAATGCCTGATAAAAAATAGAATACAATCTGTGATTGTGAGATAGTGAAGCTGAGTCTGGTAGGAGGATTTGCAGGCTTAATTCTGAGCTAAGACTGGAAGGAGTCCCCCACCCCCAGGTCTAGGCTACAGGTCCACACAGATTTTGGAACAATAACAAATAGGGGAATGCCTCTTACCAAATGGAGAATGCCTTTTGGCACTGAGTAACTACCGTCCACCTTAAACACAACATCACAAATAAGGAGACAGGGTTCCTGGCTCTAAAGGCACCATTTCCAGATAGGATTCTGCCTTGGAGCAGTTTTTCTCATTTGAGTAGCGATTTTTACAGAAATCGGGTGCTGTGAACCAAAGGATCCAAGTTCATTTTACATAGACCATTTACTATGTATTTGAATGGTGGTCATGGCGTGCTGTTGACGACCCACTTTGGTCAGGTTGCGACTGAGCAGCGGTCCTCCTGACCCATAAGTTGGAGACCGGTGTTTTAGAAGACCTTGTCCTGTTGTTGCACGCTGGCATTTCTGCTACCTTTAAACTGAATCCAGCCTGCCTACCTGGAACCTTACCTGGGCAGCTCGGAGCATTTGTGAGCATCGTTCTCGGAAGTTTCCGAAAGGGCAACTTCTGGACAGTCTCAGCAGGAGCACCAGGCTCTGTCTGGTGCAGCTCCAATGCTGTTGCTTTGGATGACTCTCTGTTTTTCTGGCCATTTCCTGACGGGCTAGGGTGCTGGGGGATGTAGCTGACCAGAGCTTGGGCCAAGGCGTCCATCGCTTCTTCTCAGGTCTTTTCTCCTCTGCTAAGGAGTCTGACCCACTTCACAGAGTCCAGGTGGCCTTGAGACATTGCCTGATACTTTCCCAGGTCCTGGTGGGTGGCACTTTGTCAAGCACCCTTGGCAGATTGGATGCCTTCTTTAGCATCAGTGGTGGAATTCATGCAAATCCCAGCGATGGGCAGGCATGTCACTTCTTGGAATCGCAGGGGGCCACCTTCTGCACTGCTGTCTCTGCCTTCAGTCATTTCCCCCCTGGAAATTTCTCAGCCCAGGTTCCTCACAAGCGGACAAGGCGACTAGCAGCTATGACTACCTAGGAGCTCGCCCACCAGGCTGATACGGCCATGCAATCATCTAATCTTCCCCCAACGACCCTCAAAGTCCTCCAATCCTTCCTCTTGTTTGGAGGCAGGCTGTTAAAAAATACATCTCTGACTGGCTGATGCAATCTATTTGTCTCCCCAGTTGGATAAAACGGAGCCAGAGCCGCAAGCTGTAACAGATAAAGGGGGCAGTAGCTTAGATCAACAGGTCCCAGTGCATGCTGGGAACTGTAGTTTTTCTTTGTGCGGGAAGCAGGGTGCAAACTCCAGTCTGTTCACAAGGTTTAGTGCCTGTCAGGGAAAGAGGTGGCAGGGAAGCTGTGTTATGCTGTTAAAAGAAATTCAAAATCTACACTGTAAGAAACCTGACAACTCTGCACTAGACCAGGAAATAATAATAATAATAATAATAATAATAATAATAATAATAATAATAGAAAGACAAATATACACCACTGGCCATGGAAGTAAAAGAACTATGGCAACAGGAAAAGGTCACAATTATTCCATTAGTCACATCAGTCACCAGAATCACATCAAAAAATTATACAGAAAACCTTCAGAAACTGGGCCTACCAAAATACACACATCCCAACATCCAGAAAGCAGTCATACTTAAAATGTGCTTAAGTATGACTGCTTTCTAGTCTGTGTAGAAAAACCATCATGAGCGAGAAAGATATTAAATAGTAATAATAATAATAATGCAAAATGTATAAATGCTTGATGGTACCATTCTGCTAAATAGTTTTGCCAAACAGCTATATTAATTACTGACAGTCAGTCCATTTTTCAAACACAACAATACCAGTTATATCTGGCAATCAATTTTACAAAAACACTTACATCAGTGATATCTGGCAGTCTATGGCCCCGAGTTGATTCCGTCTCAACTATGAAAGGTCTTCCTCATGTATGTTCTAATAGCCATTTACAGAAACTGATAACCTTGAGAAATAGCTTCCCTTTCCTGAATGACTGGATTCTTTCAGTGGTCTACTGGTAGGTAAAGGCAAAATAGCCCACTAAATTTATAAGGTAAGAGTGAAATAATCCCAATGATTTTTCCAGCACACCTAGACCCAATCTACACCAAGCAGGATATAGCACTATGAAAGCGGTATTGTGACATGAAATTAAGAAGAAAAAAAATTAATTAATGTTTGCCTCTCTGCCCTGAAACCCCCAAATCCTCTAGCAGGGCAGATGGTCTTAAGTATCGGCAAGTACCTGTGATTTACAGACAATAGATCAATATCGAGGTGACAAGTAGTTAGCTTAATGAGAGGAGCTGGCAATTCAAAAGATGCTTTGCTTTGTTTCCAGTCGAGAGGCCTCCCGGCTATCTTTTCTCTGGAATGTTACGATTGACCTTGCTTTTTGCATTTCTGTAACTGCTTGCAATAGAAGCATTATTTCTTCTCCCCCTCCCCTATTTCTTAGTTGAAAGAAGTTTCTAGACACGTACGTCACAAGAGAGGTGTTTCTTTTCATGCCAAGAGAGTAAAAACCTTTGTCTATGTTGGTTAAGGGCGGTTCCTCTGTATTTTGGCCATGAGGCAACAGGGTTCCGTCTCAGCGCGCTGATTCTCTTTTAATAAAATCGAGTTGTACCTCCCTCCTTACTATCTGAGATTTATTTTAAGTAACTCCAGGTAACATATCCTGGTGCCGTGACTCGGATGGTCATTCCGGTGAATTACCTGCCCAATTGGCTTCAGCTGTGACAAGCAAGGCTTCCTGTTGCTGATGATCACACCTCATGGCGCCAACTGCATTTTTGCGGAGAGAGGACTGAGCGCCGGCTACTGGAGGCCAGCTGTACAGCAGCCAGGAACGGGTGAAAAAGGACGGGGTTTCTTTCTTTCTTTCTTTTTTCCTTCCTTAACCAGAACAAGACGCCGGCCGGCAGGTAACGTATGAAAAAGGGAGGCCTCCATAGAGAACAGGACTTAAGCCATCCTGTTGGACCGGGGGGAGGTTCTGGCTTAAACCTCATTACCCCGACGTGGTCCTGGAGAAAGGGTTTGGAAGTGTGATTGGTGAATGCGTGGATTGGTGGCTGAGACGGTTATCTGATAAGCAGAGACCCGAAAAACGAATGTGACTCTCCCTGGAGAGTGGGACCCTTGACTAACGCGTTTCCTTGTCCTGGAGACAGGCAAGGCCGTGAAAAAGGGGTACGTCTGGATTGTCTGTCCATACCTTTTTGTGTCAGCTGTGTGGACCCCTTACCACACGGCCTGGTTTCCCTTCCCTTGTGTTGCCTTGTTTGTATGGAAAGCGTGACGTCTCTGTGAAACTCATAATGGGTGGGAGAAACTCAAAGAAAACCCCAAAAACCATATTGTAGTATATGGTAGAAAATCTAGAAATAGATTCAAGAGAGGGGTAGTTAATCTTGAAAGTGGATTCAAGAGAATGTAGAGAAGAGTTAGACCCACATGTATTGAGACGTTGTTTGTCAAATAGATCTGCCAAGTCAGAGTGATTTTTAGAAGGCAGAGGAGAGGTGTAACTTAGATAGAAGAAAATTTTAAGGAAGCCTACCAATCATTGTGAGTGTTCCACATCCTGATCAGTTCCTGTATCAATAGCCCACTAATTATCAAGAAATGCCAGCGTGTCTAAGAAATCCTTGTAAACAGGCATGCACCACAGCCAATTTGGTGATGCCAGTACAGTGAACGCCTAAAAGAGGAAAAAAGCCTTAAAGGCAGAGGGCACCCGGATGAAGAGGTCCCTAGAGGCAGAGAGAAGAAAAGTGAGGGCACGCAAGTCAAGAAAAGAGTTAAAACTCCCCAGAGCCTTTGCCCAGGATGGGGAAGATGAATTGTCACCGCCACAGCCACCATATAGCCAGCTTTGCAAGCACCCCAACCAAGTCCATCAGCTTGTATCCAGTTGAAAAGAAAGACTCAGGCCAGTACAAACCAGTACATGATCTACGCGCTGTGAACTCTAGAGTAGAACCATTGACTCCACTGGTTGAGGACCCTTCCTCAACAGACTGCCACCTGACATGCAATGGCACAATGTCCTAGCAGATTTGTGTGCAAAGAGAGCAGCACGAGAGATGGTCCCAGGCTTTTATCCCAAAGCCTGTATGTATACAAGCTTCACCAGTGCAGACACGCCAGTCTACAAAAAGGCTTAACCAGCCGAGTCTTCAAGCCCTATGGGCTGAAGAGAAAAATGAAAGCAGGGAGCCAGGGAAACGTCTCCAGAGTAAGGAGACGGACCTGCAGAGAGAGCAGGCCCAGTAAATGTATGCAGTTTATGTATACAAAGGATGAAGAGGCATTGCAGCGGGCAATGGCTTCTCCCCTGGTTCGAGATGGCGTGCAAAGAAGCAGGGACAGGGACCCAGAAAGAGAGATGATGTCAGAACTCCAGTATGGCAATGAAAGCAGCGCGGATGGCAGACCGATTGAGTGCTTTGGCAAAGAGGAAGCAGATCGGGAGCCGAGGAGAGAGGTGAAGAGTCAGTGCCCCCATTGAGCTGAATCCAGCGAAGTAGGCAGCGCGACCAATGCTCAGAAACTAAGCTGCAAAGTGAGAGGTGTTTTTATGGCAAAGTAATAAAAAACTCTCAAACGAGATTGTTCAAAGTTAGCAGCTGAGAATCCCCCCCTGACCAGAGCATTGATAGAAGCGGCAACGGCTGTCCTCATTAGCATTCCTCCAACTGAAGCGATGTCAGCTGAGGAGAAGTAAAGGTATGCAGACGCGAGAGCAGGGGCTGGAAGACAAGAGTTTTCCCGATGACTGCGTCCTTTTGAAGCCCTGCATGGCGTGTATAACTATGTAGTTTGGAAAGTGGCAAGGTGATGCTGAGATCCAATTTTGCCATCCCCTCAAACAATGTTCCATCCGGCCCGACGCCCCACTGGTTGCTGAGTCACCAGAAGCTACTCAAACTAGCGCCCCAGCGTTTTCACGGCCAACGCACTCAGAGAGGAAAAGTTGAAACTTGTGCTTTAAGTAACATTAAAGGTACAAGAGTGGCGGGACCCAGTTCCCATAGATCTCAATGTGATGATCCCCAGATGGAATGTCACAGAAATCACTGACTGAAGTCCCCATACAAATGGCTGATTTGTGGGAAAATGTCATAAACACGTATAGTCCCACATGGCAAGACCTAAGAGTCTTAGAAAGCCCTCTGTATGGTACAGAAGAGAGAGGGCGCCTACATCAGGCCATAGGGCAAGAACTGAGAGATCTAGCAGCTGCAGATGAGACACGTAGGATCCCCAATGAGACCCTCATAATGTGAACCATGAGTAGAGGCGTCAAGAGTTGTGCCAATTGACCACAAGAGAGATTCGGAGAGCAGCCAGGAAAGCTATGAATGTAGCTGAAGTGATGCAGGGTCCAAAAGAATCCCCAAGGGCTTTTATGGAAGGACTAAAAGAAGCCTATCGACAATACTCCCCAGTGGACCCAGATGAGGCTGCCAACAGACGTACAGTGAACATGTCCCTTGTGAGTCAAGCTACAGAGACATACAGGAAGAAACTCCAGAAATGTGAGAGAGTTTAAGATAGAAGCCCAGACATGCAGTTTAAAAGTCAGAAAATAAAAAGGCAGAGAAAGTAGCAAGCAGAAGGGAATATAGACGAAGGAAAAGTCGATGTAAAGACTGTGAAGACAGTGGCAACTCCCTAAGACCACGGCGACTCCTTGAGAGACAAGAGATGAATGCAGACCAAGAGGAATTGGATTTTGGCTATAGGAGAAAAGGCGAGAAGTTTAGCAAACTTCAGTGTGGCAAGAGATGAAAGTGAAAAGAAAGAAAAAGACACAGCCCAAGACTTCAGAAGCACAGGGGCCAGATGCTACAAAAATTGTTCCCCATCAGACTCGAAGGTCTGAAGAGGCTCTAGGTGCCAAAAAAGAGGGGAAAATTAGACAGTGAAAGGTCTAATCAACAAGTTGAGCAA
Source organism: Anniella stebbinsi (assembly GCA_029215795.1). Lineage (NCBI taxonomy): Eukaryota > Metazoa > Chordata > Lepidosauria > Squamata > Anniellidae > Anniella > Anniella stebbinsi. The sequence goes on from JARDYH010000007.1 coordinate 82,561,868, forward strand.
CTGAAGCCCAGAAAGGAGCAAACGCAGTAAGGAAGCAATCTATGCTGGCAACAAAAATCATGACGTGAGGAAGATCCCTGGTTGTGATCCTGAGCCTGTCGAGAAATTACAACCCCAAGCCAAGAATGCTAAAGCATTAGAAAAGCCAGTTTTGCTAAAAGAATCAAGATTAAAGCTATAGAGTCAAGTTGCAAACCCCACTTGTGTAGAAAAAGCAACTTGAGAGGAAAATGCAGACTGTTTGCTTGAATTCCTTTAAGGTGGACCAGGAGTAATGGGATTACTCAAAGGTTTTCCAGGTCTGTCTGCTCCTTGGCAAAATAAAGCAATAGAAAGAAAGAAGGCAGGGGGAGGGAGCAGAAAGAGTTAAAGCCTTGAGCTGGAGCAGAGTCTGCCAGAGAAGAGCGTTTAACCTTACCCCCCATTGAAAGCAATAAGAAGAAACGATACAGAGAAATTTAAGGAGGACTGACAGAATTAGCATAAACATACTGCCTGCAAGGCATAGTTTTGGAAGTCATAGTGCCAGGGCTTACGAGATAAGAAAGTCCAAAAGGACAAGCCCTGTCAGAAGCTGTGACCCTAAACGCGAAAAGTAGCAGTAATGTATTGTCTGATACTGCTAAGTAAAACCAGAAGGCTGAGCCCAAGAGGAAGAGCTAATTCTGTACACACCAGTCCTGCAAACTCAAGAACCTCCAAGCAAGACTGACCTTTGAGAGAGACAGAGGTTTCGAGTTCGAGGTCCCACACGAAGGAGATGTCTGTACAGTATTCATGCCAAACATGGATGGCAGTATAAGCTGTTATGGGAAAGAAGTGGCCAGCCGATAGCCATTATGCCCCCCATGATTGAATTGACAGATGTTCCAGAGAGTGTGTGGATCCCAGAGAGAAGATGGGAAACGAGCCCTGTTGCCAGAGCAAGTGCAAGCAATTTGTAATATTGCACCACCCACCACAAGGCGAGGACTGAGAGCCTTCTTAGGAATGGTGGGTTACTGTCGGCTCTGGATCATAGATTATGCTACACATGAGCAGCCACTCTACAAAGCAACGGAAGGGAAAGACACAGACCATGTTTATCTGGGGCACAGAGCAACAAAGAGGCTTTGAAGAATTAAAGCATCAGCTAGCACATGGACCCAACCTGTCCAAACCCTTCCAATTATATGTTACAGAGAAGAGAGAAATCAAAGCAAATCCTCACACCAGAGACAGGAGAGATTGGGGAGCCGAAAATAGCTGACAGGAGACTCTAGTGAAGACGCTCCAGAGAAATACACCCACGGGCTCCCACTACAGCTGAACTCAGAAGCGCACCCGTTGATAGTGTGAGAGACAATGAGGTCTCTAAAGCATTGAGTGGAGACTGCAAGTTGAGAAAAATAAACTGAACTACTGGAGACCTACTGACTAGAGTTTGCTGTTGCCATAGATATTGTTCAGGATGCCAAACACTCCCAAGGGAAAAGAGTAAATGGACCTCCTTTTGAGGCCATGTAGGTGGGCCCTCCCCGTTGTGGAGAAAATGTGGCGGTAGTTAAGATGCCCCAAGAGAGGTAGTCCCATGGGCAAAGTGCATTGTAGAGGTAAGGAAGAACTTAAACTAGAAGGTGCCTTACCTCTTACAGATAAAGTACATAATATAGAGCCAGGAGACTGGGTTTATGTGAAAAAGTGGAAAACAGATTCTTAAAAACCAAGATGGTCAGGCCCACACCAAGTAATGCTGGTTACTCCAACTGCTATTAAATGTTTTGGTTTTAAATCCTGGACACATTACAGCAGAGCAAAACGTGCTGAGGCACCGGGACTGTGGAAGGCCAGCCCAGTGAAGGGAACTCTAAGGGTTAAACTGAAGAAATCTTAAAGCATCTGTCTGACCCAAGCGACCCCCCCTTACCGAGAGCTGACACTCTGTGGAGAGAGAGAGAAAGAAAAGAGCTTCAGCTCAAAGGAGCTGTCACATCCGGAAGCTGACAGCCTCCTCTGACGAAGAATCCAACAAAGGATTTCTACGCTATTGGACTATCTGAATGAACTCTATGTCATGATTGATGGGCCACTGATTATAGTCTTGATTATAGCATTAGCTGTAATTAGAATAACGATAGTGTGTTGTTTCAGACCAGAACAGTTTCTTGGCAGATCTCGCCAAAATGTGCTCCCTCTTTTGGTTATTAACCCTGATAGCCATATGTTTGAGTAAATCTGTAGAAAAAGAAGAGCCCAATCTATGGATTCAAATCGTGAAGCAAACTGCAGCAGTACTCAATAATAATAAATCTTGTGTAATCTGTGCACTGACTCCCAAATCTCACCAAGATGGACTTCCGTTTTTGCCCACCCCCCTTAACAGAACAGGGATTGTAGCAGATTGGGGGTTTCAAGAGGTGCCCTTCAAATATGCACACTATAATTCCAGCGGAGCCCTCAAAGTAGTTCCTTTGCCGGGACAAATCTGCATTTCACAGAATGGTTCTGAGATATTCGTAGGCCAGTCAGAATGTCAGGAGACTTGGTATTCTGACCAAGTAGCCCCCAGAGAAGGAACCTGGAACTGTAGCAACCTGAAAAGAGTGCCTTTTAAATATTGTGGCTGCTCTTTGGGTGAAGAATGGATGCATACTTGGGGGAGGAACTGCACCCACTACGGAAGTGGGGTCCGTATGGAAAGGCCTGCCTCGATGTTTTCCCTGACCCTCGCTCTCCTTCTGTCCAGAAACAAAGGACATAGACACCACTTGTGGTGGATTTGCGGAGAATGGGCTTTCAAACAATTACCTAAAAATTGGAAAGGAAGTTGTTATTTGGGAATTGTAGTTCCAGGATTGTGGATGATTTCCCCTGACACTTCCCCTGACATCTATAAGAGAGAAAAGAGATCTTTGGATCTAAAAAGCATAGCTGGAGGAGGAAATCAGAAATGGGGAAGTGAAGAATGGCCGGCTGAGCGAATAGTTGAGTGGATAGGTCCTGCTACCTGGGAATCTAATGTGGGTGGCAGAACCAGCCACTATTTGACAAATAGACTCATACGGTTACAAGCAGTAGTGGAAATCATGGCAAATCACACAGCTGATGCTTTAGATTTGATCGCCACTCAACTAACTCAGCTCAGGACGGCCACTTTACAATTAAAATTGGGATTAGATTATGTATTGGCAGTGCAAGGCGGTCTTTGTGTTGCCCTAAATTTTTCTGACTGTTGTTTTCAAATAGATGACAATGGAGAAGTTATAAAAAGCTTAGCAAAAAACATAAAGGAAGTAGCTCATGTGCCAGTCCAGGATTGGAATGGATGGAGTTTTGATTGGATCACATCATGGCTTCCAAATCTTAGATGGCTTAAAACCGCATTTTTGGTATTTTGCTTGGTTGTGATTCTAATTTGCATTTTGCCTTGCTGTATCCCGTGTTTCATGGCTTTAGTAACACGAATAGTGAATTCCATTGTAGAACGCAAAATATATTCTCATTATGTATCATTAGCTATGCAAGATGATGTAACACATGAAGAAGTAGAAAAGTAGACATAGTTAAGAATGTATCTAATTTCTGTTTTGCACTCTACACATGCTCTAAACCCTGCTAGCAGCTTTAGAGGCACAAAAAACAATGAATGACTATAGACAAGATGAATGTAACTAACAGTGATTTTTTTTTTCTGTAACCTTATGTTTCTTAAGTATAGTAAAGAACCAATGCAAAGATAAGATTAGTTCTTTAAAGAGGGGAATGTGACATGAAATTAAGAAGAAAAAAAATTAATTAATGTTTGCCTCTCTGCCCTGAAACCCCCAAATCCTCTAGCAGGGCAGATGGTCTTAAGTATCGGCAAGTACCTGTGATTTACAGACAATAGATCAATATCGAGGTGACAAGTAGTTAGCTTAATGAGAGGAGCTGGCAATTCAAAAGATGCTTTGCTTTGTTTCCAGTCGAGAGGCCTCCCGGCTATCTTTTCTCTGGAATGTTACGATTGACCTTGCTTTTTGCATTTCTGTAACTGCTTGCAATAGAAGCATTATTTCTTCTCCCCCTCCCCTATTTCTTAGTTGAAAGAAGTTTGTAGACACGTACGTCACAAGAGGGGTGTTTCTTTTCATGCCAAGAGAGTAAAAACCTTTGTCTATGTTGGTTAAGGGCGGTTCCTCTGTATTTTGGCCATGAGGCAACAGGGTTCCGTCTCAGCGCGCTGATTCTCTTTTAATAAAATCGAGTTGTACCTCCCTCCTTACTATCTGAGATTTATTTTAAGTAACTCCAGGTAACAGTATGAAAGCAGTATATAAAAGGCAGAAGCCACACTTCTGCTTTATAGCAGTATTGGAGTGCACTGACAACTGTTGGGGCCCATAGACACATGCCATATACCGCTATATCCTGCTTGGTGTGTGGCTCCTGCCTTTTATATACCACTTTCATAGTGCTATATCCTGCTTGGTGTAGATCGGGCCCCAATGTAGATACTCCCACGACTAGTTGCTGCCACACTGCTATACACTCCATAAATAAATAAATAAATAAAGGTTTTGTGTATCCTTTTTAGCCCGTATTTTAAAGAGTGACATATGTATATGTCGCACAATAATCTGAGTTTGCATTAAATCTAGGTGCCAAAGAAAACCTCTTAAAAATATCTTCCCTTAGGTGGCCCTGGATTGTTTCAAACAACTGTGTTTATGCCTTCTATGCTGGCTGGGGAATGCTGACAATTATATGATTTCCCCACCCCCCCCAGTCTAAATGTGCATACGATTGCACCCTGAAAGACCCACCCTAAACATTAAACTGGAAATAAATGAAGGGGGAAAGGACAGATTGCATAAAGGATGTGTATAGATTTTTTAAAAAAATTAAGCACACCAAGGAGAAAAAGGTAGTAAATGTGATTGTTAAAAGATTTAGGGCACAATCTTATGCATGATTAGACAAAAAAAAATGGCTGAGGCTTCCTGGGAGTTCTGAGATCTCGAAAAACTAATTGAATACCTGGTGGCTCCATGATCACTGCTTAGAAAGCATTGGCAAGTCCCAATTTCTCATAATGTGTGGTTTGGGACTGATACTATAGTAAGTGGGGTGTCCCAACTTGGGAGGAGTATGGGGGATTCCCAGTTTTGTTTTAGTTCATGAGATATCCTCACACGGGACAGAAAACTCAAGTATCGGAGGCAGGAAGCCTGTATACACCAGTTATTTGGGAAACATGGGTGGGAGGGTGCTGTTGCACTCATGTCCTGTTTGTGGGTTCCTGGTTGACCATCTGCTTGGCCACTGTGTGAACAGAGTGCTGGACTAGATGGACCCTTGGTCTGATCCAGCAGGGCTCTTATGTTCTTAAAACTCCAGCAGCAAGTGCCTTATTTGTGATCTTTGCACGCCATTCTGGGAACCTTTCTAGAAGGTCAGAGTATTGAATTTGTCAGTCTGAGGGCTGAATTCCATTCTGGGTAAGTCCTTGGGGGCTGCATTCCAGTGGTAGGTGGCGCCAAAGACGAAAGGGGTGGGACCAAAATACAAATATATATATACCAGCATATTGTAGCTTGTAGCTCTTATTGCCACTGACAAGGAGCTTCTCCACGAGTGATTTATTGCACACTCACGATTGGCCACTCACAGACATTTGCGGATCCTTTTCACGCCATCAACTTCCAATGCCTGTGCCACTGTTTTCAAGCAGGAATCCGACATTTCTTAAGACCGTGAAAATGCAGTATTAAATGGAAAATGCACTACAAAACAGCGCCACCTGCTGGCAGTGGAATTGAAACATATAGGAAGGAACTGGCGAAAGCAAGTGGGGGAGGGGCGCGTGTATTGTCGATTGTCAAAACCGCAAGACTCCAGAAGACAAAGTCCAGGTAAGGCTGTGTGGGTTTTGTTTGTGTGGAATGTGGAGAAGTCTTATTCTTAGTAGAGACATGCCAACCTTTTAGAATAAGGAGAAACTTCACAAAAACTAAGAAACTGCTGAACGGTTTGGTAGTCAGAAGAAAGTGGGTGGGGCCAAGGAGCCATCGCAGGGCATTCCAGAGGACTGGATTTGGCCGCTTACCTGGGGTGCTGCACCCCTGCTTCAGATAGGCAGACAGGACAAAACCCTTTGGGAATCGTGGCTGTTTTTAAACAAGTAATAATAGCTGCAGTGTAGTGGTAAGCCCAAAGCAGGCTTATCAAACAAGAAACCTTCTTTCGGAAAATACTGTTTAATCCTCTGCGTACATCAAATTCCACAATAGCACCAAAAGCTTTTTGTGCTTCACGTCGAATGCCCGTCGCTGGATCAGGCCCAAGCCACAGAAGAAATGGTGTCTCTCTGCTGACTCATAGACAAAATATCAAAACGTGAAACCACAGAAAGTTCCCCCCTCCCCCAAACCACATTTTTTATTTTACATTTCTTGTTTTGTACAAATCAATGCATCTCTTCAAAATTGCCAATGCTACAAATGTAGAAAGAAAAAACAGCATCACTATAAATCACCCACTTTAACGCATGATCAAATTGTCACAATTAAGGAAAAAACCCACTATTTACAGAAAAATCCTTCTCCTTGACTTAATTGTTTTGTAGACTGAGGAAGCTAAAAAACAATCTCGATTAGATCTATGTGAATCAGTTGTTCCTGGAAATGTTTTATGCCTAAAAATTAGGTTTCTGCTGTGATACTCCTTCCAGTGCAATGGATTCTTAACAAGGCTAAGGGGTTTGTATGTTGTTTTTAAAAAAGCAAAACAAGATAAAAAAATAAATAACCTACAGCAGTGTATTCCTTTCAATATTCTTTCCTCCATATTCACGGCTTGTAGGTCTTCAAAGTGCTATTGAAGAAAATCATATATATACACACACACACATACACACAAATTAAAGCTCAGCTGCTGCAGATGTCTCTAATCTTATAAAAGGAGAATTTCATGTCTCGGATTGCTGTGCTAGGTGTGTTTGCGTAGTGGGGTCTTTCTCCCCGGACCCTCCTGCTCAGATTGGGCTCTGCGCAAGGGAGTAACCTAGCCAGAGACCTACAGACAGTGATCTCAGCTGCATCGGAACTTCAGGGCAGGGCTCACACAGTTGCAGAGCTCATCTCTCTGCTAATTGGGACAGGGGTTAGGAATTTAGATTCTCTGTTGACCTTACGGGGCACTTCAAGCAGCCTCCTTTTTCTGTGAAGTTGGTGTCATCCTATCAGGAAATATCCACCTTTCTTTCCCAGAACGCCCCAAACTTGTTTTTGCGTTGCTGCAAAGTGAATTGAAAAAGTGGTGCCCATTTTCTGCCCAGCTCCCTAGAAGCTCTGCATAGCTGTGCCTTGCTACCACTGAATTAACCCCTCATTCCTTGGCAGTGTCCTCACCATACCTCTGACCTTAGCAAAATACTTACTTTCTCATCACCACCACTCCACAAACAAAATGAAAGAACAGAAGAAAGAGCACCCAAAGATGCTCAAGACCACCCCCCACAGCACTATTTTCAAAAATGAAAAGAAAAAAGCAATGTCATATAAATTAGCATAATAATAAAAACACAGGGTAAGTAAAATCCTAATTAGTGAACCGTCGTGATGTCTCCAATTACTTTGCCCAGAGACCTTTAACCTCTAGAATCCAGAGTCAACGGATGATTTAATCTGCACTGCCAATTCTGCAAAATGGAGTGTTTGAGAAATGGTCTCAAGGTGCTCTGAATACCAGGTGACACATAAACATTCTATAAATAAGAAGAGTTTGGTGTTTCCTTTTAAAAAGCTGGATGCAAACAAGAGTTTTAAAATTGGCTCCCATCACTATATGCCTAGTTAAAGAGAAAGCAACAGAAGCCGGAGGAGAATCCGATTCCAACCCAACCCCTCTTTCCTTACCAATTCAAGGGCAGGGATAATAAAACCGAATGAGGGGAAAACATCTCTGTGTTGGAAGTGTTTTGTTCATGAGCTCAGAAGGATGGGAGTGGTGGAAGACATGCCGCCAACCACTCTTGCCGTTGGACTAGGACAGGAGAACAAGCTACTGAAACCCAACACTCAAGCACGCTATTGAATGGTCACACACAGAGGTTTCTGTAGCAATAACAACCGAAGTGTCCTGGAAAGGAACCAGTGGGGTTTGCAGCTGAAAGAATCCTTCGTGCGGGAAGAGTTCCTGTATTGTATTTACGGGGAAGTTATCGCTCCTGACTTCTCAGGCTTTTTGCCCTTGGATAAAGCTGCAGCTTGTTTCAGGAGCTCTCTGTTCTTGGCCTGGGGGGGGGGGGAATAGAGAAAAATGATTATTTGAATGCGCTGGACTGTCATCTTTCAGTATAACTGCTGGCAACTATAAAGAAGGAATATAAGGCAGGGGACACTTCGCACTACAATAAAGGTAACATAAAAACATTCTGCACCGAGAAAAAGCTCAGTGCTGTGACCTGCATACATTATGCAGACAAATTTATCCTGCATCATTTTTTATTATTCGGCATCATTTATTCCAATTTTGCCCACTGGACATGGGAAAGCCCTGCCCTGACCACTGTGGTTCTTACCAAAGCAGCCTTCTGCCTCCTGAGATTTCCAGTAGACATTGCTCACACGCTGTCAAGCATATCTCTGCAGCCAATCAATGAACGTGGATATTATCAGGAAATAGAATTATATACCTAGCACCACATGCTGCAGGTTTTCTGCGCTCCCGCAGGACCATGGCATACATACAGCCATAGATGTAAGCAATGGGTTGTACCCAGTTGTGTTGTTTTGTCAGCAGGAGGAAACCGCTGGTGGAACAGATTTCTTTCTCTCCCCTGCAGCTCCTCATGCTCCCCCCTAAATTTGGAAGGTTGGGGGAGTCCCTGGAGAAGAGCTGGTGCATGCCTAGGAGGCTACAGGGGGAGGAAAAGATGGGGAAGTCCTGAAACGTAGAAGATTTCTGATTGCGCAAGGGTTGGATCCAACCCAATATGACCCAACACCATGAAGTCCGGCTCGCAGAACAGATGCTTTGTATGCCAAAGGTCTCCCTAGTCTGAAATCCTGGAGACTCAACTACTAGTCAGTGTTGATCACACTAAACTAAATGGACCAACGGCCTGACTAGATAGAAACCAGCTTCCTATGATCTTAAAAGCTCCATCACACCTAATTCCCCCCCCTGGTTTGTCTCCACGGTTTTTTTTTACCTCTGATGCTAAGCGTGTCAAGCTGATGATTCCTTTAAACGGAATAGCTGCTCTTTCGCTCATTGCTCCACTCCTCCCCTTCCCTTTCTCCCTCCAGTCAGGTCCTGTCAAATGAGTACTTCAACCAGACCGCCTTTCTCCCGAGCAAAAATGGAACGACCCTTTAGTCTGGCTCTTTGGGGACATCAAGGGAGTACAATCCTGCCTCTGCAGAGATTCAGGCGTTGCATGATTTTTTAAAAAAACGCTTTCAAGCCTGGGATGCAAGGTTTGAGTTTTATATTGAGGCTTGGATCCGGCTGCTGGGAGAGATCGCTTTTCCCTGCCAGGACCTATGCAATCCATTCAAGCCCCCAGTTCCTTAAAACTACACGGAGACTTAGGGTGCCTTCAATGCGCTTAGGGAAAATAATCCAGACTTTTAGCATTCTAGGAAAGGCTGGGGAAGAGGCGGGGTGTCAGCAGGACAGGCACAGCGTCATGTGAGTACCGTGCTGCAAATCCACACACCAGGCATGGCGAGAGTGCACTAAATTGCTGGTGTGATGGAGGTCTAAGTCTGGTGTTGCAGCTGCATCAAAGGGCAATTAATATGTTTCAGAAAGATATGATCACCCTTTCATCTAGAACTCCTTTGTGGGTTTAACAGAACCCCTCATGTCTACTCAGAAAAAGTCCCATTGAGTTAAATGAGTCTTGCAGTGAAGTCTGTATAGGACTGCAGCCTGAAGGGCCATCTGCATGATAGTGCCTGCTTGGGAGACCAACAGGGGCTGAATGTGGGTCTGAGTGTAAATGTGGGTGTATCTCTGCATAAGGCTTGAAGAGACGGGATGTGCTGAAAAAAATGCATTAGGAAAAGCGCTGAGTGCAGCTGTGTTGTAACAGCAGGGAAGGGAAAGAGATAAGGTTTTATCAAAGACACTAAACGGCAAATTTTGACATTCAGTCACTGCAAGCCTGGACTTGATTTACACCAAACAGCTTAAGATCAAACGGCCTGTTATGTTAAATATGTCAAAAATAGCAGCCATAAGGGGCAGCGACAAGTAGGGTAGGGTAGATCAGGAAAGAGGGTTTAATCCTTTCTCCCTGTATCACAGTCTCAACAAAAATCTCCCCTCCCCAAAGTTTGTGCCAACAGCAGCTTCCCTCCTCTGGCAAAAGAGGGAAATGGTTAACCCTATTCCTGGGATCCCATCCCCCAGTGCTAGTTTTTAGAACCCCAGACACGCTACATGTGATCACACATTTCACATAACAGGTAGTTTGGCCCTTGGAGGTCGATGCATCTATTGCTTATCCTTCCAGAATCATCAGTGATAGAAATGGGCAAAAAGGTTTTGTAGGTATTGTGAGATGTGTTATTCTAGCCCCACTCTGCTTTGACACTGCCCGTTTATCCTGACCACTTAGCATAAGAACATAAGAAGAGCCGTGTTGGATCAGACCAAGGGTTCATCTAGTCCAGTACTCTGTTCACACAGCTGTCAACCAGGGACCCACAAGCAGAACACGGTGCAACAGCAACCTCTCACCCATATTCCCCAGCAACTAGTGTATACAGGCTTACTGCCTCTGCTACTGGAGGTAGCACATAGCCCTCAGGACTAGTAGCTATTGATAGCCTTCTCCTCCAGGAATTTATCCAACCCCCTTTTTAAGCCATCCAAATTGGTGGCCATCACTACATCTTGTAGTAGCGAATTCCGTAATTTAACAATAAGCTGTGTGAAGAAGTCCTTCCTTTTATCTGTCCGGAATCTCCCACCAATCCCTTTGCTAGTGGAACCAAGCTAGGACCAGCAAATGCAGGTTGCTTACCTGTAACTGTAGTTCTTCGAGTGGTCATCTGTGCAGTCACACATATGGGCTCGCGCCGGCGCCGAGCTCGCTTCGGGAAACTTCTATCTATCTAGGATTCTTGGCGGGAACCCCTCCCCCCACCGTCCTACCGCGCATGTTCAGGGTCCCCGCCTACCTCAGTTCCCTGAGACCGCTAGGCCTCGCGACTAAGGCAATGCGATTTTTATATTAATACTTAAACTATTTGAGCATGCCGGAGTCAGCTTGACAATCAGAACAGCGATGCCAAGAGGGGACGGCGGGTGGGTTGTGTGACTGCACAGATGACCACTCGAAGAACTACAGTTACAGGTAAGCAACCTGCATTTCTTCTTCGTGGTCTCTGTGCATCACACATATGGGCAAGTAATAAGCCAACTTACCGGAGGTGGGAGAAGCACGCTGTGTGGTCATTGGCATATCGAAGATAGGACCGCTCTGCCGAAGGAGGAGTCCTGGCGCGCTCTGACATCCAACCGGTAATGCTTCACAAAAGTGGAGGTATTGGCCCAGGTGGCCGCCTTGCACAGGTCTGAGACCGTTGCGCCATGAAGGAGTGCCGTTGAGGTTGCCTGTCCCCTGGTAGAATGGGCAGTTAGTCCAGTGGGCACTTCTTTACCCAGGAGTTAATACGATAGGGTGATCGTGTCGACAATCCATTTGGAGAGACGTTGCGAGGATACAGGTAAGCCTTTCTTCTTACCACCAAAGCAAACAAAGAGTTGGCGCGACTTGCGAAACTCTTCTGAGCGAGACTTGTAGAAGGCTAGAGCCCTTCTAACGTCCAGAGCGTGCAACGTGGAGCATAACGGATCGTGTGATGCTTCGAAGAAGGTAGGTAGCACAATGTCCTGATTTATATGAAAATCGGAGGCAACCTTGGGAACAAAGGAAGGAGGAGGATGGAGGACGACCTTGTCGCGGAAAAACTGTGTGTATGGAGGGTCGACAAGTAGTGCTGCAAGCTCTGACGCGTGTCTTGCGGACGTGATGGCAACAAGGAAAACCGTCTTGAGCGTCAACAAACGAATATTGGTTGTAGCTAACGGCTCAAAGGGCTTAGTGGACAAAGCTGTCAACACCAACGAGAGGCTCCACTGTGGAACTAGTGGGCGAGCGGGTGGGAAGAGATTGTGTAGGCCTCTAAGGAAAGCCTTCGCAAGAGGGTGAGTGAATGCCGAGACTCCGTCGATGAGAGGATGGTGAACTGCAATGGCCGCTAGATAGACACGGATAGAGGATAGCCTTAGGCCTGTAGTATGCAGAGAGTGAAGGAAGGCAATCACGTCAGTAATAGTAGCCGAAGCACTATTGAAGCCCTTGGCTGCTGCAAAAGCTTGGAAGCGTCTCCATTTCGCCAAGTAGGAAGACCTAGTCGAGGGCTTTCTAGAGGCGTCCAAAATAGTCTTTATGCCTTGAGGTAAAGTTATTCCTCGCCAGATGGCAGGAGTCTCCAAGCCGTGAGGCGTAAGGTCTGTATGTCCGGGTGTAGTATTCTGCCGCTTTCTCTGGAGAGAAGGTCCGGAGAGGCTGGGAGACGCCATACTCGGTGACCCGCTAGTCTGCGTAGAGGCGTGAACCACGCTTGTCGTGCCCACCACGGTGCAATCAGGATAGCGTTGGCCTGATGGCATCGGGCCGGTGTGATCGTTTTCGCTATCAAGGGAATCGGAGGAAACATGTAAAGGAGACCTTGCGACTAGTCCCGTAGGAAGGCATCTCCTAAGGAGTCGCGACCGATGCCTGCCCTGGAGCAATAAGCCTGGCAGACCCTGTTGTCTGTGGCTGCAAAAAGGTCGATCTCTGGCGTGCCCCAACGGGTAAAGAGGCGATCCAGAACACGGGGGGATAGTTCCCATTCGTGGGTGTCTTTGAAAGATCGGCTTAATTCGTCCGCTTTGACGTTGGCTGCCCCTGCTATATGCAGAGCTGAGAGCCGCATGTTTTTTGTGATCGCCCAGTGTAAGATGTCCATGGTAAGGTGAAGCAGACGCGGGGAGCGGGTGCCACCTTCTTTGTTGATGTACCATACTACAGATGTGTTGTCTGAGAGCACCCTCACATGGCGTCCCCGTAGCTGAGGGAGGAATGCCTGCAGGGCTTTCTTTACAGCGAGGAGCTCGAGTTTGTTTATGTGTAGGGGACTCTCTGAAGGTGACCATCTTCCTTGTATGAACAGATCGTCCAGGTGTGCCCCCCAGCCCTGTAGCGATACGTCGGTCGTGACAACTCTGGAGGGACCGGGATCGTCGAAAGGCAGTCCTTGCGACAGATTTTTTGGATGCGACCACCAGAGGAGCGAACGATGTACGTGGTGCGGGATGGTAAGTACTAGCTTGCGTGGATCCTGCAAGGGCGTATAGCGACCCAAGAGGAGTTGCTGGAGGGGACGCATTCTTAGTCGCGCCCATCTGACCACGAAGATGGCTGCCGCCATAAGCCCTAGGAGCCGTAAAATAGTGAGGGCTGTTGCCTGTGGTCGGGTACTCAGTCTGGCCGCTAAGTGTTGTAGGGTCTCCAATCTGTCTTGGGGGAGGAAGGCTCTTGCGGCAGAGGAGTCGAGATGAACTCCGATGAACTGAAGTGCTGTGGCAGGTTGGAAAACTGACTTTTCGTAATTTATCTGCAGGCCTAAGGAGGAGAGGATGGACTCCACCGTGTTGATGTCTGCGATCGCTTGGTGGCGAGTGGGGGAGACGACTAGCCAGTCGTCTAGGTAAGGATAGACTTCGATGTTGATGGATAGAAGGTGTGCACAAACCGCTGCCATGCATTTGGTAAAAACTCTTGGGGCTGTTTTTAACCCGAATGGGAGGACTACGAATTGGTAGAGCTGGGACCCGATGGCGAAACGGAGGTATTTCTGGTGTTCGTCGAGGATGGCTATGTGGAAGTAGGCATCCTTGAGGTCGATCAGCGTAAACCAACTGCCTCGTCTGAGGAGTGGCAGGATGGTAGAGAGTGTGATCATGCGAAATTTCTGGGGTCTGATAAATTTGTTCAGACTCCGGAGATCCATAATAGGACGAAGTCCCCCGTCCTTCTTGCGCACTGTAAAATAACGGGAGTAGAACCCGTTGCTTGACTGATGCGTTGGAATAGCTATGATCGCGCCTTTGTTCAACAAGGCCTGTGTTTCCTGACGCAGGGTTTCTGATGAAGGCGTGATTTTGACAGTGCCTAGAGGAGAAAGGACTTCGAAGTCTATTGCGTAGCCCCGTTGAATGATTTGGAGAACCCACCGGTCGGTGGTGATGGATGCCCAAGTATGGTAAAAGGGCTGGAGCCTGTTTAGTGACAGAATGGAGACCCGTAGGGGTAAGTCAAAGACGGCGTTTTTGAGGCTGTGCTTGCTTTGAGCGAGACTGTGCGTACCGAGGGGTGGACTTGTGCTGCTGGTAAGATGTCGATGCACTCGGTTGCTGGTAGCGTTGACCACGATCCTGGCCCTGTCGTGACTGGTAGGGTAAGGGCCTGTACCACTTCCGGGGTCGGAAGGACTGCGCCGGAGGTTGACTGAGCCCCATCTTTTTTGCGGTCATCTTGGCCTTGTGGATCGTATCCATTGTAGAATCGGTTTGCGTGTTGAATAACCCCTCCCCGTCAAAGGGCAAATCCTCTATCCTGTTCTTTGTCTCGATAGGGAGATTTGCCGAGCGTAGCCACGCGTGCCGGCGGAGGGCAACAGCTCCGATCATGGCCTTTGAGCCTGAGTCCACTTGGTGTCTGGCAGTGGTCATCTGCTGTTTTGATAGCCGGACAGCTTCCGCCTGAAAAACGCGTGCCAGGTCTCGCTGGTCGTCTGGCAGGTAATCAGTAAGGTTGGAGATCTTCTTCCACAAAAACAACTGATACCTGGCCATCATGGCCTGGTAATTTGATGTTTTCATTACCAAAGCCGCCGAAGAGTATATCCTCCTCCCAAAAGAGTCCAGTTTGCGGCCCTCTTTGTCAACAGGGGCGGCATGAGATTGACCCGACTTTCCCTGGGAAGCCTCCACAACAATAGAGTTCGGTTTAGGGTGGGTAGCCAGGAAGGGGGCTTCCGCCTCCTTCACCTTGTAGAGAGCGTCAAGTCGCTTCGAGGTGGGAGCTAGCGTTGCTGGATTGGACCAAGATTGTTTGGCCGTCTTTAGTAGGGTGGGAACCAGTGGGAGCGTCAATTGAGGTGTTGGTTCAGTCCTCATGACGTCATAAATATCCCCTTCCTCTTCTTCGGGCTGTTGGACGTCTATTTCAAGTGATTGGGCGAGACGGAGCATCTGCTCATTGAAGCCCCCTAATTCCATGGTTGGAGAGGCTCCCTCTTCGGTAGCGACTTCTTCTGTTGGAGATGGCATTGATGGAGCCGGCGACGGGATCGAAGACGGGTCTGCCTCGTAGTCGTCTAATGACGGCGACGGTAACGAGCGTCGGTACCGAGGGACAACGCATTGCTCCGGTACCAAGGAGGCCTGAGACCGATTGCGCCGACGCGTCGACGCCGGGAGGAGTGATGTCGTACGGCGAGGCGGTACCGGTGGAGGCATGCGAAGGGAGAGATCCGAGCCGCGGTCCCAGTCCTGGGAGGCGGAGCGCGATCGCGACCGACGATGGTGCATCGGTACCGAGGCCTCGGTACCGGTGGGGTTGGAGTACTCTTCGTCGATGACGAGGACGTCCGATCCGAAAGGGAGGATGTCCTGTAACTCAGGTTGCGAAGGCGGTTCTGTTGGTACCGGAGACGGCAGAGAAGGGGGCCGAGTTGGTGATTCCGCAACCGGAGTCGAGTGGCCTGGCTGGGGTTGTGCATCCGATGGGGAGTGTCGCTTCGATCCCGAAGGCTGGTCTATCGGCAGCGATGAGGGACGTTTCCGTGGCTTAGATGCTTTGGATGCCGACGGTAACGAGGACGGTACCGATGAAGACTTTTTCGGTACCGTGGTGCTCATCGGTTTGTGTGTTACCGAGGAGAATTTCTTCGGTATCGAGGGCTTCGATGTCGATGGCCATGTCGATGGCCCTGTTTTCGATGTTTTCGTCGAAGTCGATGATTGCTTCGACTTTTTTGCCGTTTTTCCCTTCTTTTGCTTAGGAGGAGGGGAAGATGGCGACAACGATGCCTGAACTGTGGCCCGAAAAGAGGACAAGTCAGGAGTTGCTGGGCGTGAGCATAAGTTGGGCGACAGCCCTCGCTCCCCAGAGGATGATGGCCTCGGCTCCATGCGGCCTGTACTCGGGCGGTCAATGGCGGAGAGGGCTTTACTCCAAAGGAGACTGCGCAATCGGTCGGCTCTGTTCCTCCTGGTCTGTCTTGAGAATCTCATGCAATGGGAACAGGATTCCGTAATATGGCCTTCCCCCAAACAACCCAGGCACAGCGAATGTCCGTCCGTGAGGGCTAGTTTGGCGCGGCAGCCAGAGCAGCGCTTGAAGAGCGCGGTCTGCGCCATAGGCCGTAGAAGAAAATCTATCTAAGTAAAACTTATCTAATTGAAAGATTTTTTTTTTTTAACAATACTAATGAGAACTAGAACCTAGCTAACTAAACTAACAGTAAGATAACAGTAAAACTAAGCTTTCTTGTCCTTCTTACAGGTCTCCGACGACGGAGGAAGTCTCCCGCGAGGCATTCAGCGAAGCGGTCGAAGAAGAACTGAGGTAGGCGGGGACCCTGAGCATGCGCGGTAGGACGGTGGGGGGAGGGGTTCCCGCCAAGAATCCTAGCTAGATAGAAGTTTCCCGAAGCGAGCTCGGCGCCGGCGCGAGCCCATATGTGTGATGCACAGAGACCACGAAGAAGAACCATGCTGCTTCAGTAACATAATTTTCCATAAAATCTGCCGAAACAGAAACACTAACTAATAGGCTCCAGGCCTGATGGACCAATTGAGCTTGAGGCTTTGCATGCAGAAGGCCCCAGGTTTGATCCCCAGCATCTCCAGTCAGGGCATAAAGAACACCTGCCTGAAATCCTGGAGATGCTGCCAGTCAGTATTGACAATACAGGGCTAGATGGACCCACGGTCTGACTCAGTATAAGCCAGTTTCTCACGTTCCTATGACCAACGGTCTCATTTAATAGAACGCAGCTTCCTATGTTCAACAGAGGGATAATAGTAGATACAAGAATATGAGCGCTTGTCCAAGTGGCCCAATGCAGACAACGTTCAGCCACTCTTGCGAATAGCTCATTGATGGATCTAGTTAAATAAAGTTACCTGCAACTGTTCTGTGACTTCCTTGTGAGTCTTTTCCATTTGATTCATTTTAACCCTCATCTGGGATTCCTGATACTGCAGATCAGCCTTCAGTTCAGTTATCTGCAAAACAAAAGAACATACAGTTGTTTAAATTCCTTTGCACTAAACATATGTCACACAATGGGATATGTCCTTGTAGAAATCTAATCTGTTGAGAATGTCATAGAGCTTCTCCTGGGGAAAGGATAAGGTGCTTCATTACGTTCATATAAGTTTAACCTGAAAACTAAAGTAGGAACCTAGCTGGCAATGGCCAATTCCCTTCTGACTTAACTTCCAGAACCAGAGAGCACAACTGGTTCCCATTCATCTTTCTACAACTGCAACACATGAGTACAGTGGACTTTAAAATGTGCAAGATTTTAGAGCGCATTCCGTATCTTGGAATCTTAGCTTAAACAGATTTTTGAGCAAGAAGGAACATTGCACATTATATACTAATTCCAGAAGCAATCAGAACTGAACCGCAAAGCCCCAGTGGGGACCAACACTAAAGCAAGGTGTCATGAGCCAGAATCCAATCCTGTTCTTCACCATCCTTTTCCACCAAGAGACCCACTTAGCAGCTTTATCCTTTGCATATTAGCAGTATATGGGCTAATATGAGCTAGTGTAGTGTAGTGCCTAGAGCGTTGGACTGGGAGTCGGGAGATCTGGGTTCAGGTCCCCACTCGGCCATGGAAGCTCACTGGGTGACTTTGGGCCAGTCACAGACTCTCAGCCCAACTTACCTCACAGGGTTGTCGTTGTTGTGAGGATAAAATGGAGAGGAGAATAAAATGGAGAGGAGGAGGATTATGTACGCTGCCTCGGGTTCCATAAGAAGGGGTGGGGAAGTGGGACATACATGTAATGAATTGATTGATTCAAACTCTGGAAATGATAGGTGATCATATAAAGGTAGCACTAAGATGTTATGATATGTTAGCACCCCGTTATTAACTGTATTTTATTACTGTTATTTAATTGCATATTCACAATTACGCAATTTCTTTATTAGGACCAACCCAAATGCTACAGAAGAGTGTGCAAGCTTTCGAGTTCTCCAGAACTCTGCATCAGGCTAGATGGCATAAAAAGCAGGGATGGGGTGGGCGATAAAACAACAACAACAACAACAAAGTACAAAGGCAAGGCCAGATGTTGCAGCCATGAGGTCTGCAACTTAGGCTCAAGTATGGAGACTGCAGACTGAATGAACTGGTCACTGGTAGGTGGTGCAGGTATCTGGCCAGCAATTGTTTCTTTGTCCCAGAATGTTAGGTGTAATCTGATATCTGCAGCTCCTACCTGTGACTAATTTATTCAGTCCACAATCTCTATCTTGAATCTAAGCCTAAGCTACAGACTTTATGGCCATAACATCTGGCCGTATTTTTGTACTTTCTCACCCTCTCCTTTTTGTACCATCCAGCTCAGCTTTCCACAACTTGGCGCGCTCCAAATGTGTTGGATTGCAACTCCCAGAAAACCCCAGCCAGCTTGATGAAGAATTCTGGAGTACTCAAAAGCCAGCACGCTTTTTGTGGCATTTTGGTGGGTCCTAATTTTCTAACTGTGGATTTTGGAGTTTCTTTTTCTCATGGACCAGTGCAGCCATCTTCGCCTTTTAAAATTGTTGGAAGCAAACTTCTGGGTCTTGTTTTTGAAATACAAGGCAGACATTTTAAAACAAGCTATGTTGGTATCAAGGTCACATTGAATCAAAGATACAATGAAATAGTAATAACAGTACTTTTAAAAAGAACTGGTAAAAGGAGGAAAAGACTCAGTGTGATAATGGAGAAAGAGAAAGGAAAGGGATAAACTGATAAAGGGAATAAGAATTGAGAAACAAAGACATCAGAAGAACTTGAGAAGAGCCCTGCTGGATCAGACCAAGGGTCCATCCAGCCCAGCATCCTGTTCACGTAGTGGCTGACCAGCTGCTGATGCAAAACCCACAAGCAGGACTTGAGTACAACGGCACCCTCCTGCCCATGCTCCCCAGCAGCTGATGTACATAGGCATATTGCCTCTGATACTGGAGGCAGCATATAGCCATCAGAACTTGTAGCCTTTGATAGCTTTATCCTCCACTAATGTAAATATCCAACAAGGCTGTGGTCATGGGGAAACGAACCGTGCGCACCGGCTGGTTCTTTACCCTTTAAAAAAGACACAGCGGTCGAAAGTGCTAGGGGGGTCCACAAATCAATTCAACATAGTCATCACGGTGAGCATCCCTCGCCTTCTGGCGAGTGTGACGTTGAATGCAACAGGGGTGCTCACCATCGCACATCCCAACGTGCAGCTGGTAAGGAGGGCATGGGTTCAGTTTCAGAGATGCTGCAAACCTGGCAGAATGTCAGAGGTGAGGCCCTGACCCACCCTTCTCAGAGCGGATGAGGGCAGACGGCAAGCAAATGTTTCCTGACACCATCACTGCACATATGCCGGCTATGCCTCTCTCACATAAACTGGCCCATTGTTCCACCAAGGAAGCTCAAGGGTGCATTACCTTCTTCTCTTTTTCCAGGATCAGCTGATCCTTCTGGTGCAACATTTTCTTGAGAGTCGCCACTTCCTCCTTCAGCTGGGCGATGATGACAAAGTGGTCTGTGCCAGGAGAGTCCAAGGCAAGGTCTGGAGAAAAACTACAAGAGATAAGGAGGGGGGATCTCGTTATATACCACTGCGCTCCAATTCACATGAGAGGTAAAGCCATGAGCGAGAGAGGTCAGTCGCAGGGAATAACAGGCTTGCAAAACGCCCCCGCCCCCCTGGTCATCTAGCCATCATCATTCATTGGGATTTTAAACCTCCCTTTCTCCAATGATCTCAAGATAGTCTACAACATTTAAAATAGTAATACATACTGCATGCGCGACACATTTATTGAAAGCGAGTTGCTCCAACCACCAATTTAAATCATGGCCCAACACATTCCTTTCTTTTATACAGCAACTGTACCGTGGACAATGTTATCCATTCCTTGGCTATTGCCATTGCAAAAGTCCACCTAATCTTTAATGCTTTTGTATTCCTGCAACAAAAAAGCCAGACTTTGTAACAAACAGAACAACTGCTCAAACGTTGACAACGTAGTCCTAGGCACACTTACTTAAATATAAGCACTGCTGGACTCGGTGGGGCTTAATTTCAAGTAAAATTGCATAGATTGGGCTGTATGCATCTAAAATGTATCAAGGCACATCCTGGGAAGAAGGGGGGGGGGGAGAGGAATTATCTAGCTTTTCAACCGCATCTCCTTCTTTGCTAAAAACAAGCAGATACCCAGCTGTCCTAAACATCTGTCCTCTCTCTTATTTATTTACTGTCCTCTCTCTTATTTATTTATTTACAAATATTTATAAATTGCTTACAACTAAAGATTTCAAAACAGTGTACATAGAAACAAAAATAACAACCCATACATAGAATATATCATATCTACAGCACGACACAGGGAAGAGTTGCATAAACAGATGGATCTTCGTCGCCCGCCTAAAACTAAAGCGTTGGTGCTCATCCAACGGCAGCGAGATTATTCTGCATAGTGGGGGCCACCACACTAGATACCCTGCTCCAAACGACTGCACAGCAAACCTCAGAAGTATGTGATGCCAACAGGAAGAGATCAGCATCGAATGGGTCTACAGGGGAGAAGGCGGTCTCTCAGATGAACAGACCAAGTTATTTAGGGCTTCATATACTAACAAAACCTTAAACATATCCCAGTAGCCAACAAGCAGCCAGTGCAGCTCCTTTAACGCAGGTGTAACAGGCTGCCCCACTCAGCAACTTAGATGTGTTCTGCATTAGCTGCAGATAGTAGAGTAGGCAGGGATGCCCAATTGGTGGCTTGCAAGTCATAAAGTACCTTTCTGTGTCCTTACTAAACTTTAATAACATTGTACAAGATTTTGGCCACCTGTAAAGTAGAGCGGCAACAGGTCTACTTTGGAGATACACTCCTTGTGTATTTGGAGATACACTCCTTGCCCGTGGAGAAGAAAACAGACTGAGATTCCAAGTAGCATCCTAAACAAGCTGCATAGTGGATTAATTTTACATGTTTCCAGTGAAGGATGTGATCAATTGTGTTAGAACACACCATGTGTATGGTTCGCATGATCAAAACAAGCCATGGAGGCTTGTTTAAATCGGCGGAGTGTGCCAGGTGCCATTAGCCTAATTACCAGCTCAGGGGCGGCCCAGGCAGCATGGCCTGCTTGAGGGGGAACAACTCTGAAGCAACCCAACAACAGACCATGGGTTATTTGAGGATTATTTCCCCTCTCAAAAACGCCATGCTGCCCAGGCTCAAACAACATGACAAGCTGAGCCCAGGTGGGTAATTAGTCTAATGGTGCCCACTCATCAACGATATTTGAACATCCCCATTGGCTCTTTAGGATCGTGCAAACCGGGTTATCTTATGCAGACTTCAGAAAGGCAAAGAATCACTGCCATCCTTGGTGTAGATCTATCCCAAGTCATAGGGAGATGGCAGGCGCAGGGAAGACAATAATCTGGTCCGTATGATTGCCAGGTGCTTAACAAGTCACCGTGGCTTGTTAACCACTTTGTGCATGCCGGCCTGATTTGCTTCATTACCTTTGGACATGAGTGCATTAGAACCCTCCAACGTGTTCCCCAGTAACTGGTATCCAGAGGCACCCCGACTCTGGTTCTGAGGTGGTATACAACCAACATGACTAGCAGCCACTGATAGCCTTAGATAAACCATTAAACACAATGACCCTGTTCAGACAACAAGCTAAGCCACAGTGGCTAAGCATTTTGAGCTAAACATTATGGCTTAGTGTGTCATGTGAACCATGACTTAGTGTGTCGTGCAAACTATTCCTAACCACGGTGGCTACGTAACCACGGTTTAAACACGTGCACTAACCATTTGCTACAAAAGGTTTAGTGGCCTAACCATGGCTTAGCGTGTTGCCTGAACAGGCCGCACATAGGTATTAATACTGGAGAAACAACATCCCAAATGGAAAAAGGGTAAACCCCTATGTTCATGTAAAAGTTTTCCTTCAGGAAAACAGAAAGAAACTGTATTTCAACTCTGCTGACAGCACATTCAATTCACAAACTTTAATGAAGACACAGTACCAAAAAGGAAGTCGGATAAAAAAAAGGGGTGAAGTTTTTCTGCAATAATCCACGTTTTTGAGGACTATGCATATTTATCTACACTCCAGCCTTTTTGTCCAAGGATCAATTCTGAGTGAGTACAGACTCTTCTGGGCTAGGGGCCATACCTGTAATCACATGTGAACCAGGCCGTATGAAGACAGCCGTGGCCATTCCTGCAATGGCAGGACTGTTTGCCTGCTGTTTCCCACGTACAGCCCAGTTCACAGCAACGCTTCCCCCAAGCAATTGCGGACATGAGCATAGCTGAAGCCGCTCTGGAGCAGGGGAAACTGGCTGAACAGCCCAAGGAGCATTTCCCATCTGCTAATGTAATAGTGCTAGTTACCAGATAACTTTTGAACCAGAGTTTTCAGAGAGAGACGGGGTGGGGGCAGGATCCAGCAATTACTTGGGAGGGCATGAACTCCCTTGAACCCTTCTTTTCCTCCTCTCTCCTGCCCAGGCTTGCTTGAAGCAGGCAGCACAAGACTACTGCATGTTTCCACCTTCCCAATCAGGGTGCAGCTGTGACCTCTCCTCAGCCTGTAGGGAAGGGCAGTGCTGAATGCAGCCTATCATCTTCACCACCCCTATTTCTACAGCTTGAAGCAGGCAGCAAAACCAGAAGGGACTTGTAACAAAATATTACAGTCTAGAGCAGCGGTCTTCAACTGGTCCAGACCCAAGACCCACCTCGGACTCCCAACCTGCAACATGGGACCCATTTCCACAATTTTCTCCATGCCCAACATGGCGGCAAAAACTTTGTCGCGGCTTGTCGGGACAGATCACATGATCCGTTTTTGGGTCGTAACCCACCAGTAGAAGACCATTGGTCTAGAGTGTTCTGCCCTCTGTCCCATTTCCCCCTTTTGCTTACCCCCATCAACAATTAGTAAGCAATCCGTGGCAACTAGACCTTCCCCCACTTGCCCCCAATGATGGGTTGTCATTCTGCAAACCTTGGGAGTTCTCCCAAGACTGCTGGTAACTCCCTCTTTCGGGTGGATATAGTGCTGTTTTGGATATATAAGCAACAGTAATGCTGGAAATAGAGGAAATTAAGACACTGAGCCTCTGGTAGCTATGACTGGCTTGGAAGGCCAGACGTTGTGCAGGTCTGCGGTAATTAGTCACTAGGCTCTATTCCTCACTAAGGAGGTTAACCTGGGTCTGGGCTGTCACACTTCATCCTGCAGGGGAGGGTGTGTCACATGACTGAATGCTCCTTCATACAAAACAATTCCCTGTACATAGAAAGCTAGCATGTCAAGAAGGCGGCTAAGCTATAGAACTTCTCTCTGACATCTAGTTTGTCACGTGAAGGGAATCTATTCGACTGGAGCAACATTCAGCCATGAAGTGGGATAGGCCAGAGACAAGTAAACCACATCAGTGAGAACGATGTGGCCCAAACGTTTCATGAATTAGCCACAGAATGTTACTTCCTCTGTCTTTAGAACTGGATGTTCAGGCGTATGTGCACTATTCCAGGGTGGGAATAAAGCTAAATAATATCTACCATACATAGAAAGTGAAGGGCCTTTGCTGACTCTTCTGTTTATATCAAGCTCTAGATAGCTTCAAGGCTCACCTATGTGCAGATTTAGTGAAGTTTCTTGTTGTATGTACCAGCCAGAATACAGCCTTGTTATGTCTGTTAGCAGTAGCCCTGCAGACCCAGTTCAAAGACAGTTCTGATCAGCTCTTTCGAGAACCAAAATTCTTACTGAGCGTGAGCCTGGAATTTCTTTGTGCTGGTTTATGTCTGCCCTCCAGTGGAAGTGAATAGAAATAGCAAGCGATGGTGCTAATCAATTGAATTCAGTTCCAAAGAAACACTTTCAGAAATTGTGGGTATACTCAATTCCAAAGAAACACTTCCAGATAGTGTGTTCCAGTCGAGTACGTTTAGACAGTGCACAGAGTATAAGGTGACAGAGCAATAAGAATAAAATGAGACAGACAGACACACACATGATGGGTTGGATCCAGATTTAAGCTGGATCAACTGTGTTGGCAGAAGTGGATTTCTCTGCCTCCCCCTCCCCATGGGAGCACCAGCTGAATGGAGTGAGCTACAGTGTGGTGGGGAGGGGGATCCCCCAAAATTGGGTGGAGGCACCTTCCTTGAGGGGAGCCCTTCCTCTTGGGGAAGGCAGATCCTGGATCTCATCCATATACAGCAATAAGAATAAAACAAGAGAGAGACACATGTATGAAATGTTATTCTTACTGCTGTAATCACTCTACTTTGTGAACCTCCTATTTATTGGACCTTGATATAGAACTAGTAATACAACATCACATCCCGAAATGATAATGGAAAGAGAGCCAGTGTGGTGGAGCGGCTAGAGTGTTGGACTGGGAGTTAGGCGATCCGGGTTCTAGTCCCCACTCGGCCATGGAAGCTCACTGGGTGTCTTTGGGCCAGTCTCAGGCTCTCAACCCAGCCCATCTCACAGGGTTGTTGTTGTGAGAATAAAATGGAGAAGTGGAAGATTATGTATACCACCTTGAGTTCCTTGGAGGGAAAAAGGTGGGGTATAAATGTAATAAATAAACAAATAAATAAATATAAAGGGAAAATCTTGTTGTGTTTGTGCGCACGCGGAGGGGATATATTTGTTATGTTGTTAACAGCTCCGCAAGCCCCAGCTACGTCTGATCTTGGATAAGAGATTTCCTTGGAGCTGCTTTCCGTTTCCCAAAGGAAGAGGGGGATGTAAGCGCCACAAAGAGATAAGTAAAAGAGAAAAGGGGGTAAAGAGGGTTTGGTAAGAATCTCAGAGCTGGCGTAGCTACACAGGGGAGCAGGAGCCAGATTGTTGATGCTTTTAATTAAGCAACAGTTCTTGAAACAGAAAGGTAATAAAAGAGGAAACGTAAAAAACCAACCCAACAAAAACCTAGCACTTGGCAAGGGCTCAAGCAGAGGAGTGGCGTATTATACATAAGAGAACGGAATTAATAAACAGCATGGCCGCTGGGAGACTAGGGTAGGGAGGAAGACAGGCACTGCGCATTACATGCGCTACTGGAAAGAAGATTGCACAACCAATTCTATATGGAAATTGCAACTAGCGATGGAAGTTCTAGCTGTCAGAAGTAGGGAAATTGCTTTTTCCCCAGGGAGGAAAAAATATTTATCCTATGCCTGCCGGGGAAAAGGAATACCTGTACTACAGAAGAGCTGGCTTAAGTGAACACATCTGGATCCTACACAACAAATGAGTATCAACTGAACAATACCTGTGATGTCTGGAAAACTTGATACTGCAAAGAGGAGCCATAGCTCTGTTCTAGAGCACGAGCTTTGCATACAGTCTCTAGCATCGCCAGTTAAAAAAAGCTGGCGATGTGAAAGACCTCTGCAGGCAACCCCAGAGAGCTGCTGCCAGTCATAGATGGACCAATAGCCTGATCTGGCGTAACACACTCCTACATTCCAAAGGGTTTCAAGGTTGCTTAAGGCCATCATCTCAAACTACAGGCAATGCTTGCACACATCCTTTGCTTAAATCTGGGTCTGCCTTCATCGCAGAGGGAGCCTTCCCCAAACTAGAACTCTCCAGGTGTGTTGCACTGCAACTCCCATCATCGGATTGCAACGCCCGTTAGACAAATTCATGGAGGATAAAGCTATCAATTGGCTACTAGTCCCAAATGGCTATATACCACCTCCAGTATCAGAGGCAACCTGATTATGCACACCAGTTGCTGGGGAACGCAAGTGAGACGGTGCTATTGCACTCACATCCTACTTGCGGATTCCTGCAGGCAGCCGGTTGGTCACTGGATGAACAGAATGCTGGATTAGATGGACCCTTGGTCTGATCCAGCAGGGCTCTTCTGATGTTCTTATCTGGAGGACACCAGATTGGAGAAGGCTGAAATAGAGAGCGGAGCGAATGTAATCTGAAGAAACTGTTGAGTTCTGATTTCCGTTCCAATCACAGCGAGTGGAGCAAAAGCTGACCTTACAACAGACCCTCTGCCAAGATACTTTTTGACCCATTGGGTTCATTTCCAGTACCAGAGGCTTGCAGAGGATAAAGGGAGATCTCGCAAGCGAATGCAGGAAGGGGTGGCCCACCTCCTCCCACTGACGTATCACATTTTGATTGTAAACTCCACTGCCCTCCCCAGTTGGGTGTGTCTGGCCTTGAGTCTCAGACTGGACATGGCAGCTTTGAAAATTGGTGGCAGCATTATGGTCAGGTTTGCAGCCTCTGTATTCACGATGCCAGTTTAAGGGCCAAACTAGGCACGAAGTTTACCCAAATGATGCACACCTGATTTGTTATGGAAATAGCAGCCCTGCGCAAGCCTGAGAAGGTACGGAAGCATGGGGGCTGGGGAGGGGAAATTCAATGCTTTCTTTCCCTGCCACAGTCCCAACAAATATTGGCGTGTTAACTGTACAGCGTGGCTTATTTTTCTCAAAAAAGCCACCTTGAGAACCCATGGTTTGTTCTTGGGTTGTTCAGGGTGGTTAACAAGCCACACTGCATGGTTAGTAAGGTACCCTGTGGGAAATGTCCTGGGTTCAGACAACACGCTAACCCATGGTTCAACAACAACCCACACTCAATCACTGAGTGTGGGTTAACGTGTTGTGTGAACAGCCCCATTCTTAGCCCTTATGCTGCACCATCACATTTGACATTTTGCATGTAAGAGTGAAGATGGTCCAGTAGTTTGTACATTATATTTAGTATTCTACATTCGCACGCTTTCTCTCTAATACACACGCACACACAGACAAGAGCCCGTGGGGATGTCAAGCAGATACCTTAACTCCCAACTGTGTGCCAGGACTTACAAGACCAATCCTAGGCATGTTTACTCAGAAGTAAGCCCAACTGTGTTTAATGGGAATTATTCCTGGGTAAACATGTGTAAGTCTGCAGCCTTAAACATGCCCAAAGTAGAATCTCTTAGCTTATTTAAAGGATGCTCTGAAGACACCAGTTTATAACCAAAGGCTGGTACTTCTCACCTAAAAGGAACAAGCCACTCTAGAATCAGTCAATGAGTATAAAATAAAAATTACTTGGGGACATTATTTGAAGCATGGGCCCAATACGGGTGGAATAAGCAAGAGGTTGGGCAGCAATTTCTATTGCTAGAAGGAAGAATATTGACTGGAAAAAATCCGACAATGAGATACTGATGCCAAGAAATCTGTTCCCTTCACAGCGATGAGTTTGGGCGATACGACTTTGAGAGGACTAGGAGATTGTTATCTAGACCCAGGTGTCCACCGGCCTCCTATCTAGAATAAAACAGATCAACACTAGTAATGTTTTGGAGAATGGCTGGTTGGCTGGTAGGCAGTCTCAACAGAAAGTGTCTTAGAATACCCTGTGTCCACTTTATGATTTGAAAGTATAATAAGCTATTGTGATGGCAGGAGAGGCAGAAGACAATGATTTTAAGTAAAGTAAAAACACAGGACACTGCCTTTCTGATATGTTTAGGGCATCTGTGCACAACTTCCAAATAACTTCACTCCTCACTAAACTGTGAAGTACTCAGGGCCGGAAGGGAGGGAGGACAGGAGACAGTTGAAGGGCAGACTCCATCAATCCCCTGCTGTCCAGGGCCGGCCCTACCATTAAGCAAAGTGAGGCAGTGGCTACAGGTAGCAGCTGCTGGAAGGCAGCAGCAAGGCATTCAGAGGAGAGAACTGAATGCTGCGTGGCTTGATCTATGCCCCCCTAAGCTGGCTGGAGGACACTGTCCCATCGTCGGTGCTGAAGAAAGATTCGATGGCCAGCCCAGTTAGTGTCTACATGTGGAATGGGAGGGGGCACCATCTTGTTCTTTGCCGCAGGCAGCAAAAACGTCTTAGGCCAGCGCTACGGTTGACCCATGCCAAATGCGGGACATCTGATCGCGTACTATTGTAGGTATCCATCAGTCCATGTAGCTCCAGCCTGTCTACACTGACCGGAAGGGTTCCAGACAGCGCTCTTTCCCCCCTGTCCTATCTGGAGACGCCAGAGCTTGAACCTTGGATCTTTTGCATGCAAAGCAGGCACTCTTCCCAGGAGCCAAGGCTATTGCCTGTGTTTTTGTCAAAAGATTGAACCCAGACCACTGTGAAATAGCAAAGCTGCTCATGCCGGGTGCCCCTATAACCCCAGGGCAAAACCAGGCCATGATAGCAGGAGGGCAAGAGAGAGAGCAAGAGAGCAGGAAGAATAAGAATGCAAATACGTTTGGGGTTACATATGGACTCCTGCAGTGCTAATGTACCAGTGGCACAGAGGGGATATTTTCTGAATTAATTCAATGGGGAAAACAATCAGCTGGAGACATTCTCAGCAGTTGTGCCCAGGCCAACCTTGTAAGGTTCTTGAGAAAATGTTTTAAGAAAGGTCCATCTAGTCCAATATCCTGTTCCCAGCAGCAGCTTTTCAGATGGGTGTTCACAAGTAAAGCCCCCAAATTATGTTCTTCTCTCATTTAAACCCCAGCACCTGAAATTCAGAGTTACAACTGGGACCTGCAGCCAAATGCTGCAGCTGTGGTTCCAGCCAACCAGCCATGCCCTTTTCTAAGATACTCCATTCCACTTCCCCCAATAGTGAGTCAGCATTCTGTGCCCACCAGACACGTTGTCCTCAATTAGGGTGCTTTTGGGCTTCTCCTCCTCCCCCCCCCCCCCGTTTTCCCCTCAAAGGATTATTTGTACGTTGCAAACCTTGGGCTTCCTTCAAGCTTGCTGATACCTCCCACTTGTGCATGGATGGTGGCTGTGTTAAAAATCCACGCTTAGAGAAGGGCCTTGCTATTTGTATATAGGGTAATATGGTTTCTGCACATCAACGAAGAAGTGACAGAGAGTCACACGGACCATGGAAATTGAAACAGAATGTCAAGCGAGTGATTACCAATTAAAACACACTTAGGAGTTTCAGCCTACAATCTGGCTCATGCTCCTGGCCCGACAAGGGTGGAATCCACCAGCATGGATTGCTTCCACAAATGAGACAATTCCCAGGGTTGGGAAGGAAACAGGGGAGAAAATGATAGGTGATCTCACTTCAGGATGTCAGTGCCTTGAGAAACAGGACAATCATGGGCACCGAGACTCTGTTGGGACGCAGCCCACTGCACCAACACGGACGGGGCACTCTGGATAGGGGGGCAAAGCATCTCGGGAGAGGAAGGAACGCTGAGAATTAGAGAGGAAAGGGAGGAATGAAAATATGCACATCAAGAGTGTCAATTCTAACTATTTCCCCTGCATCCTTTCCCAATAAGCACCAGGGAACCCTATCCTGCTACCTCACTCGCTGTCGCCTTTCTGAAAGGGAAATATCGCAACAGTAATGGCAGAACAGACATTTCAGCCTTCAGAGATGGCTGTGACTTTCCTTTTCCCAGAACAAAGGACGGAAAAGAAAGGGGAGATTTGTTTATGCTCTTGCTTGACAATAGCTTTGCTTTAGCTTAGATATGTGTTTCTATTCTGGGCTGCCTAAACTAAGACTTCAGCCTGGAATACGGAAACTGTACTGGATGGCCATAAAAATAAATACAATACATTAAAAAGGTTCCCCATAAAGAGAAGGTGGGTCCACAAGAACCCAGCAACTTCAGAAAAGGAACTTTCCTTTTTGCCTCTAAGCACTGAGACTTGTACTAAATGATTATTACTCTTAGGTTTAAGTAAAGACCGATCAGACCTCCCACCCACACTTCCAAAATGTAACTGGCTCACCTGTCCCCATTGGCTGATACGGCATCGAACTTGGGCTTTTTCTTTGGGATTTCATTCTGAATAGAAGATGTAGATAATGTTTTCTGGCTGCAAAAAGAAACAAATGACAAAGACACAGGTAAGAGGCAAGACGCTTGATGCTGCATATCATGATATTGACTGTTTTCAGTAACTGACGCAAAATCCTTGAAATGAGAGCCTTTTGCAGATAAAACTGCATTACTTAAAGAGAAGCAAACATGAAATAAGCTTTAGTGCACCCCCATTAAAAACCTTGCACATGCTCAGTGGCTACATATTTTATAAGAAGCTAACAGGAATGACACTCCACAGCCCAGACTTTCCCCAGCTACTTAACCAGAGCAGAAGGGCATGTAGATTTTTTTATTATGTCCAAATAATTGCTTTGGATTCTGCTGACTAAGTTAACCTGTCTTTATACATTACAGGGGCAGAGTAACTGCTAGGAAGCAGAGTACTTAACAGTAACAGGGAGAAAGAGGCTGGCTGAATTCGGATGACACATTAAGCAACTGGGGGGGGGGGGGGAAACAATCGTCAGTTGTATTGACAATTATGTCGTCCGAATGCTGCCATAGTCAACTCAGTGCTGATCCTAATCCACACCGCGGTTGATTATTTATTACCATGTTGTGTGGGGAGTACCCCCTAGATGAACAACTGTAAAGTTGTTTATTACCCCACCATTGACTATCGTGTTGTCCGAATTCAGCCATTCAGTTCACACAACATGTTTCTCTACGCAGTATGAAAACTCCACTCAACGGTTGAGTTTGTAGGGGGTACTCACCACACACCACATTCCAACTCCACCACTGTGTGAATGTGGGCTCCCGTGGAGTTGAGTAAAAGTCAATGCAGCGTCTGACTGACAGTTCCTCCACCCTCTCTCCTCCCCCAGTCCTCCTAATGGTATCCCATCAGCCATTGCTGCAAAAAAACACCCAGTCCCGGTGGCTCTCCTAAAGCGGAACTCGTTCCTTTCGCCGTACTCATTCCTTTCACCGCACTAGCCAGGGAACTCTGTAGCCAGTGGGAAAAGTCCACTCAACGCAACAGGAAGCTCCACGGAGCCCTCCACACAATATGGAACACAATGGTTGTGCAGGAACTCTCCTCTGCACAGCATGGGTATTCTGCGTGGAGTGTTTCTAAAAAAAACCCTCCACCATTGGGTGGAGTTTTCCCTCCAGACAACACATTTCTCAATGGTGGTGTAAAAGCTCCACAGTGGAGTTCTAAAATCACCGTTGAGAAATGTGTTGTCTGAACTGAGCCAGAATTACCTGTTGTAGTGGCTGCTGCTGCTAAGCCGACCATACTGTTCCTTCTCTGGCAGGCTTGTCCTGGAGGAGGTGCTCAAGTGTTTACGTTGTTCTTTGGTCTTCTGTAACACTCTTTTATAGGATAGCGTGCAAAGCCAGCAAAGCAACTTCCCATCCACCTAGGAGACCCAGAAGGCAAGTCCACAAGACAGATAAGGATATTGTCAACAGTTTTCTACCAAGCAAAGGAAAAAGCACATCAGCTAATCTGGAATCTAAAAACTAGGGATGCTCAAGGATTTAGTCTGGTCCACATTTTTTAAGCAAATCAACCTAATTCATGATACTTGCACTAATATACAGATCAGAACAAAGTTAGCCTTTGGACTGCAGACTTCTCAGAATTTTGCAATGCATTTCTTGGCTCAAAATTATGTACAGAACCCATGTTTTAGGGAGAAATGTGTACACAAATGTGTATTTTAGGAAGATACTAGTAAAACGTGAATTTCTGTAGTAGTGTTTTAAAACACCGCCGAAAAATGACACAAACCAGGAATAGACTGATCCATCCATTCCGATAAAAAGTAGTTCTGAAACAAGAGTGAATTTTAAAATGAGACATCCTCTGCTATTTAAGCAAAAAGAATAAAAAGGACAGCTGGGAGGTAATATTTTGGAGCTACCACACCTTACTGGTGAGAAGGCGCTGGCCAATTTACACAGCTTTCTTCTGAAGTCTGTGAATTTGCGTTTCACGCATTCTCACACTGGATGTCCAGCCAGATATGAAGGAGGCGTTATTCCACTAGCATGGGGAAGTTGAGAACACTCGGTACGATGCACTTTGGTGAGCTGTATGACTCCAAGTAGATATGCCATTGTAGCTCTCAGGCCGTTCCACACATTACAAGGGATCAAACCAAACCACAGTATTTGTTGATGGGAACCAGAGTGCCAAGGGTGTCTTGGTAACTAAGAGACTCAGACAGAAGTAAACATTGGCTGGGCCAGAACTGATATGATGCTTGGACACGGGCAGCAAAAACATGCCAAGAAGAAACTCAAGCCTTTTCCCCAAAGGCAGAAAGAGGAGAGGAAGGCAGGTTATTAAACCAGGAACAATCAGTTAGGTCCAAGGAAGCCATGACCCAGCTGGGCAAAGGAGGCATCAGTGCAACGGAGCCCTGCAACAGGTAGACAAAGCCCCAGTTCCAGGAAAGGAGGAACTCTCCCTGAAGGCAAACTACTGAGAGAACACCCGCCGAAAGAGTGAGCCAGGTAGGCCTCTGAATCCCTATTGCTGGGAAAGGAACTTAGGTGCTTGGCTGTTACAGCCAGGCTGGGGCTGTGTTCTCCAAGCCCTCTGTGGCTGGAATCACGACAACTCTTGATAGGAAACAACATGAAGAGTGCACCCGTGTGACATTTTTATGGCTTTCTGCTTCTCAAAATCTTCACACAAAGTACCGCTTTAGTTTCTGCATCGAATTTTTAAATTTATTGTTTACATTTCTAATCTGATCAAAATGAACGTTCTTTGAGCGGACACTTGACAGTATGGAGATACTCACTTTTTTCCTGTCGTCTTTCCTGTCAAAGGCACACTGTTGCTTACACTGCTCACAGGAATGTGGCAGCCCGTATTTCTTCTCAGAGTTTGTACAACGCTGGCACTTGTTACCAATAAAAGCTGCAATTATGTTGCAATACTGGCAAGGTTTGGGCTTAAATAATAAAGAGATAAGCCAAGATTAGCAATGGTGATCAAAGAGACTAGCAAACATATTTAATGATACATGCAGCCTCTCTATACTCTTGAAATTGCTTTCCTAGCTTCTCTTAATTAAATGAGCAGAAAGGGTTATTTGGGAACGTTAACATGCATTTAACTAATGCAAAGCTAGCTGTAACATTTTCCTTGATCATTCATGCATGTTCATCCTCTTATATGTTAAAACAGGGCTTAGGTGACTACAGTCTTATGTAGCTTCCTTTAATAACAATAAAAAAGAGAATCTCCATTTTACACTAAAGCAGGAGCGGGCAGGAAGATCAGGATGACCAGGTAAATCTATACATGAATTGCAATAGATTGGGGGAAGGGGAATCCTGACCACCAACAATTAAACAATAGCAACAACAAATGACTCCCCCTGTAAGCTAAGTTACATGTATGAAATGAAGAAAACTTGGGGTCACTAGGAACAGGCGTTTACGTGAAAGGATTGTGAGTGCCTTTCAGTTCTGGTACTCAAAATTAAATTCTTGTTCTGCAAATTCTTTGATACAAAGTTTTTGCACTAGGCTCCAATCAGTGCAAGCCTGTAACTCCGCCCACCTCTGCATGGAAGTATTCTAGATTTACAAAGCAAGAGTGCATATTTAGAATCTCTTCGCAACTAAGGCATAATGTGTTAGAGGTTTTTGAATGCGCAGTCTTGCTTCAGATCAGGGAAGTGCCTTGGGTAGATCCGATCAAGGACAATTCGCTTCTAGAAGTCCACTGAGCAGCAGGCACTCCACCAGAAATTGACAAGAGTTCCACTGGCAGATCACGGTCCATTACCAGACTACCTCTGCTTTAAACCACTATGGTGCAATCCTATCAGTTGTGCCCTTGATGATCGGAAGCCCCCGAACTTAGAGACATCCAATCATCCAATGTAGGGCGAGGAGTAAAGCCCCACTAAATCTGATCTTCACCTCCCCATTCTCCTGCCCTGCTTTTTTCACTAGCTGGGCTTTTTCTTTGGTGGTGGTGGGAGCAATCTAGAGACAGTGATTTTGCTTTGGAGGGGAGTGGAAGAGGTTCAGGACAGCTTGTATCCAGTCTTCTCTCCTCCTCACCCACTAAAATGCCCCCTTTCCAACCTTGGAGGCCAGCCAGTACATTTCTTTCCACACTGGCTGCAAGGAGGCAGTGGTAAGGTCTTCAAATCCCCCTTCCAAGGTTGGCGCACTGTCTCCAACTTCGAGGGGAGAATCCCCAGTATCCTATGACCCCTCAGAAAATGTCTAAGAGCCATAGGAACGATCCCTATAAGGATTAAGATACATTTCCAGTGCAGAGGAAGAAAAGAACGTTGATACATACCGTCCCATAAAGTTTCACGTTTTGAGCACACTTCTTGCATATTGTGTTCGTTTTGCTAACAGAATGAGAAAGAGGATTAAATTGTGATAAGGAATTATTATTATTATTATTATTTGCATTTGTATACCGTCCCATAGCCAAAGTAATCTGGGCAGTTTACATAAGATTAAAACACTTTAAAACAATATACAAAAATTAAAACTGCAGAAACATACAATATACACCTATATTTAAAACCACGACAATAACTTTAAAAGCTATAAGCCTAAAAAACAAAACAGACCCAGGCTCATCAGATATTGCTAAATGCCTGAGAGAAGAGGAAAGTCTTGACCTGGCACCGAAAAGTTAACAAAGTTGGCGCCAGGTGGGCCTCGTTGGGGAGAACGTTCCACAATTGGGGGGCCACCACAGAGAAGGCCTTCTCCCTTGTTGCCGACCTCCGAGCTTCCCTTGGAGTAGGCACTCTGAAGAGGACCTTAGATGTTGAATGTAGTGTTCGGGTAGGTTCGTGTCAGGAAAGGCGTTCTGTCAGGTATTGTGGTCCCAAACCATATAAGGCTTACAGGTTAAAACTATGATGATGTGATGTAGTCTGCATTTATGCATTATATAACAAACAGAGCAGAATTTTGAATATCTTTGTGACATTTATGTATTATATGTTATTTATGCCTTACATGGTCTTATATAGTAATTATGTAACCGTTGTGTTCTGGGCCAATTTTCAGAATATTTTAATTGGATAAACTGTAGAAAAGGCATATGATATGCACCACCCCCACAAATAAATACTGCCAGACTGAATGCAGTCAGAAGGGACAATTTGCTGAATTATCCTCCATTAATAGGAGCTGATTGTGCTATGCGTGTCCAATTCAAAAGTAAATCCCATTAGGTTTAGTGGGATTTAGGCTACAATCCTATACCCACTTACCTGAAAGTAAACCCCACTAAATTTAATGGGACTAACTTCTGAATAGGAATGTATAAGATTGTGCTGATAGTGCATATTGTGTTTTTATTAATATCGTCTGCTTCTACTCTGAAGCCAGAGCTTACTAATTGTTCTAACTGCAGTAGCTGCAGGGTTCTTTTGGTTCAGGATGCCATCGATTTTAACTGCCTTCTCACTGAGCACTGGGATCCATACCACAATTATCATTATCCATATCTAATGTGGCATAGCTGCCACTAAAAGACACCCTTCACCATGGCTCATGTGGTCAATTCCAACACCAGTGACAAACCTCCACTGGGGCTTCTGGGGCTGGTGTTGAATATAACCATGCATTCTGACAATCAGCATGATCAGCCCTTCTATGCCTGGTTTGCACATCACAATAACTGTGATTTAAAAGCAAACAAACAAACTCTGGGTTATTCTGATCGCAACAGTGTGCTAATTCTTGCTGTCTGAGTGCTCCTGTTGCAAGTGGGAGCTGCTCAACAACCCAGGGTTACTCTGTCCCTGGCTTGTTTCCTGTGATGCGTGAATCAGGAATTCTGGCATATCTGACAAGCCTGTGCTGCAACCCAGAGCTGTAGTAGGAACAATTGGGTAGCAAGCACCAGCACACTGTGATGTTCAAAATACAGTGTGACATGCAAACCAGGCCTATATGTCACCACTGAAATGTGAAGCTCTACCACAAGGATGTAATTTTGGTATTTGTTTTTTTTACAGCAATTACATGGAACTGGTAGGCTAGGAATAGAGTTTAAGCCTCCTTGGAAGCAAGCTTTATCTATTTCAGCAGAACTTCCAAATTGATGCAAGAATTAGTGAGTAAGCTAATATTAAGTATGTGTTTCTCTATCTGGGTAGAAACGGAGAAGTCCTGACTGAATCACCCTGCCAAAGCAATGCACAACTTTTATGGTTAAAACAAAAGCTTAAGTGTTTTGAGCTGTCAATAAGTACTGAAGGCGCACAAAAAGAGGCGAAAGGGCAGAACAAAAGGCCCTTGTATGGGGAAAATAAACAATGAAAAATCACTGTTTGAGGCAGATATTAAAGAAGGCGGTTCTGCTTTTGCCTAACAATCCAGCGTGCACAGTCTGAGCACTTACCTCTCTTGCTGGAATTCGGTTCTACAGTAAGTACATTTAACCATAGGGTGTGCAATCCGACATTCCTGAAAAAGAAAGAAGATTTTAAAAAGTTTATGGACTCCAGTAGAAAAGCAACAACATACAAAATAGGCACTGAGTTATCACTAATACACCCATAAACTCAAGGAAGGAGCACCGATGAGGTGCACTGAAGACAGACCCCCATCACAACCAAGATGAAGGTAGCTGCAAAATCTATCACTCAAGATACCCAATAGAACTGAAATGCCACAGTACCAAATGATACATCTTTTTATTCTGACTTCACAGCACAATCAGACTGGGCTACCTCTGTAGCATTGGTATACAACCTCCAACTGGAGCAGAAGGCTAATGCAACAAAAGGAATTTCCTGCAGTTCATCTTTCACATCACCAGCCATAACTCCTCTCTTCATGGCTCATCCACACATGCTGTGGCAGAGAGAACCATGACTCTTTTGGGAGAAACAATATGGATTCTCTCTAGCAAGCAAATACTATGTTCCCAGTGAAATTCATGGTCCCTTCACGGCTACTCTTGATCATAATCACTTACTTAGGACATACTATTGGTTTCTGTAGGGAACATACATTCCAATAGAGAACCCGTTAACTGTTGTTAGATACAAATTGGAGGGTAGGCAGCATCTAACTATAAATAAGAGTACAACGCACAAGCAAGAACTCAGTTAACTCTTTTCAATGCAACATAATTCCTAAGATGGAATCCTAACTTCTAAATTTTTCAGGAGGATCCTGAATCGGCTATTCTCCCTCTAAACTTCAAACCTTTTTCTTCACCATCAAATAGCCCTCCTTAATCCTTCCACCTCAGCCACACACACACTCATAATTACTGGTAGTTGAACACCTCCAATTCATTTGACTCAGAACAGCTTTATTGCTGGTGTCATTATTATTGATTTTCACAGCTGCATCATATTTATTGTATTGCTTTTATTGTTTAGATTTTATTATCATAGCTATGTTATTATAAACCACTCTGGGAGCAGTTTGGCTAAAGGACAATATACAAATATGCTACCTAATTGACATAATGAGTACCAGACTTCTTTCTAAACAAGCTCCAATGCACTAGCACAAATAACAAAGAGAACTAAATCCACCCTGTGTGGGTGAATAAAGGATGCACAAAGGGGGAATCACTAATATACTGTGCTAAGTGGTCTTGCAGCGGTACCCACACTTCCTACGCAGTTTCCAATTCATCCCCCTACACAGTATCCCCCACAATCTAAAGCCCAATTCTAGCTGTGTTCACACGGAAATGCCCCACTGAATTTACTCGCAAGAAAATAAGCACACAAATAAGCCTTCAGGCCCGGAGAATCAGTGTGGTGATAGCGATTAGCGCAGGAGCAGGCAACCTGGGGAGCTCAAGATGCTTTGCACTACATCTCCCAGCAGCCCGGGCCATAAACAGGGATTATGGGCGGTGTAGTCCAAAGCACCTGGAGGGCGCTGGGATGCCTATCCCTGGGTCTTGGGCCAGCCACACACTCCCAGCCCAACCAACCTCGCAGGGCTGTTGCGAGGACAAAACGGGGTTGATCTCAGCCCTCGCTTGTCCCTCCTTCAAAGGAAAGTGGCGCAGTATGGCCTGAACCTCGCTTAGCAACAACCCTGCGAGGTAGGCCAGTAAGTGTTGTTTTCCTTCCAGCGTGACGTCGGGGGCGGGGCGCCGGCTCGTGGCTCGCGCTCTTAACCGCCGCGCCCCCTCGCTCAGCCAGCCCCGCTCCCCCTACTCCTGACCTTGCAGAGCTGCTGCCCCTGGCTGAGCGCCTCGAAGGGGAAGCGCTGGTGGCACTTGGTACAAGCATAAAGCGCCGCCATCCCGCCGCCCTCAGTGACAGGCGCAGCCCTAACCCAACCCGACGTAGCGCCCCCGCCTTCCTCCCGCCTACTCACGGGGCCATTGGCTCAGGGAGACGTCACTCCGCCCCGCGGAGGCGGGGCTTTCAGCAGTACCGCGAGGCCTATTGATTCTCCGGAGACGTCACTCAGACGTTTAAGGCGGGCGGTCCGGATGTTGTGGGAAGAAGCCGGGGAGGAGCGACGGTTACGTCACTGGGAGTGCCTCCGTCCGGGGTTGCGCAAGGGGAGAGGCGTCACGAGACCAGCTCGGGTTACCCTTAACCATAGAGATAGAGAAAAAGTGTAGAGTGGCGCATAGAATAACCGTCCACAAACCACGGAGATACGGAAGGGGGGAAAAAAATTCTCCCTTATTTTTTTCTGTGGTAACCATGGAGAGAGGCGCCTTTTGTTATTCGTCTCAATTTTTTGTTATTCGTCTCAACTGACGCGGTGTTGTTTACAAGCCTGAGCCGACACGTGACCATCCGTTCTACTTCTATCGATCCTACCTTACTTCCCGCGGCCCTCTTACGTTCTCGCGAGATCTCTGTGTTGTTTTGTGAGAGGGAGGGGGGAAGGGGAGCATACCAAAGACTTATAAATATAGACTCACACGCTGCTTAGATCCATAAAAGGACGTTGAATGTTATGTT
Organism: Anniella stebbinsi; assembly: GCA_029215795.1. Lineage (NCBI taxonomy): Eukaryota > Metazoa > Chordata > Lepidosauria > Squamata > Anniellidae > Anniella > Anniella stebbinsi. Next base: position 82,601,014 of record JARDYH010000007.1, read on the forward strand.
AGGACAAAAGCGCCTTTGCTTGCAATTGAGCCAGGCATCCTCCTCCGTGTGCCAAAAAAAGAAAGTCTTGTCTACCCCACGTTGGAACAAGCCGTTCAGTTCTAGATGTTGAAAATAAGCAGGGTTTGGGATACGGTTGTAGGAAAACAGCTTTCTTAGAACCAGCCTGATGTGAAGCTTTTGCAAGATGATTCATATTTAAGGGCAGGAGCCACTAAAGGTCACAGCCGCTCTTCAAAATTTCCCACTGCTTTATAGATCAAAGCTGCCTATTTGCTATGGGGCCAGGTTTAAGGTTCTAGTACTAGTGTACAAAGCCCTAAACAACGTGGGACCAGAATACCTGAGAGAGCGCCTTATCCCCTATCAACTTGCCTGGTCACTGAAGTCATCTGAGGGCATGGGCCCATAGTCTGACTGAAGTCCACAAGGAGAAGAGCCTTCTGTGCGGTGGCCCCCTTATTATGGATTTCCCTGCCTTTGCAGGTCAGGCAGGTGCCTACCTTGTATTCCTTCCGGTGCTTCCAAAAAAGCTGTTGTTCTTGGTAGGGGTGTGCACAGACCCCCCGGATTGGATCAGGACCCGGATCGGGACCTCCAATTTTGTCCCGGATTGGACAAAATCGGAGCCCCCCCCCCCCCGGACCAGGTCCGATCCCGATCCAAAAACCGGAACTTCCGATTTTTGGATTGGCTGCCATTTCCCCCCCCCCCCAATTAGACTTTCCCCCAATGCAAGTCTATGAGGAAAAAATGGCGGCGGGAGGGTGAGGGGGGGCCGAACTCCCTCCCCCCCGGGGCCGTCCACTGTGGATGGCCCTGGCAGGTAAGTCCCCTTCCCTGCACTCCTTACCCCCCACCCGGGGCCGTGGGCGCCAGCGGATAAGCCCCCTCCCCCTCCCCCTGCTTACCTTCCGTGGCTGTCCGCTCCCGTCCGCCGCTGTCCGCTGCCGCGAACTGGCTTCGCGGCCTGCCCCTAGGTAGCGCGCCAGGTGATCATCACCTGATGATGATCAGGTGATGAGCACCTGGCGCGCTACCTACGGGCAGGCCGCGAAGCCTGCTCGCAGTAGCGGCCAACGGCGGACGGTAGAGGACGTCCCCCGAAGGTAAGCGGCTTTCGCTGGGGCCCCTGCCCCCTGCTCCCTGCTTACCTTTCCTGGCCGTCCGCTCCCGTCCGCCGCTGGCCGCTACTGCGAGCGGGCTTCGCGGCCTGCTCCTGAGTAGCGCACCAGGTGATGTCATCACCTGGCGTGCTATCCAGGAGCAGGCTGCGAAGCCCGCTTGTAGTAGCGGCCAGCGGCGAACGGGAGCGGACAGCCACAGAAGGTAAGTGCGCCGCGCGCGCCGCACCCCCCCCTGCCCCCTGCTTACCTTTCCTGCCAGTCTGCTCCCGTCCGCTGCCCCCTGCCCCTGTTGTACGCTTCCATCGGCGGGCGCCTGATGGCGCCCGCCAATGGAAGCGGACAGCCCCGCTAGGGAAGTCCCCCCCGCTGTCCACTTCCATCGGTGGGCACCCGCTGACGCCCACCAATGGAAGCGGCGGCGGGCGCCAGTGGGCGCCCGCCAATCCATCCGATGTGGATCGGAACCTTTCCGGATCGGATTGGATCAGCCGATTCAGCGGTGAGATCGGAAATTGGATAATTTATCCAATTTCCCTCTGGATCGGATTCGGATCATGGATCGGACCTGATCCAGTGCACATCCCTAGTTCTTGGAAGCTTTTCCTGAATGACCAGCTGTGGTTTATTTTAAAAATGTATTTGTAATGTGTTTTTATTCTGACTTTATTCTTTTATTCTATTTGTTCACCGCTCCGAAATTCTTCAATTGGGAGTGGTATATAAATATTGTAAATAAAGTACTTTGGGATTATAAAGCCTGGGAACTTTATGCTTGTAGTCCAAAACATCTGGTGGGCACCGGATTAGGGAACACCGGTCTGATCCAGAACATAGACAGATTATTATTATTATTATTATTATTATTATTATTAATTTCATTTCTATACCACCCCATAGCCGATGCTTTCTGGACAGTTTACAATTCAATACTTAGTCAACTCCAGGCTTCTGAGTTTTAAGTATATTTATTAAGGGATTCAGCTAAGTGAGGAGAGAAATTGCAGTTACGTAAAAGAAAATAAGCCAGTGGTTTATTTCTAGCTCAAACTCACACTAGTACAAGTGCTAGGTTTAGTAATCTTTCATAAAACTCAGCCTCCATGAGGTATATGAGACTCGTTCTTGAGATAAGCTTCAGGCAAAGGTGATGTATACGGGCAGCAAAACAATATCCAAGCTACCTTGCTTTTATGGTGTGTGTGTGTGCGTGTGTTAGGAGAGGCTACTATGGGCAGGGAGGCAAAGAATTTACTTAGGAGGTCGGGTCCTGGGGCTACTCAGTTCCCACCTGTCGGCAGAGATGACAATAGTTAGCATCTCCAGGGACGTGCAGAGAGGGGGCCAGTTGGCCCAGGGCCCACAATTTTGAGGGGGCACTCCGACAAGGAGGTCCCCCACTAGCTTACGCTACTGCTTCCATAGTTTAAGAGGCCCATCGAGAAGCGAGGAGCCCGCCTTGCAGAAACAGCGCAGAAGCCGTCCGTCGTGAATACCACGGTCAGACTACAAGCTCCAGAGGGCCATGTCGCATGCGGGGCGGGGATATATGTGCCTAAATTGTGATGGTTGTCCTTACTGCATCTCTTTCCTCAATCTTCTCTATGGCATATAATCTCTGGAGCGGAGGGTGAGGTAATGATGATGATAGTTATTAATGATAATAATGATGATGATACCGTGAGGGTGATGTTGATGATAATGTTTGATAATGATGAAGGACTATTCTATTGTTGCTTCTATTTGTACAGTAACTAAAAATAAATGTTAATTTCTGATCCAACATTGAAGTGTTGTAGAACAGGTTTAATATGAAGGTGTTATGTAGAACAGACATGCTGGTGGGCATTAAAAAAACATTAAAAAATACTTAATGAGCAATTTGAAATGGGGGGGGGGTGCACACATTTCCCATCTGGTCCGGGCATATTACCAGCTCTGCACTGCCCTGAGCATTTCCCTTGACCCTGGGAAGTAGCATTAGGCAGTTTAAATGTCACTTTTCCCTCCCTGCCAGATGGTCAGGAAAAGTGCCTGGTTATGTGCATTGGCTCCGTTGCTGTTATGGAAAGAAGGATGGTGTGCAGGCATGCTGGTTCTTAAAAGGACAGAACATTGGGGCTTGACTTTCATCATACCATGCCTTGCTTTAGAAAAAAATAAATTGCTAATTTTGTTTCAGGTGATGTAGTGATTTCTTCAAAGATGGATTCCCAGTGTTTTCTTATCCAATTACACACGATCATAACATGTGGAAGAAAGTCCCCACTTCCTTTTCATTTATTCTATTTCTATACTGCCCCATAGCCGAAGCTCTCTGGATGGTTCACAAAAATCCCTGCACCATCTCTTACATTTAGGAGAGATGTCTTTATTGGTGCAGGAATGAAGAAACTTTGAACTGTATAGGGGTGGGGGATTACTTCTTTGAGACATTCCAGAGTGCCTCTACAAGAGTGATTTAAAGCTCTTTCAAAGCGCATTACCGATTTTACCTCCACATGTACGGAGCACAAATCGGGGGTTGAGGCGCTTTTTCTGTCCAATTATGCGCATTATCGAATGCACGTTAAATAGCGAGTTTTAATTTACCGCGGGAGTTAACGTGCCTTATGACCATGTAAACAAGCGATTCTCCGTATTTGCATGTATGTCAACAATTTTAAAGCGCGTTTCATACAACCGTTAATGCACTTCACCGCCTCCCATGTATAGGGATTAGGAGTAAAAGCAATTGGCCAAAGATGCGCATAATCGGCCAACTAGGTGTCAAACCGAAATCTTGTAGAGGTTACTTTCCACAGGAATGCAGAAGCCTAGACTTGGAGGCTAAATCTTGCCCTCCAGGGTGCCCAAGATAGCCATATACACCCTTCCGTCCAACCTCCAATCTTTTGATGGTTTCTCAGGTTTTGTGCAGCTAAATTTCTCCCATTCAAGAACGTTGAAATATGGAATTCGCTATTACAGGATGTAATGGGCAACAATTTGGATGGCTTTAAAAGGGGGTTGGATTGGATGAATTCCTGGAGGAGAAGGCTATCAATGGCTTCTAGTCCTGATGATTGTATGCTACCTCCAGTATCAGAGGCAGTAAGCCTATATACACCTGTTGCTGGGGAACATGGGTGGGAGGGTGCTGTTGCACCGTGTCCTGCTTGTGGGATCCTGGTCGACAGCTGCTTGGCCACAGTGTGAACAGAGTGCTGGACTAGACGGACCCTTGGTCTGATCCAGCAGGGCTCTTATGTTCTTATAAGACCTTTAAGCTAAAATATGCTGGTTTGCTCGGCTTAGCCCCTTTTGCCTTTGACACTAGAATGCAACCCATGAGAGCATGTCCGAAATGGCATTGGCCCCGGGGCTAAAAGATGTTCCCCATCTCTGCCCTAAAGGGTCAGTTTCTTTGTGAAGAGAGGCTACCGGAGATTTCACGATGTTACGGATTCTGTTTATTTGTTTAATATACGGGATCAATAAGAAAACTCACCAAGAGAAGCAGTACTAATTTTAAGGCAACGTTACAGTCCTCGAAAGCAATCGCTGTACCACAACTGTTTCTTGCAAGCTAGCTGCAAAAACACACACAAAGGACTTTCTCTAGCCAAAAGTGTTTTGTTTTTTTAAAACTGCTTATTAGGGTGCTTCCAGGCAGAGGGCTCCCATCACCAACACTCAAAAGGCATTGTGCAATTATGCTATGTGGTTCCCCCCTTAACTGGGTTTTTCTGGTTAGGAAAAAAAAGGCAGAAGCGCTGGAAAAATACAGGAGAGTTACAAATGGAAGATGACCATGGCGTCTAGACATCCCATAACATTCCGTGAACGATGATGACAAGGTGATTGCAAAGAAAAGCATCGTTTGGAAAGCCCCAGCTCTCCCCAGTCTCAGCGAGAGGCGTAGCGGTAAATTTGGAAGTGCAAGTGCTCAACAGGACAGTTTCCATAGCCCTGCCTCCCCAAGGAGAGTCCAAAAAAGCAAGCAGCAGCCTCGATCCATATCAACAGACCAGATCTAGCAAGTTTTCATCACCAGGTCTTTTTATAAAGCTAAAGGGTCTTCATTGCCCATTAATTGCTAAGGGATCATAATTGCCCATTCAAGACCCCAAAATACTTTGCATGACAATAGGGAACAATATATTGTTGCTCAGAATATCCATACCCTAACCCCTTCCTGTGAGCTAAGCTCAGAGAGATGAGGGAATTCTGAGATCGATGGGATGGCAGAGACATCATACACCTTGCCTCCTCTACATCACTGGTCTCTGCCTGCAACCTGGTAGGTAGAGGAAATCAGCACTCCCAAGTGGATCTTGATTGCTCAAGTAATCAGCATACATTGTCAGTGGCAAACTACTAGGCATATTTGGGAATGCGAGAGCTCTCAAGAGCAGCCACTAGCCTGCTGGGGTGCGGGGGGGGGGGGTGGATAGAGACTGTTTATGGTTTCAATAGAGACCTGAGGTTATATCTCCTTTTCCTGTGAAGCAATGCAAGTATGGATTTGTTAACAATTGTAGTAACAGCGGAATGGCGTTCCTTACGATGTCGATACCCAATCCCAAAGGGGAAGCATTCCTGCTAGACAGCTATACCAGTTCAGCTCCCCCAGGCAGGCATGATTAGAGTTAGGCCCTTTCCACATGATAGGGGTGTGGAGGGCAGGGAGCGGGCGAACACGGAAGTAGCCACTCCAGGTTTGACGCACTCAAGCCGCACCAGAATGCGACAGCCCGGGCTTCTCCCGGGCCGTCGCAACTCGCGCCCACCTTTTGTTTTTGTAATGAAGAAGAGCGTAGGAGCGCTCCTGCGCAAAAGGTTACTTTTAAAACAACAGCCACGCTCACCGGCCCCCACCCCCCTCCCTGCCCTCCCGGGGAAGGTGAAACTGCTGCCACGCCCTCCCCTGATGGACAGGGAGCCGCACAGTGTGGCACCGTGGCCATCGGTGCAGCTGCGCTTATTCACGAGTAAGCGCGGCTGCACCCGGGATGGGCAGGCACACCAGCCGCCCATCTTGCTGCCGTCCCAGGAACAGGGAACAAACCGGGATAATAGCATTGCCTGCTCCCTCGTGAAAATGGAGGGCTGGCCCCTGCCTGCTTGCGGGATGCTCTGTGCGTCTCCATGAGCAGGCAGGGGCAGCCCTGGGAAAACTTGCTGGTGTGGAAAGGGCCTTAATGGAAAGAGCCCGTTTAATTTTCTTGCACCAAGTTCATTGGGGTACAATCCTATGTACCGACAGGAAAAAATCCTGCAACCCCCAGCATTTGCCAGCCTAAAGTCCTACAGCTCCCACATTCCCCATGGCCAGATCTACACCAAGCAGGATATAGCACTATGAAAGTAGTATGAAAGCAGTATATGGTATGTGTCAATGGGCCCCAACAGTTGTCAGTGCACTTCAATGCCACTATAAAGCAGTAGTGTGACTCCTGCCTTTTATAAACAGCTTTCATACCACTGTATCCTGCTTGGTGTAGATCTGGCCCATGTTTTGTTTGGGGCGTGAAAGATTCAGGAGCTAATGAAGCATACCAATGCGTGGAAAAGGTTTGTTTGGCAGGAGGGGCATGTCAATTCAGTTCCTGAATTAATGTTGGAATGGCCGTTTGGAGTGCCTGTTGCCCTACGTCCGACTGTTAACTTGATCAGATCGAGAACAGAAGGAGGACAAGGCAGAGGTTACCTTTTGTGGAGATATCTCCTATTTAAGATTGTCTAACTGGTTAAAACCTGAGAACCCCTGCGAATATGGGAGAAATCTGTTCGGGTTGCATTTTCATGAGAATTTACCTAATGTTGCCCTTTCGAACAAATATGAGAAGCGACACTCAATTATCCTTTGAAATTTGCATTCCCCTGAATTTTGCAATGGCGTTCACTCTGGTCAAAAATATGCATGGAAATGTGCATGGAAATATTAAGGGGAAAGTGTGCCCCCAAATTTGTATGTTAGTGAAAGTAACATTCAAGAAGGCATTGTATTAGGAGCATTGCTTGCAAAAATGGTTAGGCAACGTTGCAAATCAAAATGTGTACACTGGGAAAAATAGGCACAAAGATCTGTACAAATTTTCATGCACACTTAAAAAACAGCGACTCAACATTCAGGATGAACCAAACTTAAGATGGGAAAGATTCTCACCATTTTGGACAAACGTAAGACCAGAAAAATGAGAAATGGAGAGAACCCAAAATGGACAGATGTGTCCCTCCCTACCTGAGGGATAAAGGCTGAATTAGAGTTGAAGCCCAGCCCAGCTCTCTGCTCTAAAGGCATCCAGTCACCCTTCACTACCTACTCGGGTCTTATTTTCATGTCCACATATTTGTAAGAGTAGTTATATCCCTTCCCAGAAGACCAGTTGATGCCATTGGCATAAGAGCTGTGTTCGCCTTTGAGGTAGAGCCCGTTGAGATTAGACACATGACAGTCCCCGTACCACCATGCACCCTTGTACATTTCAGCACAACTGGAGGCATTCGTGTCATGATCTTTGTCCCGCGTGGAAAATGGCTTCTGATTGTGCGATGACAGAGAATCTCCTGTAAGGGGGGGAAATGCCAACTACACTCAGGACCGGTCATACGTCTTTATGTGCAAGATACAGGTGCGGGCTGCAACAAAAAGTTGCGGTGCATCGTCATTTGTCAACAGGAGTACTCCTGGTTCAGGTTCCAGCCAGCCATGCATTCCTCCAGGATATTATAAATGATAATATGCCCATGCAAGCCAATTCCCCCTCCCTTCCCCATTCCCACTCAGATTTCTGGTCTATTTTCAGCATTCAGCATTCTACAGCTCCGGGGACAACTGAGCATGTCTATTTTTCATTGGGGTGATTGTATGTGTGCCTCATTTTGATTTTTTAAGGAATTTTTTTTTGTATTTCTGCAAATTTCAGGGTTCCTCTGTGCATGTTGATACTCCCTACTTGTTTTTCAGGGCCCCCATTTCTATTGGCCCGGGGGCACTTAGAGTCAATCATCAGAGGGAGGGAGAGAGCCTGCGACCTTCCCTTTGTAAATACACAAAACTGTGAAGCTATGGGTTGGGTTAGAGGTGGAACCAAGTGTTTTCTTAGAGCAGCTTGCTCAGATGCACTGCAGTACAGCACAGAGGGATAAAGTGGGGTTTAGAGTTGTGGAGCACTGTGCCGAGGTTGGCAAAGTTTGCACAAACGTGGCAGAGGTTTGGCCATTGGCAATAGGAAATGTCTATCTCACCAGCTAAGCGGAGAAGATCTGATTTTCCCTGCAACTCACCCATGTCACCACTGGAGTAGGAGCCCAGGTTCAGCCTGTAGTTTTCCTCCTCGTTCAGGATTTTGAAGTCGTTATACAGGGCAAACGTTCTGACACTGTCGAAGTCCTCGGCATCGATTCGCAGTTGGTGGGTCCCTAATCGCAAGCACAAAAAAAGGCCATTGGATCACATTGAGCAGGAAAGAAAAGACCCCCTGGAAAATAACTCTTGGCCCTAGAACAGCCCAGAGATGTAAGAGTTCATTGTAGCAGCGCTTGCTTAATTTGGAATTGAAAGTCTGTCCCACTTCAGCAGCAATAGAAGAGAACCTTTGAATCTCTTCTGATTTCGCACTATTATGTTTGCCCATTTGGGCATGAATAGGAACAAGAGATACCACATTAAGTCTACATTGTATACATTGGCATCACACCACAACAAACGGGGGTATACTAGTTCTGCTAACCAATGTGATACATAATAATGATGATTTGTTTAAAAACACACACACAAAAGAAAGTCACATTTAAACATGACTTTTTAAAAAGTATTTTCTCTCAAAAGAAACATTTTAAAAGATTTTTTTTGAGCTGTGTCAGAATATTCGGGGAGTATGAAAACTGATGGATGTGCAGATAAAGTCAGTTTGTATCTAAATTCATAAAGATGAAAGATCTATGAATTTTTGTCCCATTTGGGGACAATTAAAACATCTTGTTTTGAATGAGAAACAAAAAGCAAACATGCACTACATGTTCCCTGAAGCTTGCAGGGACACTAATGTCAAGTGAGATCTGGGCAAGGAGGTGCGGCCTATATCAGACAGTCAGGTCAAGGCATGCATGATTGAGTCAGGTACATACAGTGTGGTCAAGGCAAATGCTTTAGGCACAGTCAGCTAGGCAAAGGCAGCTGTGCTCTTGGCAGCTGCAGTCAGGACCACAGATAGCTCAGAGTGAGCTTTGTTGGCTGGAGCTCCCGCCTACTAGAAACATAGGAGGATGTTGTCTCAGCAGGTAGCTAAAACCAACTGAATCCTTATGTAAGCTGACAAGAGCTGTAGTGTGTTCAGCTCCATCCCTCCTGGAGGAGCTGATCAGATTAAGGGGCCTTCACTTGATTTTGTTGCCTGAGACTTCTGCAAGCCTGAGAAGATGGTGATTCTGCCTCTGACTCGTCCTCTGAGCTAGTTGACGATGGCAAAGTTGTGACCTCTGGGCAGGAGAGCCCTGCGTAAGGCACTGACAGTCCTACCCCCATCCTCATCAGAATCCTCCGCCGGACACTGGAAGACCCAAGGCCTGGGCGGGGGTCATGACAGTTCCTTTATTGTACTCACTTGTACTTCTTCACAGTGTACACAGTCATGAGTGTGAATCATCTGCACATGTATTCTAGAATGGCTTCACAAAGGATCCTTGGATGTACAGAGCCTTTCTATCAAACATTCTTGCTCAGTCTTGAGCATTTCCCCAGTTTGTTTTATATATCCAGCAGTTTTACTGTTGGCTTTTATTGTTGGTTTCATTGCTATTTTATTTTGTTTATGTTTTATTGCTTTAATATTTTAACTGGTTTTTGAATGATTTTTTTTTGCTGTAAGCTGCCTTGGGAGGGCTTCTGCCTGAAAGGTGGCTAATAAATATTTTCAATAAAATAAATAAATAAAAATCCAGTATCAGCTGGGCACACAAAAGGTGAGTTACCTGAGCTAGTCAGCAAATGGATGTTGTCATTGCCCAGCCAGAATTCTGATGCCTGGTTCCCAAATCCCCTCTTGTAGGATTCCCAGCCACGATAGAAATCGACTGATCCATCCTGGCGCCTCTGGAACACCTGGGAGGATAACAGGACACCTTTTCTGCTCTAACGACTGGTTGTACAAGCATATTTTGTTATTCTGTAGAATTCCCAACTGCTCCCTCAGCTCTGTTCCTGTGCCTATAACGTCTTGTCTGACATGTAAAGATTTCGTAGACAAAGTTTTTTTCTGGCACAAAGATGATTTATTTATTTATTTACTGCATTTCTATACCGCCCAGTAACCGAAGCTCTCTGGGCAGTTTACAAAAATTAAAACCATTCAAAAACATTCAAAATATAAAACAACGACAATATAAAAACATAATTTAAAATGTGTTGGGAAAAGCTTCATGTGATTAAATGGCTGCATGCCAGGCATAGGTTTAGGAACCTGCCAGAAAAAAAGATCTCACTCTTAATTGTAAAGATATCATTAAGAATGTTATGACTGCTGGGCTCTTTTGTCCCTCGGGCACAGTGATACGATGTGTGGATATATTGGTCTCATCGTTCCTTTTAGATGAAACATTAAGTTGAACAGGAGTAGACAGACTTACCAGCCAGCCTCCTCCATCCGTCTCCATGTCACAGAAGACAGTCAGTGCTTTGTTGGTTGTAGGGAAGATGGTGTACCAGCCACTGAGGGACTCGCCCCGGTCTAGAAGCTCTTTGCAGTTGTTGGCTCTGGTCCCTTCTCAAAAGGCAAGTAGAAGATATGTGTCAGAGACAACGCACAGTAGGAGAGGCTCTTCATTGTGGCTTGCTTATTCCCATAGAAGTGAAGGGAATAGCTGTTTTAACATCAAGGGCCAATTGCCATTAGCTGTGTTGTTTCCGGCACTTCCTGAATACAGCTCTATTCCAGGAAGCATTCCTTAATGACAGCCACCATTATTATTGGCATTCTGTTTTTCAAAAGTATAAATTCTAATGGTGTTTTAATCTTTGTATCTTTTACTGTTTTACTTCTTATGGTCACCGCTCCAGAATCTGTTTCAGATAGGAACAGGGGGGAGACGTTCCTTGAGGTAACCTTGAGGCTTACTCCCAGGAAAGTGTACATAGGATTATAGCCGTGATGTTTCAGAATTTGATGCTTTCCCTCACAGACCCTAAAACTCGAAACCTGAAATCTGTGTGCCCAAAACAAACAATCCATGAAATTCAAAACCTGGAATTTTTTTCTGTTGAACTTTCGACAATTTGATACAGTGCTATTAGCATGGGTAATTTTGAAATAAAGGGTCTGTTCAGACAATATGCTGAGACATGGTTCGGCAGCCCTTTTGCAGCAAACAGTTAATGAGTGTGTTTAAACTGTGGTTATGTAGCCACCATGGTTAGAAATAGTGGGGCTGTTGGGGGATTGGAACGTATTTACATATTTGGTGGAAATGCCCAAGGGCGAATATTTTCTGGAACAAGGTGTTCCAGGAGATTAGTTCAGTAACTGGACAATGGGTACATCCATCCCCCCACCTAGCATTATTAAACTTATATAAAGGATTGGATATTAAACATTTTTGACAATTATTTCCCAATCCATATAGACAATTGTACAATAAAATGTGTAACTCTGTTCTAGACTGTCACGGATTGTCTTTGTGTATAAATATGTATAGATATAAAAATGTAAATGTAACTTCCAAGTTCCAACCTATGTAACCAGAAATAACAAAACAAAATAGTTACGAGGCAAAAAAGAAAAAAGAAAAAAAGAAATGGTTCACACAACATGCTAAGTGTCGGTTCATATGACACACTAAGCCATAATGTTTACTTCCAAATGCTTTGTCACCGTCGCTTAGCGTGTAGTCTGAACAGGGTGAAAGACAAACCAACAACAAATGCCTACTGCAACAGATTGAAAACAAGGTGCAGAATAAACAAGGAAAGACCTACCTTGATGCTGGCAGTTGTTATGGCGATCAGAAGCGCAGGCATCTCCTGTAAGGGCATAAATATTGCCACTGGTTAGTTTAGGGAGAAGCCAACACATGGCTGCCATTCACCTCAGCTGTAGCAACAGAAAGAGGACCCAACTGGAGCAGAAGCCAAGCATGTGATGGGTTCTTGTGGTGTGTGGGGTTTTTTTTACAGGTGGGATGGGTTGTGATTTGGACTGGGGTGATGGTGGTGGTGGGGAGACCTAATCCTTTGCCCCCCCACAATCTTAGGGTGCCCATGTGTCTATTACAGAGTACCATTCTCTGTTTGAAGGTGTCCTCTACTTGAAGGGCTGTCTCAAGTCCAATTCCAGCTTGAAGATAAAGTAAACAGGTTACAGTCTCCTGCACTGTGGAGAGATGGACTGAATTTCTATTTAAATTATAATAAGCATTTCTAAACCTTAGGGTTGGTGGTACTGAGAGTACCCTTCCAATGAGCCCACACAGTGACCAGAAAGAGGAAGAGTAACTTGCCAATCCTGGCCTATTTTAAAACAAGTATATTGCTACTGAGGAAGGGGTAGCTTTGCTTGCAGTTTCTACTTCTTTTTTCGTTCCTTATGTCAGTGATTGTACGAAAGATATGCATCAGAACAGTCTAGCTAGTTCAGCCTTCCCCAACCTGTTGCCTTCCAGATGTGTTGGACTGCAACTCCCATCATTCTGAGCCAGCATGCTCGCTCAGAATGAAGGGAGTTGTAGTCAAAGACATCTGGAAGGCAACGGGTTGAGGAAGACTGAGTTAGCCCATATTGTGGCTTGATTGTGTGAGAAAACCGCAGGTCTCTGCTTAGAAAAGATGACATCATCTTACCTGGGGGGCCTCGAGGACCAGCATCTCCCTTGGCTCCCGGGAGTCCATTTGCTCCTGGAGTGCCGGGTATCCCTGGAATGCCCGGCTGGCCCTGGAAAAAGAATTTCTTGTCTATCCCACACTGGGACAAGCCTTTCAGCTCTGGAAGGAAGACAACGAATATGCAGGGATTTTAATAGGGCCGTAGGTTAACAGCTTTCCTGGTACATAGGCTGACCATATGAAAAGGAGGACAGGGCTCCTGTATCTTTAACAGTTTCATAGAAAAGAGAATTTCAGCAGGTGTCATTTGTATATATGCAGAACCTTGGGAAATTCCCTTCATCACAAAGTTAAAGCTGCAGAAGCCCTGCCCTCTTTTGTACATGGTCAAGAGACAGGGCTCCTGCAGCTTTAACTGTTGTGATGAAGAGGGAATTTCACCAGGTTATGTATGCATACAAACAACACCTGCTGAAATTCCCTGTCCTTTGCAACTGTTAAAGATACAGGAGCCCTGTCCTCCTTTTCATATGGTCACCCTACTGGTACAGGGCTGTGGTTTGGTGCTTTCCCAGTTTTGGTGCCATTTCCCCCCCTTCAAAAAGGCTGAAATGTCTCCACCAAGGTTTCGTAGGCAGTAGGAGTGCTAAGCTACAATATGCCGGTTGTTTTTGTATTTTGGCTCCGCCCACTTTGCCTTCAGCTCCGCCCACTTCTGGAATGTGCCCCTGAGTGCTTCCCCAAACTTGAGGCAAGTTTGTTTTATATCATGCAACTGCCCTTCCCCATTCACAGAATTTTATGGGGAGTGCAGACATCATCTACCTTTTGTAACTCTTCCATGTTTTTTTTAAACCATACTAAGATCATTAAGGACGGAAAGACAGAACAGCCACACAGTGCCTTTGGACTGGGAGTGCTAGTGGCCCTCCATTTGGAAACACCCTGTTTCTAGTGAAACCCTTTTTTCTAGTGAGAATTCCCTTCCTCTAAGGCCTTTCTCGCCCTTCAAGCAGGAACCACCATCTCTCTCACGCGCTGTGGGGCTGTCTTCACAGCGCCGAGTTGACACTGCTCCGCCGCCAAAGCCTGCTGTATCGCTGGGGCGGGGGTGAGTAATCTAGATGAAGGGAGGCAGCACCATTAGGCCCACCGGGCCTGCACCCTGCCCGGGCAGGCGGTGACCAATCAGGGGTCGCTATCCGACTCCAGAGCAAGGATAGATAGTGGATGTGCCATACTCACCTTCCTCCAGAGAAAAAAGTTGGGGTTAGTCCCCGGCTTTTTTCTTTGCAGCTTTGCTGGAAAGCCCTGGGATGGGTGCGTGGTGGGTGCTGCATTGTATAATCGACACAGCACCACCACTCACGCGCCCCGGGGCTTTCCATGCATTTAAATGGCCCCTGGGTTTTTCGGCTGCTAGGACCTTTAAGGCTCAGACCTAACCTTTACTCAGTCCTCTCTCTGTGAGAACACACAGACTCCAGGCTTTAACCTCACATTCTCCTTTATTACCTCCCTCTTATGCAGCCACAAGCAGGAGATGTCGGATTTTATAAACAAAGAAAGCTTTATTCGTTAGAATAATAAGTTGTTGAATAATAAACAAGTAAATCTTAAACGCCTCTATCAATATAGAGTGTCCCATCTACAACACCCTAAAATCAGTTTCTCAAATAATCCTTGCACGATCACCACAGACCTCTCTTTCTATTTCTCAGTCCTAAAATCCTAACTCTGACCTAACCCTAATCTCAACAAATCGCTACCCCTATCTGCTAACTTTGGCATTAAGGCCACACAGTTATCTTTCCCAAAGAGCCAGATCAAAGCTGGTGCTGAGCATTTGCCATTGCCAAAAAGAACTTTTGCCCCCCTCCCTTCCAATTCACACTCACGTGCACAGCAACTAGCTTCTGTCTCCTCCGCAAAGCCATTCTCTAAAGACATGACAATGATGGTCACTTGAGTCAAGAGAAGACTCGTCCAGGCTGCCATCTTGTCTTTCCACAGTCCCCAGCGCTCCTCCAACAAACCTCTTTCAGCTCGGAATAAGTCTGCCCTTAAATACTTTCTGTTATGCAAATGGCAGAAAGAAGGCGGAGAATGCTAAACCCTTTTAGGTTGCGCAATAATATCCATGTTTTCCCAGGTCATGGAAAAACCTGGTGTAAACTGGCAAGCTCAGACCCGTTGGAGGGTCCTTGGCCTTTTAAAAACACTTCACCTGTGAAAAGCTCTCTTATCAGTAAAATTCTCACAGGAAACTTGGTTTTGTTCTTTATCTTTACAACAGTCCTGCTCTTCTGATCTGCTGAAAAGGCATTTTGACATTTCTTGTAGGGGAACCAAGCCAAAAAGGGAACTTGCCCGGTAGTCCATACCGTGGTCGGAAAAAGAGCCAGAGAGTGGGAGAATCTGTGCAGCTGCACCCAAAAGGAACGAAAGGACTCAGAAATCCTGCAAGGCAGAAAAATAAATTATGAGAAACAGGGAGCTAAAGCCAATTGCAGGGTTTTTCATCCCCTGGGCATGCAAATGCAAATCAGCCAAAGCTCACCCACTATAATTATAGTGGACTATATTGCAAGGTTGTTGTATGCTACTCTCTCTGTTGGATTGACACACACACCACCCCAGCTAGCAATGTGGCAATAGCAACACTGTAGACAACAACACTGGCTATGTCATATGGCTGTGTCTATACTAGCCAGTTATCCCAGGGTCGGCTTGAGATCGTCCCTGTGCATCCAAATGATGCACAGGTGATCCCAAGGTCAACCAGGGATGAGCTCTCAGTTGTCCCGGGAAAATGGCACTGGATTTTTCATGGTTTTTCCCGCAGTCCCAGGACAACGTCGAGGTCTGCGAGCGGTGTGGCTCTCGCTCCCAGGGTTGTCCCTCCTCCTCACGAGTAGTGGGGCTTACCAAACGGGCATGGAGCTCTGCAGGGCGAACCTTGCCCATCAGGGGTGAGGGGGGAGCATTTTTGCCATCCCTGGGATGGCTCTCAGAGGTTTTGGGCGCTGAGTTTCCAGTTTTTTGTTTTTTGTTTAAAAACCAAAAGGAGGAGAGCATCCACTCAGGGTAAAAAAAAGGAAGAGAAGCAGGCTCTCAGGATGCTAAGATACTTTATTGTTCACGCCCAATGTGTTTCGGCCTATGTTTTTTTTAAGGCCTTCTTCAGGGGGCTGTAACATCAAGAATACATTACATTATGTTTATGGGGATAACACATAACATATCAGTTTAGGGAGTTAGTTAGGGCCTGTCCGCATTATACATTAAAATGTCTATAAGTCATATAAAAACATTTTATGATGTAAAAACACTTGTAACAAAAGTTCAATACATTGGTTCTTATTTGGTAAGAGATGTCTGCAGAAAACTCTTAGCAGGATGATAGTCTCCTATGATATTCACTGGCAATCGTTCCATGGCCCTCTTTTTATTATTCTAAATCATCTTTTCTCATTGTTGCATCATTTTTTTGTCATTTGTTTGCTTTGCCAGGTGTTTCCATGCGGAAATGATAAGTACAAGGTCTCACAATACGTCATTATTGCTATCGTTATTCTTGTTATGTGTAGGCTGACCATCTGAAAAGGAGGACAGGGCTCATATAACTTTAACAGTTGTAGAGGAAAGGGAATTTCAGCAGGTGTCATTTGTATGCAATTAGTTCCTCGTGAAATTCCCTCTTCATCACAACTGTTAAAGGTGCAGGCACTATACTAGAGTGACCATATACAAAAGAAGGCAGGGGCCCTACAACTTTAACTGTTGTGATGAAGAGGGAATTTCACCAGGAACTAATTGCATACAAATGACACTGGTTGAAATTCCCTTTTCTCTACAACTGTTAAAGTTATATGAGCCCTGTCCTCCTTTTCAGATGGTCAGCCTAGATCACCACCTACTGAGGTTCAGACTTACAGCAGCTTTCCCCCTCTGCAAGGGTGGGGGACCCATTAAGATGGTCCATCCCTGGAGGCTAATGGATCCAGATGGTTTCCAGAGGGCTCTGGGGAGTTTTCTAGCTGATAGGGCTGGCTCTCTTGTCGAAACCCTGGTCAATCTGTGGAATGCAGAAATGACCCGGGCGGTTAACACGATTGCTCCTGAGCGCCCTCTCCTGTGTAACGCTTGTACAGCTCCGTGGTATACCCCAGAGTTGAGAGTGACGAAACAAAACAGGAGAAGGCTTGAGGGCAGATGCAGACGAACTCCTGATGGATGCAGTCAAACACTGGTAAGTGCCTATGGTAAGCTGTATTCAGGGGCAGTGAGGGCAGCAAAAAAACAATACTTTGCTGCCACTATTAAATCATCAACTCTGCTATTCAGAGTTGTCCGGAGGCTTTTACATGCCAGCCCCAAGGACATGGTAAAACCATCTGAGGCCCGCTGTAATACATATGCTGGGCACTTCCAGAATAAAATCTTTAGCATCCATCAGGAGACTCCAGTGTTATAGCAGGTGAATCAAATGAGGTATCCAGAGCACAGGCTTGTCCTGTTTTCTTGGATGAGTTTCAGTTGGTGCAGCTTGAGGATGTTGACAAGGTGCTTGGACAGGTTTGTGCAGCCACTTCCATATTGGATCCTTGCCCCTCTTGGCTAATAAAGCTAGCAGGGATGGAACAACTGGCTGGGCCAGGGAACTGATTAATGCCTCTTTGCAAGAGGGAGTGGTCCCAGGCCTCCTGAAAGAGGCAGCAGTGAGACCACTCCTACAGAAATCTTCTTTGGACCCTGAAAATCTTGATAACTACAGGCCAGTAGCAAATGTTCCATTCCTGGGCAAGGTCCTTGAGCGGGTGGTCACGAGCCAGCTCCAGGCACTCTTGGATGAGACCGATTATCTGGATCCATTTCAGTCGGGTTTCAGGCCTGGTTTTGGTACGGAAACAGCCTTGGTCGCCCTGTATGATGACCTATGTCGGGAGAAAGACAGGGGGAGTGTGACTCTGTTGATTCTCCTTGATCTCTCAGCGGCTTTCGATACCATCGACCATGGTATCCTTCTGGGACGACTGGCTGAGTTGGGAGTGGGAGGCACTGCATTGCAGTGGTTCCGCTCCTACTTGGTGGGTCGGCTCCAGAAGGTGGTGCTTGGGGAACATTGCTCGGCCCCGTGGATTCTCCAGTATGGGGTTCCGCAGGGGTCAGTTTTGTCCCCCATGCTGTTCAATATCTACATGAAACAGTTGAGTGCAGTCATCCGGAGTTTTGGAGTGCGTTGTCATCAGTACGCTGATGACACGTAGCTCTATTTCTCCTTTTCATCTTCATCAGGTGAGGCTGTGGATGTGCTGAACCGGTGCCTGGCTGCGACAATAGACTGGATGAGGGCTAATAAACTGAAACTCAATCCAGACAAGACTGAGACGCTGTTAGTGGGTGGTTTTGCTGACCGGATGGAAGGTCTTCAACCTGTTCTGGATGGGGTTGCACTGGCCTTGAAGGAGCAGGTTCGTAGCTTGGGGGTTCCCCTAGAACCATCTCTGTCACTTGAAGTTCAGGTGGCCTCAGTGGCACGGAGTGCCTTCTACCAACTTCGGTTGGTGGCCCAGCTACGCCCCCATCTGGACAGGGATGACCTGGCTTCAGTTGTCCATGCTCTGGTAACCTTCAAGTTAGATTACTGCAATGTACTCTACGTGGGGCTTCCTTTGAAGGCGGTTCGGAAGCTGCAGCTTGTGCAAAATGCAGTGGCCAGATTGATAACTGGGACCAGAAGGTTCGAGCATATAAGACCAACTCTGGTCTGTTTGCATAGGCTGCCTATATGTTTCCGAGCCCAATTCAAGGTGCTGGTTTTAACCTATAAAGCCTTACACGGCTTGGGACCACAATACCTGATGGAACGCCTTTCCCGACATGAACCTACCCGAACACTACGTTCAACATCTAAGGCCCTCCTCCGAGGGAAGCTTGGAGATTGGCAACAAGGGAGAGGGCCTTCTCTGTGGTGGCCCCCCAACTGTGGAACGATCTCCCTGACGAGGCCCACCTGGCGCCAACATCCAGGGCATTTGCACTGGATGGCATAGATGACAAAAGGGCTGTTACATGTGGTAAAATGTTTGAGGAAATATCTTTGTTGATCAGATGGATTTTTTAATCCTGTGACTTTGTGGGTGTATTTGCAGTAGCAGCAGCATCCACAGGAATGGTGTCCTTTAGGCATGGAAGCACCAGGTAAAGAATTGGGTTAACTTCTACTGTGTTCTTTGTATTCACTCCTGATTAAAATATCTCTAATGTTCCTGGTTCTTTTAATGGAGACCATGTTTTTTTCCTGGCACCCTGGGATGTGTTGGACAATGTGCCAGTATCTCCTTATGCTTCCTTGCAGGTGATTTGTTATATGGTCATATGTTAGACTACAATTGATTTGTTCTGGGGCTGTTACATTCTTTTTTGAGAAAAGCTCTGATCATGGTTTTAGCCTCAGCCTTTTTCAGGCCTTGTGAAATTACAACATCAGGATACCCTCTTTCTTTTAACTGCATGGACAGTGTCTGTGATTCCTGTCTGAAATCTGATGTTTTGGAACAGTTATGTCTGAATCTTAGAAATTGTCCATATGGGAGATTATTTCTTAAAGCGTGAGGGGGGGGGGAACTATCATATCTAAGATATCTAGAGACATCAGTGGGTTTTCTATAGATGGAGGCGATAAGATGTTCTCCCTCCTTCTTCACTTTTAGATCTAGGAAATGAATTTCTCTAGTGTCAAACTGGATCTCAAATTTAATATTATCATTCTTGGAATTTACCCACATTATAAACTGTTATAGATCTACACAGGGATATAATGCTTTTGAACTATACTGCAGGATTGTAGTCTCAGCATTAATTTGACTCCCAGCCTGCAATATTTCAAGTGAACTACATGGCAGTATTATAAATTTCTCTTTTTACACTTACTGTAATATGGAAATAATGAACTGCATTTGGACTAGAGTGTTCAAAAACTCAAAACTACTCCAGACTCAACTGCGACCATTTTGGGTGGCTAAGTAACACTGGTACCAAACCACTCATACAGTAAAAACCTGGGGCTTTGTTTTTAGAAGGGAATGTGTGTGTGTGTGTGTGTGTGTGTAATGTTTTTACATATATATCATGTTTGCATTTTACAACTTTTAGAGAACAACTGTATAGTCCCCAGGAGTAGGGTGACCAGATAAAATCCAGGTCAGGGCTCATGTAACTTTAACAGTGGTAGAGAAAAGGGAATTTCAGCCAGTGTCATTTGTATGCAATTAGTTCCTGGTGAAATTCCCTCTTCATCACAACTATTAAAGTTGCAGGGGTCCTGCCTTCTTTTGTATCTGGTCACTCTAGTATAGTGCATACACCTTTAACTGTTGTGATGAAGAGGGAATTTCACCAGGAACTAATTTCATACAAATGACACTGGCTGAAATTCCCTTTTCTCTACAACTGTTAAAGTTACATGAGCCCTGACCTGGATTTTATCTGGTCACCCTACCCAGGAGAGCATTCCAGAGACCATAGGATTGCTTGGAAAATGTCCTCCAAGGTCAGAGACAGCTCTCCTACCTCGGAAGGGGGAGTCAAGAGATCTGACCCCAGACTCTCAACCAGCATGGAAGGGACTGTGCCAGTTGCCCCTCTGAGGTCAGAGAAGTCTACTTTCCTCCCCGGCTCCCCCTCCAAAGTGCCCTTGCTAGACGGGCTGAAAATCCTGCTTAGTGAAAATCAAACACAGTGGACAAGGAGGGAAAGACCGCTTCTGTCGCTCCTCCAACCCTGCTGGCTTCAGCCATCTAGGGCACAGGAATCTCGGAAGACTCTGGGTCCAGAGGCTTCTGAGCAGTGAGGACACAATCAATATTATTGCCACCTTCCTATGTTACCTTCTTCCTCTTTTTTTAAAAAAACACAACAGTTTGTGTTCACAACCCAAACAGGTTCTGCAAATTCCAAGCATATTTCTTCCTCCTCCTTTTTGAAAGGGAAAATGTTTTTTTAAAAACAACTTGGTTTTTAGTGGAGTTGGATTATACACTGAGCGTGGGAGTAGACTAGAGAGAGGACAAAGGGAAAAGGGAGAAACCTTTTTGAATACATGTAATAAACAGAAAAAAGAGTACTGCAGTTGGGAAACCTTTAAGAAAGTTTGATATTTCCTTCCGTCACCTATCCCTGTTTGTTTTGCTCACTGCTTCCTCAAAGGCTAAGGCTGCAATCCAAAATATCAAAACATACTTACTAGGTAGTAAATCTCACATTGACCTGCTGGGTGGGACTTACTTTTGAGTAAACATGCTTATGTTTACTCACATTGGGCCTGTTCAGATGACGCTTCAGGTACTGTGGTTAGCGAAACTGTGGTTCTCTGGGGTTAGTACTAACCACAAGCCATGCTGTCGCACACAACACTTTAAGCCATGGTTAGAGCTGCTACCCCTGCTGTAGATGGTCTGACTGGGGTTAGAAAGTGACCAGGGCTTAGCAAAACGTCTCGCACAAGACAGCTTAAACCTGCTGCTTAATCAAAAGCCTTAACCAGCAGGGTTTAAGGTGTCTTCTGAACAGGCCCATTATAAGAGTGTAAACAATGAGACCCTACTCACAAGGAGTCATTTACTCACGAGGAGCCATTCCTTTGCAAATGGCCACTCTTCTTCACAGGGATTGTTCCGCCTACTTCCCGAGATTCCAATACTCGTGGGGATTGTCTTGGAGACAGAATTCCCCTCTTCCTGCTTGAATGGACCCGCGACTATTTCCCCCCAGACATAAGCCCCTCCTGGTCTTCTGGTACAGGCTGCTCTTTTAATGCTATTTGTCTCTAGGAGCTTTAGCTACTCCTCTAAAGAGGAGAGGGATGTCCCTCACTGTGAAATGTGGCCTGTTTTTTGGGCTCGCCGGACTTCACAGTGGGCCTGACTTGGCTTGCTTTTGCAATCCAAACTGCACAGCTTCCCCAAGTTCCAGGAACCTCTAATGCATTTTTTTTTGGTCTTGGCTGTAACTTGTGCAAATAGAGATTTGTGCAAATTATGGCTGTGAACTGTGCAAAATCGCATGATTTGCAAAAATATTGGCTGTAAATGCAATCATGCAGATTTGTGCAAGTGACAGATGTAATTTGCACACATTTTTTTAATGCAATTATTGTGCAATGAGTCAGGCCAGATGGCGGAACATGGAATGGAATCTAGGGGGCTGAGCTGACAAAAGCTTTTGAGCTCAACCTCTCCTTCCAACAGGAATTCCTCCGACATCCCTAAAAGAGGATTCCTCCAACCCCGGGGGCATGGTACTCTCCCTGTTCTATCCCTCTTTCGGAACAATTGTTACAACCCTGCCACAGTAAAGTAGTGTTGCATAAGACTGAAATGTCTGATCCTGTGGGCAGCAGTGTATTGGAGCCAGGGTTATCCCACTGATATTTCTTTTATTTAAAAATTAATTCTGAGGCTTGGGTCTTTAGAAGTCACCACCACCGTTTTTAATAATGTTCTCAGTTGAACCTTACCGCTAGGGAATACTGCCTCAACAAAATAAACTATCTCTCCCTAAATTTAGAGTTAAATTGAGATCCTTAATTTAGAGATAAATCTCTGAGTTGGTAGATGGATAAATCTAGCATCTAGGCACATTCATGCAAAAGCACACATGTAAACATTTGAAGATGCCGTGTGTAGCACAGCCTGCCCTTTTTCATGCTGGCAAGGCTAATTTTGAACTGCAGATAGGATATTACATGGCATTTCTGCTTTCTTAGTACAAATGTCCTGCTTTTGCCATGTCGTGTTTTTCTGTCTAAACATGCATAGGATTGTGCTCTTAGACTCTGCATCCCAGCCTCTGGGTGGAAATGAGAAATAAATTGTAAAATTGAGGATTTTAGTATAGCTGTGATTGAGCACCGATGTGCCCACCACCTCTCCCAAATGAAAGTGATAACAAAACCAAAGATTCATGCTCCTTCTAATGAAGCTGGCATTGTGTGTGTGTGTGTTGAAATAAAATAATTCATTTTATCATTTCTAAACACTGAAAACCACAGCCATCCGTATGCATGTTTCATTGCTCGAGGTTTCATTGCACTGAATTTGAGGATGGAGAGGGTAGGGGTGCCATTTGCTTTTGTTGTGTTATGTTTTGCAGAAAAGATCTGCAGACTCTAAAAACGCAATACTGTGTGCTTGCAAATCTTGGTTTGTTTCACTTGGGCTTGCAAAGGAGAATGTCTTGGTGGATTGTGCCTAAAGAGCACAGGCAGAGGGGAAAGCAAAGTTTGCATGCTGGCACTGGCTGAGAATCAAGCACTGGGCTGTACATGTTTCATGTAACAGACATGGAGCATTCATAATCTTACTTTGGAGTTACCACAAACATAACTAACCATAGCCAATTCATGGATACTTGTTTGCTGCGCATCATTTATTCTGATTACAGAAGCAGTTTATGCGGTCTAATACATTTCTCCCCTGCCACTCAGGGAAAATGAAAATATTTGGAAAGTGTTTTCACAGAGTAGTTACAGCTAGGGCTGTGCACGGACCTCCCAATCCGATCTGGATCCCGATCTGGGAGGTCTGGATTGGGTCCGATCTGACCCGTGTCGAATTGGGCCTGATCCAATCTGCCTCGTGTCTGGATCCGCTCCGAGTCCATGCAGAACCCTCCCTCCTGCTCTTCCCGCTCCTCCCTCCCTCCCTCCCCCCAATCGCCCTGCTTACCTGCAGCCTCCTCTGCGTCATCTCCCATCCTCCTCCTCCTCGATGTCGGCCGGCTGCTTTTCCTCTCGCGCTGGGTGATGATGTCACCCACCGCGATCAGCAAATGCGGTGCTCTAACCAATTAGAGCGCTGCATTTACCGGTCATGGCAGGTGACGTCATCACCCAGCGAGAGCGGGAAAGCGGCTGGCTGACATTGAGGAGACAGGATGACGGGGGATGACGGGAAGGAGGCTGCAGGTAAGCAGGGTGATTGGGGGAAGGGAGGGAGAGAGTGGGGAGAGCGGGAGGGAGGGCTCTGCATGGACCTGGAGCGGATCTGGATCGTGGATCCGGATCGTGGATCTGGATCATGGATCCGATCCAGGCCAATTGGGATCCAGATCCAGTCACAGCCCTAGTTACAGCAATATCTCTCAGTTGGAGTGGGTTGAATTAATCAGATTCAAAGAGGTAAAGGAAAAGATATGACAAGAAAATACAATAACCAAATTGAAATCCTAAATTCCAAGATGTTTGATCAATTGCTCACTTTGTAATGCAGTGATGTCTTGCAGTTTGAATATTCCTGAAAGCTGCCCTAATTCAAATTATTGATTTCTAAATGAGGCACTTCAACATAATGCAGTTCAGCAGAAGTCTCCAATGCTATCAGGGCAGTTGTATACAGCTAGGTAATTAATTTTAGTTGGCAGGTTAATGGCCCTATGGGTGCCCTGTTTAGATGGACATGTGTGTATTACTTGAGTTGTGAAGCACAC
This sequence comes from Anniella stebbinsi, assembly GCA_029215795.1. Classification (NCBI taxonomy): domain Eukaryota; kingdom Metazoa; phylum Chordata; class Lepidosauria; order Squamata; family Anniellidae; genus Anniella; species Anniella stebbinsi. The sequence goes on from JARDYH010000007.1 coordinate 82,625,428, forward strand.
AACTAACATTTCTTTTCTCCCCCACCCCGCATGCCATATTCTATGGTTTACAACTCCTTCTCCATTCCTGATATGTGAGAACAAAAGCCCAGAAATGCTTCTTTGCTAACTCTGATTAAAATGGAATATTCTGAGTTCATGCAGTTTCACTTTTTAAACTCACTTAAAGCGTAGCACCATCATGACTACAGAGATAAAATGAAGCTTGCTTCTGCTGCCCTGATACTGAGCACATTTATTTGGGAATGAGCATGATTTTGTTGTAGAAAGGGCAAAATAGTGAAATGAGCATCTGTAACCATGTACATGGCCGGATATCCAGATACAGACCATAAAACTTAAAAAAGAAGAAGAACAAAGGATGCATTTTAGGGTTTTAAAAATAAGAAAAAATGCTACGGTGAACAGTGTCAGCCCCAGGTCAGATGCTGAGGCTAGACTTTTTTGTCACCATCACATGCTTCTCTCTGGATGGAGATGGGGCGGTGTTAGGGCTGGGGGGCTGGGCTGGGCTGGGCTATAGAACCCTGGACTTCAGCCCTAGTTGCACCACTAGTTGTATATCAACTGGCATTGTCCTTCTTGACATCATTCCCCATTAGGCCAGGACTGGGTAGGAGGCAGCTGTAGTCACCCCACAGTCGTTGTCCTTCATGGACATGAGGATGTAGCCATCATTGCCCCAATACGTGGACCAGGAATTCTTGATGAGCCAGTAGCTTTCCCCTTGGAGGTCTCCGTATCCCACAGCTAGGACTGCATGGTCTAACTCCATGGTCCTGTTTCCTAGAAGAAAAGTTGTGAGAAGAGGCATATGAACATAAGAAGAGCCTTGCTGGGTGAGACCAAGGATCCATCTCGTCCAGCATGCTGTTCACATAGTGGCCAGCCAGCTGACCATGGGAAACCCACAAGTAGAACACGAGTGCAACAGCATCCTAATGCCCATGTGCCCCAGTAACTAGTGCACATAGGCATACTGCCTCTGATACTGGAGGGAGCACATTGCCATCAGGACTGGTAGCCATTGATAGCCTTCTCCTCCAGGGATTTATCCAACCCCCTTTTAAAACCATCCAAACTGGTGATCATCACCATATCCTGTGGTAATGAATTCCATAGTTTAACACAGCATTCCCCAGCCAGCATAGGGAAAAAGTCCTACAATTCCCAGCATAAGAACATAAGAAGAGCCATGCTGGATCAGACTGAGGGTCCATCTAGTCCAGCACTCTGTTCACACAGTGGCCAACCAGCTGTTGACCAGGAACCCACAAGTAGGACACAGTGCAACAGCACCCTCCCACCCATGTTCCCCAGCAACTGGTGTTTAAGCTTATTGCCTCGGATACTGGAAGTAGCACACAGTCATCAGGACTGGTAGCCATCGATAGCTTTCTCCTCCAGGGATTTATCCAGCCCCCTTTTAAAGCCTTCCAAATTGGTGGTCATCTGTACAGTTCACCATTTCCAGCAAACCTAGACTACTAACCAATGGGCAGCTCCTAACACTATTAATCATTACTCTTCTGATATAAACTGTAAGTAGAACTGCAATTGATTTTCCACACTGTATTCGGGGCGGGTGGGGAATTGTTCTTTTTCTGTTTTTTATAGCAGGCTATCTTACGTCCACACCATTGAGCATGATGCTATTGGCAAAGAACATCCAGCTCTGAGCAATCATTTAAAAATATCAATTATTTTCTTTGTGTTACAGTGCTTACTGTTTTAGGGTAGTTGCCTACTTCTACTATTGCTTATTACCACTTAAAAACAAGTTTAGTGTTTGTTTTGGATTGGATGTGTAGATGGGAAGTGTTTAATTTGGGAGGGGGGAACAACATCACATTGCTAAAAGGATGGTGACTTGAAAGACAGTGAGGGTTATTTTTTTTTAAACCATTCTTATAAATTAGCATTATAGTGTGATAACACTCTTTCACTCAAGAGTTATTTTACTATTTTTTTTACAAAAATATATATAACCAGTAAAGCATTTTAATGCTAATTAAAAAAAACAATAAATAAATGGAGTAATAAAATGGCATCTACTACAAAACGTTATAGGAAAGGTGTGCTGAGCTCTGATGGATTTACCCATAAGATTCACCTGCTCACATGGAAACCATAGCTGGGTTCACATAATACAACAAGCCTGAGTATGAGTTGAATGTGGGTTGAGTGTGGGTTGGCATTGAATCATGGGCTGTTGTGTTGTAGGAACCCAGCCACCCTAACAAACCATGGTGTGGATGGTTCTCTGTGCTACTCTTTGGTCCCTCCAAGAGACATGGGCCAGGTTCACACAACATGACAAGCTAGAATATGGGTTGAGTCTGGGATATTGTTGAATCATGGGTAGTTGTGTTGTATGAACTGTTGTGCTAGCAAACCATGATTTGTTGGCCATGAACAACCCACAAGAGAACCCATGGCTTGTTGCTGGGTCATGAACTGAGTGTTGTTCGTGGTTAACAAACCATGATTTGTTAGCCCAGATTGGTTCACACAATAGAACTACCCATGATTCAACAATAACCCACACTCTGGCTTGCCATGTTGTATGAATCCTGCCCATGTCTCTTGGAGAGACAGAAGAGTAGCACAATGAACCATCCCCACCTGTGGAGTTTGCACCACTGATCCATTCCACCCCACCCATAACTTAGATTTTTAGTGATGTGAAAAAAGAAAAGAAAAGAAACAGAGGAAGTTGTAAGGAAAAACACAAGAAAAGTGACAACTGGATGCTGACATTGTGTGGACACCCCATAAAAAGTAATTGAGGCACAGTGATTCCACCCTAAAAGCCTTGTGTGGAAGCAGCTCTAATTAAGGGGACTGATAGGTGGATGCTATACAAATAATCAAAACTACCTTTCCCACCTGTATTACAGCATAATGGAATGCATGAAAATGTCAAAGAAGTCAATCAATTGCCCCTTCTAAATAATAGCAAGAGTACTAGATGAATGATTGAATCTGGCCTGTCGGGAATTTCAGATTTCGTTGAGCCTGTTCCGACAACACTCTAAGCCATGGTTAGGCTGCTAACCCTTTAGCAGCAAATGGTTAGTGAGCATGTTTAACCGTGGTTGTATAGCCACCATGGTTAGGAATGGTTCAAACGACAAGCTAAGTCATAGTTCACACAACACGCTAAGTCATAACGTTTAGCTCAAAATGTTTAATCACCATGGCTTAGCGTGTTGTCTGAACAGGGTCATTTTTTTAAAAGCAGAGTTTTGAAGTCTCTGGTTAAAAAGAGGACATTACATGTCTGTACTGAGAAGATATAATTGTTCACCAAAGGCTCAGAAACTGCCCCCCCACAAGTAATAGAGTAATCTTCCAGATCTTTTAATTGCTGCCACACCCAAGCTCAGCACAAACCCATACTGTTCTTGTACCTTTAGATTTCAAATTCTACAAAAACCCAGCACAGCGCAGTTTAAATAAACCATGTGGATCAATGTAATGTAAGTGTACATGACATTCCAGACACAGAATTAGAACATGCTTAGGAGGTGGGTATCCATAAAAGATGTGAAATGCTTAGTCCTCTATTTGAAAGTGTCTTCTAGTTGATGAGCTGCTTAGCCCAAGCATGGTTTAAAGTTGAAGAACCATACGAAGAGAGAGCAGATCAGGGGCCTTGAAGCTGCCCAGCAATACTTAGCACCTGGACAGTAAACTGAGCAGGCACATGGGTCATCTGATCCGTCTTCTCTGCTATGATGAGGCGTATTGTATTTCTATTTCAATCACAGTTATTCTTTCTAAGGCCAGGTCTACACTAAGCAGGATATGACACTTTGAAAACTGTATATGGAATATGTCCTGGGCCCCAACAGTTGTCACTACTGTTATAAACTGTTTTAAAGCAGCAGTGTAGATCCTGCCTGGATTAGCATTTATTCGCATATGCAAATGAACAGACTCACCACAGTTCGGTTCGTAGTAAACGCCATTGGAGTAGAAGGCGAAGGACATGTGGGAGGCATCGATGTTCACAGCCACAGGGCCGTGCTTGAAGAGAGCAACTTTCAGGGCAGTGACGTTTTTGGAGGCCACGTTAACATAGCCAGCGAGCGTTGCCATCAGTTCTGATTGGTTGTAGTGACAGTAGCCATTCTGGAGGAGGGAAAGCAGGTCCACCCCATTTTCACCGTAAGAAAGCTCTGACAACCGCAGGTACGTACAAGCCTGTGACTTTATCTATTACTAACAAATGGCCCTCAGTTTGATACAGCAAACACTTCAAGCACACGCGCATAACTGTCAGGGTTGGATACATTGTGCCAAGGGTTGGCCCTACCATTAGACAGAGTGAAGCAGTCGCCTCATGCGGCATATGCTGGGAGGTGGCAGCAAAGTGATAGAAGAGAGATCTGTATTAGGGATGTGTATCGTATCATCAAAATGTACGATAACGATACGATAAGGTCATTATTGTGCATGTGTTTAACGATAACGATACAATAGAAAAACCTACGATAATCATCAGAGACTATAATTCTCGGGCAATTTTATCGTTTTATTGGACTGCCATATAAATATACCTATAACTTCTGTATTTTAAAAGTTAGAGGCTTGAAACTTGTTCACAGTGCTTATGGGGTATGCCTAAGTACGTGTATGAAATTTGAGATCGATCTCTCCAATCCTCGATTTTATATGAATTTATTAAAGATCGTTTCAGTTCTGACAGATCAGAATGACAGCTCACCACGTGCATTCATTCAGACCTGTCAGAACGGAAATGATCTTTAAAAATTCATATAAAATTGAGGGTTGGAGGGATAGATCTCAAATTTCATACACATACTTAGGCATACCCCATAAGCAGTGTGACCAAGTTTCGAGCCTCTAACTTTTAAAATACAGAAGTTATAGGCATTTTTTTCTTTAAAAATAGGGCTGCAAAAATATCATTGTTTCACAACAATTATCATGAAGATGATACGGTTCACCTATGACATGAATGAAGATGATAATTTTTTTGGACTGAAATGACGATAATGATAAACGCCGATATTATTTTGGCGTGCACACCCCTAATCTGTATCCCATGCGGTCTGTTCTTTGTCGCCTATCTTAGGCCATGTCTACACCAGTGATTTTCCCCTAAATGACGCACGGGGGTCCCAGGATGACCCAGGGAAAACCCCGGGATAGTGGAGACCGGGGATATCCTGGTTTTCCCGCCATCCCATGGGGGTGGGGCGCACGGGGTGTTTCCCCTTACCTTTTCTGCCATGCTCCCTGCTCTTGCTCCTTTGAAATTAAAAAAAAATGGCACCCGCAGTGAGCATGATGTCCATGTTCCCTTCTGGGACATCGTGCTTCCTGTTTGGAGGCCCAGGGAGGATCGTTTAGAGAGAAAAACATGCCTAGGATTGTGCCCTTAATGTGTTACCGGATAACTTCAGGGTGTGCATCAGCACTCCTACTCCCAGAGGAATTACTATGTTCCCTCCAGAGGTAACAGTGGACTCACCTGGCCCATGTATGGTCCATAGGATTCCGCACTGGCAATTCCACCATGCTTCATAATCCACTCATATGCAAACCACTCCTGTCCACCATCGCAAGCACGATTTCCAAAGCCCCAGGAACAATCGATTAAGACTTGCTGAGACAGCGGGGTGAGCAGTCCAGTCTGTAGGGAAAGAAGGAAAGCTAAGAACAACACAAAGTGGTATTGGCTGTTTTCTCACATGGCTCACCGTTGCAATGGTATCTGCATAACAACATTTTATGAATGGCAACTGCTGAAGGAACTATCACTGTACTTTTCGCAGTTTGATGCCTTCTGACAACACCATCTATCCACTCACCCCAGCATGTGCTTACAATCCTGTCAAGTTGAAGTTAACACTTCATGCAGGATGAAGTGGGTCAGATTCCACAAATGTTCATGTCAGAATAAATGTGTTAAGTTTTAAGGTGCCACAAGACTCTTCATTGCTTTTGCAGCAACGGGTTAGCATAGGCTAGGCTGACCATATGAAAAGGAGGACAGGGCTCATGTAACTTTAACAGTTGTAGAGAAAAGGGAATTTCAGCCAGTGTGATTTGTATGCAATTAGTTCCTGGTGAAATTCCCTCTTTATCACAACAGTTAAAGGTGCAGGCACTATACTGGAGTGACCATATACAAAAGAAGGCAGGGCCCCTGCAACTTTAACTGTTGTGATGAAGAGGGAATTTCACCAGGAACTAATTGCATACAAATGACAGTGGCTGAAATTCCCTTTTCTCTACAACTGTTAAAGTTACATGAGCCCTGACCTGGATTTTATCTGGTCACCCTAGATTAGCACAGTTACCCCTGTGAATATCTTATGTGGTAAGGCATGCTTAGGAGGAGACCCAGGCTATGGGCTTTGCTTTAGCCAGTTTTGCTAGCAAGTAAGGTCTTTAACCAGGCCTCCAAGAAATGAGGAACGCTTCCGGAGGAGGCTTTTAATGCCACTGCCCTACTGTTTTCACAGATTTTTAAAAGAGTGTCCAAGGTGGTCGTTTTCCATTCAGAACCCTCCTGTGTTTCCCCACTTCTGTCTTTTTCCTTACCGCAGAAAATCCATTAAGAAAAAAAAATGGAATAGCCACTAGGGATATCAGAGAAATCTGCAAGGGATTCAAATTAGGGTGACCATATGAAAAGGAGGACAGGGCTCCAATATCTTTAACAGTTCTATTGAAAGGGGAATTTTGGCAGGTGTCATTTGTATGTATGTTGCACCTGGTAAAATCCCCTCTTCATCACAACAGTTAAAGCTGAAGGAGCTCTACTAGAGTGACCAGATACAAAAGAAGGCAGGGCTCCTGCAGCTTTAACTGTGGTGATGAAGAGGGAATTTCACCGGGTGCTGCATGCATACAACTGACACCTGCTGAAAATTCCCTTTTCTATACAACTGTTAAAGCTACAAGAGCCCTGTCCTCCTTTTCATATAGTCACCCCAATTCAAATACATTAGGATTTTGATGAATCTGACCTGCAGATTTTGCAGCAGACTGGCATTTTCTGAGTCATGTGGATTTTGCAGACCGATTTTTCACTTTTGCAAGGGATTTGCGCTTATTTGCATCTGCTCTAATGCGCAGGAATGTGCACAAGCACATATGCGCAAGTGTGCATTTGTGCCGATGCACACTTGCGTAAATGTGTGTTAGAGCAAGTAAAATGAATTTCCGGTAAAAAAATAATAATCCACTTCCGTCAGTGACTGGATGACAGAATGAAAGATGCCTGATAGTCCATGAAACACACAGAGAATGGATTGAAGAAAATCCATACATCAATGACTACTAGTCCTGATGGCTCTGTGCTACCTCTAGGATCAGAGGCAGTAAGCCTACATACACCAGTTGCTGGGGAACATGGGTGGGAGGATGCTGTTGCACTGTGTCCTGCTTGAAACCCCCTGGTCGACAGGTGGTTGGCCAGTGTGTGAACAGAGTGCTGGACTAGATGGACCCTGGGTCTGATCCAGCAGGGCTCTTATGATCTTATGTTCATCCCTAATCACACCATGCCTTCTGACGGGCAGCAACAGAAGCCCTTGGTCTGAAAGCACCCAAAGCACCCCAGCTGCAAGAATGTCTCCAGCAACTGGGTTGTCACCTTGAGAAAGAGCGCGCCTTCCAGTGTTCCGGTCGTAGCAAAGCTCCAGCAGGAACCACACACAGCCTGGTCTTTGACTGAGGTCACAGCACCTTTATTGGTGGGCAGAAAGAAGAATTACAGATATACTGATCTCGACAGCATAGTCACAATAACTATTTTTTTAAAAACCTCCCCCATTACTCGTTTTTAACATACAAATAATTATATGGGAGAAATTATGCATTAAAGGGAATTTGTCTGGGCTGAGGCAAGATCTTAGACTTTAAGGTCATGTTCTACTACACTGCGATATATATAAAGATCTTAGATCTCTTCTTATTGCCCCACTTATAGTAAAACTCCCGGGCAGGCCGGACAAATTTTATGCAGAATATTTATTGTCTGACTTAGATGATCCAGTCACACTAAAAGTGGCCAGATTTTGTGTAGCAGCCATCTCCCGTCACAGGGAGGTGACTGGTAAACATGAAAGAATGAACAACTAACATGCATTATTCTATAGTTATAACCAAATGATACTGTATACATGTAACACAGTTATAATATACGAGTTACCATTTCCCTATGGGTTGATGACTTGTCTATGTATTCAATTATTAAATGTTTTTATATTATCAGGAGGGTTAATTGAAAATTTAATGTGTAAATATGTTTTTATATTATGATGTTTTATACTTGCTGGTCTTGTTGACCGTAATAAAATTTATTATCAATTATTTCTTAAGCTAATATGCAAAAATCCAAAATGAGGAATTCGGTTTGGCGCCTGGTTGTCCGATTATGCGCATCTTCTCACAATCGCGTTTACGCCTAAATCCTGTAAACGACATGCGGGGAAGCGCATAACCAGCAGTATGAAACGCGCTTTAAAGTGGCTGAAATGCAGAGAATCGCTTGTTTACATGGTCAAAATGCGCTTTAATGGCCGCGGAGAATTAAAACTCGCTATTTAACGCGCATTCGATAATGCGTATAATCGGACAGATAAAGCGCCTCAACCCCTGATTTGTGCTCCGCTCTTGTAGAGGTAATTTTTTTACTGCGACTTGAAAGAGCTTTAAATCGCTCTTGTAGAGGCACCCGAGGATTCATTTGTACTCTTCGTTTGTATTCCAAATGATATTTTGTTTCTGAGGACTGTTCAGGACACACAGCTGGGCCCCTCGCCTGAAAGCTAGAAGAAACTGATGCGGTCATATTCACCATAAAGCCTCCAGTCCAGGCTCTCTGGCAGGACGAGGTCATTATAACCATGTGATGGGAAGGACAACCCGTTCTTGGGCTCCCCAGTATTTAGCCTCCCCCGCAGCACTGCCATCTCTTTTGGGCTTCGATCGGCCAGGTGATTCACAGCCAGCTTGTAGGAGAGGTTGGCCCGGTTCTTGGAGTGGACGTATCTGCAAGGAAACGGAGAAGAAAAAAGATAGAGGCGCAATCATTTTTTCCTCCCGTACTTGAAGGCGAGTAGACAGCAGCATCGTTGTGCATGGTGTGCCCGCTCATCCCATTATTCTCTTGCTCACATGTCTTGCAGGTTTATATTGAAAAACCTGCAGAATTCATTTGAGCCGAAAGGACAGCCAGGCAAAAGAAATGAGTGTCTTCTGTCCAAGCTCAGCCTCAGAAGGTCCAATGCACACATCCGAGTCCTGGAATACAGAGATGTGGTGAACCCGAACCCTTCTCTGTGGCAGACAGAAGGATCCACAGGACCGACATGCAAGTTTTACCCCTGGCTTCTGCAGACTTGCCAATATGGCTTGGCCAGGATGCCTCCCTCACATCCAGTTTATCATGAAACCACAGAACTGAAATTATGGTGAGCAGAGCAGCAGGACAGGGATGCCATTGCTGGGGTCTGGAGCCAAAGCTCAGGGAACGCCTCTCCCTCACCAGACCTTTTCTCTTCTTATCCAGACAAGTAAGTTGGGATTCCTTCCTCCATCTAGCATTCCCCCACCCAGTGTCCTCCAGACATTTTGGACTACATTTCCCAGCATTCCTTCCCATTGGCCATGCTGGCTGGGGCTGATGGGAGTTGGTCCCTAACATCTGGAGGGTACCAGGTTGGAGGAGGTTGCTTCAGAGTAGGCATAGTTGGTCACATGCCAAGGGCCCCAAGAGGGCCCCACTGAAAAGAGTTGCTCCTCCTCGTCACCACTGCAACCTGCTTGTTCACCTGCCTCTCGCTCTGACTGCCTACTTTCTCATTGGCTGTTAGCCTGGCAAGCAAGGAAGTTGTAGAAGTGATGAGAAAGATGATGAGGACCACGAGCAACCGCTGACAATGGTGGTGAAGAGGTAGGGTCATTGAGGAAAGGGGGCCATTGGGGAGGTCTTGCTCATGGGCTCTCAGGAACGAGGAACTACCACTGGGATGCTCCATGAATTATGGGAGTAAAAAGACTGGTGGATGATATGGAGTGTGTGATGTGGTTGCAAAAAAAGCAAATGCTCTTTTGGGCTGCGTTAATAGAAGTATAGCTTCCAAATCCCGAGAGGTACTGGTTCCCCTCTATTCGGCACTGGTTAGGCCTCATCTTGAGTATTGCATCCAGTCCTGGGCACCGCACTTCAAGAAGGATGCAGACAATCTGGAGCATGTTCAGAGGAGGGCAGCAAGGATGATCAGGGGTCTGCAAACAAAGCCCCATGAGGAGAGACTGAAAGAACTGGGCATGTTTAGCCTGGAGAAGAGAAGATTGAGGGGAGACCTGATAGCACTCTTCAAATACTTGAAAGGTTGTCACATGGAGGAGGGCCAGGATCTCTTCTCATTCAACCCAGAGTGCAGGACACGGAATAATGGGCTCAAGTTACAGGAAGCCAGATTTCGGCTGGACATCAGGAAAAGCCTCCTGACTGTTAGAGCATGACGACAATGGAACCAATTACTTTGGGAGGTCGTGGTCTCTCCAACACTAGACGCTTTCAAGAGGCAGCTGGACAACCATCTGTCAGGTATGCTCTAAGGTGGATTCCTGCATTGAGCAGGGGGTTGGACTCAACGGCTTTATAGGCCCCTTCCAACTCTACTATTCTATGCTTCTATGAGTATTCCATATTGACAAAGTATGGAAGTAGAGATTAGAATTGTTATGGAATCAGAGGGCAGGGGTTGCTGCATTCTTTAACCAATCAGGATCTTTAGTTTGCTCATGCACAAAAGGAAGGTGTCCCCCTCCCAAATACAAGTCCCAGGAAATCCTGTTAGGACCTGTGGTGGGGAGTTGCCAGGTAGAAGCATCTTCAGCATGTTGCTCAGAAGACTGAAAAGATCCTGAATTGTTGTCCTGTGGTTTGCCAGTGCTCTGCTGCAATGCTACCCTGAGGCACCAACTTTCATCCTGTCCCCTGTTAAGAATTCTGAACTCCACCCATTGAAGTATATCCATGCAGATCTGACTCAACTGACCACCACCCGCTTTTTCATCGTGGATTTCCCTTTGTTGCAAGATCTGTTTTTTTATCAGTCTGGGTGGCAGAATTTGAAGGGCTCTGCAATTTTAGGCCATAAAGTCTTCCCGTTCCTCCTCTCTGCTGCCTCCTGTACCTCACGTTGTGGATGAAGCGGCTTTTCCTATGCTCCATCTCCAATTCAGTCTTGTAGCTCTTTCCGAATTTCTCCTTGTAGTGATGGAACAGACGCTCGTGGTCCCTGCTCACTTCTCCAGCTCCTCCAACAAATTCCTGCATGGGGTTGGCCAAGACCCTGTGCTCTGGTCCTGCCCCGGGCCAATGTGTACACATTACATCTATCAGATAAAAAGCAGAAGTAATAGTCATTCCCATGAGTCAAGCAGATACAGATTATTCCTTTACAGCAGAGTGTGCAGAACATCCCAATCCAGCCTTTAGGGTTCTCCAGAAGGCCATACTCCCTTCACCTGGCTCTGCTCCCTTACCCCAAACACCAATGGTTGGTTGGCTTCTCAGCTTTTGTGCAGGTTTTTAAAAATATTTCTTTTGGCCATTTTAAAAGATTGAAATGCCTTTCCTAAGGCTTTGGGCATCTCTACACAAGGCTTTTATTGTGCACTCGTGATTAGACAGTCACAGATTTTTGTGGTTCCTTTACATGACATTGCCAACCTCCAGGGTTTCGCCTGTGCTTTGTAACCTTTATCCCATTTTTTAAAGATTGGGGAAAGTCCTGCATTTTTTCATGGAGCACTGCCATGGCTGTATGTACTCCCGCAATTCCACTATACCACAGCATCATCTAGTGGCTGTATAATGAAACATATAGAACTTGCAGAAAAGGAAATCCTCCCAAAAAGCATGTGTAAAGGAGCCAATTTTAATGCCACAAACAATCCAGAAGCAGAAGCCCCGATAAAGGCACGGGATAAAACCGTGGTGTAGAGAATCCCCTAATTACTGATAGTGAGAGCTTTGAGGTAAAATATGCTGGTATTTATACGGTTTTTATCCCTTCCTTTTGCCTTTGGCCCCACCCACCACTAGAATTTTCAGCTTGAGAACTGAATTCACGTTTGCAGAAGTATTCAGGGACTTCATTCCAATGATGGGCGGGGACAAAGGCAAAGGGGGCTGGACCAAAAAAGGGGTGGGGCCAAAATACCACCTTCCTTTAGCTTAAAGCTCTTGCTGCCAGACCAGTGACTAAACCTTAGGAGAGGCATCCCACCCCTTTAGAATGGGGGAGGGGATTGCAAAACAGACAGACAACAACTGAAACGATCAGTGGTTGGGGGAAGCGGGGTGGAGCCAAGGAAAGGGGGCATAACGATCTGGGAAATTCCAGAGGGACAGATTGGGACCATGGGAGAACAGGATTTGGCCCCCGGGCTGGAGCTTCCCCACCCCTGCTCTACACATACCACGAGGGAGATCGAAGACGTCGGACGGGAAACTGCGAGAAAAGCTGGTGTAGTCGATCTCGTACTTGTCGTAGTGAGAGCCCAGGAGGTTGTTGAAGCCTCTCATCTCATAGTGTACTGGGACAAGTTCGGTGAAAGCATCTGCCACCCATAGCCTGTAGACGTTCTCCTTCTTGCCCCAGGAAGATACGCTCTCCAGGACTGTGCAGTGCCGTCCATTGTAGTATTCGGACTGTACAGGCTGGAATTTGGAGTGCGAAACGGCGGAAAGGAGTGAAGGATTAAGACCATTAGTGGGGCAACAGTTCCTAGAGTCATACCACCATTCACACAGACATCATTATGACTATAGCTGCAGCATTTACAGTGCAGTAAGAATCAAACATCACAGACAAGATCAGCTAAAATAAAGCACTTGGTAAAGCTTTGATGGCCAACATTTAAACACCAGTTCTTGACTTTTGACTACGTTAGACAACAAATTGGAAAGGATCTGTGAGGTCACCTAGTCCAACCCCCTGCTCAATGCATAATCTAATTCAGTTTTAAATTCAAATCCTGGAACTAATTTTCCTTCAACTTTAAATTAAAATAGGTGACTTGGTCCCCAATAACTTTCAAGGCCTTGCAGTGAAAACTTGTTTTTTTAAAATTCCTATTCACATTCTTTGTCTCATATTGGCTGCAATCATAGGTGTGCGCAAGGGGTATGCCGGGTGTGCCCAGACGCACCCTAATGTCTTAAGCAATAAGCGCCGAATTGAGGGGGCCATTGAGTAGGGATCCAGGGAGGATCCAGACACAGCAGGAACGGCCCTCCAGATGCCCTCCGGCTTCTCCGACGCTGCGCTGAAGAACTCCTGCCTCCAAGAGAGCCTCATTGCTCCCGGCAGCAGAAATGACAAGGCTAGTGTAACCCTAAAGCCTCACCAATGCTGGGGCTTGAGGAGCATCTTCTCATTCCCCCACCCCACTCCTGCAACAGCCCTTCCATGGCCAAGCAAGCCATACACAGAGTAGGGCATCAGTGTCCTTGGTGTTTAACAAATAAATGAATAAAGATAATGTCCTTTATGACTGAGTATTCGATAAATGTTTGTCTTTACAAATAAATAAATCCCTGGGTGCACCCCCTAATGAAATGTGCTGCACACGCCGATGGCTGCAATCAGAAGCCAATCCAGCCCATCTAGTGTTCCCGATACGGCCCTCCTGAGGGCAATACCCCTTTCCCTGACCCCACTCCCTTTTCCCTGACCACCAATCATTTCATGGTTTGTTTGTTTTATGTTTGTGCAGTTTTTTCCCCATGCTAAAATGTTAAATACTTATCTTAAGGCTTAATTAATGGCAGTAAGAGCTTGAAGCTAAAAGATGCTGGTATTTTTTAATATATTTTTGACGCCGCCGATGTTGCCTCTGATCCCACCCACCCATCATGGAATGTGGCCCCTAAGAACTTCTTCAAAGTAGAACTTGCCTCTCAGCCTGAAAGAGGTTCTGTACCCATGGTCTAGATGATACGGAGAAGGATTTCGAGGAACTCACCCGGAACTTAGTCAGGCTAGGAAAGACACTTTGAGGCCTAACGGGATTCTCAGAGGTTCCATTGACTCGGAAGCACTCCTTAACGTTGACCTTCGTTTCTGTGGTTTCTGGAGTGACCTTGAAGCTGGCCCCAAAAGGCTTTATGGAGCTGAACTGGTAAGTGATCACTTGGCCTGGAGCATGGGAAGAAGTGTTCATTATACCAAATATTTCATTGCCTGAGGAACCACATCCTCTATGTTTCCGAGCCTGATTCAAGGTGCTGGCTGGTTTTAACCTATAAAGCCTTACATGGCTTGGAACTGCAATACCTGACAGAACGCCTCTCCCGACATGAACCTACCAGTAAACTACACTCAACATCCAAGATCCTCCTCCGGGTGCCTACTCCGAGGGAAGCTCAGAGGATGGCAACAAGGGAGAGGGCCTTTTCTGTGGTGGCCCCCAATTGTGGAACAAGCTCCCAGATGAAGCCCACCTGGCGCCAACATTGTTATCGTTTTGGCACCAGGTTAAGACTTTTCTCCCAGGCATTTAACAGCTTATGTTGAGTTTTTAGCTGAGTTTTTGGCCTGGCTGAAAGTTTAAAATAGTTTTACATGTTAGCTGTTTTTATGTTTTTATGTTTTAAAATTTTGTATATTGATTTTTAACGTTTGGTCTTTTAATCTTTGTAAACCGTGCAGAGAGCTTTGGCTATGGGGCGGTATATAAATGTAATAAACAAATAAATAAATAAATCCACTTGTTATTTCACTAGAGTATCTAGCCCACTTTATTTATCATGCTCAGGTCAGGAAGCAACATTTCCGTATAATAAATATTGCATAAATATGTTGCCTGCTCTGGAAGCTTAGGTAGGAATAACAACAACAACAATAAAGTATTGTTAATTATTATAAATAACTTCTTTTTGAGACCTTGGAGAGCTGCTAGCTAGACAAATAGTCAACTAGGATAAGATAAATTCCTATGTTCCTAAAGCAGATGTTTTTATTTATGGAGATAATAGAATGGATGCTTTCACTGGGCTCTCTATTGCCATCTTTACATTAAAGGGAAATCGGCTGGCTTACCAAGGGCATTTGTGCTTCCTGCTTTTTGGCGTGATTGTTACAGGCTGCATTACACTGGCAGAGAGGGGTGATCACATGCTTTGAATACTTCCCCTCTGTTCAGTTCCATTGAGACAGCACCATCTAGTGGCAGAAGATTCTGCTTTTTTCAGGATGTTACCACTTTTAAAGGTTTTTTTCATGGTGGAATTTCCAATGGGAGACGTTCTAGGCGTTGATGACATCATGTAAAAGACCCACAAACTTTAGTGAGTGGGCAATCACGAGTGTGCAATAAATCACTCATTTAGAGCAACCCTATGACTTTCTTGGTACCCAACTTTTCTTACCGTGATAATACTGGATGCGACTTTTCCCTTCAGTCTCATTGAACCAGGCTTCAAATGGCTCTTGTATTTCAGCATATGGTAGTTTGAGAATCCCTGAAGGAAGCAAGATGAGAACAGTTGCTAAGGTGCAGTAGAGAAAAAAATGTAGTGGAGAAAGGGGGCTGGGAAAGATGAGTTGGGAGTTCCACAGCAAAACATTGCAGGAGTTATAGCAACATCTACTTTCAGTACCACAAATATATATCTATATATCTATATCTATATCTATATCTATATATATATCTCCAATTATAACAAGAAATGATAAACTGTCTAGTAAAAGAAGAACCTCAGTTTCTCATCGGAAACTTACCAGGGCTGGTCCAAGATGGTGGAGTCTCCTGGATAGGAAGCAAGTCTCATACATGTAAGCCTTCACCCCCAATGCAAACATGCCAAACTGCAATTTGATATCGCAGACTAGCTTCAGATCTCCCTCCCTCCCCCTCTGAAAGAGTTGTTATCCCCCCATTTTTACCCAATGTACCCCACTACAAGGCCTCTCAAGGGAGCTACCAGTGCTCTAGTGAAAGGTTTGTATGGTTCATTTTTGCCACTGGCACAAGCACCTATTGGACGGTACCTGTGAAGTCCCTACTTACTGTAGTCCCTACCCAAACAGTATAAATAACATTTACCCACATTTGTTCTATAAAGGATGAGTACTGAGAGAGCAATCTTATGGACCGAAGGCAGCAACTGAGTGACCTAAGATGTAGTGGATAGCCTCCGACCTCAGACAAGGACATCTGACTGTGGATCTGCCCTTCACCATCATCCCACGACCTTCCCATCTGCCACAGGAAGCTCTGCAGTGGCTCCCTCTCCCGAGGTTATGGCTCTGACCTTTGGAAGGGAGGAAATCGGCCTATGGGCAGGGAGGGGAGAGGCCATGGATCTATTGATAGGGAGGAAGAGTTAGACAGGCTAACATAAACAGCTATTTCAAAGCATAGGGCGGCACAAATAGCCTCCATCATACCTCCCAGCCAGGACTGTGCAGAGCTGGAGGACAACATGGCCGCCCCAAGGGGGCATGCCCACCAACATGTCCATTCTACATAACACCTTCATATAAAACCTGTTGTACAACACCTCAAGGCACCTATATCCCTACCCCGCAAGCAGCATGGCCCTCTGGAGCTTGTAGTCTGACTGTGGTATTCACGACGGACGGCTTCTGCGCTGTTTCTGCAAGGCGGGCTCCTTGCTTCTCGATGGGCCTCTTATGCTACAGAAGTAGTAGCGTAAGCTAGGATGGGGACCTCCTCGTCAAAGAGCCCCCTCAAAATTGTGGGCCCCGGGCCAACTGGCCCCACTGCCCCCCCCTCTGCACGGCCCTGTTCCCATCCTGCCAGCAAGAGCCCTGCATCCTTTGGCATCTAACCCATAGTTTTGTCCCCTTAAACCACTTTGACATGCGACTACTTACCTACCCATTTAACAAGGGGGGGGGGAGTGCAAGGCTCTCCCCTCTCCTGCTCTATAGTAATGCCCTGCTATTATTTAAACATTGAAGGATTGAATTCTCCTTCCCAGCAGCTTGTTTTCTCATGCAACGATGCCCTCTGCCTTTACATTTGTATGCATAGAAATGTTCTAGGATTGGGTCCAGTATGACCATCTCTCAGTCTGGACAATGCAATTCCCCTTCCTATTCCCCCCCCCCAATCTTTGCTTCCGCTTAAAGCCACCTTCATAATTAAGCACTTGTGATATATGGGCATTGCACTCATCATGAAGAATCCAGCCCCAGATAAGCTGCATTTAAACAGGATTTTTAAAAAATGAGCACAATGCAAAGAGATAAAAACATTATTCCACCAGGCATCTGGGAGTCAGCAAATCATCACTAGAAAGAACAGGTGTTTGATAACATTTAAGCAATGAATTCATTCATAAAGGCAGCGACGGATAGATAGCCGCTATTTCCCCTTCAAAAGCAGGATTGTGAAAAGAAGCGTTGATAGGTAGAAGGTACCCAAGAGAGCCTTTTTCCCAACTTGCATTGAAATTTAATTTTCTTTGGTTCAGTGTTTGCATTAACCCTGCAGATGCTCCAGGTGTGCCTAGATTGTGCCAGATGTTTGCTCTGAGGACATTGCTCTCAATATTCAAGGCTGCAAGCTTCAATCAATACATGCAATCAATCAACGAAAGCTTTAGTCACAAATTAAGACTCCCCCTCCCCATCTCTTTTTTCACCAAATGAATGTACGATCTAATGGCGGTCTTCTTCTCCCCTGTTCCTAGTGAACGTAACTTTGAACTGGAAAGAGTCAATCCTTTAGCCTTCCCCAACCTGGTGCCCTCCCGATACAGTGGACTATGACTCCCATTTCAGTACAGACCAAGTTATTATTATTGTGCTTTAAGTTACTGCATTTTGTGTTTTTACGTTTGGTTTTGTGAACCGCCCAGAGAGCTTTGGCTGTTGGGCGGTATGAAAATGTAATAAATAAATAAATAAATAAATAAATAAAATAATCAAAGCCTCTGATTTGTCAGATACTGTAACAGCGATGCCATCTGATCCAAGAATATTAGAAACAAAAGAAACGTCTGGAAACACAGACTTACCATAACACCACATGTACTTAAACCGGAGGATAATACTGGTTATCATTAATCTACAGCAACTACCACACTTTGGAATATTCCATCCTCCCTGTTCTATATGAACCACATTGGCTACAGTCAGTGGAAGCTGGTGGCTTTGATGTCAGTGGGGCGGTGAATCCGCTCCGGGCTTCAGTCAGAACTCTAAAGGAGCCATCCATGGTACTTTGCTCTGCCCCTTGGACAGCTACTTTAGAGTTCTGGCTGGTTCTGACTGAAACCCGGAGCGGATTCTCCACCCCACTGACATCCAAGCCACTAGCCCTCATGTTTACAGTACCCTTTGATTCACACCAGAGCAGCCGGAGGAGGCAGAAGACAAAACATTCAGCTTTAAGGCATTCATATTTATGTCCTGTTAGGGCAGAATCCTATGCATGTTTAGACGGAAAAAAGTCCTGCAACTTCCCAGCGAGTCGTGCTGAGAAAGGCCAGGTCAAGGGATAAGCCCTCAGTTTAATGTTCTGGTGCAGGATTGTTTGGGGAGGAAGCCAACGCTGATGGAGCACTTTCACCGAGAACTTTTTTTTAAAGTGGGGGAAAGTTACAGTGCAACCCTGTGCATGTTTACACATTTTAAAAAACAAATTCAGAAGTCTGACATGGCTGGCTGGGGAATGCTAGGTGTTGTAAGACTTTTTCTGTCTAAACATGCATGAGATTGTACCCTAAAAGACATCAATGGGAAAGCGAAATTTGCAGCATTACCCCCCATCTCCCCGCAAGGGGTGAGTAGGAAGAATGGTTAATTCTATGTGGCCAAAACTCCTGCTTAGGTGAGTGGGACTTGATGGGGAGCATGAAATAACAAAGCCAAAACCCAAATGTCTATTTTATTTATTATAAAAAAATGTATATCCCTCCATTCAATGAAGATGCATAATAGAACCTACATCATAAATCTTAATTGAGATCCATGTAACTGTTCCTCTGCCTACTTTCTATAAATCACATATCTCTGAAGCATTCAAGGGTACCACTTTACCTGTAATATGGTAGGCATCCCCAAACTTGGGAAGTATTTGTAGATTTGTGTGTAGATGGGTACAATCCACCACTGAAATGTGAAAGAAAGGAGACAAAACAATGAAATTAGATTACTTCGATGCATGTTCCTTTGATTAATCCTCAAAGGAAACTCCATTCAAGGCAGTGATCACTCCTCTCCAGTGCTGGCCCTACCATTGGACAGACTTAGGCATTTGCCTCTGGCAGCTGATGTTGGGCACCAGGAAATTTGCTAGTTATTTAATTTATTATGAGTATTTTACGGCCAAGGAGGGGGAGAAGTATTTGTGGGATTTAATAACTTGCCTCTCCGTGGGTTTTATGGGCCTTGACTTGGAGGGCAGACACACCATTTTCTGATTTGGCTCAGCGAGCAAAATATCTTGGACTGACCCTGTTCCTCTCCAAGTCTACGGCAAAAGATTTTCACTAACTATTGACTTTCTGTAATGAAACAGATGCAAAATAATACATGATATGAAAGAATCAAGATGTGGCTGCAATTGTTGGTGCCCTCCAGGTGGCTTGGGTGACAACTCCCATCATGCCTGGCCATTGGTTGCCCTGGTTCAGGATAATGGTAATGATAATCCAACACATCAGGAGGGCACCTCATTAGGGAATGCTGCCTTAGAAAATCTGCTATACCCATGCAAGCAGATGCTGTCCCCACACAACTGTCCTGAATTCCCCAACACCCTGCACTGCTCAATGAAGCCACAGAGAATCTTTCCACATGCTGCCCTGGATTCAACGGTGTTGCTGTTAGCATCACAGCTTTTTTACTCCTGAATCTGCTTGGTTCTCATTAGCCTTGAGACAAAAAAGTAAACTACACATCTGTCCCTGCAGTAATTTGAAGGATGACGAATAAAAGAAGACTTACCAAGGAAACAAGCCCATGCTACTAAGAACAGCATCTCCATTCCTGCAACACTTACAGGGAAGCCACGCTATGTCTCAGAGGCACCTTCAGCAGGAGCTGTCTTATTAAGCAATGGTCAAATTAGCCAATGGCTAACCCTAGTCCCACCCAAGGCAGGGCGGGATTAGGAATGCTACGGAATGCAAGATTGGGACTGGAGAAGGCGCCGGTCTAACTGGTTGCTTAAAGCTTCCAACAAGGAAACAGCAAATCAAGCGGGTGAGTGCTTCAATGTTCAAGTGGATCATGGCCAATCCAATTTGCCACTGGAGACCAAGACTTGGATAGCAAGCTAGGCACATGAATCTGAAGCCCCTGAAATAACTTTCAGCTGCATGACACAGTACCTGTGGTGTTATTTTCCCTGGATTGCTGTACAAGATGGAGTCGATTTTCAGATGGGTCTCCCAGCAGAACACAAAGGAATGTGTAACCTACGTAAAACATGTGTGAACAGAAACACGATAGCCCAGTGTGGTATGCAGGTACCTTGCAAATGACTTTGTGTACAAAAAGCATGGGTTCCGTGGTAGTTTGGGTATTGTGAAGCACTTGTTTGGGGGCCCATTAAGGATGGGGGCCAAAATATGTTGCATGTCCTAGACCTGGCACCCTCAAGATGTGCTGAACTACAAACCCCAGCATCCCTAGCCATCCAGCTGGCTGGGGATGCTGGGGGTTGTTGTCCAACATATTGGAAGGCGGCAGGTTGGAGTTGCAGTCCACCACATCGGGTTGGGGGAGGTGGCCCATTTCTCCTCCACCGTCTTGCTTTATAGGCTCTCAGTCAGACTTGGCTGTGCTTGTGGGATCTCTGTCAAGTGCCCAGCCATGGACTTACCTGCAGGCAATGGCTAGGTCTGGGAAACAACACAACATGCTAAAGTTCTCCCAATTCCCCAGAATGGCCAATGGAGCTTTGTCTCATCAGGATCTCCTGGGCAATGTGGGAAATTTCACTTTCCAAACTCATTTGCCACTGCCCAGGTAAGCCAATATCCAGGGAAACAGGTGAGTGGGAAGGAAGGCCAAGCAAGCATTGATATCAATGGGCCCTGGGAGGCCTCTTTGGGTGCTGGCAGTTGCCCAATAGTGCTGGATGCCCATCCTGGTCTTGCTTCCAGTTCTCTGGCCAATGCATGCACCTATTCAGTTCTATCCCTGATATCTAAATTACAGTGACCTGCTGTAATCTGAGATTCTCTGATTTGTAAGATTGCAAGCTTCGAATTGGAAGAAGCGGGAAAGCGGCCTTATTGTGGAAAAACTGTGAAACCGAGTATAGTATAAATTTTATACTCTAAGGACACTAGCCCGACCCTATTGCTTGTAAATGGAATAGGGAGGTGCCACACTTCTGAACGCTTAGCTATCATGGTGAAACTTGGTGCCCTCCAAATGTGTTGGACTACAACTCCCATCAGCCATTGGCCATGCTATGTGGGAATTATGGGACTGGTAGTCCAGTACATCTGAAGGGCACCAGGCTGTGGAAATCTAGCTTAACTTGCGTCAAGGTGGAAAATGGGCATGCATCACTTCCCTCAACCATATCATTATCATAATCTTCATCATCATCTTTACACTGCCAAATAGCCAAAACTCTCTGGGCATTTCGCAACAATTTACAGATAAAACACAGCACAAAAAAAGTAATTGTTTTAAATTTTCTATATTTTAAACAGCTAAACACAATTTCAGTAACATACCTGATGTGTTTTAATGCCCTGTCATATGCTATTAAATGCCTGGGAGTAGAAGAGGACAGTCTTAACCAGGTGCTAAAATGATGACAGTGTTGGTGCCAGGCAGTCCTCATAGGAGAGATCACTCTGCAATCACGGAGCCACCACTGAAAAGGCCCTGTTCGTTGTTGCTACCTCCTGAGCCTCCATTGGAAGGGTCAGTCAGAGGAAGGCCCCAGATGTCGATCATAGTGTTCAGGTAGGTTCAGGTTGGGAGAAGAGCTCCTTCTGCTATTTCAGTCCCAAACCATGTATATGCATACCCTAACATATGAGGCAGGCACCCTGTGCAGGATGCAGGAAAGTGAACGAATGAATGAACAAACAAACAGGGCTTACATGGATACTGATATGCAGAACACAATAAGAATATGCACATGTACCCAGGGATCCAATTTGGAGTTACCAGAATTAGCCTCTGGACCAGAAAATGTCTTTATTCCTGGTGCAGAGTGGTAACTATCATGAAGCTCTATACCAGGGTTGGGGAACCTATGCCCTCCAGGTGTTGTTGGACTCCAACTCCCATCAGACCCTGCCAATGTGGCCAATGATGAGGGATGATGGGAGCTGGAATCCCCACTGGTTCCCTACCCCCTTATCTATTACATAGTTTTACACCCTGCTCATGGGCTTCCCAAAAGCCTGCAGCTGACCAAGATTGAAAACAGGATGTCAGACTAGATGGAACCTTGGTCTAATCCAGCATGGGCACTTTTGTGGGATACGTAAGTTTTTTTTCCAATATCATCTTCTCTCCTTCTTGCTCCAGATCCAGCTGGTTTCTGTCCCAAGGCTAGAAGCAATCTGTCCTCCTGCCCCTCATGTCAATACATCCTTTCAGAAGTCATAACACAGCCGGATAAGAAGCCAGCCCTTTCAACCAGCTTCTGCGTTAGGAATCAACATTTTAACATGCACTTAGGATGGTTTGCTTTCTTTGGCCAAAGTTACTTGATGTTTCAAATGATTCCTTTCCTCCCCCCGCCCTTAAAAAAAATTTTTTTTCAGGCCCAGAACAATGATGCTTGTGCCTTGATCCCATGGAGCTGCATGCATTTCAACACCCCATCTGCAATACAAGATACATATATGAACAGGACTTTTGACAACTTCAGTATAGCTGTATCTCTACAGATAACTTCAGCTGCGATACAACTGCTGTTGTTTCTTGTAGTGTAACAGGCATGATGCTGAGTCAGTCACCAAAAAGGACAATCATGAGAGCAAATATACTTACTTAGCAACATTGGCGGTGGGGGGAGGGGGGGACTAAGAATTTTGCATTTTAGTTCCGGCACTACTCAGATTTGCAAAATGCAGCAAGCATGGCTGCCATCTGAAGGGAAGAGGCAGCTGTGTGCTGAAGTGGCCCCCAAGGTCAGATAATGGAAATCAGGCCAAAAGTGAAGCTAACATCATCCTAATTTCTGCAGACACCCATCATCAGGATTTATCTCATAGTCATAATATCATCATTCCATCCGGCATCATACTTGCAAGGAAATGAGCCAAATGCAGGGTGGAGGTCAGATAATTATCAACGTGTTAAGAGAATGTTTTCCAGCTTCTACAAAATCAAGGAGAAATACTTTCTTTTTTCATCTGCAACAACGCCCTGTCTGAAAATTATAATAGCAATCGTCTTCATAGAATCATAGCATAGTAGAGTTGGAAGGGGTCTATAAGGCCATCGAGTCCAATCCCTTGTTCAATGCAGGAATCTGCCTTAAAGCACACCTGACAGATGGCTGTCCAGCTGCATCTTGAATGCCTCTAGTGTGGGAGAGCCCACCACTTTTAGGTCATTGGTTCCATTGTTGTACTGCTCTAACAGACAGGAAGCTCTTCCTGATGTCCAGCTGGAGACTGGCTTCTTGTAACTTGAGCCCATTATTTTGTGTCCTGCACTCTGGAATGATTGAGAAGAAATCCTGGCCCTCCTCTGTGTGATGACCTTTCAAGTAGTTGAAGAGTGCTATCATGTCTCCCCTCAGTCTTCTCAAAGCGAAACATGCCCAATTCTTTCAGTCTCTCCTCATAGAGTTTTGTTTCCAGACCCCTGATCATCCTTGTTGCCCTCCTCTGAACCCCATCCAGCTTGGCTGCATCCTTCTTGAAGTGTGATGCCCAGAACTGGATGCAGTACCCAAGGTGAGGCTTAACCAGTTCCGAATAGAGGGGAACCAGTACCTCACATAAGTGCTCCTATTGCTCTCAAAGAACCATCTGTTCACATATTTATTACTTATTTTAAATATTTTCACACTGCATTTGAGGGCAAGCCTTTACAATGCACAGGCTTCACAATGCACAGTCCTCCTGTAACCATCACATGATCTGCTGACCTGCAGGCTCTTTCTCCTGCACTATACCTGGGACTAACGAAGCTAGATTTGCAGACAATGGCTGAATTCAGACAACACGTTAGCCAATGGTGTGTTGAGTAGCCAACTCACAGTTGGTTATTTTGTGTGTACTCCCCACACAACATATTCCTACACAACTGTGGGTGGTTGGGGCTGGCATTGAGTGGACTAATAGTCAACCCAGCATTTGACTGACACAGCCCCCGCCCCTCTCCCCACCCTCCCTCCTCCCTCAGTCCTCCCAGTTGTATCCCAGCAGCCTCTGCAAGTTGCACCAGTTGTAGCAGAGTGGCAGCCACCGCTTTGGTCGCTCTTGCCGCCTGCCTCTATGGGCTTGTGTTTTAACCCACTCACCACACGCCATTAACCCACTCACCCCTCCACACAACACTTTAAACAACGGGCTTCGAGCGAAACAACTTGCAAGCCAGTTGTTTTTCTCAGTTGCTTATTTGGGCGGAATAGCATACCTTCATAGTTTGTGAGCAGCGTGTTACCCTTCCACACAACACAATAAGCAACTCAACTGACGATTGTTTCCCCACCCCCTCAATTGCTTAATGTGTTGTCCGAATTCAGCCAATGTGACTATACATCAGGCCAGCTCCCCCAACTCCTTTTTTCCCCTCCAGCTTTCCCTTTTTATCATCTTGATTGAAGAAGAGATCTGGGGATCGTGAAAGCTTGCACTTTTTTTTGGTGACCATTTGGTTAGCCTAATAAAGTTATTATAGCAACACAAATTTTGGAATTTCAATTAAATGTAACAGCATAGAGCCGATTTGACTGAACGGCACCTATGAAATCAAATTATGCTGCTTCCTCAAAGCTACCTAGCAAGTTAGCTTCATGTCTATATTTATTACATTTATGTTCTCTCTTTCCTCCTAGGAGTTCAAGGTAGTATACACGATTGTTTGTTATTGTGGTTGTTGATTGTTTAAAATTGTTATATTTTTGTGTGTTACGGGTTTGATATTGCATTGTATTATGTTGTCTTTTTAGGGGTTTAATCTTTGCAAACCACCAGAGAGCTTTGGCTATTGGATAGCGAGAGAGAGATACATTTTATTTGTCTATGGCACAAAGGCCATTACAACCACCACAATAAAACAAGATGTCTCTGCGGCAACCAAAATTCTTACAAACTCATAGGGAGAGAATTAATATAAAAGAACCAAACTGAGAGAAAAGGCTGAGATTTATACTGCTGGAAATTTTTTTGATACAAACCCTAGTAGCAATAATAACAGAAAAATATAGCAGGTGGTCCCCTCTGCAATCTACACCTGATTTCTTTAGAACATTTTGGCGGTTTTTTTGATCTGCTGCGGCAAACGTTACAACCTTGATTGTAATTGCTTTGCTATGATCTGCTAACAGATCACAGATAATATCAGCAGTGGACCAACCTGCTCTTGTTCTCAGAAGATCTCCCAGGAAACGATCCGTAATATCCTTATACAAGGAGCAGCATCACAAGTAATGTAATACATCTTCCACCTCCCCCGCACCACAAATGCATGCCCGCTGGATGTAGGGAACACCCTTATATGTCCAAGCTTTGATTGGATAGTATAGAAATGTAATGAATGAATAACTCCCCATTTTATCCACACCACAACCCTGTGAAGTCGGCTGAAATGAGACAGAGTGATTGATCTAAGGTCACCCAGTGAGCATCATAGCTGAGCTCACCTGGGCATCAGGTCTGGTTTTAGTAGGAAGACTGCCTTGGTCTCCCCAATGGATGACCTATGCTGATGAAGGATAACAGGAATGTGATCCTGTTGATTCTCCTGGACCTCTCCATGACTTTTGATACAATCAGCCACAGCATCATTCAAGGTCTTGGAGTCAGCTGCCATTAGTAAGCTGAGCACATCAGACTTTTCTCAATTTTCATCACGTTCAGACGAGGCAGTGGCGGTATTGAACTGGTGCCTGGAATCAGCAATGGGTCTAGATGAAGGCCAATAAACTAAAACTCAATCCTAACAAAATGGGGAGCCTGTGGGTAAGTGGTCCATCTGTTCAGAGAGATGGTATTCATCTTGTTTGGTAGATGGGGTTGTACTCCACCTGAATGATCAAGTCTATACTGTACTCCGGGATCCAGCTTTGATACCAGAGGCCAAGGTAGTGTCCTTCATCACCATAGACTGTTTCACCAACTGCAGCCTCTCTCAGACAGAGGTAGTCTGGCCACAGTTACCCATATTCTGGTAACGTCTAGGATTGACTACTGTAATGTACTGAGTATGGGGCTGCCTTTCAAGACTGTTTGGACATTTCAGTTAATTCAAAATACAGCTTTTAGGCTGTTGCTTGGGATTGTTTGGTAGGAAAATATCTGACCAGTTTTGAAAGAACTTCACTGGCTTCCTGTCCATTCATACTATTGCAGGCTGTGGGTCTTGTTGAATCCAGGGTTTAGCCCGGCTGAGGGTACTGCTGCATCAGGTTCTCAGAGATGCAATCAAGAAACAAGGGTTCAGATCCAAGGTCAATCATATCAAAATTCAGTTTCCAGGATGGTCAGGAAAGTCCAGAAGCAAGATCAAACAGCCAAGATCAGATATCAATTAAAGAAAATAAGGAGTAGGTAGCACCATGGAGAGCTCCAAGTGGGCGGGGGTTGGAAGCCAGACAAGCTCACCTTGTTTGTTGCTCCAACAACTGACAGACTCAACTTAGCTTTAAATAGGACTTCCGGTAGGTTGCTAGCTCCTCCCGCACTCTGCATGAAGCCTTCTCCCTTAAAGGGATCATACTTACTTTTGAAGCCTTTGGCTGCCATGGCACAGAGGCAACTGAACTGTGGTGGTGGCTTCAAAACATGAATCCTTGGAATCTGAGGATAGCAATACAACCTTCTCTGGAGCTGGTCCTAGGGGCTCTTTTGAGGCTGAAGCCCCTGATGAGAGATGGAGGTCAATGGGTGCTTCCATGGCCACATCCTCTTCTGGGCCTGAGGTTATATCAGAGGCTTCTCCTCTGAGGAGGGGGCATTGGATCATGACATTATTTCTGAGCATAGTCCAGAGTTCTGGAGCTTACCTTTAAAACCCTATACAGTTTGGTAGGATTCATGTAACTGAAAGAAAACCTGATCCAATATCAACTGACCTATGCATTGAGGTCATCTTCAGAGGCTCCCCTCTAATTGTTCTTGCCATTTGAGTAAGACAGGTGGCAACAAGAGAGAGAGAGAGAGAGAGAGAGAGAGAGAGAGAGAGAGACTTCTCAGTGGTGGCACCATGTTTGCAGAATCTCCTTCCCAGAGAGGTCCACCTAGCACCAACACTGTTATCTTTTTGGCACAAGACAGACATTTTTTTATTATTCTCCCAGGCTTTTTGATGTTTTTTTCTTTTAATGGGGTATTTTACCTTGTTTTTGTAAATCACCCTCAAATGGTATACTGCTGAAATATAGGAATCTTTTAATCCCTGCCCCATGGGGGATCTCCAGCATGCTGTAATGGATTGAAAGTGTGTTGTCCTTATCGAAAGCTTAAGCTGCACCAATGCTCTGCCAATGCTGCCCTCCTGAAACATACTTGCATAGGGTGACCATATGGAAAGGAGGACAGGGCTTCTGTATCTTTATCAATCGTATTGAAATGGGAATTTCAACAGGTGTCATTTGTATGCCTGCAGCACCTGGTGAAATTCCTTCTTCATCCCAACAGTTAAGCTGTAGGAGCCCTGCCCTCTTTTTAGAGTGACCAGATACAAAAGAGGGCAGGGCTCCTGCAGCTTTAACCATTGTGATGAAGAGGAAATTTCACCAGGCGCATCATGCGTACAAATGACACCTGCTGAAATTCCCTTTTCTCTACAACTGTAGGAGCCCTGACCTCCTTTCTATACAGCCCCCCTCTGCAAGGAAGGATCAAGAAGGCAGAGGATAACTCTGCAACACCACTTTGTGCTTTCACTGCTACTATATAAGCAAAAGGGCTTGAGCGCAGCACTTTACCCTACTTTCACGGCATGCATACTTCGAATGCAAAAGATTTACACAAGCTGGCCTACTGTGCATGAGAAACAAACTTGAATCCACCGAAAGGTCAACTGAACATGGAATAGCAGCCCCTTGCTCCTTCTCTCTTTCCCCCTTAAGATTATAGCACAGCCCCTAAAATCTGGGTACTTTCATTGGCTAAACAAATTCCTCTTGGGCAGCTTATTATACTGTGATGCTTGGAGTTTGTCTAGAAAGTGCTGACGAGGCAGGGCATGGAAGGGGCAAAGATGGGGTCTCTCAGATGGATGTTGGTATTCCTTTCCATGTGGCACTGTTCTGCAGGTAAATCTAAAGTCGTCAGTTTCATTTCCTGTTCTAGATGCAAAGGGTTAGAAATACTCTCCTCTTGTAATGAAAGTGACATTTATTATTATTATTATTATTATTATTATTATTAACATTTCCATATCACCCTAAATTTTAAGCTCTCTGTGTTGTTTACAAAAGGCAACAAAAACAACTGTTATAAGCACTAAAATAAACAGATTCAGTATAGCCTATTCCTCCCATTAATCCTCTATACTTCCCTAGCCTACACCAACTGATCCTCTATTTTTAAAGGGGATTTTAGGAAGAGAAGGTACAAAGTGTGGCTACATTAGCATCCAAAGTCATTGCTTGCGTCTCTTATTCAAAGAGCTTTAAAATTTTTTCTTCCAGATGGGATCATGTTTATCTAGGTTTTCATATCTATGTTTGTCTCTAATACTTTGGGCATGAATAGAGAAAATGGCTCTGTCCCACCATATTTAGCAATGGCAGGATTGTTGTGTTATCACCAATTCCTGCTGTTCGGAGCAGTGGTTGTGCTTAGTTTGCATACATTTAAGACGATGATAACGCATCATGGAAGGAGGGTGTTGTTGCACTCACGCCCTGCTTGTGGGTTTACTGTGGGCAGCTGGTTGACCACTGTGTGAACAGAATGCTGGTCCAGATGGACTCGTGGTCTGATCCAGCACGACTTTTCTTATGTTATTTGGTATCTGATGAAGTAGATTCTTCACTGCAAGATTATGCCATGATCCATTTGTTAGTCTTTAAAGCACCACAAGACTCTTTCTTGCGTTTGCACCTGTATTTTGTGGTCCTAGGGCATATGCGGAACACAAGTGATGCAGTAATGGTGCCGAACCTTACCTAAGTTGGTTTCAGTCAGGTCAGTGCCTGGATGACAGAGTCTCTGTAGGCCACCTCGAGTTCCGTGATGGAAGAAACACGGTATATATAAGTGTAATCAATAATTCTATGCCTTATCCTCTTTTATTCTTTGCAGCCATCTATAGTTGGTTCTGAGATATGAGAAAGTCTTAGAAACTGCTGTGGTCTCCTCCTGCATGTTCTTTTTGCCATAAGAAAAGAACCCACTTGCTTAGGGTGTTCAAGCACCACTTTGCACCAGGCAGTCATCTGATGCATCCCTAGCCAGAGAAGAAACATGCCTCACTAACAGAGATATTGGGTTGGGTCCAGAGTAAGTTACTTGTACTCATGCCCCACTGAAATCAATGGGACAAGTTGAAGTTAATCACGACTGAGCATATGTTCCATTGATACCAGTGGGAAAGAAATCCAACTAACTTAGGCTGCAATCCGGTACACACTTGCCTGGGAGTAAGCTCCATTGGAAAAACAACAACAACAAGGCTTACATCTGAGTACAAATGTATAGATTGCCATGTTAGTCTACATCCAACACATTATTCTTTGAATTCTTTAAAGGCTTGAGCCTGTCTCTTCAAAATGTCATTGCAAACATGCTCCCAACTGTGGGCATGTAAGAGCAGAAAAGTACCGGGAGCGGGAAAAACAACCAGCAGCCTATGGAAGGAAAGGTGGCAGCCTCCCTCTAGTTTAAAAGGCTGGTGCATATACATTACACTTCCTATTGGTCTGCTAAGGGAGTGAGTCCTTTTTAGCAACTGCAAGGCTACTAGGCTTAGAGGGAAGAAGCAGTCTTGTATTAAGTCAGGTGAGAGCAATTGGGGCAGCTCAGAAGTTCCAGGGCACAGCTCAGGAGATCTGGGGTCCATGCTAGGCTGACCATATGAAAAGGAGGACAGGGCTCATGTAACTTTAAGAGTTGTAGAGAAAAGGGAATTTCAGCCAGTGTCATTTGTATGCAATTAGTTCCTGATGAAATTCCCTCTTCATCACAAGCGTTAAAGTTGCAGGCACTATACTAGAGTGACCATATACAAAAGAAGGCAGGGCCCCTGCAACTTTAACTGTTGTGATGAAGAGGGAATTTCACCAGGAACAAATTGCATACAAATGACACTGGCTGAAATTCCCTTTTCTCTACAACTGTTAAAGTTACATGATCCCTGTCCTCCTTTTCAGATGGTCAGCCTAGTCCATGCCCATGCGGGCGTCATAACAAGATCATTGGTAATAACCTCCCCACCCCACACCCAAAGAAGCAAGTACTGGACATTGCCAAAACAAATGTTTAAAAGAAGCATTAGCTGTATGGAATCACCAGCAATTAGCCAAATTAGACAATCCCTTATTAAAGACATGTTGCGGTGTCCAATAAGCATGGAGCAAAAAGTTTTTGCTAAATAAGACACACCCTAAGTTGTGTCGTATTTAGACATGATGGGTAGATGACAAAAGCAGCAATCCACTGGTCAGGCATTTTGTGGTGGTGCCCACAGCAGGTTCTCAATTACCAAATGTGCCCACAGGTCCAAAAAGGCAGGAGGCTCCTCACCTAAGACTGGTCCTTTCCCTCCATGCTGTCTCTTAAGAACATAAGAAGAGCCCTGCTGGATCAGACCAAGGGTCCATCTAGTCCAGCACTCTGTTGAGAAGCCAAGCAGCTGTCGACCAGGAAACCACAAGCAGGACATTGTGCAACAGCACCCTCCCACCCATGTTCCCCAGCAACTGGTGCATATAGGCTTACTGCCTCTGATACTGGAGGTAGCACATGGCCTTCAGGACTAGTAGACATTGATCGCCTTTTCCTCCAGGAATTTATCCAACCTTCTTTTAAAGCCATTCAAATTGATGGCTGTCACCACACCCTGTGGTAGTGAATTCCACAGTTTAACTATGCGCTGTGTGAAGAAGTACTTCCCATGGTTTTCTACCCCAGAGCCAGTATGCCTCTGGTTCAGCTCCCAGCTCCAACAAAAGCATCTAGCAAAATGGACTTCTTTTTAAAAACAAGTTGGGTTTCATTTCCAGGTGAAGATGTTCGAGACAACCCTATGCATTTCGTTCCTTGCAGAGGTGCTTTGCTTCACAGTCACCACTAGGTGGCAACAGCATACCATCCTAGCCTCTCTTGAAAACACCATCTCCTACCACATCCCCTCCATCCGTAGAAAAACGTAGGCAGCTTGCCTCTATGAATTGCATGCTCATGTCATTTGTCGTTCGTAGCCCTACCCCATCACAGACATCCATTCTACAAAAGCTTGCGGTAGAATAAATGTGTCAGTCTTTAGGGTGCCACAGGTCTCTTTGTTATGTTTACTTTGGAAATGACTTAATTTATGCATTCCTGGAGCCTATTGGAGTCTCTTATGGGGGGGGGGGGGGAGAGAACTTCCCTAACAAGTCTTCAGCATTATCGTGGAGATTGCAGGTAGGGTGCCAAATACAAGAGGAAACGGGCTCCTGCACCTTTAATAATATACCTGCTGAAATTCCTTCTCCTGCATACATATTAAAGGTGCAGGAACCCCTGTTCTCTTTTATTGCAGTGTTGTCAATTTTCCCACTTAGACAAGTAGAGAGGAACTATAGTTCAGTGGTAAAGCATCCGCTTTGCATGAAGCCATTTCCAGGTTTAGTCTCCACTTAAAAAGGTCAGGTGGCAGATGACCCCAAAGACTGTGACCCTAGTGAAGTGGAGCCAATTAAAGGAGTCAATACTAGTAGGCTGACCAGATAAAATCCAGGTCAGGGCTCATGTAAATTTAACAGTTGTAGAGAAAAGGGAATTTCAGCCAGTGTCATTTGTATGCAATTAGTTCCTGGTGAAATTCCCTCTTCATCACAACTGTTAAAGGTGCAGGCACTATACTAGAGTGACCATATACAAAAGAAGGCAGGGTCCCTGCAACTTTAACTGTTGTGAGGAAGAGGAAATTTCACCAGGAACTAACTGCAAACAAATGACACTGGCTGAAATTCCCTTTTCTCAACAACTGTTAAAGTTACATGAGCCCTGACCTGGATTTTATCTGGTCACCCTACTTTAAGGGCAGGGCAGGGGAACCTTCCGCAAGCAAAACTCTTCTTGTGTAAGACAGATCCTGCATCCAACCCTTTCTTGCGTATTTGATAGCCTCAAAAGAGAAAAGGGACCTATTTCATAATAGCTATCTAAAGGCAAACCTACGCACAATCGAGACCAGGTGAGTGATGATTTACAGGCCTGCTGATGTATTTGAATGTCTAAGAGCCTACATTATGCTCCTGGGCTGTAGAACAATGTCTTGAGTGAGACTGAAAAGCATACTAATTGTGTCTGTAAGGAATGCATCTATTCATCGCCTGGTTTTTGCTACAGGAAACAGTACAGTCTTGAACCATGGAGTGCTGGTTGTGGGCTATGGCATCCTGCAAAGCGAGACATACCGGCTGATCAAAAACTCCTGGTCCACCTACTGGGGAAACAATGGCTACATTCTCCTTTCGATGAAGGACAACAACTGTGGGGTGGCCAACTCTGCCATATACCCTGTTCTAAAGTAAATCTGTCAACTGACTAGAAAAAACACAGCATCCTGGCCTGCGCTTGTGCATTTAGCAGCAGCTTACATGTGCAGGAAACAGGTGGAAATCAGAACCACCACTGGCTTCTCATATCCCGCATATTAAGCTATTGTTAATGGCACAGCTACAGAGGCTGGTTGAAAAATTGGCGGCTCTATTCAAGAGTGAGCTGCACTCCCGTACAGAATGGTTTGGTTCTAATATCATTCAGGCCTGTGGCTTGCTTGATTTTCAGGTGTCATCTGTAAGCCACCAAAAGTGTGGACAGAAGGAGCATAGCTCACTATATGGGGAAGGAGCATGGCTCACTAGCAAAGCACATGCCTTAGGTCTGGAAGGTCTCAGGTTAGAAGTATTACAGCACAGGTGACGTGAAGATCTCTGTGGCTGAGAAGTGAAGAGCTTCTGTTAGTGATACTGGACTAGATGGATGAATAATCTGACCTGACAGAAGGCAACTTTCTCCGTCTGTGTTATCTCCTAGAATATTGGGATGGAAATGTGGCCTTCCACATTTTGGAATAAAGGGACATACCTACATTGTAAGCTTGAATTGTCAAAAATTTATGGCTGGCAGAGTTTCCTCCATGGACATGACATGGGAATTTAGAAAAGTTCAAAACAGCATGTGTTTCATCTTACATCTGATGATGTTATAATAAAGTTTTCCCCAAAGCTAGATTGCATGCTAAACGTTTCCATACATACACCCTAATCTCGTAGATGCTTCAGTCAACTGGTAGATTGCTGGCCATTTCCCAGTGGGCCACCTTTGTAGGTATCCTCCCAAAGATTGCTGGGCTTAAGGCACAATCCTATCCGGATGCCCATCAGCCTCCGAACTCAGAGGCTAACGGGCATCCAATGTAGAGTGGGAGGAGCATAAAGGCAATCTTTGACTCTGTGCTTCTCCCGCTCTGCAGTTTTGCTAGACGGGCATTTTTGCCTGTCTAGCTATGGCTCTACAGGGGGGAAAGCATGGTTGAGTACCAGCCCAGGGTCCACACCCCTGACAAGAACCCCCTGTAACTGCTCCTCTTCAGCCTTGCAACCAGCTTGTTCATCTGCATCTTGCTCTGGCCCAAGCAACGGTGGCAGTAAGAAGCTGGAGATGCCATGGCCTGCTTGCTCCCTGGCACTCTGTCAAGCAAGCAGGGGGTCACAATGATGAGAAAGAGGATGAGGAGACAGAGGAGCTGTTAACAGTGGCAATGAGACGGTAGACCCACTGAAGGAGGGAACCTATTGAGGCTGTCTTACCCAAGAGCCCTCCAAACTCTGGCATTAATGAGCATGCCAGGATTTACGTTTAAAAGGTGAAACTGCAATACACTCAGAGTATTTCTTTTTCCTGGCAAACAGTTCTTTGGGGGTTTGCTCTAACGTATCAGCAATGTAGAAGGAACTATTGTGAAGGATGCTAGTTGTGCTCCTCACACCTGAAGTAACACACCTGTAGGGCGATCCTATGGAAAGGAGGACAGGGCTCCTGTATCCTTAACAGCTGTGATGAAGAGGGAATTTCAGCAGGTGTCATTTGTATGCATGCAGCACCTGGTGAAATGCCCTCTTCACACGAGTTAAAGCTGTAGGAGCCCTGCCTTCTTTTGAATCTGGTCACTCTAGTAGAGCTCCTGCAACTTCAACTGTCGTGATGAAGAGGGAATTTCACCAGGTGTTGCATACATACAAAAGGCAGCTGCTGAAATTTCCCTTTCAATAGAATTGTTAAAGATCCTGGAGCTCTGTCCTCCTTTCCATATGGTCACCCTACCCGGCCATTAAGTAATACACCCACAGGACCATTAACGCCAGGATCTAAAATTACCTTGCTGCATCGCTGGGCTCTGGCCCCTCCCACAGCTGGCTTCAGCCCTGCCCACCGCTAACATGCTGCCCCTGACACACTGACAGAATTTCTTGCCCCACCCCCGCCGTAGATTGTCATTCATGCGTTTGTTCTTGCCCAGGCTTTTGAACGTTTGGGTCAGTCGTATAATCTGTAAACATGAAAAAATTATCACCTTCCTTCCAGGGCCTTCCATATTGGAAAGCAATTTGGGTATGCACATGGTGACCGCCAATTCTGTGTTATGGTAGTAATATGACGATGCTTCAGAGCGATATTTCGTTTTTGCTGATGTCTTCCATAGCCAGAGAGCACTTTCTGGGGGAGGATGGTGCAGTTTCAAGGAATAGATAATGTGGGTTCCAAAGAATGTGGGTTCTTTTTTTTGTGGGTCAGAAACACCACCCAGCCCCTTGCCTCCACCTTTCATGACCTGCCCCTCGGCCCCACCTCCCACAATGATCACCAGCCTCCACTGCACTAGTACAGCCTTCCTCAACCTTCATCTTCCAGATAACTAGTGGTCATGCTGGCTGGGGAGAATGGGAACTATAGTTCAACCCATCTGAAGGCTGGGGGAGGATGGAAACTGTAGTCCAGCCCTTCTGGAGGCTGGGGGAGGATGGAAACTGTAGTTCAGCCCATCTGAAGGCTGGGGGAGGATGGGAACTGTAGTTCAGCCCATCTGGAGGCTGGGGGAGGATGGGAACTGTAGTTCAGACCATCTGAAGGCTGGGGGAGGATGGGAACTGTAGTCCAGCCCATCTGGGAAGACTGAGTTAGGCAAAGGAAGTATGTTCTTTTATGGCATTCCCGTCTCTCTTCCCTTTCCATAATGAACTATATCAGGGGTGTAGAGGAAGAAGAGATAAGTGAACCACAAGGAGTCAAGGGCTGCTTTTACTGCTTTGCTACAGGTGCTACTGGGCAGGCATAGATTTGAATCAAGATGATGGTATCCCATCCCACTACAAATGATAATTAACCGATACTGC
Organism: Anniella stebbinsi; assembly: GCA_029215795.1. NCBI lineage: Eukaryota > Metazoa > Chordata > Lepidosauria > Squamata > Anniellidae > Anniella > Anniella stebbinsi. The sequence goes on from JARDYH010000007.1 coordinate 82,661,179, forward strand.
AATCCTGCACCCACTTACCTGGGAGTGTGCCCCTTTGGAGAAGATCTCAATAGGATTGCGTTGTTAGTCATCGATGAGTGTGTTGTCACCAATTATTACCTGCAGTCTGTGCCAATTTTTCCCTAAAGTCTCAAATAAAAATAGCAACCATTCACGATGGCCTACTAGTCCATGTGCTTGCTCAATACCCAGAAAAGTATGTTCTGTCTTCTACACCTTAGGCTCCAGTGTCCAGTGTCTCTAACTCTGGCCATTGATTTCAGGGAATTTTAACTGGGGTACCTCTAGACAGGAGTTTTTCCCCACGGTGGTTACGGAGTGGCATCAGGTGATGCACATGACGCAGCCGTCACTCTGAAGTCTTCCAGGGCCAAAGCCCCTAAACTCCGCTGTAAAAAAGTCGGGCACTTACCCCGACTTTTCCCCCCCTGCGGAGCCTGCACAGCCGATGGCGACAGCTGATTGGTCATCATCAGCTGGAGGAGGGCCGGCTCGAGTGCTGAGCATCCCTCTCTTCCTCCTACTCTGGCTGCCCAGTTCCTTCCCCCCATTTTTTATACAAACGGGGGAAGGAACGAAGCAACCAGAGGGGGAGGAAGAGAGGGACGCATGGCGCCCAAACCAGCTCACCTCCCTCTGACCTCCCTCTGGCTGCCCCGTTGCTCCCGAGTGCGGAGTTGCTGCTGCCACCGTGCCGAGCAGGGAAGAGGAACGAGGCAGCCAGAGGGATATGAGCCAATCCATGTCCCTCCCTTCCTCCCCCTCTGGCTGCCCCATTCCTCTCCTCTCCCGGTGCTCAGCGCGGCAGTGGCGGCAACTGCGCACTTGCGCTCCTTCCTGTGCAGATACCAGGAAGGAGTGCGAGGGCCCAAGGCATCCCGGTACCAATGCGCCGCCGTCAAGACGGGGCCCTGAAGAACACAACCTCTAGTGTAGATTTAGGCTTGACCACCACTGGCCCTAGCCTGGCCATATCAGTTTCCTTCCCGTGGAACCCTGACCACAGTCCATTCCCCTGACCTGCATCAAAAAGGCCATATTAATAAGTGGTGTGACTGCAGGAAAATGCCTGGAGCAGGAAACATTAATCAAGACTATAGGGTCCTCTTCTTCCCCAACCTGGCCCCCTCCAGATGCTGGCTGGGGCTGTTGCGGGTTGAAGTCGAACCCAACTATCTGGAGGACACCAGATTGGGTAAGACTGGGGCCCCCTCTAGATGGATTCTGTTTGACACCTGGTTAGCCGATTATGCGCATAATCGCTGAAGCGCTTTATCGTAAATGCTTGTACGCAAGAGGTAATTGAGCGCACAACTGGTGGCCTTACCGGTTGTTTGAAATGCGCTTTACAAGTAGTTAATGTGGAGAATCGCTTGTTCACATAGGCAAAATGCGCTTTAACGGCTGGAGGAAAATAAAACTCGCTATTTAACGCGCATTTGATAATGCGCATAATCGGAGAGATAAAGCGCTTCAACTCCTGATTTACGCTCCGCTCTTGTAGAAGTAAACATTTTAATGAGACTTCAAAGAGCTTTAAACGTCTTGTGTAGAGGCAGTGGGACAATCCAGCAGTTTGATCTAGAATGGGATTGCTTCATTTGGGAAAAGGCAAAGGGTTCAAGCCTCCCATGACACTATTGAGTAGGCTTGCACCTCTGCCATTGTCTCCAGCACAAGCAGTGTGACCCAGGAGAAGAGCCTCAAGGTTTCTCTGTGGGAGTACCAGCATGACACATCTCGTCGAGTGCTTTCTTCTGGGACGTCCTTGTTTGCTCTTCCTGCTGGCTAATGCCGCCCAGGGAAGCAGCACCCTTGCTCTGGAAGAACCTGTCTGCCAGTCCTCTGGAATGGAGAGAGGGCTCTGCAAGCTTCCATCGAGGGACCTTCCCATGCTGGACCAGCCTGTGTGCCAGGAACAGAAATCCATCCCTTGCAATAGCCCTAGGCTTGTCTTATTCTCAGAACTAACGCTTCCTGCCTGCCAGCGTGGGCAACGTGAAAAGCGCTTAGCATGGAAACAATGCCACCGCCCAATCTCTCCTCCCTCGCCTCAAGCACAGGCGCCCAAGAAGAGGCAAACGAAAAGACCAAAGTATTCCTTGCATGCAATAGCAGCAATACTTTCTTTCGAAGTGCCAGGCCTAAAGGATGCTACGAAACCCATTCCAATTCGGGGAAGGGAGGGAAACACTCTTGGAGATTTCCAGCATGCGTGTAACATGCAAGATTAGGAATTCAGTTTACCCTTTTGCAATATCACGGCTTTGAACAGCTGTCCCCAACCTGGGGCTCCTTGGAAGGGTTGGACTACAACATCTATCATCCCTTTGCAACATAGCAAGCAAAAGGGGGATTGGGGGGAAATACAGTGATGGAGGTTGGGAAGGCTCAGCCCCATTATCCCAGTGCACAGTGGTCCTGATCCAAATCAGGACTGCATATGCCTACACTAGAGAAAGAAAAAATAATCTCCTGTGATATATGCAAAATGTGTAGTTGACTTGCATTGGCTGTAGCAGCCTAAGTTATAGGGCTGACCACAATAATAATAATAATAATAATAATAATAATAATAATAATAATAAATCTATTTATTACCCACTTCTCCCTCCGGATCGAGGCGGGGAACAACATCATCATAAAACACACAAAACTGATTAAAAATACATAAAACCAATACATTAAAATACCAATAAAACACCAATAAAACACTTAAAATTCATCTGAGTAATAACTCAGGTCAATGTTTCAGCAGCTAGGTTTTCAGTTCAAGGAAGTTCAGGCAAATGCAGTAGTGATTCAGATGACAGGCACAGGATCAAGCCACAGACAATCAGTCCAAGATATAGAGTCAGGCAAAGCAGGAGTGGTCACACTGGCAAAGGATCAAACAGAATTAGGCAGTCCAATACATACATAATCCAAGAGCAGAGTCAAGCAGGAGTCCAAAATCATAGCACAGGGGGTTCAAGAACAAGGCATGGTCATGGAACAAAGCAAGAAAAATTGGTGAAACATCATTTCCAACAACTAGCAAGCTCTCACTGCTGGTTTTTATTCACAATGGCTGCTAAGCCCCACCCAGGCTCAGCTGCTGTCCATTAGAGCTCTCTGGCCAGAGCCCTACTCAAGAGGAGTTGCTTTCTCCTGAGAAGACCAACTTTGCAAATAAGCACTCCTCCTTACAGGAGGCCTACTGGCTTGTTGCTTGAGGAGACGACACTCCAGGGGTCAGGGGGTTGCTCAACATCTGCTCTAGAGTTAGAGTTCCCTCCTCCTGTCAGAGAAAGACCTGGAGCTGTCTCCCCTGAAGGCCCAGGCTCCTCCTGTTCTTGTGCCAGTGCCTGATGTGGCATCTCCTTGGTTTCTGAGGTGTCTACTTCCTCCTTTGAGGAGGATTCCTCTAGTGAGGACATGACAGCAGCTTGGCTCTAAACCAGTGGATATTGCGTCTGTCAGATCAGCCACCAGGGTTTACCTGCCGTGTCCTTCTCCAATATCACCGCTTTATAGATAGAAGCTTTCTCGGACTCAAATAAGGATCCAATTGCATCAGCTTCTCATTCCCCCTTGGAGGCCGAATGTCTTTACAAGATGACCATGCAGCCAAGTGCTAGATGTTGTCATTGATGCTTTCCTTGAGTCCCCAGTCAGTTTTGGCTCCTCCAGGAGCAGAAGATGAGTGGAGTATATTTTAGTTGCTCAGTATATTTAGTTGTGTTTCCCTACTATCTGGCGGAAGGGGCTAACCAAGAAGCAACGTAATGGAGCTAGCACACAAGTTTCAGTCCAATGTGTTCCCACTAAGCAAGGAATGGTCAAGATATCATGCAAAGGTCAGAACACAGTTAGGCAGTCAGATACATTACACTGTTCAGAAGCAAAGTTAAGAAAGAGTTCAAGAGTCAGTAGCACAGAGAGTCAATCACAAGGAAAAGTCCAGAAAACAAAGCACTTAGAGCAGATAGAATGATGCTATTCCAACACTGGCTAAGCAGACACTGAGTGTCTTTAACACCAGAGCCTGCTGAGCCCTACCCAGGGCTCAGCTGCATTACAATACAGCTCTCTGGTTACAGCTGTACTCATGACAAGTCACTTTCTCCTTCTCACTGAGGTGATGATGCTCTTGAGTGCCAGGGAGTAGCTCAGCCTCTGCCTTAGAGGCAGAGTCCCACCCCTGATGGGGATGGACCTGCAGCTATCTCCCTTGAGGGCCCAGGCTCCTCCTAGTCTGGTGAGAATAATTTAGGCTGACCATATGAAAAGGATGACAGGGCTCCTGTAACTTTAACAGTTGTAGAGAAAAGGGAATTTCAGCCATTTCATTTGTATGCAATTAGTTCCTGGTGAAATCCCCTCTTCATCACAACAGTTAGTTGCAGGCACTATATTGGAGTGACCATATACAAAAGAAGGCAGGGCCCCTGCAACTTTAACTGTTGTGATGAAGAGGGGATTTCACCAGGAACTAATTGCATACAGATGACACTGGCTGAAATTGCCTTTTCTCTACAACTGTTAAAGTTACAGGAGCCCTGTCCTCCTTTTCATATGGTCAGCCTAAGTAACTAATATGGAGTTTTTGGGAGCTCCAGCTCTTCCTCTGAGGAAGTTTCCTGAAGTTGAGGCCTGACAAGGCCCAGCATTCATCGGCTAGCAGGGCCTATGGTTGTTAGGCAATGGCGATGCTGTTTCTCTGATGGAGTTAGCAAACCACCTGACTGAAGGCCAAATTATTTTATTTTTGTTTATATTTGTTTAAAACCTTTTCTTGGCTGCCTTTCAGGGCAGGAGCCCTGCCAAGGTGGCTTACAGTAATAAAATACATCAAAACATTTAAAATATTAAAAGCAGTAAAAACATCAACATAATAAAATAGCAATAAAAACAACAATAAATGCCAAGAGAAGGCCACAGTAAAATATGTTTTCGGGGCCTTCTTAAAAGCCTGCAAGGATGGAGCATGGTGGACTTCTGATGGCAGCTTGTTCCAAAGGCATGGGGCCACTGCCGAGAAGGCCCTCTCACATGCGATCATCCATGTAATTGGTCTCATAGGTGGGCAAATTAAAAGGGGCCTCTCTTTCTGATCCAAAAGTGTGTGCAGGTTGATATGGGTGAAGGGTAATGCAGGAGAACACATCATATACATGATGCGAGAGAATTCCTGCCACCCACCCCTTTCTAGCATCAGTGGAGGTTTAGAATAGTGGCCAAGGCAGGGGTGTTGAACTTCTTTCAGCCCAAGGGCCAAATTCAAAGAAACTCTCTGGGACTGCATTCCAGTGGTGGGCAGGGCTGAATGAACACAGGGTAGAGCCAAAGTCAAAGGGGCCAAAGTTACAAACCATACCAACATATTTGACGGCAAAGTTCTTATTGCCAGTAAAGCCTTAGGAGAGGCATTTCAACCTTTTAGAAACAGTGGGGCAGGGAAACTGCAAAAGTCAGGAAACGGACCAAGCATAGATGGTTGCAGGAAAGAGGTTGTGGCCTGGGAAAGAGATGTGGCCATCTTGGAAAACCAGGTGGACTGAATTTTGTGCAGACCTGAGTTTCTGCACACCTGGACTAAGAGCACATCTACACTATAAATTTGTGGAGGTTGAATGTCAGGTTTCCCTGTTGCCCCCAAGGAATTCTGGGGAGCATAATTGACTGAGGATGCTGAGAGTTCTCTCTTGGAGATCCCCAACACCCATCCTTATCCCAAAACTACGGTTCCCAGGGCTCCTGACAGACAAGGCAGTTTAGATCTCTGTGTTGATGTGACTTTACTCACCTGCTCAAGCCACAGAAATAGCTCCAGGCAGGCTCAGCTAATAAAGGCACGTCGCTTGAGTAAACGTTTACCGGCAGAGTTCTGCGAGCCTTTGATCGGGGCAACACTTTCCCAGTAGTTATCATCAGCTCTAATAACTGGTGTGTGTCAAGCGGCCCCTTAGTGCTTATCATGACCAGAGTTAATAAGACCAGGAGCACAGCAAGGCTTTTAATAACAACGCTTGGAAACGTAATTGCTTGGATGAAGCCTGTGAGCAATGCGCCATGGCCGTCTTTTCGTCTGTGTATGCGTTTTCTTTTCCCCTCCACGTTTTTGCCCTGTTGAGATTTCGGCACAGTCGGCAGGGATGTTTTACTATGTTCCCACAGTAATTCCCAAGGAAACGTGTCATTATTCTGTTGCTTCGTTGATGGGTGAGGCGGTTTGGTTGCTTAGAGGTGTGGCTGTGTGGTAGCTTCTCTTTCACCTGCAAAAGAGGAAGCTCCCTTATGCCAAGTCACACTTGGCATCACACTATTGCTTCATCCAGATCAGTATGGCCTACTATTCCCATAGCTCAGTATGAAAGAGCACATCCTTTGCATGCAGAAGGCCCCAGATTCAGTTCCCTCACCTTCTCCAGGTAAGGCGAGGAAAGAATCACTCCTGAAACCCTGGAGAGCTGCTGCCAGTCAGTGTTGACAATACTAGACTGGATGGACCAAGGGTCTGACTCAGTATAAGGCAGCTTCCTAGATTGTACGTTTGCGGGACCGTATTATTTACCAGTTTCAGAGACAGGAAGCCGATCTGCACCAGTTGTTGGGGAACATGGATGGGATGCTGTTGAACTCGTGTCCTGCTTGTGGGTTCCTGGTCGACAGCTGGTTGAAGAGAATGCTGGACTAGGTAGACTCTTGGTCTTAGGGTGACCACATAAAATTCAGGTCAGGGCTCCTGTAACTTTAACAGTTGTAGAGAAAAGGGAATTTCAGCCAGTGTCATTTGTATGCAATTAGTTCCTGGTGAAAGTCCCTGTTCATCACAACAGTTAAAGTTACAGGGGCCCTGCCTTCTTTTGTATATGGTCACTGAAATTCCCTTTTCTCTACAACTGTTAAAGTTACAGGAGCCCTGACCCTGGTCACGCTACTTGGTCTGATCCAGCAGGGCTCTTCTTATGTTCTTATGCTGACCGGTAGTGGTTGCCCCAAGGTTTTTATCAACGGGACAATTAGCCATTGCCTGCTGTTTGAGCCTTTTAACTAGAGATGGCAGGGACAGAATCTGGAACCTTCTGCCTGCAAACCTGGCACTCTGCCACTGACGTACAGTCCCTAGTTTTTTTCTCCTGACTCATTCTTTAGTGTTGGGCAGAAGAACTTGTGGCCCTCCAGACGTTTCGCCAATTTTCACCATTGGCTATGCTGATTAGGGCTAATGGGAGTTGTAGGCCAAACAGCTGGAGGGTAACAAGTTGTCCACCTCTGACTCAACGCTTTGGCTGCTTAAGGGTGCAGTCCTATGCATGTTTAGACAAAAGAAAGGCCTACAACTCCCAGCATGCCCTAGCCACCTCTGGTGGGTGGTGCATACTGGGAATTGTAGGCTTATTTTCTGTTGGGAATATTGCAACCTTTTCTGTAAATTACTGGAAGGGGGCAGTTTGTGCAGTTACGTCATGGGAATTTGCGGCACAGCTAGCCCTAGGATCTCTATAGCCTACACTGGGGTTTGTTTTGCTCCTCCCTGTCGTTCACTCTTCCCCTCTGACCTCCTCCCTTCTGGGAGCAATTGTGTGTGCTCCTTCCCTCTCTGGTCTGCCAGTGTTATACAGCAGCACAAATGGACTGAACAAACTTTCTAAAAATTGTATGCTGCACCTGCATATTACATGGAAGATTATATTGTGAGTAAGCTATTTATCTTCACTAAAGAAACAAGCGGTCTCCTTTGTAGCCTTGTGTGCATGTGGGACTGGTAAAGACTCATTCTGTTCTGTTCCTTTTTTGTTTTACTCTGCTAATTGCCTTTCTAACAGGAGGCATCAATACCAAATAATTCCCGTTATGAAGATGCATAGGACTGTACTCTAAATTTGTCTTCATTGTCAGAGCTTTACGTTGGGCATATGTATAAAATGCTCTTTAGCACGTGCAGAGTGTGTTTCCTTCAGCCCGTTCCTGGAAATGTTGGGTCTGGCAACAGAGATGTACGCCTTGGTTACATCCCGTTTGGACTAGTGGAATACACTCTACGTGGGGCTGCCTTTGAAATGGTTTGAATGCTTCCCCAGGTTCAGAATGCTGCAGTCAGTGGCGGAGTTCGGCCGACGCTTTAGACAACGGAGGGGAGGGAAGAGGCAACTGTCTGTTGTGTTAATTATTGTCGTGTGTGTATGGGGGACATAACGGACAGTATATTATGTAACAACAGGGAAAAACAACGGGCTGCTCCGTTGTATAATGGAGACCCATTGCTTATCATGAGGCCAAGACTTTCAGCTGTGCAATGGGGGGAGGGGCAAAGGGTTGTGTGCTGGGCACTGCAAAAATAACGAATCACCTATTGCCTCTTCCCACCTCCTTTGCCGAAAATGTCATCTGAATTCAACCAGCCTATTAGCCAAAGCTGGTCATGGGTGGGAGTGGGGAGCATGGTACTTGTAGAAACTTAGGAAGCTGCCTTGTTCTGGTCCATCTAGCCCAGTATCATCAGTCCTAACTGGCAACAGCGCTCCAGGGTTTCTGGCAGGATTCGTTCTTGCCCTACCTGGAAATGCCGGGGATCGAACCTGGAATCTTCTGCATGCAAAACAAGTGCTCTACCACTGAGCTATGACCCTTCTCTGCTACAACAGCTTTGCTAGCTACTGGTGTGGCTCCAGGCAGAATTCATAGTGCTAGTTATGACCTACAAGCTCTACAAGACTTGGGGTTCAGACTGTTTAGAGACTGCTTAGAGATATTTCAAAATATGTTCAGTGTCATATAAACCTGTTAAATAAATAATAAACTTGAGAGACCACATTCTTCCATAAGAGCCTGCCTGGATTTTAAGATCTTCAGGGAAGGCCCTTCTCTTAGTCCCAGCCCATCAGAAGCATGTTTGTATTGGGAATATTGCAATCTCATCTGGAAGTTCATTCATGGGGATTGTGTTCACAGCTAGCCTTAGAATCTCTATAGCTGACAGTGTGGTTCCCTGTGATTTCTCCCTTTTGCTCTCTCCCAGGACTTCCACCATTGCTGCGAGCACACGCGTTTGCTCTCGTTCCTGCCAGTATAATGGAACACAACAGGGATTGAGCAAACTCTTTTTGAAACATTACTCTGTACCTGCATTGTATATGCAAGAATATTATGAGTTTGTGCTTTTCTTTCCTTCACTGAAGAAGAGTGTGGTCTTTTTTCATTTTTATAAGATAGCCTGTGAGCATGTGGGACTGGTAAAGACTCATTGGCTCAATTCGGACGACACGATAGTCAATGGTGGGTTGACTAACCCTAACCCTAGGGGGTACTCCCCACACAACATGGTAATAAATAATCAACTGTAGTGTGGATTAGGATCAGCGCTGAGTTGACTATGGCAGCATTCGGATGACACAATAGTCAAAACAACTGACGATTGTTTCCCCCACACCAGTTGTTTATTGTGTCGTCCGAATTGAGCCATTCTGTTAATGCCTTTTGGTACCTCCCTCCCCCCCCCCCCCGGTTAATTGCCTTTCTAACAGGAGGCACCCACTAAATAATCCCATCACTTTGGTGGGGATGCATGAAGAGGGATTTCTCAATGGCTGCTCCCAGATCTGGAACTGTATGCCAAGGGAGACTAGGTTCTCTCTTTGTTGTCCTTCCACTACAAGGCAAGGCTGTTTTTATTCAGGCAGGCCTTTGGCATGTATGCTGCTTTGTTGTCGAGCGGGTTTTTAATTGGCTGTTTGTTTCCTTTACAGCTGTTTCGTTTTTAAATTTTAATTAAAAATTGGTTTTATTGGCTTTTTATTGATGTTAGCTGCTTCGTGAGCCATTTTTGGCACAAGGAGAGATAAATATAATGTTGGGCAAATTGCAAAAAGCCCCAAACGTGATGTGCTCTCTAGAGGCAGGTCTACAACTCCCAACCGCCCCAACCAGTATGGCCAATGAGCTGTGCAGTCTGGGGATAATGGGGGACTGTAATCCAACACATCTGGAGGGCACCAGATTGGGAAAGGCAGTACTGGGCAGTCAAGGAAAGTGCCACATCAGCCAGTGTTGCTCGTAGCCAGATTTGAAGAACAACATCGTTTCCTGGACATCATCTGCCTTGGGAAGGTCAAGCCTAGAGTCTGAAAGATGTATGTGCATGAAAACAGGAATCCCTCTGCTCACATCACATGCTTAACTTATACAGCCGTATCTGCACTGCACTTTTTGTAAGTCCTTGGAATTCATTTGGTGGTGGCAGCAGCACTTGAAGAAGCCAGTAGCAGGAACTGGGAAAGGGAACAGGACACAAATCGGGTGGCCACAGGTTCAAATCCCAGTTAATCCTGACCAAGATATACCCAGACGTGCCGAAAACCTGCCCCCTATCCCAGCTCTTCCTGGAAGAAGTGCAGCAACTGGTTCAAAAAGCAGCATAGGACTATTTTAGAAGAAACGGGGCAATAAGCCACTGATCATTTAATAAATTTTTGCACGTGTACTTTAATTTACACAAATTTATACAAGCTGCAGAAACTGGGTTTCTGCCATAATGAATGTAATCAGCCTTTAAGGTGCCACAGGACTTCTTTACGTTTGGTGCAGCTGCCTGGAAATTATCATTTATGTTGTAAGTCGCTTTGAGAACTAAAATTAGCTCTCAAAGCACCTTACGATATTTTGCCTTGTCAAGGCCTGTTCTTGAAGCTGTTCAGATGCTGAACCCAAAGGCTCTCCTTCCGCCAGGGTGGACTCTTGGGAAGGCAGGTCGTTCAGACATAGTCCCACAGTACAATGTAGTAGTTAACCCTTTCTTGTTGCAAGGATGTCTGTAGCACACACTTCTTTGACCTCTCAGTGCAAGAGAGCTTAGCACCGATTTCAAGAAGAGAAGGTCTGACCTGCCCCTTAGCCATTGGCTTGGCATAAGCGAGAAGCAGCCGCAACTATTGGAAAACCAACTGAAAGTTGGAGATAAGACAAGAACACAGGGTCTGTATAGACACCTATACTTTAATTCAGCACATCTGGAAATGGTCCTGGCAACTGCTGCAGAAATGAAGATGACTACGGACGCTGTTTGGCAGAAGCCTGAGTTGATCATCTACTGCTGTGCGTTATCTTTTTTCTGATTCCACCACTTCGGTCGCAGTAGCAAGTTTAAAATCACATTTTGGTGACTGTGCAAGGATAGTCTATCAGGTAAGGGCTGAAATGTGAGTGAAGGTAGTGTGTGTGTGTGTGTGAGAGAGAGAGAGAGAGGGAGCCTCCACATTTCTGGGTGTTGATCCATCATAATACACTGTCCTGTTTCGCAGGTGTTTTTTTTTAAAAAAATAAAGACTGCAAGGTATTCATGGAGAAGGGACAAAACACCATATAAAACATCTGGTTCAATTCCTATTGGAGGGCTTCCAAAGATGAAAGATGAGAGGTTGGCCAATGAAGCGCCTGCACCAGAATTTTTGAAGAAAGCTCGATGAGTGTTGGGGCTCATAAAATGTTAGAAGGAGCAGGTGTTTATTCCTCTTCCAACAGGGATTTTGTGTTGGTATTTATTTCAGTATTGATACCCCACTTTTCAAGGCAAAAAGAGCCTTCACAAAGCAGTTTGCAAGATAACAAAGCTGGTATAAACACAACTTAAAACAATAAAAAAAGCAATTAAAAAGCAAATGAACAATTCCCTGAGTCTCTTCCAGTTCTTCGACTAAGATTCCAGTACATGAATGAATATGTTGGAGAGGTCTGGCGGTTGTGGGGTAAGGGGAGGCTGATTTCTGTGAAAAAAACAAAAAATTGTGATCGGATCACCTTTTTGAGAGTGCCTGAAAGAGCTTGTCATGATGTAGTCCAGTTACGACATAACGGGGAAGGTGGCATCCGTAGCTACTCCACAGTTGTTGTCTTTCATGGACATGAGGATGTAGCCGTCGTTACCCCAGTAGGTGGACCAGGAGTTCTTGACAAGCCAGTAAAGTTCTCCTTGGAGGACGCCGTAGCCCACAGCGAGGACCGCATGATCCAATTCGCCCCTCTTGTTTTCTGAAAGGGGGTCAAGACAACACACAAGAGTCAGCTATGTACAGACAGAAGCTTTAACAAGTGTGACTCTGCAATGGAACACCACAGGCACAGGGCCAAGTAGAAAGACCACTGCACTGCATTTCTGAAGGTTGCAAGTTTAAAGCTCCATACATGGTGGCCTCCATCAGAAGCGGACACCCACTCTTATAATACTAGAAACCAGGGTTACCCAACAGAACTGTACAGATTACCTAGCTCAGCATCTGAATTTATCCTCAGCTTTGTTAATATAAAGACTGCCTAACTGATCTCTACTTTTGGTTTCCACTAATGAAGAAACTTGTCTAGGTTCACCACAGAGAAGAAAGCTTTAAGATAACCACTGGATTTAATGTTTTCAAAAATGGAGGATCTTTGGTTCCTCTTCCCAGTGTTCCTAGTGACACCAGAACTACCACATTACCTGGCAGAACCCCATTTGAATGTCTGCAACTCTCTCCTCCTCCATATTATCTAACCATGCAGACGTCCTGGCTACAACATCCAGTCACCTTCTCCACCTTCGGTATCCTATCTACAAGGGATCTGGAGATCTTGAAAGCTTGCACATTTTTTTGGCCTTATAGATTGGCCTAATAAGGCCCAGATGGCTGCCTTTGGTTTCCCCCTCAATGAAGCTGGTTGTGTGTGTGTGGGGGGGGGGGGGAGAGGGAGAGGTGATGGTGGTAGTGGACCAAGAATAGAGAAGGCAGCTCATTGGGTGGCCCTGAGTGAGTCACACACACTTTCTAACACTACTAAACCTGTAGTGTTCTTGGACAAGCCATTATTTTATATAAGCCTACAGATCATCAGCCCGGCTGCAATGTGGCCCAATTCTTTACCTTCCACACACACCAAAATGAGTTCAATTAGATGTTCTTTGGCAACAAGCCACTATTGTGCATCAAAAGGGTCATATTTAGCTTGTTCTCAAGCCAAATGCTTTTGGCACACTGTAGTGTTAAAGCCACTGGGATTTTCTCCCACGATTGAATTCAGTGGCAGAGGGGGTGGGGGTGGGGGTGGGTATACAGCCTAGGAATTGCATGTTGTCCATCTTGGCCTTAGACCCACATGGGTGATGCTCCACCTTACTATTTAAGAGGCAGCCTGACAGGAATCCTATCCATGTTTCATGGAAGTAAGTCCCGCTGTGTTCAACCTGTGCCTCACTCACAGGTACGATGCACCGGATTGCAGCCTGACATACCTAGCTGTGAAACTTCTACTTGTAACGGTGCTGTTCCACTCAGAATTAAATCTCATCAAGTTCAACGGAACTTACTCTCAAGTCAATGAGTATAGGATTGCAGCTGAAGTGCTTAGCCCTTTCGAGCTGCAAGCTAGCATTCCTCACAACATCTGCTCAGATAGTACAAAAAAAGCATTGTAGTGGGAATGACTACTTTGCTTCATTAGCTTCCGATTTCACCGCAACAAAGCCTGGAAGAGGAGGTTAGCTCATCAGCTGCCCTGCATTGCAGGCACATTATGCTAATGGCTCCTGGGAAGTATCCGAGGGCTAGGTTGAGAGTGTCCCACACCAACGTGGTAGGCTGGGACTTACTGCATTTGGGTTCATAGTAAACGCCATTGGAATAGAAGGAGAAGGTTCTATGGGAGGCATCGATGCTGACGGAAACGGGTCCATTTTTGTAGATGGCTGCCTTCAGTGCTGTTCTGTTCCCAGACGTGACGTTGACATAGCCTGACAGCTTGCCCACCAGCTTAGTCTTGTTGCTATGACAGTAGCCATTCTGAGGGAGAGACAGAGGAAGGGCAGAAAGTGTGCATCAAGTACAAAGGAAAATACCATTCATCATTGCATTCACCACTACCACCCCCTTCACTTAGGGAGTTCTTGAATGTCACATTGGAGATCTTGAATGTCACATTGAATGTCCTACACATACATCCTGGAGTCTAACAAATCTACTAAATCTAGTCCAGGCTTGATGTCAGGGGTCTGAAGAACATAGCTATAAAATTATGCATGGTGTGGAGAATGTGGAAGAGGAGACATTTTTGTTCCCCTCTCAAAGTACTAGAACCCGGATTCAACCCATGTGATTTGGTGGGAGATTCAGGACAGAGAAAAGGAAGTCTTTCTTCACACAGCACATAGTTAAACTATGGAATTCGTTACCACAAGGTGTTGTGATGGCCACCAATTTGGATGGTTTTAAAAGGGGGTTGGATAAATTCTTAGAGGAGAAGGCTATCAATGGCTACTAGTCCTGATGGCTATGTGCTACCTCCAGTATCAGAGGCAGTAAGCCTACACATCAGTTGCTGGGGAACATGAGCAAGGGAGTGCTATTGCACTTGTGTCCTGCTTGTTGGCCACTGTGTGAACAGAGGGCTGGACTAGATGGACTCTTGGTCTGATCCAGCATGACTCCTCTTACGTTCTCCTGGGATGACCTTCTGTAGAACTGGTACGTTCCGTTTGAAAGAGGATCCTATGTCACTGGGAAAGTAGCTAGGTTCTTATTTCAGCACAAACAAGGGGGAAATTATGGTGGCCCCATTTTAAAATGTATAGGTTTTATTTAATAATTCTTAATTGGCTGCATATTTCTTCTGTACAAACATTTGTTTGGCCTTCTGAGGAACTTTGGAGGACCAGATTTGGCACAGAGTCCGAGGTTGCCTACCCCTGGCCTATGCTTTAGATCTGTTGACCTGAAGGACTCATCCGGCTCTCCTCCTCCTCCCCCCTGTTGTTGGGCAAGTAGCTTTATCAGATGCAGAGCAAACCACAACAATCCACCTACATGCATCTCTCTTTCCCTGCCCAAGTGTAAACTTCTGCCGCCCTATGCACACCGGGGCGAGGCCGACACGCATAGCAGGGTGTGTGTTTGCCTATTTTGGCCAGAGGGCTTAACTGGCTCCAGAGAAGAGCGTCTGGAGTGGGCGTGACCATGGGCCCTGATATGCTTTCCCACATGCATACTCATAAGCACATGGACACACCCACAAGTACGCATGCCCTTCCACAAAGGGGACTCAGCCGGCGCCTCAAGGAGCTGCTCCTGAAAGCGTTGGCTGAGTTGTGCACCAGTGTGGTCCACCGCTCACCCCTGGTGAGGGAGGGAGGAGCAAAGTTGACTCAGCCTCATCTTACCTTTGTGTGGTGCTGCCTGAATCCCACTCCAGCTGCTTTGCCTTCTCCCCAAAAGGAGACGGTGAGGGAGAAGAGCAGCTGACTGAGCCTCAAGAAGCGTCCCTTGAGGCTACAGTTCAGTCGCACTCCTAGCTCCGCCCCTTCTCTGATGGGGAGAGGCTTTGGGGGCAGGGCCTCAGCCTAGGCCTCTGTGGGCCAGATGGAGTGGCCTGAATTTGGCCTGCAGGCCAGAGCCCCCCCCCGCCTGTCACACAGAATGTGACTGTTCGTACCAATAATTATCAATAAACATGAGGGGGGGGGGAAATTACACCCATTTGCCACGACCCCCAACAGCTACACACTTAGCTAATCAGAATCCCCACTTGTGCAGAGAAGTTGTACACACATACACACACATCTGTACACAGGCCTACTTGTACACTAAAGCTGAAGGTGCAGGTGAGGATATGGCTAGTAGGGCACAAACCTGCCTTCCTGTGTGTTCACTGAATACATGGGGTGGGGTAGTTGTCTGAATTGCCTGCACATCCTAAGGCAACGTTCTGTCACCTGGTATCCTACAGAGGTTTTGGATCCAATCAACCTGGCCAATGGGATCTCCATGGTTCCGATGGGCGCCAGTGTTCCTATAGACACCTCTCTAGGCTTCTTTCAGGCTCCTGGCCTGCCTCGTTTTTATTTTATTTTTTATGATTTATTTATTATTATTATCTGGGAGGCTGGCCATCAGCACTACCTTCATTTGGGTTCAACACAGTGGTTTTATATTACGGAGCTCAACCCCCTGGCCTTCACTTCCGCCTGGTGTAAGTTACTTTTCTTTTAGTCTCGCTAGTAGGCCTTCTGGGAAAGGAGTGCTTTGTGACTGCCCATGCCTACCATGGCAGCCATTCTGTGAACGGGTAAACCTGACCCCCCCCCCATGGCAGCCATTTTGTGAGAGCACTCACCACATTCCCTCAAAATCCCAAATGCACCCACTGACCCAGGAAGGTTGGGGAATGTTGCCCTTGCCTAAGTCCCAACCCAGTTGCTAATGAATTGTTCATATCTCTCCCCCTTTCAGAGCTGATCTTGACCCACGTTGGGCTTCCTTACACAGATATAGGTGTCTGGCAGCACCCTGCACCCCAGTAGATACATTCCGGCCACTCACCTGGCCTCTGTATGGCCCATAGGACTCTGTGGTGGCAATACCGCCATGTTTCATGACCCATTCAAATGCCTGAAATTCCTCGCCACCATCACAGGCGTAGTTTCCAAAGCCCCAAGAGCAGTCAATGAGGATTTGCTGAGACAGCGGGATGAGCTGCCCAGTCTGGAGAATGGGGAAGAAGCAAAAAATCAGGCTTGGCAGCATATCATAGGAACATCGGAAGCTGCCATAGAGCCGATCTACACGCTAGGTTTTTAACCTTTTATAAGGGTTATGAAAACTCTTTGGGCCACATGACGCACTCCCTTGAACGATGTATACCCAAGGTTTTTTAAAACTCACTTCAGCTATATACAACGGTTTTTTACTTTTAATAAATTGTTTTAAGTAAAATAATGTGTCCTTCCTTACCGTTTGTGATTCATGGGGGCAGTGCTTCATTTACGG
The DNA here is from genome assembly GCA_029215795.1 of Anniella stebbinsi. Taxonomy (NCBI): domain Eukaryota; kingdom Metazoa; phylum Chordata; class Lepidosauria; order Squamata; family Anniellidae; genus Anniella; species Anniella stebbinsi. The sequence continues at coordinate 82,677,948 of JARDYH010000007.1, forward strand.
GTGCCCAAATGCTTAGCAGTTGATTGGTGGGGAAGAAAGAGGGGCTAAGGAGGAAGTGGGCGAGTGAACTACAACACCCACAATCCTTAGCCCTATACTCGTTGAAAGCTAGGGATTGAAAGAGGAACTAAGGAGGAAGTGGGCGACTGAACTAGAACAGCTACAATACTTTGCCCTAAACTCATTGTAAAAACGAAACAGAAAGAGACAGGGCAGAAGAGTGTGACCACACACACCGCTTTGAAGACTGAAGAAGTTTTCTCCTGTAATGTGAGTACTCCTTAATGTGGCCTAAGATGCTTTAGAACGCACCTATTTGGAACGTTTTAAAATACTATTTAAAACGTTCCAAGAGACTGTGCAGATAGGCTCTTAATCTGAGTTGGTTTAGACAGAACAGGACATTTCTCCCAGCCCCTTAGAAATACAACAGTAAAGCAGAGCAAAAGGGTTGGGTACACTGGTCATGATATATAAAATAGTAATAATGATAGTAATAACAATAGTAATAAAATATTAAAAATTATTTAATTTTACAGTCTAGTTGAAACAAAAAACAATGGAAACAAATACATGATATATATCAGGCCAATAAAAACACAATATTGTAATATTTAAAAACTATCTTTTCCATACAAACACTTCACTAATATCAAACGCGTTTCGACCTATGGTCTTCTTCAGTGGTAAAATGAACATTCACAATTATACAAGCATATATCAACATTACATACAACATGAATATCAACAGTCACTACTGCAGTGTTAAAGCCTGTAATAGTAAAGTGTTTGAAGATAGTTTTTAAATATTACAATCTAGCCCGGTATTGTCGACACTTACTGGCACCAGCTGTCCAAGGTTTCAGGTTGGTTTCTTTCCTTGCTCTACTTGGAGGTGCTGGGGGTCGAACCTTGGACCTTCTGCATGTAAAGCAAGTGCTCTACCGCTGAGCTATGGCACCTCCCCAAAACAATGCCAATAAAGATGGGATACGAACCCACAAATGCAGAGTGCAATGGATTAGCTGCCCATCACCTTAACCTCGCGTCTACCTCATATCCTGGCAAGGACAGAAAACGACCCCCTGCTTCAACACGCAGTACGAAACGGGAGGCACCAGGAAACGTGCTCCCAGGTCATGTGGTCTTGATGGTTGTTAAAAAATGTACGATCGTATCCAATGGCACCCCAGACCTAGAACTAAGGACACTGCTCTAGCACAAACCAACAAGCTCAACGGGTAAAAGCTGCAACTTACTGCGAAAATTCGACGAAATTCAAATAGCTGTTTTTCTCCATTAAATCCCCCTTTCAGAGACAGCCTTCCCCAATTTAGTGCCCTCCAGATGTGTTGGACCACAACTCCCATAATCCCCAGCCAGCATGGCCAATGGTTGGGTAGCATGGGAGTTGTAGTCCAAAACACCTGTAGTCCAAAGCATATGGGGAAGGCTGTTGTAAAGCCTGTCCCTTTCATTAATTGCACCCACCCACATCCTGATTCTTTCATAGGATATGTTATTTTTATTTCTGTTCAATTAGAGAAAGATAATGGCCATGCTGGCAGAGACTTGTGGCCCAACACAACTGGAGGGCACCAGGTTGGAGAAGGTTGGACAAGCTCTTACCTTGAGGAAGAGAGCCCCTTCCAGGGATCCGGTGCTAGAAAAACTCCAGCAGGAGCCGCACACAGCCTGGTCCTTGACTGGAGTCACTGCACCTAAAGAGAACAAAGAGAAGTGGATGGGACACTTGCATTACGGCCACCACCTAGGGATGACTGAATCGGTCCATTTTAGTTCTATGCAGTTTCTCATTTTTCCACAGGGAGGGAGGCTGGGTCCAACTCTGATTGGAAAACAACAGTGGTGGGGAGGCGGGAGAATTAATGCCCCTCTCTCCTGGGGCCATCACTCCCATCAAAGTGCCACGTTCCCAGAGCTACTTCTTAAGCAAACATGGAAAGCACCAGGAGCTTCCGTTGCCATCTGCTCCATCTCTCTCCTCTGACTTAGCTTTTGATGGCTTTAGCTTGGAGCCTTAATGAATTGGCCAGAGACACACCCTTTTCAGACGACGCGCTAAGCCATGGTGGTTAAGCATTTCTGAGCTAAACATTATGGCTTAGTGTGCTGTGTGAACCATTCCTAACCATGGCGGCTACATAACCACGGTTTAAACACACTCACTAACCATTTGCTGCAAAAAGGTTAGCGGCCTAACCATGGCTTAGCATGTTGTCTGAACAGGCCCATAGAGTCGATCTAAAGAGGGGATCATAGGTAGTCTCAAAAACAAAGAAGAAAAGAGGAGTGGCTATCCCGCCCGCTAACGCAGGAGGGCAGAACCCCAGGCCTGAGGGCCTGATCCAGCCCTCAGAGCTTCCTGACAGTTGGGATTCGTCAATGTCCTGCACCTTGTGGGGGAAAGGCATCTCGGAAGGAATATCCATGGATTATCTCTAATCTGAGATTGGAGATAACAACAAGTATTCGGCTGGAGGGAAGAGCAGCTGCTCTTTGCGGTCCATGCAGTGGAGGCTGGTTGCTCCAATGTCAGTGGTTCAGTGAATCCAGTCCTGGTTTCAGTCAGAACTCTAAAGGAGCTATCCAAGTTGCAGAGCATCTCCACTGGTCCATGGGATGCTGAGCAAATGAGGTTCTGGATGGGGCCAGATGACATCAGCGGGGATGGGGAGGGCAATCCTGCCCCCCTCCCCAACCAACGTCTACAACTTTGCCCTAATGGCACCCTTGCTTAAATGGGATTGCCTCCCAACGCCACTCACCATAGAGTCGCCAATCCAAGCTCTCTGGCAGGATGAGGCCCACGTACATCTCCTCGGGGAAAGGCAGCCCATTGTTGGGTGCTGTGCTCTTGAGCTTGCCTCTCATCACGGCCATCTCCTCCTGGGTGAGGTCAGCCAAGTGGTTCAGGGCCATCTTGAAGGAGAGGTTGGCTCGGTTCTTGGAGTGGACAAACCTGGTGGGCAGAGGTGGGGAGAGAGAAGGAAAGCAATTGCAGGAGAAGGAGCTGGACGGGGGTCAGCTCCAGCTTGCAGTCTTTGGCCAACTTTTTTACACTCAAACATTTTTCGGTCACAAGAGGTAGGGTATGGGAGTGGGCCGAGGCGGTAGATAATCAGAGCTGTGAAGGCAGTCTTTTCCTTTCAAGATCAGTTCTGTTTGGTTTATGTCCTAGTGCAGTGCCTGGGTTGCTAAAGCCAAGTAAAGCAATCTCAGGTACCTCTGCCAGGTGAGGAATGCGACCTAAGAGCTCTAGGCTTGCCTGGTGCCTATGCTATTGTCTTTTCTTATGGAGGCTTTTGCCATCTGATGAGATTTTCAGGACCGATTGTAACACTTGGTTTTATGATGACTTTACTCTGCTGTTGTGATTAGAGGTATAACATTTTTATGATTGTGCTGTCTGTTCCTGATGATAAACCGAATGCTTGCTACAGAAGGGCAGCATATAGATGTATTAAATAATAAAGGTTGCTGTGAAGCATAATGCCAAAGCTTAGCTGGAGACACAGGTGTCGCCAGCACCAACCATTCCTGCAGGCTGTTCTGAGAGAGAGGACAGCAGGAAATGGGGCCATTCCACCAGCCCTGCTCAAAGATTTAATATTTTCCTCCTCTGCCCTCCCCATGCCTTTTTCTTCACGTGTTGTCTTCTTTTAGATTGTAAGCCCCGGCTGTCTTATTTTAATGATTATTTGTAAGCCATTCTGGGAGACTTTTAGGCTGAGTAGCAGAATAAAAATGCTTCAAATAAATAAATGAAGTTGCCCAACAGAGTGGTGGGCAGCTTCATGGAATGTGCAACTCCCCTCCCTCCACTCTTAATTTGAGTGAAGACTCAGCCCTAGAATCCTGCCTTAAAATGGCACAGTTGAGCTTTGGTGAGTACATTTAAAATAATAATAAAGACAAAAGAGTGCATCCAAGCATGTGCAGAGTACACCCTCTCTTTCCCGATAGCAACCATAAACAGATCCACACATTGGGCATTATGGAAAAAGACATTCAAGTTAGTGTTGGGGATATTGAGACCTCATCTGCAAGTTACTGGAAGAGGGCTGCGTTGCAGTTAGTTAATTCATGGGAATTTTAACCACAGCTAGGATTTCTATAGTCTACAATGTGGTTTCCTGTGATTTCTTCCTTTTGCTCCTCCCCTCCCTTCCAACTCCTCCTCTCTCTGACTTCCACCATTGCTGGAAGCACAGGTGTTTACTCTTGTTCCTGCCAGTGTAGCGGAACACAAAATGGACTGAAGAAACTCTTTTGAAAACTCTACGCCATTCCTGTATTAGAAATGCAAAAATATTTGTGAGTAAACAGTTTTCTTTCTTTCACCGAAGAACAGTGTGGCCTCCTTTTATTAAGACAGCCTTGTGTGCGTGTGGGACTGGTAAATGCTCATTCTATTTTGCCTTTTGTTTTTGCTCTGCTAATTGCCTTTCTAACAGGAGGCGTCATTATGAAATAATCTCTTCAGTTAGAGGATGAAATGATGTCACTCAAATGTCTCTCGGTGACTCTTCATCTCTTTTCTCCTCTGTCATTTCACCCACCCCCCTCAACCTCTCTGTTTCTTGCTGCCCCACCTCGAAGGCCCCGCGCACCTCATGTTGTGGGTAAAGGTGTGCTTCCTGTGTTCCATCTCCTGATCTGTGTCATAGTTCTTCCCAAACTGTTTTCTGTAATGGTGGAACAGCTGGTGGGCCCGGTCCTCTTGTCCCCCAACAAAATCTGCCATGGGATTTGCCATGATAAAGTGTTCTGTAGAGTCACCTGGTAATGTGCCACAGAGTTTTGTTTCTAGGAGGAAAAACACACAAAGGCAGATGTCAGAATGCACACGGGCTCTTAAAATCCCCCTAAGTCGGTCTTCCCTAACCTGGTGACCTCCCAATGTTTTGGACATCCATCCGCCCATGCCAGCACAGCCAATGGTTTAGAATCCTGGGAGTTGGGAGTCCCAAATGTACCAGGGCATGGAAAGCTGCCCTAAGTTTGGTGAACAGCCTGGAACGATGGAACTATCAGTGCCAGCCTGACCATTAGGCAGAGTGGGGAAGCTGTCTCAGGCCACAGATGCTACGGGGCATGGAAAGGCAGTTGTGTGTGCCACACGGTCTACCCTACCTTCCTAAGCTTGCCTGATGCCCTCAGATACAGTAGGGATGTTGCGAGCGCCCAACTGGATCCGGGTGTCTGATGGACTCCAGTGCGTCACACCCCCCCCCCCCCCCGGACCCAGCTGGGCGCCCGCAACATCCCTAGATAGTGCACCACAATAGAGGCTCTTGAAATTGCGCATTTCCCCCATTGCATAAATGGCAGCCATGAAGGCCCCATTTACACAAGTGTAAAGGTGTGAACAGAACATTTGCACCTCTACTCTTGCATAAATGGCTTTACAGAAGTCATTTATGCAATGGGGGGAATTATGCGAAACGACTCAGACCTGAGTGAGTTTGCCCATCCCTAAAATAAGTTTGAATTGCCCGTCTTGTTGGCTTTTGTACCTCAAATGCGAAAGAGTGCACCATCTTGTCCTTCGACTCAGGCAGCAAAATGTCTTGGGCTGGCCCTAAGCTTCCTTCTCCATTGTGAATCAGCTTGTTCAGGGAGAGCATCAACTGAAGATCTGCTCCAGATTCCCCCAGCTTCAGAAGCTAGTCAGCTGGATACCAGGGATAGGCCTTCTGACTATGGAACACCCTTCCCAGGGGCATTCATTTCACGCCAACTGTCCTAACTTTTCCTCATCTAAATCGGTCAGAAGCTATTATTACATGCATTTCTGGAAGGATCCTAGCTCAGCAGTAGTTTGGCATGGAAAAAGTCGCAGATTCAGCCCTTGGCCGACTCCAGTTAGAAGGGTCAAGTTGAAGAGGATATGAAAGACTTAACTGTGAAGAGTCCCTGTCAGTCAGAACAGACAACACTGATGGACAGGTGGTCTGTCCTGCCATAAGGAAGCTTTGTATTTTCCAAAATGTGTGTGTGTGAACCTGTGTGTAGTTTCTTTTCCTGTCATAGTCCTTGGAGAACAGGTTTCCCAAATTGCTTTGGCTATCATCCAGCACAGAGTTGAATCTTAAATCTATGGATTTCAAACCCTTGGGCAACACACCTCAGTGGGTGCCTCAGCAGGCCTACCCTTGAATTATAGAATAGTAGAGTTGGAAGGGACCTATAAGGCCATCGAGTCTAACCCCCTGCTCAATGCAGGAATCCACCTTAAAGCATCCCTGACAGATGGCTGTCCAGCTGCCTCTTGAATGCCTCTAGTGTGGGAGAGCCCACGACCTTCCTAGGTAATTGTTTCTATTGTCGTGCTGCTCTAACAGTCAGGACGTTTTTCTTGATGTCTACTCGGATTCTGGCTTCCTGTAACTTGAGCCCATTATTCCGTGTCCTGCATTCTGGGATGATTGAGAAGAGATCCTGGCCCTCCTCTATGTAACAACCTTTCAAGTACTTGAAGAGTGTATCCTGTCTCCCTCAGTCTTCTCTTTTCAAGGCTAAATCTGAAGCTGGCCCCGATTTCAATGGACCTTTCATTGCATTGGCTGCATTGGGGCCTTTGAGCCAAAACCCTTCCTCGGGAAAATGTGTCAATTTAAAAACAACACAGAAGTAAATAAGATTTGCTGATTGTAGCAATAAAGGGTTAAAACATGCCATGAAAGCATCTTCAGTTCTGAAAAGCACATTTACCCATTCAAACAAACAGGGTGTTTTCCTCCACTTAAACATTCTATATTGTATATATTTACATTTTATAATAAAAGCAGGTGATCAAAATCATATTGTGCATTTCAAATAATATATTCAAGGCTTTCAGAAAAGGTAATTAACTCTGCTGCTGCTTGGTTTTACCTTTTCAGTAACATTTTCAGTATTTTCACTGTTTGCTTTCATTGATATGTAGTGTTTTTTTAATGCTTGTATATCATTTCGGATACAGTGGTAGAAGAAGCAACTCAAATGCTTTAAATAAAATAAGAAGGGTGATCAGAAAAAAGTAGGTGTGACATTAGCTGATCACCATATCCACAGACAATTAGCCAAGAAACAAATCATTTGAGCTAAAAAGGGCAGATTTTGCTAAAAACACAGAGAAAGAACATCCCAGCCACCATAAAAATTCAACAAAGGAATAAGCTCAGCGAGGTAAAGGAAATCTTTGTTGTTTGGGGCAGAATGTCTTAAAGCAATAACTGGGTTCACACAACACACTAACCCACATGCATTGGTTGAGTGTGGGCTGTTGTTGAATTGTGTGGCTTGTTTTTTCTCAAACAAGCCATCATGATAACCCATAGTTCATTGTTGGGTTGTTCAGGTTGGTTAACAAGCCACCCTGTGGAAAATGTCCTGAGCGTGGCTAGCGTGTTGTGTGAACAGCCCCAGTGGGTTGAACTAGATGCCAATCTACGTACAGGGGCATTCTGCCAAATCTTATGTTATGGAGCCCATTAGTTCTGGGCCCCCGAGCGCATCTGTACTGCATATTTAAGAAGAGAGATTGGTTTTCCTCTATCTTATATCTTCCAGATGTGTTAGACTGCAATTTCCATAATTTCCAGTAAGCATAGCCAATGGTTGGCTTGGAATAATGGAAGATGCCATCCAACACATCTCGATTACACCAGGTAGAGGAAGGCTGACCTAGATCTTCCCTTCACATTTGATGCACTTCCTCTGGAGAACACTCATTTAACTGTGGAGCTGTAGCGAACATGATTGTTATGTAATAAGTGAAATGGCACTTAGAGAAGCTTCAGCTATTGGGCGGTGTAGAAATGCAACAAATAAATAAATAAATAAATAAATAGTATAGGGCCTAGTTCAGTCCCTTACTTGGAAAACATGACTAGTAGGAATATAGGAAGCTGATTATGTTCTCCATCTAGCATAGTATTGTTACTATCCAATGTTAGCCCAACTTAGAATAGACTCATTGAAATGAATGGGGCCTAAGTTAGCCATGACCAACTTAAGTCCCATTCTTTTCAAGCTAATATACACCAGCTGCTGGGGAACATGGGTAGGAGGGTGCTAGTGTGCTCATGTCCTGCTTGTGGAGTCCTGGTCAACAGCTGGTTGGCCACTGTGTGGACCAGAGTGCTGGACTAGATGGACCCTTGGTCTGATCCAGCAGGGCTCCTCTTATGTTCTGATGCTCTACATAGGACCAACATTGGATACTACACTCTGACTAGCAGCAGGTCTCCATCAGAGCTCTTTCCTACCCCTTACTTCCCAATCCTTTTAAATTGAGATGTCAGGGATTGAACCTGGCACTTTTGGCATGCAAAGCCGGTGCCCTCCCACCGAGCTACAGTCCTTCCTTTTAAATGACGTTGACTTTGACAGGAGACGTGGTTCCAATCTCAGCTCCGCCGTGAAGCTTGGTGACCTGCCCAAGGCCACGCACTGTTGGGGTAGCCTGCCTTGCAGGGTTGTTGTGCAGGCACAAGTGAAAGAATCCCCTACCATGCCCCCCCCAACCCGCGTTATTTGGAGTTAAGGGCATGATGCGATGAGGTTCTTACTCACCGTTGGGCTTCAGGACAAAGACAGAAGGTGGGAAGCTGTTGGAGAAGTCGAAGTAGTCGATTTCATACTTGTCATAGTGGGATCCCAGCAACGTGTTGTAGCCCCTCATCTCATAGTGCACAGGCGACACACCGCAGCTGGAGTTGGTCACCCACATGGTGTAGGTGTTCTTCTTATGGCCCCAGTAGGATATGTTCTGCCACACTCTGCAGTACTTGCCTTTGTAGTACTCGTCCTTTATGGGCTGGAGAAACAGTGGAAAGAATAGCCATGAAAAGAGGGCATTGCCTTATAAGCAGGCCAGGTGCTTTGCCTATCTCATCTGCCATTGTCTGTTCCAGCTTTCCCCAACTGGGTGCTCTCCAGATGTTTTGAACCACGACTCCCAGCATTCCCAACCACTAGCCATACTGGCTGAGGTGGATGAGAGTTGATGTCCTAAATATCTGGACAGCGCCAGGATGGGGAAGGCTGATCTACTCCAATGGGCAACCCAGGTCTCAGGCACTGGTCTTTCCCCATCACCTGCTGCCTCACCCTTTCTTCTGTTTAGGTGCAGACAAACCTGGGACATTTACTTGCAAAACATAAGCTGTGCTACTGACCTGCAGTTCCTTCCCAAAACCGGCACATTTGTTTTGCTAATAAAAATCAATGATTGCTGAACCTTATATATAATCTCATCTACCAATGGAGCTTACTGGTGGATGACAGTCCAGGACCTCTGAGGTTAATCTTAAGTCCCAGGCAGGCTCATTTGAGAGAAGGCAGACCTTCAAGCAGCCTAGCCCCAAACTGTTTAAGGGTTTCAAAGTTTAAAATCAGCATCTTAAATTGTTCCCAGGAATGACAACCTGCGAGCCAAGAAGCGACAACCTCAGTCTCAGTGGGAGCGAATGGATAAGAGACTGTTTCCTCCAGTTTTATTTCTTTATGAAAAAAATATTTTCAGGTCACCTTTGAGGGTAGAGCCCTCTGAAGTGGTATACAAGATAAAAACAATACAGAACTATGCAAAACAAATGAGTTAGAGAATCAATCAATCAACATTAAATAAAAATGCTATTAAAAAAAACACCAGACAACACCAATAAAATCTGTAGCCTACAGACTACGGAAAGGCCGGTGAAAGCAAACGATTCTACAGAGCCTTTGGAAAACCAGCAAAGAGAGAACCTTGATGGAAGCCTATTTTCCCATACATGCACTGTATAGGAGGTAGCTTGGTGGACGGAAGGGGCTAGATTATATTTATTTATTTTATTGAATTTCTATACCGCCCAATTGCTGATTAGCACTAGTTGCTTCCCAGGGGCCGTGGGACAACTTCTAGATCTGTGTGTGTGTGTGTGTGTGGGGGGGGGGTGTTTGTCTCTGAAGGCATAGCAGTATTTGGAGCTGACATAGCATGGGTTCACATGGAAGGATGCAGGAGAAATTCAAGATGGACGAAAATGAGTTTGGATTTCTAAGAATCTGACTTGTGGAATGCACTGTGGACCTGCCTCCTTGGGACATGTGGAGCCTGTGGATTTTTGGATCTTTTTTTTGGGGGGGGGGAGATGCTGATGGCTCCGCATCAGTGGGGCAATGAATCTGCTCCAAGTTTCAGTCAGAATTCTAGAGGAGCTATTTATTTATTTATTACATATGTATACCGCCCCATAGCTGAAGCTCTCTGGGCGGTTTACATAGGATTAAAAACAATTACAAACAATATACAAAAATTAAAACAGCAAAAACATACAACATACACACAATCTGTACATTTAAAAACCACTTCAACACTTCAAAAAGCTACAAAAACCAAACCAAAACAAAACAAACCCAGGCTCCTCAGATATTGCCAAATGCCTGAGAGAAGAGGAAAGTCTTGACCTGGCGCCGAAAAGATAACAATGTTGGCGCCAGGCGGGCCTCGTCAGGGAGATCGTTCCACGATTGGGGAGCCACCACAGAGAAGGCCCTCTCTCTTGTTGCTGACCTCCGAGCTTCCCTCGGAGGAGGCACTCAGAGGAGGGCCTTAGATGTTGAACGTAGTGTTCGGGTAGGTTCATGTCGGGAAAGGCGTTCCATCAGGTATTATCCAAGGTGCGAATCAGTGGGCAGTTTGAGGAAGTATGGATGGGTAGGATTGGTGATCAGAACTGGAGAGATGAAAGGGGAGGAGGAAGAGGAAGAGCACGCCTGATCCAGGGCCAGCCATGGGGGCTCGGGGGAGTGAAGAGGTGAAGTCGGTGCCGGAGGCAGGGAGTCACCACCCAGAAGTCCCCTTTACCCTCTCACCATCCACCTTAGCTCAAGAAGCGGAGCATCTGAATAACATCCTCTGAAGACCATCTCAGGGTTCAGGCTGATTTGTGTGGCAGATACGAGAGCCAGAGACTGGTACAAATGGCATATGCTTAGAATTCAAGCATATGGTACTCTGTCTTGAGTACCATAACCGGTGGAGGCTGGTGGCTCCGAAGTCAGTGGGGTGGTGAATCCACTCTGGATTTCAGTCAGAACCAGTCAGGATTCTGAAGGAGCTATCCAAGGTGCCTTTAGAGTTCTGACTGAAACCCAGAGTGGATTCACTGCCCCACTGACATCAGGGCCACCAGCTGCCCCTTCCCCCTCTCCAGCTGCTGCACCATCACCAGCTTACCTTGAAGTTCTTCATGTTGGGAAAGACTCCTTGCGGCCTCACGTGTGCCTCTTTGGTGCCGTTCAGCTGGAAGCATTTCTCGACATTCAACACCTTCTCCGTGGTTGCCGGCGTCACCTTGAACATGGTGCCATACGGTTCCACACAGCCCAGCTGTAAGGTCACAACTTGGCCTACAGAAAAGCAAAGAGACACATTAAAGAGGAGGGGACCACATCTCAATGCTTTGACAGCTTTCTCCTCCAGGAATTTGTCCAGTCGCCCTTTAAAGCCCCATCGCTACATCTTGTGGAAGCAAATTCCATAATTTAACTATGCGCTGTATGATGAAGTCCTTCCTTTTCTCTGTCCTGAAACTCCCAGGACAAATTAGCACTGGGCCAAAATATTTAGCTGAGACATGGTTTTTTGTTTTTGTTTTTACAGTTCAGTGGGGATGGTGATAAAATTGGCCCCTTGTGATCTTGAAGGCTTTAGAGAAATTTCTCATATTTGTTGTGACAGACTGACTGCAACCCTCTGTTGCCTGGCATCTGTCATGGTAAGCCCTCCTCCCCTCAAATACAAGAAATTTCCCCAACCACTCCTCCTCCCAACATTCCTGACTGCATGGAGCACTAAATCTGCATTTGGTCCAAACGTGGTTACAACCTCTCTTCAGGCCTTGCCCATCAACATGGGAAGATCAGGGTAGAGGAGGTGGGTGGGGCCATGCTTAGGTTTTTCAAACAAGGAACAGTCTTCCACCCATTTGCTTAGATTGGGGGAGGGGTAAACCTCTTTCAGCCCAAGGGCCAAATTCCATTTCAGGGAAGCTCTCAGGGGCCACATTCCAGTGGTGGGTGGGGCCAAGGGGAAAAGGGGTGGAGCAAAAATGCAACCCCCCCCCCCAAACCACCAGCCTATTTGAAAGCTATTACTGCCAGTCACTATGCCTTAGGAGAGACATTTCAACCATTTAGAATGGGGGAAAAGCAAAACCCTGAGAGGGGAGAGGAGTGGGGTCAGAGGAAGTGGGAGTGGCCATCTGGTGAAGCCTGGAGGAGCAGATTTGGACTACAGGTGGGCCAGATTTGGGTTTAACATCTTTGTCTTAGAACGCCCTGCTCCGAGTGCTTCCAATTTCAGAGGACAGGCAGGTGGCAGGTGGGGACGGGGCATTTCCTATATTGACACCCCTTCTGCGAAACCGCTTCCCCAGAGGGGTTTGCCTGAGTTCTTTGATTCTGCGTTTAGATATTAGAGGCTGCCTTATACCCAAGTCAGATTATCTGTCCATCCAGCTCGGTATTGGCTGGCAACAGCTCTCCAGGGTTTCGGACGGGAGTCTTTCCCAGCGGGGATTGCACCTGGGGCTTCTGCATGAAAAGCATGTGCGCCACCCAGCAGAGGCTGGTGGCTCCGATTTCAGTGGGGCGATGGCTCCATCTGGGTTTTAATCAGAACTAGCCACAACTCTGTAGGTGTTATCCAAGGTGCTGAACCCTAGCCCCAAATAGGTTCAGCACCTTGGATAGATCCTTTGGATGAAACCCAGAGTGGATTCACCGCCCCACCGAAATTGGTGCCACCTCTCTTCACTGGATCTACCACTGAGCTATAGCCCAGACTCTTATTCTCCAAGACTTTTAGTGATGCTCTTTTACTGCTTCAGGGTTTCCTTTTATTGTAAACAGAGTTTGTTTTGTACTGATTTAAATAATAACAATAACAACAACAATAAGCGTTTTTAACTTGAACTCTCAGATTTAAACTCTGTGTGCTTGATTTTGGGTTGCTGCAAGTTGTGTTTTGTTGTCGTATTTGATGCTGCCCTTGATCTTATGGTTTTATGCTTTATTTTGTACTTATATTTATGTTTGTTTATATAATGGGTCGGCATATAAATGTCATACACAAACTATGTATTGGACTGCAGCATGATGGGCATTGCAGAATTTCAAACAGTCAGGGCAGGTTTCTGTGCCCCTTGGCTCAAAGATGAATAAATTGTGCAAAGTAAGCAAATATGCAAACATGCGATTTGCATGAGGACATAGACATCCTAGTCAATGTTCTATCTGCCTGCCCATGCACAACAGTTTCTTACCGTTGTAGTACTCGATACGACTGTTGTTTCCAGTAAGGTCGTACCAAGCTTCAAAGGGCTCTGCAATTTCAGCGTAAGGGAGGTTGAGGATTCCTACAGGACACAAGGGAGAGGCGAGAAACTCAAGCAGTGAATGACATATTTTGGCTATCGTTATATTAAGTAACCCATACAAAGATAGGGCAGTCCTTAAACTTTCGAGTGATCTGAAGGTGCATAACATCTGGGTAACCTACAGCCCTCCAGATGTTGTTGGATTGCAGATCCCATCATCCCTGCTGACTGGTCAGGTTGGCTGGGGATGCTGGCATTAGAGTCCAACCTCACCCAGGGGGCCACCCCTGCATTAAGGCAAATGAGTAATTCAGCCCTCTGATCAAGGTCAATTTAGCACATTGCGCAGGGTTCTGCTTTCAAGTTGTCTTGGTCTCAATATGTTAGGAACTTTACACTGAGTCAGACCCTTGGTCCATCTAACCCAATATTGTCAGTACTGGCTGGCAGCAGCTCCCCGGGTTTTGAGGCAGTTTTTTATTTCCCAGCCCTACCTGGAGAAGCTGGGAATCGAACCTGGGACCTCCCGCATGCAAAGCAGCTGCTCTACCACTGAGCTACAGTGCCTCCCTAATGTTCCCCTCCCTAAAGTTCTTTATTGGGTAACTGTTTTCAACATTAATATTTGCAATTCATCTTTTGCAAATCCAGTGTTTCTTATGAAGATACAATTCCTCCCCCAGCAACACAGAAATCAATCTTGCTGGAAATATGCTCAAGAGGGACACCACATATTTTCATACAAGTACAGATTCAGACACAGACACACATTTAGTGGGTGTGCCACAGCTCTGTGAGCAGAGAAGGTACAATATGCAGAAGCCTCCATTTCTCATTCATAGTACAACTACACAAATACTTTCAGAGCTTGTAAAAAATGAAAATTAAACCTTAGGAAGTGTTTGGGGGCAGATCTGAAAATTGCTAAAATGGCAGCAAACAGAAAGGGAGTGTGGCTTCACATCACTTTTTAACATTAGTACTATAACACAATGGCTGAATTCGGACAACACAATAGTCAATGGTGGGGTAATAATCAACTTTACAGTTGTTCATCTAGGGGGTACTCCCCACACAACATGGTAATAAATAATCAACTGTGGTGTGGATTAGGATCAGCGCTGAGTTGACTATGGCAGCATTCGGACGACACGATAGTCAATACAACTGAGGATTGTTCCCCCCACCCCCAGTTGCTTATTGTGTCATCCGAATTCAGCCATTTTGTACTTAAGCGTTACTGCTCACCTATTTACGTATTTGTGTGTGTGTGTGTGTGCATATACTATGTATATATCTATTATATATATAATGAAAAAGTGTTTGGTGCAATTAAAAGATCCATTTGAAAGTGAAGGTATGTTGCACAAAATGGGGATAAGTTCTCTGCACAAAACCACACCTCTTTGGGAGGGATGGAGGAAGATGGAACAGTACCATGAAGACCACCAATGCTCCATTGCATTTGTTCATTTTCTTAAGTAGAATTCTTGGCTGTCTGAGAAAAGATGGAGGAACCATGGAGGAACCATAGGGGGCCAACAACTGGACCCTGGCATGGTGCGGATCAGCTTTCCCCAACCTGGAGCCCTCCAAATGTTGTGGACTTCAGCTCCCATCGGCCCTTGGCAGCATAGCCAATAGGTCAGAATCCTGAGTGTTGTAGTCTAAAACATGTGGGGGACACCAGGTGGGGAAGGCTGATGCTCTAAGGATGCTTCCAGGCACAGGTTTCCTACTAGCGCTGAGGGTCAGAAATTGTGTTTCCAGTCCCACTTTTCTTCTTCTTAAAGAATAGGAAGGGGAAAAAGCTGGAGGAAGGGGTGGAAAGAACCCAGGAAGGTTATGAGTGGAAGATGATGACATCAGTAACATGCCCTCCCAATGAAATTCAGGGAATGAAACAGAGTCATGACGCAATAAGAGTCTAGTCTAGAACACCCATAAAAACAAGTGAATAAAGCCCTGCTGGATCAGCTGAAACATCCATCTAGTCAAGCCTTCTGTTCACACAGTGGCCAAGCAGGTTGACCAGGGGCCCACAAGCAGAGCACGGGTACAACAGCACCATCCCGCCCATGTTCCTCAGCATTTGGTGGACATATCCCAAAGATATCCCATATTATACTTTCAAATCCTCTCCATGAAGTGCAGGGGCATCCATACAAGAAGCCTGCTACATAGGTAGACAGGTAGCAGGCTTCTCTTATGTTGGAATGCGGGTTGATTCAATCTAGATTGCTGGGAAATGCACCAAAGTAGTTATGAGATTCTTCCACCACGCTTCCGGGTATCTGGTAAGCTTGTGACCCAATAGAGTAAACACAACATTGTGGGGGGGATGTCCAAAAATAGGAGTCTGGGCACATCCACAAGCTCCTTGTTACAAGGATGCTGCAAGGTTGAAGAATTGGAATGAAGCCCAAATGCCATACACAGGGCATTTGGATTGGAATCACTATATACTGTAAATCACAATTATGTATTAGCACAGGAAGTTGAAGCTTTGTCAGTAGATGAATATATTCCTGGAAAGACGGATTAGTAAGGGGGAATCTATTTGCCTCAGTATCTCTCGCAAGATTAGCATAAACCTGTTGAGTCTAAAAATGGGGAGAGGCTTAGGTGAGGCACGGGTCCAAGACAATTCCAGATAGATAGGTTAATGCTGGAAAGAGGACAGATTGGATTCTGGGAAAGTCCTCACCCTTATCTATTTGGCTGAAGGGAAAGATGCCAATTGCAGTCTAGTTTTTGTTTTGCACAGAGTCATTAATAGCGCAAACTTGCATATCCTGTAGATTGTGATATAAGGGGAGCTAAATGGAGTTCTTACTGCAAACAGGTTGCAACATACGGTAATAGTAAGCATGCATTAATGAGAAGGTAGTATGAGGCATAAGTGTTCCAAAACAGCACAGCATCAGTGGTTAATTACTTCTCCCTTGAAGTTTAGCTAATGCAGAAATGTTTAACATGAGTTACTCTTCCTCTTCCTGCCTTTGATTGCACCGTGAACGGTAAAAAAGTGGTTTGTTTGCTTCACTTTTCGAATCCAGAGCAAGAACGGAATGCTTTGTGTACTTCCTCTCTTACAAACAAAGCATTATGGGCCATTCATGAATCTATTATTTTAAATACTGACACATGACCAAATTTAGGATGTTCACTGATGATTCAGTTGTTTTGTATTGGGTTTATAGTCAGGCCCTGGTTAGTTCAGTTATTTGCTTGAATGGATTTTAATGTACTGGTTGAATCCATTTTTTTCTTTATTGAGGTACCTGAAATGCAAGTTAAACATCTGAAACATAATGGCCATGTTCGGATGCCACAGTAGACAATGGTGGGTTAATAGTCAACTCACAGTTGGTTTTTTGCGGGTACTCCTCACACAATCAGAGAAATAACCAAACGTTAGTTGGTTATAAGCAACTGTGGGGGGATTATTAATCCACAGTGCATTGACTAACTCATCCCCTCCACCTTCCCTCTTCCTCTCAGTCCTCCTGCTTGTATCCCATCATCCCTTGCTGCTGAAAATAGAGTTCTGCCGGCTCGAGTAGACTTTGACCGCTCTTGCCTAGTGACTCCGTAGCCAATGAAAATAACCAATGGAGCCCTCCACACAACACAATAACCAACCATGTTTAAATAACCCACTCTGCACACAGTTGGTTATTTGCATGGGTTATTTCAACAAAATAACCCACTGTGGGTTACAAAAATCCCACCACACAACATGATAATGACATGGCACGACATGCCTTTAAACAAACAACAACAACACAAAATAGAGAAGATTGTGGGTCGATATTTTTTACAAAAATTAAGTGTTGAGCTTTTATTGGTTTTTGGAAACCATATGGCTTAGATGATGTAAGGAATCCCAAGATGTAGTTACTGGAATTAAATTAATGGTAAGTTTTAAGAGATTTAACACAGTCTTACAGGCAACTGTCCAATTTTCAAGTTCTGTCCAACCACCGCTTTTTCCTGTAAAAATGTTGGTTATATCAAAATACAAAACTTCACCCTTTAAACTGCTTACCAGAGAAGCGCTTCATATATATATGAACTATCAGATATTTTCAGGGAAATTGACAGAGGTCACATATAGGCATCATGTACATGTCTAATTGGAACTAACCCACAGTAAAAGCTTCATGCAGTCAAAGCCCATGGTTGACTTTGGACTTACAAGCCTATTCAAACTAAGGGCTAATCTACAACTACAGCCCTTTCGCAAGGGAGGAGGGATGATCACGCTGGTTCCCTGCTTCCATGATCGCCGCTCATAGGGCACACGCGAGGAAAGTTTCCCGCAAGTAAAGGAGAGCCGTTGCGGGAGGACATGTGCCCTGTAACAGCTGTTCTGCTTCTGGATAGGGAGAAGTGAGCAGGGATAGGCAGATGACGTGGCTACGGGGCATTTTTTAAAATAAATCGGCAGGGATGCACAGGAATGCAAAATCACAGCTACGGACTTTGGGATTGTAGTGAGAGGGCCAAAAAACCTGTGACAAATCCAGTCAGCGACATTCCTGAATAACTGAGCAGTCGACTTGAGATCACTGCGAGAGTGGATGAATGTCATGTGGCCCAGTTGGGACGACAGCAATAATATTCAGGAATAAACGGCTGGTGTAGACATGACCTAAGTCTCTGAAAATTACTAGGTAGTTTAAATTTGTAGTGATGTAATCCCATGCATTTGTACAGTTGCTCTTGAAACCTGACATTAGTACCTTGTCAGATTACAACTAGTATCTTCTCCCTACCCACATAAAGTCCTATAAGTTATCACAGAAGTTGCTGGGTGTCTTTCAGATCTTCCAGGAAGAAAGAGAAAATAAATGTGAATATCTTGACTTTGGGGCTATCCCAGCCACCCACTTACATCACAATCCTCTCAGGTAAGGATGGGCCAGAATTAATTAGTTTTTGATCAGAATTTACCCAAATCAGCGCATTTCTTCATATTCGGGAGGAAAGAACTTGAGATTTAAAAAAATGCAAATGTGGGCAGACAGATTAGTCTTTAGATAAAGGATTTAATAAGGATAGATTAGTCTAGTCTTATTCCCAGGTAAGTGCGTTTAAACTGTGGCCATAGATAATAATAATAATAATAATAATAATAATAATAATTAATAATAATAATAATTTATTTCTTACCCGCCTCTCCGTCTGGATCGAGGCGGGGAACAATAACATGATAAAATACATAAAACTGATTAAAACATGACACACATTATTAAAACTGCATAAAAAATCCTAAAACATCCTAAAAACATCCTAAAAACATTCTAAAAGGGAACTGTAGATGAAAAGGGAACTGTAATTTTAAGACATCCATTTGGGAATTAAACATGGGAGGTGGTCAGCCTCTGCACACCGAGCAAAGCTTACCTTTGACATGGTAAAGGACTCCAAAATCAGGGGTTGTGTTTGAATAACCACATCCAGTTCCTTAAAGAAGAAAAGGAAAGAAGTTGAAAGGTCATGAATGCATTTCAATGCTGTGCCTTCCAGATTCTGAGGAAGTGAGCAAACAAAGGTTGGGAATTGCCATCTAGAGAAAAGGGGCTAACAGGGAAACAGTAACAGTTTCCTTTCTGTTTGCAGTTGTCAGGTAGAACTTGGTGGCTCTAAGGAAGTCCCCACTTTTCAGACTCAGTTTCCTATATGTAAGACAGCAGTTTTGGAGCAGTTAGGAAGTCCTTGGTTCGAATCCCACCTCTGCCAGGGACTCACTAGGTGGCTTTAACATGGGACAGCCTTCCCCAACTTCATGCCCTCCAGATGTTTTGGACAGCAACTCCCATCATTCCCAGCTAGCACGGCCAATGGTCAGGAATGCTGGAGGTTGCCCTTCAAAACATCTGGAGGGCACCAGGTTGGACTACAAGTCCCAGGATGGGTGGGAATGATGGGAATTGCTGCTCAACAGGCTGGGGAAAGCTGGCATGGGAAGCTGCCTTATCCAAGTCAGACCACTGGTCCATCTACCTCAATATTGCATACTCTGACAGGCAGCAGCTCTCCAAAGTTTCAAGCAAGGGTCTCTCCCAGCTCTACCTGGAGATGCTGGGGAACAAACCTTAGGCAAGCCACTCCTTTTCAGCCTCAGTCATCCCAGAAGGATATTGTAATTTTAACTTGTTTTTATGCTTTATGCTTTTAAATTTTGTATATCGGTGTTTTAATTGTTCAATGTTTTTAATTGTTGTAAACCGCCCAGAGAGCTTCGGCTATGGGGCGGTATATAAATGAAATAAAATAAATAAATAAATAAATCCAATCCACACTATGGAGGATAACACAGACTTACCTTACAGAGCTGTTGTAGCAATTCCAACTAGATAATGCATGCAAAGTTCTTTGGGCATTTAAAACTATGTAAAAGCATAGGGTATTCCTTGGGCTGATAGATACACAAATACCAACCAGTTACAGTTTTCCTGCATTAAAAATTGCTTCACCTTCCCAACACTTACAAGAGTGATTTATGATTCTAAATGAAAAAAAATCTGCCAGAAAGATACTTTCATTGTGCTCTTTGATTAAAATGCTTCAAGGAGAAAAGGTATTTGGCTGATGAAGGGTGGGGTGGGTGCAGGGAGTTTCAGGCAGCACTGCGGTATTCTAGAAACCTTCCACCTACTACCAGGATCCAAAAATTGCACAAGGTAAAGAAGAAGGAAGAATAGAAATTGTGCAAGGTGAAAAATATAGGTTTGAAATTGCACAAGATTAAAAAAGAAATTGACTCAGGCAGTCAGAAATTGACACAGGATCATAAATTGCGCAGGGTAAGAGGAGAAGAAATTGACAACAGGGACCAAAACCGAAGGATTGATCTGATAAACATGCCTGTAAGTCACATGGACAGAGAGCCCAAGGTACACCTGTCATTCTTACAGTGAGGAACACCTGCCCCTGTCATTAAGTAACTCCAACTTGAAACGGCTCTTAAATGACACACAGACCGAAGTCAACACACCCTGAAAATAAGGCTCATTTCTTCCTTGATGTCAGCGTTTTCCACGGGGGGGGGGGGAGGAGGCCCCTAATTTGCAGGCGTGAGCTGTCACTTTGAAAAGCAAGCTTTGACACAGCCTCTCGGCTGTTTTTTTGCCACCTCAGTGCTAAGCACTGGCGGAGGAGATGCTGATGAGGCACATGCAATCCTGGTTGATACTGGAGCCCAGCTAGGGCTGGAGCATTGGAGTTGGGAAACCTCTAATTGAGAGCAAGATGCTTCAGAAGGAAATATGCTGTTCTCTTCAAGTAATTCCAGAGCTGCATTTCTCTCACCTCCTACCTGCTCTGCTCTCTCTCCTAATCTCTTCAGATTCTCTGTTCTAGGTGCAGGCAGAAATGAGATGGAGATCTATTGCCAGATCAGGGCGATTTGCAGAATATCTTCAGTTTATGACTCCCCCCCCCCCATAGTTTAAGATAGCCTTTCCAGACCTGGTGCCCTCCAGATGTTGTGGACTTTTGACTCCCATCAGCCCCACAGCATAGCAAACTGTCAGGAATTTGGGGACTTGCAGTTCAAAACCCCTGGAGGGCACCAGGTTGGGGGGAAATAGGTTTAAACATGACAAGTAAAAATGGAAGCAAAGTAAAACAAAATCTAGACTCTGGCCATTGGAAGACGATCAACTCGTGTCTTGACCCTCCCACTTGTGGCTCCAGGTGAAACGGCAGCTGCTACTAAGGCTGTGGTTTATACTGGGCTGGAGTGTTATATCTGAATTAACCTGAAAGACCAGGGTTAGTATGGAAGGTGACTCTGGTTCTGCCAGTTTGCCAAGCTTAAAAGGAAAAGGAAAGCCTGCTATGGGAACTGCTGCTAAGCTTGCTATTAGAGTTGCTGCTATTAAGGTTGCTGCTCAGCCTGCTATCACTTTAAATGAGCACCAACAGTATAGAGTAAGCTTTTAAACTGCTAAGAAAATATAGCACAGCCTTTTATTTAAGCACTAGCCTGGTGGGCTGGCAGAGGATGGATTAAAAAAAAGTGCTCTTTATCCAGCTGAGAAATGCAGTGGGTTGTTGCAGGTGGCTCAGGGTTGGCTCCATGTCGGAGGGGTCCCTGCACAAAGTTTTCTCTGGTGGGCCTCCTTCTCTGTCAGTAGTCCCTGGTGGACTTATCTGACAGCAGTGGCAGGCAGCAGCAGAGCCAGGTGGTTGGGGACTGTTGGTGGACAGAGCTATGTGTGCCCATGCAGCGTGCCCTGTGACTCCTAAACTAGCCTGCTACCCTCAGTTGTATTGGAGGATGCTGTCCATAGGGATGAGAGGAACAGCTAAGCTCAAGTTCACCAAGTTCCTCCTTAAAGCTCATTCCAGTTCCCATGAGATTTTGTTGCTGTTGGAACAAGAGAAGTGTTCACTTGTGTTACACTTCTTTTTTTAAAATACACAGCCAAATACTCCTTTCCCCACCATTGAACGTATGAATGTACGCATTTCCCCAAAATGCATAATTTTAAAGTGTGCATTTGTCTACAGTAGACATTTTTCAAACCTGCATCAGAAGCTTGGGCATGGTTGGAGATGATGAGAATTGGAGTCCAACCCAATCTAGAGGGTGCCAGGTTAGGGGAGGGTGGTTTAGTCATTCGGGATATAATGAATAGAATATAATGGGCTCATAGATCTTTGGGAGATTTGCAGACTTGCAGCAAGGTTTTCAGAGTCCCATTTGTTTAACAATAGCAAAAGGGTTTTGTTTTTGTCTGATGAAACTAAAAAAAAAAAGGTTGAGAAAGAACTAGAATAAAAGGACTTGCAAGTTCAGTTGCGGTATTGAAAACAAATTACAGGGCTGAGGACGCGCTCTGGGTAGGGCATAGCCAAAATTACCTCCACAATTTGCGGGGTGAATGACTCTGGAATGACGCTTGTGTAAATACAGTATTCTAATCTGGAGGTCATCAGGGTGTGGATAACTGTGCCTAGGCTGTCTTCCAACTTTGCACAGGGCCTGGGTTACAGCATCGTTCCACCTTCTATGCCCTAGGATACAGGAGGATGTGGCTATGCAAATCTGGGCTACAGCATCTTATCCCTTTCTGTGAACTAGGATACAACAACCGAACACACTTCTCCTCTTTACTTTATTAGATTGCCGAAACTAAAACAAACAAACAAACAATCTTGGCTGAAAATTAAGAATGGAAGGACTGCATGTTTGGTTGTGGTACTGAGCGGGTGCCCCCCAGAGTATTCTGTATATAGGCAGGATATAAATTGAATAAAATAAATAAATGTGCTCATAGTAGGGCTGAGCTGAAATTACCTCCCGGATTCGTGAGATGAATGCCGCTAATGCCGCTTATAGTAATCGAATCTGGAGGTCACCATGGTATGGAGAAATTGTGCCCTGGCTGATTTCCAAGTTGTGCAAGACCTGAGTTACTGCATCATCCCTCCTTCTGTGGCCTAGGATATAGGAGGTGTGGCTGCTGATACCTCCAACCTCTGTTGCCACTTCCAGCCAAAGCCCACTCGCCTCTAGAAGTGGATCAGGCTTCCTCAACTCGATGCGTGCCAAATATCTGGGACTCCTTCCCCCATCAGCACCAGCTAACATGGCCATGAGTCAGGGCTGAGAGGAGTCCTAGTCCAAAGCATCTGGAAGTCACAACCCTGGGAAAGGACGCGGTGCAGAAGGATCGTTGATGGCCGTTACAAGCCACCAAGGTTTCAACCGGCAGCTTTTAGGGAACGTTGCCAAGTTCACCTCGCAGTTTCCACGCATCCTAACTCAAGCACACTTCTGGATCCACCTGTATATGTGGGAGCGAAACAATAGAAGCTACCCAAGAATGCATCCCACTGCTAGCATTCTAAGCTGCTTTTGAGGGTGTCTATTTACAGCAAAAGGCATGATGCAGATGCTCTCAATAAAATAAAATAAATAATTCAATCCATCTTTATGTCTCTTTGTTGCGTTGTTCAGTTTGCAATTCACCACGTGGCCAACAAGGTGATTCTGCAGCAATGGCCCCATGGCAGAGACGAGGTGAGATGTGTTTACATACCCCAACAGCCTTCCTTTACCAGGGATAGAACACTTTGTTAAAACCCTGTTCATTCACAAAAGCTTTCCTGTGCCAGCCCATTCTCCCAGTTTCCTAGACATCAAGTAGTAGGGCTGGAGGCAGTGGGGAGGTATATCTCAACCCTAGAGTGCATACATTTGCTGCTTCCCTTCCACCACCGGCCCAGATAGTAAAAGTTACAGACAGTGACAATTCAATAATAATAATAATAATAATAAGCAGCAGATCCATTGTGGGATTTGCAGGGCTGGGGAAACTTTGACTCTCTGGATGTTGCTGGACTCCAACTCCCATCATCCCCAGCCAGCATGGCCAACCATCAGGAATGATGTGACTTGTAGTCCAGTAACAAATGGGAGGACCACTGGTTCCCCAGGCCTGGAGTAAAAGTTCTATAAAGCAGGGGTGGGCAGAAGGAACATCTCCAGATGTTATGGACTTCAGCTCCCACAAAGCACAGCCAGCGCTAAGGGACACTGGTTGTTGAAGTTCAGCACAGCTAGAGGAACAGCATGTTGGGTGGGGGGAAGGGGGTGATTTTCAGCCAAAAAAAAAAAACCTAGGGGAAGAGGGTTAAGAGACCTCTTTCTGCCCCCCCCCCTATGCAACTCTACCCTTCAATATACATATATAAAATAAACCTAGGGCGGGGGGGGGGGGGATTCCAGCAATCAATCAGTCCATGCAGAATTGCTGTTCACTGGACAAAGGTAGCAATGAAACTTAGCAAGTTTTGAATCGAGCGCCTCTGAAAGCAGCAGACAGATCAAGGAGAGGATGCTTGCTGCTTCAGGTATGCCTAAGTCACAAGCCAATCCATTACTAGGCTGTGTGG
The DNA here is from genome assembly GCA_029215795.1 of Anniella stebbinsi. NCBI lineage: Eukaryota > Metazoa > Chordata > Lepidosauria > Squamata > Anniellidae > Anniella > Anniella stebbinsi. The sequence goes on from JARDYH010000007.1 coordinate 82,702,241, forward strand.
CTTGAACAGAACAATCAGAAATTCAACAGATGCAGTAGAGGACCCTCCACTGCTTCATCTGTGCAGGGGGATAATACTACCTCTGTTGAATGTCTGCCTGCCGTACAGTGTTTTTAAGGCACACCTCCTTCAATAAGGAAAGCAAGTTAGCAACTCTCCAGGCCAGACATGGTACTGCTGTGCATCGCTCTGAACATCTCCCCATACAGTCAAAACAATGACAGAGAGACACATCAATTCTTTGTCTCCCGCTGATGATATTTCACCAAACATCACATCGTGTGCCTCATCATGCCACAGCCTGCTGTGAGGTGCTCTCAGCCACTTCCTATATTACAAAACTCCTACAAGGAAGGCCCTTCTGTTTTTGCATGACAACTAATGTTATACGTAACACATAACAGTCTTACACGGGTGCGTAAACCGCCATAGAGACAGAACCTGACGTGTGTGTGTGTGTAGCATCAACAAACACAGCACATCAAACTCACAAGGAACATGTGAATTCCGATGAAGAAACACCATCGCAAACATTCCTATTTGAAAGAACTTTTTATACAGACAGTGCTGGAGGAACAGGTGATACTGGGGGAGGAAAAACAGGATTATTACATGGAGGAGCACCCCCAGCTTTTTTTTTTTTTTTTTAAACAGCAGCTTGACTGAGAAACATTAGCAACGCTTCTCTGTATGCTGTGAAGAGCTTTGAAAGCTGATTTGCACAAACCAAGCAACTGCTGAAGGCACAGGAACAAGCCAGGCTGTCCCAGCTCCACCCCTAAAGTTCTCAAATCTACTCACACAACTGGAAACTGCAACAAAATGTTACAGTATGGTGCGCTGCTCTTCAAGATTCGAAATATTTTATTCCCTCCGCACCAATTTTCCGTCTCTTCCCCCCACCCACCAGCCAGCACGCCATGCCCACCAAGCGCACTTCGCCCTGGTGGGCAGGTTCCCCCCTCCCGCCCCATGATTCCCCCCCCCCCCAATGTATTTTTTTGTACTTCTGCAAAGGCTGGCGCTCCCCCCAAGCCTGCTGACACCTCCCCGCCTTGCTCATGGCTGGTGCCATTTTAGCACTATAAGCATCAGCCCTCAGCCCCAGAACATCAGAAATAGAAGGAACGATATAGTCTATTCGCAAGCGACAACTTGAATCAAGCCTCGTCGCCCATTGAGGAAGGGGAGCCATGCCGGCGTCTAGCAGGGAAGCAATCGATTCGCTTGCTTTTCGGGAAGCATTAGCACCGAGGAGGGATGCAAAAGCCCCCACAAGAGGAGGCAGTTTTGCCCGGCAAGGCGTTTATCGCAATCTGCTTCTTCAGCCAGAAACTTACCCAAAGCAAAAGTCCACGCACACAGGAGAACCCCCAAACAACCAAGGCTCCCCATGTCTGCTCTCCGGCTTCACAACCTGTCCTGAACACAGCGGTCAGTTTTCCTCTTTTAGCTGAACATAGCCAGCCAATGGGAGCAGCGAAAACCCTCTCCCGGGGTGGAGCCTCGCCTTCTCTCTCATGAGAGAGAGAGAGAGAGAGAGAGGATTGGCAGAGAGAGACGATTACTCAGAAGCAAGTCCCATTGAATCCAGTGGGGCTGGGAACAGTGGGCACTCCATTGCAGTGGGGCAGTGAATCCGTTCCGAGTTTCAGTCAGAACTCTAAAGGAGCCATCCAAAGTGCCGAACCCTCTTCCCAAAATGGGTCCAGCACCTTGGATAGCTCCCATAGAGTTCTGACTGGTCCCGACTAAAACCCAGAGCGAATTCACCTGCCCACTGAAATAGGAGCCACCAGCCTCCACTGGCTGGGAGCCAGCTCCATTGAACTCAATGGAACTTACTTCTGAGTAGACCTGAGATGCTTTTAGGGTCGAAGACAGGAGTGGACAATGTATGGCCCTCCAGATGTTCTTCGACTGCAACTCCCATCAGCCACATCTAACATGGCTAATAGCCAGGGATTATTCTATGAGGAATGGATGCAATGCCAGGGACTCTTTAGTTTAGGGGGGGGCAAGCAAGTAAAGAATGCGGGGGACATGTAGATGTATATAAAATTATGCATGTTGTGAAGAAAGTGGATAGGGGACGTTTTTGCTCAGTAATGTTAGAACTTGGGATCATCCCATCAAGCTGAATGGTGGGAGATTCAGGACAGATAAAAAGAAGTGCAGCACAGAGTCAAACTATGGAATTTGCTACCACAAGGTGTAGTGATGGCCACCAACTTGGATGGCTTCAAAAGGGGATTAGACAACAAATTCCTGGAGGAGAAGGCTATCAATGGCTATTAATCACGATGGCTATGTGCCACCTCCAGTATCAGAGGCAGAAAGCCTATATACACCATTTGCTGGGGAACATGCATGTCCTTCTTGTGGGTCCCTGTCGACAGCTGGTTGGCCACTGTGTGAATAGAATGCTGGGCTAGATGGACTCGTGGTCTGATCCAACATAGAACTTCTTATGTTATCATAAGTAGGCACAACAGTCACTTAGTCACACTTTTCTCCACTACAGTCAGATATATTCTATTTCTATTTAAATTATAGTGATTCCCCGCCCCCTAAATTTGCATCTATAAATATAAGGGACCATCTACAAATGTTATGCAATTGTGTGCCCTCTTTTGGGGGATCACTCAGTGGCCAATCAGCTGTCGACCAGGAACACCCAAGCAGGACACAAGTGCAACAGCACTCTACTTAAACAGTTGTTGTTCAGGTGGTAAGCATTGATAGGCATCTTCAAGGCCCCTGTGTTCTCTGCCCCATTTCTTATGGTTCTTTACCTTTAAATAGGTTTTGGATAGGAGACTGCCTTTCAAATAGAGGACACCTTGAAATAGAGGATGGTCCTCTGTTAAGAGAGACACATGGCCATCCTGTTTTGAGGGCGTCTAGTTTACGTCAGAAAGTGTGATACAGATTGTATCAATAAAATAAGCAAAGGGCACCACATCCTATGCATGTTTAAACAACAATAATCCTTACAACTCCCACCCTACCCCAAAAGTGGCTCAGAATGCTCGTCATGTGATTTTAGCATTCTGGGGTTGCCTCCGTTAGTTTAACTCCCATGCATGCAGACAGATCCAGAGACATGCTTGCATGGAAACAGAGAGGTGCATTGGATGACGTTCCCTAAAGGCTGCCTGGGTTTGTGTTTAGTATGTTATCTTCGCACTGATTTCTTTTGTTCAATGTTTGTTCTGTGGTGGTTTGGTGATTGTATACAAAGGAACAAATCTGATGGGATCTAAATCTGCCAATTCAAACCTCGCTGGCTGTCATCATGATGAGCATCTCTGTTCCATCTACATCTAAAGGCGAGTGGAATTGGGCTGGCAACACATGTTGGAGGTATCGGTAGCTGCACCCTCCTGTATCCTAGGCTACAGAAAGAGGGATGATGCGGTAACTCAAGACTTGCTCAACTTGGGAAACATCCTGAGCACAGTTTCCCCACACCCTGGTGACCTCCAGATTAGATTACTTTAAGCGACAATAGTGTCATTGCACAATCATTCACCCCATGAATTTGGGAGGAAATTTCAGCTCAGCCCGGCTATGAGCACATGCTCAGTACCACAACAGAATGTGCGATCCTTCCATATTTTTATTTTCACCTAAGCTATTTATTTATTTATTTATTTACTGCATTTCTATACCGCCCAACAACCGAAGCTTTCTGGGCAGTTTACAAAAATTAAAACCATAAAAACCATTCAAAATATAAAACAACGACCATAAACAAAAATAATATAAAATATGGTATAAAAGCACAACCAGGATAAAACCAACCAGCCATGCAGAAATCAATACTGATTTAAAATACAAATTTAAACAGCAAGGTTAAAGATCAAACTGAAGAACTGTTAAAATACTGAGGAAATAAAAAGGTCTTCACCTGGTGTCTAAAGCAGTACAATGTAAGTGCCAGGCGAACCTCTCTAGGGAGCTCATTCCACAGCTGGGGTGCCAAAGCAGAGTAGGTCCTCCTCCTGGTAGCCACCTGCCTCACTTCCTTTGGCAGGGGCTCATGGAGAAGGACCCCTGAGGATGACCTTAGGGTCTGGGCAAGTACATATGGGAGGTGGCATTCCTTCAGATAACCTGGCCCCAAGCCATTTCGGGCTTTGAATGTTAATACCAGCACTTTGAATCAGCATAATAAAGTAGAAAGAAAAGGGGTATTTGATTATATCCCAGTTCACAGAAATTGATAAGATGCTGTAGCCCAGATTGGCTGGATAGAAGCACCTCGACCACACTTATCTTTACCCTGACATCACCCTGATTAAACTACTGGAGTTCATTGTACACGGCTCTGCAATAACAAAGAAAAACCCAGATGAAGTTACAATTCAATGATTAAAAAAAACCTGCCAGAGTTAAGGTTATCTCGTGTTGGTTCATGCACCACAATACCAGGAAATTGGACGTGGAGGCTGATGCCGCGTGATCAGTAATAATGTTGTGCAATGTCACAAATTCTGCTTGCTTACAGCTCACATCAGTGGAGGATGGTGGCTCCGATGTCAGTGGGGCAGTGAATCCGCTCCAGGTTTCAGTCAAAACCAGACAGAACTCTAATAGCTCCTTTAGAGTTCTGACTGAAACCTGGAGCGGATTCTCCATGGACATGGGAGCCACCAGCCTTCCCTGCCTTCCATGCACTCACATTTCCCCTTGGTCTTTCAGGCCCAAATCCAGATGGGGAGGATGGAGTGCATGGGACCAGCAAATATGACCCACATTATCCTGGTCCCAGCCGACCATAGATGGTTGATTATAATCAGAAGAAAGGAGCCAGGTCTATACAATTCCAGTGTGTGGTCTGAGAGCCCATGATACAGCCAGGTTGTTGAAGCACAGTAAGTGTGGTTCTGATCAATGCCTGGGTGGAAGTAAAGCAGGCCATAAAATGCACTAAATAAAACAAATCAATATTTTCAGAAGAACGTGAGTTTTTGCTGGAAGGCCAGCCAACACCAGGAGTTTCTCTTAACAGCTTCACTTTGTTGAGTTGTCCCAAGCCCCTTAATGAGTCACACGTCACACTCTGCGGAATCATGATGCAAAGAATATCTATGTATTCACGTGGGGCATTGTGCTATTTTACAATGAGCAGCAGAGGGAGCTGCAGGCCAAGCTTGATTGAATGCCATAACCTTTTGTTCACAAGGAACGCAGAATGCTATTTCAAAGCTCCCAAGAAAAGCATGTCACGGAAGCTTTGTGCCAATTCTCAGGCTGATCCATCTGGGTAGGTGGGTGGGTGGGAATCCAGACCTACAGTTGGCCAAACTTTTATTAGGACCAACCAAAATATTGCCCAATGGTGATCCGCCCCCGCCCAGCTATCTTTGCTTTTTATCTGGAAAAAGTCAACCAAGTTTCAATTACGTGCATCCTGGTTACACCTAGACTACTGCAATGTTCTCTGTATAAGGCTGCCTTTATAGACAGTTTGAAAGCTTCAGTTGATAGAGAACACAGCCACCAGAATACTTGTGTGGGTGTGTGCATTCTAATCATGTTGTCCCAGTTGCATTTGCTGCCTATTCATTTCCACACATAATAAAATGCCATTTCAACCTTTAAAACAGCGTAAAGGTTTGGAGATTAATCTGCCGGGAGGGCCTTGATCAGCCTCAAAGAGCATCTCTACATTAGGGGGAAATCGCATTGCTTTACTGGAGCTGTTCCTTTGTGCAATTGTGATGGGGTCCATTACACGGGCAGAAGGACCGACCATGTGGTTTGAATTGCTGACCACATGGTTCGCAATTGAAAACTTCCCTTCCTTTTGGTGCTCGTAGCCTTGAATGGGACATCACCATCTAGTGGTTGCATTATAGCACAACTTCAACTTTAGATGCTGGGAAAACCTGCGCTATTTTGAAAAAAGCTAGAAAATCTCAGGGTTTTTTTAGAGTGAGATTTCTGGAGGGGGAGACATCCTGGAGGTTCATGATGTCATATAAAAGACTTGCAAACTCCTATGAGTGGCCAATCATGAATGTGGCATATATCACTGGTGTAGAGATACTCAAAGATCCTGCTCTCTGGCCTGCCACCAAGAGCTATCAGATTTGCAGGCACCATAGGCAGAGCCTTTTCAATGTAGGCCCCACCTTTTTGCAACTCCTGCACCATGAAAGTATGCATGGCCCTTTCCATGGCAATCTTTAAGTGACCCTTGAAAGCTTTTCTCTTTCATTTAGCTTTTCTTGAACTCCACTGGTTTTATGCTGGTTTGGTATTGTAGCAGTCGTTGCTGTTAATGGCTTTAGTTAATTTATGAATTGTTCCTTCATGTATTTGAATGCTGTATTGTATTGTACACTTTAATTCTGTTTTAATGGCATATCATATGTGTACTACTACATAGTATTTATATGCATATATATATATATATGCATCGCACATGCATATGCTTGCAGGCGCATGAAGGTACAGATGCATGCATCCATGTGCATGGAGCTGTTGTATGTTTGGTCCCAACCATCTACCCAGCATTGCATGAAGCCTTTGGGGTCAAAAAGGTTGCCTATCCATGCTATATACTAACTGTGAATTTATTCTTTGAGTTTGGATCCTTATATAGCTCAAATGACACCATCCGGGCACAAAAGGGAAGTATCCACATGCTCAGGGAAACCTGAAGGTTCCAGAAGTACCAGAGAGAGATAGAAAGAGAGAGAGAGAGCACAGTAGGTGGGACACCCTCCCACTCCACCCCCAACCCCGCAGCCCAATGAGAACTGAGCATACACAATCCACGGAATGCTGGGTGTGTATCCAATGGTGGGGGGAACTCGGGGAAAGGGATGGTAGTGAATGGAGAATATTGCTTGGAAGTCTTCATATTGCAGCTTCCTCCTTCAAGTCTCCAGAACTGAAATTCCAGAAGGGGAAAACATGCATCATTTTCCACTAGTGCACATGTGCTCAGCTGCGCACACGTGCATCAAAAAGCCAGTTGCGCTGCTTCCTTTCAAACCCCTCCTAAGCACTTCTCCAGATGGTAAGCAGGGCTCACCAAGTTTTGAGTTGTTGCTCGATTCTGATAAATCCAACCAGCAACATTATGAAATCACAACTGTTATGGTTAATTTACTAAGGCCCTCCGCAGGATATTTCACAATGGAGCCGGTTGGACTTGTTACAGAGTAGCTGCAACTGAGCACAAGATCAGCTGCGATGGAGTAAATTAGTGCAGTGAACAGGAAGTAAAAAAGAGACAGAAGCAACATGCTGGGCCAGGGGTGGATTGGGTGCCTCCAGATGTGTTGGACTACAACTCCCATAACCCCCAGCTGGCATAGCCATGCTGGCCAGGGATGATGGGAGTTGTAGTTAAACATATCTGGAGGACATCCTTCCTCTCTTCGACCCCCTCTAGATGGATTCTGACGCCTAGTTAACCGATTATGTGCATAATCGCTGAAGCGCTTTATTGTAAATGCTTATACGCAAGAGGTAATTGAGCACACAACTGGTGGCCTTACCGGTTGTTTGAAATGCGCTTTACAAGTAGTTAATGCAGAGAATCGCTTGTTCGCATAGGCAAAATGTGCTTTAACGGCAGGAGCAAAATAAAACTCGCTATTTAACGCGCATTCGATAATGCGCATAACCGGAGAGATAAAGCGCCTCAACTCCCGATTTACGCTCCGCTCTTGTAGAGGTAAAATTTTGAATGAGACTTCAAAGAGCTTTAAATGTCTCATTACGACTTCAGAAGTGCCTTCTGCTCCACTTGAATAGTTGGAGTAACAGTTTCACCCCTTCACACCTTGGGTCCCCTCAGTTTCCTTCCTACTCATTTCATTTTGCAAAGCTTTGCTTCCGCACAGCCGAATACAGTAACACAACGATCCTATTTATTTTCTGTATTTTCAGCCTATTTTGGAGGTGAGCAGATTTTGGATTAAATTAGAGCTTTGCCCCAGCTCAAAGATTTCTTCCCCCTCCAACACACACATTCGGAAGATTTCCCAGGGGTTTAAAATCCCTTTACATTATCTCCATCCCTCGTAGCTTGAAGTTAACAAATCCAGAGCTCTTAGGAGCCTTTCACAAGATGGACAAAAAGAAATGATTCTTTGAAATCAATTATTGACATCACTTTTGTCCTCTGATTCTGCTATTTATCCCACTGTCAAATTTTAGGTTACAAATTCCTTGGGGCAAGGACCTCTTTTCTTTTCTTTTGCTTATGTCTGTCTTTCAAGTGTTATATGCCCTGCAGATGCTATACAGAGACAATGTGGCATAGTGGTTAGAGTGTTGGACTAGAGCCGGCAAGAACCGGGTTCAAATCCCCACTCAGCCAGGAGGCTCATGGGGAAGATTTGGGGCCATTCGCCACATCCCAGCTTCATCTACTTCACAAGATTGTTGTGAGGTTAAAAGAAGGGAAGGAAAATATATGGTACACCCATGCCAGGCTCCTTGGAGGAAAGGTTGGGAATAAATTCCATTATAAACATCACAATTACATATTTATCATATAAGCAATGAACTCATGCATCAGCATTGATCTTTTTCATGGATATGTTGTGATGGGAGAAGACAAATTCTTGGAGCACCTTGTACATACCTATAGTGGTGATAATGACAGGTGATGCTGCATATGTAGGGTGGAAGAAGGGTCTTACAGGATCCATGGGGGGGGTTGTAAGCAGGGAGAAGGTAGATTAGGACCTACTGGCGATTTCCAGTAGATTCCCAAGGATTTCTGACTCCCAACTGTTTAACAATAGCAGCAACAAAGTGCCCCCCTGATATGAATCTGGGGGGAGGGGATAACTTTCCTTATCAATTTTTTAAAATCAATTTTTATTATAAGTTTTAACAAAATAAAACTACAAAACAAAAACAAAAAATGCAGCTCTAACTATATACTTCAAAGGCCTCAGCTTCCAATGTTACAAATGCAAAAAGAAAAAAAAGGGAGGGGGAGAGAGTAGTAAATTACACATAAACTTCAGTAAGGGGAGATCAAATATCCAAGTACAAGTCCACACGTAATTGACACCTTTATACCACACTTTCAAATGTAGTGAGTGTGGTTAGGTCTTTGATCCATTGCATTACAAGTGTGAGCTTTTATCTTTCCAATGTTGTAGAATCAGTCTTTTAGCAGTCAATTTTCCTGACTGATGGGCCCCTTTTTAACAGGGTTCCCCAAATGGACTTACAATAGGCTGTCATCTGGCCTGGTTGAACCTCTTGACACACCCTGCTCCAGCTTTTCCCAACCTGGTGTCCCCCTGATGTTTTGGACTACAACACCCATCATTCCTGAGCATCGGCCATGCTGGCTGAGGCTGATGGGAGTTGGGGACCAAACCATCTGGAGGGCACCAAGGGGAAGTCCTAGTCTGGCCAGCTGTTTGGGGAGTTCTAAGTCCTTCTGCTAAGGACCCCCCCTCAATTCAGCGCAGTTCTAGGAAAAAGAAATGTTTGTTGGATTTTCTTGCCCCAAACGTAGACACACAGAACTTAACAAAATACTTAAGGAAATACAAGCAGGAGCTTTGCATTTGTGCAACCCTGCTCAGGAGGAGGATTTAGCGATGGGTGTGTGTGTTTGGCCCTGGGGTTCTAGGGGCTGGAAATTGACCCTAGAACCCTCTGAAGTTGTTCTCCCCTGGTTTACAGCTTATAGGTTAAAAACAACACTTCAGTAGCCAGAGCTAGTAGGAACATAGGATGTTGCCAAATTTTATTTATTGATTTATCCCTTTATTATGTACAATATTTATATACCACTCCCCATACAAAAGTTTTCGAAGCAGTGAACAACAAATAGAATAAAAAGTAAATAAAAACACCACATTAAAAATTGCTATTTTTTAAAGAGCAAAGTTGTGATAAAACCTGAGTTCTGGTAAAACTATGGCTGGTCATTCAAAGAAAGCTTCCTGAAACAACACTTTCAAGAGGTGCCAGAAGCAATACAAGGTTGGTGCCTGCCTACCTGACCTCCAAATGCAGGGAATTCCGTAGGAAGGGGGCCACCACACTGAAGGCACTTCTCCTGGTGGACTCCAATCGGACCTTAGGTCCATGTGGAACCACCAGGAACATGCCTTCAGAGGACCTCACTTCAGATGAAATTGCTTTGGCTTAAATATGTTGGAACGTCTGGCGTAACTTATAGCAGAGTTGCCTTATATAGAGAAAGTGCGGCAACAGAGTATTCCGTATTGGCAACTAAAACTAGCACAAACTAAAACCAGTTTAGAAGAAGTTCAAATCAACTTACTTTATTATACACATTATCAGAGAAGGCTATCTAAGGCAGGATGTACACTATTGCTTTATATCAGTTTCTAATGATTTTGACAACTATTGAGGCTCATAACATATTCTGTATACCGTTTTCATATCTTAATCGGACCCTGGCTCTGTCCCTGAGCTACCACCTCTCCCCCCAAAAGAGAAACTCTTCAAGCGCTGTGAAAATAGTCTCAAACCCGCAGGTCCTATGTAGTGGATCCCATAAAAATCGAGAGCCGCCTATCTCCAGTTATTATTTCCCAACTCACAAAACCATCGAGCAGGCCCTCCGCCTTTTCCGAAGCGAGAACAGACAGGCATTATGCAGAGTTATTCCGGAAGAGACCTTCTAAATATGGAAATCTGCCACTCGCCTACCCTGAGAAATAATAAAAAGAAAAGAATGCCAACACATTTCCTTTTCCAAATCAACGTGAGAGATGCCTTTAAAAACACGCAGGAGATGCTCTTGATTGGCCGCTCCTCCAGAAAGCAGCATGCGTGCAATCCATTCATGGGTGGTACCCGGGAGTAAGGGGGTCCCTCTTTGACACAGCTGATTGGGGGCGGAGATGTGCTGGAATAGATGCTTCCAACACACACACGACTGCTCAGCGAGGAAGGGGAGGGCAGAGAAAAGGAAGGTGTGGAAATAGAGGAGGGTGGCGTTGGGGTTGTTTTTTTTTAATGTTTTTATTTGAAGCGGTATTACAGCAGCTGAAGGGTCAGGCAGGGGATTCTAGACCCCCCCCCCCACGCGCTTGCTTGCATGCAAGCCCGAGAAGCGCTTTCCGGCTGCTCTAGCAAGCCCCGCTTTGCTGTGCGCCGGCCGCCTTGTTCCAGACGAAGGACCACCGGGGCTAGGATTGTCAGCAGGCAGCAATTCCAGCACGGAGGAGAGAAGAGGCAAAGCAGCGAACAGCCGCCGCCGCCGCCGCCACTTCCTCCAGCAAAGGGGCATCCGCAGAGAGGGGCGCAAACGAGCCGGCCGAGAGCTGAAGCAGCAGCCCACGGTAAGCGGAAGGGTCTCGCCGACGCCGGTGGTGCGGCGCGGCTGATGCCGCCGAGCCGGTAGGGGAGCAGCTGCCGGTAAAGCTCGGGGAGGCCGATTGGCGCGCAGCGGCTTTTCCAGCGAACGGCGACTTGGAAAGGGGGAAGGCCGGAGTCGAAGCGCCCCTCGCCATCTCTCGCCCCTCGCTGTCGGGAGCGGGAGAGAGGGAAGAGCGAGGGACGCCGAGGCCAGAGAGGCTTGGGGGAGAGGAGGCGCGACTTTAAATGCACGATGGACGGAGGGGGCGGGCGGCGCGGGAGATATGGGGGCATAGGGGAGGGAAGGCACAACAAAGGCGCTGGAGAGAGGGGGTGGGTGGGGGTCTCTTCCAGGGGACTGGGGTGCTCTGGTCCGGCCCGGTTCCCGGAACTGCAGTGTGACGGTGTCCGGGGAGGAGGAGGACGAGGGGAGGATGGATGGATTGCAGCCCCCACTCGCAGCCTCCCAAGGCATCCACACTGCGCAAGGCAAGGGCTTCCCGGAGAGCGAGGGGACCGACGCGGTGGGAGAAGGCGATCCCTTATCCCCTCCCTCGTGCCCCCACCGCCTTTCATGCAGGGTGTGAAGGCGAAAGAAGAAACCCCTCCCCCTCCCCGTTTATTGACTTGACCGAACTCCTTTTGTGACCCCCGCCTTAAACCCCCCCTCCCCGTTTCCACTTGCCGAAGATCGGGACTAAAATGGAACGTGGGGTTGCGCGTGCCTGCGCCCGCGCACGTGTGCGGTTCGCTTTCTTGAGATCCGGGCGCAAACTCTCCCAAACCCGCCTCCGCTATGGGGAGCTCTGCCTCCGCCCCCGGGGCTTTCAAGCCCTCAGTTGTCCCCAGTCGCTCCGTGACAACCAACAGAAGGCGGTGGCGGGAAGACAGCGGACGGGCACCGTTCGGTGTTGCGTTCTCTGATCCGGACTGGAGCGGAGGGGGCGTGTGGTTGTGTGTGTGTGTGTGTGCGTGCGCGCGCCGCGTCTTAGCGACTTCCCCTCCATCATTGTAGGGCCGGCGATTGAATGGATAGAACAGCGGGTCCCTTTACAGCAGCCTCCCTCTCACCCACTCAGCACCTGTGGCCTTCAGGTGTCTTGGACTTCAGCTCCCCTCGGCCGAAGCCAGAGTGTTCAGTGGTGAGGAATGCTGGGAATTGTAGTCTGAAACATCTGGTGGGCGCCCAGTTGGGGAAGGCTGCTTTAAATGGGCCTGTGACCACGCTCCTCATCCCCTGACGGCTCCATTGCCTCGTTCCTGCTGTTCTGGCCTGTCTGAGCAACTGGACTCCTCTTTTTCCCCACCTGCATTTAATTCTCTTTTCTTTCTGTTATGCTCCCAATTTGCTTTCATGGCTGGCACCCCACACACCTCCTCTTTCTCTGTGCCGCTGATAGGATTCTTCCTAAGCCCCTCCCCTTCTCTTAGCCCCACCCCTAAGCCCTATCCTCTGGTTCTATACTGTGCCAATGCAACCCTAAGAAAGTCCCTAAGTTTTCATATGGCTAACAGGGTTAGCTTTGTTTTTTGTCAGGGCCAGCCCAACATTTTGCCACCTGAGGCAAAGATCAAATTGGGGTGTCCCCTCTCCCAGCCCCTATTCCACCTACAGAAGTGGACTAAATTGGCAGTTAGATATTATATCCTCATTAAGGATGGGGTAGCATTGCTCACCCCACCACCTGAGGGCAATGGGCTAGCTTAGGGGGTGCAGGCCAGGCTGCCTGGAAGCTCTGACTTCCAATGGAGGGAAACTGCCAGGGGCCTGCTACCGCCACCACCTCTCTCAATAGAATCCAACATCTACTGCCAAAGGCCCCTGCTTCACTTTGCCCAACGCTAGGGCCGGCCCTACTTTTTGTTGTTGTTAAACCATACAGGAATTACTTTCATGCATTTTCATGACAACTCTGACTCCCCCCTTCTAACCCCCCCCCCAAAAAAAAACACCCACTGCAGTGACAGCTTCTGAGGTTTTCACAAAAGCTTCTGAGGGAAATTATTTTCTGCCTTGAGCAGCCACCCACCAGTGTCCATGGTTCCTCTTGTGGTTTGTCCTTTTTTTAGCACTGGTTGCTTCAATCCCTCCTCCCCCAAATTGGGGGTTTCTCCCAGAACCTGACCAGCCCAATTTCCGCTTCTCTTCCAGCACTCGCAGATCCGGGAATTGGCCTTGCCTTCTGACGGAAATCCTGTTTTCCCAGCCAAGAGCTGAGCTGTGAGGAGATGATAGCACTCGTGGGTGATAGGGTTAGAGGGGAAGGGTTACTATGGCTACTCTTGCACACGGTGCTTCCTCAGCTTTAAGCAGAAGTGAGTTTTCTGTTTCCTGTATGTGCTTTTCTTTGGCTCACAGAGACTGTATTTTTCTTCTAAGAAAGCAGGTTTCTGAAGGAGAGACCCTGAGAAAGCTTTGTAGCTTAGTAGGGCACAAAAGGTTCAGGTTCTGTCCTCCATCATCTCCAGGTGTGGCTGGATGCCAATTGAAGAAGAGCCATACTGAGTCAGACTAAGGGCTCGTCTAGTCCATCACTCTGTTCACACAGTGGCCAACCACCTGCCCACGGGAAACCCACAAGCAGGACATGAGTGCAACAGCACTCTCCCACCCATATTCCCCAGCAACTGGTGTTCATAGGCTTACTGCCCCTGATACTGGAGGTAGCATATAGCTGTCAGGACTGGTAGCCATTGAAAGCCTTCTCCTCCAGGAATTTGAGTAACCCCCTTTTGAAGCCATCCAAATTGGTGGCCATCACTATGTCTTGTGGTAGCAAATTCCATAGTTTAACAATGGACTGTGCGAAGAGGTCTTTCCTGTTATCTGTCCTGAATCTCCCACCAATCAGCTTCATGGGATGACTCCATTGGGTTCTAGTATTATGAGAGAGGGAGAAAAATGTCTCCCTGCCCACTTTCTACTTTCTCCACATCATGCATACATGGAAAACCCATAAGTACTACAATAGAAGCCTCCCACTCGTGATCCCCAGCAACTGGTGTACATAGGCATACTGCTTTTGATACTGGACGTAGCATATATCCATCATACTTGTAGCCATTGATAGCCTTCTCCTTCATGTATTTGCCTGAAGCCTAGAGAGCCACTGCTTGTCAGTGTAGACCAGAGGTAAGCAACCTGGTGGCTTCCAGATGTTATCACTGCCCATGCAATGGGACTATTGTAGTCTGAAATATCTGGAGAGCATCAAGTTCCTTACGCCTAATGTAATGTCAGACCAGCGGTCTGACTTGGTATAAGGCAGCTTTGTAGGGCCCATTTTAAATCAGTCCTTTATTCAGAATCATGAGGACTAGAAAGACTGTAGCTCAGTGGTAGGTACCAGTATCAATCCTTGGCAACTAGAAGTAGAGAAAGATCTCAATCTAAGGCCCTTGAGAGTTGCTACGAGTCAGTACCGAGCTAGATGGATCAATGGCAATGGCATGAGCCGCTATAAGGTTGCGCCACAACTTCCTACATGTTTGGCTCCAAAGCAGGTGCAGAGTGATTTAAAAGAGGTGTGCCCCACAATACCTTGCAATATCAGAGTAAAAGAGGGCATGGTTAACAAGCCACCCTGTTAAAATGTCCAGGGTACAGACAACACGCTAACCCATGGTTCAACAAGCAACCAACAATTCAACAAGAATTCACACTCAACCTTCGAGTGTGGGTTAGCATGTTGTGTGAACAGCGTCAGTGTCTCGGTTTACATGATCTCAGGGTGGTTAATAAAGCCACGGTGTCTTGTTAATCAGCCTGCACATGACAGTCATGTGCCAGAGGATTAGTATCATGACCCTCATTAGCACGGCTTGTTGTGTTGTGTGAGCATAGTCAGGATGACATGTTGCCTATGGCAACAAGTCACTCTGGCCAGGTTTGCATGACATGACAAGCTGCGCTGCCAAGAGTAATTTTGGTAATCCCCCACTGGCGGCGTGGCAGGGAAAATAAGTCCCCGTGGTGCATTTTCTCTAGCTGTGATTGTGCATGCTAGGTTCTCTCTTGGCCTCAATGCCTCCATCTGTAATATGGGTGGTGATGGGGGCACTGACTTGCACAACAAGGTTGTTGGAAGGATTGCAATCTGTTAATGTGCATGTGAAGTGCTTTCAACATTCAAAAGTGCTGTAAATAGGAAGTATTGTAATGTGTAAAGATCTGTGGATCGGGTTCGAACTGAGCAAGACATCTCAAATTCATCCTGAAAGCACAAGCGATCAACAATGGCTACAACCAATTGGGTAGGGATGACAGGGCAAGTGGTGGAGAATTCCAGTATGGATGAATGCGGAACCTTTTCTGCAAGGCATTCCACACCCTCCCTTGTCTTTGTTGGTGAGGTGAGGAAGGCTCTGCCTTTCTCGGGATCTTTTCTCTTCCTAAATGTTTGCACCTCTCTCATGCGTTTTTGAGCCCTTACAGGAGAGGCCCATTTCGCCGTTTCTGTTCCATTGGTCTAGCATCAAGTTTCCTAAAGTATCACATTGACCACGCTTGTGTATCTTTTTCACCCAGGCCTAAGAGCTTAAGAAGAGCCCTGCTGGATCAAAGCAAGGGTCCCTCTAGTTCAGCATTCTGTTCCCACAGTGGCCAACCAGCCATCAGGACTGGTAACCATTGATAGCCTCCTCCTCCAGGGATTTATCTAATTCCCTTTTAAAGCCATCCAAATTGGTGGCCTCCCCTGCTCTCCATCAGTGGCTAGGCTGCTTGAGACTGATGTTGGATGCTGCAGCTCTTAACATAGCTGGCCTGCACATCTATCCATTCTGTATTTTAGCCCTGTTGTCCCACTGAGTTACCTCTATTTAAACCAGGGGTGGGCAACCTTTTTATTGGCAAGGGCCGCATCCTCTCATGGGTAAAGTGTCAGGGGCTGCATGTCAGTGGCGGGTGGAGCCGAAATAAGTGGCCATCACTACATCTTGAGGTTGCGAATTCCATAGTTTTATTATGCGCTGTGTGAAGAAGTCCTTCCTTTTAAATGCCCTGAATCTCCCACCAATCAGCTTCATGGGATGACTCCATGAGGTTCTAGTGCTTTGAGAGAGGGAGAAAAATACCTCCCTGTCCACATTCTCGGCACCATTCATAACTTTGTACACTTCTGTCATACAAGACCTTCAGTGGGATGAATGAAGCTTCTTTTGCCTCCTAGATTTGCTCTGCCAGATGAATTTAGTATCGCGGCAATCTGTAATTGGTTTAACTATAGATTAATCAACAAAAGCTTTAATTGGTTGATCTATGGAGGGGCTGAGTATTAAAAGCATGCTTGTTTTTCATTGGGTTTTGTCCAAGGCTTTTTGGGATGGTCATGAGTTTCTATGAAAGGCAAGGGAAAAGAAAATATTAAAGATGGATTTCTGATAATGTGATCGTTCTTGTTTAGGACATTGTAAGTTGTTTCACAGTTCCTTCAATACCTCAGAAAGACGTCTGCCTGGTTATTCAGTTAAAAAAAGCAGGTGATTAATGAGTTGAATTTCTTTAATTTGCTACAGGGGCTATTTCAGAAATTGGCAACTTTATTGGTAGAATTTAATCCAAGCCCCAGGGTTTGTCAGGGTTTGATCTAGAATCTATGGCCACGCAGTCCTGAAAATGGATTTCAATACTTTAGCTACAGTAATTCGTGCCTTATCAAGAATATTGCTGTAGCCTAGCTGGACGTCACTAAGGGCGCAATCCTATGCCAAGTTGACACAGAAAAAAAGTCCTAGAACTCTCAGCATTCCCCAGCCAGCTATGCTGATTTGGGAATGCTGGGAGTTGTAGGACTTTTTCCTGTCTCAACATGCATAGGATCACACCTTAAGGCATGAATTACTGTATCTAAGGCCCTGAAATCCATTTCCAGGATCATGAGCTCATCAATTCTGGATCAGATTCTGATGAGCCCTGGGTTGCTTTGAAAAGTATTCAGTGATTTCAGAATGTTGACATATCCTGCTAGTTTTACATCTTTGCTGGTTTCTGGTTGGTTCCTGGAACCCATTCAATGTGCAAGATTTAAACCTTATAAAGATCTTCACAGTCTGGGATATCTCAAGGGATGAACCTACATGTTCATTAAGATGTCTATTGGCAGCTGCGTTCAGGTTCCCTGCACCATCTGACATATGGTGGCTGCTACGTGGGGTAGAACAGTGGCACCAGGATTAGGGGACTCATTTCACAGGGAGGTTTCATTGGAGGGTTAGAATGTTGGACCAGGACTCAGGAGATCTGGATTCTAGTCTCTCCTTGTCCATGAAGCTCACGGGACTAGTCACTGACTCTCAGCCTAACCTACCTCACAGGGTTGTTGTGAGAATGAAATGGAGAGGTGGAGTGCCGTGAAAGCCACCTTTGGTTCCTTGCAAGAGGGAAAAATATGGAGGACAGAAATGTAATCATAAATAAAAATAAATAAATAATCTTCATAATTTCACCAAACTTTGGGGATTTGCTAATTCCTGTTTCCCCTCCCCCCCATGACTTCTTGCTGGTGATGTTGGATATACACTGCATTTTATTGGTGTTCAGCAATTTTGCTTTTATTGTGTGTTATAGTTTTAAGATTTCTTGTTAGCTGCCTCCTGGATCTGTGAATCTAAAGGCAGAATACAGGTATTTTAATATACAAATAATATGAGGGAAGAGGCCACCTTGAGATCTGGGAATGGGGCACAGCTCTGGTGCTGACCCCGCCCCACCCCAGCCCCCCGCCCTGCCCCGTAAATTAGCAGCATCTGAGAGCACACAAGTTAACATTGGCTTAAAATGAAGGGTTGAATCTTACAGAGCTACATTTTCAATTTAGTTTTTACTTGGAACCAATTCCTGCACCCAGAACTCCATGACCAAGCGCAGTGTCTTTAACTAACAGCAGGCACATGATTAAACTGAGGCATTTGCCTGTAAAATACACAGAACCAGCAACCTCCGTTTGTATGCATTTTGCAAAGGCTTTCCATTTAGACATCCATGAGCCATTCAGAAATGTTGCCGGGCACATCCAGTTTGTACTCAGGAAATTACCAAGTACAAAATGTAGCATATGAAGCAACCCCCGCAGTCCCGTCCCCCCCCCCCCCCCGCCCGTCAAGACATCCCTCTGCCTATTCAAAGTTTTCAATGGCATCTGGGAAGTGTGGGCCACTAGAATTTTGAATGGATTCATAAAAGAATGTTCGTGGACTCCGCCCCTGTAAAAGCCCCCGCAAGCTTGTGAAAGTCATTGATTCTGTACAGAGCTGCATAATGTGTCTGGCATTTATCATTCAATAGCACTTTCAGTATCTAAAGCGCTTTGAGATCCTTATCACATTCATTCGGTTAGCACCCGGGGTGCTGCCAATGTTGCATTTCGTGGCCAGGATCCTTTTGGACCCAAGTTTTCAAAAATGTGCCATTTCCCCTGGCATATTGCAGGTGTGTGTGTCTCTGTGCGTGGCCAGGTTGCTCAAAAACCTCAGTTCTGCAGGACTGAACAAAACGATGTTGATTTTTAATCAATATAATTGTTAGTTGGATGTGGTGGTGGTGGTGTGGGGAGGTGTTGGGGGCTTTTAGGCCATCTAATCCAAGCTCCTGCTCAATGGAGCAAATCCAGAGCCAGTGGCGGCTGGTGGCTCAGATTTCGATGGGGCTGCGACTCTGCTCTCGGTTTCAGTCAGGACTCTAAAGGAGCGATAGCTGGTTCTGACTGAACCACATGACTATCCACCTTCTGCTTGAAGACCTCCAGTGAAGAAGAGTTCACCACTCCTCAAAGCTATTAGCTCCACCGTCCATCTGACCTTACCACCAAGATGTGTCTCTTTATGCCCAAACTTAACCTACCCTCCTGTAACTTCTAGTCCTGCCTTCTAAGGTAGCAGAGGGCAGGTCTTTGCCCTCTTCCATGGGACAACCAATCGAGGCCATGTCTAAATCTGGCCTCCCCTTAAGAAACCATGGAGTGCCCCACGCAAATGTCCAGATGTGTTTCCAGCCTCCTAATGGGACTTTCCTGCCCCTCTAGCCTCCCTGCTCTCCATCAGCAGCTAGGCTGATTGAGACCCATGTTGGATGTTGCAGCTCTTAACATAGTTGGCTTTCACATCTGTCCATCCTGTATTTTAGCTCCTCTCTCAGCCCCTGTCCATCCACTGAGTGACATCTAAACCAGAGGTGAGCGACCTTTCTTCCAGCAAGTGCTGCATCCTCTCATGGGTAATCTCTCCTGGGGGTGGTGCATGTTGGTGGTGGGTAGGGGTGAAGCCAGCAATGGGGGGTCCACAGCCAAAAATTGGTGGGTCACCCCCTCTCTCTCTCTCTCTCTCTCTGCCTGGGTTTGCACAACACACTAACCCATACTCAGTGGTTTTCTGTGGGTTGTTTGTTGAACTGTGGGTTGTTTGCTGAACTGTGGGTTAGCGTATTATATATACCCAGGACATTTTCCATATGGTGGTTTGATAACCATGCAGTGTGCCTTATTTTTCTCAAACCAACCACCTTGAGAACCCATAGTTTGTTGTTGGTTTGTTCAGGATGGTTAACAACCCACACTGCATGGTTAACAAACTACCCTGTGGAAAATGTCCCTCTCTCTCTCTCTCTCTCTCTCTCTTTGTGGGGAGTACCCACAAAATAACCGACTGTGAGTTGGCTACTCAACCCACCATTGACTAATGTGTTGTCCGAATGCAGCCAACGACAGTTACGGTTCTTACCATTCTTTGACTGCGGCAATGTTCATGTTGAAACCAAACACGGTCTCAGCAGAAGCATGGTAAACTTTACTAGAATATAATTGTGTGTGACCATGGTGTTCCATGCAGCTGTGGTTCCATGAAGAGTGGCTTTCCACACGGGTAGGAGGAAGGTGGTGTAGGAAGTTCTTGTGCCTGGGCTGCTGCACCTCCCTGTTGGTACTGCTGGTACAGGTTCAGCCCAAAGAGTCCCAGAGCCACAAGGGATGCTGCTCCAGACGTTACTGAAGCCACATGGACCTCTGGCCAACACAATAGTCATGTTGTTTTGAGGGGGGCGGAAGGAAACACACTTCGAAGGTAATCTTCAAATCATGCACTGCATATTTTTTAATTGGCGCAGTTGATCTCATGAGCAAAGGCTGAGGATCTAAGTCAGCCTTGTGTTGGATGACAAATCCCAGTAGTCCCCGCCAGCATGGCTGTGCTGGCTGGGGATAATGGGAATTATCATCCAGTTGATTTGGAAGGTGCTGGGTTGGAGAAGCTGATTTAAGTAGAAGGACTGGCTACATTGAGGGTACATGTGCATGTTTAGACAGAAAAAAGTCCTACAACTCCCAGCATTCCCCAGCCAGCCAAGCTCGAGTAAAAACATACATATACAAGAGGTATCTAAAGCCCAGTGAGCATTCTTGCTGCTGCATTCCGCACTAGCTGCTGCTTCCAAACCAGATGCAAGGGCAGCCCCACATACAGTTCATTACAGTAGTCTAGCCATGTTAAATAAGAATGGATGTATTGAAGCCCATTCCTTGATGGGCGGCCTGCTCCTTTGTATAAATCATAAAGGCTCTTAATACTCTCCACCTCCTTTGTACTTGTGTGCAGGTAAGATTAGATCACCAGCATCCTCCTCACCACACATACAACGTCCGCCCCCCCCCACACACATACACACAGAGTTGCTATTGGGGTGGAGCAGAGAGGAGAGAATTTTGATCAAATCCGTATTATATGCAATTTTTATGTAAATTGCTTAGAGATTTTAGGATAGCAAATGGTATACAAGTAATGTGCATTTAGAGCTGGAAAAGGTGCAGAAAAGGGCAACAAAATTATCAAGGGGCTGGAGCATCTCCCCTGTGAGGGAAGGTTACAACAGCTAGGCTTGTTTAGCATGGAAAAAGGAGGCTAAGGGGAGACATGATAGAGGTGTATAAAATTATGCATGGTATCGACAATGTGGATAGGGAGACATTTTTCTCCCTCTTCCGTAATACTAGAACCCAAAGGGGTCATCCCATGAAGCTGATTGGCGGGAGATTCAGGACAGATAAAAGGAAGGACTTCTTCACACAACAGATAGTCAAACTATGGAATTCGTTACCACAAGATGTGGTGATGGCCACTAATTTGGATGGCTTTAAAAGGGGGTTGGATAAATTCCTGGAGGAGAAGGCTATCAACGGTTCTCTCTAAACGAGAAACTGGGAATAGGAGAGAGATTAGTTCGGTTTGCCTTTCAATGCAAGGTTACCAAAGGCACACTCTCTGAAGCTAAATGCCAACTGTTGCACAGTTACACATTGCAGTCCATACTTTTCCTGACGTTTTCAATGCAGCTCTCAAAATAAATGTGCCCCAAATCGCAATGCATTTGAAAATGTACAGACAAAACTGTGCATTTGAAACAAAAATACATCTATTTGGATAAATGTGCACAAAAAATGCTTTATTCAGCAGGGGCGGGGGAGAAATCACTTGCAAGGAAATGTATACACCAGGGTAGTGTAGTGGCTAGAATGCTGGACCAGGAGTCGGGAGATCCGGGTTCTAGTCCTCACTCAGCCATGGAAACTCCCTGGGTGACTTTGGGCTGGTCACAGACTCTCAGCCCAACCTACCTCACAGGAGGATTATATATGCCACCTTGGGTTCCTTGGAGGAAAAAAGGTGGGATATACTGTAAATGTAATAAGTAAATAAATAAATAAATATACATAAATAAAATGCACACACAAAATGTATATAGATGCGCCTGAAATGATTTTTTATGCGGACAAAAACAATTTGCAACCCGATGTGGAAATGGGACGGAATGAACTTAGCAGAGCACAAATGAGAATGTGTGTGAAATTGACCTTGGCAGATTTGTCCATCCCCGCAAGAAATAGATCGGAGGAAGGAAAACAGTGCTCCTTCTGCAACATGCTCCCCTCAACAGCAAACCTAATTTGCTTCCAGCCCTGGCTTTGTGCCACCGTTTCTGCTGGATGCGTTATTCTTCTCTGGTGACTCCCAAACATTCCATTGCACAGGAAGCCATGGACTGAGGCAAGGCAAGGCTTTCTAGAGATGGCGTGAGCATCTTCCTGGCTCTGCCACTGACTCATTCAGTAGCCTTGGGCAAGATGTTTCCTCTTCATGGGCCAATCCTGTCTCGCCCTCCTGCTGTGAAAGGGAGATGCTCACTCAGTGTTTCCTCCCTTGGATGCTCTAGTGACCCCAGTGTGGAAAGGTTGCTGCGAAAATAAAGAAAGTCAACCGCAACAGCTAAAGTCTTCTGTATTCAAGTTTCCATAGTGGAGGAGGATGCGGTGCCCACATGAGCATTCCAGATTTCTCTTTCAGCTGGATTCTCATGGTGCTATGGCTATAGGATTTTACAAAAACGCCTCTAGTAAAGGTTGTTAGGAAAGACAATGGTCTAATCTGGGTGTACATAAGCTTCTAATCTTTTGGGGTTGGTTGCACATCATCCAGTTTCCCTTCATAGGGACATAAGAAACTGCCCTTTACAGGGCGAGACCCTTGGTCCATCTAGCTCAGTATTGTCCACATTGGCTCAGTTCGGATGACACATTAGGCAATGGAGGAGTGGGGGAACAATCGTCAGTTGTGTTGCTTATTGTGTCGTCTGGAGGGCAGCACACAACGCACACACAACTGACAGTACGTTAATCAGGCACTTTAAACAACGGAGCGAAACAACAGGCTTGCACGTTGTTTAGCCCGAAGCCCCGTTGTTTAACGCGTCGTCCGAATTCAGCCCCCCCTCTCGCCGTGGACGATTCCGTTTCGGAATAGAGTTCTGCTGCCTAGAGCAGCCAAAAAACCCCAGCCGCTGTATGCAGCCGGCAGAACTCATGGTGCCTGCTGGGATACGGCTGGGGGACACACGGAGGAGAAGCTGCAACCAAAATGGCTGCCGCAAGTTCCTTGCAGCTGGGGGGTTTGCCGGTTCTGAGCAGCGCCGGCTGCAGTGTGTCGTCTGTGCAGCTCCTCCTGCCTAACGCACGGTCAGTACGTTATTTACCCCTCCATTGCTTAATATGTCGTCCGAACTGAGCCACTGACTTGCAGCAGCTCTCCAGGGGGTTCAGGCAGGAGTTTTTCAAGCCCTACCTGGAGATGATGGGGATCATACCTGAGACATTCTGCCTGCAAAGCAGGTGCTTTACCGCTGAGCCACAGCCCCTCCCTTCTTTTGAATGTTGGAAAGGGGCTAATATACATCCATGGCTGGAGGTGCTGGCTGGGGATTACTGGGAGTTGTAGGACTTTCCCCCCTGTATAAACATGCATAGGGTTGTGCCCTTAAATTTCATTTTCTCAGGTCAGCGTGGGGCTCAGTGATGAAAATAAAATAAAAAACAGGAAGCTGGAGTGGAAATGGTTATGACAGGATTACAGACACTCAGAAGGTTCGAGGAGTCAAGGAACCCGAAGCACCATCTTTTTTCCTACCTCCGTAGATCAAGGGCCAAACAGGACACGATGCTAGATGTCAGGCAGATCCGTTCCGGTCCAGTCTGGGAATCGCTGTATCTACTGAATTTGGCTGGTGCAGATGGGTGACAATTTTGTTTCAGGTCGTTTTTGATCAGAACGTACCAACATTCTCAAAGTTCTTCATATTCAGGATGTATATATATATATATATATATATATATATGGGAAAAAGCAAAATGGGCAGATCTGTTCATCCCTAATTTTGTCCTCGCCTGCCCTCCTCCCAAACAAACACCTCCCCACCCTGCGAGGGCCACCTTCCTGCTTGCATTGGGTCATAGACTGTTCCAGGGGCAGTACCGGCCCAAGACATTTTGCTGCCTGAGGTAAAGGACAAAATGGTGCCCCTCCCATTCCATGTGCAAAAGTTGACTGGACTGGCAGATGGCTCTACCTTCAGCTGATAATGGGGCATTATCCTCCACTGCCCCCGAAGGTGCATGGCCAACAATTCTCTCCTCCAACACCTTGGTGCCACCTCCTAGCATCTGCCGCCTGTGGTGACTGCTTCACTCTGCCTAATGGTAGGGCCGTCCCTGCCCAGGAGGAGAGCTAGTTAGTGAGATGGCAATAGAGAGGTGATTTCCCATGATGCACCCCTCTCTTCCAGTTCCCCCTGTTGCCAAGCAGACCTACATGAGCAGTCGCAAGCTATTCCCTCTACAGCTACCCATCCCATCCCCCCTCTCCTCACCCGTCCTGCTCAGTTTCCTCCATACAGCTGCAACAAACTGGACCGGAATCTCGTGGCTTCCTGTCTCCATCCTGTTTCCCTGCAGCAGCCGCCCTCCCTCCCCTCCGCCACTTCCTCTCTGGCTTGTACCTTGGTTAGACCCTCTTTTGCTTGAAAGACCTTATGGCTAGTCACCCTCTCCTTCTTTTTCAGGGGCTGTTAACAAATACACACCTCCCCACTCCCCCCATGCAGTTGTCCATTGAAAACTCTTTAGGAAAGCTGCCAAAAGCAAATGGCAGAATTTATCTGCAAGCTCTTTCCTCCCTCCTAGTCTTCAACAGCCTGGGGTGGGGGTGGGGGGAAGAGTGGGTAAAAATGTAAATGCCAAAAGGATGCTCAGAGAGCATGTGCGGTGTTTTGCGGAGCTATGAAGGGTTGTCCCTTAACTCAGAACACTTTAAAAAGAAGGCACCTCTAGCCACAGATGTATATTACCCCTTTCCAACATTCACCCCTCCCATAATCACATATCTGTTCCTCAGAGGGATTTGGAACACAGTGCTATGCATGTCCAGGGCAGGTGTCGAGGGCCCACAGCTCAATGAGAAGTGCCACCCTTGAGATGCTGGCTCCTGTTCAGCATGGCAACCTGCTTGCTCACCTGCCTCTTGCTCTGGCCAGACAATGGGGGTAGTGAGAAGGAGGGAACAGGAGTTGCCACGGCTACTTGCTGACTGGCTCTCTGCCTGTCCAGTAAGCAAGTGGCAGCAATGATGAGGAAGAGGAGGAGGAGAAAGAGCAATCGCAATGCAATGGGAAGAGAGACTCGCCGAGGGAGGGGGGCCATCGACCGTCTCTTGCCTAAGGGCACTTCAAACGTCACAGCCCACAGCCGGCACTGTGCATGTCTACTCGGAAGTGAGTCCCATTGAATGCTATGGGACTTACTTCTGAGTAGACATGCACAGTGCCTGCTATGGCATTTGGAGTGTAAGGACTTAGTCCCAGGTAAGTGTGCTCAATGGGACTTACTCCCAGGTAAGTGTGCACAGGTTTTCAGCCTTAAGGGGTCAAACTGGATGCAGTTCGGGAGATCGGTGAACATGATTTCTTCAGTGTGTGTGTGTGAATTTGAAAAGCAGCCACAGGAGGACCAAATTGAGGCCTACCCCAAATTTAGGTTGTTAGGTCAAAACTTAAAACCCAGGACCACGAAGGCAGCTTCCTCTGAACTGCTACCTGTTCCACACACGGCCAGCTAGGCAGGCAAAGCTGAGGAGTCTCAATGAGATGGTAAAGTAGAAAGGAAGGGTTCAGATTTGTTAGGCACTGGGGAACGTTTTGAGAAAAGCCAGGCCTATACAAGAGGGATGGGCTCCACTTGAACCAGAATGGAACCAGACTGCTGGGACTAAACACAAAAAGGGTGGCAGAGCAGCTTTTAAACCGAACTCCAGGGGAAAGCTGATAGGAGCTGGGAAGCTTCCGGTTCAGGTTAAATCGTTCCTAGGGGATGAAGACGAAAATGTTTCCGATTGCCCAAACGGAGACAGACAGGGAATAGGCCAGGAGCATATGGTGAAACATAACAGCCAGTTCAAGAGCCCTAATGATCAAATTAGAAAATGGATGTGTCAGAGATACCTGGGGAGGGGGCACCGTGTATAGGTGTTTCTGTGCAAATGCTAGAAACCTCGGAGCCAAGGTGGGAGAAAGGATATCTTTGCTATGGTGGGTGGAATGGAAACCTGGTGGAGTGGAGAGAACCAGTGGGAGATGGTCACCTCCGGATATAAACCCTATAAGAAGAACTGGGAAGGGCATACAGAATGAGGTGTTGCTCTGTACGTCAAAGAGGGCATAATGTCAAGCAGAGTAGAAAACCTGAAAGGGACAGACTCCCCGGCAGAAGTGCTGTGGGGAAAATACTGGGCTCTCAAAGTTATCCGGTACTAGGGACATGCTATTGTCACCCAGGCCAGAATGCTCATGGTGATCTGGAGATGGAAAATGAAATCAGGCATGTAAAGGAAGTCTTGTAATGAAGGACGAGTTCAATGGCCCCTACATTGGCTGGATAAACACATGATCCAGTCACAACAAGCAGGTTAAATTTCTTGATGCCCCAAAGGACTGTGTGGTAGAGTAGTTTGTCATGGAACCAACCAGAGGGGAGGTGACCCTGGGTTGAATCCTAACTGTGTTGCCCAGGAGCTAATGCAAGATGTGAATGTTGTTGAACCAGTTGGAAACTTGTCACCCCAGTACTATTAGATTTGTTGCCAAGGAAGTCCAACACAGTCACACTTGACTTCAAGATGGGAAACCTCTCTAAAATGGGGGAACTGGTAAAAAGGAAGTGGAAAGTGGGGGGTCTAGAGGTTAAATTCCTTCAAAATGCCTGCCGGTTACTCAAAATGCCTGCCGGTTACTCAAAATGCCTGCCGGTTACTCATAATAGAAATTCAGTTCAAATATACGCCACAGGTTAGGAAAGGTCGCACCGAGTCCAAGAGGTCACCAGCATGGTTGATAAGCAGTGCCAAGGAAGCTATGAGAGAAAAGGCTTCCTTCAGAAAATGGAAGTCTTGTCCAAATGAGGACAAATGTCCCCAAAGGAGATGCAAGGAGGCAATGTGAGGTGCAAGAAAAGCAATTTGAGGAGCGTGTCGCTAACCACACTGAAGCCAACAAGAAACAATTCTTTAAATAGATGAGAAGCAGGAAACCAACTAGGGAAGCTCTTGGACTGCTGGTTGACAATGGAGTTAAAGGGGTACTAAAAGAAGATACGGAGATTTCAGAGAAGCTAAGGCCTAATCTACACCTGCCAGTTATCCCGGGCTTAGCTCGAGGTCGTCCCTGGGCATCCCAATGATGCACAGGGGATCCTGGGGTCAACTGGGGATGACCTCTCAGTTGTTCCAGGATAACTGGGACCGCAGTTTTCCTGATTTTCCCTGTGGTCCCGTGACAACCCTGAGAACCATGGGTGGTGTGGCGCGGGCTCCTGGATTGGGTCTCCTCCCCGCGAGTAGCAGGGCTCTTCAAATGAGAACAGAGTTGGTGGGGGGTGTTTCCGGGGGGGGGGGCATTTTCCGGCACTGATTTTTTCCATTTTTTTTTTTTAAAAAACTCACTGAGGCACTGGATTGGGGCCCTGCAATTGTGCAAACGTCTCCCTAAAAATTAAATTAAAAAACACCACCATGCCAGAAACATCCCTCTTCACTTCTGGGATGATGCGTTGGCGTTTAGACACAGGGGGACGATCCCAGAAGCAGGTAAGCCTGGGATCCTCCTCCCCACCCCCATCCCTGTCCCGGAAGGCCTCTAGGTGTAGATGAGGCCTAAGTGACATCTTTTCATCTGTCTTTACTGTAGAAGATGTAGGACAGATACTGGTGCCTGCACCAATGTTTTCAAGGAGGAGTCGGAGGAACCGAGGCAAATAGTGGTGACTAAAGAAAAGTTCTCAACCTTATTCACAAATTGAAAGTTAATACATCACCAGGCCCAAATGGTATCCAACCTAGAGTTCTTAAAGAGCTCAAATGTGAAATTGCTGATCTTCTAACAAAAATATATAATATATTCCTAAAACCAGCCTCTGCACCAGTGTACTGGAAAATGGCCAATGTAACGCCAATTTTTAAAAAGGGATCCAGGAAATTACAGGCTGGATAGCTTCATGCCTGTTCCAGATAAATTGGTTGAAAGCATTATTAAAGATAAAATTAGTAAGTACATAGAAGGACAAGCCCTGCTGAAAAAAAGAAAAAGGTAAGTCCTGTCTCACTAACCTTTTAGAGTTCTTTGAAAGTGTCAATAAATATGTGGACAGGGGGTGATCTTGGACTTCCAAAAGGCTTTTTGACAAGCTCCCTCAACAAAAACTCCTGAGCAAACTTGGCAATCATGGAATAAGAGGAGAAGTTTTCTTATGGATCAGTAACTTGTTAAAGAACAGAAAACAGAGGGTAGGAATACATGGTAAATTCTCTCAGTGGAGGGATGTAAACAGTGGGGTCTCAGAGGGATCTGCATTGGCATCCATGCTTTTCACTTTATCACAAATTATCTGGAATTAGGAGTAAACAGTGAGGTGGCCAAGTTTGCTGATGACACCACGGTGTGGACAAAGTGGATAGGGAGACATTTTTCTCCTTTTCTCATAATACTGGAATCCAGGGTCATCCCATGAAGCTGATTGGTGGGAGATTCAGGACAGATAAAAGGAAGGACTTTTATGAAACAGTGGATTTTGCTACCACGAGACGTAGCACAAGATGTACAAGATGTAAAGCCAATGGGATAGCTTTAAAATGGGATTGGACAAATTCCTGGAGGCGAAGGCTATCAATAGCTACTAGTCCTGGTGGCTATATGCTATCTCCAGCCTTGGTGGCAGTATGTCTATGCCCAGCATTTGCTGGGGATCATGGGTGGGAGAGAGCTGTTGTACTTGTGTCCTGCTTGTGGATTTCCCATGGGCAGCTGGTTGGCCACTGTGTGGACAGAATGCTTGTCTAGATGGACTTTGGTCTGGTCCAGCATGGCACTTCTTATGTTCTTTAGATGAAGTGAAAGAGTGGTCTTGACAATGGCAATGAGAAGGCATGCTCACTGAGGGAGGGTCCCCACTGAGGGTGCCTTGTTCAAGGACTCTTCAAAAACTTGCACCCTGCTTTAGAGCTCTTAGCTCTGGAACATCAGTAGCAGGCAGCCGCCATTTTAAATCCCCCAATGCAATGCCTGATGTGGCATCTACCCACTGCTTCCAATTTACTACCTGAGACAAGAGGTTCACTGAGTCCCACGGTAGGTAGGTCCAGCCCTACTCGCTTCCAAATACACGACGTCTCTGAGCTGGGGAGGAGCTAGAATGTACATGGTGCTCTGTCTTCTGCCCTTTGCTCTCGACTCTCATGTTCACACGTGGCAAGGCTCGCTGAAACCTATCATCTGCTGCCTAGCCAGTCATCCCCACGGCCATCTGCCTCCATGTGCAGGCTGCAGTCTCATTGCCAGGAACTTGGGCTGTTGGACAGACCTCAAAGACTACTCTTCCACGAGCTGCAACTGCCTGGCCAGTTCGAGAAAGTCCAAGTCTTAAGCAAACAGGCGCCTGGTTGCTAAGCTTTGGTTTTCACATGATATTTAAAGAGTCACCACTAGTATCTCCTTTTAGCATCTGCAAACCCTGACTTTGAGTGAAATGCAACAAGGTTCAAGGATGCCTCAAAACATGCGCATGAGCATGCAAAGAGTGTGAGGAAAAAGCCCAAACTTGAAAGTGCGCTTAACGTTTTGCATGGATATGCATATTGCATTAGGATGATTTCTATTATGTTTTGTGCACTGCCTGTAAAGATGGAGCAGTATAGATGCTGGAAGCAAATAAAGACACGAAATGCCTTTTAAGGACTCCAGCTGGTAAGGAAACTACTTGATTGCGTGATGCTGTTGTATAAGATGCTGCAACATGCCTGTGCTTTCTGCTGCAAATGTGACAGTATTCAGTGACCGTGCCTTCTGAGTCAACATCTGGAGGACAACATCAAACCAACTGACGTTCATAGGCTACCTTTTGAAAAGTCATCAAGGTGGTGTGCAACAATTTCAAACAATGAAACCTTAAAACAAGAAAAACAGGAATGTTAAAAGCAGATTTGCTAATGGGTTCCAAGTACGCAGCCTCCTTCCGTCACCTCCCTGTGCCGCCGCGGATTCTTCAAAGTAGAGCGACTGTAAGCTTAGCCTGTAACTGGGATAAGAGAGACAAGATCTCCCGATTCTGGTGTACATCAGCCTTGCATTTTAGGTGCACGTCTGGAGGTGCCATCTTGCCTCCTTGTAGCAATTCCTGCCCGTATCCCCCCACTCCCCAACCTGAACTTCTCTTTCTCTTGCCATCGAGGGCAGAGTCCTGTGAGATATGGCCCTTGTTGGCTGCCAGGTTCTTCCGGGGACAATAGGCCTGCTGGAATGTCAAAGGGGAAGCGCACCGTGTGTGTGTATATATATATGTATGGGAAGTCAAGCCCTCCTCCTTCCAGGGCTAGGACTCTAACAATAGGCCTCCTAAGTTCAGCCATTTTAAGCTTTTAATAGGATTCCGTTACTGTAATGGTGCTGTAATGTTTTTAAGTATTTTTTTTATCTTGTTACCTTGTATTTTTATGTGAAATGCTTAGGGATTTTAATATATCAAGTAGTGTGTGTGTCTGTGTATGTATTGCTTCCAATGGTGACAGAAAACAGGGAAGAGCCTCTCTTAAGCATCTTAAGATCCAGGCAGGTTCATATGGGGGAATGTGGTGTCTTTAGGAACATAGGAAGCAATTTGTATGCAATTCGTACCTGGTGAAATTCCCTCTTCATTACAACAGTTAAAGCTGCAAGGGCCCTGTCCTCTTGTCTATCTGGTCACTCTATATAGTGCCTGCAACTTTAATTGTTGTGATGAAGATGGGATTTCACCAGGTACTAATTGCATACAAATGACGCCAGCTGAAATTCCCTTTTCTCTGCAACTGTTAAAGTTACATGAGCCCTGTCCTCCTTTTCATAGGGTCAGCCTAGTCAACCCTGACTGGCAGCAGCTTCCCAGGGTGTCCAGCTTGAGTTTTCCCCGGGCTACTTGGAGATGCTAGGAATCGAACCTGGGCCCTTTTGCATACAAAGTGTGCACACTACCACTGAGCTACAGCCCCTCCCTTTCAAATAGCTTGGTCTCATGTCATGTTGATGGGGCACCAGAGGCAGAAAATCCCAGAAGTGTCTCTCCCTCTCCTTGACAGCAAACATACAACAACAACAATAATAATCAAAACAACAACAACAACATAATGTGACAACCATGTCATTAGCAGTTTCCTGGCCTTTCATAGACCGCAAAAGTAGCTATATGCTGCAGCCACCTCTTTTGGCCAAATGGTGAAGCTGTCTCTCAATGCTTATAAAAGCTGCAGGTGGCAAACAGAAAACCTCTTAAAAGAGGAATTCTCACTCAGGAAGGAATGCCTCTTCTAAGGGAGAGGGCCTTCTCAGTGGTGGCTCCCCAACTATGGAATGATCTCCCCGACAAGGCTCGCCTGGCACCAGCATTGTTATCTTGTCAGCGCCAGGTCAAGACTTTCCTCTTTTCCCAGGCATTTTACAGCATATATTGAGTTTTAATTAGGGATGTGTATTGTATCATTAAAATGTACAATAACGATACGATAAGGTCATTATCGTGCATGTGTTTAACGATGACGATACGATAGAAAAACCTACGATAATCATCGGAGATGATAATAATCAGAGGCGATAATTTTCGGGCGATTTTATCGTTTTATCGGACTGCCATATAAATATACCTATAACTTCTGTATTTTAAAAGTTAGAGGCTTGAAACTTGGTCACAGTGCTTATGGGGTATGCCTAAGTATGTGTATGAAATTTGCAATCGATCCCTCTAACCCTTGATTTTATATGAATTTTTTAAAGATTGTTTCCGTTCTGACAGGTCTGAATGAACGCACGTGGCGAGCTGTCATTCTGATCTGTCAGAACTGAAACGATCTTTAATAAATTCATATAAAATTGAGGGTTGGAGGGATCAATCTCAGTTTCCTCCATCTGGAGCCCTGCTTTCATATTCATTGTAGAATCTGGGGCAGGGGGATTTCGTGTACCACGGCAACCCCCATGTGTGACACACACAATGCACTTCAGCGGAGCGCTTGACCCTCAGGATTGGTCACACCGTGTCAGGAGGGCAAGACGGGCATTAGCTTCATCTGGAATGAAGCTCTGAAATCTTTAAAATTGGTTCCAAGTTCCCTCCCGCCTTGGGCCATGGATCGGCAATAAGTTCAGAGCAGATGGGGACTAAGAATCTTCACACCTAACATGTGACGTTCCACTTAGATCATCATAATGATATAGATATATACTCTGGTTTCTCTTCAGATCGTATAAATAATTATATAAATATATATTTTAAAGCTAATTGCTGAAAGTGCCTAAACTTTCTCAGCAAGTCTGTCCCTGTCCATAGGCCAGAAGCGCAGAACTTCTTTCAGCCTGAAGGCTGAAATTCCTTTTCCAAGAAGCTTGGGGGAGGGGTGCATTCCAGTGGGGGCGTGGCCAAAGGCAAGGGCGTGGCCAAAACACCAAAAATGCGAGTATATTTTCTCTTATACGGACTCAGTGGCCTCATCTACACCAAGCAGGATGTTGCACCATGAAAGCGGTACGAAAGTGGTATATAAAAGGCAGGAGCCACACTACTGCTTTATAGCGGTATTGAAATGCACTGACAACTGTTGGGGCCCATGAGACACGTACCATATACCACTTTCATACCACTATATCCTGCTTGGTGTGGCTCCTGCCTTTTATATACTGCTTTCATAGTGCAATATCCTGCTTGGTGTAGATTAGGCCAGTATGAGGCAGTTTTCTGGGTTCTTATGGATTGGCTTTAGGGTTGTATTTTATTGCTGTTGGCTTTCGTTTGCACTTTGGTATTTTTTATTGTGAGGGTTTTACTGTTCTGCATTTTAGATCTTTGTATTGTGTTATTGCTTTTGTTTCAAACTGTACGACACCTAGAGAACTTGTTTTGTAAGCATCTTATACATCAGGGATGGAGAACACAGGGTCTGTAGGTCATACGTGCCCCCCACTAACCCTTAAATTCAGTAAGAATATATATATATATATATATATATATATATATATATAGGCTGACCATATGAAAAGGAGGACAGGGCTCCTGTATCTTTAACAGTTTAATAGACAATGGAATTTTAGCAGCTGTCATTTGTATATATGCAGAACCTGGTGAAATTTCCTCATCATCACAAAGTTAAAGCTGTAGAAGCCCTGCCTTCTTTTGTACATGATCAAGAGGACAGGGCTCCTGCAGCTTTAACTGTTGTGATGAAGAGGAAATTTCACCAGGTTCTGTATGCATACGAACAGTACCTGCTGAAATTCCCTGTCCTTTGAAACTGTTAAAGATACAGGAGCCCTGTCCTCCTTTTCATATGGTCACTCTCTCTCTCTCTCTATATATATGGCATCCGTTGTGGCTATGGTATGTCCAAAGGTTCAAAATTAGCTTGCAGTCAAGCTAATTTTGACTGTTTGGACACTCCGTAGCCATGATGGGAGATCCCCAGATGTTTTGGATGTCAACCTCCAGAAGGTTGGTCAATGGCCAGGAATGCTGGGAGTTGACGTTCAGAACATCTAGAGACCGACCATCTGCCCAGCCCTGCTCTGGAGAAGCAGTCTGCTCACAGCTCCGCCCTGCCACTTGGGGACCTGCAGCCCCACCACACGTCCCACCGCCTTCCTCTTCCATTCTGAGAAATGCAGCTCTCGGTCGATTGCGACCAGCGACTGTGTGGAAGTGAAAGCCGGGCAGTGAGTCAGAGCAAAGGAAACCAACAAGCCCAGTGGCGCCTTGGTTTGGGTTCACATGATCAAGCGGTCCGGGACTCTAGCGTTGCAGCCGGGCCTCTTGGGAAGACCCTAATATAAGAGCATGTGACAGGGACGGGGGACATCCTATCCATCCAGATGCTGTTGAACTCCCAACTCTCTTCAGCCCCAACCAGCATGGGCAATGCTCGGGGATGGTGGGAATTGCAGTGCAACAAGAGCTGGGGTTCCCCCATCCATGGCATAGAGGAGGGATGCAAAACCTAGGGTGACCATATGAAAAAAGGAGGATAGGGCTCCTGTGTCTTTAACAGTTGTATAGAAAAAGGAATTTCAGCAGGTGTCCTTTGTATGCATGCAGCACCTGGTGAAATTTCCTCTTCATCACAACAGTTGAAGCTGCAGGAGCGCTGCTCTTTGTGTAGCTGGTCAAGAGGGCAGGGCTCCTGCAGCTTTAACTGTTGTGATGAAGAGGGGATTTCACCAGGTGCTGCATGCATACAAATGACACCTGCTGAAATTCCCTTTTCTATGAAACTGTTAAGGATACAGGAGCCCTGTCCTCCTTTCCATATGGTCACCAGGCTCGGCCCCGTTCTAGCCCTCTAGAGTTCTCCAGGTGGCCACCCCCCTTTCCCCAGCCCAACACCCCCCCACCCCCTGACCATTAACCCTTGGATGTTTTCTTGTATTTTCTGCTGCTTTTTCTCCATTCAAAGAGGTTGAAATGCCTCTCCAAAGGCTTAACTCCAGGAAGGGCTTTAAGTTAAAATATGTTGATGTGTTTGGTAATTTGGCCCCATCTCCTCTTGCCTGCAGCCTCAGGAAGGTGCCCCCCAAGAGCTTCTCTGAATTCGAATCCAGTCCTCAGGCCCAATGAGGTTCAACACCCCACCATATACGCTCTCATTTATGCTCAAAATGTCCTGGTTACCAGGGATATCCACTCGTTTTTGGCACCAGCCTTCAGTTAAACCTGATCCTGTTTTCTTCCTGTTTTTGGCTTGGGCGAATGATGCTGGGATGCTTTTTAATATTTCTGTCAGCGTGCACCAATGTAAGCTGGAGTTCTTCAAGCGTTCGCCCTTGCCTGGTCCCACCGAAGGCCCATCCAGCCCAGTATCCTGTTTCCAACAGTGGCCAGTCAGATGCCTTCAGGAAGGCCACTGCAGGGCATGAAGGCAATAGCTCTCCCACACTATCCCACCCAAGCAACTGGTGTTGAGTGACACGCTGTCTCTGAATGTGGACATTGTGTTTAGCTGCCATGACTAATGGTTACTGATAGGCCTCTCCTCCATGAGGGATGGCTACCTGTCAGGGGTGCCATAGAGGTAAATTCCTCCAAGATCCCCTCCAATGCTGAAATTCTAGGGTTAAAATTTGCCCAGACCCTTTTTAAAGCCACCTTGGCCCCCTCCACAAGGATGCGCTTTTGCGCCCGGTTCGGCGATTATGCGCATTATCACGGAGGCGCATTTACTCCTAATCCCTCTGCACGGGAGGCAGCGAGAGGCGGCGAAGCGCATTAATTGATGTCCAAAAAGCGCTTTACAAGACGTTAACGCGCATAATCGCTTGTTCACACCGTGAAAATGCGCTTTAACGGCCGGAGCAAAATAAAAGTCGCTATTTAACGCGCATTTGAAAATGCGCATTATCAGGGAGATAACGCGCCTGTACGCCCGTTTTGCGCTCCGCTGGTGTGGAGGTAAAATTTATAATGAGCCTTCAAGGCTCATTAAACGTCTCCTGTGGAGGAGGCCCTTGGCAGTGGAGGCTGGTGGGTCTGGTGTCAGTGGGGTGGTGAATCCACTCCAGGTTTCAGTCAGAAGCCAGATCTACACCAAGCTATGAAAGTGGATTGAAAATGGTATATGGAATGTCTCAGGGGCCCCAGCAGTTGTCAGTGCACTTCAATACCGTTATAAAGCAGCAGTGTAGATCCTGCCAGAAACAGTCAGACCTCTAAAGGAGCTATCCAAGGGTGCCTCTACAAGAGGCATTTAAAGCTCTTTCAAGGCGCATTAAAAAAAAATACCTCTACAAGAACAGAGCGCAAATCGGGCGTAGAGGCGCGTTATCTCCCCGATTATGCGCATTATCGAATGCGCGTTAAATCACGAGTTTTATTTTGCTCCGTCCGTTAAAGCGCATTTTGACTGTGTGAATAAGCGCTTATGTGCATTAACTACTTGTAAAGCGCATTTTGGACATCTGTTAATGCGCTTCGCCGCCTCTCTCCGCCTCTCGTGCAGAGGGATTAGGCGTAAATGCGCTTCTGCGATTATGTGCATAATCGCCTAACCAGGCGCAAAAGCGAATCCTTGTAGAGGGGACCCAAGGTGCGTAACGGATTCACCGCCCCTCTGACATCAGAGCCACCAGTCTCCACTGCACCTAGGTTGGCAGCCATCAGTAGATCTTTGTGGCAGTAAATTCAGTCCAGGAAACAGCAAGGGGGTGGGGAAAGCACTTATGTGTCCCCAAACAGAAGAGAAGAGAAGATATCCTCTTGCATTTTAAAACAGGAAGCATTGGAAAGATTTCCTGTGACATATTTGGAGAAAGATAAGGGCCCCCTGAAGAAGGAAGTTCCTTTCTGAAATGTGTTGGGCAGAATAAAAAGGTTTTTCATGCACCTGAGTCAATTCAATCAAGTTATTGACTGTGTTCTTCATTTTGCCTGTGTCTCCTGAATATGTTGCAGATGTTTCATGGGATGATCTTGATTTTTAGTGTGCTGGGAGAGGAAGAAATCCTTCTCTCTAGTTAATTCTGCAGCCCTATGCCTAGGGTGACCACATTTGGGAAACTAAAAAAGAGGACACCCAGTGGGGTGGGGGTGGGAAAGCAGCTTTCAGGGGCCTCTGGGATGCATGTCATTCACCCCCACCACCTTAAAGGCCCAAAATGGGGTGGAGGAGGGGGAAGTGTGTAATTCCCACCCTCCACTGCTCCAATCAGGGCCTTTTCTATAATGTCTGAGAATGACACGCTTTCCCCTTTCAGGCCCTGATTGGAGCAGTGTGAGGGAAATGACCCACCTCCAGAAGGTGTGTCATTCCCTCCCACCATGCTAATGCAGCCTTTAAAGGGAAAGCGTGTCTTTCCAGGACATTATAGAAAATTACAGAAAATCCCCCCTGACACCCAGAATAGAACAAAAACCAGGACAAATCCGGGGAAATCCTGACAGTTGGTCACCCTGCCTATGCCCATTCAATGGAACAGTCTTCTGACTTTGGGTATCCCTGTGTAGGATCGCACTGTTTCATTGTGAAGTTGCTTCTTGGCCTAAGGAACTTCCGTCCCCAGTCTTGTTTCTACGCTTTGTGAATTCGGACTCCCTGCTTGCTTTTACTATGACAAATCTATGTTTATGAGTGTATGCAATCCCACCCCGCCCCCTGATTCTCCACAAACGTCACAGGCACTAGCCTAGAGGTGCTGAACCTCTTTCAGCCCAATTCAATTTTGCAGTAGCTCTTGGAGGCTGCATTTCAGTGGTAGGTGGGGTTGAAGGCCAAAAATACAAAAACCCAGTGGGAATACAAAAATAATACAAAATATACAGCATGTTTTTGGTCAAATCTCTTACTGCTAAGCCTTAGGAGAGGCATTTCGACCTTTAGAATTTGGGGGGGGGGACTGTACAGAAGTCAAGAAACCACCAAATGGCTGTGGATAAGGGGGCGAGGTTAGGGAAAGGGGGCGTGGCCATCTGAAGAGCTCTAGAGAGCTGGACTGTGTTTCCAGGAAAGCCACACTTGGCTCTCCAGGACTGAGGTTCCCTGTCTTTACACTGCCCCATGGATGCTTCCCACAGCTAGCTCAAACTTAACCATGGTGAAACCAGAATGTATGTTTTCCTGACTTTGCCCCAGGATGATGAGAAAATGTATGTTTACTGTTGGCAGAGCAACCGCATTATCCAATAATTCCCGCCACTCATGAACCATTATGTCTCTCCTGACCATCAATAAGGAGAATTCAATGAATAACTGAGACTCATTGAATTCTTATTTAAAAAGGAATTGCCTAGGGGGAGAAGCCTATCAGTGGCTACTAGCCCTGATGGCTACGTGCTACCTCCAGTATCAAAGGCAGTAAGCCTATATACACCAGTTGCTGGGAAACATGGGCGGGAGGTTGCTGTTGTACCGTGTCCTGCTTGTGGGTCCCTGGTCGACAGCTGGTTGGCCACTGTGTGAACAGAGTGCTGGGCTAGATCTGATCTTGCATGGTTCTTTTTATGTTCTTGTGACTTTTGTCAACTTCTAGATTGAAATTCAGATTTTCTGAATCTGGCTTTTTCTGACTGCAGAACTTGCCATTTGAGTGTCATGTGCTACGAGACTTGAACAGAGCAGGCACTGGCTTCCTGTACCCATCCAAGACCGCTACCTGGAGGCAAAAACTGCTGGCAGCTCCAGCCAGGAGACTTTCCTATGGTGGTTTAGTGGTAAATTTTGAAGCAAAGATTCTCATCATCACCGTCTTCATCGCCACGCCCCCAAGGGGAGTCCAAATCCAAAAATTCAGGCAGCTGTAGTGCGGTCTTTCCCAACCTGGTGCCCTCTCGATGTGTTGGACTGCAACTCCCATCATTCCCAGCCACCGTGTGAATTATAGTGGCCATGCTGACTGGGAATGATGGGAGTTGCAGTCCAAAATGTCTGGAGGGTACCAGGTTGGGGAAGGCTGCTGTACTGATCTAAATCAACAAACTTGTTGTGGCAGTTTTCAGCTCCACTAGGAGCTGGGCCTTTGTAAAGTTAATGGGTCTTCGTTGCCCATTTAAGACCTAAAATTGCCCCCAAATACTTAGCGTTACAACAGGGATTGCTCACAATAGCTTTGCTGGGAAAATCTCTCCTTCCAGCTTCTGTGAGGACTGCAGCTAAGCTCAGAGGGAACAGGGAATTCTGAAGGGGTGCGTGTGTGTGTATGTGCATGCGTGCGTGTGTGCATGGGGGTGGGGGTGGAGATGATGTCAGCATTCCTGCCAATCAAAAACTCCTGGTACTTTGACCCTGTGAGCCCTGCATCCACTACAATACCGCTCCCATAACATTCCACCAGCATCATGGGAAGTCAGGTGATGCAGAAGAATGTAAGGCCTGTCGACTTCTTCAGTGTGGACAACTCATTGCTGGGGGAGGCTATCTGGATTTATTTATTTATTACATTTTTATACTGCCCAATAGCTGAGGCTCTCTGAGCAGTTCACCATTAAAGCCATGGAATACAGCAAGTCAGAACGTAAGGCTTTCAACGTTAAAACAAAAGCATATGAAATCAAAATAAGTCACAGCCCAGAGAAAGCCTGTGTGAAAAGACATGTTTTCAGGAGGCATTTAAAAGTTTCCCCTCTCCTATCCATCTGCTCACCTGCCTTTTGCTTCCTTGCCTCCGAGCTATTTAACAAGGTGGGCTGGAAATACTGAACCAGAGACCTACGTGCATCATGCAAACCCAAAACGAGTGTGTGTGTGTGTGTGTGTGTGTGTGTGTTAAAACCATTGCAGATGGACATCAGCAGCAGAGGCCAGGTTACATGGGAATTTGGGCTGTTCCTCCCACGGGTTCATTTCTAGACCAATGCACCCTAGCAGGAAGGAGTGCAAGCTGAGATCTGAAAGTGAAGCCAATACTCATGCAGATGAAACCGCAAGGGTTCTTTTCGTGTCATCTGATTGGGCTTTGGCCAGGAAGGTTTCTTCACCACAACATCTAAGACCAAAAGAAAGAAAAAGGGGTGCACAGCTTTACGTAGCTTTGCAGTGTTGGGAAATGGGTGATTTTGAAGGTGGGCTCGTTCCTAGTTCAGCCCCCTTGGAAAGGAAGAGCTTTTTTTCCCCCATTTCCCATTTCCCAGTTTGGTTCATACCGGCACAGAACTCAGTGGCAGTTACAAAATGGAGAAGTTTGCTCAGCAAATCGCGAGTCAAAGAACCTTAATGAGGAAGATCAGCCCAGTTCCACTAGATCTGCTTCTTCTCACATTGCTGGAGGTTGCCATTCAGGGCGGGGATGCAGCCGCAGGAGGAGGGGCATTTTCAAGGCAGCCAGAGCACAGTGGTTAAGAAAGTAAAGAGTCCCAAGTTCAAGGAAAAGGGAAGATGTCCCAAGTTCAATGCCCAGCAATTTCAGTTCCCTGGTAGTTTATTAAGATTTTGCATGATCTGTTAGAAAAATATCATCATCATCATCATCATCATCATCATCATCATCATCATCATCAAAATGGAGAAGAATTCTAACTAAAATTAGAACAAAGAGGTTGGGAGATGGCTACAGTTGTTACAACCTTAGGCCTTTGCGTGATTATTGAAAATCAGAGGTGTTCTCCCCCCCCACACCATTGGATAAGTCAGAAGATAAGGCAGAAGATGGAAGATTCAAAGCATCTGGAGAGCCACAAATTGCCCACCTGTAAGCTAGATGGACCAATGGTCTGAGCGGATATAAGGCTAGGGTGACCAGATAAAATCTAGGTCAGGGCTCATGTAACTTTAACAGTTGTAGAGCAAAAGGAATTTCAGCCAGTGTCATTTGTATGCCATTAATTCCTGGTGAAATTCCCACTTCATCACAACAGTTAAAGTTGCAGGGGCCCTGCCTTCTTTTGTATATGGACACTCTAGTCTAGTGCCTGCACCTTTAACTGTTGTGATGAAGAGGGAATTTCACCAGGAACTAACTGCATACAAATGACACTGGCTGAAATTCCCTTCTCTCTACAACTGTTAAAGTTACATGAGCCCTGACCTGGATTTTATCTGGTCAGCCTATATAAGGCAGCTTCATAGGTTCAGAAAGCGTGTTTGTGGCATTGTTGGAGACACCAGGCAGAGTTCAGTGCAGGACGTTCTTCTGTGCAAGCCCGTTTAAAGGAATGCGAGACCACTCCTGTGCTTTTGAGCAGCTCCAGTTCATTTCAGCAGGGCTCGTGTGCAGAGAACTACCCACAGGATTGCGCCCACTTTTCTTGTGCTTCTAAATAATAGTTGTTGCCTCACTCTTGATTTAGTATTCATGCTTTAGAGCTCCAGCAAAACATGGAATGAACATGCGCACATAGCCGACTCCCTGGTCTCCTGTGTTTGGATAAGAATTGCCTCAATTGGGGGTTTTAAAAACAAGAATAGTTCCTTCCCCCACAAGTAACCTATGAATACACAGCACATAGGCTGAGTTTTGCAGTTTTATTACAATTATGTCACAGCAGTCTTTCCTGGAACTGCTGCGGCTGTGGAAATTGCTGCAGAGTGTACCTGAGTATTTGGTGGCAACTCCAGGCTTTTGAGGGACCTTGAGCAAGGGCCCCTCCCTCAGTGGGTCTACCTTCTCACTTCCACTGTCCCCAGCTCCTATTGCTCCTCAGCCTCCGTCTCATCATTGCTCCAACTGGCTTGCTTGATAAGCAAAGAGCCAGCAGGCAAGGAGGCTGTGAGGCATGAGGAGAGACTGAAAGAACTGGGCCTGTTTAGCCTGGAGAAAAGAAGACTGAGGGGAGACATGATAGCACTCTTCAAGTACTCCAAAGGTTGTCACACAGAGGAGGGCCGGGATCTCTTCTCGATCATCCCAGAGTGCAGGACGCAGAATAATGGGCTCAAGTGACAGGAAGCCAGATTCTGGCTGGACATCAGGAAAAACTTCCTGACTGTTAGAGCAGTATGACAATGGAACCAATTACCTAGGGAGGTTGTGGGCTCTCCCACACTAGAGGCATTCAGGAGGCAGCTGGACAGCCATCTGTCAAGTAGGCCTTAATGTGGATTCCTGCATTGTGCAAGGGGTTGGATTCCATGGTCTTATAGGCCCCTTCCAGCTCAAATATTCTATGATTCTATGATCTCCTGCTCCTCCTTCTCACCACCACCATTTGGGCCAGATCAAGAGGCAGGTAAACAAGCAAGTTGCCATGGTTTAAAAAAAAAAGAAAAAAAGGAGAAACCCCAGGGGGCCGTTATCAGCAGGGGGCCCTGCTAGGGTGTGTGCCCTCGGCAGGTGCTCAACCAAGCCCCCCCCCTTGACCATGCCTCCCCTTTGAGCATTTCCAGAACTTTCCCTGTGATTTTGTTGGTTTGGAGTAAGACAAAGATGGGCTGCTAATGCGAAGCGGCCATTGAAGGCGGGACCGTGCTTCAAACATCCAACCCATCTGCAGAAATGAATGCATCGGCAACCGCGGTTTTTGCAACCCGGCGCAAGTGGCGGCATGCCAAAACCGTGCCGCATGCAGATATGTAGGTCCCCCATCGTTCTGCTCAGTGAGCGGATAAGGAGCTCTGGTGGGCTTGGCTGGTTGTGGCTCCTGCTGAGGCCTCTCTTCTCTCCCTCCTCTCTTGCTCGAAATTTGCCTTTTGGGCTGCTGTGAAGGACACCCAGTGACCTTGAGCCAGGACACGTCCAATGCAGTCCATCCTTCCTTGCTCCATTGTGTTAAGGCGCCCACCATGGAAAATAATTTCACAGACCAGCCGTCAGGAGACAAAGATTTGGGGTGACAACCGTGCAGGCCGGCATTGGGCCTGATGGCAAAACAGCAAGCAAAGCAAACCCGATAGGCCCAGAGCAGGCGCATGTGTGTGTGTGTGTGTGTGTGGAGGGGGTGTTTAGAGCTGCTGCCTGCTAAGGGGGAGGAAGGGAGGACACACTGGCTCTGCCCCAGCTACTGGGAATGGGAGGAGGACACAACTCACAACCCTCAGGCGTACCCACGAGGAACACGCAAGCAAATCTGTCGTTTTCTTTCCTCTGCCCCCCAAATGTGGGAAGATCAGGGCAACATTTTCCGGGTTAGATGAGCTGAGAGCACTGCCTTCACCCTGAGCTGCTCCTTTGCAGCATCAGATTGCAGCATTAGTGGCTAGAAGGCAGGGTGGCCACTTACCCATCAACAAAAAAGAAGGCAGAGGTGGCATAAAATGTGCACCTGTCATTTACAGGTATATGTACAGACTTGGAAAGGAAATAATGGCTATCGTGTAACGAGAAATCAAATACAGCTAGCAGGCTGTATGGAGGGAAATGAGAAAGGGAGATGAGAGTGGGAAGCAGGGCTGTTCTACCACCTCTGCTGCAAGGCTTATATTTTTTTCCTCTTCCCTCCGCATTCCTTTTTCCTTTTGGGTCGTGTTGTTGTTTTTCAATTGGTTTGCGGGCAGGGACTATCTTGTCTTACTGATTGCATGTAAACCGTTCTGGGAATCTTTTTGGCTGAGGAGTAGGATAAAAAAATATTTAAAATAAATATATCAACAATCACAATCTCACCATAGCGGACAAGTCCAGGTGACCTGTGTTGATGGGCAACATCAAGGGCCCTGATCTGATCTTCCTTCCAATGGTTCTTTATCTTTAAACCAGGCTTGGCCTGGACAGCTCTTCAAACAGAGGACACCTTCAAACGGAGGACTGTCCCCTGTAAAGTAGCACACACAGCCACTGTAATTTGTGTCGTGCAAATGCCGATGGGCTAAGCCCCTTTCATGCATGCCTTTGGAGGGTATGTGCCAGTGTGCCAATGCAGCAGTCTACCCTTTTTTAGTACCTGTCTCGAGTAACCAGACCTCTTTTTCTGTTTGTTTGTGCTTCATTTCCTAGGCACTGGGTTCTAATCAAGCAAGAAAGATGGCGCAGGAGCACTGACCTGAACTACCATACTGGTGAGTGCCGACATGGGGCACGGGGCACGGGGAAGAACAGCATCTCTCATTTCATTGGTGGCTGTTTAAATGAAAGCAGGAAGCGCAGGAAGGCACCTCCACCATCCTAAATGGTGCAGGGGAAGAGCCAGGATGGAGCAGTGCAGACTGACAAAGAGGAACCTGAACCTCAGTGTTTAGCCGGGGACCTGAGTTTCCAGGGAACTGCTGCAAAACGGCATGGAAAGCTGCCTTCGGCCAGGCTGTTGGCCAGCTCTGACTGGCGGCGGCTCTCGGGCCGGACCTGCCATTAGGCAAAGCAAGGCAGCTGATTTCGGGTGTCCTGAAAG
Organism: Anniella stebbinsi; assembly: GCA_029215795.1. Classification (NCBI taxonomy): domain Eukaryota; kingdom Metazoa; phylum Chordata; class Lepidosauria; order Squamata; family Anniellidae; genus Anniella; species Anniella stebbinsi. Next base: position 82,746,184 of record JARDYH010000007.1, read on the forward strand.
GACAGCAAACTGAAGGCGATTTAATTTTCATTCTGATTTTATTCGCCGAGCTCCTTGGACAACCCCCATGTCAATTTCACTCTCCACTCCAGGAACAACTCTCCAGTTTTTGTGGGATCTCCTTGGCTTTCACTGGCAGCTCACACCTTTGCAAGTTGCAGGAATGAACCACGAAATAGCCACCTATCTTCTTGTTTCTAGTTTTCGGCCCCCTCTCTGACTGCAGCTGCAAATGCCGCATCGGCCGGAGAAAATGGAGTATGTGTGTGTGTGTGTGTGTGTGCATGTGACTTCGTCATGGATTTGTGTCTGTCCTGCAGTTGCTGTGTGCAGAGGCCCTCTTGGGGTTGCCCATGTCATCAGTTCGCAAGCAACCTTCCCAAAGACCACTGTCTCTGTGCTCCCCACTCCCCATTTTCTCCTGACTGTCCCACTAACCCAGGGCTGCCGATGGCACATGGCCCTGATGTTGCTGTCACTCCGAATGAAGAGATGCTCCCCTCTCCTCCATGCCTCGGCCATGCACTGATGCCTGCCGCAAACTTCCGTTCTCCGTTGCGTACAGCACCAGATTCTGCCTAAAGGTCTGTCTGGATGCAGCCCTGCTCTCTCATTCTTCCATAAAGATGGGGAGGACCTGTTTTTCCGAAGGCGGGAGAAGCTATCGGTGGACGGCTACAAATCTATTCATTTATTACTTATGTATTTGCTAGGCTGACCATATGAAAAGGGGGACAGGGCTCATGTAACTTTAACAGTTGTAGAGAAAGGGAATTTCAACCAGTGTCAGTTGTATGCAATTAGTTCCTGGTGAAATTCCCTCTTAATCACAACAGTTAAAGGTGCAGGCACTATACTAGAGTGACCATTTACAAAAGAAGGCAGGGTCCCTGCAACTTTAACTGTTGTGATGAAGAAGGAATTTCACCAGGAACTAACTGCATACAAATGACACTGGCTGAAATTCCCTTTTCTCTACAACTGTTAAAGTTACATGAGCCCTGTCCTCTTTTTCATATGGTCAGTCTAGTATTTGCTGCTTTGGGCAAATGAAATAGCCACATACGCTCTCCCTGGACACACACACATTTGTGTCTTCAGGTTCAGCGCAGCGTGACAACAGTGTGTTAAAGAATCGAGAGCCGGCCAGGGCGTGTTGTGTTCCCTTTTGCATTCTGCACGCCTTGTCACCTCGTTTCCTTCCTCGCCTCTGTTTTATTACGGTTTCTCTGCTCCAGATGGCCACGAGAGATCAGAAAGCTCTCGATTTATGTCCCCTGGATTCCAGGGAATATTGCCGAGCCGGCAAGCTGCTAAGCTTCCTCTGTGTGCTGCCTCCCCAAAATGCCAGGCCTTATTGTGCGCTCTCTCTCTCTGATGCTTAAGCCGTCCCTGGAATCTTGATAACCAAAGTGCTCGCCTGGTTGACCTCTAAGTCTATGGCTGGCCCAGCCCTGGAAATCATACACATGAATGCATCGAAAGTCTCCTCCGTCCACGAAGAATCACTCCTTTTGAATCCTCTGTTGGGTGTATGAGGGAGGATCGGTTTCCCTGTTTCCTCCAGCCACCCATTTGGTTCATCTTCCGAGGCCTTCCGTGCTACAACTTCTTCCCAAGGGTTTCCATGGTAGCATAATTGCGGGGGAGGCATTCTTGCCACTAAAGTGAGTGTGTGTGGGTGGCTGGGTGTGTAGGGGGAAACTTCCCTTCCCACAATGTAGAGGGTCTGCTTATGGGCATGTTCTTGGTGATGGCCTGTAGAAAGATTGGATTTCAGCCCTGTTCTGGCTTAACTGGATGTAGTATCCGTTTCATCCATTCTCATTTATGCCCCCGTAACACTTCCAGTGACCCCAGTAATAACTCCCATGCAATAGATCGGGGGGGGGGGGGGTAGGCAGAAGGCAGATCTCGATCTACTGCTAGATCTCTGGGTGATCCGCAGTAGATCGTCAAGGATGTCTAACTCCTAATTGCTTAGCGATAGCAGCAACAAAATGACACACATACCCTTCTCCATCCTAAACTATACTGCTGAAATGAAGAAATATTGGGCTACTCAGGAGTGGGGTTTTGTATGGGAAGGCTGGGAGCTTCATTCAGTTATGGAACAAGAAAACTAATCTCCAGGCTCAGAATTCTTTCGTTCAGACTGCATGACCCTTTTCAGACGACACGCTAAGCCACGGTGGTTAAGCACTTTGGGCTAAACATTGGGCCTGTTCAGACAACACACTAAGCCATGGTTAGGCCACTAGCAAATGGTTAGTGAGCATGTTTAAACCGTGGTTATGTAGCCACCATGGCTAGGAAGGGTTCGCACGACATGCTAAGTCATGGTTTACATGACACGCTAATCCATAATGACACAGTTCAGATGACACGCTAAGTCACGGTGATTAAGCCCTTTGAGCTAAATACTATGGCTTAGTGTGTCATGTGAACCATTCCTAACCCTGGTGGCTACATAACCACACTTTAAACATGCTTATTAGCCATTTGCTGCAAAAGGGTGAGCGGCCTAACCACAGCTTAGCGTGTCATCTGAACAGGCCCATCCTCTTTTGTGCCTGGCTCTGGTTGGTGGGTGTCAAAGTTCCATTAAAAAGGAGGAGGATCCCGCAAGCCAGAACGGAGAGCCCGCCCTTGCCATAGTCGATATGCGGCAGATTAACGCAACTTGGGCCCTTTTGAGCCTTTTCAAGCGTTCGTCCCGATCTGTTGGCCTTCTTGATCCTCACCTTGCCTCCTTGCGCACGTGCCTTCCTTTGGCTGGCGTTCCAAACATGTTGCCGTGCAACCGGCATGTGGCAGAAAGAAAGGGAAGGGGGGGGGGAGAGAAACCTGATTTCAACAGCCCTTGAGAAGAAGAACAAAGCCAGCAGGTGCCCTTTCTCCTTCCGCTGCCTCAAGATCCATTTTGAATCGTGCCATCTCGTCCCCCCCACCCCGTCGCACGTGCCCACTGTCGTCTGCCCACGGAGATGCCGAAATCCCTGCTTTCTGGGATGGGCAGCGGAGCAAAACCGCAACCCTTGACGATCCCGGCTGCTGGCATCTCATGTCTGTCCGCAGTCAGGGATGCCATTTAAGGCAGTGGGAGGCGGGGTGGGGTGGGGGCAGCCGTTCCCCTGCCCCCGGGTTTGAGACCACATGCAATTATTATTATTCAGGGGCACAGATGCTCTTCGGTTATGATGTAATAAGCGCAACGAATGCGGTTTTAAATGCAGCAGTTTCTTTATTGCAGTTTAAGATGTGATTCTTATGCTTGTTTAGACAGAAAGAAAGGCCTACAATGCCCAGCATGCCCCAGCCAGCTGGGGCATGCTGGGCATTGTAGGCCTTTTTTCCTATCTAAACAGGCACAGGATTGCAGCCGTAGAAAGCAATCCTATGGGCTAGATGCCCAAACGATGGAGGCCCCTGTCCATCCTATGCCATGCAGGGCTCTTGTTTGCACCATGATGAGAACGGTGGAGCCTTTTCCTCTCTGCCCTTTGAAGCAGTAGACTGCCTACCAAGCCCTTCTAAAGTGCTCTCACTGCCAATGGCAGGCAGGCAGGGGGAGAGGGTGGGGGTTGCAAGGCCTTTGGATCCAGCAGGCCCGTGGCCTTTCCCCTGCCTGTCCAATGGTCCACCCCCAACAACCCCATTTCCTCCCTTTCCAAGGTCAGACTCCTGACCTGGGGAGAGGGAGCCACTGTGGAGCTTTTCATGACAGCTGAGAAGGATGGAGAGCTCCACAGTTGGATCTCCCAGTCTGGGGTTGGACCTCCGTTTCCAGCCTTGGGGCAGGGGAGATTTCCTGCATGGGGTTGTTCTTTTAATCTCAAAAACACCCAAAATCAGGTCTTCGGAACTTACTGTCAACCCAGCTCCCTGTCTCATCGCCTCGATTTCTTTTCTGATCATTACTGCAACCAGGACTGGCCCTACCATTAGGCAAAGCGAGGCGGTTGCCTCCAGAGGCCAATGCTGGATGGTGTGGAAGAGGCCGTGACGGCAGTTCCTTGACTGTTCCCTCTGTTGGGGGTCAGAGCTGTGTTTTCCAGGCAGCTTACCCTAACTCAACCTTCCCTGACCTTGTGCCCTCCAGTTGTGTTGGACTACAACTCCCATTATCCCCCAGTCAACCCTGCAGATGTGTTATAGTCCAACCCATCTGGAGGACAACTGGTTGGGGAAAGACCATTCTATGTTAGCCTGCTACCCTCAGGTATGGTGTAGGATGCTGCCCCCTTTCCAGTATTGAACTAAAATGAAACAGCCAGCCTGGTGGCCTTCTCCTTCTCCACTTGGCACAATTAACAGACCACACCTGGAGTATTGTGTATGATTCCTGGCACCACAGTTCCAGAAGGACATTGACAGGTTAGAACACGTTCAGAGGAGGGCAACAAGGATGATTCAGGGACTTGAGGACAAGCCCTATGAGGACGGGCTGAAGGAACGTGGGATGTTCAGTCTGGAGAAAAGAAGACTAAGGGGAGACATCTTAGCAGTGCTCAGGTACATAAAAGGATAGCACAGGGAAGATGGTCAAGAACGATTTTACATGGCCATAGAAATTAGGACCTGAAATAATGGGTCTAAGTTACAGCTGCCTAGCTTCCGATTAAATAGAAGGGAAAACTTCCTGGCAGTGAGATCTGTACAACAGTGGAACACTCTAGCTACGGAGGTTGTGGGTTCTCCATCTCTGGAGCTTTTGAAGAAGAGGTTGGACAGCCACCTCGCATGGATGGTTTAACTGGTCTTCCTGCATATTGCAGAGGGTTGGACTAGATGATCCTGGTGGCCCCTTCCAACTTGACAATTCTATGATTCTGTAGATGAAATAGAACCCGCAGCATCTTTTCCTCTGCCTCAGACAGCAACATGCCTTGGGACAGCTCGACCTGAAAGGGCGCCCAATGTCCAGAGTCCCTTTCATTCCTCTTCCCCTTGCTTCTCTCCCTCCATTGAACCCGCAGCTGCTGCCCAGCGATGGGTTGCGTGCAATGCAAAAAGAAGAAAGGCACCAAGAACCAGAGCAAGGGCAGCGATGGGGCCGCAAACCCAACCCCCAACTCCTGCTACGACCCCGAACCCACCCAGCAGAACCCGCCCAACAACTTCACCTGCATCCCGGACTTCAACAACTTCCAAGGCACGCCCGGGCCTTCCACTCCTGCCTTCATGGGGAGCACCGGACTCTACCCCACCCCTTCGCTGCATATGCATGGCGTCGGGATTGCAGGTCAGTCTCCCGAGCGGGTCTGCAGCTGGGTAGGGCGAGGGTTCGGAGGACTCTAAAGGCCAACTCAAAGGGTCAAGGGGCTGGAGCATCTCTCTTATCAGAGAAGGTTACAAGCGCTGGGATTGTTCAGCTTGGAAAAAAGGAGGCTAAGGGGAGCCCTGAAAGAGTTATACAAATGATGTGGCTAGGGAGACATTTTTCTCCCTCTCCCGTAATTCTAGAAGCCAATAGGGTCATCCCATGAAGCTGATTGGTAGGAGATTCTGGACAGATAAAAAGAAGGACTTCTTCACACAGCACATGGTTAAACTATGGAATTTGGTTCCACAAGATGTAGTGATGGCCACCATTTTGGGTGGCTTTAAGAGGGTTTGGATAAAGTCCTGGAGGAGAATCAATGGCTACTAGTCCTGATGGCTGCCTCCAGTAGCAGAGGCAGTAAGCCTGTGTACACCAGTTGCTGGGGAACATGGGTGGGAGGGTGCTGTTGCACAATGTCCTGCTTGTGGTTTCCTGGTCGACAGCTGCTTGGCTTCTAAACAGAGTGCTGGACTAGATGGACCCTTGGTCTGATCCAGCAGGGCTCCTCTTATGTTCTTATGACTCAGGTATGGAGTGGGGGGGCTTGTTGCCTTCTCTTCCTGCTCTTTCCCTTACTGTTTGGTGTTTCGGGGTGGTGTTTGACGCGTCGGGCTACAACTGGCCATCCTGGCTGAGACTGATGGAAAGTTGTAGTCCAGGGCTGGGGAACCTCAGACAAAGGGGTCAAACTTGGCCTTCCTGGGGTTCCAATCCTCTGGGCTTCCCTCATTCCCTTCTCCAGGCTCTATCCCCTTTGTTTGAGGCTTTCCAGCTTCTGTGCTGTTTTCCTCCAATTGTACAAGGTGGAAATGGCTGTCCCATGGCTACCAAATGCAGATATTTTGGTCTCACGCCTTTTGACTTGAGCCCCACCCACCCCGAGAGCGTCTCCAAGATTGAATGTGTCCCTCAGGCTAGAAGAAGTTCCCCCCACTCACGTTGTAGTCCATCAGAACTGCGGAAGGCTGGCTTAAACTGCTTCCATCGAATGGAAGTGGGGTGGTGGTGGTGGTATTTCCCGTGGGCCACTTGTAATCCAGGATGTGATCACGGCGAATGCGCCCAGGGACTGAGTTTCTCCAAAGCTGAGCTTGTCTGCACAGCTTTTGCTGGCTTCTCACTGCCCTCCTGTCTTGATGCCCTGCAGGCGGAGGAGTGACCCTTTTCGTGGCCTTGTATGATTATGAAGCCAGAACAGAAGATGACCTAACATTCGTGAAGGGAGAGAAATTCCACATCATCAACAATACGTGGGTATTGCGGCCCAAAGACACATGTGCAGGGCTGGCGTCGAGGGTAGGCATGGTCGGGTAACTGCTGAGGGTCCACATCTCAGTAAGGGCTCGCTGACAAGAGACCCCTGGACTTTATGTACTGCATTTCTCTACTGCCCAATAGCCGAAGCTCTCTGGGCGGTTCACAAAAATTAAAACCATCAAATATAATTCAAGGTATAAAATAATATAAAAACACAATATAAAACCACAATACAAAATCACAACCAAGATAAAACCGAGCAGGCAGTGCAGAGATTTGTACAGATTTAAAATACAGATTTAAAACAGAAAGATGATAAATTGTTAAAATACTGGGAAAACAAAATGGTCTTCACCGGGCGTCAAAAAGAGTTTAATGTAGGCGCCAGACGAACCTCTCTAGGGAGCTCATTCCATAGCCGGAGTGCCACAGCAGAGAAGGCCCTCCTCCCAGTAGCCGCCTGCCTCACTTCCTTTGGCACGGGTTCATGGAGAAGGACGCCTGAAGGTGAACTTAGTGTCCAGGCAGGTACTTTCTCCTCCTCTTCACCATTCCAGCCTACTTGTTCGCCTGCTTCTTGCTCTGGCCCAGGCAACAGTGGCGGGGAGGAGGAGGAGGAGGAGGAGGAGGAGGAGGAGATGTCACTGCTTGCTTGCTCATGGGCTCGCTGCCTGTCAAGCATGCAAGCGGGAGCAGTGATGAGCAAGAAGAGGTGGAGACAGAGCGGCTGCTGACAATGGCCACTAGAAGGCAGATCCACGGAGGGAAGGAGCCCATGGAAGGTGTCTTGCACAAGGGCTCCCCCAAACCAGCACTGCACACATGGCAGCAGCCATGCTGAAGATAATCAGGTCCGGGCCTAGTTAGTGCCCAAATGGGCGATCACATGGGAACTTCGTGAAAGCCGCCTCCAGTTCCATCAGGGGGCGGTGGGAGGCGTGGGGGAGGAGAGTGGCAGGATATGAATGAAATAAATGGAAACCCTCGATTTAGTAATAATAAATTTATTTCTTACCCGCCTCTCCCTCTGGATCGAGGCAGGGTACGGCACGAAATACAAAACACCATAAAATACATATAACTGATTAAAAGCATGTAAAACCAATACATTATGAAAAGGCATCTTAAAATTCATCTGGGTAGGCCTGCCGGAAGAGGTCAGCCTTTACGGCTTTCTTAAAGTCAGAGAGACTGTTAAGTTGATGGATCTCTCCTGGCAGGCCATTCCACAGTCTGGGAGCGGCAGAAGAGAAGGTCCTCTGGGTAACGGTTGTCAGCCTAGTCTTGGCCGACTGTAATAAATTCTTCCCAGAGGACCGGAGTGTGCTGGGCGGATTATACGGGAGAAGGCGATCCCGCAGGGAACTTGGACCCAAACCATGTAGGGCTTTAAAGGTAATAACCAACACTTTATACTTCGCCCGGAAACTAATTGGCAGCCAGTGGAGTGATTTTAAAGCTGGTGTATTATGGTCACCCCTAGGTGTACCGGTGACTAACCTGGCTGCCATATTTTGAACTAGTCGAAGTTTCCGGACTAGGCACAAAGGGAGCCCCATGCACAGCGCATTGCAGAAGTCGAGCCTCGAAGTGACCAGTGCGTGCACTATCAGCGTGATGGGGAAGAGATTTGGTGTCCTTCATCTGCGTTGGTGCGGCAGCTGGATACTTGGGATACTAATAGACTGAGAGCAGTAGCAAACATGAATAGAAGAACTGCAAGTAACCTCCCTTTCTCTGTGGTGGAAGGTGGAGGATGTGCAAATCCCCCAACACAAGGAAGTGTGGAAAAGTAAAAAACACAAGCCTCCCCGTTATCCCAGCTTGTCTGATTATCCGACACATAGATACGTACTATTTATATAATGCAGAGATCTTTTCCATTCAGGCTGGCCTTTGGCATATAAAGCTGGCCCTGTCGCTGAAGGGAGTTTGAATTGGGTGGCCCTGTTTATTGCTTTTACTGTTGTCTTTTTCATGGTGTTCTTTAACGCATTGATTTGTATATTACATTTTGATTGAGACTTTGGGGCTAGTCCCATAATGGCTGCTGTGAGGGGGAGGGGCTGGCTAGTCAAAAGTGGGCGAAAGAAGTGGTGCGTGGTTGTGCGCGTGGGGGAAACAGGGAGGGAGGGGGCAACAGCAAGGCAAAGGAACAGAGGGGAGAGAAAGAACTAGGCTAGAGGCTGGGAGGGGGAAGCAGCGAGATGAAGAGGTGGGGAGAAATAGCGAAGCTAGAGGCTGAGAGGGATAAGAAATAGCAAGGGAAAAGGAATAGAGAAAGGGCAAGGCTAGAGACAGGGAGGAAATAGCAAGGGGAAAGGAGCAGAGAAAGGGCAAGGCTAGAGAGGGAGGAAATAGCAAGGGGAAAGGGATAGAGAAAGGGCAAGGCTAGAGACAGGGAGGAAATAGCAAGGGGAAAGGAATAGAGAAAGGGCAAGGCTAGAGACAGGGAGGAAATAGCAAGGGAAAGGAATAGAGAAAGGGCAATGCTAGAGACAGGGTGGAATAGCAAGGGAAAGGAATAGAGAAAGGGAAAGGCTAGAGGCAGGGAGGGAGAGGGAAATAGCTAGGCAAAGGATTAGAGGGGAGAGAAAGTAAGGCTAGAGGCTAGATAGGGAGAGAGAGAAAAGGCTAGCAACAGGGAAGGGAAAGAAATAGGGAGGAAAGGCTTGGGGGGAGAGAAATGGGGCAAGGAGTGGAGAGCTTCGTGGGCCACTGGAGTTCCCTGCGGGTGCGATGGCATCCACAGGCCCTGGCTTAGGGACCCCTGATCTAAGGGGTCTTTATTGCCCAGTCAAGAGCAAGACACCCCCAAATACGTTGCATTAAAACAGGGACTAATATATTGGTTTTAGGAAAATTCATTCCCCCACCCCTGCACCTGTGAGGATTGCAGCTAAACTCAGAAGGAATAGGGAATTCTATGGTGGGTGGCAGGTGACTTCAGTGTCCCTGATAATAAAAAAAGTCCTGGTGCTTCAACCCTCGGAGCCCTGCCTCCGCTACACCACTGCTTTGGCTAGGTCTAGCTATTGGATCATCATGCCAGTATGGTGTCCTCTGGCGATCAGAGGCTCTCCTGGGTCTCCTTTCCAAGGTCTTTTTCATCAGCTGCTACCAGGTCCTTTTAACTGGAGGTGTCTGGGTCAAATTGGGGAGCTTCTGTGGGCGAAGCAGTGGAGGAGGGGCTGGTGGCTCCAATTCCAGCAGGCAGTAGATCCACTCTGGGTTTCAGTCAGGACAAGTCAGAATTCTGAAGGAGCTGTCCAAGGTGCTGAATCCATTGGGGTGGGGTGGGGTAGGGATCAGCACTTTTGACAGCTCCTTTAGGGATCGGACTGATTGTGAACGAAACTCCGCCGCACTGACACCGGAGCCAGCAGTCTCCAGCGGTGCAGATCCCACCAGGCTCCGCTCCCTCTGCTGGCTCACTTTATCTTCCTCCTGTTTCTTCAGGGAAGGCGACTGGTGGGAGGCCAGGTCTCTGAACACAGGAGCCACGGGCTACATCCCCAGCAACTACGTGGCACCCGTGGATTCCATCCAGGCGGAAGAGTAAGTACGACAGCCCGCCTGGAGAAGGTGGGCTGCATGCAGGGGGGACGGGGCAGGCGTGGGGGGGATTCGAGGGGGATTTGTTTTGTTTTATGTGACGGTTGTTCACTTGCAGCAAAAGGTTTGCAGGGAGGAAAGTTCCAACTCCAAATTGCAATGCATTTCTGGTGCAGCTGAGAGCTGTTTGGGGGGAGGAGACTTCCAGTGGATGGGGGAGGGGGCTTCAGGGGTCATTATAGCTGCAGTCTTCTTCCTTTTCCTCTTTCAGATTCTGCAGGGTTTGAAAAATAGGGACATGGGAAGCTGCCGTATGGATCATTGGTCCATCTAGGGCAGGCGTCTTCAGCCTCAGGCTCGTGGGCCCAGATCTGGCCCACCTGGGGTCCTGATCTTATCCCCTGGAGTTCCCTAAATGCCCCCTTCCCCCCACCCCCACCCCCGACCAATGAGGTTTGGCTGGTTTTGCGGCTTGGAAGGAACACAGGGAATTGCTTTAGACCCCATCAGACAAGGCTTCCATCTAACCTGCGGTTTTCTGTTCGGATGGCAATGGCACCCCGTGGTTTCAGGCAGTGGAGGCTGGTGGCTGTGATGTGAATGGGGTGGCGAATCCACTCCAGTTTCAGTCAGAACCATCCAGAACTCTCGAGGAGTTCTCCAAGGTGCGATGTCAGTGGAAGGGTGAATCTGCTCCAGGTTTCCATCAGAACTAGCCAGAACTCTTTTAGAATTCTGACTGGTTTGAACTGAAACCCAGAGCGGATCACCGCCCCACTGGCATTGGAACCCCCAGCCTCCACTGGTCTGTGGCATCGAGAGGTCTTTCTGTCACCTGCTTACCTGATCCTTTTTAGCAGGAGAAGCCGGAGCTTGAACCTGGGACTTTTGGCATGCAAAGAAAGCACTTCACCTCTGAGCTAGGGACTCATCATCCTAAGACCTTATCATCTTAAAACCTATTGTTTATTTCTGACTAAACAGAGATTTACTTTCAATTCCCATAGTGGTTCTACATAGTGGTTCTTGGGTGAGGTCTTCTCTCTGTCTCTCTCTCTCTCTCTCTTTCTCTCTCTCTCTCTCTCTCTCTCCCCAGAACATTAACGCTCACTATTTATAGCATTTATCTGTAGATTAATTTGTAGTCCTTTTTTATACCAGCTAAGTTGCAAGCATCATGACTGTATGTTATATTTGTTTTGCCTTTGGTCTATTGACTGTAAATAAAGGTTGATTGATTGAACTTCTACATCTCCTTCCCCAGGTGGTACTTCGGGAAAATTGGCCGCAAGGATGCTGAGAGGCAGCTCTTGTGTCACGGCAACCTTCGGGGGACCTTCCTCATCCGTGAGAGCGAAACTACCAAAGGTACTGCTAGGGCAGCACCTCTTCATCCCTGACCTCCTGGGTGGGAGCCCCCTGGGGCACCTCCAGCATCTTCATTTCATTCGTTACATTTCTGTAGCACCCAAGAGCCGAAGTTCTCAATTAAAAACCTTAACAATACAATGTTATACATAGTAAAAAAAAAACAAAAAACCATTTGCTTACAAACATAAAAAGAGTCTGTTCAGGCGACATGCTAAACCATGGTTAGGCCGCTAACCTTTTGCATGGGAGGTTTACAAATGGAAGACGGGGTTCTCTGGAAACCACATACCCCAAATAAAATTCTGTGAATGAGGCACTGGGATTGCACATCTGGAAACATCCTCCTTCCCCAGGATAACTGAGAAACGTAACATCCCTTTCACTTGTCCCCTGGTGTACAGCACCATCTGCTGGCTTGCTATATATTTGCATCTGTCATCATCATCATCATGCTCATTTATTTTATGTATTCAGTTTATTAGGGATGTGCATTGAAATAAAAATGTTATAGGTCTTTTTTAAAAAACCATAATACTAGGCTATGGGGAAAATCATTCAAAATGGCATCTGATTCTCGAATCGGAGGTCCGATTTTCACATCGGAATCGGATCCGAAGCGATACGGGGCAAGTCCACTTTCATCCAATACGATTCAGGTCCATATCGGAAGTTCCGATTCCGATACGATTTTAGTGGCTGTGCACATCCCTACAGTTTATACTCCATCTATATACAGAATACCCTTGGTGGCGTACGAAATAGAAACAATTTAAACAAGATAAAAACAATCAATAAAATACCTTAGGTAGCATACAAATGTTAAGAAACAATTTAAAAAGCTAAAACTACCAAACACCACACAGCATAAAACCAATATATAACGGTCATCATTTCTCCATCTCCGGTTCCCTATCCTGATGTCTTCTTGTGGGGGTGAGTTTTCATTTGAGCCTCCCTTCAACGTGACCCACCTGGGCCTTCTAATCTCCCTCTCCCAGGCGCCTACTCGCTGTCGATCCGTGACTGGGACGAGGTGAAGGGCGACCATGTCAAGCATTATAAGATCCGGAAGCTTGATAGCGGAGGCTACTACATCACTACGCGTGCCCAGTTTGAGACTGTGCAGCAGCTGGTACAGCATTACATAGGTAAGGTGTGGTGGGAGTGGGGGTGGGACGTAGGGTCAGGAAAAGGGAGCAACTTGAACTCTGGACCCTCTTTCTTCAGACCCACCAGCAATTTGGAGTGGCTGCAATGTTTCATTTTATAGAATAAGGCGCTGGGGCTTGAGTATGCCTGAAAGCGATACTCCGCAAGCCTTTCATCCCAGTGAAGACTGGTGACTCCGATGCCAGTGGGGTGGTGAATCCGCTCCAGGTTTCAGTCAGAGCCAGTCAGAACTCTAAAGGAGCTCTCCAAGGTGCTTTGCTCTCAGATCAAATTAGGCAGGGAAAGAGCAACTCGATCAGGCCTAGCAGGGAAAATGTCGAGGGTACTGCAGGCTCAGAACCTTGCTGACCATTGGCCATGCTGGCATGGGCTGATGGGAGTTGATGTCCAAAATGTCTGAAGGGGGAACAGATTGGGGGAGGCTGCCCTAGTCCTTTCTGTGTGCCAAAGGGAATTTATCCTATTGAACTTCCATAGGTAACTTTTGGGATCTAATGATTGCAACGACAGTTATCAGTTATCAGCTATTCAGTTGATGCGTAGTAATGATTACCTCTTTCTGTAATCATTAGTGATGATTACCTCTTGCTATAACCACTATCCCCTGCAGCCTTTCCTGATGCCAATAAAGCAGATGTCCAATTAGCAATAACTCAACTATTGTGCCAAATCGCCCTGACAGTGATGGGGATGAGCAGGGCTCATTCAGAGAAGAAAGGATCCTGTGTGCTGCCACCTGGTGGTGTTGAACAGCATTTCACTTCCTCTGTGACCTCCAGCTGATTCCGTGCCTGTTTTCTCTTCAACCTCTGTTTCTTTCTCTTTCTTTCCGATGCATCTTTCTCTTTTTCCGTTCTGCACCCTTGCGTTTCCCTCTGCAAGAGAGAGCTGCAGGGCTGTGCTGCCGCCTGGCCATGCCGTGCCACAAGGGGATACCCAAACTGGCAGACCTGTCCGTCAAAACCAAAGACGTTTGGGAGATCCCGCGCGAATCGCTGCAACTCATCAAGAAACTGGGCAATGGGCAGTTTGGGGAAGTGTGGATGGGTAGGACTGGCCATCAAAACTGGGGAGGCTGAGCCGAAAAGGGAGGAGGAAGAGGAAGCGCACACCAGACCCAAGGCCCAGGGGAAGTGGATTCGATGCCAGAGACAGGGAGCCCCTGACCCTTTCGCCTCTCACCATCCGCCTTAGCTCAATAGAACATCCTCTGAAGACCATCTCAGGATTCAGCAGATTTCTGTGGCAGACCCAAAATCCACTAACCAGAGCCCGATGCAAAGGACACATACTTAGAATGTAAGCATTCTGAGTCCCAAAACCTGTTCTGAGTACCAGAACCAGTGGAGGTAGGTGGCACCGATGTCAGTAGGGCAGTGATTCCACTACAGGTATCAGTCAGAATGCTTAACGGAGGTATCCAAGGTGCTTCGCCAATCTAGCGCCCATCTTCTGGACAAGCTGTAGTTTCCGGGCGGGTGGGTGGGTGTCTTCCAAGGCAGCCCCATTTCTGGTAATTTCAGTGGAAGTTATCCGAGGCTCGATTACAGCACAAAAGCTTACCTTTAAAATAGTTGTGTCATTAAAAAGGAATTTCCGATCGCTCTCTTACATCAGAAATAATGGTATTGGGTCGTAGGCTGCTCTTCTAAATGTAAGATAAGTCCACCACCTGGTGGTCAAAGCAGATATTGCATTTATTTATTTATTCTATACCCCCTGCCCCCGCCCCCGCCCCCCCCCCCCCCAATAGCCGAAGCTCTCTGGGTGGTTCACAAAAATTAAAACCATGAAGTACAGTTCGAAGTATAAAACAAACAATAGTATAAAAACACAACCTAAAAGTACAATAGAAAAGCACAACCAAGATAAAACCAAGCAGCAATGCAGAGGTTTATACAGATTTAAAATACAGATTTAAAACAGCGAAGTTAAAAGACTAAGATGATAAACTGTTAAAATACTGGGAAAATAAAAAGCATTCACCTGGCATTGAAAAGAGTATAAGGTAGGGGCCGGGTGAATGTTTCTAGGGAGCTCATTCTACAGCTGGGGTGCCACAGCAGAGAAAGCCCTCCTCCTGGTAGCCACCTGCCTCTCACTGCAGAGGATCACGGAAAAGGACCCCTGAATATCATAGAATCATAGAATAGTAGAGTTGGAAGGGGCCTATAAGGCCATCGAGTCCAACCCCCTGCTCAATGCAGGAATCTACCTTAAAGATGAACTTAGGGTCTGGGCAGGTACATATGGGAGGAGGTGTTCCTTTAGATAACCTGGCCCCAAGCCATTTCGGGCTTTGAATGTTAATACCAGCACTTTGAATTGGGCCCGGACCTGGACCAGCAGCCAGTGAAGCTGGAACAGGACTGGCGTAATGTGGTCTCGTCAGCCAGTCCCTGTTAACAGTCTGGCTGCCTTGTTTTGTATCAGCTGAAGTTTGCGGACAGTTTTTGAAGCCATCCCCATGTATAACGCATTACAGTGATTCAGATGAGTGGTCATCAGAGCATGGATAATGGTAGCTAGGCTATCTCTGTCCAGATAAGGGTGCAGTTGGTATATTAGCCTAAGCTGATAAAAGGTGCTCCTTGCCACTGAATCCACCTGCATCTCAAGTGACAGTTCTGGATCCGGGAGCACCCTTTGTAAGAACGTGGGCCTGGTGCTACCCTCCCCTTCGTCCTCCTCCCTGGGCTCCAGCCGCCTCTCGCGGGTGCATGCCGAAGTCATGGCTCCATTTCCCATCTCATTCTTTCTCCCTCGTTCATCCCATCCCATCTCCACCTTACAGAATACAATGACGGTCTGTGCCATCTACTAACCAAGGCCTGCCCCAATCCGAAGCCCCAGACTATGGGATTGTCTAAAGATGCGTGGGAAATCATGCGCGAGTCCATACGCTTTGACAAGAAGCTTGGCATGGGATGTTTCGGAGATGTGTGGATGGGTAAGACGGGGTGGGGTGGGGTGTCTCAGTTCTGTTACCAGGCCCAGGCTTCTGGGGAGGGGGGCTGAAATAAGAGGAATCTGGCAAATCCCATAGGACGGGAGTGTTGAGCCTCTTTCGGCCCGAGGGCCAGATTCCATTTCTTGGGGGCCGCATTCCAGTGGTGGGAGGAGCCAAAGGCAAGAAGAGACAGGGCCAACTTAAAGCTTCTACTGCCAGTAACTCAGCTTTTCTGGCAGTAACTCAAGCTTTTAGAATGGAGCAGGGGCGGGAATTGCACAAAAGCCAGGAAATCGCCCAATGAAAAGGGGTGGGCCTGGGGAAGGGGGAGTGGCCAGTCCTGCACTTGATGGCTGGGTGCAGGACTGGCGTCAAGAGTAGGCATGGTTGGGCACCTGCTAAGGCCCACACTCCAGTAGGTGTCCAATCACAAGAGCCCCCTGGGGTGGCTCCTTCATTTCTCTTTTGCAACCTGCTCATTTACCTGCCTCTCGCTCTGGCCCAGGTAACGGAGGTAGGTCAAAGCAGGAGATGCTTTGACTTAATTGGTCACTGGCTTGCTGTCTGTCAAAGTTAAGGTACAGACATATACACAATTAAGTTCATGATCCTAGGCATGTTTAGGCAGGGAAAAAAAGTCCTACAGCTCCCAGGGTTCCCCAGCCTTCATGGGAATGCTGGGAGTTGCAGGACTTTTTTCTGTCTAAACATGCCTGGGATTGTGACCTGAAATTATTTAATGTTTTTTAAAAAATGCAAATATTAAAAGTATCCAGAACTTATGTGTCCTAATATATAAAATTGAAAAAAATGGAGAAACCTAAAAACGGTGATGTTAAAATGTTATACTAATACAAAAGGACACATATGACCAAATGTAAAAATATACATAATAAAAACCTTTACCAACTACAACTGGGTAGGCTGACCATATGAACAGGAGGACAGGGCTCCTGTAACTTTAACAGTTGTAGAGAAAAGGGAATTTCAGCCAGTGTCATTTGTATGCAATTAGTCCCTGGTGAAATTCCCTCTTCATCACAACAGTTAAAGGTTCAGGGGGCCTGCCTTCTTTTGTATGTGGTCTCTCTAGTATAGTGCATGCACCTTTAACTGTTGTGATGAAGAGGGAATTTCACCAGGGACTAATTGCATACAAATGACACTGGCTGAAATTCCCTTTTCTCTACAACTGTTAAAGTTACAGAAGCCCTGTCCTCTTTTCATATGGTCAGCCTACAACTGGGCCACATGATATCTTCCGCGAAACTACTGCTGACTAACGGAAGAGAAGGATGAGCTTTTTATTTTCAGTCCACTTGGCTTAACCTATCTTGGCAACTATATTAATCAAGTCACGGCACACCTAGAATGGCCATCTATCAAAGATATACTGATACATGTTCTTCATCTAATGCAAGAATTTTTAATTAGGTCATTAATAGCGCTTTGCATAGGCCACTGACGAAGAGGAAAAGTCGAAACCCATTTGCCCCATTTCTAGGTTTTAAAGGTTTTTATTTTATAGACCTATGTGTCCTTTTACATTAGTATAACATTTTGATATCACACTTTTCAGGTTTTACAATTCTGTTTTATAAATGGTCACATATATGTTCCGGAGATCATGTTTTCAAAATTGGCACTTTTTAGACATCAGGTCATTTTAATTGGGTATATTTTTGCCCTTTAGCTTTGGTTTTTGTCCATAGTATATATTGTTATGGACCACTGGGGGCTTTGTTGTTATCATCTCTGCCTGTCAAGCTAGCAAGTGGTAGCCATGATGAGAAAGAGGAGGAGGAAGAGGAGGAGGAGGAAGAGCAGCAGCTGGGAACAATGCCAGTGAGAAGGTAGACTCACAGAGGGGAGGGCCCGTGGAGGGTGTCCTGCCTAATGGCCACCCAAAACCTGGAGCTGGCACTGGCTGGATGTGTGTGGAATTGACCCTCCTGCATGGGGTTCTTCATTCTGGAAGCATTTCTGTCACCGCACGTTTCATTTTTGTTTGTAGTTAGCACCATCCTGATCCATCCATGGCTTTCCCTATCCATTTCCATTTCCGCACAGGGCGTTGGGTGGGGAGGATGAGGCCGAAGCACAGGGAACTGCCATGGATTCCCTGTCCCCTCCACCTCCCCGCGTTGACCATGTCTGTGCTTCCTGCTGGTTCCAGGCACTTGGAACGGCACCACCAAAGTCGCGGTGAAAACCTTGAAGCCGGGTACCATGTCTCCGGAAGCCTTCCTCGAAGAGGCTCAGATCATGAAGCGCCTGCGGCATGACAAGCTGGTGCAGCTGTATGCCGTGGTGTCGGAGGAGCCCATCTACATCGTCACGGAGTTCATGAGCCAAGGTGCGGCTGAACTGAGGCCCAAGTTCATGGCGACTGGGAGGGCAATGATGATGCCCTTGGGCGGGCAGGGGGGTGGCTGGCAGGAAGACTGGGTGGCCAAAGAGGGGTTGGGGCTGTGTGGTTGAGGTCAGAACGAAATCCTAGAACCCAACAGGGTCATATCCCACGAGGCTGAATGGCGGGTGATTCGGGAGGACGCATAAAAGGAAGGGCTTCTCCAAACGGCGGAGAGTTAAACTATGGCATTGGCTACCACAAGGTGCAGTGAGGGCCACCACTTTGGAGGGCTTTAAAAGGGGATTGGACAAAGTTGTGGAGGCAAAAGCTGGATTTACCCCTCAAACCTGAGGTTCTGCACCTGTGATAGGGATAAATCAGTGGAGGCTGGTGGTTCCGATGTCGGTGGGGCAGTGAATCCGCTCCGGGTTTCAGTCAGAACCAGTCAAAAATCTAAAGAAGCTGTCCAAGGTGCTGAACCAATGGTGAGGGTGGAGTTCAGCACCTTGGATAGCTCCTTTAGATCTTCGACTGAAACCCGGAGCAGATTCAACGGTTTACTGACATCGGAGCCCCCAGCCTCCACGGGTATAAATGAAGAACTCAGGGGATTGCTCAGAGATAGGGGGCGTCCACTTGGTGCCTTTCTAGTCTAGTACACAACCAGGGATGGGCTAGCCCAGTTGTTCAGGCCATCATGGAATGGTCATTTAACACACAGGGACGATTTGCCCTAAGAAACTGGGAGCTGAAAGTAAACGGGGCAGAGAATGTGGGGTAACCAGCCAATGGGCAGAAGCTGGACATGGGGTACTGGGAAAGGGATCCTTAGAAGCAGCTGATTTCCTGACCCTCCCCTCCCCAGGGAGTTTGCTGGATTTTTTGAAAGACGGAGATGGCCGTTTCCTGAAGTTGCCCCAGCTGGTGGACATGTCGGCCCAGGTTAGTTTATCAATAACACTCTCTAGAATTGCTGGTTGAATTCCCCCCTACACACACACACACACACACACACACCAATTTAAATTTTCCCCAAACAAAAATTAGACTCTTATTTCGACTTGAGGCATCGACCAATTAACAGTGCAATCCTGTACGTGTGTACTCAGAAGTAAGTCCCTTTGGATTCAGTGATGCTTACTCCCAAGTCAGAGTGTACATGTTGCAGCTGAAGGATTCTGTCCTATGCTTGTTCAGGATAAAAAAGTCCTACAATTGTAGGAGTTGTAGGACTTTTTTTTCAGGTCAGGACTTGCAAAAGATTGCAGCCTAAATGGATTAAAGCTTGCAGCTGGAACCGGCAAGGTGGATCCAGGTGTGATGGGCCCTTCAGCACAGGGTCTCCTCCTACATGGGTGGGCCACCTTACCTGCTGGCAGGGAGTGGTAATGTTGCGATGAGTGTGGGTGACTTGGAGGTAGTGCCGACTCCTGGTTTTGGATGGCCCTTGGTCAACACACCCAGTGGCTGAATTCGGACAACACGATCGTCAATGGTGGGGTAATAATCAACTTTACAGCTGTTCATCTAGGGGGTACTCCCCACACAACATGGTAATAAATAATCAACCGTGGTGTGGGTTAGGATCAGTGCTGAGTTGACTATGGTAGCATTCGGACGACATGATAGTCAATACAACTGACGATTGTTTCCCCCCCCCCCCCCCAGTTGCTTATTGTGTCATCCAAATTCAGCCAGTGAGTCTCCCTGCTCACCACCATGGTCAGGAGTTCCTCTTGTAACTCATCCCCTTTCTCATCATCGCTCCCACTTGCTTGCTTGGCAGGCAGGCAGAGAGCCAGCGGGCCAGCAAGCCGTGGCATCTCCTCCTCCTCCTCCTCCTCCTCCCCACCACCGCCACTGTCTGGGCCAGAGCGAGAGGCAGGTGATCAAGCTGGTTGCCCAGGTGAAAAGGAGCTGCAAGTTGGGGATCTTGCCAGTGGGTCCCCGCTGGGGCATGGCCCCTGGATTGGTGCCCAGCCATGCCTACCCTTGATACCGTCATTTTATATTTCCCCACAGTGCCCCCGAGGAACACTCCACAAGTGAAAATGTGGGAGTCCACCTAAAGTGCGTGGGGAGAGGGGGGATTGACGGGCGAGCCAAAGTTTAATTCACCGGCTTGTGGGGCCACACCACAGAAAGCTGCTGTCACCACTGTTCCAATGTTATGCCCGTCTTCTTCCCCCATGTGAAAATGTACACTTCATGGTTGCAAGGCAAAAGAACAATTCACCGATGACGTTTTAAAAGCCCTCGGATGGGGCATGTCACGCGATACCTGCAGGAAACAGCTCGCTCGTATAAGTTGCAATTTTATGAGCATTTGCCCGGGAGGAAACCCCACCGAAGACAGAGGGGACTTATTTTTATGCCGCCCTTCATTTCACGATACCAGGGTTGTATAGAAAATGTTATTAAAAAGTCCTAATATAACAGACAATAAAAGCAATAAAACAACATCAACTACAGCAATAAAAGGCAGGGGATACATAAGAGAAAAGGCTCAGATCAGTCATAGGAATGAATTCATTTCCCCCCACCCCCCAATGTAAAGCAAACAGTTTCCTTCTCCCCTCCTCCCTTCAAATGTCGAACAGCTCTGTGTGACTGTTTGGCTGAGAACCGCCCTGTTGACTGATCTACCCAAGGGGAGTTTGAGGTGGACTTTTTTTGGGGTGGGGTGCGGGAAGGGGTACTAGATGACCTATCTCAACCGAGCGCCTTCCAGAGGTTCTGTACTACAACTCCCATCATTGTGTGGGGATGATGGGGGCTGTAGTACTGGACCTCTGGAAGGTGCCCGGTTGAGGAAGGCTGCTCTGTCTAATTGGGAACAGCATAGCTGCGGCCTTTGCTGCCGCCCACGTAACAGCTGCCTTCTTCCCGCTCCATCCAATTCAGATCGCAGCCGGCATGGCTTACATTGAGCGGATGAACTACATCCACCGAGATCTGCGCGCCGCCAACATCCTCGTGGGTGACAACTTGGTGTGTAAGATCGCCGACTTTGGCCTGGCCCGCCTCATCGAGGACAATGAATACACGGCGCGACAAGGTAAGCGCCCGGATGTAAGAACAGAAGAAGAGCCCTGATGGATCGGACCAAGGGTCCATGTAGTCTGGCATTCTGCTCACACAGTGGCCAACCAGGGACCACAAGCAGGGCATGGTGTACTCTGTAAGGAACACAGGGAGGTGGAGGAGGCATAGACCAGATCAGGCCATTTGAGGCTGGGGACTCCGATTTGGACGGGGCTGTGAATCTATTCTGGGTTTCAGTCAGAACCAGCCAGAACTCTAAAGGAGCTATTGAAAATTTGGACAGCTCCTTTAGAGTTCTGGCTGGTTCTGACTGAAATCCAGTAGGGATTCACAGCCATGCCAAATTGGAGGCAGAACTTCAGGTAGCTCCTTTAAAGTTCTGGTTGGCTCCAACTGAAACCCAGAATGGATTCACAGCCCCTCCCAAATCGGAGCCCCCAGCCTCCACTGTTTGTCCATCTAATCTCCTGTCTGCTCTGACAGTATCAGAGGCAGTAAGCCTGTATACACCAGTTGCTGGGGAACATGGGTGGGAGGGTGCTGTTGCACTTGTGCCCTGCTTGTGGGTCCCTGGTCGATGGCTGGTTGGCCCCGATGCGAACAGAGCGCCTGACTAGGTGAACCCTCGGTCTGATCCAGCATGGCTCTTCTTACGTTCTTATGACTGGCATCAACACACCAGGGCATTGTTTTCCCCATTACCTGCTTACCTGATCCTTTTCTGCATGCGAGAGCTATGGACCATCCTCCTTAGGCATGTCGAACTTCATGCCTGCCAGCCAAGTCCAGTCTTAAAGGCCAAAATGCCTCCCCTAAGGCTTAGCTCCTGGCCGTGAGAGCTTTAAGCTACAGAATGTTGGCATTTGGGGGTATTTTGGCCTTTGCCCCCTTTTCTTTGGCCCTGCCTCCTTTTGCCTTCCTTTCTCCCCCCTTGGAATGTGGCTCCTGGGAGCTTCCCTGAAATTCTGTTTGTGGGCTGAAAGGCTGGCTGGGGAGAATGGTTCGTGTAGTCCACACATTTGGAGGCCACCAGGTTGGAGATGGCTGAGCCAGAGGGACATGGTGGATCTCCAACTTAGGGCACAATCACAGAATAAATTAGAAATGCCTTTTCTCTTTCTTTCTTTCTTTCTTTCTTTCTTTCTTTCTTTCTTTCTTTCTTTCTGGCCTTGGATGGAGCTCGTTCCCAGCAAATATGTCGGCATGGGGTGTGCCAAGGGAAAAGGCCATTTTTAATTCCCCAGTGATGCCATCCCTCCACAGGGATGAAAGCTTTGGTGTTGCTTATTCCGCTGGCAGACAGGCAGATCCACAAGCCAGCAAATGACTCAGAGGTTGCGGGCTTGTCCCCTTCCCTACAATCTCAACGTCTTTTCCCATTCTGCCTCCCGGCAGGTGCCAAATTTCCCATCAAGTGGACAGCCCCAGAAGCTGCTCTATACGGCAAGTTTACCATCAAGTCAGACGTGTGGTCCTTTGGAATCCTCCTGACGGAGCTGGTCACCAAAGGTCGAGTACCTTACCCAGGTAAAGCCTCTCCCTGTGGCTCTTCTCCTATAGCAAGGCAAGTGTGGGGGATTGTAGTTCAGTGAGGGCGGGGGTTGAGAACTCGCTCCCTTTTGGAACTACAGTTCCCAGAGTTCCCTAGGTGCAATGGAACAATCCTTCACCCTGTTCAACTGCTTTAGGTAAACACATCCTGAGCCAGAATATCCTGACAACTCCCAGCATTCACAATATGCTGGTATGTTTGACTCCACCCCATTTGACCTTGGTCCCGAGAGCTCCTCTGGAATCAAATTCAGCCCTCGGGCTGAAAGGGGTTCAACGCCCCTGCTGTAACGGTACCCAGGATGTGCCGCCTGAGGTCCCCGCTTCCTATGGTCTCATGGCAAGCCAACCTCCGGCTGTAACTCTCCCCTAAACCCCACCGCCCCATTCCTTTCCCACAGGCATGAACAACCGGGAGGTCCTGGAGCAAGTGGAGCGGGGCTACCGCATGCAGTGCCCTGGGAACTGCCCTCCGTCGTTGCACGAGCTGATGGTGCAGTGCTGGAAAAAGGAGCCGGAGGAGCGCCCCACCTTTGAATACCTCCAGTCTTTTCTCGAAGACTACTTCACTGCCACAGAGCCTCAGTACCAGCCGGGAGACAACCAATAATAGTGGCAGGGGAGGCCGGACGGGGATCTTGGCCATGGATTTGGCCATGGACAAGGGTCTCTCTGGGGTGTGGAGTTCCGGGACTTGGGCATACACAGAAACAATCCCTTCCCTCTCCAGGTGCCGAAGATCCCCCTTTGTTTTGTACAACTGGGGTGGGACTCCTCTCTCTCTCTCTCTTTCTCTTTCTCTCTCTCTCTCTCTCTCTCTCTCTCTTTCTTTTTTCTTTTTCTAGTTCCAATTTGCGGGGAGGGGTTGTTTTGTTTTTTAAGAATTGTGACTTTGTCTTTTAAATCCTGCCACCTCCTGGGTGGCTGCCATTTTTGGAGTTATGAAGAGGATAATGAGCCAGGCTTGAGGTTGGAGGACAGAATGGGGATGGGGGGCAGAGGAAAGAGAGAGGGGTTTTGCACAGTATGTCATAGGTTACCTCTGTCCCCCCTCCTTTTCCTCCTACACATGGGGGTGGGGAACCTGTGGCCCTCCAGATGTTGTTGGACTACAATTCCCATCATCCCTGATCATTGGCCCTGCTGGATGGGGCTGATGAGAGTTGTATTCCAATGACATCTGGAGGGCCATTGGTTCCTTACTCTGTCCTACGTAATTCTGGAAGGTGGTGATGGTAATTGGATAGTGAGTACCTATTTTCTCCTTTGCTATCAGCCCTGATGCTCCCAACTGCCCATTTTGAGCCTCCCGACTGCCCACTTTGAGCTTCCTGACTGCCCACTTTGAGCCTCCTGGCTGCCCACTATGAGCCTCCCGGCTGCCCACTTTGAGCCTCCCGACTGCCCACTTTGAGCCTCCCGACTGCCCACTTTAAGCCTCCCGACTGCCCACTTTGAGCCTCCTGACTGCCCACTTTGCAACTGCCCACTTTGAGCCTCCCAATTGCCCACTTTGACCCTGCCCACTTTAAGCCTCCGAACTGCCCTCTTGGAGCCATCTCCCCTCACTTGTATGTGGGCTGTGTCACAGGGACGAAATCCGTTTGTTAAGACTATGGTTTTGGGGGGCAACCTATGCAGAGCTCAGCACATGGCGAACCCAGCACAAGTGACCAGCTAATGCAGCTGTCCCTGACCTGGTGCCCTCACAGTGCATTGGCCTACAAGTCCCATCATCCCCAGCCAAAACAACAAAGGGAGATAATTGGAATTGTAGTCCAACATGTTGGGAGGGCACCAGCTTGAGGGAAATCTGGACTAATGAATTGTGAGCTGTCCTCATTGCCCATCACAATCTGCCACTCAGCTTCAACCCATACAATGCCCAAATATTTCCGAAACAGAGGTCATTTTTCTGTTTCACACTGTCACAAACCCTATGAGGCTGGATGGGCAGCAAGGCATCCTTTCTTGACAATTTAGGGCAGAGGCGCACAAGCATTTTGGCCCCGAGGGCTGCAAGCGATGCTGGCTTGAGCGCTGGGGGCCACACAGACATATTCAGAGCCACGCGCATGCGCACCGATTCGGACATGTCAACACATTCACGTACACTCGCACAGTAGCAATTCTGTTATAGGTTGCTCTTTCCTTGCTGCTTGTAGCAGTGGAAAAAGAGAAATATATATGAGGATCTCTGGGGGAGGGAATAAAGTACAGGTGGGGGGGAATCAGCATGGGGAATTGGGGGGCAGTAGCGGGGACATTGGGGGTGCAATTTGTGCCCCCCCCCCCGATTTAGGGATATTTGCTGCCACCACTCATATGATTAACAGCAACTCTTAGCTTGGACATATGTGAAACCAGGGTTATGACTTGCACCTATGGAGAAAGATGCACCTGCGGAAGAACAAAAGAAAATCCAGTTTCCAGTTGAGTATATTTATTTGAGAACAAGTAGAGAGAAGATCAGAAAAGGTCAATTTCTTTTAAAATAAAATGAAACATAGAATCAACTAGCTAAGACATTACTATCAGGGACCTAATCATCCTAGAATCACTCACCGACATATTTTATGGGGCAGGCAGCGGTGGGAACCTAGGACTCTGCACGTGGTTTAGTCTTAACTCTTCGCTGTTCACACAACATGCTAACCCACACTCAGTGGTTGAGTGTGGGTCGTTTAGAACCATGTCTTGTTTGTTAAACATAGGTTGTTGTGTTGTGTGAATGCACCCAGGGTGGTTTGTTAACCAGGCAGTGTGGCTTATGTTCTCGAACGAGCCACTTTGAAAAACCATGGTTTGTAGTTGGGCTGTTCAGGGTGGTTAACAAGCCACACTGCAAGGTTAACAAGGCACCCTGGCTGCATTCAGACAAAACAATAACCCACCCTGCAGAAAATGTGCTGCAATCAGACAACACATGAACCCACAATTCATGGTTCAAAACAATCCACGCTCAACCACTGAGTGTGAGTTAGCAGGTTGTGTGAACCACTTGAAATCAAAGAAGATTTCACAAAGAAAGGTATTCCCAGAATTGGTGCTCTGCATTAAAAATAATCCTCTCTGTGGTGGAAAGGGGAACCTTGGGAAGTGGTGGAGTGGGTCCTACTCTGATAACATTCACATGAACAAGCCATTCAGGAGTAATGGCACACTCACCCCTTCCTCTGGAATCACTACCTTTAATTCATTTAACGGAGCATCCAAATTGTTGCATTCCACAGTTTTTTTTTGGTGTTGTCCTCCTGTGTTTTTTCAGAACTGATTTGTGACAATTTTACTTTTATTTTTTTGGTGATAAGATGAATCTGCAGCACCTGCCTGTTCAGTGTGGGCAGGCAACATGCTGTTAGTTTTTTTAAGGGCTACTGTGCCTTTTAATTAAAAGCTCCCTGCCCATAGTTTGTTCTAGTTTTATTCCTTCCTGTACTGTGCAGCTGGGGGATTAGTGATGAATTACTCCAAGTCAGTTTCAGCCCCTCTTGGGTAAGTAGGATTTAAATGCCTGGCTATTTCGCCCCCCCCCCCCCGGCTTTTTATAGAAAAATAGTGTTATTTCTTTATTGAAGACAAAATGTATGAAAAGACATTAATAATTAAAGCTCCCCTCCCCGCTGCTCTGATAGTGAACAGATACTGAGTAATTGAAGGGCAATTAGTTACTAATCTCCCAGCAACACTGAAGAGGAAGAAAATGGAGCCTGTAGTCAGGAACTTTTCAATTAATATTGCAGGGGACCTTGGCCAAACTTTACAGAATGATTTAGGCTATGGGGATGGTTATTGGTAGGTAATATAGTGTAGAAGCACCATTTTGAGTCGTCTTCTAATTGGTTAAGGAAAAGCAATGCTTCAACAGTGCTGAAGTGCCCTAGTGTGGAAGCGACCCAGGAGGTTGTAATCCTGCTTCTCCCTCAGGGCCAATTCATACTTGACTCCGGTGGTGTTGCTGCCAGGATACTGAACCGTGTGGACACAAAACTGCATGTGTTTAGTGGCTTGTGTGTGCCTGTGAATGCAAGCAGCTAGCCACAGTCAGGAGCCGAAGACGTCACTGCAGCCCAAAAAGGAAAGGGTAGGTCAGCAGCAGCTGCTGCTGCTTCCACCGTCGACAACCTGGTACCTGCGTGAGTGAGCAAATGGAAAAAGAAAGCGAGCGAGTAGCAATATAGCAACGAACACCGTTGGGCCAGGGATGAGAAGTTGGGTCTTTTAAACCACAGGGGATCTTGGCGGCTGTCCAAGGTTGCCAACTCATGGCTCTAGTCCTGGTCCTGAATGGCACTGAGGTTATGGCAGGATGTAAAAGGCCTGGCCTTAAACTAAAAACACATTACATTGTCATCTGGAGAACTCCCACCCAAAACTTGTCTCAACAGCGCTGGGACCGAAATACTCCCTTAAACTAAAAGAAACTCAGGATTCCAGTGGTTGAGATAATCTAGTTTGGGGAGCAGGAGGCAGAGACAATGAGCAAGCTGTGTGGATTGGGCTGTAGTGTCTCATCCATCACCTGCCCCATCTTTGCTGCTGGATTCCAACAGGAGGTTGCACCTGCAGGGCTGGAAACGTTCCTCCTGTGGACCATATCTGCGAGTATTTCTCAGTGATTCCCCTTGCTTACAGGCCCTGTTTCCCCCAGAGGCAGCCTATGGGTCTCACAAGACCTACCTGCCTCTCCAATACCCCCCTTCCTCCTTCTGGAAATGCGCAGCCTTGGGATGCTTCAGTATGTTGGGGATTCATTCCTCTGAGATGGTTTGAGAATCGTTTTGTAAATGGCAATTCATTCATAGGACTGGTAGACAAACCCTGTGCCAACAGAAACTGGGGCCGAAAGAAACCTGGATTGTTAAAGCTAGGGGTAGAGCCTTTCAGCGGCGGCTAGCCCTTGCCAGATAAACAGTCTTCATATATATAAAGGCAATAGTCAGATGCAGCAGTAAAGTTATTTCAGCACAATTTGGAATCATGGGTCTGTTGCAGTGCACTGCAGACCCTTCCCTGAAGGGCAATCATTGGCGCTGGTGGCATATAAACATGGCAGGCAAGTGGTTCGGTGCCGCAAGTTGAAGATGCCCCTCACCCGGAGGGAATCTCTCCCTCCCCCCGCCCCTGTTCATGTCCATGTTCCTTGGAGCCACCCCTTTCTATGCTACGTTGTATGTGTCTGTTTTTTAAATAAATCTGTAAATAAAGAGAAATAAACCTTTCTAACAAGAGGGCAGCATGCGAGTCTTTGCCAGGTGGGGGAAAGAGTCTGATGCGTGTTCAGGATGAAATTGGAGCAAAGAGAGAGGAGAATATTCTGTTGCAGACGGATCAAATGGTAGGGAATGAAGTTTATATTTTATAAGAGATTCAAATTTGACCTGTGTGCATGTCAGGAGCCGCAGGGGTGAGTAGGTGGGATGCGCCAATTGCCCTCGCGCTCCTTACGCCTTAGCTCTACTCTTTTACTCTTGCCTCCCGTGGAAGCTGGTGGCTCTGATATCAGTGGAGCGGTGAATCTGCTTCAGGTTTCTGACTGGTTCCACGCTTTGGGGAGCTCCTTTAGAGTTCAGAACTGGTCAGATACCTTGGAGAGTTCCTTTAGAGTTCTGACTGGCTCTGACTGAAACCTGGAGTGGATTCAACACCCCACCAACATCTGGGCCTGTAGCCTCCACTGCTTTCCTCCACTGCTTTCCTCCTCCCAACATTATACAGAACAGCCTGTGGCCAGTATCCCTGCTTGCACGGACAGGTAGGCAAGGCCGTTTGGCTTGCCTAGAACATGCCTGCATCACTTGCGACTAGAGATGGGTGAAGCTGTCAAATTAAATTTCACTCATTTTTTTAACTATTTTTTTTCCAGAGTTCCACCTTGTTTCCAAATCAGTTTGCGATTTTTTTTAAAAAAAACACCAAAACCAAAATTTGTACTTATTTTCATGTGTGTTTCTCAAGGGGCATGCATTTTTGCAGGGATGGTTTTCCCTAAGATGAAGCATTCTTGCGCACACTTCTCTGTACTATGCACATTTTTGCACACGCTTTTCTGGTCCACGTGCATTTCCGAACACTTTTTTTCTTCCAACGAGTGGACTTTGATCACAAACTTTGGGGACGTGCCACCATCGACATTTACCTGAGGTTCTGCTTCATGTTTGGGTAGTGCGAACTTGGTAAGTGAACTGAACTGATTTCTCCCCTATCTGTACATTGACCCACCAACCATCAATTGTAAATGTCTTTGACATTCCCCCCCCCTATTTTGCAGCAAAACCAAGCCTGGTGGGCATGCATTGCTGGTTGGCTGTGCTTGCTTGACATCTTACAGCTTGTGCAGGCCTGGCTGAGGCAGTCCATGTTGATGGCTTTGTGCCACTGTTCACACATATACAGTGCCAAGAGAAGTCTCCCCAGGAGCCAAACTTTGCCCCCTGTGCCACTCCTGTGCCACACTGGTCCCTCAACAAAACAGGCAATTACATTCTGTGGGACAAAGGCACCCTCTAGCCTGAATACAGTCAGCTGACCCCACCAGCCAATAAGGGCAAACCAGGCCTTATAAAACCCTCCCATCCAAGTCAGCCCCTCAATTAGAGCGAGTCATTGCATTGAGTAGCTCCAAGTGATCCCCGAAGACAAGGGTAGAGAATCTTCACTCTGTCCAGGGCTGCATGGCATCATTTGCTCAGGGCCACTTGCTGTCAATGAGCAAGGCAAAAGCCAATGGTGGACAGGGCCAGAGCTAAAAGTGGGCGGGGTCAGGGCCGGCCCTGCAATTAGGCAGGGTGAGGCAGTCGCCTCAGACAGCGGACACTGGGAGGCGATCGAAAGGTGTCGGAGGAGAGAGCTGTGTGCCAAGCACCCTGCCCTGTGTCCCCTAAGCTTGCCTGGTGCCTTCAGGTGTGACAGAGGATGGCTGTCCCCTCACCAGTGTTGAATAAAGATTCAACTGCGGGCCTAGTTGGCTTTTGAACATGGAATAGGAGGGGGCGTCATCTTGGTCTTCGCCTCAGGCAGAAAAATGTCTTGAGCCAGCCCTGGGTGGAGGAATCCCCTTTTCTCCCTGCAAATCTCTTCTACCCCACCCAGCGATCCACCAGAGGATGGACAGAGAACTAAAGCTGAAATTAGGCTGGGGAACACACAGAATTAGGCCAAAGGCTGTGTGTGGCCATATAGTGCTCAGCCCTGCCTTCAGATGTAACTGACCCTAAAAGCTGCCTCCAGCGTGGCCTCTGATTGCCAGTAGCTATCCGGGGGGGACTTTCCCATTACCTGCTCCTTGAGTCTCGTAGCTGGTGATGTCAGGGCACGCACAGCAGAAACTCTACCACTGAGCTATGATCCCGTCTTTCTCCTTCCGCTGTCTTCACTATTTGACCACCAGCCTGCCTTCACCCCCCCCCCCATCTGCCACTGGCCTTGTGCATCCTCACTTGTTTGCAGTGAAAGCAGGGCAGCTCTTGCAAGGAATCCAGGGCAGAACACACGATCCTCCTTTCCATTCCACCCTCACAACAACCCTGTGAGGTAGGTTAGGCTGAGAGTCAGTGACTGTTCCAAAGTCATCCAGTGAGCTTCATGGCCAAGTGGGGACTAGAACCCAGATCTCCCGAGTTCCAGTCCAACGTGCTAACCACTTCGCCACACTGGCTCTCATATATCGGTTGAGCAAGTTGAGAATAAAGACTCTTGTGTTGCCTAGCACATCTCTCTCAGCACTGTGAATGCTACAGGGGGCAACTGCAGTGATGACATGAAGCCAGGGCTCACAGGGACACAATGTCAGCACTTTATTTATTAGCAAGGATGCTGACATCATCTGCTGCCCTCCCCCTCTCACTTTCCTATTCCCTTGGAGCAAAGCTGCAATCTTCACAGTAGCGGGGGGGATGAATTTTCCCAGCAACAATATATTGCTGCCTGTTGCAATGCAAAATATTTAGGGGCAGCTTGGCCTTGAATGGGCAATGAAGACAGATTTGCTTCATCAAAAGGCCTGCTCCTGGTGGAGAACAAATGGCTAGAATTGGTTTGTTGATATGGAGCAACAGGGCTGCCTGCATTTTTTTGGCCTCTCCTTGTCATGATGCGTGCCTCCATGTCAAAAGTGACCACTTCACCACTGGGCAAGCGGAGAGAAGGTCGGTCTGCCCTTGCACACCCCATGTGCAACCGTGGCCAAGCCATCACTGGAAGGACACTGGGTCCACAAAAGCTTCTATCCTAATACATTTGTTAGACTATCACAGCCTTCCCAAACCCGGTGCCCTCCAGATGTTTTGGACAGCAATTTTAAAGGTGGAGATGGACCCACACGCACTGACAAAGCCGTGAAACCGCCTCGCACCCTCTGCAAGCGACGTGGTTGCATGCTCTCGACACCCCGCTTCGTTTGTGGCCGCGGCCTCAAAAAGCAGCATGATTTAGAGGAGTTCCGCATGGTTAAAACATCTCCTGTCTGTCCGAAAGGATCAGAGAGACAAAAACGACAGAAGGTGCCATTGGAGAGTTGCCAGGCTGAGACCCGGAGGGCCCCCCCACCTCGCCTGCTCCAGCTCTTCTCAGGGTTGCACAGAGCTGAGAAATCCACCAAGAAGGGCCTCCCGAGCACCGGGCGAACCATACTTTCTTGGCAGCAGCCGGGGGGGGGGGTGTTCTTACTTAGCTTCACTTCAGCCCATCCAGGGCAACCCCTGCCCACTCGCGGCCCCCTTCTCTCCCCCCACATCTGTAGCTGCCAGAGAGTCCCCTTGCTCAGGCACGGAGGCACACGGAGAACAGCTTGCAGGAGGCCTGGCGCCCGGGACGTCAACATTCATCGCAGGGAGAACAGTGCAGCTAAGCGAGCGGCCTCGCCAGCACCTGCCCTTTCCCCATCCAGCTGGTGCTCCCCTCCTCATCCGCCCCCGCCCACCGCTTTCGGAAACTGGCAGCAGCCGAGACCGTGCTGCCTGCGAGTTGCAGGATCAGGCCACCGAGCGTTGGCTGCCTCTCCTGCCAGCGTGTTCGAAGCCCTGCTCGAAGCCATCTGCGGAGGACATTTGGTGCGGCCTCACCTCCCCCATCACACTCACTCACACACGCACACACACGCACGCACCAAGCTTGCTGGGGAGTTGCTTTTATGCTGACCCAGCCAGCAAGGACAGCTGGCTGTGCGAAAAGCGTAGGAGGGTCAAGGGGGCAGGAGGGTCGGAGGGGAGAGTGAGGTGGGGTCTTCTGCTCGGAAGGAAAGAAGGAACGGACGCCTGGGGAGACAGGCAAATGCAAAGGGGGGGGAGGGAAGCGAACGGCCCTGCCGGCTTGCCGAGTCTTTTCAGCAGAGCTGGTGCAATGCAGTGGGGTTGATGTACTTGGTGAACATGTGGCAGGCAGGCACAGAAGAGTGCGCACAGACACAATCGAGATGAAATGAATTTGACTCGCAAACCAATTCTCGAAATCCAGGGTGCCCGGGCACGGCTATAGGCTTTACCGGGCAGGGTTACATGTGTGAGAAATGCCTGGAATGAAAGAATTCAGGTTCCTGTGAGTTCCCAAACACCCAGGCACAAAGGAGGCCGCCCCTGCTAGATCTCTGCATGATCGACCGGGCTGAGCCCGCTGCCATCCAGTCAGGCTTTGCTGGGTGCGGGGAAGCCCACTATGTCTCTGTGTCTGCTCGTGGCTGAATTAACCACTCGCTCCAGATGCAGAGATGTGGCAGGGGGACTCATTTGCCCTGAGATGGAGGTGGTCCGTATCTTCCCTTTCTGAGTCCCTGCCCCGGGTCACCTCCTTCTGATCAGGAGGAACACCGAAATCACACAGGTGGGCGGACACGTGGCCTCTCCTTATGCCGTGCAGAGGCAAATTTAAAACAAGAGCTCATAGCCCCGTGAGACTCTCCTTTCTTGCATCTTTGCGCGGCTGTAGCAGAGCTTCAAATTGGAATGCGGCTACATGGGCTCGCGCCTCCATCCCAGTCGGCTGGTCTGCCTCTTCCTGCAGGGGGTGGGGGAAAGCTCCCCACAGCCAGTGGGCTGAGATGGGAGGAGGCTTTACTGCTTCAAGCGTAGGCACTCAGCTACAGGGTGCTTGCTTTCCCGGCAGGAGGAGGAAGAGGAATGAGGAATGAGGGCTGGTGAGTGGGCAGGCAGGCAAACACCGGCTGCTGGGCACTTCATTTCCCAACAGGAAGAAGGGGGGAGGCAGTGAAAGCGATTGCATGCTATCCAGACAGCAGAGAGGACCCAGATGATACAGCAGCATTGAATCAATGTGGGGGGGGGGGAGGGGGGAGCCTACCACAGTGTTTGACTTACTGGTGAGAGAGAGAGCATATAGCAGAGTTGTGTTTACTGCTATGCCAGAGCCACACAGCTCTATACAACGTGGTTCTCTTTCAGCACTGTGCCTGCGCCATGCGCTTCCCCTTTATACATCCAGATTGCCAGGTGTCGCGGTTCCGCAAGGCTGGGAGGCCTTGCAGGTTGTAGGTAGATTTAATTAGAACTGGTTTGGAATGTCAGGATCAGAGCAGGCTGATCTCTGGCAGGGTTCTCAGGGGAAGTGTAGACGGAAGTAGTTTGCCCCTACTCCCTTGGCCTTGGGGGCTGTAAGACTTCTGTGGGAAACTGATAGAGTGTTTAAGAAGACGGGGGGCCTGGTTGAAGGAATCCCTGAAATTGTAGAGTCATTTTGGTGAGCTGAACAGTGCTGCCCTGTTTGGACACAGACATGATTTACAGGACAGAGCCCCTGTCTGTCAAGTGGTTTTGAACAGGCCCACGCCTCCCTTTATAAGCTGGAGCAAAGGTGAGGAGCCTTTCCTAGGATCATCTTTCGATAGGCTGACCAGATAAAATCCAGGTC
Organism: Anniella stebbinsi; assembly: GCA_029215795.1. Classification (NCBI taxonomy): domain Eukaryota; kingdom Metazoa; phylum Chordata; class Lepidosauria; order Squamata; family Anniellidae; genus Anniella; species Anniella stebbinsi. Next base: position 82,779,622 of record JARDYH010000007.1, read on the forward strand.
AGGGCTCATGTAACTTTAACAGTTGTAAAGAAAAGGGAATTTCAGCCAGGGTCATTGATATGTAATTAGTTCCTGGTGAAATTCCCTCTTCATCACAACAGTTAAAGGTGCAGGCACTATACTAGAGTGACCATATACAAAAGAAGGCAGGGCCCCTGCAACTTTAACTGTTGTGATGAAGAGGGCATTTCACCAGGAACTAATTGCATACAAATGACACTGGCTGAAATTCCCTTTTCTCTACAACTGTTAAAGTTACATGAGCCCTGACCTGGATTTTATCTGGTCACCCTATCTTTCGACTCATGGCCTGAAATCCCTCCCTGTTTGGATCTATCATTGTTTAGGACTTTGAAAGCATGCTGCACGTGGATTCTCTTCTATTTGGACTTTGGATTTCTATAGGACTGTACCATGAAAAGTACTGTGAGGCTTTCATAGACTTGAACTCACATTTGCTGTGGATTGTGTGTTTGTGGTCAGCTCAGCATCACGGCAGGCTGGGAGTGACCGTTGGACTTTTCCTTCGTCAGACTCAGGTGGCAGGGAGTTCCCTGGACTGAAGTGCAAGCACATGTGAATGCTGGAGAGAATGGGACACACAACACATACGCACCCTTACTTTTATGTTAAGTGCCAATGATGGCTGGGAATGATGGGAATTGCAGTCCAATGCCTCTGTGGGAAACCAGGTGGGGGAAGGCTGATACATCCAATGTGCAGGCTCAAGGTAATCAGGCTGGGTCAGACAAGAGAGAACTCTCAAGGCCAAGTCTTACACAAGGGGTGTGCGAATCAGCAAAACTCAAGTTTGCCGAATTTCTCCACACTCCATCTTGAAGCTCATTCTGACTCGAGGGCATATCAGATGGAGGGCTTTTCTGCCCCCCCCCACATGCAAATCAATCTGTATTTTTGTGCATATTATTCCAAATGAATGCAACAATTGTGAGCATCTTTGAAAAGCATGCATTCTTCTGTCATTGATTAAAGCCTATTCATGTGCATTTTTCAAAAGCATGCCTTATTTATACGTATTTTTCAAATATAGTCAACCTATCAAACACCTTTTGGGGGGGTTCCACAAATCACATTGCAGGGGGGCGTGGCCTAGCAAAACATGGGATAGGTCGCAAATCCTTCATCCTCCGAAAGAAGCAGTGAATTAACTGTAAATTCCCTATCTTAAAAGAGCGATTTGTTATATACAAGTCTGCTAAGGAGAGGGGAAAGCTTGCTAAAGAGACTGCAGCTGGAAGAAGATTTATGATTTTATAACCGGCTTGGCAGAGGGAGGTGACGGACCGACAGCCTTGAAGTACGGTGAAGGTAAATAAAAGACGTATATACAATGCTGGCTGATTGAATGGACGCTAGAACGATTGCTAACTTTCAGAAAAGAGCTTTTTGAGCTTTGGAAAACTTTTAAGCTTTCAAGCGTGGAAAGACTGCTGGTTGTATAACTGAGTGGCTGAGAGGAGGGGCTAACTCTACCCGAGGAGAAACGAAACTAAACGTTTCAGCCGTGGCAATTAAAAGAACAATTAAAAGATTATAAGTGATTAAAAGGCTGTTCGGGAGACAGAGAAGCCAGAGGGAGTGACTGAGGGAAAGAGATTTTGATCCCTGGCTTGAAGTGGCTGTGTGCTTATCGGATAGGCTTGAATAGTGGATGATTTATGAGCAAGAAGAAAATAACTTCTTGGAGTCGACCTAAGGGAGATCGTCCGTCCGATAGAAGCTACAGACTAGTCCGTACTGATAAAATGTCAGATAAGGATTCTGAAAAGACAAAGAAGCAATCCCCTAGTCATGCCGGAAATGCCAGTGCTAAGACTGGAACTAAGCCAGGTGCAATTCCTAAAACAACCACAGGGAGGCAAGCTGACCCAACAGATGAGCTGATTCAGACTATCCAAAAGATGCTGGATCTGGCCATTTTAAAGCAAGATGGAAATATCGAGCAGGCTTTATTGAAGCAAGAAGAACGATTGGCTAAAAGGATTACCGATTCGCAACAGCAACTCTTGGCAGGACTTCAAAAGGTGGAGAAAGAAGTTGGAACTTTGCAGGAAGAAACTGGAGAACTAAAGGTTCTATATAAGAAACAAGAGGAACAGCTAACGCATCAGGATTCACGGCTTATCGCGATGGAAGACAGAGACCGAAGAGCAAATATACGCATAAGATCTTTTGGGGAGCAGCAAGGGGAGACCCTTAATAGTATAAGAGAATTAATCTTGGCATGGGTCAAACAGCTGGCGCCACAGGAAGATTGGAGAATGGAAGATATTGAGCGGGCCCATAGAGTGGGATTTGGAAAGACAAGAGAGTTCCCAAGAGACATTATTGTGAAATTTGCTAATTATTACAAAAAAGAAAAATTAATGCAAGCAGTTAGAAGTCAAGGTCAACCAACGCTTCAAGCAACACCAATTGAGGTCTTCCAGGATTTGTGCCCCCAAACGGTGCAGTGGAGGAAGAGCGTTAGAATCTGCACAGGGGCATTGAAGAAGAAATCGATTTCCTATAATTGGGGATACCCAGTTTTCTTGAGATTTAAGTGGAACGGGAAGCAGCAAAGAATTACATCTTGTGAGCAAGGAATCGAGCTATTGGAGGAGCTGGGCATAATGGATGCCACATCGGCTGGAGGAGAGAAGCAAGACGAAGGCGCGGCAGGAGGGAGTAATGAATAGAAGATACGGAGGGAGGGTAGACGTTATCCCGGAATGTTGGGCCGAGTCCCCCCCCCCCTAAGAGTTCTAAGAAGATTGGGACCAATGCCCAGGAAGCTGGTGAGGAGGGGGGTGAAAATGGGGGTGAATGTGGGGGGGAGGGTTAGGGAGGGGGGGAATGTGTTACACAGAGGGAGACCGACTTAAAGATGTGTGTGAAAGTGAGAGATGGAAAATAAACTTAGATTGGCAACATTGAATGTTAAAGGGCTAGGAACAGTAATAAAAAGAAAAAGAATTGAAATGTTATTAAAGAACAAAAAAATAGATGTAATTTTTTTGCAGGAAACTCATCAGGCCAAAGATGGAGTTAATGAGCTTTGAATGAGGGAGGTGGGCGTTTACGAGAAGGCATATGGAACTTCGAAATCGAGAGGGGTGGCAATAATAATTTCAAAAACATGTGGTATAACTATTCAAAGTGTAAAGAAAGATAAAAACGGGAGGTTTCTTATTATGTTCTGCAAGTTGGGAGAAGAGGAATATGTATTGGTGAATGTCTATGCTCCAAATGGGAAACAAATGGATTTTATTGATGAAGTATTTAACGTGTTGGGAGAAGTGGGTAAAAAGCATATTGTGATGGCAGGTGACTTTAATATGGTACTAGATATAGGGAAAGATAGGGATAACATACTAAAAGATACTAAGAGGGTGGGGAAGACAGAGTTAAGCAAATTAATGGAAGGGAAAGAATTAATGGATGTGTGGAGAGTTTTAAGAGGGGAAGAAAGGAAGTATACCTTCTATTCACAGAGATTCAAGAGCTATTCAAGGATAGATTATATTTTTGTATCAAAAAATATGTTACCCAAAATTATAGATTGTGATATTGGAGTTATCAAGGTTACTGACCACGCGTTAATGATAATGGACATGGAAACCAAAAAAGATTATAGACAAGCGAAGAGCTGGAGATTGGATGTAAGGATGCTGAATAAAAAAGATATAATGGAGAAGATAAAGAAAGAATTGCAGGAAATATGGGAGATTAATGAAAAAGAGAATAACCGGCAGGACATATTGTGGGATACAATGAAAGCTGTGGTAAGAGGGATTTGTATTAGGGAAAGTTGTACATTAAAAAAACAACAGGAAGCCCAAAATAAAAAGATTGAAGAGGAGGTAAGGAGTTTGGAAGATAAGTTAAAGGAGACAAAAGATAAACGCCTAATTGCCCAAATTCAAGCTAAGAAAAAGGAACTAGAGAAAGAAGAATTAGAACAAGTACAAAAAAATTTGTTGTATTTAAAAAGAGATTTTTTTGAATATAGCAATAGGAATTCAAAGATGCTGGCCAGATCCACACAGTTAGAAAAGGCTAAGAATATGATAGGGACAATTAAGGATAAGTCAGGGGATAGTTGTAATTTAATGAAAGATAAATTAAATATATTTAAGGATTTTTATAGTGAATTATATACATCAGGGTCGGGACCGCAAGATAAGGTATTGGAATATGTAGAGAGGAATTGGAAAATAAAATTACAGAAGCAGGATAGGGAATATATGGAAGGTTTAGTTACTGAAAAAGAGATAGAGGGAGTTATTGATAAACTGAAAGGAGGAAAATCACCAGGGATGGATGGTTTGGGGTCGGAGTATTATAAGCTTTTTAAAGGAATTTTAATACCAAGATTAAAGAAACTATTTAATAATATAATAGAGGGGGGGGGAAGACTCCGCCATCATGGGATCATTCCCTGATTATATTAATTCCAAAACCAGGTAAGGACTTAACGGATCCCGCATCATACAGACCAATTTCCTTAATAAATCAAGATTCAAAGATATTTACAGCAATATTGGCAAAAAGAATGGCTACATTTATTTGTAAATATATTAAAAAAGATCAGTGTGGATTTATACCGGGTAGGCAAATGTCTAATTTAATGGGAAGAGTACTAAATATAATTAGTATTATAAAAAAAAGGAATTTAAAAGCAGGCTTGCTAGCATTGGACATATTCAAAGCCTTTGATTGTGTGGAATGGCCAGCACTTAAAACAATATTAAAAACATTTGGGTTTGGAGACAAATTTATGGGAGTGATGGATAAGCTGTATAAAAACAATAAAGCGGAAATAATGGTTAATGATGGGTTAACGCAACAGATTACACTAGCCCGAGGAACTAGGCAGGGATGTCCTCTTTCACCGATCTTATTCGCAATAGTAATAGAAATTTTGGCAAATGTAATAAGGGAAGATGAAAGAGTGAAGGGGATAGGGAGAAAAGAGAAGATTAAAATGAATATGTTTGCGGACGATACTTTATTGACCGTAGAAGATCCCCTAGGGAGTGCAGAGGTGATTAAGAAACATTTAAGAGAATTTGGAGAAATTACGGGATTAAAAGTAAATTGGGGGAAGTCAGAAATGATGTTATTTAATTATAATAAGGAAGAGCTGGAAGAAGGTAAGGTTAAGTTGGGTCTTAGACTTAAAAATATAGTACGTTACTTAGGGATTAATATTGATAGAGATTTAGAAAGGCTAGAGGAACTTAATTTGGTAGCTTTAAAAAAACAAGTAGGGGAGAAATTAGAAGTATATAAGAAATTTAAACATTCTTGGTTTGGTAGAATAGCAATTATTAAAATGAAGATTTTACCTAAGATTAATTTTTTGTTTAGAATGTTACCAATTAAAATATCAGATGTAGAGTTGAAAAGTTGGCAAAATATAATTAATGCATATTGTAATGGGGATAAGAAAGCTAGGATTAATAAAGGGTTATGGTATAAGGCTCAAAAGAAGGGAGGTTTAGGACTTCCAAATATTAAGTATTATTATATAGCTAATCAGTTAAGATATGTTATAAGTGGTAGGGGAGGAAGATTTGGAGTGATTGGAGACGCAAACCAGGGAAATAGATTATAAATTGAAAAATATTTTTTTTAAAAAAAATTCAAAAGAAAGAATTAAAGGGACTGGACAACCCTTTGTTGGTAAATATAGTGGAGATCTGGGAGAAATTTAGGGGGAAGTTGATACCAGGAGATTCACCACTTGCCCCAGTGGTAGTAGTGGAGAATTTCCCAAGAGTGTTAAAAGTGGAGATTGAAGCGAGATTGAAAGATAAGGAAATAATAATAAGTTAAGGAAGTGGATGGAAAATTTGAAGGATAATGAGCAAATTAAAGAGCTATTGATAGGTCAAAAATCAGCATGGTTTAAATGTATACAATTAGGGAAATGGACACAGGAATGGAAACTGAAAAATAACAAGTGTAGAAATAATACAAGATTTGAAGATTTAATAGAGTCAAAAGGTAGGAAAGAAGAAAAGAAAATTAAGAAAGGGTTGACTAGTGAGATATATAAAATATTGATAGAGGAGGAGTTTCAAAATTCACTTAAAGCAATAAAAAAGGTTTGGGAAGAGGATGTGAATGGAGAAATTAAGGAATACAACTGGGAGAGGTTGTGGAATGCAAGAATGTTAAAATTGTTATCGATCAGAATTAAGGAGAATTTTTACAAGGTATTGTGGAGATGGTATCTAACACCGGTTAGATTTCACCAGATAGACAAAAAATATCTAAAAATTGTTGGAGGGGATGCCAGGAGGTTGGAACTTATTACCATATGTGGTGGAGCTGTGAATATGTACAAAAATTTTGGAAAAGGGTATTTGAAGAAATAAGTGAAATAATTGGAAGTAAAGTGGAATTAAACCCGAAGCTTGCTCTACTAGCAATATGGGATAGAGGGGAAGAGGACAAAAATAAGAGAGAATTGATAAACAACCTCCTGACACCTGTTAGACTAATGATTGCAAAAAATTGGAAAGGACAAGGAAGCTATACAATAGAAGAATGGTATAAAGAAATATGGGATATGGCTTTGAATGATATGCTGACTTGTAAAATGAAATTAAAGAGGGGAATGTCCGGTAAAAATGATTTTGGGGAAATATGGAGTCCCCTATTGGAATATGTATTAAGATTGGGGAAGGGACAAACACCTTCAAAAGAGTCGATAAATTTCTGGATAGAATAAAAGATTAAGAGAAGGTCTCATGGTGTGGGGGCGCACGGGGGGGATTGTCGTGGATTATGTATGTATTTTATGTTATTATTATGTTGAAATTAATAAAAATTATTTCAAAAAAAAAAAAAACAAATCACATTGCAAGCTTAGAAATGTATGGGCTTCAACCACAGATTGCACTCGAATCTGTGTTTGGTTCAGAAGGTGTGAACCAGATGACTCTGGATCAAAAACGAACCCAAACGAATTTCTCATACTTCTCTAGCCTATCCGAAATGGTTGAAGTTAGCCTGAAGGTGACAGAATTAAGGGTCAATATGATAGACATCATTTGGAGAAGCTCTCAGGGGCCATATTCCAGAGGTGGGTGGGGCCAAAGGCAAAAGGGGTGGGGCCAAAATATTAAAAAATGGCAGCATATTGGAAGCTCTTGCTTCCAGTAACTAACTCTTTGGAGAGCCAGCATGGTGTAGTGGCTAGAGCATTGGACTGGGAGTTGGGAGATCCGAGTTCTAGTCCCCACTTGGCCATGGAAGCTCACTGGGTGACCTTGGGCCAGTCACAGACTCTCAGCTCAACCTACCTCACAGGGTTGTTGTTATGAGGATAAAATAATGAGGAGGAGGAGGAGGAGGAGGATTATGTATGCCTTGGGGGGGGGGAAGGCAGGATATAAATGTAGTAAATAAATAAATAAATAAATTTCTCACTCTTAGAATGGCAAGGAGAGGGAAATTCAACAAAGTTGTGAATGCACCAAACTATTGATGGTTGTGGCTAGGGGAAGGAAGCTATATCTGGGGAAATATGGAGGGACACGTTTGGCCCCCAGGTCTGAGGTTCTCCACCCGTACTCCAGAGGATAGGGCCTGAAACAGTGGGTTCAAACTCTAACAGGATTTCAACTAAACCTTAGAAAGAACTTCCTGATTGCAGGGACTGGAACAAATTGCCTGGTAAGATGACAGACTCAGGTGAAGGCTGGGGGCTCTGATGTCAGTGGGGCAGTGAATCCGCTCCAGGTTTCAGTCAGAACCAGTCAGAACTCTGAAGCTCCATGCCTCAGATAGCCCCTTTAGCGTTCTGACTCGTTCTGACTGAAACCAGGAGCGGATTCACCGCCGCACTGACATCAGAGCCTCCAGCCTCCACTGCTTCTTCCCTTTTTTTCTCTGTGACTAGGATGAGTGGATGTAAAAAGAGGATGGCACTCCTGCAGTTGAGTAGAAGATGGGATTGCAGCAGGCGGAGCTCCGATCCAGCAGGGGGCCCTTCGCGTGTTCCTCACCCCTGTACAATAAACTAAATTTCCGACCATTCTTCCAACCATGTGTTCCTCCTCTGCTGATCTGATCCTCCAAACAATGTCTGACCACAGCAGCATTAAACCAGATGCGAGGCCGCTGCAGCGTGTGCATAAGGCAGGGAGTAAGTACCAAACATAAGAGATACCCACTGGCAAAGGATTTGCAGGCAGCAAGAGTTTTGGATTTTACACTGCCCATACCGATCCTGCTACTCCTTGGGGTGTCATTTGGACTACTAGGGATTAGCTAGCCTGGCAGCCAGTGTCTGGAAACAGCCTATTGTTAATGATTGGTTATTGTTACTGATTGCATTATTATCCCACTCTTCCTCCAAACTGCTGTTCACTCATACACACACCATTATTCTCACAACAACCCTGTGAGGTACATTATTTTATTTATTTATTTAAAACAATTCTTAGCCGCCTTTCAGGGCAGAAGCTCTCCCAACCACATATAAAAACAACCATACGTAAAAACAGCACACACATTAAAAGCAATAAAAAAGTAAAATATCAATGAAAACAATGAAAACTAACATTAGAAACTAGTAATAAAACAGCAAGGGTAACAGCAGCAAAACAGTATTTAAGAGAAGGCCAAGGTCATCCAGGGAGCATCATGGCTCAGTGGGGATTTGAATCAGGGCCGGCCCTACCCTTAGGCAGAGTGAGGCAATCACTTCAGGCAGCAGATCCTAGGAGGCAGCAGCAAGGTGCTGGAGAAGTGAATGTTGTGGGGCATCATGCAACCTGTCCTGCATCCCATAAGCCAGCCTGCTGTTTCCAGGTGCAGTGGAAGATGCTGTCCCATTGCCAGTGTTGATGAAAGATTCAACTGCCAATCCATTTAGCTGTTGGATGTGCTATGGGAGCGGGCGCCATCTTGTCCTTTGTCTCAGACAGAAAAATGTCTTGAATTGGCCCTGATTTGAATCCAGGACTCCCAAGTCCCAGTATGATATGCAACTTCTGGGAATCCAGGGCCAAGCCTCACCCAGAACCTACTGGGCTCTACGCACCACCCTACTACAATGGCTGCCACTGCACTGCCAAATTTTCTACTGAAATTTGGCACGGTGGAAGCAACCCCACCGCGTAAGGATTTCTCTTAAAACAAAGTGCATGGGGGGGGGGCGTATGTCTTATTCTGAAATTCATTTGCACTCCCATATAGGAGCACTCCCATATAGGAGCACATTGTTTTAAAGAGAAATCCTGGGGGGTTGTCACTGGGCCTGTTCAGACAACACGCTAAGCCATGGTAGGCACTAACCTTTTTGCAGCAAATGGTTAGTGAGTGTGTTTAAACTGTGGTTATGTAGCCGCCATGATTAGGAATGGTTCACCCAACATGCTAAGTCATGGTTCACATTGTCGCCATAATGTTTAGCTCAAAATGCTTAAGCACCATGGCTTAGTGTGTCGTCTGAACAGGGTCAAAGTGCTACTGAATTTTGGCACCAAATACAGTTCTGCGGCAGCGCAGGCAATGGTGGGCGGATGTAACAAATTCAGGGGGCTGCAACCGCTATGCCATAGTAGCTCCCACCTACATGAATGGGGATTTATTTTGTATAGTGTCATCTAGGCAAGTGAGCAGGAAAACAAATATTTAGACTTGCCTCGCTGAGTCAAGTCATCTGTGTATGCTTTAGTTGCCAAATCCAGTCCCTGAGACCAGATCCTGCGTCCTTAGGGACGGCATTGGAGAAGTTCACCAGGCACACCTTCTCCCATCTCAGTGCTGCAGTGATAGAAGAATGTGCACCCAGTGGAATTTCTCTCTTTTACGCAGCACCAGAAGGAACACGGAGCTATTTCTGGGTCTGGGGCTGTCAACCGTGCATGGAGCACCCCGCCTCCTTTGGCGGCCAGCCCAATGCAGCCGTGGAGCTGACAAGCAAGCTGCAATTGACCCCCAGGGTCAGGAAATCAGAGGTACACGAGGATTCCAGTGTGTGCAGTAGAGAATCGGAAATGGGCCTGATGCCTTGGCCAGTGCCTAGAGTGGTGGAGGCTGCTGGCTCCGATTTCAATGGAGCTGTGAATACATTCTGAGTTTCAGCCAGAACCAGCCAGAACTCTAAAGGAGTGGTGCAAAGTGCGGAACCCTTACCCCCCGAATAGGTCCAGCACGTTGGATAACTCCTCTAGCGTTCTGGCTGGTTCTGACTGAAACCCAGAATGGATTCACAGCCCCACCAGAATCAGAGCCACCAGCCTCCGTCGGCCTGGAGCAAGGCCCCCCCCTTCCCATCTTCCCTGGCCTCCCTGACGTCTAGGGCTCACCTTCCTTCCTTTGTTCTGGCTGTTCCTGAGCGGCAGAAGCCAACTCAACGCGGAGGGATGCAAGTCCCACCCTGCCGTTGCTGCTGTCGGTGCCGCCCTCCGGCAAAGTTGTGGGCTTGGCAACCAACGGGCTGCTTTGCACAGACGTAAAGCAGGCAAACGTCTCCTCTCCTCGGCCCTCGTCCTCTCAGCTTTGCCAGCCAGCCAGCCATCGCCTTGACAACAGCGACTCAATGGCTGAACAGGCAGTTGACTTCCTATTTCTTTTGGGGGGGGGGGGAAGACAGGCTTATCTGGTGGTGCTCCGTGGTTTGAGGGCTACTTCCACCTGCCGATGTCTGAAGGCCAAAGAACAGAGCGCTTTTGAGGGCGGAGGGGTTGTTTTTCCTGGACTGGTCAAGCGATGCCCAGCAGAAAGAGAGACCTGTGTGTCCCCTTTCATTGCATGCATCCTGGCTCATGAGGCAGCTGCAAAGGGGAGGAGGAGGTGGAGCCTGCAGGCAGCGGGAAAAGAGATCATTTCTACTTTTTACCCATCAGTGCTAGCGCCAGCATCTGGCACCCTTGGGCCCAGACCCGCAATGGGGCCCACTTTTGATGGCTGCCTTGCCCCTTCATTGTCCCCTCCATCATGGCACTACAAGCCCCCTTTTAGTTTCCCACAATGCCCCTGTGCTAGCATTGCTCTGAGGCATTGTGGGAAATGAAACAGGTGTCTCGACCCAGCTGCCCAGAGCTACCAGAGAAGCCCACCAGGGCCCACTGACAGAGGAAGGGGCCCAACAGGAGATCCTTTGCCAAAGAATCCTCAAACTGGGAGCTGCCACAAAATGAGGCTCCTGCAACTTCTGTTCACCCTCTTAGCCAGCAGCATTCCTGTCCAGGTGCGAACTGTGGATGGGCCACAGTTATGATGGTTTTTCATCTTGGAATTGGACAGCTCCTCAAAGAGAGGATGCCCAAGAGTGTCCTCTGTAAAAGAGGCCACATCCCCCACCCTACGATTGCCTCGGTCACACCCATTTGTCACCTGCATCTGAATTTAGTCCTTGGTGACCTCTGGGCTATGCTGCCTGGGGATGATGGGAACTGGAGTCAAACAATATCTGGAAGGCCTCAGGTTGCGGAAGACTGATGTAAACCAAAGGGATGCTTCTCTTACGCAAGCTTGAAGTATCTTAACTATTCTCTGTTTCCAGTCTTGATCAAATACCTAGTGTAATGATTAAGTGGTGGAGGGAACAATTCTAGATATTGTCTGAGGGGCCGTAGGATACTGGGGAATTCCCCTTTGGAGTTAGGAGACAGCGCTCCAACCTCGGAAAGAGGAGTTGGAGATCCAACCCCTCTCCTCTGCCACCGTGCCAGCTGGCCTCCAAAGTCAGAAGATCGACCTCGGAGAGGGGGAAAGGGGGGCGGTTCAGTTGATGGGAAAGGGAAGGAGACCAGAGAGACCAGGATACAAGCTATCCCAAGGCCTCTCCAGCCTCCTTCCCTCCACCTCCGAATCACCATGGCTAGATAGGCAAAAAGCCCGTCTAGCAAAAAATGCTGGTGGCAAGGACAGGAGGCAAAGATCACTCCGCCGCTCCTCCCATCTTGCATAGAATGGTCAGAAGTCTCCAAGTTTGGGGGCTTCTGATCATTGATGGCACAACACGTAGGACTGCACCGTAAGAACATGATCCGTGAGGCAGGAATTTCCTGGTTCCAATTTCACTTCAACCATGAATGAACTCAGAAAACCTGGTCTTGGGTAAGCTATTGTCTCTTGGACCAGATCATGTGACTGTCTCCCTTGATCCCAACCAGCATGTGGCGGGAGCAGGTAGGGTGGCCATTTGTCCTGCTTTACAGAGGTGTCCTCTAATGGAAATGTTGCCGGAGGATCGTACTCTATTTGAAGGTGTACTCTATCTCTGCCCACTCCAAGACTGGTTTAATCATGAGAACTGTTGTCCATCACCTATAGACTGAATAGGCAACACATGTGCATATCTACTTGAATTATAATCATTCTTTCTAAATAAATATACATTAGTACATGCAAATTTTATGCAAATTGCTGTCCCCTTTTGTCCTCTTTTTTAATGATGTATGTCCTCCTTTTGGCAATTCATAAGTAGCCCTCCAGCATGCCAGCCACACACATACACACGAGGATGGAACATCCAAACTCTGCCAAAGCATGCACAGTTCAACACGCATAGATGGAAATCTCATGGTCAGTTTCCTGATTCAATAAGGGGATCGGCCATGTGATTTTCATCTATATGCACTGAGATGTAAGTGTGCAGCCAGCGTTCAGATGATCCATCCTCACGTGAACATGTATACATGTGGAGATGGAGGAGCTTTGGGTGGCGTACCAGGTCGGCCGTAAGGAGCTCTGTCCACTCTCTCCTCTCCACTCCCTGGGCTGGATTGGGGGAGATGCACTGTCAAATCTGGCCTTTGTCCTCAGCCCTAATGCATAATATAAGAATAATAACAGAGCCCTGTCTTACAGGTCTCTCTCGTAAGGACTGCAGAAATAAGTGCTACATAAGTTCTTATTCATGGCTTCAAAAGCTATTTGGTGATGGGGCTTGTCTTGGTCCTCCCAGGGAGCATTTCAGGAGTTCTGACCCAAATGGCCCAGAAGTCCATTTCACACATTAAGCACACGGTCTAGGGGGGGTGCAATCTCAGCAGGGAGCCTCCTGTGGCCACTCCCTGGCAATGCTCCTGCCAATGAGCATCCCAGAGCATCACCACACTCATGCTTGACACGTTCGAATGAATGCTTCAAACATCTTAAGGGCACACCTAAAAAAAACACACCCAACCACATCACGATGTGTGACGTGCTATTACCCTAAAACTATTTCAGGATGTGCAATCTGTGCACACGCAGGAGGTGTGCAGGCCCCTGTGTCCAGGGAGAAAGGCTTGGCCTTGGTGGGGGTCGCTCCATGCGCAGCTTCTTTCCCATTCTCCTGCTGTCTCCATATGCCCTGTTTTTATTTTGCTTCCTTCTCTTCCCTTCCCGTCCCTGTTCTTCTGCTTTTAGGCCTTTTGCACTTCTCTTTGCCTGACAGCTGAAGCGTTAACTCTCTGACCTGCCGCTGACACCCCCTGGCACATGACCTGCTTTTAGCTCACTCAAAAAGCCCTGACGGTGGCAGGAGGTGATTAAAGGGGCTGCATTCTTTAATCAGGTGGCAAGGGCTCATTGCTTCCTATCCCTCCGTAAGAGGTTGTGTGGCTGTTTCTGAGGGAGGTGGGGGGGGGATTGATTTTATGTTAATCACCAGCCCGGTGACTGGGGTGGTGTGACTGTGAAATCAAAAGGCACTTATCTGCTTTCCAGAAGGACACTGCAGGGAATATGGCTGCTGTTTTGTTTCTCTCCCAGCATCCTCTGCTCCCCAGGGACAGCCCTTGCTCTTTTTCTGAAGTGTGTATGTCTCTCTGTTCATGCTTTGGGAGGGATCTCTAGGGGCACAGGCAGAAGACAGGAAAGATGCTGTGCTCTAATTCTCATGAAGATATCTGGTCTCTCCACCTGAAAGGTCCCTGATGATTTCTGCTCTACCTTTTGTCTAAGGCTCAAATGTTACCATCACAGCGCGGATGCTGAGAAAGGGCCATTTCCACAGAGCAAGGCAGGACACCCCCACAACTTAAGACTGAATAGGCATTGTGTTGGGCGGGGTGCAGAAGCAAGCACACAGGCAGGCAGGACCATATTGTCACCAGTTTGGCTCTGGATCTTCAGAATCTCAAACTGTCCTCCAGGTTTCCTTGCACACAGTTTCCATATCAAACCGGGCCTCCTCCTGTGGCAAGAAGGAGTGGCACACATTTCAGATACTCTCAGGAGCTGCTGGAGCATGACCTGGAAGCCTTTGGGTTTGTGTGCAGCCATGAACGTTCGGATGGTGGGAGCAGTAACTGTGCAGGGGTTGCCTGCAACGTAGCATAAAACAAGATCCCTGGTGGGTGGGCTGGCTTCTAAACACACTTTCAGCTAAGTGTGCGTAGAATCCCCCTTCAGATGTTCGCCCGCAGCCAATACACCGGGGTGCACAACCGTTTCAACCCAGAAGGCTGTAAAAAGGTGTCTTCTGAGCAGGGCCGGCCCGAGACATTTTAATGCTTGGAGTGAAGGACAAGATGGCGCCCCCTCTCATTCCATGTACTGACTGGACTGGCAGCTGTCTTTCTTCAACACTGCCGATGGGGCAGCATCCTCCACCACACATGAAGGCAGCAGGGCAGTTTAGGGAGACACAGGCCAGGCTGCATAACTCACTGCTTTCTCTTGCAACACCATGATACTGTCCCCCTGTATCTGCTGCCTGAGTCGACCACCTCACCCTGCCTAATGATAGGGCCGGCTCTGCTTCTGAGGTGGCACACACATACACATGCCATTTTCTCTCCCTCCCTCTCCCTCTCCCTCTCTACCCTCTCCCTCTCTAAACGCACACATACAATAAACCATCTGATAAATTACCAGAGCAATCAATTGTAGATACCATATCACAGTTTCTGTTGGAAGACCCAAATTAACATATATTACCAATAGTTAACCTAGGGTAGGCTGACCAGATAAAATCCAGGTCAGAGCTCCTGTAACTTTAACAGTTGTAGAGTAAAGGGAATTCCAGCCAGTGTTATTTGTATGCAATTAGTTCCTGGTGATATTCCCTCTTCATCACAACTGTTAAAGTTGCAGGGGCCCTGCCTTCTTTTGTATCTGGTCACTCTAGTATAGTGCCTGCACCTTTAACAGTTGTGATGAAGAGGGAATTTCACCAGGAACTAATTGCATGCAAATGACACTGGCTGAAATTCCCTTTTCTCTACAACTGTTAAAGTTACAGGAGCCCTGACCTGGATTTTATCTGGTCACCCTAACCTAGGGTGACCATATTTTGTAAACCAAAAAGGAGGACAACATGGCCGCCCCAAAGTGGGCATGCCCACCCAAACATGTCCAGCCCCCAAGGGGGTGTGCCCACCCAAACATGGCCCTGGACACATGTCTGATTTCACAGCACACAATTAAGACAAACCTGTTCTACATAACATCTTAACATTAAAATCACTGAAATAAAGAACATGTGAAACATTCAATGGCCAAAAGAAGGGAAGGGGAAATATGCCCTAAAGCAAGGCTTTGTGATTCCCACTCGGCCATGGAAGCTCCCTGGGTGACTTTGGGCCAGTCACAGACTCTCAGCCCAACCCTACCTCACAGGGTTGTTATTGTGAGGATAAAATGATGGAGGAGGAGGATTGTGTATGCCACCTTGGTTTTCTTGGAGGAAAAAAGGTGGGATATAAATATAATAAATAAATAAACGTAATAAATAAATAAAATAAACAGGAGTTTTGAAGTTGCCCTCCCATATTTAACACCTGGAGAGCAGATTGAGTAGCAGGTCCCACGGGTCAACTGGCCGCAGTCTTTTCCGCTCTGCTGAGATGAATCGTAAATGACAGTAATTATTTCTA
The DNA here is from genome assembly GCA_029215795.1 of Anniella stebbinsi. NCBI lineage: Eukaryota > Metazoa > Chordata > Lepidosauria > Squamata > Anniellidae > Anniella > Anniella stebbinsi. The sequence continues at coordinate 82,795,458 of JARDYH010000007.1, forward strand.
AATGTGCATCTATCTCTATAAATTAACATGTGCACATTTTATGCAAATCTATGTCCTCTTGCCCTTTTCTTTTTTTAATGTGTAAGCAGCCTCCTTATGTCGATGGTATGCTCAGACCTCTACGAACTTCAGAGGAGGCCTTTTTGGCCATTCCACAACCAATAGAATGTGACCAAGTAATATCTCAAAACCGGGCCTTCTCAGTGATGGCCGCACCCTCTGGAACACCCTGCCACGAACAGTTCAGGAGGCCAAAAATGTGGCACGTTTGAAACGCCTCCTGAAAACATACTTGTTTATGCAAGCTTGCCTTGGCTCATAATTGATTATCATGGCACTGGTCCATTTATTGTTTCTTTTTCTTTTCTTTTCAATCTTACTTTTGTTGTTCTAAGCTGAAATTGTTTAACATTGTAGTGCATATACATGTATTATATATATATATATATATATATATATATATATATATATAAATATAGTATGTAAACCCATTAGAGACTTTATGATATTAAGAACATAAGAAGAGCCCTGGGGGGGTCTATCTCGTCCAGCATTCTGTTCACACAGCGGCCAAACAGATGCCCACGGGAAACCCACCAGTAGGACATGAATGCAATAGCACTCTCCCACCCATATTCCCCAGGAACTGGTGTCTAAGCAATATACAACTTACTACTAATAATTATGTTAAACAATGCAATGTGCCGCTAGCCTGACCAGGGGGGTGTCAGCTGGGTCTAGCTTTCATTTGCTTTCATTACGTTTATTATATTTCTATACCGCCCCATAGCCAAAGCTATCTTTGCAGCAGCTGACCCAAGAGAAGAGGGGCCTACAACAACAGGCCTCTTGCCCTGAAACATTCCCCCAGACAGGAACAGCAAATATAGCTTGGTTTTGGAATAAAGCCCTATATTTGTGAGCAAGGGCATACTTGCTAGTGAGAGCCAACCTGCAAATATTAAGCACCCCCTGACTGTGGAATGAGCTCCCTAGAGACGCTCGCCTGGCACCTACGTTATACTCTTTTCGACGCCAGGTGAAGACCTTTTTATTTTCTCAGTATTTAACAGCTTGTCAGCTTAATTTTAAACTTTGCTGTTTTAAATCTGCATTTTAAAACTGTATAGATCTCTGCGTTGCTACTCGGTTTTACCCTGGTTGTGCTTTTAGACTGCATTTGATATTATGTTTTTACACTGTTGTTTGTTTTATATTTTAAACAGTTTTCATGGTTTTAATTTTTGTAAACCACCTAGAGAGCTTCAGCTGTTGGGAGGTATAATGATGCAATAAATAAATAAATAAATAAGCGGGGTGGGGGGGTGGGGAGGGTAGTACAGGGAATGAATGTGCTGATTTGAGTTTTTGTGGAACTCTTGGCCAAGATGTTCTCAGTGTAGGGTGACCAGATAAAATCCTTTAAACTAGGGTGACCAGATAAAATCCAGGTCATATAACTTTAACAGTTATAGAGAAAAGGGAATTTCATCCAGTGTCATTTGTATGCAGTTAGTTCCTGGTGAAATTCCCTCTTCATCACAACAGTTAAAGTTGCAGGGGCCCTGCCTTATTTTGTATATGGTCACTCTAGTATAGTGCCTGCAACTTTAACTGTTGTGATGAAGAGGGAATTTCACTGGCTGAAATTCCCTTTTCTCTACAACTGTTAAAGTTACATGAGCCCTGACCTGGATTTTATCTGGTCACCCTATCTCAGTGGAGACCTCTTTCTTGAGGGCACCCATCTCCTGTTTGTTACTGTCGCCACTGCCAGACAGGTTATTCACAAGTCGGTATGAGGTCTATTATTTGCATGGAATGCAGCACATGGATAAGGAAGCTAAGGGAAGACATGATAGAAGCGTACATAATTATGCATGGTGTGGAGCGTCTGGATAGAGAGACATTTTTCTCTCTTAACACTGGACCTCAATGGGGTCATCCCATGAAGCCGATTGGTGGGAGATTCAGGATGGATAAAAGGAAGGACTTCTTCATACAGTGCATAGTTAAATGATGGAATTTACTACCACAAGATGTGGCAATGGCCACTAATTTGGATCGCTTTAAAAGGGGCTTGGATAAATTCCTGGAGGAGAAGGCTATCAATGGCTACTAGCCCTGATAGCTATGTGCTACCTCCAATAGTAGAGGTGGTATGCCTTTGTACACCAGTTGCTGAGAAACAGGAGTGGGAAGGCAGCTTTCTCCAAACAGGTGCCCTCCAGATGTTTTGGACTTCAGCTCCCATCATCAGTCTAGGGTGACCATATGGAAAGGAGGACAGGGCTCATGTAACTTTAACAGTTGGAGAGAAAAGGGAATTTCAGCCAGTGTCATTTGTATGCAATTAGTCCCTGGTGAAATCCCCTCTTCATCACAACAGTTAAAGTTGCAGGCACTATACTAGAGTGACCATATACAAAAGAAGGCAGGGCCCCTGCAACTTTAACTGTTGTGATGAAGAGGGAATTTCACCAGGGACTAATTGCATACAAATGACACCGGCTGAAATTCCCTTTTCTCTACAACTGTTAAAGTTACATGAGCCCTGTCCTCCTTTTCATATGGTCAGCCTAACACACACACACTTCACAATCATGGACTTCAGGGGTCTGCCACGCACGGCCGAGGGCTGCATATGTCCCCCAGGCCATTTTTGTGGCCACCACCGCTGCTGCCAAATGTTCTCAGTAACAGCAAGAAAGAAAAAAGCCGCAATTTCCCTTCAAAACAAGGCATGCAGGGAGCACGGGCCTTGTTCAGAAGCAGAATTGACTTCCCGGAGGCCTCCCGGGAGCCCATTTTTGCTTTGCAAAGGGATGCTTGCTTCCTATGTGCCTCGTTTAAATGGGAAATCGTGGCTTTTCCGCTGCTGTGGCTGGTGTATCACTGAATTTGGATAGCACCATCAAACAGCACAGCAGGGAGGGGTGCAACGTGGGTTCCGGGGTGGTGGTGGTATTGGTCCCCGGATCTGCTGGACTTGCCCACCTCTGTTGTAGTTCTTCAAGGGAGAGGACCTCACTCCGCGAAAACAGTGTAAAACGTCATGGCTTGTCGGAACTGAATGAATCCTGCGCATGGATGGAAGGATTATGCGGACTCCCACACACCCTCCCTGGGGCGAAGTGTGGCTGTGTGGCATACAGCCCCACACCTGCCTCCTCCAACCCATTGTGACATCCCCCTTTCTTTGTTTTAAGAGCCACAGCCATCAGGTTTGTGTGAGCTTCCCTGCCTGACTGCCTTCCCTCCACACACCCTGCACATCCACCCCATCGTATGTTCTCCTGTCACGTTCTCCCACCTTGGCTCCCTCTCCCCCCGTCTGCCCTCCTTTGAACTTTTCTCTCTGCCTCCTTTAAAAGCACAGCCGCGAAGCTGTGCACAGAATCCCAGGCGCGCCCTGGGCAATGCAGAGAGAAAAAGGCACACGAAAGGCAGCCTACAGCCAGGGAGCAGCTTGCTCGACACATCCCCAATTAGAATGCCTCCCGCTCCCTTTGCAGAGGAGACATCACACTGAGAACTCATCTTTCCCTTGCCTCCCACCATTACCTCGAAATCGCTCTCCTCCTGACCGCCTCCTAATTAATACTCCCCATCTCCAGTTTCGCCTGGCATTGATATATCCCTTCCCCGGGCACGTTTGCCTCTTGCGCTGTGATGCTTTCAACTTTCCTCCAAGCCACAGAGAGGTGGCATGCAAGCGACTTGGCGCACACCTACACAAACCTGGTGCCCAGCGCGCATCCGCATGCTCGGAGCGGCAGGTGGCTGTTGGCTTGAATTAGATTAGAGATGATTTTTTTCCGGCAAGCCACCTCGGTTTTTTCCTTTGTAGTCATTGACAGCGTGGATGCGAAGAGCTGGCACTGGAGCAGCAGCATCTTGCCCTCCCACAACACGCCGGGCTGCTGAAATGAGTCAGACTACATGGCTGTAGAGGCCTGTGGAAAAGCTACCCAGAGAGCCGGAGTAGCGTAGTGGCTAATACTGTGAGCCAGGAAGTCGGTGGCTTAAATCTCACCACAGCTGAGGATTCTCTAGATGGCTTTAGGCAATTTTTCTTTAAGCGTTCCCGTCCTCTCCATTTACAAGTTGTAATAAGACCAATCTCCCTCACAGGGCTGTTGTGCGGCCCAAACCACATATCGGATTTTCTACTTTCAAGTTTTGTAAATCTTGTAGTGTCACCATGCTCTGCCTTATGACCAGTAATGGTTCTAGGTTTTGGAGGGCCTTTGGCAAGACACACGCCATGGAGCCCCTCCCCAGTGTAGGATGAACAGATAAAATCCAGGTCAGGGCTCATGTAACTTTAACAGTTGTAGAGAAAAGGGAATTTCAGCCAGTGTCATTTGTATGCAATTAGTTCCTGGTGAAATTCCCTCTTCATCACAACAGTTAAAGTTGCAGGGGCCCTGCCTTCTTTTGTATATGGTCACTCTAGTATAGTGCCTGCACCTTTAACTGTTGTGATGAAGAGGGAATTTCACCAGGAACTAATTGCATACAAATGACACTGGCTGAAATTCCCTGTCCTCTAAAACTGTTAAAGTTACATGAGCCCTGACCTGGATTTTATCTGGTCAGCCTACCTCAGTGAGTCAGTCTAATTTCTCATTGCCATTGTCAGCTGCTGCCTTGCTTCTCCTCCTCCTCTATCTCATCATTGCCATTGCTTGCTTGACAGGCAGAGAGCCAGTGAACAAGTAGGCATTGGTGTCTGTTGCTCCTCCTTCTCACCATCACTGTTGCTTGGGCCAGAGCAAGAGGCAGGTAAACCAACAGGCTGCAATGGTGAGGAGGAGGAGGAAGAGGAGGAGGAGGAGGAGGAGCTCTAGGAAGTTCTTATCAGTGGGGACCGGCTGAAGTGTGGGTCCTCAGCACATGCCCAACCATGCCTACTCTTGATGCTGGCCCTGTTTATGGCATCACCATATCCTATCTTGTGATATCAGAATCCCCTGCCTCTCCTTCTCCCATAATACTAGAACCAGGGGTCATACCATGAAAATGATTGCTAGACTGACCATATGAAATGGAGGACAGGGCTCATGTAACTTAAACAGTTGTAGAGAAAAGGAGATTTCAGCCAGTGTCATTTGTATGCAATTAGTTCCTAGTGAAATTCCCTCTTCATCACAACAGTTAAAGTTGCAGGGGCCCTGCCTTCTTTTGTATATGGTCACTCTAGTATAGTGCCTGCAACTTTAACTGTTGCGATGAAGAGGGAATTTCACCAGGGACTAATTGCATATAAATGACACTGGCTGAAATAACCTTTTCTCTACAACTGTTAAAGTTACATGAGCCCTGTCCTCCTTTTCATATGGTCAGCCTAGTTAAACTATGGAATTTGCAACCACAAGATGTAGTGATTGCCACCAATTTGGCTGGCTTCAAAAAGGGGTTGGATAAATTCCTCAAGGAGAAGGCTATCAATGGCTACTAGTCCGATGGCTACGTGCTATCTCCAGTATCCAAGGCATTAAGCAGTTGCTGGGGAACATAGATGGGAAGGTGCTGTTGCACCATGTTCTGCTTTGTTGGTCCCTGACCGACAGCTGGTTGGCCACTGTGTGAACAGAGTGCCTGACTAGATGGACCCTCAGTCTGCTCCAGCATGGCACTTCATGTGTTCTTATGTTCTTACTGGGGACTTGATGATCCTATGTACAGATGACAAATTACTTGAACGTATGCAGCTGCCTTTAAATACTGGTAGGCCCAGCAGAGCCTACTCTTTTTGTGGTGGGTGGGAAGCCATTGACCATGCTGGCTGGGAATGATGGGGGTTGTCTAGGGTGACCAACTGTCAGGATTTCCCCAGATTTGTCCTGGTTTTTGTTCTATCCTGGGTGTCAGGGGGGATTTTCTGTAATTTTCTATAATGTCCTGGAAAGACACGCTTTCCCCTTTAAGGCCACATTAGCGTGGTTGGAGGGAATGACGAGCTTTCTGGAGGTGGGTTATTTCCCTCCCACTGCTCCAATCAGGACCTTACAGGGGAAAGTATGTCATTCCTGGACATTATAGAAAAGGACCCGATTGGAGCAGTGGAGGGCGGGAATGACACACTTTCCCCTCCTCTGCTCCAATTGGGGCCTTTAAAGCAGTGGGGGTGAATGACATGCTTTCCAGAGGCCCCGGAAAGCCACTTTCCCACCCCCCACCCCACTGAGGGTCCTCTTTTTTGGTTTCCCAAATGTGGTCACCCTAGGGTTGTCGTCCCACACATATGGAGGGCTCCATGTTGGGGGAGGTTTGGTTAGAGTGTCGGACTAGGACTGGGGAGATCCAGGTTCCAATGAAGCTCACTAAGGGACATTAGGCCAGTCCTCATCTGTCAGCCTGGCCTACCTCACAAAGTTGTGAAAAGAAAATGTGGTGGTGGTGGAGAATCATGAATATTACTTTGAGCTCCTTGGAGGAAAGGTGGGTTCCAAATGCCCCCAACTCAATAAATGCACCCAATTTTCATGTTTCCTGCTTTCCGTAGAGTAGGGTGGCCATATGGAAAGGAGGACAGGGCTCCTGTATCTTTAACAGTTGTATAGAAAAGGGAATTTCAGCAGGTGTCATTTGTATGCATGCAGCACCTGGTGAAATCCCCTCTTCATCACAACGGTTAAAGCTGCAGGAGCTATACTAGAGTGATCACCAGATACAAAAGTTGGCGGGGATCCTGCAGCTTTCACTGTTGTGATGAAGAGGGGATTTCGCCAGGTGCTGCATGCATACAAATGATACCTGCTGAAAATTCCCTTTTGTATGCAGCTGTTAAAGATACAGGAGTCCTATCCTCCTTCTCATATGGTCACCCTACCGTAGAGGAATGGCCATGTAGAATATGGGTGAAACGAACCAGTATTTTGGAATGCCAAGCCATGTAATTTCTGCCTTTTAGGGTAATCATGTGTTCCAGAAATGTTTTGCTCCTGCAAGTCCTGTTAGAAAGAAAAAGTGAGATACATTTTAAAAATCAAACAGGTCAGAATAAATGTCAGAGGAAGAAAGGCGTTACCTCAAAATCTGCCCATGCTCGGCCCTTCCCATGTTTTTCACAGAACCAGTACTTACTCTTTGGAACTTACAATTCCCCTGTGGTCATTCAGTATGGAGACCCTTTGAGAGAGATTCCGGTTAGCCCACGAATGACCTCAGCCTTGCGACTGCTTGCAGCCTCTTATGTACCATGGAAACAGTGAATTATGCCCATGGGCAAGGACAGGGCTGCACATTGATTTCCTCACACAGGTGCCTGGAAGGCTGCAACGGATGCTTGCTCACGACGCCATCTTTTACAAAGGCCTCATTACGCCTCAAGGGCTAATCCTCCTGGACTGATATAAGCAGTGTAGGCCTATCTATCTCCCCAGGACTAGGATTTATAGGCATGCCTTTCTGATGTCTCTCTGAAGGTGTTTGCAGACTCCCATCCTGCACAGAGCCGAGACATGACATTTTCAGGGTTGGAGGAGAGTTCCTCTCTCTCTGTCTCTCTCTGTCTCTCTCTGTCTCTGTCTCTGTCTCTCTCTCTCTCTCTCTCTCGTGATTTTTAGACTGGAGACAGACACTAGATTGTTGATGTTTTTTTTTAAAAAAAATTATTTAGGTGATTTTTAGACTGCTTTCTGATCTTGTCAGATTCCCAAAGCAGGGTACCATTATACAGATTTTAACAATACCAAACAAAACAAGGGCCAGATCTACACCAAGTAGGATACGACACTTTGAAAACGGTTTGAAAACTGTATACGGAGTGTGTCCTGGGCCCTAACAGCAGTCACTACTGTTATAAACCGTTTTAAAGCAGTAGTGTAGATCCTGCAAAGCATAATAATCAGGCAGCATCCACACAATCCACAAGATACTGGTCATACAAAATCTGTCTAAAAGGAAAAGCCTTAACAGTCCACTTGGAAGGAACAAGGGTCCTGGATCTGTTGCGCATTGTTGGGGAGATTATTCAGTTTCAGAGCCAACACACTTTCATCCAAACTGAGGGAAAATGCAATTAAAACAATATATAGATGCCAACTCACACCTGAGGGTTGTCTTCATGGCGCTGGGTTGGCGCTGCCTCCCTCCTTAAGCTCACGCTTTCCCTCTCCCAGGGTGGCATTGTGTAATCCCGATGCTGAGGAGGGTGTGCGGGATTTCTGGGCAGCCTTCTGGTCCCAGAGCCACCACCACCCTCTTCCTGGTTGAAGGCCACCAATCACTAGGCCTGTGCAAGCCTCGGGCCTTGGAATTCCAAAGCCGAGCCTGGAGGCCATTTTAGGATGGATCCGTCCTAAAATGGCAGATCCACCATTTCCTCCCCCACTCCCGGGCCTTGGAGAAGTCTACAACTCCCAGCATACAGTGCCTGGGAGGGCTGGACTTACCAGGGTCCAGGATGAGAGTGTAAAGGTCTCACCGGTACTGCCCACCATGGCACTGCATGCTCCTCTGCACCAGCGACTCTATGGTCCCGGCACCAGTACGTCCTCCCGACATTCAGCGCCACTGCGGCGTTTCCGAGCAGAGATCTCATGAGATCTCAGAATTCCGAAGCCCGAGGTTAGCACAGGCTTACCGATCACTGGTCGCCATCCCCCAGGCTCTGGCCCCAGATTGACCCCAGAGTGACTTTACATCCCCAACGTTACATCCCCAACTTTTTCACAGTGCAGCATCGCGGGGGAAGCCCCATGGTGGCTACAAACCTGCGCCTGCATCGTCTAACCAACAGGGCACCATTCCACAGCCACTGCGGAGCTTTCCTCGTGTGTAGACAGACCCCTGTAAAAATCAGCTATATTTACAAGGGAAGCAGCCCTCAATGATGGAGAGGCTGTGCTCAGAGAGGGACCTTTAAACACATGTGGTGGGATTGCAAAGTCATAGAGAGGTTCTGGATAGAGATATTTCATTTAGCAAGAAAAGTTACTAATCAGGAAATATGTAAAACACCGGAACTGGGACCATTGTCCCTCTTTGTGGGATACAAGACGCATCTATGGGATAGGGATTGACTAACATTCTTTGGGACTGCAGCAAGAGTGAAAACTGTGCAATTTGGAAATCTACAAGCGGACGGTGAACTGAAAGCTGGGAAAAGAGACTTTGGGAAATTGCCTTACTAGAAAATTTAAACCAAGAGCTAAGGGCCAAGCGTAATAATAACGCAATTGACAGTGACTTTTACACATGCTGGCAACCCTGGATTTCTTTAGCCAACCATAACGATGGGGGTGAGGTTGACACCTCCACAATTACATGTCACCAACTGGAAAGACCAAATTAATACTCCCTAACTTAATCTAGACTGGTAGACCTTCAAGAGGACATTTAGCCTTACAGTTTTATATATCTATATCACTATATGTAAGGCCAAGATTTACACCTTGTGCCAAGTCATAACAAATGTCGAATAACAAGCAGGAAATCACACCACGAAAGTGGTATATGGAATGTGAATTGTGCCCCAACAGTTATCAGGGCACTTTAAAACCGCTATAAAGCAGTAGTGTAGATCTAGCCCACGCCATCGTTAATAGGTTTTGCAGATTGTCAGGTGTCTTGCATTCACTCATTAACAGAAACATTTTTTTTTTAAAAAAACAGAATTTTGTTCTACCTGCGATAATTCACATTAGTGCTAATTCGCATTAGAGTGAATATGAACGAATGTGAATTAGCGCAAATTGCTGCCTGCGAAAAAAAATGGTCTGCAAATCCGGATGCAATATATGTGGTGAGAAATGAGCTGGAGTCAAATTACCAGATTATGCAGGTGAGGTGAGTCACCAGGGCCTTGCCTTCACAGCGCCTCTATTGTGTTGCGCCGGCGGCGGTAGCCAGCGCAATGCGCATTTGCATTCCTTCCAGCCAGCTACACCGGAAGGAACGTCAGGGTGCTTTATCTTGCTGTTGCGACTGCACATCTTGAAAGGTAAGTTCATTTTATTATGTTTTTGTAAAATGGGGGGGGGGAGCCCTGCAGAGGCACGGAGGGTTATTCTTATTCTTATTCTTATTATTTGTGAAATGGGGAGTGGTAGGTCTGAGGAAGTGTGGAGGGGAGGTGCAGAGGGTAGTTTTTTTAAAATTTTATTTGTAAACTGGGGGGGTAGGTCCGGGGAGGCGCGGAGGTGATACAGCGAGTTTATGGCTCGCTGTTCCATCCACTTCCCTGCCCAGCCCATAGCGACCAATCAGTGGTCATTATAGACTGGGCAGGCCTCCCAGAAGCAGCAGAGAAAAAGCGACACATGGCAGGAGCCATCATCGCTTCGCCACAAACTTTAAAAATAGCACTAAATGCCTGATTTTTTTAGTTTGTGGCAAAGCCCCTTTGCCTTTAGATGGCTTCGGATTGGCGGCTGCATCATGGAACGCAAGTGCTTCCATTCAGAAGCCACAGCGACGGATACTGTCCATCTAGAGGTACCCCAGGAGTCTTCTGTTAGTATTCATAGGGACAGGTTGCACAGACTGATGTGCTGGCTTTATATGGCCTGCTTTGTCCCGATTGGTTTGTAGAGTCAAGTAAGAGGACTAAAGCTGGGAGGCTTGTTGTAGGGAGCACAGGCTAATTATGTGGCTTTTCTTGAGTTGGGTGGTTCTCCTTTGCTCCTTTTAAAAGCACATCACGTCGCTTTGAGAAGCCAGCTATGAATCGTTGAAGCTCCGGCTGCAATGTGGAACACGTCCTCTCGAGTTATGGTGCTACACAGCGTTTGGTGCCTTGCCTTGATGCTGCAAAGATGCATTGAGGTCCTCAAAGCCCAGGTCATGTCGGAAAAGCATCTGGATGGAGTTCAACAGAGGACCCCAAAAGCCCAAGGGACATGAACCTGGTGTGAACTTCCCTGGGTCCAGTTATGGGATAGCTGCCTCCCCCCTCCCCCCTCCCCACCCCATGACATGAAAAGAAAATCAACATAATCTATTCTTTCTCCGCAGGTGTTTCCTACTGCGTGATTGCTTGGTTTGCTAATTAGTTTTCCGGTGGGAGCCTCTCACTTCCAAATATTTTCCCTAGAATACTCTTCTGGAAATGGGAGACCTTGCAATCTGGGTGAAAGTCTGCCCTCCAGGCCTAATGAGTTCATTTTGCATTGGGCCGTGGCATGGTTGAATGTTTCCCCCCCCCCCTCAGAGAGAGAGAGAGAGAGAGAGAGAGGAGAGAGAGAGAGAGAGAAAACCCCTTTTGGTTCTTCTTGGGGTTTTATGGATTCCCTCACGGTGATGTTCAAGGAAAGAATTGTCAGATACGTGCCTTACAAGAAGAGTTTTGAAAGACTGCAACTCCTTCAGAGAAAGAGTTGATATTGTTATGGATCGTCTGGTGCTTTCCTGTCTTTTGTGCAGTTTCTTCCCCATTCTAAAAGGTTGAACTGCCCTTATTAAGGTCGAAATGGCTGTCTTAAGGCTACTATATGCTTATATTTTTTTGTGGGGGGCGGGCTTTGATTTGGCCCATTCACTGTGTCTGTTCAGTACTGCCTAATGCAGATGCATACAAAATATCAAAATTTAACTCAGATTTTTAAAATCTGAATGCTTTACGAATCAGTTTCTGCTCGTTTCAGGGCTTGCTTCCAGGAAAGCTACACCGCAGGTTCCAATCTTAGGGGCGGGGCTGTCCGAGTGTGCACTCGAACCAGTAGGAGCTGGCTGCAGGTGGAAGGCCCCTGTTGGATCCTGCCCAAAAGCAGCCTCGCTGATGAAGAGGTGTGTCCTTTTCTTCCTGCCTCCCTGTGCTTTTGTAAGTGTAGGTTGGCAGGGCCTCTACCTGGGCTATTTACTTGGGCTACACCTCATGAGGCAGGTTCTCCCCAGCAGCATCCTTCCGATGGCTTCAAAAAGTGCCTCTGAAAGCACGCTATGAGCCTCTAAAGGGGTTTCAGGCCACTGCTTAAGGGCTTCTTCTTCTGGAGTCTTTCCACGTTTATGGCTGGCTCCTTTGGAAAGTGATCACATGATTTTGAATTGAAAACTTCCCCTTTTGGCAATGCTAGTATGTTCAGTGAAACAGCACCACCTAGTGACAGAATTATAGCACTATGCCAACTTTACACACTGGGGACATTATCTCCATTTTTTTAAAAAAAATGATATTAATGAGGAAAAGCATGGGAGACATCCTGGAGGTTGACACCATCATGTAAAGGACCCACAAACTTCCATGAGTGGCCAATAAAGAGGGTACAATAAACTGCTCATGTTGAGAAGTTCTAAGAATTATTTGCTAGAAATGAGACCTGTAACAAAATATTGCAATGTATTGTGTTGTCCCCCCCAAAAAAGGAGTGCTCCTGTTCAGGATTCCAGCCAGTCATTCCTCTCCCCACCCCAAGTTCTGTTTTTCCTTTCCAAATATCACTCTATATTTAGCGGCTACTGAACATGCTCAATCCTTGTTAGGCTGTTATTTAGGTCTGTTACCCTTTAATTTATTTTTAAAACATATTTTGGTACTTATACAAACCCATCAAGGCTTGTGAAACCAATCAAGCATGCTTATACCACCCTCTTGTTTTGCAGTGGCTTTATTTTGGCTATAGTTCCGGAGGCACTCACTACCTGAGTTTGCTATTTGAGGAGTGATATAGGGTACACATGGGTTTGTTTGGGTGGCTGCTAGACCCAGCTCTCCAAGTCCCTTGTTACCCAAACCAGGAGGAATGCCTGACCCAGAAGAGTTTAGAAGTGTGTAGGAGAGAGGAGGAGAGGGAAGAAGAGAGGGAGGGGGAGTAGAGCAGGAGAGGAGAAGGAAGGAGGAGAGGAAAAGAGAGAGGAGGAGAGGGAAGAAGAGATGGAGGAAGAGGGAGAAGAGCAGGAGAGGAGAAGGAAGGAGAAGAGGAAAGGAGAGAGGAGGAGAGGGAAGAAGAGAGGGGGAGGAGGGAGGAAAGGGCAGGAGAGGAGAAGGAAGGAGGAGAGGGAAGAAGAGAGGGAGGAGGAGGGAGAAGAGAGGGAGGGGGAGAAGAGCAGGAGAGGAGAAGGAAGGAGGAGAGGGAAGAAGAGAGGGAGGAGGAGGGAGGAGAAGGAAGGAGGAGGGGGAGGAGAAGGAAGGAGGAGGGGGAGGAGAGAGGAGAGAGAGGACCAGATAACCTGTTCTGGGCTATTGTTCTTCAAAGATTTCCTTGCAAGTCTGGTTAGTTTTCTTGTATTTCTCTCTTTTGGCCAGAACTTGGTGGTGCAAAGGTACCTGGGTTTAATATGGTTCACTTTTCCAGCAGCACAATGTGGACGTTAACAGAAGGAAATCAGACAGCCTACAAAAGACCCAAACAATCATCAGCCAAAATCGTGGTCCAACAACACACAAAGCTAGAAGACGTGCTGCTTTCCACCCTTGGAAGGGCTGGTATTATTCATGAGCTTCGGTTTCCAGTGTTGAAAGAAAGCAGGAATAAATTACTCTGAACTGATTGCCTTATTCGAATGTTTTATTATTGTTGTTGTTGTTGGGAACCTTTTCTCCGCTAAAGGAATTCCTTCAGAGATGCACCTCCTCTTGCATTATCAGCACTGCTGCAACATGGGACCTTCCTGTCGCAGTGAAGAGAAGCTCACCAGAGACTCTCCGAGGAAAAAGGCATGCTGGGAATGAACTCTGTTTCCCAGGAGGGCTGTGCATGCTTTCAACCTTACTCCCAGTACGTTCTCATAAGCATTTACACGGCTTTAAAGAGAGCAGCAACTGAATTAAAGAAGACACATGGATAGGGTAACCATATGGAAAGGAGGACAGGGCTCATGTAACTTTAACAGTTGTAGAGAAAAGGGAATTCCAGCCAGTGTCATTTGTATGCAGTTAGTTCCTGGTGAAATTCCCTCTTCATCACAACAGTTAAAGGTGCAGGCACTATACTAGAGTGACCATATACAAAAGAAGGCAGGGCCCCTAACAGTTGTGATGAAGAGGGAACTGCACCAGGAACCAATTGCATACAAATGACCCTGGCTGAAATTCCCTTTTCTCTACAAGTGTTAAAGTTACAGGAGCCCTGTCCTCCTTTTCATAGGGTCAGCCTATGCATGGAGCCCACATTGGAGGGACTGTGGGAAACAAGGTCAAATATTTATGTTTGCCCTCAGCACCATCCACCAGTTCCCCCCAGCATTCTGACAGAGTTTTTCTCTGACCATTATGAAAGAGCATGGACGTGAACTGTTTGGTTAAAAAATAAATTTGAAAAAGTGCTCTCTTTGGAGGGCCTTCTCCCTTCCTTCCTTCCTTCCTTCCTTCCTTCCTTCCTTCCTTCCTTCCCCCTCCTCTTCATTCTTTTTTTTTTAAAAAAAAATGCAGAACATGGAAGAGAAAATATGGAGTGAATTGTTGTGAGGGTAAAAAGAGGGGTGGGTGAGTGCACTGAAGGCTGGTGAGGAAAAACAATGAGAGAGGGAAGAGGGGAAGGCATTGGCCGGAGTGGAGAAACATTGCCAGCAGCGTCAACAAAGCAGCAGAGGGGGCAGGACCGGCCCAAGACATTTTAGCGCCTGAGGCCAAGGCCAAGATGGTGCCCCTGCAATTCCACATGCAGAAGCCGATTGGACTGGCAGCTGAATCTTCCATCAACATGCTCAGGTCTGGACAGCATCCTCCACTTCACCTGAGGGCAGCAGAATAGCTTAGTGGGCCCAGGCTGCAGGGCACACACAGCTCTGCCCTTCACCACCTCGCCACTGCTCTGCGCCCCCAGCATTGCTGCCTCACTCTGCCTCATGGTAGGGCCAGTCCCAAGAAATGAGGAGAAAGCAGGAGGCTACAGAGAGCACCCAGGAGGCATCTCATTCCTCTTTTGAGGACGCAGGCCTGGTTCAGAAGAAAGAATGGCGGCTTTGTCTTAAGAAGCTGGCGAGTGGGGGGGTGGGGGTGGGGAGAAAAGGAGCTATTTTCAGCCTCCTCTTTGCTTCATGGGATTTGTAGCCTGGAGCAGGTCTGAGCCAGAGGGAGCGGCATGCTGGGTGTTAGCAAATTGCCTGCATTGCTAATGCAGCGTGCGTGCCTGACCTGGACTCCCAGCTTCTGAGGAGCAGGTGGACGCTCTGGAACAAGAGGCCTGAACCTGATGCAGCACTTTAGCGTGACTTGTTTATTAAGCCTCCAAGGAGGTCACTTGTTTGCCGGCAGGTCTAGTTATCTTTCTGCCTGCCCGAGCCAGCCAGCAAGGCGACATGAGAGCAGCTGTATTCAGACAGACAGACAGACAGACAGACAGACAGACAGACAGACAGACAGACAGACAGACTAATGATTTGTCCAACAGTGGCTAGGTCTGGTTCCAAATGCATTCCGCAGCAGGGCCAGGATGGCTGCTACTAATAGACCCGGATGCATGTGTAATGCATTGGGTCTGAATGTGGGATTTAGCAAATTCCTAAGACGCCCAGCTGCCCTTTCAAGACAAAGGACAAGCTTCTAGCCCTTAGGGTGCAGAGATAAGCCTGGAAAGTTAATGGCAGCAGCTGGGAGGGGCTCTGGAAGGCTATCTGTCTACAAGACACATGTGATCATAAGACGAGCCCTGCTGGACCAGACCAAGGGTCCATCTAGTCCGCTTTGTTCACAGTGGCCACGAAGATGTCGAACAGGAATCCACAAGCAGGACACAGGTGCAACAGCACCCTCCCGCCCATGTTCCCCAGCAACTGGTGTATATAGGCTTACTGCCCCTGATACTGCAGGGTGAAAGAGCAGCCACCTCTGCACACCTTGCCCTCTCCCTGTGGGAGGTGAACATAAAAAGAATCCTGGTGGATCAGACTTAGGGTTCATGTAGTCCAGCATTCTGTTCACACAGTGGTCAACCAGCCTGAGGGAAACCCACAAGTGAGATGTAAGTGCAATAGCACCTGCCCACTCCTGTTCCTCAGCAACTGGTGTACAAAGTCATACCACCTCTAATCCTGTAGGTAGCACATAGACATCAGGACTAGTAGCCATCGATAGCTTTCTCCTTCAGGAAATTATCCAACCCTCTTTGCAGGCCATCCAAATTGGTGGCTGTGATGTTGTACTGATTGTGGCCAGTTATTTATGTGATGTAAGTATTTGTGATGTTTTAATGATGTTTACTTTCAAGATGTATGTGCTGCTGTGTGATTTCAAATTAGGGATGTGCAGCGGATCTGATCTGATCCACGATCCAGATCCGATCCAGCCAAAATCAGAATGAAAGGAAACGATTCCGATTTCAAAAAATGGAGGTCTGATTTATTCCGATCTGAGATTTTCCCCCTGATTTTAATTGGGAAAAATCGAAAAATCGGACCTCCATTTTTTGTGTTTTCGCCAGAGGCTTGCATTAGAGAAAAGAAGGTTTCCCCCAATGCAAGTCTATGGGGAAAACATGGCGATGGGTGAGTGGGGACCTCCACCTCCCTCCCTCCCCCCACTTGTGCACTTTACCTGCTACCTTAGGCTGACCAGATAAAATCCAGGTCAGGGCTCATGTAACTTTAACAGTTTTAGAGAAAAGGGAATTTCAGCCAGTGTCATTTGTATGCAATTAGTTCCTGGTGAAATTCCCTCTTCATCACAACAGTTAAAGTTGCAGGCACTATACTAGAGTGACCATATACAAAAGAAGGCAACTTTAACTGTTGTGACAAAGAGGGAATTTCACCAGGAACTAATTGCATACAAATGACACTGGCTGAAATTCCCTGTTCTCTACAACTGTTAAAGTTACATGAGCCCTGACCTGGATTTTATCTGGTCACCCTATGCTACCTCCTCGCTGCTGTCTGCTGCCACCCGCTGGTCCCTTCTACTGAGAAACAGGCTTCACGGCCTGCCTCTCAGTAGAGCGCCAGGTGATGACATCACCCGGCACTCTACTGAGAGGCAGTCCGCGAAGCCTGTTTCTCAGTAGAAGGACCAGCGGGCGGCAGCGGACGGAAGCAGATGGCCCCGGCAGGTAAGGAGCGCGAGGGGGGGAGGGACAGGGAGGGAGGGGGAGTAGGTCCCCACTCACCCATCCCATGTTTTCCGCATAGGCTTGCATTGGGGGAAAGCTTTCTTTCCCCCAATGCAAGTCTATGGTGAAAACTAGGGGTGTGCACGGACCCCCCGGATCGGATCGGGACCCGGATCGGGACCTCCAATTTTGTCCCGGACCGGTTCGGACAAAATCGGAGGCCCCCCGGACCGGATCGAGTCCGATCCCGACCCAAAAATCGTACATTTTTGGATCGGCCGCCATTTTTTTCCCCATAGACTTGCATTGCAATGCAAGTCTATGAGGAAAAAATGGCCGCGGGTGGGTAAGGGGGGGCCTAACTCCCTCCCCCCCCCGGGGCCGTCCGCTGTGGACGGCCCCGGCAGGTAAACCCCCTCCCCCGCGCTCCCTACCCCCCCTGGGGCCGCCTGCTTCCATCCGCTGGCGCCCGCGGGCGCCAGCGGATAGAAGCGGACGGCTCCGGGGGGGGGTAAGCCCCCTTCCCCGCCACTTACCTTCTCGGCACGTCCGGCGCCGGCGGCTACTACCAGCGGGCTCCGCGGCCTACTCTCAAGTAGCGCGCCGGGTGATGACATCACCCGGCGCGCCACCCTGGAGCAGGCCGCGGAGCCTGCTGGTAGTAGTAGGCGCCGGCGCCGGACGGGAGCCGCCGGGCCGGGCAGGTAAGGGCCCCCCTCCCCCCTCCCCCCTCCGCGCGCCCCCTCCTCCCCTCCACGCACCCCCTCCTTACCTTTCCGGCCCGGCGGCTCCCGTCCGGCGCCGGCGCCTACTACTTCCAGCAGGCTCCGCGGCCTGCTCTAGAGTAGCGCGCCGGGTGATGACATCACCCGGCGCGCCATCCTAGAGCAGGCCGCGGAGCCTGCTGGGAGTAGTAGGCGCCGGCGCCGGACGGGAGCCGCCGGGCCGGAAAGGTAAGGGCCCCCCTCCCCCCTCCGCGCGCCCCCTCCTCCCCTCCATGCACCCCCTCCTTACCTTTCCGGCCCGGCGGCTCCCGTCCGGCGCCGGCGCCTACTACTTCCAGCAGGCTCCGCGGCCTGCTCTAGAGTAGCGCGCCGGGTGATGACATCACCCGGCGCGCCATCCTAGAACAGGCCGCGGAGCCTGCTGGGAATAGTAGGCGCCGGTGCCGGACGGGAGCCGCCGGGCCGGAAAGGTAAGGGCCCCCCTCCCCCCTCCGCGCGCCCCCTCCTCCCCTCCACGCACCCCCTCCTTACCTTTCCGGCCCGGCGGCTCCCGTCCGGCGCCGGCGCCTACTACTTCCAGCAGGCTCCGCGGCCTGCTCTAGAGTAGCGCGCCGGGTGATGACATCACCCGGCGCGCCATCCTAGAGCAGGCCGCGGAGCCTGCTGGGAATAGTAGGCGCCGGCGCCGGACGGGAGCCGCCGGGCCGGAAAGGTAAGGGCCCCCCTCCCCCCTCCGCGCGCCCCCTCCTCCCCTCCACGCACCCCCTCCTTACCTTCCCGGCCCGGTGGCTCCCGTCCGGCGCCGGCGCCTACTACTACCAGCAGGCTCCGCGGCCTGCTCTAGAGTAGCGCGCCGGGTGATGACATCACCCGGCGCGCCACCCTAGAGCAGGCCGCGGAGCCTGCTAGTAGTAGTAGGCGCCGGCGCCGGACGGGAGCCACCGGGCCGAGAAGGTAAGTGCCCCCCTCCTCCCCCCCCCGCTGTCCACTTTCATCGGCGGGCGCCCGCTGGCGCCCGCCAATGGAAGCGGCGGTGGGCGCCAGTGGGCGCCCGCCGATCCGCCGATCCGCCGAACCGGTTCGGAGCTTTTTCGGACCGGTTTGGATTGGATCGGCCGATCCAGCTGCGGGATCGGAAATCGGATAATTTATCCGATTTCCCACTGGACAAGACTCGGATCGTGGATCGGGTCCGATCCAGTGCACATCCCTAGTGAAAACACCTAAAATGGCGTCCGATCCGAAAATCGGACGTCCAATTTTCATATCTGAATCGGATCCAATCTGATCTGCGGGATCTCCGATTTTGTCCGATCCGATCCAGGGCAAAATCTGAGGTCCTGATTCTGATTCTGATACAATTTTTCCTCCTGTGCATATCCCTATTTCAAATACAAGTTTGATAAGTATGTAAATCTAGTGAGAGAGTGGAGAGAATGTGAATTGACTGCTGATTGGCTCATGGTTCAAAGGTCTGGATTGGTTGTTGGTAGTGAGAGGGAGGTGTTAAGGGAAGCAGTAGAGAGTGTATGTGAGTGAGTAAGTGAGTTAGTCAGAGTTGGGTTCTGTTAGAGTTTGGAGTGGAGTTCTGTTAGTGTCAGAGTTGGGTTCTGTTACAGTCTGGAGTCAGGGTCTGTTGAAGAGAGTTGAGACAGTTGTAGGAACAATGGCTTTTATTATTTTGGGAACAGAGTGATTGGGAGGAGAGAGTGTAGTTTAGAGGGGTAGCATAGACAAGATTGCAATTGAAACTGTCCGAAACAAACAAGCATTTGAACCTGATGGAACCATAAGCTTTGTAACTGCATAACCTTACTCGTTGGTCTATCTAACTCACTATTTTCTAGGGATGTGCACTGGATCGGACCCGATCCACGATCCGAGTCCGGTCCAGTGGGAAATCGGATAAATTATCCGATTTCCGATCCCGCAGCTGGATCGGCCGATCCAATCCGAACCGGTCCGAAAAAGCTCCGAACCGGTTCGGCGGATCGGCGGATCGGCGGGCGCCCACTGGCGCCCACCGCCGCTTCCATTGGCGGGCGCCAGCGGGCGCCCGCCGATGAAAGTGGACAGCGGGGGGGGGGAGGAGGGGGGCACTTACCTTCTCGGCCCGGTGGCTCCCGTCCGGCGCCGGCGCCTACTACTACTAGCAGGCTCCGCGGCCTGCTCTAGGGTGGCGCGCCGGGTGATGTCATCACCCGGCGCGCTACTCTAGAGCAGGCCGCGGAGCCTGCTGGTAGTAGTAGGCGCCGGCGCCGGACGGGAGCCACCGGGCCGGGAAGGTAAGGAGGGGGTGCGTGGAGGGGAGGAGGGGGCGCGCGGAGGGGGGAGGGGGGAGGGGGGCCCTTACCTTTCTGGCCCGGCGGCTCCCGTCCGGCGCCGGCGCCTACTATTCCCAGCAGGCTCCGCGGCCTGCTCTAGGGTGGCGCGCCGGGTGATGTCATCACCCGGCGCGCTACTCTAGAGCAGGCCGCGGAGCCTGCTGGTAGTAGTAGGCGCCGGCGCCGGACGGGAGCCGCCGGGCCGGAAAGGTAAGGAGGGGGTGCGTGGAGGGGAGGAGGGGGCGCGCGGAGGGGGGAGGGGGGCCCTTACCTTTCCGGCCCGGCGGCTCCCGTCCGGCGCCGGCGCCTACTATTCCCAGCAGGCTCCGCGGCCTGCTCTAGGATGGCGCGCCGGGTGATGTCATCACCCGGCGCGCTACTCTAGAGCAGGCCGCGGAGCCTGCTGGAAGTAGTAGGCGCCGGCTCCGGACGGGAGCCGCCGGGCCGGAAAGGTAAGGAGGGGGTGCGTGGAGGGGAGGAGGGGGCGCGCGGAGGGGGGAGGGGGGCCCTTACCTTTCCGGCCCGGCGGCTCCCGTCCGGCGCCGGCGCCTACTATTCCCAGCAGGCTCCGCGGCCTGCTCTAGGATGGCGCGCCGGGTGATGTCATCACCCGGCGCACTACTCTAGAGCAGGCCGCGGAGCCTGCTGGAAGTAGTAGGCGCCGGCGCCGGACGGGAGCCGCCGGGCCGGAAAGGTAAGGAGGGGGTGCGTGGAGGGGAGGAGGGGGCGCGCGGAGGGGGGAGGGGGGAGGAGGGGGCGCGCGGAGGGGGGAGGGGGGCCCTTACCTGCCCGGCCCGGCGGCTCCCGTCCGGCGCCGGCGCCTACTACTACCAGCAGGCTCCGCGGCCTGCTCCAGGGTGGCGCGCCGGGTGATGTCATCACCCGGCGCGCTACTCGAGAGTAGGCCGCGGAGCCCGCTGGTAGTAGCCGCCGGCGCCGGACGTGCCGAGAAGGTAAGTGGCGGGGAAGGGGGCTTACCCCCCCCCCGGAGCCGTCCGCTTCTATCCGCTGGCGCCCGCGGGCGCCAGCGGATGGAAGCAGGCGGCCCCAGGGGGGGTAGGGAGCGCGGGGGAGGGGGTTTACCTGCCGGGGCCGTCCACAGCGGACGGCCCCGGGGGGGGGGAGGGAGTTAGGCCCCCCCTTACCCACCCGCCGCCATTTTTTCCTCATAGACTTGCATTGCAATGCAAGTCTATGGGGAAAAAAATGGCGGCCGATCCAAAAATTTCCGATTTTTGGATCGGGATCGGACTCGATCCGGTCCGGGGGGCCTCCGATTTTGTCCGAACCGGTCCGGGACAAAATTGGAGGTCCCGATCCGGGTCCCGATCCGATCCGGGGGGTCCGTGCACACCCCTACTATTTTCTAGTCAGATTACTAGGGGGTCTTTCCCAACCCTGCTATCTTTTAACTGCAGCTGCTGTGGATTGAACCTGGGGCCTCCTGCATCCAAAAGATTTGCTCTCCACCACTAAGTTATGCTCCTTCCCCATCCAGAACCTCTGCTAGTCAAGAGTGTATCATACTAGCTAGACCAGCCTTCCTGAACCCAGTGCCCTTTAGGGGTATTGGACTACAGCTTCCATCAGCCCCAGACAGCATGGCTAATATTCAGGGATAGTAAGAGTCATGGTCCAGAAGAATGACCATGATCCGTGATCTGGAAAGCACCCAGTTGTGGGAGGCTGAGCTAGATAGTGTCAGGGCGCATCCCATGGTCTTCACCTTCGCTGCTCAGAATCCCTCAAACTCAGAGGCTTTCGAGATTCCTATTTAAGAAATTATGGGGTTGCCAGGGGGTGTTGGGGGCTCTATGCAGGCGTGGGCTGCTCGCTGCCCACCTGTTTTAACTGGAGACGCTTGGGATTGAATCCGGAAAGTTCTGCCTGTGAAGCACACATTCTACCACTGAGCAGTGGTGTTTCCTTTGGGGGCTAGAGCCTGTATTCTGCGCACTACTGTCCTATGTTGTGAGTTGTCAAAGCCATTTAAATTTGTACTGTTGCTGATGTGTCCTCAGGGGTTCTGTGATTGCCTCTGGTCTCTGAAGGGGGGGAAACGGTCATGTACTGGGGTTTACCCTGCGTGAGATCAGATTGTCTCCCACTCTGTCGTTCTTAATGGCACACAAAATCTGCCACCGGAGGCAGCGGCCCCACCTTGCCATGTGGTAAGGCTGCTTCTGAAAATGTGATATAACCACCCCTTTCCTTTGTGATAGGATAGCTGCAAAGTGAACAGAGGGTTGGACGAAACAGCCAACCAAGAGCCAAGACGCCAGCATTTTAGCTGTCAGCGCCTCGGCTCGGATGTGCGCGGCTTGCCTTCCTGACGCTGACAAGAGGAGACCTGAGGCTCTTTACCAGAACTAATGGAGCTTGGAGTGGCGTGATCTTTCCTGACACCTGCTCTCACCTGCCTCCCCCAGCAACACAGGTTCAGCATGCAAATAGCTCTTCTGCATCCTGTCTTGGCCCTCCTTCTTGGACAGTCATCTCCTCCACTACCTGTAGTCAGAAAAACAGGCGCACATGGTATGTCATAGAACACCATGTGTGATATGCCAAGTAATCAATGCGAACACACCACAAACATGCTGCGTGTTTTAAAATCCAGATTATGAGCCTGGGAGTAATTTGCTCCAATATTTCCATGGGCCAAAGATAATGGATTCCTAACTGTGATGTAAAGAGCAACATCTACGCCTTCAGCCGGTCTTCCATCGTGCACACCTCTGTCTCCTGGAACCGGCACAGTTTTAAGAATAGTTGTCAGGTTTTTACTGCTGCTGAAATTCCAAGCACTCGCTGTTCAGGTAGCGTCCTCCTGCTAAGAGAAGGTATTGCATGAAACAGGGTAGATCAAAGATTACTGGCAGATCTGCAGGTGATTTTGTATTAGATCACCAAGGGTTTTTGGCTCCCAATCCTTGAACAATAGCAAGATCAAAAAGCCTCCTCCTAAATTAGGCTGCTGAAATCAAGAAAACCTGGGATGGATGGGGTAGGGGTGGGGAATAGATTAATGTGAGAAAGGATTTGGGTGCAATCTCCAGTTCTCGTACTGCAAACAAATTCCAAGCCCGATTACGTGCTCAGAGGCACCCTGTTCTGCAATTCTGTCTCCACAATTTTGAGCCACTGCTTTACACCTGGCACCGGTTGGCTGACCTCGGGGTTCTAGTGAAAAACATAGCATGTCCCATAAGCCCGCCCACCCTGAATGTCATGAAAGCACTGTCCTGTCCAGGGTTGCCCACATGTCTAATGTTTTCTTCAGGAGCAGAATTTTGTGGTTGAATTCTATGGCTCTGCATTACAGGCCCAGCGCCAATGAGGAATTGCGAGGGTGCTACTTTATTCAGCCAGTCACTTTTGCAAATCTTCTGAGCAAGCTGATCTCTGGTTTTTGAGGTGCTTTTAAACTAGGCATGTAGCACGGAAGAGCGACATTTGTGGATTAGCTCCAAAAATAGCCACTTTGTGGAATAGCCACTTTTGTGGAACAGTTCACTCACTTTTTATGGGGCCATCTATATCACATTGTCATCCAGTTGTATTTATCTATGATTATTTTTATTGCATTAATATTTAACACAATTAAAGGATTTGTATCAGGTTACCTATATTTATGTTCTGACTGGGGCATGCTGGGATAGGACTTTTTTCTGCCCATGCATAGGATTTCACCCTAAAATGAGTAAATCCCTGGTGTCCCTTCCCCCATGAGCAGCAGAAATTGGGCCAAAAGTAAATGAATTAAAATTGGGTTCACAGCACAATCCTACACATGACTTGTATCCAATGTTAGGGCATCTCTGCATGAGGTTTTTATTGTGCTTGATGACTCATGGAAGTTTGCAGGTCCTTTACATGACATTGTCAAACTCCAGGACCTCTCCCGTGTTTTATAATCTTTATCCCTTTGTTTAAAAAAGGTCAGGGAAATCCAGCATTTTTTCTAGAAGTGTATGAAGCACCATAATGGACTACCCCTAAGCCTGCCTAAGTGTAACTGCAACAATTTCATATGCAATGACTAAAACAAAAAGACCAGAGTTAAAGCTATCTCATAATGGCTCAAGCTCCCCAAAGCCAGGAAATTAGAAGCTAAGGCAGATGCTTTAACCAACATGTCTCATGATCAGTAAGTATGTTTGCTTACAACTTATCCTCTATGTGCCCACATTTTTCCTTGGTCTTTCAGGCCCCAATCCAGATAGGGAGGATGGAGTGCCTGGGACCAGCAATAATGCTCCAAATTGCCCTGTGTTTTGCTTCTCTTAGGAACACAAGAAAAGCCATGCTGGATCAGACCAAGGGTCCATTTTGCCCAGCACTCTGTTCTCATAGTGACCAACCAGCTGTCAACCAGGAACCCTCAAGCAGGACACGGGTGCAACAGCATCCTCCCACCCATGTTCCCCAGCAACTGAAGTAGGCTTACTGCCTGTGTTATGGGAGGTAGCACATAGCCAGCAGGACTAGTAGCCATCGATATCCTTCTCCTCCAGGGATTTATCCAAACCCCTTTTAAAGCCATCCAAATTGGTGGCCATCACTACATCTTGCAGTAGCGAATTCCATCACTGAACTATGCGCTGTGTGAAGAAGTCTTTCCTTTTATCTGTCCTGAATTTCCCACCAATCAGCTTCATGGGACGACCCCATTGGGTTCTAGTATTATAGGGGGGGGGGGAAATGTCTCCCTATCCAGATTCTCCACCACACCTTATCCATGTGCTGCATTCCATGCAGATCAAAGATCTCACACCCACCCAGGTGTATCAGTTGAACAGATGTCAATTAGGGATGTGCACTGAATCGGATCCGATCCACGATCCAAATCCGATCCAGGGGGAAATCGGATAAAATTAGCCGATTTATCCGATTTCCGATCTCACCGCTGGATCGGCCAATCCAATCCGATCCGATCCAGAAAGGTTCCGATCCAGATTGGATGGATCGGTGGATTGGTGGGCGCCCGTTGGCGTCCGCCACCGCTTCCATTGGCGGGCGCCAGTGGTCGTATGCTCCCGTCTGCCGCTGGTCGCTACTGTGAGCAGGCTTCGTGGCCTGCTCCTAGGTAGCGCGCCAGGTGATATCATCACCTGGCGTGCTACCTAGGAGCAGGCCGCGAAGCCCACTCGCAGTAGTGGCCAGCGGCGGACGGGAGCGGACGGCCAGGAAAGGTAAGCGCCCCCCCCGCCCCCTGCTTACCTTTCCTGGCCGTCTGCTCCCATCCACCGCCCCCTACCCCCGTTGTCCACTTCCATCTGTGGGCGCCCGCCGATGGAAGCAGACAGCCCTGCTAGGGAAGCCCCCCCCGCTGTCCGCTTCCATCGGCCAGGGTAAGCAGGGGGCAGGGGGCGGGGGGCGGGGGGGGGCGCGGGGCGCGCTTACCTTTCCTGGCCGTCCGCTCCTGTCTGCTGCTGGCCGCTACTGCAAGTGGGCTTCGCGGCCTGCTCCTAGGTAGCGCGCCAGGTGATAATATCACCTGGCGTGCTACTCAGGAGCAGGCCACAAAGCCCGCTCGCAGTAGCGGACAGCGGCGGACAGGAGCGGACAGCCAGGAAAGGTAGGCAGGGGGCAGGGGGGGCGCACGGTGCGCTTACCTTTCCTGGCCGTCCACTCCCGTCTGCCGCTGGCCGCTACAGCGAACAGGCTTCGCGGCCTGCCCGTAGGTAGCGCACCAGGTGCTCATCACCTGATCAGGTGATGATCACCTGACACGCTACCTAGGGGCAGGCCGCGAAGCCTGCTCGCAGTAGTGGCCAGCGGCGGACAGGAGCGGACGGCCAGGAACGGTAAGCAGGGGGAGGGGGCTTACCCCCCCCGGGGCTGTCCGCTTCCATCCGCTGGCGCCCGCGGGCACCAGCGGATGGAAGCGGATGGCCCCGGGGGGGGGTAAGGAGCGCGGGGGAGGGGGCTTACCTGCCGGGGCTGTCCACAGCAAACGGCCCCAGGGGGAGAGGGAGTTATGCCCCCCCTCACCCACCCGCCGCCATTTTTTCCTCATAGACTTGCATTGGGGGAAAGCTTTCTTTCCCCTAATGCAAGTCTATGGGGGGGGGGGGGGAATGGCGGCCGATCAAAAAATCGGAAGTTCTGGTTTTTGGATCGGTATCAGACCCGATCCAGTCTGGGGGGCCTCCGATTTTGTACGAGCCGATCCGGGACAAAATTGGAGGTCCCGATCTGGGTCCCGATCTGATCCGGGGGGTCCGTGCACAAGCCTAATGTCAATAACGTACCCATGCCCTGTCACAGCTTATTGGGTCCCTAAAGTCAGAAGCATGGAGGAGAGGTACGGAAGTGGACGTTAGGTGGTGCTAGGCTGCTACATTGAACTGTCTTCCCCAACCTGGTGCCCTCCATTGGACATGACAGGAGTTGTAGTCCAAGATACATGAAAGGCACCAAGTTGCGGAGGCTGACAAGGGGGGTGGAGAGATACCCAGTGGAGGCTGGTGGCTCCCATGTCAGTGGGCCAGTGAATCTGCTCCAGGTTTCAGTCAGAACCAGTCAAAACTCTAAAGGGAGCACCTTGGATAGCTCCTTTAGAGTTCTGACTAGTTCTGATTGAAACCTGGAGCGGATTGAGCATCCTGCTGATACTGAAGCCACCAGCTTCCGCTGGAGATACCATTTTTTTGGAGAAAGAAATAAGATATGGGAATATCTGCTCGGTACGAGGAGCAGCTTCTCAACTCATTGATGAAGACCCCCTGCATGAAGGTTATCACTGTGGGTCAGCTCATGCATGCTCAGGTCCTGCTGAAACCATTTATTTATTTACTTGCAAACTGTATCAACTGATCCACATGTCAAAAGATTTCCGAACGGTGAACAGGAAAGAAAAAGCAGCCAAACTACAAAGGGAATAATAAAAACAAACAAACCCCTATTTAAAATCAAGTTTCACCAATCAAACCAGGGCTGGTGGACAGTCAGGGAAAGCTTGTTCAGATGAAAATGTCTTTGGCAGATGCCGGAAACTGAGCTACGTTGGCGCCTGCCTGACATCAGCTGGCAGAGAATTCGACGGGGGGGGGGGGAGCCAGTACTCTAAAAGCTCTACTCCATGTGGACTCCAAGCGGACCGCAGCTTCAGGCAGGACTGCCAAGAGCATCTTTGCGTCTGATGATCTCAGTGCCTGGGCAGGATGGGAAGGGAGAAGGCGCTCTCTCTGACACCCTGGTCCCAAGTTGTTTAGGGCTTTATTCATCAATGGCAAAATCTTAAACTTGGCCTGGGAGCAAATAGGAACCAGGGCAGTTCCTGCAGCAAAGGTGTTACGTGCTGAAAAGGTGTTACGTGCCCTCCCCCTGTGACAGCCTCTGCATTCTGCACTGGAAAGCCAGTGTGGTGCAGTGGTTAGAGTTTTGGACTGGGAGTCGGGAGACCTGGGTTCTAGACCCCACTCGGTCATGGAAGCTCACTGGGTGACTTTGGGCCAGTCACAGACTCTCAGCCCAACCTATCTCACAGAGGTGTTGTTGTGAGGATAAAACAGAGAGGAGGAGGATTCTGTATGCCACCTTAGATTCCTTGGAGGAAAAAAAAAGATGGGCTATTAAAATGCATTAACTAAATAAATATTTATTATTTAATTTATTTATAACTAGGGGTGTGCACGGACCCCCCGGATCGGATCGGGACCCGGATCGGGACCTCCAATTTTGTCACGGACCAGTTCGGACAAAATCGGAGGCCCCCCGGACCGGATCGAGTCCGATCCCGACCCAAAAATCGTAAATTTTTGGATCGGCCGCCATTTTTTTCCCCATAGACTTGCATTGCAATGCAAGTCTATGAGGAAAAAATGGCGGCGGGTGGGTGAGGGGGGGCCTAACTCCCTCCCCCCCCGGGGCCGTCCGCTGTGGACGGCCCCGGCAGGTAAGCCCCCTCCCCCGCGCTCCCTACCCCCCCGGGGCCATCCGCTTCCATCCGCTGGCGCCCGCGGGCGCCAGCGGATAGAAGCGGACGGCTCCGGGGGGGGGTAAGCCCCCTTCCCCGCCACTGCTTACCTTCTTGGCCCGTCCGCTCCCGTCCGGCGCCGGCGGCTACTACCAGCAGGCTCCGCGGCCTACTCTCGAGTAGCGCGCTGGGTGATGACATCACCCGGCGCGCCACCCTGGAGTAGGCCGCGGAGCCTGCTGGTAGTAGTCGCCGGCGCCGGACGGGAGCAGCCGGGCCGGCAAGGTAAGGGCCCCCTCCCCCCCCTCCGCGCGCCCCCTCCTCCCCTCCACGCACCCCCTGCTTACCTTCTCGGCCCGTCTGCTCCCGTCCGGGGCCAGCAGCTACTACCAGCGGGCTCCGCGGCCTGCTCTAGAGTAGCGCGCCGGGTGATGACATCACCCGGCGCGCCACCCTAGAGCAGGCCGCGGAGCCTGCTGGTAGTTGTAGTCGCCGGCGCCGGACGGGAGCGGCCGGGCCGGGAAGGTAAGGGCCCCCCTCCCCCCCCTCCGCACGCCCCCTCCTCCCCTCCACGCACCCCCTGCTTACCTTCTCGGCCCGTCCGCTCCCGTCCAGGGCCGGCGGCTACTACCAGCAGGCTCCGCGGCCTGATATCACCCGGCGCGCCACCCTAGAGCAGGCCGCGGAGCCTGCTGGTAGTAGTAGTCGCCGGCGCCGAACGGGAGCGGCCGGGCCGGGAAGGTAAGGGCCCCCCTCCCTCCCTCCGCGTGCCCCCTCCTCCCCTCCACGCACCCCCTGCTTACCTTCTCGGCCCGTCCGCTCCCGTCCGGCGCCGGCGGCTACTACCAGCAGGCTCCGCGGCCTGCTCTAGAGTAGCACGCCGGGTGATGACATCACCCGGCACGCCACCCTAGAGCAGGCCGCGGAGCCTGCTGGTAGTAGTAGTCGCCGGCGCCGGACGGGAGCGGCCGGGCTGGGAAGGTAAGGGCCCCCCTCCCCCCTCCGCGCGCCCCCTCCTCCCCTCCACGCACCCCCTGCTTACCTTCTCGGCCCGTCCGCTCCCGTCCGGCGCCGGCGGCTACTACCAGTGGGCTCCACGGCCTGCTCTAGAGTAGCGCGCCGGGTGATGACATCACCAGGCGCGCCACCCTGGAGCAGGCCGCGGAGCCTGCTGGTAGTAGCTGCTAGTGCCGGACGGGAGCGGACGGGCCGAGAAGGTAAGCGCCCCCCTCCTCCCCCCCCCCCCGCTGTCCACTTTCATCGGCGGGCGCCCGCTGGCGCCCGCCAATGGAAGCGGCGGTGGGTGCCAGTGGGCGCCCGCCGATCCGCCGATCCGCCGAACCGGTTCGGAGCCTTTTCGGACCGGTTCGGATTGGATCGGCCGATCCAGCTGCGGGATCGGAAATCGGATAATTTATCCGATTTCCCACTGGACCGGACTCGGATCGTGGATCGGGTCCGATCCAGTGCACATCCCTATTTATAACATTTGTATACTGCCCACTCACCAAAGCTATTTTATTTATTTGTTACATTTATATCCCACCTTTTCTCCAAGGAGCTCAGGGTGGTGTATATGCTCCTCCTCTCCATGTAATCCTCACAACAACCCTATGAGGTAGGTTAGGCTGAGAGTCAGTTACTAGTCCTCAATGAGCTACTTGGCAGAGTGGGGACTAGAACTCAGGACTCCCCAATTCTAGTCCAACATTCTGACCACCATACCTGGCTGGCACCAGGAGCAGCTTCTGGAACAACCTTAAAGACAGTGTCAC
This sequence comes from Anniella stebbinsi, assembly GCA_029215795.1. Taxonomy (NCBI): domain Eukaryota; kingdom Metazoa; phylum Chordata; class Lepidosauria; order Squamata; family Anniellidae; genus Anniella; species Anniella stebbinsi. Next base: position 82,825,134 of record JARDYH010000007.1, read on the forward strand.
ATAGAGTGAAAGGTTATTACTGCCTGTACCACTAGTGCTTATACCACTTTGGCGGAGCTATCCCTGTTTAGGAGAAGCTGTAGTTGGGGTACCAGGCAAAACTGGTAGAAACCACTATGAGCCACCATGGCCATGTGAGCCTCCATGTGACAGAGATGGATCCAAGATGGATCCAAGCTATGGAGTTGTTCTTTCAGAGGGAGTGCAATCCCTTCTTGAACAGGTTAGATGGGATTGCACTCCCAGACTCAAGCATGTCAGCTTGAGAACTACATTGCAGGCCCTTGTAGCAGGACAGTTTAAGATGTTTAAGGATGTCCATCACCTTCTCCAAAATTCGCAGCAGCATAGGGTCACAGGTCTCGTCTTCTGAAAATGGGAACTCTGAAGGCATCGTAGAAGCTACTCTCCTTATGTAGTCTTTCCTCAAATGTAAGCTTTTGAAAAATTGGGTGTGTACAGGGTCAGCCCTACCACTAGGTAGAGTGTTGCAATCACCTCAGGTGAAAGATGTTGGGAGATGGCAGCTAGGTGTTGGAGGAGAGACCTGTGTGCCATTTGATCTGATCTGCACCTCCTGAGTTAGCCTATTGCCTTCAGGGACAGTGGATGATGCTGTTTTATCATCAATGTTAAGGCAGTATTATCTCAGTCAGCTGTTGCACATGGAATGGGAGGGGGCACCTTCTTGTCCATTACCTCAGGCAGCAAAATGTCTTGGGCCACCCCTGGATGTGTAACTCAGGAATGGATAAACCTGTCCATTTCAGTTTCTTAATTTGGGTTTGTCCTGTTTCTGCATCAGTTTGGGATTATTATTTTTTTAAGCTGCCGTGACAATTCATATGCAATTTCGTGAGTATTTCTCCAAATACATGCATCTTTGTGACACAATTTTGCCGAAGATTCAAATTTTTGCAAGTGATTTCCCTTAATAGAATGCATTTTGATATGTCTTCACTAATATGTGTATCTTTGTGCACAATTTCCCCTAAGACATGCATTTTCTCTACACATTTTTTGAATTGGAGAATAGCATTGCAACATTCGGAGAAGGGCGAATTTTGAAGGGAAACTGGAATAGTCCAAAAGTGCAGAGTTAGGTATGTTCACATTATGAAATGAATTTCTGCCCCATCCTAGGGTTAATGCAAGTTAATATTTAGTCAGGTGTGTATGTGTGGGTGTGTTGTAGTGGAGGGGAGAGTTGTCTGTAGATTGTACCACTTCAGACTGAAGATGAAAGCTCTCATGACCAAATGCACCTCCATACAAAAGATTCCCTTCGTTAAGGAAGCTAGATGTCCAGGAGAAGAGTTTGAATCTTAGTCTTCTCCCTGACATGCTAGCTTTCTACATTCAGGGCACTTAAAATATATATTATAAAGATAGAACTTCATGCATGATCCTTTGTATTTAGTTTGAATAAGCAATTCTAACCACCTACAATCCACCTCTCCTAAATCAAGCCAACCAGTTTTATAACCTACATGTATACTTTTCCTCTCAATATAATTGAATAAATGCTTTCCATTCTCAATTAAATCATTTTTCTCTTTTCTAAACCTCAGACTATTACGTTAAACTTAAACACCTCATAATTGACCAACATTTCTCTTCCCATTGCCATATAGATGGAATTTAATCCTCCCCAATACTGAGATAGTAAAATTTTAGATATTATTATTACAATGAAAAATTAATTCAATTTCACATGCTCTTTCATATACTCTAAAAATCAACCTAAGCAGGCGGACAGGAATCAATGGTTGAATTCACATGTCACTTTAAGCCAGGAAACTTGGTTTATTAAACAACGTACACAAACAACTCAGACATGAATAGCTTAGCATTCTGTCCAAACCCAGGATTATGGTTTATTGCACCCAAACAAGCTAGGATTCATAAGCCAACAACAAATCCTGCTTTAAAGCTGGTTTACAATCTTGGGTTGTTTGAGTGCAATACACCATAATTCTAGGTTAATACTAAACTATCTATATCTGGTTTGTTTACCCTCCTGAATGAATGGGATGAGCAAAGTGGGAGTGAATGGGCAACATGCATCACCCAGCAGCTTGTGCACATTATGGTTTAATAAGCCAGGATTCCTGGCTTAAAGTGGCACATAACTGCAGCCACCTCCTCTATTGTTTCTCTTATATTAGTTATTACTATTTCACCAAATTCCTGAATATGGAGCCATAACCATCAAATGTGCATTGCATCAGCTTTAACATACCCACATGACCAACACTGGTCTTCCTGGAGAGAGATGGCATGTGCTAAGATTAAGGTGGGGTAAAATAGGGTGACCATATGAAAAGGAGGACAGGGCTCCTGTATTTTTAACAGTTGTGTTGAAAGGGGAATTTCAGCAGGTCTTACTAGTGTGCATGCAGCACCTGGGGAAATTCCCTCTTCATTACAACAGTTAAAGCTGCAGGAGCCCTGCCCTCTTTTGTATCTGGGCATGCTAGGCAGGACTCCTGCAGCTTTAACTGTTGTGATGAGGGGGGGAATTCCACCAGGTTCTGCATACATACAAATGACACCTGCTGAAATTCCCTTTTCTATGCAACTGGTAAAGATACAGGAGCCCTGTCCTCCTTTCCATATGGTCACCCTATGTGACATCATCCTTCACACCACGGGAAGGCAACAGGCTAGCTTAGGGGATGCAGGACAGCCAGCCTGGGACCCATCATGCTGACTTCCAACTGAGGGGGAATAGCAAGGGGGCTGTCACCACTGCCCCCTCTAAACTAGCCAGCAACTGCCACCTGAAGTGCCCACCTTCTGCAGCCCAATGGTTGGGCCGGCCCTGGGTGGCAGGAAGAGAGCAAGAGGAAATGGGTGGTCGGATTCACTTTTGGCTCTCTCACCCGACGCTCTTTTGGCTTCAGCTCCAGACACCACTGGTGCGTTCACCTCCAATAGCTTACTCTTGGGGTAATGTGGCTTTCCACAGAACATAGATTTCTCTCCGCCCTCTCATCAGAGCAAATCACTGGATTTCAATCATACCTTCATTAAGGGCACAATCCTAGGCATATTTAGACAGGAAAAAAGTCCCACAACTCCCAGCATTCCCCAGCCAGCATGGGTTGTGGGACTTTTTTTTCCATCTAAAGGTAAGTGCGGGGATAAAATCCAAACAGGTCCTGCTGTTCAGACCATCTAAATGAGTGACCTGTTTCTTAGGGTGACCAGATAAAATCCAGGTCAGGGCTCATGTAACTTTAACAGTTGTAGAGAAAAGGGAATTTCAGCCAGTGTCATTTGTATGCAATTAATTCCTGGTGATCTCCCTGACGAGGCCCGCCTGGCGCCAACATTGTTATCTTTTCGGCGCCAGGTCAAGACTTTCCTCTTCTCTCAGGCATTTGGCAATATCTGAGGAGCCTGGGTTTGTTTTGTTTTGTTTTTGTAGTTTTTGAAGTGTTGAAGTGGTTTTTAAATGTACAGATTGTGTGTATGTTGTATGTTTTTGTTGTTTTAATTTTTGTATATTGTTTTTAATTGTTTTTAATCCTATGTAAACCGCCCAGAGAGCTTTGGCTATGGGGCGGTATACAAATGTAATAAATAAATAAATAAATAAATAAATAAATTCCCTGTTCATCACAACAGTTAAAGGTGCAGGGGCCCTGCCTTATTTTGTATATGGTCACTCTAGTATAGTGCCTGCAACTTTAACAGTTGTGATGAAGAGGGAATTTCACCAGCAACTAATTGCATACAAATGACACTGGCTGAAATTCCCTTTTCTCTACAACTGTTAAAGTTACATGAGCCCTGACCTGGATTTTATCTGGTCACCTTACTGTTTCTGCCAGTGGGCAGCCCGGAAAGAGCACAAGCAAGGAGCGAGGTTGACTGCCTCCAGTGCAGCTGTTGTCCAGTGCTATTCTGCCTCCATATATGGATGCTCCACCGAGCTGTGATGATTCATAGTTTTTGATAGACCTGTCCTCCAGCTGCACGATTTCCTAGATAGAAATGACTTAGCAGTCCATGGGTGTTTGTTGGTCATTGTACCCCCAGGGTGCAATCCAGCACGTGTTTACTTGGAAGAAAGTCCCACTGTGTCCAATGCAACTCCTGCCTCCCAGAAAGATCAACGTGGCAAAAGGGGGGGGGGGACACACTAACTTAGCCCCATACATGAACCAGAGATGGGACAGCTGCAAGCTTTTTTCACCCTTCCCTGCCAGAAAGAATACTTATATGAATTTTGAAACTACCTGAGTTTTCCTTTTTTTTCCTCCTCCTTCCCAATCCTTTTCCTTTTGTGACATGACTTTTAGATTGTAAGTCTGAGGGTAAGTCGCTCTGGGAACCATTTTAGGCTGAGGAGCCGGGTAAAAAAATAAAACCCACTGTAAATAAATAAATATTAAAGTGGCTTACTTCCTGGTGAGTATATTTAGGATAGTAGCCTTAGTCACACCCAGATTGGATTACTCTAATGCACTTTAAGGGCTCCAAAGGGCTGCTTTGGAAACTATGGTATAAAATACAGCCCTCAGGCCAGTGACTGGAATGGGCTTTGGGAGCATATGGTGGCAATTTTGAAACAGCTGCCTTGGCTCTCAGTTGGTTCTCCTAGCCTCATTTAAATGACTTGAGTCTAGCGTACCTGAAGGCCCAAATTAAATTTGGGAAAGGCTATATCTCAGTGGCAAAACGCATAATGCTTCGCATGCAAAAAGTCCCAGGTTCAGTCCCTGTCACTTCCAGACAGGGCTGGGAAAAACTCTTGTCTAGGGTGACCGTATGAAAAGGAGGACATGGCTTCTGTATCTTTAACAGTTGTATTGAAAAAGAGAATTTCAGCAGGTGTAATGCAGCACCTGGTGAAATTCCCTCCTCATCACAACAATTAAAGCTGCAGGAGCCCTGCCCTCTTTTGTATCTGGTCATGCTAGGCAGGGCTCCTGGAGCTTTAACTGTGCCCTCTTTTTCAGGTAATGCGTTTCCTCTCTTTTTTGGTGATTCATAAGTGGCCATCCTAGAAGGAAAGAAACAGAAGTGAGTGGCAGAAAGAGAGAGAGAGAGAGAGCAACAATCATCGTTGGTGCTGCCCGCGACTGGCATGCAGCCCTCAACAGGGAAAAAAAAAAAGACTCTCCCCACTCCTGGAGTAGACAATACTGAGCGAAATGGGCCAGTGGTCTGAATCGGTGGAAGCTGGTGGCTCCAGTATCAGTGGGGAAGTGAATCCACTCCAGGTTTCAGTCAGAACTCTAAAGGAGCTATCCAAGATGGTGCCTTTAGAGTTCTAATTGGAGCGCTGGGCTGAAAACAACAGAATGACATTTAATAGGGATAAAGCCCAAGTTCTACACCTAGGAAAAAGAAACCAAATGCACAGTTACAAGATGGGGGATACTTGGCTCAGCAATACGACAAGCGAGAAGGATCTTGGAATTGTTGTAGATCACAAGCTGAATATGAGCCAACAGTGTGATGTGGTTGCAAAAAAAGCAAATGCTCTTTTGGGCTGCGTTAATAGAAGTATAGCTTCCAAATCAAGTGAGGTACTGGTTCCTCTCTATTCGGCACTAGTTAGGCCCCATCTTGAGTATAGCATCCAGTTCTGGGCACCACACTTCAAGAAGGATGCAGACAAGCTGGAGGGGGTTCAGAGGAGGGCAACGAGGATGATCAGGGGTCTGGAAACAAAGCCCTACAAGGAGAGACTGAAAGAACTGGGCATGTTTAGCCTGGAGAAGAGAAGATTGAGGGGAGACAGTACTCTTCAAGTACTTGAAAGGTTGTCACACAGAGGAGGGCCAGGATCTCTTCTCGATCAACCCAGAGTGCAGGACACAGAATAATGGGCTCAAGTTACAGGAAGCTAGATTCTGCCTGGATAGCAGGAAAAACTTTCTGACTGTTAGAGCAGTACAACAATGGAACAATGACCTAGGGATGTTATGGGCTCTCCCACACTAGAGGCATTCAGGAGGCAGCTGGACAACCATCTGTCAGGGATGCTTTAAAGTGGGTTCCTGCACTGAGCAGGGGGGTGGACTTGATGGCCGTATAGGCCCCTTCCAACCCTACTATTTTATGATTCTATGATCAGAGCCAGATAGCTCCTTTAGAGTTGTGACTGGAACCCAAAGCGGATCCACTGCCCCACTGACATGGGGGCCACCAGCATCCACCGATTCAGACCACTGGTCCATTTAGCTCAGTATTGTCTACTCCAGGGGTGGGGAGAGTCTTTTTTCTGTTGAGGGCTGTATGCCAGCAGTGGGCAGCACCAACAGTGATGGTTGCTCTCTCTTTCTTTCTTTCTTTCTTTCTTTCTTTCTTTCTTTCTTTCTTTCTTTATCTCTCTCTCTCTCTCTCTCTCTCTTTCTCTTTCTCTCTTTCTCTGCCACTCGCTTCTGTTTCTCTCCTTCTAGGATGGCCGCGTATGGATCACCAAAAAAGAGAGGAAATGCAGGTCTTACTCAGTAGAAAGCAGCCTCCCATGTTCCGAAGGACTGGTTTTTCCCACAGGAAGGTTAATTAGGACCTGCTTTTGATTCTCTCAGCTGTTTAATGTATGAAGGGTTTTTATTATTATTTATTTAATAAACTTTTATTTCCAAAGGCAGGGCCTTTCTTGTATTGGCATCGAGGCTCTGGTATGCCATGCTGTGTGAGGTGTGTCCTGCAGCCTGGCTGTTGGCTGTCCAGTGGCAGGTAAAGACTATTTTACTTTCAAGGGCATTTGGGGCCCTCTGAGCTGTTGTACTGCAGATCGTGGGTGCTTCTAGCGCCAATAATCAAAAGATGTTGTGCAGCTATTCTGTCTTTTGCTCCTTAAGGAATTTTCTGCGGAAAGAACAAAGACGGAAGAAGGTGTCAGGAAAACACGGCAGGATTGCAAGTGGAAGACGTCATTGCCTGGGCCTGCGTAAATGAAAAGCTAATGTGGAAACACTCCATGTTTTATTATGTTGACTATAGTGCGGTTTTATTGCTTGCTGTTCTTTGCTTTTTTATCTATTTGATTTTATGCTGTTTATAATATATAGCTCTATGTTGTGAACCATGTTGGAAGTGCTCTGGAACAAAAAGTAGGATATTGACATTTTAATAAATTTAAGTTTAAAAATAAATAAAAAGAATTAGTCTTTTCCCTGTTTAAAGCCATCTATATGGTTGGTAATCTCCATCAGTGAATTAGGTATTGGATGAAAACAGTACTTCCTTTTTGACAGTCCCAAATGTATTGACAGTCCAGTTTCTTGGGTCACTGAAGTGAATATATACTGTTTGAGAAAGGGAAGATATTTCTCTCCATACAATTCATTCTTTTATAATCTTCCATCTGTCCATTGCTCACTCACCCCATCTTTAAAATTACTAATAAATAAATCAATAAATCACCCCAATGCTTCAGCTAGCATCCCCCAACTCAGTTCTGTCCAGATATGTTGGATTACAATTGCCATCATCCATCAATTTCCATCATCCCCATGCTGGCTGGGGATGATAGGCACTATAGTCCAACACACCTGGAACCTTAAACATTTACAGTGCAATCCTATACATGTGTACTCAAAAGTAAGCCCCATTGAGTTCTACGGTCCTGACTACCAGGTAAGTATCTGCAGATTTGCAGCCTGTACTGTAATTTCCCTTTTTGTAATGTAGTGTGACCACATGAAAAGGAGGATAGGGCTCCTGTATCTTTAACTGTTGTGATGAAGAGGGTATTTCAGCAGGTATCATTAGAATGCATGCAGCACCTGGTAAAATTCCCTCTCCATCACAACAGTTAAAGCTGCAGGAACCCTGTCCTCCTTTTCATATCATCACCCTATTGTAATGAGATAATCCACAGCTGCACACAGAACTCTAAATGTGGCTACAGCATAAGGGTTTCTATAATGACATCGTGCCTACTGTTTCAGAAAACACTATGGATGGAAGCCTTTATTTACTTGTTCCAATAAGATGGGGGTACAGAGGTACCCCCACAAATGTATTGAACATTGAAGAATTTACATAGAAGTAGACCTACAACATAGTCTTCCCACAACATTGTTATCTACAGTCACTTGCATAGATTCTGAAATTTCAGCCTCTGACCATTTTCTTTACAGAAAATAAAACACACCCAGAGCATATCCCCAGAATCTATTGATTTTGCCATTGGTGTGTCTTTATGCTCCCTAAACCAAGCAACCTTTTAGTCATATGAAAGGTCCCCATGGATTTTTCCAATGAAAACTGGTCTAGGGAAGCAGGCTTAAGTACTCTGTGTGTCAGTAGGTCAGCGCAAACCATAGGATTTCATTGGGGACCATTTATCTCACCAGAGACAGATTTGTTATAGGGCTAGAAAAATATCCAACAACCCCCCCCCCCCCAATTTTTTGTTCTTAGTAATAATACCATTTTATCTAAAAAAAATCCCATGACTATTTAGGATACTTTTCTAATATTTTGAGTTTAAATCATCTTTCTGATAGTGCAGACACACAGTTAGTCATGGGACATTTGACCACTGCAGAATACATTGGAAAAATGGCATGGGGTAGTTAAAATCCCCCCTCAAACACATTTGTGTGTGTATATGCATACAGCTGGGATGGTTCAGCTTGGAAAAAAGGAGGGTCAGTGGAGACATGATAGAGGTCTACAAAAGTATGCATGTTGTGGAGAATGTGGCCGGGAGACAAGTCTTCTTCACGCAGTTAAACTGCGGAGTTCACTACCACAAGATGTGGTGATGGCTACCAATTTGGATGGCTTTAAAAGGGAGTTGGATAAATTCCTGCAGGAGGCTATCAATGGCCAATAGTCCTGATGGCTATGTGCTGCCTCCAGTATCAGAGGCAGTAAGCCGGTGGGTGAGAGGGTGCTGTTGCACCATGTCCTGCTTTGTTGGTCCCTGATCGACAGATGGTTAGCCACTGTGTGAACAGAGTGCTGGACTGGACTAGATGTACCCTTGGTCTGATCCAGCATGGCTCTTCTTATGTTCTTGGGACAGAGGCAGTACTGTCGGAAGCATAACTAACATGCTGGAAAGGCATAGGTTCTTCTGGTCTATTCTGGGGATTCCCCTTTAGGCCATTCCGCACTTCGCTCCTTGGCAGGTTTTTATACCAGACTGTGAGATTTTATGATGCCCAAAGATATGCACTTCATCTCTGATAGGTGACCTTGAGAAGCTCACTTTAAGCATCTCTTTGATTAATGCCTGACCTTTATGGACTGGAGATTAAATGAATAAACGCCTTTCATTTAAACAGATTGCAGTGATGGAGCAGTGTTTGTTCGTAAAGTCTGTGCTTCCTTCCAGAGTAAAGTCCTCTGGACTCCTCCATGACAAATTCATGGAGGTTGAAGGCTATCGATGGCTACCAGTCCTGATGGCTAGGCTACATATTACTCCAGTATTAGAAGCAGTATGCTTCTTTATACCAGTTGCGGGGGAACACAAACAGATGGGTGCTACCGTTTACCATGGATTTCCCATTGGCATGGGGTTGGCCACTGTGAGAACAGAATTCTGGACTAGAGAAGCCTTTGGTCTGATCCAGCACAGCTCTTCTTACATTCTTATGCCTGTAGTTGAACACCTCACCCTGTTGCACTATGTTCGTGAGCGTGCCAGTAATGCTACTGTGTGACCATACCGTCTTAATTCCATGCAAAAGCCCAGTGAGAGAAAAACTATGTAGATCTGTATTGATTATGATCAGCTGCTAAAAATAGCCCAGGAATTCAAAGCTGACATCATCGGCTTGTGGTGGCCAAAAGCTCCTGATCCTCATAATGAACCACTGATGCATTAGGAACATAGGAATCTGCCTTAGACTGAGTCAGACCATTGGTCCATCTAGCCCAGCAGCCGCAGCACAGCTTAATTGTATGTGTTAGGGATGTGCACGGCCCTGAAAATCGTATTGGAACTGGAGCTTCCGATGTGCCCATGAATCGTATTGGATCAGATCAGATGTGCCTCAGATCACTTCGGTTCCGATTCTGATGCGAAAATCGGACATCCGATGCGAGCATCGGATGCCATTTTCCCCTAAAGGCTTGCATTGGGGGAACGAAATGGTTATAACTACTTTATTTTAAAAGGGAACAAAATGAAACTTGGGCACATGGGAGATGGGATATAGGTTGTCGTGTGTGCCAAATTCCAGAAAAATTGGTGCAAGCGTGTCGTGGCTATGAAGTTTTGAAAGATCATGTTTACGGCTTTGACAGCTATCAAACCATAAGCACGATCTTTCAAAACTTCATAGCCAAGACACACTTGCACAGATTTTTCTGGAATTTGGCACACATGACTAGCAACATCCCATCTGCAATTTCACCAAGTTTCATGTTTCTCTTTAAAAATGAAGAAGTTATTGCAGTTTATTTCCCCCAATGCAAGTCTATGGGGAAAACTCCAAAAATGGTGGTCCGATGTTCTGATTCTATCTGATTAAAATTGGATTTAAAAAATCAGTTCAGATAACATCGGAGCTCATCGGACCAGCATCGGAATCGGAAATCGGATGTCCAATTTCCCCCATTCGCTTTGGAATCGGACATCGGATCCGATGCGAAGCACATCCCTAGTATACGTGTTAACCTGGAAGTAAGCCCCACAGTGTTCATGGGGACTTGCTCCTAGGTGTGTTTGTACATGTTGTTGTTGTTGTTTTAGTGGTTTTTAAACCCACCTTTCAGGATAAATTAACTTCCCAAGGTGGTTTACAAAAGTTAATAAACCAACATAATGGGCCTGTTCAGACAACATGCTAAACTATGGTTAGGCCACTAATCCCTTTGCAACAAATGGTTAATGAGCATGTTTAAACCATGGTTATGAAGCCACTTAGTTAGAAATGGTTCACATGACATGCTAAGCCATAATGTTTAGCTCAAAACGCTTCACCATCATGGCTTAGTGTGTCATCTGAACAGGGACAATACATCCACACAAAAAAAACATTTAAATATTAAAATAACAGCACAGAAAATCAATAAATCAGATAAAACTATTAGATTTTTTTTTTAAAAAAAACCAAGCAGCAAATATAAACATTAAAATAGTAACAGCAGATAAAACAGTTACAGTATTACATGCTCTAAAAGCAAATGGAATTAAGAAGGTCTTTAGAACCCATGGCAAGGTGAACAAGGACGGGCAAAATCTATTTCTTTGGAAGGGACGGGGGGATATTCCAGAGATGTGCATAGGGCTGCAGTCTGTTCTGTAGTAGCAACACCTAGATGCATGCATTCCAGTGGAGGCCGGTGGCTCCGATGTCAGTGGGGCGGTGAATCCGCTCCTGGTTTCAGTCCGAACCAGTTTGAACTCTAAAGGATCTCTCCAAGATGCAGAACTAGCCAAGATATGGATAGTTCCTTTAGAGTTCTGACTGATTTGGACTAAAATCAGCAGTAGATTCACCACCCCACTGACATAGGAGCCACCAGCCTCCACTGAAGTATACACCTTTGGTGCCATGGAGACAAAAGGTCCAATCTGCCTCTAAATAAAACCAATATTAAGAAGCAGTTAAGTATTGGACATGGACCGAAGACCTGGGTTCTGATTCCAGCTCAGCTACCTTGGACTAGACCCCCAAAATAATAAATAAATAAATAAATAAATAAATTGTGATTTGCTGTCAAAATTTGGTGGCAAGCCATTACCAAGGCTTACTAAGGACAAATTTAGCTTGAAAATGAGTTACATTTGTCCTCGGTAAGCCTTTGTAGCAGTTTCCTGCTGCTGTACCAGTTGCAAATCGCCAATCTTTCTTCAACTGGCCACTCAAATTTGCCCACCCCATTAGGCAAACTTCATCAGCAAACTTTGTGAGGACAGAATGGGACACTCCTCCATTGCATGGTGTCCTAATTTCCCATGATTAATTCATTAAAAAAAAGGCCTACAACTCCCAGAATACCCCATCCAACTTGGCTGGCTGGGGGTATGCTAGGAATTGTAGGACTTTTTTCTGTCTAAATATGTACAGGATTGCACCCCTAATGTTCACCTTCTGTTGAAGGAAAGTGAGGGCAATACCAAATACCAAAGAGCAACAACGACAAGAAAAAGAGGCAAGCCTCAAAATAGTGTGGAAAAATGTAGGGGACTTCAATAAAAATAGTAAATTGTCCAACATATTTTGATGAAAACTTCCGGGGCGGGGGAGGGGCGGCAGGTACAAGCGAGGCAACATCTCACTAGAAGAACGCCACAAATTGAATTATCATGCCCCTAAGGAGGATTTCCATTGAAATGCATTGGACAATTGACTAGTTCATTAAAACTCCCTGCATTCTTCAGTACCATTTTCAGCTTGCATCTTTCTCCCCCCTTTTCTTTTGCACCCTCTCTTGTTGAAACAAATGGGAAAACGGCCTTTGCAGCCTCATCCTAAGCCTGCTTGCTCAGATGTAAGTTCCAGTGATTCAAAGGGAATTATTGCCAAGCATGTATGGTTAGGATTGCATCTTTGATTATACTTGAGCTGGATGGCATCCTTATTGGTTTATTGGAATGTAAGCTTTTGTGAGTCTGCCTCAGCACAGAACAGAAAAGACTGCTGGGGGAGGTTAGGTTCATCACAGATACATGCACACTCGAGTTTAAACCAGTTTAAAGAGGTGAGAAATGAAGATAAAAGAAATGTATAGAACATATACTGACTGCAGGCTGCCCCAAACCCCAATATCATTCCAGTGGAGGCTGGTGGCTTAAATTTGAGTGGGGCTGTGAATCCATTCTGGGTTTTAGTCAGAACCAGCCAGAACCCTAAAGGAGCTATCTAAGATACTGCAGTCTATCCTGAAAATAGGTCCAGCACCTTGGGTAGCTCCTTCAGAATTCTACGTGTTTCTGACTGAAACCTAGAATGGACTCATAGTTGTACCAAAATCAGAGCCACCAGCCTCCATTGTATCTTTCTTACTTTAAGCATGATCTGGCCAATGTTAGGTACTTATTAAATCCATAGGTTTCAGCTCCAAAGAATTAAGCATGAGTTTAATTTTTCCTATTGAAATCAATGGAATTTAAAAGTGCTTAACTTTAATGAGATGGCACCCCCATTTTTTTTTAAAGTTAAACATTCCTATATAAAAACATTTTTTCCTCTACCCTTCCCATCCTTTTTTCCTTGTGTGTTGTGTCCTTTTGATTGCAAGTGTGTGGGAAGGAATGGTCTTGCTTTCTTTATGGCATGTAAGTCTTGCCGGGAGCCTTTTGGGGCTGAGAATGGGGGGAAAAACTACTTTACATAAATAAACGATAATAAATAAAAGATAATAAATAAATGATACGTTTATCTTGGATTATTTAGCTTGGAAAAAAAGGAGGGTAAGTGTACAAAATCATGCATGGTGTGGAGAATGTGGGTAGGGAGATATTTTTCTCCCTCTCCCATAATTACAGAACCATCCCATGAAGCTGATTAGTGGGAGATTCAGGACAGATAAACAGATGTACTTCTTCACGCAGCGCATAGTCAAACTATCGAATTCACTACCACAAAATGTGGTGATGGCCACTGTGGCATTACCCCACATTTCTGTTCCCTTAGGTATGTCTGAATGAGTATGTTTAGAGAGTTTGGAATGTTAGACTGAGTGGGTGTGGCTAGTGATGCTAGAAAAGAGAGTGTGGGAGGGTTTTGAGAGTTTGTTGGTTGTTAGTTGTTGGTTGGAGATTAGTGGTGTTAGGGAAGGTTTTAGCTAGTGGGAAGGTTTTATTTAACCCTCCCTCAGGTTTTTCAAGTGGTGGCGCTTGACCTGAGAAGGGTTCATGTAACGTGCCTGATATAGGGGTTAAGTCGCAGCCACTAATTTGGATGGCTTGAAAAGGGGGGTTGGATAAAGTCCCGGAGAAGGCTATCAGTGGCTACTAATCCTAATGACTACTACGTCCAGTATCAGAGGCAGTAAGCCTATACACACCAGTTGCTGGGGAACATGGGTGGGAGGTTGCTGTTGCACTGTGTCCTGCTTGTGGGTTCCTGGTTGGCAGCGGGTTGGCCACTGGCTGACCATATGAAAAGGAGGTCAGGGCTCATGTAACTTTAACAGTTGTAGAGAAAAAGGAATTTCAGTCAGTGTCATTTGTATGCAATTAGTTCCTGGTGAAATTCCCTCTTCATCACAACAGTTAAAGTTGCAGGGGCCCTGCCTTCTTTTGTATATGGTCACTCTAGTATAGTGCATGCACCTTTAACTGTTGTGATAAAGAGGGAATTTCACCAGGAACTAATTGCATACAAATGACACTGGCTGAAATTCCCTTTGCTCTACAACTGTTAAAGTTACATGAGCCCTGACCTCCTTTTCATATGGTCAGCCTAGCCACTGTGTGAACAGAGTGCCAGACTAGGTGGACCCTTGGTCTGTTCCAGCAGGGCTCTTCTTAACTTCCTAGTACCCTTTAACAGAATATGTCTAGGATCCGCAAAAACAACAACTACAAACCAAGTTTCCCAAGGAGTACCATTTCAGGTATCAGAGGCGAGGCAAACAAACAGAGATTTCAGTGGCAGTAGAGGGGAAGGGGAGATTCTCAATATGATTTCATGGCCACCTCTTGTAATGAAATAGTCAAGATTAAACTGCAAAAATAAATTTTAAAAATGATGCTGGACCAAGAACACCAGAGAGACATCTTAGGTCATTTGGATGTCAATCTTGTCTGTGAAATCTAGGTAGACTTGACTTTACAAAACAGTGATTTCATGGGTGTTGCTCCATGGAAGAAAAAATGACCTTGGACTCCAAATGACGGTTATCAGGGTTGGCCCTACCATTAGGAAAGCTGAGGCAGCTGCCTCAGGCAGCAGATACTAAGTGGAGGGAAGCTGAAGTCAGATGTCAGAGATGAGAGTTGTGTGGGCTGTAGGGCCTTCTAAGCTAGCCTGCTCCCCTCAGATACAGTGAAAGAAACTGTCCTGTTACCAGTGTTGAACCAACTGCCGACCCAGTCAGTTTTTGTCCGTGGAATGTCAGGGAGGCCGCCATCTTTTGCTTCACATCAGGCAGCAAAATATTTTCGGCTGGTCTTGGTTATCTTGGACTAAAGCTGAAGTGAATTTGGGTCAAGGGGGAATTGTCAAGCTATCCCCAGCCTGAATTTGCTCACAGACACCTGCATTTACCTGGCCAGGTGAAAGATGGGGAAGGAACTATGAGAGGAGACACAAGTGAGAACTGAGAGGAAGGAAAGCTGTCACAAGTTTTGGGTGCACTGCCATCTGTGCTTATAGGCTAATTGTGGAGAATCCTCATGAGGAATGGATATATATATATATATATATATATATATATATATAATCTGTATATATATTTCTGTATTTCTGTATTGTGCTTTATTATCTTTCCTGTTTACTGCTCAGTTGTTGGATTAGTTTCATTTATTTGTACTGTTTTACTGGATATTGTATGCATTGTTATTTCTACTATGTATTTATCTGTCAACATTATGGTTGTTTTCAATTGTTTCTCTTCAATGTTTTGAATATTGTTATATATATATATATATATATATATATATATATATATATTGCTATTTGATACCTTATTTCCTGTGAGTTGCTTTGGGCGCAACTTTGTGGAGAAGAGGCATACAAATTAATGATGATGATGAATTTATATCCCCCCTAATCTGACCTTTTATGACACTCTCAGTTTTAGATGGTGTTGTATTCAGGAGTTTTAGATGGGGGGGGAGAGATGTTAAAAAGTTGGATTAACAACTAGACCTTTGACCTATTGCTTCATCCACAACGAGTCAATTATCAACATCAATCCATCACAGCAGTTCAGTTTGAAGATGTCGTGTTTGTTTTAACTATTCCCCAAAACCTAATTTTAAAAGTGACGTTTGAACACTGTTTACATTTGCTTATCTTAGGGATGCATAGTGATCAGCACAGTTGAAAACAGGTCAGATTAAAAGCTTGGGAAAACAAGGGAGGGACTGAGATAGAACACCTGCTTTGCATGCAGAACGCTCCAGGTTTGATCTCCATCTTCTCCAGGTAGGGCAAGGAAAGAATCCTGCCTGAAACCCTGGAGAACCGTTGCAGTCAGAATTGACCGTAATGGGCTAGATGGACCAATGGTCTGAATCACTATAAGACAACTTCCTATGTTCTAAAAGTAAAAAAGTATTTGCCTGGCTCCAAAATAACTGCAAAGACGGTGCCAGGCAACACTGTCTAGGGAGAACACCCCACAGATAAGCCACCACCAAAAAGGCCCTTTCCCTGGGAGCTACCTGCTGCATGTTTGATGCTGGGGTCTCCAATGCGGGGCCCGTGTGCACCAATTTGCTCATGGACACCTCTCTTGGTATACACTGGGCAACCTGCCTCTCCTGATTTTAATTTTATTTCCTAAAACCACAATCCCACGCATAGGCAGAAAAAAGGTCCTACAACTCCCAGCATTCCCCAGCCATAAGATGGTGCCTATTTATTGTTTAACTGGGTGGCTGGTGGGCTGCCCTCCAGCATCATCTTTATTTGGGTTCAAAAGAGTGCTTGGCATGCCCAAACTGGAGGGGGAACCTTCAGGCAATAAACAAAAACCTGACGAAACGCTGAACTGCTATAAAGATGCCTGATCCCTTTAGAATGTATGGGGAGGGGCAGTTTTAGAGTGAAGGCAGCACGCTAGACCGTTAGAAGCGAGGGGAGCGTGTCTTCAGGGTCACAGCCATCCCGTCCTGCCCTCTCCCAGCATTCCACTGCCTCCCTCTGTTTTCTGTCCTCACCAACAGATGCTCACCCAGCAACCTATGGCCACCAGGCATGTTCAATCCTCACTGATTTTTGTATCTCCCCCCCCCCCCCAACTCCTTACATTTGCGTTCTCTGAAGTTTGCTGAATGTCTGCAATCCCCGAACAATGGTGATGGTTTTGTGTGCGGGGAGTGCCGTTTCGGCTGCATGAGGATCCTCCCTCGGAGGATGAATTCCCTATCCGCATATGCAGGATAATGTGCTATTTCTATGTGTACAGCCATAAAATGGAGGCACTGGCAGTGATTGTTTTTGAAGAGCGGAAAGCTGTCTGGACAGAACCATCATTGCACACGGTATGTATATGCTTTCATTTTGTTCATGCTCCTGTCTCTGGCCAAATGCATCGACACCTGAGAGAGCGCCTTCTCCCTTACCAACTTGCCTGGTCACTGAGGTCATTGGAGGGCATGCTCCTGGTGGTTCCACATGGACCCGTGGCCCGATTGGAGTCTACCAGGAGAAGAGCCTTTGGTGTGGTGGCCCCTTTTCTTTGGAATTCTCTGCCCTGGAGGTCAGGCAGGCGCCAACACTGTGCTGCTTCCAGCGCCTTCCAGGAAGCATTCCTTAATTGACCAGCCACCGGTTTTATTGGTATTTTGTTTTAAACTGAACAATTTTAATATGCTCTTTTAATCTTTTATTGTTTTTTTTTCTTACATTCACCACTTCGGAATCTCTTTTAGAGATGGAGTGGTATATAAATATTGGAAATAAATAAATGGGAGATATAAGGGGGAAAATCAATGAAGATAATTGGGGGAGGATATGGAATGGAAGAATGTTAAAGTTATTGTCGATTAGAATTAAGGAGAACTATTATAAGACAGTTTGGAGATGGTATTTAACACCTGTTAGATTTCACCAGATTGATAAAAAATTGCCCAAGAATTGTTGGAGGGGGTGTCAGGAGGTTGGGACATATTTTCATATGTGGTGGAGCTGTGAACAAGTACAAAAATTTTGGGTAAGGGTTTGTAAAGAAATAAGCGATATAATTGGAAGTAGTTTGGAATTAAACCCGAAGTTAGCTCTACTAGCAATATGGGATAGTAGGAACAAGCATATAATAAATAAAGAACTGGTAAACAACCTCCTGTTAGAATACTGATTGCTAAAAATTGGAAAGGGCAATGAAGTTATACAATAGAAGAGTGGTATAAAGAAATTTGGGATTTAGCTTTGAATGATATGTTGACTTGTAAAATGAAAATAAAGAGGGGAATGTCCAGGAAGAGTGATTTTGGGGAAATATGGACTCCCTTTTTGAATTATGTTTTAAGATCGGGAAAGGGACAATTGCCTTCAAAAGAATCATTAAAATTTTGGAAAGAGGATGAAGGATTATGAGATGGTCTCGGATGGGGGGGGTGCACAGGGGGTAGTCGAGGGGGGAAGTTGTTTTATTTTATATTATTGTTTATATTATGTGTATGTGTATGTTAAAATCAATAAAAAATATATTAAAAAAAAAAAGAAATAAATAAATGGGTTTTGCAGGTTTTTGAAACGTGATAAAATGCCCACAAAACCGGAATACTCTGAGGTGAGCGTAAAATGGACATGCATGTATCTGACTTTCCCCATAGATGATGGGCGCCAATCCGTGAAGGCATGGGAACACTATGGGGTTTAAGGCACACAGAGCATAGCAATCCCAATTCCCACCATTAGAGGGCACTGGTAACACATAAACAATCACTGCCTTATTAACCCATAGGTGTTCGGGTTATGTTTTATTTCTTCATCCTAAATTTCTCCCCGTGCCCATCAGGTGTTCCCGGAGAAGTGCGGCTTCTATACCTGCACCACATGGGCATATTGCAGACGTTTTGATGGTCTGAACTAAATTCAGAAAGGCCAAACTTTCCTTGACTCAAGCAAGGAAGAAGAAAAAAAAAAAGTTGCAGGTGATAATTGCGTGTGTGTGCGCGTTTTAAACCGTGCCCGGTGCGGTTAAAACAAGGATGCGTGAAACCCCGTGAAATTGGGCTCCTGCCTCGGTTTGCATTCGCGTCTTCTGTCACCCCCATGCAGGCTCGCTTCCGCACTATCCTCCAGCCCCGCAAGTTCACCCCCTAACGCGCCCGCAACGTGGAGAACCGACCCACCCACGCGAGGAGGAGGAGGAGAGCCGCGCAGCGCCTGCACGCTTCCCCCGCGCATCCCACCGATCCCGCCCCCTAAAGTCGGTCCTGCTGCTGCTGCTGTCCCCTCCTTCCCTCTCCCCCCTCCCCGCGCCGAAAACTACATCCCCCAAGATGCTTTGCCGGTCTCTCCCTGGGGTTCCGGATGCTGCTGCTGTTGCTGCTGCTGCTGACAAGCGAAGGTAAGCCGAGAGAGCTTCTGAGGCAGACCCAGCCGCTCTTGAAGGCGCTCGAGCGCAGGGGAACCTCAGCCAGCTTTTTCTCGCGCTCCCTCTCCGAGCCAAGCGAGCGAGAGAGGCAGGCAAGGAGAGGCGGCGGCGGCTAGAAGGAGGCGGCGGCGGCGGCGAGCAGGGAGGGAATAAGCGCCGCCACCACCAGCAGCAGCAGCAACAGCAGCAGCAGCAACCCAGAGGGTCTGGTTTGTCTTCATTTCCTTTTTCCCACCCAGCAGCAGAGACAGAGAGACAGAAGCGCAGGCGGGCGGGCGGAGGAAAGCGGCTTCTCCCAGCCTTGCAGATTTCCTACGCACCCCTCCTCTGGGCTGCTTCTTTTGTGTGGCGTGTTTGGAAGGGAGGGAAAGAGGCGAGCGAGAGAGAGGAAGGAAGGAAGGAGGAAAGGAGAGGAGGAGGAGGAGGAGGAGGAGGAGGAGGAGGAGGAGGAGGAGGAGGAGAGCGGCCGCCGCGGCGGAGTCATGTCCAGCCGAGTTGCGTGAGGATAATGTGATCGACAAAAGAGGCGATGAATATGCTGTCGCTGAAGGTTGGCAGTGGCGCCGAAGGGTCGGGCAGCCTCCTCGGCAGCCAGGAGTCCGCTCTTCTGGAAGAAAAAAGTCTCTCCCGAAAGGCAGCAGCGTCCGCCGAAGGGATCGGAGCCCAGCAGCAGCAGCAGCAGCAGCAGCAGGCGGGTGAGTAGTAGGAACTCGGGCGATTCGGCTCGGCCGGCCAGCCCTCGTCCTCTGCCTTGCCACATTCTTCCTTTTCGTTTCAATCTATTTATTTATTTTTTATTATTATTTGGGGGATTGTTTCCGTCTCTCTCCCTTCCCCCTCCTTTTTCACCCCCACCCCAGCCCAGGATGGCTACAGAATTTCCTTTCTCCCCCTAGTTCTCTCTCTTTCTATGTGTTTTTCTCTCCTTCTCTTCCCCGCTCCTTTGCGAAGCATTTTTTTTTTTTTAAAGGGAGGGGAACCAAAATCCACCCACCCTCCGCTGCTACTAGGAGTTCGTGTGTGGGCAGCAAAGTATCCTTGGGGTTGGAAAGAGGGATTTGGGGAGGGGGGGGGAAGCGGGAGAAAGCGATGAACGATTATTATTATCATCATCATCATCATATTTTTTTAAAAAAAAATAATCACCTAGTCCGTATGAACCAGCCTTTTGTCTCAACCAGTGTAAGCAAAGCCTTGGCAGTTGGAGCAAGACAGTTGAAGCACACACAAAAAGACTGTATTTCTCTTTATTTCCTGCCCTCCCTTCCTCTCCTCTTTCCTAAGCGACACCTCTTCGGTTGTCTCCTCCTCGCCTTTGCAATGTACTGTTCATCAAGCTCCACTTTCTCTCTCTCTCTTCTCTTTTTCTGCACGCCTCTCTTCCCTTCCCCCCCCCCCCACGCTCTTTAAATTGCTCCCGAAATCGCTTTAGGTGTAAACATTAATCTGGCTTCGCACATGCAGATGGGGTGCGATGCAGGCAGAAGGGCGCTCTGTGTATTGCATCGGGGAAGCCTTCGGAGTAAGCGGATCTGTTTACTGGGGAGGGGGGACGGAGGGAGGGGGCGTTTGAGAGGCGGTGGGAGAAGGAAAGCGTGTGGGGGGGGGGCGGAGATGCTTTGAACAGGGAAGGAGTTGGGGGTGGGGGAGTGGAAGCTCTCGTCAGGCAAACAATCCTTTATTATTTCAGCATGTGGGACTGGCAGGGAGGCGCAATTGGGGACGGAAGCACCCTGCGGAACCTCGCTGGGAAAAGGGTGAGGTTGCGTCCTCTACCCTAGAGTTTCCTCTCGCCTTTCCCCCCCCCCCCCCACATCATCACTGGAAGTGGAGTTTGCGAAGGAGCCATCGATTGCAGGAAGGTGGCGCGGGGCGGGGGGGGGGGAGAGAGAAGAGGTGAAAGGGTTACAGAGGAGATTTCGTGCAAAGGTACTGTTGCTGGTGGAGACAGTATCCTGCAAAACAGAGTTGGGGGTGAGACCTGTGGCACATCTGCCTCCACTGCAAATGAAAGGGAAAAAATGAGATTCTTTGACAAGGAAGAAGGCGGCACCTGGGGGGTCTTTTATTTCCTTTTCTCTCTCTCCCCCATCTGGTGGTGGGGGGGATTGTTGAGTGACATTGGCCAGGTAGGGTTCTGTCCAGAAGAAGGCAAGTAGCTTTTTCCCACCCTCACCCCCTTTAAAGCTGCTGTGTCTGAGCCTAGGGCATGGGAGGGCAGCATATTTACCCAGAAGTAAGTTCTGCTGTGTACAGTGGGCCATCCTCACAGGTAAGGGTGCACAGGATTGCAGCCTAAGTATAATTTTGGGCCCAGCTGCTTTACTGGGGTTGCTCCATGCGGGTGAAGTGTAGTGTCTGTTCATCACCTCTTTTGCCCTACCCTCCCTTGGAGTGGCTCGAAGCCCCTTCTTTGTGGTGGGGGCTGTAGATGGATTTTCCTGTTGCAGAAAAGAAACCTTGAAGCTTCCCAGATTTTCTCTCAAAGAATGCCTTTCTTTCGATCTTATGTGCCATTCAGTACGTTTGCAGCACAATCCTATGCATGTTTACTCAGGCGTACTGACTCCTAGATAAGTGTGCAGAGCATCCACTGCAACCAGCTTGGAGGTTGCATCTGATCCTATGGGGAAATCCTTCTCCAAACTGCTGGGTAAACACCTGGGAGAGAATTGGGTTCAGTTCCATACTGGAAGGAGTTCCCCTCCTTTGGCTTTGTAGAGATATTTTTCCTCTTTCTTGAAGAACAAGTGAAATCAAAATACCTGGGCTCATGCAGGAATAAATTAGCAGCAACAATTTGACTAATGAGGTGCACTGGGCGATCCTTGCCATTAAGCCTTTGAGGTTTTAGTTGTCAAGGTCTGTTGACATAGTTTTGCATGGAGAAAGTTTCGCCTACGGGGGAGAGCAGCGTCTGGATGTTGCTCGCTTGCTTAAGACTTGACTCCTCTCTCTCGCCCACCCAGCCCAGGGCTGGGCTCAGTGGTTTGCAAACAGAGCGCAGGGCATGTCTCCCTGGCATATGGGAGAGCTGAAAGCTGGATTCTCAAGTTCCTTTGCAAGGGTGTAAGACCAACCCAGAGTGACTTGGTTTGATGTAGATATGGAGTTGCTTTTAATGAGCTCCTAGGTGTCTCCTTACAGTTCATGCCAAGAAACGTCCCACTGGGGGACGGCCATAGCTCTGTTGGCAGAGCACCTGCTACACATGCGGAAGGTCCCAGGTTCAATCCCTGACGGCTCTCATTACAGGGATCTCGGGTAGCAGGGCTGGAGGAGAAGTCACCTACTTGAGACCAGAGAGAAAGAGGAGGAAGGAAAGGAAGAGAGAGAGAGGATGCCCAGTGGGCTAAATGGACCAATGGCCTCATTTGGGATATGCCAGCTTCATATGCTCACTGGGGCTGTATGAAGGAAGGGGGGGGTGCACCATGAAGTCAACGTCTGCTCGATTGCGCCTGTGCAACCTAAATGAGCCAGACTCCCATCCATCACGTTCCCTATGTGTGCATGTGTGTATTTGCGGTTACCTCTGTGCCAGTTCTTGTCTTGAGAGAGGGTCAAATCCTGCTCTCCTGGCTCATGCCTGCACTTATTTGTTTTCGTGGAGCTCTCTTTTTCTGTCCTTAACAGCAGTGCACTTGAGGGACAGGACTGAGGACCTCCTAGGAGTTGTGCCTGAGGAGAGTGCGGGGCGGTATGTGTGTGTGTTGGAGGGGGGGAAGAGGCAGAGCCGGCTATCGTGTGACTTGTGCAGAGGAGTGGGCTAGGGCAAGGATGTGATGAACATTTGGGAACTGGAGCCTGGCAGAGGCAAGGAGGTAGAAACGCATCGAAGGTTACAGGCGGCCCAGAGGGGGCAAGCTGGCTGGAGTCCTTGCCCTAGCTGCCTCGGAGGGAGGCTTCAGGGACCTGGGGGCAGTCTATTTCTGCTGAGATCCTGAGGAAAGATCTGGGAGAATGGTAAGCGTCTATAAATAGTGTGTGTCAGCCGAGTGGAAACGGAGCCTCTGAAACGCTCCTGCTTGAGAGACCAGTGCCTTGACAAACAGGGCTGTGTTTGCAGGGAAGGCTGTGCTTGTAATGAGATCTGGGACTGAGCAAGGCGCGTTCGGGAACTAGGGTGTGGAGCGGAGGGACCCCATGTTGTTCAGGGTGTAGGCATGAAGGCCTTGTCAAAAGCACCACTCTGTTGGCATGTTGAAACGTCTAGGTCGCATTACCCTGTGTGCATACCGTAGCCAGAATGTGGATGAGGGTGAGGAGTGCCAAATGTCTTGGGTATGTTGATTTCAAGCCACCTCTGGCCTGTCTTCTAGTTGAGAAGGAATAAGCCCTCTTGGCACTAGGCTTTCCTCTGGAACTTTTCAGCTGGAGTTCTAAAGCCAGGGAGCTTGCAGGAGTGTTCAGTGTGGTCACCTGTTGGTTGGCCAAATGACATGAAAGTTATATGTTGTTAACTTTGCAGGCGGTTGTGGCTCCCTCAGCGTGGACAGAGCTATCTTGGTGAAACCTGAAGGCATGATTTTTGAGCGGAGACACTTCAGGTGATTCAAAGCAGCCTCCTGCGTACCCAAATAGTCTGGGCAGTTGCATGGCAAGCTTGTGTTCGCTAGAAATAGGGGTAAATAAGCGTGGTTTTATTATATTGATATGGTGTAGGAGAGAGAAAAAGAGGGAGAGAGAGCGTAGGGCTGCCTCAAGTCATTTGAAGCCTGAGGCAAAATAAATAAATAAATCCCTGCACATACACGTGCGCACTGAATTCTCATAATTTCAACAAGGCCTGTGCAAGAGATGTTCCCAGAAAGTTCTGTCTATGATGGGTTGGGCATAGCATGTCTATCTCCCGTCCTTGCTTTGTGGTAGGACAGTCTTTGGGTGAGCAGACAAAGGAGATGTGTAAGATATACACGCGTGTGCGCACACATGTGGCCCAAGCCACATGTTTTTGGACCCAGTACAAACTGGCTTCCTGGGCCTCCTACGCACATCCTGTGATCCCATCCCATGCATACAATCTCATTTGTATTTATAGCCAGATGTGGCAGTATAGTGTGTGCGTGTGCACTGTCAGGCATTTACTCTAACGTATATGGCCTGTACAGCGCACCAACATCACAAGCGCCCACTATTCCTGGGATCAGTGGCCCTGATTATTATGGGGTGTTGTCCTTCCCACCAGCTGTATGTCCCCTCCCTGCCTGTGCACAAGGAACTATGGGACTGGTAGTACTGGAGAGAGCACGCCACTTAAGGGAGCACCAGCCTCTCTCTCAAGCTGCAAGTCCTAGTTTAACTGTAGAAGCGAACTCTCCCCGTTCTAACAAAACATCTGGGCCAACAACTCACTGTTCAAAATGTTTGCTTTTTCTGTTCTACCGCCTCTGCCCATCTCCAGCAAATTTCACAAGGTCTGGACAAGAGGTAAATACATACAGGGAAGCACATTTCAGTGTCCAGGTCCGATAAAGGGTGGCCATCTCCCCCTGATGCTTGGGCCCTGTGTGTGCACATACCCTGCACGGAGAATGCCCCTATGATGCAGATTGCGGATTAGGATGGTGGTGATTAAGATTATCCTAGAGTTCTTGATTGTGCAGAAAAAAACAGCGCTGGGGAGGGCGGGGGAGAGGAGGATAAGGTAGGCCTGTACAACTTGTGACCCACTAAACTGAATGCTGTCTGCCAACCATGCCTGGAACAGTTCCTGGGGTCCCATATACCTCCTGTTTTTGCTGCCTGCCCAGAACTGCAAAAATAACTTGGAGGGGATGTTGAGCATCTGGCAGGTAAAATGTACGTTAACAAAGCTGCTGGGTTTGAGTTGATGGGTTAGAAGTTGTACAGGCTGAGCTAGATCAGGGTTGCCAGGATAAGTGGTTCACTTTGAACATCCTGCATATCCCTGGACTTGCAAACTTCATCATTTGGTGCCTTTTTCTTCTCTGGCCCAACACAGGAGAGGCATTTTCATCTGTTTTTTGTTTGTTTGTTTTTCCTTGTTCTGGGAGAAAAGAGTTAAATTCAGTTACTTTGGATAACTTGTGTCCCACGGACTTGCAAGTTCCTTATCGGATAGTGGCTGAAAAGCTGCGATTTTCTTTGAAGCAACTAATGGACCTATTTCATTCTAAACATGACTTTTTCCCATTTTGAAGCAGTGTGGTAGTCTTCTGGAGAGTCATGAAGACCTGTGGTATATATATGGGCTTGTGTACTCATCCATCCCCTAACAGAAGTTTTCCCTTGATCAAGGGAGCACTTATGATCTGAAGGGAGACCATATTTTGTTAGCATGTTTAATGTTGTGCATGGAAACCAGGAGTGTTTGCAGTGCATCGCCATAGTAGTGTTCCCTGTGACATAAATATGGGGACCATGATGCGTATTCCATGCTGCAAACGCATTGGAGGGCGGTGGAATAGAAAATGGCGTGCACATCTTGAACTTGCATACGATTCATAACTGTTGAATGACTTGCCTGGTGTGTTCTGCTTGCAGTAATGCTGAGAATGTGCTAGGGCTTTGCATGCACCTTTGTGATGCTAGAGTGCTAGAAAAACCCCCCACTGTGTGCATGCGATTGCATATTTAGTTCTTGCTGTGACCTTTTGCCTGCTTGAGTAATTCACAAGGACTGTAGATCACAAATGGAGCAATCCTATGCATGTTTCCTTGGAAGTACCTCCCGCTATCTTAACGGGGCTTAGTCTCTAATAAGTGAGTTCAGGATTGCAACCCAAGTTCCTGTCTGTGCCTAACCTGCAAATCGTGTACCTTTGTTCTGAGATGCAGCTCATGTCTTGAACTTGGGCTCCAGAGTTGCAGTGATAAACTGTGCATTTTTCTGGGATGGGTGGTATCACACTTGAATGCACAACTTTTGTACTTGATACTGCTTTCCATAACAGATTCATAGATCTATTTTATCATAGTTTTCCTCTACAGTAAAATGTGAGTTGTTCTTTTCAAGAACATGCTGCCAGGATTTTAGGTGCACGTGGGACTCTTTAGATTCCAGTGCACAGAAGGAATAAGATGGACATTGTGGCTCATCCTGGTTGTGCTCTCCCTCACAAAAGCAGCAGCGTTGGGTTTGCCCACTATGCTTGGGAATTCAGGCGTTCTTGCTCTGCTGTACAGAAGATAGCATAGGTTTCCCATGACTGAAGGTTGTGGTGGTGAGTCTCAATGTGATGAAACCCACATCTTCGTTATGTCTCTGTTTTGGTTCGCAACAAGATGGGCAGCACAGAGCACCTGTAGGGCCTGTCCAGTTGGCAGTCCAGAGATTGGGAGCACAGCGCTCCCAGTTCCTGCCAACGGCATCCACATGGTGCTGCGGGCCCCTGCAGGCTATGTGCCGAGCAGGGACCTTGGCATTGTGGGTGCCTTGCAGGGGTATCCTTGTGGAAAAGTAATTGCCTTTCCTTTAGATACTTTCTGGGGCAATGAGGCTTCAGACCCTTGCTGAGTCTCAAGTGTGCAATTTTAGCTTGAGCATTCAACCGTGCACCATGAAAGGAGTCTGATGCTTTTTTCAAGTTGTGGCCAAGGTCTGCTTTGAAGGCCAGGGCTTGGCGTGGATCAAGGGAAGTAGGTCCCCACGTTCGGAATACATCTTCACTGACTGACTGAATAAGAATTCTCTGAAGTTGTGAATTAGCAATTATTTCAGATGTGACTCTCCTTTCCTTCCTTCGAAACTGGTGTTATGGTGACATCATGGCCTTGTTTAGTTCCAGCTTTCTTGGTCTACATATAGGCATCTTTTCTAACCAGTTTCATTATGTTTAGCCACAAAGGAAGGGGATATTTCCGCAAAATGCTATGGGTTGTGCAGTATGCATGGCTTTCAGGATAACACGTCCTAAGTCTTCTGACCCTTCTTGTATAATAATTTCTGGTCTCTTAAAGCCTGACCATTGCTTTGCATTAGGGAAGGACATCCCAGGGGATGACGGTTGAGTGTATCTTCTTGCTACTGGCTGTGTTTGTGTGGAACAGTAAGCCAGGATGCTGGAGAATTTTGGATTACTGTGAACATGTGGTTACATGCAACCCATTTGCTCTTTCTTGGCTCCTCCTGATAGTACGAGCAGCTAAACAAACCAGAAATGGTTTGTTTGGTGTGTTGTCCAAGACCAGAATCCTGGTTTGTTGCACCTTTCATAAGACAGGGTTTGTAACCCACGAAGGTTTACGATCCTGGCTTGTAAAGGATGGAACAGGCCAGGATCCTGGGTTGGATGATGAGCTAAACAAATAATCTCTGGTTTGTTTATTTGCTAGTGAGAGGAGCCAAGCGGGAGCGAATGGGCTGTATGCACAAGGATGTAGCTCATTCACATGAAGCAGTTCTGCATCTCCAGACCCTTGCTATTTTTTGACATGTGAATTCAGGAAGATGTATAAAAGATGAGACTGGCTCAGACATGTGCTGACTTGTGAAGCAGGAGTCGGGATGCGTTCATCCTCTTCTTTAATTTTATTTTTCTCTTAAATCCAGAGTAGTTAAATCTGAGGGGGGTTGCCCCATAAGTACTTCACTTCTGTTTTCACCCTACGCTGCAATCACTGTAGTAAATAATTGCTGTAATTATGAGGCTGTTTCAGGAAGGGGGAAAAGGCTGCATTTATATGTAGAAAATTGCTGGTACTGTCATATTCTTGTATTGGATGTTTTTGAGAATAGGTTCGGTGGGATGCTTAAACAGGTCTAGGTGGTGAACTGGACTATATGGCTCTGTGGGATTCTTTCCAGTTTTGACTCTTCTTATACTGTAACCACACAGACACCTTTAAGGATTGTCTTCTACCATAAACCTGCCCAGTCTTTCAGATCTGCTTTGAGTCTCCTCCTGGGCAAACTTGTACTGTCAGAAATTAGATGCCAACTAGTAAGAGGACCTTGTTCTGTAGATGGGTACCACCACCGAAAAGTCTCCCCAGGCAGGCTTGTGAGCCACCAATGTTGGTGACCTAATGGTATCAAACTATGACCACATTATGCTCTAGTTTCCAGGGGGTAGTTGAGTTAGTCCATTACAGCAATAACAACAAAGAATAAATGCCACTGTTAATAATGTGATGGTCACCACCAGTACTTTCTACATCGAATTTCTTTCTGACTTCCCTTCCTTTGCACTCTCCCCTCTCCACCACCATAAAACCGTATAAAAAACCTGAAACTGTTATACCCCATGCTTCTGATAAAATGGACTATAGTCAACAAAAGCTTATGCCGGAATAAATTTCATAGGCTTGAAGGTATCACAAGGGTCTTTGTTCTAATTCTTTGGGGCTCTTCATTGAGCGTTTTTGCTGCTTTAATAGGCTGCTCTTACTTTATTCTATTTTATTTGTTCATACCTTTAGTTTTAAAAGTTCAAGAAAAAATAAAGTTTTTTTTTTTTTTAGAAAGAACGTAAATAACAAATAAAGTCAAAATTAAAATCTCAATCATTGTAAAGCTAAGCCTTCTTTTAAAGACCTGGGAAAGGTGTTCACCTGGTGCCAGAAATGTACCAAGCAAAGCTTGCTTGGGGAGAGCATTCCACATGTGCAGTGCCATCATTAAGGCCCTGCCCCCGGTAGCTACCCTCTATACCTTTGTCAATAGGAACACCCAGAGAAGAGCCTCTGACAATGCCCCCCCACCACCACCACCACCACACACACACCACACTGGCAAGCTGATGTCGAGATAGACAATCATCTCCATGGTTTCAATATATTGCTGGAAGCTGCTTTGGATATTTTAAAATAATTTTTGCCATTTTACACCTGTTCTTCTCTGTACTCCCTGCTGAAAACGGCTATCACCTTGCATGAAACAAGGGAGCATGAAATGTGTTGGTAATTTGTTCTTCATTGCGAGGGCAAAATTGGTTCACTCAAGGTGTTGGTACGGAGGTGTAAGGGAATATTGAGGGTGCTCTGTTTAGGAGAGCAGAAGTAGTTATTCCAAATTCTGAGAGGTAGGTACTTCCTGTGACTGATCCTCCTAGAGTGCTTGCAACTCCTGTTGCGTCTTTAACAAATCTGATTTCTTACATCCTCAACTATTGCTATGGAAGTGCATTCTATTCTAGTAGGTCCAACAATCAACCATTGGTAATTACGCTAGTTAGTCCAAACACATCCATGTTCCTTGGGAGCGACAGTGGCAGAGCCCCATGTTCTCAGTTCTTGCTTGTTAGATGAATAACCTTAAATAATCTTGGGTACACAATAGCAATCATTGGATGAATGTTTTCTTTCCATAGGCTTTTCCTGTCTCATAGTATTAATACTTGGTATTTATGAAGTGCTTTCTGAATCAGTGTTCCTAAATCTGTTGCCCCCAGATGTTTGGGACATCAGCTTCCACCATCCATGACCACTTGGCATGCAGGCAGGGACTGTAGTCCAAAACATCTGGAGGGGCCAGGTTGGGGAAGGCTGTCTTAAGTCCTCTAAAGACAGTGGTCTTTAACCAGAGGGTCGTAAGCCCAAAGTGGGTCACGAGATCAGTCCAGACGGGTCATGGCAAAGCTGTTGCCACCATGTTGGGCAATTGTGAAATTATGAAAGTGGGTCCCATGCTGCAGGTTGGGAGTCCGAGGAGGGTCTCGGTTTGGGACCAGATGAAGACCACTGCTCTAAGAATTTGACATTCTTGGAAATCTGGTAAGGTAGGTGTCAAACTTTAGTTAGGCCCCAGACAGATGTTGGTAACTCAACAGGTGTATTAACTGGGTTCTGGGTTTTCAGTTGGCAGGCCAGGACCTGGGCTGCAGCCAGATCTAAGCTAGATCACAACAGTAGTGCTACCACCAAACAAATGTATGGTAAAAGAGATTAAGGAGTGGGACCCCCCAGTTCCGTTTCTGAGCTTAAGGTGGGTGTTGGGTTTGAAACGGGTGAAAGCTATTGCTGCAGAGCTTCCTGACAGGGTTGCTAACATAGGCCTGCAGCAGGGTTTCTCCTAGGGCAGGGGAGGGAAGACTGGGTGCTATTAATTCATTGTGTTCGAACGCAGCACAGGAGGTCAGTATTTGCCCCATATAATAAATTGGGCAGGGGGCAGAGAAGCAGTGGCTTGACTAAGGCCACCCAGTGAGTTCGTGCCTGAGATTGGAACGGATCTTTTGAGATAACGATCTCATCAACATGGAACTGTAGTCGCTTCTCCCTCCCCCCCCCCCACTCCTCTGAAAGTTTGGTAGAACACCTTTGGGACATCTGCCTGTTTCTGTAGCCTCAGCTGTGTGGGTTGGCGCATATTTGCTGCCGAAGACGGCGAACGTGTCTGGAAAGAGAACGGGAGACATGTCTCTTTCACAGGAAAGGGGGAGGGGCGGCGAAATGGAGCTGGTGTTGCAAATCCATGTGGGGGGGGGTGGAGTAGGATGGTGGTGGTGGTGAAGCTGCGGCTGTGGCTGCGAAGGTGAGAAGTGGCATTCCCGTTCCTCAAGGGAAAGGGTGAGAGGCTTTCTGCTAGCAATGCTCCAATGAGACCCACTGGCTGATGTGTGGGAGCTGGTGTTCGGTTGCACGGCTGCTGTCAAAGGGGGCCTGTGGATGGGATCAACAGGTGGGGTAAAACACACACAACCCAAACAAGTTAAGATTCCACTGGGAATTTGCTCAGTAAGAGAATGCCCACAGCAATCTGCCTTTTAGCACATGGGCAAGAAACCAATGAATAATGCAGCAGCGTTGGTTGAAGAGAGTGGAAGATTAGGGCCTAGTCGACACATGTGGTCATGTGTGGGGGTGGAATGGACTGTGCCACTTCACGTTGCAGGTGGAGGATGCCATATTTGAATGTGGACCCTCCATGGTGGGGGGCGGGGGAATTCCCTGCAAGCCTAAAAAATATAGCTCAGCAGGGGGGGGGGGGTGTTTCTGAGCCAGCCTCTTCCTCCTGTGCTTTTTCTTTCCTTTTTTTAAACTCACAGGGCGTTTTTTTCCCCCCACGGCAGATCTTCAGAAATGTGATCTCACGTGTGAAGCCTGAAGTGGCACAGTCCATTCTATCACCTCGAGACTCTACCACTTTATTTAGCTGCATGCGTGGACCAGGCTTTAATCTAATGAGGTGAAAAACGAAGTGTCCCAGGCGTTCAAGGGCTGAGTAGGCATATCATGACAAGAGTCCTCTCAGCTTTGGAGATGAAGGACCCGTAGTTAAGTGCATGAAGGAAAAGGGAGGCCAACAGGGCTGGACTGGCTCCCCACAGACATATTGTGGAAAGAATTTGGGAGAAATGTTACTTCATTTTTTATTCCGGACCAACCCTAGCAAAGGTGCAAGCCAGAGAGGAGAGCCGAAGCAAACATAAAATAAATTGGTTTAAGTAGCAGATGATAATTGCATTCTGTGTTATAGGAAAGTATACAAGCTTCATCTATTGGTTGCAGAGCATTAGTTTAGATCATCTTGACGGACAACAAACAGAAAAGCACACGATTTGCCACCATTCAAATTAGAGTCAGTTTTCTCTCTCTCTTTTTCCAAAAGAAAAGTGACAGAGTAGCTTGAGACTGTGTGTGGCTTCTTCTAGTTTAACACTATCACTTATTAGGAAGGGGTGGTACAACAGCCGCGACTGAAGGGAACCTACGCATGGTACTGGCCAGCATGTCAATTTTGTGTGCAAAAGCTGGCATTTACAGACTCAAAGTTGTCCTGCCATGGATAGAACAGGAAGTGAAGCTTTTTTTTCCTGCTGGCATGTAGTTTGAATATCCTTGGTATTAAGGGTCTTGGGAACCTAGCTGGCTTTTGGGGTATCGTCATGGCTATCGATGATTTGGTCATTTGGCTTCCTCCAGTTCACACAGCTTTGTGCGTTTATGGCATCAAAACAGAATAAAAAGTAACTTGTATGATTCGTTTTGCTTCCTCCCCCGTTTTTGTTGTTAGGAGGAGGTTAGAAGGGACAGCAGCAGAGTGGAACTTGGCGGGTGAGACGCAAAGAGCGCAGAGGGCGCATGCCAAGTGTGGAAAAGGGTTTATTTATGGTAGTGATGGAGAGAGGGGGAGGGAAGAATTCGGCTGTATTTGTGGAAGGGGTGGATAGGCCGACGGGCGGCGAATGCATGGAATGGCCTTTGAAGAGGCAGAGAACCCATCATGTGGGACATTCCATCCCAGGCCGTGCAAGGTATTGGTTGGAGCTGGGTTCTGTGGATTTCAACAGGAACATGTTGAGGAGTAGTGCTTCATTGCTGGCCTGTGTGGAGGAGAACCTTGCTGCTTTTCCTTAGAAAAGTAGAGGATATGGATCCCCTTAGCTTGGTTACTGGAAAGCCGATGTGTGACTGATGAGAACCATCGTGGAAATGAAGCAGGCCTGCTATTATCCATATGTTATTTATACATATGAGCTGTCTTCTACTGAGTCAGAACACCAGTCAGTCAAGTGCAGTATTGGCTATATTGGGAGTGAGCAACTTGTGGCCCTCCAGAAGGTTTGGCCTCCAATTCCCATGAGCCTTCACCATTGGCTGTGCTGCCAATGAAACATGATGGTGATGATTCTACCTTTTTCCTCTTGCAAGGAACCCGTTGGATTACATGGTGGTCCTCCTCTTCATTTTTATCCTCTAACCATCCTGTGAGGTAGGTTAGACTGAGAGTGAGTGACTGGCCCAAAGTCACCCGGTGAGCTTCAAGGCCTAGTGGAGACGAGAACCTGGATCTCCCAATTCCCAGGCCAACACTAACCACTAGACCACACTAGCTCTTGTAGGCCAATACATTTGAATGGCTGCAAGTTGCCCACTCTGGTCTATCCTAACAAAGGCTCTCCTGGGTTTCAGACAGGAGTCTGTGGGCTCCATCACACCTACTTTTCCCCCCTGGTTTGCCTCTGCGATTTACACCTCCGTTTCAATAGCGCATCAAGCTAATGGTCCCTTTCACGTGGGTTCATGGTATCAGTGAAACCTCCTTTCGCTTGTTTCCACTCCCACTCCACCGCGTCCCACCCCATCCCACCCTGCCCCTTCTCCTTTCCCATCCAGTTTATTGGTTCTTGTTGTTATTGGACATTATTATGGGCTTTGGCCTCTTCCCCTCCTGCTCTGGCTTTGTTGTCTAGCGTTTTACGGATGTAACGTTTTGGCTGGGTGCTGTTTTTGCAGGCAATGAGGGTGGGGTTGGAGCAGCAAAAGTCCGTTCAATGAGTCAGCACAAGCCCGTTGGTTCGACATGGCATGCTGGAGGAGGAGAACCACCCCGCCCTCCTCTTTCCTCAGCAAGACTTTCCTTTAAAGCACCCCCCCCAACAAAAGACATAGCGTGAGGATGGCAATACACAGGGGTGGAAGGGTGCTATAATCCCGCATGGAAGAAATAAACCCGACTTTCCCTGCTCTAGGAAAAGGCAGAAAATGGAGGGGAAGAGGTGGGGTGACTGCTGCAAAAGGGTGAGCGGCCTAACCATGGCTTAGTGTGTTGTCTGAACAGCCCCATTCTCTTTCGGAGGAGAACTATCTTGCAACAACAAAAATACAGATGGAACGGTGCCCATGATAAGTTGGAAGCTTATTTTGGACAGAGCTTTGAACAACCCTGAATGGCTGGCAGTCCTATGGAGGAATGGGCAGGGAATTAATGGGCCAAATTCCATATTGGGAGGAAGGGTGGGGAAAAAAGAGCAAGAGCAGACATCAGTGCCCACCCCTCCCTCCCCAAAAGTGCCATTTAATGCGCTAGTAAAAAAACAACAACCTTCTGCTCACATTGGCTATTGAAGTATCACAGCTGCCTGCTGTCCCCCGGGTCACTTGGGAACTATTGGACAGCTCGGAGGTAACTGCGTGTGCATTGCCGGGTCTGTGAGGAATACAGATTGCTGGGAAGGGGGTTGGGGGGGATGGGGTGGGGGGGAGCGAGAGAGGGAGGTGTCTGCTGTGAGGCTGCCAGCTTGGAGTGCGTGGGGGGGGGGCGTCCTGAAATGCCTGACGTGAACAGTAATGGAACAGGATCCAAGCCTGGAGGGACCTGCTTAGTGTAACCCAAGCTGCCGTCGCCTTCAGAGCAGGATGGGAATGCTACCTATATCTTTGGGCTCCCTGGAGCGCGAGGTATGTGGGTCCACAGGTCAGTGTGGTGTGCAGCTCAACACATGGCTGGCATCTCTGCCTGACTGATCAAAGGTAAATTCCAGAGGCCTCCCTCTTCGTCCTCCTCCTTGACTTCTCTCTCTCTCTCTCTCTCTCCCTCTCTCTCTCTCTCTCCCTTCTTGCTCCCCCCCATTTCATCAATTTGAGGCCTCCTTTCTTCCCCTCCCCACCAGCGCAACTCAGGTGCAATTTGAGGAGTCATTCTTTCTATTATAACCCTCCCGTCCATAGACAGCCATGACTCTATCCTTTCCTTTCCAATGCACTGCAACCAAATCCCTTCCCTAGCACTTACAAAGCCAGCGGTTCATGGAGAGGGAAACAATCCACCTAAGTTCCTTTATTTATTTTTTCCCTCCCCTCTCCATGCTTTTATTTCTCTTTGCTCTCTGATGCCTCGAACACCAAGGTACTTGGAGGAGGAGGAGGAGGAGGAGGAGGGCAGAATTTAGGCTTCTCTGATCTACTTTGGTCGGGCTGTAGCCAAACAGGCAAACAAACACAAAATATCAGTAACCTGATCTGGTGCAAAAGTGACTCAGGATGGTGAGGCGTAGAATTGTGGTACAAGGTGCCTCTGAGCATACACTCAGCCCGGGAATTTGATTTCAGCGTCAGAGCTGGAGCTCACGCTTATCCTTTTTCTCATAAATCCATTCCTGTTTTCCTCCCAAGCTTTCTTGATTTCAGCAGCCCAATTTAGGGGAGACAGAGAAAGGTTTTCTTGTTGTTGCTATTGTTAAATCGTTGGTAGTCGGAAACCCTTGCTGATCCATTGCAAATCACCCTGAAGGATCTACCAGGAGATCCCAATCTACCTTCTGCCTGGCCTTGCCCTAAAGGCTGCAGAAATACCTAGCAGGCACATGCTAAATATTTGAACAGAACTGGGTGGGTTGGAATT
Source organism: Anniella stebbinsi (assembly GCA_029215795.1). Lineage (NCBI taxonomy): Eukaryota > Metazoa > Chordata > Lepidosauria > Squamata > Anniellidae > Anniella > Anniella stebbinsi. Next base: position 82,860,316 of record JARDYH010000007.1, read on the forward strand.
CTCTTTCTCCCTTCTCGCTCTCTCCCCCTCCCAACTCCACATTGATTTCCTTCCATCCTCTCTCTCTCAAGGGTTGGGGGCAGAGAAAGCTTACATAAAGCAGAGACAGATGGGGCAGCCAGCAAGCAAATGTTCTCCATAAATGTGGGATTCCTCCCCACTTCCTCCAAATACCCCAAGGGAAGCACAGATATAATGCAAAGCTCTGAGGAAATGTTCACCTCTACTGCTGATTCTATCACCCATAGAAGCCAACAACACGGTTTCTGGTTACAGGAGAAGAGTGCCCTCCTCTGTTGGTTCAGGTGCAGGAAATATGGTAGCATCTTTCTAAATACGGGTTGTCTGCTCTTTATATTATTTCCCATATTCCACTTCCTCTGTGTATTTTATTGTTCCTGTTGACATATGTTTTGGAAGTGGCATTGCTGATAGTTTGCTCTCCTGCATTACATGAACACCTCACCATCGGCACGCAATTTGTCCCCTGTAAACAGAAACTTGCCTCATTTTTTAAAAAAATTCATGCCTGCTCCAGCAAATAAATGTGATTCCCTGCTGCACAATGGCAGGTCTTGAAATCCTCGCGGACGCATGCAACGTTTGGACAATTGCGGAAATATGGTCACCAGCTTGGTTCTGCAGGCCTTGGCAGCTAGCTTTAATGGCAAATATATATGGGGAGGTGAGATGCTTCTAAGATACCTTGTCGAGGGAGTTAAGACATGGTGATCACTGTTCTTCAAGACCTAGCAACTAGCACCCTGAAATCTATCCCTTGCAACTTCTTTGGGGGAGAGGGGAAAGCCGGACAGACACTCCCCCCCCCCATATATACTTGTGCCAGATGCATGGTTGAGTGTGCATATGAACTTGTGCACACCTTTAGCACGTGCAAACAGATGTCCTCTGCAGTTACTAACGCCTAACTAAAAATGTGTGCAGAAATCTTTCGTTCTCTGGAATCCACCCTAGCTCAAATACCTTCTCCCTCTGTGCTGTAACCCCCTCAACCCTCCCTCCACTGCCCCTCATCCAAAGCTGTGTGTGTGTTAGGGTGGGGGGGGGTTGGTCTTTTTCTTTTTCCTGCTCCACTCTCCTCTCCCCAGCATTCCATAGGAATGAAACACAAGCGCTGGCAGAGACTGTGTCTCTCTCTGGCCCATTCTCCAATTCCTGAACAAAGCCTGCCCCAGCTCTCCTGGGAGCCGAGCCTGAAACAGGAGAGGCTGCTGCTGCTGCTGCTGCCGACGGCACTACTTCTGCCTGGAATGGTGATTGCTCCTTTAGGCCCACCTCAGGTTTCCATTGTGGGAGCTGGAGCTCAGCTTGAGGGCTGGGAGTGGGGAAGAGAGGCGAAGATTGCAAGAGTCTCATGGCCGCCCCCAGGCGTGTCCTTCACCCCACCCTTCAAATCTCTGGCAAGGGTCCTACCGCCTGACTTGCTTTCTTGATATGCGGGGAGGTCTCTGGTTGTGTTGTGCAATGGTGGCGTCCCCTAGAGGCCCGAGGGATGGCATTGCCCTGGCTAGCTCATTATTACAGGGCTACACCTTTTTAAGCTGGACTCCTTCCAGATCACACCAGTTGACATGTAAGCTCCTCCCTGGGCACGGAGAAAGCTTCCACCAGATTCTTCTTTGTTTGGTTGATGTGGCAGCTTCATTCAGGTTGCTCTGGATTTGTGTGGAGCCTCTTGCGCCCTCTGTGCCAACCAAATGAGGCACACTAATCCATGCTACATTTCCTCGTGAGACTTCAGGAGCAGTTGCCCAGTAGCTATGGGAGTGCCCCATAGATTAAACTTTGGGCGCCCTAGTATTGAGATAATAATGCTCAGGGCTGTGCGTATTCTGTGATTGCACCATGCAGGCATGGCATTTGGCACTGGGTACAGAACTTCGCATCCGGAATAAGAATAATGTTTTATACGTAAAAAAATTTAAACCCTTTTTTTCCGCAAGTCTCCTTCAAGGGCAATGTGTATAATCAAGCATATAATATAATCTTGGCTTACTATATATATATATATATATATATATATATATATATAAATCAATAACAGGGTTTCTAGCCTTCATGACTGAAGAGAGACTTGAAACTGTCTACGCATTTCCTGATGCTGGGGAAGGGCGGCAGCCGAAGGAACCGGACAGGAATTTCAGAGGCCTGAAGATGGAAATTGTGGCACCCATAGCACCTCTATCTTTCCCTGTGGCTAGCAAAAGCCAAATAAGTTATCCAAAATAAGTAAAGGCATGCAGATATTTTAAATTTGCACAATATATTCACATCACCTTTACTTCGTATTCCTTGGCATGTAATTTGGCTTACCCTGGAGTTCAGTTTGATGATTATTTGCAGAAAGTGTGTACATAATCCTGGTAAAGACACTGCTTTTTGTTCCAGGATGTGTATTTTGTGTGGCGGGGGGAGGTCAGGATTAAAAAACGGCCGTTCTAACAGTGAGGGAAAGCAAGCCAAGCGCACTGACTAGCGCAAAGTGCGCATGGTGAACGTGTGGGAATAGCATTTAGAGCAGTTAGTAGTTAATCTGCGCAGGCTCTTGGAAGTAAGCTGGTGCCCTGTGGGTTCGTTTTTCTAGGCTCAACTCCCCCCTCCCCCCCAATAGAAAGCTGAGCCTGTACAGTGTCCAGTACAGGCAGTTGTGTTCTTATTTGGTGCAGTACAGCCGTTGGAGAATGGGTTCATGTTGGCGTAGATTCTGGCTGCTCAAGGGTTAGGTGCCACCCCACCCCCGCAAAGTCCGGTTCCCCGTTCCAATCCTTCTGCCCTTTGGTCTCCAAATAAAGCCAGCCTTGTGGAAGACAGTCCCTGACAGTGAAGGTTATTTTAATGGATGCTTTATTTTAAATGAGCCCTCCGCCATCTGTTCCACCCCCTAATTACCAATTCTGCAAAAATAAATAAATAAATAATCAGAGCTAGCTCAGGAGAAGGTAAAGATATAAGTGATTTAAATGCATGGATCTAAAACTCCGTAAGCATCTGGGAAGGGAAGTGTGTTTCCTTTCTTCCTTTCTCCTGTATCAGATAAAACATTGCCAGTTCTAGGGTGTGTGGAGGGAAGCCCCCTTCCTCAGCAACAGGAGGCTGGGCTCATGTCTTGAGTAGGAGCCCCCACCCCACCCCGGCCACTTTTTGCCCCCTCCTACTCCAACCGAAGAAGAGTAGCTTTGCCTCAAGGCTAGATTGGATTTTAAGCTTTTAAAGTGCAAAGAAATGTTTGCCTCTGCCTTTGTGGATGCTAGTGCATTGTGGGAATTTGAGGGTGTGGGGTAACCATCAGTTCTGTTTTTTCCATTTCTGGCAGACCCATTGTTCTGCTTGCCTTTGAGCACTTTGGTCGCTTTAAAAGCAGCTGATCCCATGTGTAATTGATCCCTGTGGATAACTTCTTCTTTTTTTCACAGTGTGGAACAAGAAAATTGGAGGGAGTTGTTCTTAGAGCACCCTGGATGCTGCCTGCAAAATATTAAATAGAGAAGGCCCTGTAGAAGCGAGCTCACCGCTTAGGATAGCAGACTGATGGTAAAGTCAGCTTGGCCTGAGGTGAAGGGGATGGGCAAACCCGGGGTGGAGTGGGTGTCTGTTACCTGTTGCACTTCAGCATTTGTACCCTTGGATGCAAATATTTAACCTACCTTTTTCATCCTCCCTGTTTTCTCCATCTGGAAATTGTTTTCTGTTTTAGGTGTGGATCACCTAGTACCTGCTTACAGTGGGCTTCCCAGAGGCATCTAGCTGGCTACTATGGGAGGCAGAGTGTTGGACAAGATCGGGATGGCTTGACCTTCCTTGCCAAGAAGTGGCAATTTCCCTTGAAAACAAGGCATGGAGGAGCGCGCACCTTGTTTGGAAGCGGAATCTTACTCCTTGGAAAGCAGTTTTGCTGACAAACAAGGTGTGTGCTACCTGTGCCTTGTTTTCAGTTTAAAAAACATCATTTTTTTCTGCCACTGCAGTGTGGCAGGGGGCAGCCCCATGGTGGGTTGAGGGAGGCAATGTGCCCCCTGCCCCCTGAAGTTGCTGACCCCTGGACTAGATGGGCTTTGGTCTGATCCAACGTGGCAGTTCTTATGTGTTTGAGCAAGAGGGCATACTTAAAGCAGATTAGTTATGCCTTAAGAGTTCATGGGTATGTGCAGATGCTTTGTAAATTTAAAACACATCGGTGGACCATGGGAGTTTCAGTGTTTTGGTTTTTATTTTGTTTTTCAAAGGAGATCTCGCAAGCCTGAATTCAACCTGTCTTTGCTCTGTTGTACCCAGTACTCACTCCTCTCTGGGTTTTAATGATGCTTGAAAGACTATGCACAACCAACTTAGAACGATGCCCTCTGAAACACTGTGGTGTTCAATAGATCGAACAACCTGGCTATTATGTGCAACATCTCCTGCTGTTTGGATTTCTCTAAGCTAGGCTTGGGAAGAAGCTGCAGAAGCAGACTGAGGCTGCAATCCTATATCCATTTACCTGGGAGTGAGCTTGATGGGGCTTACTTTTGAATAGACATGCAGAGGATTGTGCTATGAGAGAGGCCCAGTTTATAGGGCCAAGGTTGCAAGCCCCAGTATGGTTACTTGGAAGGAAATACATTTTGAATAAGCATAGTTAGAATCAGGCTGCAAGCTTCTTTTACTTAAGCAAAGTTGATATAAAACTCTTTGCATGGTAGATCAACCCAGAGGTTTCTAGATGTATGAGCCAAGGAGAATGTGATGTCTGAATAGGGCTTAACGCACAGGTGGGGGAAAGTGACTCTAGACTGTAAGTGTCCTGGTTAGAGATATAGCCAATACCATTATTCTGTGTCGGCATATATTGTTGTAACAATGATGTTACTCCATTCATAAAGCTAGCATGCCATGTGAACTGTGGGTGTTTCTCATAGGAAAATACATATCCATGGAATTCCATAATGTTGTTTTAGGTCAGTGGCTTATTTCCTGTGGCTTTCGGGAGATGATAGATGTGACATATGTTGAGCAGTGATGCCAGGTTGGAAGTGGTCTTGGTGTATTTAGTTCAAACTGATATATTCTACTTCATGGAACCTTGAGCTTTTGGTATGAGGTCGTGGGGGAGGCCTGCAGGTTGGTAGGAGAAGCTGGCAGTGCACCGTGCTGATTGGTTGGCCTACTGTGATGTCAGCAAGAAACATGCCCATCACCATTGCCCAAGTAATTTTGCACTTAAAAAGAAGTTTCCTTTCTTGAATAAGCTTGTGAATGAAAAGATAAATGCAGGAACATTTATGCGAAGCTTAAATTAATCTAAAGCATAGAGGGAGGGGCGTGACTGACAGCTGAACAGGCACTTGATTCGCTGGTACATACATCTGTTATTTTCAGTTGTGACGCCAGAAGGAAGTTGAGCTTACACCATGGCCGAGGGATGCTCTGTGAGTGTGTTTGCACAAATACTACACTCCTGGTTCCCCTGTTTCTCATGTTCCCCTGCCCACACCCATGCATCTTCCCCACACTCTAAAATCTGTGCTTGTCCTGTGGCCTAATTCAGGTAACTGTAAACGAGCAGGGTTCTCATCCTCTCTTCTTGTACACAGCTTCATTTTCATTCCGTTTAATGCAATCTGTTGTTTGCCGGTATATACAAATTGGCAAACGGAGGACGAAGTGGTAACCATAAAACCAGAATTAGAAACGGACTTCGAACTGTGGCTTCCAATTCTGGTTTGGAGTACAAGTGCTGACCGTAGTTTGCTGATTTGGATACCGGCGTGAGTGATGATTTGTGCTAACTGAAATAAAGTCAAGTTCCGCGCTAGGAGGGAAAATGGGAATGCCTGGCTTGTTTCCGGTCTGAACTGAGTGATTGTTTGCAGACCATGGCCAACCTGACTGATGTGATGCTGGGAAGCGGCCTTGTGATTTGGGAGGTTCAGTGATGCCACTCTTTTTGATGTGGCTTAGCCGCTTTGCCAATCAGGTGTGTGGCCTTGGAGTGCTTCCCTAGATCCCCTGCTCTGCCTGGAGTTCCAGGTTGCGGAGTTGACTAGCAGTGCTTTTCACAAATCCCTTCTTATGAGCAGTCTGCTCTGCTATGTTCACTTTCTTCCTGTTTACAAGGCCAAATATCCTCATGCTGGCTTTTGTTATTGATTTTCTGCTACTGTAGGGAGATCTAGCTTCTTGTATGGTGGAATCCATGGCAACTTGATCTCATGAAGGGGTCCACCACCATGTATTCAGTTCCCTGGTCACCTGCTTTTTTTTTTTTTTTTTTTGCTTGCTGAGAACATTGGAACTCTGAGCAGAACACCTGGTGGGCTCCTTCATACCATCAAGTCTGATGTAGATCCCATCCCAAGACTACTTCCGAAAAAGACTGCGTCACCGGCCACAAGGTAACCCATGAGACCCAAAAAACTTCTGCACTGATGTTCTGCTTGAGGGCTTCCCACAGGCAGCCGGTTGGCCGTTGTGTAATCAGAATGCTGGACAAGATGGACCCTTGGTCTTCTGATCTTTTTACGGTCTTACGATTTAACTTGAAGGAATCACAGAAGTGGCATGAGATCTTGGTTGACACTATGGTCATACGTATGACCCTCCCTATCTTTCAGTAAAGGGTGTGGGCACATCCCTGGTGCCACACTTGCTATGGACTTGGGCTCTTATTTCACCTTTGTGCCTGTAACCATCAGATGCACAGGAAATTGGTGCGCTTCCTCTGACTACACTTCCTCATGTCCATGGGGACAGCTTGCGCTGCTGCCATTGCTGCTTCTGTCACAGTGGTTGTTCAGCGTCATGCTACACCACATGCATGCCGTCATTTTTGTCTTCCGAGAATATCCAACCCTTCCATAGTCCTTGGTTTTGTAGGATCCTTACTTGCTCTGCTTAACTGATATGCTCAGGCAAGCCTCAGAGGCATCTGTTGCCCCAGCCTGTCTTTCAAAAAAGAAAAGGGAACAAAGAAATACTTAGAAATACTTATACTCTACTTTTCCATCCATCGGGATCTACAAGGTGGCTTGCATGGAGAGCCTGAAGTCTAATGCTCAAAGATGTTGGTAGATCTTGCTCTGTGGAGCGCCAGGCTTGGAGTGCAATCAAAGGAATGTTACTTGTAAGATACTCCTTCCTCCATGGAAAGGACAGACAGGAGGGAAAAGCCAGGCAAGTAACGTTGCAGTGAAAGATGAGGCTTGTCCAGGTGTTATGAGCATGGTGTTATATGGGAAATCAAAGCAGGAGCCAGTTGGCCCATATGCCATACATAACAGGCAGCAAATGGCTTTTATTTATTTATTTATTTATTTATTTATTGCATTTTTATACCGCCCTATAGCCGAAGCTCTCTGGGCGGTTCACAAAAATTAAAACCATGAAATCATTTTAAAAAAATATAAAACAAATATAAAAACACAAAATAACATACAATATAAAAACACAACCAGAATAAAACCAAGCAGCAGAAATTAATACGATTAAAATACAAATTTAAAACAGCAAGGATTAAAATGGAGTTAATTTAACTGTTAAAATACTGGGAGTATAAAAAGGTCTTCACCTGGCGACGAAAAGAGTGCACAGTAGGCGCCAGGCGAACCTCTCTGGGGAGCTCATTCCACAGCCGGGGTGCCACAGCAGAGAAAGCCCTCCTCCTAGTGGCCACCTGCCTCACTTCCTTTGGCAGGGGCTCACGGAGAAGGACCCCTGTAGAAGATCTTAGGGTCTGGGCAGGTACATATGGGAGGAGGCGTTCCTTTAGATAACCTGGCCCCAAGCTGTTTAGGGCTTTAAATGTTAGTACCAGCACTTTGAATTTGGCCCGGCTTGAGGTCTTGAATCAAAAAGACATTGGTTGATGAGGGTACTACATCTTCCTCCCTTCTCAGGTAGGTTGGCCATGTGTCCTACTTTACAGGGGACAGTCCTGTATTTATAAGCATCCTCTGTTTGAAGGGCTTTCCAGTGCAAGTCCAGTTTAAAGGCAAAACCCAAAGAAGGCAGAGGAGGTCAGGGGCTGCAGTTAGCACCTGGACAGCAGACCAAGCACATGGGTCACCTTGTCACAGTTTGTCTCCACTCTGGTGAGATGCATTGCATTTCTATTTAGCTTACTGTAGTTGGATCTAAATGTGCATCTATACATATAAATGATCATATACAAATGTAATACAAATGTACCCTTTCTGTTTTTGGTGAAGCATTTTCTCTTTCCGGGGGTGATGTGTATGCGGCCACCCTTCTCTCGTGGAGCGACCCAGTTTGTGCAGTGGTAGGTTAGGAGCCGAGCGAAGCAGCCATTGGGCCCTGCGGTACCTCTTCCCCAACCCTGAAAAATGGTGTATTTTGTTCCTGGGTGCGTCTGCATCTGAGTGCTAGACTGCAGCAGATGCACTAGCGTTGCAGGAAAAAAAGGGAATTAAGTTGGGCGGGAGGAATGTTAAAGATAGCTGCAGGCCTGAGGGTCTTAGACACCCCTGTGGAGACGGGCAGTCATGCAGAATTAATCCGATTGGCATCCTAGTTTGGCTTCAGCAGGTACAGATCTCCAGGAGAGGAGATTGCGGGGCAGGGGGGGGGGGCGGGCGGGGGGAGGGAGGAGAGGCTGTGGGGTTGGGATGGGATGGGGGGAAGGCAGCTCCTTGATAGGACGTGAAATTTTTATAATGAAAAATTAAAGCTTTAAAGCTGCCTTCCTGGGGCTTTCGAGAAGAGAGAGTGAGAGACATACTCAATTCTGCAATGGCTGAAGGAGAAATTGGCTGCCATCTCAGGCAAACCCCCAACCACGCTGGCTGTTCACTGCTGGGCAAGTTATGTGCCTGGGGTTATATTTTGCTCCACTGGAGCAAGGCCATCTTTGCATTGATGAGAAATTGGGTTTTGGCCTTGTGCGTGTGTGCATTTGTCTCTTCCTGGGTTTTTCTTGTCTCCGCCACTCAATTTTTCTTTCTTTCTTTCTTTTGCCCACCAATTCTAGCCTTCCAATAATGAGAGGCAGTTCTCTTCTTCAAATGAAGGCTTCATCACACCCCACAGCACAGGATCGCTCTCCATCTGAGAGGTTGAGGGGGCAGGGTGGGCCAAGCTTTCAACGCCACAGGGGCTAGGAAGACGCGCTTTGCGCCGGGCCTGTGCGGCCGGCATCATGTGGCTGATTAGAGGCCTCCCAGTTTCATGGATGAGCTCACAAAACAGCAACACGCCCTCCCATCCTGTGCTTCGCAGAGCTACCGTCCTTTCAAGTGGGGGAAGGGGGAGATAAAACCGGCCTCCAAAGAGGCTTGGGCTGCTCTTCCCTACTGGGACGCACCCCCTCCCTTTCCAAAGAATAGTGAGGCCGTGAGAAATGCCCCGTGCCCAAGGACCTGCAGAAAGTTGCCGCTCCTGCGTGGGAGAGGGCAGGGGAGGACAGCGCTCTCCGTGCAGAAGCAGCAGGGGAAGGCTCTCTCCTCCCCCCCCCCAAACCACATGCCCCTGTGGTGTCGTGGCGCTTGGGCAGGGCTGCTGTCCGTGGAGTGCTCTGCAGCTGTTGCCTGGCCCTCTGCTCCTCTGTTTTATAAATAATGCAGCACAGAGGCGTGTTGGCAGACAGTTGGATCGAAGAAGGAGCCTTCAACACACAGCAGCAGGCTTGAGCACCGGGGGGGGGGGGGACGGTTAGGCAGAGGTGGTTTGTGTGTGTGTATTGGGGGGGGTGATGGAAAGAGGCGATGCAACTCTAACCTTGCTGAAGATAGAAGTGGGGTGGGAGATCTATACCTTGTGTCAAATCCTTACAAGCTCATCACGGAAATGCTATATCCCCCTTGCACGTTTCTACCTCGTAGGACACACCATGACATCTGCTGCAGTGTTTTGGATCGTGTGGACTAAAAAGCAGGAAATAACGCGACGGAAGCAGTATATGGGATGTGTCCTGTGCCCCCAACGGTTATCAGTGCATTTCAATACTGCTTGTAAAGCAGTAGTGTAGCTTGCTAGCTGTGCCTTGAGAAGGTGGTGCTTTGCAGTCCTTACGCTTAGTAGGCCCAAGAGGAGGTCGCTACTTGATGGGTGGAAGCTGGGAGAGTTACTTGAGCTTTCGCCAAGGTAGAATTCAGCAGGGGGATCCAGGGATGCATTTCTGACTTGAATTTACGTCTTTCCACCCTGTTGGAGTGTGTGTGTGTGTGTGTGTGTGTGTGTGTGTGTGAGAGAGAGAGAGAGAGAGAGAGAGAGAGAGAGAGAGATGGGGGGGGGGAGTGAGCATCAATGTGGTTTCAGCAGGTGATGCAGAGAGACGAACCTGCCCAAGCCCTCATGCAGGCTGTTGCCAAGGTGAAAATTGGGAGGCAGGTGTCTTGGCTTAGTCATCTGCTCTGGTCACTAGCGGCTGCTTTCAGCTAGGAATAAGACCCCCAGAGATCTGACATTCGGTCTCCTTGGCATCAGTAGTGAAACATGCTCCTTTTGCAAAGGAGGAAGAGGAGGTGGTGGTGGTGGAGATGGTGGTGGTCCTGTGGTCCTGACAAATCATTTCACCTCTCCACTGCAGTTCCTACCACTAGCTGCAGCCTCGCCTTGGCCACCCAAGGCATCCGTATTCACAGATTGTGTGTGTGTATGTGTGGAATTGTGGGGTGCAAAGCAATGCACGTAAACGCCGAACGTGGGGAACTGCTATTTCGTCAGCACCCCATGGAGTCTCCAAGGTGACATCCGTGCATGGCTGGGGGGGGGGGGGCTCGTGTCCTCGTGTCCGCATGGCTCAGCTGGACCCTGGAAGATCCCAGCTTGCAAAAGGTTACCATGACAACCTGCAGTTGTTAAACTAGCCTGAGTAAACATTAACGGAGGGAGACCCCCTGTGCCGTTCAGGGTCAGAGGCTGGGGTGCTTGGCGGTGGAGGGGGGGAGGTCAGCTGGAGTAACCAAGGAAGAAAAACGAGAGAGAAGGAGAAGGTGGTGGTGACTTCTTTTGTGGCTGGATGCGAGACATTCTCTGGTTTTAGGCTTCTTGTGGGTCGGACTTGCTCTGCAGAGGAGGTCAGGAGTACTGAAAACAGCCTGGGATAAAGGTTTCTTTCTCAACCTGCCTTACTACCTTTTGCTTCTACAGCGCCTGGTCTCCCTCTCCTCCTTTCTCATACCTTTATGCACCAACCAGTCGAGTTTGTATCCCAGACCCAGCACAAGCACCCTTTCCCAATCTGGTGTCCGCCAAATGCACTGGATTGCAATTCCCATCATTCCCAGCCAACGTGGCTATTGGCCATGTTGGCTGGGAATGATGGGCGTTGCAGTCCAGCACATCTGGAGGGCTCCTGGTTGGGAAAAGGCAGCATAGGAGGACGGTGGAAGCCTATAAAATGCCCCGTCCTCTCTCGAGATAGTAAATCCTGTGGTCAGAGCCCGTAGCAACAAGTTGGGGATGCTGGGTTCCATTTGCAACTTCCGGGGACCGCAGGCAGAGGCATGCCAGGCTCCGGGTGGCTTTGGCTCCATTCCTGATAGCCGGTTCCAGCCTCTCCCTTTTCCGGACGGAGGGAGGGCAGAGCCTACCGGCTCCAGCCGCAGCCCCATCCTATCCCCCTGTTTAGCTGCCCACAGAGCTGCGCACACACAAGGGCAGTCCGGCTGCTTCCCTTGTACCTTGGGAACAAGCAGAGCGAGTCCCTGGGGGTGGAGATTTTGCATGGAGCCTGGAAGTTTCAGAGCCCTCTGCGAGGAGCTGAGGATTTTTTCTTCTTCTTCTTCCTCCAGCTCAGGGCTGCCTGCGGGGGCTGTCACTCTTGTTTGATGGGAGGAAGATGGCTTCGTGGGCAACATGCGAATGTGTGGTGTGCTTTGGAGAGGGGAGGGGGGAGCGTGCTTCAGAATGATGCAGCTTTCAAAAGCCCTGTGTTGACTCACAAGCTCTAGGCTAGGGTTATCAACACCTGCCCTTGGAGGGTGTTTCTGCACCCTTTTAATTGCTGCATCCTAGGATGGCGGGGCTTGGGAGGTGGGGAGGTTCAGCAGGTACAGATTGGGTTGCTCTCTGATTGTTGCTGTAGCGCCGCTCCTGGTTGCTGCTGTGCAGTTGTTAAAGGCGCAGGAGCTTAAGGTTGCTGCTTATAGGTGGCACCCCCTTCCGAACCCACCCACCCCGAATTGCATCACCACAAAAGAGGGCACCAATTTGCCCGTGTAAATTTATATGTCTAGGTGCAAATTTAGAAATAATAACTATAATTTAAATAGAAACACAGCACATCTCACCATAGTGGAGACCGGCCAGGTGGCCTGTATGCCTTCTCAGGCCAGGTGCTACCTGCTAATCGGCAGCTTCAAGGCCCCTACCTCATGCTTCTTTGTCTTTAAAGCGAGGTTAGACTTGACGCCTCTTCAAATAGGCAACACCTTCAAATAGAGGACTGTCCACTGCCAGCATTCCAGAATAGAGGACTGTCATCTGTAAAGTAGGACACCCGACCGCGCTACAGGAGATGCTGTTAGACACAGAATTGACGGCCTGATGGCCCTTGCTTTCATTTTTGTTCTTGCATCAGGTGGTCCTTGTGGTCAGTAATGAAGTCCTGTTTTCCTTTGAGGGTGCCCCATTTCACAGATGAGGTAGATGGGTGATGGATGGGCGTCTCTGGACGTATCGGGGATTGGTTCTTTGTTTACGTGTCAGTGGGTATTTGGGGCTGACAAAGGTGGCTTTTGTTTTTAATCTTGGCACTTAAACGCCCCATCTTTCATCCCTTTGCGCGGGAAGTAAACGGCAACAGAACCTCTGTTTCCATGTGGCGTGGCGCCTTCATCCCAAAGGCTAAGTGCTGAACTAAGGAATCTTTCTTATGCATCAGTGGGAGGGGTTGAGTCTGCTATTAGAGTCTGTCTTTTTTTGGTGGGGTGGGGGCGTTGGCTCCTGCAGGGTTCAGAGGCCTGGAACAGCTGAACCGAACACTCTGATGGCCCGGAGAAATCTACCCAGCTGCTGCTCTCATTGATGCAGGTGTGTGGCTCAGATAAACAGGGATAGCTTCTGCCAAGTGGTTGGTGGCGGCGGTGGCTCAGCAAGACAGTGGTTCTTGCTGTTCTTTGGATGCAAGGAAAGATCACAGCACTTGGTCTGGTGAAGTCGGCTCTGTGTGTGTGTGCGGGTGCGGGTGCGCTTTTCCTCCCCACCCCTGACCCCATCCCTCTCCACCAGTGTTTTCTGCAGTCCTGGGATCCGGAGCGCACTCTTCATCCGTCACATATTTTGCTTGGCACATTTGGCTTTTCTAAGTTCCTTGGACAAGCAACAGAGGCTGGGGTAATGATCTCAGACCAATTAAAGGACAAGAATCCCATGTTGATTTTGCAGCACGACCCTGGAGGTACATCTGTGCTACAAATGTGAATTGGTTTTAAATCAGTTCAGCTGACGTGCTGCCCCCTCCCTCCCCTCGGGAACCCTGGGAACTGTAGTTTTGTATGGTTATTGAGAATCCTCCGCCAGAGAGAGCCCCAGTTGCTACACGGAGTTCCAGTCCTCAGACTTCCTCATGAGAGGCGTCTGTACAAGATGCGGCGGTGATGATGATTAGATCGGTCTAAACCTTGTTTAAGGCTGCGGCTCTGTTCCCGCTTACCGGGGAATCAGTCCTGCTGAACTCCGTGGCACTTACTTCGGAGTAGCTGTGTATAGGATTGGACTGTAAACTTGGGTGGCTACGGGAGACACCGTTGCTTCTGCATCCCTGCTCCTGACAGGGCCGGCCTCTTGTTCGACTTGCAGCTCCAGGGTTTCCCTCGGATCCTGCTCTTGCTCTCTTTGCCGCATGGGAGGATAAGCTGTGGGCTGGTCTGTTCCTGTGCGCGCGCCCCTCCCCACATCCTTGCTGGCATCTGCACCCCGCCCTCGGCAAGACGGCATCCACCCCTTGTGGCTGGCCCTTGCCCTGAGCTGGTGTCACGAGGCCAAGGCAAGAGGGAGTGTTCCGGGGGTGTAGTGGCATGTTTGTGGCGGCGACGGGGTGTTTCTCAGCAGCCATGGCTTTTCTGCTTTGCCATTGCTGCGATGAGTCAAAATCGCACTTTCCCTCCCTCGTTCTTTCTGGCTGTCATGACTATCTCTCTTCCAGGGTGTGGTGACCCTGATGCCCCCATGCTCTCTATCCGCTCCCCTCTCCAATCTTTGAAGCGTTGAATGCGCCTTCGCATGCTGATTAATGACTGGGCCCGTGGCAACAGGGGTTCGCTTGCACCCTGTGTGTGTGTGTGTGTGTGTGTGTGTGTGTGTGTGTGCCTTGTGTCCCCAGCTTGGATCGCCTGTGCAAGCCGGCTGTCAGTCGCGGCTCCCTGCAAGGCTGGCAAAATTGGGGATGATAGGCTTGTAGCACTTCGGCATCCGTGGCGGAAAGGGGCCTCTGCCCCCTCATTTGTGCTTGGGGCTTCAGGACAGTAATAGAGCTCATTAGTTGGAGGTTGCAGGTGCCCTGGCTACCCTGCTTGTCCCAGAGGGCTGTTAATGAGCGGCCGTTAACGAGCAGCTCAGCACTGCGCTCTCGCTCCTTCTGAGCGGGATTTGAAGGCAGGAATCCCAGGGCTGTGTGTGTGTGTGTGTGTGTGTGTGCGCAAATTGCAGAATTGTCTTGCAGTGGCGAGGAGGTGGGAGTAGAGTTTGGGTTCTGCTAGGTTCTGACCGTGAAGAGTTAAAAGGATGTGCTTATCCTCTCCTCCTCCTTCCGCAAAGGTCACTGTGGTAGGTCCTCCCCTTGCACCCCCCCCTTTTAATATTTTGGTGTCGCCTTGTGTATGACCTTAACTTTCTGTCCCTGCAATCCGTGTTGGCGGATGGAGGTTTTTCCATCCCCTTCTTGTGTTGCCTGTGGCTGTTTGTGCCAACATGTGCCCGCCCTGCATCTGAGCATAGGTTACACACACACACATGCGCACGCACATATGGGTCCTGTGTTTCTCGTGTGCAGTAGCGTTCCAGGCAGATGAGACTCATGCGCCGCGCAGCAGTGAACGCACTCGGGAGTGCCTAATGAGTCTTGGGGCAATGCATGAGGACAGCTAAATTCTTCAGCTGCTCTCCAGCAACCGGGTCTGCGTGGTGTGCCTGAAACCGCTCTTGTGTGTCACTGCACCCCTTCTCTGGGGCTCTGGCGCCGCGCCGCCTACTCCTTCCCACTGCTGTGATTGCTGTTGGCCCTGGCGCTTAAATGCTGATTGCACTTTCAGGCCTTCTGGCCTAGTTGTCTAACAGCCTGAAACCTGCAGGAAGATTGAGTAGAGACTCCCTGCCTGCAGTCGGCTGATTTTTCTCTCTCCCCCCCCCCTCCCATGCACTGCCACTCGGAGCTGATTAGCTCAGGCTGCTTTCAGCTCTTGCCTGCAACACTTCTCTCCCCCCCCCCCCCCCAAATAACACACACACATATACACACACCCCTCAGTCCTTTTCACTTCCCCCATCCCACTCTTGGAGCCTTCCCTGTCTCTGCTGGCTTGAGCATGTCAATAAATGGGGACGTTGTTTGCGGGCAGCGCAGTCGAATATAGGTTGATCATGAGGAAAGTGAGTAGAAGCCTTTGACTCCTGTTTCTGCTCGCAATTGTCTCTCTGTCCTCAAGCACGGCCCTTAATTCTTTGACAAATTGCTCAGAAATTTGGTTCGTCTTCTGAAGAATCCTGCTGTCTTTGAAATAAGTTTCTATTCCTCATGGTGGGTAGAGACAACATGTCTCCAGTATTTAAGGAGGGGTGCAGTTTTTCCTCTCTAAAGAGACTCAGTCATAGAACCATAGAATAGGAGAGTTGGAAGGGGCCTATAAGGCCATCGAGTCCAACCCCTGCTCAATGCAGGAATCCACCTTAAAGCATCCCTGACAGATGGCTGTCCAGCTGCCTCTTGAATGCCTCTAGGGTGGGAGAGCCCCCCACCTCCCTAGGTCATTGGTTCCATTGTCGTACTGCTCTAACAGTCAGAAAGTTTTTCCTGCTGTCCAGTCAGAATCTGGCTTCCTGTAACTTGAGCCCGTTATTCTGTGTCCTGCACTCTGGGATGATCAAGAAGAGATCCCGGCCCTCCTCTATGTGACCACCTTGAAGACTGCTATTCCCTTCTACTGCCCCACCAGTACTTCCCTGCAAGTGCCATATTTTGAAGAGGAACCCCCCCCTTGCCAATCCTGCTCCAGCATGAAGTTTAAATTTCATAATAAACGTTTATGCAAACTAAGCAAATGTGCACAAATCTGACTTATTTGCAACAGTTAACCTGAGCACAGTATTTGGGGGTTATTGATGCGGAACATGGATGTTTATGGTCCGGAATATGAACAGACCTGCACTTGCCCTGTTTGTGTGTGTGACAAAGGGATATAGGGCTGATGGAATGAACACTCTATTTTAGTATCACTTGAAATGTAAGGGCGATTTTCTACTGCACAGTAGATAAAATCAATAATAAAACATCATTTAAATCATATTTTTTTTTAAAAAAAATTATTTTAACTGTCTTTTAAAAACACACACCTTGTTTCAATTGTATTTAGATTTTAATTTTAGACAAACTTGTTGGAGGCTTCACTGGTTGTCTCTTGACACTGAGTTATGGCCGTCTAGCAAACAGATTGGCTTGCCTGGCCATGATTTGGCGTTATGCAACAAGCCTTCAAGGGGCCTTGGGCTTGTACATTCCCTCCTCTCCTTGCATGTAGCAATTCCCTTGTTTTTGCTTTTCCTGGTTTGCGACAAGCCATCGTTTGCCAATTTAAACAACCAGAAAAGAGGGTGGAAGGGTGGGTATTGCCATGCATGAGCCTGAAATCCCTGGTCTCATAGCTCAGGGATGAAGAAGTTGTGTACTTCCAGATGTTCTTGGACAGCAACTCCCATCAACTCTCACCATTGGCTATGCTGGCTGGGACTTACGGGAGTTGAATCCAACAACATCTGCAGGGCTACGTGATTCCCACCTTGATATAGTGCCTAATTGTGGCTTGGTGTTAGTCCTTATATCAGGCTTTCTGTAACCTGGTGCCCTCCAGATGTTTTGGACTTAGGCTCTCATCACCTCTAGCCAGTATAGCTGATGCTCAGGAATCCTGGGAGTTGTAGTCTAAAACATCTGGAAGGGATCAGGTTGGGGAAGGTTACTTTATGGCTTGGTTCAGACGTTAGTTCTTTTTTGCATGGAAAATACAGGAGGAAATGACATCAAAGTTTGCATTCATTACTATGGGTTTCCTACTGGACCCAGCAAGCAATGAGTCATCACAAATGCTAAGACCCAGGAGATGCCATGCTACATCTTGCTGGGGTCCTCCACAGAGCACATATGGGTGACCTTGCCCTATTTAAATGTTTTCCAACTGCCTGAGCTCAGCAGAGTGTTTTGCTACTTACCTTACTGTACTACTCAAACAGCACAGACATCAAGCTGCTTTCCATCTAAAGAATAGCTGTTTAGCTCAAAACTACTGGAAAAGGATCTGGACACCCAATCCTATGCATACTGACTCAGAAGCAAGTTTTTACTTTGTTCAATGGGATGGTGTAAGGAAACTTCCTATATGTTCAAATCCTATATAATGGATTTGAAATCCATTGTGCTGTGCGCGCGTGGGTAATAATTAGAGAGCCAGTGTGGTATAGGGGTGAGAGTGTTGGACTGGGAGATCTTGGGAGATCTGAGTTCTAGTTCTACTCAGTCATGAAGCTCACTGGGTGACAGTCACTGACTTTCAGACTAGCCTATCTCACAGGGATGTTGTGAAGATAAAAATGAAGAGGAGGAGGACCATGGCTTGGGTTCCTTGCAAGAGGAAAAAAAGGAAGGATATAATTACAACGAATATGATGTGTGTGTGTGTGTGTGTGTGTGTGTGTGTAGGTAGGTAAATATTCAAGTTAGACCTTTGGTGCTTCTAGCTTGGTACTGCCTACAGTGACTGGCAGCAGTTCTCCAGGGTTTGAGCCTGGTTTTTTTTTTTTTGCCAGCCTTACTTTTAGATGGCAGGGCTTAAACCTCAGACCTCTTTGCATGCAAAGCATGCGATCAACCGGTGAGCTACAGCCCTTCTGCTTAATTGGCTTCCCAGTGAAGGTTGTGCGGGATTGCAACCTTTGCTTTCAAGCATGTGATCTTGCTCAGTGTCCTTGCATGTGTACACGGAACCAAACAGAGATCTATCTCTCCCTCTCCCTTTAAGCCGATGTTCCCTGCATGAGCAAAGGCTTTGGATTAGGTTCCTAGGTTGTTTTCAAGCCTTTCTGTAGTTACAAACCAATATATTTTAACGCTTACGTCGCAAGTAGGTAGTTGCCATGCTCATTTGGGAAATAGATGACTTTCAAAATAAGCATCTCCCTGCCTATGCCTTACCCAATGAAAGCAATTCCGACAGAGGCAATTCCTGGAAAGAACTTCGCCCTTCCTTTGTTTCCCAACCTCTCGTTTCTATCTCCTATGCCCATCAGACTCCATCAAAATCTGAAGTGTTTTAAGTTGAGGCATGAGCCGCGAGCGGAAGGATTTCCTCTTCCCCCTCCAACTCCTGCTGGCAACTTTTAATGAACAGTGACAAGCCTCACAACTTTATGCTGATATCCTTCCACCTAGGACAGCCACACAAGTTGGGGCAGTGTTAAATGGCTTAGATCTGCCAGATTATGTGGATATCCACCGTGGGAACAGGCAGGGGGTCCAGTGTTGGGAGGAGCTCGACCCGGCACTGTTCCCAAATACAGTCCATCACTGATACTAGGCGTAGCTTCTAAACATCAACAGCATCCTTGGATTCTGTTTGAAAGGAGAGAAGGAGTTGAGTGCCATGCAAACGTTTCTGGCACTGAGCTCCAGTTTCTTGTGGATGTTAAATAGCACGAGAGACAGAATGGAACCCTGTAGGATACTGCAGACCAGCCTTCCCCTATCTGGAGCCTTCCAGATGTTTTGGACTTCAACTCCCATTAGCCCCAGCCAACATGGCCAGTGGTCAGGAATGCTTGGATTTGTCGTCCAAAACATCTGAAAGGCACGACGTAGGGGAAGGCTGGCACAGAAGCATGGCCAGGGTGTCTAACAGCAGTCCCCTCAACATCACTTTCTGGAATAAGAAGGACTGGGACCAACACACAACAGACCCCGCTCGGCCATGGAAGCTCACTAGTTGACTTTGGGCCAGTCGCAGACTCTCAGTCCAGCCTACCTCACAGGGTTGTTGTTGTGAAGATAAAACGGAGAGGAGGAGGATTATGTAAGCCGCCTTGGATTCCTTGGAGGAAAAAAGGCGAGATATAAATGAAATAAATAAATAAGTAAATAAAATGGGCTCCAGGCCATGTTCGGTCAGATTTGTCTTCCACCAGCATCACCCTAGCTGTCGCCCCACTTGTTTCGTCGTCCCAAGCTTCCCAGAAAGTGTATGCGTGTTTCATTTAGCTCTACTAACTGGGAGAGGATGTTCAGAGTGATTGTATCAACCACCTGGGCCATTTCTCCATTCCGCAGATTGACCAGGGCAGTATCCCCTATTGAAAAGGCAGAAAAATCCCCGAGAGCCGTCTGGGGAAAACGTTTAGATCGGTCCTCCACCCCTGCAGAGGCTCCCAAGGCCCAGTAAGCCTAAATCCTAGCAGAGTTACTCCTGTAAGGCATCGCTTTCTCTTCCCAAACGTGTTTAACTCTAGGCCCTGTACGCACTGCAGCCCTGGCACTTTCGTTCAAGGACATCTCCGAGGTGCCATATGGCTTGGTTTAGAGTAGCACAACTGTGGGCCTAGAGCAGGTGTGAGAAGCAGAAGGTCACTGAGATGCCAAAGCTCCTTATAGGCTGAATGGTTGTGTGTGTGTGTGTGAGTGTGAGGGGAAGAAGGAGGAGGGGAGGGGGGGGAAGGGGTGCTTGGAGTAATTGGCTATACTTCAGCTTTCGTAGGCCTAGTGTTACTACCTTTTTGTTTTCTGGCAGGATGCCTTGCACGGGCAGAAATTTAACTGGTGCAGCTGTTCTAGGCATGCAGATACGCTTGACGGAGACCGCACCTGTTGATTTTTCTGCATGTCGTGACACTGGTTAAAGACCAAGGGACCCGATTTGTACACCTTATCCCAGCCTTCCCTCGAAGTGTTTTGGACTTCAACTCCCAGAATTCCTGATCAGTGGCTATGCTGCCTGGGGCTGTGATGGGAATCGAAGTACTCAACATCTGGAGGGCACCAAATGTGGGAAGGCTGCCTTAAACTCTTCAGATAACAACCCTGCTTGATGTAATTAAAATCAAGTTTTTAACTTGAAGATCCATTTGGAAAGGGTGTGTGTGGACCTGGGTTTGAAGTTGGTTGCGCATGGGTGTTTAAGAACATAAGAAGAGCCATGCTGGATCCAGCTGTTGACCAGAAACCCACAAGCAGTACATGAGTGCAACAGCACCCTCCCACCCATGTTCTCCAGCAAGTAGTATATATAGGCCTCTGATACTGGAGGTAGCACATAGCCATCAGAACTATTAGCCTTTGATAGACTTCTCCTCCAGGAATTTATCCAACCCCCCTTTTCAAGCCATCCAAATTGGTGGCCATCACTACATCTTGTGGTTGTGAATTTAACTATGCACTGTGTGAAGAAGTCCTTCCTTTGATCTGTCCTGAATCTCCCACCAATCAGCTTCATGGGACGACCCCACTGGGTTATAGTATTATGCGACAGGGAGAAAAATGTCTCCCTGCCCACTTTCTCCACACCATGCATAGTGTTGTACACCTCTATCACGTCTTCCATTCGCCTCCTTTTTTCCAAGCTCAACAATACTTCAAGCAAGTCTCAGTTTCTCTGCCTGTCTTAAAAACAGGAATAAGTGTTCCATTATTAGACACCGGGGCTGGCTGGAGAATGCTGGGCATTGTAGTCCCAACACATCTGAAGGGCACCTGGTTGGGGAATGCTAAGGTTAAAGTTGTTAGTAAATGTAGCCCATGCTATCTAAATAGCTAAGTAGCCGCGTGGCCACTGAATTGTTTTTTAGTGGGTGGTGGAGGTAAAGTCCTGTAAAGGGTTAGCACTGATATCTGGCCAGCCCTTCCTTAACTATTCTTCAGTTATCCCCACCATCTCTCGGCACCATACACACACACACACACACACACACACACTCTTTTTGCACTTCTAATTAGCACACTTGGGCTGTTTGAGGCCCACACTTGGCCTCCGGTTATCTCCTCAGCAGGATTCACAGTGAATGTGGGGTTGCTAGGTGAGGGCAGCAGCCATCTTACCGCATGGCTGGCTGCTTTTGGAACAGGACTTGGGCCTCGCCTCATAATTCTGGCCACAATCACAGAAATCTCTGGGGTTGGAAGAACTATTGCGGAGGGACAGGCGGACATGTCTGTTCTCCCTTCTTCTCCCCCCCCCCCCGCCCCCTCCTCTTGAAAAAGAAGCGATAATGGCTGGCAGGCAGGTCAGATTGTAGCTCTGGGCAAGCATTTCTGGCGATCAAAGGGGATTTTGTGTGGAATGTCTGTGTCAGCTTAAGCAGCATGCGCGGGGAGATCGAGCGTGCTGGAGCAGGCAGTTGGGAGGGGGGCAGGGTGAGAAACGCTCTCCTTGCCCTGTCCTCTGTGGATTCATGGCAACTTCCTGACCTCTAATGATCCTATTCTTGTGGGGAGGGAGGTTGGCCCTGCACTGGAAGAGAGAATGGAGCTCTCCAGGATAGGGCCCAGGGTGCCCTTTGGCACTGCAGCCAAGCAGGCGAGGGGGAAGGTCGGGTTGCAATAGCTCCCAGGTTGCGGACTTGTTGCCTGGGCTGCCATGCTGATTACTGTGGGATGTAATCTTGCCCTGACCCTGTCTCGACATGGTACCTCTTTGCAGATGTCGGGTTTCTGCTGCCCCAGCTGGGTGGCTAGAAACCCGACCATGCTCTTTATCCAAGTTAGCAGCTCGGGGGGTGCTCCTAGATGAATCGGTGTCATTATTGCAGGGGTGGGCAAAAAGGTAGCTCTCCAGATGTCATAGAATGATAGAATGGTAGATTTGGAAGGGGCCCATAAGGCCATCGAGTCCAACCCCGTGCTCAATGCAGGAATCCACCTTAAAGCATACCTGACAGATGGTTGTCCAGATCATGTCTTGGGCTTGATCTTCCCGAAACCCCTGGTCAGGAATCCTGGGAATTGAAGTCCAAAATATCTGGAGGTCTACTTTCGGCCCACCCAACAACAGAGCCTCCTGAACAAAGAGCGTGGCTGCAGTTTGCTCAGCTGATATCTAGGATTGCCGTCTGTAATGTGTTGTGTCTAAGGCTGTCTTTGAAGACTGTCCAGAAACTGGGACCAGACCTTAGGAGCATATTACTCCAATGCTTAGATTTGCTGGCCTTGCCTCCCCAAGTCTGTTTCCAAGCATCATTCAAAGGGTCGGTGCGTAGGTTTTTAAAGCATTGAGCAGCTTGGCACCTGGGTAGCTGAAGGAACAACTATATCAACCCATCAGGGCATGGAGGTCATTTACAGAAACTGTGTTCCAAGTGATCGCCACCAGCTGAAGTGAGGCAGGTGACAACTGGAGAGAGGCCTTTTTGGTCGAGGCACCAAGCCTTTGGAATTCTCTCCCTGGGGAGGCTAGCTGGGTATCTAAATGGTTATCTTTCCAGCTCCAGGCAAAGGTCATTTTCTATTCTCCTAAGTCTTTTAGGGTGCAACCTACATACGTTTAGACAGTAAAAAGTCCTACAACTCCCAGCATTTCCCAGCCAGCATAGGTGGCTGGGGAATGCTGCGAGTTGTAGGACTTTTTACTGTCTAAATATGCATAGGATTATACCCTTAATTGTTTAAATACTGTTTGAATGTGCTATTTTTATCATTGTTTTGACTATTTGATAATAATAATAAATGGAGTTGTTAGTAAACCATCCTGGGATCTTGGTCATTGAAGGTAAGTTATATAAGATAACGTGGCATCCTATGATATAGGGCAGCCTCCCACCACACAACCTGCGGACGTCCAGTTGTGTTGGAGTACAAATTCCATCATCAATGGCCTTGCTGGCTGGAAATGATGGGATTTGTAGTCCAATACTTCTGGCGGGCACCAAGCTGTGGAAGGCTGAGATCTATATCTATAAGGTATAGTCAAGGGTTGTTTAAGGGAACAAAGACTGCTTATCGGTGCTACCTTATCAAACTGGGGGAGGTAACGAGCGGGGTACCACAGGGCTCAGTCCTATTCAACATTTTTATTAATGACTTGGATGAGGAGGTGCAGGGAATGCTTATCAAATTTGCAGATGACACAAAATTGGGTGGGATCGCTAGTACCCTAGAAGACAGAAACAAACTTCAAAATGATCTTGATAGGTGCTGGAGTGTTGGGCTGAAAATAGAATGAAATTTAATAAGGATAAATGCCAAGTTCTACACGTAGGAAAAAGAAACCAAATGCACAGTTACAAGATGGGGGATACTTGGCTCAGCAATACTACAAATGAAAAGGATCTTGGAATTGTTGTAGATCACAAGCTGAATATGAGCCAACAGTGTGATGTGGCTGCAAAAAAAGCAATTGCTATTTTGGGCTGCATTAATAGAACTATATCTGCAAAATTGCTCGAGGTACTGGTTCCCCTCTATTTGGCACTGGTTAGGCCTCATCTTGAACATTATGTCCAGTTTTGGGCACCACACTTCAAGAAGGATGCAGACCAGCTGGAGGGGGTTCAGAGGAGGGCAACGAGGATGATCAGGGGTCTGAAAACGGCCCTTTGAGGAGAGACTGAAAGAACTGGGCATGTTTAGCCTAGAGAAGAGAAGACTGAGAGGAGACATGATAGCACTCTTCAAATACTTGAGAGGTTGTCACACAGAGGAGGGCCAGGATCTCTTCTCAATCATCCCAGAGTGCAGGACATGGAATAATGGGCTCAAGTTACAGGAAGCCAGATTTTGGCTGGACGTCAGGAAAAACTTCCTGACTGTTAGGGCAGTACGACAATGGAACCAATTACGTAAGGAGGCAGCGGGCTCTCCTACAGTAGAGGCATTCAAGAGGCAGCTGGACAGCCATCTTTCAGGTATGCTTTAAGGTGGATTCCTGCATTGAGCAGGGGGTTGGACTCGATGGCCTTAGAGGCCCCTTCCAATTCTACTATTCTATGATTCTGAGGCAGGAGGGATGATTAAAGCAGTTCCACAGTGGCTACTGAGCTTATGCTAAAACTCGCTTTTGCTTGGACCATTCTTTGAATTAAGGAGCGAGTTAGTCCAATACTTTAGAGATTGGTTGTTCGGACTCTTTTTTTCTTGGGAGGAAACTGCCCTGCCATAAGACAAGCTTCTCTCTTGATACCTTCCACCTCTCAGGAATTGTCCTCTTCAATGTCATCAGTGCCGTTATGAGGACATCCTTAAAGATCACTAAGAATTAACTTACTTTGGAATTAGTGGATCATATAAACATGCTTTAGGGTTTCGGTGCTTTCAAGTAACGCAAATAGCCAACAAAAAACAAAGAAGTCAGTAAATAGAGATAGAAAAGTGTTTTTTAAAAAGAGAACTTTTGTTTTATGCAAATATTTTTGGGAACCCAGAACTGGGGATTGAACAGAAATGGAAATGCGTGTTTATAAGCAGAGCAGCAGCATTCCCATGTATGCATTCAAAGGAAAATCACACTAAGGTAGGCTGACCATATGAAAAGGAGGACAGGGCTCATGTAACTTTAACAGTTGTAGAGAATAGAGAATTTCAGCCAGCGTCATTAGTATGCAGTTAGTACCTGGTGAAATTCCCTCTTCATCACAACAGTTAAAGTTGCAGGCACTAGAGTGACCATATACAAAAGAAGGCAGGGCCCCTGCAACTTTAACTGTTGTGATGAAGAGGGAATTTCATCAGGAACTAATTGCATACAAATGACACTGGCTGAAATTCTCTTTTCTCTACAACTGTTAAAGTTACATGAGCCCTGACCTGGATTTTATCTGGTCACCCTAGTCTAGGGCAGACTTCTCCAGTCTGTGCCCTGCTGATGTTTTGGACTTGTATTTCTGTTTAAATTATTGTAATTATTCCTGAATTAAAATATCTCTCTATAAATCAGCATATGCAACTTGTATGCCAATCCATGTCATCTTTGGTGCTCTTTTTTGGTGACGCATTTCCTCTTTTTTGGCGAGTGACCCTCCTACAAAGAAGAGATGGATGGGGAACATGCATATAATATAGGGTGACCAGATAAAATCCAGGTCAGGGCTCATGTAACTTTAACAGTTGTAGAGAAAAGGGAATTTCAGCTCGTGTCATTTGTATGCAATTAGTCCCTGGTGAAATTCCCTCTTCATCACAACAGTTAAAGTTGCAGGCACTATACTAGAGTGACCATATAGAAAAGAAGGCAGGGCCCCTGCAACTTTAACTGTTGTGATGAAGAGGGAATTTCACCAGGAACTAATTGCATACAAATGACACTGGCTGAAATGCCCTTTTCTCTACAACTGTTAGTTACATGAGCCCGGTACTCCTTTTCATATGGTCAGCCTAACTAAGGCAACCCACTCCAAAAAGAATGAGTAAAGCTAGATAATGAGAGATCAGACCTTTCATGGATTTGGTGACTTTGGGCCAATCACTGACTCTTAGCCTAACCTATTTCAGGGTTGTTGGTAGGATAAAGTGGAGAGGAGGAGGATCACATGAAGCCCCTTGGCTTTCTTGCAAGAGGAAAAAAGAAGGGATATAAATGTGTTTTTGTTGTTACTGTCTCTATTAATATAATAATAATTAATAATACCACTTCAGAAGTGAGACTCACCTGACTTAATGATGTTCCATACAAGACAACTCCCTGTGGGTAGAACATGAGATAACTAGGAGAAGGCCAGGCAGAACTTGTCGCTGACTGGCTAACTTTCTGTGTAAAGAGGATTTTCTTTTTCATTTGTATGGCAGAACATTCCATTGTATGAGCCTCTGTCTGAAGCTATACAGCCCTGACATGGGATTTATTTATTTATTTATTGCATTTATATCCCACCTTTTTCCCCTCCAAGGAACCCAAGGCAGCGTATATAATCCTCCTCCTCTCCATTTCATCCTCACAACAGCAACCCTGTGAAGTTGGTCAGGCTGCGTTTCTGCAACTGGCCCAAAGTCACCCACTGAGCTTTCATGGCCGAGTGGGGACTAGAACCCGGATCTCCCAACTCCCAGTCCAACACTCTAGCTACTACACCGCACTGGCTTGGCCATCTTCAGCAGGACCTCAGCCTCAGTCTTTAAGCCCTTCAGTTTTCCCAGCTGTAGAGGATGTGAGGAAACCTTGCCGGTCATCTCTTTGCACAGAACAGGGTCCCCATTGGTCATCACCGTCTCTTCAGGGAAAACAGGCTTGGTCCTCCTGCCGAAGACCACAGCTGGGCATTCTCCGTAGGAGCAGGTTCCTGTGAGGGCAAATGCCACCTCCTGTTTTCCTGGTGAAAAAAGCCCTTGGGCAGGGAAATGACAAGCCTGTTGGGAGAGAAAGGAAGGCGTCCCTTGGATAGGCCCTTTTCCTGCTTGCTTGCAGCCTGCTTGAGACTCCTCTAATGAGCTGCCTCAAGACCTTCTGAGATTTCAGGGTGGGATGCACAGAGCGCCGGCGTTGCTGTGCTGCTTGCGGCTGTGGCTATGACCCTAGGCGCCATGCTCGTGTGGTGGGACTTTGCTGCAGGGCTTGTGAGAAGGGTGTGTGTGTATGTGCGTGTCGGTCGCAAACTGGGTGCCTTGTTGGTGCAAGCCTTCACCGGGCCGGAGGCTTGGCTTGGGCAATCGATCGCACTCTCCTCCCTGACCCCAGCGTCCCCACAGTTGCTAATAAGTTCTCGCTTGTTGTCTTCGTATTTTCACTCCGCGCCTTGCTGCCGTTTTGTGTGCTAGGGATCTGAGTCTGGCTGACAAGGGGTTCATAGCTCTCCCTGTCACACACAGGTGTATCCCGAGGCTGGAGGTGTGTGTATGCCGGGTTGCAGGGGGGGGGGATGGAGAGGAGACGGTGGGAGGCAGTCACTGCTGGGAATGGGAAGAGGGTGGTGGGGGGGGGGGGGATGGTGGTGCGGTGATGGGGACCGTGTCGTCTTTGTGTCCCTAGCACATCATTAGTGAGTCAGAAGCGCGGAGGGAAGAATAACCTGGTGGAGTTGGAATTAACCCCGTGGCGGCTGATGGATGGCAGAAGAGGCGGGGGGGGGGGGGAAGGTTGCTGGGAGAGGGGATTCATACTTGCTTCTGCAGGTTTCTAGCTGGTGTTAGATGGAAGCGGCTGGGGGGTGGGGTGCAGGGAAATGTGGGTTGAGAAGGTGCCAGAAGGGGGAAGCTGGAAGATTGAGTTTACCCTTATCAATCAGAGGGACTCTCCCTTCATCCCATCCTGTTCTTAGTCTGCCCTCAAATCTGGCTTTCTTGCCAGCCGCTGATGCTCGCAGGGTTTAATGAGCTGTGCGGCAGGCAGCGTGGCCCTGATATCGGAGGCATCGTGTGGGAAAAGTCCTGCTATCGCCTGCCTTTCCTTAACATCAATCCTCTCCCTCTACTTCCCCCCCCCCTCCTCCCGCTTTCTGGATTTCTGTTGTGCCGAAAGCAGGGATGTTGCAAACTGAATCTGGACCTTGCCAGGGCGGTGGTGAATAGTATGCTGTGGGCTTGTTTACGAGGCGATGGGGCAAGACCAGTTTAACAAGTCTGGGCCCTGCAAGGACCCAGAAACTCAGATGGGGATAGTGGAGCCCAGGGCATCCCTTTGCGGGGGGGGGTGGGGGGTGGGGACCTTTCTGAGGCTGTTAGTGTCTTTTGTTCTGGAGGCCAATTGCAGGGTATACATAATGGGAAATCTCATCTCCCCCCCACCCCTGATCCTTCTTTTCGGGGTCGCTGCTGCTTCTTGCTTGGAAGAAAGCAGGATGGCTGTTATTTAGTGCTTCATCCGCGGACTCTTGCTTAGTACCCAGCTGAAGTCCTAATCCTCTGTGACACTGCAACCATCTCTGCGGCAGCTAATTGTAGTGTCCCCAGTAGCGGATTACAGTTTAAAGTGGGGAATAAGCAGCAGGAGCAGATGAGCTCCTAAGCAACAAATCTCCTGTTTTCATGCAAGCGACTCTTATTATTAATATAATTAAGATGCCGGTGAGAGGGGAAAATGTAGGAAGTGTTTGCAGGAGAGCAGAGTTTCTCAGGGGACGGGGGGGGGGGCTTTTTTGGCTCGGTGTCGGGGGGGGGGTAGTAGAGGAGCTCAAGGGTTCTGTAAATGTCTACTTCAGTCTATCAGGTGAGACACCCACCCCTCACTAGAATTCTCCTCCGGCCACAAGTGCCTCTTCTTCGGATCTTGGCTGACTTTCCCCAAATGCTGCCCTGTTACTTTCACCTTCAGGGGGTTGCATC
Organism: Anniella stebbinsi; assembly: GCA_029215795.1. Classification (NCBI taxonomy): domain Eukaryota; kingdom Metazoa; phylum Chordata; class Lepidosauria; order Squamata; family Anniellidae; genus Anniella; species Anniella stebbinsi. Next base: position 82,888,706 of record JARDYH010000007.1, read on the forward strand.
CCATTCGGTAGATGCCAAGTTTTGATGTGCGGTGCAATGGTAAATGCTCACATCAGAGGTGGCCTGCCAAGCAATCGAATCGACCTGGAATATCTTCTCCCACCTCCCACATGTGTGCCGGATGGCTGTGACCATTCCGTGTAGGGAGGGGAAATGGCTCTTCATGCTTCCTTGTTTTTCAAGGCCCAGAAATGCACCGAATATAGAAACAGGTTCTCTGCGCTGAGCTTTGTTGCCAGTTCAACCGATGCAAGTGGGGGCTCGAACAGTGGCATGGTTGAACATTCAAGCACTATTGGAAACGCCCCTGTAACTGCGGTGCCATCTGGATGTATAGAACCCGGGTGCCAGTTCTGCCAAGTCTTTGCTTGACCCTCCATAAGTAGGGTGGCCGTGTGTCCCTGTCTTTCAGTCCTGCATTGGAAAGGCTGTTCTGTTCCATTCCAGTTTAAAGATAAAGAGCCATATGAATTCTTGCCCATCCACAGTGAGCACCTGGACAGCGGACTGCACAGGCAGACCCACCGGTCATCTGGCTACAGTCCTCTGCACTATGGTGAGATGTACAGCATTTCTATTTAAATAATAATTCTAAATTTGCATCTACACATCTAGATTAGCCTATACAAAACACTGGCTGAATTCGGACGACACAATAAGCAACTGGGGGGGGGGGGGGAAACAATTGTCAGTTGTATTGACTATTGTGTTGTCCGAATGTTGCCATAGTCAACTCAGCGCTGATCCTAATCCACACCTCGGTTGATTATTTATTACCATGTTGTGTGGGGAGTACCCCCTAGATGAACAACTGTAAAGTTGCTTATTACCCCACTATTGACTATCATGTTGTCCGAATTCAGCCACTGTCTTCTGTTCCCCCCTTCTCTCTCTCTCTCTCTCTCTCTCTCTCTCTCTCTCTCTCTCTCTTCTCTTTCTCTTTCTCTTTCTCTTTCTCTTTCTCTTTCTCTTTCTCTTTCTCTCCCACCTTTTTGGGGGTGTTGTGGGGTGATGCATTTCCTTTGTGTTGACAATTCATAAGTGGTCACCCTATCCATAAGGCGCTGGTATTTGGTAACACAGCTGGGTTGCCTTCTAGAATGATCACTGTGCTGTGTGGCTCCAATCTCAACCCGTATGAAAGGCTCTTTGTATACTGGATAGAAGCCTGTCCCCCTCCTCCCTGGCCCATCTCACAACCCTGTCCCCTTTCCCAAGAACATGCCTGTGCCTCAAGGCCATCCTTTCTAAAAAATCACTTGTTTGGAGGTGGTGTGTGCGTGTCTGCATCTCTGCTCCCATCTTTGTGGGGATAGCTATACAGCTGATCGATAAGGGAGATCTCTTTGGAAAACCCTCTGGATGCTAATGCGTGTTCTGAACGCAACATGGGGCATTTTGCTAGAAGAACCCTCTCCTCCTGAAAGTTACCCCTTCTCGATTTACCGAACTGTTTCTATACTGACTTTCATCCTTTTTGGATTTCAGGGCGGCGCACAACCTAACACCAGTACAATAAAACCCAACGGGAATAGTAAACTTGGCAGACGAAACCCTTAGGACCCAGACTGAGATGTGCACAATTTAAAACGCCTGGGTAAATTAAAATGGGTTTTGCTTGGTACACTTCAGCCTCCAGTTTTTCATCGTCTGCCCTGCTTTCTCTCCGATTTTCATCCTCTATCCCAGCATTCCAGGTGGGGGGCATTCTGGGAGTTGTAGTCCAACACATGTGGAGGGCAACAGGTAGGGGAAAGCTGCTCTATCCCCTTTTCCAGAGTTGGAGGAGCGAGTAAGCTGGCATGGCATTAGTAAAAAGATAATGTAAGCAAGACTTCAGGGGAAGGACGCTCTGGAACAGGGCTCCTAAAAGAGGGGTTAGCCTGGAAGAACTGCCGCCTGAGTAATTGCCTGAACGTGGTAGTGTTGGAGGACATCACCACCCTTCTTGCACATAAGAACGTAAGAAGAGCCATGCTAGATCAAACCGAGGGTCCATCTAGTCGAACACTCTATTTATTTACACAGTGGCCAACCAGCTGTCGACCAGGAACCCACAAGCAGGACACAGGTGCAACAGCACCCAACCACCCATGTTCCCCAGCAACTGGTGTATATGGGCTTATTGCCTAGGATGCTGGAGGTAGCATTGCTTTGGAAGCATAACCTTAATGGTTGTAACATATCTACGTCATTTGTCAAATCCTGAATGGTGCTGGGGCCTGTCAAATTCCCATCCACGGTTTCTTGGTTTGTGTCCCCCCCCCCCCCCCCCCACATCCAGGGAGTCCAGGAAAGAAAGCCTTTCTCGCGTGTGATATAGTGGTGAGAGTGTTGGACTGGGACTCAGAAGATCTAGTCCCCACATGTCCGTGAAGGTCATTGGGTGACTTTGGGCCAGTCACTGACTCTCAGCCTAACCTACCTCACAGGGTTGTTGGAGGATAAAATGGAGGAGGGTCATGTGCATCGCCTTGGGCTCCTTGAAGGAAAAGGCAGGATAGAAATGTAACAAAGAAACAAACAAATCAGTAAATGTTCTTTCCTTCTAAGGAGTATGGTTAGATGGGACTTGGGTAGTGTTTGCCCTTTTGTGGCATACACACACACACACACACACACACACACACACACACGGTTAGCAGAAGGTGAGCCAGGAAATGGCTAGGCAAAATTACCTAGGGCACGATGCTTAAAAAGGTGGGTGCTGCTACAGACGTGCCCCCCAAGCCCATCTAATCTATGTAGGCAGACACATGCCTACAAAAGCTTTCCCAAGCTACCTATATTGATTCTAATGTGTTTAATGACTTTCAGCTAGTGCATCTTTACATTTTTATTTAATAGTGTATTATCAGATATTGTGTTAAGTGATGATTGCTTCTTTAATATATATATATATATATATATATATATATAATTCTTGTTTTCTAAAAGTTGTCTCGAGAGCATGTTTTAGTTGAAAAGAGGACATGTTTTGTAGCGTTCTTATCCACCTGGCTCTCCTTCCTGCACGGAAGACCATCGCTTGAGCCTCTGCTTGCCCTTTGGTTGTTGTGTTGCATATGAGCCGGTTTCTAACTTCTTGTAGGAGTGGACGCGGGTGGGCCGGCGGACCTGCAGAGCGCATCTCCTCCCCACTTGGAGCTCTGTTCCCCCTTGGGGTTCCAGTTTGGATTGGCAAACCCAACTTGCTCAGCAAAAGTGAAGATCAACATCCTGTTGTTGCTTTTTATAAACCCTTTGGAGCTCAACACCCCCCCCCACACACACACACACGCAGAGCTCAATATGGATGTTTTTCATGAGTTGCATTGCGATGGTCCAGAGAGGGACAGACTGCTCACACAATGCTTCGTTGAATCTTGCCATTTCATGTGCCGTGCTGCTTGCTTAGCAATACGAAATGATACTAGCAAATGGTAGCATACCTTTGCCGGTCTGTTTTCATTGCTTGGATCCTGTATGGGGGTGGGTGGGGTGGGGGTGGGGGTTGTGCTTGTGCTTGTTCCAGCATGCAGCAAGTTTAGACTCCTCAATGTATCTTTCAAAGGGGGTGTTCCCCTTACTTCAAGGGTGTGTGTGTGAATGTGACAGAGCCAGAAACCCAGTGGATATAGACACAGTGATGCAGAGTAAATTTCATAGTCTGGATTAGCGTGCAGGTTTCCCCCTTCCATTTACTCTGTCCTGAGCTCCTTGGAGGAAGGGCAGGATGTAGATGGTAGTAGCTGGCCAGGTTCACACAACACACTCACTCACCCAGTATGGCTTGTTGTTGAACTATGGATTACCTTATTGTCTGAATGCAGCACTTTTTCCGCAGGGTGGCTTGTTGACCATGCAGTGTGGTTTATTTTTCTTGAACAAGCCACTTTGGGAACCCATGGCTTGTTTTGGGTTGTTCAGGGTGTTTAACAAGCCACAACTGCATAGTTAATGAGCAGCCCTGGGCAAAATGTGCTGCGTTCAGACAACACAATAACCCACAGTTCAACTACAGCCAATATTTGGGGGGTTACCTTGTCGTGTGAACACAGCCGCTATCTTCTGCATCCTGCCCTTCCTACAAGGTGCTCAGGACAGAGTAAATGGAGTGGGGTGGGTGTTACTCCATTTTTTAAAAAAATATCTACAACAGTTCTGTGAGTTAGGCTAGACAGAGACTGCCCAGCTCAAAGCGGCTAAAGGAACTTGATATCCAAGCAGTGATTTGAAAGTGGCTCTCCCAAGGCTCTATCTCAGACTTCGCCAGACATGTTGGACTTCAATTTCCATCATTCCCAGCCATTGCCCACGCAGGCTGGGAATGTCAGGAGTTATAGTCCAACTCAATTGGAGAGTACCAGCTTGGTGAAGGCTGCTGTAGCCACTCTACCATATGTGTTCTTAAGACCATGCACTGGCTATTTATGGCTCGTATCGCTCCGGACCAGGCTTGGTTTAGAATCCTGTTTTTGCCCCTGGCCCTCCCACATCTTGTCCCTTGTCTTTGTTGGCTTGCCATTTAAGGCCTTGTACGTTTGACCACTGTTCAACGGCCCTAGCTGGTGATATACTGCCTAGCCTGGCTGGCTGGCTGCAGTAGAGGGCAAACCTTCCTTGTGTGTTTTAATGATCGTGTAAAAGAGAGAATTTCAGCAGGTGCAGCTTGTCACGTCCTAGTACTGCAGAGGGCAAACCAAGCAGCATCTGCTCCAATCCCTCCTTCCACACAGTTCTTAAAGGTTGCATACTTTATCCTCTATTGCAGGTGGTTGCCCTAATATCAAAACAATGGCTCGGGATGAGTGGCGATAGATTTAAACGCTGACTCTTTTAATCTTTTTCAAGTGAGTGAATGCCCCCAAATGCCACCCTGTGTTGGCTTAGTCTGGGCCACCAACAAGGCCTTAAAGTAGGGATTTGAGAGTCCGCAAATTCTGCAGGAAAGAAAGTTCTGTAACTGAAGAGGTGGCCATGAAGGATGCCTCCCTGTACCTGGAGCATGAATGGCAAGCTCCAAAGGGCATTCTTAGTGTCTCTTGGTGATCCTCTGGTGACATAGGGAGGAAGGTGATCTCCTGGGTATTTGGGGCCCAAGCTGCTAGTCCTCTTTGATGCTGTCCTTGTACAGTCTCCACTTCCCTTGCGTGCTTCCTGCCCCAAACTGATGGCATTTCTGCAGAATACAGCAGTTGGTGCCAAGTGCTTGCAAAGAACCAATCCAGAGGCTGTGGCCAGGCAGGAAGAGCTCCAATATAAACGGAGGGTTGTGGACCATCTATCCTATAGTATGCCTTCCTGTGGAATCGTCCGAAGCGAAGTCCCCTGAGCTAGATTTGCTTTGAGCAGTTTCGCGGCGCCTTGTGCCCTCATGTGATGGGGCACATAGGGGCTGACGAGACCGAAAGATGGCGACAAACAGGTATCTGACGAGCGCCTTTGCGTGAAGCACATGCTGGCAGAGAACCAGGGCTGGCTGCCACTTGCTGCTGATTGTACACTTGGTGGGGAGCCGGGGTTTGTTGCTGCATAATGTGTGAAACGGCCCCGGCTTCCCTGTGTTAATGGTCTCTTAAACAAGATGCAATTCCATTTACTAAGGTGGCAGCTCAGTCCAAGGCAAGGTCATTATTTTATTTTATTTTATTTTGGTCTGCAGGTGCTCCTGCACAAGACTCCCAGCGCGGTGCGGCTTTTCCCCATTAACAGGCTGAAAATGCGTGCCCTCCATGCCTTGCCCATGCTCCCTCGCCTCCCAAACGGTGAATCTGTGAAGGGAGGAACAATCCAATCCCAGGGTCTCCTCCTCCTCCTCCCACCAGGCTCTGTTTGGCAGGGCCCTGTTGCCTGGTGCGAAACCCTCGTCCTGATGTTTTATTCTCCTCCGTTCTGGCAGGTCGTACTGGGGTTGTCCTCTCCCTGGACAGGAAGACGAATGAATTCCATTACGGGATCGTGATTTTATTCCACGTGTCAGGGAGTCTGAGATTAACTTGCTCACCAATCTGTGACAAACCCCAGATACGCACATGCGCGCACAACCCTTGCTGCCACCATAACCTTTGCTCTCCTTCCCGGGCAGGCATGGGGATACCTGCATGCCTACTTTGGATTGCTGTGGAAGTCTGGCTTGCATGCTGGCATCCCTGCTTCAAAGCCTTTTTGCTCAGACTACTTGGCTGCCTAGGTACCATAGTAGAATATGTAGTGGTTCTGAATCCCGTTTTGATGAACTGGGCTGTGTCAGGCAGCCTTGGAATTCCAGTTACTTGCTTCCTTAGGGCCACGTGTGCCGCAGTGCCATGGCAGCACAGACATAATGCAGGTCCTGTCCAAATCTGGAGACTGATTTTGGCTTCCTTGGGAAAGCTGGCTTTATAAAACTGTTTTTTAAAAGGAAGTTTCTAGTCCTCACGGGCGAAAGCTCGTGGGTGATACCTGCTGAAATACCAAGTGCTGGGAGGGGCTAGGCTAGCCTGTGTTTGGGGGTGGGTTGGGGTCACCTTAAGTTTGTTCAATTTGCAAAACTTCTACTGGTTGCCAAATGTGACTTTTCTTCTTTTTGTGAGTTAGAACTTCAGCGTTTTTTTTAGTCTGGAGACGCAAGTGCTGTATCGATTTGTTTTTTGTTTTTTTTTAATTCTTGCAGGTGGGTGGAGACTTCTGGAGGCAGGGGGGAAGTGAGGTTCCTAGCAGCCGACTGTTGGACATACTGGCTGGTTTCAGACGACACATTAAGCAACGGACGGGGGGGAAACAATCATCAGTTGTGTTGCTTATTGTGTCGTGTGGAGGGTTACACACCACGCACACACAACTGACAGTACGCTATTCCGCCCAATTAAGCAACGGAGAGAAACAACGGGCTTGCCCGTTGTTTAGCCTGAAGCCCCATTGTTTAAAGTGTCGTCCGAAACCAACTCCCCCTCTCTCCGTGGACTATTCCGTTTGGGAATAGAGTTCTGCCGGCCGGAGCAACCGAACCCCCCCCCCCCAGCTGCTCTATACAGCCAGTAGAACTTGCGGTGCATGCTGGGATATAGCTGGAGGACTGAGGGAGGGGGAGGGAGCAGACGTAGCAACCAAGATGGCCGCTGGAACTTTTAGCTGCACAAGCACCGGAGTTGCAGCAGGTCGTGTGGGGAGCACCGCCTACCTAACGCACGGTCAGTACGCTATTTCAGTGTCATCCGAAACCAGCCACTGTGTTGTTTGAATGCCCTGCGTTTTCCACAGGGTGGTTTGTTGACCATGCAGTGTGGTTTATTTTTCTTGAACAAGCCACCTTGGGAACACATGGCTTGTTCAGGGTGGTTAACAAGCCACACTACATGGTTAAAGAGCAGCCCTGTGGAAAATGCCCTGCGTTCAGACAACATGAAGACCCACCCTGTGGAAAAAGTGCTGTGCTCAGACAACTTGATAACCCACAATTCAACAACCACCAAAACTTGGTGCGTTACCATGTTGTGTGAATCCAGATACTATCATCTGCATCCTACCCTACCTACAAGATGCGTAGGACAGAGTAAGAAAATGCTGTGCGTATTATAATGTCTGAAGTGTGCATTCATTGTAGTTTTCTCTCTCTTCCCCCCCCCTTTTCAAACACGTTATATTAATTTACAGCAACGTTATCACTACTACAGGGCAGACAGATGCCCCACCCCTTATTGTTGGAAGGGGTTTGTGCCTTTGGGCATGCATATCTATTCGGTAGGGGCCATTGAATTATGCCCAACCATACCTCCTTGGCATGTAGGGCCTGTGAGCTGGCCAGAGAGAGAGAGAGAGAGAGAAGGGGGCTCATGATTCATAATAGCAAGCAGTCAGGATCTTGGGGGACGGGGCATCTTTTGTGTCGTCCTTGCAGAGAAAGTGCCGACCTACCTGCTGCAAAGCAGAAGGCCGGCCCCCCCCCCCCCAAAGGCAACCGTATTGCATCAAGAAGGCGGTAGGGAGCACTCCACTGAACTTTGCCCCCGTGGCTTCAGCTGATGGAGACAGCAGCATGACCCGGCAGAGGCAGGGCTGCTTAGCCCAGCATGCCTCGCAGGCGCAACCATATCTGTACAGATGCTGGGCAGCAGGGTAGGCTGCCTTCTTCTTAATCTCCCCTGCTATGTTCTCAGTGTCGCTAGGCACGCCATTCCTGGCCAGCTCCCACACACAGAGTGTGCTCAGCCACATGGGACCAAATGGGAAGACTCCATTCTTTCTTTCTCTGGGGGTGGGGGAGGAGGAGGAGAGCTGGGGGAGGGAGGAGGAAGGGAAGAGTGCCTGGCCCGAGGAAGCAGGAGGGGGAGGCTTAACCCTGCCCTAGCTGGCTGGAGCAAGGTGCCGAGACTGGAACCGAGGCACATGACAGTCCAGTACCTGGCTAGATAAATAGCCCAATGTTGGGGGTGGGTGGGGTACCATCTGTCGGGGGGAGCTATTGTGGCTCACCCCTCCTGGGGAAAGCATAGGCTTTCCCCCTCCAACTCCCCCCTTTTTTATTCTGACCTGGGTGCAGGCATCTGGTTATGTTTTGCTAGAGGCTTTTGCAGGCTTTTGAAATCCTGGGGTTCGGGTGTCTCCTTGTTTATTCCTGGAGGCTTTCAGGGTGAAGGATGGTCCGGGGATACATATCCATCCTCCCCTCTGGAGCTGCTTAGATGTGGCTTTGCATGGATGGATTCTTTTGCGCGGGATAGGTGGACTGGGCCCATTGGGGTCTGGTGTTCTGCTTTTGGTGGTGTTCTGTGTTGCTCCAGGCACAGAATCGTGGGCTTGGTTGTAGTGTGTGAAAGCGTGGCAAAGAAGCAAAGGCACCCCAAACACAATGCGTCTTGACAGGCTGTGGGCATCTTTGCAATTGCATTGGGGAGAATACAGAAGCTACTAGTGCTTGTGTGGCCCATCCCCAAACTGATTGAATGGTGTGTGTGTGTGTGTTTGTGTTGTCACTATGCGAAGGAACATGGTTGCAATAGCAATCTCATCCAACCTCCACCTCCGAAAAACTCAGACTAATTTTTCAGATTAACCTCCCTTGCTAGGTTTTTTGAGGTTAGAAGCAGTGAGCTGCACTGAAATAGCTGAGTAGGGATTTGAACCTGGCTTGTCTTGCTTCTAAATGCAGTATCACAAAGGGCAACTCCCAGGTTGGGAGGTTGGTTTTGAGGGGACATCTTTGGAGACCATGCCAGGGGGATTCCATAGCTTTGCAGGAAGCAGGAGCCCTGCTCCTTTTGGAGAAGACTCCCATGTGCTCTCCTCTGTACACAGGTGGGGGTGGGGGTGGGGGTAACGTAGCTGTAGAGCGCATGCTTTGCCCTGCAGAAGGTCCCAGGTTCCATCCCGGGCATCTTCAGGTAGAGTTGGAAAAACTCCTGCCCGAAAACCCTGAAGAACCTCTGCTGACAGTCACTGGGCCTGTTCAGACAACATGCTAAGCCGTGGTTAGGCCACTAACCCTTTTGCAGCAAATGGTTAGTTTGCGTGTTCAAACCGTGGCTATGTAGCCACCATGGTTAGGAATGGTTCACACGACACGGTAAGCTATAATGTTTGGCTCAAATTGATTAATCACTGTGGCTTAGCGTGTCATCTGAACAGGGTTACTGTTGACAATACTGGGCTAGATGGACTAATGCTCTGACTCCACATAAGGCAGCTTTCTATGTGCCTACGTACAACAATAGGGACTAGAAGCATGCGGTGTAAGGGAGAGCATTCAGGAATCCAAATATTTTTGCATATGCAGAAGGAAGATGGGCACACACAGGGCGAAGCTTCCGGGTGATAAACATTTTACGAGGCCGGGGTTCCCGCTGCCTGGTTCCGCTGCACCATTTCCAGGCAGCCATGCTCAGAGCCTGTCATTACCGAAAGGCAGGCAGAGCTGGGCAATGTTTTACAGATGCTGCTTAGCCAGGAGAGGGAGGAGGAGCCGGGCATGGCTCCGGAGGAGGCTGAGGACGGGGCTGGGTACCATCTGGTGCTGAGAAGCATTGCTGAATGAGAAGAAGCTGGGCAGGCTTACAAATACTGTGGCTGTGGCTGTAGCGGGGAAGGGTTCCTCCTCTCCTCCCTCACCGCCCCCCCCCCCAGTCTATGGACATAGTTGTCGAGGTGGAAAGTGTGTGTGTGTGTGTGTGTGTGTGTATGCATGGGGAAGCTGGCCCATTGTTCTTGAAGATGGCACATGATGCGGCCAAGTTAGGAGTGTTGCCTGCACTGGTTCCATCACCACGGTATCGCCAGCCAGGGTGGAGGGTTGGAGAAGGGGGGGAACGTAGCTCTGTTTCCTGTGTGGAAACTGGATGGGGAGAGTGGCTGGCTTGTTCTGAAAGGGCAGCTGTCTTCTCTCTAACCCCCCTCCCTCCCTCCCCGCAGCCCCTGCTTCTCAGGCTTCCCTTCCGGAGAGCCAGGAGTAGGTGTAGCCGCCCTTCCACGCCGACAGCTTTGTTTCTGGGCCTGCCCAGTGCAAAGGGCCTTGTTTTAATGTGTAGTGGAATGTGCTGTGGAATTCTCCCTGGGCAGATTAGGATTCGTCCTTCTGGAGTGCAACATAACCTGATTCAGTTCTGCAGGGCCAGGCAGTGGGGTGGAGGAAGCGGGGAGGTGCTGTGGAAGAAGGCTAGGATGATTGCGGAGGTTGGCGGTGAGGGGAGGGGAGTTAGATCGTCTGACCGAACGCAGCCCCTTCGCTCCTCTTCCCCCCCCCCCCGCCTGCCTGCCAGTGCAACGCACATTAATGCAAACACACAGGTCTGAGTGCTTCATTAGCAGCATGTGGAATGGAGTAATGCATCCGCATCCCATTAGCCTAATGAAAGAAGTGAAGAGGCACCTGGAACAAAGCTGCTGACTCTTGGCGAGTGCCTTCGGCTGGCGGCCTTGGAGGGGGGGGGGCAGTTGGCCCCTACTCAGGCGGCTTGCTTAATGTTGTCTGGGGATATTTGGTGGTGGGCGGGTGGCTGGTGGGAGGCCGGAGCGTGCTTCGGAGGGGGGTGGGGTGCGCCCAGGCAGCAACAACCCTTGACAAAACTGATCAGCAACATATGAGTCCTGGAGGGGTGTGTGTGTGTGTGTTGGAGAGGTGGGATGTAACCAGTTCCTTAAAGAGGAGATTGATTCCATGAGGCTATTTAAAAACTTGCTTTCATTTAAATGGATGAAGATATATGGGCATGCAATAAACCAGCCACCAGCGTTACCATAATATAGGTTGCCATTTGCCCATAGAGCATCAAGTCGCTTCAGTGCTTTCTTGTTTAACTGACTTCACCCATCCCAGAGAAGGGATATTGGGGATGGGGAGTTTCTCGCACCCAAACATTCCCCCCCCCACACACACAAAACCAGCCCTCTTCCAAAGACTGCTGCAGGTGTTACCCTGTAACTCCCCAGAGGTCCTTACATTTTAAAAAAACAGGAACTCTTTTGAGCTGGCAATCCTTCTCTGTTTTCTCTTCCTGACTTTGTGATGGGCAAAGCGGGACCAGGAAAGGGAGACCAGCACTGGCCCAAGCCAAAATTGAGCATCCTGCTCCTCCTTCCGGTGGATGAACTAGCCACATTCTAATTAGGATTACTGAGGGATTACACTGGCAAACTTCCTTTGTTTGCCCTGCAGTCCCTCCTGAGTGGTTCAGCAGGGTGGAGGCTCCTGAAGGAGCAGCAAGAGGAACAATGGAGAACGAAGGGCTCTCTTGGTGGAGTTTTTTTCTGTGGGGATTAGGGTGGCAGAGTCAGAACGTTGTGCGGTGGGAGAATTAGACGACCAATTATATAGTCCATTAGAAAGGTAGGGAGTTGTCTTACGTGTGTGATGCAAAAAAGGGATTTGCTTGTGGTGTGGGAAGCTACCCCATTATCGTCTTCTGGTACACCAGTTTCGCGGAAACCTGTTTGATCAACAAGGGGGAGGGAGCGCAAAAGAATAGGGAAGCAAAGCCTGTCCAGACCACTTTCAACTCTCCAAAAAAAAGGGATGCCTTGTCTCTCTAGCCCTGGTTTCATAACCTTGCACAGCCAAGGACTTGCCGTGCAGCCTTGGGACAAAGTTGCTGTGCTTTGGCCTCCTTTCCCAATTAAGGCTTCAATTGCTATGCAAGGCTAAGGCAATGCAAGAAGACTGTGTGCTTCAACATGCTGAAAGTGGGGTATATAGGATGGTGCTGGCCTTCCATGCCACAAACGATCCTCTACCATCTGCAGGTGCAATGAGGTGTTCAATAGAAGACTGGAGTGTAACTGGCTACAGTGTTGGGCTTAGACACAGTAAACCAGGAGCTGGGCTACATGTCCCCATCCCTCCCGATGTCCCCCAGAAGCAGGAGTTTTTAAATTTTAAAAAAATTAGTGGCTGTGACCGATATGGAGTCCCCAAAGGGTTACATTTCACTAACAAATAAGTTATTTTTTTTACCCTTTTTGTGCTCTGTAGCCAGTACAAACACCTTTTTCTAAGATTTTTACAGTGCCTGTGGAGGGGGGCAGGTGTGTCCCATGGGGGGGGGACACTGTTGATTCATGGGGCTGAAAATCCCCCCCCCAATCTCCCACAGTCGCCCACCTCTGCAGTAAACCAAAACCCAGATTCGAATCTGTGCTTTGCCATGAAGTGAATGGGATGGCCTTATGGAGGTCATCGTTCTCACAACAACCTTGCTAGGTAGGTTGGGCTAAAATGAGAGGACCCCAAATGTGCTGCTGTGAGCTCCTCAAAAGGAAACAGATGTGATTTAATAAACACACCTTTTGTGTTGCACTGAACTCTTTTTGTAGGATAAAAACAAGAGGTGTTTTCCTTGGCTAAAGGTTGTGTTGACTGGTGCTAACAGGTTGACCCAGTGAGCAGTAATGCCCTAGTATGAATCCTTTATTCTTGGAGAGCATCACAGCAGTAGCTGTCCATTATCTAAAGGACTTGAAATCCTATAACAAGCTGGACCAGGAAACTCGGTGGATGAGGGCTCAGCTTTCCACAGCCATTATGGGCAGCAGACAGAGGCCGGTCCACCCCACAGTTTGCTTTTGATGAGGGGCAGGGTTTTTGGGTATGGAAAGAAGGGTTAGTAGTTGTGCTGTGTGAAGAATCAACTCATCTTTCTAATCTTTAATAAACTGCCCACGTACTTTCAGTTTTACTTTTGTTAACTCAACACACACACACCCCAAACATCTTTTTTCTTCACTCTCGCTTAAATTAAAAGCTCAGATTTACAACAGCTTTCTGATTCTGCAAGAAGTGGCTGTATTCGCACTTCACGATGCAATCATTGCCATGCAAGAACGCCAGTCTATACCAACACCAGTTACGTCCTTGTTGTTGTGCTCTGATACAAGGAAGTGTTTGCACCAGGACTCTTTTTCTTTCGGGGCTCATTTCAGGTTGTCTGCTGATGCCCTTCATCTCTTGTTGTTGCACTGAGTGGGGAAAACCAAACCCTGCCATTTTAAGGCCTTTGCGTAGGTCTGCGTGTGTGTGGCAGGATGCTGCTTGTAGGGCAATGTACAGCCTCCCATGAAGTGACATCTCAATGAAGTCAGTGCCAGCTTAAAGTGCTGACTTCACTGTGACAAAACCTGGAAGTAAAGCCTTGATCATAGATGCTGGCACGGATGAGGTACAGCCGCACAGCTGTTCAGGGATGCACCACATTTTATAAAGAGTTGATTGTTGCGCAGTGCCTGAAATCTAGCTGTGCTGGATCCTCAGCCAGTAAAGAAAGCAGCAGAACTTCCCAGACTTCTCTTCTCATTGACTGGGAGTTCTGTCTTAACCACCCTAGGCTGGGTCAATCTTTAATGCTGCTCCCAGGGAGTCATGGCTATGTGGTGCCTTTCAGCCCAGACCTGCCAACTGACTAATCCTAGAAACTCAAGTTCCCTGGGCAGTATACATGAAAAACATAGCATGTGAACAATTGAAATGAATAAAACAGCACAAGCCAAAGTAAACTAGCAGCAATAAAAGTGCAGCGATCTGAAAACACTAAGCAATTCTTAAAAATGCCTTGCAAAATAAAAAAAGGTCTCACCTGGTGCTGAAAAGACCATAGTATAGATGCTAGGTGTGCCTTTCTGGGGAGGGCATTCCATAGACAGGGTGCCACCACTGAAAAGGCCCACTCTTCTGTCATCACCGGCCACGTCTCGTTTGGCAGGGCCACCTAGAAGAGACCTTCAGATGATCTCGTCTGGTTAGGTAAATATGGGAGGAGGTGCTCCTTCATGCTCCCTTTAGAGAGAGTGCATGCATTGGTGCCACCAGTAACCCACAAGGCAGCAAGAGTTTGTGGCCGGTGAACATGGCTATGCCCAGGAAGCAAAACTGTTTCACATTATGAGAACCTGCATATGCACTGTGTATTGCATGTCGGAATTGGCACCACCAAGGCCTGAACTAGATGTGACCTCTTAAATGTATTTGCGATTAAACATGCATGTTAAAAACAACAGCAACAAAACAAATAGAAGCTCCTACAGCAGGGGATCACAGCAGACATGGAGGAAGGTTTTAACCATTTCTTCCATTACTGTGGCCCTGACAAATTGCATCTCCGAAGCTGTTGTTTCCATCAGGAGGAGATCTCCATTGGTGCCCATTTTCAAGAGTGGTGGGGAAATGTCCTTGGAAACTGAACCGGTGTTGTCCTACTGGGACACAGCTCTGTATTTCATGTTCAAGCCCAAGCTTCACCCACACACCCATTTTCCAGAAGTCCGGGAGACAAGCAAGGCCTCTGAAACAACTCTGCATTGCTAAGAAATCGAAGCAGCCTGGTTGACTTTGGATTCTAATTCTTCCGTGCTGTGAAGCGGTCTGGGTTTGGTGCAAGCAGGGAATGAAAGGCAGGCTGGTCAAGGCCCAGAGAGGAGCTTGCTTGCATGGCGCAGCTGGGATCAAGTTCTTGACTCCTGGGCGAGTGAAAGGTTGCTCGTGCCCCTTCAGAAGCCTTCCTGCATTGGGGCGCAGAACATTGCAAAATGTTCCAACCCTTAGTGTCTAGAAGCTCAGGCTTGAAGGGATTTGCCTAGCTGTGATCCCACATAGCCCTGTGAATCATGCCAGGTAAGTAAATATGGGCCTGTCGCCTTATTTGTGTCCGGTGTTTGCAGGTTGTAGCATTCCGTTTTTCTTGCTGCGGAATTTTGACTTCAGGAAGCCCTGGCTATTCTCTCTCTCTCTCTCCCTCCCTCTTTGTGGGACGAGAGAGGGGCTTGATAGATGTCGAGAGAGGGGCTTGATAGATGTCAACCTCTCCTGTCCCAGGTCCGTTTGCTTCTGCTGCCCCCAGCTGGCTCCCTCTATTCATCAGTGGTGGGTTCGGGCTTGTAAATGTGCAATGCTCGCCATGTGCAAGTTGGAAGTGTTTTGGTGGTGGGGGAATATTCTTTTTTCTTTCTTTACAAAAATACTCCGTGATTTTGCTTCTCCACCCCCACCCTCTCACACTACACACACACACGCACACACCCCGCCCCTATGTCAGCAGGGCTGTGTCCAGTGCTGAGCAAGGAGAAATGTTCTCTTCTCCCCAGGACCAGCATTGCAGTGGCTGGAGCAGGATTTGAAGAAGCGCCGCCAAGCAAAGCAGGCTGTTGCCGGAACCAATTAGCCTCCAGCCAGCAGGCAGAATTTCAGCCCCTGTTCTTTCCGGCCTGTTCTCTCTGCCCCTTCTGTCTCTCCCTCCTCCCCTCCTCCCCCTCTTTGCTTCTCTCTCTCTCTCTCTCTCTCTCTCTCTCTCTCTCTCTCTCTCTTTCTTTTCTATCCCCGCCTCCAGGATCTCTCTGCCTCTCCATTCCTCTCCTTGTCGGAGCTTGTTTTGGGCAACGTGGGGTTGCAGTGAGTCACGCCGCGCGTAGGGGATTTTAAAAGCATTCTGTTGTCGCTCAGTGCTCTGGCGCTGGGGGCGGAACGAATGATGGGCTCCTGCAGACGGCTATGGCTGGGGAGAGCGGCTGGGTGAGGGCTGCGTCCCTCCTCCCCTTAGCCTTGTTGCTGGGGAAGGGGTGGATTCGGGTAGGGGGCCTTCGCTTTTGCATGTGTGCCTCCCCAGCATGGAGGGCGCGTGTGCGTCTATTGTTTCTTGTCCCTCGTACAACATCCATGAAGTTCTCAGAGTATGTCTGGCAGAAATAGGAAAGAGCTGATGTGGTTAAGACTGAGCTATGGGGTTGGGAAGTCCCCAGTTCAAATATTGCTTCCGCCATGAACTAGGTGGCCTTAGGTGGGCCCTCCTCTGCCCCAATCTGCAGCAACAGGGGTTGTACTGACCTGCCTACCCTACAGTGTTGTTGTAAACATGAAGCACTTTGAATATTTGATAGTGGTTCATAAGTAGTAGTAGTAGTAGTGATTGTTGTTATTATTGTCTGTCCTCCCCACTTCCACCCCACCCTGGGATACACACATAACTTGAGCATGGCCCTCCTCCAGCCTTTCTGCACCCCCCCCCCCCCAATCTGCAACTGGGGGCTGAAGGCCTCTTTCCATTTCCCTTGAGAGGGGTGTGTGTCACTGTTGGCTGAAGCAGCCAGCGGCTGAGTCACTGATGAAACTTTAGAGCTATTGGAACTTCCTTTGAGCTTGCAAGGAGGGCGGCGGGGGCCAGGGAGATTGAAGAGAGAAGGTTTATCAGGAAGATTGGGGCCGGATGTGTGGTTACCCAGTTTTCAGACAGTGGCGCGGAACAGATGACAGTGTGCGCTCTTGGGCAGGAGAGGATGCCTAGGACCGGGTCGTCTTTTCTGTCTGGTTCTAGCCTGGAGAGTTGGGGTGGGGGCTCTCCCTGGGGCAGCTGACATCCTGTTGTGGTACTTTTCTCCCTCACCTCTTCCTCCTCTTCCTCCTCCCCCCCCCTTTTCTTTTTTGGCCTTGGCATGCCTTGAGCTGCACTGGTAAGACATTTGGAGCGCCACTGGATCAGGAGAGGAGGGATTTAGGTCAAGCGCTCAAGTGAGGAGAAACAGCCATCTGTGAAGCAGCATGAAGAAGGCCAGGCCACCCAGAGCTGAGCGACTGAAATGGCCTGTGCTAAGAGACCAGGGAAAGGGGGTGGAATAGTGTGCAGAGGCTGGGGGGAGGGAGGAGGTGGAAACGAGGGAGGGGGTCATGCATCTGGAAAGCAAGCTGGGTGTTGTTGTTTTTAAAGTACCATGAAGGGAATGGACATCTCCTCCACAACCTCTCTACCCCGTGGACCCTTACTCCCCCTTTCCCTCTCCCCCCTCCCCCCTGCTTCTGGAATCTTTCCTTCCCTCTGCCTTTCCTCCTGATCCTCCCTCACTGGCAGGGGCTGCTGTCAAATGAAGGAGAAAGCTATGTTGGAGCTGCCTAGGCGAGCATCCAAGATCATCCCGACATCTAACAGGAAGGTGTGTGTGTGTGTGTGTGTGTGTGTTGGTAGGGTGGAGTGAAAAGTAGACGAAATGCTACTCAGCCAAAGTGTCAGGGACAGAATTAGGCATGCTGCGGGGAGGGGGGAGGGGGGGGAGAAATGCTGCAAAAGTTCTCGCAGGCTCTCGGGGAAAGAGAGCCTGGACTGCTGGAGGCCTCCCGGGGGCGATGGGGGAGGCGGCCCTGCAAAGCGGAAGTTGGCCAAACAGCGCAGCTGCAGGTGGAAACGTGGGAGGAGCGCCTCCGCAGACTTCCCCCAACTTGGGGGCCCCTACAGATGCTTTGGACTACAATTCCCAGCGTTTCTGAGCTTTGGCCGTGTGGGCTGGGGCTGATGGGAGTTGGCATCCAGACCCTCTGGAGGGCACCAGGTTGGGTTAAAGCTGCACTGGGGCAAGGTTCCTGGGCATCATAACCGACCCACTTGAGGTCCAGGAGAAAGCTGTTGGAGTTTCCCAGTTCAGAGCTAAGAGCAAAATGGGAGGTGAAATCCCTGCAAAAAGTGATGGCGCATGCGGTAGCGCTTGCTTGTCTGTGTCTGTACATGTGTGAGTAATTCACTTGAAAAGGAATAACTGGTTGTCTTCCCAGTGGTTAAGAGTACAATACTGGACATATTTAGACCTGGGGGGGGGGAGGCGCACTACACGCCAGCTGGGGAATGCTAGCAGTTATAGGGCATTTTTTTCTGTCTAAAGAAGCATAGGATTGTCCCTTTAGAGAGTCAAACATTCTGCCACAGATTGCCATTTATGTCCTTGGGAACGTCCCTCTCTTTCTTAGATCTTAGGGCAGGTCCTTCCGTTTTGTAGGTCTCTTAGGTTCTCTTCCGCACCCCTCTCTAAGGTTTCCATCGTGCAATCGCCTTGCCACATTTACGGAATTTTATAGGCGGGTCCAGATGATGGCATCATCCATTTGCATCCCTCCTGATTTTCCCCACCACTGTTTCTGGCTCTTTTTCTTGCCCCCCCCAAAAAAAAATGAATAAGGACTACATTGCATCTTGCACACTAAAAAGAATTATTTCCAAGAGATGCTAATAGGGAAAGCAGGAAATAGAAGGTGAAGTCATCCCCTTACAACTCCAGTTTTAGAGTGGTTTTTTTAAAAAGTAAGCCATGGAAACTTTGGCTTGCGTGTACAAGCTACTACCTGCCCCTGTGGCTCAGTTTCCCCGCTCGCTGATGGCACACCCTCTGTTCTTGCTTTGCCAGAGGGGTGATTTCATTGTCTTGTCCTGGCTGGGGATGCCCCACCTAGCTTCAGGGAGAGCCTGGGTTAGCAGTTCATGTTGCAGCAAATCTCTGGACAGGAAGTTTTGATGTCCTTTAAAGCTCTCTCATCTTGTCGAGCGGCAAAGAATGGGCAAGATAGGAACTTTGTGCACATGTCTTCGTCTGGCTGGGACTTGAGACAAAGCAGTTGTTTTCTTTCCCATCTGGAGTGGGCTGTTCACCGTGTCTTTTCTGTCTGCTTCGCTAAGCGCCTTTTCACACGGACATGGAAAACACGTACATTTATTGTGCAACATTCCTGCCAGGGGCTCCTATCCCTATCCCTTCTCCCCACCACAACCACCGGGACAGTAGTGTGATTTCCCTTCTTTATGTATTAGATGGGGGGCACTGTGCTTTGTTGTTGTTGTTTAACACAACGTGGTAGATAAGGCACTGCTCTGCAGGAATCCTATTGCAGTGGAGTGTGCAGCCGCCATAACAACCGGTGGTGCGGCTGGGTAATTTTAGACCTGGGCTTAATGGTCTTACAGGGACCCTCTTTACATAGCCAGGTGTATTTCTTCAATTGTGAAGCACGCAACTCACGTTTCACTCCCCCACCATCACCCTACCACCGTTCCATGCTTCACAACTGCTTCTACATTCCCGATACGTTCGAGCCAAAAGAACAAGCGGCCCAAAAATAATAGATCTGTCTGCCAACCTTGATAAAAACAAAATACTCTAAGCATGCGCACTTTAACGTTTGAACTTACTTAAAACAGCGCCATCATGACTACAGGGATAAAACAGTGTTTGCTGCCGCTGACCCAATACTAAACACATTTATTTGGGAAGAAGCATGATTTCTTTGTAGAATTTTAAAACGTTGTTCAGATACATGTGCCTGTGTGTGTGCACTGTCTGTTTATATGTTCGTATGTCAATGTTTTTTTATATATTGTGGCCCTTTCTACACCTACGGGTGTAGGTGGGGGGACGAATCTGGAGTTCCTAGCTTCTTGGATTGTTGGTCTTGTGCAAACAAGCGCGACGTCCCGGAAGGAAGCGGACATTGTGCCTGCCATTAAAAAAAAAAAAATCACCGTGGAAGGGGTGCAATTGCATTCCTGTGCAAAAGGTTAGTGCTTAAAAAAAACCCTGAAATCGTCCCCCCCAAACCCCTTCCCTGCCATCCCAGGGGTGGCAAAATTGCTGCCACCCCCTCCCTCTTCTGACGGGCATGCACCTGTGTCCTGCTTGTGGGTCTCTGGTCGACAGCTGGTTGGCCACTGTGAACAGAGTGCTCTGGACTAGATAGACCCTTGGTCTGATCCAGCAGGGCTCTTCTGATGTTCTTAGGCATTGAGATGGTGGTGTTTTGCCACTCCTCTCCAGTGAATTTGAGAACAATATCCAAGAGGAGGTGGAGTTCTACCACACCTTGCCAATAAATTCACAAATGATATCCCATAGGGGTGTGCACGCTCATGACCTTTACATCGTCATGTTTAGTGTGGCAATCAAAATAGCAACAAATGCACTAACCTGTGGGTGAGAAAATGCATTTTCTCAAGTGCGGCAACTTAGAATGCTGGATCCTCCCTCCGCCTGATGGAAGCGACCTTGAAGAAAGATGTGTGGGATGCATGCAACACAGATGTGCATTGTGCAAAACCAGGTAGCATTAAAAAAAACACCTTAATGAGTCTGGGTTGATATTGATATGAATTTTCCATCGCACTTTCTGGGTCTGTGCTGACCTGAAACAAAATTTTGCATGTTTCCTGCACCCTCAGCTTTCCCCTGATTTCTCACTTGGTGTTTTTATTAGTAAAAACACTGAACTGCACTCATTCAATACATTGTATGCACTGTGCTTAAAAGGGGACGGAAGAATGAGGATGCTGAAAGTAGCTCATTCTCAGGATCATGGAGCAGCAGTGTTCCAGGATTCAAGTTTTTAGTGTGACCCAAAACGAGTTGGAATATTTGCAATTGGCAGCTGCTGCATTGCTTGGTTAATAGATCGAAATGTCTTCCGATCTTAATGTGACTATTTTACCATGAGTGGTTAAAACTTTTACCTGGCTAAAAACATTGGCTGAATTCAGACAACACGATAGTCAATGGTGGGGTAATAATCAACTTTACCGTTGTTCATCTAGGAAGTACTCCCCACACAACTTGGTAATAGATAATCAACTGTGGTGTGGATTAGGCTCAGTGCTGAGTTGACTATGGCAGCATTCAGACGACATGATAGCCAATACAACTGACGATTGTTTCCCCCCCCCCCCCAGTTGCTTATTGTGTCATCCGAATTCAGCCAATTTGTTTTGTAATAATTGTCATTTTAAGCCTTAATTAAAAAAGAGGATAGTGGGACTTAGTTATCCTATCCAAGCAGATGAAATTGGCGAGGTGCCTTGGTGCGTAATTAACATGGATGCAATGGCTCAAATATCACTGTGTTAAAGATTTGGACTGGGAAGGAGGAGAAGGTTTGGGACAATGGGAAAGGGCCTACGCATCCGCTTAGTGTGGGGGTGCTGCAGATGTGAGTTCTCCTGGCCTTGCTAGCAGCCTGGTGTGGGGCAAAGGAGCACATGCTTCAGGGGGTGAGGAGGATTGACCCTTGGGCCTGCTGCTTTCGACATTGGCCTTGAGAGAGTGTGAGGCCTTAAGAGATTCAGCCTGCACCTATAATGCAAAATGTGTGCATCTCTTCAGTGAGGTCTGCGCTGCTTCCAGAGGAATCCGGGAAATAGAGCATAAATGGTGTGCCTCCACCGCACCCCCATGCAAATACTATCATGTGCAAATCAGCTGGTGCAGACACACTGAAAGAGGATGCGTAGAACACTTTGGTCACAGGCAGCTATTATAGGAATGAGCCAGTCTCTGGCTTTAAGATAATGTGGGGGGTGGTTGGGCGCATTCTGAGAACCTGCTTCTCTCCTTTTTTTTTTTTTGCCCGCGGTGGCTCTGTCACCAAGAAAAGAAACATCTTTTCAGTAAATAATTTACTGAATGTGGACTGCTTGTCCCCATCCCCAAAGCTGGTCCTATGCTGCCCGTGGACTTTTATTAGGAGTCTTGAGAATCCCAGCTTTTAAACTTTTTTTTCCTTTTCTTTTGTAAAGCAAATAACTTTCTAGTCCTCATGGTTAGAGGTAAGTGTCAGTTACGTGTGGAACTGGTGGCCATGGTTTCATATTGCCTGGTTCTGACCAACACCCTTTGTGAGGTTACTCCTTGATAGAAAATGCAGAAGCAGCTCTTGGTCTGCAGAGGGTGCTGGCACAGGCTAAAGAATTAGGCTTGGGATCCATAAGGGCAACTGGCTTACAGTTTATCTTTTCTCTCCCTCCCTCTCTCTTTCTCTTTCTGTCTCTCGTTGGCATAACTCGATGGTGATAAAATGTGTTCAGCTATGCAATATGAAGTAAGCACAACCCCTACATTTTGGCAGCTATCGTCTGCTGCATAATGCAAACCAGAGAGTTTCTGACGCTCCTGGAGGGGGCTTCTTTCCTAAAAACGGTCGCATCCCCCAGCCAAACAGCTTTGATCTGATATTCAGTCTATCATTTGCAAGATTAGCGTAGCTTCTTTATCATCCGTAAAGTTCATTTTGACCTTGGAGACATGAGCTGTTGCTTCAGGTGGGTAGCGCTATATTGGTACTTGTGCTATAGCAGCCAGCTCCAACCTAGTGGGTTGGACTCCCAATTCTCAGCATTCCCCAGTCAGTAGTTGTAGCCCAACAAGTCTGGAGGGAAGGCTATAGAGTCCTGATCTTGGCTGGATTCTCGTATTCACACTGAGACCAGGGAAAGTTGCCATTCTCCAGTTCTATTACTAGATTTTCACCAGCACTATAGATTGTCATCCCGCTGTCTAGTGCTAGGAAGGAACAAAGGGCCTTTATATAAAATCCTCCCCCCCACACACACACTTCCTTCAGCTGTTCCTTTTTTAAAAAATAAATAAATACATAAATATGCAAGTATACCCCATGAAGTTCTGGGCAAGTTTGCCTCTTTAAATGTCCCTTTTATTTATTTTCAGCAAACTGCATGCAGCTTTGCAAAATCTCCACTAGGAGGTATATATATAAGTATATATAAATCCATGCTGCTTCCTCTTGCTTCCTGTTTCACATATAATGCCATAAGAGTGAAAACTGTGTGTATCTGACGATTTGGAGTGGGGTGGGGCGGAGAAGAAAGAGAGGGTGTGGCCACCTACATAGTTCACAGGAGCTGGGTAATGGGCATTTAGGTAAGGGATTGTGACTGGATGTAGTGAGGGACTGTTCGGTGGGCATAGATGCAGCTGGCAGGGGCATAATAAAACAGAAGAGGCGGGTCAGTGCCCTCGATTTATGGGAAAAGCGAAGTGTGGGGCTGTGTCTGTCACTGATTGCTGGGGCTTCATTGCCTGGATGCTGCTTTATCTTTCCTGGCTCAATGAGTTCCTTCTCACTCTTTAAATAATATCTAGCCTTACCAGGTAGAGTTTTTTTTTTTTTTTTAATGTTGAAAATTAATTTCCGGAGCTATTTTAATTTTGCTGTATTTAATTTGATGCTTGCTTTAATTAACCGCTGGGTAAACCTTCTCCCAAGCTACTTTCAGATGTCTGTGATTGCTAAATTCGAGTAGGAAGATGGGCTGGAGGGTGTCCGGGAAGGGTAGTGCAAAAGAATGGATGCCGTTGCGTCAATTTCCTCCCAGCATTTCCCACCTGCCTCAGTCTCACCTGTGTCTATGATGCTTTAGAAGAGCCACCTTGGATGCTTGCCTTGGGCAAGGCCCATAAGCCTTTTCGTGGGGCAGGCACACACGATAGCTGGTCTTTCCCTCCCGCTCCCCCCCCCCACTCACCCCGCCCCACCCTGTTGCTGGCTAATTAAATTGCAGCACATATGATGCAAGGTCTCTGAATCAATGAAAAATACAATGTTCCCTTCTTACGCCTTGCTTACGGGCTACCTTTTCTTTTTATGAGCCCAATATTTTCTGTTAAACGAGCCACAGGTTATTTTATGCTGTGGTAACTCTGAACACGTAGAAGCTCAAGAGTCCTTCAGGTTGTTTTAACCCAGCCGTATGACACGTTCTGAAATTGTACCCCCCCCACCCCCCCGCGCACATCATATCTAGAAACCTTAATAACTATATAGTCCTCCTCAAGATTCCGCCCCCATTATAGTAACTTTTGACCAGGTGCTCTAGCAGAGTTCCTACGTACCCCCGCCTCGCCATAGCTCTCCAGCTGGCAACAAATGGCCCCATAGCGGTAAGGGAGTTGGAGCCCCACTTGTCCTTTTTGGTGGTCTTTATGGGGTGATGGCATGTGTCGGCAACCATGATAATAATAAACACTAAACATAATAAATATGACCACAGCAAAGATGAGCAAAGTGTGGAGGAAAGATGCCCTTTTCCAAATATGGAGGGCTATTGGTGTCTGGCTGTGGCCTTCTGTTTTATGCCTGCCATATGTTTGGAGATGCATGCCTCCCTTTTACCCTTTACTCACTGGGTACTCCAGTGTTAGCAGAGATTAAAGCCTGAATCAGGCCTGGGGTTTGACTGTTGTTGGGTGTTTTTAAAAAACTGATTACTAACAGTACACACGATAGCCTGGTTTGCACGTAACAAGAGTATAGGTTGTCATTGAATCGTGGATTGTTGTCATGGGCAAACCCTGCACTTTGGTTTAACTATGGTTTGTTAACCACAAACAACCCTGGAAGAGAACCAAGTATTTGTTGTTGGGTTGTGAACTCTGGGTTGTTCGTGGTTAACAACCCATATTTAAACTATACTGCATGGTTCACACATAATGATAGCCCATGTTCAATGACAACCCATACTTAACCTGTACTCTGGGTTGTTGTTATGTGCAAACCAGGTCAACTCCTGTCTTGATGCCCCTATCCACACCTCGTGCTGGTTTCCTGTCAACCTCTGAATGGGCCCCTCTCCCTCTAGAAAGAAATTGCTTTATGAGCAGGGTCAACTATAGTTATTGAGCCTCAGACTGACTTCAGCAATTCCTTCTTTATTTCTTAATAGTGATTATGATTTTACATTAGTATTGGTTTTTAGTATGTGTTTGTGGTGTGCGTGTGTCTGAACCACCTCAAATTGTAAAAGATGCGGGATATGCAATTTAAATATAAAGTAGTAAAACAATTTTAAGCCTCCATTCTCAGGTGGTATGTCTCATTCTTGCTGATGTCACGATGCTTGTTTGGTTTATGGGCTTGCTAAAGAATACCAATTTGTGGCACCTGACAGCTCCATGCAACAGGGAGATGATGGAGATTTGGGAGGACCTTCCTGAGCCGGGGAGAGAGAATTGGGAACAGGAGATGAGAAAGCAGTAGAAAGTGAGAGATTTATTTATTTATTTATTTATTTGCTTGGCCATGGGGGCTGCTTGAGGAAGATTGGGGGGGGGGGGAATTGAGTTTATAAGAAGTTTAGGCCTAGTTGCCAGGAGCACTGTTGAATGTTTCCTGAGGTTTCCTGTGTTAGGGATCATTGACCACTGTGTGTATTTGTGAAACAAAATGGTGGTAACTTAATTACGCAGAGAGATCTTGTCTGTGACATAGATGAGCAGAAGAAAACCAAGCAGTAGCTCACAATGTGAACTCTGGCAGTCCCAAGGAGTGTACGAAAATGCTTAAACTGGACTTTTGGGATCGTCTGGTGGCGATTCTCAAGCAGCAGGGCCCAACTTTCCTTTCAGTCTTGACCTGTTTTTTGGGCCTGAATACTCTCTTACTTTCCTCCACATTCTTCCCTCTCACCTCCTCTTTCCCGAAGTCAGGCTGAGGGAAGAGTTAGGCCCGGGCAGACTGCACGATGTAGACCATGGCTGAACGAATGAGGGAGGATGGATTTGCAGCATCGTGTGTGCCTGTGAGACGTAAAAGCCTTTTTAGGATGCAGCTCAGGAACTGACTCCCACCACGCTCAAGGCCCAGCTTGACTCTTCCCTCCCCCATACTTGGGGTATCCGGCAGCTCTTCCCTTCAAACTGGATAGAAATCTCCCCACACTTTTAACTCTACACATTCTGGCTCAGTGGTAGAGCTCATGCTTTGCATGCAGAAGGTCCCAGGTTCGATCCCCAGCATCTCCTGCTAGGGCTGGGGAAAAAAAGCCCTGCCTGAAATCCTGGAGAATCGCTGCCAATCCGTGTCGACGATATTGGACTAGATGGACCAAGGGGCTGATTGGCTCTGTATATCAAGTAGCTTCCTATTTCCCCATGTTTCCTAATTGATCAGGGAGATCTCTTAGGAAAGGTTATGAGCCAGAGAGAGTGAGGTGCCATTTACCTGTAAGTTGAAGGAATTAAAGGCACATGATCACACACCCCACACTTTTTCTGGTGGTGGATAGTGGTGGAGGGGGGGATCTTGGGAAACTTGTTTCAAAGTGAGTGACTGCGCAGGCCACTATGACAGGGAAGAATTTGAGAAGAGCTCCTCTAGCTGTGCCATAATGAACCAGATGGAGGTCTGCTTTACACACTTCAGTATGTGCTACATGGAAAAATCCTTCCTGGGTAGAAGCCAACTAAAGTCCTACTTAGAGTAGACCCATTAAAATGAATGGGACTGAAATTAGCAGTGTTGCACTACAACTCCCATCATCCCTGGCCATGCTGCGGGGGGCTGATGGAGATGGTGTCCAACATCACTGGAAGGGCCACAGGTGGTCGACGTCCAGGTTTCCTGTGATTGCCTATACAGAAGTACTTTCTGTGTAGCGCATCTACTGCATATGAAGTAGCCTTGAGAGCTGATTCAAACATTCAGGCAAAGTATGTGGTAGAGTCCTCTGGCTGCTTCTCCAGGTGGATAAATTCCTGGCATACTGGGTGGAGTGGGGGATGCAAGGCAAAATCAATGACAACTTTTTCCCTGACAGGTGAGGGGTTGGTTGTGTGGCGGCATTCAGAGAACACATCCCTTTCTGCATATGGAAAATTATCCTTTCAAGCCTAACTCTCTTCGTAATAAACTAGGATTCTTTGCTACTACCCATTTCACATGGAAGCATTGAAATGGCCATTCCCTTGCCTGTATTTTGAAAGGGTGCTGTCTCATGAGGACTATAACACATGCTTTTTCTGAGCAATTGAAATTGAAATCAGCAATTTTGAGCTGCTGGGAGTTGATGTCCAGAACAATCGGAGGATGCTTCCCCCATATTAGACAATATTTTGAAATTTAAAAGGAGATTTATTCCTGAGATCCTCCCCACAATCTTCTGTCCCCTCTTACCGGGTGGCCATAATTGCCCTATTGGTCCTCCAGTCCCAGTCTTCATGTTTCTTTTTAAGAGTTCATTTGTATACATACCTGTGCACATCTTTTAAGAATGACCATTACAGCTGAATAAATCTTGTGTTCGTTAGTTTGGCCTAGGAGTTGAGCAACAGATTGCTCTAAAGGCGGCATTGTGCCCCGTTACGCCACCGCAGCATTACTGGTCTTCATTCTCTTTTAGGGTCACATCCAGCTGGACTCTTCCAATTCTTCTAGCTTGTCCCTTCGGGGTTTAAGCCACAAGTTGTAAGGAAGCTGGCCGCATCATCTCGAGGGAAGAGGGAAATGATGCCACACCTTGTGTGGATAGGAGTTTTGCCCAACACTTCCTCTCTGTGGATTGTGCTACTCACAAGTCTCTCCCATGAGAATGAGCACAACTGCTGTGCAATGTGTGGCAACTGGATGTGCAAAATTGGTGCATCCCGGCCTCGCCGTAAACCCAGTGGCCACGTGGGCTAAGGGAAACTACAGTCTGCTGTCTTGATCCTGCTGCCTTTACCCTGCGTTATCAGGAGGGTCTTGGTTTGGCAGCCATGAGCTCTGTAATTGGTGGTCCTTATTGCCTTTGCAGCTGAGGAGACAGAGAGCTGGGCTGGGTCATGGGCTAAAAATAGATGAGGGCTGAAAGGAAGGAATGACAAAGAGGAGACGAGCTAAAGGGCAGAAAGAGGAGATGTGAAGGGGAGTGGGTAGAAGACAACAAGATGATATCACGGTAGAATAGTGGTGCACAACCCGCAGGCGCCATGCAGTGACGGATACTTGTTGTGTCGCCCCCTGCCGCCAAGTCCCCCATCACCAATCAAGGTTTCTGTTTCCACCATGCTGGTGGCAGCATGGAAGCAGCAGTGTCTATTGGGGTTGCTGGGAGGAGGGGAGAGACCCCAAAGCTGTCTCCCCTCACCCCTGCTTCCTACCCCACTCTGTGTTAAAATGAGAATCGGTCTCCCGATTCCAAATCGGACACGGAGGCTGGAGTAGAAGTAGAGCAGCCGAGACAGGAAGCGGGGAGGACATTCTCCAAGGCTTTCTAGGAGTCAAGGAGGAATCTTCCCAGGAACTTATCGAACAGGAGGCCCAGGCTCAGAGATCATCTCCCCCCTTCCCCCCACCCCAGGAACTCAGTCTTTCTTGGAGGGGCAGAGAGATCGGAATTGACAGGTCCCAGAGTCTGCTGCAGGGTCAAGTGGGTGGAGACTAGCGGCACAGCAGAGGTTGTGCCGTGAAGACCCTCCCTGAAGGAGGAGTCCAGTAAAACCCTGCCGGGCACAGTGGGATACCATCCATTTAGTTGATAGGCATCTGCCTTGCTTTGTTAGGCTGATTAAGCTTAGACGATAGCTCCCAGCATTCATACTCCATTCAGGTGTAAAGAGGTGTCTATTTACTGAATAAAGGTTTTGTGAATTGCACAGTGGACCTTTTTATTGTCTCACATGTTGGTGATGGGGCTTAGAATTATGACACTGGTGTCTGTGTGTGTGTGTGCACGCACACAGCCCCCAAGCCCCAAAAGGCTTGTACACCCCAATGTAGAAGGTATAAACTGGAGAGGTGGGTGCAAGACAAGAGTAGTTTTAACAGGGAAATCTGGGATCTTTCTTGCTACTTCGATTCCATCCCCTTTAACTTATTTTAAAGTACTTCTTAAAATGTTCATTTTGCGCATGTTTGTGTGTTGCATGTGTCAAGGCCTGGAAGCGGTATGTGATCCCGTGCGCAGTGCTGTGCATGAAAGATTGCTTCTAAAAACTGCATACCTGGCCCCTCTCTTCTTTCCTGAACAGTGTGGGATAGTGGCATCTCAACAGCGACTTGTGAAGAGGAATTGCTGGTGGTTGGGCGAGGAGTTCTAGGTGGCCCTGTGCACCTTTGAAGGGGAGCCAGTGGCGAGTGGCTGGCAGCAGTGGAATTTGGTGCCTCGGCGCTGGGTCAGACCGCTAATGGCAGCTAGTTCTAGAAGGCTAGCCTTCTCCGTGACTTCATAACTCTTGGTAGGATTTTTAGGATGCTGCTTTTCACTGAGTCAGATCATGGATCCATCTAGCCCAATATTGTCAACACTCACTGGCAGTTTTTCCTGCCCTGCCTGGGGATGCTGGGGATCGAACCTGGGATCTCCTGCATGCAGACTATGCACTCTACCACTGAGCTATGACTCTTCCCCCTTTTTTTATTTTGTTTGGAAGAGCGTTCCATTATGTGAGCCCCCACTTGCAGTCTGTAATGGTACGGTCGGATTTACTGTGTGACCTGGGGTTTGTGAGAAGTGTAAGTGTGTGTGTGTGTGAGAGAGAGAGAGAGGGGGGGGAGGGAGTATTATTTGTGTGCATGAGAAAGGAAGGTGCCATACATATGAATCATGTGTGTAAGAGAGAATTGTGTGTCTGATTAAAGGGGTGTGTCTCATTACTAGTCCACTGTAAAAAGGGACGAATAATTAAAGGTGTGCTTGTATTTGAGCTCTCTGCCCTAAGGACATAAGAGCCCCGCTAGATCATGTCAAAGGTCCATTTAGTCCAGCTTCCTGAAGTGGCCAACCAAAATGCCTTTGGGTAGCCCACAAACAAGACGGGACAAGAATAGCCCACTTCTGTTACTGTTTTCCAGCAACTGGGATTTCGTGGCATGCTGCGTTTTGCACATGGTAAGTCCACATAGCCGTTATATGACTATAGCCATCAATAGTCTTTTCCTCCATGAATTTGTCAAATCCCCCTTTAAAGCCTTTCTCAGTGAGTGGCCACCACCAGCACATCTTGTGGTAGTGAACTCCGTAGCCTTAACTGTGCGCCGTGTGAAGAAGTATTTTCCTTTTAACTGTCCTGAATCTCTCACCTATGGGCTTCTTTGGAGAATTCCAGTTTCAAGTATTATAAGGGAGGAAGAAAAACTTATCTCTGCGTTCTTTCTGCATATCAAGCGTACTTTTATTCACCTCTCTTCCACCCAGCCCCTTTACCTTTTTTTCTCTAAACTAAAAATAAATAAATAAATCCCAAACACTTTACCTTTTCCTTGTGGAAACAGCGTTGCAGCGCCCTGATCATCTTGGCTGCCCTCTTCTGCACTTTTCCAGCGCTACGATATCCTTTTTGAGATGGTGCAACCAGAACTGAACATAATATTCCAAGTGGACCCGTGCCACAGGTTTGTGTAACGGCATTATGATACTGGAAGCTTAATTTTGTTCCCTCTCTGGGGGACCGTCTTCACAGCACCAGGTTGGTGCCGCTCCGCCACCAAACCCCGCGCTATCGCTGATGCGCAGTGGCGGAAAGTTGTCCTTACGAGGGGAGGCAGCATGGGCTTTCCAGCAGCCATTAGGCTCATCAGGCCTGCCCCCTGCTGCGGCTTCCGGCGACCAATAGGTCGTCTTTTGCCCAGGAATGCCTCGGAGAGGCTCCGAGCGAGAACAGACTGGCGGAAGAGCCAGGGTGCCCTCGCTCTGGCTGGAAAAGTCGGGGTGAGTCCCCGACTTTTCAGCTGCACATCGTCGCCTCGTTGCCCCTGGGTGACTTTGAATCTGCAGCTGCGTCATATAACTGAAGCAGCGTGGAATCGGAGCCACCCCAGGGCAAAGAGGATGTCAAGATAGCCCCCAGGACAATGTTTTTACTGAGCTGCCCACCACACACACGCACACCAGTTATCATTTCTGGTTATCACTGCTAGTTCAGACCATATCAGTGCATTTATGGAGTTATGGCGTATATGTGTGTTTTTTTTTTGTCGCGCCAGTGTGCATAATCAACTTTAAGCCTCACTTTTGTTGCCCGTTCCCCAGTTTAGAGCTATCGTTTTGGAGTTCTTTGCACTGAGTTTTCACCATCTTTAAGAATCTGGTGTTTTCTGCCAATGTGGCCATCTCACTACTCACCCATAGTTCCATGTCATTTAGGAAAAAAGTGAAAAAGTACCAATCCCAATGCAGATCCTTGGGGAACTCCACTTCTTACTTTTCTCCATGTTGGGAACTGTCAGTTTAATCTTACAGTTTCTTTTTCTGTTCAACCAGTCACCAATATTTTCTACATGTTTCATTTCCGAAATATGTATGGGGATTGATGGCTTGACTCACTTCCTTGAGTTATCTGCTTTAGATGTCTTTGAGTTCTTTGCCATGGATTCACTGATGGACCTTGGGGCTTGTCTGAGCCTCAGAGTTCCCTATGTATCAAATGGGGGGATCTGTTCATTGGTTGATTCTTCTGTAGAATGTCTTCTAAATTCTTAATTTTTTAATAATATGCTATGGATAAAATCCCATTGTGCCTATGTGCTCGCTGGATCCCCACTACTTGTGGAATGGGGCCATTGGGGTTCTAAAAATAACCTGAAATGAGCAAAAATGCTTGTTTCTAGGCTTCACTAGTTTCCAGGATTCTTTTAGAAGCACAAAAGCCCCATTGCGCAAATGGTGGGTCCTGTGAGCACAACAAAATGAGTGGGTGCGGAGCGTTCCCGTTGGATACTGCCCAATGTACGCACATGACTTGATATATCATCTGGGTCTCACTTGCCCGAGTTAATCTGCTCTGCACATACTTTTAGTTCTTGCGTTGTATTTGTGACACAGTTGTAATCTTTGTTGTGTACCAGAATTGTTGTGTACCAGCTCTGGTACCAGAATTATTATTTTTTTTAGATTTGTCAACCCTATATTAAAGCGGAGACAGTGCAGATTTCCAAGACTCTACGGCTGCATTCGGACAACATATTAAGAAACTGGGGGGGGGGGGGAACAATCGTCAGTTGTATTGCTTATTGTGTTGTGTGTAGGGTAACACGCCACTCACAAACTACTGACGGTATGCTATTCTGCCCAAATAAGCAACTGAGAGAAACAACTGGCTTGCAAGTTGTTTAGCTCGAAGCCCGTTGTTTAAAGTGTTGTGTGGAGGGGTGAGTGTGTTAATGGCATGCGATGAGTGGGTTAAAACTAGGGATGTGCAGGGACCACCCCGGACCGGATCGGGACCTCTGACATTGTCCTGGATCGGCCAGGACAAAATCGGAGGTCCCTTGGATCAGATCAGCGGACGGCAGGTAAGGAGCGGAGCGCGAGGGGGAGGAGGAAGAGGTCCGATCCTCCCATTTTATCCGAACCGGATTGGGTCCTTCTGGACCGGTTTGGATGAGATTGGACGATCCAGAAACCAGGATCGTAATCGGATAGTGGATCAGACCCGATCCGATGCACACCCCTAGTTAAAACACAAGCCCATAGAGGCAGACAGCAAGAGCAACCAAAGTGGCGGCTGCCACTCTGCTACAATTGGTGCAACTTGCAGAGGCTGATGGGAGGACTGAGGGTGGTTGGGGAGAGTGGCGGGGGCTGTGTCAGTCAAATGCTGGGTTGATTATTAGTCCACTCAACGCCAGCCCCAACCACCCACAGTTGTGTAGGAATATGTTGTGTGGGGAGTACCCACAAAATAACCAACTGTGAGTTGGCTACTCAACCCACCATTGACTAATGTGTTGTCTGAATGCAGCCTACGTATATCTGTTCTTCATTAAAGCGAATGGCCGCATTTGCAGACAATGGTAAATCAGAATTGCTGAGGATTCTGGCTTATTGGTAACAAACAGGCGGAAGTGGCTTGAGAAACCAGGAATTTGGCAATAGAAAGCATAGCGTTTCCATCTGAACCCGGAAGCCTGGCTTGTCTCTCTTCCAACAAGCCAGAGTTTGAAGCCAGGGTTTGTAGTTGGCTTCTGGATCCTGGCTTGATAGAGGAGTGACAAGTCAGGGTCCAGATTTGGACCGATTGCTATTGCCAGTAACTCGGTTCCTGGTTACTTTAGCCCAAGGGGGGGGAGTGATCAACCAGCATCCACCAGCACACCTGTTAACAATAAACCAGAATTCTCAGCAATTCTGATGTACCGTTTTGTGAGAACGCGGCTAGTGCATGTGTGAATTGGCCCAAATGAGCTCTTTTCATTCACGATCATTTTCAGTGCGCTTTTAACCATAGTGGTGGGGAGGATAGTTACATCCCAACGGAAATGCATGACAGTGTGGGCTACAGAAGTAAAGTACACATGTGAGAGCAGAACTAGAAGTGACCGAGTATTTGGAAATGCATCCACAGGTAGATACTTTGCAGTGGTACAGCAGTGTGTAGTATGTGTATCAGCTAATGGCTTAAGAAAAGTCTGCAAACTCTTATCAGCGTTAACTCCTTTCCTTGAAAGTTATCCTCCATGAGAAGGGATGGTCAAGCTGCTGAAAAAAATGCCCTGGCTCTGGTGCCTCTCCAGAGAAAGAGGTCCATAGGTATGGGGCAGCTACTAGCATAGCCTTTCTGTCCTTGGCTTTCTGATAGTTATGCATAGATGCCATGAATGGTGGTGGTGGTCTTGGAAAGCAAGATGGGGGCTTGGGGGAAGAAGTACTATCTTAACTATGTTGTAGGTGGGACAGGAAGCATGTAGTGCTTGGGTTTCTAGCATTGCTCCTGTAAAGACTCAAGTTTGCACAGTGGGCAAAGGGTTGCAGAAATCCTCATCTGGCAGATGTTTCTGCTGATTGGTTTGTATGGCGGCTTTTTTGTCACCCAAGCAATTGTGAGACCGTCGTTTAGTTCCTTACAAAGTTGTTGGGAAAGAGAACTCTTGAAGACCATTTTGAGTAAGGTTGGGGAGAGAAGGATTGAACATCCCCATAATGCACCGGTGGGAAACCTGTGTTTAGAGATGTGCGTTGCTGGGAAATCCTGTTCTTTTTTGGCTCAATGGAGTCCTGTGGCATTGCTTGACTCAGTTTGGATTTGCGGGCCGAGACACAAGTATTTCCCTGAACTTTTTTGCATATTTTTTTGTGTCAAGCCATAATTTGCACAAATAGAGATTTGCGCAAATATGGCCAAATGTTGAACAAATTTGTGGAATTTGCACAAATTGCGAGTGAAATGTGTGTGTGTGTGTGTGTGTATATGTGTGTGTGTGTGTGCGTGTTGTAAACCGTGTTGGGCTCCAGAGCAGAGACAGAACAAAGTTGGGGGGGGGGACCAATTGAGCTTTATCCCTCCAACAGATTCCTCCGACATTCCTACCCATGTTCCTTCAAATGTTGCTGGCATACAACTCTCCTGCGGTTCCCCCCAGGAATGTTTGCAGTGGAGCACTTAGTCTTGCAGCACACATCCTCTGGAATTCGCTCCCCATTGATATTGGACACTTTTTATCTTTAGGTGCCAGCTTAAGCCCTAACTCTTCATGCAGGTTTTCGCTGAGATGGGACCCCGGCCAGTTTAGTCACACTTTTATTGTTGAGTATTGATTATTTGATAGTGTTGCATTCTTATATTGTTATTGTGTTAACCACTTTGATCATTTTATTCTAAAGCAGAATGCAATTTTGTGTCATAAATTCAAACCCTCATAATCCCTGACCACTGGCCATGCTTGCTGAGGTTGATACGAGTTGTGGACCTGCAATGCCTGGGGGACTGCAGGTTCCCCACTCCTGTTCTACTGTAATCACTTTACCAAATTAGACTTACAGCATGTAATTAAGTGCATCTGTTAGATTCTCCTTAAAAGCCTTCCCAATTCTTTTCTAAACCCAAGTTTCTAGTCCTCAGGGGAGCAGTGAAATGATAACAGGGGAAATCAGTGAACATGTGAGGCCGGTGGGGTTTTGGGGTAGAGTTTCCAATGGGAAACAAAGATTTCTTGAGCCTTTCTCAACTCCCTGTTCTTCTCATTCTCTCCACCCATCCCTTTAACTGCTGTTCTCTAACATCTGTCTCTTCTTTTCACTTTTATTTTTATTTATTTATTTACAATATTTCTATATTGCTCCCCATCCAAGGATTTTGGAGCAGTGAACAAATATGAACATAAGACGAGCCCTGCTGGATCAGACCATGAGTCCATCTAGTCCAGTACTCTGTTCACACAGTGGCCAGCCAGCTGTTGATCATCCCACCCATGTTCCCCAGCAACTGGTGTATGCAGGCTTACTGCCTCTGGTACTGGAGGTAGCACATAGCCATCAGGCCTAGCAGAGCCATTGATAGCCTAGAATAAAAGAATAAAACACAGAATAAAACACATTAAAATTGTGTTTTTAAAAGAAACAAAATGCAAATAAAACCCTGGCTGGTCGTTCAGGGAAAGCTTCCTGGAACAACAACGTTTTCAAGAGTCACTGGTAGGAATGCAACGTTGGTGCCTGCCTGACCTCTAAAGGCAGGGAATTCCATAGGAAGGGGGCCACCACCCCATGCGTTTGCTATTCCCCCAGTGTGTTGTTTTGAACAAGCCACTAGTACTTCTTCTGTTGACGACCAGTCTCTTTAAATCAATGCCCACATTTAAAAAAAACAACAAAACCATTGAAATGCATTTGTTAGATGGGTTGAATCTTAAGTAAGCAATCAATTTGTTCAATCATTTGCATAAGTTTCCTTGTGATGAACTTGCATCATTTTGAGCGTTGATGTGATGTGTGTGGTTTTTTTTAATGTGGGAATTCGTATTGTATCCCCTTACATTTGCATTCTAAACACCCTATAAAGCTGCTCACTGTGCCAGTACTTCTGTACTAAGCACAAGCGTCCCTACAGATGCACTGGTGCAATTAAGATTGTGCAAACTCTTATTTTTCTTGTGCACTAGCAACTTAGAGGTTTCAGGTTCAAACTGAGGGCGGTGTTTGTGGAGATGTGCTTTGGGCATGCCAAGATTTCACAACCCTATGGATCAAGTGGTGTCTCAGGGTGCCGCGTGGCTTACTTTTCTCGAACAAACCACCTTGATAAACCATGGTTTGTTGTTGGGTTGTTCAGGGTGGTGAACAAGCCACACTGCATGGTTAACAAGCCAACCTGTGGAAAATGGAACATGCTAACCCATGGTTCAACTAACAACCCATGGTTCAACAGTAACCCACACTCAACCATGTGTGTTGTGTGAACCCAGTCAGTCAGATAATGCATTGGGAATTCTGAAGTGGAGAATGCAGGGGATGTTTGAGAACTGTGGCCCGTCATACCAACAGCCTCTTTGCATAAATTATTCTACAGAGTTCCCCAACAACATAACCTGTCTTTGGTGGAGTCTAATCAAATGGGTTCTTCCTAAGGATTGGATAAGTTTCACCTATCTGTGAGCAAACCTGGCCTGTCGAAAGCCCCTGAAGCTCAACCACTTATATTGGGGGTTGCTTTCTATTTGGGCGCTTGGCTTATGAAGCTGTAGGCCACTTCAGACAACATGTTCAAAGCAGTGGTCCACAGCGCCATGTCCTGAGAGGCACATGCACAGTGCAAGGAGGGCATAATGATGCTTGCCCTGAGCCTGTATAATCCAGTCCCACCTGGAACATCCATCTGGACGAAAAGCTCTGAGTGAACCAAAAGCCTGCGAATTTCATTTTGAACAATGCTGTTTCACTGAGAGTGCGCATCTTCTCCGAGAAATAGATGTGTGATCTCATGCATGCATCAAAGAAATGGACCTTAAAAAATGTCTGAATTTGCCCTTGGGGGACAGAGGACTGGCTCTTCCCTGCAAGTTTTGTCCAGCTGTGTTTAATTTGGAATGCATTATTCTCTCCCTGCTCTTTTTCTGGGAACAGGATCTTTTGTGCAGAAGGTGGGCTTACCCTCTGCAAGGAGATGGCTGCGGGGATGTTGGTAGCTTCCTCTTGTTTATCCTTGCCTCGGGTCAGCGCATGCAATCCAGCTGTTGACTCTGCTCTCCTCCTTTGTTCGCGGCACACCTTTGCAGTGCATTCTGGGATGCCCATCCCACAGTGCCAAGCAGGCTCTCGAGAGCAGAGACTCTGAGTAATTTCCAAAGTGAAGCAGTGGAATGTGAAACTGAATGGCTACGGAACGGTGGTGAATGTAGGGCGGAGGGGGACGTGGGCTGCGCCTGGGCATTCCCAGCTGTGCCATGTACAAAAAGCCCCTTATGGTATGTGCTGCCAAGCCAGATCCAAATCAGAAGTTTGCTGCAGGAAGGCAGGTCAACACCTAGGCACTGTGTGTTTGTGTGTGTGTGTGTGTATTTACATCATTGGATTAGTTTTCTGCTGGAACTAGCATGTTGCAGCTGCTGGCAGTTCAGTGAAATTGGCACTTTATTGCTGGATTTTCATGCCAAATACCCCTACCACTTTTCCAGTCAGAGGTGGGTGTTACATTTGATAGCTGTAGTTCAAAGCATCCCTGGGGAATTGCCATTAAAAGAGGCAGGGCAGAGTGTTTTGGAGTTCAGGAGTAATTGCTACTCTTCTCTGGAACATAAATAGTTGGCTAGGAGCAGGTCCCTTTTCAAATGTAAGCATCGTTGTCCAAAGGGAATTTGAGATTGGCATCAGGGAACAAAGTGTGGAAAAATAGGAGTTGTCTGATCTCAAAGGAGCTCTGCATACTGATTCTGAAGTTACGAGACGAACGCACAAAGCTACATGTGAATGCTACCTGGGCATAGCCACTTGCGGGGTGGCGGAAGAGAATGCAGCCAGAGGAAGGTCCATCACCAAATTGCTTAGGGATGCTGTATTTAGAAGCACACACAACTTTATAGAAGTGTCTTTCCCTATTGGCTAATTACTGATATCCAAGCTAATACCCTCTGAACTTTTTTCAGTAACAATATCCTCCTGCTGGCGCTGCAGTTTCCTCTTGAAAGAGCCTTAAAGAAATCACTGCTAAAGATAAAAGAAGGATAAGATGATGGTGGTGGTGGTGGTGGTAGTGGTGGTGGTGGTGGTGATGATGATGATGATAATAATAATAATGATGATGGGAAAAGAGGGGGAAGCCAGTGGAGGTTGCTCAAAGCTGTTACTAAACCAGGTTGAGCAGAGCTCTTGGGGAATATTATGATGTAATTGAAAGGAGCGAATGCTTTTTAGAGTGATTGGAGTCGGTCTAAGGAGGATGTGCTTTGGAGGCCTCCCCCACAGCCCATCCCTGCGGCTTCCTAGCAGCTCCCTAGCAGGGGAGTAAAGTTACCAGGGACAAGAGGAGGAGGATGGCATTTTGTTGACAAAAACAGGAGCTGTCTTTTCCACCTTCTCCTCCCCCTCCCCCCACCCTTTTGAAGAAGGGACAGCTGGTACCTCCACACAAATGGGATTAGGGTCTTGGATGGCTGGGGGGGGGGGATGTGAACAGCAGGAGCTACCTTCGGAAAGCACAAAAGCTGCCCTTCTCATGCAAACCTTGTTGTGGTCCCAGCAGGGAAGTTGGGTACTGTGTAGGAGGGGAGGGGATTCTCACACTGGCCTCTCTCTCGCCTCTGGGGAGAAGAGGAGGAGTCTGCAGCCCGAACCTGTGTGCCCCCTGCAGCTGGGGTGGAGGAGGATGTGCAGGCATGGCTTGCGCCAGGGACAGCCAGGGCTTGAGCCCGTTTGTCCCTGCGAGAGACTAGCAGCCCTCGGGCTTGAAGGGACCGAAGATGCGGCTGCATGTGGCTCAAGGCTTTTATGAAGGCAGGTTTGCTTCTACTATGCATTAATAGTAAAAGAGCAGCTCCTGTACTTGCGCGTATTCTTTCTCTCTCTCTCTCTGCTTTGTATTATTGTTCTCGTCCCATATCCATAAGAGGCTTTCCCTGTAGTGAGTTTGTACGAGACAGAATCAGCCCTGCATTGTGGAAGTGGCAGGTACTTCATGGAGATTGACAACTCCCAGTAGTTTAGTGGTCTGGCTTCTTTCTTCCAGCTGTGTTGAATGGCCGTAGGCCCAGCTACTTTGGGTCAACCTGTAGGTACTTTCCATGGTACTAGCTCTTGATTATGTTGAGCTGCTCACCTGGAAGTAGTTAGCGCTGGTGGTTCCATCATGGTAGAAGAGGCCGGAGGGTCCTTGTTCACGTCTCCCCTGCCCAAACTGGATCATCTTTGTGTGGGTCATATGGATATAAGAAGTGGCCTTGTAACAAATTGGGTTGCTGGCCCATGTAGCCCCATAACGTCAACTCCAAGCAACAGTGACATTTGGGCTCTCGGGTGGAGGTCCTTCCCAGCTTTGCCACCCATGGTGCCGAGGACTGAACCTTGGGACCTTCTGCAGGCAGACTCTGGCTACAAAGCTCTTCCCCTTCCTAGAGATGAGTCCGCACAATTTAAGGTCTGCAGAGGGCAAAGCAGAGCACAGTGTTCGTCAAGCAGATGGCTCAAAGTACGTACAACAAAAGGTGCCAGATTCGGCACATGCAATGCCACTAGCCAGTCCAATATGCAGAATGGGTTTCATGCCTTCACTGACTGGGTTTGCACAACACGCTCACCCACACTCAGTGGTTGAACCGTGGGCTGTTTCTTGAACTGTGGATTAGTGTGTTGTCTGAATGCATTGTGTTTTCCGCAGGGTCGCTTGTTAACTATGCAGTGTGGCTTATTTTTCTCAAACAAGTCACCTAGAGAATCCATGGTTTGTTGCTGGGTTGTTCAGGGTGGTTAACAAGCCACCCTGCGGAAAATGTCCTGGGTTCAGACAACACGCTATCCCACGGTTCAACCACCACCTATGGTTCAACAACAACTCACAACTGAGTGTGGGTTAGCGTGTTGTGTGAACAGGCCCATTATCTCAAGTGCAGCAATATGTTAGAACTGGGAAGCTGATTTGTGGTCAACCAACCAGGCAAGGTAGCCGCCATGTACAACATAGGACCAATTTGTGTATTGCCACAAGCGGTGCGTATTCTGGCATTGCAGAGACATATTGCTAAGAATGCAAGTGCAGCCTTCCCCAACCTGGAGGTCTCCAGATGTGTTGGACTACAACTCCCATAATCCCCCAGCCAGCTGGCTAACCTACAGAGTTTCTTGTTAGTCCCCGCCCCATTGGGATGATGTTAGGAAGGCCCATGATCAGCCGAGAACAGTGCTCCTTCGCCTTTAATCTACTGTTGACCACCAAACACCCCACATTATCATTGAATGCCCCCCAAGCCACAAGTGAAGCAATTAGGACACAAGGGCAGCACTCTGGAAAGACAGCTTTATTCTGATGGTATATTTATTATATATGCATACAATACAGAGATCTCAGCCATTGCTTCGTGGCCATCAGTCAACTCCTTAATGTTACGTGTATTTCAGCCGGATCTGAGAAGCGCGTCCTCTGTTGTCTTTGTGCTGTTACAGTGCCCCCTCTGTTTTCTTCCTGGAAATGGCACTGCACATGGGCAAAGTGTTTTTGGTTTGTTTTGTTTTTCTGTTCCAAGCGGGGAGGTTGCATTTCTGTTTTCACTGTGATATATATATATATATATATATATATATATATATATATATATATATATCACAGTGAAAACAGAAATGCAACTAGGGGAGAAATCTAGGATTTCATCCTGAGGATGGAATGAGCAGTATACAACAGCTCTTCCCTGCCAGCTATCAGAAGCCATTGCAAGAGGGAGGAAGGGGCTCCCTAAAATCCCAAATGGTCCCCCCCCCCAAAGATTTGTAGATTGCCCCTGGGGGGATCACAGGGCCTTGTTGAGGATCAGTGGCCTAGAATAATAGGATATTGATAATCCTGTAGTCAGCCTGGCTTTTCTGGTATTCAGTCCCCATTGCTCTGAGATTTACCCTCTTCTCTTGCCCCCACCTCCAACCATCCCTCTGACCCGTTCTTCCAACAAGGCTCTTGGCCAGGGATGGGCAAACTTCAGACTTGTGGGAACTACTTTGTTTTTTACCCTGAACCCCACCAACCAGAACCAGGTGTGAAAGACGTGCGCTTGGAATTAGAGAACTCTGAGCACAGGAACTTCTTTCAGGTGCCAGAACTGAGCTGAGCTCTCCATCCTCCCACACACAAAACCCCACTCCTGGCTACCCCAAGCAAGCTTCCTTCATTTTAGCAGTAGAATTCAGTGGTGGGCAAAGCAGGGGAGAAGTGTCCTTTTGCGTTTGTTACAGTTAAACTATTGCAGCCTTCCCGAATCTGGTGCCCTTCAGGCGTTTTGGACTACGGCTTCCATCTTTCCTGACCATTGGCCACAATGGTTGGGGCAGGTGGGAGTTGAAGTCCAAATCATCTAGAGGGCACCACGTTGGGGAAGGCTGGAATCTCGGGATGCAGAAATTCTTTTTGATCGACTGTAAGTCTCCCAGAGATCTACCGGTGGATCCCAATCTACCTTCTGCCCTCACCTTGCATGCTTTCTTGCCATTTGACTTCTCAGTGGCTCCCATCTGTGCATATTTTGGCAGTGCGGAACGCCTCAAATGAAGTGCAGAAGTTTTTGCAGCGTGCAGATCGTAGGCCCAGATCCGGTTTTCTGCCCTTCTTGTTCCTATCTCACAACTGCAGTGTGTGTGTGTGTGTGTGAGAGAGAGAGAGAGAGAAAAAGATAAGGAAAGCTTGAGAACCAACCAACCATTACAGAGGAACTTTGGGCACACACTTTTCGGCTGGCTATCCATGGAGGTTCTGTCCCAGCGAAGTAAAGTTTCACCTTAGTCGTTCCAGAGAGAGACGTAGAAACTAATTCACCCTGGCTACAGCCAGATAGAAATACTGGGATAATGGACGAACGAGACAAAGATCTGACTATCTTTGTTTTTATTTGTGTTAATGTTCTGTAAAACAGCTCCTCCTTAACCACATGTTGTCTTTTGAAGAATGCTGCAAGACAGAGTCAGGGGGTTTAACCCTGGCACTTGTTTTCAATGGTGTCATGTAGAGGGCAGCTTTGAGCATGTGCAGAGTGCCATTCTGTTGACATTGAGTAGTCTCCCAACTTGCTTCTGTACATTTTGGATTGGAGATGTGAGTACTTGCCAGGAGGGCAGAGAGCATGACATTTAGGCAAATTAAATATTGCTTGCAGGTATGTTTACATGACCCTTGAAATGAACTTAAGAGCCAAGTCTCGCATACTTTTCTTCTTGAGTCTTCACTGAATGACCTGGTTTTCTTCCCTTCATGACCTGGTTCTCATGACACGATGGCCCACCCTGGCTTAATTTACCCGCGAGGGCTATCGCATCGTACCGGGTGCCATTTTTGCATTGCACCTGTGAGCTTGCCTTGGATTGTTGTGTCATGTGAACCCAAGTGGCAGAGTTGTTTGAGGGTTATTTGAGGATTGTTTAACCCTCAAAGAACCCCTGCCATCTGGGTTCACATTGCATGAGGAGCACCCACAGCCACGGTGCAATATGATGCCCAGCATGATGCAACAGCCCCCATGAGTAAATTGCACCACAGTGGGCTGTTGTGTCATGTGAACAAGCTCATTGAGAGCATGGCCCTGGGATGGTAGTTTAACTAGCTGCTGAGGACAGATAAGTAGTTTGCGGAGGAAAGTAGTATTAAAACACAATCTCTGTGTATGTGTGTTTTTTGTCATTTGGTTGATATTGAGAGTTTTATCGGGTAGTTGGCTGGTGCTTCAATTTTTTAAAAAGCAAAAACAAACCAAAGCTCTTTGAGATAAGGGCCTTTACATTTCGACTGTAAGAACTGTTTTGTATTTGAGTGGATGCAGGACCAAACTACCATGATCAGATGATGTTACCCTAAATTTTCTTTTAAAAGGAGACAAATTGCTTAAGACTATTGCCACAGGAGAGCTTAACCCTTCCCTCCTGCAGTGTTTTCCCCAACCACTTACCCACTTGCTTGGGGATAACATAGGGATGTACGCATAATAGAGAATTTTAAGAGAATTTTAAAATGTTATTTGTTTCTGGATTGAAAAAGGCATCATCGTATCTGACATACAGACATGTTTCTTCTGATCCACTTTCACCTGCAGTCAAACAGGTATGGCAGGTTTTTGTCTGGGTTATAGGTGAAACCTGCTAGCCGTGTTTAGCAGGGGTGATCGTGCTCACACTGTGGGCAGTGATACCTGTATTGTACCATCTTTGACAACTGGTGAAATCGACTACTTTGTGAATTTTTGCACATCTGTCTATATTAGCCTTCCCCAACCTGGTACTCTCCGGATTTGTTGACCTGCAACTCCCATAATTCCCAGCAGACATGAGACTTCACTACTCTAAATTGCCCTCCCCTGGCTGGGAAGTATGGGAGTTGC
This sequence comes from Anniella stebbinsi, assembly GCA_029215795.1. Lineage (NCBI taxonomy): Eukaryota > Metazoa > Chordata > Lepidosauria > Squamata > Anniellidae > Anniella > Anniella stebbinsi. Next base: position 82,931,703 of record JARDYH010000007.1, read on the forward strand.
AGTCCAGCACATCTAGATGGCAGCAAGTCCAGGAAACTGGTCCCTGTTGGACCAAAGCAAAGGCCTGTCTAATCCAGCATTGTCTTCCCCTGTTTTGGGAAAGGCAACAAGTGGGACATGAAGGCAGCAGCCCCCCCCCCCACCCTCCCTACACTTGCTGGTGTCCAGTCACATCTTGCCTTTCAACATGGAGGCTCCATTTGGTTTTACTGATGAGTAGTTGTTAGTTCATCTTCATCCCTCCATTAATTTGTCTAATCCATGTGTAGGCAGCCCACTGCCCTTCAGATGTTTTGGATTACAATTCTCATCAGCCCCAGCCAATGGTCAAGTGTTGCAGGAGTTGTTTTAGGCCCAAACATCTGGAGGGCGCCACATTGCCTACGCCCGGACTTGCATTTTGAAGCCATTTAGCCCATTTGCCACCTACCTGTTTTGTTGCTGCTGGTTTCACAATTTAATTACGCTTTGTATGAAGTAGGATTTTTATTTTGTCTTATGTGATTGTGCGTGTGTGTGTGTATACACATATGTGTGTGTGTGTGTGTGTGTGTATATATATATATATATATATATATATATTTACAGTCTCACCCCATCCCTCAAATCTCCAAGATGTTTGTACTCAGCGTCTTGAAAATCCTTCCCAAAATCTTATTTGTGAAACTTTGGCTGAATTCAGACGACACAATAAGCAACTGGGGGGGGGGGGGGGGAACAATCGTCAGTTGTATTGATTATCGTGTGTTCCGAATGCTGCCATAGTCAACTCAGCGCTGATCCTAATCCACACCACAGTTGATTATTTATTACCATGTTGTGTGGGGAGTACCCCCTAGATGAACAACTGTAAAGTTGATTATTACCCCACCATTGACTATCGTGTTGTCCGAACTCAGCCTTAGTGTCCTGCCCTCTTGCTATAGTGTTGTTGGTTCTTACCCCCTTAACCCATAGGGAAATGTAGGCTAAGGAAAAGAAGGCACTTGCCAAATGCTCTTGTGTTTTCAGCAGTTTTCAGCCGCTTCAGAGTACAGAAGCTCGACTATCTGTGTGACTATCGTGGCTGCCTCCCCAAGATCACTTGCTTTGGAAAGGTTGTCTTCTTCCTTCCTTCCTTCCTTCCTTCTTCTTCTGCAGCAGAACCCCCCACCCCCGCTGTACATTTGGACATGATGTGCTATGTTGCTTGACCAAACCAGGATGAGGCTTGTGGGCATTACTGGAAGGAGAATAGCATCCTTCCGCATGCAGGAGCATTCAGTTATTAAAAGCATGCAACCAATTTTACGTGAATGAAGATTTTTGTGTGCGTGCACGTGACTTCTCTCTTAAAGGTATCTTTAAGATCCCAGGAGGGTAACTCTGTGGTCTAGACTTGCCCATTCTGACTTCCGTTGCTGGTTTTGCCCATTGACTATGCAACTTTGGGCACTGCTATCCCCTGCATGGGGGCCGGGTGGGGAGGGGGGTGGGGGGCTGATCCAGTTCTCCTCCTGGCAGAGGTGCCTGGATGCTGATATGCATTTCCAAATTAATGAATGTCTGCAGAGCACTGTGGGATGCCCAGATGAAAGGCAGTGGAGAAGCACAAAGGTATTATTATTGTCACTTACTAATTAAAATGTTCCCCCCTCCCTCCTCCCCATTTTTTTTTTTTTTGAAGCACTGCAAATCGGTATTGGTTTCTGAAAAGCATAGCTTACCCCATCTCAGCAGGCAGCTGCAATCTTCCAGGGAGCGAATCTTGCTTGCTGTTTCCTCACTTTGCTTTTCTCAGTGGAACAGGGGGCTGGAGCGCCAGAAATTAAGGGGGAGAGGGAACTGGAAGAGAGCCTCCCTTTGAAAAACCCTAACCTTATTTTCCCAGGTCTGATGCCAGTTTCCATGGAAACAACAGCCAGGAGCAGAAATAGGGGAAACCAGAATCCAGAATTGCAAAGCCTGAAGCTCCTGTTAATTTCACTCGCTGGATTCCAGTTCCCCCTTCTCCCCCCCCTTAAGGAAACTGACATCAGATGAAGGAGCTTTAGTGAACGCCTTTTGCTTTAGGACCAAATTCTCTCTTCGGTGTGTGTGTGTGTGTGTGTGTGTGGCGGTTTGGAGATCTGGCAAGAGTCTCCTCCGGCAGACCTTAGCCCGTTTCTCCCTCCTCTTCTCCAGCCCTCCCATCACTCTCCCCCCCCCCCGCACCCCCTCTTTACGCCTTCCCTCTTGTTTCTGGAAAACACTCAACCAAGCTGTTGGCAGCTGGGCGCAATGCCCCTCCCTTGGCTATTTCAGTTGCTGGCTGACTTCTGAGGGATGCGAGTGAGTGTTGTGTTCCAAAACCAGCTACGGATTTGGACCCACCTTGGTTTTCAGGCAGCAGCTGGGCTATGGGCTAATGAGCTAACTTGTTCCAGACGGTGCTGTTAGCAATTTCATTCTGCCTGGGCACCATAGGGAGGCTGGACAGCGGTGGCAGCAGATCTGCCGCCGCCGCCGTGGTCAGAATTTTCAGCAGCCAATCGGATCCAGAGTTACGTGGCAGCCATTTTTCCCTCCCCTCCCCAGGCCAAACCAAAGTGGCCCCACTGCCTCGCAACTTCTTTGTAAACCTGATGCTGGTAATCTGGTCATACTCTGATCGTACGGGTCTGGTATAGTTTCTTTGTAACACACCTGTGGTACATCTTTCAGCATTGCGGGTATGTTGGTCGGGGAGATCCGGACAGTGTGCATGCTGCTGTTTTTAGTGCTTTGTAGGCAGTTGCCACGACGGCCTTGTAGGCAGCTTTAATTCGCATTGTATAGACTGGGTGGGGTGGGTGGGGGAATGCATGCCCAAGGCTGTCCTAGCATCTGCAGCTTGAAGCTGTAGGTCTACTCTCAACGTGAGTTTGCTGCACAACACTCTTATCTCAGTTAGACGTAAGTGTCACCGGGGTGCATTACAGCCAATCTAACTAAGTCAATCTAAGTAGACCTATTGAAATGAATGGGATTGAAGTTGGGCATGACTAAGCTAAGCCCCATTTATTTCAATGGGTCTACTCTAAGTAGGATTTAGGTTGGATTTTACCCATGGTTACCTGAACCTCTTGTTCAGATGCGAGGTGAGGTGGCTAACGCAGGCAGCAGATTTCAGGTGGCAGTAAGGGTAGGTTTATTCAATCCTGTGTCAAATAAAAAACATCTCTTTCTTTTTCTTTCTTTTTGACTCTCCCAAGTATTTGGACGCCCCCAAGGCTATGACCCAGCCTCTGGTGGAAATAAAACAAAGCAGAGGTCTATGAAATCATTCTCCTGGCCTTTATCATAACTACAGATGTGGTTTTGTTCAGACTTCCCCAACCTGGTGCCCTCCAGGTTTGTGGGACTGCAACTCCCATCATTTCCAGCCAGCATGGCCACTTCATGAGTGCACCAGGCTGGGGAAGGCTGGTTTAGTTGATGCTTCTGTTTTTCTGAAAGAGCAAACAAAAGCCCTTGGTGAGAAAGAATCGGAAGATGTACAGAACAACGAAAACATGCTGTTGACAGTAGCTTGCCCTACCTTAGCCTGTGCAAAACAGGGCTTGTCTATCTCTCTACTCCTTGTTCTGCTGGCTGATTTCAGTGTATCCCAGCCAGTCACCTCTCAGATAGGAGGGATGTGGTAAGAGCTCCCCATCCCTATCCCCACCCCCTCTCCAATGAGAAACAAGTGGGCATTGCATTGGTAATTTAGAAGGGAGGGTTGAGTTTTGAATGACTTTTGGTGTGCCTGGAAACATAGAGCTTCATCACACCAGCAATTTAGAGCACTTTCGCCATGCCTGGTGTGCGGATTTGCAGCATGGTACTCACATGACGCCGTGCCTGTCCTGCTGACACCCCACCTCTTCCCCACCCTTTCCTAGAACACTAAACGACTGGATTAGTTTCCGTAAGCGCATTCAATGCTCCCTAAGCCTCCATGTAGTTTTAAGGGAACTGGGGGCTTGAATGGATTGCATCAGGTCCTGGCAGGGAAAAACGATCTCTCCCAGCAGCCGGCTCCAAGCCTCAATATAAAACCCAAACCTTGCATCCCAGGCTCGAAAGCATTTTTAAAATCATACAATGCCTGAATCTCTGCAGAGACAAGATTGTACTCCCTCAATACCCCCAAAGAGCCAGACTAAACGGTCATTCAATTTTTGCCTGGCAGAAAGGTGGTCTGGTTGAAGTGCTCATCTGACAGGATCTGACTGGAGGGAGAAAGAGAAGGGGGAGGGGTGGAGTGGAGTGGAAGAGCAAACGAGCGAAGGAGCAGCTATTCAGGTGAAAGGGATCATAAGCTTGACACGTTTCTGCAACAGAGGTAAAAAAAAGCGTGGGGGCAATCCAGGGGGGAGATTAGGTGTGATGGAGGTCATAGCCTCATGCTGGCTTTCATCCTGTTACCAAAAGCAAGACTGCCTTTCCCAATCCCAGCTCTCTGAGCATTTGCCCATCCACTGGTTGAAAGAAGTATGATCTTCTTAAGTCAGCCCTGGTGCTAGTTAACGGGCTCCATTTCTAGGTTATTTTATTCACGTTGCTTGCATGCAACTCTAAGTAAGATGACAGTGATTTCATTTGTGCAAAATCTGCATTCGGATCCTTCTCCATGAAGAATGCAATTTGCAGGGTTTCATTTTCAGAGCCTCCAGCCTGTGGATTTCTGTGGAAAGCATCTGTTCAAAGTTTCATCTGGTCATTTGTGCTGCTGCTTCGATGGCTGGCTTCATCATAGGGCCCTCGATACTGTCATACATGTGCGTTTCCTTCCTAGGTGTAATCTGTAGTTTTTAAAGCAACATGAACATTTGCCATTTTTGCCTGTGCATATTTTGTTCCAGTTCGTACCTGATACTGAAGTATTTGGTGGGTCAGAACAGGCATATGATGTGTGTGAATAGAATCTTGGTTTAGATCGAGTTGATTTTATCGCTTATTTAAAATATTTCTGGGCCGCCTTTAAGGGCAGAGCGGCTTGTAATGAGTTCTGCATTCAGATTCAGAAGAAGTGGCAACGGGGATCAGGGACCTGTGGATGAAGCAGCGGAGGCTGGTGGCTCTGATGTCCGTGGGGCGGTGAATCTGCTCCGGGTTTCACTCAGAACCAGCCAGAACACTAAAGGGGCTATCCAAGGTGCAGAACACTAAAGGAGCTATCCAAGGTATGGAAGCATCTTGAATAGATCTTTTAGAGTTCTGACTGAAAGCTGGAGCGGTTTCACCGCCCCATTGGCATCGGAGCCACCAGCCTCCACTGAAGTGAAGACAAAGAAGCTTTGCAGAGAGGGCTCTTTCCCCTTCAGACCCTGGGTTCTTCCCTGAAACCCCTTCCCATTTTGTCAAACGCCGTAGTTAATGTCCAAACGGTTCCCTTTGCCATCCGAAAGACTAGTCAGTGTTCAACCAACTGACTAGCATTCTCTGCAGTGGAACAGACGGACCAGATTCAATCCCAGAACACTGTCCACGCACTGTGCTTCTATCACAGCTGCGCAGACGGCGGATTTTCCTGCCTACAAGACGTGGATGGGCTTTATGCTAACCCACCCAGCAAAGGAGGCAGCTCACAAATCAAGGCCATAGCAGAGCTTCGCGGTTGCATCTTGAACCTTTTATTGCTCATCTCTCTCTTTGTGCGCCGGATTGGGCATATGGTACCCAGATAGCGTCGCCTGCCCCTTAGCCAACATCCATAGACGCAGACAGGTATTAAGATATGTTTATTGATAGCTCATGGCAGTCGGGGTGGGGTGGGGTGGAGAGGAGGGGAGAGAAGAGAAGAGATGCTATTAATAATACAGACACATACAGAGGGAAGGAAAGTGTGCACTTGATTCTCATGCTGCTACCAGGAGTTCTGAAGCTGGCGCGAGCTGCCTCTTCCCCCACGTGACTGCAACACAGTGGGTAGCTTGACAGCCCAGAGAGACTGGCTTAGGGCCAGGAAAAAAAAAAAGCACCAAGAAGGAGAAAACACAATGTCTGTGCATATCCTCTCTCTTAAAATAACACTCCCCAACACCGTCTGAGACGAATTAAAATAAGATCAGGAAGGATCGCACAGAAGAAGGAGGGGAAGGCGGAGCGTGTAAGCAGCGTACAGAGTTCTTGCGAATGCGGCCGACTCCGGGGCTTGCCGGGCTTCTCTCTTCAGAGAACTTGACAGGGTTTGTGTGATTTCAACACGACAGCAACCGGGAGGAAAGGGAGGCGAAGAATCCCCAATGGCTGTCGGGAAGCAAGGAGAAGGAGGAGTTGTGTGCCGTTGGGGTGGGTGTGCTTGAATGCCCAACACATGTCCGTCCTTTAGGGGAGACTTGGCAAAGGCAAGGGCTCGCATGATGGAGAGCGTTAGGAATTTCCTGCAGCTGGGGAACACACCAAATGCCAGAATGTGAGAGAGCAAGGGAGACTGCTGGAGGGGGCTGGGGGGGGGGGGAGAGAGAACAAACTTTAAATAATCATTGAAGGGAAACGTAAAATCACACAAGCACCGTTGCAATCTTGAGGAGCTCTTGGACGAGTGAGAGGGGGAAGTGTGTGTGTGTGTTTTGGAAGAGAAGTCCTGGAGCTAGGATGGTGTACCTTGGATTTTGCGGCTTTCCCCGCGACATATGCACCATTTGTTTGGACTATTTTATATATATATATATATATATATATATATATATATATGGACTATTTAATGTATGTATGTATGTGTGTATTGTTGCAAGCTGGGAGGCTGGTTCTCATCCCATGCTCTCCCCCACCCCCTTTCCTTTTTCACCTCCCCAGCCAGGTCTACAGCAGAGCTTGTTTGATTCCAGCCTTCATTGTCCAATTTCCTTCCCTCCCATTCTCCCGCCTGGCCCTTAAAGTGGCTCTGGGGCAGAGGATGGCCTGTCTGTTCTGTCGTCTTTTCTCGCTCATAGTGTGGCTTTGCTGGTGATTGGGCAAGCAGGTTGGGCAAGCCCCCTACCCACCCACCCCATCCTGAGTCTAGTTCTGGGGGAGGGGTTGGAGGGGGCAGAATAAGACACCCCTCACCTCTCCAACCATTTCTCCCTGTTCCAGTTCATCAGCTGCGCCCTGGACGTTCTTTCCCCTCTGTTGCCTGCACCTTCCTTGCCTTCTGCTTCCTGCTAGCTGCTTCCTTTGCCCTTTTGCAGAACCCTGCCGCTGCCGCCAGAGTAGAAGTGGCTGCTCCTGCAGAACAATGCAGAGCCAACTGGCATAGTGGTTAGAGTGTTGGGCTGGGACTTGGGAGACCTGGGTTCTAGTCACTGACTCTCAGCCTAACCTACCTCACAGGGTTGTTGTGAGGATGTACACCTCCTTGGTTTCCTTGGACGAAAAGTGGGATATACATGTAGAAAAAAATGAATGAACGAAACAAATAATGGTTAGGGTTGGAGGAATGTCTTCTTGTTACACCTTGTGCAGTACAAGAGGATGACCCCAGCTACTAGCCACGATCTAATCCAGGCTCCCCCACCCTGGTGCCCTCCAGGTGTGTCCAGCTCCCATCAGCCTCAGTCGGCATGGCCCAAGGTCAGGAATCCTTGGCATTGTAGTCCAAAACATCTGGAATGCACCAAGACTGATCTAAGCCTTCTTCCCCTTTGTGCTACACTGTCACAGATACTGTTCACATGTAAGAACGACCCAGAGTATGGGCTGTCATTGAATCGTGGGTTGTTGTAGAATCATTGGTTGTCGTTACATGTGAACCCTGTGCTATGGTTTAACTATGGGTTTGTTCACCACGAACAACCCAGGAAGAGAGCTTGTGGGTGGTTGTTGGGTTGTGAACTCAGGGTTATAAGTCCCAAGACGTATGAGAAAGTTTGTACGCCTTCTCTCCCCATCCCTACCATGCCTCCTCCCTGCCCCTGCCCTCATGTTCTCCACTTTGCTCAGCCCTTGTATCTCATCCCAGGTAGAACTGGGATTTCTGGGAACCAGGGGTCCTTCCAGGTGGAGAAGTCCTAATGGTAACTATCAGAAGTCCTTGTGAAACTATTCACACCCACCGCTTCACAGATTTTCTGCTGTAAGGAAAAGGACAGAAGAGGCAGTGGAGCAAAAAGGGAAGGGCCATGAGTAGAAGATGCTGCTGTCAGGAGCCTCTTTAAAATCCCATGAATAAAGCAAGGTGATGGCATGATACACACACGCCTTATCTGGAAGCACTAGAGGAAAACTCAGGTTGGTAACTGCCAGGGACAGGACCTTTTCAGTGGTGATCCCATATTTGTGGAATTGTATTTCTCCAAGATCTTTGTCAAGCTTTCTTTGCAGAAGTTTTTAAACATAACCTGAAGGTAGGTGGGTGTGGGTGTGAGTGGGTGTGCTGTTAAGCTTTTCCCTGATTTTTTAAAAGCTGTTTTGAAAGGCAGGTTAAAAATGCATGAAATAATCTATAATTTTTAATTGTGTGTTTGTGTGTGTGTATAAGAGTAAAAATATGCATGCAGTAAATATATTATGCCAAGACTCTAGAGGCAGTTTATAATTTAAATATGAGGGGCAGCAGCCCTGGCTCAAGCTGTCTCGCCAGCTAAGGTGAGAGATGAAACACAGTGCTGCCCCATCGTACTTCCCCATCTTACCCCTTCCTCCTTGCCGCTGCCACCACAGTGGCTCTACGTGGCTGGAAGAAGTGGTTGTGGGTCTCGCGAGAGCTTACAAGGCTGGGGGAATTCTCGAGAGACCTGCAGCCATTTCTTCCAGCTGCATGGCTCCCTGGTGGGGTTCTCTAGAGCATGCACTGGAGGTAGCGAGGCAGCAGTGGCGGGCCCTCCTGGCAGGGGCATGGGGGGGGGGGAAGAATAGTTCCCACTCTGCCATCTGGTGCAGGTGCCTCACCCTGCTTCATGGGAGGGCCGGCCCTTAGAGGGAGCAGCGGGGAGAGACACGCAACCGTTGAATGGCAAAATGGTTAAGTTTAAGCTTGCACAGCTATTTGTGGAGATATGTTGGTCAGGCCTATGGTGGGCTGAAGAAAAGGGTGGCCATTAACGCATTGCCAGAAAAGAGGGCAACAATTTGCATAGGCTAATTTATATGCATATATGCGAGTTTCAGTTATTACAATTTAAATAGAAAAACAATAAATCTCATCACATGACAGGAGACTATGAAAATGCAGGGACCTGTCTGCCTGTATGCCCAAACACTCACCGCTGGTTAGCAACAATTCTTATGGTTCTTTATCTTTAAATTGGAATTGGGCAGGACGACTGTTAATACAGAGGACTGTGCCGTATAAAACTGGATGCATGGTTACCCTACTCAAGAGATGGGCCTTCCCTCTCTTGCACGGCCACCTCTCTTCCTCTCGTCTTCAGCCATGATGCTGGAATTATTTTAGTAACTCATCAGTTGCTTTTCTAGATCAGAAATACATTTCAGGTGGCATATCAAAGATGAAAGATAAATATCAAAAAAATACAATGTAATAAAGTAACACAATAATTGCTGTAAAAAAAAAATCTTCCTCCCTCTTACCCTTCTCTTCGTGCCATTGGAAGGCTTCCTGCCAGAAAATGCAAAATATTGCAATTATATATCATGTATGAGCAATGCCTGTTGAACTCTCAGAAGCCCGGAGAAGTTGCTAAATAAGACTTCCGTTTGTCAAGGGTGGGGCTTCAATTTCATTCATAGCTTCTTGCCCCTCCCAAGAAGAGGTTGAGCCGAACTTACAAGGCAGCCTTTGCTCTGCCTAACTGAGATTTGCTTGGCACAAAATCTGGGCTATTTTCTCAAGAGTTTCCAAATACATTTTTCTAAAAGAAAATTACGCATGTACAACCCTGATCATGTTTAGGTTGCAAGCTTCTCGGGGCAGGAGAACATCTTTGTTACTCCGTTGAGCACTAATATGCCAACAATAATACAGTAGTAATAAGTGACACAAACAATGCGGCGAGTTCAAATGCCATTCATCCCACAGGCCGGTGATTCCAAGGGTGCATCAAGAGGAGCCACTTCCCGAACTTTTGCCCATGTGCATTTGCTTGGAAGCCTGGCAATCCCAACAAAAGTGCAGCCTTCCTCTGGTTCTTCCCTTGCTCCCACGCCCTTTGCGAACCCACGAGGCCGAGTAGGAATGAACAGGATCCCACGTGGACTGTGGGATGGGCCCGCCCCTGTCTGAAACTCTTTCAGGGGTTTTGCCGTAAAGGGAAAGAAACGGCTGCACAGTGGGCACCCTGAATCCCCCCCTTTGGCGTGCGTGTGCGCGCGAACCATCGCTGGCGTGACAGATGAAGGTGATGGCTGAGCTGGAATGCAACTGGAACAAAGAGGATCTTTAGAAGCTGACTCTTGCCCCTGCCAAAATGCAAAGCTGCAGGCAACAGATAAGAGGGGACAGAAGATGCGGCTCTTCCTCCTGCCGAATATCGAGGAGGTTGGCTGCGGCCATGAAACCTGGGCGTTGTGTTCCCTTTGCCGCCAGAGTGGGTTGGTGGACATGAGTGGCCCCCGGGGGCACAGTCTCCTCCTTTCTGTGCTGTGGGAGCCTTCCCCCTTGGACCTTTGCGTGACGGGAATTTCTCCGGCCCCGGCTGGGTGATCTGTAAGACGTCCCTTTGATCTTGGCACTGGAGTGCAAGCAGCCACAGCAGCCTCCGTGTGAAGTTGGACTCGTTTTTTTTCCCCTTCTTTCTTTCTATTTAATTGCCAGCCGCCTTCTGCTGCTCCGAGTCGAGGGTAAGGGAAGAAGGATGGAAGAAGAGGAGCGAGCGAGCGTGGCAGAGGATAGGGAATGGTCGTTTTCTTCTTTTTCCAAATGATGAAGGGGATTGCAGTGGGTAGGAAAAGCTCGGGCTGCCAGCCCACCATGTCTGACAGCAGGCCACGAAGGCAGTAGCCCTCCCCTACCATTGCTCTCCAGCGCCTGGTTTTCTACATTGGCACACTGTCTCTGGTCATGGAGATTCCACTTAGCCATCATGGCTAATACCCGTTGATAGACCTATTCTCCATTCATTTGTCTTATCCAGCCTCCTCCAACCATCTGCAGTGGATGGGAATTATGGAATTGCACTCCAACACTCCTTGAGGATGCCAGATTGGGGAAAGCTAATCTGATCCCAGTTGCAGTCCATCTAAACCAATGGCCCTCACCGCATCATCTGGCCATGGTTTCTATAAGTCCTGTGTTGTCTGCAAGGCATCCTTTGCCTTCTCTATCCTGCATCTCCTGCTGATCAATTTCATTGCTTGGGGAACATAGGCGGGAGGGTGCTGTTGCACTCATGTCCTGCTTTTGGGTTGCCCCGTGGGCAGCCGGTTGGCCACAGTGTGAGCAGAATGCTGGACTAGATGAACCTTAGTCTGATCCAGCATCAGGGCTCTTCTTATGTCCTTAGGTTCATTGTGAGGCCCTGTGTTATCTAGGGTTACGGGACAGCCGGAAAACTGTGCTAGGTCCATCAGAGAGAGTATGCTACTTTCTGCACTTCGCCTCCACAGCTTTCCCCTCCCCTTGTTTACTCTTCTTTTCTCTTAAAGATGAGGGTGCTGCTGGACTTGATGGCTCAGTTCGTACGACATATTAGGCAAGGGAGGGGTAAATAACGTACTGACTGTGCGTTAGACAGGAGGAGCTTCACATATGACATGCTGCAGCCAGTGCTGCTCGGCACCGGCAAACGCCCCGGCTGCTACGAACTTGTGGCGGCCATTTTGGTTGCAGCCTCTCCTCCCTGTGTCCTCCAGCCGTATCCCAGCAGGCACCATGAGTGCTGCCGGCTGCATAGAGCAGCCAGGGTTTTTTGGCTGTTCTAGGCAGCAGAACTCTATTCCAAAACGGAATAGTCCACGGAGGGGGGGCAGAATTCGGACAACACTTTAAACAACGGGGCTTCGGGCTAAACAACATGCAAGCCCGTTGTTTCGCTCCGTTGTTTAAAGTGCCTGATTAACGTACTGTCAGTTGTGTGTGCGTTGTGTGTTGCCCTCCAGATGACACAATAAGCAACACAACTGACGATTGTTCCCCCCCTCCTCCGTTGCCTAATGTGTCATCCGAACTGAGCCGATAAAAGACTCTGCCTCCGACTTCCTTGGCACATTCTCATACCTCATTCTTGGCTCAGCTCACAAGGAAGTGGCGATGGGGACACTGGATCCAAAGTCTGTCCACCGTGGCATCTGTCTGAATGTCACCTTATTTATATAATGTCTGCTTCCCTTTGTCTCCATACCAACTGTCCTGTTCGAGCTACCTGCACAGTGGATGGTAGCTGGTACTCCAGAGCCATTTTATGGAGAAGCATGAGCTGTTTGCAGCCAGCATCACCTTTTCCCATCCAAGGCCGAGTACTGAAAATCCCCATCGGGCTTGTTCCTTAACTAGGCAAAAGCTTACTCAAGCTAGACGCCCATGGCAAAGTCCTTACTCATAGACCGGGTTCAGACAACACGATAACCAATGGTGGTTTAAATAGTCGACGGTTGATTATTTAACCCACCATGGGTTATTGTGTTGTGTGGAGGGAATTTTTTAACCAACAGTTGGTTAATTGGCCGAAATAACCGATGCAAATAACCAGCGTTGTGCAGAGTTGGCTGTTTGAACCACCGTTGTTTACCGTGTTGTGTGGAGGGCACTGTTGGTTATTTCTTCAGCCACCGTTGGTTATTTCATAAGCCACAGAGACAGAGTTGCAAGGCAAGAGTGGTCAAAGTGGTGGCTGCCGCTCTAGTCCAGCCGGCAGGATAGATTTTCAGCAACCTTGGCTGATGGGATAATAGTTGGTGGACTGAAGGGGGGGAGAGAGGGTGGGGGATGAATGAGTCAACTCAGCGTGGACTAATAGTCAACTGAATGCTGATCTTAATCCACACCATGGTTGATTATTCTCATGTTGTGTGGGGAGCACCCCTAGATAAACAACTGTTGAGTTGATTATTACCCCACCATTGACCGTTGTATTGTCTGAACGCAGCCATAGTGGGATGGCCCTTCCTTCCAGGTGGATCCTTACTTCTCTCTTCTCTCCCCCCTTTTTCTCTTCTCTTCTTTACTTTTCTTTATCTCTCTTCTCTTCACTTCCCTTAGCATACCCTCCTCTGGTCTAAGAATGGAGGTTTTTTAATGGATCCTGTCACTCGCAGGATGAGGTGTTTGCTTGCACGGACACGATACTCCCCATCTCATCGCAAAGCAAAGTTCCTGTCTTTGGGCTGAACCTTTGTGAAGGAGGTGCAGCTTTCTTTCATTATATATTTAATTACTATCCCCACCTTTCCGCCAAAGAATGGCACCCAAGGTGGCGAACCACAATATCCAGATTAAAAGCAAAATCTTAATTAAAACATGACATAAAAAACAAGCAAATTAAAAACACAGCAGTCAAAGAAATAAGCAGCACCAGCCAATTAAAAAAACAACACAGCAGCAGCAGACCAGCTTATATCCCAAAGGCCTGCCTGGATAAAAATGCCTTTGCCTGCCGGCGGAAGGACAACAGAGAGGGAACTGAGCTAGTCTCCCTTGGCAGGGTGTACCACAGCCTGGGAGAGGCCTGGGAGTTACCCGTCTCACCACTGAAGCAAAACAAGCCACTTCCGTATAAGGCCAGATCAAATCCTAAATGTGAATTGGCTTGGCTTGGCACCCTTCTCCCCCAGCAACTCCCCCCCCCCACCACCACCACCATGAAAAACTAAAATGATGTTGGCATAGACTTTAGGTTTTAAGTGTTGGGCAGCCTCAAACGGGTCCAGATCCCCACATTTGGAACGTGCTTTCTGGGCTACTGTGAGCATGCAGCTCACAGGTAGATCATGCTCCTGGGCATTTCACTGCACATAGACAAATGGGATGATAGCAGTCCGCTTCTGTTTCATTGCATGCGCGCGTGGGGTACATGTGCTGAGCAACAACTGTCTGTGTGATTGTCTCATGAGAGGCTGTCAATGCAGGTTGCATCAGGCTGTTTCTCGCATGGAAATAACTTCGTGGCGTGAATGGATGAAGATTCACAAGTATTGGTAAAGGAAGGGTGACTTCTAATAACTAGGAGACGAACTGGGAGCGGTGGAGGTTGATGGCTCTGATTTCAGTGGGGCGGTGAATCTGCTCCAGGTTTCCACCAGAATCAGTCAGCACTCTAAAGGAGTTATCCAAGGTGCAGAGCACCTTGGATAGCTCCTTTAGAGTGCTGACTGAAACCCGGAGCGGATTCGCTGCCCTACTGGCATCGGAGCTACCAGCTTTCACTGTCTGGAAGGCTGCAGGTGTCCAGCGCAAGGCAGTGTTGATTGATCTGAGCAGAGCAAGATGCTCAAAGCTGAGCTAAGCCAGCCTTCTCGTACTTTCCCTTACAGGCTGATTTTGAGGAAATGCATTGGACTACAGTTCCCATAACCCCCAGCCTTTTATCATGCTGTTTCTCATTTCTACAAGCCTCACCTTGATTTCTGTACTTAAGCCCTTCCTGGCCACTCTCCCAGACCCACCTTAATCTGTTCCTCATTTCCCTCCGGAGGTCTTTCTGTTGTAATATTGTAAGTTCCTTGGGGCAGAGACCGCCACGTCGGTGTTCTGCATGCTGCTTAGCACCTTCTTCGAATTCAGCAAAAGTACAGGGGTAATAAGCACATAGACTCATTGTATTTTTATTGTCCTGCACATATTAATGCAATTCACATTTCATAAAATGTAGCACTAGGGATAATTCCCATAGCAGGCTGTAAAGTAGGGGGAGAAGGCAGGGAGAAAGACTTTCATACAAAACCGGAGTGGTTTAGTGAATTGAGTGGACATATCTCTACAACACAGATATGAACTAGTTTGTCACTCCCTCCCGTTTCCAGGGAACCCTGAGATTTCAGACCACCCCTTGAAATTACAGCTGAGAAGTCTTAACATCTCTACAATTCCCAGGATTCTTGTGGGGGGGGGGGGCAGCTGTGAATCAGTTAAAGAGATACAAAGCGCAGTCTGAAGAGTGATTGTATGTGGCCGCGTGCATGTTAATTGTACTGTATGAAGCAGGAAAACATATTTAAAAATCCCCTTTTTATACAACTGAAACCAGTTCCATCAGTTCTGCTAGGTATACATTTGTAATGGCAGATATTCCCTATCGAGATGGGGACCAGAGGTGCCCTTCTCAGCTCTAAAGTAAATTGCTCTCTCCTAGCTTAATTTACCTTTCAGGGCGGTTTTGAGGATAAGCCAATGCACAGGTGATGTGGCTGTCCCAAACATATATGTTGCAAGCATAGTTCTGAACAGCATCCTGTTTTGTTTCCATCTATGTTTAGCAGCAGCAGCACCCTAACTCAAAAGATTGGATAAAAATGTCTAACAGGTATTGTTTGGAGCAGAGGAAAGTAATCCATCAGGGGAACTGGAGGAGAGGGGGGGTGAGAATCAGGCTGAATGATGTAGTGGGGAGTGAGACTGAAGGAACATGAGGCTCCCAAGTATTGTTATAAAATGTTCGTTGTTTAAAATACTTTATTTGCAGTATTTATAGGCCGCTCTCAGTTCTCAGGGTGGCTCACAATAAGAAGAAAAGCCATTTGAAATTCTATAACAATAAAAACAATAAAAGTATAAACGCAGCTTTAAAAAATGTTTTTTTTATTTTTTATTTATTTATTAAAAGAATTATATCCCGCCCTATAGCACAAGGATCTCAGGGCGGCGTACAGATAAAAATCAAACATACAAAATAGAACAATAAATATACAATTCTAAAACAAATTAAGCCATTAATATGTGAAAACCAATATGAAATGTTTAAAACATTAAAATCCAATTAAAACAAGACATTTTGCAGGCTGGTGGGTTTAGCCATCAAAGGCTTTGTTAAGCTAGTGCCAGAGCCAGTCCGGCCTCCAGGGGAAGGGCATTCCACCGCCGGCAAGTAAAAATGCGAGATAGATTCAAAGGTCTCTAAAAATAAAGAGGTCTTCACCTGACACCAAGGCGATTGAGCCTATTTGGGTAGGGCATTGCACAGCTGGGGCGCCACTCCTGAAAAGGCCATTCCTCTTGTAGCCATCCCGCCACACCCACGTCAGCGGGACCACCCCGACAAGTGCCTTAAGTTCCAGAGAGTTACATGTGGAGAGAGGGGGTCTTTCAGGTACCCTGCTCCCAAGCCGTGAAGGGCCTTTACATTTCAAAACCAGCACCTTGAATAAGGCCAGCAAATAACCGAAGTTTCAGTACTGCCTTCAAAGGCAGCCCCATGCACAATGCATTGCAGTGGTCAAAGCCAAACATGCACGAAGCCTCACGCAGCAACTGCCCACGTATACTTTATTGTGGACCAATCCTGGCGACTTTGCCGGCTCGCGCTGGTGCAGGATTCCCACCTACCCCCCTTCTGCATTCCATGTGCATGCGGCCGCATTGCTCACCCTGTTTCTGCGTGGACTTGCATGCGCAATATAAAAAGGCAAGCCCCAATCTCTCTCTTCTGTTTCATCCTCCCCTACCTGTGTTTATGCTTTTAATTCCTGGAGCGCATTGTGAAGTTGTAGCGGGAGGGGGGAGAGGGGAGGGGGGATGTGGTTTGGAACCCGGGGAAAATGCTTCTCCTGCCCATGTGTAATTTTACCACGGTGCCTAAGTGAGGGACAGAAGTAAATTGACCCTTTAACCCTTTTTCCTACCAAGGGATTAGAGCCTGTTTCCTGTTAAATCTCAAGAACCAGTTCCATCCTGTTTGAGAAGGGAAGGCATCTTGGGGTGGGGTGGAGATGGGGGGGAAAGAGAGATTGCTGTTTAACCTTCTTTCTCCCTTCTCCTTTCCCTTGGTATGTTCACTTCTCTTCTCTTCTCCCCTCTTCCGAAATCCCAGTTTTAATTCCCAAATAAAAACGCTCAGGATAGCGCGCGTGTGTGTGTGTGTGTGTGTAGAGGTTGGCTGGTATATTTTTAAGTGGTGGTTGTTTGCTGCTGTTAAAATTGCTCCGGCTTCAACTCTAGCCTAGGGAAAGGGGAGGCGCAAAGTGGAAAATTGCTAACAGGAAAGAGCCGGAAGGCGGAGAGTGATAAATATTGAAAGGGTGGGATTTAGATCTGTGCTTAAACAGCTGCGGTGGCTGGAGTGTCACACTCTCTCTCCGCAGGTTTACTGACCCATTTCCATTCACACGGCTGCCAGTATCTTAGCAACTGCAACAGTCCCCCAAGAACAGGCGTATCGCCTGCTATTAGTGACTGTGCAACTGTGTCAAGGTTAGCCTGCACCTTAAAAGTCCGGCGGTTCCCCCCCACCACGCACACACCACCGGCAGCGGAGGCCGTTCTTGCACGCGTGTGCACATAAGTAGAAGGCGTTGACATCTGCACATGCAGCGGAATGGCATGGTAGAATCCGGAGGCGGTAGGATGGACTAGGTAGTTAGTGCGTGGGAGATAGTCGCATGGGTAGAAAGCAAAAGCGCAAGACCCACCCTGCCAATAAAAATCCCCCATGTAAACAAGTAACAAATCCCTGCGAATAAAGAACTAGCACAACTGGCAGTGAGGTTCCAGCCCAGCCTTTCGCCTGCTGTGCTGCTTTTCTATTTGTGGGGGTGTTTTTAACAATGACAGAACAGACCGAAATGGCATTCCCCACCTGCAGGCTGATGTGCATTCTCCTGTCTTGTTCTGCTGCATGTAAAGACCAGCTCATGCAAACACCGAGCCCGCTTACGGTTGAATTAAAGGGCAATCCCTTTGCCCAGCCTTCCTCCTCCCATCTTCCGGATCCCAAACGGTCCATATATACTCTTCTGCCAGTTTCACAGGAATATACGTTTCCATGTATTCCCTTCATGCCCCATTATGCACCTGTGTGTCCTGCTTGGCCGCTGTGGTTGGTGTAATCAAAGGCAGCCGCAAAATGAGGTGAGATGGAATTGGCTCTTTTAGGTGGCAGAACTCAGGTGCTGTTAAAAGGTGTCAAGTAGGAGACAGATCTGTCGCATTATGGAGGGGGCGCAATCATCTGGCGTGTTCTCCTGTCCATGTTCTCCTCATCAAAATCAACGGGACTTGCACAAGAACACTGCCGTTGCGCCATTCCTGTTCCTTTCCATGAGGCTTGTGCAAGGGATGGATTCCAGTTGACTTGTGCTATTTCTTCAGTTGGTTTTTTTTTAGTGTGTGTGTGTGTGTGTGTGTGTTTTATAGTATACCCCGCCTTACAATTAAAGAAATTTCATGATGAAAATTCAATTAAAAGAGCAATAAAGCAAATAATAAGTCACAGCCCTAAACTTTGAGCAATAATGCAGTAAAACCAATAGCCGGAAAATTGCAGCATCAGATCGATCAATCTTTTAAAAGCCTGGGCAAATAGGGAGGTCTCGGCCTGGCTCCTAAAATTCATCAGGTTTTCGTCAGGTGGGCAGCTCAGGGGAGAACCTTCCGAAGTCTGAGAAAGACCTTTCCCTGGTTCCTACCTGTCGCGACATCTGAAGGCAGGGGCATACTCAGGGAAGAGCTCCTCTGTAGATGATCTAACACAACCATCCCCAACCTCGGGCCCTTCAGATGTGGGGGACTACATCTTCCATCATCCCCAACCAGTATGGATGCTGGGAGTTGTAGGGCACCAGGTCGGGGAGGGCTGATCAAACAGATGGGCAGGTTCATATGGCAGGGGACAGTCATCTTTAGTGAGTGGGCTTGTATTTCCTGTCCACACTAAAATGTTAAAGGACTTTGGGATGATATGCTGAGAACAGGCTGTTATAGGTAGATTATCATAATGGGGGCAGGTTTCGACTGGTGTATGTTAAAAATGAAATCAAGTCTCCATAAGCTAGCTAGCTAGCGCTGCAAATAAGTGAACAAGTACGAGAGAGATGTGTATGTTTGTGTGTATTGTAGCCAATTTGATCATTATATTTATTTAATGTACATACCACTGATCATATTTAAAAGCTGTACGTAATAGAGATTTTAATCAGCTCTTCTGGGACACAGCTCTCTGGACTCATAAAGCCCCAGTACCAGCCAGCTAAGCTTGCACACTGGATGACCAGTTATCCCAAAGCTTAGATCATTCCTGTTGTAATGTTGAGACCTTTGAAAATCATGTGCTTGGCTGGTGTGGGGAGAAGTTGTGTACGTTTTGTTTTTTACATTGCAATTTTAATGGAAAAGAGCACCTGAATATAAAGGGTCTGGGGTTCGAAGGTGGGAGGAGAGCTTCTTCAGTTCTAGGGTTCTTCCTCCCCCCTCCCCCCAAGAAAGAACATGTGAAAAGTATAGAAGTCACAAATAGCTAGTTGGTTCGTGACACATTGTTTTCCCCCGAGCAACTGATAACCATCTTCCTTGTAATGATTTAGTATAGTTTCTGTGCTTCCCCATAGATCCATCAGAATTGTGTCTAGGAATAGCTAATGAATATTGAAGATTGACAGACTCCAGAACTCTAAAGCAGGGTGCAGAACGTGTGGCTTTCCAGATGTTGGCGTACAACTCCCATCATCCCTGACCACTGGCTGTGTTGACTGGAGTTGATGGGAATTGTAGACCGACAACATTGGGGGGGGGGGGGAGGGAAGGTGTCACAGGTTTCCCGGTTCTGCCCTAAAGTATTGTTTGTGTTACGTTTTTGTATCAGTACCTATGGCGACCCCAATGTAAATTGTTGCCTCTTCCAGAGCATCAGTGCTGACTTGGTGGGAACTCCATGTCTGAGGTGAGGAGTGGGGGATTCTGTGGTGCATTTCATTTGGTTTGTGGTTGGGTCACAGCAAAACAAAAAATACACAACCGCTCACTCCATGGCACAGTTAGTCTCTTGCGCACTCGTTCAACAAGGGGTCCACTTCACGTTGTACAGGGCACACGCATTGTATACACCAGCCTTCCCCGACATGGTGCCTTCGAGATGTTTTGCACTACAACTCCGATTATTCCTCACCATTTGCCATACCGGACTGGGGCTGATGGGAATTGTAGGGCAAAACATCTGGAGGAACCAGGGGGCTGCCTTCATGTTGTCTTTGCCCCAGGGGAGCTCCGAATCTGCGCTGCGTTGGTGCCTGCTGATTCAGAGCCACCCCGGGGCAAAGAAGACAAAGACCCGCAGCAGAAATGTCGTGGACTTACCCTGATGTTACCTGACCAAGCAAGGTCAGCATGGCTCTTCCCCATCTGTCTTTGCTCAGGCATTGCGTTCCCAGGCGGAAGGTGACTTCTCATTGGTCGCCAGAAGCCAGGGGAGGGGGCGGGTCCGGTGAACCTAAGGGCCGCCAGTCAGCCCACGCTGCCTCCCTTCGTGTAAATAACTTACTGCCACCCTGCAGCCGCGATGCCACAGGGTTTGGTGGCAGAGCGGCACCATGAAGGCAGACCCCAGGTTGAGGATGGCTGGTGTACGCTAAGCCTGAAGCAGCCACATGGGTATAGTTTATAAATCTAGCCTTCAGATTCTGTGTCAGTTGGGAGTATCTGTCCATGGACATCATGGGATGAGATAGTTACCGGTGGCAAGCTGGTTTATTTATAGATTTGATTTGTAACCCCCCCCCCTTTTTTTTTTTAACCAAAACAAATGGCACTCAACTGTTACATACTTGAGTTTAGCAGCAGCTGGCAATTGGCCTCCAGGATGATGGTATAATTTATGAAGGTGCACAGGACTGACTCATGAGTTCAAAACTGTTCGGATACGAAAACCTTGGGAATGTGGTCCAAGAAACTTTGATTGCTCAGTCTGAAGGACAGAAATGGGGACATCTCTCCCGCAGTTCAAAGATCATGTGTACCTTGGGATGTTTGATATACCTGCATAACACAACTAGAAAGCTGGGATTTCGTACACATGTAGACCCAGACATCTTGATGAACATCGAAGTCTGAAAATAGGAAACTTTGACACCCAAGACTCTCGGTTGCTTTGATGTTGTTTATAACAATAATAATAATAATAATAATAATAATAATAATAATAATAATAATAATTGCAACAAAACAGTAACAAGGACAACAACGAAAAGGGTGAGGGAAAGGAAAAGAAGTCATATCATACAACATATAAATATACAATAATCCTTAACATCTCCCTTGTTTTGATATTTTATAATGCACTTCCTGGATGTGGTTTTCAGTGCAAAGCACGTTGTGTATCACTACTCTTGAGCAATTGTTTCTACCACATAACTTTCATCTCTGTCAGGCCTTCTCTTAAAACAGGGGTGAGGGAGCTGTGGCCCTCCAGGGGTGTTGGAATACAATACCCAATATTTATTTATTTATTACATTTATATCCCACCTTTTTTTCTCCAAGGAACTCAAGGCGGTGTACACAATCCTCCTCCTCCTCCATTTTATCCTCACAACAACAACCCAGTGAAATAGGCTGGGCGGAGAGTCTGTGACTGGCACAGAGTCACCCAGTGAGTTTCCATGGCCGAGTGGAAACTAGAACTCAGGTCTCCCGACTCCCAGATCTCCCGACTCCCACAATCTAGCCACTATGACACACTGGCTCTCTGACTAATATCCCTGACCATTTCCCATGGTGGCTGGGGATGATGGGATTTGGAGTCCAACAACATCAGATTCCCCAGCCTTGCCTTTGAAGCATCGTAATTCACAAGTTCCAGCCCCGCTTTAAAGCATGGTAATTCGTAGTTTCTGTCTAGGTACATGAATGTTCACTCCACAAACCCGCATAGCGTCATGTTTAAGAATGTGAGCTGTGTGTGACCCATGCAGCTAAGCTTTGGGTTCATATATTGACTTAGGCACATACTAAGGCTGGAGACAAAAGAGGACAGGGCTCCTGTGTCTTTAATCCTTGTTTCGAAAAAGGAATTTTGTGCATGTAGTTCTTGTTTGCTTTAGTTCTTCCTACCTGTCTGTAACATGGAAGTGATCATTGTCCAACCTTACAGGGCAGTTGTAAGGATTCCTGCAGTGATACGTGTGAAGCCTTTTTGAACAGCTGTGTGTGTGTGTCTGTCTGTCTGTGGGCAGCCCTTCTCGGACTATTCCATTTCAGAGTGCAGCAGGGGTGGTTCTCCAAATGCTTCCCTGTGCCAAGAGCTCCATTTACATGCACATGGCCAAGCATCCAGATGTGGAGGCGTAGGATTCGTCCAATGCTTAAAAATAGGTCTGTCTCCCTATTAAATAAATCATAGCTAATTTTATGACTTTCAATTGATTACATTTATATGAATTCACATAGGAATCCAGTTCTGAAGGAACTTTTCTTTGTTTTTTGGACGTTTTTAAGGCACCCTTACCTTAAATGCAAGGCGAACAGAGTACAGAAGCTGTTTTTAGCTGTTATTCTGTGACCAGGACTTCAAACCAACTGGCTGGCTCCTATTTTGCAGAGTGCGAAGTTCTTTTCTCGGGATGTGGCGGCATGCCTGCCCACCCACGGCTGTTGGCCTTTCCTGTCTGTGTCATTCCTACACGCCTTAACCCTGCCTTCCCCAGCCAGATGTTTTGGACCAGAATTCCCATCAGCCCCAGCCACCATAGCCAGTGATCGGGGTAATGGCTGTTGTAGTCCAAAACATCAGGAGGGTGCCAGGATGGGGAAGGCTGCGACAATCC
This sequence comes from Anniella stebbinsi, assembly GCA_029215795.1. Classification (NCBI taxonomy): domain Eukaryota; kingdom Metazoa; phylum Chordata; class Lepidosauria; order Squamata; family Anniellidae; genus Anniella; species Anniella stebbinsi. The sequence continues at coordinate 82,954,249 of JARDYH010000007.1, forward strand.
TTTGCATGCTGGGTTGGAAGGAGAAGGAGTAGCTCCTTGGGAAGGGAAGAGGGATCCAAATGTTTTTTTAAATTACCAATGTAAAAATTAATCCGCTGCTATGAATTAAGCAGGGGCAAGGAATTTATTCCTATGGAATGATCAGCTAAACCAAGGGGGCAGAACCTCAGGCTTGTGGGGGCGGATTGGGTCCCAATCTGGCCATCCAGGTTTCCCCTGGCCCCGCCCCCTTTCCTTGACCACCAATTGTTCGGTGGCTTCCCTCCTTTCGTGTCGGGTTTTCCCCCATTCTAAAAGGTTGAAACACCTCTCCTGAGTCTTAGCTGCTCTCAGTAAGAGCTTTCAGCTAAAATTGGTTGGTATTTGGAGTATTTATAGCCCGCTCTTTTTGCCCCGCCCCCAAGAGCTTCGACACCGCTGGGCTGCACAGTATGGCTGCTCTTAGGGTGACCAACTGTCAGGATTTCCCCGGATTTGTCCTTTTTTGTTGTTGTTCTATCATAGGTGTCAGGGGCGATTTTCTGTAATTCTGTAATTTGCTATGATGACACGTTTTCCCCTTTAAGGCTACCATTGGCGTGGCAGGGGGGAATGACGCACTTTCTGGAGGTGTGTAATTTCCCCCCCCCCCAACTGCTCCAATGGGTGCCTTAAAGGGGAAAGCGCGTCATTCCTGGACATTATAGAAAAGGCCCCGATTGGAGCAGGGTGTGAGGGAATGGCATGCTATCCCCTCCTCCTCTCCAATTGGGGGGGCTTTAAGGTAGTAGGGGAAATGATGTGCTTTCCGGAGTCCCTGGAAATCTGTTCCACCCCCCACCCCACCGGGTGTCCTGTTTTTGGGTTTCCTAAATATAGTCACCCTATGCACCATAGACCAGTCTTCTCAACCCTGATGCCATCCAGACATACAGCTCCCATCTTATGCAACCGGTGTGGGCAGTGGATGATGGGAGATGCAGTCCAACACATCTGGAGAATCATCTGAGCATGATGCAGTCCAGCCTGAGACAACTTTCCCAACCTGCTTGGACTACCGTGTTACATGAGACCAGTTGCCATCCGTAGCGCCTCCTTCGCTTTCTTCCAACATGGGAGAAATATCTTTCCAAGAGAGAGAGGACTAGGCTGACCATATGAAAAGGAGGACAGGGCTCCTGTAACTTTAACAGTTGCATAGAAAAGGGAATTTCAGCCAGCGTCATTTGTATGCATGCAGCACCTGGTGAAATTCCCTCTTCACCACAGCAGTTAAAGGTGCAGGAGCCCTACCCTCTTTTGTATCTGGTCACTCTAGTATAGTGCCTGCATCTTTAACTGTTGTGATGAAGAGAGAATTTCACCAGGGACTAACTGCATACTAATGACACTGGCTGAAATGCCCTTTTCTCTACAACTGTTAAAGTTACATGAGCCCTGTCCTCCTTTTCATATGGTCAGCCTAGAGAGGACACGTGCCTCTTATTAACACACGTGCTCTAGCAAGGGGGTCCTCCCAACTCCCCCCTTTCCCATTATCTAGAACTCTGCCCACTGGCTCTGACTGCCATCCTTCACCCTCGTTGCTGCTGCTCTTGCATCTGGCAACCCCCATCAACGTGGGGCACATCTGCAGGGAGGGGAGCAGGAAGATGTTCTGCTGCCCTGCATGGGGGAGCCACACGAAAGGCGGCTGGGTGTGTGGGGGTCAATGGACGCTGCAGCCCCACACGCATTGAGAAGCGGCTCTGCGTGGATCAGGGTGGTGGGTGAGAGGAAACCGGCCTTGGAGATGAGCCGTCCCCTCCCTTGGCACGCTGTGCTCAGCAAGCTCCCCAGACTCATGGAGAGAAGCAACAAAGATGATTTAGAGGGCTGATTTATTAAGAATAATTAAAAAGTGCTAAATATGCTTAACTCAGCCGCGCAGCAGACTAGAGGGAGGCTGGACCCATCTGCTACACAAAAAGGCAGGGGAGTGGGAGGGGGCGAATGGCTGGCTTCTGGTTCGTGGAGAGGAGGAGGAGGAGGAGCAGCAGCAGCAGCAGAGGCAAGGCGGGAGCAAAAGATCAAAAGTTTTCATCAAATCCCCTGTTTTAGCCCTTGTGTACAAAATCCCCAAGGTATGGTACCTTCCCTCCATGCCTGACCCCATACCCCAGTATCAGTTATTTTCTTTCTCTCCTCCCCTCATGGCCCCACCCCATGAGAAGGGTGGGGAGCCATTTTCCTGTCTTATTTATTCATTTGTCGTTTTCTATCTATCAAAAAGCCTCCAGGGATGGCTTACGTGCAATCAGTAAAACAAGACAGTACCTGCCAGCAGGCTTACAGTCTAAAAAGGCTTGGCATAAAAGGAAAAAGGAATGTGGAGGGAAGATGAAAAAAATTAAATAAGAAGTGCCATGCTGGATCACACTGAGGATCCATCTAGCCCAGCACTCTGTTCACAAGTGGCCAACCAGCTGTCGACCAGGGACCAACAAAGCAGGAAATAGTGCAGCAGCACTCTCCCACCCATGTGCCCCAGCAACTGGTGCACACTGGCTAACTGCCTCTGATACTGGAGGTAGCACATAGCCATCAGGATTAGTAGCCATTGATAGCCTTCTCCTCCAGGACATCCACCCCCCTTTTAAAGCCATCCAAATTGGTGGCCATCATCACTACATCTTGTGGTAGAGAATTCCATAGTTTAACTATGCACTGTGTGAAGAAGTCTTTCCTTTCATTTGTCCTGAATCTCCCACCAATCAGCTTCATGGGATGACCCCTTTGGGTTCTAGTATTTTGAGAGAGGGAGAAAAATGTCTCCCTATCCACATTCTCCACACCATGCATAATCTTGTACACCTCTATCTTTCAAAAGGACCATATCCCCACGGGATAGTCCTCCCCCGCCCCATGACTGCACTTATGTCGTGGGAAAGGCCGGAATCAGTGGTGCGCAGGTCCAGAGCCAAAGTTGGCAGGGTCACCCGTCTCTCTCCTGCCCCCCCACCTTTTCCTCTCCACCCAGGAGCTGCCGTGGGAGAGACAGATTTATATTATAAGTCTGATCTGAACACTTGCAGAAATTAGGCTGAGGGTGGCCTGAATTTAGGCCACGGGCCAAAGGCTGCTGTCCCCCCCCCCCCGATGTTCTTGGCTGCTTGCTCGGGCCTTGCACCCTCCAAGCTGTATATTTACCATTGAGAATTTCCCCTTAGTCCTAGAGTCGTGTGTGGGCTCACAAAAATGCTCTACACATGCTCTGGAGTCCAGAGCAGCCTTCCCCAACGTGGTGCTCTTCAGATGTGGCTGTGGGTATGCTGGGAGTTGTAGTCCAATGCATCTAGAGGGCACCAGGTTGGGGAAAGCAGCATTAGAACACTTGCGTTATTGTTGCTTGACCAATCCAGGGTGAGTCTTGGCCCCTCTTAAATCCCTGGACAGCATGGTGAAGAACTTGGAAGTGGGCTGTAAAGAAAATGGTGTGATGCTTAGTGCGGAGTATGGAGAGCGTCCCCTCAATTGAGCCCCCAGGTCAGTCTTGGCGATAAGCGGCTGGCTTTGTGCTATTTCCCGTTTTCTGAACGGAGGCAGGTTCTGAAAACCAACTAAGAATGTAAGTAGAGCCCTGCTGGATCAGATCAGCGGTCCTTTTGTTCCATCACTCTGTTCACCCAGTGGCCGACCAGCTGTTGACTAGGGACCCACAAGCAGGACGCGGGTGCAACAGCACCCTCCCACCCATGTTCCCCAGCAACTAGTGTACATAGGCTTACAACTCTTGTTGTAAAAAAAAAAAAAAACCACGCCTTTTAATTTCAAGATTTAGTTTTGCCTTATGCGGGAGCATCTTCTCCCGCGGGGAGACGTGTGAGCTCTGGATGTCTGCGAATCTCGGCGTGCCCACTTCACACCTTTGTGCAGCAAGAAAGAAAGAAATTGCTCACAGTTCTTTCCCATCTGCTCGTTTGTGATGTCCCAAATGACCCTAACCCTGATGATGTGCGGGTGTCTGGCATTGGAGCCTAACCCGGCTACCTTTGGGGTGGGATTGGGAGCCAGGCTGCGCTAAACTGGGACCAGAAACTGGCGCTGTATTCCTTTGCATCTTTGCTTACGGTGCGCTATTGGTGGGATGCCTCCTTGCCGTTTTTGATGTGCCCAAATGAGACAAAGCCGAGCCCAGTCGTAGGAGGGACCTCTCTCTCTTGGCCAAGTGTTTATAATCCTGTCTGTCACCACATGAGGGCAGCACCTCTGTCTGCTTCCACCGCTGTTTAGTTATGACCATGTGCCTTGGATTTGAGCATGGAGACTGAGACGTCCATGCCCTTTTATGGCGCTGCCCATTCTGAATTAAGCAGAAGAAGCCACTGGTCCACAAGGTAAAATAAACCTGTAGCTTAGATACGGACCTTTTCGCTCTCCACCGCACTTCCTTTCTCCTCCTCTCCCCCCTTACTATTTTGCAGCCAGAGTAAAACATCAGCATCTCGGGAGCAGCCCGAGTTGTTTGCTGCTTCCAAGAACAGTTGTTTTTAAGGTCCTTGGGATGTTGGAGAAACCCTGAAGGGAGGCTTGAGCTGCAGCCAGGGACCCCTCCCCCTGGCCTCCCAGGGCTCGTTTCAAGATTGAGAGGGGGGTGGGGGGCTTCCAGACAAGGCCGTCAGCTGGCCCATTTTAAACAGTGCTGGGTGGGATGTGCAAACTGTTTACTCGGGGTCCTGTGCCCAGAACTAGCAGGCAAGCTAACCGGCCAAGCCACATGTGGAATAGTACCATATTGTTCTTGAGGTGGTTGTTGCTTTGTCAATGCAAAATGTGGGATCTGTTTTACTGAGAGTAAAAGTGAGCCTGGTTAAAACAAAGGGGAAGCAAAAACAACTCCCCCCCCCCAAAAAAATGCCCCACTGTTTATTTTGAAAATCTGTTCCAGTTTCTTCAGACCTTCCCAGGGCATCTGCTGTTGGCCTTAGGGACACCACAACAGGCACAGCCTACCAGGAGTAAACAACCTGGTGCCCTCTATATGTTTTGGACTATAACTCCCAGAAGCCACAGCCAGCATGGCCGATGGTAAAGGATTTTGGGAATTGCAATCCAAAACATCTGGAGAGTACCCAATTGCCTACTCCTGGACCATTTTCCAGGTCCTTAGCACCACACCTAAGGTGCATAAGAAAAGAAAAAAAAAGCATTTGCTGAATTGTGATTCAATTCATTTGGCATAACCACCACTCTCTTGGGTTCAAGAGACTTTGCTTTAAAAATGCAGCTAGCAGCTACAGCTTCCTTGCTTTTTTTTTGCTTAAAAATAAAATAAAATTGTAAATTTCAACAAAAACAAAACAAGCAGAAGAAAATATGTAGTATTACTAAATGCTTTAAAAATCTTGGTTTCAATTATAGTATTCTAGAAAAAGTGGATTATACATAAACTTCAGTATAAGCAGAACAAATATCCATGAATAAGTCTGTTCGTGGGTGGCGCCTATATACTATGTGTTTGAATGTTGCTAGTGTTGTTTGGTCGTCAGTCCATTTCATTTTTTACTAAAAAAATAAGCTCAGGGGGCCTGATATGGTTCGAGATCCTAGTGTAGGTGATAAGGGAGATTAACCCTTTGCCCCCCCCCCCACTGTGGTCCCAATCTGGATCAGCCCCCCCTGTGCTTTTAATCTATTGCCAAAATGTAATGTGACTCTTGTTCTGGATGCTGCTGTCTAATGTGGACTACGAACTTATGGAGCTGCCTTAATATCAAGCCTTTAGCCTTGATCCTTTTAATCTTGGCTGCCATTTTTAAAATATACATACATGGATTTGTATGAAGTGCATACAACTTTCTAGCGATTATACCGGGGCTGCAACAAAAGTGGACCAAATATCTAAATAAGTATCCATTGAAGATGATGTCATGATGATGGTGGTGGTGATACACATTTCTATACCGCCCCATAGCCGAAGCTCTCTGGGCGGTTCACAAATATTGAAAATGTTGTAAGGCCCTCTATCCATATTAATCTTTTATCTGTTAAAAGAGCATGGAAAATCAATTTGCCCTGACCATTTGTTAATTTCATGAAGCAGGTAAATAATTTTAAAGAGCATGTGCTTGAGTGAATATTAAAGACTGTTCCAGTACAACATTTATCAATGTAATAACCTCCCCTCAAAAAGAAGCAACTACTGGACATTGCCAAAACATATGTTTAAAGCAGCATTAGCAGTATTGCACTGTCAGCAATTAGCTGAATTAGACAATCCCTAATTAAATAGATGTTTCCAGGTCCAGTAGACACAAAGTAAATGTTTTTGCTGAAAAAGACGCCCCGTAAGGTCTGTAGATATGAAAGGAAAATGCCAAAGCGGTAACTCACTGATTAGGCCCACAGCATGGTCTCAAATTCTCAAATGTACATACAGGTCCAAAAAGGTGGGGACCCCTGCTTTAAATTGATGAGGAAGGTCACTCAGTGCCTTCAAACATCGATTTTAGGAGTGGAATATAAGAATGTAAGAAGAGCCATGCTGGATCAGACCGAGGGTCCATCTAGTCCAGCATTCTGCTGACCCAGCGGCCAACCAGCTGTCAACCAGGAACCCACAAGCAGGACACAAGTGCAACAGCACTCTCCCACCCATGTTCCCCAGCAATTGGTGTACATAGGCTTACTGCCTCTGCTATCAGAGGTAGCACATAGCTGTTACCACTAGTAGCCATTGATAGCCTTCTCCTCTAGGACTTTATCCAACCCCCTTTTCAATCCATCCAAATTGGTGGCAATCCCTACATCTTGTGGCAGGGAATTCCATAGTTTAACAATCTATCCCTTTTCACTGCTTTAAGCTACCCTTCTGCAATCCACAAATGTCACTGCAGTTTCAAAAAGAGGACTCTGACCATTCCCCCCACCACCGGAAAAAAAAATGCTTTCGAAGCGACCGACACACTTTTGGCAACCTGCAAATCTTTGGCTAGTCAAAAGCGTTGTGGCTGCAGAGCTGAACTTGCCTTGGAGTGCTTCATACGATCCAGCGATTGCAAAAACAGCCCTCCTCTTCCAGTGGGAGTGAGGAAGCCGTCCAAGCGGCTCAAGCTGAACTTGATTGTGCTATTCTAGAGACGGTAAAGATCCAGAGTCAGTTTTGTTCGGGACGAATGACGCAACGACGAATGGACCGCCGCACCTCCTGATCGTTCCACTCTACAGTTTTGCCACTACGAAAGAAAAGTTTGAGTTGTTTCATCATCTGCCTTTTTAGCCCACGAATCCGTTAAATGTAAATATATCTTGCACATTAAGCCAAACGGTTGCAAAGGTCCTGTTCTTGAGATGTTGGAGAAGTGGCTATTCCTTGTTCGTAGGGAAGTCCTATCTTCTCCTGTTTCCTTTTTCATTCACCAGAACTCCCTGCAAAGGGTGGCTGGGAAGAGGCTGGCTGTGGCACATAAACGTATGTGCCCTTAAATCTCAGCCACGCTGAATAAGTAACTCCTACCAGTAAACTGGTTAAAACTTATGTTCAGGCCCGGCGTTAACGCCCAGCAGGGTGGGTGCAAATCCACTGGAGCAAACACCAGTTGCTGACATTCCTTCCCTCCTTTTATTTATTTATTTCTCTTTTTCTTTTACATTTTTACTAAAGTGGGGGTGGGCACACTGCGAAGTGAAGGGCTGGCCAAGGCTGCAGCCAACAGCCATATTCTTCTTTTCCACAGACTGTCTCTAGTCCTTGACATAGCAGGGCCCAGAGGCATTCTGGGTGAATTAAGATGGTGGTTGGCTTCAGCCTTGTCTGGTGTTTCTCTTTGCAGTACGCCCACCACCAGTTGCTGGGGAATACGGGTGGTAGGGTGCTGTTACACGTCTGTCCAGCTTTTAGGTCCTTGGTCGACAGCTGGTTGGCCACTGTGGGAACAGAGTGCTGGACTTGATGGTCTGATCCAGCATGGCTCTTCTTATGGTCTAGTAAAAATGTGAAAGAAAGCAGAGAGAGAGAGAGAGAGAGAGAGAGAGAGAGAGAGAGAGAGAGAGAGAAAGATCCCTCCAAGCTAACAAGCTAAGTGGAGCCAGTGGCAACCAGGGTCATTTGAGAGGCCCTAGAAGGCACCTTTTCCAGACCTCTTCAAACTTGGGAAGGGGGGCATAGCTCAGTATGACAGAGCCCTTGCTTTGCATGCAGAAGGTCCCAGGTTCAATCCCGAGCTTCTCCAGGTAGGGCTAGGAAAGAATCCTGCCTGAAACCCTTGAGAACTGCTGCCAGTCAGTGTCAACAATACTGGGCTACATGAACCAATGGTCTGACTCAGTATAAGGCAGCTCCCTCTGTTCCTGATATTGGTCATTTGTGTTCCGTGAGAAAATGCATGTTCTGTGTGGCACCTGCCAGGAAAACCTCCCACCGCTGTACTGCCTTTATGGCTGAGAACCACCCTTTGGGTGCTGCTTTCTTCCAGGTATTCCAACTATCTGGGAAGATGGGCTCTGAGTTCATCAGCTAGCAGGACATATCTCCTCCATCCTGCTTGTGGTTGGTATGGAATGCCTAGTTTAGATGGAAACCAGAGCACGTCCTGCAGGGCCGGTGTGCATTTACAGCTCTGATAGTTGCTCAGAAAGAGACCTGGATTATCAGATGGTGGGGGGATGGGGGTCTGGTGTGAAGTCGGCTCAGGCCTGCCTGTGTGCTTTCTGTTTTCATCCTTGTAATAACTCTTCAGCCTGTGCGTTTGTAAATTAACCACAGGCTGTGTTGACATATGTGTTTGTCAAGTGATGACTTGTCAGTGTGTCAAAGCTGACCTGGACCAAACCCCACAGGTAAAGGCTCCACATTGATTGTTGATACCGCTTTACACTGTTTGAGCAATCCAGTGATAGTACGCACACCTATGTCAACGTCCCTGGAGTTGCACAAAGATGCTGCAGTGGCTCCAGGCAAAGCTGTCTTTTGGAGGAGATCACCTTATAGCATTGGTGTCCTGGACTTCTGCAACTGGGGCACGAGTAGAGTGAACGTTATGGCGAGCCAGGTGTAGTGAAGAGATGGGTTTGGGGATGCTGGAATTAGCGCTGCATTAAAGGTTTTCATGCAAATGTCTTTATGGTGTAAAAATGTCTCTTTGCCCTCATTGGTCATACCCTTCGTTACACTTTTTAAATTTGATTTCATTCATTTGTTGCATTTGTATACCGCCCCATAGCCGAAGCTCGCTGGGCGGTTTACATAAGATTAAAACATTTAAAAACAAAATGCAAAAATTAAAACTGCAAAATGTACAATATACAAATACATTTAAAACCGTTGTAATAACTTAAAAAGCTATAAGCCTAAAAACGAAAACAGACTCAGGCTCATCAGATATTGCTAAATGACTTGATGGGCTGCTGCTTCAGCAATATTCCCCCACCCCACACACAACATCACGCACTTCTTGCTGGTTACATAATCTCTGTCAATCAGGGGTCACATAGCCAAGATGATGATGTTAAAGCTACAGCATATCGATCAGGTTATTTAGCAATTGGACTATCAGAAAAAAAAAGACAGTTCAGAGGGAGAGCAAGAAGTATTGCCCTTACTCTGAATGGGCGGAAGCCAAGCTGCAAATATATCTGCTCCAGTTTGTGCACATCCCTCCCCCCCAAAAAAAACTGCTGAAAGGAGGTGGATCCTTTTTTTACGCAGGAAGCTAAACTGTCCATGAAAAGCCTTACCTGTCCACTTTTTAGCTTGGCCCCAGTAGGAATCCCAAATTCCCTTCCCCGCTCAGCCATGAGTCTTGCTGGGTGGCCTTGGGCACGGCACATCTCTCCACGTAATCTACTTCACACAGCTGGTTCTGGTTGTTCAAACAGATAATCCTAGGTATGCCGACCTAAATTCCCTAGAGGAAGGGTGGGATACAAATATGACATGTCCCTCACACACACACACCATCCATTGAGATTTATTTGGAGCCTCGTATAGTTAAGAGAATAAGCTGTGAGCCGGGAAGTCCCCAATTTAAATCTTCCTTTGGCTACAACCTCACAACCGAGACCATAGGTAAGCTGTTTTAGTTAACTCTCAACCACCCATCTGCAAAATGGAGTTAACGCTGTTCTGTTTTACATGGTGGTTGTAAGGGGCGACTGAGCAATTATATGGGGGGTGCTTTGAGCACTTTAAGGAAAGAGCCAAGTGACAGCGAAGTCGGTCAGAGGCAAGGGATGCTGTGTCCTTGCCTTTGGATAGCCAAAGCAGCTCCAGTCTGTAGCAAGTGTGAGACCCAACCTGGTGCCCTCCAGATGTTTTGGACTTCAACTCCCATCAGCCCCAACCAGTTCTCCCTTATAAGCCTGCCCGTGCCCTAAGATCTTCTCTCGGTCCTGCCATCATAACAGGCACGTGTGGTAGGAAGGCTAGACTGGCTCCCTCCTTGCTATGTTTCTGGAAGCAGGCAAAAACTTTTTTGTTCCCACAGGCCTTTGGGGAACAGTCTGAACCTTTGTTTATGCATTGGTTTTTTTATATTATTATTATTGTCAATTGTATTTTAAGTATTTTAATATTACAGTGAGTTTAATTATTTTTTTTAACTTTTGTATATTTCTATTTATATGTTTTCATTGTATATGTTTTAATTTTGTAAAGCCACCATGAGTCCCAGTATTGGGGGAAAAGGTGGGATGATGATGATGATAATGAGGGGGGGGGGAGGAAGAGGAGGAGGGTACCAGGTTAGGGAAGGCTATGATTCTGCTCTGGCTTTACACCGTGAATCTGTGCCCCTCCAGCCAGCCGACGGCCCATGGGAGCGCAGCCCCAATGCAGGAGGAGGCCTCATAACTGGCTTTCAGAGTTCAGGTTTCGAGACAGCAGTGTACAGGGTTGGTTCAGGGCAGAAAAGCGAGGCGACCCAGAGGAGCCCCAACCTTTGACTGCTGGCTGCGGCTCTCCAGGATTTTAGGCAGGACTTTTTTTTCTTAGCCCTACGTGGGGATTGAACTTGGAAACTTCTTCACACAAAGCAGGCACTCTACCACTGAGCTGCGACACCTCCACACCCGTATGTGGCCGGTGACTCTTCTCTGAAACGAGAGTCCCAGAAGTCTCTGATCTGCTGCGGAAGTCCCATTCTGGGTGTCTTTGTACGTTCGTTGAGTGGGAGGGACGGCACTCTGTTCATGCTCAGAAGCAGCCCCCTTACCAGGACAATCCAGGGCTGAGCCCTGGTCAAAAGAAGCCACCGTTGGCCAATAAATAAATAAATAAATAAATAATTTTTGCAGCTGCATTGGTCTAATTAAAACAGCCCCCTTTGCCTGGCAGATTTATTATCAGATCCATAAGCCACCGCGGCCAAAGGCCCAGTTGCCCCGTCCATATGCTGCTGCTTTGGGAGAGTGCGCACAGAGCGTGAGAGAGCGCTTAGACAAGCAAGGGCAGGCAAAGGCAGAGGAAGCTGCCACATCTAAGTGTTGCCTTCGGTTTCCTCTCGATCAGGGTAAGGGGGTGCTTGGGGATTGCGGCGTGTCTGCAAACCCAGCCATCATGGGTTAATCTATGCTTAAACAACCCAAACTTAACCCTTGATTAGTAATTGGGTTAAGTGTGGATTGTTTAACCCACAGTTAACCCACAGTGGTGGGGTTCACACGATGCACTGCAACCCCTGATTGCCCCAATCAGAGGTTGCATATCCAAAATAGTGGCTGCATACACCACGCACACTCTGTGGTAAATTGTGGGTTAATTAACAAATTTGTTAATCATTAATGGGTTAATTAACCCATAATAAGGTGCAGCGTCATGCAAACAGCCCCCATGTATCTGTCTACCGTGTTTCAGCCTTGCATTCAGGTGCTACGTTCTATCCTCGTGACCCATTTAATCAGAAGTGTCTCAAATGAATGAAGTGGATTCAAATCAGTTTCTACTACCTAACTTGTTTTGAAGCAAAATTTGACCCGTTCAGTGCTCTGTAATGGCTAATCTTGCCTCGTTTAGGGCTTTGCCGCACTAATGCAACAGTTTTATTATTTTTATTTTTTTAAAAAAAAATGTGGGACGCCCCACAGAATGTTGACTATGGGGTACTCTCGGGGCGTGGGGGAAATGACCTCCGAACCCTCCAGAGTTGCCCACCCATTGTAGACCCGTATAAATGAACAGAGTGGTAAAATTGAGTGGATTACATTGGGAACAGCTTCTGCGGTTTTGTCAATTATACTGCAGTCTCGCATTTGCTTCACACATGGGAAGAGGAAATGGATTCCTTGCAAGGGGCCCTATACAATAGGTGCCTACAACAACTGACCTGTAAATGGAGATACATGGTTGACCGGAAAGTTGGTTGGCAAACGAGAGCGCAGAAGATGCTAGCCCACACGCATATTTATCTTGGGGCCAAACAGGCCTGAGGTTCAGTGAGTCTTTGCATTTCATGTGCAGGTTTTAAAAATGCAAATTGCATCAGCTGGGGTGCGTGATAAATTAAAGGGATCAAAGCAGGCATGGAGAGAGAACTTAACCCTGTCCTGCTTTGCTACCGACTGGAGAAAAATCCCTCTCCTTTCCCCCTGTTGATGGTGGTGGGAGAGAAATATTCGAGGCGACCAGAAAACAGTGGCAGAACAGACAAAATGAATGCGTCACTCCTGTGATATCGCCTCCAAGTCTATGGAAAGCTGTCGTCGGGCCCCAGCCTTAGCCGCTAAAGCCGTTCCTGGCTCATCCTTGCGTGTGGCATTGCCCGCATCCCGAGAGTCTTCTGCTGGATTGTGTCCAGCTGCTGCATCCCCAGTAATTCAGCTGCTGCTCCCTTCTTCTCTGTTGCCTGTTTTGGCTCTGCATATTTTGCTTCTGTTTGTTTCCACTGAGAGGGCTGCAGATAAAACCATATTCTTGAGTGAGCTCAGTCAGAAGAGTTGGGGGGGGGGGGTTCCCCCCGGCAGGGCTGCTCTGTGTTCACGTAACTCATAGGCATTGACCTGATCCAGGAAAGACTGATGCCACTGTGGTTGTGTTGGCAATGCGGCAGGAAGGATCTGCATATGGAGCAAATCCATCCCGCTCCATCGATCAACTCTCGCCAGCCTGGTGTCCTCTGAAGGCATAGGATGGCAATTCCCATAATTCCCGTTGTCCATGCTGGCTGGGAATTATGGGAGTTGCAGTCCAACATCTCCGAGGAGGGCGCTACGTTGGGGAAGGCTGTCCTTCAGATGTGTTGGACTGCAAATCTCAAAATTGCTGGCTGGGAATTATGGGAGTTGCAGTCCAAAAATAAACCTCTGCTCGGTTAGGGACAAGACCGGCTCATCATCCGTGACATCCTTTTCCTGTCTCGGTTGGGCGGTGGCTAAACTTATTGGAAGTGTGTTAGACCAGCCTTTCCCAACCTAAAGCCTACAACTGCCATCAGCCAGCATGGCCAATGGTCAGGTATCATAGGAGTTGCCTGGAATATTGGCAGTTGGATGCCCTCCCCATTCATCCTTTTTCATGATTTGAATTATGTGGCCTGCAGTGGGAGAAAGTGTCCTCCATGCGTTGATGGCCAGTTTTGGAGCAGCATTCACTGGCTGCCATGACCAAAGATAAGACTTTAGAGCTTTGTTGTGTTGTCTTTTACCATGGCACTAATTGTTCCATGACAGAGGATACACACTGGATATACAGGTGGTGTTTGACGCGTAAAGCCTGAATGCCACAAACACGTTTTGCAAATGTATGCATTTTTAAATATGTATTTAATTTTATTGTAAAATTTCAACAAAACAAAAGAGAAGAGGAGAAATGTAGCGACATAGATTTGAATACATCAATTTCAATGAGTGCATATGAAGTATGTGTGAGTGTGAGACCCGTGATACAGCTTTCTAAAAATTATAAACTTCAACAAAAGCAGTCCAAATATTCAGTGCAAGAGTACACTTCTCAGGGAGCCAGAATTGGGCACATCTCGCGGTAGCAAACCTAGTTTAGCTGCCATAGATGTGAAAACAGAACTAATATTTGTGCCAATTTCACAGCAACGATAGGAGAGAACAGGTACAGCTCCGTTGCAGTTCTTTCTCTTAAGTAGACCCGTACTGCTGCTGTCCAGCTCCTATTGAGAATGGGGACTCTGGAGGAATGTAGGGATGCCCAAATCAGCAGCAACTGAGCTTAGGTTCTCCAAATTCCACCTTGGAAGTTTGTTCCATCAGAGGCCTTTGTCAAAGCTTTTTGTTGTGGTTCGCATGAATGTTTGTTCACCTCTTTCCAAATGTATGCATCAGCGGTGTGCATTTCTGGAAAGTTTTGAGCTTTTCTCTCACTGATTAAAGTGTGTTTCTGCACATTTTTCAAAAGCACACACTGGCTCAGTTCGGACGACATATTAAGCAACGGAGGGGTAAATAACGTACTGACCGTGCGTTAGGCAGGAGGAGCTCCACAGACGACACACTGCAGCCGGTGCTGCTCGGAACCGGCAAACGCCCCGGCTGCAAGGAAGTTGCGGCGGCCATTTTGGTTGCAGCCTCTCCTCCCTGTGTCCCCCAGCCGTATCCCAGCATGCACCGTGAGTTCTGCCAGCTGCATAGAGCGGCTGGGGTTTTTTGGCTGCTCTAAGCAGCAGAACTGTATTCCGAAATGGAATAGTCCACGGAGAGGGGGGCAGGGCTGAATTCGGATGACACTTTAAACAACGGGGCTTCGGGCTAAACAACGTGCAAGCCCGTTGTTTCGCTCCGTTGTTTAAAGTGCCTGATTAACGTACTGTCAGTTGTGTGTGCGTTGTGTGCTGCCCTCCAGCCGACACAATAAGCAACACAACTGACGATTGTTCACCCCCTCCTCCGTTGCCTAATGTGTCGTCCAAACTGAGCCACTTTCAAACCCACGCTTCTTTGATCCGCGACTTGCATCATGACTGCAGATTGTGTTCGTGTCCACAGTAGTGAACTGGGTCATGGCCTAAAATGAATGAAACGAGTTTCTCATACGTTCTTAAAGGAGAGGTGGCATTTTCCTATCTGGGTTGTATGCCACTTCCTGAATTGCCTGCAGGTATTCCGTACAGACGTGGAGGTTCCTCTGTAATTCTGGAATACGATGCTTGGTGTGAAATTTGGCGCCCTGACAATCTTGGTTTTCATCGTCCTTTTCAAGAAAGCAAATTTTAGACCCTTTGCGGCTGCAAAGAAAACCTTTACATTGGTCCGAGCAGTAACCGGAGGGCTGAGGCTCCACTACTCCCCTGCATAGTTTCTCCTCCTTTGTCTGCGGTGTTCTGGCCCTGCTTCCCAGATCCAAATCCCACCAGGCCCCCTCCCCCTTTCCCCCCCATGGTTGCATTCCTTGCTGCAAACTAAAATCCAACTCTTTGAAAATCCGACTCTTTGAAGGGGATTGAAGGGCGCCACATTAGCTGATTTGTAGGCACCGTTTTTGCAGTGCCAAGAGTGGAATTTTGAGATTTTTTTCCATGTCAGATGTGGGTGGGGCTTTCTATTTTGGAAGAACCTCATTGGCCCACGCCTAACCCATCAGAGAGGCTGCTGAACTTCCATCCTGTACCTGCTTTTTTTGAAACTAGCCAACCCACTGAGGTTGCAATCTTGGACTAAATAAAATATCCAGTTGGTCTCTCATTCTTTGTCAGTAATCTGCTTGCAAAGCACAGTAGTGGAGGGTATCCATTTACTTTATGCTGTGAATGCATGTACACCCATGCGCCCCCCCACACTCTCTTTCTCTCTACCTCTACACACACATGTACACATCTGACCCCCCTATATCATGTCGTGCATAAAACACCCCATCGCTCCCCAATTACTTTTCCAGGTTGAAAGCTGTTTAGTGAAGCCTTGAAAGCAAGGCGGGAGGCGGAGCGCAATTTGAATTGCCAGGCGAAGAGCGTCTTCCCGGCGCTTTCCCTTGGCAGCCATGCCGCAAGGGTTAATTGCGAGTTTGCTGTTCCTGCAGACAATTAGTGACATCTCGCTGACAACGCCACACTGAGCCGCTTTCCAGCCTCCCCCGCCCCCACGCCCCTTTCCTGGCCATTTCAGCTGTTTATTTCGGAGACTTAACAATTGGGATTCTGACTGGAGGAGTTGGCTCCCCTCTCTGCCCTTTGACCTCCGGTTGCTGTGGAAACTGGATCCCGGGTAGGTACTCTGATGTCAGGATTGCTCAGTCTGAATTCACAACTCCTTTAAAAGACAGTTTAGACAGCTCTCCCTCCTCCCGCCGCTTCCCACCCACTTCTCTTCCCCGCAGAACCAAGATCCAGCTCCTTGGGAATCAAGTCTCTTGCCTTGTTCTGAACCGAAGCGCATCCGCCTGTGCTCATTAGCAGCCCCTGGCCTGACGAAGCAGCCCCTAAAACGTGGAGAGGAAGGGCAGCTCAAGGATCGGAGGCATGCCTTGCTTGTTTGGGGGATGAGGCTGAGCCGGTCAGGACGTCTTGTCTGGGTTGCGGTTTTCCCGTGTCCGGTGGAACCTCTCTCTCTGCAACCGGGTGTCAGGTTCTGTGCTGGCAGATTCACCACAGCCCGGATCTGATTCTGCCAAGCCGGTCGGGTCTTGGTTGTACTAATGTTGTTCCCTGCCTCGATCCAAAGGGAGAGGCGGACAAGAAATAAAATTACTATTATTATTGTTATTGTTATTATTATTATTATTATTGGTTGGCCTCACCAGAAGGCTGCATGAAGCCAACCTCTTCACGGGGCATGTTATACTGGGGATGGCGTAGGGGAGGGGAGTTTTAATCATTAAAGTATTGATCTTCTCCCTTTCAGGGTTAGAGGTCTCCTCAAGGCTGTTTACAACTTTTAAAAGTGTACATAACCATTCAGAACTCAAAACATTGAGAGCTGTATAATATTATAAATATGCACGAAAAGCATAATAAAAGCAACAGACGTTAAAAACGACCTGACTGAATCATGGGCACGTGCTGGCTAGGGAATGCTGGGCATTGTAGGATTTCTTTTCTATCTAAACATGCTTAGGGTTATGCTGTTGGAAGCTGGAGGCTGGACAAGATGAACCTTTTGGTGGGTTCCACCAGGGCTGCTCTTACGTTCTCGTTACCTCCACCACTTCGAAGTATAGCATTCAGAGATGCAAGAGGCTATTCCAGAAGTGCTTATTTTGACCCTGGATATAACTAAGCCTCTTTGGGTCTATTAGGATGCAATCCTATGCAAATTTAGATGGGAAACTCCTACAACTCCCAGCATGTCCCAGCCAGCCGGCTGGGGCATGCTGGGAGTTGTAGGACTTTCCCCCCTCTAAACAGGCATAGGATTGCAGCCTTTGACCCTAAGTCATTAGCCAATATGTCTTCTCCTTTCATCTCTGTGCAGCGCTTAGCAGATTTTAGGCACTTTATAAGTGATTAAAAAATAAGGTATGATGCAGTAGGATTGTTGGCTTCTCACAAGGAGGAGGCAGAGCCTACACCAGTTGGGCCTGCAGCCACCATGACTTCTTCCCTAGTTCTCTGATAGCGTTCTCTCACTGGTCGTCTTCTAACGTCGAAGGTGGAGCAGGCCGAGAGAGAGGACTGCTGGGAGTAAAGGCAGTGGCTTCAGCCAGTGCTGACTCCAGGATTGGGGGGGGGGGGGAGGGGGCGTCAGGCACAGCACCCTCAGAGGATCCCCCCCCCCCCAACCTGCAAGAGTTTGGACATGCGAACTCATGACTGTGCTAGGTTGCATTTGATCTTCTTTGGTGTTCTGCGCAAAGTGGAAACAGCAGCTCGGGTAGATCAGTGGGCCCTGGCAAACGCCCAACTTTGCCACCCTCTGGAGCTAGCCCTGGCTTCAGCCCTGCTCAGTACTTTGGAGCATGTGAAGATGCCAGCACCATCGCAGAATGAGGGAGCCGGGCCAACTTGGGGAGCCAAGCTTTGAAAAACAAAACCAGGAGGGGAGAGGAAGGGAAGGCTTAAGCCAAGAGCCTCAACCTCGGCCGTGGAATGTAGAACGAAACAAAACACGGGCGGCTGCTTTATGGTTAGTCAGCTCATGAGTCCATCTAGCTCAGGGGTGGGCATACTTCAAGCTTGTCAGATCTATTTTGTTTGCTTTTTTTTTAGTAGAAGCTCAGTATTTTATTATTTATTAAACGTATTTTTCATCACATTTCTCAGCCCTCCCCCCAAAAGGGGGAGGGGCTCCTGCAGGCTTACTATCTAAAACAGCACAACAGACAAGGAAAAAAGGATGGGGCAGGAAGAAGAAAAAATTAAGCAGACCATCAGCGGGACTACAGGAATAGGCCTGCTTCGTCTCCCAGCGAGTGTAGGCAGTCCAACTGGAGCAGGCCCTGATATTTCCCTTGCCTGCTCCTGTTCCTTACCTCCACCTTTCCCACAGGGAAGTTGGTGTCAATGAGCTCACCAGAAACCTGCCACCTAGAACCCGGTGCAAAAGACATACACTCAGAATTAAAGAACAGGATGTCTCTGAGTACATTCTGAGCCTAGATATGTACCCTTCCACAAAAATATGTGTCCATTCCTGGTTATCCCAAGCTTCATTTCAGCAACTTTAGAGGTGGTGGTGGAATAATTTCGTTGTTGCGATCTATGCAAGGTTTCGTGCTCCAAACAGCAGAGCAATTAAATTTATTTTAATGCTGTTTGTTTTGAAAGCAGTTCAGAATAAATATGGGTGTGCTGATGCTCTTTGGGAGTCCCAATCGGGGTCTTGGGCTGCTGCAGTCATCGGCCCCATAAACAGTATAAACAGGGTGAATGGTATCTGTTGTGAGCTGCAATTGGACCCGCCGCCTCTGACCTCTTGAGCCGTCCACAAAGGTCAACCCTCCCTTGGGCTTTTAAGGGCCACATCACGGGATCCGCGCACTCGCTAGAAAGACACATTTGTTCCTCATTTACTGCACAAATCCCCACTCCAGAACAGCAACATTGATGGACAACGCCAGGGCTAGTTGGGCCTGGGGGGAAGAATGCGATGCTACCCCTAGAAAGTTTGTCTGCTGCAGATGCTCGTGGCCCGTGGAACTTGGTTACAGGTATGCCCTAGGTGCCTGTTGCTACGTTTGGCACGGTGTGCAGAGCGACAAGCAAGGCAACTCTTCCTCATGTCAACACCAGTGTATGAATCATGTTTCTCTCTCTCCCGCCCCATATTGGATAATTGCACCAACCCTGTAGTCCAACTCTGGATGTGTTCATTTTGCTTTCTTTAAAAAATGGGAAACACCAGTAAGGCTAACCCTCCTCCTTGCAGGAATGCGTTGCTGTTGTGAAAATCATTCATTAGGTTTTAAAAAATTATTTGGATACTGTGCAGTCTTCCTCCACTTCCTATACTACAGCAAACATCTAGCCAATTCTTAAAAGATAACCGGGGGTTAACAGAAGTACAGCTCTGTTTTCTCTTCTCCCCATTGCATGCCGAAGGATATAACAGTGCAGTCTTCTTCAACCTACCGCCCCTCCAGATTCACTGAACTACAACTCCCAGCATCCTCAGCCGGCATGTGGAGGGCACCAGGTTATGGGAGGCTGTAATGTAATCTTAGGAAAATAGGAAGCTGCCTTATACTGAGTCAAACCATTGGTCCATCTAGCTCAGTATTGTCAACACTGACTGGCAGCGGCTCTCCAGGGTTTCAAGCAGTTTTTCTTGCCCTACCTGGAGATGCCGGGGGTCAAACCTGGGACCTTCTGCATGCAAAGCGGATGCTTTACCACTGAGCTACGGCTCCTCCTAAAGCAATTAGGAACACAGGAAGCTGCCTTATTGGTCCATCTAGCCCAGTATTGTCGACACTGACTGGCAGCATTGGCTCTCAAAGTTTTCAGATAGGATTCCTTTCCTTGCCCTACCTGAAGAAGCCGGGAATCAAACTTTGGGACCTTTTGCATGCTAAGCATGTGTTTCATCACACTGAGCTATGGCCCCTCCCTTATGTTTTTATTTTAAATGACTTAACAACCTTTCTGCTGAATTAGAGGTTGGCAGTTGGTAGCCACAGGGCCAAATCACCCCCCCTCCCGCTAACTCTCTCCCCCCCACTCCACACACACATTTATCAACACTGAGGTGACAGAATACGTGTTGAATCCATGTGCTGGTGGCTGTAGCAATGGGACTTGCCGGTAGTCTATGGGCAACGGGCTGGGCCTGACCATCTCTCCTCCTCAAAGTGAACCTCCCATAAATCTCATCACTGATCAAGAATACTGCATACATTGATGTCTAATATTGAAAAGAGTAAAATGCAAAAGCAATGTAAGGACCCAATAAAATATTGCGTCGCTTCCTCTAATAGCGATAGGTATAGAAGCAAAACAGGGCCAGCCCAAAATAAGGTAGCAGTTTATATACTTGGGGAACTTCCTAGGTATACTGGAGTATATTTGTTTGGAAGTGGGGAAGAAAATAAACAAAAACAGCCTGACACAGACCTGGGATCTTCCAGGATTTAGAATGTTGATGGCAATTAAGTTGTCATCCTGTTGGAAGGTGTCGGTTGGAGAAAAGGGAAGTATCCTGCAGGTGAGAATTTGGGGTGGGGGTGGGGGATTACTGAGTTACTTAAAATATTTATAGACTGCCATTCAGGGCAGGAGCATGCAATGGAGTTAAAAACAACAACATCCCCTTCCTACACTTTATCGGGATGTTTCAGGAGGAGGAAGAAAAGTGTGAAAAGACACCTTTTGTCTTTCCCATGGTATGAACATCACCCTTGGTTGTTGTGAGCAAGCAAGCATCCTGGTGCATGCTGATCAATCGCTCCTGGTGCAAGCAGAAGCAGCTGAACAACCCAGGGATGCACTTTCTCTGGGTTGTTTAGCGCTGCGTCTCTCCGCCAACAAGCCTGAGAGAGAGAAAAAAAAACCATTCCCTGGGTTATCGGGAGAGGCAAGCCAGAGGACTGGGTCCAGCCGCAATGCTAAACAATCCAGGGGCAGAGTATCCCTGGGCTGTTTAGCCTCTTCCCGCATGTGCGGAAAAATGATGGGCTGTTGCGATGTGCGAACTGGGCCACTGTATAGAAACCGCTGTGAGATTCTATTATATTCAGCAATATATAAATGCTACAAACAAATAATTAGCAATAAAACACTAGGCTCTGAGCTGGCAGCCATCCCTCAACCCAAACCTTTTAGTCCTTTTTGGAACAGCAGGGAAGATCAGCAGGGTGGGAAAGAAAGAGCCATTCCCCTTTCTCCTCCTGAAATCTCTCCCTTACCATCCCGGTGAACTCCAGATAGATTCCTGGTCCAAGGTTGCTGGAAACCTGAACAGGTACACCCCTTGTTAGTAGCTGGAAATACACTGCAGTGTTTTGTTGTGGGTTCCCCGCTTGTAACGTATAAAGGCAACAGAATCACATCTAATAACTAAAAACATACAGCAAACCCATTCGAGCCAGTAGGGAGATGATGTGAGAATAGCTGTGCTGGATCAGACCAAAGGCCTGTCCAGTCCAGTATTCTGTTCCCACAGTGGGAAGCCCACAAGCAGGACATCCACATATTAGCACACTCCCTGCCCTGCCCTCCACATACACATGTCATTCCTGAATCCTGCTGCCTGCTACTCTCTATTGGTGGGGAGAAGGGGGACAATGCATTCCTAACATCCCCCTGCACGGGTTGGGTGAGGACACTCCTCCGCATCCACTTCTCAGGGCAAATGTGTGTTGTTGTGAGTACCGATGTGCATTGTTTACCTTTCCTCCTACACACACACACACACACACACACACACACACCCTTGTGTGGCACCAGTCCCGAACAATGCTGCGTTGCCTGTGAATATCTCTGAACTGGATTCCTGACTTACAGGGCAATCCTACGCATGCCTTCTTAGAAGTAAATCCCATGGAGATCAATGGGACTTACTCCTAGTTAAATATGTATAGAATTGCAGCCTGCGTTTTGTTTCATTCTATTTCTGTTGTGGGTCAGTGGACAGTGTGACATTGATAGTTCTTGTATCTGGGCTGTTCCTAATGTTGCGTCAGTATAAATTAAATCACAGTATCGTGCCAAGGAAACCTGGAAGCTTTTTTTGGAGGGGGGGCTATAAATATTTGCAGTGCTTATTATATGTATTATCGTAAGCATGTATAGATATTTATGATTAATATTATTATTTAACAGTGCCAGCCCAATATGCAGGTTGTGTGAAGCAGCCAAATTTTAAAGTTGGAAGAATTTGGGAAATGTTTATTTTTATGAATGGGGTTGTAGTAATGGGAGGAGGAATGTCCAGAAAGATGGACAGGCACAGTTGTTCATTCAAGCCACCGAGTCTTGGACAAGAAGCAAGAGTTTTAAGCTACAGGGAGGTTTTAAGAACAGCTCTGTAATTGTAAGGGATGACCCCCACGGCCACAAGCTACACAGGGAGGTGGTAGACATGTCTTCATTGAACATTTTTAAGCAAACATTGGACAAAGCGTCTGCTGGCATTTCGTGTGTAGTGGGATGTCTTGTTTCCGAGCAGGGCAAGGAAATGCTTTGACTAAATTGGGGTTGTTAAACTCTAATTCCCATCAGCCCCTGCCAGCCTGATCTAGGGTGATGGGAGTTGTAGTCTAACATCTGGAAAGCCATAAGTTTCTTACACCTAGATTAAATGAGCCATCCAGCTCTAGTTCTTGCAGCAGCATGGTTAAAGGAAGGACATGGGTTGGTAAACAACATTTGACTGGAGGCCAAAATAGGAAGAGGAACAGCCACACAAATGCTCAGAAGCTGTGCCCCCGGATTCTAATCTTTTCAACCACAGGGACTAGAAACACTCTGAAGAGAAATTGTGCTCTGCCACATCCTTCCAAAAAAGAAGAGAAAAATAGGCCAGCATTGGCAGAGCTCTGCACAATTTTCATTCCCGTGTCCTCCAGGGGACTGATCAGGGCAAAGGCTGCTCTAAGGAAAGGTAGAGCGGATCGTCAGAAGGCAGAAAAGGGTGACATGGGAAAAGGCTTAGGAGTTTGAGAGAACCTAGGACTTGGTGCGATACATTAGAAAGGAGTGTAAGAAGAGGGGAAGGGGAAAGGGCAAGGAGGCAGAGAGTGGACATGAGGGGATGTGTCAAGAGTAGGGATGGAGCAGTGGAAGAGGTAGAGACAACAAGGAGGCAAATCATCCTGATGGAGATACTGATAAATGAGTGGAGAATAAAGGAAGAGCAGAGGAAGGTGAAAACCTGGAGGAAAGGGAAGGTGTAGTTCAGAATGGCGACCAGAGAAGAAGACAGGGAGAATGTGAAATGAGTAGGTTATAATATGTGCCCCTATCTGCAGATGGCATTTCCGTCACTGCTGGGTCTTCACCCGTCAAGGATTGGGGGAAAGGGGTGGTGTTTCCAGACAGACCTGAGGTCCAGCACATCTCTCTCTTCTTCCTATGCCCCCAAAATTAAGCCCTGGAGATGAGCAACAGCTGCAGAGAGGCTGGCTGGCTGGGTAGGTTTTGAATGCCACGGCAACCATCCCACTTCCTCACTTCTCTTTCTGAGCCTCCACATCCAGGACTAAACCCAGTCCATCTGCCTGCTCTCCAAGAGCAGGACAGGGCAAAGAGGAAGAGGGGTGGAGGTTGCTTCTTTGGAAAGATGTTTTCCTTTGAAAAATTTAAACAACAACAATGGCAGCATCAACACCATTGTGGACCACTTTAGGACAGGCTGCGGCCTACTTGTGGGGCCCAGCCCACCATTTGAAGACCAGTGTGTGTAAAGAATGAAGCCTTGAGTAGATGGGGCATTTATTTATTCATTAACACATTTGTATCCTGCCCTATGTCATTGGGATCTCAGGGTATGTCCATTCTCTGCTCTTTCCCAGCTGACTCCCACAGATCTCCCCTTCTTTCGTGAGTTCTCAGATGGGCCACGTCACCTGCATTTGTGGGCACTTAGCAGAAGACTGTGGCAAGTGAGCCTGTGTAACACCTAGGGATGTGAGAAGGCCTGGAGAAAATGGGGGGTGGATAGCGGATAAATCTTTTTTCCAGTGATATTTGGGGAAATGAGGTTTCTCGCAAATTTTTCTGTTCCTCCTGCCCCCTCAGTTTTTCCCCCAAGCCTTCACATCTCTAATAAGACCCCCGGAGTTTGCAAATACCAGCCTTTGTTGTATTCACACCCTTCCATTCAATACCTAAAATGCCTTACATCAGAGGTAGGCAACCTTTATAGTCTGGGCACATTTGACGATTTGAGAAACAGTCTTGGACACTGCCACAAAATGGCTGCCAAGGCAGGCATGGCAAGGGACAAGTAACCTGCCCCAGAGTCTGAGTACAAGACGGAGGTGGGGCCTGAGCCCCAACACACTAAACATCTGCTTTGAACCTGCCGTTTTCAGCGCTGACAGAAACCTACGTATTTCACAGCAAACCCCTCTGCCAGTGAGAAAATGTGTCTGTTTGCTCTTAAAGTGCTCTTTGGTGGGCACTGAGAAAAGTGTTTGGGGGAGTATTGATGCCTGCAGGCACCACATTGCCTACTCCTGCTTTACAGGTACCCTTTCAAAACGTCATCTCTGCAGTAGCACTAGCCCTGAGGCAACCTCAAGATGAGATCATAGCATAGCCCTGGGTTTGGGGAGCTGGCTGTTTGTTTGGGGAAGGCAGTGGGGGCAGTAGACTTTCAGAACTTGATTTGGAACAGCATGGCTCTCCACCCTGTCTTCTTCTCTTTTGATCTTTCTTGTTTTTGCATGCTTGCACTCTTTCCCCTGACCTCTCTCTCTCTCTCTCTCTCTCTCTCTCTCTCTCTCTCTCTCTCTCTTTCTCCAGTAGCTTGGAGTCCTCCACAAGTCAGTAGGGTTTCGCCAGCTTGAACCAGTTCTGCAAAGTCCCATCAATTGCAATGACGGGGGAGGATCACCCCCTTGTGTGTTGGGGACAGTGGGGAGGGGGTGTCTGTTCCTGTAGCCATGTTCACGCCTGAAGTGAAAAGTCAACATGACAGATAACCGCTTGGGCTCTTTGGTTTCTTGTTTTTAACTGGTGGGAAGGGGGAGATAAATGTTAGCTGGTTTGGGCCTCTGCCACCTGAAACCACAGTTTCACGTTACTTCATAGTGAGACTGGCCGTGGATTTGGAGATCCAGTTAGGCAGCTATTGCTGAAGCACAAAGTTTGCTGGGTGGTCTTGAACCGCCTATCCTCACAGGGCTGTTGTGTGGATAAAGTGGGATTATCCACATATATTTCAGCCTTGAGTTCCTTGCAAGAAGCAAAGGTGGAATAAATCAAGCCCTTTCTCCTCATCTTGTGTAAGTGCAGTCAAATGTGTAATGTTACATAATTAAGAGATCTGTCACCCGGTGTTGTTGTTGTTGTGGGTTTAAAAACAACATCGTCCATTTAAAACTTAAAAGGATTAATCAACTAGCTATTGATTAGTCATACATGAATGTATGCAGTTTTTAAACAAGCGTTTGAAGGACAAAAGCTTTCTGCCTTTGTTTTTGAATGGGGCACATATATGTCATAGTAGGCACTATTTTAGAAAAGGCCATCCACTTGGATGGACTCAAAAGGGGGATTGGACAGATTTATGGAGGAAAAGGCTATCAATGGCTGCTAGTCCTGATGGCTCTATGCTACCTCCAGTGTCAGAGGCACTGATCCACTTGCCCTGATGTCCTACTTGTGCGCTTCCCACAGGCAGCTGGTTGGCCACTGTGTGAGCAGAATGCTGGACTAGATGGACCCTCGGTCTGATCCAGCACGGCTCTTCTTACCTTCTTAGACATTTCTGTGTCTGTGTGTGAAGGGGGAACTATTCAGTTCGCTTTTTTAAAAGTGTTGTCTGATTGACTGGGGACGCTTTCTTAGTCAATGAAAAAGTTTCATAGACGAATTGATTAACTGATTAATCGATTAAAGGTCGCAGCCCTAATAATTAATCATCCATCATTTAATTATTCAAACAGTTTCTGCTTGCATGGCTCAGCATCCATAAAATGCATTACAACTCTTGCCTCCTTTTTTTCCTTTCAACAACCCGGTGAGATGCAGATTAAGCTAGCCTTGCAGATCAATCCAACAACCGACCAGCCTGACTACCCCCGTATACCAAGGGAGGAAGGGCCATAACTCAGTGGTAGGACACCTGCTTTGTATGCAGAACGTACCAGATTGAATGCCCAGCATCTCCAGGCAGGGCAGGAAAACTGCCTGCCTGAACCCTGGGGAGCTGCTGCCAGTCAGTGTCAGCAATACTGAACTAGATGGACCAACGGTCCGAATTAGTATGAGGCAGCTTCCTGTGTTCCTAACGATCCAAGGAGGTCCCAAGCAAGCTACTGTTAAGGGGCAAGTTAATGTGGAGGGGTCGTAGCTCAGTGGTAGAGCACTTGCTTTGCATGCAGAAGGTCCCAGGTTCGATCCCCGGCATCTCCAAGTAGGGCAAGGAAAGAACCCTGCCTGAAACCCTGGAGAGCTGCTGCCAGTCAATGTCGACAATACTGGCTAGATGGACCAGCGGTGTGACTCAGTATAAGGCAGCTTTCTATATTCCTGACTTTGGTATTATGGCAAGCTGAGTGCCCAGCAGGAATTGCTTATAATTCCATCTCCAGGGAGGGGGTTAAGGTGAGTGACTTTACCAAGGCCTCCACTGGAGGGAGAGCAAGCGAGCTCCCTGGCTTTTGCCTAGGCAAGGCACACAATCAGCCCTCTTGTATTGAACCCCTTGTCGTCTCTGCCCTGTTTATGGCTCTTCCAGTTCCATAGCTTACAACGCCAGCACCCCTCACCATTGGTTATGCTGGCTAGGGCTGAGGGGAATTATAGGCCAAAACAACTGGAGGCCAAAGGTTGTAGGCCAAGACTTGCCCACTCCGTCCCTAAGCCCTGCAGGCAACTGCTGCTGGGCACCCACTGTAGCCCGCGGCTTTGCACCTTGCCCACTCAGTTCAGTCCATGTGCTGCATGGACGCCTCCTGCCTGTGTCTTTTCCTTCCAGCGGGGCTTTCTTCAGCGCTCCCACCCTTACTCTGAGCTGCTGGGCTGAAACCAGACCCCTTTCCCACACTCTGCTCCCAGCCAGCTTGCCCCCTAGATGTAACCTGAACCCAAAGCATCTGCCCCAGCTGACATTCCAGCCTTCCCACCACTGTGCTCTCTCTCTCTCTCTCTCTCTCTCTCTCTCTCTCTCTCTCTCTCTCTCATCTGCTCCCTTCTTCTCTCTCATCTGCTCCCTCCTTTTTGCTTGCTGTCTTCCACCCCCTCCTCCTGTCTCATCTCTCCCCCCCCCTTTCACTCCCCCTCTCTTTCCCAACCTGCTCTCCCTGGATTTCCTTCAGGGCTCTCAGCCTGATTTGGCTTCTGAGTCCTCCTTCCCCTTTCTGCAGGCACATATCTGCTTCTTAAGCCTTTTTGGCTCTGGTCCACCCTGCTGCTCCCCTGGTATTTTTTAGTTCCCCTTCCTGAAATGCAGCTTGGGGTAACGTGGGGTGTGGGGTGAAGTGCATGAAGCCTTGGAAAGCTCCTATAAACACCAAGCCCTTGTCTCCCATTTTAAGGCTGGCTCATTCTTCTTGCCTGTCTGAGGGAAGAAGAAAAGCCTTTCTCTCTCTCTCTCTCTCTCTCTCTCTCTCTCTCTCTGCTGATTTGCGGCTGAGCATCAATCTTCCCGCTCATTGCCTCCCATGGAAAAGGGAGTGGAATAAATGGCGCCTGGCGTTCTCCCCCCACCATCACCCAGTTTCTCAGCCGCCTTTGCAGTGTCGCTTAGACCCGCAGCCCTTTCCATCGCAGGTGACTCCCGGAATGTCTTTCCGAGACTCGCCCATCACCACCCCAGTGGTCAGTAGCCCCTCTGCAGGAAGCGGGAGGGTGGGTGGGAGATAGCCAGGGGTGCCTGCACTTCTGCTGCGGGGACAAACATGGCATTCTCCATGGCGATTACAGATGCACTGGCATCCCACAGTGCTGTTTACCCCAGGGCACCAGCAGGCACTGGACGTGCTGTGGAGCTGCTTGGAAAATTTTCCACTTGAGTGAGATTTGGAGGGAAGGTTGAAAATATTTGGCATGAAATCCACCCCCCCCCCCAAGTGCTTTTTCTTCCTCCTCCCTGCTTCCAGCCTTCTCCCCGTGGTGGGCATAGTGTTGCCTGGGCTGGCGCGCCTGTGTTTTCGGCTCTGCTTTCTGTGTCCTCCTGCTGCAGTGAAAGCCACCCTCCTTTTTGCCTCCCTAATCCCCAAGCTGTATCACATCATGCTGTTCTGCACCCAAATGCTCTCGTGTCTGTCCTGCCCAGAGCTGAATCCGCTCTCTGAATCCAGAGTGCATTGGGCTGCAGCCAGCTAAGTCTGCAGTACAGCAAATATTGCTGTTGTATCCTCCAAGGGGAGGATGCTGGGCTGCAGACAGCTGCTTCATTGCCAGACAGGACTCAGGGGCCTAGATCCCCCTTCTCTCTCTTTCTCTCTCTCTCAAAGAATGAAAACAGAAAAAAGACACAACAGAAAAAAAAACACATCTGCAAAAGCACCATAATGACCTTAGATGTGGTTTCCACCCATAAGGCACATGGCAAAAGTTTTGCCTTGCAATGTGGTTGGTGTTTTTCTGATGAAAGAGGGTGTGGTGATGTCTGCTGGAATGTCTCTACTCACCTGAGGTGGCAGGATCCACCCACATGCCCCTGGTCAGACAACATACCAAACCATGATGGGTAAAGCATTTTGAGCTAAACGTGATGGCTTAGCTTGTTGTGTGAACCATGACTTAACGTGTCATGTGAACCATTCCTAACCACGGTTTAAACAGGCTCACTAACCACTTTCTGCAAAAGGGCTAGTGGCCTAACCATGGCTTAGTGTGTTGTCTGAACAGGCCCACTTTGGTGCATGGCACCAGTGCTGAAACTATGGTTCTGAGGGCCCACATTTTCACCTCCATTGCCAGCACCTGCCCTTGCTCCTCCTCCTCTTCCTCATCATTGTGACCACTTGCTTTCTTGACCGGCGGAGAGCCAGTCAGCAAGTCGGCCGTGGATTCCTGCATTGATCAGGGGGTTAGACTCAACAGCCTGATAGGCCCTTTCTGACTCTACGTTTCTTTGATTCGATGATCTCCTACTCTCCATTCCTCACTACTTCCATTGTCTGGGCCAGAGCAAGAGGCAAGTGAACAAGCAGGATGCAGTGGCTCAGGAAACCATTGCCAGTGGGCCCCTGCTGGAATGTGGGCCCTTGGCCAGTGCCCGCCATGCCTACCCTTGACGTTGGCTCTGCATGACACAGTTGTGGAAAGAACTTTATTTTTTTAAAAAATAAATGCAGGATAAAGCAAAACTGACAGATTTGTCCATTCTTAGTCCTAGATCCATGCAGAGACCCATCTGGGCTAGCATCCCTTTTCCCCACACAGCAGCCAACTAGATGCCCACCAGCAGGGCATAAGGATAATGGAGCTGTCCTAGGGTTTGTCCACTTCGTCATCATGGTGAATAGCTCCTGATAGGTCTGTCCTCCATGTATTTGTCTAAACCCCTTTTAAAGCCATTCAAGCCAACACAGCCGTAATCAGTGGCCATAACAAGCCAGTTGGGTAGGTCTTCTGATAGAAGCGCCAGGGTGCTATGGCTTGTACATTTGTTCCACCCACTTTTGTAATCACGCAGTGCTGCAGGGTAGGGTTACGTGGCAGCAGGCAGGTTCAACTACATATGGGGCACAGAACAGTACCTTTTTATAAGACTCCTTTGTTCCTGCACACCCCAAAGCTTTACGGTGCACTCATCCTGCCAACCTCATTAGCAACATGATTCTAAGGAGAGAAGTTGAGTCACTTTGCTACCAAATTCTAATTTTATTTTATTTTATTGCATCAGAGTATATAATTATTTATCATCCAATGCTTTTATTGCCCAGGGGAAGTTGGAATCTTACCTGGGGCCATCTATTGAAAGCATATATAGGAACACAGATTCAAACAGATCCCTTCTGCACAGGAAACCCTAGGGTGATCTTCCTCAGCCAGGAGCCCTCCAGATGTGTGGTACCACAGCTCCCATCATTCATACTCAGCATAGCCAGGTTGGGGAAAGCTGCTCTAGAAATTGCAGTTCTTTGTAGAAGGGTGTGGGAGATTATAACAGCATGCTTGCTATTTTTGCTGAACCACAATTCCTAGGATTCTTTGGGGGACATTAGTTAAACCGATGATAATAGGCTGACCATATGAAAAGGAGGACAGGGCTCATGTAACTTTAACAGTTGTAGAGAAAAGGGAATTTCAGCCAGTGTCATTTGTATGCAATTAGTTCCTGGTGAAATTCCCTCCTCATCACAACAGTTAAAGGTGCAGGCACTATACTAGAGTGACCATATACAAAAGAAGGCAGGGCCCCTGCAACTTTAACTGTTGTGGTGAAGAGGGAATTTCACCAGGAACTAATTGCATACAAACGACATTGGCTGAAATTCCCTTTTCTCTACAACTGTTAGAGTAACATGAGCCCTGTCCTCCTTTTCATATGGCCAGCCTAGATGATGAACCCTATGTCAGTTTTGTAACGTAAGGTATGCCTTAAGCTTCAGGGTCCAGAAGGGATTTGAAGCTAGATCTCCTACGTCCAAACAGCATCATCCTTCCCCTTTTCAAGCCATCACTTTCTCTTCCAATTTTCCATTCTCATGCTGTAGTTATGAAAGACACCGAAATGGTCCCCAATATAAGCCAAACATCTGTGCAAGACTTTGGGGCCAGCTTTGTTTTTGAGCCATTCGGTGTTCATTTTAGCAAGACAGACCTAGATCCAGCAGTTTTCAACCAGTGGGTCGCGACCCAAAAGTGGCTCACGAGATCAGTCTAGATCCGTCTCTGCAAAGCTATTGCTGCCATGTTGGGCAATTGTGAAATTGTGAAAGTGGGTCCCATGTTACAGGTTGGGAATCTGGGGTGGGTCTTGGGTCTGGACCAGTTGAAGACCATTAACCTAGATGGTTTCCCTGCTCTATTTCTGCCATTTGATAGTCACAGGTGCCCAGTTGCTAACATACAGGCTAAATTCGACATATTTTGAGTTGGACTGTTACTGCATGAGTGTTTTTTCTGTTTTCCAATTAAATGGTACATTATTCCCAAAAAAGTGAAATTCATGATATAGTATTTTATAAAACTTGCATTATATAATTTTTCCTCCTATATTGTTCCAAAATATACAAAATATATAATATATGTGTTTTCAACGGTTTTCTCTACAGTGTCTTGTTTCTCTCATATGAATGAGAGTGGTTGATTTGTTCATTACTGTTATATCCCATGACCTTTGAGCCAATCCATAGAGTCGGGGATTTGTAGTTGGGGATTGATGCTGTTCTGGAGGCAATTAATAAGTTTCCAACTAAGTCTCTGTCTTGCAATTTAAACCCTATCCTTTGAGACCTAGGGCTGCACCAAACTTTCAGCTGTTTCAGTTTGGGGGTGAAATTAGTGTTTGGGGTGAGGTATAAATTCCCCCAAATCAACTTCCATTGCAAGAATATTTTGCCTTTTCTTTTTAAAAGTGTTTGGTACCACTCTTTTTGCTGATGGCTGCTATTTTCCTTCTTGTTTAATGAGTGGACAAGACAATGTCTCAACTCCTGTAAGTGTTATCACAACAGAACCAATAAATAAAATGAAGTGGGTCAACAGAACCAATCAGAGTTGGCTCTGTGATAATACCGCTGAGAGCAATTGCAAATGAGGGCAAGTGAGGGCAAGTGATTTTAAATAAATGAACAAATGTTTTCTTGAGGGCTGATGAAAAATTGCTGAA
The DNA here is from genome assembly GCA_029215795.1 of Anniella stebbinsi. Lineage (NCBI taxonomy): Eukaryota > Metazoa > Chordata > Lepidosauria > Squamata > Anniellidae > Anniella > Anniella stebbinsi. The sequence goes on from JARDYH010000007.1 coordinate 82,985,992, forward strand.
AATGGGAACTGTTTTCCAGTACCCTTTGTGGCTGCGTTTGGACAACACAATAGACAATGGTGGGGTAATAATCAACCCTACAGTTGTTTATCTAGGGGGTACTCCCCAAACAACATGAGAATAATCAACCGTAGTGTGTAAGCTGACCATATGAAAAGGAGGACAGGGCTCATGTAACTTTAACAGTTGCAGAGAAAAGGGAATTTCAGCCAGTGTCATTTGTATGCAATTAGTTCCTGGTGAAATTCCCTTTTCATCACAACAGTTAAAGTTGCAGGGGCCCTGCCTTCTTTTGTATATGGTCACTCTAGTATAGAGCCTGCAACTTTAACTGTTGTGATGAAGAGGGAATTTCACCAGGAACTAATTGCATACAAATGAGACCAGCTGAAATTCCCTTTTCTCTACAACTGTTACAGTTACATCAGCCCTGTCCTCCTTTTCATATGGTCAGCCTAGTAGTGTGGATTAGGATTAGTGTTGAGTTGACTATTAGTCCACGCTGAGTTGACTCACTCATCCCCCGCTCTCTCCCCCCCTTCAGTCCTCCCACTAATATCACATCAGCCAAGGCTGCCAAAAATCTATCCTGCTGGCTAGACTAGAGCAATAGCTGCCGCTTTGACCGATCTTGCCTTGCAACTCTGTAGCTGACAACATAACCAGCAGTGGCTGAGGAAATAACGAATGGTACCCTACACATAACACGATAACTAGTGGTGGTTCAAATAGCCAACCCTGCACAGTGTTGGTTATTTGTATTGGTTATTTCAGCCAAATAACCAACCATTGGTTAAAATACTCCCTCCACATGACACGATAATCCATGGTGGGTTAAATAATCAACAGTTGACTATTTAAACCACCATTAGTTATTGTGTTGTGTGAACCCAATCTGTGATGCCTTAACTTCCAGCCCATTGTCACTCACACTTCTAGAGCAGTTACCACACTGAAGCTATTTCAAGGAGCGTGGCAATTGTAACATCCACGCTGGGGCGGGGGGTGGGGGCGGGAGGCCCTCTTAAGTACGTTGTCTGAATCCAGAGATGTAAACTGGCAGCTTGTGAGTATGCTGTCAGAACTGAATGGGGATGGCTCAGGACATTTTGGATTCCTGAGGCACAAAATCCAAATCCATTTAAACCATGGTGGTCAACACTCAGACTGCTGGCCGCACGCGCCCCAGCTTCTAGTGCAGCTCCCATGACACCAAGATTCGGCACTGTGATGGTAGCAAAAGCAAAAACAGCCGTTTGCCATTGCATTTTGGTAGCCAAACCCGCCAAACAACTATAGCTTGAAAACAGGCTTAGCTTTTCTCTCTGCAAAAATTCGGCAAACCTTTTGGGCACGGCGGCAGAAACAGCATGGGGTGAGAATTGCAAGGGGGGGGAGGGACAGTGGGTGAAAATTGACCCCCAGCCTCCCCCCACTAAAGTCGCCAAGCTTTGATTTAAACCCGTTTTCATAATTGGTTTCTTCTAACTGCAGAACTCGGTTGGGGTTGGACGTTGGTTTCCATCGCGGATTTTCACGCTTTTGAACACAGGATTCCATTTCGCCTTGTTCAGCATCCGTCACAGATCCAGCCCCGTATATTTTTTGTTGTGGGTTCTGCCCTTGCAGCAACATTGAAGCACTCTAGGAATCCACCACCCAATACCAATGCAAGCTATCCTTTCCTTTCCTTTTTCTAACACCACGCTGCCACAGCCCCTCACCAGCTGCGTTCTTCTCAATTAGAAGAGGTAATGGAGCAGTTTATGGGCATCCACAAAGTGATGGCTGACTGACAGGTTGCATATGATCAGCGTAGGGGCTCTGGTGGTACCTTGCCTGTGTGTGTGTGTGTGTTTCCATTCTGAATGCTAGAAAGCCCCTCTGCAAATAAATAAATTAGTTAATCTTGTTTTGTTTTTATCTGTCGGGGCGGCTGGGAAATGGGGAGGCAATGGAGGAACAGCAACTGTAGAAACGTGTAAAAAGAAGCCAATCCCTGCATGTGAATGGCTCACAATCCAAATGCCTGGTCTTCTAAGGATGCTGTGTGGGTGAGAGGGAGCGGGGCATGCCCACAGAGTGCAACTTGCCTTTAGTCTGGCAATCACCAGGTGATAGCCTTGGGCACAGGTAAATTGCAATCCCCGATCCCCATCACGAATGGAGTTCAACGGGTTACCCACACCTGTCGGCGTAGGGTAAATTTCAGGTGCATGCTCAGAGCCATGGTGTAACAACCCTCCCTGTTCTGTTTTCTCCTGATGACTCCATGCAGGGTTCTTACATTCTCCCACTAGAATGTAGACTTCCAGCAACCATCTTCCCATGCTAAGGCAGCCTTTCACAGCTTGGTGTTCCCAGCTGTGTTGGGGGTTCTTGTTCATCATCCCCAGCCAGCATGGCCACCAGCCTTGTTAGGTCAGACCTTCTAGCCCAGCAGTTCTGTTTCTATTGATAACTACCAAGATGTCTTTTGGGAAGCCCACAGCAGAGCAGGAAGGCTCCACCCTGCCCCTTTTGAATGTCTCCAGCATATGGTACCCAAAGATATATTGTCTCTGAATATGGGGCCTCCATTGGCAATGATCACGTTATCTTCCATGAACTTCTCGGTTTTTGTTTTTAAAGGCCATAGAGCCATAATTTTATGGACTGCACCCTTGTTGTTCAGGAACCCCCAAAATTTGGAGGCTTCCAAGATGCCTTTATGTCTAGCAGGGCTGAAGTCAGCAGGGTGTGAGGACGGGTGGAGGTGATCTTTGCTTTCCTGTCCTCCGAGGGAAGGGAGGGTTTCACTAGAGGGTTTTTTCAACCTGTCTAGCAAGGGTGCTTTCGGGTGTGGGGGGGAAGGAGGCTGGAGGAGGCTCAAGATAAATCATATCCTGGACCCCCTCTAGATGGATTCCGTTTGACTTCTGTTCTTCCGATTATGCGCATCTTCTCGGAAGTGTTTTATCGGAAATGCTTGTATGCAGAAGGTAATTGAGCACTCAACAGGTGACCTTACCGGTTGTTTCAAATGTGCTTTACAAGTAGTTAATGCGGAGAATCGCTTGTTCACATAGTCAAAATGCGCTTTAACGGCCGGAGCAAAATAAAACTCGCTATTTAACGCGCATTCGATAATGCGCATAATCGGAGAGAAAACGCGCCTCTATGCCCGATTTGCGCTCCGTTGTTGTAGATGTAAAATTTTTAATGTGCCTTGAAAGAACTTTAAATGCCTCTTGTAGAGGCAGCCCTGGCCTCTCCGATCTCCCCACCCACTGGATCACTCCCTTTTTTGACCTCGGAGCGGAAGCCAGCATGGTTCCCTCCACGCCGGTTGCTCCCTCTCCTCTTCTGAGATTGGAGCTCTGTCTCCAATCTCGGAAGGGGTTTTCTGATCCGTCTTGTGGACCTTGGGACACTCCCGCGGGGCCCCATAGGATTGCTGTCTAAGAAAAAATCCAAAATGCATTTTATGCAAATACCTTTATACTGCAAGACCTATTTTGTGGCCCAAAGGACAGAAAACACTGTGCAAGCTTTCAAATTTTCCAAGGCCACCCTGTCTTACTGGCTCTGTCCCCGGAATCTACAGAATCTGTGCAGGTGTTGCATAGGTACACCTGTTCAGCGCCCCAGCCCTACTCCTTGCCTTGTGCACCCGTTGTGTAAGAGGAAGGGAGGACAGGAGATGCCATCACTGCACTAGGTTCTCCAGCTCTTTTCTTTTCGCCATCCATTCATTCACTCCGTCAATCCTTTGCAACAGGTGCGATGCAAAGAGATCATGATGGCTGGGAAGAGAGGCAGCAGCCTCCTATAACCGGGAGCCCTTGTAGGACTCCTTGCCGAAGAGAAACAACCAGAAGATTTATCCCATGCTCCTCCCATACCAAGCTAGCAGACAGAGCAGTCCGTGCATCACACGCTTTGCAGGGAAGCCAAAGTAGGTTAGAATACCTTTGGCCAATATCATAAAATCATAGAATAGTAGAGTTGGAAGGGGCCTCTAAGGCCATCGAGTCCAACCCCCTGCTCAATGCAGGAATCCATCTTAAAGCATACCTGGCAGATGGTTGTCCAGCTGCCTCTTGAATGCCTCTAGTGTGGGAGAGCCCACAACCTCCCTAGGTCATTGGTTCCATTGTCGTACTGCTCTAACAGTCAGGAAGTTTTTCCTGCTGTCCAGCCGGAATCTGGCTTCCTGTAACGTGAGCCCATTATTCCGTGTCCTGCACTCTGGGATGATCGAGAAGAGATCCTGGCCCTCCTCTGTGTGACAACCTTTCAAGTATTTGAAGAGTGCTATCATGTCTCCCCTCAGTCTTCTCTTATTCCTTTGACTTTGGCTATTTGAGCTCTTAAGGCAACTTCCCACATGATCTGACACTCTTGAACAGGACTGGGCCATGTTGTTGTAAAGCAGAGGTAGGCAACATGGTGCTCATGGGCACCAATGTGCCCCCAAACACCTTTCTACATTTCCTTACCAGCAGCTGGGATTGCTGTGAAATGGGTTTCTGTTGGTGCTAAAAATTGTGGGTTCAAAGGAGTTGTTTAGCATGGTGGTGCTCAGTCCCCACCTCTGCCTTGTGCTCAGTCCTTTGGGCAGGTTAGTTGTCTTTTGTGCTTAGGAATGTATGAGAATTCAGTTTGGGGGATGAAAACCCAACAGATTGTTCTGATTCGTCCCGACGGATTTTGTTCCATTTCCCCGCTGACATCAACTTGATTTGTAATGAGTTGAGCCAATACCTGGATTCCCTTTTCTTTTCTTTTTTAATGGCAGTAATTTGTGCTCAGCGGAAATGGAAAATGAAATTGACAAGTTCTTTGAGAAGTATGGAATATGGTTCTAGTGGACTAAATGAAGTAATGTGTAGAGAGGATGAAACTGACAAGGATATTGACAAGAGGGGAATATACCTCCCGTGGGCTGCATAGCAGACAGGCAGATTTGCCTAGGTGCGCACTTTAGCAAGATTGCCAATTAAAAACTGTGTGTTTAAAAAAACTATGACACCATTTGCGCAAATTTCAAGATCCCCCCGCAAAAAAATTGTAGTACCCCCTTTTCCAAAATGCACAAAACATTTCCGGAATCAGAAAAAAGCAATCCGCTACGAACATAAACACCGCGGAATCCCATCTGACTTAGATAAAATGGAATTCCCAGCATCACACATCCCTGTTTGTGACTTAGCCACGCCTCCCATGGCAGCCATTTTGAGAAGGTGCCCAGGACAGTTTCTCAAATTACCAAATGTGCCCATAGCCCAAAAAGGTTGTCTACTCCTGGCATAAAACGTTGTGGTCTTTCTTCTCCTTGCTTCTTGGAGGAGATTCCATCAGCAGGCACTTTAGACTGAGAAGTTTGGAGAACTGGGGCTTAATTGTGTGCCATTTAACATGCCCTGGAAAGCTAAGCCATTTGACTTCTTCTCCTGCCTCCCACATCCCAGCCAGCCAACTTGATTGCTCAGGGAACCAACACGGTCGATGAAAACAGATTGTGCCTGCAATCACGTGTTTCTCTCAAGGTGAGCCGACCTCTCCCCTCCTGGCTGGTGACCACTGTATGAACAAAAAACTGGACTAGATATCCATGCCATGGTAACCATCAGCATAGACTACAGCGGTGTTGCCTTGAAGACCTCCAGAAACAATTTGCCCAGGCTTTTAATCATGTAGTTTATAAGCCGCCTATAAGTTTGTTTGTTTTCAACTCCTAATTTTTTTTTCTTACTATTGAACTTTTCCATCCCTTTAGTTGTTGTTATTCTGTTGTAAGTCACCCTGGATTTTTTTTTGTTACTGGAAGTTGCATACAAAATATGCAACAGTTAAAGCTGCAGGAGCCCTGCCCTCTTTTGTATCTGGTCGAGAAGGCAGTTCTCCTGGAGCTTTAACTGTTGTGATGAAGAGGGGATTTTGCCAGGTGCTGCCTGCATACAAATGACACTGGCTGAAATTCCCTTTTTTATGCAAATGTTAAAGATACAGGAGCCCCGTCCTCCTTTCCATATGGTCACCCTACTATAGATATGGTCCCGTTTAAGGCAGAGATGATCAGAAGGTAGCACATGATCTTCTACTAGATCACAGGAAGATTGATTGAATTTATACCCCGCCCTTCAACCGCTGATTAGCATTCCCATCAGCTGAGGTTTCTGACGCCCAGGCTGCTTCCGGACAAGGTTTTTAGCCCTGCCTCATTGGCAGAATTTTATTGGGGTGGGGTCTAGACGTCATTGTTGCCTTCCACACATAATTCTCCCATGTTTTCCCAGTGCCTCTCATCCTTTCTTCCTGCTGAAAATCAGTTAAGCAAAAGAAGCACCCATTTCTGCTGCACAATGCTTTCTCGTTGATGGCGCTATGTGCCCTCCATCTGGAAGCACCCCCAGTTGTTATAACAACAACAGCAGCAGCAGCAACAAGAAGCGTGGCTCCCACCCTTTGTCTCTCTTGCCTGCATTAAACTGCACTAACTCAGTGGTAGATCTGTATTTGCATGGATAGGCTGCCCCTGTGTATGGCTCATAGGGTAGGCTGACCATATGAAAAGGAGGACAGGGCTCATGTAATATTAACAGTTGTAGAGAAAAGGGAATTTCAGCCAATGTCATTTGTATGCAATTAGTTCCTGGTGAAATTCCCTCTTCATCACAACAGTTAAAGTTGCAGGCACTGTACTAGAGTGACCATATACAAAAGAAGGCAAGGCCCCTGCAACTTTAACTGTTGTGCTGAAGAGGGAATTTCACCAGGAACTAATTGCATACAAATGACACTGGCTGAAATTCCCTTTTCTCTACAACTGTTAAAGTTACATGAGCCCTGTCCTCCTTTTCATATGGTCAATCTATCATAGGGTGCATGTCGAACATAAGGCTGCGGGGACCTCATGCGGCCCATGTGTCACCCACTCCTGTTCAAGAGGGTCTGAGCTTCCCAGCGACAGACAGCGCTGTTTCAGGAGCTCAGCCGGAGCCAAAGGTTCCATGTGCCTGGCAGCGCAAATAGGGGACTTCCCGGAAAGCCCTATAGCGTGGGAGTCGTTCCTTGAAATATCCATGATGATGCCGCCTCCCAAGGGAATACACTCAGCCTCTTCCCATCCTTTAACATTTATTTATAGTGTACTTGACTCTACTTGCTTTCTTCTCTCCCCCACCCCCATGCATTAAGGAGGTGCTTACAGCAGCCTGCCCCTGCCAGGTGCTGTCCAGCTGGCTCTGGAGTCATGGGAGTTGTAGTCTAGCACATCTGGAGGGCACCAGGTTGTGGACCACTGCACTACGGGCTTCAGCTAACTGAGGTTCTTGGAGTGCGGTAAAGCATAGACCCTGAACACCAGTCTCCTATATCAAAACCTCAACCTCCTCCTTTGGAAAGGACAGCTCTCGGGCCACTTTGTTTTGTGAGCAGAGTAAATAAATTACAAAAACCCCATCCTAATTTACCGTATTGATTTTATTCGATAATGGAGCTCATAATTGCCGGTCTGCAACAGCAGAAGTGGTAACTGTTTATCTGGCACAATGCCACCCACACTAAACTCAGGTAAGGCACCCTGTTCTCATGGTGGAATTGTAAAGGAAAAAGAGGTGTTGGATGTGTAGGGCATTGGCAAGCAGTAACTCGGGAAGTACTGGGATAAATGGACTGCCTTCACCCATGGAAACCTGTTGGTACATTAAGATCAACATCAGAAATCCAGGTCATATGTCTGCCTGTAAAATCAATTAGATTGGCGTACACAAGAGATGAGGCTTACTCTGAGGTGGCCCCACGCTTGTGGAACTATCTTCTGAATGAATTTTGCTTGGCCCCCACAGTGCTGGTTTTCAAATGAACCTTAAAAATGCCACTTTTTCAGGCTGCCTTTCCTTAAAATGTTATAAGCTATATCATTCTGGTGGGGAGGGGTTCTTGCAATCCTACAGTCTGTTTACACCTGTGGTGCCAAAGTGCTGTCTCATAGTAATTTATACCAATCTGATGTGTCTAATTCATCTATTGTTGTCTCTATTGTGTGTGCGCCATTTTAATTAATTAATTAATTTCTATACCACCCAATAGTCAAAGCTCTCTGGGCAGTTCACAAAAATTTAAACCACAAGGTACAGCATAAAATACAAAATATGGAAGCTTAAAACCACAAATATAAAAGTACAACCAGAATAAAACCAAGCAGCAGAGATTTACAGTGCCGATTTAAAACAGCAGAGCTAAAAGACTAGGATGCTAAAATACTGGGAAAATAAAAAGGTGCCAAAGGGAATACAACATTAGTGCCTGGTGAACCTTTCTTGGGAGCTCATTCCACAGTGAGGGTGCCACAACAGAAAAGGCCCTCCTCCTGGTAGGCACCCACCTCACTTCTTTTGGGAGGGGCTCCCGGAGAAGGACCACTGAAGCTGTTCTTAGGGTCTGGCAGGTACCTATGAGAGGTGATGATCTTTCAGATAACCTGGCCTCATGCCATTTAGGTCTTTGAATGCTAATACCAGCACTTTGAATTGAGCCTGTACATGGGCTGGCAGCCGATGCATCTGGAAAAATACTGGAATAATGTGGACTCGTCAGCCAGTCCTTCATTGGCCCTCGAAAGCACTCTACAAATTCTTTCCATTCATTTATTCATTTATTATGTTTCTATACTGCCCCATGGCCAAAGCTCTCTGGTTGGTTCCCCAAAAATACTTGAATGAAAATAACTAAATAATTAGAAGGAGATGGGCTTCTCTCTCAATGTTTCTTGGCCAGTAGACGCTCCAGCCAACCTCTTCTTTTTTCTTTTTCTTTTAACAAAACAACCTTGGCGCATTTAGCAGGCTCAGTATGTGCCCTTTTAGCTCTATAGCCAACATCCACAGCATAGTTCTGATTTAAGAAGCCCGGGCTGTACCACTTCAGGTTGCGGGGAGCGACTCAGCTCATACGATCAAATGCTTCTTCTTCCAAAAATTCCCTCCGCAGAAAACTGGCCAAGTTAGAAGTGTACCCTTCTCTCCAACCTGTGATCGTTAAAGGTTTGTTTCTTTGGACTAATCAGTCAAATGAGCCTCACCTGATGTGGTACAGCCCAGACTCAGGTTAACCACCTCTAGGAGAGCTCAGCTTTTGAGGAGGCTGATGCATCAGCTGCCTTACAGGGTCAGATACTAGAGTTCATTCTGTGCACCAAACCGGGGTCCCCCTTTTGCCTTTATAGTTTCTCACCTTTGCTGCAAGGGCGTGGGGGGGAAAGATCATGACTTGGACTCTCAGCTGGTAGAGCCCTCTGACTGTCACAGTCACTTAGGGTTGTATGCTCTCCCTGGGGTTCACCGCTCCCACTGCCTCCTTCCCTCCCCGCCTGGTTTCTGTGCATCAACATGCCTCCCTTGGCACCGCAAGCTCCTCTCTCTATCCCTCTAGGCAGCTCTTAGCCTCCTGCGCGAATGACTGAGTCTCCCAGGAAACAAGGTCTCGAGCCAGGAGTTCCCCATCCAGAAAGGAGGGGGTGCGGGGAGCAGCCGGCATCGGGTCATAAATCCCTCCTGCTCTCCGGATTCTACATTTCTTGTCCAGCCGGTTTCTAAAATAGGAACAGGTCCTGTCACCTCTGTCCTTGTCTCTCTCCTTTCAGTCTGGCACTCCTTGGCCCCCAAGCTGATAACTCACCAGAGCTGCAGGAGACATTCGAGTTTGAGTGTGTATATGCACATGAAAGAAAGGGGCCTGAAGGCCTACCTGGGGTGATACCTGTTATAGGCACAATTTTCCTAAAAAGTGGGGCCTTCAACAAAATGTGTGGACTGCTCCTCTTCAGGGTTCCAGTTTTTCCTTTTTTTAGATGCTCCCTGCCATTTCTCCCCCAGCCATCCCTTATGGTTCCCCCCACCCAACCTTTTTTTTGAGGGGGGTAGTTTTGCAGACCTTGAGTATCCCCCAAGCCTGCTGATACCTCCCTCTGGCGTGTGGGAGATGCCGTTGTGCCGCATAAGGATTCACACTCGGAGAATGAGTTTGCTATTCGTATATAAGGAGCTGTAATCCAACCCACCTGGAGGGCCCCAACTGGGGGAAACTGACCTAAGGAATCTCCTGCAGGGAGCCAGCTTGGGCATTATCATCCAGGGGAGTTGCAGGGTGGGCCGCTCACACCAGCCTTGGCAAGCTCCCTGAACAAACAGGCCAGAGTGATAACCTCCCTCCCACAACTCCAATGACCTTAGCTACCTTCTGTAGAGCTCTGACTGAAACCCAAAGTGGATTCACCGCCCCACTTACATCAGAGCCACCAGCCTCCACTGACGTCTGGGTCAGGTCAGTTAACCGGAACATGGAAAGCTGCCTTATACTGAGTCAGAACATTAGTCCATCTAGTACTGTTGACTCTGACTGGCAACAACTCTCCAGAGTTTCAGGCAGGAATCTTTCCTTGCCCTACCTGGGGAAGCCGGGGATCGAACCTGGGACCTTCTGCATGGAAAGCAAGTTCTCTGTCTCACTGAGCTATGGCCCTTCTCGAGCAATGTGAGCAATTGGGAGATCTGTTTTTGCTGGCTTATAGGCCTCTCTTTGCCTTCAGGGGGGATGGATCGGATGACGCATGTGTTGCCTCATTCAGTTTAGTGGGGGCTACATCACCAATCGGGAGGCAGGACCCATGTCACATGTGCCAAACCTCCTCCCTCCATTCCCCTGCGTTTGGCCAGTACTGGCCATGCGAGCTGCCCAACTCTCTCCCCCAGGCCAGGGCCAGGTTCCACCGAGGAGGAAAGAACTGGAGTGGAAGGATCGCTGTCAACAGCTCCAGCCTTTTGGCTCCCACACCTGACACAGAATGAATTACTGAGGCCTGGCAATTACTCTGTGCCGCTTCCTCTCCGTCTCATTGCACCCTTTGCCTCTCCGTTGTCCTCCAGGCCTTTCCCATTCTCCCCTCCACCCCATCCTGCAGATTGTGCCAAGAGCAGAAAAAACCTAAAAGTAGCTCCCTTGCCTGCCTGGCTGATGGGGGCCCTAGAGAAATCCACGAAGCCTTTCTCTTCCCCCCCCCCCCCGCCCACTCCACCTTCCTTTTATCATCTTTGCCGTCCGTCCCTGAGCTGTTTCATGCTGGAAAGCATTGTGCCTGTTCAGCTCTTAAGACCTTGGGATGGGCACGCTTCCAGCATTCCACCCAGCAACCAGCTTCTGCTGCTCATTGAACTCTCTGAGTCCTTCAGCCTCTGCAGGCAAATAGGAATGCACCAGCATAAATGCCCCCGGGGTAGTGGTTGGAGAAGGGAACAGAGAGGGCAGACCTCTCCTCTTTCTTTCTATGCGGCTTCGCTTCGAGCTCAAAGCTGGCTGTGCATGTGGTTCCCGGTTGAGGGATGCATTTATTTATTTTATTGTATTTTAAAGTATTTTTTATCCCGCTCTTCAGACAAAAAGTCTCCCGGAGCGGCTTCCATACAAGCATTAAATGTGGGTAGAGAGACATTTTTTCTCCCTCTCCCATAATACTAGAACTCAGTCAGGTCATCCCATGGAGCTGATTGGCGGGAGATTCAGGACAGATAAAACAACTTCTTCACACAGCGCATAGTTAAATGATGGCATTCGCTACCACAAGATGTAGTGATGGCCACCAATTTGGATGGCTTTAAAGGGTGTTGGATAAATCCCTGGAGGAGAAGGCTATGAATGGCTACTAGTTCTGATGGCTATGTTCTACCTCCAGTATCCGAGGCAGTAAGCCTGTGTGCACCAGTTGCTGGGGAACATGAGTGGGAGGGTGCTGTTGCACCATGTCCTGCTTGGTGGTCCCTGGTTGCCAGCTGGCTAGCCACTGGGTGAACAGAGTGCTGGACTAGGTGGACTCTTGGTCTGATCCAACATGGCACTTTTTATGTTCTTATGTCGTTAAGATGGCACCTGCCTGCAGGCTCACAATCTTAAAAAGTCACGACGCGCAAGGAAAGAGGAATGGGGAGGGAAGAGGGGGGGAAATAAGTAAGTCAGGGCTGGTGGAACAGTCCTGTTTGCCCCTCTCAGCTCCCTCAGGACAGCTTTTAACCAGGGTCAAAGCCTGGAACCTCTGAACGTCTGGGGAGGGTGTTGAAGTACATGCTTTTGATGGAGACTGCCTCAAGTACAATGGGAAAGACCTTCTCTGCCTGAGATTCAGGAGACCCATAGTCAGCTAGAGCAATCATACTGAGCTAGATGGTACCATTGGGCTGATCTGGTGTAAGGCAATTCCTATGAGTCTCTTACTCCAGCTGGCTCTGTTTGAGACACGAATAGCACAATCCAAGCAAACGTGGGTTGGAGCAGCCTTCCCCAATCCAGGACCCTCCAGCTGTTTTGGAGGAGCCGTAGCACAGTGGGAAGGGCCCTGCTTTGCAGGCAAAAAGGTCCCAGGTTGGATCCTGGGCCTCTCCAGGCAGGGCTGGAAAATCTTCTGCCTGAGATTCCGAAGGGCTGTAGATGCCAGTCATTGTGAACAATACTGAACCCAGACGTTCCAATGGTCTGAATTATAGGATAAGACAGCTTCCTATGTTCCTGCGGCTACAACACCCATCTTCCGCAGCAAGCATGCCGGCTGGGGACGACGGGATCTGCAGACTAGTTCATCCGAAGGGGGTCTGGTTGGGGAAAGCTGGGCTAGGGGAAGACAGCTATGTTTAAGAGCGCTGACATTTCATTTTTATTTCCCTTCCCGCGGGAGTCTATGCACCCCTCTCTTTTCTCCCGCTCAGGCCAGCTTTTCGGATGGTCGGAACAACGCGAAACCCTGCTTTCCAAGAGGCAAAACTGGGATGAGCGTACCTGCTCTGACCAACCCTCCCCTTTTCAAACCACACGCGATTCTCTTCGGGGAGGCGCGTGGGGAACCAACAAACAGAACTCTTGTCTTCTCTCCGGCCTTGGATTTTCAAGGCCTGGCTTGGCAGGCAGGGCTTTGGGGCACAGGAAGCTGGCCTCTGCCAATGCAGAGAAATGGCAAGTCCCCCTGTGGGTTGGTTGTTTTTTTTAATGGAGCGCTCGACTCTCTGGCTGCAAACAATACCACAGAGCTGGCTGTCCTTGGCCCGAGGGAACAGTGGCATTTACGTCAGGTCCATTAGCGGCTAGGTGTTTCGCGGCAGAGAAGGAGGCGAGAAGCAGCGCCTTCCCCAGAAAGGCCTGGTCCTGGGGGCGGAACAGCAAACACGAAACGGGGAATGCAAGCAAGTCCCCAGCTGAGACAGGGAGAGCAGGCCTAGACATCAACGCGGCCCTCTCTAGAGGAAGCCGGCGCAAAGCTTGATGGGACAGGGATCTGCTGGAAGAGAGAAGCACAGCCCCCCCCCACCTTCATGCAAAGAGACCGGGGGGGGGGGGAACAGGGACAACAAAGCTGGCACTGGAAGGCAGCTAAATTTAGCCCAGTCTCCCTGCTAGCTCTTTTATGAACTGCAGCGTTTGGGTTTGAGCCGGACGAGGTGCATTGCTTCAGCAGCCCATCTGTCGGTTGATTTCTCAGCGCCTTCCCTCTGTTCCCTTCCCCTCCCAGAAGGTGAACAGGGTGGCAGAAGAAGACTGCAGGAAGAGGAGGGGTGTGTGTGTGTGTGTGTGTGAGAGAGAGAGAGAGAGAGAAAGGTGGAGTTATAATGTTAGCAAGAGAGTGTCACCCTCTGATGGGAGGGAAAAGGTGATGTCTCACGCCAGTCTTGTGTTTTCACTGGATACATCTTGGGAGTTTTATCCCAATGCCTCGCTCTCAGGAAACCCAGGGAGTTACGTTCACAGGGGACTCCACATTTTTTGTGGGGTTTGCTCACTTCCCTTGCCCAGCCAGTCTCAGATGCGACTCTGGCAGCCCCAAGTCCAAGAACTTCTCATCTTCTATTTTATTTCATTTAGTATAGTCACTTTGACCCTGTTCAGAAGACACGCTAAGACACGCCGGTTAAGCATGTTGAGCTAAACATTATGGCTCAGCGTGTCGTGTGAACCATTTCTAACCATGGTTTAAACACGCTCACTAACCATTAGTTGCAAAGGGGTTAGCGGCCTAACCATGGCTTAGCGTGTCATCTGAACAGGCCCTTTATAATTATTGGCTTTCCCCAACTTGGCACTCTCCTGATGTGTTGAACAGCAACTCCCATCATCCACATCTGGAAGGTGCCAGTTTGGGGGAAAGCTGCTTTAAATACCACCTTTCAGAATACAAAACCTTCTCGGTGGCTCGCAATAACAGCAGCACCAACTGAGTTTAAAACAATGCCTAATCCTCAAACATTAAAGCCATGGTTGGGTGAAGAGCTTTCCCTTCATTTGTGAATGGATTAGTGGGAGGAGGGGTTATGTGAAAGAAAGGTTTGGCCTTAAGATCTTCAAGGGCAGAACCAGGCAGCTGCTGCATCTGTGTTGAATCCAGTCCGTTGCTTTCATCCTCATCATCTTCATCGCTATTGGCTCCGTCCATGTCTACAAGACCTTGCAGAAGATAACATAAATGAGAAAGAAAGGGAGAACCAGCTTCCCGCTCTGAATCTACATTTTGAGAAACGGGAACAATGAGAGAGTCAAGGGTAACAAGGGATGAATATGTACAAATGCAGTTATATGCTTCGTTTCAACCGGGGGGGGGGGGGTTGAGGGGTTTAGCTAAAGGCATCTGTCAAACCCCTTTGCAATCCCATCGGGCTGATTGTGCAACACCTTTTAACCCTGCTTTCTTGACCAGATACAAATGAGGGCAGGGCTCCTGCAGCTTTAACTGTTGTGATGAAGGGGGAATTTCACCAGGGGCTGCATGCATACAAATAACACGTGCTGAAATTCTCTTTTCTATGCAACGGTTAAAGATACAGGAGCCCTGCCCTCCTTTTCACATGGTCACCCTGCCTTAGAAGCAATAAGCTGGGCCCTAGGTTCAACAGACATGTTTACAAACATTCAGTATAGTGTGGGTTGTCTCTCTGGGACAGGTTCTTGTCTCTTAGACCAACTCCTCTTTGGTATGGACAACTTACTCACTCCCGCCACTGTTCTTATCGCACAGTGCCATGTTTCGTATTGAGAAGTTCCTCCAAGCCCTTCGTTTGCACATCGACGGGGATTTAACTGTGGCACATGCCTTTCTTGTCCCAGAATGCATCACAGCAGGCCACGATCAATGACGTTTGGGGTCTGAGGACAGGATCAAAATGGTTCCTTATCGGCAACGGCATTGCTAGAAGCACAGCCCTCTCTTTTACTTTATAGAGTGCCTCCCTCTCTCTCCCTCCCCCCCTCTCTCTGCATCCTTCACTGTCACCAGTCAAACAGAACAGTGGTCCCTGGTTTTGCCTCTCCAAACAGCTGCTGAATTTACGTTTGCCTTCCCCCCCGCCCCCAGTTCTCCACTGGGGAGGGAAATGCATGCACACCGCAAAACACCAGCTTAAAGTTAGAGGCTCCAGCAAAGGAAATCCAGCAGCTTCGGGGACTCTCACGGACCCCATTACCCAAGATGAATCGCTTGCCATCTGTTTTGCCTCCTAATTGTAAATGCAAAACCAAGAGCGATTCCGGCAAACAGTCAGGAGTGAATAAAAGGGGTGGTGATAGAAGGAGGTGAAAGTCGAAGTGTGTGTGTAGCAAGGAAGGCGAGGCTTCCTGTAGAGGGATTGTCAAGCCAAGCGGTGGATTGGATTCTCGTGCTTCTCCCAGTGTCGGCGTCCAGGTTCCATAGAGGCAGAAGCCTCGGAGTCCAGAGAAACGACCATGTCGTGGAAATTGTGCCGATGCATGATACGAAACACCTTGGAACCACATCCACCAGCATTTAAAATGGAGGGGAGGGGGAGTCTTTGGCTCTCCAGATGGTGTTAGACTCCAACTCCCATCAACCACAGCCAGCATGCCCAATAGTCAGTACCTGCAGGGGAAAAGACAGACCGTCTTCAGGGAGAGAGAGGGAGTGCCCGTGGCTGCCACCACCACTACCATCTCTGCCTTTGGACTTCTGCCTGGCGGACTGCTGCTCCCTACAGGACCAAGCCCCTAGGTACTGGGCCAGCCATTGCTGAGAGCCTCCACCTGTCCCCTCTTTGGAAGGGGATATATAAGCTGGCTGGCTTAGGTGGTGTGTCTGCCACCTGGCAGGGGTGCCTCTGAAGGGCCCTACCCTCTTCTCAGGCAACTGTGTGCATGCGTGAATGGTTTTGCATACATGAGCTATCCTAGGGTGAGAGCATAGGATAGCTGGTGTGTCTGAGATCCAGCCATCCCTCAGGTGAGAGCTGAGGGCTGGGGGCAATTGGCTAGGGTGAGAGACTGGCCATAGCCTAGATATCAGCCTTGTGCAATTGGGAACGTTGCTTGAGGAGGGTGGTATTTTAGGTTGGCGCTTCACTTTCTTACAGGTCTGGCTTCCCTGCTTGGCTTTCCTGGCTTTTGTTATGTTTTTATTGTTTGTACATGTGCCCAGGTGAATCCCAGGGGAGGGACGGGGTGCCTTTATTGGTGTAATCTTGGGCAGAGGGAGGTATGGCATGGGGGGTTGGACACGTCAGGTAAGGGAAAGGTGGGAGAGATATTTGAAATCTGGCCCAACTTTCGGTCCTTCCCCCATATCTCACTATCCAGGTTGCCCTATCAGCCCACCCTCTGATCTGCAGGTGTTGCTATTGAATGCCACAATAAACTGATCACTATCCATGACTTGATCGTGGATGAAAGGGCTGACCTGATGTGCATTACTGAGACCTGGGTGGATGAGCTGGATGAGCTGGGCGGAGTCTATCTATCTCAGCTCTGTCCACCTAGGTACTCAGTACAGCACCAGCCTAGATTGGAGGGCCTGGAGGGGAGGAGTTGCCATCATCCATAAGGATTCCATCTTTGTCGCAAGGAAATGCACCCGCCCTACCGCCCGTTTTGAGGGTTTGTACCTTGTGCTGGGACAAAGACAGAACAGGTATGCTGCTGGTGTGCCGCCCACCCCACTACCCAGCAGTCTCCCTGCCCAAGCTGGCTGGGGTGGCCTCGGATGTGGGCTGGCGATTCGGTTGAGGCTTTGGTCTCACTATGGAATGGTGAGATGGGAAAGTCCATCGATCCAATTGCTTCTGGTGCTCTTGAGCCCGTAACTCCCCTTGGTTTACAGAAGAGCTACGGGCAATGGAACAAGCTGGACAATAGCTAGAGTACAGGTGGCGCAGGACTCGGAGCGAGTATGATGGAAGCTTAGCAAAAACTTTCCAGTTTGCCTATTATGCGGCAGTGAGGATGGCAGAAAAATCGTAATTTGCCTCCATTATCCCATTCTTGAAATGTCGCCCAGCAGAATTATTCTGAGTGGTTAAGAACCTCTTGGGACCAGGCTCGGGTTTAAAGAAGCTAGGATTGGAACCCTCGGTCATCTGCTGCAATAAATTTGCTAGGTACTTGGAGGAGAAAGTTGCTTGTATTTGCTCAGAATTTGATGCCACAGTTATTGCAGAGTCTGGGGAGGTGTCCAGTGCCCCATCTGGTCATGTTTCCTGGGATCAATCCCAGTTGTTGCAGCCTGATGATGTGGATAAGACGCTTGAATCAGTCCGTCCCACCACTTGTAAGCTTGACCCTTGCCCATCTTGGCTAATACGATCTAGCAGAGGTGGATTGATTGGGTGGGTCCAGGAGGTGGTAAATGCCTCACTCTGTCAGGGAGTGGTGCCTGCTGCCTTGAAAGAGGCTGTAGTGCACCCTCTCCTGAAGAGGACCTCCCTGGACCCAGAGGTATGTGAGAACTACCGCCTTATCGCTAATACCCCCTTTTGGGGCAAGGTGCTTAAGCGTGTGGTTGGCTGGGCAGCTTCAGTCGTTCTTGGAGGAAATTGATTCTCTGGACCCATATCAGGTTGGTTTCAGGCCAGGGCATGGCACTGAAATGGCCTTGGTTGCTCTGACCAATGACCTACTCTAGGGGGGTGGGGAGTTGCTACCCTGTTGATCTTCCTGGATCCCTCAGCGGATTTGATCGGCTCTGCGAGATGGGAGTAAGCGGCACTGTGTTACAGTGGTTCTGCTCCTATTTGCAGGTCCAATCCCAGAGGGTGGTATTGGGGGATTCCTGTTCCACCCCATGGCTATTAACCTGTGGAGTGCCACAGGGCTCTATTCTATCCCCCATGCTGTTCAACATCTATATGAAGCCGCTGGGAGAGGTCATTAGGGGTTTTGGGGTTGGGTGTCATCAGTATGCTGATGATACTCAGCTCTGTTTCTCCTTATCGTCGGAGTCAGCTAGGGCAATGAAGGTGCTGGACCAGTGCCTGGAGGCTGTAATGGGCTGGATGAGGGCTAATAAACTGAAGCTGAATCCTGATAAGATAGAAGCTCTGTGGATTGGTGGTTCCCGAGTCCAGGAGTTGGGTAAGCTGCCTCTTCTGGGTGGGTTACACTCCCTCTGAAGGAGCAGGTGTGTAGCTTGGGAGTACTCCTAGATCCATTCTTGTCACTGGAGGCCCAGGTGGACTCCATGGCTCGGAGTACTTGGGGTCAGCTACGGCCTTTCCTGGACAAGAACAATCTAGCCACAGTAGTCCATTTACTGGTAACTTCCCAACTGCAACACACTCTACATGGGGCTGCCCTTGAAGACAACTCAGAAGTTGCAGCTGGTGCAAAATGCAGCAGCTAGACTGCTCACCAGAACATCTTATAAAGACAATATCACACCAGTCTTAAAAGAATTACATTGGCTGCCTATACACTTCTGGATGGAATTCGAGGTGTTGGCAATGACATTTAAAGCCCTAAACAGCTTGGGACCTCAGTACTTGATGGAGCATCTCTTCCTATATATGCCTGCCCGAGATGTGAGATCTGTTGGAGGAGCCCTCCTCTGCATCCCACCAACATGAAACAGACATTATGGTGGGACGCGGGAGAGGGCTTTCTCTGTTGTGGCACCCCGGTTGTGGAATACCCTCCCCTTGGAGGCCCGACTGGTGCCAACACTGGCTTCATTTCGGCACCAAGTTAAAACATGGCTTTTTATCAAAGCCTTTAAGGGCTAAATTCTCCTTAGTTGAACATAGTTTTAATTGTTTTACTGCTTTTAAATTTCTCTACTGGTTTTAATTCGTTAATGATTTAATACATTTTTAGCTGTGTAAATTATTTATGTTTATATTGTTCTGATTTTATCTGTACGCCGCCCTGAGATCTGAGCGATAATAGGGTGGGATACAAATGTTTTAATATATAAAATAAATAAATAGTCATGGATGGTAGGATTTGCAGATGAACAGCATCTGGATAGCAACGGTTTTCCTAACTCTGCTTTAAAATGGGCCTGTTCAGAGAACATGCTAAGCCATGGGTAAGCCACTAGCCATGGTTAAGCAAATTGTTAGTGAACGTGTTTAAACAAACACGTTCACTAAACCGTGGTTGTGTAGCGACCATGGTTAGGAATGGTTCACATGACACACTAAGTCATACTGATCCTGTTCAGATGACACACTAAGCCATGGTGGTTAAGCATTTTGAGCTGAACGTTATGGCTTAGTGTGTTGTGTGAACCATTCCTAACCATAGTGGCTACATAACCACGGTTTAAACACGTTGGCTGAATTCGGACGACACAATAAGCAATTGGGGGAGGGGGGGAACAATCGTCAGTTGTATTGACTATCGTGTCGTCCGAATGCTGCCATAGTCAACTCAGCGCTGATCCTAATCCACACCACAGTTGATTATTTATTACCATGTTGTGTGGGGAGTACCCCCTAGATGAACAACTCTAAAGTTGTTTATTACCCCACCATTGACTATCGTGTTGTCCGAATTCAGCCGTTCACTAACCATTTGCTGCAAAAGGGTTAGTGGCTTAACCATGGCTTAGCATGTTCTCTGAACAGGCCCAGTGTTTAGCTCAGTTTTTTTAACCACCATGGTTTAGCATGTCGTCTAAACAGAGTCAGTGGCTCAATTCGGACGACACAATAAACAACTGTTGTGGGGGAAACAACTGTCAGTTGTTTTGACTATCGTGTTATCCGAATGCTGCCATAGTCAACTCAGTGCTGATCCTAATCCACACCACAGTTGATTATTTATTACCTTATTGTGTGGGGAGTACCCCCAGATGAACTACTGTAATGTTGATTATTACCCCACCATTGACTATCGTGTTGTCCGAATTGAGCCAGTGTCTTCTCCTTTAAGCTGCTTTCCCTCCCTCTACACCCCAACAATGGTTGAATAGAACCCTAGTTCAATCACCAGAGTAATTTGTCTTACATGGCCTCTTGCGGTCAACAACCTTGAACCAGGCCACTGAAGCAGAAGCACCTTGGATAGCTCCTTTAGAATTCTGCCTGGTTCTGACTGAAACCCCAGAACAGATTCACCGCCTCACTGGTATCGGAACCACCAGCCTCCACTGCATGAGGGCAATAGCCCTCTCCTCCTGTGGTTCCTAGGGTGCCCACTTACGAATCGGCAGAAAAAGAGGAAATGCATTACCGAAAAAAGAGGATGCAGAGTTGCCTAAAATTTCCGTATGCCAATTTATATGCACAGAAGCAAATTTAGAAATTATTTGTATGGGAATTGAAATGCATCTCACAGTAGTGCAGAAGACTGTGACCGGGGGACCTCCGTGCCTACCTGTTCAGTCCGTTGTCCAGGTGCTCTTGTGGGTGGGCAGAAGTCCTTGGGGTTCTTGATCTTTAAACTGGAATTCGACAGGGCAACCCTTCAAATAGAGGACGGCCCTCTGGCAGCTCTTCAAATAAAGGAATCAGTATTCAATAGCATACTGGAACTGGAGGGTCCATATGACCGTCTTAGCTAATAGCCACTGGTGGCAGCTAAATAGTGGATAGGTGGACAAGCCTGAGTTTATTGAGCCTATATGTATTGTATTAAATATTAGTATTCTATTTTATATTTTTAACTAAAATGACGTTTTTGTTTTTGAACTGGTTGTAATCCTCCCAGAGAAATTCAGTTATTGGGTGGATTAGAAATGTACTAAAATAAATGTGCTTGAGTAGACCCCCAAATTTATTTGCAGATAGGCTCATAAACAATACTAGCTTCCCACCCACAACCCAGTCATTGCTATTCCACCTAGCTGATGGCCTGTCCCTTCTGAGGTTGGTGCAATGCAAATAGGCCTAATTTTGGATATGCTTTACTAAAACGTGGTGTTCTTTATGAAGCATGTTCAGCTGTGCATTCCCCAACCCAGTTTGGGATTCCAGAGTCCATTTTGTTCCTTCCCCCCACCCCACTCACCCAGCCAAAAATAGGAATTAGTGTTTTTGTGTGTGTGTGTGTGTGTGTGTGTGTGTGTGTGTTTTAACCTTTTTATTTTCAACACGACAATAACCGCTACAACAATAGCAAGGCAAAAAGGGGGTATTCATATCCATAAACATAGCAATACGCAGTAATTATTAACATCTCCCTTGATGTTAATGGCATCCCATGGTCATCATCATAATAATAATAATAATAATAATAATAATAATAATAATAATAATAATTTATTTCTTACCCGCCTCTCCGTTTGGATCGAGGCGGGGAACAACAATATGATAAAATACATAAAACTGATTAAAACATAACACACATTAATAAAACTGCATTAAAACATCCTAAAACTTCCTAAAAACATCCTAAAAACATTCTAAAATTCCACTGGATATGCCTGCCGGAAGAGAACAGTCTTTATGGCTTTCTTAAATTCTAAAAGACTGTTAAGTTGACGAGTCTCCTCTGGCAGGTCATTCCACAGTCTGGGAGCGTCCCATGAAGCTGATTGGTGGGAGATTCAGGACAGATAGGCGGAAGGACATCTTTACACAGCACAGAGTTAAACTATGGGATTCACTACCACAAGATGTAGTGATGGCCACCAATTTGGATGGCTTTAGAAGGGGTTGGATAAGTTCCTGGAGGAGAAGGCTATCAATGGCTACTAGCCTTGATGACT
Source organism: Anniella stebbinsi (assembly GCA_029215795.1). Taxonomy (NCBI): domain Eukaryota; kingdom Metazoa; phylum Chordata; class Lepidosauria; order Squamata; family Anniellidae; genus Anniella; species Anniella stebbinsi. Next base: position 83,007,938 of record JARDYH010000007.1, read on the forward strand.
ATGTGCTACCTCCAGTATCCATATGCACCAATTGCTAGGGAACATGGGTGGGAGGATGCTGTTGCACCGTGTCCTGCTTGGATGGTCCCTGGCTGACAACTAGTTGGCCTCTGTATGAATAGAGTGCAAGACTAGATGGACCCTCGGTCTGATCCAGGATGTTACTTCTTATGTTCTTATGATATGGGGCGGTGGAAGAATTTAACACTTTCATTTCAAATACCTCCTACATCCGTCAAAATCGTATGGATGCTTATTTAGCTATATGGACTGCGTATATTAATAACAATATTTGAAATGATGAGAAACAGGACAAAATGTGGAAGGGTGTGGACACGATGGAGGGGATCAAACCCTGTGCCCTGATTGTCCACCACTATCTCTCTATTTTTTAAATTCAAAATAAATGTCTGTCCCCAGCGTACTGCCACAGCAATTAATCATTTATCCAGAATAAGACTGCATCCCATACACCACACCAGCCCGCCATTTCAAGAACCCATGTATTTGATGAAGTGGACACGAAAGCTCATGCCAAAATCAATGTGGTAGTCTTTAAGGTGCCAGCCTACTCTTTGTTTTTTACTTAAGGTTTGATCTCCTGCTGGTTGCCTGTTCTCCTGCTGTGCAAAGTTGGGATGTAGGGCTCAATGGGATCCATTCACACGCGCGCACCATTCCACTTGGGCCCCCTCTACAAGGATGCGCTTTTGCGCCCGGTTGTGCGATTATGCGCATTATCGCAGACGCGCATTTACTCCTAATCCCTCTACACGGGAGGCTGCAAGAGGCGGCGAAACGCATTAATAGATGTCCAAAAAGCGCTTTACAAGAAGTTAATGTGCATAATCGCTTGTTCACACGGGGAAAATGCGCTTTAACGGCCGGAGCAAAATAAAACTCGCGATTTAACGCGCATTCGAAAATGCGCATTATCGGGGAGATAACGCGCCTCTACGCCCGATTTTCGCTCCGTTCTTGTAGAGGTAAAATTTTTAATGAACCTTCAAAGCGCATTAAACCTCTCTTGTAGAGGCACCCGAGGTAAACAGCAGAATAGTTATCATCTGCCAGCAAGGTTTGCCCTTCTCCTGTTGTGTTATCACGCTTCCGGGATCTGAGGATAAAATCAATTTCTGGTCAGCGGCTGGAAAGTGCATTTCTTCCCCACCCACATATTTGAGGGTTAGAAACTTTGAATTTAAAGGGGAATGTGACTGTGACATTCTCCGAATTTCGAACGTGCCTTTGTAGATCATGCCCCATTCTTCATCGCACAGTAATTGTGATGCAAATGTTCCAGTTGTCTGGTTATCACTGCATTTAAAGGACTGCCACATGTGGTGGTGTCCATGAACTGGAAGGAAGCAGAGCTCTTTGGGGGTGAAGATCCCGGCTTTCTTTGCAACCATGTCCACACTTCCACAATCCATTCTCCATGCGCCACATTGCACCTAAGCATCAGCCAGGCCCTATGTATTGGTTACTGCCTGGATATGAACGTCCTGCCTTTGCTTGTTACTATCAAGATGCTTATGTACAAATATCTATTCTGCCAAAGCTTTCCTGCCAGGTCTTACCCTTGTTGACCTTATCTCCGGGCTCTGACCTTTCTCTGCCCCAGTGTGCCTTCCTAACCCATACTTTTGGTCCCGCCGCCATTGGAGGTACGTTTAGTGGGGATGCAAAAGAGGGCCTTCTCAGTGGCTGCTCCCAGGCTTTGGAACTCCCTTTCTGCTGTCCTTCCACTGGCAGGTAAAGATGTTTTCATTCAGGCAGGGCTTTGGCATGTAAGAACACAAGAAGAGCCCTGCTGGATCAGACCAAGGGTCCATCTGGTCCAGCATTCTGCTCACACAGCGGCCAACCAGCTGTCCGCAAGAAAGCCACAAGGAAGACACAAGTGCAACAGCACCCTCCTGCCCATATTCCCCAGCAACTGGTGTACATAGGCACACTGCCTTTGATACTGGAGATAGGATGTAACCATCAGGACTAGTAGCCATTGAGAGCGTTCTCCCCTAGGAATTTGCCTAACCCCCTTTTCAACCCATCCAAATCAATGGCCATCCCTACACCTTGTGGTAGCGAATTCCACAGTTTGACAGTGTACTATGTGAAGAAGTCTTTCCTTTTATCTGTCCTGAATGTCACACCAATCAGAAACCCACTGGGTTCTAGGTTTATGAGAGCGTGTGATGTTTTCTGTTATTGTTGTGTTTCTTCATTGCGCTTTTAATGTATTTTGTTTTATGTTCATTTTAACCACGTTTTCACTTTCGTTGTTTCTTATTATTGTTTGCTGCCTTGAGCGCCAAATAAATCCTTCAGCCTTCCATGCTTGGGAAGTTTTTGCTGGCTTTACACCCACTTGATGGTTTCTGTCCTGTTCTTTCTTTGCTTCCTGGCAGAGATCTATCTTTGGGATCTCAGCAATTCGTCTGGCTGTTCCACAGCATGCTTCCTAGTGCATCATCGCCCCATTCTGGATCTGACCATTCATACTTCTTGCCACCTCTTCTCTGAGTCAGGTTGGATCAGCACACCGTCTCCGCCCTCTGTCGCTGTTGCCTTGTTCCCTGGAGTTTCAGCTCCTTCTTAAAGAGATTGGCGACCTCCCCGTTACTTCTCTCTCTTTCTCGTTCTTTGTCAATCCAGGGATGAGCTCTATGAACCGTAGGAGGGAGAAGCTTAGTGGATAGGTAATGCCAGCAGGGACTGTGCTAATGGACTTTTTTGCTTTGATGAAATGGCAGAGATCGGCTCCTGTACCGGGAAGAGTGCAATAAGGTAGAGAGGTTTTCAGTCTTTGGCTCAGCTCAGCTGGTTCCAAGATACGTGGCCCATCAAGTCAAGGCCCTGTTGATAACGCTGGATGCTAGAATCTGTTTTAAGATGTAGTCCAGATGGCACTGCACACCTGACCACCAATCCCAACCTGGGAAATGAACAAGGGATGCATGCCTGAGAACATGGATGTGGAAATCCTCCTCAACCTTGCTACCATCCTATGATGGCCTTCTATGAGAGATTGCTAGGCATTACCCTAAGCTTCAGAATGTTCAGAACTAGAAACTTGCATTTTATAAAGCAAAAGCCAACAGTCTCACAATGCACTCGGTTCCAGATTCCACACTTGCCTGGTGTGGCTGTGCAACATTCAGCATCTCTCCCTTGGCTATAAGGTGTGAGAAGATGCAATTCTGTGTTGTACTCTTCTGCCCTTCTAGCCATTTTGCAATAGATGGAGATTGCTTGATCATGTCTCCTTCCCATGGACTACACACTGCACTCCAAAGGAATAAGCTGTCTCTGCTGTAATAATAATAATAATAATAATAATAATAATAATAATAATAATTGTTAAAGCACAGAGAGAATGAGATTCTGCCCTTCCTCATCCTCTGTAGTATCTCTCCCATCTTGAGCATGGAAATTCTTGCTTCTTGCTTCCATCTCAACTGGGAAATGAGGCAGCCTCCCAGGAGATCCCGTTCTTGAGTTGTGGAGAGAGAGAGAGAGAGAGAGAGAGAGAGAGAGAGAGAGAGAGAAGAAGGGCGGGTAGAGAGGCTGAGGCGCCTGTGTCTGCCATTTGCTGCCTCCACGGAGCCTGAAACTGTTAAACTAATTAAAGATTTTCAGCGCCAGGATTAATCCTTTTGCAGGGCGGTTATTGTGAGCCCAGGTAGTCGATTAGTTCACCAGGCGGGGATATTGGATTTCTGAAAGGCAAGTCAGCACTCTTTGGGGGCTGTTATCTTTCCAAGGCTCCAGGGGTCAGGAGGTAGCAAGGAGAGGTGACTGCAATCTTTCTCTCTCACAGTCTTTTACACACATACACACACACACACACACATACACACACACACACGCTGTATACGTCGCTCTGCTCTTGCCTGTACCACCCACCTCCCTTGCAATCTCATGGACGCTGCATTCTGCCGTCCCCCCCCCCCCCGCCCCATATCCTTCTCTCTTTCTCTCTTTTGTTATCCAAGCATCTTTCCCTTCTCTTGTGTGGTCTCTGCCGGAGTTTTGTAACGGGGAGGGTGGGAGGTGGAGAGAGAGAGAGAGATACCCCTGGCTGACACCCCAGGAATGGTGAAGTCCAGAGCTCCTAATGCGAACCATGTGGCAGCTCCCTGCGGCTGAGCAGGGGAGGTGAGAGTGAGTGGAGTGGAGAAAAAGAGCATTTGTCTCCTAGCCCCCCCCTTTCCTCCCCCTCCCTGTGGCCCTCTTCCACCCCTCCCTTTCTGGGGCCAAGTCTATGAATGCTTTGGCACAGAGTGGTTCCGGCAGTTGGGAAAGGGAGGGCTTCTGGGCCCTGGTGGTTCCATGCCGAGGGGGATTCATGCCCGTCTCGGGCTGGGCGTACATGACGGAGGCTGCATGGCAGCCCCACCGTTCCAGCTCTTCCCTTCACACAAGCAAACCATGCAGGGGGCTTGGAGGGAAGAGGGGATCTGTCCGGCCTTATAATTTCACACGCATGCACATGCTCGCAGTGGCCGTTCCGTGAGCCAGGAGAGTGCGTCACAGCCTATTCTAGGGGGCTTGGCCACTCTCCATCCGACTTCCCAGCAGGCCCGCCTGCTAGCGGCACAGCACTGTGTTTTCTCGGCTGGTGGGACCAGGGGCAGGGTCTTCGGCTGTGCCCCGGCTGTGCCCCGGCTGTTCACCTGCCGAGGCATTACGATTGGGCAGGAGCAGGGCCTCCCAATGTGCTGTGTGAAGCAGGTGGATGGGTGGGTTGGTAGGACAGATTTTTGTCACCGTTAAGGCCTGTTGGTGGGAGACGGACAGGTCTGAGTCATGAAACACAATCCAGCAGGGAGAGCACAGGAGGCTGCAGGCAGCATTTCAATGAGGTCTCTACAGGAGAGCTTCTCGGCAGAATTTGTGTCCCGGGTGTGTGTCTGTGTGTGTGTCCGTGAGTGAGCGTGTGAGTGAGCGTGTCTGGATTTTCCACCTCAAGCACCAATGTCTTGGGCCCCCCGAAACTCTTGATTCACCCTGGTTCAGTCCAAGGCTGACGCTGAAGGGGTTATTAACCCAAGCGCCAAATGGACTGGAATTGCAGGCTCTCAACAAGGCAGGGATGGAGGAAAGGAAATGTTCTTTTGGGGGGGGGGGGGGAGATGGGAGGAAGCATTTTGGACTCACAGCTAGCTCAGAAACCCTGACTAATAAAGCTCCCTCCCTCCACCTGCTCCTCTCCTCTATATTTCTTGCTGTGCACTGGGGTCATCAGCAGCCCCTGGTTGCCTTTCTCTCCCCCAAGCCATAGCAAAACTCATGTGGTCTTGCAGGGTGGGGGCAGGGGAGGGCAAAGGGGGCCACGCTGCTTCTTCCTCTCCTGCCTTATCACCAGGTGCCTTTTGAGTAGAAGAGCCCGTAGTACAGCCTTAGCAAATCAGAGTAGAAAAGCACAGCCTTCTCCATGCTGGCTGGGGGGGGGGGGGGTGCTGGGAGCTGTAGTCCCAACGCATCTGGGCAGGGGGAGGGATCAGGATGGTGAAGGCTGCCTTAGCAGGCATTAATAGGCTTGTTGCGATGTCAGGGGGATTTGGGCAAGGAAGGGAGCGGCGGCGGCTGACCCTTCAAAGTATGGGTGGCGGCAGGAACAATGGGGATCTGTGTGTGCGCATGGCTTTGCATCCGGCCGCTACTCTGAACAAGTGTGCTCGCACGGGGCTTTTAGTTTGTGTTTGTGGGTGCTCGTAGGCTTGGGTGAGCCTGTTTGGGTATGTGAGTGCCCAGTGCATGCTCAGTTTAGGTGTGGATCTGGAAGGGGTAATCTCTCTATATGTGCATCTGGTTTTGGAGTCATGCTCCTGTGCATCCCCCCCCCTCCTTGAACGATTTGTCCACTCCCATGCATCCTTCCCCCACCCCACCCATCCAGGGTAACTGTGTGTGCCCCTCTTTGGGGTATGTGCATTTTATCAGCCCTCGGCGCTTGGTTCTGCTCATATACCCTGTGTGATTTTGTACGACACTGATGTCCCTTGATGGGGTGTGCTTCTTGAGAACTAGCCTCCCTTTTTGGACGCGTTTGTTGCGCCGGGCTTCAGGGGGCCGGTGTGCATTTGTGCACTGATTGCGTCCTGCTGGCTTTTCTCCTGGCGTAAACAGACCTTGAGCTGAAAAGGTCCCCGTGGACTTACCCTGTTTCCTCCCTTGCTGCCCTTGATCCCTTGGAAAGGAAGGCTCCCGGGGTCTGGACTGTTTTTTCAGTCTTTCCACGTTTCACTTGAATTAAAAGGGACGTTGCCGGTGGGGGGGGCACTGCGGAGGGGCTGGGACCCACAGACTGTAGAGAAAAGCCTTCTGTGGGTTGCCTGCTTCTGTCTGTCTTTCTGTCTCCTTCCAGCTCGGGGCACATGAGCAGACGCAGCGGACACTAGACCGGTCTTTCCAGTGCTGCTTCCTTGTTCCACATTGCCCTTTGGTGTAACTCTACACCTTCCCAGCCTGCAACAGCAGCTCACCGCTGTTGCCAGGAGGGAACTGCGCGCCTGCATTTTCCTGCCAGTTCGGAGGCTACAGGGGGAGGCAAGGGGTGGGTGGGATGTGGACTCCCGTAACTGACAGGTTTGGATTCTTCTTCCCCGCTTTGTTGATAAGTTGCCGCGCTAATCTGGGTGCACAGAACGGGCTGGCTGAAGTGGGATTGAGCTGGGGGGCGGGTAGCAGAGGGTCACTGGCACACAGCAGCGCAAGCACATAGGTGGAGGCAGCCATGCCCTCCCCCAGGCAGATCCCGGTGGGAGACAGAAGTGGGAATGCAAACTGAGATCGAGGCAACAGGTCCACATATGAATCCAGAGCAAGGGACACGATTCGGTGGCAATAAAGGCCGTGGTGTGAGGTTGAAGGCATGGAAGGTGAGAAAAGCGCAGACCCCAGTTCAGAAAGGATTTTTTTTAAAAAAATTATTATTATTATTATTATTATTATTATTATTATTACATTTCTATTCCGCCTTATATCCTCTGTCAAGGAGCCCAAGGCGGATTACACAGTAGTCCTCCTCTCCATTTAAGCCGCCTTGGGCTCCTTGCAAGAGAAAGAAAGGTGGGATAGAAACGTAATTTTATCCCATTTGACCCTCACAACAACCCTGTGAGGGAGGTTAGGCTGGAAGTCAGTGACTTGACCCAAAGTCACCCAGCGAGCTTCCATGGCTGAGTGAGGACTAGAACACTCTAACCAGCACACCACACTGGATTGAAACAGAAATTTAAGATAATAGCACATGGCAAACATTTGTGGTGAACCTGCGTAATGTCAAACTTAAGAGTGCCTGACTAGGGCTGGGGAGGATCCAGGTTCAACTCCCCACCATAAGCTCACTGGGCGACCATGGGCCAGACACTCTCTCTTTTCCTCTCTCGACCTAACCTACCTCACAGGGTTGTTGTGCGAATACAAGAGGTGGGGGAGTGCCTTTGGATTTGTTAGCCGCTCTGAGAGCGCCTCTGCTGAAGAGTGGGAGAAAAAAAGCTCGAATAAGCCATAAAAACCATTTTAATAGACATACTAACCCCGGTCGCCTAAGCGCAGGCACAAGAACGTAAGAACTACCTGCCTGCATCAGATCGAGGTCCGTTTAATCCAGGATTCTTTGTTACAGGGAAGAACCGTAACTCAGTGGTGAGCCCGTGCTTTGCACGCAGAGGGCCCTCAATATTTCCAGTTGAAAGGGTCGGGTAGTAGAGGATGGACAAGCAAGACCTCTGCCCACAGGACTGTCTCAAGACGTTTTGTTGCCTGAGGCAAAGGACAAAATGGTGCCCCCCTCTCATTCCATGTACAAACGCCAACAGGGCTGGCAGATGAATCTGAATTCAACATTGGCAATGAGAGAGCATCTTCCACCACTCCTGAAAGCAGCAAGCCAGCTCACGGGCAGGCTGCATGGCCCACAACTCATTCTCCTCACTCTGCCTAATGGCAGGGCAAGCCCTATCTGCTCTCGAGACCCTAGAGAGCGACTGCCCGTCCAAACAGAGTAGGCAGTACGGAGCTAGAGAGACCAGTAGTCTGATTTAGTATGGGGAAGGTTCCTGCATATTCACAAGGAAGAGCCTTCCCCAGTTGCTTGTCTACAATATCTGGTATTCAGAGATATACTGTCCTGTACGTGGCGGTGGACAGAAATTAAATATTGGAGGGGAGGGACACCAGTCCCCCCCCCACACACACTAGTCCTCTTGTGCAGCCCCCATCACCTCTGCTACCGTCTCCCTCAGCAAAGGCAAAAATAGGTGTTTTTCCCGTGGTAAACTCTTATGGAGCCTCAAAAAGGACAAAGCTAAATTTGTCCTTTTTTATTTTTAAGCCTCTGCAGTGGTTTGCTGCAGAATGGGGGGGGAGGCGTTTGCAGGCAGGTGGCCTGGGTTGGGGGTGTCCAAGGGTGGAAAGTGGCCCCACTTCCCCCCCCAAGTTGTCCATCCCTACCTTAACCAAATTCTATTTGACTGTCTTTAATCTTTAAGCGAAAGATGTCAGGGTGACCCTATTGGTAATGATGGTCAGAGAGCCCACATGTTGTCATGGTTGGAGCAGGGAAACATGAGTTTGGATCCCCACTCAGCCACAAAGCTCCCTGGGTGACCTTGGGCCTGTCATTATCTCTCTGCCTGAACTACCTCACAGGGTTGTTGCGAGGGTAAAATGAGGAAGAAGAACGGCACAGAAGTTAGCCTCCCTGATGCCTTTGGGAGGAAGGCATGGACAGAAATGTTGTTATTTCCACACCTCCATCAACCCCTGGAGCTGAATAGATGGTGCTACTTTCTGTTTGCAGAATCTGCCACCAATTTTTGCAGCTGCTCATGAGCTGTACGCTCGTCTGCTTCCTCTTCTCCTGTCAGAATATTTCCAGCGGTGCCAGACATACAAACATCCAGTTCAGCTGGCAGTAAAATACCTTCAATGGCTTCAGATCTGGGGGTTTTCCACACAAAATTCCCCCCAGCTTCTCACTCCGCCCGGCTAAAGACTCTCCAAACCTTAAGGACATAATCGGCTCAAAATTCAGCACCATAAAGTCCCAAGATTGAAGCGCCCCATTGGCGTCAGGGCTTTGAAGTGCTTAACGTTTGGTCTGGATTGTGCCCCACAATTTGCACTGAGAGTTAGCAGTGGCTTCTGAAACTGGGCAGTGAGGACTCCAAATCCTGCTGGCTTCAGCCAGGCCTCGCTGGGTGGCCTTGGCATGTCAGGGCACAGATCTTCACAGCAGCTGCTCACGCTCCTGGTTTGGCATTCCACCACTCAATGAGAAATAAGAGGACTCGTCCCTGGAAAAAGCAGGTACCTCTCCTCCCAGGAGAGCCCAGCGCCAAACGCAGGCAGAGCCAGCTCCGCCGACCACATTGTCTGCCTTAGCCCTGCTTCAGTCCTGTGGACGGGCAGGGCTGATGCAGGCTGGACGAGCCCCTGTGGACCGCCATGGATTAGGCCTGCCGCATGGGCGTGCACAGCCAGTGTCTGACAAATAAGCCGTTGTAGACATGGCCTGCGTGGCGAAGTCTCTGCCTTAGTTCTCCGTCTGTGAAATGGGATTCCGTTTGGCTTGCCGTAGGTGAGGCCAGCTTCTGCATCCCAGGAAGGAGGGGGCGCTCTTTCCTGTTACCCAACCCCACCCTCAGTCACCCCATAGATGGGGTCAAGGTCCCATGTGAGTCAGATCTCAACTGCCAGGCTTTCAGGTGTATGGGAGTGTGTGAAAGTCAGCTCCGATCCATCCCAGCAGCCGAAGGTGAGAAGGCTCCAGGGGCAGGTAGCGGAATCCAAGGGAGGGAAGAGATTGAAATCCAAAAGCAGCAGATTTGGGAGAAGGGATCCAAGAGCTAGGTATTGGTATTCTCTTACAGCAAAGAAGTCCATGGGGCCATTTTCACCTCCCCCCCCCCCCAGTGGGCCACATTGGGGGACTCTGGCTGAAGAGCATTACTACTTGAAAGGCAATTTCAATGCTCTTCAGCTGGAGTGGGCAACTCCCACATGCCCAGCCTCACCCCCCCAAGCAGGCATCTAGCGCAGCTGCTACTGCACAGCCGAATTTCAACGGCGCAGCAGCAAGATCCTAGCCTACCGGAGGGGGGAGGGCAAGGGGTGGAAAGTGATTCCTGCCCCCCTGAAGAGACAACACGCCCACACACGCCCCACTAGCACCTTACAATAGCCATGCTTTGTAGTGATATTACTTAGCATGTACATAGTACTTTACAGTGTTATTTGTATCATTGTCGTTCTACTGTAGCACTCTGGTGCTTGGAGTTTTTGTTATATGAAGGAAACATAATTATAGAATTGAAGGTGTGTCTTGCTTGCTTTGAGCCACACTAGCTCTGTTCAGACAACACACTAAACTGTGATGGTTAAGCGTTTTGAGCTAAACATTTTAGCTTAGCGTGTCATGTGAACCATGACTTAATGTGTCGCGTGAACCGTTCCTAATCATGGTGGCTACATAACCATGGTTTAAACACGCTCACTAACCACTTGCTGCAAAAGGGTTAGCAACCAAACAGTGGCTTAGCGTGTTGTCTGAACAGGCCCATTGTCTCTTAAAAAACAACAATACCTCCCCCCCCAGCCCCAGCAATTCTCTTTGGTACTGTGGACCTGCCAGTTTCTCTTTGTCTCACTTGATTGGAGGCTTTGAGGCATGTTTGTCAAATGTGAATGCGCCTCTTTAGTGGACACCTCCACTTACCTTGATGGCTCACCTATTCCTTTGAAGCACTAGCCAAGAGATCCTGTTACAATTGTAGGGAATTAAGTTTTGAGATCTGCACCGTAATTGGGCTTTAGCTCCAGAGGAATTAATTTTCTCATCCACCCAACCACAAGGACCTGTCCAGCCTTGGCTTCAAGAAGCTACGTGGCACGTCAGGTCACCCATCTCTCCCAATCACAGGGCTGCCTGGGATGGGAAGGGGAGAACGGAGTCTCTGATTTGCGCCAATACTTATCATAGAATCATAGAACTGTGGAGTTGGAAATGACCACCAGGATCATCTAGTCCAACCAATTAAACTGTCCATGAGAGGTGGCTGTCCAGAGATGGAGAACCCACATCCTCCGTAGGTAGACTGTTCCACTACTGTACAGATCTTACTGTCAGGAAGTTTTTCTTTCTATTTAATCGAAATCTAGGTAGCTGTAACTTAGCCCCATCCTTTCGGGTCCTCATTTCTGTGGCCATGGGAAATAGTTCTTGACCACTTGAAAGCTTCCGCTTGCTGCCCAAGAGAGATGATGCAGAACCTTGGATGATTGACTTGCAAAGGACTTGTTCAGATAGAGCGCCAAAGTAGGGTTTGATGCAAAGGTGTCAAAGCACTTTCAGCCTGAGGGCCGGATTCAGTTTTGGAGACGCTCTTGGGGGCTGCGTTCCAGGAGCAGGCCTGTTTTAGCTCAAAGCTTTTACTACCAGTAACTAAAGCCTTAGGAGATGCAGTTCAGCCTTTTAGAATGGGGGTGGGGGGTGGGATCATGCAAAAACTGGGAAACAACCAAATAGGAAAGGCTGGAGGGAAAGGGGGCAGGGCCAAGGTAAAAGGGGGCATGGCCTTCTGGGGAATCCCAGAAGAGCCGAATTTGGCCCACAGGCCAGAGGTTCTTCTTCGTGGTCTCTGTGCATCACACATATGGGCTCGCGCCGACGCCGAGCCTGCTTTCGGGAAACTTAGCTAGCTTAGACTTTTGGCGGGAACCCCTCCCCCCACCATCCTACCGCGCATGCTCAGGGCTCCCGCCTCTCCTTCTCCTCAGTTCTTCTTCGACCGCTTCGCAGTAGCCTCGCGGGAGACTTCTCTGGTACGTTGTACCTGTTTTTGAGAGAAAGAAGAGATATATAGTTAGCTTAGGCTGTTTTCTTACTAAGATTAGTTGTTAGTTAGTATAGCATTAGTGTTTAAAAAAAAAAAAAAAAAAAAAAAAAATTAAAAAATTATTTTTATTGTTAAATAAACGTTATTGAGCTTAAGTTTTTGAGGCTCATTAGGCGGTTTGCCATCTTATGGCACAAACCGCATTATTTCGGCGTTGCTCGCGGTGCAGGGCTAAGATCGCCCTCACCGACGGGCATTCGCTCTGCCTTATCTGCCTTGGTGAGGCACACGTCGTTGATTCCTGCAGCCATTGTATGCGGTTTTCAAAGCAGACTCGAAGAAATAGGGCAGACCGTCTCCGTAGTCTGTTGTGGACAAAGGCGTTGTCGGCCGTCGATCAACCGCGCCCAGCCATGTCGAAGAAAACGACTTCTGGGGAGAGTAGAGACCTCTCAAGCCCAGCATCTCCGGGCTCCCCTTTATTGCGGGCAGCAGCTCCGGCATCGGTAACGGGGTTTTCAATTGCCTCTTCCCCGCCACCGGCAAAGAAGGCAAAGAAGCCCAAACAAAAGAAATCCTCGACGTCGACGAAGTCGGCCATACAGCCGCCGCCGTCGAAAAAATCAAGACCTTCTTCGATGCCATCGTCGACATCGATGAAGGTGGTTGCAATGGTGCATAAGTCCTCTTCGGTGCCGATACAGCCTTCGGCATCGACGCATCGCTCGGGATCGATTGCTTCGACATCGCAGGCTTCGCAGCAACAGGAGGTCTCACCGACCCCTTCGAGGCAACGGGCACCTTCTGTCTCTTCTCTGTTGCGTACGCCTTCCACTCCGAGAGCGCACCCACAGCAACAACATCTGTCGCCTCACTCGCTGCCGTCTCCACAACCAATGCCGATCCTGATTCCATCGGACACCGAACTCACGGTAGCGGCGAGACATTCGACGTCGAGCCGTCAGCAAGGCCGTCAGCGTCGAACTCGTTCCTCGCAGTCGAGGACTCGATCTCGATCGAGGTCACCTTCAAGGGACTGGGAGGTTGACTCAGACCGCGTCCACCGCTCCGAGCGTGGTCGGTATCGATTCGACCCGTACACTGGCCGTCGACTCCATGGAGAGAACACGCCGCCACCGGTTCCTCCACGTAGGACCTCCTCTTTGAGTCACACCACCACTCGACATCGAGGACCTTCGCCATCGACAGCTGTTCGTCCTATACACCGGACACCACCCAGGTCTACGCGACACCGAGAACCTTCACGATCATCTGATGACTACCGGTCGGACACATCATCTGTTCCGTCACCCCGTCCATCGGAGCCATCACCTTTGGATACTGTAGGGTCCGAGGATCGGGCATCACCAACTATGGAAATGGGAAGTTTCACTGAGCAAATGCAGAGGCTGGCCCAATCTTTAAACATAGAGTGCCAGCAGGCGGCTGAAGACTCCGATGACGGCATTTATGATGTTATGCATGCTGAGCCGACCCAACAGTTGACATTACCAATGGTCAAAGCTCTTTTGAAGACCCTCAAGCAGTCTTGGGAGCATCCAGCTACATTGGGTCCCACTTCCAAGCGCCTTGATGCGATCTATAAGGTCAGAGAAGCACAGGCGCCTTTTCTTTTTCAGCACCCAAAGCCGAATTCGGTGGTGGTGGAGGCCGCACAGGGCAGATCTGGGAAAGTACATTCTGCACCCACGGATAAAGAGGGACGAAAACTCGATTCCTACGGTCGTAGAATTTATGCTTCGACATCGTTAGGCGTAAAGGTGACAAACTATATGGCGCTGATGGCGCGTTATCAGCTTTTTCTTTGGGAAAAGATCTCGTCTCTCACCGATTACCTCCCCGACGATCAAAGGGAACTCGCCAGAGTCTTCCAGGCGGAAGCCATACGTTTGTCCAAGCAGGAGTTGACCACGGCACGACACCTCACTGACTGTGTTTCTAAGGCCATGGTAGGGGCAGTCGCTTTACGTCGCCATGCGTGGTTAAGATCTGCATCTCTACCACAGGAAACTAAAAACAGAATAGAGGACCTTCCCTTTGATGGGGAGGGCCTTTTTCATACTAATACGGACACGACAATGGATACGTTGCACAAAGCCCGTATGACGGCTAAAAAAATGGGATTTCAGCAGCCTCAGCAGTCCTACCGGCCTAGAAAATGGTATAGGCCAGTCCCATACCAATCGCGATCGCAGCAGGATAAAACGCAACGGTTCCAACCTGCCTCAACGCAGCCCTATCAACCCAGAAAGTCGACGCAAAGATACCAGCAACGTAGTAAGCAACCACCACAGGGCAAGCGTCGTCTTTGACTTGGCGTTGCCTCTCAGCACTCACATCGCCAACAAATTACAACCTTTTCTGCAAACCTGGGCGTCAATAACATCGGATGCTTGGGTATTGGACATCGTAGCAGAAGGTTACAAAATAGAATTCGAAGTCTCTCCTCCACTGGGCACCATAAGAATTACGCCTCCCTCGCTGACTTTAACGCAGGAGACTACCAACCTTCTGCAAAAGGCAGCAATCACAAGAGTTCAGCGATGTCACCTACACGCGGGATTTTACTCCCGTTATTTTACGGTGCCAAAGAGGGACGGGGGACTTCGTCCTATTATGGATCTCAGGCAGCTAAACAAATTCATACTACCCAAGAAGTTTCGCATGGTTTCCGTAACATCGGTTCTACCAATGCTGAAGGAAGGAGACTGGTTCACACTAATAGACTTAAAGGACGCCTATTTTCACATAGCCATTCATCCAACCCATCGACGCTATCTTCGCTTTGTCATTGGGCGTCAGGCGTACCAGTTTTCCGTTCTCCCCTTCGGGCTAAAGTCAGCGCCAAGAGTATTCACAAAGTGCATGTCGGCAGTGTGCGCGCATCTACGGTCGCACAACATCGACTTATATCCCTACCTGGACGACTGGCTGATCGTTTCGGCGTCCCGAAGCCAGGCGCTTGCCGACGTCAAAGAGGTAATCTATCTTCTGTCGTCGCTTGGGCTGCAGATAAATTACGAAAAATCCATCACTCAACCATCACAAAGACTGCAGTTTATAGGAGTCACCCTCGACTCTACCAAGGGAAGGGCTTTCCTTCCCGCAGACAGGATAGCCGACTTGCGGAAACGGGCATTGCATTTGCACACTCATCCTCGAGCTTCGGCATTTGCGATTCTACGGTTGCTAGGCTTAATGGCGGCAACAGTGTTCGTCGTACGTTGGGCGCGCCTTCGAATGCGCCCCCTCCAGCAGTTCCTACTCAGCCATTACTCAACTCTACAAAACCCACACCAACTCATACTTACCGTTCCATCGCGGGTCAGACAATCCCTCCTATGGTGGTCGGTTTCGAGCAACCTCTTCCAGGGGATGCCGTTTCTACCACGGGGGCCATCTCGTACGGTGACAACGGACGCATCTCTGGACGGATGGGGCGCACACCTCGACGACCTGCTAACGCAAGGAAGGTGGTCTCATTCAGAGACTCGCCTGCACATCAATATGTTGGAACTTCTGGCGGTAAAGAAGGCATTATCCGCATTCCTACCTCGCCTACAAGGACATCATGTCCGTATTCTAACAGACAATACCACCGTAGTGTGGTATTTGAACAAGGAAGGAGGCACCCGGTCACGCCGCTTATTGCGGCTGGTGATGGACATTCTAGAGTGGGCCATCTCCCACGAAATACTTCTGTCAGCGTTGCACATTGCAGGAAAGCAGAACACCAAGGCGGATGTTCTAAGTCGCTCTTTTGCAGACACGCACGAGTGGGAACTCGCCTCTCCCATTCTGAATCAGCTTTTTGTTCGTTGGGGCACACCCACAATAGATCTTTTCGCAACGTCTGCCAATGCGGTTTGCCCAGCGTATTGCTCCAGAGCAGGCATAGGACGCGCCTCGAAGGGGGACGCGTTTCAATGGGACTGGTCGAAAGGCCTTCTCTACCTTTTCCCACCATTCCCACTACTAGCCAAGGCAGTGGCTACTCTACGACGCAACAATTCAGACGCTATACTGATAGCCCCGTCGTGGCCAAGACAACCTTGGTACACGTCGCTACTCAGACTGGCGAAACAGGAGATATGGCACCTACCTTGCCTTCACGACCTTCTGTCTCGACAGAATGGCAGGATTCTTCATCCAGATGTCCAATCACTGCATCTGACGGCTTGGAGAATCCGTCGTCGTGGAGAGTTCTCGATCTTCCAGAGCGACTAAAGTCTATTTTGGAGGCATCACGTAGGCCATCAACTAGACTGTCCTATCACACCAAATGGACACGGTTTCAACGGTATGCCACTCTTAACGGTTTTAATTCTAACACAGCTGATATGCCTCACATTCTTTCATTTCTATATTCTCTGCATGACCAGGGCCTGAAACCGGCGTCCATCAAAGTATATTTGGCAGCAATTTCAGCAAACCACGATTTGATTAATGGCGTCTCTGTTTTTACTCACCCAATGGCAAGAGCCTTCCTAAAGGGCTTGCGAAACTTGTTTCCTTCGGCTCGTCCTGTAATACCACAATGGAGTCTTTCTGTTGTGCTCACAGCCCTTACTGCCAAGCCCTTTGAACCATTGGCAACAATTGATATTCGTTTATTGACTTTTAAGACAATATTTTTAGTTGCCATCACGTCTGCTCGACGTGTTTCGGAGTTAGCAGCACTGCTGATAGATCCGCCCTACTTACAGTTTTTTAAAGAAAAAGTTGTACTTCGTTTGGACCCCATGTTCATCCCTAAAGTTTCCTCCTCATTCCATGTGAGTCAAGACATTGTTTTACCCACGTTCTTTAGTTCGTCGTCAGACGCTTTGTCTACTAGATTGCACGCATTGGACGTTAGAAGAGCTTTGGCTTTCTATAAGTCGAGAACTGAATCTTTTCGAAAGTCTCGAAGGTTGTTCATCTGTTATGGAGGTGCGACAAAGGGGTTGGCGGTATCCCCGCAACGCATCTCCAAATGGGTTGTGGAGACCATTGTCCTGGCTTACAGGATGGTTGATAAAGACCCCCCTTTTAAAACAACGGCGCATTCTACTAGGGCACAGGCAACTTCGTCGGCGCTGCTCCATGGCGCTACGATCGCTGACCTTTGCAAAGCAGCCACGTGGACTAATGCTTCTACTTTTGTAAAGCATTATCGCCTCGATGTTAGAGCCAGACAGGACTCCTCGTTTGGGAGAGCGGTCCTTTCCTCGATTTGCCAGTAACCAGTCAGCATGCCTACCCACCTCCGGTAAGTCTCTGCTTGTTATTCGCCCATATGTGTGATGCACAGAGACCACGAAGAAGAAATGCAGGTTGCTTACCTGTAACTGTAGTTCTTCGAGTGGTCATCTGTGCATTCACACAACCCACCCACCGTCCCCTCTTGGCATCGCTGTTGTGAATGTCAATTGGTTCGCCATGCTCATTGTTTAATGACATAATTGTGCCTTAGTTAAGAGGCCAAGCGGTCTCAGAGAACTGAGGAGAAGGAGAGGCGGGAGCCCTGAGCATGCGCGGTAGGATGGTGGGGGGAGGGGTTCCCGCCAAAAGTCTAAGCTAGCTAAGTTTCCCGAAAGCAGGCTCGGCGTCGGCGCGAGCCCATATGTGTGAATGCACAGATGACCACTCGAAGAACTACAGTTACAGGTAAGCAACCTGCATTTCTGCATCCCTGGACTAGGTGAATGAGCCTGGGGTAGTTCTTGTGTGCAGTGATCCTGGTTTGAGACATACCACACTGTGCTGTTTCATAGCTTTCAGGGCTTGGCTGCAAAGCAGCATTACACAAACCAGGGTTTTCCTTGGTTTTTGATCCAGGCTTGCAGAGGCACCTCAAACCGTAGCTCGCTGGTTCAGATGAAATGGCAACTGTGGTTTGCTTCAAACCAGTCTCGGGGAATTGTGCATAAGGCAGCGGGTGCTGGTGGCTCTGATGTCATTGGGGTGATGAATCCGCTCCGGGTTTCAGTTAAAACCAGTCAGAACTCTACAGGAGCTTCTGCACCTTGGATAGCTCCTTTAGAGTTCTAACTGAAACCCGTAGCGGATTTGCCCCTCCAGTGACATCAGAGCCACCAGTCTCCATTGGCATGAGGAAAGAAAGTTTAGCAGCCAAAGACTCTTCAAGGCTTTTTTACGTGTCATCAGAGCACAGTTTGGCAATCTTTTATTTTACTTATTAATAGAATAATTCTTATCCCATCTTTTGGCCTCAGACGGGCCCCCATGGGCACTCATAACCACAAGCAAAATACAAAACAATGGTAAAAAATACAATACAAAACAATGATTAAAAAAAAAAATAAGGAGAAGCCAGAGCTAAATAAAGCAGCTCTCAGAAGTAGGAGGGATGGGTTATTTATTGGTTTGTTTGTTAGGTTTGTTTGTTCATTGGATTTTTGATCTGCCTAATAACAAATGTTCATCAACCCCAAGTCTTGGTGAAAAAGAGAGGTCTCAGCAGAACACTGAATAGGTTGGAGACTTTTCTGGTCTAAATAACCTCGGTTGCTTGATCTGCAGCTGTTTTTGTAAACCATCACCAGCAGGCGCTGATTCTAAAAGGAGAACACCCCATAATTCCCCCCACTGCATATTGACCTTGTTCAGATGAAACGCTAAGCCAGGGTGGTTAAACATTTTGAGCAAATCATGGTGGCTTGGCGTGTCGTGTGAACCATTCCTAACCATGGTGGCTACATAACCATGGTTTAAACACGCTCGCTAACCGTTTGCTACAAAAGGGTTAGCGGGCTAACCATGGCTTAGTGTGTTGTCTGAACAAGCCCCCTGTGATGATCATCAAATCCATTATCCCTAGGTAATGTATGCAGTGTATCTGTAAAGTAGGGATCCTGGATAAGCTTCTGCCTATAAGAGCTCATTCCACAATGAATTTGCTAGATACCGCAAGTCACTGATGGCTTGTTTTTCCAGTTAGGTAGGTCGGTGGTGTTCTCCACAATGGAGTCTGGTGGCTCCGGTTGTCTGTGGGGCGGTGAATCCGCTCCGGGTTTCAGTCAAAACCAATCAGAACTCTAAAGGAGCTGTCCAAAGCGCAGAGCTTGGATGCACTGCCTCACTGACATCAGAGCCACTGGGGAGAACACTGAATCCGGCCCAGTGGCATGAGAAAAGGGAAAACGGCAGCCAAAGGCACCTCAAGGTACTTTTACATAGCATCAAAGCACGGTTTGGCACTAATTTTTATCCCACCTTTTGGCCTCACGCCTGCCTCCGTTGTGCATCAATCAACCTACGATTTGCCACTGTTACATGCAGACAACCCCAGTGTAAGCTTTTAATTCTGGGTTACTTTGGTGCAGTGGTGGGCAACATCCGGGGGGGGGGGGCTAAGGCCAATTTCTGCCCCCCTGGAACCCATTGGGGGCTGCACCACCAAATTGCTGTTGAATTTCAGTGGCACCAAACTGGCAAAAAAGCGGAATTTTCCATTTGAAACGGGGCACCTGGGGAATGCACAACTTAACGCAAAGTCTCACTCACAGTAGCCCTGGGCAGCGGAATTTTGCATTAAAACAAAGTCCATGCTCCCCAAGTGCCTTCTTTTAAATGGAAAATTCTGCTTTTTTGCTGCTGTCCTGCTGCTGAAAATCAGTAGTGAGGGCTACCAAGAGGGACTGAGGTACATGTGGCCCATGGCCGCGTGTTGCCCACCCTTGGTTTCACAACACCTGCTAGGCAGGAAGAGCCAAGCAGGAGTGAACAGGCTGCATCCCCTAGCACACAGCCTGTTCAAGCTAAGCCACGATTCTCTGGAATCCTGGCTTATCATTCCGTGTGGACACAGCTAGTGGTTTCCAGGGCATTCGTGGCAAAGGTGACATTTGAAAGCTGGACTTCTTGGTTCACAATTCAGTCATTGCGCTATACTAACCTCCTCTATAATAAAGTCGGTACCATCAAAAGCGGTAAAGTCCAATGGGGCACATGGGCCCAGGCAAAGGTGGGGCGGTGCGTGCAAAAGCCAGAAAGAGATCTCACGGGACGAGTGCTAAATGTCTGGACTTCTTGCAACTTCCGAGAACAGCCGCCGTTTTTCTTCTTGCGCAAAATCTGTTGGCCAAAATGCATGCCGCACTTTGATTTAATCTCTGGTGGGGTTGTCAGAGGCATGAAGCAAAATTGATTTGGGGGTCCGAATCTCTCCCCCAGCCTGCTCATTGACCATTCCTGGTCTTCCTCGCTGGGTGAGACAGAGTTTTATTTCCTGCTTGATGAATAGATACATAGAGGCATGCCAGCAGCACGCCAATCACCCAACGGCCATGCAAATAAAGATGCATAGGCACACGCCACCAGCATTTGGTCCCTGAAACACAGATAACATGCACAGATAACATGCATGCCTTCCCTCTCTCTCTCTCTCTCTCTCTCTCACACACACACACACACACACACACACAGAGTGTTTCTCTCTCTCTCAATCACAGCTTGAGACAGCAGGACGACTGTAGCTAATAGAGTTTGGCTGATGCCCCTGCAGGGCTATGATGAGATGGACAAAACGGGGAGAGGGAGAGGGAGAGGGGAGCCAGGCGAGGAAGGAAAGGCCAAGAGAGCTTGGGCTGGAGATGAGGCGGATCTGATGAGTGACAGCCAGACCTGGCATGCAAAGGGATGCACAGACATTTTGATTGTCTGTCAGGGCTGCACACAAGGCATCTGACCCACAGCGCAAGGGTGGGGTTGCATGCTCCAGGAACGGAGGTGGGGGAGGCAGGGAGGCCCCCGCGCCCGTCTGCTCTAGCCCCAAACCAAAGCCCCCTTTTTGAAAAATGTCGGTGACCTTCAGCCGGAACCGTCAAGCCTTGGACAAAAACTCAGCATCCTCTCGCCTCTGGGTTGCATCCCCAGCGCAGATTGGTTTCAAAGTCAGGAAGGCGGAGAAACACATGGTTGTAAACCTGAAACTGTGCGTTGCCCTCTGCACCTGCACAATGCATAACATGAATGACCCCCTAGACAGCCTGTACATGTGGTGGAGGTGATGGTGTTCAGGGTGCCAGTACCAGGTGCAGCTCCGCAGATGCCTTCCTGCACTCAAAGATGCTAGAGACATGCCATGCCTCGCCCTATCTCACTGTCTTGACCAGCAAACGAAGGTGGCAACGGCTTACTGAAAGCCTGCAAGCTTAGAGGGTTGGAAGTGCAGCTCCGGGGAGGGGGAAATGCCGCCGTCCCTCCAACTCAGCCCTATCCCAGCACATGGACCCACAGGCAGGGCGCTGTGGGGTCCTTGCAGGCTCGCAGAATAGCCTGTCTCATCAAATCGGTCCCTGCCTTCCCTTTCTACCTTCTTCCTGCTCTGCCCCTGCTTCTCACGCCCGGGTCTGTTGTGCTTCCCTTGAACAGATGGGAGCTCCATCGCCTGCCAGCCCGTTGGACTGGAAAACGGAGCCAACCCGCCGGCTGAATGGTTTCCACGTAGCCAGGGCTCGGGGCTGCGGCAGCCCAACAGCGAGGTGGACGGCAGCGAGAGAAACTTCAGGGTGAACCTCCACTGCAAGCACGGGCGGCCCAGGTAAGGGACAGGGAGAGACGGGCGGAGGGGATGGGCCCGTGGAAGCGCCTGCCGAATCCCTCTGGCCGTGTGCCATTTCTAAGCCTTCGTATTAATTTGGGGCAGGCAGGCAAGACCAACTCAAGATGGGGAGGGAGCAGGTTCAGTGGAAAAGCCCCCAACCTGAGCTCGGCGTAGGCGTGCAACGGAGTGGGGTGGTAGAATGGGCTCCGCTGTATTCAGACTGTGGGGAATGATGCCAATTTGGCACATTTTAAAGAACTGACAGTGCTCCCTGCATGTAGAAAACTAGCACATCAGAAAGCTTTGGGATGCCATGCTAGTTTTCTGCTTGCAGTGAGTGGTGCGTTTCCCTCCCCCCTTCTAAAACACAAGAGAAGCATTCAATCTGAAGGGGTTCTGCACATTGCACCGCCCCCTCAGTATTTTGTCTACTCTCCTCCTCCTTCTTCTTCTTTCTCCTTCTCCATCTGTGTGTGAATATACCAACCCAGGGCGGAATACCGATATTGCAATCTCTTCCTCACTACACAGCCAGCGTGTGACTAGGCCTCTCTTTGCCTCGCTGCTACATAAACCATTTTCAGTTTCTTTGTGGCGGCGCACTGAGCACAGGCTCAGCTGCAAACCTGTGCTGTTGGGAAGTAGCTTCGCCTCTGCCTCGCTGCGTGCCAGATTTCATTGGCTGGCCCAGTATGCTCACAGTTAGTCGACCCTTAACCAGATCCTTAAGGGAGAGGGCGTGGCTCAGTGGTAGAGCCCTTGCAGAAGGTCCCAGGTTCGATCCCCGGCATCTCCAGGTAGGGATGGAAAAACAGGTATAACAAGGGATAAGGTTCCTGTGTTCCAGTGTTCCAGACCAGGTGGAGGAATCCCAGAAGGTGAAGAACTGCAGAAAAAGAACCAGTGTGGTAGTGCATAGAGTTGGATGGAGACTAGGGAGACGTAGGTTCAAATCCCTACTAACTCAGCCTCAGAGCTTACTGGATGATCTCTCTCCCAGGGTGGTTATGAAGAGTATAGGGGGGGGGGGACCCCTGAGTTCATTGGCAAAATGAGTTGGATTTTGAGCCCTGTAGGGATCTCCCAATACTGATCCCAAACAGTGAAACTCTCTGCATTTAAATCAAAATTTTGTGATCTGAGTAAGCGTGTGCACGTTGATAGTGTCAATTTGCCTAATTTACACTTCTTCTGCTAACTGAGGGTCAAAGAGCTATGCAGGGTATTGGAGCCCTGCACAGCGACCACTGGAAGTCCTGCCTCTGCCCTGGACTGATTTCTCTGGAAAAGAGCTGGAACAAGTGCAGCAAAGGGCAACTCAAATGATTAAAGGCCTGGAGCATCTCCCCTACTGGGGAAGGTTACAACAGCTGGGATTGTTCAGCATGGAAAAAAGGAGGCTAAGAGGAGACCTGACAGAGATGTACAAAATTATGTGTGGTGTGGAGAATGTGGATAGGGAGACATTTATTTCCCACTCTCATAATACTAGAGACCGTGGTCATCCCATGAAGCTGATTGGTGGGAGATTCGGGGCAAATAAAAGGAAGAACTTCTTCACACAGCGCATAGTTAAACTATGGAATTCGCTACCCCAAGATGTAGTGATGGCCACCAATTTGGATGGCTTTAAAAGGGGTTGAATAAATTCCTGGCTATCAATGGCTACTAGCCCTGATGGCTATGTGCTACCTCCAGTATCCGAGGCAGGAAGCCTGTGTGCACCAATTGCTGGGGAACATGGGTGGGAGGGGGCTGTTGCACCATGTCCTGCTTTGTTGGGCCCTGACCGACAGCTGGTTGGCCACTGTGTGAACAGAGTGCTGGACTAGGTGAACCCTTGGTCTGATCCAGCATGGCACTTCCTATGTTATGTTCTTATTAATTATCTATTTATTTACTGCATTTCTATACCACTCAATATCCAAAGCTCTCTGGGCTGTTCACAAAAACGAGATTTCACCAGCCCATGCTCCTGGTCCTTCCAGGCCTATCTTGGCTGCCTTAAGGACTAGAAACTTGCTTCTTCTTCTTTTCTTGAGAAAGCAAGCCAAGACGGAGGATTCTGAATGCTCAGTAGTACCAGGGTTACTGCTTGTGCTGTGCAGCTGTGAAACGCACTCACACACACACACACACACACACACACACACAACAACACCCTAACCTTAGTTCTCCAAAGAGCTGGTAGCTCTCCCTGCTGTCTTTAGCCCCATTTGACGGAAAGGGGTGGGTGGGTTTATGGAAGAAAGAGATCTTGATTCTTCCAGCTCCCCTCCCTCCCTGCTGCTCTCCAGGGGTTCTGTGGGTCCCTGCTGTGTGCTGCTGCTTTTCTGACCCTTCTCACTCCACATCTGGCCAAGAGTTGCCTGGAAACAGCAGTGCGGTGGAGAGGGAAGGGAGGGGTGTTCTCACAGGAACGGGGAGGGAGTGTAGGAAAAGCCAGGAGGAAAGCCAGGTCTGCTGCGGCAGATATTGGATCCTTTCCTTCTTACCCTTGCTGGACAGTGTCAGGAAGTTGGGGGGCAGACGGCCGGCAGTGGGGAGGGGGGAAGAGTAAGTTGGAGGGGGAAAGAACCCCGAAAGTGAAACAAAAGCCGCCCTTTTAAAAGGCTCGGACCGGACGCCGAGGGCAGGAGGGCCACGGCCCCTTGCGAGCGGCGGGGACTGGAGGAGGTGGGGGGAGCAGATGGCTCCTGTAGGTGCAACACGGCCGAGCCTGCCAAAGAACTGAGGTCACTTCCTGCAGCGGCTTTCTGCAATGTGGAGCCCGCCTAGAGCGGAGAGGGAGGGGGCTGTGCCGTGCTGGCTGGGGCCAGCAGTGGAAAGGTTTCGGTGCCAAGGCTGGCGGGGGGGAGGAGGAGGAGGAGGAGGAGGAGGAGGAGGAGGAGGAGGAGGAGGAAGGGGAGGCTGGGACTTTTTGAAAGAACATGTGAAAGATGTTTGGGGTGGGGGTGGGGAGTGGGCAGGCTTTTGAAAGAGCTTGGGCCATTTCCCTCCCAAAGCCCGGTTGAGGAGGCCACATCCGAGCCAGACTTCCTGATGTCCCAAAGAGTTGTGTACCGCCGAGTGTTGCTGCAGCATAGAGCTTACCCAGTGGAGGCCGTTGGCTCCCATGTCAGTGGGGCGCTGAATCCGCTCCGGGTTTCAGTGGGAACCAGTCACCTTGGAACCAAGCTGTCACCTTGGATAGCTCCTTTAGAGTTCTGACTGGTTCCCACTGAAACCCGGAGCGGATTCATTGGCCCACTGACATTGGAGCCCACAGCCTCCGTTGAACATACCTGTGGTTATCCTGCCATCAGCTCTGCACCTCTGGTGTTTCATAAGGAGTGGTGCACATGGGGGAGGAGGGTTCGAAGGCATTGATGTGCCCCCCCTCCCACAGGCTCATGCTCTGGACAAACGAGCTGGGTTATGTTTTAATGCCTTTCAACAGGTGTATCTTTCTTTGCATAAACAAGTATGCCCAGCCTCGTAGGTTACACCTGAAAAAAGTGGGCGTGATGCAGCCAAAGTTAAACATTTTAAAAATCTCTGGGAATTAAACGGGAGACGAATTAAGCAGGCGCTTGAGTCCCACACTGAAATCAGTGGGACTTCAATATGTCCTTAATTGCGGCTGATTTGTGGTCATACGTAAAATACATACAGTAAAATAATTTCTAAAAATAAGTTATAGGAAAATGACTAAAAACCCGGCTAGGTTACAAGTGACCTTTATCCATGCCTCTTTTTACGGTTTGTTAACATTTGCCCCACTTGCTACGCTCATGTGTTCTGGCTGAATTGAGCTGCACCTACATAGCAGTCTGTGCATTGTTTCTTACCAGTGGGACCTGCAACAAAATGTTGCAGCGTGGAGTGCTGCTGTCCACAATCCCAGCCGGCCGGTTGTGTGCTTTTCTAGGGTACCTCATTCCCTCCTCACTCCCGTTTTTCCGTTCCCCTCCACCAAACAGGCAGTCATTGTTCCATACCTGCTGAGCATGCTCATACCTCCTGGAGCTGCCCTCCACCCTCCCACAAAATACTTTTTTGTATTTGTGCAAACTTTGCAGTTCCCCCAACCCTGCTGGTACTTCCTCCTTGTGCATAAACCAGGGTGGAAGAACCAGCGATGCTCAAGCATTCACCAAACCCTGCTTTGGAGTTTAGTTCGCCTCGCTTCCGTTTGCGTTTGCCGCCTGTTTTTCCTTCCATTTGAATGGGAAAAGTGTGCATTTCCAACAGGAAACATTTGCATTTCTGTGCACCTTTTTCAGAAATGCACATTTTCCCCGTTGACTAAAGTGTGAAAATGCATGTTCTGGGTTTGTGTTTTTTTTTAAAGCACCATTTAAAGCATGCATTAATAAAACCAACGCATTTTCCTAAAGTGATCCCAAGTTTGGGGGGATGTGTGAGCTTTTTCTGAACTGTGCACCCCTGTTTGTGTCCGGGATTGCGAATGGGGCAAGTTCTGATGATTTGTGAACTGAAACAAAATGTTCACACAGCCCTACTTGTGCATGGATAGTGCTGATTTGGCCACATAAGGACCGGCACTCCGAGAAGAACATCAGAAGAGCCCTGCTGGATTAAACCAAGGGTCCATCCAGTCCAGCACTCCGGTCACCCAGTGGCCAGCCAGCTGCCCACAGGAAACCCCAAGCAGGACATGAGTGCAACAACACTCTCCCGCCCATGTTCCCCAGCAACTGGTGTATATACACTTGCTGCCTCTGATAATGGAGGTAGCACATAGCCATCAGGACTATTAGCCATTGATAGCTTTCTTCTCCAGGAATTTATCCAAACCCCTTTTCAAGCCATTCTAATCTGTAGCCATCACCACTTGTGGTAGTGAAGGAGATGGGTGTTGGCATGTACGAAACATGGAATTATTTGATTTCTTTAAAAGCTGACATGCCGCTCTCCCTGCGCTCAGAGCAGCAGGCAAAGCAAAAGCCTTGAAACACGGAAGGCAGTGATAAGTTAAAAATGTAAAATGATGTATGTTGCAACCTTTTTGGAACGCAGAGAGAGAGAGAGAGAGAGAGAGAGAGAGAGAGAGAGGAGCACTCTGTGGAGCTGGGCCAGCCTGTTCTCAAGGGAAAGGCTCTTCTCCCCATGCCTGTTTTTCCAGCGTGGAGCCCAGAATCACCTCTGCTTCTTTTAAGCACAGCCTGCAAGCCTCGGGCTGTTTCCCACAAGACTGGAGCCTCGGGGTATGTCCGTCCAGCAGTGTCTGTCAGGGCTCGGATGCATTCATTCGGAATGGCAACTGTGCCGGTCACCCATTGGCCCATATGGCAGGCTTGGGGATAGAAGGGAGAAAGGGGATCGTTGGGTCGTAGCAGGGAGCAGCAGCGTCCTCCTAGGCAAATGGCATGCAAATCTGCATCCCACCTGGCGGTTCTTTTTTATCCAGGTGTTGCTCCTCACACCTCCAAGCTTAGCTCTTAAGCAGGAAACTCCAGTGTGGCCATTTTTTTAGGCCAGGATTTAGAACAGTGCTCTAGACGGATGTGTGCTTTCCTCTACATACCCCAGGAGAACGTCTTATCTCAGCAGACTCAAGTGACTGGTAACGATTCCACTTTGGGCTGCAAATGGGAGTTGCATGTTTGGCTGCTCCCCTGTGAAAATGGACTCCTTGCACACGGATAGCATGGTAGGGAGAGGACTACATGGAGCGCTTTCCCTGACATGCTAGCTTTCTAAGACATGAAGCCACCCAACTCCAGCCAGCCTGAAGCGGGACAGTCCAGGACAAGCCTTACCCCTGGGTTCCGCTGATGGTTCTTTCCGGGGCATCCAGGCGGTGGTTTTGCAAGAGCGGGAGTGTGCTGAATCGACACACCCCAATACACGGAGCACAGACGTCAACTCGGCCAATCTTCACGCTGATCACTGCTGCTCTGGCCAGGCAGCTTGGGTGGCAGAGGGATAGGAACAACACCCAGCCACCCTACCACCAGCTTCCTAAACTGTGATATACTTCCGGGGGTTGGTACTGAGGATGCTGGGAAAGCTGGCCTCTCTGGCTGCTTTTAGGACCAGAAAAGTATTCTGAAAAGCAGGAAAATGGGAAGCAACATGATCAAAGACATGCATCTCGGTCATTTGAATGGGTATTTGCAAATTAGACCCATGGCTTCATAAGCAACCCCAATGACCCGTGTCTGGAGGAACAAATCTGGAGCTGCCCTGGTTCTCCGGTATCCAGCGCCACATCGAAGCTTTTTTCATGCACTCAAGAGTGCGCCGCCTTTACAGCAGAGGCAGACATTCCGCAGCCCTCAGCTGAATTCCAAAAGCCCTCTGCAAGCAATCAGTTCAGACGTCTGGCAAGAGTGATCTCTCCTCCCCCAGCAGCCCAGCAGGCAGGGGAGAAGAGAGAGGATGGGGTGGCAGAAAGAAAGAGAGAGAGAGAGAGAGAGAGAGAGAGAGAGAGAGAGAGAGAGAAGGACTGTGGCTCCACCCACTGCTGACTTTGGCTCCACCCACTGCTGGCATGCAGTCCCTGATAGATTGCCCCTGAGTAGGCTGACCATATGAAAAGGAGGTCAGGGCTCATGTAACTTTAACAGTTGCAGAGAAAAGGGAATTTCAGCCAGTGTCATTTGTATGCAATTAGTTCCTGGTAAAATTCCCTCTTCATCACAACAGTTAAAGGTGCAGGCACTAGACTAGAGTGAACATATACAAAAGAAGGCAGGGCCCCTGCAACTTTAACTGTTATGATGAAAAGGGAATTTCACCAGGAACTAATTGCATACAAATGACACTGGCTGAAATTCCCTTTTCTCTGCAACTGTTAAAGTTACATGAGCCCTGTCCTCCTTTCCAGATGGTCAGCCTACCCTGAGGGAACGCAGCCCTTGACAGAAAAGATCCCCTACCCCTGCTTTACAGTGTGGTTCTCTGTCAAACCAAGTCTGCATATCCAGCCTCCCATGTTGGGAGTCATGGTCCAACACATCTGGAGGGTGCCAGGTTGGGAACGTAGCCCTATTGGGATGGGAACTCAACCTGCTCTTTGCTTCCAATGACCCTCCACCCCCATGCCCTTGAGAATCAGCCCTTCTCTTATTGGGATAACCCCATCCTGGGTCCATTTTTTGGGTCACCCTGTAGCGTGGTGGCATATTGGGAGCTGTCGAGATGTATAGATCATCAATCTGGGCTTCATGAAATCGTCTTAAAAGTCCACCGGCTTCCTAGGAGGTTAGTACTGAAGACGCTGGGAAAGCTGCCCTCCCCGGCTGTGTTAAGAGACAAGTAGGACCAAAGTCAAGGACTTCCTAGGGCAGGATCACATGAGAGGTCCAGCTGTCCCAGCACTTTGCCTGCAACAATGGCCCGGCAGATTTATTTATTTATTTTATTGGATTTATATCCCGCCTTTTTTCCTCCTTAAGGAACCCAAGGCGGCGTACATAATCCTCCTCCTCCTCTCCATTTTTATCCTCACGACAATAACAACCCTGTGAGGTAGGTTGGGCTGAGAGTCTGTGACTGGCCCAAAGTCACCCAGGGACCTTCCATGGCCAAGTGGGGACTAGAACCCGGATCTCCCACCTGCCAGTCCAACACTCTAGCCACTACACCACACTGGCTCTCAGTAAGATGCGCCCAGCAAGGTCTCAAGCGTGACGTGACGGAGAGAGAGGTCTCCTGCTCTTCTTCCCCATGATCTTAGTCATGGGGACTGTGCTGCAGGTGCAATGGTAGTAATGATGGGCTAATAAACCACTGATAGATCAGCTCTCCAGAAGTAGGTTGAACCCTTGCGTGTCGGAGTCAGACACAATGACCAGTTGCATTTTCTTTTCTCGAAAGCAAACCCCTTTATGGGTGATCCAGAATCACGATTTTCAAGGCACACGTTGCAACTGGGTGTGCTCACAAGGCCCTGCATCCAGACGAGTCAGACTACAACTCCCATTATCCACCAGCCTGCATGCTGGTTGTGGCTGATGGGAGTTGTAGTCCGGCACACCCAGAGGACACCAGGTTGGGGAAGGCAGCTCTAACGGGATGGCCTTGAGCAGCGCCACGCCGCAGTGCCAAACGGACCGTCCTCTTCTCTCGCTCCGTTTTGTTGGGCAGGCGTCTCTGCATCTTGGGGGCGGCAGGTTCCAAAGGAAAGGAGGAAGTCCTCGATGCTATCTAAAGACAAAGGCAGTAGCCAGGTGGCCTAAGCGGCGGGAGGGGTGGGTGGGAAGTCAGGTGCTGGGTGAGCAGCTGCAGCTTGAGGGAAGCCAGAGTTGACAGAGAGGCACAGCAGGGGAAGGGGCTTGCAGGCGGGGGGGGGGGGTGTTGGCTGGCTGGTGGAACGGCGGGACTCGGGAGAGGAATGCAAGCGGCTCCCTTAGCACACAACATGTCTCGACTGGGAGGGGTGGGTGAGGCTGAGCTTTTCCAGTCAGGGCCTCTGTAAGTGAAGCTGGCGCTATTTCTAATATTTAGTCTCGGGCATCCAGGTGGTTCCTGGCAGGTCAGTTCGGGGACCTAGGCGTTCCCGGCACGCAGTGTCCATTAGACTGCTCTGGTTCCTGAGCCGACATTGTCCTCTTCCCAAACTTGGCATAAGAGACTCCCCTGTCCCTCAGTGCTTCCCTGTACTTCTCAGTCGTGCCCCATAAGAGTGGGCCACAGCGCCCTTAGGAAACATTGGGTCAGGGCTGGGGTGGGGAAATCAACCTGGGTCCACGTCTGGAGAGTTCCATCCCTGGTCCAGGGTCCTGGAAATCAGGAGCTAGATAGCAGCTCACATCCACCACACAAGGCCATTGTTTGTATCAAGCCTGGCCAGCCCGGAGGTGTCGCGCTGCCTACCAGTCATGGGTTTTGATGGTTGCGCGGCCCAGTTCCCTGAGGCCCGACATCATACAAACCAAGATAACTCTCTAGGCTACGTTCCTGGCCCAGGCCCCAGAGTCCCTGGCAAGAAACCCCTGCTGGAACAAGATCTGAGAGCAGGGCTGGGCCTCATGCAGCTCTTGTTCGTCTGGTTTTTGCGGGCCCCGCCACCTAAGTTGCCACCAACTGTGGAACCAAGAGAAGGGGTCATTTTCCCTTTAAAAGAAGGTGCGCAGGGAACATGCACTTTGTTTTAAAGCCAGATCAGAATGCCCCAGGCCTTCCAGGAGCACAGTTTTGCATTTAAGAGCGCAATCCTATGAACGTTCACACAGAAACTTGCATTTTTTCCCCTTTCTAAACATGCATAGCATTGCGCACTAAGAGAAACATGGTTTTTCCGCGGCTGCAATTTCGCCAGGTGGGAGTGTGTGGCCCCTGGTGAGTCCCAAGGGTCCAAAGTTGGTCCCCGGGCCCTCCGAATATGCCCCTCCCTGTCTAAGAAGCTCCCCTGCAGGGATGTTCTTAGCACACTGTCTGTCATGTCCTGTGGCCCAGGGGGTTCTCCTGCAACACTTATGGGCCAGCCGCCATGATGTGCACTGCATTCAGCACTCCTACAGAAAGTCCCTGCAACACATTGGACTAGTGGTTTTTTCCCCAAGTGTTTTTGTTCTATTCGGGTTTTTTTTTTTTAATATATAACAGAATTGATAGAAGCGCACACAAAGAAAGAGGAGTTTAAAATATACGCCGTTAGCTGTGTGATATACAGAGTAAAGTATAAATACCTGAACTCATTAAATGAGGTTCCTGGGGAACCATGCAGGATTTCCAATCTGGTGGGATCTTGACCCACCAGTTGGGAGTCAGGGCTGGAAACATACCTTGTTAAAAATGAAAGCTGAAATGTTCCTCATTGCACTCATTGAGGTTTTAAAGGAAACTGCCTACATTCGGGGAACAGGGTTAAACCATTTTATAAGGGCACACACAGGGCTAGTTGCCTTTAAAACATGGGGTGCATAAAGATGAAACATTACGTGAGCGGTGGGACTGCTCTGGAAAGGCACTTGCCACAGTCCATTTTAAACAAAACACATTTTCTCCAGCTCAGGTGAAACCGGTTCTGCCACTTTGCAACAAAAGCGGGCTGTGTGCAGCACTGATTGGCTGGTGTCCGTGATGACATGATTCCCATCTCCCGACCCCTCCTGAAACAGTACTGCTATTTTAAAAACACCTGCCATTTTTTAAAAGGTCCTGAATAAAGTTTTGATTGCATAACTATAGGAACAGCATACTAAAAAAAAGGCATGTAGCCTACCTGAAATGTGGGGTGAGGGGTAAAAATAGTAACTAATTAGTGTTGAAATTTGTGGCATGTACATCTTGTGCATTGGATTATGAATCTGGGGGAACTCACTCTGCAGAAAAAGAAGAAAACACATTTGTACACAGTCACAGATTTTAATACCCTCTTTTTCAAAGAGGGTAAAATTCACCAGAAGCGTTTTCTACATGAGCTCTGTAAAAATGAATTGTGGAAGAGCACGCAAGTTGCTTATTTCAGGATGAAGACAGATCGAACATATTCAGGACACTGGGGGATGGTCTGAAAGAATTCCCACCATGTTCAAAACAAATGCACCTCTTTCTCTTTGGGGACTGAGTTCTGCAAAATTGATTCTTCACGCTTCCAGCATGGTGAGTATGGACTGCAGAAAAGCCAGCTACGGATAGTACCTATTGGCTAGCACTCATAACTTCAATCACACACCTTTCCCACCCCATTCCCCCAAATGTTTTATGATGGCGGGGCAGGTTAAGATGAAGGATGGATTTGGCTTGCTACTTTTTTAAAAATGCAAAACTACATTTGCAAAACTAAAAGGGGAAAAAAACACTTCTTATATACATTCTGATCGTATGAATTAAAAGAAAAGTCAACCGCCCAGCCTATGACAACCGCAGGGAGAATGCCAACCTCTGCTGACTTCCAGCCACATCTGTGGCAACTCCACATGGGTAGAGTGGTTTGTGGCACTCTGTGAAAGCTGAGTTCTAAGCATCCAGACTTTGATTATCATTGTTGGAAATCTCACCAGCGACAGTCGGAAGCACGGGTTCCTGATTTACTCCTCTTGCAAACTAATATCAATCTAGCAAAGCAAAATAATAATAATAATAATAATAATAATAATAATAATAATAATACACATACCTCATTGACATAGCAATACTGAATGACAAAAATGTTGTCGTAAAGGAAGAAGAAAAGAGACAAATATACACCACTGGCCATGGAAGTCAAAGAACTCTGGCAACAGGAAGAGGTCACAATTATTCCATTAGTCACATCAGTCACTGGCATCACATCAAAAAAATATACAGAAAACCTCCAGAAACTGAGCCTACCAAAATATATCCACACCAACATCCAGAAAGCAATAATACTTAAAACATGCTCAATTGTCAGGAAATTCCTGAATTAATAGAAGACAGCATGACTTGGCAAAGCCCGTCATGTCCGTCTAGAAAAACCACCACGAGTGAGAAAGAGAATAATAATAATAATAATAATAATAATAATAATAATAATAATAGAAAAGAAAGAGGTCTGCTGGACATTAACACAATACTTACTAAACAGATAAAATCACTCAGAGAATTCTTCCACATTAAAAACACCCCCATTCATAAAGCCATAGTAAAAGCAGATAAAAATTACACCCCACTCAACCTAACATTACAAAACGAAGACCAAACACGACCACTAACACCCACAGAAAAAAAGAAAAATGGGCACAAAAGGCACTCCATGAAAAACACTAGAACATAATACAGAACCCACAAAGAACAATCATACGAATGGCTCAGGAAGGGTGAGCTATTTCCAGAAACAGAAGGGTTTCTAATAGCTATACAGGGTCAAGTTATAGCAACCAAGAACTACCAAAAAATCATCATAAAGGATTACAGTATAACAACAGACTTATGTAGGAAATGCCATCAATTCCAAGAAACAATAGACTATGTAACAGGAGGATGTGAAATTCTGGCAGGAATGGACTATATGGACAGACATAATACAGCTGCAAAAATAATTCACCAACAACTGGCCATCAAATTCAACCTCATCAAACAACCTACACCATACTATACATATTCACCCAAAACAATCTTGGAAAATGCAGATCATAAAATATATTGGGACAGAACAGTTCATACAGACAAGACAATACCCTGCAGCCGACCAGACATAATGGTCATAGACAAAAAAGGAAAACACACGTACCTCATCGACATAGCTATACTTAATGACAAAAATGTAGAAAAGGAAGAGTTAAAGAGAGAAAAATATACACCACTGGCCATGGAAGTCAAAGAATTATAGCAACAGGAAAAGGTCACAGTTCTTCCGTTAGTCACATCAGTCACCGGCATCACATCAAAAAACTATACAAAAAACCATCAGAAACTGGGTCTACCAAAATACATCCACACCAACATCCAGAAACCAGTCATAATTCAAACATGCTCAATTGTCAGGAAATTCCTGAATCTGTAAAAGACAGCATGACAAAGCCCGTCATGTCCATCTAGCAAAACCGCCATGAGTGATAAAGAGATATAATAATAATACCCATCTCCAGTGTTACTCCTACTCCAGTGGTCTCTGTTTGCCCTATGTGTGGGGGTGTAAAGCAGTATCATGATCCGAAGGAAGGACCATAACTTTAGGGAGGGACCACAGCTCAGTGGTAGCACTTTGCATGCAGAAGGTCCCAGGTTCAATCTCTGGCTTCTCCAGGTAGAGCTAGGAAAAGATCCTGCCTGAAACCTCGGGGAACGGCTGCCAGTCAGTGTCGGCAATACTGGGACTAGACTGAAGATGCGATTCAGTATAAGGCAGGTTCCTATGTTCTCAAAGCAGAAAACACGTTTCCCTGGCAAGGCATCCAACTGTATGTTTATGTACTAGCTGGTGTGTGAGTGTGTGTAAGATGTATAGGCTGTACGCTCTTCTAATTGTAGAGGTACTGGGGGATGAGGATGTGTGCCCTTGTGTTTTTCATAAGCATCTCACAAAGGGATGGCACGGATTCACTATAGTGTGCTGTAAGGCCTTTGATAGAGGGACAAAGAGAAACCAAAGGACTACTCAGAAATGGGAGGAGAGGGGGGCCAAGACTTTTACAGGATTGTGTGAATTGCTCTGTGACAGCGAAATGTGTTGTATCATGATTTGTTATTGTTTGGTGTTGTGATGAATTTTCAAATCAATTAAAAAATGGGGAAAACTGCTGTCTGGAGCCACTACCAGTAACGATAAAGAGCTAGATGGGCCAGTGGCCTAACTAAGCAAAAGGCATCTTTTTAATGTTCTAAAATGACAAAATGGGCGGTATCCAACCATGTCGTTCCATTAGCGCAAATGACGTTGCACTGGTAGAAACTAGGTTCTGAACGACGCACAACAAAAGAATCCAACTAAAGTGATGTTTGCACAAGCGTCGTTGCCCAAGCGATTGTGCATTATGCTTGTGCAACTGGTTGTGCACATTGGCTGGGGCTGATGGGAGATGTAGTCCAATGCATCTTGTGGGAGGCTGCTGTACACGATCCTTGCCAGTCACCAAGCCACTTATGTCCTAGGACTTCCCACAAGTGATCACACGGGGACCGCACAATGGGACATGGTTGATCAGCCTTCCCAAAGCTGTTGCCCTGCAGATGTTTTGGGCTTCAACTCCCATGAGCCCCAGACAGCCTGGCTAATGGCCAGGCATGTTGAGAGTTGTTGTCCAAAACAACTGGAGGGCACCAAGTTGGGGAAGGCTGTCTTAAGGTTATAACAGGATATGGGGGGGGGGGGGGGGGGAAGAGACAGTCCCTTAGGTATGTAGGATCCAAAATACACACAGTTGGTTTGAGCCAGCTCAGATTTCCTTCCAAAGATCCACTTCACATTTTGGACCAGTGGCCCAAGTGGTCTGGGTTTTACCACAGCCAAGTAGGGGCTGATAGGAGTGAGCGCTCTTCCATGAGAAACAACAAAATTGTGTGCAGCTTTGGTCACCACACCTAAAAAAAGCTATTGTAGAGCTGGAAAAAGTACAGAAAAAGGCAACTCAAATGATCAAGGGACTGGAGCATCTCCCCTACGACGGAAGGTTACAACAGCTGGGATTGTTTAGCTTGGAAAAAAGGAGGCTAAGGGGAGACCAGATTGAGGTGTACAAAATTATGCATGGTGTGGAGAATGTGGATAGGGAGACGTTTATTTCCCACTCTCATGCTACTATAATCCAGGGTCATCCCATGAAGTTGATTAGTGGGAGATTCAGGACAGATAAAAGGAAGGACTTCACGCAGCACATAGTTAAACTATGGCATTCGCTACCACAAGATGTAGTGATGGCCACCAATTTGGATGGCTTGAAAAGGGGGCGGATAAATCCCTGGAGGAGAAGGCTATCAATGGCTACTAGTCCTGATGGCTATGTACTACCTCCGGTATCAGAGGCAGTATGTCTGTATACCCCAGTTGCTGGGGAACGTGGGTGGGAGGCTGCTGTTGCACCATGTCCTGCTTGTGATTCCCTGATCAACAGCTGGTTGGCCACTATGGGGACAGAGTGCTGGACTAGATAGAAGTCAAGCAGAAAGCTAGATTGGAACCGCTTCTCCCTGCTTTGCTAGATTTTTATCAGCAGGGAATCTTTTTTGTATTAAAGCACAGTCTATCAAATGAACCTCTACCTGAAGGGATAGAACCCAAAGCCAGGTTGACTACCTCAAAGAGAACTAGGCCTTAAGGGAACCATAGTTTAGTGTAAACGTCTCTGCTGGGCATGTGTGCTGATATGCATGCCTACATATATACGCACATATATGTTCTGCTTCATGTATACTTAATGTTTTGATCTTAGCATAGGGCTGTTATCTAGAACAACCTGGCCAGTCTTAGAATGTTTTCCCCCCCCAACGGGCCCGGGCTCTTGCAGGACTCCTTGAAGGCTAACCCTCTTTTAACCCTCTTTTAACATACTGAGGGAAGAGAACCCTGTCTTTTCTGTGAACAAAACCCCAAGGGGTCACATGAAGACGGAGACCGGCCCTCTGTGTCTAGGCCGGAATGGGGAATGTTCGGTTCCCCCCACCTCTGCCTCTCTGCCAAGGAGAAAGTTGCAAACAAAGAACTTCCATTCTCTCTTTCTCTCAGCATCTCCTTCCGTCTGTCCTTCCTGCCTTTTAAGCCCAGAGTGAGGGAAGGCACAGGCTGTGTAACGGATACATTTTTAAAACCTTAGTGCCAGGTGCGTGTTTCCTCAGCCGGTTTTCAGCAAGACAAGCGCTCGGCTGTCGCACAAAAACGGAGACTACACAAAGGGGGCTGCTTTTTTTGGGGGGGGGTCAGGCCAGAGAAGTAGCACAGCCAGGTCAGAAAGTTTAAACAGAAAGTGGGAATAACTTTGGGAGGGGGGGGTTAACCGTTTAGCAGACACACAGCCGCTTGGAGGGGGATCTATAGCTCATCAGGGACACCTAGTGGAGAAGAGATTTCAAGAGCCTTTCACCAAAGGTGACTCTGGGATTTGGTTAATAAATCTGGAATATGTTCTGTCCTATGATTTCATACAGTCGCAGTTTGTATTTTCCATTGAAGCCATAATAGGCATGCATGAAAATAGTAGATATTATATTCACATTTCACACACACACACACACACACACACACACACACACACACACACACACAGAGGTTCTCTGCCTATTATTATTATTATTAATATTAATATTAATATTATACAGCCCAATAGCTGAAACTCTCTGGGCAGTTCACAACAATCCGCACAGAGAGAGAAAAGAATACAAACTACAACATTAAGAGAGCTTCGGCTATTGGACTGTATAGAAATGCAATTAATAAATAGAATTAATTAATTAATTGAAAACATTATACAGCGTTACAACATTATAATAAAATATAGTCTAAAAATTGTTGAATGTACAAAATCTGAAAACAATTTAAATAGCTAAAAACAATTTTAGTAAACATTTCGACAGCAGACCTGTTCAAGACAGCTGACGCAAGTGCCCCATGAAATCCTGGAAGTAGAGGGCAGTTTTAACCTTGTTCTGAAAAAAAAATAACAGTGTTGGTACCAGATGGGCCTCACTGGGGAGTGCCATAGCCGGGGGTGGGGGCACCACTGAGAAGGCCCTCTCCCTTGTCGGCCATCTTCCGAGCCTCCCTTGGAGGAAGGCCCCAGATGCTGATCATTTTCACTTCAGATCTTTAAATTTGATCGTTGTTCTAAACATGAGGTTTTTGAAACAAGGCATTTCTGGTGCAGGAGTTTGATGGAACATTGCTTGTTCTCATGTTCTAGCCTGCTAGGATTAGCAGTGATTGGCACAGTCCCCATGAAACTTTTAAGAGCTCAATAGCAAACAGAAATTGGAACAGTTCCATTTCGCCCACGACCGCATCTCCAAAAGGTGAGAGGGAGGGATACTGCACCTGTTGAATTTCTGCCTTTCAGTACAGAGCCCCTGTCAGGGGAAACAGTGGCATCCATACCTCATTCCCCCCTTCTTTTTTTAACCAGTCCAAGTGTGAATTCAAGTAGTATGGTAAGAGGTACCTAAACCACATTTTAACAATGCAATCCTAAACACACTTACAGTTGAGTTCAGTGAACGTACCTTCTGAGTAAGCATGCAGAGGTGTTGAAATCCTCATAAGGTGAAACAGATTTTGTTTGGGAGAAGTACATTTTGCTTCGCATCTTCACGGTAGTGGGATTTCACAGAGATCTGTTTATTCCCTGTGAGTTTCAGACCCAAAGCAAGCACAATGTAGAAAATTCATAAACAGACCTTCTCCAATTTTATACACACATATACAAAGACGGGATAGTAATTTAAGCCTTTTCCCTAAGCTATTTTCCTGTTTTAGATACCCCCACTTCCAAAGTTTCTACTAGCTCTGCAGCAGAGAAAATACAGATATCGGTATCATGCCAATTTTTTTTTCTGCTACAGGGTGAATAGCAACGTTCAGTGGGATGCTTCAATTGGGGAAACAGCTAGGAGTTGGAAGGACTAAAATTCCCATCCTAAGCACTGCTGCCTCAAGCAAAGAATAAATCTGATTTTAATTTTTTTAAAAAATAAATAAATTAGGAAATCCAGTCACAGGTCTCCTGCATTACGTCTGTTTCAGCCCCCCCTCCATGTGCTTGTGTCAAGGGATAAAGATGTTCAAGCAATTTGCCATCATGGCCCAGATACTTTGGTGATGGGCCCTGTTACAATGTATTGTGTTTTAACAGTGAGCATTAAAGAACAGAAGAGTGAGTTGGTCCGAGGGTGCAAAAGCGCAATGATAAAGAACCTAAGAACCTAAGAAGAGCCCTGCTGGATCAGACCGAGGGTCCATCTAGACCAGCACTCTGTTCACACTGTGGCCAACCAGCTGTTGACCAGGGACTCACAAGCAGGACACGGGTGCAACACAACACCCTCCCACCCATGTTCCCTAACAACTTGGTGTGCATAGACTTACTGCCTCTGATACAAAGGCAGTCAGGGTTTCCTTTCGAGGTAGGTTAGTAATCAGAATCACAAGTGACACCTGCAACAAAATATTGCAGCGTGAAATGTTTTGGTTTAGGGTGCTAGCCAGCTATGTCCTTTTCCAGGAGTTCCCAATCCATCACCCGTCAACAGTCGATTTGCATTCCATGCCCTCCGAGCATTCTTAGCCTCAATGGGCTGTTTCGGGAGCATCCCCCCCCCTTAATTTTTGTTTTTCTACAAACACTGTTTTGGCTACATAAGGACTGGCACTTGGACAGTGAACTCACTATTAGGAGATAGGACCGGCTTCCCCAACATGATGCCCTCCAGATGTGTTGGACCACAACTCCCATCATTCCCAGCCAGACTGGCCAATGGGAGAATTGGACGAGACTATCTGGAAGGCACCAGTTTGGGGAGGTTGATGTAGGATGTTCTTGAGAACTTGCAAATTCCAAAGTTGCTCTGCTCGTGTTTTCACTGTGGAAGAATGGGCTTGTTTCATCGTTTGTGTATGCATGCTGTGTGATCCTAAATTACTGTGTCCATCACCTCTTGGCTCTGTACTTTGGCTTGCAAAATGGACTGGTGGAGCATTTTGCCTCTTACAGCAGGTTGTGAGGTTTCTAGCAGCAGTGAAAGGGCCCAGGAATGGGGTGGGATGCAGAAACAGAAAGTGGTTGGTGAGCGAGGGAGCAAGGAGACAGAGGCCTGGTTCGCACATAATGCCATTTCATGGTTGTTTAACCCATGAATTGGCCGGGCTGCACCAGAGCACACAATCACCCTGCTTCTCTTGCACTCGCCATTTCTACTTTACATCTGTTTTCTCAAACCCCCAGCTGAACCCAGCATTCTGGGTTGTTGAGGGAGAAACAGCCCATAGTTTTCATTCAGCAACAATCCATGGGTTGCTGTTACATGCAAACCAGGCCAGAGAGATCGGTAAAAGGGCAGGAACCCTTCTTGCCAATCCCAAGTGATCTACGTAGCAACCAATTTGGCAGCGACGTCATGTTCTTACGGATGGGGCCCAACCTAGCGAGCAAGGGCACCTTTGGAAATTTGAGAAACTGCCCTGGGCACAATCATAAAATGGCTGCCGTGGATGGGCATGGCTAGTCACAGTGGACCAGTGACCTGCCCAGAGGCATTCATGGGAAATTAAGGTGGCAGCAGCCACGAGCTCCTACTTTCCTTTGTGGCAATCCCAGCTGTGAGTCAGAAAACATAAAATATTTTTAAAATAACGGCTGGGAAGAGTGGGGTGTCTGAGCCACCGACAGGCAGTGTGGGCTCTGTTTGTTCTCCAGGCTAAATTCCCTTTTTTAAATAATAATTTAAAAAATCTTTTCTTTCCTCTCCACAGAGAACTCAAGTGTAACAGCAGGAGCAGCAAAGCAGAAGGTGAGTGGTACACCGTGGACTTTGTGCGCAGCATCTGAGAAACGATGGAGTTGTGCAGGCAGCCTGGGGGGGGGCCTTCTGTGCAGCCCATTTGTTGCACAAGAAGTGCGCGTTTGTTCTCTTGCATTGCGCGATGACACACCGGTGGCGTTTGTCTTGTGGAGAGATCACATGTGCTCAGCACTCAGCCCTTTTTCACTCGTGGTGGCGGTGGTGGTGGTTGTAGCTGCTGCTGCTGCTGCTGCTGCTGTTGATAATGTTTTTCTCAAACAGCACCCCATTGCTGCTGGGAATGCTTTGTGGGGTGTCATCAATGTCAGTGTCACAAGCCCGTTTTGTCTAGGGTGACCCTATGGAAAGGAGGACAGGGCTCTTGTATCTTTGACCCCCTCTACAAGCATTCGGTTTGACGCCTGGTTCTCCGATTATGCGCATCTTCTCGGAAGCGCTTTATAGTTAAATGACTGTACGCGGGAGGTAATTGAGCGCACAACTGGTGGCGTTACCGGTTGTTTGAAATGCGCTTTAGAAGTAGTTAATGCAGAGAATCACTTGTTCACATAGTCAAAATGTGCTTTAACGGCCCGCAGCAAAATAAAACTCGCTATTTAACGCGCATTCGATAATGCGCATAATCGGATAGATAACGCGCCTCAACTCCCAATTTGCACTTCGCTCATGTAGAGGTAAAAAAATTAATGAGACTTGAAAGAGCTTTAAACCTCTGGTGTAGAGGCAGCCTTTAACAGTTGTATAGAAACAGGGATTTCAGCAGGTGACATTTGTAGGCATTCCGCACCTGGCGAAATTCCCTCTTCACCCTAACTGTTAAAACTGCAGGAGCCCTACCCTCTTGACCAGATACAAAAGAGGGCAGGGCTCCTGCAGCTTTAACTGTTGTGATGAAGAGGGAATTTCACCGGGTGATGCGTTCATACAAATGACACCTGCTGAAATTCCCTTTTCAATACAGTTGTTAAAAGATGCAGGAGCCCTGTCCTCCTTTTCGTATGGTCACCCAATTAGTTACTAGCGACCCAGATTCCCCTTTCTAACTCTGCATTGTTTTGTGCTGAAAATAAGAATAACAGTAATAAATCAGAGGCTGTATATTCCCCAGTTGTACCAGTTCTATGCAGGAGATGCCGCAAGTGCCCGGCAGCCTACGATCATTTACCCATTTTTCTGTTTAGTTTAAAGCAGGGGTTCCAACCTCAGGCCCGTGAGACAAAGCTGGCCCACTGGGCTTCTCCGGATGCCCACGCTCCTTCCCTTCTACCCCCACCAACCATCTGGTGGTTTCCTGGTTTTGTGTGTCCTCCCATTCTAAAAGCTTGACATCCCTCTCCTAAAGCTTCGTTACTGGAAGTAAGAGCTTGAAGCTAAAATAGGCTGGCACTTTGGACCCACCCCTTTTGTCTTTGGCTCCGCCCACC
This sequence comes from Anniella stebbinsi, assembly GCA_029215795.1. Classification (NCBI taxonomy): domain Eukaryota; kingdom Metazoa; phylum Chordata; class Lepidosauria; order Squamata; family Anniellidae; genus Anniella; species Anniella stebbinsi. The sequence continues at coordinate 83,049,643 of JARDYH010000007.1, forward strand.
GTTGGAATGCGGCCCCCAAGAATTCGTCCCTCAAGCCAAAAGACGTTCAACACCCCTGGTCCAAAGTGTGGCCCACAAGCAAGACTTCCTGATCCCCTCTCCCCTGGATTAGAGGGAGAGAAAGAAGGGAAGCCCGGTAGCTCCAGTGGAGGCTGGTGTCTCTGACGTCAGTGGGGTGGAAAATCTGCTCTGGGTTTCAGTCAGAACCAGTCAGAACTCTAAAGGGGCTATCCGAGGTGCCAAGACACCCGCCCCATCCCTTCTCTTCACCACCCTCCCGACGCAGCGCCCAGCCTTCAGCCCTGAGAGCCTCTTTCTATCCAATGTACTCTAGGGGAGAAGACAAGCCCCACACGTGCTCTGGATCCTGACCCTGGGTGCCTCTTCACGAGAGATTTAATGCTCTTTGAAGTCTCATTAAAAAATTTACCTCCACACCAGCGGAGCGCAAATGGGGCGTAGAGACGCGTTAGCTCTCGGATTATGCGCATTATCGAATGCGCGTTAAATCGCAAGTTTTATTTTGCTCCGTCCGTTAAAGCGCATTTTGACTGTGTGAATATGCGCTTATGCGCATTAACTACTTGTAAACCGCATTTTGGACATCCATGAATGCGCTTCGCCGCCTCTCGCCGCCTCTCGTGCAGAGGGATTAGGCGTAAATGCGCTTCAGCGATTATGTGCATAATCGGCTAACCAGGCGCAAAAGCGAATCCTTGTAGAGGGGACCCCTGAGCAAGTCCAGGAAGAGGTGGGGCCAGCAGGCTCTCTAGAGTCTAGGACAGCGGTAGGACAACCCTCTTTCAGCCGGAGGGACAGATTTCATTTCAGGGAAGCTCTCAGGGGCCGCTCTCTAACAGTGGACTGGGCTGGAGTCAAAAGGGGCAAAATGCAGAAAAATTACCAGCTCATCGTCTCTTCAAGCTCTTACTGCCATTAACTAAGCCTTAGGAGAGGAAATTCAACCTTTGGGAATGAGGCAAAAACTGCACAAAAGCTGGAAAACCCAAACAATCGGGTTGGGGGGATGTGGCCCTCTTGGGAACCCCAGCAGAATAGATGTGGCCCCCCAGGCCTGAGGTTCCTCACCCTGGGTCTAGAAGTACCATTAGTCCCAGGCTGCCTAAGTTCAGTAGCACTGCAAGGGTGTGCCTCACCAGTGGAGGCTGGTGGCTCCGATGTCAGTGGGGCAGTGAATCCGCTCCGTGTTCCAGTCAGAACTCGAAAGGAGTGATCCAAGGTGTGGACAGCTGGTTCTGACTGAAACCCGGAGCAGGTTCACCACTCCACTGACGTCGGAGCCAGCAGCCTCCTCCACTGCTCCCCACACCGCTTCTTGGCGTAATTCGCAGGCCCAAACCCAGCCATGTCTTTCTTGTTTCGCAAGTTGCAGGAGAACTTCCCTTGCCTGGCTGGGCTGGCAGGAATGGGATGACCATGCAGTGGTCCTTTAGTGCAGTGGGGTCTGTGTAGTGGTCTACGCTGGCTCCTAAAAACCAAGGAGGGAAGCAGTGACAAAAAGCAGCTCACCTAGGCCCCCACCTCACCCCCACATCTGTTGCAACGTAGACAGAACATGCTGCTGTCATATCCATAAGTTGCCAGGATGCCTGGGGGGGGGGAGTCCAAACGGCGCTACCCTCCCGCTAAGTTAACACGGGACATAATCCTGTGCGAGCAAGCAGGAGCTGCACAAGAGGGCAGGCAAATGGTAGTGTCCTGGCAACGCCACCCTTCATTCCAGGGGGGCTGGCGCAGGAGAACATAGGGAGCTCCCTTATACTGAATCGGACCATTGGTCCATCATGCCCAATATTGTCGACACTGACTGGCAGCCGCTCTCCAGGGTTTCAGGCAGGAGTTTTTCCTGCCCTACCTAGAGATGCCAGGGGTTGAACCTAGGACCTTCTGCACGCAAAGCAAGTGCTCTGTCACTGAGCTATGGCCCCTCCCCTAGGTTATACTGTTAGCCTGTACCCTTTGGATCATCAGATCTGCCTGCCTCCCACTTGGTCACTCCCAAAGGCACTCGTAATCTGCTTCACCTTGCTTCGTGGCAAGGCCGCCTCTGGTTGGCATTGATAAAGGACAGGTGGTTGTCTTGATCCTAGGCTACCCTGCACTTGGGGCACATGTGACTGAACACAAGGTCATGCTCAAATCACCGCCTCTCTCTCTCTCTCTCTCTCTCCCCCCCTCTCCCTCCCTCCCTCCCTCCTGTCTTACTTGTATAGTTTTACTTGCATGGGCCGCATCAAGCATCCTTCTGTTTGCCACATAACAAAAAGGCTTATAGCCTTTCGAATTTGGCTCCCATTAACCCAAGGGACAGGTGAAGACAGTGTGTAGGTAACCACAGTAGGTGTCCTGGTTTTTCAGACCAGTGAGCAAGCCCAACCCAGATGTTTTCATAAGGGAGAGAGTAGGGCAGAAGGAACTGGGCAGAAGGCAGGGCAAAAGAAAGAGATTGGGCAGAAGAAAGAGACAGGGCAGAAGAAAGTGGTCAGAAGACAGGACAGGGAAGAAAGAGACAGGGTAGAAGAAAGAGACTGGGCAGAAGAAAGAGACAGGGCAGAAGAAATTGGGCAGAAGACAGGGCAGGGAAGAAAGAGACAGGGTAGAAGAAAGAGACAGGGCAGAAGAAAGTGGTCAGAAGACAGGGCAGGGAAGAAAGAGACAGGGCAGAAGAAAGTGGTCAGAAGACAGGGCAGGGAAGAGACAGGGTAGAAGAAAGAGACAGGGCAGAAGAAAGTGGTCAGAAGACAGGGCAGGGAAGAAAGAGACAGGGTAGAAGAAAGAGACAGGGCAGAAGAAAGTGGTCAGAAGACAGGGCAGGGAAGAGACAGGGTAGAAGAAAGAGACAGGGCAGAAGAAAGTGGTCAGATGACAGGGCAGGGAGGAAAGAGACAGGGTAGAAGAAAGAGACAGGGCAGAAGAAGCTAGGTTGAGACTGGGGTGGGTGGGCTTGTGACATTCTTCACAGTGGTGCTTTTGGTGCTAGCGCAACCACTATGTTGTCAGTAAAACTTCAATGTGCCACTTGCTCTCGCTGGGCAAGACTCACAAGTTTCCCAGCAATTTAGATTTAGCAGTGGGAACACTAGGAAAACAGCATTGCCTCCACAGAAGGGATTGTTTGGTTGGCACTGACTGCGGTTGCTGTATAGTTCCCTTGAGGAGAACAACGGCATTTGAGAAGGCCCGTCACCTTGGGCCGATGACAAATCCCAAATGTCTTTGCATCCCCTTTGGGTAGAGAAGGGAGAGGGAGAGAGGACACTGTGGCCCTAGTCACTGGCCAGAGGAGAAAGAGATGCTTCCCTTCCTGCAAGAAGGGGTCGATTTGTCTAGACCCGGCCGCATAAAACATATTTTAAAAATCAAGTCACCGCCCTCACCTTGGAATCCGGAAATTAAACGTTATGCGTGACATGAGGATGCTGTCAAAAATGGCACTCTCGTGTCGTGTTTCCTATATCAGCCTGCCCCAACCTGGGACCCGCCAAATGTGTTGGATTGCAACTCTCAACATGCTGGGAATTGTAGTCCAGCGCATCCAGAGGGCACCAGTTTGGAGCAGGCTGCCCTACTTGTTATGGGGGACAGGTCAGGGTACCATTTGGGGCAGCCTCCCAGCGTTGAGTGTTCCTCCTTTTCCCCTATAACGCATCGGGATACGGATCTCAACTTACAGTGTCATCCCTTGAATACATTTTCTGCCCCCAAGAGCGTCAGCCAAAGACATAGAGCTGGAGCAGGGAAATGCCCCATGGAGTGACATCACAACCAAGGGTTGGGATTTCTTCACTTTGCGGGGAAAGGAGGGAGGCTTGGAGTGAGGATCCCCTTCTTGGAAGCAATTCCATGCCTCAATGTGCTTTGTGGAAATGCAAACATAATGCTCAGGAGCCGCAGGACGTGAGCAGCTCAATGAGCCTGTCGTATCTTTGAGCTCATCACACGCTTCTGCGGCTGCCAAGGAGGAATGTAACATCTCCCCTTTGCCTGTTCCAGGTCCAGGCCCCACATTTGCAGATGTCCATCCCAGCAACTGCTCTGCCAAGAGGCATGCTGGTGAAGACGAACTGAGGAAGCGCCTGAAATCCCAGGGCCCGCCAGTCCCGCCCACAGGAGGCGCCATCCACAGCTCTTCCGATTACTCCCAAGAGCCAAAGTTCTACCAGGCTGGGCATCCTGGTCAAAAGGCGTCGGCGTGTCTGGCAGAGAAAGCCTTGTCGTTCAGCATGCTCAGTTTTCCAGAAGGCCCTTGCTCAGCGTCAGGCCGGGAGCACAAATCGGGCTCGCTACGCCATACTGAGGTAGCTGACCGGTACAAAAGCCTCCACGCTCAGGGAGGCGCCAAGGCTGAGGACCCGCCATCAGCCAACCTTCTGGGCATCCCTGTCGATGCCCAGGGCCTGGATGAGACAGCCACGCATGACAGAGCTGCCAAGACCTTCTCCAACGCCACCCTGGCCTCGGGGAGGTGCAACATTGACAACATCATCTCGTTGCTCAAGAGCAAGTGTGGAAACGGCCGTATCAACCTCTACCCCGTGGTGCAGCTCATAGATATAATGAAGGACATCAACCGCCTCTCCCAGGACCTGAAGAGCTGTGGTGTTCATTTGGACTGCAGTGGCCTACAGCTGAACAGCCACCCCTCGTCGCTTGGCGAGGAAGGCCGAAATCAGGACCTGCAGTACAGCTTCTACTCCTCACCCATGCTGGCCAACAGCATCCGTAGCCCCCAGGAGCTAGCGCCGCAATGCAGCACCAAAGCTGAGCTATCCAAGCAGACGCAACCTGGCCTTTATGTGGGAGAGGCAGAGGGGGACGCTCCAGGCGCCCAATACCCAGCTTGCCAGAGCAGCCCTGCTCTGAAGGCTCCCAGCAGCCTCGACGACGCTAGCAACTCAGAGTCTGACACCACCGATTTCACCGAGCTGGCCGATACAGATATCCTGAGCGAACTGGCTTCCCTGGCATGCCAAGGCCCCCAGTTGCTCGATCATCAGCACACGGAGTCCCACCCCCAGTTGCTACCAAGCCAGGGGCTCGATCCAAGGTCTCAGTTAATCAGCTCGCAGTCTCTGGAACACCAGCCTCAGCTAGTAGACTCTAAGTCCCTAGAGCCTCCGCCGGAACCCCTGGCCCTGCAGACTGTGGGGCCCTTGCCTGCACCCCCGGGGCTGCAGACGCTAGAACCGCTAGAGCTGCAGAGCCTGGAGCCCTTGTCCGAATCGCTCTCCCTCCAGTCCCTGGAACCCCTTTCTGAGCCTCTAGGCCTCCAGTCTTTAGGGACCCTGGACCACCAATTGCTCGACCCCCAAGGCCAGCTCCTGGATCCAGAAGCCCAGCTGCTAGGTCCCCTGCCCAAGTTATTAGACTCCCAGCCGCAGCTGGGGACAGATGAGTCCCTAGGAGCACATCCGCTACCATCCCAAGCTCGCCTCAGAGGCTGCTCCCTGAGAGGAGTGGTAAGGCGAGGGGCCGGGCGAGGCAAGGACGATCACAGGAAATACACTCTACGCAGAACAGACAAACCAAAGATACTCTGCCGGCGGCGGAGGGGAGGACGGGGGCGGCGGGCAGAGATTGTAGCTGAGACCAGGGTCCTCCCCATGGCTGTACCAGTGGAAGTGGTGCTGGCACAACCAGAGGAAGCCAGGATGCCTGTGGCCACCGTGGCAGCAGATGAAGTGCTTGGTCCTCTCATTTCCACTCTGGAGCCTGAAGATGGCCAGAAAGCCGCCACCGCCGCTGCCGGAGCCGACGCCAACCTGCAGCCGTCAAAGCCCAAGTGCCGTGGAGTGCGCAGGATGGTGGTGAAGATGGCCAAGATCCCAGTCTCCCTTGGGAGGAGGAATAAGACCACGTACAAAGTCTCCTCCCTCAACAGCAACCTGAACCTAGAAGGCAAGGAGCTGATGACCTGCAACTCCATGGAGCCAACTCCGCTGCTGAAGATGAAGAACAATGGCCGTAACGTGGTTGTGGTCTTTCCTCCGGGTGAAATGCCCATCATCCTGAAGCGCAAGCGGGGAAGGCCCCCCAAGAACCTGATGCTGGGACCCTGCAAACCCAAGGAGCCCACCACAGAAGTCAAGAAACGGAGGAGGAGGAAACAGAAGCTGGCGTCGCCACAACCCTCTTACGTGGCTGACACCAATGACAGCAAAGCTGACTATTCGGACGTGCTGGCCAAGCTGGCCTTCCTCAACCGCCAGAGCCAGTGCTCGGCTCGCTGCTCCCCACCCCGCTGCTGGACCCCGAGCGAGCCGGACTCCATCCACCAGGCCCCGGACACTCAAAGCATCTCCCACATCTTGCACCGCGTCCAAGGCTTCCGGCGGCGTGGGGGCAAAGGAGGCGGGTTTGGGCGCGGAGGGGGTCACTCTGCCCGCTCGTCTCGCTGCTCCTTCAGTGATTTCTTTGAAGGCATCGGCAAGAAAAAGAAGGCAGCCCCGGGAGCATCCATGCATGCCGACCCCAGCCACCCGCGGAAACGGGGCCGGCCGGAACCAGATTCCATGGAGAAGCCCAAGAGGAAGAGGAGATCCCGCAAAAACGGGGTTTTGTTTCCAGAGCAGAACCTGAGCCAGAACTTCAGCGACGAGACCTCTGAATGGTGCGGAGACAAGGAGGGCCTGTGGATGTCCCACCACGGCCCCCTCTCCAGCCACGCCAACCGGAACTGCAGTTACCAAGGCACCGACTCTCGGACCTTCCACTCTTCAGCGCTGGAGCCGAGTTCTTCCAGCAGGACGGGGTTTTATGGCGGGAGCAACCCATCCTCCCAGTCTGAGCTAAGCCAGGAAAGACAGAGCCTGTTTACGGGCTACTTCCGCTCCCTGCTGGATTCGGACGACTCTTCCGACCTGCTGGACTTCGCCCTCTCCAACACGCACTCTGAGTCGCGGAAGTCCGCTACCACGTACACGGCCCCTCCCAACGCCATCGCCACCCAGAGGGGCATGGCCTCTTACCCGAGCCGAGGAGGCAAAGCCACGCCCTCTTCCACCACTGCTACCGCTACAACTGAGACGCCCTTCCACACGGCCATGGCGAGCCGGCAGTCCTTCCCCCCCAGCAGAGCGACAGGATACAACCTCTCTCAGGTGGCTTCCGAGTGCCGTGGCACGGAAGCCTTCCAAAAGCTGGCGCCCCTCTCAGCTGTCTCCAGGTCCCCCACCACTCATGCCACGGCAGCCTCCAGCTATGCACAGTACAGCAGCTACAGCAGTGGCGGCGGCGGGGGAGGCAGCGGCGGCGGAGGGCAGAGCCTGACGCCCTCCAGCTTGTTCCAGCAAGGGAAGCCCTACCACACCCCACAGGACTGCCCCAACAACAAAGACTGCAGCTTCAGCTACGGCAGCGGCAACAGCCTGCCCTCCTCGCCCAGCAGCGCCCACAGTGCCAGCTATGCCCAGCAGGCTTCAGGGCCCAGCTTGCCCTTGAACAAAGCCTCCTTCTTCAACAGCTCGGATCCCAGCCCGTTCTCTGGCTCCTCCCACACACCGATGAGGTGTGACAGCCGGGCCAGCACGGTGTCCCCGGGAGGCTACATGGTTCCCAAAGGTTCGGTCTCCTTCCAGCCCTCCCCAGAGAACTGCCGGCAGTTTCCCAGTGCCTCCCAGTGGGCTTTCCGGCAAGGCTACGGCGGCTTGGACTGGAACTCTGAGGCTTTCAGCCAGCTCTACAACCCAGGCTTTGACTGCCATATCAATGAGCCCAACGTCATCCTGGACATCTCCAACTACACCCCCCAGAAGGCCAAGCAGCAGACTGTCTCTGAGACCTTTTCCGAATCCTCATCGGACAGCACCCAGTTCAACCAGCCGACTGGCTACAGGAGGGCCAACAGCGAGGCCTCCTCTAGCGAGGGCCAGTCCAGCCTCTCTAGCCTGGAGAAGCTAATGATGGACTGGAACGAGTCATCTTCGGCCCCAGGTTACAACTGGAACCAGAGTGTCTTATTCCAGAGCAGCTCCAAGCCGGGACGCGGCCGGCGGAAGAAAGTGGACCTCTTCGATGCGGCCCACCTGAATTTCACCACAGGCGCCTATCCTGCCAAGAGGGGCACGGGGGCCAGGCAGCCGCGAGGTTCCCGGGGGGCGTGCGCCTCCAAGAAGGAGCGAGGCACCGGCAAAAGCAAGTTCCCCGCCAAATCCCAGCAGGTGAATCCCCTGTTCCAAGACAGCACCGATTTGGGCCTGGATTACTACAGTGGAGACAGCAGCATGTCCCCGCTGCCTTCCCAGTCCCGGGGCTTTGGGCTCAGCGAAAGAGACCCCTGTGACTACGCCGGGCCTTATTCCATGAACCCTTCCACCCCTTCGGACGGCACCTTTGGGCAAGGGTTCCAGAGCGACTCCCCCGGCCTGGGGCAGACCGACCTGGACAGCAAGCATTTCCCCACCTTGCCCCACCAGCTTGCCGCCCCGCCCCCTCAGCAGACTGTCTTTGAAACGGGCCTGCAGAAAGCGTTCTCGCCCAATTGCTCCCCCACCCTGGCCTTCAAGGAGGACTTGCGGCCCGGCGACATCCGGAAGCTGCCGGCCTGCGACTCGCTCAAACACAGCATGCAAGGGGCCGCAGCCATGGCCCACTCAGCGGCCGGGCACATGGCCTGCCGGGACCTGCCCATTTCTCAGTTGCACTACGACTCGCCCAGCTGCAAAAACCCCAGCTATTGGTACTCCCCCACTTCCAGCACCCGTAGCCCTCCCTACGACAACAAACCCGGGGTCGGGATGCTGGTGGACTTCATGGGAAGAAGCCCGGACACCTCCTGCCTCAACCCCCATCTGACCAGCCCCCCCAGCAGCAACCCTTCCAAGAGCGAAAAGGAGCCCATGGACATGGCGAGGGCTCACCACCGAGGGGCCTACATTTGCCCCTTGATGAACGACTTGAATATCTCCCCAGTCCCAAGAGACTCCATGCTGCCGCTGCAGGACAACTATAGGTACCCCAGCTTTGCGCCACAAGGACACCCCATCATGGCCGCAGCCCAGAAGAGCGGGTTTTTGGGTCCAATGCTAGAGCAACACCCCGAGGACACATTCACAGTCACCTCATTGTAGTGTCCTCTGAAGTGCCAACCCAGACAACGAGGTTTTGTTTCAGGGTAGGTGCCGGAGGAAAAGCCGGGAGGGAAGTACGCATGCTCTGGGGAAGAGGGCATCTCGAGCCTGCTGGGCACATGGCCAGCGTGCCAGCCGTGGTAGCAACGGGCTTCGTGGCACATTAAAAAAGAAAACGAAAACCAGACTCAGGGTGCATTATGGGAAGAGGAAAGGGGCTGGCTTTGGGATCCTTGAAGACCCGGGTGGTAGGTGTGGGGAGGGGACATTGAGGTCTGCGTTGCCTTTCAAAATGGATGTCTAGCAGTTCCTAGATAGGCGTGGGGCTTTCAGCTGACATTGGTATGCAGGCAAAGGCATTTATGTATGCTGCTGATGCTTTCTAACAGTACTAAACAGAGGACAGAAGTTCATAAACGACACCAAAGCATGCTGTAAAGCACCCAACCATCATGTATAACAATTACATATACACATTTCATTGTACAGTAAGATGAAATTCAGCTGAAGTGAACCTCTAAACAAACAAAAGAGGGGCTTCAATTGAAAGCTGCAAAATACACGAGAGGAGATTTGACGGGCATGCCGGAAATGTATCCGTCTTCATCAGAAGTTATCCAGTCATCCTACGAATCCTTCCTCTATTAAGCAGCTGTATCAGTTCTGTCAAGACCCAGAGCAGGCAATTATTTAAACAGGATAGTCCTTATACTTCAGCTCATCAGTTGTTTCTTTTTCCGTGCCAAAAGGCTGCTCAGGGTGCAATCCTGTGCATGTATAGACAGAAAATATTCTACATCTCCCACCATTCCCCAGCCAACATGGCTGGCTGGGGGATGTTGGGAGTTGGAGGACTTTTTCTGTCTAAACATTGCATAGGCTTGCACCCTTAAGGACTGTAGATGAGAGCTAAAATCTGTAATCTACTGTTGAGTCCTACTAGTGGGTGTTTTACAGCATTAGGGGGTGTTAGTTAATACAGTCTGCCTCTCATGGCAAGGCTTAGGGTGGATAGCAATGTGTTAACAAACGATCCCTTCCCATATGGCAACAGGATACGGTTCCAGGTGTCCCTCCCCCTGCCCCCCATGTTGCCTATGTTCTTTCTGTAACATCTGAGATGCAAGCTCTTTTTTTAAATTTTTTTTTTTTTGTCCTTTTTGTTGCTGTTAGCCTTGGGTGCTACATGCAGCAAGGCAGGATCTAAACTGAAATAATAAACCAAATCAATGACTAATACTTAGTGCCAGATAGGTTCTCACCAAAGGCTGACAGAAGCTAGCACAGGGCTCTAGAACATGAGAGCAGTGTGCTTCTGTTATGTTCAGAACAGGGTAGAAGGTTTCATTGGGCGCGTGTACGCCCATGCAGAAGCGACATTACACACACGTGGCTGGAAGCTGATCCACATGTTTGGCAGGTGTCTCCCCCTTCTCTCGGAAGGCTTGGAGGACTGGAATTCGTGATGGCGATAAAAATTGGTCTGGCGGTTGGGGCCAGCGGTTGTCACCAGGCAGAGACAAAATGAGATGAAACACACAGATAATTTTCTGAGACTTGCATTGTTCACTGAGCTGGTGGTGAAAAGATCTCATTGATTCGGTGGGGGTTGCCAACACTGCAGGGCCAAAGTAAATTTTAAAAAAACCTCAGAGATCTGAATGCCCCCTTTGCCTTTTGAGTTTTGCTTTGTTTTATTTTTAATTGGGCAGCAGCGAGTGAGCAGCAGGGCTGTGTTTGTGAACTTCAAACAGAGCTTCCTATCCATTCAAATCGGCACTGGCCGGCCGTGCTATTCTCAGGCCCAAGGCTTGCTCTGTTCTCCAGATGGTGGCCCAGGCTTCAGAAGTTTGTTTTGCATGCAGTCACGCTCTATAACAGCCTTCCCCAGCCTGGCGCCCTCCAGATGTGCCGGACTGCCCATTGGGCATGCTACCTGGGGATAGTAGAAGCTGTAGTACAGCACATCAGGAAGGTACAATGTTGGGAGAGCCTGCTCAGTAGCATATCTGGCCTAGGTTTTATTGAGATGGTAAACTTGGGTCTAGCCTAGCACACTAGCCGAGGATCCCAAAGATATAGAGCTCCATCGCAACAGCAATTTAGTGCACTCTTGCCATGCCTGGTGTGCGGATTTGCAGCACGGTAACTCACATGACACCGTGCATGTCCTGCTGACACCCCGCCTCTTCCCCAGCCTTTCCTAGAACGCCTAAAGTCTGGATTATTTTCCCTAAGCACGTTTAATGCGCCCTTCAGCCTCCGTGTAGTTTTAAAGGAATGGGGTGGGGGTGCTATGATGGGAGTCTTGCTGTTGGCTTGAATGGATTGCATCAGGTCCTGGCAGCCGGCTCCAGGCCTCAATTTAAAACCCAAACCTTGCATCCCAGGCTCGAAAGCATTTTTTTAAATCATACAACACCCAAATCTCTGCAGAGACAGGATTGTACTCTCTCGATGCTCCCAGACTAAAGGGTCGTTCCATTTTTGCCCGGAAGAAAGGCGGTCTGGTTGAAGTGCTTATCTGACAGGACCTGACTGGAGGGAGAAAGAGAAGGGGAGGGGGAATGGAGTGGAAGAGCAGCTATTCAGGTGAAAGGGATCATAAGTTTGACGTGCTTCTGCATCAGAGGTAAAAAAAATGCGGAGGCAAACCAGGGGGAAAAATTAGGTGTGATGGAGCTCATAGATATACCGGGTGGCCCAAAGTAGGTATACAGTTGTTTAGAATGTTGATGGGTGGAGTCAGAATGACAGTTGAGAAGAGTATACTGTATACCTACTTTTGGGCCACTTGGTATATGGAGGAGACTTTGGTCATGTGATCACCCTCCTGCAGTCTTACCATCTGTTAGACTTCTGAGTATCTCTTAGCCTGGGCATTACCTGCAAAATATGCAACGAGAGGCTGGAATGGGCGATTGTAGCTGCTACCAAAGTAGTAGGCCCGTGAATTCTCATCTCCTCCTCTTCCTGCTTTCTACTGGTAATGTCTGGTTTAATAAAAAAATGCACAATTTGACGTAATTGCTTTGCAAGTTTCCCTGCTCGCACTCCACTTCATTGGTTGCTTGCAGTGAACCTCAAGGTCTGATGACGTCATGTCCACCTGTTTTGGCTTTCGGAGATGTTGCTGGAAGAGAATGGAGGATGCAGAGTGAGTTTGTTGCTTTGGGCGGCATGCCCGCACGCACACACAGACCCATAATGTCCACTTCCTGTCTCCTTCTCCATGGACACATCCATACACAACTTTTACAAGCACCTTTTCTATATATTAAAAAATACATTCTAGGGTAGTGACTAGTGTTGCATTCACAGCTCGGCAACTGAGTTCAAATCTCTTCTCCAACCACAAAGCTAATTGGGTGATTTGGGGCCAGTCACTGTCTCTCAGCTTAACCTACCTCACAGGGTTGTTGTGAGGATGAAATGTGGGGGAAAGCATATATGCTGCGGTGAGCTTCTTGGAGGAAGGGCAGGGTGTAAAATATAACACATATACATTTCCCTTTACAAGCAAAACTGGGCAATATTAATAGGGTGACCATATGGAAAGGAGAACAGGACTGCTGTATCTTTTAACAGTTGTGTAGAAAAGGGAATTTCAGCAGGTGTTATTTGTATGCATGCAGCACCTGATGAAATTCCCTCTCCATCACAACAGTTAAAGCTGTAGAAACCCTGCCCTTTTTTGTATCTGGTCAAGAGGACAAGGTTCCTGCAGCTTTAACTGTTGTGATGAAGAGGGAATTTCACCAGGTGCTGCATGCATACAAATGACGCCTGCTGAAATTCCCTTTTCTGTACAACTGTCAAAGATACAGGAGCCCTGTTCTCCTTTTCCATATGGTCACCCTAGTTTCCCCCCACCTCAATTAAAATGATGCAGCTCCAGTCAGGGGCCAAATCAAACTGCTTTGCAGGACGCATGAGCCGCGCGATTTGGCCACCTCTGCCCTAAATAAATGCAGTATGGATATGGCCAGAGATACTTCGTAGGTTCTGTTTAAAGGGCCAAATCGAACTGTAGATTCTATTAAAGGGATTGTCAGACAAAAAGGTTATTAGTCCCTTGAGTTTCACGCTCCAGAATAAAAGCCCAAGCTCTGACAGAACAAGCTACGTTTTGATATATGTCTCTTTCTTGTTCTCTCTCTTTCTCTCTGTCTGTCTCTCTTTCAGAGATACTTTAGCCAGCACTTTTTCTGGAACACTTTTCGAGTTCTGTATTTAATGGAAATCAAAAACTGATCTTTTCATTTGTTTGTTGGTTCTTTTTGTTTTTGTTTTTCTAAAAAAAAATTTAAAAAAAGAGGAAAAAGAAAAGAGGGGAAAAGGAGAGAGATAAATAACCCCTTTTTAAAAAGAAAGAAGAACAGAAGAACAGAAGAACAGAAGAACAGAAAATATACTAAAAATAAAATAAACTCGCTTTCGTTGAGAACAGCATGGAGGCGATTTTTGAAACGGACTGTGCCGTCAGCCCTCTTCCTATCCCACAATCCAGCAAAAAGACAATCGAAGGGTCACGGCCACCGCTTATGTGGCCCAGGAAAGCATGGGGGGAGCTCCCGTGATCCTCCCTCCCACAGCATGCATATGAGAAACACACCAGAAGGCAATGGACAACAGCCACGGACAGCCACAGGGAAGGGGACAGTTGTTTTTGCTTCTTTTTCGGAGGGGGGAAGGAAAACCTGTCTCATCCGTGAATTCAATTGAAAACTCAGTAATGAAGACTGAAGACTTGGCCATCGCCGCCTCCTCCTCCTCATCTTTCTCCCCCTACGTCCTTTTGTGCAGATTTCTTTATTTTTCTCCCAGTTTGTTTGCATTATTTTTTTTTTAAAAAAAATACTTTTGTTGATTAATTTCTTTGGAGAGCCCAGAAGATTTTACAAGTCTGTGAGTGGATCTTGGAGGCACCATCATCTCTCAGTAAGTAATGATCTTTCTCATCTCCTTGACATATTTTTCCCCATTTCATTAGCTTAGGCTTCTTGCCTTCCTGCCCGCCACAACCAACGGCGCCTCCACCATTTGCCCTCCTGATAGCGAGTCCCTTATGGCTTCCTGCCATAAGAGCTGGAAACTTGTTCATCAATGCTCTTGTAAGCTTGGAAATGGTGAGCGTGAACAAACTGGAAAGTATCCACTTAGAAACCGATAAAGAGAGAACACCTCTCGGGATGCTAGAAAAATGGCTTTGTTCTTAAGAAAGCCCAAAACATTTCAGTCCGGATTGTCTTTGGGATCTACTTGAGGGGATTCTTTACTCTCCGGTTATTGAATATGTAAGGCATATCTTCCAAACCCTTCCAGATTCCCTGAAGGCTATTTTAAACATGGGGCTGCCTGTGAAAATGGTCCAGACATTTTTATTTATTTATTTTATTTACAACATTTGTATACCGCTCCACATGTAAACACATTCCAGAGCAGTGACCGACGAGAGATAAAAAGATACGAAGATAAAAAGAATAAAACACAATATTATAACTATTCTTTTTAAAAACAAGAGTGCTAATTAAACCATGGCTGTTCAACCAAGGAAGGCTTTCTGGAAAAGGGCTGTTTTCAGGAACACAGTGAAAACAACACAGTGTTGGTGCCTGCCTGACTTCCATAGGAAGGGGGCCACCACACTGAAGGCTCTTCACTTGGTGAGCTCTATTCAGGCCATAGGTCCATGTGGAACTACCAAGAGCATGCCTTCTGCTGACTTCAGTGACTGGGCAGGTTGATAAGGGAGAAGGTGCTCTCTCAGGTATCAAGTAGTCCAAAAGAGACCAGTGAGGTTGCTGACTGGTGTGTTGCCACTTGGACTGGGATCCAGTCCATTTCCAGGCCCAATTGAAAGAGCTGGTATTAACCTTTAAAGCCCTAAATCACTGAGGGCCAGCTTACCTGAAGGATCGCTTCCTCCCATATATACTGACCTGCACCTTAAGATCATTCCTGAGGTCCTTCTCAAGGAGACAGGGGGGATGAGGTGTAGTGAGTGGCTACTAGCGGGTAGTGTGGCCAGTTACAGAATGCTCTCCATGGGAGATTCTCACCTGGACGCCTGTAGTACAGTCTTTTCGAGCAAAAATGCTTTGAGTGCTTTTTTTAAAAAAATATTTGCATTAACGTCATCTCCTGTTGTTGATTTTATTTTGGTTTCATACTGTTGCTGCTTTTACTCTATTTTAGGCTTCATGTGTGTATTTTACTTCTTTTTCATGTTTAAACGTTGACTATAAACTGTCCGGATAACCTTGGTTATTGGCCAGTACATACACATTGTAGGCAAGTAAGTGAGGGTGCAAACCTATACAAGTTTAGACAGAATCAAAGTCCTGCAAATCCCAGCATTCCCCAGACAGCATGGGGATTAGCAGGATCTCCCCCCCCCCCATCTAAACATGCATAGGATTGCACCTTAAGCAATTGCGCTCTAAACAAATAAATACCGTGTATACAAACACTGTAAGGTGCACATGCCGAAACAGCACCATCCCACTGCCACCAAACTGTGGAAAGACCCCTGTGATTCTGCATCTACCTTAGCGTGAAGAACCATAATGGGGTAACGCTAAGATAGGCTGACCATATGAAAAGGAGGACAGGGCTCATGTAACTTTAGCAGTTGTAGAGAAAAGGGAATTTCAGCCAGTGTCATTTGTATGCAATTAGTTCCTGGTGAAATTCCCTCTTCATCACAACAGTTAAAGTTGCAGGGGCCCTGCCTTCTTTTGTATATATTCACTCTAGTCTAGTGCCTGCACCTTTAACTGTTGTGATGAAGAGGGAATTTCACCAGGCACTAATTGCATACAAATAACACTGGCTGAAATTCCCTTTTCTCTACAATTGTTAAAGTTACATGAGCCCTGTCCTCCTTTTCATGTGGTCAGCCTAGCTAAGAGGCACCTGTCCGGAAGCGTCCCTGGTCCAAATGGGTTCTGTAATTTGTTTTTCCAATGCTTCCAAAACAGGTTTTGTCAAAGACTGTCATGCAGCCTTCTCCCAAGCTGGCACCCTCCAGATGTGTTAGACTACAACTCCCAGCATTGCTGGCTGTGGATGCTGGGAGTTGTAGTCCAAGGCATCTGGAAGGCACCTGCTTGGAGATGCTGGTAGGAAGGCTGCTGGTTAGGATCGGGATGCTGGGACAACACATCTGGAGGGCACCTGGTTGGGGATGCTGGGAGTTGTAGTCCAACACATCTGGAGGGTGCCAGCGTGGAAAATGCTCTAGTGTAAGAAAAGGCATGGCTGTACAACCTCACAAACAAGGTTTCTGCAGACTTATCACCTTGACCCCTTCAGCTCTCTTAAAAACAATTGCCCTTCTCCAGCCTTCTGCATCCCAGACTCCCATTCAGCTCAGCCTTTCAGACTCTGTCCTTGCTCACTTTCTCTCTTCCTGGCTGCAGTATGGCCCAGCATGCACCTGTGCCTTTAATCCTCTTGATTAGGCTGTTCCACCATGTGCACACACCTCCTCACTAGGCTGCCATCAGAAAGCAGTTTCTTTTCCCTGGAGTTCAGGTGCCTTGTCTGGGTTTTGCCCCCTTTTCCTCGCCCGTTTCCAGCTTTAATCAGCAGGTACTCAAAGTCATCAGAGCCTCAGTAATTTGGCACTAATTGTGTGCCGGGTTTGTTTCTCCCCGGCTGGTTCAGGTTTCGGAGAAGGGGCTTCCCTCTTAACAATCAATCGATATTGGATTAGCATAGTGAAACAGCCGTATTAAAGTCACATCAAATGCTCATTAAAACCCATTCAATGGAAAGGGCTGGGGGTGGGGAGCTTGTGGAAGATAGGCCTACATTAACTCTCCCCTGAAAGTTCATCCCCTTGTCTGTGGGGCTGAGTGTTAAGAATGCCCCACAGCGCTGTGCATTGACAATGTGACATAAAAAATGGGGCGTGGGGGTGGGAAGAGAGAACAAACAAACAGGGAAGTGAGTTGCTGCTGGAGATCTGAGCTATGTGGCATTCCAGTAATAATAACATATGAAGCGGCTTTGTGCAGAACCAAATGTATTGGTCTGCCTTGCCCAGTAATTCATTTATGTATGTATATATAGTCTTCAGTGACTAGCAGTGGCTTTGAGGCTTTCTCATCAACCACTTCTGTCGAAAATTGAACCCGGAACCCTCTGCACACAAAGCCGGAGCTCTTGACACAGAGCTATGAGCCCCTCCTCAAACAAATCACTTGTGATGTGCCTAAAATATCCAGGCACTATACAGAACACATAGACGGGCCCTGCCCAATTTAGTTCCCAGGTAGACTGACAAAGAATTAAAACCCGGAGGGGAAACCTGGGAACATTGTACCATCGGTTAGTAGGAAGCTGGTAGCTCCGATGCCAGTGGAGTGGTGAATCCATTCTGGGTTTCAGTCAGAACCAGTCAGAGCTCTAAAGGAGCTATCCTCTTTGGATAGCTTCTTTAGAGTTCTGACTGAAACCTGGAGCGGACTCCCCGCCTCACTGATATCGGAGCCACCAACCTCCACTGACCTTGGTTCACCTAGCCCCATATCGGCAACACTGAGTGGCAGAATCTCTCCAGGGTTCCAGACAGGATTCTCTCCAGCCCTACCTGGAGAGGCCAGGATTGCACCAGGGACCTCCTGCACGGAAAGCAGGCCCTTTGCCACCAAGCTAATGCTTTGAGTTCAGAATTCAGCAACCAAGGATCCCACTATTTTTTTAAGGAGCATGTTTATCATAGAATCATAGAATAGTACAGTTGGAAGGGGCGTACAAGGCCATCGAGTCCAACCCCCTGCTCAAAGCAGGAATCCATCTTAAAGCATGCCTGACAGATGGCTGTCCAGCTGCCTCTTGAATACCTCTAGTGTGGCCCACGACCTCCCTAGGTCATTGGTTCTATTGTCGTACTGCTCTAACAGTCAGGATGTTTTTCCTGATGTCCAGCCAGAATCTGGCTTCTGAAACTTAAGCCCATTATTCTGTATCCTGCACTCTGGGTTGATCGAGAAGAGATCCTGGCCCTCCTCCGTGTGACAACCTTTCAGATATTTGAAGAGTGCTATCATGTCTCCCCTCAATCTTCTCTTCTCCAGGCTAAACATGCCCAGTTCTTTCAGTCTCTCCTTGTAGGGCTTTGTTTCCAGACCCCTGATCATCCTCGTTGCCCTCCTCTGAACCCCCTCCAGCTTGTCTGCATCCTTCTTGAAGTGTGGTGCCCAGAACTGGATGCTATACTCAAGATGGGGCCTAACCAGTGCCGAATAGAGGGAAACTAGTACCTCGCGTGATTTGGAAGCTGTACTATTAATGCAGCCCAAAAGAGCATTTGCTTTTTTTGCAGCCACATCACACTGTTGGCTCATATTCAGCTTGTGATCTACAACAATTCCAAGATCCTTCTCGCTTGTCGTATTGCTGAGCCAAGTATCCCCCATCTTGTAACTGTGCATTTAGTTTCTTTTTCCTAGGTGTAGAACTTGGCATTTATCCCTATTAAATGTCATTCTGTTCTTTTCAGCCCAGCGCTCCAGTCTATCAAGATAACTTCGAAGATTTTTTCTGTCTTCCAGGGTATTAGCGATCCCTCCCAATTTTGTGTCATCTGCAAATTTGATAAGCATTCCCCGCACCTCCTCATCCAAATCATTAATAAAAATGTTGAAGAGCACTGGGCCTTCCCCCAGTGTTATAACGTGCTATTGATAAGCACTCTTTTGAGTCCGATTCTGTAGCCAACTGTGGATCCACCTAGTAGTTGTTCCATCTAGCCCACTTTTCACTAATTTGTTAATCAGAATGTCATGGGGTACTTTGTCAAAAGCTTTGCTGAAGTCAAGATATATTATGTCCACAGCATTCCCACAGTCCACAAGGGAGGTTACCCGATCAAAAAATGAGATCAGATTAGTCTGACAGGATTTGTTCTTAACAAATCCATGCTGGCTTCTAGTAATCACTGCATTGTTTTCAAGGTGCTTACAGATTGACTTCTTTATAATCTGCTCCAAAGTTTTCCCAGGGATTGATGTCAGGCTAACTTTTTGCCCTTTTTGAAGATAGGGACAACATTAGCCCTCCTCCAGTCATCCGGCATTTCACCCATCTTCCATGATTTCGCAAAGATAATGGACAGTGGTTCTGAGAATTCTTCTGCCAGCTCCTTTATTACTCTTAAGATGCAGTTCGTCGGGCCCTGGAGATTTGAACTCGTTCAAAGAAAGTAGGTGTTACTTGACCATTTTTTATAATCAATCTCAAACTGCAATCCTGCCCCTTCAGCTTGTACTTCACTTTTGCCAGGGTGGGTCATAGACCTGCTTTTGGGAGAAGACTGGGCCAAAATAAGAATTGAGCACTTCGGCCTTTTCTTTGTCATCTATTACCAATTTGCCATCCTCATTAAACAGATGACCCACCATTTCTTTCCTCTGCCTTTTACTATTCACGTATCTGAATTAAGCCTTTTTATTGCTTTTAGCATCCCTCACTAGCCTCAGCTCCCCAGTGTTAGCCTTCTTGACACCATTTTGGCACGTCTGTGCTACTTGTTTGTACTCTTCTTTTGCAGCCTGGCCTTCCTTCCACTTCCTATATGTATCCTTTTTTATTTTCAGGTCATCTCTACCTTTTTGTGGAACCACATTGGTTTATACATGCCTCAAGGCTATGAAGATTATCTGGAAATTGTGTGGGCTGAGCAAGGCCTGCTGGAGTCTCAGAGGCCACCAGGGAGGCTTCTGAATCCAATTCCCAAAGGCTAAAGGAGCCCAGCTTCTGCAGCCCCAGTGGGATGCATCCTGGGAGAGGCGTTCCATCAGGTATTGCGGTCCTGAGCTGTGGAAGGCTTTACAGGTTAAAACCAGCACCTTGAATCGGGCTCAGAAACATACAGGCAGCCGATGCAAGCAGATCAGAATTGGTGTTCTATACACAGACCTTCTTGCGGTTTAATGTTGAATCCTGACAAGAGGGAAGCCCTGTGGGTGAGTGGTTACCGAGTCTTGGAAATAGGCTTATTGCCTGTTCTGGATGGGGTTGTACTCTTTTTGAAAGACCAGGTTTGTAGTTTGGGGATACTCTTAGATCCAGCATTGTCGCTGGAGGCCCAAGTAGTTGCGGCGGCTCAGAATGTCTTTTACCAGCTTCGGCTGGCTCACCAGCTACGGCTTCTTCTGGACAGGGATAGATTGGCCACAGTGGTGTGGGCATTAGTAATCTCAAAACTGGATTACTGCAATGTGTTCTATGTGGGGCTGCCCTTAAGGCTGCTCCGGAAGCTGGAGCTAGTGCAGAACGCAGCAGCTTGGCTGTTGTCAGGAGCTGCCTCTTTTCAGCATATAACTCCTTTGCTGAGGGAACTGCACTGGCTGCCTATTGGCTACCGGGCCAGGTTTCAGGTTTTGGTACTTGGGATCAGGATACCTGAGAAAGCACCTTCTCCCTTTCCAACCTGCCCAGTCACTGAGGTCATTGGAGGGCATCATGCTCCTGGTGATTCCACATGGACCTTAGGCCCGCCTGGATTCCACCAGGAGAAGAGCCTTCAGTGTGTTGGCCCCTTCTCTTTGGAACTCCCTGCCCCTGGAGGTCAGGCGGGCACCAGCACTAGGCTGCTTCCAGCACCTCCTGAAAACAACTCTATTCCAGGAAGCCTTCCTCAACTGACCAGCCACTGCTTTTATTGCTCCTTTGTTTTAAATTGAACAGTTTCAATTTTCTGTTTTTAATCTTTCGTTTTACTGTTTCTATGCCTAAGTGCACCACTCCGGAATCTATTTTAGATATGGAGCAGTATATAAATATTGTAAATAAATAAAGTTTGGACCACAAAGAGAACCTTGCCCATGGGGTGCAGCCTCATGCAACATTTCATCCGTCCCTCTTCCTCCAGCCAGCTCACCCAGGATTCACAAGCAGTGAAGCACTACGTAAGAACTCTCTGAGATCAGGCCCAATATCTTTCCCTTTTCTGTACAACTGTTAAAGATACAGGAGCCCTGTCCTCCTTTCCATATGGCCACCCTAGGATTGCAGCTAAGTCTGAGGAGAAGGCCATTGTCCCTGCTAATCAAAAAGTCCCAGCATTTCAAACCCGTGGGCCTTGCCTCCACTACATCACTGATGATGAGTAGCTATCCCTTAGCTGCCTTCTTTCTAACCGAAAAAGCCGCAAATGCCTTCACCTCTGTTCATTGGGCCTTGATCTTTTCTGCAGTTTTCCCACTTGTGCAATACCCTTCCTAAGATGTGTTTCTGGCAACCCAAACTGTGCACATTATTCCAAGTGAGACCTCACAAGAGATTTGTAGATGTCTTCCCCAGAGGTCGGGCGCCTGTTGGAGAGAATGAACGGCTTTGTCAAAAGGGGCCAGGTTTTGCGGAGAATGCCCAGCACCAAAAAGCGGGATTCCTTTGCCATGGCTGCTCTCCTGATTGGTGAAAGTGAAATGCAGTTGTGGGGCTGTGAACTAGCAGGAGATTCATTCAGGAAAGTGGGATCTTCTGGTAGATTTCTGACTAATTTCTGACTCCCAATTGCTTTAACAGTAGCAACAACAAACAACAAACTCTCCCCTACCCAAAACAAATCAGGCCGTTCTAACCTGGATCTCTGGGTAGGTCTTCACATGTAAATGCAGGTCATTCCAGCTCATGGGGAGAAAGAGGGAATTGGCTCCACCCAGTATTTGGTATTAGGCTCCTCCTCCTCCTATTTTACACCATAACCTGGTGGGCCTCTGGGTCCTGCTAAACAACATAAGGAGATTTCCTAAGCCTGAAGTTTTCCTGTGCTTGCTGTCGGCCTTATGAAGAAGGAAGAGTGTATCGCATAATCCCAGTGCTTGGAAAAAACACTCACCTTATAAAAATCATATGTGCCAACTGCCAGTGGTTTTTTTTTTTGTGGGGGGGGTGCATAGGGGTGCCTCTACAAGAGCGATTTAAAGCTCTTTCAAGGCACATTAAAATTTTTACCTCTACAAGAGCGGAGCGCAAATCGGGGGTCGAGGCGCTTTTTCTGTCCGATTATGCGCATTATCGAATGCACGTTAAATAGCGAGTTTTAATTTACCGCAGCCGTTAAAGCGCCTTATGACCATGTCAACAAGCGATTCTCCACATTAAACACCTTTAAAGCACGTTTCATACAACCGGTAATGCAACCAGTTATGCGCTTAACCGCCTCCCGCGTATAGTGATTAGCTGTAAAAGCGATTGCGAGAAGATGCGCATAATCGGACAACCAGGTGTCAAACTGAATTCTTGTAGAGGGGGCCTAAGCGGGAATTTAAGGGTGGTCATCAGAATTGTTATTGTTACTTCTATTCTTAACAGGAGGTAGAGGAGTAGCAAGTCAGCATCATGATTTGCGCTCCCCCCCCCCCAAATGCTTGAACAACATAACCGGCGCACTGCTGCTAGTGCTGGCTCCAAGGGGTCCGGGGCTGTGGGCGAGATGCCCTCCTGTTTGTTAGCGCCTGTCCTTTTGCTTGCCCTCTTTCTCTAGGCCCAATCCAGACAACGGCCCAGCAGGAGAGTGCAATGCAAGTGTAGGATGTTTCTCTATCTCCTCGCTGTCGTCACCATGGAGGTGAACACACAGCGACACAAAAGAGGAGGAGGACCAGGAAGCTCCAGGGGGTGGCAGTGGGCCCCTCACTGGGATAGGTGGGCCTTGGCAAGGGCCCGTCAACGCCGAGCCCTGACCCCCACTCCAAGTGCCGGTCCGGGTTCAGCTTGGTCCCTGCAGCCATTTTCGGCTGCTGCTGCATGAGAGACATGACAGCGGAAGGGGGGGAGTGTTCCCATCCACTGCTGCCCCCCTCACCTTCCGCTTCCATCGCTCCGAACGAGGCAGAGTTGGCGGGAGAGCAGTGCAAGTGTTTTGTCAGCAGCTGCTTCCTCATGCGTCCGCTCCCATTGGCCGCTCATTCACTGTGAACCCCAGGACAGGCACTGCCCACCATTTTGAGCAGCACCATCCTGCGGAGGCAAGCCAAAAGCTTTCGCTCTTCCCTCAGCATCCTCCAGACGCCAGAATGTTTGAAATCGCAAAAGGCAGAGCTGGGAGAAGGATTGTCAGGGACTTCTCCAGCCATTGCACCCCCTTTAAACTAGGGTGACCAGATAAAATCCAGGTCAGGGCTCATGTAACTTTAACAGTTGTAGAGCAAAGGGAATTTCAGCCAGTGTCATTTGTATGCAATTAGTTCCTGGTGAAATTCCCTTTTCATCACAACTGTTAAAGTTGCAAGGGCCCTGCCTTCTTTTGTA
The DNA here is from genome assembly GCA_029215795.1 of Anniella stebbinsi. Lineage (NCBI taxonomy): Eukaryota > Metazoa > Chordata > Lepidosauria > Squamata > Anniellidae > Anniella > Anniella stebbinsi. The sequence continues at coordinate 83,073,000 of JARDYH010000007.1, forward strand.
TATGGTCACTCTAGTATAGTGCCTGCACCTTTAACTGTTGTGATGAAGAGAGAATTTCACCAGGAACTAATTTCATACAAATGACACTGGCTGAAATTCCCTTTTCTCTACAACTATTAAAGTTGCATGAGCCCTGACCTGGATTTTATCTGGTCACCCTACTTTAAACAGGTACTTCTGGCATGGGTCTGTTGCCAGCACAGCCACCTCTCCTCCTCCTCCTCCTCCTCCTCCGTGCCTGCCTACTGGCATCCATTTTGATGCCACTTCTGAGAGCCTCTCCACAGTAGCCGTCCAATGGGCGCCTTCCGCCACTCTCCCATGCTAACTAAGCCGAACAAGTCTAGCCTTCACAGTCTCTATGACAACTGATCCCTCAGCTCCCCTCATCCTTTGCCTCCCTAGGATTCCTGTCACTCCGTTTCTTCTGCCTGAGGGCCTCCGACGTCTTTCATGGGAGGGCGAAGCGCTCCATTCCTCTCCATTTTGATGCCTCTGGATATCCCCACATGGCTAGGCCTTTGGAACTACAAAGCCAGGCCCTTTGGGCCCAGGAGGAACTCCCGGCAGTTTCTGCTTAGGCATGACCGAAAGACCTCTGTAGGGTGACCAGGGCTAGATCTTGAGTCAGTCTCAGAATTTGTATTCCGCATCTCTGAAGCGTGTGAAGTGATCAGTGCCTCCGATATCACACGCAACACACACACACACACACACACACACACATGTTTTCAGTACTGAGGAACTATAGCTAGCCCTTGAACATCCTGAGGTGAGCTTACACACATCTCCCAGGTGAGCTTACACACACAACTACACTCCAGATCGCTCAGACGTTCAGAGACTCCTGTAAGTCAGGGGCGGGGAACCGGTGCCTTCCAGTTGATGATGGACTCAAAGCATCCAGCATCTTGGCCATGGAACTTGGAGTCCCAACAACAGCTGGAGGAACCCCTACCGTAGACCCTCCTTTCTGTTAAAGGGTGGTGGGCACCACCCCCCACCCTGCCCCGATCTTCCCAATGCCACAGTCAAGTTCCTTGCCTTGCATTTATTTTAGCACCAATAGTCAGAGATGTGAAAAGAAGGCATCAAGGGCCATCACTCTTAACCCACCTCGCAGAGAGCAACGTGCTGTGAGCAGGCTGCAGAACCGTGGCAGGAATAAGCTTCCAGGGAACTGTAGGCAGAAAGACAAAGCCGTGCACCAAGCCAGCAGTATAGCTCATACTCTGCATGCAGAAGATGTTGGGTCCAGTCCCTGGTTAATAAGATCTCAGGGCTGGGAAAAGCCTTTGCATGAAACCTAGGAGATCTGCTGCCAATTGGAAGAGCTGATACCAAGCTATATGGGCCAATGCTCATATGGGAAGAGTACTGTGGAGGGGAGGGCGACATTTGTTTGGTTCATGCTTTGCACTTCCCAAATCAGCACAGGAATTGGAATGCAATTATCTTTTGAATTTTGCGCTGCTCTGAATTTTGCAATGCAGTTCCCAGGTGTGTGGTTTAAAAACAAACAAAACAAAGAATGCTACCAAAATGGGAGAAATTGAATCGAAAAAGTACCTGTTGGCGACAAATAGCATGCAAAAACAGAAGTTGCACATTCGGGGAAATTGCTTCCAAAAATGCTCACACGGTTTAATGCCTTCGAAAAAGGGCATCAAAACGTGAACGAATTTTCATGTACATTTCAAAAAAATAATGATCCTGTAACTGATGGGGAAAGGAGATGGAACAGAGTTGTGCTTGAAACCATGCAAACGTCATAGAAAGAGAAGCAAACAGAATTGCCCATTCTCACGCCGTATAAGGCAGTGGATGGCAAACGCTGCACATATTGTTCAGAAACAGTGGAGGCTGGTGGCTCCGATGCCAGTGGGGCGGTAAATCCGCTCTGGGTTTCAATTGTACCCTGGATAGCTCCTGTCTGGTTCTGACTTGAAAATCGGAGCAGATTCACCAGCAGCCTCCCCTGCTCAGGAGCCCTCTAAAATTACCTCTTGCGTACTTGGGCCTTCTCATTGGATGTGTTGGCCGGCAGTTGTTAACCTGCTAACTACTTACATTTCACGGTATATATTCTTCTCTCTGTATTTTTCTGTCCCCAGTTTCCGTAACCAACAGGAAAAAGACCCTTCCCAGCAACCACACTGGCTATGCTCTTGCAACGAACTGTGGCTCCTGTTGACATTGCTTGTGGGGGGAGGGGGTGAAGAAGAGGGCATGGGGAGTCCCACCGGGAAAATCCTCATCCACCAAGAAATCCAAGCAAGAAGATGGGACAACTTGGGTCGCCTCCCCTGCCCTCTCCCTGTCTTCTCTGTATTACTGTGTCCCTCTATGGCCGTGTGTCTCCAACCCCTCCCTGGCCCCTGATCCCAGGCCTGTCACTGAGATACTTGTGTCTCCTCTACTGAGAAGCAAGATGCGGGTGGGGAGGGGGCGACGGGGCTTTTCTTTCTGCACAAAACCAGCAATTGTAAATACTTTTCAAAAATGTAAAAAAACAAAAAAACAAAAAAATCAATACAAAAGAGCAAACACAATGAAAACACAGAGAGAGAGAGAAAAAGAGAGAGAGATGTTTTCAAAATCAGAAATAAATGTTTTGCGGACAAAAACGAAAGTCCAGAGAGCATCAAAGCAAGAGAGTAGCTAACCGTGTCAGGTATGCACTGAGAAAACTATTTGCAGATTGATTGACAAAAAAGTAACAAGAACCTATTTATTGTATATAACGTTTTATTATAAATCGTGTATTGTATATTGCATCTGTACATCTGCTGTGGTTTTGTGATGTGCAAATTTCAGCATGGGTTTCATTGAGGTTTTAAGTTGCTTTTTTATTGTTTGGTGGGGGGAGGATTTTTAAAATTTTTGTTTGTTTGTTTTTCGGCAGTACGCACCCAAAGATCCAGATTTGTATTAAAAACAAAAACAAAAAAAATCTAGGAAAAAAATATTAAAGACAAGCAAATACACCCTCTTTTGTTGGGGAGGGAGGGGATCAAATGCATTTTCTGAGTTCTCATTGGCCACTTGTAAATCGAAATGAGTATTCCTTCCTCTGTGTGTGCCCCTTCGCGCCAGTGCTGAGCTCAGGGTGTGTGTGCGTGTATGGGTGTGCGCATGTGACTTTATTTTCAGTTTGGTCCTGCCCTGTTTATTCCCTCTTCCCCCCCCCCCCACTCGATTTGGAAACTTATGTACAGCTTTGTGGATTGTGCAAAAAAGAAAGAAAGGAAAATGGAAGGGGGGGGGAACCCCATCCTGTGTTGTCCATTACTGATCTGAACTGTACAACTAAATATACCAGACTTGAATAGTCGCTTGGAGACAGAACACATGTCCTGATTGTCACCATATAAGCTCCTGCTTGCTTGATTCCTTCCCCGGGGCCATGTTGCCTTCATCCGCCACCCCAAAGCCCCCCCTTTTTTTTGCTTCCCCCTCCCTTCCCTGCACCCCAGCTGGTCTTTTTGTGTATTTAGGAAGGAATTTTTAATAGACACTTTTTTATATTAAAAGAAACCTATATATTGAGCGATGCGGCTGCTTTCTGTGCTTCTGTCGGCAGTTGAATGGATGTCTGGGGGTGTCTGGGAGAGTCCGTTGCCAGCACTTGGGGATTTCGAGAGGGGAGGGCTTGGGACGTATGCTTAGCTCATGCGCTTGAGATGCTGCCTTTGGTTCATGCATCGGGGTGGGGTGGGTGGCAGAGGCCCTACCAAGGCCGGATCCAGAAACAATGCGTTGTAAAGGGCTGCTGTTCAGAGGTTTGGGCTGCCATCAAAGGGCATCTGACAGAGAGGCGAAACAGTTTCCGCGTATGCAACATCCCGGCTTCCAGCTTGCTGCTGCGCTGTTCAAGGCTGCCAGGCTCTCTGCTGGCGGCTAGAAAATAGCTCACTTGTTTTTTCTCAGCTCGGAGGCCTCTGCACCAGAAGAAGCTTGATGGGGGTGGGGGTGGGGGTGGGATTTATTCTGGCCTGCATTTCAAAGCAGGGAGCCTTGTCTGTGACTTCATCTGCCATTTTTCCCACTGTGCTTGGAAGACAAGGTGCCCCCCCCCCAAAATGAAAAGGGTAATGCTGCGTTGCCTGCTGGAAAGCCAGGAGGAAATGGAAGGGCACTCCAAGATGCCAACTTCCCCCAAGCTCCCCTTGGTTTGGCATCTGTGTGCAAAGCCGAGAAAGTGGGTGCCTTCACAGTGGTCAGGTCGTCTTTGTGCTTCGCGCAATCGCCAGGCAGGTTTTCTGCACGGATTTGAACATGCCCAGCACCTGCCCTGTGTGGGCTGGCAGACGGGCAGAGCAGTGCTGCAGCACACAGGTCGCCAGCATTTGCCCACGGCAGGAGAGGAATGATGTCTCACATGCTGATCTGCTCCCCTTCGAAGGGAGGAAATAGGTGTACAATTGGGATCCTGGATTCAAAGTCTTCTAACAGCGGTGCTGAACCTCTTTCAGCCCGAGGGCCAGATTCCATTTCAGAGAAGCTCTTGGGGGCCGCATTCCAGAGGTGGATGGAGTCAGCAGCAAAAGGAGCAGGACCTAAAATGCCAGCATATTTTAGCTTGAAGCTTATTGCCAGTCACTAGGCCTCAGGAGAGAGGCGTTTCGACCTTTCAGAAAGGGGGGGGGGCACACACGCACAAAAGCCAAGAAGCCTCCCAACAATTGGGGTGAGTATTAAAGGGGTGGAGCCCCAGGTGGGCCTGATTGGCTTCACAGGCCTGAGGTTCAGCACCCCCTGCCTTACACATTTGCATACCAGAAAGGATCCTAGCCCTGCCTGGAGAAGCTGGTGACTGCAGCTGGTGCTCTTCTGCACATAAAGCATGTGGTCATAACCACTGAGCACTAGCGATCTTGCAGCAGTAGTTTCCCTCTCCATGGCTGGCTTTTCCCTGATTCAAACTGTTCCAAACCTGGCTTTTCAGACCTCACCCTGAGGCAGAAAGAGGTACATTTGTACTGAATGGGGCTGAGCATGGGGGCGGGGGGCTTCCCAAGTAGCTCCAGTGTTAAGAACATAAGAAGTGCTATCCTGGATCAGACCAAGGTTCCATCTAGTCCGGTACTCTGTTCACACAGTGGTCAACCAGCTGTCGACCAGGGACCAACAAAGCAGGACACAGGTGTAACAGCACCCAACCACTCATGCTCCCGAGTAACAGGTGTACATTGGCTTGCTGCCTCGGATACTGGAGGTAATACATTGCCATGAAGACTAATAGCTATTGATAGCCTTCTCCTCCAGGAATTTATCCAACTTCCTTTTAAAGCCATGCAAATTGGTGACCATCACTATATCCTGTGGTAGTGAATTCCATAGTTTATCTATGCTAGGGTGACCAGATAAAATCCAGGTCAGGGCTCATGTAACTTTAACAGTTGTAGAGAAAAGGGAATTTCAGCCAGTGTCATTTGTATGCAATTAGTTCCTGGTGCAGTTCCCTCTTCATCACAACAGTTAAAGTTGCAGGGGCCCTGCCTTCTTTTGTATATGGTCACTCTAGTATAGTGCCATCACCTTTAACTGTTGTGATGAAGAGGGAATTTCACCAGGAACTAATTGCATACAAATGACACTGGCTGAAATTCCCTTTTCTCTACAACTGTTAAAGTTACATGAGCCCTGACCTGGATTTTATCTGGTCACCCTAATCTATGCACTGTGTGAAGAAGTCCTTCCTTTTATTTGTCCTGAATCTCCCACCAATCAGCTTCATGGGATGACCCCTTTGGATTCTAGTATTATGGGAGAGGGAGAAAAATGTCTCCCTATCCATATTCTCTGCACCATGCAAATGTTGGTGTGGTTACGTCGCTCTTCATCTTAAGCAAGTGTTTGGATAGCCCAGGAATCCTGACAGGCCTCCTTCCATGGCAGGGCAAAGGCTAGGACAGAGGCTCTTTGCCACCCAGTGTGGGCATGAGGAGAGGAGCATAATTTGTGGTTGTCGCCAAAGAATAGCAATGTCCACCTCGCCCTGCTGAGGAAGTGGTTCCTTTCTCATCTGCTTGCTTTGTGTGGCTGAATCATACTGAGAAATGACCACTTGCTGGTAGAACAGCAAAGAGTCTTGTGTAGGGTGACCAGATAAAATCCAGGTCAGGGCTCATGTAACTTTAACAGTTGTAGTAGGATGACCATATGAAAAGGAGGACAGGGCTCATGTAACTTAACAGTTGTAGAGAAAAGGGAATTTCAACCAGTGTCATTTGTATGAAATTAGTTCCTGGTGAAATTCCCTCTTCATCACAACAGTTAAAGTTGCAGGCACTATACTAGAGAGACCATATACAAAAGAAGGCAGGGCCCCTGCAACTTTAACTGTTGTGATGAAGAGGGAATTTCACCAGGAACTAATTGCATACAAATGACACTGGCTGAACTTCCCTTTACAACTGTTAAAGTTACATGAGCCCTGTCCTCCTTTTATATGGTCAGCCTAGTTGTAGAGCAAAGGGAATTTCAGCCAGTGTCATTTGTATGCAATTAGTTCCTGGTGAAATTCCCTCTTCATCACAACTGTTAAAGTTGCAGAGGTCCTGCCTTCTTTTGTATATGGTCATTCTAATATAGTGCCTGCAACTTTAACTGTTGTGATGAAGAGGGGATTTCACCAGGTATGAATTGCATACAAATGACACTGGCTGAAATTCCCTTTGCTCTACAACTATTAAAGTTACATGAGCCCTGACCTGGAATTTATCTGGTCACCCTAGTTTTGTGGCATCTTCAATCTTTGCCCATTCACTCTGACATCAGCATCTGTGGTCTGTAGCCTACTTCATCAGAGGTGTGGATAATGTTAACCTCAAACTGGCAGATTTGGTGCAGACAAGGGTCAGTCCCTGCAAGCTAAGGTGACCATATGAAAAGGAGGACAGGGCTCCTGTATCTTTAACAGTTGTATAGAAAAGGGAATTTCAGCAGGTGTCATTTGTATGCAGGCAGCACCTGCTAAAATTCCCTCTTCATCACAAGAGTTAAAGCTGCAGGAGCCCTGCCCTCCTGAAACTTTAACAGTTGTAATGAAGAGGGAACTTCACCAGGTGCTGCATGCATATAAATTACACTTGCTGAAATTCCCTTTTCTATACAACTGTTGTACAGGAGCCCTGTCCTCCTTTCCATATAGTCACCCTACTGCAAGCGTTTGAGATTTCCTGAAAGTATTTGGGATTCCTCAGGGCTGTAGCGATATAATACTTTCCTCCACCGTGAAGTAATCAAAAGATGTTCCAGAGACCCTAGTCCCTTTATCCATGTGTTTCTTTGCTTAATTATCTTTTAATTCTGCTGTCTTGCAGCTGGTAGCATCCTGCACCTAGAGCAAGGCAGGCCATGATGTACACGTTTGCTTGGGGGCACATCCCCTTGAACTTGGCATAACACGCGGCTCAGGACATGCAAAATAGGACCGGAGTGCCAAAAGAGAAAACAGCGCAAAATGCACACACTGCAAGCTGCCTTCCCTTCCCCTCAACCCCAAAATAGAATGGCTCAGCCATCAGCAAGACTCCACGGGGGAATATGTGCCATAATTGTACAGGAGCTACCACAGGTGTCTCCTCGTAAAGTCAGCACTGAGACAGCGTAGGTGGAGATTTGTTGAAAGGGGCTGGATAGGCAGAGCTCAGTCCCTGGGGTCTGCACACTCCATAGTGCTCAGAAGAGGCTGGTTTCTTCTCCCCCCCCCCCATATGCCACCTCAGCACACCGCATTTGGGCCTGATGGAAATGTGATGGAAGGAAAGCAAGAAAAACCTGCTTAATGGGATCCGGCAAAGCCCCGCATGATCTTAAAACCAGGTCACCTCCCCACCTGCGTGTGCAGCATCAATTGACCAGGGACCTGTAGAGCTGGAGGATTTCAGGAGCTAGAAGCCAAACTTGGCCCACCTGGGGTTCCCCCAGAGGGCCTCACCCCTTCTGAGGCTGACCCTGTCCACCAATCATCTGGGGGGCTGTCTTCACGGTGATGGGTTGGCGCTGCCTCCCTCTAAAACCCCATGGTTTTCCTCTCCCGGGGTGGCGTTGAGTAATCCGAGTACCGGAGCCGCCATCCGTGCCCTCTTCCTGGCAGAAGGTGACCAATCGCCAATCACCTCACACCAATGGACCGGCCTCGGATTGGCCCCAAAGTGACATCAGACAGCGAAAGAGCTGTACTGACATGGCTCCCATTGAAAAAGTCGAGGTAAGTCCCTGACTTTTTCAATGCGCAGCTTCACAGGAAAGCCCCACAGTGGCTGCATTGTATAACTGACACAGTGCAGATCCACAGCCACTGCGGGGCTTTTCCACATATAGACAGTCCACCCTCCAGTTTTTGTGCATGTGCCCCCATTCTAAAAGGTTACATTAGAAGAGCCCTGCTGGATCAGATGACGAGTCCATCTAATCCAGCATTCTGATCACATAGTGGCCAACCAGCTGCCCATGAGAAACCCACAAGTAGGACAGGAGTGCAACAATAACCTCCTGCCCATGTTCCCCAGTAAGTGGAGTACATAGGCATACTGCCTCTGATACTGGAGGGAGCATAGAGCCATCAGGACTAGCAGACATTGATAGCTTTATTCTCCATGAATTTGTCCAATCCCCCTTTTAAAGCCATCCAAAGTGGTAGCCATCACTACATCTTGTGGTAGTGAGTTCCATAGTTCAACTATGTGCAGTGTGAAGAAGTCCATCCTTTTATCTGTCCCGATTCTCTCACCAATCGGCTTTGTGAGATGACCCTAGTTGCTAATATTATGAGAGAAAGAGAAAAATGTCTCCCCATCCACATTCTGTACCCCTCTCATGTCTTCCCTTACCTGTTTTCCAAGCTAAACTATCCCAACTGTTTTAATCTTCCCTCACAGGGGAGTTGCTCTAGGCCCTTGATCATTTTTGAAATGGTTTGAAATGCCGCTCTAAGGCTTTGTTACTGGTAGTGAGAGGTTTAAGTTAAAAATATGCTGTTGTTTTCCTGATCCTGCCCTGGCGACCTTTAGCCTGGTGACCACTGGAATGCAGCCCTGGAGACTATTGCACATGCCGCAGCTGAAGTTTTGTTTAAACAAGATGCAGGGCACACACAACACTGTATGGGTAAGTTTAAAGGGCCTCAGCTGGGCAACCGTGGGATCAGAATACACCTAGCATGGCCTTTGGCACAGGGAAGAAAAGTTATCTGGTTCCTCCCCTGCAAGGAGACAGCTCAACAATTTTTCCTAAAATCTTCCTAAAGTCTTCTTCAGGGCCAGCCCAGCTTTGCCATTCAACCAGATGAAGCCGTCTGCTTCAGGTGGCACCGTGAGGGGGTGGGCAGATAGATGGAGGCAGGAACTGGGTGTTGGAATGTTGCAGCAAGACGTTGAAGGACATAACCCTTCATGTTTACACGGGGGGGAGGGATCCTACAGCTCCCAGCATTCCTCAGCTAGCATGGCTGACTGGGGAATGCTGGGAGTTGAATTACTTTTTTCTAGTTAAACATTCCTGGGATTGAGCTCTTGAAGTGTTTGCTATAATTGCACAGGGATGGGGATTTGAGCTCTGTTTCAGGAAATAAAATGTCTCAGATCAGCACAGAGCTTCCTCCCATAATCCATCACTGTCACCCCACATCTGTTGCCAGGATTCTTCCCACCGCCACTTTTAGCGAGGAGTAAAAAATGCCAGGGTTGGGGAGAGCTGTGGGGAGATAATCTGCCCGAGGAGGAATGCCGACCAGGACAGTGAGGGGTCTGGAAACCAAGTACAATAAGGAAGGATGGGGGGTGCGTGGGTGGGAAGGGAGAGCTGAGTTTCTTCAGCCCGGAGAAGAGAAGATTAAGGGGAGGCATGATCGCAGTCTTCAAGTATCTGAAAGGCTGCCAGGCAGAAGATGGAGCAGGCATATTCTCTGTTGCTCCAGATCACAGGACTAGAAGCAACAGGTGGAAATTGCAGGTAAGCAGATTTTGGCTAAACATTAGGAGAAACTTCTTAACTGTTTGACAGTAAACTACCTATGGAGGTGGTGGGGGTCTCCCTCCCTGGTGAACTGAAATGCAGTTATCCTTCAGCGTTCACGTTCCTCTGAATTTTGCAACACATTTCCTCCATGCACAAAAAGTATGCAAAAATATATATGGACGCAAAATGCAAAATGTATGCATCGGTGGGATTAACCTACAAAAATGCATTGTTAGGGGAAATTGCTTGCAAAAAGAGATGTGTTACGTGAAGCAAAATTGCTTACAAAACAGGGAATATACGGAGAAAAGCACACACACACGTGTGTACAGATTTTGGTGCAGGCTTCTTTTTCATCACAAACCGATGTGGAAAGGGATCGAAGCAAACTTTTACGATTGGAGACGTGAGAAACTAGGAGAAAATGAAATGGACGGACATTTCCTGTCCAGGACCGTTTGATCTGATATTAATTCCAACTTCGCAGCTCACTTCTTCAGTAAAGAATGTATAAGGTAGTAAACAATAAGTTTGCTGCGACAAAAATGGTGAGGGGGGTCCCCTCTACAAGGATTCGCTTTTGCGCCCGGTTAGGCGATTATGCGCATAATCGCTGAAGCACATTTACACCTAATACCTCTGCACGAGAGGCGGCGAGAGGCGGCGAAGCGCATTAACGGATGACCAAAATGTGCTTTACAAGTAGTTAATGCGCATAAGCGCTTGTTCACATAGTCAAAATGTGCTTTAACGGCCGGAGCAAAATAAAACTCGCTATTTAACGCGCATTCGATAATGCGCATAATCGGAGAGTTAACGCGCCTCTACGCCCGATTTGCGCTCCATTCTTGTAGAGGTAAAAAAATTTAAGCGTCTTGAAAGAGCTTTAAACCTCTCTTGTAGAGGCAGCCTAAGTGAGAAAATAAACCAATATTAAAGCATTAGTGAACACAGCTCTTCGTTAGTTAGTTATGTGCCTTCAAGTCGGCTTCAACTTATGGTGACCCTATGAATCAGCCACCTCCATTCGCATCTGTTGTAAACCACCCTATTCAGATCTTGTAACTTCATGTCCATATCTTCCTTTACGGAGTCAATCCATCTCTTGTTTGGTATTTCTCTTTTCCTTCTACCTTCCGTTTTTCCCAGCATTATTGTCTTTTCTAATGGCTCAAGTTCAGACACCACGACCTCCTCTAGAAGGATTCGCTTTGGCGCCTGGCTGCCCAATTATGCGCATATTCGCGGAAGCGCATTTACTCCTAATACCTCTGTACGAGAGGCGGCGAAGCACATTACGGGACGACTGAAACGCGCTTTAAACTTGTTGACATGTGGAGAATCGCATGTTTACACGGCGGTAAGGCGCTTTAACTGCCGCCGCAAATTAAAACTCGCGGTTTAACGCGCATTCAATAATGCGCATAATCGGATGTTTAAAGCGCCTCAGCCCCCAATTTGCACTCCTCTCTTGTAGAGGTAAAAATTTTAATCAGCCTTGAAAGAGCTTTAAACCTCTCTTGTAGAGGCACCCTACGTTTCTCAATGCAGTGTGAAAACTCCACTCAATGGCTGAGTTTTTAGGGGGTACTCCCCAGACAACATGTTCTAACTCCACCGTTGTGTGACTGTGGGCTACTGTGGAGTTGAGTAAAATTCAACGTGGCATTTGATTGGCATTCCTCCGCCCTCTCTCCTCCCCCGGTCCTCTCGATGGTTTCCCATCAGCCATTGCTGCGAAAAAACAATCCCGGCAGCCCTCTTAGAGTGGCACCCCCTTCTTTCGCCGCTCTTGCCGGAGAACTCTGTAGCCAGTGGGAAAAGTCAACTCAATGCAACAGAAAACTCCACAGAGCCCGCCACACAACACGCAACACAACGGTTGTGCAGGACCTCTCTTCTGCACAGCATTGATATAAAGCGTGGAGTCTTTTCCAAAAACAAACCTGCAACGTTGTGTGGAGTTTTCCCGCCAGACAACACATTTCTCAACAGTGGTGTAAAAACTCCACTGTGGAGTTCTAAAACCACCATTGAGAAACGTGTTGTCTGAACTGAGCCAATGAGCCATTTCTTCTCATTATTAAGAGCATTACAGCTCATAAAAAGTTATAAAAGAGTTGAGCTATGTGCACATGTGTGCCCTTCATTTGGAGGGAATGCAAACCCCACAGGGCCTTTCTTCCTGGTGCAGGGTGGAGCTCAGAATCCCATACTGGCAACTGGTGGCCTCCAGATGTCTTGCCCTACAACTCCCATCATCCCTCTCCATGCTGGCTAGGACTGATGGGAGTTGCAGTCTGGAGGGCCACAAGTTGCCCATCCCTCTCACAGAAGAACACAGCGACCTTGGCCTGATTTGAGATTATTAGCAAGGGGATGTAGCTGGATTTCCGTGTTCACATGCAAAGGAGGCTTGTTTATCTTCTAGAACTGTGCACTAGGCCTCTTTGGCTGCTTGTGAGCCACATGTGGAAACACAGCGAAGTTTTTGACCACAATGGCTTCCCCATCCCAGGGTCTTTGAGACGAAAACCAAGACAACCAAGAACCTACCCCACTGAGCAGCGGGGGCTACGATAGACATTTCCTCTGTCAATTTGTCAACCCCCCCCCCCTTTCAAGCTATTTCAGAACCAGCTGCAATGGGCACCACTTGTAGCGGCAAGTCCCACAAATGGATCATGCGCCCTGTGAAGAACTGCTTCACTTTGGTCTGTGCTGAACAGGGCCAGCTCAAGACGCTTTGCTCCACGAGATTAAGGACGCCGCCACCCGTGTTCCACAAACTGGCCAGACTGGCAGCTGAAACTAACCATTGGCCTTCCAGCAAGGCCAGTGGTTAGAGATGATGGGATTTGTAGTGCAAAACATCCGAATCACACTAGTTTGGCAAAGGTTGGATGTTTAGGGAGTGGGGGGTGTCATGTTTTGCAAACCCCCAAAGGAAAGGAAAGCAAATACACTGTGTGCAAACAGTGAAGAGGGAAAGGTAGGCCCATCTGAGGCGCCTGTTGCCATGGCAAAGATAAGAAGGTGATGGATGCTCTGCAGGTGACAGCAAGCCGAACAGAGAAAAGGTAGGTTGGCGTTGCCAAACCATGAAGCCTCTTTTAGCAATAGGGTTGGGTGTGCCTAGTCGGTGGAGACTGCAAATGTCTCCTGCCAGCCCAGCTCTGCCTCCTTAACACAGCAGAAATGGACTTTCTTTCTAGCAGCTCCATATCAAATAATACACCCAGGGCTTCAGCTTGCTTTTAAGCACATTTGCTTCAGAACGAAAATCCCACTTGGCATTGCAGCGAAATCTGCTTCGACATGAAGATGCTTAGAGTTGCAATTATGATCCAAGTCATGGGCGGCTCTTCCTCCCCAAACATAGTTGTGGCACATGACAGTGCGCAGGTTGGGAAACTGGTTTGTGCCTTCACGGTCCATGTAAAGGGTAGGAAAAAGGCGCAAGCCAGGCTGCCCTCATATTAATTCGGATCCAGGTTTACCCATATTTAGACCCACTGAAATCAATGGGATTTAAGTTAGGCATGACTTACTTAGATCCCATTGATTTCAACGGGTCTACTGTAAGTATGACTCAATCTGGATCCAACCCATTACATTTTATTTATTTATTTCATTTCTATACTGCCCAATAACTGAAGCTCTCTGAGAGGTTCACAAGGTGCAGCATAAAATATAAAATATGGAAGCTTAAAACCACAATAAAAAAGTGGAACCAGAATAAAACCAAGAAGCAGTGGAGAAAGATAGTTTTAGAATACAGATTTAAAACAGAGCTAAAAGACTAGGATGCTAAAACGTTAAAATGCTGGGAAAATAAAAAAGGTCTTCACCTGGTGCTGAAAGGAGTACAATGTAGGTGCCAGGCAAACCTCTCTAGGACGCTAATTCCACAGCCGAGGTGCCACAGCAAAAAAGGCCATGCTCCTGGTAATTACTCATCTCACTTCCCTTCACAGGGGCTCACGGAGGACTCCTGAGGATGATCTTAGGGTCTGGGCAGGTACATATAGGGGGAGGCATTCCTTCAGATAACCTGGCCCCAAGCCATTTAGGGCTTTGAATGTAAATGCCAGAGCTTTGGATCAAGCTCAGACATGGACTGGCAGCTTGATCCTGGAAGACGATTGGCGTAATGTGGACTCATTGCCCCGTCCCTGTTAAAAATTTCACTGCCCTGTTTTGGACCAACTGAAGTTTCTGGATATTCATCTATGCACCAAAGTACTGTGAATCTTGGCCAAAGAAGAGACCTGAGCTCTTCTGAAAGTCAGAGGGTCTATATACACAGAGCAGAGAGTCAAGAGAGAAGTATCAGACAAGAGTCAAGGTGATAGGGCAGGGTTTATTTGTCCCAGTGTGTGTGTGTGTGTGTGTGTGTGTGTGTGTGTGTGTGTGTGTGTAACTAGATTAACACGCCCCTGCTCTTCAAAGTCCTCCTTGAAAATATCGTCTATAGCTTCATAAGGTGAAGATGGGGAACTACAGGAGAGATAGCTGTCTAAAGAAGTCTCCCCGCAGTGGAGGCTGGTGGCTCCAATTTTGGTGGGGCTGTATACCCATTCTGGGTTTCAATCAGAACCAGCCAGACCACTAAAGGAGATATCCAAGGGGCTGAACCCAATTCCCAAACTAGATTCAGCCCCTTGGATAGCTCCTTTAGAGTTCTGGCTGGTTCCAACTGAAAACCAGAATGGATTTACAGCCCCACCAAAATTGGAGCCACCAGCCTCCACTGCGGAAAGCCCCTTCAGACAGCCATCTCTCCTGTAGTTCTATGGAACCCTGGATGGTTTACCTATGAGTAAGAGCTGTTTGGTAGTGGAGCAGACTGCTTTGGGTAGTTGTGAGCTCTCCTGCACTGGAGATATTGAAGCAGAGGCTGGATAAGCATCGGTCAAGGATGGACTAGATGACCTCCAATTCCATAATTGCCCTGCACATGGCTAGATTCCATGACTAGCTAACATTGATTGTATGACTCTAGATTTTTCTTCCTACCCACCACCCACCTCCATCTGTATGGGAAAGCTATTTTTTCTTCTGAAAACAAGTAGAGGTCCCTAAAGCGTCTTGGCTGAATTGGACCTAATTGGGACAGTGCTTCTGCTAAAAGAGCAAAGCAGGTACCAAGGCTGTCTGGAAAGACTCTTTATTTTTGAACATTCCCCAAAAAGAGGCGCTTTGAACATTCCCCAAAAAGAGGCGTGTGACCTGGAGTGAATCAAAGCAATCAAAGGCCTGATCAAATTTTGTTGGTTGGACTTTGCCCAGGTGGCCGGGAGGTTAAATGGACCGCTTTTTGTATCTTCAAATGTCAGAAGCTTTCATGTGTCATAGAAGAGCCGAGCACAAAGGGCCCTACGGAGAGTTGCTACATAGGTTGAAAAACTCCTGTAGGGATGGCATTGCAGCTCCCGGCCGTGCCAATTGTGGCTTCCTAGCAGATGCACACAGAATAATCCCCCTGCGTGGCTACTTGCCACACTCTGGCTGAATTCGGACGACACAATAAGTAATGGGGGTGGGGAGGAACAATCGTCAGTTGTATTGACTATCGTGTTATCTGAATGTTGCCATAGTCGACTCATCGCTGATCCTAATCCACACCACAGTTGATTATTTATTACCATGTTGTGTGGGGAGTACCCCCTAGATGAACAACTGTAAAGTTGATTATTACCCCACTATTGACTATCGTGTTGTCCGAATTCAGCCAATATATTTGGTTGGGGTAGGGAATTTCACAATATGTGTGAAGTAGCCCTCAGTAAAGTAAGAATAATCTTTTTCGTTTATAGATTTAGAGTCTTCAAAACACTTGAATACGTGCTTGAATCCTGCATGTTTATTCAGAAGGAAGCCCTGCTGCGTACAATGGGGCCTATTCATGAGTAGGAGAGAGACAGTGGCTGAATTCGGACAACACAACATATTTTTACACAAATGTGGGTGGTTGGAGCTGGCATTGAGTGGACTAATAGTCAACCCAGCATTTGACTGACACAGCCCCCACCTCTCTCCCCACCCTCCCTCCTCCCTCAGTCCTCCCAGTTCTGTCCCAGCAGCCTCTGCAAGTTGCACCAGTTATAGCAGAGTGGCAGCCGCCGCTTTGGACGCTCTTGCCACCTGCCTCTATGGGCTTGTGTTTTAACCCACCACATGCAATTAACACACTCACCCCTCCACACAACACTTTAAACAACTGGCTTCGAACTAAACAACTTGCAAGCCAGTTGTTTCTCTCAGTTGCTTATTTGGGCAGAATAGCATATCGTCAGTAGTTTGCGACCAGCGTGCTACTCTCCACACAACACAATAAGCAACACAACAGATTATTGTTCCCCCCCCTCAGTTGCTTAATGTGTTGTCCAAATTCAGCCAGTGTGATGACATGGTTGAAGTGTTGGACTAGGATTGTGGAGATCCAGGTTCAGGTTCTAGTCCCCACTCGGCCATGAATTTCATTGGGTGACTTTGGGCCAGTCACCAACTCTCAGCCTAACCTACCTCACAGGGTTGTTGTGAGGATAAAATAGAGAGGAGAAAGACCATTGACTTGGGCTCCATGGATGCAAATGTAACAAACAAAGAACTAAGCTGTGCATAGATTTCAGCCTTAATGGTTCATAATGTAACAAGATAAGGTAGTTCAGTATTATTGTTACAAAACAGCCTTCCCCAACATGGCATCCTCTGGATGTTTGGGACTACACCTCCCATCATTCCTGACCATTGGCCATGCAGGTTGGGGCTGATGGGAGTTGAGGTCACCTGCCATTTGGGGCAGTCTGCCATTACAGAGAGCAGAAGGCAGCTGAGGCTTAAGAGAGTCGAAACATAGGAAGCTGCTAGCACCTCAGATGATTTTTCCATCTAGCCCTGGGTAGGCAACCTGGTGCCCTCCAGATGTTTTTTGGAATGCAGGTCCCATCAGCCCCAGCCCGCATGGCCAGCAGTAAGGGATGATGGGAGTTGTGGTCCAAAATATCTGGACCTTTTTCTGATCTAGCCCGATATTTTCTAATCAAGGGGTCAGAGCCAGCTTCAGGTTTTGGAGGCGCCTTGGGCTCATGGCATGCCTGACCATGCCTACCTTTGATTCTGACCATACTGGATACTGATTGACAGGATCAGGAGATCTTTCCCTTCAACAGGTACCTGGGCTTTTTCAAAACTAGAAATGCCAGGGACAGAACCTGAGACCTTCCATGTGCAAAATATGCGCTTTGCCACTGAACTATGGGCCCTCCCTCCAAAAGCAGAGCCTCTATGCTCCTCCCACAGCAGAACTAGAACTAGTGACCTGCTGCTCTGCAAGCAAAATTGCTGGCTCATCACCCAGCCAGGCATGCAACTGTCTTCCCTAAGGCTGCCCAGGGAGCTCACGGCAGTGGCAAGGTTTGAACTAGTGACCAGGCAACTCACATGCCCAGCTGCTAGTTAACACCTCCTGCAAAATGATGCCAGGAATAATCCTCCATTGGATGATGTGAGGGGACAGAAGCCTAATATCGTCCCTTTTATTTCCAATGTTCAAGTGTGAGTGCTGGTCTTTAAGTAGTCAAAACAGCACCAGTCGGGCCTAAAAAAGAGGTATCAGCGCCCAAAAATTGGGGGGACTAGGGGGAGGAGAACCCCAACCCAATCCAATCAGTCTGCTCAGTAGTCATGGAACGCTAACTGATGAGAGTGGGTTGGGGAAGAGAAAACCAGTTGGGAAGGAGAATGGGGTACTCTGGAGGTGGGAAAACTCCATATTTTGAAACAGGTTCCACTTGTTCCCATTCTGTAGCTGAAGTGTTGTCCAAAGGCATTTCTGCACCACGGTCTGTCCTAAGCTCATCGAATGGTCATCCCCTCTTCCTAGGTGAAGCTTTGCAGATCAGCAAGGCAGCTAATGAATCTCTGACTCCCCCATGATTTCACCAAACTATAATTCTTTTCAGGAAGTCATGGCAGTTAAAGTAGTTATGGAACCTGTGTAGGTTTGCAGCGCTGTGCAGATATGTCCTCCTCGAACAAAGCACAATGTTGCTTAAGTGAGAAGTGAAATAAGCAGATTACCCACACATTATCTCCAGAGTCGCCCCTTGTCACAGGCTAATGCAGGGTTAAGCAACCCAGTGCCTTCCTGATGTTTTGGATCACAGCTCCCATAAACCTGACTGTTGGCCATGTGGGCTGGGCTTATGGATATTGTAGTCCAAAACATTTGGAGGGCACCAGTCTGCCAAACCCTGGTCTAATGCAGCCTTCCCCACTGGTTCCCTTTAGATGGCGATGGACCATGCTGGCTTGGGATGAAGGGACATCTGGAGGACACAGGCACAGTGGCTGGAGATGATGGGAGTTGTAGTCCAAAAGATCTGGAAGACACCAGGTTAGGAAGGCTGGTCTAGTGTTCTAACCATCACGGTATTACATAACTCCTGTCTGCCTATGTTTTAGTATGAGTCCAGACATTTCAGTAGTTATTATTAGGGATGTGCAGGGACCCCCCGGATCAGACTGGTACCCGGATCAGGACCTCCAACTTTGTCCCAGATCAGATCGGACAAAATCGGAGGCCCCCCGGACCAGATCGGGCCCGATCCCGATCCAAAAATCGAACATCCAATTTTTGGATCGGCTGCCATTTTTGTTTTCCCCATAGATTTGCGTTGGGGGAAAGAAAGCTTTCCCCCAATGCAAGTCTGTGGGGAAACAATGGCAGCAGGTGGGTGAGTGGAGGCCTAACTCCCCCTCCCTGTCCCTTCCCCCCCCAACGGTTACCTCCCGGCGCCAGCAGACAGCCCCGACAGGTAAGCCCCCCCTCGCGCTCCTCCTTACCTGCCAGGGCGTCCTCTTCCTTCACCTGCCGGAGATCTACTGAGAACTAGGCCACGAAGCCTAGTTCTCAGTAGATCTCTGGCAGGTGAAGAAAGAAGATGCCCCGGCAGGTAAATGGACCCCCCTCCCCCTCCCCTCTGTGATCCTCACCTGGCTGGGCTGTCTGCTTCTATCAGCGGGCGCCCGCTGGCGCCCACCAATGGAAGCGGACAGACCTACCAGGTAAGCCCCCCCCAGGTTCTCCTTACCTGCCAGGGCCGTCCTCTGCCATCCGTTGCCGTCAGGGCAGCAGCGGATGGTAGCGGACAGCCCCTGCAGGAAAGCCATCCCCCTCACGCTCCTCCTTACCTGCTGGGGCATCTTCTTCCTTCACCTGCAAGAGATCTACTGAGAACTAGGCTTCACGGCCTAGTCCTCAGTAGAGCGGCAGGTGATGTCACCTGGCGCTCTACTGAGGACTAGGCCGCGAAGCCTGGTTCTCAGTAGATCTCCGGCAGGTGAAGAAATAAGAAGCCCCGGCAGGTAAGTGGACCCCCCTCCCTCCCCCCCCCGCAATCCTCACCTGGCTGGGCTGTCTGCTTCCATCGGCGGGCACCCGCCAATGGAAGTGGACAGCCCCCCCAGGTAAGCCACTCCCCGCTCCTTACCTGGCGGGGCGTCCTCCTCCATCCGTTGCTGGTAAACTACTGCGAACTAGGCCTCATGACCTAGTTTACCTGGCGCTCTCCTGTAAACTAGGCCACAAGGCCTAGGTAGCAGTAGTTTACAGCCCGCAATGGAAGGAGGAGGATGCCTCCCCTGCTGTCCGCTTCCATCGGCGTGCGCCCACTGGCACCCGCCAATGGAAGCAGCGACAAGTGCCAGTGGGTGCCCGCCAATCCTCCGATTTTTTCCAAACCGGATCGGGTCCTTCCAGACCGGTTTGGAAAAGATCGGACGATCCAGAGGGGTGATTGAAAATCGGATAATTGCATCCGATTTCCCCTGGATCGGCTCCGGATCGTGGATCGGAGCCGATCCAGTGCACACCCCTAGTTATTATTCTGCAACAACTGAACCAAAGGATGCAGCAAACCACTTCTGCAACAAGAAGCTTAAGTCAGGGTGGGGTTCCTCCTTGTGTCCATTTAACTCAAATCTCAGTTCTCTCACATCCTCCCCCTGCCTGGCATTTAGGCTCAAAAGCACATTGTCAGAGTTTATGGTGCAGCCAGATGCCTCCCAATTCAGCATTTCCAATGCAAATAGTGGCTGGTAAGTAACGAGGTAGGCGAGAGAGCAGATTCAGAGCAGCCCCCTTGAAAGCATGCTTAAAATTGAAAATATTTATTTAGCTATTTATTGACAATACTTATATACCGCTCCCCATCCAAAGATTTCGGAAGAGTGAACAAAAATAGAAGAAGAAAAACAGAATAAAAGCACCATGTTAAAAATCACATTTTTCAATGAACGAGAACAAAAGTAATAACAACCAATGCGTAACGTATCACTCTGTCAATAACTGCACATGAGGTCCGTTTTGCACGCCTGTCCAGCCTCGTGCCTGAGCCAAGGGCTTCGGTTGCCACACCTTCACCCCAATGCTGTGTGCAGCCCTTCCCCTGAACCACGCTGGGCAGCCAGCCTACGCCCCTGCCCTCTTCCATGGCATCTTGGGCATGAGCAAAGAGCGCAGCAGGCGCTCCCCTGCTGCCCAGGCTGCTCACGGCCCACGGGCGCATGAATCACAGTGGGGAAGTCTGTCTCCTCCTGGCAGTGGGGCCGCGCCTTTTGCTGTCCCTCAGCATGAGGGATGCTGTGGAGGAGGCAGGCTGTCTTCTGGGCTACGGCTGCACACATGGCAGAGCTCACAAGGAGACAGGTCTCTTCGCACCTGGAGGCCACATCTGTCCTGGCTGCCGGGGGGGGGGGGGGGGCGGAGGGGCGGCCAGGGCTTGATAGATGGCTGAGGTTAGCTTGTGCACCAGCCAGCACAGGAGAGGGGGAGGAGGAGGGGGAGGAGGCAGAACTGACTCTGGGCTGCAGACAGGTTAAGAGAGAGGGATGGGGAAAATGCCAATGCCATAAACACAGCCTGGCGTGAAAGTTCCAGGAATGGGAAGGCAGCCCTGTGGCATCCTACTGTGGGAAGGAGAGGCCGCCTTGGGTGGGGAGGGGCAGGTGAGCCCAGACATACACACACACACACACACACACAGAGAGAGAGAGAGAGAGAGAGAGAGAGAGAGAGAGATGCAAGCAAGCAGGCTGAAACAGAGGAGGGCGGAGATGCGCAAGGCACAGCTACCTGTGGGTGGCAGGAAGAGGTTAGCAATATCCACAGGGTCACGGCTATTGCTACTAAGTGCTTTTGCAAGGCTGGGGAGGGAGGGAGGAGGTTGCCATGGCGGAAAAAAAACCCCATAATGCATACTGATGGACTGGTTCGGGCGCGGGGGGGGGGAGGCGAGAACTGCCACAGCAAATATGAAAAGCTTGAGAGAGCCATCTGTATAGTGAAAGGAGAGAGCTAGGAGGAATGAAGGCGGGGAGGGGGCTGGAGAGGAGAGGAAACAGGGCGGGGAGGATCTTCGTTCCTTTGGGGCTGACATTTCTGCACAATCTCCTTTGCTCCAGTGGACTCCCCAGGCTTTCTCCTTCCGCCTTGCCCTCTCTCTCTTTCCCTCTCCCTTTCTCCCCAAGAAAAAGGAAAGGACGCAAACAGGCATGTTCCCCTTTTGCTGAGCTTCTGAACACGCCTGAAAACAACCCCCACCCCCCAATTCCGCTCGCCCCCCTCCCCTTCTCCTGTGATCTTGGCCAAATCAGACAGAGCGCCTGGAAAGGGATCAGAAAGGCAGGAAGAAAACACCTGACCACCTGCCAAACCACGGTGACCTTGCAGGAGCTGATTTAAAGAGCCACTGCTCTTATTTTCTCAGCACCACCAACCAGGCTGACAGCTCGTGCAGAAGGAAGCGCTACAGGCCCTTATATTTATAGTGGCTGCTTGCAAAAAGGAGTACCCGAGGGGGCGAACAGGAGTGTGCTGTGGAAGGGGGAGAGAGAGAGAGAAGGAGGTTTGGGTTGTATGTGTGTTTTCTCTGAATCAGATTCTAAAGGCAGAAATGAGCTACTCAAGAAATGTCCCTTTGGCTTTATTCCTCCCACCATGAGAGACTCTTGGGTCAGGGCTGGCTCCAGCTTTGAGCCAGGCAGCCTTTGGGGAAATGCCCTCTATGGATCCCCTTCTACATCAGCAGGTCCTTAAATGCTCAGCAGCAGCAGCAGACACTTGTAGACTGCCATCTTAAATTTCCCACAATGCCCTCAAAGTGACGCTACAACAAGGGCATTGTTGGGAACTTAATATGGCAGCGGGGAGGCCTATCATTACAGGAAATTTAAAATGGCAGCTTGCAGATGCAGATGCCCCATGTTGGGTGTAATTTCAGCAAGATACAAACTAACCTTCATAAAATTTAACTGCCAAAATCATATGACTTGTCAGTCCTCTCCGTCTCTTTGGATTGACTGGCCTGAGCAATACAGGTGGCTTTGTTTTTGTTGTTATTAAGCAATTCGATACAAGACTCCCTGCAATTTCTTCCTCATATCTCTGACAGTAAAAGGGACTAGAAACATGTTTTTTGGGTTTTTTTTAAAGAAAGTTAAAACATTCAGAGAAGGGAGCCCAGCTCCCATAGACCCCTTCTGTAGATATAGGCCTAGTCTGAGGAGGCTTGGGAAATGGAGTTACAGACTAACGTTGTCATCTTGCCTCCTGATGGATGTTATATTTTTAAAGGTAACCTATATAGTTGAATCCTACCAACACGTCATAAACCAATTAATTTAACATCTGCAGTGCATGGACTGCTTGCCTTTTTGTCCCCCCAAAGACTGCAGTCATTGTTTGGTGAGCATCAACAGCATTTTCTCTTTATGTTACTATTTTCTCTCTGTCTCTAACTCTCTCTCTCTCTCTTCAAACATCAAAGCCCAAAGAGGAGGTTTCCATGAATCAAAAAGCTTGCTTTCAGCATTTTAAACACCAATTGTTCCAAATATTGGTTTATCCCCTGCCCCTCCGTCAAGGAACTTTAAGCAGCTGTAGGCTTGCTTCTCGATGATCCTATGAGGTAAGCTAGGTTTGTCTCAAGGGCACCCACCTGAGCATGGATCTGAAACTAGATTTTCCACAACCAAAGCACTCTACTACATATTAGGGCTGTGGCCTTTTTTCTTTCTTTTTTTCCTTTTCTTTTGTAACATGAAAAAATGTAGTCCAATGGGTCCAGTTTCCATTCATTCTGAAAAGAGTGCGGGAAAGAATTAATGAATATATATATATTCCCATCCATCCCTCAGTTGTACTATTTAGGAATGGGGATGGGGTCACCTGTTCTGTCAGCAACAGCAGATGTCTCCTCAGCAACTGTCTCCTGGCCATTTTCTTCGCCACGATGAGCGGAATAATTCAATGTTTGGGACATTGTGCATAAACAAAATGGTGGCTGCCACTAGGAAGCAGCCACTGGGAAGCCACCAAGACATCCTCCATTGATGCCACTGCCACAGATGGCAGCCAGCAACAAATCAGGGTGGGTTTTTTTGTGTGTTTTTTTAAAGAAAGAATGAAAGAAGAACACAACTGTGAATACCTCCATGAATGGATTGTCATGAATGAGAAACAACACAAATATGATTCCCACAAAAGAATATCAAAATAAATATTGTAACTACAAAAATGAATGGGATAAACACAATGAGGAAAAATATTCTTGCACACCTGTAAGCATACCTATTGGCCTGCCTGAGGAGATTCGACAAATCAGCAGTCTTCTTGAATTTACGAGAGCCATGAAGACTGCTCTCTTCCAGCAGGCCTATCCAGTTGAATTTTAAGATGTTTTTAATAATGTATTTGTTTTTATTTGTTTTTATCTGTTTTAATGGTTTATCTATTTTATGATTTTTGTATTTATATTTATTATTGTTCCCTGCCTCGATCTGGATGGAGAGGCGGGTTAGAAATAAAATAAATAAAATAAATAATAAATAAAATAAAATATTCTTAAATACAGGTTTGGGACACAGTGCAGCCAAACACAGGCACACCTAGAGTTTTTCTACACAAGAGTATTAATCGGCTGTTAATCCTCGGTATCTACTTTGGGTTTTGTCGTAGAACTGAAAAACAAAGAGTGTTTCCTTTCCTGCTTTTCCACTACATAACCTCTACGTGGCACTGTGGCATAGCCGGATAGTGCAAATACACAAATGGAAAAAGTTGTTTCTTTCTCTTTCACTATTAAATGACACATTTTCCTTGCTCTAAAACTCACCGAACGTGCTGGTTAAACACAGAAGCGAAACTGGAGGGTCATGACATCTTTTATAGAATCCAGGTAATTTTGAGTCGGAAACGAGCACATGATAAATGCCTTGTGTAGAAAACCCCCTAGTGCATGGCATGGATAGGATGGGGGGGTTCAACTGGAGACTCTGTAGCCAACAGAGCAAGGCACTTTACTCTCTGTGTAAGCATGGCAGTGCAGCAGGAGGGAGCGTTGTTGACTTGCTCTGTCTTGTACTTCGACATCAGCAACATTGGCAGGCCAGGAAGTAGTACTGTGATTCCTGCTCCATAGCTGCCAACTGACCCACGAAGCAATAGGACTCCACCTGGGCCATATACAGCCTCAGATTTGGGCTTGGCTCTTCAATCTGAGCAAAACTTGCTCTTCCACCATGGGACGAGGATCTCCCCTGTTTGGGGAAGGAAGTTATTTTACCCCGTTCTTTGCTCATGGTTACATATTGGAATAATGGCCTGAGTCAGCAGAGAAGGTGAATTCATATGCTCATCAAGAAGTGCAGCTCCAATTAGCTTCTTTTGCTGTTCTTGCCTCCCTCTTCCCAATCCTCTTCCTTGCCTTCCGCTGGAGCTCTCCCGATAGCCTTTTGTACAAAGGGATGTGAGGGTATCACCACACAAGGAAGGCTGTAGGCTGGTAGCAAATGAGCACATTCTTGCAATAGTAGCAGGATAACGTCGTTCTAAATTGCAATGGTTGCCCTTGAGTTCAGCTCCATGGGTCACCTTCACCTGGGTCTTCTAGCCAGGAATGTGTCCGGGTTGTCAACTGTGGGTGAACTGAAAGCGCAGGTCTTCTGGGAACTCTGTCACCCTGGAAGGATACTGAATACATGAGTGGAAACATCATCACATTCGGGTCATTAAGGGTGCAAGCCTATGCATGTTTAGACAGTAAAAAAGTCTTACAACTCCCTAGCTGGGGAATGCTGGGAGTTGTAGGACTTTTATCTGTGTAAACATGCATAGGATTGTGCTCTTAAAGATAGCCCCAGTGCCATAGAAGCCACACACACACACACACACACACAGAGAGAGAGAGAGAGAGAGAGAGAGCTAGGGTAATGTTTACAGAACCCCCACGAACCATGTTCAGAAGAAGAAAACAACATGTTTTAGCTTTATAATGGTCACATGCCCCATTCTAGTTAAAACAGAGAATTCAAATAACAGAACAACAGCAACAACAACACAATTTATCCAGTTTGGCTAGTTCTGTCAGGGAGCATTCTGTGGTCCCTGAGGGATCATAGGATTGTTCGGAGTCCCTCTTCCGACGTTGGAGACAGCGCTCTGACTTCGGAAGGGAGGTTGGAGGTCTGATCCCCATCCCACCCCCATCACAGCTGGCACAAAAATAATTGTCAAAAAAGAAGAGAGAAGCGGTTCTCGGAATGCTGAGATACTTTATTAATTAATTAATAAAGTATCTCAGCATTCCGAGAACCGCTTCTCTCTTCTTTTTTGACCTAAGTGGATGCTCTCCTCCTTTTGGTTTTTCGCAAAAAGAATTGTGCCAGAGGGGGGGAAGGGGGTGTTCCAGTAGGCAGGGAGGGGAGGAGACTGGAGAGGCCAGGATACGAATTATCCTGAGGCCCTTCCACCATCCTTCCCTCCCATCCTGAAATATTTTTGCTAGATGGGCTAAAAAGCCAGTTTTGTAAAATCTGCAGGGTGAGAAGGTGAAGATCACCTCTGCCATTCTGCATTGGATTATCAGATACCTCTGAGTTTGGGGACTCCTGATTGCATCCTCAATCAGCTGAGCTCTTATGTGCAAAACAATTAGACAACAAAGACCTGAACAGAAGTGACCAATCAGTAATGCTATTTCACAGATTAGGAACACTGAGGTTCAAAGTTAAGCAATCAGCACATAGCCAGCATATTTTCTTCTTACAATTTTACTTGCATTCATTAAAGAATTGGGAATCAGAAACCCTTGGAGAGCTACTACAAATCATGGATAGCTCTACCACTAGATCCCAACTTCAGTGGTGCAGTTTAGTAATTTTAGACTCTGGACTTAATGATCTTACAGCACCACCACCCAGTGGAGGCTAGTGGCTCTGATGTCAGTGGCATCCAGGTTTCACTCAGAACCAGCCAGAACTCTAAAGGAGCTTTCCAAGGTGCTTTAGCCCCTTTAGAATTCTGACTGAAACCATGAGACTCACATTGGAGTCACCACCCTCCACTGCCACCACCCACCACATCAGACTTAATTAGGGTGACCAACTGTCAGGATTTCCCCAGATTTGTCCTGGATTTTGTTCTATCCCGGGTGTCAGGGGGGATTATCTGTAATTTCCTATAATGTCCTGGAATGACATGCCATTAAGGCTGCCATGAGTATGGCGGGGGGGGGGGTATGACATGCTTTCTGGAGGCACGTCCTTCCCCCTCTCTACTGCTCTAATCGGGGCCTTAAAGGGGAATGCGTGTCATTCCCCAACATTATAGAAAAGGCCCCGATTGGAGCAGTGGGGTGGGGTGGGGAATGTCACACTTTCCCTTCCCCTTTAAGGCCCAGATTGGAGTGGAGGAGGGGAAAGTGTGCTTTCCAGGGCCTCCAGGCAGCACATAATCCCCCCTTACCATGCTAAAGGTGGCTGCAGATGGCTCCAATTGGAGCAGAGTGGGGGGGGGGAATAACCCCTCTACTCTGCTCCAATCTTGGCCTTTAAGGTGGCGGTGGGGAGGGATGACGCTCTTTCCGGAGGCCCAGGAAGCCGCTTTCTCACCCCCACCCCCCACTGGGTGTCCTCTTTTTTGGTTTCCAAAATATGGTCACCCTAAACTTAATGGTCTTATTGGAGGGCATCTTTAGATGGTAATGTGCATTAATTTTCTTCTTTCAAAATGTAGCAAGCCAGCCCTGCTGAGTTTGTCCCCACCCCTGCCCTGCTCTGGACATCTGCCCTTGATGGAGCCAACTGCCCAATCTACCTTCTGTCTGCCCCGGATGAAAATGACTGAAACGCAGGGCATAAACGAGAGGCAGCCCCCACACCAGATGGCAAAGTGCGCTGCGCAATGAGTAAGCAGAGCCTGAGCAGCGCTCTTTGGCGAGAGAGTCGGGCCACGGCTACCGAACGCCAGAGAAGCGACGGCCCTATTTTTATATTGCATGTCTCAGAAGGCCTGGGAACGGAGGTTGCTGTGGTTCTCGTGCAGGCCGCTGCTCTTCCCCATCCCTCCAAGAAGTGCGGAGCGAGAGAGCACCAATCCTGCCTTGCTTAATTGGCCTCCTTGGCGGTGTGGTGGAGGCCGTCTCCCTTGCTAGTGACCTTGCTCCTGCGCAAGGCACTGCGAGGAGCCCGACACTGCTCAAGGCTGGAGGGGAGGAAGAGCCCAGGCCGGTTGCCTGGCAACCACACAGCTGTCTGTTGACCTAGAAGGAGCTGCTCACTCTTGACACAGCTGGTGTTTACACGGAGCCAAATCTTTCCCCCTTCATGTTTGCATGGATGCGGAAGCGAGGCACACGGACCCAGGCGCTCACACTCGGACCCACACAGTCACATCCCTTCCCCAGCTTGAAAGGGAGAGACCAAAAGGAGGGAGAAATCGCAGGAGGCTGAGGGAACGGGCCTTCCCTTCCCCCTGCTTCATTGCTAGCTGGCAGATGTGGTGGTGTGTGTGCATGCACAGGCGGCTAGGGGTCAGGGACGCAGCGAACACCTTGGAGAACCAGAGGCCTCTTTCTCTGCGGCACAATAGAAATGCAGCGAAGGCAGCATGCGTCCTGGCTTTATCTAGGGCTGGCCACTGGAGTCCAGAGGCCAGTGGCTCGAGCTTGTTAAAATGGATGGCTTAATCCATGCCACGCTTTAACCACCCTGTTGTGCTCCACAATTTGGAGGTGGGGGGAAGAGAGAGAGAGTGAGTGAATGAGAGAGAGTGTGAATAGAGAGAGAAAGAAACTGAGTCTCCCTTGTAAGAATCGAACTAGGAAAATACTCTGTTAAAAACAACAACGCACAGCTACAAATTTCAGGAGGCTTCAGGAAACTCCTGAGAATGAAAAACACTCCTCTCGACAGCCCCTTTGAATATGGTCCTCTTGTTTATTTGGGGGCTGGTTGTGTGCTTGCAAACAAAACAGTTAATCAGGAGTGGTTTTACAAAAAGGCTTTAAAACTATGGAGGAAATGTGTGCTAGAGCCGAGCCGTGGGCAGCCATCTGAGGCGAGCCAGGAGCTGGGGATCAGAAGCCACAGCACTAAATGACAGCCTGCCCTGCCCTGCCCTCACTACAGCTCCCATTCTCCTTAACTCTGGCTGAGGATGGTGGGAGGTGTATTCCAACACATCTGGAGGTCACCAGAGCTGGGGAAGGATTCCAGTCTAAAGCAGCTGCTAAAATTGGATCCGGCACCAAAGGCCATTCGCTGAGTGCAAACATCAGCACTTTCCTGTTTTGCCAGTCCTTAGCTTCTATTTGCAAGTACACTTTAAAAACAAAAATTCTAGCACAGCAGGGCCCCCTGTTACTTATTAGGGAGGACCTCTGCGTTATGGAAAGAGGGAGGAAGCACCCTGCCACTGTCTCCAATTGACTCCATGTGCCTGGATTTTGCTCCTGGATCAGCCAAATGTCTGCAGCTCCGCACAGCCAAGGGAAAGCATCCATTTACTTGACAGCAGGCTGGGAGTTGTGGCAACATCACAGGGTTATGCAGCCAGTTGTCCAGATGTAGATGACTTCACCACCTGTGGAGAGAACGGAAGAGGGGTGTCGCGTGGGCTAGCCCTGCTCCACAACCCCTGCTGCCAATGGTGGCCCAATCAGGAATCCCCTTGTGCAGAAGAGATGTATGCACCTATGTCATCTGAAGCACCTTAAAATTAAAGATGCATCAAGGCAGTGTAGGCTGGTAACTCTGATGTCAGTGGGGCAGTGAGTCCACTCCGGGTTTCAGTCAGAACTAGTCAGAACTTTAAAGGATGAGTTTACCTAGCAGATCACCTTGCCTTGTATACAACCAGATGACATTTTAAGATCTGCAGAACAGGTGTTGCTGGTCATTCCAAAACTAACGGAACATCACTATGAAGAACCTAGACAGCAGGCCTTCTCTGTAGTGGCACCGCCCACCCTCTGGAAAACCCCCCATTGTGTGGTTAGGAAGGCAGGAAATCTAACATCCTTTAAACATTTCCTGAAAAAACACATCTTTTCACACAGGCTTTCCCTGGGCTTTAACTGCTGCTGGGTTTATTTTGGTTTGATGTGGTATTTTTAAACTTTTAAAGCTTTATATGTTTTGAGCTGTTGTATTTTATGATGTTAATTGTGAACTGCCCAGAGAGCCTCAGCTATTAGGCAGTATAAAAAGGAAATGAATGATTGAATGAATGAATGCTCCTTTGGAGTTTTGACTGAAACCCAGAGCAGATTCACCACTCCACTGACATTGGAGCCACCAGCCTCCACTGCATCTGGCCAGCTTACCTCAACCAGGAACCCTCTGGAAGCATGGGACTACAATTCCCATCACCCCCTCTGCCTGTATGAGGATGATGGGAGTTATAGCCCCATAGCTCTGCAGGGCACCAGGTTGGGTAAGGCTGATCCAGGCTGTAGTCCCAGCTCTCAAATAAATGCTAGAACCAAATCAGAAGAGGGGAATGGTACCTTAACCAGGAGACCCCAACCAGTGTAGGGAGGGGAGGCTGAGAACAACCTAAGAGCTCTGTTGGATCCATCAAACCCAACATCTGGTTTTCAGCAGTTGCCTCCCAGTAGCTGACAAGCATGGAGGCAACATCCCACCTCTGTCATTCGTTCTCCAGCCATTGGTAGTCAAAGGTTGATGTGAAACCTTTTTCTGTGCCGTCCTACTCCTTTTCATAGGTGGGGCTGAAGAGAAAAGTGCAGGGCAAAAGAGGCAGGTCCAATATACTAGCATATTTTAGCTTGAAGCTCTTATTGCCAGTAACTTTGAGCTTCTCTACATGAGTGATTTATTGCAAACTTGTGTTTGGCCACTCACAGAAGTTTGTGGGTCCTTAACATGACGTTGTCAACCTCCAGGACGTCACCTGCACTTTTCCTTGGCAATCTCATTTTTTTAAAAAAAACCAAACAAACCCAGAGATAATGCAGTATTCAAATAACCATGGGATATTCCTAGTGTGTAAAGCTGGTGTAGTGCTATAATTCTGCCACTAGATGGTGCTTAATAGCATTACCAAGAGGGAAAGTTTTCAATTCAAAATCACATAGTCACTGTCTAAAGATACGCGTAATGAATGCAGAAAGACTCCAGAAGAAGAAACCCCAGTAAGGATGCAGGTGGGTGTGTTTTCCTTAATGTAGAGACACCCAACGTTTAGGAGACGCATAATAATCTAAGGCCCTTCCTAGTTAAACCTGGATGCCCAAGGAAGTGCCAACCCATGTACTCATGGTTTGACACGGAAGTCAGGACGGCCAAACAAAACTTGGCAAAGTCAGCCAGATCTCTGAGAAAGGATAAAACGGAAAGAAATATCAGAAGACATCTGATACAGAGAGGAGAGTATAAGACACTTATAAGATAAAAAAAAATGAGCTATGCAACCTAACAATTGATTGACACTGGGAAGGGAACCTGTCTGGAGAATGGTAACCCTGGTGGGCCTGTGATTTATCACCCTGGCTTGAAATATATCCTTATTACATTTCTATCCTGCCTTTCCTCCAAGGAATTCAAGATGGAATGCAAGGCCTTCCACCCCATTTTATCCCCACAACAACCGCATGAGATAGGTTAAGGCAACTCCTGAGCAGATCATGCTGGAGCATTCAGATTCCAATTCCTGCCTTTATTTGGCCCACTCCCACTCCAATCCTGGTGCCACCCTGCTCTCCCATGCTACAAAAACACATTTGTTCCTTCCACGGAGTCCATGCTGAATCTAAACTCTCCCTCTCTTCCTCCACTCCACCCCTTTTTTCTTTTTCCAACGGCTCCAGTTTCTCAGTTGCTTCCCTATGAAATGAAAGGCAAGTGCCTTGACTTTGCGAAGCTCTCGGGAGGTGCAGGGTGGAATTTGCACCGACGCAGTCTTCTCATCTTTCCCTTGCATTCTCTCTCTGGTGGCTTGATTCTGATTCAGAGTGGGCCCAGGCAGAGAGAGAGAGAGAGAGAGAGAGAGAGAGGCCAAATGGAGCATAAGGTGCAAGCAACGCATCTGTGATGGAAGCTTGCAAGGTCCAAGCTGGAGAGAGTTTGGAGGCCAACGTGTCCAGCACAGATGAGTTAGGAGGAACGTTACAGCAGATGCTGGAAAAAGTGCTGCATATTCCATAGAGCTGCGGGGCTCCACTTTCACTGCTGACCCCCCCTCCCCGCAAACCCGCGGCATCCCAGTTGCAAGCAATAACCACCACAATACAGGGGCACTATTGAACGTGGAATATCCTGCCCAGAAACTTCACAGGATTAGTTACACATCTGTAGAGGATAGCAACTAAGAAAGTATTTTTTCTTCTTCTGTTCAACTCCATAGCAGTGAAACGATGCCTCCCTGCACATGCGCAGCTTCAAATGAACAGGCTCCCCCCCCCCCCGCTCAGATGCTCATAAAGTGAAATGGAGGAATTACTTTTGCCATGCAAACATCTACCCTCGTGTCCCTGAAACCCAAAGAGCGCAACTGCAAAATACTGCAAAGTAAAAATAGAAATAAGTAGAATAGGTTATGTACCCTATATTGAAACCCTATATTGAAACTGCACAACTATGGAATGGTGCAGCAGTAAAGTGTGGAAAGGCAACCAATAGCACAGTTTCAAAGTAACAGTGTTTTCTCCATTGTCAAAGTGCAATGGAAGACAATGGCCCTTTCTACACCTAAGGATGTAGAGGGAGGGAGGGACGGAGGGAGGGAGGGAGGGAGGGGGGAGGATCACAGACTTATTTATTCTTTTTTTTACAGAAGAGGAGCCGTGCGGCCCCGATCTGCCAACAAAAGGTAAAAGGGGGGGAAGTGCACCCAACCCACCCTCCCACCATCCTGGGGATGGTGACATTGCTACCCCACCCTCATGGCCATGAAGGCACCCTGCACAGCTCCGTGCCTGTTCCAGGCCCTGGGAGTGTGCAGCACACCTCCCGTGGTCCTCAGGATGGACCGCAGGGAAAACCATGATAACTGGGGAACCAGTTCTCCTGGGACAATGGAGGGGTCATCCCTGCCTGACCCCAGGATCCCCTGTGCATCATTTGGATGCACAGGGATGACCCAAGGACGACCCCAGGAAAAAAGGCAGGTGTAGACACGGCCTATGAGCCATGTTTAGCCCTCTGCTCTCACCATGCCCCGCCCATGCAACTTTCTCTTGGCCAATCAGTGCCACTTCCACCAGCCTGTGCTGAAGCTAGCTGAAGACACTCGGACTCCCAAACTATGCTGAAATCGCCATGACAGGAAAATCCATCACAAAATAAGTTTGGAAATAAAAAATCAGATTTAGGGCAAGAAATGCTGTGTTAGCTACAGGGAGGGCTGTGCATCATCTGAGACGATCGACTTGGGTAGAATGGAACCAGAGTAAAAGCTCCGTGTAGATACCACCATCCTCTTTATGTGTGGGGTGCCAGTTAAGGAGTAGCCCTGAGATTCTAGCATTTGGTGATTGAACTCCATCCATACTTATGTAACCAGGGGAGCATGATCAGATACTTGAACTCTCCTTTAGGATCTGAGAGGTTCGGATCGGGCCTGATCTGATCCACCTCAATCTGGATCCGGATCCAATCTGGGTCCGTGCAGAGCTCTCTCACTTTCTCTCCTCCCTCCCTCCCTCCCTCCCCCAATCGCCCTCCTTACCTGCAGCCTCCTCCGCTTCATCCTGCATGCCGGCTGGCCTCCTAGATGTCGTCTGGCCACTTTCCTGCTCTCAGCAGGTGGTGTCATCACCCACCGAGAGCAGGAAAGTGGCCGGTCGACATTGAGGAGGTCGGCCGCCACAGAAGACGATGCAGAGGAGGCTGCAGATAAGGAGGGTGATTGAGGGAGGGAGGGAGGGAGGGAGTGGGGAGAGTGAGAGGGACAGCTCTGCATGGACCCGGAGCAGATTCAGATCACGGATCCGATCCGGCCTGATCCAGGCCCGATCCGATCTGGATTCAGGATCCGGATCCATGCACAGCGCTACTCTCCTTACGTATGTGAACTTTTCTGTCCTTCTTTGCCTTTGTACAGGAGAGAAGTTTGGGGATGCCTTTTTTCTTTTTAATGTTAATGGGCTTCAGGTTTTGCCTCCCAAAAGCCTCTGGAGCAGTGGTGCAGAACATCTTGCCCTCCAAATTCTCCAGATGGCCATGCCCTTTCTCTTGGCCTCATCCACTTCCCCCCCACACACACACCTCCAATCATGGGTGGATTTCCCAGCTTTTGAGCAATTCTTTCTGCATTCTAGAAGGTTGAAATCCCCCTCCTGAGGCTTTGTTATTGGCAGGAAGAGTTTTAGAGGTCCATCAGATGAGCATTTTATTGCAAGCTCATTACTGGGCACTCACGGATTTTCGTGGGTCCTTCTCACTATGTCGAATGCCTCCTGTGCGCCTCCTGCCCCTTCTAGCCTTCTTCGCAAGACGAAAGAACACCCCAGTAAGGCCAACTTATTTTTAAGACTGAAGTTGCCACTATCTCCTGCTGCGTGCACGAGAAGCAGCAGGATCAAAATGGCCCACTGAATGGGCTAGGCTGACCAGATAAAATCCAGGTCAGGGCTCATGTAACTTTAACAGTTGTAGAGAAAAGGGAATTTCAGCCAGTGTCATTTGTATGTAGTTAGTTCCTGGTGATATTCCCTCTTCATCACAACAGTTAAAGTTGCAGGCACTATACTAGAGTGACCATATACAAAAGAAGGCAGGGCCCCTGCAACTTTAACTGTTGTGATGAAGAGGGAATTTCACCAAGAACTAATTGCATACAAATGACACTGGCTGAAATTCCCTTTTCTCTACAACTGTTAAAGTTACATGAGCCCTGACCTGGATTTTATCTGGACACCCTACTTTATAATGGTATTGAAGTGCACTGACAACTGTTGGGGCCTATGACACATTCCATATACCATTTTCAAACCACTTTCAAAGTGTTATATCCTACTTGGTGTAAATCTGGCCCCCATCTCTCTCATATGGGTCAATGCCCATTGCGTTCAGATTCAAAACTAGGGGTGTGCATGGACCCCCGGATCAGATCGGGACCCGGATCGGGACCTCCAATTTTGTCCCGTATTGGATCGGACAAAATCAGAGGCCCCCCGGATCAGATCTGGTCCGATCCAGATCCAAAAATCGGACATCCGATCTTTGGATCGGCCGCCATTTTTGTTTTCCCCATAGACTTGCATTGGGGGAAAGAAAGCTTTTGCCCAATGCAAGTCTATGAGGAAAAAATGGCGGCGGGTGGGTGAGGGGGGGCCTAACTCCCTCCTTCCCCCCGGGGCTGTCTGCTGTGGATGCCCCCGGGGGGGTAAGCCCCCTCCCCCTGCTTACCTTCCATGGCCGTCCGCTCCTGTCTGCCGCTGGCCGTTACTGCAAGCAGGCTTCGCGGCTTGCCCCTAGGTAGTGTGCCAGGTGATCATCATCAGGTGATCATCACCTGGTGTGCTACCTAGGGGCAGGCCGCGAAGCCTGTTCACAGTAGCGGCCAGCGCCGGACAGGAACGGACGGCCACGGAAGGTAAGCGGGCCGCGGGGCCCCCTCCCCCCCTGCTTACCTTCCATGGCCGTCCGCTCCCGTCCACCGCTGGCCGCTACTGCAAGCAGGCTTTGCGGCCTGCTCCTGAGTAGCGCGACAGGTGAGCATCACCTGATAATCACCAGGTGATCATCACCTGGCGCACTACGTAGGGGCAAGCTGCGAAGCCTGCTCGCAGTAGCGGCCAGTGGCGGACGGGAGCGGACGGCCACGGAAGGTAAGCGGGCCGTGGGCCCCCCTCCCCCCTGCTTACCTTCGGGGGACGTCCGCTCCCGTCCGCCACTGGCCGCTACTGCGAGCAGGCTTCGCAGCCTGCTCCTGAGTAGCGCGCCAGGTGATGTCAGCACCTGGCGCGCTACCTAGGGGCAGGCCACAAAGCCTGCTCACAGTAGCGGCCAGCGGCGGACGGGAACGGATGGCCCCGGAAGGTAAGCCCTCTGCCCCCGTTGTCCACTTCTATCGGCGGGCACCTGCTGGCGCCCGCCAATGGAAGCGGCTGCGGGCGCCATTGGGCACCTGCCGATCCTCTGATCCATCCGATCTGGATCAGGACCTTTCCGGATCAGATCAGATTGGATCGAACGATCCATCAGTGAGATCAGAAATCGGATATCCGATTTCCCCTGGATCGGATCTGGATTGTGGATCGGACCCAATCCAGTGCACACCCCTATTCAAAACGCCTCTGCAGTGCCCAGTCTGACATTTTTATACACTGCAGCACTGGAGAGGTTTATGTTGAACTGTTGATTGCCTCCTACGATTAGGACAGGGCCGGTGTGTTGTTCTTCTCTCTTCCCATAACAAACACTTTTGTGTGTTGTTGTTGTTTTGTTTGAAAACCAAAGGCTTTTTGCTTTGAAAATTGGCTCAGGCCAGGCTACCGCGGAATTCAACCAGCAAAGCATCCTGCAGGCGGTGACGAGGCTGCACAGCAAATGTATGACGGTGGTGTGAGAAAAGGGGTGTTACATAAACTCACCAGAGAGCATCCCTGTTTTGGTCCAGGAACCATTGGAAGGCTTGTGCCGTGGGGTTCGCACCCCTCCCCCTCTCTCGTCAGCATGCCGAGGCCCTCGAGTGCCGGACTTGGATGATTGGGCTTGCTGGCAAAAGCCGACTTCAAAGGACTGCTTGTGTAAGCTTCCCGCTGCAGACGGATGAGGCACACACAGAGCGAATCTTTTCCCAGATGCTGATGTGCTGAAATCCTAGCTGGCGCTGAACAGGAGCAAACCAGGGGCAAGGACGAGGGGGGGCAGGAATTCGATGTGGCCAGGACTGCTTTCATATCCTTCCTCTTTCAGGGTATGTTAGAAAGGGCCGCACCTGAAACCAGCAGAGTTTGCCGCACATGGCCTGGCTGCCTTCCATCTTTCTGCAAAGCCGAGATGCCTTGACTAGGGTGACAAGATAAAATCCAGGTCAGGGCTCATGTAACTTTAACAGTTGTAGAGAAAAGGGAATTTCAGCCAGTGTCATTTATATGCAATTAGTTCCTGGTGAAATTCCCTCTTCATTACAACAGTTAAAGGTGCAGGGGCCCTGCCTTCTTTTGTATATGGCCACTCTAATATAGTGCCTGCAACTTTAACTGTTGTGATGAAGAGGGGATTTCACCAGGAACTAACTGCATACAAATGACACTGGCTGAAATTCCCTTTTCTCTACAACTGTTAAATTACATGAGCCCTGACCTGGATTTTATCTGGTCAGCCTAGCCTTGACTCCTGTTGCATTCTGGGTTGCTTCTCCCTAATGGGGGGGGGGGGGGTAAGGTTAGCCCAGGGTAGCCATTTTGTGAATTGCTCCCCAAAAAGAGGACATGCATTGCTGAGAAAGTGTTTCTCTCCTTTGTGACCTGCTAATGCAGGGTGGCCAGATGTCTTCTTTTACAGAGGACAGTCCTCTGGTTGAAGGGCTTTCCAGTCCAAATCCAGTTTGAAGATAAAGAATAAGGGGTCTTGAAGTTTCCCATCAGTTAATACCTGAGACTGAGCAGACCCACAGATCATTTGGTCATGGTAACATCCCCACTTGCTATGGTGGAGAGGGTGTTTTCAATATGTCTTCTTTTACAGAGGACCATCGTCTATTTCAAGGGCTGTCCTGTCCAGTTTAAAGAGGAAAAAACAAAAACCAAGAACTGCTGCCCATTCGCCATGAGCCCCTGCACAACTGACTGAACAGGCAGGCACACGGGTCACCTGGTCACAGATTCCACACTATGGAAAGCTGTGCGCTATTTCTGTTGAACATCTAGTTTCTAAATTTG
Organism: Anniella stebbinsi; assembly: GCA_029215795.1. NCBI lineage: Eukaryota > Metazoa > Chordata > Lepidosauria > Squamata > Anniellidae > Anniella > Anniella stebbinsi. The sequence goes on from JARDYH010000007.1 coordinate 83,110,163, forward strand.
GATCTCCGCAGAAATTGGCAAATGTTATGTGTATCACTGTCCTCTTTGGGGATGTTTCTTTCCCACTTTGAGGGCAATTTAGAAGCGGCCACCCTACTGCGGAGGTACAACCTCAAGGCCCCTGCTCCACTTTCTTGGGGTTTGCTTTCGTTAAAGCAGAATGTAGACAACCCCTCGAATAGAGGACTGTCCTCTGTAAAGTAGGACATATGGCCACCCAGATTTGCTAGACTAGGCTGACCAGATAAAATCCAAGTCAGGGCTCATGTAACTTTAAGAGTTGTAGAGAAAAGGGAATTTCAGCCAGTGTCATTTGTATGCAATTAGTTCCTGGTGATATTCCCTCTTCATCACAACAGTTAAAGGTGCCTGCACTATACTAGAGTGACCATATACAAAAGAAGGCAGGCCCTCTGCTTCTGGGGACTAGAGAAGGCCCTGGCCAAAGTGTCCTCTAGGGGATGTCCTCTGTCCGTGCACTTATCTGGCTGCAGTAGCAGCACTTTGAGTAGCGTAGGGTGGCTGTTTCTATCCACCCTTTTAATTTCCCATATCTCTGGATGATGGTAGGTCAGGGCATTGCGGAAAATTAAGAGGGTGGCTAGATCCAACTACCTGGTTCTGCTTGGAGTGCTAAACGGGCGGGGAGATTAAGAGGGGGGTTAGGGTAAAGTGGTGGGCATCAGCAGGGGGGTGGCAAGAGCTTTGGGGTCTTGGCAACTGTCCAAGGATGCCAAGTACTGATGCTCACTTCTAAATTTTAAACAGCAGCTTTCAGGTACCTTTGACACAGGAGAACTCAGATTGAATTAGAGACATGTGGATAGAAAAATACAAATTACCAGGCAGCCTCTGCATGTTAGGAACGTAATGGCCCGATATTTAAGTGTGAAAGGAAATGGGTTGCACTCCAAGAAAAGCTTAACTAGTTTGGGAATCTGCATGTTTAGAGCTTCAGCAAGGTTGTTTGTCTGCCAGATGAATAATCACAATCTTCCATCAAGCAGGGCATCATTACTCCCTCTCCTGAAGAAGACTCCCTGGGTTTGAACATCTGCAGGGCAGGCAGGAATGTAGCAGGTGAGTCTCTCTCTCTCTCTCTCATCTTTGTATTTCTGTTAAGAAAAGCAACTCCTGTTGAATTTTTTCCTGTCAGCAGCGGCTAAAGGCACCAGATTCTCACAAGAAGGCAGGCTGTAATCCTCTTGCTTTAGGGTAAAATGGGAAGGGCACAAAGTAGAACTAGGAAGAAAATGATGATGCAGTGTTGCTTAGTGGTTAGAGTGTTGGACTTGGGAGTCCCCACTCGACCATGAAGCTCACTGGGTGACTTGGGCCAGTCACAGACTCTCAGCTTAACATACCTCATAGGGTTGCTGTGAGGATAAAAATGAAGAGGAGGAGAGCCTGAAGCTGCCTTGGGCTCCGAGAGAGAGAGAGAGAGAGAGAGAGAGAGAGAGAGAGAGAGAGGCTGGATATAAATGTATAGGGTGACCAGATAACATCCAGGTCAGGGCTCATGTAACTTTAACAGTTGTAGAGAAAAGGGAATTTCAGCCAGTGTCATTTGTATGCAATTAGTTCCTGGTGTAATTCCCTCTTCATCACAACAGTTAAAGTTGCAGGGGCCCTGCCTTCTTTTGTATATGGTTACTCTAGTATAGTGCCTGCACCTTTAACTGTTGTGATGAAGAGGGAATTTCACCAGGAACTAATTGCATACAAATGACATTGGCTGAAATTCCCTTTTCTCTACAACTATTAAAGTTACATGAGCCCTGACCTGGATTTTATCTGGTCAGCCTATAAATGTAATAATAAGTACAGCAAGAATATACTAATAGCTCACTCATTTTCTGAGTGTTGATTCTTATGTGGCAAAAGCAGCACCATCCAAGTGCAAAAGGGGTGTATTGGGAGGCCTGGGGAACCCCATGTTTTGCAGGAGTAAAAAACAAATAAGGGAGGGGGGAAATCCTATGTGTGTGTGGGGGGGGGGGAATATCTAGTGAGGACCGAGCATGCTCAGTGGCTATAGAACGTGGACAGACTGTTGTACAAAGAATGGGAAACTGGGGGAAATGGGATGGAGGATCTGGGGAAAGGGCACAGCGTCCTGAACAGGGGTTCTCCACACTGCAATGTTTTGCAAACTTTAGCTAGGAGATCATGCTTATTTCTGAGCCACCAAAAGCTTTCACCCTGCTGATTTTTGTCAGACAAGCTTCTGTTAAAGGGCATAGGAACAACCTAGGGTGTCTCCTCCCCACATCAGTTGGCAACCCTAGCCCTTGCCCTCTGACGGCGAGTGCGAGAGAATGGTTAGAGGGTGCGATGGAGTCACCAATATGCACCCCGTGATGACTTGGGAACGCTGCTGATAGCGGAAAGCAAATCCGGTGCAAGGAAGATAAGGGGGGGGGGGTCTGAGCCGATGAGGCCGGCAAAGACTCGATGTGTGGTTCTGCAGCTCCTCCATCCGACCCTTCTTGTCTGCCTCATCAAATCCCCAGCTGCTGCTGCGCCAATGTAGACGGGCAGGCGGGGAGCTCCTGGCAAAGGAGCTGCCCGGGTTTCTCATGCTGGTGTTGTTGTCGCAAGAGCAGAGCAAAAAAGGGATGGAGGGGTTTCTCTGTGTCGCTAGTGCGATTGTCTCATCGTGCAGCCCCTGTTGCTAGATGTGCTGCTGGCTGAAGGCTTTGGTGACAAAACAAAAGAGGTTTACAACACTGACATGCACACGCACACAGAAATTACCGTGAGGTTCTAGCACACGGGATGCAAATTGACAGTTGAAGCAGCCACTTAGAACAGTTTCCCATGTGCATCCATATATAAGTGTTTTAATCTTGTGTGAACTACCCAGAGAGCTTCGGCTATGGGGCAGTATACAAATGCAATAAATAAATTATATATGTGTGTCTGTGTATGTGTGTGTGTGTATACACACATATATAATGCATATATATATACACATATAATATTTATATGGATGCCTCTACAAGAGCGATTTAAAGCTCTTTCAAGGCGCATTACCAAATTTACCTCTACAAGAGCAGAGCGCTTTTTATCACCTATTATGCGCATTTTCAAATGCACATTAAACAGCGAGTAAGAGCGCCTTATGTCCGTGTAGACAATTTTCTGAGGAGGCGCATTAACGATCAGAGTGGGCAGACTGTGGTCTTGATGTCATGCATGGAACTGCCCCTTTGCTGGGAAAACCTCCCACTTTTTCGTTTAGTTTTATTTCCTGTCTCCTCCTGGCAACTTCCTCCTTGTTCTCCGTCTCTCTGGATGGAAGCTCCAGGAAGAGGAGACCCAATGTGAACCAAAAATGCCATCAACCTCCAGGACATGTCTCACACCTTCCCTTGGTAATCTCGCTTTAAAAAATATCAGAGATAATGCACTGTTTAAAATGATCATAGAATGTCACAGGCCATTAGATGGCGTTATTTCATTTAACTTTATGGGGCATTGTCCAGAGGGGAAGTTTTTAGTTACAAATCACCTGGGCACCATCTAAAGGAGCTGTAGTCAATGCGGAAAGACCCCAGAAGAAGAAGCAATGGTAAAGAAATAGGAGGGGTTTTTCACTAATGTAGAGACAATCAGTGTCTTTTGAAAGGTAGTACTAGCAGCCCTCGATTTGGAAGTAGAAGGCAAAAGAGAGACATTTGTAATGCAGATGAGCACTATGGTCACTATGGTTTTACATATGCGCTGAAAAAGGATACATGCCACACCTGTGTCAATCCATCTCTCTGTATTATATTTGTCTTTCACAAAGCGAATGGGTCTGAATGACCCATCAAGACCAATCTACTCCAGGATACTTGCATTACAACTTTGCTCACAACAATATATTGCTGCTAAGGAAAGTCCCATTTTCTCACAGTGACTGTTAGCATTGCAGCTCAGCTCAGAGAACACAGAGAATCCCAAGAGGGTGGCAGAGGAGGTTACCCTCCCTGCTATTCAAAAAGCCCTGGCTCTTTGACCCTGTGAACCCTGGCTCCACTAAACTGCTGCTGGACCTCAAGAGTTGCTGTGGCAATGAATGCATCTTTCATTTTGTTTTGCTTTGCTGCAAGAAATGCACATGGCTGTTGATCTGGTAGCACGCTTGATGCCGAGGTACTAGGAAGAGTGGACGACATCTAGAAAGGGGAGGCAGAAGTGATGGAAACATAGTTATCCACAGCCTGGTCTAATCACACCAAGAGAAGCCTCATGAATGATTCAACAGTGAGTGAGCCGGTACTGGTTTAGGACCGACTCCACGGAATGTCACCCTGCTGAAACTGTAGGTTGTGAGAAGCAATCCCAAGTCATTCTGCATCCAGAGAGAGAGAGAGAGAGAGCAAGTTGTTTCAAAAATAAAAAAGACAGAGAGACAGAGACAGAGACAGAGAGACAGAGACAGAGACAGAGACAGAGAAAAGAATAGCAACCCAAGGCATTTATTTTCACGGGGGCCCAAATTGTTAAGAGTTATCAGTGGAGGCAGAAGCCCTCCACCATTTCCTGCCCGTGTGCGGAGTGCAAATTCCTAAGGGAACGGATTAGAGGGATTATATTATTATTGGTTATCGCTGAAAGGAGAGGGAGGGGGCAGCAGAGAAGAAACTTTGGTTGCTGGGAATTCTGCCTAATCAGAACAATTATTAGCTCTCCTCTCCAGCTCACTTAGCACAGTGCTGGGGGTGGAGGTGGGGGTGGGGGGTGGGGACATCTCCAGCAGACCCGTTCATCCATTTGCCGGCCATTTTTCGTCTCTGCCTCTAAGGGCATTTATAGGTGAAAAGAGGTCCTATAAGGGCGTTGGAGCTGCAACACATCTGAGGAGCAGCGGGCTGGCTGAGGACTTGAACAGCACAATCCTCTGCAGCACGGCTATTATTTCATCTATTTATTTGAAGCGTTTTCATGCCGCTCCTCAGCCCAAAAGGCTTGCAGAGTGGCTTACATAGAATAAATTAAACAAGAAGGTCCCTTCCCACAGGCTTCCGGTCTAAAAATATATGACACACAAGAAACAAGGAATGGGGAGGGAAGGGGGGGGGAATAAATTGTTGTTGCAGGGGCCGGTGGAATAGCCCTGCTTTCCCTCTCAGTACCATCCATACAGCCTGCTGAATGTAAGCCTAAAGGTCAATACGAGCTCTTGAAATTGAGCCTGGAGACTCGCAGGCATTTGTGGTGAGACCTGAACTTGCAAGCAAGACCAGCCACAAGGGTAGGCATGGTCAGGCACCTGCTGGGGGTTGTCCATGGCTCCCTGGAGTTGCTCCTCTTCTTCTCCATTGCAAACTCCTTGTTCACCTGCCTCTTGCTCTGGCCCACGGAATGGAAGGTGGTGGTGAAGAGGAGAAGGAGATTCCACTGTCTCCTTGCTCATGGTGCTAGGGTGGCCTCTTTTACAGTCTTCTGTTTGAAGGAGAACTTTCTTTTTTGAAGGCTTCCTCTATTTGAAGGGCTACCCAGTCCAAGTCCAATTTTAAGATAAAGAATCCATCAATAGTTGCCCACCAGTAGCACCTGGACAGAGGACTGAGCCAGATACACAGGACACCTGGTGTAAGCTATGATACTATACTGTATTTCTACTTACATTATCTGTATACCTACTTAAATGATATAAGACCATAGTAGTGTAAGGCTTACTACTCGAGCTCTCCCAGAACTATTTTGCTCCTTTTGGGTTTAAACTGAAGCTGGAGCAGTGTAGATGTGCAGAAAATTTTGAAAGTTTGAAAAAGTTCAAAGCCTGAGCGTTAATGGCCAAAGAGTATGTTTCAGTGACTGAGCCAGGAGCCTAAGGTGGTTGGAGAACTACAGCTCTCCCTTGGTTCTGTGCTGCGGAGGCACACAGGGATAAAAACACACAGGCGGGGATGGCGTGAGGGCCTTTGGCTGTGTGAGTCGAGCCCACTCTTAGGGATGTGGGGGGTGAACACTCTGAGGTGGCGGAGGAGGAGGAAAAGAAGTAGCCCTAAGAAAAAGCTGGGTTTTAAAATGCTGGGGAAGAGGCAAGGAGATGGACTTGAGGCCTGAGGGGAAGAAGCGAATGTCATTCAGCGGGAATGGTTGTGAGGAAACGGAAAGTAACCGCCATTCAGCTTCCGGAGGCCTGACATAGCGGGAGTCAAGGAACAGTATGTTTCGCGCTCTGACTAGTAGCACTTATGGCGATTTGGGCTTTACACTAGTAATAATTATTTCTAAATTTGCATCTATACATAAAAATGATCATGTGTACATTTTATACAAATTTGTGTAAAGTCCTCCATTTGGGTCTTGCATGTCCTCTTTGTTTTTTTTGGGGGGGGGCGATTCACAAGGGGTCACTTTACGTGTCTGTCTGGCTGTCATGCAAGCAAGCAGTAGCAGTGGTGAGGAAGAGGAGCAGGAAGAGATGGTGAACCACAGTGGTAAGAAGAAGGCAGGCTCACTGAGGGAGGAGGCCCATGAAGGGTCTCTTGCCCAAGGGCCCTCCAAAACCTGGAGCCGGCACTGCTTGTAAAGATAAGAGAGCCTTGGCTTTGCGTTGTGTGATTGCCAAGCAGATGTTCCCCTGCAGCTGTGGGACATACAGCTGGCTACATCTCAAGTGGAAGTAAGTATTGGCCCAGGCAGCCACATGGAAGATTCCTCAATAGTTCAGGGGAGTTAAAGGGACAGAACCGATCGTTGCTTCTGGTGGAGAAATCCTTGGCCAGCATTGTGGTGATGTTCTTAAATTTTAAAAAAGCCTGGAAAAATATAGTGATCTTCTCCTGGTGCCGAGATGGCTTCAAAGTAGGAGCCAGGTAAGCCTACCTGGGGAAGAGAGTTCTAGAGACAGGTCTCCGCAACTGAAAAGGGTCTCCCCCCCCCATAGGATTTGCATATAATTTCAACCTTTCCCAACCAGATGCATTGAACTCTAATTCCCATCTTTCCCAGCCAACATGGCCGTTGGAGAGCACCCAGGGGGGGGAAAGGTTGATTCAGACTATCAAAGGATTAAAAATGCACCCTGGCATCACAACTAAAAGCAGCCCCAAAGGAATGTTTTTTTTTTTCAATGCTGGTTTAAAAGCCACTATTGACATAATTGTTTGGACAGAGTCCGGACAGGCAAAAGAGGGGCTGTCAGGACCTTGGATAGCACCCTGCGGAAGATGCTGCTGAGAGCATTCTCCCACAAAGAGAGCTGTTGTCTCAGCAAGAAGCCTTCTGTGGTCTTCTGAAGGTTGGCAAGTCTAGTCCTGCTGTTAGACCTCTCCCCTTCTGGGGTGTCTGAACTCTGATGGCAGGGAATGCCTTGTTTCTATTGGTTTGTAAGCCACTCTGGGAGTCTTTCCAGCTGAAGAGCAGGGTTTAAATGCTGTAAATTGGAGGGGGGGTCAATTTCAAGCCTGTGGGCCTAATCCAGCCTGCCTGGGGTCCTCATCTGGCCCTCCGGGGTTCCGCAGATGGCCATGACACTTTCCCCTGGCTTGGCTCTGGGCTGAAGTATTGGTGGTTTGATGGGAAAATCCACATTTAAGTCCCCACACAACTATAAATTTTGCTAGGTAGCCTTGGGCAAATCACTCCTACCCAGCCCAATCAACCTCACAGGTTTATTCTGTGGTTGAAATGCTCTTATGTGTTCATGGTGGAGAGACAGGCACATTGAATTGGATTAGTCTCTACACCTGAAATGGGTTGAGTGGCAGAGCCATGAAGAATTGGACAGGATGGAGTAGGTGTGTGGGTGGACCTGAATCAAATTTAAGAAAAGACCGAAAAACCTCCAAGCGCACTCATGTCAGCTCTGAAGATGACACTTCCATCTGGACTGCAATATTAGTGACCAATGAGAACATGAGGTTTGTTTCATTTTTGCATTTTTATGAGTCCATGCAAGTATTGTTCCTCCTTGCAAGAAAACAGAAACCTATAGCAAATGTGTGTTGCCAGCTCTCTGTATTGAACAGATAAGCACACAAACCAGGGATTATTCATGATGCCCTGTAGTGGCAAATGTCCAGCTGCCGCCATGATGACATATTGTTAAGTGCTCCCCACTTCGCAAAGTCAGGAGCAACACTACAGGGTTTAATTTCCTTTGGGTGAAGGAGCACTGGAGTTCTGTATAGTCTTTGCAATATTTGCGTTATTTAAAGTGCAGTAAATGAAATAAATAAATAAAATCTAGCAATAACACAGACTATTGGCAGCAAAACCAGGCAGTCACGTTATGAATCTTGTATCATTCCAAAGGCAAAGGAGAGAGAATCTCAGGCCATTAAGAAACATTGGAGGTTCTTGAGCTAAGTCCTCAACTGGCCATTAGTTACCCAGGCAACACCACCGCAATAGGCCCATTCACATTCATCAAGACAGCCAGGTGTCTAAAACGTCATGAAATGATCCAACAGGTGGCATCAGAGCCCTGTCAAAGCTTGGATCAGGGCAACCATGATAATACAGTAGGTTAAAAAATGAGGGGGGGAACAGGGGTTCTCAGTACTAGGGCTGGTAAATGTAACAGATCTGGATACTGAATCCAGACCAGATCAGGGTGATCTGGACCTCCTGGATCTGGATCTGAACTGGATCGGGGGAGGTCCGGATCATTCCGAATTGTTCTGGATCGATCCGGAGATCCGGGGCCCATTGGCCTTCCAGGTCCCTGGGTGCTGGCTGTGCAGCCAGCACCCAGGGATGTCAGGCTGGCGGTGAGTCCATTGGACTCACTGCCCTCCCCCCACTCTCCCTACTTACCTGCTGCCTCAACATCACCGTCTCTGTCCACCACTGCTGTCCGCCGGCCGCCGCTGCTTCCGCTCTGCTGAGAACCAGGTCGCAAGTGGAAGCGGTGGCCAACAGATGGCAGTGGTGACGAGGAAGCAGCAGGTAAGCAGGGACAGTGGGGGGAGGGCAGTGAATCCCTTTGCCCATAGACTTGCAAGACTATGGGGAAAAGGAGGGTCTCCAGATCCAAATCCAGTTCTGGACCGGACCAAGGGAGGTCCAATCCGGATCAGATTGGGCTCAATCTGGGTCGTCTGGATCCGGATCCAGACCAGATGGGGGGGGGGCTGTTCACAGCCCTACTCAATGCCCATTTTAAAAATTGGGGAATGAAGACTAAGATCCTGTTCAGACTACATGCTAAGCCATGGTGGTGAAGCATTTTGAGCAAAATATTATAGCTTAGTGTATTATGTGAACCATGACTTAGCATGGTGGCTACATAACCATGGTTTGAACATGCTCAATAACCATTTGCTGCCAAAGGGTTAGAGACCTAACCATGGCTTAACATGTCGTCTGAACAGGGCCCAAGACAGATCAAATAGAAGAAGATGAAGTTGAAGATGAAGAAGAAGAAGAAGAAGAAGAAGAAGAAGAAGAAGAAGAAGAAGAAGAAATCAAAATGGCCGTTACTTTGCTCAACATCCCTTGATACCCGACAATACTCTGAATTTTATTTTCCTCCTCAGTGACCTTACAAAACCGCAGCAAGAGGCAGCCCTGTAGCCCTGGGCTAAGGACTGTCAGTCTCCAGAGCACTTGTGTACATCTGCACCCTGTAGGTAGGACACAGACTGCCTCGCCTATCTCGATCAAATCGCCAGCTGGACAGCCAAACCTTGAAGGCACAGGACTCCCTAGATGGGGGTCAGGTTAGGGGAAAGCTTCAGGGGAGAAATAAAAATGCTCAAAAGAAAGAACAAGCATGGCTGAGAGCAAACCACAGAGGCCTACACACAGGTTTTCCTCGTTTCTTGTCCTTTTGATTCCTCACTCGCTCATTGTCTCCCTTGACTTTCCCTTCCACTGGCTTGTCCAAAGCAGAAAGCTGGTTTCCTATCAAGGATGCACAAAACAAACACCCCGGGCCACTCTCTCCTCCTTGGCCAAGGCAAGAGCAAGGAAAAGCTTGTCGGGTAGCTTTTCCCATCCTGCCGCTCTCCAGATATGTTGGACTACAGGTCCCATCATCCTCAGCCAGGCAGGGGCATGCTGGCTGGGGAGGATAGGAGTTCTCGTCTCACATGCCTGGAGGCCATGGGAAAGATATTGTTGAATAAGAACATACCTTTTTCAACATCAGATTTCCAATGCTGATGACATCATTGCAAAGCAGGCACAAGTAAAGGATTTTTGAAACAAGAAAACATTTACAGGTCTGCTGCGCGTGGTTTTTAAAATCACTTGGGGCGGCTCTTTTGCTTCATCAGAGTTCCTCACCCCACCTGCACTCCCCCCCCCCCCCGCAAGAAAGGATCTTTGCTGAGATACAGTGTGATGTTTTCATATATCCATTTAAAACTGTTTGTGTAAATGCGTAGCTTATCCCGGGGGCTGGAAGGGAGAGAAATAATAATCCAAAACAAAACATAGATATTTATTTATTATAGCACTTTTGTCCTACCTTTTAGCCAACAAAGGCTCTCAAGGCAGCTTACAAAAATATTTCTTAAAACAGCCCCTGCCCACAGGCTTACAATCTAATAAACAGGACACAAAAGGGAAGGGGATTGAGAGGGAGGAGGGGCGGGGAAAGCAAAATTGGGCACTAGATTCTTCCTTGCAAACTTCAGAAGGCCGTGGACAACGTGGAAGGGCTGCCACGTCCAGATCCAGATAAAGGATGAGAGAGGGATGCCTGACTGTCACTTTCTTTCACTCTGATGGCCTCATCAGCGACAGTTGGTAGCAGGATTGAACGGGACTCTCAGCTGGGTCTGGATCCAGGCATGATGGAGAGGTGCCTGGCTGCTGCTTCCTTAACCTCTGATGGCCACAGCAGTGACAGTTGTTAGCAGGAGGGAAGGGGACTCTCAGCTGGGTCTGGATCCAAGCACGATGGATAATAATTCCATTAAAACCCAAACTAAGTTCAGATTTTTTTTTATGAATGGTATATCTGATGAAAAAAAGTGATGATATTTCTATGTATGTAACTAAGTTCAGACCTGACAAATTGTAAAATCTGCCCATTCCCCCCACCCGCTGCCCCCAGTTGGCTTGCTCTTGCTCACCAATTCTTTGTCCCATTTGACAGTGTTTCTGAAAAATACCCAAGTCTCCAGGGTCCGGGGGCAAAGCTATCCACGGTGGTGGGATTGCCACTGAGTACACCATCTTGTGTATTTTTAAGAGCAGGTACAAGTGCTTTCCACTCTTGATTCTGAGACCATGGTAAGGTGGCCATGTGTCCTACTTTACAGAGGACAGTGTTCTCTTGGAAGGACCGCTCAGTCCAACTCTGGTTTAGAGATGAAGAGACATCGGAAGGGAGAGCAGATCAGGGGCCTCGACATCAGGGGCCTGGACAGCAGACTGAGCCGGCAAAAACTCAGCTGGCCACAGTCTTCCCCACCAGGGTAAGATGTATTATATTTCTACAGGTGCACCTCTTCATATACATTAGCACACGCAATGGGCTGCTTTAGATGTTAAAAGAATCACCAAGGGGATGCCAAAACATTGGGCCACTCCTATTATACCATGTGCACTCACAGATCATTCAGTATCAAGTAGAGAGGGGTCAGGTATAGGAGACCATCCAATAAACAAGGTCATATCCGGAAAGCTCAGTCAATTTCAGGAGAGCAGAGTCAAAGCAAGGTAAGATACTGTCAGGACCCTGGACAGCACACTACAGGAGATACTGACCAACATGACTGACTGTGGAGTATTTCCTGAGAAACTGTTGTCCCAGCAAAGGCCTACAGGGAACTGAGGTTTTAAGAAGGCTGACACCCCTAGGCTATCAGAGGCTCTACCACTGTGACATCATTGTCCCTCCTAGCCTTATGTTCCTTTGTGGCTGAGGGCCAGGAGAAGCAGTGAGGGAGTCAGAGTCTGCAGTTGAGGCAAGCATTATGTCCTCGGATGTGGAAGGTAGTTGAGGGATTGCCAAAGGTTTTCCCTGACGTAGGTGACAGGTGGCTCATTGGACTCTGAGTCCTCCTCAGGGCACTGCTGAGCTTCTGAGCTAGGGGTCATGACAGTATGGAAGATTGATTCAGCTGACACTCCAGACTTCTTCTATATATGGAATGGAGACATGGTGCAATCTTGTCCTTCAGCTCAGGCAAGAAAATGTCTTGGGCCAGTTCTGGGCACATGGCCACTCTAAGGGTGTTAAAAGAGATTCCAACTATGAGTTCCAGTCAGCATGGCCCATGATCAGGCAAGTCCATGGGCTACCTATCGAGGAACACAGGCTTATTTGGCGAAGCACAGGCCTAGAGGTCCCCGTGACTGTCAATCCCCCAGGGGAGAGGACCTGTACACGGCATTAACTCCGGCAAGAAATTGCATTTTGCAGCTCCTACCACAATTGGATGTAGCTGTTTGTGTAGCAGTGATGTTGCGTTTGTATAGTATGCCAGGAAGGCTTGTCTCTTCGTACTGAATCTGCCAAAGCTGTGCACCTGTGCACCAATTTGCTCACAAGCTGCCTGGGTTTAAATCCTCTTCTTGTCGCAACAACCGGATGAGGAAATGAGGCAAGAAAGGAAATGGACATCGGGGCCCTTTTCCAAAGCTGTCCACTCAGGGTAAAAATCCAAATATAAGCCCTACTTGGGGCAAACCCATTGAAATGAATGGGAGTTGAATTAATCATGGCTAAATTAAATCCCATTCATTTCAGTGAGTCTACTTTAATGAAAACTTACGTATGTTGGATTTTACCCTCAGACATCTGGCATGCCAGCCCTCTGATCTTGCTTGCAGTGTGGACTTACTCCCAGATAAGCATACAACGGACTGCAGCTTTTCATCTCTTTCTCCCATTCCTGTCTCCCGGCTGCTCTGGTTGCCTGCTGCTCCATTTACCTGGAACAGCCTCCAGCTGCCAGGGCAGGTTTTATCTTTCCAAAGGCCACCTCAGGTGGTAGATGCTGCAAGACCATGAAAGGACTGCAAATGGCCAATTGCTCAGTTCTTGATTGTGTTTTTAACCAGGGGAGCGGGGGAGAGGGAAGCATGGTTTGGATGCTCTGCCTTAAGCATCAAAATGTCTTCAGCTCTCTCTGTTGGCAGTCCTTTCTCCTTGGGGCTATCTGTATGCGCTCAAAGCCCAACAGTGGCTGCAAATTTGCATTGTGTCATTTATACGACGCAGTGGCAGATTCACAGCCACAGTGGGGCTTTTCTGCGAAGCTGCATGGGGGGGGGGGAATCAGGGACTTACCCTGACTTTTTCAGTGGAAGCGAGGTTGCCTCAGCTCTTCTGCCATCTGACCCCGCTCCGTGGCCGATCTGGGGGGATGGTCCTGGCAGAAGGCGACTGGCATCTCTTTCCGTCTTATCCCATTTTTTCACGGTCTTGCTGGATCCTTGTCTTTCCCGTGGTAGATTGCAATGCCAGTGGTTGGCATTGTTAGGCAGCTCCCAAGGCCCACGCAGCAGCCATGATTGACCCACAGTGCATTGCTGCTCCCCTTCCTGCCTTGCTGTTGCCACTTTTCCATCTATTCTTTCCAAGCATGCAAGCAAAGCAAAGAGCAAAGAGCAAAGAGAAGCAGAGAAGCAGAAAACAGTAGGCTTGGAACAGGCCTATAAGCCCATTGAGTCCAACCCCCTGCTCAATGCAGGAATCCACCTTAAAGCAGATGAGATCAGATTCGTCTGGCAGGATTTGTTCTTGACAAATCCATGCTGGCTTCTAGTAATCACTGCATTGTTTTCAAGGTGCTTACAGACTGACTTCTTTATAATCTGCTCCAAAAATTTCCAAGGGATGGATGTCAGACTAACTAGTCTGTAGTTCCCAGGTTCCTCCTTTTTGCCCTTTTTGAAGATAGGGACAACATTAACCCTCCTCCAGTTGTCTGGCATTTCACCTGCCTTCCATTTATTTATTTATTTATTTATTTATTGCATTTTTATACCGCCCCATAGCCAAAGCTCTCTGGGCGGTTCACAAAAATTAAAACCATGAAATCATTTTAAAATATATAAAACAAGGCACAATCTAAAAACACAGAATAACATGATTTCGTAAAGATAATAGATAGCGGTTCTGAGACTTCTTCTGCCAGCTCCTTTATTACTCCTTTACTACTCCAGGATACAAATCATCAGGCATTGGAGATTTGAACTCGGTCAAAGAAATTAGGTGTTCCTTAACCATTTATTTATCAATCTCAATCTGCAATCCTGTCCCTTCATCTTGTACTTTACTTTTCCCGGGGGGTGGGGTGGGTGGGTCATAGACCCGCTTTTGGGAGAAGACTGAGCCAAAGTAGGAATTGAGCACTTTGGCCTTCTCTTTGAGCCGATCTACACACTAGGTTTTTAATGTTTTATAAGGGTTATGAAAACTCTTTGGGCCACATGACACATTCCCTATAACGTTGTATATCTGAGGTTTTTTAAAACTCACTTCAGTTATATACAACGGTTTCACTTGTAATAAATCGTTTTAAGTAAAATAATGTGTCCTTCCTTACCATTTGTGATTCATGGGGGCAGTGCTTCATTTACTGGTGCCCAAATGCTAGGGTGACCAGATAAAATCCAGGTCAGGGCTCATGTAACTTTAACAATTGTAGAGAAAAGGGAATTTCAGCCAGTGTCATTTGTATTCAATTAGTTCCTGGTGAAATTCCCTCTTCATCACAACAGTTAAAGTTGCAGGGGCCCTGCCTTCTTTTGTATATGGTCACTCTAGTGTAGTGCATGCACCTTTAACTGTTGTGATGAAGAGGGAATTTCACCAGGAACTAATTGCATACACATGACACTGGCTGAAATTCCCTTTTCTCTTCAACTGTTAAAGTTACATGAGCCCTGACCTGGATTTTATCTGGTCACCCTACCAAATGCTTAGCAGTTGATTGGTGGGGAAGAAAGCGGGGCTAAGGAGAAAGTGGGCGAATGAATTACAACACCCACAATTCTTAGCCCTATACTCGCTAGGGAATGACAGAGGAACAAAGGAGGAAGTGGGTGACTGAACTACAACGCCCATAATGCCTTGCCCTAAACTCATTGTAAAAGCGAAACAGAAAGAGACAGGGCAGAAGAGTGTGTGACCGCACACATCGCTTTAAAGACTGAAGAATTTTTCTCCTGTAACGTGAGTACTCAGTAATGTAGCCTAAGACGTTTTAGAATGCACCTATTTGGAACGTTTTAAAATACTATTTAAAATGTTCCAAGGGACTGTGTTGATAGGCTCTCAGTCATCAATTTGCCAACCTCATTGGGTAGTTGAATCGCCATTTCTTTCCTCTGTCTTTTACTATTCACATAACTGAAGAAAGCTTTTTTGTGCCTTTAGCATCCCTCGCCTCAGCTCATTCTCAGCTTTAGCCTTCCTGATGTTGATTCCTGCAGTTCTGTGCTACCTGTCTGTACCTCAGCCTTTAAGGGTGCAATCCACATCATGTTTAGATGGGGGGGGGGAGAGTCCTACAAAGTCCTCACTGATACTCATTGGAATTGTGCTGGTTGCAGAGGCAGCACCTTTATCACTGCAGCCCAGAAAGATTCTAATTCTTTGATGGTTTAAGTAAGGAACTAGAGGATGGTGTTTTCTCTGTATTAATTAATAGAGAGCGGAAGGGTGAGATCTGGTGTTTTGAAACTGGCAGTAGGAGCATTCCCCCCCCCCAAATGCCAGCTCTGCTTACCTGAACAAAATATCTGAAAGTGTTTGCATCATGCATGCCTTTGTAGATCTTCCTCATGCTGTCTCTTTAGATTAGGGGTGCACAGAAGTGTTCCCCCACCACCTTTAATGTTTTTGGGGTGGGGCTTGGCCAAGACCTCCTCCATGGCTTCCTTCCCTAGCAAGCCTATCTTCAGATCAACATTGTCACCTCCTCCTCCTCCTCCTCCTCCTCCTCCTCCTCCTCATTGCTACCCCTTACTTGCTTGGAAGGCAGAGAGCCACTGAGCAAGCAGGCCGTGGCATCCCACCGCCATCAGAGCTAGCAACCTCCACTGCAGCCAACCCCATCCGAAGCAGGCTGCACACCACTTCTCTCAACAGAAGAACATTCACTGAACCTCCACTGCACCTAGGGCCTCCTCCACACGAGACGTTTAATGAGCCTTGAAGGCTCATTATAAATTTTACCTACACACGAGCGGAGCGCAAAACGGGCGTACAGGCGCGTTATCTCCCCGATAATGCGCATTTTCGAACGCGCGTTAAATAGCGACTTTTATTTTGCTCCGGCCGTTAAAGCGCATTTTCGCTGTGTGAACAAGCGATTATGCGCATTAACTACCTGTAAAGTGCTTTTTGGGCATCTTTTAATGCGCTTCGCCGCTTCTCGCCGCCTCCCGTGCAGAGGGATTAGGCGTAAATGCGCCTCCGCGAAAATGCGCATAATCCCCGAACCGGGCACAAAAGCGCATCCTTGTGGAGGGGGCCTAGGACTTAGCATCCATCAATGTTGTTCATATTGTGCTGTGTGATCAATAATCCATTGGCTCATCTAAAATTCCTCTGTTTGGAAAACATTGTCCCCCCCCCCCCCATCTTCCCCCAGCCCTAAATGGATCTGGTTCACATTTGGGGTAAAAATAAATAAATAAATAAATAAATAAAGGATGGTTTGTGCCTGTCTTTCTTTCTTTCTTCCTTCCTTCCTTCCTTCCTTTCATCCCAGATTTTCAAACGCAGAGCCCTGCTGCAGCACATAATGAAAGCCCTTCCAGCGCGTGCCCTTTCCAATCGGCCAATGCTGTTTTCCAAAGTCTTTTATTTACACGTTTATTGTTCTTGTTTTTTTGCAGTGGCAGGCTCTGCTGGAGAGCAGAGCAATCCTTCAGATCTTGGCTGGTGGCAGAGATCCACCTAATCGTTGTCATTATCTGGTAGCAGGTAATGGGCATCTTTCTCCGTGTTAATTTTGAGAAGGAAGAGATGAGAGAAGGAAATTTCTTGGGCGCTGGGGGAGGAAGGAGCTTTTCTTGGGGTTGGCATCCTTTACCATCTCTACTTTATTCCACCTCCCTCAACAACAAATTATTCTGAATGAGAAGACCTTGATTTCATCCTGCTCTGCCAGAACCAGAGCCTGACATTTGCTTTAATCCAATGTTTCTCAGCCCTAATTCCACATTTATTTTACCTCCTGGGCCCCTTCCCAACCTCCCAGCAGCCATTGGTTCTGGCAGGCAAGCACACTGCATCCTCATAAACAACTGCCTGTATGCATTGCTTGAGGGTGGGCATTAGGAAGCCCACCAAAGTTACTAGCCTGCTGGGGCTGGCAGAAGAAGGGTGGAGAGCGCCATTCCTCCTCCAGGGCACGAAAGAGGGATACAGGAATCGGGGCTTCCTCTCCCAGTCTGCTTGCTTGAATGTATGCAATGTCATACTCTGCCCTGGGTGCAGTTCCGTATTGCATTGTATGGCTAACAGGTGAGCGCTTAAATATGAGGCTGCTTTAGGACTGGTGGCAGGGGCATTGCTAAGCCTGGGCCCAGGGCTCCCCAGTCCCGAATCTCTTTTCCAGGGCCCTAGATCCGTTTCCCAAAACCTTGAGTGCCCAGTTGTGCCAATGGGAGTGCTCTCTCTCTCTCTCTCTCTCTCTCTCTCTCTTTCTGCTTAATTACCATTCTGAAGGGGGGAATTTCGGGATGGAAGGATTAACCCTCCACTCCCTGCATGCTTTGCGTGCGCCAAATCTCCTCCCTCTCCTGCATGCTAATTAAACTTAGAAGTAAACTTTCAATGGGTGCCAATATAAGCTTTTTAAAGCTTTTTTCTGTGCTCAATAGCATATGGGTAATTTTCTTATGGGGGAAGGGCGAGAACGAGAGAGAGAGAGGAGTAGAGACATGCAGAAAAGGGCAACTAAAATGATCAATGTACTGGAGCATCTCCCCTACGAGGGAAGGTTTGAACAGCTATGATTGTTCAGCTTGGAAAAAAAGAGGGTAAGGAGAGACATGATAGTGGTGTACAAAATCATGTATGGTGTGGAGAATGTGGACAGGGAGATATCCCCCCCCCCCATAATACTAGAAGCCAGTGGGGTCATCCCATGAAGCTGATTGGTGGGAGATTCAGGACAGATAAAAGGAAAGACTTCTTCACACAGCGGATTGTTAAACTATGAAATTCGCTACCACAAGATGTGGGGATGGCCACCAATTTGGATGGCTTTAAAAGGGGGGTTGGATAAATTCCTGGAGGAGAAGGCTATCAATGGCTACCAGTCCTGATGGCTATGGGCTACCTCCAGTATCAGAGGTAGTAAGCCTATGTACACCAGTTGCTGGGGAACATGGGTGGGAGGCTGCTTTCGCACGGTGTCCTGCTTGTGGGTTCCTGGTCAACAGCTGACTGGCCACTGTGTGAACAGAGTGCTGGACTAGATTGAACCTTGGTCTGATCCAGCAGGGCTCTTCTTATAATATGGATTGAAACAGTAATCTAACAATGGCATTAGTAAAGGACTAGAACAGAGCATCTCAATCCAAAAACCAGTCAGCCGGGGAAGGAGATAGAAAGGGGAGAAGCCACTGAGCAGCGCCATTGTCTGATTTTGGATAGCTCCTTTAGAGTTCTGACTGAAACCCGGAGAGGATTCACTGCCCCACTGACAACGGAGCCACCAGCCTCTACTGCTTCTCAACATCCTTTTCATCAGCTACTATTGGTAGGTCTTTTCTGGAATCTTGCTGCTGCCAGTCAGTGTAGGCAATACTGAGGTAGATGGACCAATGGTCTGACTCAGTTGGTAAAGGTCAGCTTTCTCTGTTTCACTCTGTTTCACAGTGGTGGCCCCCTATCCTATATTGTCCGAGCAATCCAGCTCCTGAGCCTGGTCTACCTCGCAAGGTTGTCTGAGGATGAAATGGGTTTGGGGGAAGAACCATGTATGCTACTGAGCTCCTTGGAGGAAGGTTGGGATATAAATGGAAATAAATTGAGGAAATAGCTTTAGTCCAACCTTACTGGGGAGAAGCAGAACCCAATAGATGATGGGGAAGAATAGCCTCTTCAATATACAGGGCCTTCCAAAATGGCTAAAATCTCTGGTGATGTTACTGATTCGGCTTTGTACTTCAGGATGTGGGGTTCCCAGGGGCTCCTGGGTGGAGTTGATGTCACTTCCCATGACACATAGTCCAAAATTACTCCGCCAGTGCTGGCTTTCCTTCCCGCCGTTGCTTCCATGTTGACCCGCAGTTGGCTGAGGGGTGCATTATGAGGTTGCCTAGCAACGGCGGCCTACTCTTGCGCCGTCCTCTCTCCCTGCCCCAAAAAAACCCCTGGGCCATGCCCGAAGCGTGTCTTGGTTTTCGAATCATTGTACAACTAGCAATTATAAATGGAGGAGCTTGTAACTGCAGCGTACCACCAGCGAACTGGCTGCTTATGTTTAAGCCCCACAGCGCTGCACTCGGCACGTACATCGAGAGGCGTGCTTGTTATGTGTGTGTCCCAGATGTCAAAGGCCTACCAGACGTGCCTATAACTTCCCCCCTGCTTGCTCCAAGAACCAGTTCAATTCGTTAGCTTGACTTGTGCCGCTCAAGGCATCAGCCTTTTGTTCCCAGAAGCCCAAATAGGGTGTATGTATGGTCATCTTGCTCCAGCATAGCTTCTGACAACTCATAGGCTTTCCCTTGTACAATTCTGTTCCTTTAGGGGGCTGTCTACATGCGGGGAAAACCCCGCAGTGGCGGCAGATCTGTGCTGCGACAGTTAGACCACACAGGCGCAGCTTTGCAGCCACCGTGAAGCTGTCCTGCAAAGCTGTGGATTAAAACAGTCGGGGATTTATCCTGACTTTTTCAATCAGAGCGACATCAGTCTGGCTCTTCCACCATCCGATGTCACTCTGGGGCCTATCCAGGGGCGTTGCCTGGTGGAAGGTGACTGGCGATTGATCACCTCCCATCAGGAAGAGGGTGGGACGTGGCTCTGGTAAGCAGATGGCCACCCAGAAACCTCAAACTCCCTCCTTGGCATCGGGATTACCTGCTGCCACCCAAGGAAAGAGAAAATGAGGGATTTCGGAGGGAGGTGACGCCAACCCAGCGCCATGAAGACAGCCCCTAAGATAGGGGTGGGGAACAGATTACTTGGAGGTAATCTCTCAGGGACCACATGCCAGTGGGTGGGAACAGAACAAAAGTGGGTAGCTCACCCCTGTTCTCTCTCTCTCTCTCTCTCTCTCTCTCTCTCTCTCTCACACACACACACACACACACACACACACACACACACACACACACACTTTCTCTTCTTCTTTCTCTTTGCCACCTCCTCTCTTCCCCTCCCCCTCCCCCTCCCTTTCTCTCTCTCCCTCTCCCTTTCCCACTCCCTTGTCTCTCTCTCTCTCCCCCCTCTCTCTCCCTCCCTCTCTCTTTCCCACCCCCTTGTCTCCCTCTCTCTTTCCCACCCCCTTGTCTCTCTCTCTCCCCCCTCTCTCTCTCTCCCTCTCTCTTTCCCACCCCCTTGTCTCTCTCTCCCTCTCCCTCTCTCTTTCCCACCCCCTTCTCTCTCTCTCTCTCTCTCCTCACCCACAAGGCTGCTGGGAGAGGGACAGATCATTCTTGCCAGAGGTCTTAGCGCTTGCAGAGCGCTTTCGAAAATCAGGCCAAGGGCTGCCTGTGGCTCTGGGGTCGCACGTTGCCCACCCCTTTTTAAAAATAAGCATTGGTGCCATCAGTGCCCCCCCTTTCCAGAAGAATCAAAGTTTGGGGAGAAAAACAACACAAAGGTGGTTGCTTGTTTCTTTCTCCCTTCCATTGGGCAAGGTTCCCTCACCCACCTGGCTGTGATGGAGAGGAAGGCGGGAGCGGGCTTTGCTTTCAGAGGTACCATTAGTTGGTGAGCAAAGGTTGCCGTGTGTCTCCATGGAGACAAGACAGCAAGCCAGACAGTGCGTGCGCAGATCTAAGGTTAAAGCTGATTAGCAAATGTCAGCGGGATCATGGCAGTGGTGTTCCTAGGACTGCCCTCCATCAGCGTTGGCGTGGGTCCCTGTCAGAAAGGAAAACGCAGCAGGCTAGATAGCAGGCTGAAAGGAAGGGGGGATAGTGTGGATTAAAGCTTGTGACCCTACTTCCAAGCGCTAAAGAATTGAACAATAGAGTTGCCAAGTCATTGTTCCTTTCCAGCAACCACAAGCAGGACGAATGGCTTATTTGGTTGGTCAACCGATTAAAATACCTGAGTCATCTCATTATTTGCTTTCGACTGACTCAGCAGTTCAATTTATTATTAAAATCGTGGTCATTTAAAAGTATTTATAAATCGCCTTTCTGCCCATCAGGCAAAAGCAGAAAAGTGGTATACAATTTTAAATGACCATAAATAGATAGAATTCTAGCAGAACGAAAGCCAAAACACAACGTTCTTTAAGATGAGCCAGAGCAATGTTAAAATCCATCAAAGCCCCAGCGAAATAATGTAAATTTTACCATCTGTCTAAAACTGGGTAGGGATGGGAAACACCAGAACTCTCTTGGGGCATAGAAAAGGGCTTCCAATGAGCATCGGAGATTACGGCTCATATGGGAGGAAGCGATATTTTAGGCCTTTGATAAATTTATTATCAAATAAATTTATTTGATAATATTGATAATTATTAGTATTTTTATTATACTTCAGCTGAGGTGAATCTTTGAAATATTGAAGAAGTGTGTGATAACTTCTCCACTGTGGCACCCTGAAAACCCTAGAGAGGTTCGCCTGGCACCTACATTATACTCCTTTTGACACCAGGTGAAGATCTTTTTTATTTTCACAATATTTTAACAGTTTATGATCATAGCCTTTTCACTCCACTGTTTTAAAATCTGTATTTTAAATTTGTATTTTAAATCTGCATTGCTGCACGGTGTTTTTTTTTTACTATGGTTGTGTTTTTATATCGGGTTTTTATATCGGGTTTTTATTCTGTTTTGTTGATGGTTTAAATTTTTGTGAGCCACCCAGGGAGCTTCGGCTATTGGGCGATATATAAATGTAACAAATAAATAAATGTAATAAATAAAATAAAAGTGTCTTTCTTTATTATTGATCATTTCTTCATATCTTCCTCGCTTCAAGAAGAGCAGGATGTTTTATGTGCCTCTTCGTCGCTGCTATCTTCATACCAACCCTTTGAGGTAGGTATGAAGGTAAAGAGTCCGTGAATAGCCTATGATCATCCAATGAGTTTCTTAGAGTGGGGATTTGAACCCTTACTTTTACTCTGATACACTAACCCAGGGTTAGACAAAGGGGTGCCCATAGGCCCCAGTGCGCTCCCAGACATCTTTCTGGTACCACCAAGGTGCCCTACCCCTAAACTGTTTTTAAATTAAAATGTTTTCTTACTCGCATCCAAGATTGCTATGAAATAGAGTCTTAGCCCTCACCTCTGCCTTGTCTTTTGGGGCAGGTTACCTGTCCATGGCAGTAGGACAATTTCTCAAATTGCTAAATCCTCCCACGGCCCCAAAAGTTTGCCTCCTCCTGCTCTAACCACTACACCACTGTGTCTCACAATAAATGTTGATACTTATTAATAGGTGGAAAGACAACTTTCATCGAGACCTTTTCTTTGCTCATTTTTGTAAGACGCCCTGGCTGGAAGGTAGCCTAAGCATCCTTTCAATGAAATAAATAATCCAGTAAATAAATAGTCACAGGAACATGACCTGAATCAAAATCGCCTAACAAGCATGCCCTTAATTCACAGACACTCTGTCTAAATTTGGTAGGGTGACCATATGAAAAGGAGGATAGGGCTCTTGTATCTTTAACAGTTGTGTAGAAAAGGGAATTTCAGCAGGTGCCATTTGTATGCAGGCAGCACCTGGAGAAATTCCCTCTTCATCACTACAGTTAAAGCTGCAGGAGCCCTGCCCTCTTTTGTTTCTGGTCAGTCTAGTATAGTGCCTGCAGCTTTCACTGATGAAGAGGGGATTTCACCAGGTGCTGCATGCATACAAATGACACCTGCTGAAATTCCCTTTTCTTTCCCTGTCCTCCTTTCCATATGGTCACCCTACCTTACTGGCTGTCACTGGGAGGGAGGGGAAAAAATGATGTCAGATCATACGTTACTGGAGCTAAATCAGCCTTCCCCAACCATGTACCCAATAGAGATCTTGGACTACAACTCTCTTGCTTCCAGCCCAGCAGGCCAATTCTACTTCCCTTTGGATGTGTTGGTCTAACCACGTCACCTGCTTCTCACACTATATCAGCCTTCCTGAACCTAGTATCCTCTGGATGGGTTGGGCTACATCTCCCAGAATCCCCCAGCCAGCGTTGCTGGCTGGGGGATTCTGGAAGCTGTAGCCCAACAGGTATGGAAAAACTGCACTATGTGGTGGCAAAAACATTTGCTACCTTGTCTATACCACAAGAGGTAGCCATAGTCCCTACTGGATCTGCAGAGTGTGTGTGTCTGTGGTATAACATAAGGCCAGGAACATACCTTTGTTGTGTGCACATGTTAGTTTGTGGGGGGCACATGAAATGCCCCAAGGAGTCTCAGAGATGTCCTCAACCTCAGCTCCTTTGTTGGTAAAACCTGAAAGAAACTACTTCACAGGATTGTTGCGAAGTTGGAGGTGTAGACAGATCTAACATTTGCCTGAATGGCAAGGACCATGGTCTTTGTTCGAACTTGTTTGGCAGGTTTTCGGCACGCCTCAAGCTGCAACCGGCAAAACTCCATTCCAACTCTGAGAGAGAAGATGAAGAAGTTGGATTACCCAGATGAATGTTTGGGTGTTGCGTGGCTGTCTATAGGCTAGCGCCTGTGTCATCACGGGAGCCAAATGACACAGGGTGTCTTTACATCAAGAGGAAATAGTGTTGCCTTACCGGGGCTTTGCTTCCTGCTTCACTTGTGCGATTGCAATGGGCTGCATTACATGGGCAGAGAGGGGCAACCACATGGACTGTAATTGAAAACTTCCCCTCTTCTCGGTGCTCATATACTTCAATGGGACAGCATCCTCTAGTGGGTGCTTTGTAGAGCAACTTCAGCTGCACACATAAGGAAATCCCTGGATATTTCAGAAGAATTGGGATATCTAGGGATTTTTTTTTTTAGAACAGGGTAACCGGGGGAAGGCACAGGAGATGTGCAGGTGATTGACAACATCATCTAAAAGACCTGCAAATGTTCATGAGCGGCCAGTCACGAGCATGCCGTCTATCACGTTTACTTGAGAGTAAGTACCATTGAACTCAACGCATTGAACTTATTCCTTGTCTACCTCTGAGTTGAGAAGTATAGGATTGCTCTGTAAATGCATTTATGTTGTTACTTATGCTGGAAGAACATAATAATAATAAGCATCTGGCTCTTTTATTTGTTTAAAAAAGAAATCTCACAGGGCTGCTAAACATTTTCTAATGGATATCCTTTGTATGATGTATAATGAATAGCATTAATCTGTAATGTGTTTTCAACAAAATATATATAATGATAATGATACTAAGGGAGATGACAAAAAGAAATAGCATAACACTGCGCACTCCCCAACAAGAGTGACCTGTCAATTAGATAGATATTATTATATCTTTTCCTCGCTCGTGGCGTTTTTTCTAGTCAGACATGGAGGGCTTTGCCAAGTCAGGCTGTCTTTTACTGATTCAGGAATTTCCTGACAATTGAGCATGTTTTAAATATGACTGCTTTCTGGATGTTGGTGTGGATATATTTTGGTAGGCCCAGTTTCTGTATAGTTTTTTGATGTGATGCCGGTGACTGATGTGACTAATGGAATAATTGTGATAATTTCTGTTGCCATATAACTTCCATGGCCAGTGGTGTATATTTTTCTCTCTTTTCCTCTTCCTTTTCAACAACATTTTTGTCATTCGGTATTGCTATGTCGATGAGGTACGTGAGTTTTTCTTTTTTGTCTATAACCGTTATGTCTGGTTGGTTGCAAGGTATTGTCTTGTCCTTATGAATTGTTCTGTCCCAATATATTTTATGATCTACACTTTCCAAGATTGTTTCGGGTGAGTATGTATAGTGTGGTGTAGGTTGTTTGATGAGGTTGAATTTGATGGCCAGTTGTAGGTGCATTCTTTGCAGCTGTATTATTATTTTTTTTAAAAAAAAAACATTTTAAATTTCCAGATACAAAGAGAAGAGCTTACATGGGAGGTTTTCATCTTTTCAAAAGAAACAAACAAGTTTCCCTTATCCTTTGTTATATTTGTCTATCTACCAAAGCAGGATTTGGGGAAAAGCCACTGTAGCAATAAAGAAAGATGGGTACAGTCAAAGGCAAGTCTTGGAGTGTATGGCGTTCCTGTGTAGGATTCCTTATCTCTTTGGGGGGCAGTGACTGGTGGGTGCAAGGAATGAAAGGTCGTTTAAGCTTACTGGCTTTTCATTCATATTCTTTGGCCACTTTCTTGGCGGCAATAAAACAATATCTACCCTGACAATATCGGTGCCAAGGTATGACTGCCCTCTACTCCCAGGCATTGTATGGCATATATGATGGGGCATTCATGCCAGTCATCTAAACAGGCTTAGCATTTTATTGAAACTGTTTTTAGCTGTCTAAATTCTTTAAAATTTTGTATGAGTACATTTCCATGCTGTATTTCATGCTGTCTTTTATTATTTTATGAACTGTTGTAAACTGCCCAGTGAACTTTGGCTATTGGGTGGTATAGAAATGAAAATAATAATAATAATAATAATAATAATAATAATAATAATACAAAATATTGGCTCAGATTGGAAGATAAGTTAACTTTGGGTGCAATCCTACACATGCATAGGATTTCATCCTTAAGGAAGTTCATGGAAGGAAAGTTTCTTGTCCCTCCCCTCAACGTAGCCACCTGGAGCTGCCACACACAATCCTACTAAGGGTCTTTCCTTAAAAAAATGGATCGTCTCTGGTGGCTGCAGGTTTGGAGAAGAAGGAAGAAAAACTTTCTGGGGTCTAAGACAGGAGTAGGCAACCTGGTGCCTTCCAGCTGTTTTGGATTACAGTTCCTATCACTCCGGACCATTGACAAACATAGGTGTGTGTATGGGGTGTGCTGGGTGTGCCCAGGCACACCCTAATGTCTCGAACAATAAGTGCTGAATGGAGGGGTCGTTGAGTAGGGATCCAGAGGGGGGATCCAGATGTGGTGGGAACGTTCCTCCAGCTACCCTCCAGCTGCTCCACCACCATGCCCAAAAACCACTGCCTCCAAGAGAGTGCCCTTTCTCCTGGCAGCAGGAGCAAAAAGGAATTGCTTTTCTGGGAGCCTCTCTGCTGGGAGCTGTGCTCCCTTGGCCACTAGGCCTCCACTGGAGTGGCTGTGATGACTGACCTCACGCCAACAGAGGCACGTGCGAACGATACCAGGCGCACACCACGCTGAAATGTTGCCGCCGCAGCGGGAACGGCCCTCTGGCTGCTCCGCCTCTCCCAACGGTGCACCGTTGCTCACTTTAAGACATGCTTCAGAGGGGCCAGGAGGAGGGCCCCCAAAGGCTAATATCGCCTCATAATCCCCTCCTCCGGCCAAAGCTCCATCAAGGCTGAGGCTTGAGAAGCGTCTCCTCATTCCCCCACACCCGTAACAGCCCTCCCACGGTCAGGCAAGCCGAATGCAGGGTAGGGCATCAGTGTCTTGAGTATTCGATAAATATTCACCTTTTTAAAGTCCCTGGGTGCGCTCCCTAACGAAATGTGCTGTGCGCATGCCTACGTTGACCACACTGGCCGGGACTGTAGGGGGAGCTAGAGTGCTCCCATCATTTCCAGCTGGACTAACAGAACATGCTGGGATCGTTCTTACACTGCCTATTGCTAAAATCATTGGGGGGGGGGGTGCTTTTCTGTAGAAATGAATAGTGTTCGACGCTGGACTCAAACAGTCAAGTCCTAAAATGGAAATGATGTCACCGATGTGCGCGTGCCTGTGTGTGAGGAGCAGGTGACTGGAAATGCTCAGGATTGCTAAGGTGCTGAATATTCCATGTGGCTTTTTAATCTATTCCACAGTTGATTCAAGCACTGGCACCTGCAGTTTGCCTCTTGAAAACACCTGGGTTCCAGCTCTTCAGCTCCCCACGCTGCCTCATTTCAGAACTGATTCTTGGGGAGGTTGACATACTAAATCCTGCATAAAAACAATCCTCCTCTCAGTTGCAAACTTCAGCAAACTCATTTGCAGATGGAACTGACTGCAGGACCAGCCCGGCTTCCATCAGAATTCTGATCGGGGTTGTTCAGTTCCCACCTATTTTGTCAAATGTGGGATTATGCATGGAACTGGATACCTGAGATCACGTATTTCTGACATGTTCCATTTTCTTATAGAAAAGATGTCAGCAAGTTTCTGGTCCTCATGAGCGCATGCTTTGAAATATGCCATTGGGCTCCTTTGTTCCAAGGCAACTGTGGTGTGGATTAGGATCAGCGCTGAGTTGACTATGGCAGCATTCGGATGACACGATAGTCAATACAACTGACAATTGTTCCCCCCCCAGTTGCTTATTGTGTCGTCCAAATTCAGCCAATGTCTATATGACGCCACTTTAGTAGCTGATTCCCTGCAGCATTGCTACCGTGAGGCGGAACCAATAAAGCTACACGGCAGGAGGGAGCATGGGCTATCCGACCAGGAAAAACCATAGCATCGGTGGCCATTGGCTTGTCAAGCCCATCCCCTTCTCCTTGCCCAGCCTTCCCGCGCTTACTCTGCACTTGGATCTGCCCCTAGCAACGCCCACTCGCTTAACCTGACCCAAAGCCACTACTGACAGGCGAAGAAACAACATGGTGACCTCGTAGCAACGGAAAAAGTCATGGCAAAAAAAGCACTGTTTTGCGGGGAAGAAGCTCGATGTGGCTGCAATTGGTGGCTGCCATATAAACAATGCAGCGCCGCTGTGCAACCACGATGAGGTATACAGGGCATATAGACAAGCCCTTGGAATCTGTTGGAAATTGATTGATTTAACCCTATTATGAATCGTTTGTATAAAGAAATTTCTAAGCAATGAACAGAGGACAAAATTACCTTCGTGGGTATCCCTATTGGAAAAGGTGTGGTTCAGTAGGTACTGAAAGCCCAAAAGAGTTGGAACTTGCCTAATTTGTAGTGGTAGGGAGTTTCGGAGAGTGAGTGCCACACCACTAAGGGTTCAAATCAGCATGGCCCTATTTTGCGGCAAGATGGACTGACCCTCTGAAATCTTGTGTAGCCGCCATGACAGTATCTCCTGATGGGCGTAGCAGCCAGGCAGGACAGTAGAGTATCCTGGTCCTGAGTTTGAAAACCAGTGCAAAAACCTTGAACGTGGCCCAGAAATATAAACATCTGGGTCAGAAACAAACGTAGAAATTGAGTAATGTGGCTACTCATGTTTGACAAATACAACTAGTTATCCTAAAATGTGATATACACACACACAGAGGAGGTAGGAAGCTCAGATCTTATTATATCCTTGAGAGAGGGCTTGGACCTAAAAGATTTGCATTCAAATCTCTACTCAGCCATAAATTTCTGGCTGGATTTTGGACACGTCACTAGTTCTCAATTTCCTATGCATGTAAAAAAGAAAAAGGCACTTTAAATCCTTTTGCACACCGAAAAGTGTAAATGAACCAGCAAAGGAACACATAAAAAGCTATACAAGGATCTGCTGCAGAGTTGCATATGGTGAATTGAATATTGTCAACAGGTGTGCTTTTTGGCATTGTTTGTTGGGTTTCCCACTTTGTTGTGCTCTGAAAATGAAAGTTTTCAACACCTAGGGATGAGTTACAAGAGCAAGTGACAAAAGGAGCAATCCTATGCTTTCTGGGAGGGCAGCTAAGGGTCCATAGGTTGCAGTGGACTTCCTCCTCCTCCTCCTCCTCCCCAGTGTGGCAGCACAAAGCCCCACTGTAGTCACTGCTCTGATCTCAGGAAGTCAGGAAGGGTTTTTGTCCAGTGTTGTGTCAGGGGCTTATAAGGGGTGGTCGGGTATCTGCCAGGCCTTGCTCCCCTGGCACACTCAAAACAAGGGCCTGAAGTGAATTGGTGTCAATGGGAAGGAAATAAAGAAAAATCCTCCCCCATCACATCTTCCTAAGCAAAGAGGCTGTAGCTCAGTGATAGAGCTCCTGCTTTGCATGCAGAAGGTCCCAGG
The DNA here is from genome assembly GCA_029215795.1 of Anniella stebbinsi. Classification (NCBI taxonomy): domain Eukaryota; kingdom Metazoa; phylum Chordata; class Lepidosauria; order Squamata; family Anniellidae; genus Anniella; species Anniella stebbinsi. The sequence goes on from JARDYH010000007.1 coordinate 83,139,253, forward strand.
TTCGATCCCTGGCATCTCGGGGTAGGGCAAGAAAGACTCCTGCCTGAAACCCTGGACAGCTGCTGACACTCAGAGTTGACAACACAGGGCTAGATGGCCCTAGGGTCTGACTCAGTACAAGGTAGTTAGCTTCCTATGTTCCCCCTTGGTAAACTGGCAAGTCTTAAGAAGTAGTGGTTCCTGGGCTATAAGAGTGGCCACTTATGCATCGCCAAAAGAGGGGGAAATAGAAGGTATGATTTGCATAAAAATTTGCATATACAAATTAATAATCATAGAAGTCGATTTATAAATTGTTATGATTTATGCAGAAATACATCTGATTTATGCAGAAATACAAGTCTGTGACCAGGTGAGCTGTGTGCCTGCCTCTTCACCTGCCCAGGTATGTGTGTGTCTATATGTGGGGAAAGCCATGGGGTGACTCCACAGTGGCGCTGTGTTATTTATACAACGCAGAAACCACTGCGGTGCCATCCCAGGACTTTCCCCTGATATTCCGAAATAAAAAAAGTTGGGGACCTACCCCGACTTTTTTCTGTGGAGCAAGGTGACAACGGTGCCTTGCTCCAGACTTGCAATGGAGGCATGGCTGGGCCGATGGCAAGGGGAGAGGAGCGGGCCAACGAGTCGAATGGGCGCTGGAACACTTCCACGTGGCCTCTGGCGTGGGGAGAAACAAACAGTGTCTGGGAAAGCTCCTGGGGAAAAACGGGGGGGGGGAAGGGACATGTGAAGGGGGGGAGCGGTGGTCGTGTGGCGGCGCAGCAGAGCAGAGCATGAAACGGCGCACATGGGGCATCAGCGGCTCTTCCTCCTCCTCCGTTGCAAACCCCATGCCTTCGTATAGACAGCCCCCAGGTGCTAACTATGTAGCTTCAACCCCCCCCCCCCGATCTGCTGTCCATTCTTATGGTCCTTTATCTTTAAACGGGACTTGGTTTGGACAGCCCCCCAAAGAGAGGATGGTCCTCTGTAAAAGAGGTCACATCCCCCCCCCCCCATGATTGTTCTATTAATAGGATTGCCTTTCATTTGTATAGGGTGTGCTGGTCGAATTCAGTAGGTGGTCTGACGTCTACGTAAACATGTTCTAAGAGAAGCGAAAAGAGTTGAAAGGATAACTCTTTTCGCATAAAGGAGAGCATAATAATAAAAAAGAAGAAATCAAATGGGGCATTATTGAGAAGGAAAAACAAGAGAGAAAATAGGTAGTGAAGGCTGGTGGCCCCGATTTTGGTGGGGCTACGAATCCCTTCCAGGTTTCAGTCAGGACCACCCAGAACTCTGAAAGAGCTATCCAAGGTGCAGAATCCCACCCGCAAAATAGGTTCAGCGCCCTGGATAGCTCCAGTAGAGGTCTGGCTGTTGTGTCTGAAACCTGCAATGGAATCGTAGCCCCACCAAAGTCGGAGCCACCAGCCTCCACTGAAAATAGTTTCTTTTTTTAAAACAACAACAACGTCTTAACGCGGGACAAAGGAGCCACGAAAGCATTTAAAGGGAGAAGGATTCTACACACACACACAAGAGGCCGTAAGAGGAGAACTGATCCAATGAAGCAGTGGTGGAATACGATGAATGTTTGATGAATGGAACGTTGGAAGGGGAGGTGTTTTGAAAACACGTAAATCATACAGGTCCATTCCTCAGAGAGGCGGGATTGGTCACGGCATAAGCGTACACTCGGTGACAGACACGCCTCTGTGAAAAATCCCCCGCTCCAGCCTCCCGGCTCTGCCATCCTCGCCACTCCCTTCCAGGACGGGAGTTTCCCAACTTTTTTCACTTTGTTATAACACCCCCAGGACGCCAGGGGGAGCCTTTTCTTTTAAGCCTCCAGACCATCGAACTGACTGGCCTAGCTAAGCGAAACAACGGGGAGGTCAAAACCATGAGTGAAAATCGTCCTCCTGATAAAATTCTGAAGCGAAATATCAACTACCGTCCGTTATCTTACTTTTATTTAATTTAAAAAAAAAATGCCAAACTGTGCCTTCCATTCTAAATCGACTGCCCTCCCCGTCTAACGTGCTTTCGCCCTTCTTTAACCCTCCCCCCTCCAAACTCGGCCCATGGTACTTCCCACGTTGTTTACGCTGCTTTCGCCCCAAAGAAGCTTGGTTGGGTGTGGTCGTTGAAGTGCAGGGGAAGGAAGCTGGGATGCGTACGCAAATCGCGCAAGGTAACATTTGACAGGCAGGGCAGGACGGCCAATGGAACGCGGGCGGCGAGGCGCAGGAGAGCCAATAAGAACACGGACCGGTGGTGGAGGGGGAGGAGAAGAAGGTGGGGTTAGTTTCGGTCCGGGCGGGTTGAGGGGAAAGCTGTGGAATGGCGGACGGCTGGGACGGTTCGCTCCGGTGGTGACGAGCTGAGGGGAGGGGGGTGCGGAGAAGACGGCTGTGGGCGGGTAAGATGGTGGCGGGGGTGGGAGGGCGAGGAGCCGCCCTTTCCAGGGCACAGGCGGGAGTTATTATGGGATGGGTGGGGGAGGGGCGCCATTGGAGGGGGGGTCTCCACCCTGAGCATGGAGGGGGGTGGGGGGGTGACGTGAAGAAGGCTCTTGGTCAGGAAGAACGGATGAGAGGAAGGCCGTTTATGGGTGGGTGCGGGGACCTCTAAGGATCCTAAACAGGAAGGTAGGAAGTCTCTGGTGCGTCCTGGGATGGGTTGGTGATGGTGGTTTAGGGTTGCCACCTTCTTTTGTGTGTGTGTATGTCCTGCTCCTCTGCTTTTATTAGCTCCCTTTTTGTGCAGGCGTCGTCTTTTGTGCGTGTTTGTGAAAGCTGATTCTCCTATCAGTTTGTTAAGAGCTTTTCCTGAAATAATGTTAATAATTTGGGTGGGTTCTGCTTTTTGTAAGAAGCGGGGTCACCGAGTGGAGCAGGCAGGATGGTTCTTTTCAAAAGGGAAGAAACACCTACGTTAGGTTAGATCCAAATTTAGTCATACTTAGGGTAGGCCTATTGGAATCAATGGGACTTAAGTTGGGCATGACTCAAGTCCCATTAATTTTTGTGTGTCGACTCTTAAGCCTGGATCTAAACTGTTTGGCTTCATTGTGTTGGCCTAGGATACTTAAACTTTTTTTTTTTAAAAAAAAACACCACAGTAGCTTATTCCTGTGGTAATTTCTCCATTACTTTGGTTATTATGCTGTCTGGGTGGGGAAGTGAAGTTGAGTTGACAGTGCAAACAGCGTAAAATGAAGTACTTACTGCTGGAGTAAGTGACTGTGTTTTGATAGTACAATCCTGTGTGTGCGTGCTCAGAAGTAAATTCTGTTGTAAGAACCAGTTTGGTGTAAATGGTTAGAGTGTCAGGAAAGGGTGACATAGGTTCAAGTCCCCCCTGAGCCAGGAGACTCATAGAGCTATCTTGGGGTAGTTGCTGTCTCCTAGTCTACAAAGCCGTCAATGAAATGGAAAGACACGGGATGCCGCACAAAAGCAAGAGAGGAATAATTCTAAAACTGCATAAAACATTTATTCCTCCCAACCTAACCCACAGGGATGTTGTGTAGATAACACGGCTGAGGTGACAAATGTAACTTGAGCTCCTTGGGAGAAGAGTGAAGTTAAGAATGACATAAAAAGCAATAACAGCAGCAATAACCCTGTTTAGTGGGACTTGCAGTCTCGTAAGTGTGTAGGATTGCAGCCTGAGACTATTAAGTGTCAGCCACCCACCTAGTGTAACTCTATAAAAAAAAACATTTAATTTTTGTACAGTATGCTCTGCCAACTGTATAGGGAATGTCTTTATATTAAAATGTATCGGTTGCTTTTCAACCCCAATCAAGGTAAACTAAGTTGTCAATGGAAACTAACAAAAGGGAATACTTCGGCTGCTGTAGTAAATTACTGTTCTTTGAGAGCATAGGTGTGGATGTCCTGATTGTATGTCCCACAATGCAGCCCATTTAGCTTATGGAGGTTAAAGCCTTGTTCAGGTTGGGCTTGCTCCTATGTATTACAAACCTACTGACAACTCTATCTGGCAAAGTTGTTTTGCGATTGGATTTTATTTCTTTTCCCCTGTTAGTGGGGTCATTACTTACAAGAGATGGGGAAAGCCCTTTATGGGTGAAGTTTCATAGTCTTGTGTGTAGTTTGGTAAGAATGATGTGGGTGCCCTGCCACCGGAAGAGCGACAGGGCGTGCGTGTTTGTGATGGCAGAAAGAAGGGCACTGTGATGCTGCATGTAAAGCTGGTAGGAAATGGTGGGACAAGAAATGGAAATAGGAGGGAAATGAACAGGAGAGCAGACTTCACACTGTGTGGGAGATATTTGAGTGTTGGTGGAGGGAAGAAAGAATGAAATGAGGTGGGCAGGGAGATGGAGTCTGTTCTAACTATGTAAGACTTCAGAGTGAGAGGATTCCTGGCTTTGGTGCATGATAAATTAGGCAGCCTCTGTAGTGAGGGAGGAATCTAAAGTGAGTCCTAGGATTTGGAAGAAATAGAGCTGCCATTAACTAGTGTGGGGAGGAAAGGAAGGGGTTTTTAGGGGGTCTATAACAGGTAGACAGTACTTGTCTTAGGACCTCTGGAGGTCATATGCCCTTCAGAAAAGAAACAGAATTGCTTAATGTGGGACTAAAGAGGTGACAGGAAAACTACTTTTCTTCAAGTTAGATGAACTTTCCAAGCTGGGAAAACTGTCCTGGATAGGCACGGAAGGATGGTGAAGATCCGATTAACAGTGATGTAGATATAGTGAGAAGTAAAAATGTCACAGCAAAAGTGAGTTGGTACATTGCATGAAGGTAGGCATACTGTAATAAGGAAGGGCATTTTATTAGATGTATAATAAACTCAGAACTGTGATAAGTAAGGTGCCATGGCAAGTGACCCTAATGAGAAAAGGAGTCCAACATGGGTCAAATTTTTAAAAAAGGAAATTTTAAAGGCACAATTACAAACAATTCCAACAAGATAAAAAAATGTAGAAGACAACAGAAGAAACCAATATGGCTCCACAAAAAGCTTAGAGATTACCTGAAAACAAAAAAGGATACATATAGGAAGTGGAAGGAAGGCCAGGCTACAAAAGAAGAGTACAGGCAGGTAGCACAGAAGTGCCGGAATGGCATCAGAAAGGCTAAAGCTGAGAATGAGCAGAGGCTAGTGAGGGATGCTAAAAGCAACAAAAAGGCTTTCTTCAGATACGTGAATAGTAAAAGACAGAGGAAAGAAATGGTAGTTCAACTACTCAATGAGGATGGTGATTTGATAACAGATGACAAAGAGAAGGCCAAAGTGCTCAGTTCCTTTTTTGGCCCAGTCTTCTCCCAAAAGCAGGTCTATGACCCACCCTGGAAAAAGTGAAGTACAAGCTGAAGGGGCAGGATTGCAGTTTGAGATTGATTATAAAAAATGGTCAAGGAGTACCTAATTTCTTTGAACGAGTTCAAATTTCGAGGGTCTGAGGAACTGCATCCTAGAGTAATAAAGGAGTTGGCAGAAGAACTCTCAGCACCACTGTCTATTACCTTTGTGAAATCATGGAAGATGGGTGAAGTGCCGGACGACTGGAGGAGGGTTAATGTTGTCCTTATCTTCAAAAAGGGGGAACCTGGGAACTACAGACCAGTTAGTCTGACATCAATCCCTGGGAAATTTTTAGAACACATTATATAGTCAATCTGTAAGCACCTTAAAAACAATGCAGTGATTAATAGCATGGATTTGTCAAGAACAAATCCTGTCAAACTAATCATTTTTTGATCGGATAACCTCTCTTTTGGTCTGTAGGAATGCTGTGGACATAATATATCTTGACTTCAGCAAAGCCTTTGACAAAGTTCCACATGACATTCTGTTTCACAAACTGGCTAAAAGTGGGCTAGATGGAACAACTGTTAGGTGGATCCGCAGTTGGCTACAGAATCAGGCTCAAAGAGTGCTTATCAATGGTACCTTCTCAAATTGGGGGAGGTAACGAGCAGGGTACTGCAAGGCTCAGTCCTGGGTCCAGTGCTCTCCAATATTTTTATTAATGGTTTGGACGAGGAGGTGCAAGGAATGCTTATCAAATTTGCAGAGGACACAAAATTGGGTGGGATAGCTCATACCCTGGAAGACAGAAAGAAGCTTCAACGTGATCTTGATAAGCTGGAATGCTGGGCTGAAAACGACAGGATAAAATTTAATAGAGATAAATGCCAAGTTCTGTATCTAGGTAAAAGAAACCAGATGCACAGTTACAAGATGGGGGTTACTTGGCTCAGCAATACTACAAGCAAGAAGGATCTCGGAATTGTTGTAGATCACAAGCTGAATATGAGCCAATAGTGTGATGTGGCTACCAAAAAAGCAAATGCTCTTTTGGGTTGCATGAATAAAAATATAGCTTCCAAATCATGTGAGGTACTGGTTCCCCTGTATTCAGCATTTGTTAGTCCTCATCTTGAGTATTGTGTCCAGTTTTAGGCATCACACTTCAAGAAGGATGCAGACAAGCTGGAAGGGGTTCATAGGAGGGCAACAAGAATGATCAGGGGTCTGGAAACAAAGCCCTATGAGGAGAAACTGAAAGAACTGGGCACAACACAGCTGGCTCATTGTGAGTTATTTAACCCACAACAAGCTGTGGCACATGCTGGGTGTGTGCAGCCACCATTTTCAATATGCAGCCCTCAATGTGGGATTGCAATGTGTCAGGCGAGCTGTGCCATCGTGAGTTATTTGAGGTTTAAATAACCCTCTCATAATCCTTGATTAGTAGTAGCTCATGATGGCGGAGTTCACATGATATGTCACAACTCCAGATTGCCTTGATTGGGTGGTTGCATATTCAAAATGGTGACTGCCTGCACCACAGCTTATTGTGGGTTAAATAACCCACAATGAGCTAGTCGTGTCAACGCAATGACTAGCCCAAAGTCATATCATAACCGAGCAGAGATTTGAATCTCCTGATTAGATTTCACCACTCCAGTCACTACACTGGCACACTACAATGGGATTGTCTAGAATCAAATACAAGAATGCCGGGGAAGGAGCAGTTTTGAGAGAGTATCCCTGATCTCCTTTATAAGCTTATAATATTAGGTTCTTTAAGGCTATATGAAGGTCTCTAGAAACTTTAGTCTGTCTTATTTAAGGAAGCCTGTTGTATATTTTCATTGGTCTGGTTTACAAATAGAGAGCTTTACTATGAGATACATCTTGTTTATTTGGAATCTCTTTATGTACGTTGATGTAATGTACATTGTGAAACTTGCTTTACTTGTGGAAATCTCGCCCTTTGTGTGTTTGTGCATGCACCTAGTTGCCCTTACTTGTAAAATCTATTATGAGTGGAATTGTTCTGGAATTTTGCTTGCATGTTAACCTTTTAAAATATATATCAGCTTTCAGTATGACGTATTGGCTATGAAGCAGTTGTCAGCTAGTTGCTAATCTTGCTCATCAGGGAGGTGCATTTGTAAGGATATCCATATAACAATATGAAGATACTGAATGCTCAACTAATGTTTGCTTATGTATGTTTGTGGAAGAGTGCACTGATGACACCTTCCCTCAGTCATCATTAATGTTGAAAAAAATATGTTAACCCTTAATGGGGCTGGCGTTTTACTGTAATTTTCACTTGCATCTCCTTCTAGTATGGTACAGTAATAATTCATTTTTCGTCTAGGCGACTGAAACACTTTCCATTACAGCACAGTACCTATCAGTAAGGTTATGACTTGTGGTCTTCCTAAGCAATGTACAGTTAACCAGCCTGAGTATATCTTTTAAGCTTTGTACATCTGGTGAAGTGGTTATGAAACTTAGGCCGCAGTACATTTTCAGGCTAGTTCAGATGTGACACTAACCAGAGGTGGGCAATGTTTTGCCCTCAGATGCTGTTGGATTGCAACTTCCATCACCCCTAGCAACTTCCATCAGCCCTAGCAAGCCTAGCCAATGGTGAGGGATTGTAGGAGCTTCAGACCAGCAACATCTGAAGGGCCACAAGTTGCCCATCTCTGCACTAAACCAGGGTTTAACATGTACACAAGCCACAATGAGTCGCTAGCTTGTGTGCACTCCCTCCATCCCTTTCCTCCTCCGGTGTACACCTAAACTTGGGGAACACAGTTTAAGTTATGGTTAGTGAACAAGCCAGGATTATATACCATTGTTCAATCCTGGCTTGTTTGAGATGTTGGACCTGGGCACAGTGACACATGCCTTAGTTACTGGATTATTTGGATTATTGGGACTGCCTCTACATGGGGCTGCCTTTGAAGAGTGTTTGGAAACTTCAACTGGTTCAAAGAGCTGCAGCCAGATTGTTGACCGGGGCTGCTTACATGGAGCACACAATCCCCTGTTAAAATAGCTCCACTGCCTTCTGGTCTTTCCGGGCACAATTCAAAGTGCTGGTTATCACCTATAAAGCCTTATACGATTCGGGTCCAGGTTATCTGAAAGACCGTATTCTCCCATATGAGCCTGGCAGTGTTCTGAGATCTTCTGGGGAGGCCCTTTTCTCAGTCCTACCGATATCCCAGGCACTCCTGATGGGTATGCAGGAGAAGGCCTTCTCTGTGGCTGCTCCAAGGCTCTGGAACGCCCTTCTTAAGGAAGCCAGGCTGGTTCCCACTGTGCTACACTTCTGGAGGCAGGCAAAAACTTTTTTATTCTGGCAGGCTTTTGGAAATACTCAGGACCTGTGTTAATGTATTGGGGTTTTTTCAATCTGTTGTGGTTTTTAATTTTTAAAAGTTTTAAATTTTACTGTAGGCTTAATTCTATTTTAACTTGTGTAAACTTATATGTATATGTTTTAATTGTACATGTTTTAATCTTGTAAACCTCCTTGAGTCCCATCCCTGGGGAAAAGATGGGATATAACTAAATATAATAATAATAATTATTATTAATAATAATAATAATAATAACAACAACTACTACTAATTTGAACTCCCTGAGCTTGGACATAATGGGGAATTCTGGTTAGCTTAAAAGTGGAAACTTTGGAGGAAGGGAGAGTGCGTGAGCCTAGTGAGGCTTGTTGGTGTAAAACTATTCTGCAGCTTAGTGTTTTGTCTGAAGTGCCCCTTACTCTTTAAGTTGCCAGAAGATTCTTTGTTTATAACTAGGCAAAAAGAAGTATAATTTTAGTTGGAATGATGTTATTTATGAAAGACTTTTATAAAGCCTTTCAATATACATTTCTAGAAGAATGTAAAACATAAAACAACAGCAATCGTATAGTATCATAAAAAAAATGAACAAATAAAGCAGGGGGATGGATGCTCTTACCCATTTGCAATGCATGTTTGCATAATTAAAAAAATAAGTGCCATTTCCCCCATCTTCCTCCGATCTTCTGTTTCTGCAACTTCATAATGTTGTGCAGTTGTTGTGAGAAGCAAAGCTTGAAAACTAAAAATACAATGAAAGAGATCCAAGGAATTGTAGTTTTGTGTTGGAGCAAAACCTTCACGTGACATTTCTGGGCCTGATCAAAAGCAGATTGCCAGAGGAGTAAGAAAAAAGTCAGGGCTTCTTTTGCTGTTATGAAAACCTAGAAGTTCATAGAAAATTCTCTCTTTTAGCATTTGGATAAGTTTTACTTTGCTGCAAGAGCCATGTGCATAGGACTTGATCACAATTGTCTGATAGAGAATGAAATAAACTGTGGAGCTACTGGCCAGCTTTTGCACAATGTTTTCACTATCCAGTTGTGGAAATGAGTCATCCACAGTCTGAATAGTCTCAAACTAGTTTTACTAGAAATTCTATTGCATGCCAAATACGAAGCACTTGTTATATTTATGGTTCAGATTGCACAATTACTCAGCAGTTCTTGATGCGAAGTAGATTGTCCACTTGGATTTGTGGCATATCTCATGCGCTGCTTTTCAAAACTGAGCCTACAGTCTTAGATACGCATAGGGGTAAGTCCCATTGAATGCAGTGGAGATTACTTCTAAGTAGTAGAAGTTGCAGTTTAGGTGGAACAACTGATTTATTCATCAGACTTGGCTAATCTCAGTCTTCTGTGGTAGCTCACATTATTTGTCTTTGAATCCCGAGAAGAGTGGAGAGAAAGGGGCATTGCTAACTTTGTCATAGACATTGGGTGTGGTCATGATTACTTAAGTGCAAAGGGGTGGAGAGGTTTTCCAACTATGAGCTTGATTACTTGACTTTTAATTACTCATTCTAACTTACCTTTTTTTAGATTTGGTTAGAATCAAATACATTTGAAATACATCTTCTAAGAATCACATTTAAACCTAGTTATCAGATGGTCCAAGGCTGAGGAGTGCCTTTTTGTGCTAGGACTGTTGACTTGTGAGAAGTCATTTGGGGTGTGGAGTTAGTGGTGGGTGGAGACACCTCTTTCTGGTCCCTGACCTGTAAAAGGCAGCATGAAGCCAGAGTCAAAGGGAAGCACCTCTACCAACTCTCCAGTCAAAGGGTGGTGGAGGCATGCTGGTTTTCTCTGTCTGTTCACCTGACAAGCAGATTGAGTTTCCACCACCTGGAAGGTGCATAGGCCCAAAAAGCACTTTGGAGAGTGACAACCAATGCTTCCCCCACCCCCCACTTGGTTTTCCTGAGGGAAAGATTGGGAGGAGGGGATTGCACACTGTTGGGTGTTGCTTCCTAAAAGCACACAGAACACTTCTAGGCAGTGGTACCCAATGCTCACACACTACCTGGTCTTTCCTGAGAGGAAATGGGGGCCGTGGGCTAGATAAAATTTGGCTATGGGCCCTTACTTCTCCACCCTTGATGTGATTAGTCCCCTTTAAACCTCCCTTGATGCTGCTTTTTATTTTAAAGCATTCCCAGGCAGATCTCATGCACCCCAAAATCACTTGTTCCTTGCAACTGTGGTAGAGCATTCCAGTCATTGCTTGCTAGCTGATTCACCTCCTTTCCAAAGAGATTTCCTGAGAAGGCTGAAGTACTTACTTCAAGTGTAGGTTGAATTCAGTTTTCTTTGCATCAAGTCTATCTCCTGCAAGTGGTGGTATTTAGCAACTGTTTAACTACCTCTCTATATATATTGGTATCTGGACGCATGACTGTATAATACTAGACCACAGTCATGTTGGATTTGCAAATACCTAGTAGCTGTTTTCGCCATCTCCTGTTTGCATGACTTCTCTTATACATTTTTGTGCCGCCTAATGTTTTGCCTACAAAGTACATGCAGCTCAATCTGATTATGCTTTTACAAGGGTTAAACTAAGCAGAAAACGGCTAGTGGTGGCTAATGGACTGAAATTCCAGTTAGTATAGAATTCATCGTACACACTGTAAGGATGAAAAACAGTTTAAAATGCAAAATATGTGGTGTGTCGTACGTAGCAAGTGTTTTTGGAAGGCACAAGATATCCCTATGCTACGATCATATATAGGTTTTTATACTACTTCAGCTGTCATGGTTCCTCCAAAGAATCCTAGGTATTATATTTTGGTGAGATTTCATTGCTAGATTTATTACAGATTTGTAGTCCCTTGGGGAGAGAAAATAACTACTAAACTGATTTAAGACTGTGGCATAATTGACCAGGGGACATGGGAGAATTACTTTGCATTATTTAGCCTCTTTTATTGCAGGACTTACCACTCAACAGCTAGATGTCATGACCTCTCTGCTGTTTTATTTTTTTGAATTATTAATATAAGGCACTACATATATGTTTAAACCTGCAAACATTGCTAGATAAAGAACTTTGGTTAGAAATCCCCCCAATCCCTTCTGTAAACCTCGCATTTAATGGTAGCAAAATGCTATGTGAAGACTTTGCAGAGATAGTTTTTTTTAAGCATTACTCACCTAGATTTAACTGAGCAGAAACATTTTTGTACCATTACTGTTTGTTTTTTTAATAAGGGAAGGATGGGCAACCTGTGGCCCTCCAGATATTGTTGGACTGCAACTCCCATCTTCTCTGAACATTGGCCATGTTAGCTGAGGCTGATGGAGTCCAACATCTGGAAGACCCCTGGTATAGGGTCATCCTCAATTGAATATGAGCAGGGAGATATGGGGGAGGCTGGGACTGAAAACTAGTGCTGCTCATGACACAGATACAGGGATCCCAAATTCAACTTTTTGTTATTGGGCGGAGTAAAGTATAACACCAAAATAAACTTGTTATTAGTCATTCACCAATCTGGTTGCCAATGGCTGGATGTTCATCCAGTCCCTAAAGGCGTTCATTACAATGCTGTCCTAACTTTTCAGAATGCCTAACTCCAGTTGCACTGTCACTTGCATAATTATCCATTTACCAGATTCATATGAGCTGGAGAAAAACACGACTGGTTGAACTCCCTTCTTTTAATGATTGCCGCAACTGATCGTTCTCCAGTGGCTTAACCATAAGAGTAATTGATGTCATTTAAATTTTTTATTTTAAAACCCCCAAAGTTCTACAGCAAGTGAGTCCAAATGGCATTCATGGGCCAAGAGCATTCAGTGTGCGGCATGCTGATGTAGCCACAGCTCATGCAGACAGTGCAAGCAATAAAGTTCTAATTGGAAAAGAGGGTGGTGCTGATGATGGTTTCATTGTGCAACAGCTAATATTTATTCAATTTTTAATGCTTCAAAAAGACCAGAGCAGAAGTGAGAGTTCCCTTTTGCATGCATCTGGATCTTGTTGCATCAGCTGGTGTCACCCCTAGAATCAACACCTGTGATCTAAGAATGACTTGGTGGGATTAGACTCGCAGACCCTGTTCAGATGATGTGCTAAGCCACTGTGGTTAAACATTTTGAGCTAAACATTATAGTTTAGTGTGCCATGTCAACCATTCCTAACCATGATGGCTACGTAACCATAGTTTAAAGATGCTTACAAATCATTTGCTGCACAAGGGTTAGTAGCCTGACAATGGCTTAACATATTGCCTAAACAGGCCCACAGTCTTACCTAGCTAAGTAATACTATGTCATCAACAGAGGCTTACTGTATGCCACTGTAAATCATACCTAGACCTAGCTTTCATGAATTTGTCTAATCCTTTTTAAATATATCAGTGTCGGAGGCCATCACAGCATCTTGTCACAATGAATTATTAGTGAATAATTAGTAAATCATAGTGGACAACAGTTTTAGTTGTTATATATTTTGTATATTTAAGTTTTGTTGTAAGTTTCATTGAGTCATTTTTGAGAAAGGCATTTAAAAACTAAGTGCTGCTACTACTTCTAATATAGTAACAATAATGGATGGTGAATTTAAAACTACCTGCTTGTTTTCAGAGAGATATTCTCCACAATCACGAGAACTAGAAACTTTTGCTGTAGGGGCAAAGCCTTCAGTGTGCTTGATACTGGATTCTATGCAGAACTCACGAACAAGAAAGAAGAAAGGCAACTCATAGGCCAAGCTTAGCCAGTGACTTCCAATAGTAAAACAGAGCATGCATCTGAATCCTGTTTTGTTATTTCTAGCAGCTTCTGGTCCTGGTTCTTTGGAGAAATTCTAAAGGCAGGTTGTACAAAGGCTTTCCTATACCTCGGCATGTGCAAAAGCTTATTGTTTCCCCAGAGAAATGCCCTTGACCTACCTATTTTACAATGCAGTATGGGGGTGAGATGTCTCTGGGAAGCCAGAGCTGCATCCAAGGATATGTGAAGCCTGGTTCTAAATGAGAGGTTTCTGGAAAGAAGTTTCAGTTTCTGATTCCTGAGCAATATGGCTATTATAAAGCCCTTGTACATTAAAAATGTTGTTTACATAAATTTTCAGGTTTATGTTGGTGATGACTCTAATGCTGTTTTCCTTGGTACTTTAGAACAATACAAACATTTCTGAAGCAATTTTAAAAATCTAAAGCAAGGGTAATATCCAATGATAACTTCTGTGTGGTATAGGATCTGGAATGATAATCTGCATATGAAGCATCAGATATGGTAGTAATTGCCCACCTCTCCAAGCCTCCTCCATCATTGACCAGAATTTAGTCGTATGCACTGCTTAAACTGAATCAGATATTTTATATAAACAAGCTTTTACTTTGAGGTACCTTGATAGTGTTTGAGGTGATTTCCAAATCTGAATCCAATTTTCATCCTCTGTTCCAAGTTTCATTCGCATTACTTAATAATCTTCTGTTTTACAGAAGTGAGAGCCTAGCTGGTACCTAAGCAGTAATAACACCTTTAAAACATGTAATTATCTGGTTTATTTCTCAAAAGTAGTTGGATGGCTTTCAAGCTGCTTGTTGAGAGATGGTGATAGCAAGAATGGAAATTTTGGAATCAGGGAATTTTCTCCTTCCTGTTGCATGTTATTTTCTCATTTCTCATTATTTTACCTTTATGTGGAACTTGAGTGAACCTAAACAATCCTGTATTTGTGTCATCTCATCTCTTGAAGTTGCTAGTTCGGAGACATTACAAATGGAGATATTGGGGATATAGTTCGAGCTAAATGTCGTAGCTAGCAGTTCCAGCCCCTTAATGTGGTGGATATGGATTTCTCGAGAGCGTATCTTGGTTTGGTACCCACACCATTTCTTAAAATGAATGCCCTGCTAGAACTGGATTCTTTCAACTTTCTGTTTTCCTAATTTAAAAATATAAATATATCATTTTTAACACTCAGGTCATGAAAGTCTAGCATTGGAGAATTGTTCAGAGCAGCAAACTAATTGATAATGGCAAAATGGCTGACAGACTTCTTCATAGGGGTAAATGGTTAGGGAGACTCATTATATACCCTGCTCTTTAGAACACAACTATCAATGTAGTTCGTCTGTTCTCTGCTTGCTTCTAAGCTTCAAGAGTGAGAGCAGATATTGGCAATGTAGCAAAAAAGCAAGGACTTTTCTCCCAAACATCTTGCCGTATTGCAGGAGTGTATTGCTCTCCACAGGATATCGATTCTGTGTAGACAAGGCCAGAAATTTGGTTCAAAGGCCATAGCCGAAGCTCTCTGGGTGGCTTACATAGGATTAAAACAATTAAAAACAATATACAAAAATGTATTACTTATTTATTTTATTTATTTGTTACATATATATATATACAGCCTTTCCTCCAAGGAGCTCAAGGTGGCTTACAGGGTCCTCCTCCTCTCCATTTTATCCCCACAGCAGCCCTGTGAGGTAGGTTAGGCTGAGACTCAGTCACCCAGTGAGTTTCATGGCTAAATGGGAACTAGAATCCAGGTTTCCGGAGTCCCAGTCCAACTCTCTTAACCAGTGTACTATACTGGCTCTCAATAATTTGGGCGATGTACAGGTGGGGAGAGAATTGTTTCATTGTTAAATGTGTCTGGGGTGGCTAATTTACTAGTGGGGAAACTCATTAGTAAAGAAGTATTATAGAATCAAAAGAAAGGTCTGATTAGATCAGCATCCTGTTTCTCATAGCGGCTGGCCAGATTCTTTCAGGAAGCCCCACAGCCAGGTAAGAAGGCAACAGTACAACTACAGATGTGTGCAACTCTGGGTTTTAAGGCATCACCATTGCTGGATGGGGAATGCCGGGAGTTGTAGGACCTTCTTCTGTCTAAACATGCAGAAGGTTGTGTCCCCCTGAAGACCGTTCTGTGGAGGATCTGGCTAAGATGCTGGGGGGTGGGGGGGGAGAGATGACCTCAGGCTGAAAGCTTGCTCATCCAACGTTGCTGTACCACCACTTGAAGCATTTGAAACGAGGTTATTTTGTGAATAATGGGTCCCATTGCTCACCTGATTTTTAAATTGCGTGATTATCGTGAGGGAATAAAACTTGAATTTGTAGTATAGAATCTTAACAAAATATATCATATTAATTATTTGGGGCCCATATCTTCGCATAATCTTGGTGCCATTTATAGGTTTCTTAGTTCAAATGCTTGAGAGACTTTTGCAATACATTTTTTTAAGGAATGAAATCTGAACTGTTATCTGTAAACCATTTTAAGAAAAAGAAGTTGCCTGCCATAGATTTTCTAATGTCAAAGGTTGACTTAATATGAATGCAGCAATGATTAATTTGAGATATTAAATCTATTCAAGCAAGAACGCATGTACATATTGTAATGACTTCCTTTTCTTACAATTAAAGTAATTGGATTATATTTAATGAGCTATTTACATTTAATAATTAAGAAAAGACTTATCTTTCCAGTATTTCCCAAGTGCGACAAACGGAAGGGTGGGGGCACTCAGTACTGGAATATAATTAACAAGCCATAAGTTGAAACTGAAAGAGCTGCTGAGCTGTTGTGGAAAAATCTATTTTATTTCAGTAATTTAGAATTGTTATTGAAAGACCAGTGCATAATTTAAAATCTGAATTGAGGGAAAAGGTTTATTGCTTTTAGGGACTTGCTTATATGACACAATTTTGGGTACATGTCCTGGAGAATGACAGCAGATAGCCATTCCGAGCTAGATATAATGTGAGAGAAAGGAAACGGTATGTAAAAGGAAGATAAAATTGCTTCTCTTTGTATTTAGGGAACTAAGCCACAGTTTTATAACCTAGCTCGTGTAAATGTTAAGTGTTGGAAAGACACAGGGTATTTCCCAGGTGGAGAAAGCAACATACCAACCACATGCAAATGAGAGCGAATGAATCATCTTCAGATGTGTTTAGATAGTGGACCTAATCCAACTTGCAAAAAGGTGCATTAAGTCCTGCCTGTTTACACACAGGTATGCTATTTATGGAATCCTGTTGGGCATTTGGGGGGGGGGGGGGGAGAACTAATTTCCAATTTACAAATCATTTCTTGTCTGATCACCTGGAAGTGTGTATATGTGTGTTTTCCCACAGGCAAATAGTTATTTGTAAGTTTTCTTAATCTCTTTGTAACTCCTGTTGTGGTTCTGAAAGCCATATAGTGGGTTTAAGGGTGAGCAATCCTGTGCAGTAGCCTGAACGTCCGCCATGAGAATCAGGAGGGTTACATGTATTTTTCCTTGACTTTGGAAGACTCACTACCTTACTTTAAGACTGAATGGCTTAAAGCACAATACTTTTCATGTTTACTCAAAAGAAAGTCCCAGTGAACTCAGTGGGGCTTACTTCCAGGTAATTGTTATAGGTTTGCATCCGTACAATTAGCATTTCCTTCCTGTATTCTTGCAATGTTGTGCAATAAGGGAGCATGTTCTCGCAGATCAGATGGCAACTGAAATGCAGTGCTATTCTTGGACGCACACAAAAGAAACTGTGGCTATCAGTCAGACTAGGCTATAGTAAATGGCTACAGTCTCCAGTAGAGTAGAATTGAAATAATCCCTGGCTGACAACCCAGAGGCTAAATTTGTTTTCCTGTTGCTATTGCTCCTCAACATCTGGTGACAATGGTGTGGGTTGCATGTAACAACAACCCACCTTTCAACACTTTTTTTTACATTATTGTGAACAAGGCAGTATGCTGCCCAGTTGCTCACACTGCAAGCAGAAATGACTAAACAACCTTGGATGCTCCATCCCTGGGTTGTTTGCTCTGATGTGCGAACCGGGAACTTTGGCTTGTCTCCTCCCCCCCGCCACCCCCCACCCCCCAACAAGCCAGAGGAAATTTGTTCTTGGATTATTTCTCCGGCTTGCCAGGATACAGAGAAACTAGAGTTTCTGGTTTGCACGTAATGCTAAACTAACCATGGATGGAAGTGTGGTTTAGCAAGTTGTTTAGCAAGTGGGAGTGATCGCACATTGGCTGCATTCAGACAACACGATAGTCAAAGGTGGGATAATAATGAACTTTACAGTTGTTCATCTAGGGAGTACTCCCCACACAACATGGTAATAAATAATCAACCGTGGTGTGGGTTAGGATCAGCGATGAGTTGACTATGGCAGCATTCGGACGACATGATAGTCAATAGAACTGACGATTGTTCCCCCCCCCCCCCCGTTGACTATTGTGTTGTCTGAATTTAGCCATTGTGTACCAGTACCCTGCCTCATTTACTACAACTCACTTTAAAAAAATGGTGGTTACATTCTAGTTGGCCTATTTGCTATGCAAGCAAAAGTGGTTTAAGATGGACTGGCAGAAAACTGCAATGATTTACCAGTTAGAAAGTTTTGCCTCCATGCAGCTGTGTGGTCCAGAGCCGGTGCTGGATTCTTTGTCCTTACTTAACATAGAAAGGGGGGGGGGGACAATAAGAATGAGCAACGATTTCAAGTAAAAACAAGAAATGCTTTCCTACAGGTTCCAGAAGTCTTACAGACTGATGGACATTGATTACTGCACTTATCCATTTTTAATTGGGAGCTTTTCTGTTCTGAGAATTTAACACTTGACTAACTAAGTTAGCATTTGTCAAGTGTGTTAATGATCGACATATATGTAAACTGATTGATTTTTCTACTGGCAAGCAAACTACATTTTGTGTTCATCTCAGTTTCTAAAAAATGTAATTAAAATGTCACAGTCTCAGGACAGGCATGCTCTGAAAAGTAAGTGTAGAAGTGGGTTATAGATCTAATCTCTAGTTGTACTTGAAACAGAAAATCCTAGTATTGAATAGATTTATTCAGTGCTTCACCATAATCAACTTCCAAAGAACCAAAGCCTTAGTAAGTAACATCTTCCTGAGACTCTTCAGAAGGTACACACAATTGAAATTGTTTGGGAAAGGTACTTGGTATTTAAATCTTGCAGCAAGTTAAAAAGCTGTTATGTAAGGAGTTTAACACAAGTACTTCACAAATCCACCATCTATAAATGCAGATGGCTTAGAGTTTTTATTATATTAAGCGATAGATACCAATTGTTTATATATTTATTAATATGTATCTTGATTTTTCTTTCCAAGTCTTTAGACCTCAAGGTTGTAGAAAAATTACTGTACAGCCGTCTCTTTCTGAGGCTATTATTCTGTTCTCTTCCCCTCCAATTGTCCTTACCAAAAATATTATGTTTATAAAACCCTGAAAGCCAAATGAATAACACAAAATTGCTAAATATGTAATATTAAGCCCAACAACTTTTTTTTAAACATATGTTGGATTTCCAGTGAGCTACAAAGATATTTCCAGCTTGTGGGTATCAGGATGAATAATAGCCTGGGATTTTCCTAGTTGCTGCATTCAAGCCCATTGAGCCATGAGAATATTACTCTCCTGATTCTTTGGAGAGAAATAAAATCTGCTCTGAGGGAGTGGTATGGGCCATACAAAAGCAAATTCTTCTTCTTGTGAGTAGGAAATGAGAGAGTTTAGGGTTGTCGTATTTGTGGTGGATATCCCTGCGCAAAGCCTCTTTGGACTGTTGGGAAAAGAGTAACCTGCTAAAACCCTGTTGCTGCCCTTTCCTGCCAATTATTTGTCTGCTAGCTCTGGCTGGACAGTTAATGACAGATAAATCCATGATACGGAATGGTGGGAGAGAATAAATGCTCATTACAGGTGGAAAGGAATAATATGTGGCATCACGTGGCAGTTGTTTCATAATTATCACTCTACTGCTGATTGCTAATGCACCTCCCTTAGGTTGGTCTATAATTGCTATGCCCTGGATTTACAGCATTCCCCTCTTTGTGGCCGCATCTGTGAATTTTGCTTGCAGCCCTCGACTGAACATCCTTTTTTATTTTCTGGTCTCTGTTTGTCTTTTCCTGGTTTCCCCCTTGCTTTTCAGATTTGCGTAAAGCCAGTCTCTTCCCCGCTGTTTCACAGAGGAACCGTTACTGCTGAGGGAAGCTTGAAAACATAAAGCTAGTTGTCTTAAGAGGTTGGAAGGAACAGTTGGCCTGTGCTGGCAGAATGCAACGAGACCTCTAACTCCGTGGTCCAATGGGGATTTTAGATTTGATTATTGCCTCCTTCTCTTGCTTCCAAACCTTCTGCTGTGTCTAAGCCACCTTTGGGCAGTCTGAATAGCTGTCTCTGTGGAGGTTATGCCGGAGGCATGTTCTGCTTGGTTTTGCTGCATGGTTCTGTAAGGGGCGATGTGGGGGGGGGGGGGTTGTTTGTAACTAGATGTGCTTCAGGGACTCTTACCTTGAATGTGCAGGGTGGAATGCCATCGGAGTCATTGTAATAGTGTTCGGGTGTGGATTCCAAAAGATTCCTGACGTTGAGGGGGGTGGTTTCTTGATAGGAGACAGCTAATGTGGCAATGCTGATTTTAAGGTTTTTCACACAGATGGTGTCTGAGAGCTAACATTTCACATTAAAATATCTGAAATTAGTGATTTCCGCACATGCCCCTGTCCTCTCCTCCCTTCTCTTCCCCTTTAAATAACTGGTGAAACAGACTCCTGATTTCCTCTAGAAACTTATCTGTAGCTTTTCTTGCAGTTATTTTAGGGGAGGGTGGAGCACTTTGGCTTCCTTCCTTTCTGGGTTCAGTGATTGCTTTCAAGTGGGCGGCAGGGGGCAGAGGGTGAAAGGGAGGGAACCTCAGTGGTTTGGTACCAAAGGATTAGTCACATGAGATGGTCCTTCTGGGAGAGTATTTGTGATCTTTGATGAGAATATATTGGTTTGGTTGTTCAGGAACGTGTGTGTGTGTGTGTGCGCTCATGTGTACAGTATTTTAGAATAGTTTCCTCAACCTCTTGGGCAAGTTAGTATTATGCTTACGTCATTCCCCGTCAAAGCCCCCACTTTGATACTCAAGTCCTTAGGGTCCTTATGAACACCAATTTGGTAACATTTCGAACCCACCTTAATAATGCCTGCATACAAGTAATGGTAAGCTTCCTACAACCAAACCTGCCGTTGATGCATTGTGGGCAAGTGGGAAACTTCTGCCTCTTGATGTGGCTGCTGTTAGGAGCTCAAAATAGCCAGTAAGCCACGTACATGGACCACAGCATAGCCATTTCTGCTTTCTGAAGGCTAAATAAGCCACCACTGAGGATTACATCAGCGTATGACTTAAGAGTCTCGCCTGGTGCCACAAGCTAGAAAGACTGTTGTTGTAGGATCTTGGGTCAAAATCAACCTCCCCCAGCCTGGTTCTCCCCCCCCCCCCCCAGATGTTTTGGACTAAAACCTCCAGCATTCCTGACCATTGCTGATGGGAGCTAAAGTCCAAAACATCTGGAGAGCACCAGGTTGAGGCAGGCTGCTATAGGTCAAATGTTGGAAGTAAGGGAAAACAACACCAGAACCACACAGTCGACAGGTGACTCTGGTGCTGTTTTCCCTTGCCAGCGCCACGGGAAGCAGACCATTTCAGAGACACTTGTACAGAGACTGTGCCCTAGGTATGAAAGCAAGTGGCAAAACTTGGAATACTTTTGGCACTGCCTTCTAACATTTTTAAACAAAGAAGAATCCCCTCTCCTCATTTTCCAAAGAGCAAAACTAGGGCACAGCCCAAAATTTGGGAAGCAATATGTTCCTCTTTTTCAGTATGACTGTTGCGAGTAGTGATTCTCCCTGCCCACACTTTTTCTTCGCTGCAGGCTTATGTTTGCATTTCTGTTTCCTTTTTTTGTTTTATCTCCTCTTCCCTCCCCCCCCCCCACATTTCTCTTTCCCCCCTGCACATTTCTACTGTTCTTATGTATTTCTTGTATACTTTGGACAAAATTTAACACTAAAAGATAGGGTGTGTTGCGTTCTTACTGATTTATTGATTTATTTATTATAGCACTTTTATTCCACCCTTTAGCCAGAAAATGCTCTCAAGGCAGCTTACAAAAATGTTTCTTAAGACAGTCCCTGCCCGCAGTCTTATAATCTAATAAACATGACACAACAGGAAAGGGGGTTGAAAGGGAGGAGCGGGGGTGGGGAGCAAATTTAGGCACTAGATCGTGGACACAGTGGAAGGGCTGCCACATCCTCTCTCTCTAATAGCCTCATACAGATCCAGGCATGAGAGAGGGGATGCCTGACTGCTGCTTCCTTTCACTCTGATGGCCTCAGCAGCAACAGTTGGTAGCAGGAGGGAAGAAGACTTTCAGCTGGGCCTGGATCCAGGCATGATGGAGAGGTGCCTGGCTGCTGTTTCCTATCCTCTGCTCCTACAAGGAAGCATTAGAAATAATTTATTAAAGAGGACACTTAAGCTGATTTTTGAACATCTCTATCTCCTGTGGTAGTGAATGGACTGTGTCTTCTGTCCAGGAGCATCTCTGCATATGTTACAGGAGATCGTGGTGGGTTCTCCCAACGTGAGTGCATTTAATGGTGTGAGTAGGGGTAAATTTGGTTGGAGCAGTGATGCCAGGAGAAGGGATATTTAACAGTTTTCCTACTCCATATCTTCCTCTCAACAGTGATTAGTTTCAAATTGCCAAAGATACAGGTGTCTGTATCCTGCCCATGCTTTCCTCCTAAAGGGGACACCCTGTCTTCTAGCACTGCTTTTCTGACCTAACTTGTAGCTCCGGAAGCTATTCAGAATACAAGTAAATAAATTGGGAGATCTGTGATCGTAGATCTCCCACATCATGTGTAGTTTGGCCCTAGGAATCACATCAAAACTGGAAGCTTGAGGGTCCTCGGATCCTTACAGAAGCTTTTTTTGTGGCTCTGGATTTTGTTATATGAGTAAAGAGTACTTTTGGAACACTCCTGGACTTAAATGTATGTGGTTTTGAATTTTTACTAAACCTCCAGGTGGTGTGTTTGTGTGTAGCGTTTATGAATCGTCCCCCAATGCTTAAGAACAGAAGACTACAGTAAAACCATAATAAAGCAACATCACCCCTAGCTTCCAGGTAACAAGAAAAATACAGACCAAAAAGAGCACTTTTCCTCAAAAATTGAGCAAGTAGGAGGGGGGCAGTTTGATTAGGGTTTCCAATTCATTAAAGAATTTTAGTTGGTCATACTTCTGCCTTGTAAACCAATAAATGAATTGCTTAAATTTGTAGTGTGGATGTATTTTTCAGATTCTAAGAAGTGTGAGCATTTACAATTTAAGAAAGAAGCGCTTTCCCTCACTGCTAGTAGGACAAGCCATCTTCAATAGCATGTCTGGTCCTGATATTACCCTATCATGTGTATTATTTACCATGGCTTCAGCAACCTTCTTTGGAATGAATGTTACCAAGAGCTCATGGGATGTGGTTCCTTGAAGCAGCTGAAGGGAGGAAAACCAAATACCACATCACATTTGAAAGGTTAAGAAAATAGTACCAAATAATGCATTGTATCATTTACCAATAATCATGTTCCAAAATAATGTGCTAATTCATATTATAGTAACACACTGAAACTAAAATTAATTATTGGAATTGGAATTAAGCATGCCATTAATTCTCAACACACACCTCAGTTAATCAACTAAAGCTGAGAAATGGACTGTAAGGGAATGATTCAGGTTCCCCACTGTGTTCTTCCCTGCCATCAGGCCTGTGTTTTTTAAAATCTTCAGAAATTATATGACAGGCTTTGTTAACGAGAGTATTACACATCTCTGGATGCCACCAACAAGTATAGGACACGGATCTGTTAAGCATTTTCTGAGCAGTTCTAGTAGCATTGCAATTCGCAGTTCCACTAGCCTTGAAATTTATGAAATGCCTGTTAACCCAGCAACTAGAGTTTATTTCTATAAGTCTCACAAAGCCAGACTGTTACTGTCTTGCCTCCAGTAAATTTAGGAAAATTAAATGATTGTATGTAGCTTTATGTTCTTTTCCCTTGTAATATACTGCCGGTCAGCTTTTTATTTTGCTTTAATAACAAATCTGGTTTTATTAGCCCTTGTTACTTTTCTTTTCAGTTTAGCAATTTAATGCTTTGCATTTCATGGATATGTATGTAGGTTATTTGCAAACATTTCCCACAAGTGTGCAGTGTACACTCAAGTAAACTCATAGACGAAGTTCTTAAACCTGATCCATTCCTGGAATTGTGGCTACTTTTTATTTGCTCTTGTTATTGAACCCTTTAGAAAAAAAAAATATGACAAAAAGCAGTGGGGATATTGCAAGGATTTTGTGCTTTTTGTCTAGAGGCCCTTGAAGAGTTGCAAAAGATATTGCACATTTTCTTTTCTTTCCCTTCTGTCTTTGCTGTTTGTTTATATTCACCTATTTGATTTCTGTCCTGACACTATTGCTACCTGGGTCTCTAGCCCCATAGATGTGAGCTGTACATGTAGCTGTTTTGCTGTGGTGTGCAGGATATGTTGGCGCAAATAAGGTAGAACCACATGTTATGCGTAGCGCAGGGCTGTTGCCAAAAAAAAATGGCATTTTCATATCAAAGTTTTGCTCTTCCCTGTATTGTTCAGAGTCACTTATTCCATCTTCTCTACATCACATTGGGCATTTTCCTCCCCCTCACTTCAAGCAGCCAATAATATGAGGCATATGTGGGGAAACTCAGTATGATGGTTAACAGTGCTGGGCAAGTGATCCTCAGCATTACATAGGAGACTCAGCACAGGGATGTTGTTTTCAGCGTGTTTCGTCCTTCAACAGGAATAGAAATGTCTAAGTGGCCATGAACAGCCAAGCAAATATGACTGTAGGGACATTGCCTCTATGCAATCTGTGAAGGAAAAACCATGCATATGAAACTGCCATTCGGCCGAGTTAGGTTCAGATCAGGACTTAGCCAAGAACATAGTGGATGACCTTATGCAAATCCTTTTAGCCTGTTTTATACCTACAAAATAGGTAAAGAGCTACCCTGCCGAATCAACACACGATTGAGTGAAAGACGGCTTCCTATACTGAGCAGTATAACAAATTCTCTGACTATTAAAAGATGTAACTAGAAATGTGTCCTTATCAGTGGTTGTGGTCATGGATACAGCAGGCTGGCTAACCTCTGCAATACCCAAGCACCAGGCAACCCATTAAGAGGTAGAGGTATTCCTGTCAAGATTTCCTAGCTCTTCTTGGCTCAGGCTGTTAATTTCTTGAGGATTTTTGTAACCTCGTGTTACACATAAAACCTTGGATGCTGTTCTGTGCCCTCTGGATCTTGAACTCTTCTGCAGTAGCAGTTCAAATTTGGAAATTCAGATTTTTGGCTTGGGAGGTAATTAGCAAAAGCTAATATCGGCTTCAGTCCCTTAACACCCTGATAGAAGAGCATCCAGGAATGACTCCTGGACCTCAGAGATAAGCTGCCAGCTGCCACAGAGACTCTAAAAGGGTGGTTCAAAGTCAAGCACAAACAGCTGACTTTTTTTTTTTTAAGAGTCTTGGTTTGTTGCTGTTGGTGACAGGAAGCCATGTTCCCCAAGCTGTCAGCTTCCTGCTTTTTTTCCCCATTCTATCCACAGCAGATCAGAGTCTTTGTCATAAGACAGCTGTCTCCTCCGGCAGAGCTGTTTGCCATCTGACCTAGGAGGGGGGGTCTTCCCTTGTCCTTTTAAGAAATTAGCCAACAAATTGCAGAGTACTTTATTTTCACTAGTTGGATAATCTCATAAACACTTGGCATACAGGCAGTATAAATGCACTACATTTGCTGGGAATTGGGCGGTTATTTTTTTTGTAATGGGGTGGGATGTCAGTGAACAAAAGATTAACATTCTTGCTTATTTTTTTGTGCATGTGTTGATGTTTTTAAACCCAAACTATGAAATAGAAGTAAAGTGCTGCTTGCTTCCAAGGATTGGGTTAAGATAATTGCAAATACATTGATACGGTCATTTTCTGGGAGCGCAAATTGTGTTTCTCTGGAAATTCCTCTCAAAGCTTGTATTTTAATTTCTAGAGGTAAGATCTTCCTCAGACAAGGATTGGACACTCACTGCTGAATGTCCTTAGCAAAGCTATTGGTGTGCATGTAGGCTACAGTACCTTTCAAACTGCAGCTGCCTTAGTGGGAAAACCTTCCATTACAAGGGACTTTGGGGGAAATGGCGCAGCCCTCTGGCTAAGAAGCAGTTGTTAGCAAGCTTCCTGGTCAGCTAAAAGCGCTTCCTGTTTTCTCATGAGAGCCCAGCTTGTCTGGCATGAGAGAAATGTTTAACCCTTTCCCAACTGAAATCCAGAACAGTAGTGGCATTGGCGTTTCTGTCAGCCTTACATCCTTTGGGTGAAATGTTCAGTGGCTGTTGAAAGAGCTCATCTAGATGGTTTTGAACATATGGATGGTGGACAGATTACAGCAGCCCTATATGCATTATTGTTATCTGGGAAATGTCCAGTTGGTCTCCTGGCTTCTCTGCAACAAGCTACAAAACGCCAGGCTCCTTATTTTGAAACTGCAGTTCTGGTAGCTTTGGGAGTGTGGAGGGGAGGGAGGGGTGCAGCGACTTAGATAAAGCTGATTTCAGAACAGGGAAATGGATGCTGTGCCTGGGATCTGCAGCTGAGTAATCCTTTTCCTGTTTGGGGAATGTTTTTTATCTTTCAGAACACCGCCTGAAGCTAGTCCACCATGCCATTAGTAACAAGAAACATCGAGCCAAGGCACCTGTGCCGCCAGACATTGCCCAATGTTCGGAATGAGCTGGAATGCGTGACCAACATCACCCTGGCAAATGTCATTCGACAGCTGGGCAGCCTGAGTGAGTACCATGGCAAGCCTGCGTGCTGCCCTCAGGAGCTGTTGGGCTCTTGATTCAGCTGCCTTCTCTCCTTGTGTTCCTATTTCTCCCCCATCTGTCTTCCGTGGGTAGTGCTAAAAGATTTTCCTGGTAAAAACCTTTGTGAACTTTGATCGGAAGCACACATGGGATGAGTACAAGGTGGGTTTCTTAAATGGCCCTGCATACAGAAACCCTGGGCTGAGAAGCTCAAGTATGTTGAGCACATTATCAAGCCTCGCCCATTTGTTTTCAGTGCCCAGTGTAAATGTATTCACTTATCAGCATCCTGTCAAGATACAGGAACTTAATGATTTAGATTTAAACATATTGCATTGCTTACTTGAAATTCCCCAAAGAGGCTACAAGCAAGCCAATCATAAGCCTCAGGTAATTGGTATTTTTGTGTTGTAATATTTCCACAGATGACCAATATGAGCAACTGGTTTTGGCTGTTTATTTAGCTGGCTAGTAGCCTTGTAAAAGGGCAGGGTTAAAACTTTAGACCGAGGCTAGATGAAGAAAGAAATCAGCCAGTCTGCCTTCATTTTACCCCTTTTAAGATTGTTATGGAAATTGAGTAATTGTTTAACCTACTCATTGCAACAGACTTCATTTTTCAAAATGTTTTACGGGGGTAACTCATTTGCTCCTTACAAACTTGTGAGGTAGGAAGTCAGAAAGTGATTTGCGGAGGCTATGCAGGGAGTGTTAAGGTTCAATACCTGGCTGGATTGATTTCCATCAATTTTCTCATCTTGAAATCCATGTATTTCCTGAGCAGGCATGTATACTGCCTGGTTGGTACAACAATTAGAACATACTGATTTGTTACTAAACAGCCTTTATATAATAATATAGGTGCAGAATCCAAAGCCTTCAGTCCCATAAATCACATGCCTCTTTCACTGACACTGTCTTCTGTTTGGCTGGCTTTCTCCATACATATACAAGAATACTAAACACGTTCACTTATTGGAAGGCTAACGGAAGTCTCATTGTACAAGGTTGAACATTTCTGAGTAAACATGCACAATACTGGGCTCTAAGTACCCAGATCTTTGTAGAACAAGGGCTGTTAATTCCAGGAAAACGTGTTTCTCCATGAGATGGAATGTAAATGTGCATGCTGTTGGTTTAATAGACTCAAATGCTTGTATTGTGGGAACGAAAAACCATGTGGAACTCATGTAGTTGGAAGGCATAAAATAGACCACCTGTTTAGGTTCAGTAGATGATCCTAGCAAGATGCTGAGAGGTGTCTTCTGGATCCTGTTGATTTTAGTAGGAAACCCACAACAATAAATTCAGTACATGGCTTAATGGCTGCATTAGCCATATGACACCTATAATGTTTAACCTCAAGCTAAGTTTTATAGTTCATTTTCTGACATTTGAAACTCTCTGTAACTGGTTCGTATGATGAAACAACCCACTGTTAACAAACCATGGGTTGTTTGTGAACATGCAGAAGCAAGCAAGCGTGCTGGCTCCTGACCGCTCACCCGCTTCCACTTTGCTAAACAATCCAGGAGCATTCCGTTCATGCTGAGCTCCAAACAGAGAACTCTGGGGTGTCGAGGGAGAAACAGCTCAGACTTTTAACCCATAGTTTGTGGTTGGGTTAAAACTCTGGGCTGTTTCTTCATCAACAACTCAAGAGTTGTTGGTTTGGAATTCAGCATGAACAGAGCGCTTCTGAGTTATTTAGAATAGCAAAAGCGAGTGAATGGTCAGGAACCATCATGTTCTCTCTCTCTCTCCTGACTGCTCACGAACAACCCACAGTTGTTTGATAACTGTTATCTGTGTTGTTTAATCATCTGAACCGGATCAATGCGTTTAGATGATTACAATCCAGTTTGAAGATATTATTGGCATGTGCTTTAATGTGCTTGTATTCAGACTTCTTTTTAAACCAGGTTATTTTTAAAGAGATAGCTAACAATACTTCAGATTCTTAAAACATAACAAATTGTTTTTTAAAAAAACAGAAATCCACTTGACTAAGCAGAGACTGCTCAGGGACTTGGCCTGAAGTGAACTATTCCTATGTTGGTTGGTGGCACTTCTGTGTTCAGTATATCCCCTAGTACGCTGGTGACTCATCAGTTTTCACAGTAATAATAATTCATTTACAACAAACTGGACAGTTTTGGAACTTGCATAACAGCTGAGTGCTGTATTTATTTATTTAAAATATGCAGACTTTATAACAGTGCAGAAAAACAAGGTATACAATAAACCAATACAATATTTTAAAATAGTAAAAAACTAAATTAAATTCAGCAAAACCTTAAACCAGCATACAGTGCCAAAAAGCGTCAGGTGGTAGGTAGCCTGTGTAGATTTCATCTGTATAGATTTTTTAAATTAGTGTTTAGAGTAATGAACAACCACATTTTAAACAATAGAAACAGTGATATCAGTAAAACAGTAACATGCATAAAACCAACAGCAAATGCTTAGAAGACCTGACAAAACTAAACAATAAAAATTGCTGCCCTTTCTAATGGCTCATGGGTACAAATGAGACGGGCTTGAAGCAGTAGCCACTACTGAGAATGGAATCGAGTAATAAGGATCTACAATAGGTCCTTATTACTAGATCCTCATTTCTGTGATATGGAAGTTTTTGGGATTCTTAGGGGGAGAAGCATTTCCCCAAATATCCTGCACCCATTCCATTTAGGGCTTTAAAGACAAACACCAGCACCTTGAGTTTGGCTTGGAAACTGATTGGAGCCAGCAGAGCTCTCATAGACTTAGAGGATTATGGTGTTGCACCAAATTAGCTGTGTTATGAACCTGTTGGATCTTTCAGAATGTCTTCTAGGGCAGCCTCTGTATACAGTAGTAGTAAAGTCAAGTAGTTACCAGAGCATGCAATACGTCAGTAAGTTCCTCATCCAGGAGGGGAGCAGCTAGTGATACTGCCCAAATTTGTCACTTAAGAATCCAGAAATTCAGCTGGATGTAGGAATACTCTAAACCTACAAATTTTTATGTTAGAGGGTGACTCAGATCATTAGTTTTTCTAATTTCTGGGTTCCTCAGTCTTTCACCATAAACAAAAAAGATCTGTCCTTTCTGGATTGAGCTTGTTTTGTAAGTGTGTTCCATTCCATGTTCTCTTAAAAGTTTTTATGGTCTCTAAAAGAAATAATTAAAGGTCCTCATAGAATCTTGCATATATGATTGAGGCAGAGAAACACACAATAAAGCTACACAGAGTTGCTTGTTCGTTTTTATTTATTTATTTATTTATTGCATTTCTATACCGCCCAATAGCCGAATCTCTCTGGGCGGTTTACAAAAATTAAAACCAGAAAAACCATTCAAAATATAAAACAATGACAGTATAAAAACATAATTTAAAATATAGTATAAAAATTCCTGGGGTGCTTATATTTCAGAGTGAGGTAAATGAATAGCAAAAACATGCTAAATTGGAAGGGTTCTGAGATGGCAGAGTGTATGAACAGAAATCCAGAATTCTTGCAACACGAGTAAATTATGTAGGTAGAGAAACGGAATTAACGTAACGCCTGTCATAAGGAGAATGCAGCATCTTGGTTTTTGGCAAATCTGGAATCTTTTAGTACCATCTGTGATAGCAGAGGTCATGTGTAACAAGCCAACAGATCAGAGGATGGAGATTATGTGAAAGGGTAAGGATCTGTGTGGAGTGCTTACACTTGGACCCATTTTAATTTCTGATCTAGCATGTTATCGTGTGTTTTTTCAGGAGTCTGAGAAAATGTAAAGCCTATATTCACCCTCACATTGCCTCTGATTTGATATGTTCTAATTCAGAGGAGGCTGGTGGCTTCGATGTCAGTGAGGCGGTGAATCCACTCCGCGTTTCAGTCAGAACCCTGAAGGAGCTATCCAAAGTGCTTCACATCTGAGCCTGCCAGTATCTTAGCCTTTGTCGGTTCTCCCCACCGCCCCCACCCCACCAGCACAAAAGAGACTGCAATGAGCTCAGCTTGTGAATCGTGGCACCACTTGGTTTTAACTGTAACATGGCTGGAAAGCAACATAGCATGTTTCTCCCAATATGAAAGGGATTGCCTAAGAAGTTGGCAGACATAGAAATCCCATCTCTGCATCCCCAGGGAGCGGTGAGTTCCCTTGGGAATACAGACTCCATCGGTAAATAAAATGTGGGTCAAATACAAGAGCCGGTTTTACAGTTAATCATCGGCATATGTGCTAAAATCAATGGGAGGGTCAGAATTGCCCCAGAATAAAGCGCAATTTCTGCAGTAAAATATCCCTTGGATAATTTACCTTTGAATGAGAGTTCATAGTATTGCAGCCTTGCTTGGGTGTACTTCCAGATGCACATGCATAGGATTAGGCTGCAAATCTCAGTCATTTGCAAATGCAACTACAAACACATACCCGGACTTTCTTTTCATGGCGAAATAGCTTGAAATACCAGTATGTATGACTATCCATCAGTATAAGTAGAATCATGCAATTTCATGACGGTAGGAATAATGGTGCTTCCGGACAGAGGGATCCTAGTGCCACTAATTAAAAGGCATTGTGCAGCCATTTTTTCCTCAACATTTTTTTAAAAAAAAATTACTTCTTTTTTTGTGGAAAGGGGGGAAAAAAGGAAGAACTTGTGGGGAAACACAGGAGGGGTAAAAGTGGAAAACAACTAGGTCTAGGTCCCCTATAAAATTTTGTGGACAAGGCAGGGTAATTGCATGATAATAGCCTAGTCGATACGGTGTAGTGGTTAAAGTGTTGGACTGGGAGTTGGGAGATCCGGGTTCTACTCCCCACTTGGACATGAAGCTCACTGGGTGATTTTGGGCCAGTCACAGACCCTCCGCCCAACCTATTGTAAGGATAATATAGAGAAGAGGATAAAATGGGGAAAGGAGGATTACGTACACCACTTTGGGTTTCTTGGAGGAAAAAAGGCAGGATGTAAATGGAATAGATGAATAGTTGGGAAACCTCCTAAATGTACTTCCAAGCAGGTATGGAGAGAGACCATAGCTCAGAGATAGAGTACATGCTTTACATGCAGAAGGTCCCAGGTTCAGTCCCTGGTATCTTCAATTAAAAGAACCAGGTATCAGGTGATGGAGAAAGTTCTTCCCCTGAGGTGTTGAAGAGCTGCTGCCAGTCACTGCATTGCAGATGGAGACGAACTCCTGATGGATGCAATCAAACACTGGTAAGTGCTTATGGTAAGCTGTATTCAGGGGCAGTGAGGGCAGCAAAAAAACAATACTTTGCTGCCACTATTCAATCATCAACCTGCCGCCCAGCGGAGCTTTTCAGAGTTGTCCGGGGGCTTTTACATGCTGGCCCCAAGGACATGGTAGAACCATCTGAGGCCCGCTGTAATACATTTGCTGGGCACTTCCAGAATAAAATCTCTGGCATCCATCAGGACTTAGACTCCAGTGTTATAGCAGGTGAATCTAGTGAGGTATCCAGAGCACAGGCTTGTCCTGTTTTCTTGGATGAGTTTCAGTTGGTGCAGCTCGAGGACGTTGACAAGGTGCTTGGACAGGTTCGTGCAGCCACTTCCATATTGGATCCTTGCCCCTCTTGGCTAATAAAAGCTAGCAGGAATGGAACAACTGGCTGGGCCAGGGAAGTGATTAATGCTTCTTTGCAAGAGGGAGTGGTCCCAGACCTCCTGAAAGAGGCGGCAGTGAGACCACTCCTAAAGAAATCTTCCCTGGACCCTGAAAATCTTAATAACTACAGGCAAATGTTCCATTCCTGGGCAAGGTCCTGGAGCGGGTGGTTGCGAGCCAGCTCCAGGCACTCTTGGATGAGACCGATTATCTGGATCCATTTCAGTCGGGTTTCAGGCCTGGCTTTGGTACAGAAACAGCCTTGGTCGCCCTGTATGATGACCTATATCGGGAGAAAGATAGGGGGAGTGTGACTCTGTTGATTCTCCTTGATCTCTCAGCGGCTTTTGATACCATTGACCATGGTATCCTTCTGGGACGACTGGCTCAGTTGGGAGTGGGAGACACTACATTGCAGTGGTTCCTCTCCTACTTGGGGGGTTGGCTCCAGAAGGTGGTGCTTGGGGAACATTGCTCGGCCCCGTGGATTCTCCAGTATGGGGTTCCGCAGGGGTCAGTTTTGTCCCCCATGCTGTTCAACATCTACATGAAACCGTTGAGTGCAGTCATCTGGAGTTTTGGAGTGCATTGTCATCAGTACGCTGATGACACGCAGCTCTACTTCTCCTTTTCATCTTCATCAGGTTAGGCTGTGGATGTGCTGAACCAGTGCCTGGCTGCGACAATGGACTGGGTGAGGGCTAATAAACTGAAACTCAACCCAGACAAGACTGAGACGCTGTTAGTGGGTGGTTCCGCTGACCGGATGGAGGGTGTTCAACCTGTTCTGGATGGGGTTGCACTCCCCTTGAAGGAGCGAGTTCGTAGCTTGGGGGTTCTCTTAGAACCATCTCTGTCACTTGAGGCGCAGGTGGCCTCAGTGGTACGGAGTGCCTTCTACCAACTTCAGTTGGTGGCCCAGCTACGTCCCTATCTGGACAGGGATAACCTGGCTTCAGTTGTCCATGCTCTGGTAATCTCTAAATTGGATTATTGCAATGCACTCTACGTGGGGCTGCCTTTGAAGGTGGTTCGGAGGCTGCAGCTTGTGCAAAATGCAGCAGCCAGATTGATAACCGGAACCAGTAGGTTCGAGCATATAAGACCTACTCTGGCTCGCTTGCATTGGCTGCCTGTATGTTTCCGAGCCCGATTCAAGGTGCTGGTTTTAACCTATAAAGCCTTACACAGCTTGGGACCACAATACCTGATGGAACGCCTTTCCCGACATGAACCTACCCGAACACTACGTTCAACATCTAAGGCCCCCCTCCGAGGGCCTACTCCGAGGGAAGCTCGGAGGTCGGCAACAAGAGAGAGGGCCTTCTCTGTGGTGGCCCCCCAATTGTGGAACGATCTCCCTGACGAGGCCCGCCTGGCGCCAACATTGTTATCTTTTCGGCGCCATGTCAAGACTTTCCTCTTCTCTCAGGCATTTGTCAATATCTGAGGAGCCTGTTTTTGTTTGTTTTTGTAGCTTTTTGAAGTGTTGTAGTGGTTTTTAAATGTACAGATTGTGTGTATGTTGTATGTTTTTGCTGTTTTAATTTTTGTATATTGTTTTTAATTGTTTTTAATCCTATGTAAACTGCACAGAGAGCTTCAGCTATGGGGCGGTATACAAATATAATAAATAAATAAATAAATAAATAAATAAATAAATAATATTGGACTAGATTAACCAGTGGCCCGACTGCATAAGACCAGCTTTATATATTATGTATGGTAATTAAGCATCACTTTTCTCATCCTCTCTTTTCTCTTTCTCTCTCTCTGTGATACTCAGAAACATGTTCCCTTGACAGAAAACAAATTGCAATACAGGCACGCTCTTTTTGTGTAAGCTGTGTCTATATTAAAAAAGCATGAGGGATGATGCCATAAAAAGTAAATATTCCGTAAGTGTTTATGGGGACCTCTGCTTTGCATCCAGGTCTGTCTACAAGACAGTGAGTATTCTTTGAGATCTGAGGTTGGCATACAGATAGCAAGAACCTGCCACCAATACCTGGGAAACCAAATACTCTAAGTATCTATTGCTACCGAACTGAACAGCTTTCATAGAAGGGCTCTGAGGCTGATATATCTCCAAAATCTGGGAGCAACTGAGGTTTAGCCGGTGGTGGTTGTATATTGGCATCCTGAAACGAAATAAGTTTTCCAGAGATCTATGTTTCTGTCTTCTGAGAACCTGATAGCCGCATCTGTTGCAAGACCTTGGCCCTGTTCAGAAGACACCTTAAACCTCAGTGGTTAAGGCTGTTTTTGTCAACAAAAAATCCTTAACCCACCATGGTTAAAGCCTTGACCACCGTGGTTAAAGCCTTGACCACCATGGGTTTAAGGTGTCTTCTGAACAGGGCCAGTACCACCTGTCTCACTATATCTTTTCTTCTACCCTGGATTAACTTGT
Organism: Anniella stebbinsi; assembly: GCA_029215795.1. NCBI lineage: Eukaryota > Metazoa > Chordata > Lepidosauria > Squamata > Anniellidae > Anniella > Anniella stebbinsi. The sequence goes on from JARDYH010000007.1 coordinate 83,173,668, forward strand.
CATGTTTGTTACCATTTTTAAGTCTCTTTCCTCTTGTAGATAATTTATTTTCACAATTGTATCTTGCCTTTCAGCTCACCAGGACTTTCTAGGCGTTAAATATGGAACCACTTGGGGATGGCAATCTTGCTTCTAGCTTCCGATCCTTCCCCTCTTTTCTTAGTGTCACACAACTTAAGATTTTATGTATTTCGCTGTGCTTGTGCAAGAGGGTATCTTTGGAGCTCAACAAATAATGAGTGATTTACTCTGCTTTCTTGGCTTCTCAAAACTACTGAACACCTTTTTAGGCTTCTTGGGTACCAATGCAAACTTCAAGTACTTCGTTGTTTTGAATTTAGTCTTTAATTTTAAAGTTCAGGTTTCTTCCTTCAAAGCACTTGTTGGAACTGTCTAGTTCAGTAGGAACCTCAAGCCTTCAATTCAAAGTTACTTTCAATCTTGAAAGCACCTTGCTTTTGTTTTTTTGTGCTGCCACCTGCAAGTAAGAAATAACTGTGAAAGAAAGTGGAGCGTGATGGCTATTTCCTTTTGGTAGTATGCGATGAAGTGAATCTTTTAGAATTTCCAGTGGACTGTTGTTTTAATTGCATGTCTGCCAAGCTAAAGAGATCAGACCCACAAAATGACGGCTAATGCAACATGATTATCTGGCTCAGGACTGCCTTCTTTAATAAAGTTATAAAGTTTTTACAAATAGACCTTTACAAATGCGGCTTCACTTCCTTGCTTAAAGATGCTCCGGAAGAGTCACATTTAGCCAGACTGGTTCATCGGTTCTCTTTCTACAGGATTCTCGTGTTAGTAATGCCCCGGTTGTGAGAGCAAATGTGACTCTTTCAATTGTTTCCTCCTGTGAATAAGCAGTGAAAGTATGTATAAATACTTATTGCACCTATGCGTGCACTTACATGCACATGCAATTTATATAGCACCCCTCTAGCAAGCAACACTTTATGGCACATGGCAAAATATAACTAAGAAGGAAACCATGTCAGTTTGTTTAGTGATGGGGGAAAAGAGCAAGCGTTTGGGCCTCTATGTGGCTAATACCATTCAGAAGTGTAATATTCTGCTCTCCTTTCTCTCCTTTCCAGGTAAGTTTGCAGAGGACATATTTGGAGAGCTTTTTACTCAGGCAAACACCTTTGCCTTTCGAGTAAGCTCCCTAGCCGAGAGAGTTGACCGCCTGCAGGTCAAAGTCACTCAGCTGGATCCCAAGGAGGAAGAAGGTAAGGGAGCAAAATGATAAACATTTTCACTAGCTGTGCTAAAGAGCCACACCTGCAGCTGAGAAATGCTTTTGTGGCATTGGCATGTACTTGTAAATAGGGCTGAGCACCTGTTATTTGTTTCATGTAATCAAGAATACCGTGCACCCTACCTTCTTGTTGTATCACAAGGAGTCACCTAATGGTAATGGCAAAAGCGAAGGCCTGATGCTAGCCATTCTGCAGGATCAGGAACGCACATGCATGAACCTCATTTAGCAGCAGGCACCCCTTGCCTTGCAGCTTCCTCCAGAGAGCTTCTGCCCCTCTCCTGATTAAGCCACACAGGTTACCTTTCCTGCTGGCCATGTGAGTTAATAGCAGAGATCTCTGAGAAGGAAGAGGAGCACAGGGTTCAAGAAGCAAACACACAAACTATTATCAGAATGCCCAAGGATCACAATTACCAGCGAGTCCATTGCATTTTCTGTGGGGAGGGTTTCCACGTTAACCTGCTTTGTGATCTATAAGGCTTCTGAGCTTTATTGGATTACAGAGATTTCTAGAAGACAGGATTTGCCAGAGCCATCATTTTCTGTTGGAACATTTTAAGTACTTGACTGACTGGTTATTTGATGAAAAGTGTTGAATTGGGTTGTTGTGGGGGTTGGGGGGGGGCTGGACAAGTCAAATGCATCCCTACTTGAAGCTTTTCTGAATGCTTATAGAACTCCTCTTTGACTAAAGGGGGCTGGCTCTGTCCCCATGTTTTATTTCGTTAAAAAACAAAGGCATTCTGCTATTACTTAAAGAAACTATTCACAGCAATCTGGCTCCTTACCCAGCATATCATGGCTGTTGGGCAGATAACTTCTTTTTCAGAGTTCAAACACGGTATCAGATGATACTGTGAAAAGAAGCTTCCTTAGAGAAGTGGCAGAAGGATCCGTGTTCTAACTCCAGACTGCGTTGAGAACAGTAACTGGGAAAACGCTAGCTCAGCTTGTGTTTTGAGGTGACTTCTCAATTTCCGTTTTCTTTCTCCCTTTCTTTCCTCTTAGTGTCCCTGCAAGGCATTAACACCAGGAAAGCCTTCAAAAGCTCCACAACTCAGGACCAAAAGCTCTTTGACAGAGACTCTCTCCCCATGCCTGTCCTTGACACATACAGCGTTTGTAATATGCCACCACCTCTTAACATCCTCTCCTCCTACAGGTAACGTGCCTTGTATTCATAACCAAGCAAGAAGTCTGCCCACCTAATTGATAAGGAAGATCATGAACCTGCCTTCTTCCCTAAAGTCTGCGGAGTGGCCCAGCTAGCCCATATGAGAAACCTGCTACCTGATCAGAACGGTGGCACGCCTTCCTTACAGAGGCTAAAATGTTTTGGCCTTTTTAGTTGAGAGGGAAGTGAGGAAGGCAGCGTGATACAGGATTATGAGAGGAGATGAAGACTTTTTTCTCCTGTAATACTAGAACGCAGGGTCACTCAATGAATTTGGCAGTTGGTTTAGGACAAAGAAAAAGGTACTACGACATATCGTCGACGTATACATCACTTCCACAATGAATGGTGGTGGTCCCTAGTTTTAGAAAACTTTTTTTAAAGCAATAGACAAATTCATATAATACAGTGGCTATTGGCCCTGATACCTAAACAGAGCTTCCGTCTTCAGAGGCGGCATTCCCTGAGTCTGCTAGAGACAAACAAAGGAGGGCCACCTTCACCATGCTGTGTGTGTGGTTCCAGAGGCATCTGGCCAGCCAGTGCAGGTAATAGAATGCTGGACTAGATGGGCCATTGCTCTGATAGAGCAAGTTAATTTTTATCTTTTCCATTCTCTAATGCAGGGATGTTTGATTTCGTGATCGTGAAGGCTGGGTTCACCTAGGCCAAACTGCTCAAGGGCCATATTTCCCCCCCCACACACACACACACACACCAGCAGAAATAACAACATGGTATGCTCCCCCACCCCTCCTCATATGCACCCATATGGAGCTAGGTGGATCATTGGCCTGACTTGGTGTAAACCAACTTCCTGTATTCCTAAGATAACCTGCTGCATGCAGGACATGGGCCTGATATCACCTGCAGGCTTCCAGTTGCCCATCACTGCTGTAATGGGGTTATTTATAATTTTCCTTTGGAAATCATGTGAATGGATGTGGCTGGAAATTTATTTATTTATTTATTTATTTATTACATTTTTATACTGCCCAACAGCTGAGACACTCCGGGCAGTGCACAATTAAAATCATAAAATACAATCTGCATGCAGTACATTTTAAACGTTAAAAGGTTAAGAATGCAATATTCAATCAGATAAATTGCAGTCCAGGGAAAGCCTGTGTGAAGAGGTACGTTTTTAGGGGATGCTTAAAAGATGTTACATTTTCCGCCTCCTGAACCACACGAGGGAGGGTTTTCCAGAGGGTGGGTGCCACTACAGAGAAGGCCCACTGCCAGGGTTCTTCATGGCGACATTCTGTTTGTTCTGCAATGGCCAGCAGGACCTCCTCTGAGGATCATAACTGTCGTCTGGGTGTATATAAAGGAAGGTGGTTTGCTAGGTATTCTGGTCCCAAGTTGTTTAGGGCTTTATAGAGTAATAACATAACCTTGTATGTGGCTCGGTAGCTAACAGGCATCCAGTGCAGTTCTTTTAACACAGGTTGCATATGAGCGCAGCTAGGTGTCCCTGGGGACTTGGGAATTTGCTCTCTGATATAGGTAGTGGTCATAGGTTTTGTAGTAATGTTATAAGAAAGTGGAATCCTGATAGCACTACATAAACCTCCACTAATGGCAACCCTAGCACTATCTTTGGTTTGTGTTCATGCATATTCTTCTGTGAAATCCTGCTGTTTCTTTCCTACTGCTATATCTGCAATTTACAGTGCATATATTTGCACATCGAGTTGCCTGAAGTAGGTGCAGACTCTTCTTGGAAGCGTGACTGTCTCTTGGCCCGTCTGTCTGGTGTCAAGAGATGGATGCAACCGAGGGTAGAATGTTGCGGTAATAATAGGCAGTTACCTTGCTGATGGTCTAATTGTGCCATGTCCTCCTATAAGGTAGCAAACATAGTTCACAGGGGGTAGGTTAGGTGGTCAGGAATACAAATATTTCCTCTGCCATATCCATAAATACCTTCTGAACAGTGAAAAAGTAATTACAGATAGCTAGAGGCAGCTGTCTTTGAGATGCAGCTACACTGTAGAAGAAGGCGCATGTGTCTGTACACTATAAAGATGCTGCCTTCCACATCTTGAAGGCACAGCAGGTACCCACACTAGTGTAGTATGTGACTGAGAGTTGCAAGTGGGAAAGGATTGAACCAGGGTTTTTATTTTAAGGGGGTGGGGAACATGGTGTCTGCATCAGTTAGGTGCATTGTATCTGGGCTTCAGATAAAACATTTGACCGTCTTGCTGTCTCTGTCTGTCTGGTTTTCCTCTTTCCTAGGGATGATGGCAAAGAAGCACTTAAATTCTACACAGATCCATCATATTTCTTTGATCTTTGGAAGGAGAAAATGCTGCAGGACACCAAGGATATCATGAAAGAGAAGCGGAAGCATAGGGTGAGATAAAGGGCTTCTTTCTTGTTTTTTAACCTTAACAGAGCAAGGAAGGGAAAACGTAAGAGATCATCACTGTCTGAATCCAGGTAGCGCATCTTAAAGGTGGATGTGCACATTTTTGTCACACAACTGGATTACTTGTGGTTTCAGATGAAGTAGGCAACGTTTCTGTGTAATCTGCATTATGGGGTGTTCGTACTGGCACAATCATGCCATTTCTTCATTTTGCAGGGCTGCTCTTTAGAGCCTCTTCGCAAAGTCTTTAGTATGTTGTTAACATCTCTCTTCAGTGCCTAAGGATGCAATTCACTAACAGTAAGTCCCATTGAACACAGTGGGTTTTACTACAGAGCAACCATGTAAAGGATTGGGCTGCAAGCTGTTTCCTCTAAAGAAACTCTGGGTTGCATATTAACGTACATCTTGCGGGTTACATGTTAATGTACATCTTGTAACTCATCAAATGTGTATCAGGCAGGGATATCCTCACATTCTGCAAAAAATAATTAACTGCTTTAGGAACCTTTGCCTCCCCCCTTTCCTCTGCAATAAGTGAGCGCTGGAGAGATATTGCTTGGAACCTCTCTTCTCTGCAGTTTGTTTGGGGAAGCAGAGGAGGCGCTGCACCCTCCCTTCATTCCCGAAACAGCCATGGTGGAGTGGGGACAGGAAGGGGAAACAGCCTCCCAACACAGGATGCCAAAAGTTACGCTATCGGAGCCAATTTTCCCCCTTCCTCGTATGATCTCTTCAGAGGCAAAGGTGATCAACTTTCCTTTGCTTTCCAAAAGACTGTTGGCTGAGTTGGCTGAGCGGAAAGCGTGCCATGCTTGCTTCTCCCGTGCCTGCGGTCCTGGAGCTTGTACCTGTGTTGCTGCTTTGTGGTATTGGGGATCTTCTCCAGTGGCATGAGGGACATTTGCATTCACAACTGTCAACCAGCTGTGCTTGCGCATGCAGCCTGACTCTTTGCTGTTTTTCTACAAGGGTAGGCCCCTAGGATGCCAGCACAATTCTTTCCTGAGCCATGCTTTGAACAGCAGAGTATCAATTCCTATAATAGATAAATATATACCCCACTTTTGAAATATGGGAAGTGATACTCTGGGCCGTGTGGTGCAACACAGGTGTTGCTGCTGCTTCCTCAGAGCTGGATCCTGTACCGCTTTGGTACCTTTTGAATAATAAGATTGTGTTAGCAGGTTTTGCACGAGAGTGGCTAGGCTGCAAAGAATAACTTTCCAAGTGATCCAGTAAGGTTTCCACAGGTAGAGTAGCCTGGGATCCAGCTCCAGGAAAGTGGCTTTGGTAATGCATAAATCAACCCACCAAAAGCATCTCCTGCCTGCCCAAATGTGTAGCCTGCACCTTTCCGAACTGACTACTCTCTTAGTGTCACCAGGCTTAATTGCGGTGGTGTAGTGGTGCTCTGGAAATGTTGATCCGTCATGTGACCATGCATAGGTTTGCGGTGCCGATTTTTTTTAAAAGCATCCAGAGCGGCTCTGGAGCACTAAAAGAGTAAAAAAAAGGCTTCGAAATGCCTGCTCCAAACACGTTTTTTTATTTTTAAATTGGTGGGGGGCACAGTGGGCACATTGCCCACCCTTGCCTTAGATCAAAGTAGGCTCGAATATAGGGAGCATATAACATACAGTGGCTTTCACTCTGTGACTTTCTATTCCAGTTGCACCAGTACTGTGTGAGGTTGATACAACTTCGCCCCCTTAAAGAGTTTACACAGATGTGGGAGTTCTAGCCCATTGCTAGAACTCCCTCATCTGGCGCAGTGATTTTAACTGTAATTCAAGGAACTCTAGAAACTACTGATTGCCAGTTCTCTCTCCACAGTCTTTTGGCAAGCAAAGGAAAGCTTGATCCCCTTTGCGTCTGAAGAGTACAGGAACATAAACATAAATGGAGGACAAGAGTCCTTGTCTGCCATTACTGATCCTCCCCTACATTCACAGTTACAAGGGGATGTAGTGGGTGTTTTGAGGGACCTTGGCACCTTCTCAGTTGGTACAGGGCAATGGTGAGGCTCCACAGGGCTGGCCAGCACTGCCCATGAATAGAGGATGTACCCCTACAATGCACAACAGAATCACACCAGTACGGGTGTGTTGTGGCAGATGGACAGAGGCAGATCCATCAGTTGTTCCTTGAAGGTGAGAAGTAACACTACTGTTCTGCTCTGAGGCCAGATCTATACCAAGCAGGATATAACACCTTGAAAGCAGTTTGGGTGTCCATACTGTTATAAACCGTCATAAAGCAGTAGTGTAGATCCTGCCTGAGTTTCAGTTAAAGCTTCTGGGAATTGAGACAGGATGTTTGGTACAATAGTGGCTCCTCTCCTTTTACGGCCCCCTTGAAGTCCAGAACAGGGGACAGCACTTGGGGCTGTAGCTCACTGTGACAGAGCACCTGCTTTGCATGCAGAAGGTCCCAGGTTCAGTCCCCGGCTTCTCCAGGTAGGGCAAGGGAAGAATCCTGCCTGAAACCCTGGAGAGCTGCTGCCAGTCAGTGTTGACAATACCGGGCTCGATGGATCAATGGTCTGATTCAGTATATGGCAGCTTCCTATGTTCCTAATCTCTGTGTCTTTGTACAACACCCCTGCAGATTGTTGTGGTAACCACAGTGAAGGTGTGCCGTGCAAAGTGCAAATATTTCCCTGTAGCAGAAACATAGCTCTAAATGGAGGACTGACTAGCCAACTAGTTAACTGCTTGGTTAGGAAACCCAGCACCTCAGCTGTTGAAGTCTCTTCTAATTTTATGAAGAAAATCTCCCGAGTTCCACACTCTGGTACAGTGGGGAAGCTTTTAGAGTAGCTACTGTGTCTTGTGTTGCTCTCTATTCTCTGACTTAATACGATATGCTCTAGCAATGAGGAAACTCCAGTGTGTGTGGCTGGGAGCATCTTTACTCCAGTCAATGCAATAAAATAGGACAAAGCTGCAACCTTTTTGGAATCTGTTCTAAGAGGGTTTTTTTCTATAATTATTTATTTTATAGAAAGAAAAGAAAGATAATCCAAACAGAGGAAACGTGAATCCTCGGAAAATCAAAACCCGGAAGGACGAATGGGAGAAAATGAAAATGGGACAAGAGTTTTTTGAGTTAAGGGAAAAACATGGACCAGGAGGGTAAGAAAAACTAGAATGTTGAAGCATGGCGGGTCCGAACATGGTCCACGCTGCTCCGCAGTTCCTCTGCTTTCATCTTGCAGACTTGGCCCAATCAAGAGTTTTTAGGTTCTCCCAGTCATGCATTTGACGATGTTCACGTTTTATGACTAAATCCCAGTCTTGCTGTGCCTCTGTGGCTCAAGGTGGGTGGCACATGATAATTCATATTGGGCATGGACTAAACTAAAGGGTTTGAAGTGGACTGGGATTGTATAATAAACTTTGATCGATTGATTAAAGAAAAGGGTTTTCACCATAGAGCTCAACATTTGATTCATCCTTGGAGTAGCTTCAGTTGAAACACAATGGCCAGGTCCCAAAGAACCACGCAACAAGTTATGCATGTCCGAGGGAGCTTTATGTTTCAACTTCTTGAACAGCATCCCCTAGGTCACATGGCAGCCCACCTGGAAACCTGAGTGGCTCTCAGACTATTTGTGATGGAGGTGGTCTGTTCAAAGCAATTGAGAATTACACTGAGCGTGCTCCAGTTTAGCCATGACTGAAGTAGCTCTTGGCATCCTAGCCCATTTCCTCCTGTTTTCTGGTTCTGTGTCTCTACAAGGACTTTGGAGCTGATAACCAATTGGCAGCCTGTTGATTTGTTAGCTTTCTGGAGAATTCTTGTTGCATTCTGCTCCCACCAAACACTCCTTACTCCTAAATACAACATGTTCATAACCTGCAAAATTCTGAAACCGAAGAAAACATAAGAGAGGAGGGAAGTGAGCAGAAGGATGTTTATAAATACGTGTTACACATAACAGCAGTAGGCACTTCTGACTGCATGCTATGCAACCTGACCGTCAGTCTGGAGCCAGCTGCCTCTGGACTTGCACACTAGTGCTTAGAGCAACTGCAGGTTGTTATAGGGACTAATGCTGGCTCTAAGGTTGCTCTTGCTACGCCTTTCTGAAATCGGAATCTGAGCATGCTCTGCAAACCATTTCTCACTTGGAACGTGTTGGCTATTTATTAGAAGGGAGTTCTGCCTGCAAAATCCAACTTGAGGATACTTCCATCACCCAAATACAGCCAGAAACCGCATGTTCCTATTTGGGCACAGCACTTGGCTGGCACTTTGGACGTGGTGTTCTGGCACTCTGAATAATTCTCGGCTGGTTAGCTGGCAACATTATGTGCTATAGATTTTTGCCCTGAGAAATAAATACATGAGATGGTTCTGTCCTTTCTTTCTGATTTTTCCCTTGGTACTGAAGTTAGAAGTGGCCTGGTTTGGTAGCATGTGTCCTTTTTAGTTGAATTCATGGATTGAACAGAATTGTCTGTTTCAAAGATGAACGTGACAGCAGGCAGGCAAGGGAAGGTGGTGGCAAGCAGATTGTTATGTTTAATGGCCACTTCCCCCACTTTTTAAAAAACATCTTTTGGCCTTCTGTCTAGGACACACACAGCGAAACTTCCTCCCCTTTTAAATTGTCCAAATTCTACTCCTCTGAAAAATATCCATATAACCTCTTTAGTGGGCATTTTGTTTGTGGGTTTAACTTTTTGGTGCTCATTTTAGCTGTCAGTGAATTGCTCAACCACAGTCTGGAGAATACCATTCCTGCCTATTGTGAACATTTGTGCTTGAAAGAACCACGTGCCTCCAGGTCACACACTGCATGTGTGCTCCCAACTCCTTTCCTCCTCTCTTAAAAACTTGGAAAACAATAAAGAGGTCTGCCATGTAATCCACAAAACTTTATTCAGGCAATAAACATCTCCTCCCACCTGAAGGGAATCTATAGTTCTAGGGACTTTTCTCTAGGCAAGATTATGCAAACTAAGCAAGACAATTGTCCTTTCAAGAAAATGGAAAGTCCTTTTCCAGTATGCTAGAACGTCAGGGAGGCTGGTTCTGAAGAAGCCTTTAGCGAGAAGCTAGACAGGCCGACCTCCTCTCCCCTTCCTTTCGCTCCGCCCTCTTTAGTCTCTGGCGGATTCTCGGATCAGCTAAGCTTTCAGTGCCCTCCCACTCGGAAGAACACTGATTCCCAGCTTGTGGGTTGTTTTCACCTTCAGAGATAAGGACTGGCAAAAGTTCATTCCCAGCTGGTGAAGAGCCTGTGAGAGACACCTCTCCCACTCCCTGCACAGGCTGGTATGTTGCTGGCGCCATCTCTTATGCCTCAGAATCTGACTCTGATTGATTGCCTGAAAATCCTTCTCCCAGGCCAAGGGGAAGTAGCTTAGTCACAGCAGGCAGTATTGGAATAAAGTTGCCTTCCCCAACCTGATGCTGTCCAGATGGAGTGGGCTGCAACTCCTGTCCTGCGCCAGCCAGCATGGCGAAGAGTCATGGAATAAAGGAGCAACTGACCAACGCTGGGCCCGGCGTTCTACCAGGCCATGATCTCTGAGGTTACTGGAAGAGAGCTTCCCAAACAATCTCATTTTTCAGAGGCCCTCAATGTGTGCCCACTTGCATTTATTTTCCACACTTGCTTGCTCTAGCAGCAAACTGGAAATGCCAATTAAGTACCTTGGTAATTGTTTTGGCAAACAGGTGACAATTGAGTCATTCTGCATATCATTTTCCCGTCCATCATTTGCAACCAGCACCTGTCAGTTTAAGCATATAGCAAATTTGTAAACGCTAAATGAGCATTAAGCTGAATCGTATTTGTGCTGGTACAGACATAATTTTGGCCACATTCAGGAGCCTCTTCTCTAATGAGTTTGTGTGACTTGCCTGAATTGGCCTGATTTGGAGTGAGCTCGCATGTCTGGTTTTTCTCCCGCGTAAGGTTTCTTTTTCATGTTCATGTTTGCCCCTTTCACAAGATGCTGCTTCATGTGAAAGGAGAGGGAAAAAAACTTCAGCAAGAGAATACTGTTTGTAATTCCACCACTGTTCATTCTTAAAATACTTGCTAAAGTTAACATTTCATTATTTCTAGCTATATCCATATCTGGTTAGGTCACTTTCAATATGCAGTCAGGGACCATGGAGCTCCAAGGAATTTAGCAACCCTTTGTCACACTGCTGCTTTTCTTTGCGCCTGTTCAGACAACACACTAAGCCATGGTTAGGGCCATTAACCCTTTTGCGGCAAGTGGTTAGTGAGCATGGTTAAACCATGGTTATGTAACCACCATGGGTAGGAAAAATGCAGTTCACACGACATGCTAAGCCATCATGGTTAGTTCAAAATGCTTAACCGTCATGGCTTAGCATGTTGTCTGAACAGGGCCTTTGTAAGAATATATTGCTTTGAAGCTAACTACATGTCCTTCCTGGACTGTGCCATTTCAGATTGCAGGTGGACAGTCATATGTTGAGACATTTCTCGTTCCCCCCCCCAAAAGAAAGAAAAATGCCTGCACATAGTTTTAGTTCCTTGATGTGCTAGTTTATTTGATTTAAACAATTTTATTTGATTTGTTTATTTGATTTCTGTAAAAAAAGGCACTCAAAGTACCAAACAATTTAAAATCAATTAAAACAATAAAACACATTAAAATACATTAAAAACATACCAATTGCAGAACAAAACCAGCTACCAACAGACCCACTTAACAGGCCAAAGGCCTTCTTGAATAAAGTGGTCTTTATCTGATGTCCAAAGGATAGCAGAGAGGGAGCAAACCTAGCCTTCCTTGGGAGGGTAACTCATCATAATCAGAAAAGGAATGAAGCAGTCTAACCTTTCCACAAAAGCCTACACAATAATGTTTTTAGTATATCATGTAAATAGCCTAAGCAAAAAAGAACCAAACCTCCACATCTTGGGGAAGGGGGAACAGACACTGGCTGCGGATGTTCAGTGCTCTATAAGAACACGGAGTAAGAACAGTTCCTGTCAAAAGACTTGCAGTCCCAAATTACCAGATAAGCTGTTGCAGAGTATCACTACTAGGGTGGTGCTGTTCTTGATGGCAACTATTTGTCCTTTTTTTCCTGACTTTAATATGCTGAAAGCATTCTTCACTCGGAGATTCTGTGGAGCTTTGGCCGGGGAAGATTTTGGCTGGAACGGTGCGTGTCATGCGGTTTGCCTTTCTGTTGTTTCTAGGTATCCATCTAACATGGTGTATCAGAACGGCAGCATTGGTTCCAATGAGAGTGTCGATGCCAGCTACTACCCTCCTCCTCCACAGCCAGATTCAATTTCATCTTCCTCCCCTTCATTTACAGATGATAATCTTCCACCACCACCAATGGAGTTTAGGTGAGCGCTGCTGAAGCCACAGGAGGTGGAGCATTCAAAATATGTGGTCCGCCTTTTTAATTGGGAAATAAGATCCTTGTTCTCTTTTGTTGATACGGGGGGGTGGGGCATTGGGGTAAATTGTTTGGGGCTTCCATAGACTGATGGGCCTTCACATTGCACATGTCGCTATCAGAGAACAGTGCCTGATAGAAAAGCATCCATTCATCTGGACTAATTACACATATCGGATAGGTGCAAGCCCTGTCTAGTAGTCCTGTCGCGGTGCGCCAAAAAAGACAACTATCTTTAGCACGAGAGGCTTTCACCAGTGATTGCCAGGCACTTGTTCCATCCTGCCATTTTTCTTCCGACTTACTATGTACTCCCTAAACCAAGAAACAGAATTGGTATTTCTGTATTTCTGATAAGTTCTAATCATATGGCTTTTGCCGTTCTACAGTCATTGTCGTACCAACTTGTATTCGGGGTTTTATTTCTCGGCCCCAGATTAGCTTCTATTTTTAAATCAGATCCTGAAATACCTGTATGGCTTCAGTGGGTGATATTTCAGAAAGGATTGCAGCATGTAAAATACTGAAATCTTTTGATTGCAAAAGTTGGGACAGAGATAGATCTGTTTTGGGAGTCCACTTTATTTTGTTATTACCAGTCACTCCTAAATCTCTGTTAGTAATATATTGGGATTGTAAACGTGTATTATTCTCTGTTATATTTGCCAGTGTCATAGTTAATGATAGATGATCGCTTTCTGTGTAGGTGCCAACCTCAAAGTGGGCAAGGAACCTGGAAATTGGTCTTGAAATCAGTATATAATGCATTACGCTGCCACAGTGATTTGAGAAATGGGTATACTCCCCTCTCTGATCCCCTTTGGCTGTGCCATTTAATAACTGCAAATCTCTCTGTCTTATGAATTGGACCAATTTAAATCCCGCGTAATTAAACTAGTTGTCTTTAGAAACACGAAAAGTATCCTGACCCCCAAATATGTCTGAATCTGGTACACGACAGAAAGAGGCATATAATTTTAGATCATTCGTTCCAATTTGTGCATTAAAATCCTCTGCAATTACCAATACTGCAGCAGGATACAAAGATTCTAGATACACTACATACTTATCAAAGCTCCTCCAAGTATTATCTACAGCCAGTTTAGTTGAACAGGGAGAAAAGTAAATATTAACTATTATTAGATGTATTTCTGCACACTTGATTAACACAGCCTAATGGCTTACAAGGGGTCATAAAAATTATATCCTAATGCTTGTGGAAACAAAATACGCTAGTCCGCCCTTGGCCCTATACCCCCTTTATCAGAATGCATAGTGCCCAAACAATGGCACTTATATCCATTCAACTGTATACATTCCTCTTGCCATGTCTTTTGCAATAAAATAATATCAAATTGGCCCCAAAAGTTCAAGCATTGATCATTGTTTTGCTTAGAGTTCCATCCAGCGGTGTTCCAAGATAGTCATTTTCGTCTTGTGTTTCTTAAGATGTTACAGCTAGTACTTCCACGCTGTTTAGTGTGTCTATGTCTAAAAAAACACATCCATTTTCCTTTGTTGGTGGAACTTGTGTTGGGCTGCCTGTCACCATGGATGTTGTCAGGGAATTGCCTAGCTCTGATGTATTAAGGGCTTGGTAGTTTAGCGAAATGCTTATGGTTACATTACCCGAGTTGTTTTTGTATGTGTTTGATAGCCCAAATTCTAGAGGAGATTGAATTTGCAGATCTGCACCTACAAATTGGAACTTGCCAAATTGGAACAAAGCCATTCTTTGACTATGCAATCAGGTTCAATCACTTTGGCATGGGATTGATTCTGATCTGTTGCAGCATCATTAGGATGGCTCAGCTGTGCGATGCAGTCCAAGCTAGCCTGTAACTTAGTTAATCGATGTTTTTCCCCTTGATTGTCACTTTTGGGTGAGTTAGCAAGTGAGAGTGGCAGATTATTTTCAACAGCTTCTAACCAGTCTGTCATCTGGGTGTTTCCACTGTTGCTGTCTAGGACATTTTCATTAATTAATTGGGCAGCTGACTCTAAAGTCTTATGATCATTTGGGGAATTTTCAGCAGGTATTTGGGTTAAGCTGGACAAATTTGGGGGGGGGGGACGGTTTTTTTCCGATTTTTCCAAAACGTTTCATTTTTTCTCAGTTTTTTTAGGGGGAAAAACAAAAATTTTCAGAAGAAAAGGGGGGGAACCGTTCTCCCCCCCCCCCCCCCAATTTTGCCATTTTTTTCCGGGCCTTCACATCTCTAAGTGTAACTCCTAAATTCTTGGACCTCTTAGAGGCAAGAGTGATATTTTTAAAAAAATCAAGACTGGTTAAGTTGGGTCTTGGCTGACATCAGGAAAATCTGAAAAATAGAGCTTTCCTTTGCACCACTGTAGACATCCTTGGTGGAGCTCCATTTGTGGTGGTTGCAAGACTAACAGAACTTCTGTCTCCCTTTCTCCTTCCCATCCTTCACTCCAACAGCTATCCAGCACACAACCAAAGCAATTCTGGAGGGCTGAGAAAACCCAGCCTGGTCAGCCCAAGCCACCCTCCACCGGCTCCACCCATTGGCTCACCACAGGGGGCCAGGCCAGGCTTTGCACCTCCTCCTGCACCACCGCCACCGCCGCCGATGATGGGTGTTCCTCCACCACCTCCACTTGCAGGCTTTCCAGCCACAGGCGTCCAGCCTCTGCCGTCCCCACCCTCCTTCCCACCTCACCCCGATTTTGCTGCCCCTCCACCACCACCCCCTCCAGTAGCAGAGTATGCTATTGTACCTCCCCCTCTGTCACCTCAGCCAGCAGGTGGTGCACCACCCCCTCCTCCGCCCCCTCCCCCTCCCGGTCCTCCTCCTTCGACTTTTGGTGGCCTGGATGGTCCAGAGGCTCCTCTCCCACAACCAGATGCTGTATCCTCCAAGGCCAAGTCCTCATTGCCTGCTGTTAGCGAAGCTAGAAGTGACTTGCTTTCTGCTATTCGCCAAGGTAAGTCTCTTCTCATTTTGCCTAGCCAAGACTTACCCTCTGAAACTGCACATTTTCTCTCTGTCGGGTGTGGGGGGCAGGTGTTATAAGTTTGTGGCTACTAGACCTCTGGCCCTTAGCAAGCATGTATTGGAAATGCCTTTGGCAAAGCTTCCTCCTCTAATTCTTTGAGGATCTCCCTTTTGAACCTTTTCCAGTTTGACCTGTGGATATCTTTGTACACCGCACATCCAAACTAAGTAGCATTTCAAAGGCCGGTCTAACACCCATGCTTTGAGTGCTCTTCGGTTATTGCTCATTTGGGTTCTTCAGTGCCAGTAGTAGGATTAGCCTAACTTGATCATTCATTTCATTTCTAAACCTAAAGAGGTTTAAATCAAGGTAACACCAAAGTAAAAGCTAAAGTAAAAAACAAAACAAAACCTAGCAACAGTGCAAGATTGAAAAAGCATGTTCACAGTTTAAAATAAATAAATAAGCTAAATCATACCTCTATGAAACTTGAAAGCTAGCTTTGGGATTATTTTCAGTTAATAAAATATCTAAAAGAAGTATTCCACTATTGCTTGGGGGGGTTTTCAAGCTGGGTCAGTGTGCTTACAGAAATTGAGCAGCCCTTCCCCTGGGCCCTCAGCAAGACATCACTAAACATCACTACTCCCTGGAAGGGTCTTCAGTAACCTCTTCCTTCCTTCCTTCCTTACCAGGATTCCAGCTCCGTAAAGTAGAGGAGCAACGTGAACAAGAGAAGCGAGACGTTGTGGGCAATGACGTGGCCACCATCCTTTCGCGCCGCATTGCGGTGGAATACAGCGATTCCGAGGATGATTCTTCAGAATTCGATGAGGACGACTGGTCCGATTAAATGCCTGCCCAGCCTCCAAGCCATCTTGGGGAGAAGGGGCAGTGGAAGAGAGAAGCCCACGTTAACATCCCAGATTGCCAAAACCTTTTTTCCCCACTTTTCTCTCTCTCTCATCCAATAACCAAAGATCAATGCACCGTTTCCAAAACCATTTTTTTCAATAATGGGTCTTGTGCCTCCTTCCATGCAAGAAGGAAAATGAAACTAAACTCAGATTCTCAGGGTCTTATAAAGAAAAAAAAGTCTGATTAAAGATACAATTTTTTTGGTAAGGCTTAAAATTGCAGGTCTTGTTGCAGTCAAGAAGTGTTCTTCAAGATGACTAGCATCTTGAAGGGGAGTACCCGTGTAGGCGATGCTCTTGCTTTGCAGCTATGTGTCACGCATTGGAAATACTCGGCAGTAACTTTCCTTCTCCAGTCAAATTGGGAAACGGGCTTAAATTTCTATTCCCAACCCACCCCATCTTTAAATGCTAACTTCAAACCCTAAAGCAGATGTTTTGAGAGAGTTGCACTATATACAGTTAGGATATTCTAAAAGTTGATCCACCACTCCCACAAAGTCCTGTTACGGCACTGTGTATGCGTCCCGTTCCCCCCCGGAATGTCCCAGAGAACACAGTCTTTTTGAGTGGTTCCATATTGCCCAACTGGTCTCCTTAATAATGAAATTGATATCGGGTAAATTGGTGAGAATGTTCCACCATATGCCTCAAATAGGAAGCCATAAGCATTGGGCATGATCTTGTATTACAGTCTGTGGAGTTGCAGATTTTTTTTCTGTTTGGGGGTCCATAAGTGGACCAGGTGTTTTTTAAAATTACGAAGAGGGGATTCTTTATGCTGGAGGTTGAGCTGCAGCAAACCCAAGCCTATTCGCTCAAGTATTCTGCCTCTCCAGATATCAAATGGGAGCTTTCAGGAATAAAAGGTATCTGTTGATGGACCAGGTCAGTCATCTGTAATATACATGTAGTCTGCTTTACTAGCTTGCTTTAACCCTTCAGTAGTTAGATCTGAGATATTTTATCATTACTGTTATGGGATAAAATCTACAGATCCCTAACTTCAATTGCAAGGTTGGTTTATAGAGAGAATTGTTATAGATGAAGGTCTTAATTAAGGTTTACTTTAAATAAACTCCACATGGCAACGTTAGATGCACATGCCTCTTTCTAGAAGGGGCCTTTTAAAATAGCTTTTCTGGGTTTTCCTGGCTGAGAGCTGGTATGCAGAATATCAAGGGGCAGGTCCTTAAATTTATCTGTGGATCCTGGTGACTGGAATGGTGCTGGCTGCTCCGTAATGAGAGTTATGGGATTACGCGTGACAGCAGAGTGCACTCCTGCTTTTTTTCCTGGTCTCAGATTCTTTACCCTGATATATGCCTGTCCTTCCTTTCTCACTGAGGGATGTGCCTTGTAGCCACTTCCTTGCACCAAAGGAAAGGTCGTACTGGTGAAGAGGTTGCGTTGTTCCTTTCTGCCTTGTGTTTTCAAACCCTTACTGCCTGTCCACATCCTTTAAAGAACTTCTGATGCCAGAATATAGACCAGAGCTTAGTGTTGCACTCAACCAAGGGGCCAAAGTATCAAAAGCAGGCGCAGCTTTCCTTTAGACTGAACTCAAAAACCCAGTGTGGGAGTGGGGAAAATTCATGTCTAAACTACCCTGGGGAAGCTCCTTCAGACATTCCCTGTTGTAAGTCTGGTGCTTTTTGCTTGTGCTACTGAGCAGCCTTAAGCCCGTTATGCCTGTATGCTGAGGAAAGGGTGCTAGGCTCTTTGCTGGTGGATTATAAAGCCTTACAAAGCACTCTAAATCTTAGGACACAAGATACTTATAAAAACGGTTCTAGGCTCTAAGTGCTCTTCTATTTATTGGACCTCCTAAAGAAAAAGACATTTGAAAGGGCGGGGGGTGGTGGGGGGAGAAAGAGTGGATGCTGCTTTCACATAGAACATATATCTTGGAAGGTGCTGCTCCCTGCTGTGATTTGGAACACAGAGTTTATGTCCAGGCACTAAGATCGCCAGCTGGCTTATAATGGGGTGAAGTGACCTTAGTCTGTTTTGTAATGTGCCTTGTATCTCCTCCCAGTCTTGCTACAAAACCTACGGCTTTCTCACTAGCATTAAGGAATGATATTTGTATGTGGCGTCCTGGTTATTTCTGTATGAACAAGTAGTCCACCATGCAAACCAGGATGATGAATAATGGACTGGGTTACCCATGAATACACCACTACCATCATTTTGTACTGGGGATTATGGTTGCAAGTGTGGTTGCTTTCCCATTTCCCATGCGTACTGGGTGGCAGTTTCCATCTGAATGGGTTATCAAGTGTACAGAACTGTGTGGGGGGGGACATAGTGGGCATCTGTAAATAATTCAAATTAGAACGAGCTTTTCAACCTCTGTTTAGTCTTCTAAAAGTCTGACAGTGGTGCTAACTCCGTTGTCCTTCAAAGATGGATATAACAAGCACAGAATATTTCACCCAGGACTTCAGAACTAAGTTAGTAGTAGCTTGAGGCTGCCCCTCCTAAATCTCAGTGGGGTTTCCTCCTGTCCTGTTTAAAGAGGTGTAATTCCCTGCTGGGGAATTATGTGCTTTTACACACTGCAGTGAACCTGAAAGAAGGCATTGGTGGTCCAGATTGTTATGCAGACGCAGGGCAATCCTGCCCAGCCTCTAACTCACCAAGCTGGTGGCAGTCCACCAGGTACGTAACGTGGCCGGTCAAATGCGGAACAGCATCCCCACCCCTTTCTGGCAGTTCTAGTCAGGCAGTAAAAACAGGTTCATTGAGCCCTCCGATCTAAAACGATACTGTGGATTAACCACAACCGAAACAGATGCTTGCCAGGAAGCATCTCCAAAGTTAGCTGTACTTCAGCCCTTCTGACTTTTGTCAACTGGGGTGGGGTGGGGGTGCGCGCGCGATTCTTGTTGGTTGATGTACTTAGGAGTTCTTGGATTTTGCTTAGCATTAGCTGCATTCTAGAGAAGACCAAAACCAGCTATTCAAGTTAAGTGAAGGATGGGATGGGGTTGGAGATGCTTGGGCTTCCTTTCCGGGCTTCAGAGTTCTTAAGGAAATCCATGAGAACAGTGCCACTGCCGCTTGCATTCCACAGACACATGCCAGTTACTCCGCCTGCTTTCTCCTTTTCAGAGTTTTTTCCTAGCTTTAGTTTTTAAGTATTCTTTCTCCTCGTCCTTTGGTCCAATTCTTGACTGCAGCTTCCCCGGGACGCAGAGTGGTGCTGGGTCCAAAACCTCTTCTACAGTCATTGAACTGCCACTCCTTTCTTTCGTTCCCCAGTGACCAAATCCAAGGAGAAGAGCCCTTGGAAATCCCACAGAGCTGTGTCAAGCAGCCCTTCGGGAAATCCGGGACTCTCAAACTGTATGCTTGGGGAAAGGGGACTGAGCCTTTGAACCGGCTGTCCATCCCTTCAGAACCTCAAGCTGTGTATCATTTGATTTCTTTCGTATGTACTTTTTTTTTCCTAACAAAATCTTGAAGTGTGGGAAGGGCTAAGGGGTCTGGTTTTTGTTTTTATTTTGGTATTGCAGCTTTTAACATGATTCATTTTAATTGATTTCAGAAACTAACTCTGTTTTTCCTGCCTAGTATGATAGATGACTTCTATAAGTGCCTTATTTCATATGACTCAAGTTATATTTATAAGAGTAATTATTTCAGATGTATCGTAAGGGTGAACCGAAACAAAAGATTGAATGTTGAAGGACGCCTCTTTTTTTTCCCTTTTCCAAACATACATACATATATATCCCTAAATGGTTGGTTGACAGAAAAGAGATACCAGCAGATGTGCCCCTGGTGTCGGTGGGAGAAAACGGTTATAACCGGGGTTGCTTGATTCTTTCCAGTGGAAAAGGCTGTTCATCAGCCCCAGAGCTGGTTCATATGCTCCTGAATGCCAACACTGTGATTTCCCACACTGACAAACAGTTACGTTTTCACATGCTTTGAGGCATGCGATCAGGCAACCTGCTGCACGTTGAGCAACTATGATATGCCCCAAATTGGCTGTGAACATAGAGCAGCCCTTCTCCATCCTGGTGCCCTCCTAATGTTTTGGACATCAACTCCCATCACCCCCAACCAGCATGG
Organism: Anniella stebbinsi; assembly: GCA_029215795.1. NCBI lineage: Eukaryota > Metazoa > Chordata > Lepidosauria > Squamata > Anniellidae > Anniella > Anniella stebbinsi. The sequence continues at coordinate 83,193,854 of JARDYH010000007.1, forward strand.
CCAATTGTGAATTCTGGGAATTGTAGTCCAAACCATTTGGAAGACACCAGGTTGAGGAAGGCTGCCATAAACTCAGCCGTTGTGTGAACTGGCCCTTAGGGTAGATGCAAAAAAATAAATCTGAATTTGCCGGAAAGTACTGTAATGACCCCACCCTTATTCAGTACTGAGTTCAGTATGTATTTTTCCATACAACCTGTTTGTCAGGTGCCAAATTCTAGTTTGTTCACCTAGGGTGAGGAAGTAGCATCATTGAGTGAAGTTACTTCTCCTTGGGACGCTCGTTTAGAATTTGGCCCTCCTTGATCATCTTATTGTCTCTGATTGCAGTTCTTAATCCAAACTTCTTAAAATATTACTTTTAAAATCTCTTCAGACTTGTCTGTCTCTCTTTTCTTGAGGGACATTTTGTAATGTACATGTGATTTTAAAAAAATACTTTTTACCATGTAAACTTCAAAGAAATGATAAATTCTTTCTAGCCAATTGACAGTTGTCTTCCTATTACTTGGAAATGTGGGGAATAGCACCGTTGTTGGGAGGCACAAGGAGGGGAGGGACGGTTCATCTTGCATTATTTGTTCTGTCTCAGGACTGGAAACCCTCTTAATTACCGTTCTTGGGATATACTAGGCTGTATCTCCACAAATCTCTGCTGAGTTGTATCTCTGCACCTACATAAAAGGGATCAGCTTTCTCATTCTGGTTTTGTCTACACAAGTCTTCCCTCAAACGCTCGCGCCCCACATAAAGAGCCTGACTTTTTTGTCTGTTTTCAGCAAGTTACTGGGCCTGTTCAGATGACACACTAAGCCATGGTTAGGCCACTAACCCTTTTGCAGCAAATGATTAGTGAGTATGTTTAAACCACGTTTTATGTAGCCACCATGGTTAGGAATGGTTCACATGACACGCTAAGCCATCATGTTTAGCTCAAAATGCTTAACCACCATGGCTTAGCGTGTCATCTGAACAGGGTCACTGTAAAACATGAGAAATTGTCTTACTGGATCAGACTAAGGGTCTGTCTCCTATCTAGTCCAGCTGTTTGTCTCCAACAGTGGCCAGCCAGATACCTTTTGAACCCAGTGAAGGTGGGTTGGCTTGGTTGACAAACCACCCAGAACCCATGGGTTTTAGGGTTGCAGGTGGTCTGTCAACCATCCCAACAACCCTTTTGAACCCAGTGAAGGTGGGTTGGCTTGGTTGACAAACCACCCAGAACCCATGGGTTTTAGGGTTGCAGGTGGCCTGTCAACCATCCCAACAACCCACCCTCGCCTAGTATACATGTAACAAGAAGCTACGGCGTGCCTCTCCTGTGCCCCAAATACTCAAAATGGCAAGCACCGTCCAACTAAGAAGCCCCCCGGGGAAATTTCCCCATGGTGGCTTCTCCTTATGCATGATCCAGGTCACTCTGTCTTGACAGTGCTTAAAGCCAGTTTCCCCTAGCTTTATTTTGTCTCAGTTGGACCCAGAATTGTTTCGTTCAATCCCTTTGTTTAAACCAAGAATGTGAGATGTGGCCCTTCAGGTGATGTTGAATTACAATCCCTATCCTTCACCATTTGCTGTGCTAGCTAAAACTGATGGGAATTGCAGTCCAACACCATCTGTAGACCACACATTCCCCATCCCTGGTTTAAACTCTATAAAACCTCAAGAGCCCCAAGCCTTCATCACTTGCTTGCCCTCCTAGACTGTAGTGTCTGTTTACAGTATATAACATGACTTTCTACTTGCCCATAAAGTTCTGTGGCTTATCACATCTTGATATAATTTCAGTCAGTTTATTCATTTCTGTGATTATGTCTTCTCTCACAGCCATTCAGAAATAGCTTGTGCAAGAAATTTGTTTTATTGGGGGCGGGGTGGGGGGGAGAGAATACCCTCATTTTAAACATTTACTACTGTCTGCACAATGCTTTATATTCTTGGCTTATAGTCAATAAACATTTGTACTTCATATTAAAGAGGTGGTAACACATCAAATCAAAGATTTATTACAGTCATAAACTAGTGTAAGCACAACTAAACCCAAAATTTAAAACATTTACATCAACATTCCCCAGTCTTACTGCATTTACTTTTTCGTTGTTGCAAAAATCTCAATCTTGATGTCTGCTATTTACAGAAATAAAACATCTGTTTAACTCATGCAAAGATTTCCTTAAATCTGACAGTTAATTTTAATCTGATTTCAGTGGAAAGTATAATCAAAACAAAATTAATTGTTTTAGCTACTTTTGGTGCCTCCCTTGTAGTTGACAGTATAAACAAGACATGTTTAAGAGTCTCCATTTAGCCAATCCTGCTGCAAGGACATCAACGTGCAGCAAAAGAAATACCGTGAAATCTTCCTTGTAACAGTACAGAGGGTAAAACACTGAACCTATTTAATGTTAGAGCATCCCTGTATTTAGGAAGATATAACTCTTCTAAATAGTTTTCCACTTCAATCCCATAATCGGGATTCACACCCACAAATAGCAGGGACTGAGCTTTATTTGTTAGAGCATTTGTATTTTGGGGGCCTAAATCCCCAATTCTCTGAGATGGTAAAATTTTAGCCTGATTAATCTCCATCATTAAACAGGTCCATAGAAGTCTGTTTTGATTGATGGAATTTTGGATGCTAAGAAGTTAGTTACACTGATGTAACTCATGAGTAGTTACTAACTAACATCAGTAGTTACGCTGAAGTTACACACATGATCCATGCCTGGGTAGAGAAACTTCTCAAATTAGAACTAGAAAGTCCCTCCAATCTTCTGCCTCTTACTTTTCTGCTCATTTCTGGCTGCTGCCTATGCAGCATACCTGTCAAAATGTCTCCTTGAGCTTGAATAGAAGTCATCTGCCTCTCCTTTATATTTTGTCCCCACCCCTTTTGCCTTCAGCTTTATGTACCACTGGAATGGGGTCCCCAAAGGATTCACCAAAATGGAATTCAGAGCATGGGATGAAAGTTTCCTCACCCTTGACATAAGGTGATGCTGCCAACCATAAAATATAAGCCATTAAAATAGCCTTCCCTGACCTGGTGCCCTCTGGATTTGTTGGACTGCACCTCTCATCATCTCTGGCCATCATGTCGTCTGGATAGGGCGGAAGGTATAGTCCAGCGCATCTGGAGAGCACCAGGTTGGGGAAGGCAAAGCTATTTTTATAGCTGCAAGAGGGGTCTGTGATGGGGCACTTGGTTTGCTTAATAGGACTGTCTATATTCTATGCTCCCCCCTCCAAATACTGTACTAAAACAAATCGTACAAAATGTGGACATCAGGGTAAGTTTGTACGTAACACCGCTGACTTCAAATATCCAGGATTTTAGAGAAAGCTGATAAGGACAGAAGTATTAAAGGTGGATGGGGATAAGTGCCTTTAGTGGAAGGAAGAAATGGTTGCTACAAAGGGAGTATCAGGGCTGCGTCAAGAGTAGGCAGGGTTGGGCAGCTGCCGAGGGTCCACATCCCAGCAGGGGCCTACTGACAAGGGCTCCCTGGAGTTGCTCCTCCTTTTCGCCATTGTAACCTGCTTGCTCACCTGCCTCTTGCTCTGGCCCAGACAGTGGTGATGATGAGAAGGAAGAGCAGGAGAGGCCACTACGTATTTGCTCACTGGTTCTCTGCCTGCCAAGCAAGCAAGTGGTAGCAGTGAAGAGAGAGAGCAGGAGGAGCAATGTCAGCTAATGACCGTGGCGGTGAGGGAGAGGACTCACTGCAGTTGCATTGCCCAAGAGACTTCAAAAACCCAGAGCTGCAGAGGGTAAAATGCTAAGCATGGTTGCCACCCTTGTTCCAAAACGCTGGAGAGAAATATCCCAGCATCTTCCGCTTTTCTCAGCCTACACCAGGCAGAGAGTGTGTGCCTTAAATGTACCTCTGTAACCAGAAGCAGACCTGCTCAACAGACCAGATTTCCTGTAGGGCTGGACCCTGGGTGGAAAAGCACAAACAAACAAATCATCCTGTAGGAATGAGGGATGATTGACTTTGGGTGGGGTAGATGATTCCCTCCTCCATGAGTCAAATGATGCCAGGGGACAAATGATGCCAGGGGACAATGCCACGCTAGTATCTCACAGAAATGCCACAAGTCTCCTTTAATCCCCTGCTAAGGAAACCGAACCCTGGGTAAACGCTGGAACTCTTGAGACATGTCACCACCCAGAATTGGGGTACATGTGAATACTGTAAACAGAACCAGGGAGGAAGAGGAGGGAGTGAACAAATATTAAAATGCTGGATTCAGCTCAGAGAGCGAAAAGTCTTGGTTCCTCTGAACACAGTAGCATTTGGGTTGCCGCAGCGGACATGTGCTGGTGTCTTTGGCAACATGCAAGCATGTGGAATTGATTGATCTAAGGTGGCGCTAGAAGCCATCTGCTTCCAGATGGATGGCTCCTAGCCTTACCAATCACATGGCGTTCTGCAGCTATTTTGTGTCCCCCTCCTTAATGAATTTTTCGAAAATGAAAATAAAACAGTGGGAAAATACAGAGGGGGTAATGAGTGGAAAAAGACGTCTCCCCCACACATACACACACACTCACCGATCCACCCTGCATAACCTTCCATGAATGTCAGAAAATTCTTCACGTAGCCCTAAAGCAACGGTGCTTCATCTTTTTGAGCCCAATAAGCCGGGATTTCTGCATAAAGACCTTCTTAAACAATTACAGCTGCAAAGTTACATATAGCGTGTAACTGGAAGTCTCCAAAGCAACCAAAGAGCAGTGGATTGATAACATTTGGGAGACTATGAGTATGTATGAACATAGTAAGTGCAGCAAGCAAGGAATCCTAATGCGAAGAATGATACTATGACACCATGGTTTCAATTCATTTCCTATGCTGAGACACTTCAAACTTCTGATACGGTTCTAAGTAAAGTTGCCTATATATTTTTTCTGATTAATTTGCGCAAACACACAAAACGGCATACACTTGCTCATACTCCTTTGATTGGTTGTAGAACTTGTATTTTTACTTTCATTCGGAATTGGGGCCCTGCTTAGGCCGTTCAATTGTAAATGTTCCCTAAAAATATCAGTAGTAGACTAAGTTTTATACTTAGTAATTTCCTTTGTTTCTTTCGTGATTAATTATTGTGTGTGTGTTCTTCTTCCTCTGCTTTCTGTTGCCGTTATTTTATTAACCTGATTTTGTTAACCCCGCTATGCTTAATTGCCATGCAAGGAAATATTTGCAAGGAGCGGGGGGTAAAGCAGCATGTAGGGAGGGGAGAGTTTACCCTTTCCTCCCTGGCTGCAAGCCCCTTTGAAAATCATTCCCTCCATGGCAATTAAGCTAAGAAAACACAAACCATCCATAGGCATCTGCGGAATAGATCCAGAACCCTGGGGAATAGATTTGGGGCCTAGCAATGCCCCTGCCTGGATTGTGATGCTATCCACTTGGAGACAATGGAGGCTGATCGTGTTTGCCAGTTCTGCTCCTTGAATCCTACATCCAACTTTTGAAACAGAGTTGGACTGAATAATGGGCCCAATATGGGACAGCTCCCCTCCCACTCTTTTCTGTTTACCCAGATTAAGAAAATAACATCTTTTAAAGTTTTGAACAACTTTATTGTTGTAAACCGCCCATAGTTTGGCTATGGGGCAGTATAGAGATGAAGATAATAAAAATAATAATCCTAAAAATTAACTCAACTCGAAAAACATTTTCAAAGCCATCAACACCTATGCAATACCCATTCTCACTAGGGGTGTGCACGGACCCCCCGGATCGGATCGGGACCCGGATCGGGACCTCCAATTTTGTCACGGACCGGTTCGGACAAAATCGGAGGCCCCCCGGACCGGATCGAGTCCGATCCCGACCCAAAAATCGTAAATTTTTGGATCGGCCGCCATTTTTTTCCCCATAGACTTGCATTGCAATGCAAGTCTATGAGGAAAAAATGGCGGCGGGTGGGTGAGGGGGGGCCTAACTCCCTCCCCCCCCCGGGGCCGTCCGCTGTGGACGGCCCCGGCAGGTAAGCCCCCTCCCCTGCGCTCCCTACCCCCCTGGGGCCGTCCGCTTCCATCCGCTGGCGCCCGCGGGCGCCAGCGGATAGAAGCGGACGGCTCCGGGGGGGGGGGGTAAGCCCCCTTCCCCGCCACTGCTTACCTTCTCGGCCCGTCCGCTCCCGTCCGGCGCCGGCAGCTACTACCAGCGGGCTCCGCGGCCTACTCTCGAGTAGCGCGCCGGGTGATGACATCACCCGGCGCGCCACCCTGGAGTAGGCCGCGGAGCCTGCTGGTAGTAGTCGCCGGCGCCAGACGGGAGCGGCCGGGCCGGCAAGGTAAGGGTCCCCTCCCCCCCTCCGCGCGCCCCCTCCTCCCCTCCACGCACCCCCTGCTTACCTTCTCGGCCCGTCCTCTCCCGTCCGGCGCCGGCGGCTACTACCAGCAGGCTCCGCGGCCTGCTCTAGAGTAGCGCGCCGGGTGATGACATCACCCGGCGCGCCACCCTAGAGCAGGCCGCGGAGCCTGCTGGTAGTTGTAGTCGCCGGCGCCGGACGGGAGCGGCCGGGCCGGGAAGGTAAGGGCCCCCCTCCCCCCCTCCGCGCGCCCCCTTCTCCCCTCCACGCACCCCCTGCTTACCTTCTCAGCCCGTCCGCTCCCGTCCGGGGCCGGCGGCTACTACCAGCAGGCTCCGCGGCCTGCTCTAGAGTAGCGCGCCGGGTGATGACATCACCCGGCGCGCCACCCTAGAGCAGGCCGCGGAGCCTGCTGGTAGTTGTAGTCGCCGGCGCCGGACGGGAGCGGCCGGGCCGGGAAGGTAAGGGCCCCCCTCCCCCCCTCCGCGCGCCCCCTCCTCCCCTCCACGCACCCCCTGCTTACCTTCTCGGCCCGTCCGCTCCTGTCCGGCGCCGGCGGCTACTACCAGCAGGCTCCGCGGCCTGCTCTAGAGTAGCGCGCCGGGTGATGACATCACCCGGCGCGCCACCCTGGAGCAGGCCGCGGAGCCCGCTGGTAGTAGCTGCTAGTGCCGGACGGGAGCGGACGGGCCGAGAAGGTAAGCGCCCCCCTCCTCCCCCCCCCCCGCTGTCCACTTTCATCGGCGGGCGCCCGCTGGCGCCCGCCAATGGAAGCGGCGGTGGGCGCCAGTGGGCGCCCGCCGATCCGGTTCGGAGCCTTTTCGGACCGGTTCGGATTGGATCGGCCGATCCAGCTGCGGGGTCGGAAATCGGATAATTTATCCGATTTCCCACTGGACCGGACTCGGATCATGGATCGGGTCCGATCCAGTGCACATCCCTAATTCTCACATACTCATTCGGAATCATACACTGGTCGCACACTGAACTCGAAGAAATAAACAGACTAAATGACACCGAACTCACAAAACACTGCTTGCTCCATCCCAACTCATGCATTGAAAGAACAACAATCAGCAAGAAAGAAGAAGAGGTCTGCTAGACATTAACACAATGCATGCTAAACAGATAAAATCACTCAGAATTCTTCCACACTAAAAAAAAACAAACCCATTCATAAAGCCATAAAGCCATAGTAACAGCAGATTAAAAACTAGGGATGTGTATCGTATCGTTAAAATGTATGATAACGATACGATAAGGTTGTTATCGTGCATGTGTTTAATGATGACGATACGATAGAAAAACCTACAATAATAATCAGAGATGATAATTTTCGGGCGATTTTATCGTACTATCGGACTGCCATATAAATATACCTATAACTTCTGTATTTTAAAAGTTAGAGGCTTGAAACTTGGTCACTGCTTATGGGGTATGCCTAAGTATGGGTATGAAATTTGAAATCGATCCCTCCAACCCTCGATTTTATATGAATTATTTAAAGATCATTTCCGTTCTGACAGGTCTGAATGAGTGCATGTAGCGAGCTGTCATTCTGATCCGTCAGAACTGAAACAATTTTTAATAAATTCATATAAAATCGAGGGTTGGAGGGATCGATCTCAAATTTCATACACATACTTAGGCATACCCCATAAGCACTGTGACCAAGTTTCAAGCCTCTAACTTTTAAAATACAGACGTTATAGGCATTTTTTTCTTTAAAAATAGGGCTGCAAAAATACCATTTTTTCACGATAATTATCGTGAAGACAATACGGGTCACCCACGATATGAAGATGATATTTTTTTTGGTCCGAAATGATGATAATGCTAAACAATATTTTTTGCCGTGCACACCCCTAATAAAAACTACACCCCGCTCAACCTAGCACTACAAAACGAAGACCAAACATGACCACTCACACACTTGCAGAGAAAAAAGAAAAATGGGCACAAAAGGCACTCCATGGGAAGTACTACAACATAATACAGAACCCACAAATAAACAAAGAACAATCGTACAAATGGCTCAGGAAGGGTGAGTTATTTCCAGAAACAGAAGGCTCAAGTTATGGGCGCCAAGAACTACCAAAAATACATCATGAAAGATAACAGTGTAACAACAGACCTATGCAGGAAATGCCATGAGTTCCAAGAAATAATAGACCACATAACAGGAGGATGTAAAATTCTGGCAGGAATGGACTATACAGACAGACACAATACAGCTGCAACAATAATTCACCAACATACCCAAAACAATATTGGAAAATGCAGATCATAAAATATATTGGGACAGAACAATTCATACTGACAAGACAATACCCTGCAACCAACCAGATATAACGGTCATAGACAAAAAAAAAAAACGTACCTCATCGACATAGCAATACCAAATGACAAAAATGTTGTTGAAAAGGAAGATGAAAAGAGAGGCAAATATACACCACTGGCCATGGAAGCCAAAGAACTATGGCATCATGAAAAGGTCACACATCAGTCACCGGCATCACATCAAAACAATATACAGAAAACCTTCAGAAACTGGGCCTACCAAAATACATCCACACCACCATCCAGAAAGCAGTCATGCTTAAAACATGCTCAATTGTCAGGAAATTCCTGAATCTGTAAAAGACAGCATGACTTGGCAAAGCCTGTCATGTCCGTCTAGAAAAACCGCCACGAGCGAGAAAGGGATGAAATAATAATAATAATAATAATAATAATAATAATTTTCTAAGAATAAATCTTTTTGTTCAATTGTACTCTAACCATCCTATGGAGTTGAACTTCCTATGAGCTTTTCCAGATGAGGCTGCATAACCCACGGTTTCTACTTCCTGTTACGTTGCAGAGTTAAGATCAGAGCTCTGTATGGATTATTTGCCTTTCTTGCCTTTCTGTACTTTCCACTGTATCATCTCTAGGTGGCACTGTGGTGTAGCGGAATAATGCAGTTACACTAGTGGGGACTGATGCTTTGTTTTGCTTTCACAAAAAGGTACTGGATTTTAAATTGCTTCTAAAAACCCGAAGTGAAACTAGATGGTGACGGCATCTAAAGCACCTGTAAACAAAAATGAGCAAAGAATGACAAATGCTGTGGTCCCAGTAAAAATTCCCCCTTGGTGCTGTTACCGGGGGCAGAAGGGCAGCTACTATCAATGCTTCCAATTAATACACTAAAAGGTTTAACTGATTTAATCAAGTGAGTAAACCAACAAATGCTCTTAGCCCAAATTAAAAATCAATTGCACTTCTAATGAGTACAACAATATTTAAAAGCAATCAAGCATTACAACTGTCTGTTACTACAGTACCATACAATACAAAAGCAACGGCACAGTGAGCTCTCTAAAGAGGCCACCTGTAGTGACATTTTTGAAAGCCTGCCAAAGTCTCATTAAAAGTAAAAAAAAATATATTTAATAAGGGTGCAATCCTATGCATGTTTAAACAGACCAGATCCCTACAAATCCCAGCATTCTTGGCTGGGGAATCTGGGATTTGTAGAACTTTGGTCTGTCTAAACATGCATAGGATCACACCCTAAGTTGTTTAAAACTGGGGGAGATATCCTGACAGGTCTGTTTGAGATCATTGCTTCATAACTGCAGTACTGCTACTGAGAAGGCCCTGCCTCAAGCGTTGCAGGATTTTGCTTCTGGAGGTGGTGGAAGGGCTGACAGGGATTGGTCCAGTTGGAAGGTGGTGTTTGAATGAATGAATGAATGAATGAATGAATGAATGAATAGCAACAGCAAGGAGAAGGCAGGGCCGGCCCTGCCGTTAGGCAGAGTGAAAGGCTGAGTTTGGATGACACTTTAGGCAATGGAGGGGGGGGGGAGGAGGCAACTGACAGTTTGTTATTTTTGCGGTGTCCAACACACAACATGTTGGCCCTCCCCCCCCCCCCCCCGTTGCGCGGCTAAAAGTCCAGGCCTCATGATAAGCAATGGGTCCCCATTAAACAATGGAGCAGCCTGTTGTTTTCCCCCGTCGTTACATAATATACTGTCCGTTGTGTGTCCCACACACACACAACACACTAATCAACACAATGGACAGTTACCTCTCCCTCCTCCCCGCCCCCCATTGCCTAAAGTGTCGTCCAAACTCAGTCAAACGGTTGCTTCAGGCAACAGCACCTGTTTCCTTGTGCCCAGAATTCCTGGGGGAGAGGCTAATTGGATGCTAGTTCTAACATGTCCCCAAATTCCTTTCCATCAGCTTGTGGTTTAGAGGGGCGGGGTGCTCATGAATGCAGCTGCAAATTACCTGCAAAATGGAATCCTTGCTAGGTGTTCCTATCTGACGGGTTACAATGCCAGCTCCAGGCTTGAGAGGGCCGTTGGGCAAGACACTTCCAAGATTGATGGAGGGTCTTCGTTCGTAGCTCTGGAAATAGCCTGTCCACATGCATCCGGGCACATTTTCTTCCACCACCATCTTCAGAATGACTGCATCATCTTGAGTTGTTTAGGGTAACCATATGAAAAAGGAGGACAGGGCTCCTGTATCTTTCACAGTTTTATAAAAAAGGGGGAATTTCAGCAGGTGTCATTTGTATGCATGCAGCACCTGGTGAAATTCCCTCTTCGTCATAGCAGTTAAAGCTGCAGGAGCCCTGCCCTCTTGACCAGATACAAAAGAAAGCAGAGCTCCTGCAGCTTTAACTGTTGTGATGAGGAGGGGATTTCACCAGGTGCTGCAGGCGTGAAAATGACACCTGCTGAGATTCCCTTTTCTCTACAACTGTTAAAGATACGAGAGCCCTGTCCTCCTTTCCATATGGTCACCCTAGTCTAATGATAGTTCTAGAGTAGATCCATTGAAATGAATGGGACTTTTTAGCAGTGCTGGCTCCAGGTTTTGAACTGCCCTGGAACAGAGCACCCTTAATGCCCCCCTCCCTCAGTGAGTCCATCCCCTCACTGCCATTATTGCCAGCTGCTCTTGCTCCTCCTCTTCCTCATCATGGCTGCCACTTGTTTGCATGACAGGCAGAGAGCCAGGGAGCAAGCAGGCCATGGCGTCTCCTGCTCCTCCTCCTCACCACCACCTTTGTCTGGGCCAGAGCAAGTGAACAAGCAGGTTGCAACGATGAACAGAAGGAGCAACTCCAGGAGGCTCTTGTCAGTGGGCCCATGCTGGGGTGTGCATCCGAAACGGACCTTTTGCAAGGGCGAATTTTCCAGATTTTGGGCCCAAACAAAGGTTTTCAGCCCGGACCCAGATTCCCCCCCCCCCTGTTTTTCCGGACTTGTCGGGGCAAAACCGGACTGATGGTCACCCTATTAGCAGCTGCCCGACCACGCCCACCTTTGATGCCCAGCCTGTTTGGTTGAAACCTTTGAGGTGTGTTTGTGTGTGCACGTTTGTGTTTCTGTCCCCGGATGTTGCTGTCACAAGAACTCCAGTCTCCAAAGACCTGCTTAATTTTCTTTTTCCAAGGTGGTGTTAGCAACACCTAGGAGATGTCACTGCTTAACTCAGACAGGGTTGCCTGTCCTCTCTTTCTGCTGATGCCACATACCTCCTTGCCCTCCCCACAGCTGCCTTCTTTCCCCCTCTGGGATTGAGCCGAGACGAGGCACTGCCAGTTTCGATTACCATTCACTGAGCACCTTTCCACCATGTTGGTTGCCCGTGCCAGCTCCGTTGTTGGCTGGATGTGTTGCTCAGCCAGGGTGGAGAGGCGTTAGAAAGAAGTTTCTGCTGGCTCCCATTCCTGAGACCTAATTCTTCGTGCTGCTCCCCACCTCCCAAATCCCCGCTTCCTGCCATCTTGCAATTTTTGCAGGCGTTTTCTGAAAGCCCGGCTGAGCTCGCGTAGAAATGGCTGACATTTTTACTGCGGACTCTGCAGCTGGGTCGTCGGAAGCAGAAAATGGCCTTTAAGCCGAAGACAGCTTTGTTTCTAGCCTTTGGCCCTCCTCTCCCCCCTCGTTCCCCAACCTGTTTGCAAATAACCACGGGCTGCAGCCAGAATGAAATGGGAACTCGAAGCTTCCGCTGTCTGGTTGAGACTTGGCTCGGCGCTAAGCTCAACTGCTTAACAAAGGCCAGCTCCTACGTGCTGAGGGCTTAGAGCACAGAGCTTCTCAGATGCTGGTTCTGTGCAGAAGCGCCAGATCGATGCAACGGCGCGGTTACCAGGCCGTCGCTCTTTTCACTCTCCGCTTCCAGTGCAAGTTTGGGGGTGGTGCTGGAAACGGGCCTTTTGGCTACTGAAGAGAGGGGCCTAATGCTGCTTTGGACGGGGCCAAATTGAGTCTGATCAGAGACTGTACACAAGAAAGGCCCAACCAAGCCTGGCGTTTGCTGTCACGTTTAGCATTTGACCACAGCAGGAGTGTTTTCCCATGGCTACCCTTTCCATTCGTACGTATGGAGAACTGTGCCGATCTTCTCTAATATGCCCCCGATCACACACACACCCAACCTAATTGCCATTCAGGGAATGTGTGTGATGGGGAGAGGAGTATTGCATAACAATCTCCTCCCAAAAATCACCCCCTGGGGAGGAAGTGTAAGTGTACCATTTTGCAACTGCCGCAAGTTGGTAGACCTCTGGGGTGGGGGGGGCAGTGCAACACAAATTAGATCCTGCAAGACAGAATTCTGCCCTTCTCCACTCGTAAGTCCATTGATTTCGAGGGATTTAGGTGTATGCCTCAATTCCAATAGCGGGGTCAAGCTGTCAGGTACCCTCAGCTTTAATTGGATGGAAGGAAGGAAGGAAGGAAGGAAGGGAGGGAGGGAGGGAGAATCTGGCTGCACAAAGTAAATAACACTTCCTCTTCAGGAAATGATATGTTCTTCCCTGCTTTTCTGTTTTCTTTCTGTTCCATTGGAAAATACTGTTTGGACTAGTCCTGAACACTTTGCTCTGGTCTGAAGGACTGCAGCTCCTTTCAAAGAACAAAAAGGATTAAACTTCCAGAGCATTCATGTCGGATGAGGTCAGAAGGTTGCCTGTGGTCCCTGTGCTAACATCTCGGGAGTTTTTAATAACCTGTTTGCCACACTCCCTCCACCTCTTAATGGTCACACCTGAGTTGACTATTGCTTTCTTCTTCGGGTGGCTTAGATATCCATAATCAAGTCAAAAACAATAATCATATGCTTTTGTTTTCTTTATTTTAATAATCTGTGATGATTATTGCTTTAAACTTGCAGTGAAGTGCAGTATGTTGGAGTCTCAGTCTGTAATATTAGATTGCATGCAAAGGTAAGGTGGCCATGTGTTTAAAGAGAGCAGCCTCCCATTTAAAGGACCAGTCCAAGTCCAGTTTGAAGATGAAGAACTGTAACATGCAAGAGCAGATCAGGAACGCTGAGGTTGCCAACCCACAGTTAACAGCAAATTGAGAAACACAGAGATCACCTGGCCACATCTCACTAAGATGAGATGTACTAAATTATCCTTATTTAAATTGCATTTGTTATTTCTAAATGTGCATGTATACCTATGAATTTGCATATGCAAATTGTATGCAAATCTGTGTCCCTTTTATCAATGCATAAAAGGCCACCCTAAGATGGAGACCCAGTTCACACAATTGCCAGTGCCTATCATGGCTTAAATGAGCTGTGGTGGGTTGCAACACATCCTGGTTGCCATTGTGAATGTTCTAACCATGGTTTATCCTAATGTGTGAACCCAGGCAGGGTGGCTTATTGCTGGAAGTTGAATAGTCACAATGATAGCCAGCACACCACAGTGGGTGCCAGCAATGGTGCAAACCGGCCCATTGAGTAAGCCCTTGTTTCTGAGTCACTGCAGAGTTGGTTCCAGCTGGTGGTATTGTGGGTTGATATTGTTGGCATTGTTTTTTGTTGTTGTTGTTAGTATTGTGGGCTCCAGCTGGTTAGGGTGATCATATGGAAAGGAGGACAGGGCTCCTGTATCTTTAAGAGTTGTATTGAAAGGGGAATTTCAGCAGGTGTCATTTGTAGGCATGCAGTACCTGGTGAAATTCCCTCTTCATCACAACAGTTAAAGCTGCAGGAGCCCTGCCTAGAGTGACCAGATACAAAAGAGGACAGGGTGCAGCTTTAACTGTTGTGATGAAAAGGGAATTTCACTAAGTGCTGCATGCCTACAAATGACACCTGCTGAAATTCCCCTTTCAATACAACTCTTAAAGATACAGGAGCCCTGTCCTCCTTTCCATATGGTCACCCTACAGTTGGTAATTGGGGGGGGATTGCTTCTTGACCCCCCATCTTTTCTGACATCTATACAAAGCAGCTGGGAGACATTGTATGGGGATTTGGAGTCAGGTGCCATCCATATGTTGACGACATTCAGCTCTATTTCTCCTTGTCATTTGAGTCAGGTAGCCCAACACTTGAGCCAGGTGAGATATCAGCGACTAGCAATTCTAACGCGACACTCTAAAACTGGCCAGTAGAGCTGAATGAAGACCTGGTCGAAAGTGACCTATCAGTACTCCTATTTTACAGATAAAGAATACTGAGGCAGAGAGATAAGCAGTTACCTCTGAGATTATTAATTTTTGCTTTCCATTTTATTTACTCTCATTGGAAGTCAGAAAGCCTGGAAGATCTGCTGCAGATCGCACAGGAATCTACCACTAGATCCTGATCTACCTTCTGCCTGCTGCTGCAATACATCTTGCCCTATTGGGAAAGACTGTGACCAGCTGGCCTTTGGCTGCTCAGTATGCTGGGTAGAAAGGGGAAGATCTCTTTCTGATTTCTTGCTGTTAAAATTCCTTTGAAATGGATGTGTGAAGAATACATTACCTCTCTGCTTGACTCAGATTGAAATCGATAAAACTGTGAACTTAAGGCGGCCCGATGAACCTGACTCCTGCATTTTTTAGGGTGCTAGAGGAGAAGGGGCTGTGGCAAGTGCAGCTTGTCATGACCCAATTGCTGCTCAGGTGAGAAACTGCACTTTCCAAAATTCCCCAATGCATCTGGTCAACTTGCTCTCCTGAAGAGGCTTGGTTGACACTGAGGACTGCCAAGAGTCCCATGTAAAAAAAGCCAGGCTCTGCTGTGAGCTGGCATTTTCGTCTCATGGGGATCCATAGCATTGCTGAACCACAAGCGCCTTCCCCTCCTCCTTGGTTTTGTAACTAACTGCAGAGGAGAAGGCCATGCATGGGAGCAGGCTGCTAGATTAAACTTTCTGCTGTGAGCGCACAGGTATGGTTGACTTGCCTCAGGGCTGGCATTGGGGATCAGCTTCGTCGGGCACCTCCCAAGTAGGGCGGCGAAGTACGGTTGTCAAAAAAGAGACAGTGCTTTGCATAAGATGTGCATATGCTAATGTAAATGGATAGATCCCAGTTTAGAAATGATGGGTAACCTTTATGTAGAAATATAATCCATCTTACCATAGCGGGAAGATGGTGAGTAGGTGAACTCTGGGCTACTCAGTCTGCTGTCCAAGTGCTAAGTGTGGGTGGACAGTTTCACAGCCCCCTGTTTTCCCTTCTTATCTTTAAACCAGACTTGGGCCAGACAACCCTTTGAACAAAGGACTGTTCCCTGTAAATTAGGACACATACCTTCCTCGCCTGCCTCCTCTGGCATGCACAGATGGTGTCTTTCATTTGTGCAGAGCGGGAAAATGGCCAGAAGCAGTCTCCTACTGCATAGATGGGATTCCTGTTGTTGTTGTTTCACCTGCTCAGAAACAGCAGTGCAAATGAGAGCCCTCCAGGGTTAGGGTTCTGTGGGATGCTACGTGTCCAGCTCACCAGAGAGCCAGGGAAACTCACTTCTGGTGAGCTGGCCAGTCTATGCTAGCATAAGCTTATGCTATGAGAAATCTGTTGAGTCAGCCTTGTATTTAAGGCCTCGCCTGATCAACACAGGCGAGAAGGCATTGCGCCGACTTGAATGGCTTTAAAAGGGGATGGGACAAGTTCATGGAGGATGCTATCAATGGCTACTACTTATGACAGCTATATATTATCTCTGGTTTCAGAAGCAATATACCTCTCAATGCCAGTTGCTGAAGAACTCAAGTGAGTGGATACTATTGTGCTCATATCCTGCTTGTGGGCTTCCCGTTAGAGCATCTGGTTGGCCACTGTATGAACAGAATGCTGGGTGAGATTTACCTTTGGTTGGATTCAGCAGGGCTCTTTTTATATTTCTTTGGGCAAGTGGCCTGGTGGAGAAGGGGCAAAGAGCTCTGTGCCTTGTATAGAAATGCAACAGGCTGTTGGAGGAGACACAGAGCTCTCTGGTCATAGAATCATAGAATAGTAGAGTTGGAAGGGGGCTGTAAGGCCATCTAGTCCAACCCCCTGCTCAATGCAGGAATCCTCCTTAAAGCATCCCTGACAGATGGTTGTCCAGCTGCCTCTTGAAGGCCTCTGGGGTGGTCCTCCTCTGCTAGCCCCTAGTAGGCTAGCAAAATATTTTTCATGCTACCAACTCTTCTGGGATGATTTAGAAGGCAAGGTTGATTCTTTATAGTGCCCCAAGAATCCTAGTTGTTTTTACCAGGGCATGCTAACGTGGTTACCCATGAGTCTCCCTAGTCTGTTAACAATCCATGGCAGTTCCTACAAAATGAAAGGGGACGACTTTGTTCTCACTCAGGACTGTCAGCACAGTCCATCCAGGAGAGTCAGTGTTGTTAGAGTGTTGGACTGGGCCTGGAAAGACTCAGGTTCTAGTCCCCACTCAGCCATGAAGCTCACTAGGTGATTTTGGGCCAATCACTGACTTTCAGCTTAACCTACCTCACAGGATTGTTGTGAGGATAAAGTGGAGGAGGAGGATCAAGTAACTGCCTTGGGCTCCTTGGAGGAAAAAGTGGGTTATAAACATGACAATTAAATAAATACGTATACCAACTTATTTAGGCAGTGTGGTTTAGTGGCTAGAGTGTTGGACTGAGAGCTGGGAGATCCGGGTTCTGGTCCCCCCTCAGCCATGGAAGCTCACTGGGTGACTTTGGGCCAGTCACAGACTCTCAGCCCAGCCTACCTCACAGGGTAGTTGCTGTGAGAATAAAATGGAGGAGGATCATGTACACCACCTTGGGCTCCTGGGAGGAAAGGTAGGATATAAATGCAAGAATTAAATAAATAAGTATCCCATCCTCATGTTTACCTTTGCATATTACTCCTACAACTCCGTTTTCTGTGACAATAACATGAGAGATCCCATAAGAGCGATTGGTTGGTGCCAATTTCCTTACTGCGAAACAAAATAGCGGTGTTCCCCCACAAAACATAGTTTCTTAGGCAAAATAGATTCTTGCCATCAAGGAGTTTACAGTCTAAAATAACTAAGCAGTCTCTCCGGGCAGCAAAATGTTTAGAATCATAGAATGGTGGAGTTGGAAGAGACCACAAGCATCATCAACCCTCTGCAATGTGCAGGAAAACTAATTAAAACATCCATGAGAGGCGGCTGTCCAGCCTAGTACCTGTTCAGAGGCAGGGTGACCTATGGTATGCCTAGGATCCCTTCCAATGTCTCAGGACAGCCCTAGTTCAACCTATGCCAGCCAGGTGCCCTCCAGCAGTGCTGGTTTTGCCATTCCCACCCTGTATGGGAGTGGTAATCCAACACACCTGGTAGGGCACTAGGTTGGGGAAGGTTGACCCACGCAGCGTACGGACAAACGGCAGAGCAACAAGTATTACAAAATTATTTTTATTTTATTTTTTTCCCTGATGGTTGTAAACAAAAGTATACAGTACTTTTCAACTCATACAGAGCATCTTATGCTTTTCTCCGCAACGCAGCAATAAAAAGAACAGGGTTTTCCCCCCCAAAGTGCCCGTTACATTCATTTCCTTTCCAGGATTGTGCAAATTTGAAGGAGGGAATGGAGGGAAAGTTCAGTACATAGACTGTACGCGATCCAGGGTTTTTCAATGTTGACAATCATCCATTCTATTTCCCCATGATCAGAAATGCTCCCCACGCCCGTAGTGCAATAGTTCAGGCCAGACATTGCTAACCTTGAATCCCCAGATGCTGTTAGTCTACAACTTCCATCATCCCCAACGATCGCCATGTTGGCTGGGGCTGGTGGAATGAGTTGTAATGCAACAATGTCTCAGGATCCAAGCTTGGGAAAGGCTGGTTTTAGGCTGTGATCCTTAAATCATTTACTTTAGAGTAGTACCACTAAAGTCCTTGAGCATTCCAATAATTTCTTTTCCACTCACATTGTTTATTTCTATTAGTTATACATTCCATTTGTTAATACTGACAGTTAATAGACATGCAAAAGAATCCTCCTTAGGGCTTCCCTCCATCTTCATATTTTTGTGTGTAATGAAATGGAATGAACACCAGAGGGCAGCAAAATACAGACTAGAGAAATTTTATTTTTGTTTTTAAACGCTGGTAAATATTAAATAAATAAAACAAAATGCACATATTTCCTTTGAAAGCTGGCATATTTCTGGACCCATCTCTCTTCTTCCACCAGTGTTAAAAAAAAGACTATGGAAGGAGGTACAATGGAATTTGTTTCAATGTAGAAAAATATTTTTTTTAAAGATCAGAGGTAATTAAGGCTGTAGAAACTCAAAAGCAAGGTCAAAAGGTTTTGAGGTTTCTTCCCATTTCCCTTTTAAGAAAATAAATGCATTATAAATATTTCACATAAAATATTTATATCAGATCTCTGACATGTAACACACACACACAAACACACAAACACACAAACACGTTTTTAGAAAATGCATGGATAAAAAAATAAATGAAATATTTCTTTCTTTCTTTCCCTCTCTCTTTTCTTTTCTATCTAAAAATAAATAAATAAACGAGAACCACAACTTCACTTACATGGGGGAAAGGAAATTATAAAGGAGTGCCAAGAATCCCAAGGGACTGTGCAAAATAAAAAGGCTATTTGCAGATTAAGTCTTTTGAGCAGAGCAGGGTAATGTAGGAGGCATAATTTATACGTCGCTGGGAGATCTGGATCGGAAAGGCATGGCGGAGGAGACGCAGCCACAGCATATAGTCCATAACACTTTCTGGATTTCTTGGTTCCTGAAGGCATATATCACGGGGTTGATCATGGAGTTGTAGGTAGCTGGCAGCACAGTCATATAGGTGTAGAGGGCTGGGTAGGTGTAATCTCCCAAGAGGCAGTAAATGGCAAAGGGCAACCAGCAGGAAGCAAAGGTGCCTAAGATGAAGGCTAACGTGGAGATCCCTTTACGTGTGGTGACGTAGTGCGAGGTGGCCAGGAAGTGTCTCTGGACGGCGATCTGCTGGGCGTGCCGGCAAACGATCTTGCAGATCTGCATGTAGAGCTGCAGCATCATGGCGAAGACCATGAAGAAGGAGATGGAGAGGATGACGAGGTTGTTCTTGGTCAACGGCTTGACGATGCTGCAGCTGGAATTGTCCTTCAGGCAGTTCCAACCCATCACGGGCAAGAGGCCGAAGCAGATGGAGATCCCCCAGGTAATGATCAGCATGATGTACGTCCGGGTGGCGGTCCTTTCCGAATAGTACGTAAGTGCGTTGTAGAGGGACAAGTAGCGGTCAATGGTGATGGCCAGGAGGCTGCCCACACTAGCCGTGAAGGAGCAGACCAGGAGGCCCACCGTGATGAGGTCCACCACCTCCGACTGGATGCAGTAAACAAAGGCAAAGTGGAAGATGAGGCCCAAGCCGGCTAAGAGGTCAGCAGTGGCCAAGCTCCCAATCAAGAGGAACATGGGAGTCCGGAAGGCAGGGATGTAAAAGATGATAGCCACCACAATGGCATTCTCGCAGGAGATGATGGTGCCGGAAACGCAAAGAACCACATCCCAAGGGTTCAGGGGAAGAGGAGGAGCCCCGGAGAGGTACAAGGAGTCGCCACTGGCGTTGCTGGGTACAAACCAGCCAGGCTGCTCTTCCGTAGAATTGGGGAGGGCTTCCTCTTTCATGCTGTCCGCCTGCAACCTGCAAGGGCACATGGAAAAACCCGCTTAGCTTCGTGCGCAAGAGACGGTGGAAATCAACATGCTTTTGTGAGTCTCAGGGGACCGAGGTGTTAAGAGTGCATGTGGGCAAAGGGGGGGATCTTTGAACTGATTCCAGCTTTTCTGGTGCTAGAGATCAAGGTGGGAGCAAACCGGCCATCTTTATCCACGAAAATTGGCCTGGGGGCTGGGGGGGGGGGGAGAAGGTGCAGACTAATTTCACACACAGAGAGAGCACGTGATCACAACGTGCGTGTTATCGATGGTCCCTGGATGTGATATTTCCGGCTTAGAGCGCTCTTGTTTGTGGTCCTCCACCCCCCACCCCCCTCTGCGTTTATTTTGTGCTTCAAAAAAAGCCATCGAGATAAAGGATCGTAACCCAGCTCTCTCCGTTGTCTCTTGTCAACACCAGATCGCCCAGATTACATCATTATTTCGTACCTGGCCAGTGGTTCTTTCTAGGTCCGTAACATGCGCAATGCACACTAAGGAACGCAAAGCTCTCTTAAATCATGAAGTTTACAGGGAAATGCCAGGCTCTGCACTGGACACTGTTAGGTGGCAGTGATACCTTGAGTGACCATTAGTCTTACAATCTGGGCATCTCAGGAGCCTTTGCGGAATTGTAGGTGCCGGCATCTGCCTGCCAGCTGGAGCTGTTGTTATTATGAAAGCCCAAGAAGCTCTTTTGCTTGCTTTCATCCTCTCTTTTCGCTCCTGTAGGGTTTCCTCCTCCTCCTCCTTTAGCCTGCATCTGTTAGAACCCCAAACACTGATGTGTTCAGAGAGATGCAGGCGTTTGTCTATAATCAAACGATGGGCCCTCAATTACCACTGCAGAGGTACCATCCTGGCTGCTTTTGCTTGAGACAGGACCTGGGGGGGGGGGTGTAAGTGGGGAGCAAAGCTGAGAATACAGTGCACCGGGCATGTACCTCGAATTTTAATGTCCCCAGACCTTCTCCTTTCTCTTTTTGCTCTTCAGCAAAGCAGATGGGTCCAATCCTGTACACATCCACCCAAAAGTAGGTCCCAGTGAGTTCAGGGGGGCTTATTCCCAGGTGTAAAAAAAGAAGGGGGGAAGGCTAAGATTACAGCTGTAGACTCCCCTCAGGAGAAGTGTTCCATTATTTTTGTGATCTTCCCAAAGAGCTCCGGGTATGGGCCGGCACAGAACTGTAATTAATTAAGTGATAAGTAATCATATTTTTAAATGGCTTTTTGCTCTCCTGCGTAGGAAAAGGGGCTCGGGCTGCAATGCGATCTCCACGAACTTGGGGAGGAAGCGATCCTCCACGAACTCAAAGGAGGGGGGCTTACTCCTGAGTCGACATGCCCAGGGTTGCACCGTCCGTTGATGCAGAGCAGGCTGCGCCTCTGCCAGAAGGGTCAAGCGATGCGGGGAGGAAGAGGGCGGCGGCGGTACTCACCCTGGGTGGCGTCCCAACTGCACATTCAATTTGGGACGGGTCTTTTCGGGGGGTCTGCTCGGGCGGTCCGATTGGATGGCTGGAGGGGAAGCAGCCCGCCTCTCCTACTGCAGAGAGGCCAGCGGGTCCTGGCTGCGGGCTGGAGGCTCGGTTCCAGCTGCAGTGGCTGAGGCTGGCTGGCTGGCTGGCTGCTGGGGGCGGGCGGGCGAGCGGAGTTATAGTGAACAAGCCCCCTTGGGCGTGGGGGGGGGGGGGGCTGACTCACACTCCTGGCTCCGGGGCGGCTCCGCCTTTCGCTTGTCTTTCTCGCTTGGGTGACGTCAATGGGCGGCGGGAGCCAATCCGAGGCGGCGGTGGCCGCGCGCCGTGCCGCATAGTAATCGGGCTCCGACTGGAGAATTCCATTCATAAAAAATAAATAAAAAAAGGGAAAAGGGGAAAATTGCATGGGGGGGGAGCACTGCTGATGCTTTTGATGTGTAACTGCCTGAGTCCTTCCTCCTCCTCCTCCTCCTTCCGCCTACTGTGTCCTTCCCAAGTCCTCTGCGCAGAAGGGATGGAGAAGCTACCGTAGGATTCCCCAGTGGGGGCGCAGCCGGCAGCATCACGGACCAAGGATGCTGGGGGGGTGGGGGCTGGCTGACTGACTGACTTTGCTTTTCATTATTATGGGATGCGCCATTCTCGTCCTGCCAGGCCTGTGAGAGAGCCATGGACATAGGGGATTGTATCCCATATGGGCCCTACTTGGAGTAGACTTGTTGGAATGAATGGGACTTGAGTTAGTCAAGTAGGGTTGGCGTCAAGAGTAGGCGTGGTCAGGCAGCTGCGAAGGGCTCGCACTCCAGCAGGGGCCCACTGGCAGGAGCCCACTGGAGTGGCTCCTCCTCCTCCCCATGGCAACCTGCTTGGTCACCTGCCTCTCGCTCAGGCCCAGACAACGGTGGTGGTGAGAAGGGGGAGCAGGAGGTGCCATGGCCTGCTTGCTCACTGTCTCAAGCAAACAAGTGGTGGCCATGATAAGAAAGAGGAGGAGGGATAATAGCAGCTGGTGATGATAATGCCAATGAGAAGGCAGGCTCAATGAGGGGGGTGGACCCAATGATTTTCCCTGCCCCAGGGCCCTCCAAAACTTGGAGCCAGCATGGCTAAGAAGTCCCATTCATTTCACTGGGTCTACTCTAAGTAGAGCTATAATTGGATGCAGCCCATGATGATGCAGTGACCCTGAAGACAGCGATGGAAGAAAAGGCTGTCTTCAGGGTCACTGCATCATCATGGGCCTTCCAAGATCGACGGAGGGGCTTCTTTTGTAGCTTGGAAATAGCTGATCCACTGCTTGAGACAGTGAGCAAGCAGGCCGTGGAGAAGTGACGGTAAGCAAACACGATTTTCCCCTGGGTGATGACACTCCTTTATTTTCCCTGTGTGGATCCTGGGGGCTTCTCTGACCCCCAGATGGCTATGGGTTTGAAGGCAGGAAGAACAGAGGGGTCGGACCTGTGGCTCTCTAATCTAGATGTCATTGGTTGGGTATGAATACTTTGGCCATTCCTACCCTGCGAAGTATGGATATGCATGTGGTAGCAGTTGAGTTTCTTGAAAGAGATTGTACAATCAAAGTTGGCCTTGTGACTCTACCTTCATACCTCCAGCCTTATAAGAATCTTTGCAATGGTCTTCATAGAAAGTGGATCAGATCTGGGAAATCTCTTTTATCCCAATGCTAATTAATTCATCTGGTGGCTGGACAGCCATCTTTCAAGTGTGCTTTAAGGTGGATTCCTGCATTCAGCAGGAGGTTGGACTCGATGGCCTTATAGGCCCCTTCCAACTCTACTATTCCATGATTCTACGTTTTTTTAAAAATACAACAACAGTGCTTTACGAGGAGTAATTTGGGCTGGTAATCCTATGCTCACATACCTGGGGGTATGTCCCACTGAACTCATTGGGGCTTACTTCTGAGTATAAGTACATATGTTTGTTCTATTACACACAAGGAGCGATGGCTGATGTGATGTTTGCAGAGTGGTAATCGCTGCCTATTTATCTACCCTGTCTCCAGATAATTTGCTACAGAGTTCTATTCCCTTTCATTAGTTGCATGACATCATTTGGACTGCTACAGAGTGTCATGCTGGCTTGAATCTAATTTCGAGTCTGTCTGTCTTTGTCTGTTAAAGGCTCCTGAGAGATAGAAATCCAAAATTCATTATTCTGGCATGATGACTTAAATTATCAGTGGTCTTCCAAGTGTAGGGTTGACCCCCTTTGGCATGTTTATACATATGCATGTGTTTGCATAGAACTAGGGTAGTCAAGCCCCCTTTTTCCTATTGAGATTCATATTCCCTTGCCTTTAATCTGCCTGGATGGGGCCAAAGCCAGTGTTGGCTAGAGCCAGAACCAAAAATGGAGTGTCAGCCCTTTTCTCTTTCTGCCCATCTTTCCTTCTCTCCCTCTTCCTTCCTATCCAGTGAGCTGCCAGGTAAGAGACAGGTCGCATTTGGGAAGTGCATGCAGAGGGCTTTTGAAATTAGGCAGCAGACTGCATGTGTCCCTGGGGATGCAGGTAGCCAGCCACCTGGCATAAAGTCACCTGAAAGGAGGACATAAAGTTCCAAGGATGGAGAGGATCCCATGACAGCCAAAGTCAGAGGCACGCTCCTCATGGCTCTGCTATGTAAGCACTGCATCTACCAAAACTGCTTTGCTAAATATAACGTGGCCATATGGAAGAGACCATATGGAAGCTTTGGGCAATAGGGACATCTCCTTCCCACATGTATACTTCCCTTCCTGGCTGGCTGGCTGGTTTTAAAAGAGGATGTGAGATGCCCTGTTATGGTCCTCATCTAGTCCCGGTGTTGGATGTGTGCTTTGGTGAGAGATGCACCTGTTTTGCACTTGAGGGGGTGGTCTGTATCTTTAGGAAATGGCGCATACCATTATGCCCGGTGCCACACCCTTAGAATATTGGTCTAATGTTATGGGCACGGCTGGCCCAAGGCATTGTAGGACCTGGGGCAGACAATCAAAATGGCACCCTCTGGCCAAGAATGAAGATGGCCATTTGGAAAGTTCTCCTGCATAATCAGTAGAAGCTGCTGTTCATTTCAATGGGGCTTGTGTAGAGTTTCCTGGTTGCCATGCCTCAAGGATTAGATCTGCCTCCTCCCTGCTCAGTGACCCTGAATGTTTCCAAAAATCTACTAGCTGGGGTGGCTTCCAGATTTTGCCATGTAGCAGGGTTGGCTCTGGCATGGCAAGACATGGGATGGGCTGTAGCTTAGAGGTACAGTACACGATTTGCATGCAGAGAGGTGACAGGTTCAATCCCTACTGTTGAAAGGGGCAGGTTGCAGGTGATGGGAAAGAGAGCTCTGTTTGATACTGGAGACCCACTGCAAATCAGAGGAGACAATTCCTTGGTTATGGTCAAATGGACAGAGCCTGGTCACCGTCCTGTTTTCCCATTTAATTCACATTTGACACTGATTTTAAGATTCCCTACTCCAGGACAGACCATGGGAGTTCATCTGACCATTAAAACAGCCTTGTATTTAAGTAGTCGCCTGGTTGCCACCGGTGACCAGGAACCACATGCAGGCGAATACATTTAATTGCATGTAGACAAATGAACGTGCTGGCCAAAGAAGGAGTGCTCCATCCCCCATCCTGAGCTCTGCATAGAAATGAAGCACACTGCTGGCAGAAACACTGAGTTCTCTGTCCCTTCTCTGCCATTCCCTCCCCCACAAACAGACAGGTAAAATATTTCACAGGCTAGTAACTTTTGTGGGCTTATTTACAAGGCTGCATTAGGGTGGATTTCCTTTAGTGAGAGGCAATTTCTTCTTTGGCACATGGTTCTAAATTGTGCAGAGAGCCTACACAACTAGAAGAGCTCCTTCTGCTGTAGATATTTGCCCCCAACTTGTGGAGGGGGACAGAGGTGGCGGTAGAGCTAGGATGCTCATCCAGAGTCACTCTTACACCGTGAGAAATGCAAATGCCTGAATAGGGCTACGGTGAATGGGGTGGAAAATCATCAATTAAAATAACTCATATTCTGAACTTTTCCTGGGGGTGGAAGTAGGGAGGTCTTTCAAAATAGAACATCCTAACCGAATTAATGACGCACCATCTGTCTCCATCTCTTTTTTAAAACGGTGACTGTGCTGCTAAAGCAAAGGAAATGCACATCGCTCCTTCTTTCTCTGGCAAGTGCTTCTGCCAGAAGAATATCAAACAGTACCGGTTATATAACAGCCCACTGCAAAGCCATACATGTGTAATTAGTTCCCACCAGAGCAAGAAGGCAGGCCAGGGAAGGAATGCCGTTTGAAATGTTTCAGGATGAGATCTTGAGTACTCCAATTTCCCTTTGCATAATGGAGGGGGTTGGGTGTGTGTATCTTGAAATAAAAGAAAGGATGTACACTTGATCTGGTTCTAGGTGTCACTCACAGGTCTATTTGCAAGGCCAGCAACAATAGTGGTTCAGTTTGGAGCACTTAAGATGATCATGTGTATTTGCTCACTTCAAAATGTGGTACGCGAAGCCCTGCTGCATTTGGGGGGCCTCCTGCCCTGTACATCTACCCCAAGTCCTCCCCTGATGGCGCTACTGAACAACGTCCAGCCACTGTCCCTTGATGATCAGTTCTGAAGATTTAAGTTGCCCTGGTAGAGCTGCAGGGAGAGGAGCTGTCTGTGGTGCTGAATTTCCACACCTTGCCCCTGCACTGTGGATAAAGGCATTCCCAGCTCCAGTGCCAGCCTTACTATGAAGCCACGTGAAGCAGTTGCTTCAAGCGGCAGGTTCCACAGTGATAACCTTACTCCCGCCCCGTATTCCTTCCCCCAGCTCTCCAGCTTTGAGCAGAATGCAATCACAAGCCAGCTTTCGTAACTTCTGCAGCTTTTGTTATTTCTTGACATGGCTTGGGAGGGAGAATTAGTTACATCGTTGTTGTGTTCCCTGAATTCTAGGGAAACTTGGAGGCTCCAGACCAATCAGGTGCTGAGCGTGTGTGTAATTAAAGGCAATTGCTTCGTGGAAATTTGCAGCTTAAAAACAGCTTGAGTGATACAGAAAATACGGAGACTTGGAAAACCAGAAATTGGGTGAAGTCAAGAGAGCTTTAGTAAGGGAGGAGCAATGGGGTCCAATGGAGAGCAAGCTGGCTACCAGGGCAAGTTTGTATGGCAAATTCCTTTTGCCTGATTTAGCTTTGTATCCTTTAGCTGTGTGAGAGAGGGAGGGAGAGATAGCACAGGATTTGGGAGCAATTGTATGCTTTGGACTTTAACATCTATACTGGTCCTGCTAGTTACTTCCTGATCAGTGGTTTCTTCTATCAGTAAAGCAGCATTGTGGAACCTCCAGCCTATGGGCCTAATTTGGTACATGAGTTCCAATCTGGCCAATGAAACCTTCCAGGAATGAATGTTCCTTTACCTTTGATTCTCCCCCCCCCCTCAGCTCAGTCATGGGGGTGGAGTTTAAAAGTGAGTGAGGGGCTTCTAACTGAGCCATGTGACCTTGAAGAGCAGTCTCCAGGGCTGTACAGTTCAGTTAGCATTTTATTTCCTCCACACCTTGCCTTTCCTGAGTAAAGACTGTCACTTTCTCACACAACATCTAAGGTTGAGTAGGTACATCCCCAATGTATGGGGAATGCTTTGTATTCAAGCATGCTAAGAGCTCTTGGGTCACCTCCTAAGGGACTTCATATACCAGTGGCTTTCATAGAATCATAGAATAGGAGAGTTGGAAGGGACCTATAAAGCCATCTGGTCCAACCGTCTGCTCAATGCAGGAATCCTCCTTGAAGCCTACCTGACAGATGGTTGTCCAGCTGCCTCTTGGATGCCTCTAATGTGGTAGAGCCCACGACCTCCCTGGGTAATTGGTTCCATTGTCATACTGCTCTAACAGTCAGGATTTTTTTCCTGATGTCCGGCCGCAATCTGGCTTCCTGCAACTTGAGCCCATTATTCCAAGAAGGAAGACCCGGAAGGATATTGTAATTTTAACTTGTTTTTATGCTTTATGTTTTTAAATTTTGTATATTGGTGTTTTAATTGTTCAGTGTTTTTAATTTTTGTAAACTGCCCAGAGAGCTTCGTCTATGGGGTGGTATATAAATGGAATAAACTAACTAACTAAATAAATAAATAAGTCCTTCATTCTGGGATGATCGAGAAGAGATCCTGGCCCTCCTCTGTTTGACAAACTTTCAAGTATTTCAAGAGTGCTATCATGTCTCCCCTCAATCTTCTCTTCTCCAGGCTAAACATGCCCAGTACTTTCAGTCTATCTTCATTGGGCTTTATCATTTAGCTGTGTTAGCTGTGTTAGCTTTTGTATTTAGCTAAATTATATTTAGCTGTGACATACTCCTCCTTCGCTCTTGCTACCCCCCGCCTCATTCTTCCCTTCTCTGTTCTCTTTATAAACCTTGCTTTTTTATGTTAGACTGTACAGCTTTGCAGAGGGAACAGCACACAAAGGATTACATAGAGGCAAGGAGCACAGAATAAAGTCATAGAGTTGAATCTAGGCTTAGTTATACTTAGAGGAGGCCCCTTGAAATCAATGAGATTTAAGCTGATCATGGTGAATGTAAGTCCCATTGATCTCATATGATTAGGTCTGGATCCAATCCATAGTGCTTATCGTTAACATTAATGGGGAAAAATGGAAAAGGCGAATGATGTCAGCATAGTTTCTCTGCCACATCAGTTACCAGGCATGACTGGTTGTCTGAATCCAACTCCTCCCTTGCTCTCACACACAGGTATTTGTGTCCTACCTTTCCTCCAAGCAACCCCAGGCAGCACGCAAAGTACCTGACAACCACACACCTATTTTTATTCTTCCCGCACTATAAAACTATCAAATCAGGGAAAGGTTTTTAGCTTGCAAAGCTTTATTAGTTTTATCTGCACAGCTAAGACTATAATTCCATATAGATAATGTGCATCAATTGTTGTAATTTATTTGAGTAATGGCACTTGTCACTATAGCAATTATTTCTGAGTTATGCATTGTTGTATTTGATATTATATTGTTCATGATTTTGTCCACTTAATCTGTATATATAACATTGAACTGCTTTTGCTCTAGTGTGTATCAGTGTCTTTTCAAAGCAATGTTCAGAACACACATCAGAATTGTTCCACCTGCTAGCTGATATTCAAAAAACAATTATTTTCACTCCAAAAATGTTGTCGTAGTTGGACTTAGGGCCTGCCTGCCTGCATGCTAGATTTAGATTGCATGCTGAACAGGGGACAAACTTGGTGATTTTATTTTGTTTTTATATAAGGCTTTGAACCCCTTTGTATGTGCTAGACCTATTTGCCCCATTTACGTATTTTTAATCTCAGTATTACACACACACACACACACAAATCATAATTTTGGCACCACCTTGGATCAGATGTCCAGGGCAAGTGACCCACTCACCCAACACTAGTTCCAGTTCTACTAATCACTTCAAAGCCATAAATCCCTCCCCCCCCCCCGCTCACCCCAGCTCTGGAATGTTCTCCCAACGAAACCTTGCCTGGCTCCCATGCTGCTGTTTATTTGGTGTCAGGCTAAGACTTCCCTGTCTTCTTGGGCTTTTTAAACCTTTTAAAGTCTTTTAAAAATGTTTTAGCATTTTGGTGTTTTGATCTCTGGAATGTTGTATTGCCTCTTATGCTGTGTTGGCCCATTTACTGATATTATGACCTCCACCACACCTAATTTCCCCACCTCAGTTTGCCTCCACGTCTTCTTTACTTCTGAGGCAGAAGCACATCAAGTTTATAATCCCTTTCACCTGAATAGCTGCTCCTTCGCTCATTTGATTTTCCGCTCCACCCCTCCCCTTCTCTTTCTCCCTCCAGTCAGTTTCTGTCAGATGAGCACTTCAACCAGACCGCATTTCTGCCAGGCAAAAATGGAACGACCTTTAGTCTGGTCTTTGGGGGCATCAAGGGAGTACAATCCTGTCTCTGCAGAGATTCAGGCATTGTATGATTTTAAAAAACGCTTTTAAACCTGGGATGCAAGAGTTGGGTTTTATATTGAGGCTTGGAGCTGGCTGCTGGGAGAGATCGCTTTTCCCTGCCAGGACCTGATGCAATCTGTTCAAGCCCCCAGTTCCTTTAAAACTACACAGAGACTTAGGGCATGCTAAATGCGTTTAGGGAAAATAATCCAGACTTTTAGCATTCTAGGAAAGGCTGAGGAAGAGGCGGGGTGTCAGCAGGACAGGCATAGCGTCATGTGCGTACCGTGCTGCAAATCCACACACAGGCATGGCGGGAATGCACTACATCACTGGTGTGATGGAGCTCGATGTTGTTGATTTTAGTGTGACTTTATTTATATTGTAAAATACAATTTGTATTGTTTAAAAAACTATGAGAAATTTATCTCACGAGGCACTTAATAAATGTAATAATAAATAGGGGTAAAATACAGTGTTACACAAAAATCCATACAACTGTAGCCCATTTCATCCCTGTCCATCCCCACTTTTTAAAAAAGCCGTTTCAGAAGGGACAGCTAAGATTTGGAAAGTTGTAAAAAGAGGCTGGGCTTAACTCTTCCCCATTGTTCCCTCCTCCTTCTCCAGTATCAGAGGCAGTATGTACACCAGGTGCTGGGGAACATGGGCAGGAGGGTGCTGTTGCACTCATGTCCTGCTGGTGGGTTCCCTGAGGGCAGTTGGCTGGCCGCTGTGTGAACAGAATGCTGGATGAGATGGATCTTTAGTCTGATCCAGCGCAGCTCTTCTTAAGGCTTTATGTAAAGGTTTTCTCAGAAAATTTGACTCAGCCCTAGCTGACACGTGTGATAGCCCTGTGGTAGTCTGAATCTGATGCCATTGACAATGGGAAGCCAAGCAGCTCACCCACAGAACTGACTTGTATGGGTTGCCTCTTTTTCTCTCTCGCCCTCTTAACAGAGAGTGTTCCAGTTCAGGGTGCCCTTGACCCACTCTGTATCATGCATCGTCATGCTGCTATTCATCTCAGGTCACAAGTTGCTCATGGCATCTTGGCCAAACCTGACCTCTCCGAGTGACTGGTACCTACACTGCCTGTTTGAACCATGCAAAAGCAGCAGTGCTTTGTGGGGAGCTGTTGCAGGGAGCCAGTTCTGCAAATATAATCTTGTTAGCACTGAAGTGAAGCCTTTTAGTGACAGCTGCAACTTTTGCCATCCCTGCATCATCAGGGCACAGTGTGTGTGCATGTGTTAAATACTTCTGTTCGGACACCACTCATGCAACAAGTGTGTGTGTGTGTGTGTGTGTGTGTGTGCTTGTTGTTGTTAATTGCAAGATCTTTAGTGAGGTTCTCTGCATCCATGACTGTATTCGCTCACTTTCCATGTTTAGGTTGTCTGTATCTTATCATGGTCCCTTGATGGATCAAAAGGAGCTTTGGTGAATTTGCTCTCCATCATTCTCTGCCTCCTCTGTTCTTTGGAGTGTAGATAGAAATTAGAGTCCAGTCATACCGAAACATGCTCAGACAGCGGGGCTTTCCTATGTGTACAAAAATGGGGAGGGGGGGTGTAGGAGGAACTTGGGATCCAATGATGAGGAAGCCATCTGGGCTGCTGCCCCAGGGAGCAAACAGGAAACAGCACATCTGCACAGTCATATTTGGTGGGGAATAATTTAAGGGGTCTTTTATTGTGAAGGAAGGGCCATAGGACAGGAGCCTGCCTGGTAGGAATATACAGATATGTCTGTTGCAGTTTTGAAGGAAGGCTATTGTCATGGCCTAGGACGGTGAACTCTCAATCGCTCTGATGAGACAGAATTGGTCCCCAAGGTCTCTCTACCTTGGATCCTGTACTCCATCCACTAAATCTTGGGGATGTACTACTACCTTCTGGCTCCAAGGAGTAGACCTCAGGCTCCTCCAGCGAGCAAGAAGGCCCTGAGGAGCATGCCCCTAGCAGATCCTCATTCCTCAGATGCGTCAGGAAAATAGAAAGCAGTCGCAGAATAGGACTGTGGCCCTTTAAAAACCAGGTGCACTGCTTAAGGTGGTGGAGCTCCCAGGAGAACCCTCTTGGCCATGCTATAAAACCCTTCTGGTTGCTACAAGCTAGTGCTGGTGCAACTTGTTTTTCCTTTTAGCTACAAGGTTGTTAGCCGTGGTGCTGAATCCCAGTTGAGGAGCTCTGTGTCAGGACCTGCAGTGCTGACCAGGGTCCTGAACCCACTCTGTTCCAGACCATGCACCTTCTCACCTGAGCTGTTACCTTGGTGGGATGGTGGAATCTCTGATGGAGCAGGACCGACACTACCTCTGCAAAGGTTCAAGCAGGGTTGGGGAACCTTTTTTTCTGTAAAGGGCCTCCTTCCCTTGAGTTAATCTGTCTGGGGCTGCTTGTTGTGCTGAAGGCAGCAGTGGATGGGACCAGAGACAAAAGTGGATCATAGAATCATAGAATAGTAGAGTTGGAAGGGGCCTATAAGGCCATCGAGTCCAACCCTCTGCTCAATGCAGGATCTGACCATCTCTCTCTCTCTCTCCCTCCCTCTTTCTCTCTCTCTCTCTCTCTCTCTCCCCCTCCCCCCTCCCTCCCCCCTCTCTCCCCCCTCTCTCTCTGCAACCCTCCTTTCTCTCATGCCCTATTCAGGCAATATCTAACACACTTACTTAAACATGTTCCAGAGGGGTAGCCATTTTAACAACAGCAAAAACAACGAAGGGGCTTGTGGCATTTTAACGTATTTATTCTGGCATAAGGTTTTGTGGACACCGTCCACACCATCAGGTGCATGGAGTGTTAAACTCAAATTGGCAGATCTATCAAAACATGATGGGAGGCAGGTGATGATTGACTCACCATTGCCATGATGTCTGTGTTATATCACCCAACATGTTGTGACTGGCAACTCTTAAGGTATTCATCACTTTCTGTACTTTTTTGCATTCCTTCTTACGACACAGCTTATATCTTCATCCTCTGTTCCTCAACATGTGTGTATATAGATCTGCTAAGTCCAAGAAAGACCAGGACTGCTTGTCCCTGCATGCCTGGATGCTAAGATGTTCATCTGAGGGTCTCCTCTGGTTCGTTTGCCATCAGAAGTGCATCAGGTGGCTACCAGAAAGAGGGCCTTCTCAGTGGTGGGACCTTGGCTTTAGAATACTCTCCCCAGAGTGGCCAACTAACAGGGGTACATACTTGCACATGTGGTGGGGTTGTCCAAAGGAAGAAGACTATTGGGTGGCTATTTATAAGGAGCTTTCATAGATGACATGCCAATGGGTAGATCTAGATCCTAATATTGTATGGCAGTACTGTCCTTCCATATCTTAGCAAAAACTAAGCATGCTGTTATTACAACTAGGAAAAAACGATCAAATCTTTATGCATGAAAGTAGCATTGATCAATGCTACTTTCATGCATGAAGATTTGATCATTTTTTCCAATTATAACAGCATGGTTAAGATGTGGAAGGACTGTCTGGTATCAGAATGTATGGTATCTATCCCTAGATGAAAAAGTAACCCACCAGATTAGCTTGAGAAAAGAACAGCCTTCAGCCAGACACCTTCTTTTTGACTTGGAAAGCTTTTATTTCTCATACAAGCAACAGAAAGAACTCATGAGAATGGGATGGTAGAAGATGAAACATTGAGAGGACCTTCACTGTGGTGAAGATGATGGATAATGGTGATCAAATTATAGAAACATCCTGTAATAGACAAAATGATGAGTGTGTTACACTGTTTGTTGAAGTTGTTTAATTATTATTATTTTAAAAAAAATCAGACCAAACAGAAGTGGCAGAAGCACTTTGATTTGTGCCCAAGACTACAGATGCTGGGGGCACCTGTATGACCTCTCCCCATTGGTACACCTGCTCCCACCAGAAGGCCAATGGGCATATTCAATTGCCAAATGTTCCTTCTAAAGATTCATCAAGTGGGTGTTGAGGGAACCTGTTGCCCTTCAGATGGGATTGGACTCCAATCTTCACTTAACCCTGACCATTGGCCATGCTGGCTGGGGCTTCTGGGAGTTGTAGTCCAAAACATCAAAAGGCACCAGGTCGGGGAAGGCTAATGCACAGACTTAATTAAAGACTCTTGAGAGAAGGAATTCTTACTTTATTTTTCCCCTTTACATCTCATAACAAGAGTTTTGCTTCTTAAAATAGTAATGCCAAGTATTGCACCTGTAATTAAGTGTTTGCTTTATTGAGCCAGGCAGCTGAAAGTGATCACTAGAAATTTCCACGTGTATGCATTCCTTTTTATCCCCTTCTAAAGGATGCCCTGTGTTTACCAGTGCTCTGTAAAATGTAGTGGGTTGGATACAGATTTAGGTGGGTGCAATTGAGCTGGTGTAAGTGGACTTCCCTACCTCCTCCTCCCCATTGTAACCCCTGCAGCTCCCTAAAAATGCTGAATGGGATGAGCTGTGGTGCAGAGGGGTCACCCCAAAATCAAGGAGAAGCTCTTTCTGTGAGTGGAGTCCCTCTGTCTATGGATGGCAGATCCTGGATCCAATCTTGCAGGATAGCTCTCATGTTAGAAACACTCCAATAATCCTAAACTAGACAGACAGACAGGCAGGCAGGCAGACAGACAGACAGGCTTGCACAAGATCATCATCCAGTGAGCTGAGGAAAGATTCGAACTCAGTTCTCCCCTATCCAAAATCAACAGTGTCCACCATATGCACGCAAGACACAACTACAGCATCCCTGATAGATTTCCAGTGTTGACTTTAAGAGTGGGGGGAGTTCAGCACACATCACATAATACTTTACTGTTCCACAAATGTTTTTTTTTATTTTTTAAATTACTTCTTCCTGCCCACAATCCTGCCGTTTTAGAAACTTAACATGGAATTTATTGTTGCTGTTGTTAAATAACAAGTATTCATTATTTTCAGTTGATACTTCTGTCTGGGGCCCTCAAGGCAGTGACAACA
Source organism: Anniella stebbinsi (assembly GCA_029215795.1). NCBI lineage: Eukaryota > Metazoa > Chordata > Lepidosauria > Squamata > Anniellidae > Anniella > Anniella stebbinsi. The sequence continues at coordinate 83,228,549 of JARDYH010000007.1, forward strand.
ACAACAACAACAATACCACAATGTCCATTTCTTTGCTGGCTGTGCATTCCTGTGGTCTGTCTATGGTTGTGTGCATTAATTTGCACACACAAATAATAATTATTTAAAAAAACCTGTGCCAATCAAACCTAAGATCTATAACCTGCATAAAAGATAGATAGATTTGCTCAATTTCTCTTATTTTGCCCAAGTCTGCATTTTAAAAGTTTATTTCAGCTCTTTCAGAAGACTTGAGGGGAATGGACTAGCTACAATGCATTGCCATGGAAACACCTGGCTGTTAAGAAGTCCAAGGCTCTGGACACATATTATTTACTCACTGCAATGCACTGCTGATAGCCCTACTTACAGAAATCTGATAGGAAACCCACAGCAATATTTTTTTAGCCATGAGGACTAGAAACTTGGGGTGGGGTGGGGGGAATACATGCAACCAACATATTCTGTGGGGGCTTTGTGCATCTGTGGCAAACCAAACAATCATTCAGCACCCCTTTTAAATAATCATAAACAAACATTCCTCCTCAAAGACCGTCTTTTCCACAAAGCCTTTGGCATAAAGCTTTAGTCTCCCCATATCAGGGGTGCCAGGAGGCCCAGGCTAGGGTGGCTATGAATCTTGTAGTCCATACCTGATAACTAAATAAAAGTACATATAACTGAAATACCAAAATCCATATTATTGTAATACCTTAATGAAGACAACCCAACAAACACTGAAAATGTGCAAGCCTTTGAGATCTCCAGATCTCTTAATCAGGCAAGAAGTTACAAAGCAGGTTTGACCAGGGGCAAGAGACTGGAGAGAGAAGGCTGGAGGAAGGCTGGCTTGGTATCAAAGTCACGGTGTTTGCATGGCCACAATCTTGACATGGAATGGAGGGCCTGCTAGCCCCATATTTGAATGCCTGCAGTCTCTTCTTCCTCCATTGCATCTCAAGATTGTGATCATTCAGAGACCACGACTTGAACGTCAGCTTTCTTTCCTCCCCTCGTCCCCCAACCTGCTTTTTTTCATAACATCATGCCTGGTGAAGAGTTCTGGAGATCTCAAAAGCTTGCACATTTTTTATTTGTTTGTTTGTTTGTTTGTTTGTTTTGTCCTGGTTGGCCTAATAAAGGTATTACACAAATCTAGATTTTGGAATTCAGCTTAGGGACGAGACGGCTACCTTTGCTATTTGTGTCTTGCTAGTCTCCTGTTTACTCCTGCCTTCGATCCTCTGTTCTCCCCTGTGCCAGATTTCAGATCCCGGGGGAACAGGCTTATCCTCTTATAGCTTGTCAAACACCACGCACCTTGGTGGTGCAATAACAACAACAGCTTTCACTGCTGTTGAACTTCTACAGGTCTTCCTGACATGCAGACACCAAGGCTATGCTCTCCTCCTTCAGGTGTGGAGGAACGAGGGCTAGTACTGCTGGTCAGGGCCAGCACCAAGGGTGGGCATGCTCGAGCACGTGCTGAGGGCCCCACGCCCCAGCAGAGCCCCACTGACAAGGGCCCCCTGGAGCTACTCTGTCTCTTCATCACTGCAACCTGCCTGTTCCCTTCTGCTTTACCGTGGCCCAGACAGCAGAGATGGTGAGAAGGAGGAGCAGCAGGTGCCACAGCCTACTTGCTCACAGGCTTTGTGCCTGTCCAGCAAGCAAGCAATAGGGATGCTGAGCTAGGGCGACCATGTGGAAAGGAGGACAGGGCTCCTGTATCTTTAACAGTTGTACAGAAAAGGGAATTTCAGCAAGTGTGTCTGCATGCAGCACCTGGTGAAATGCCCTCTTCATCACAGCAGGTAAAGCTGCAGGAGCCCTGCCCTCTTGAACTGTTGCGCTGAAGAGGGCATTTCGCCAGGTGCTGCACGCATACAAATGACAGCTGCTGAAATTCCCTTTTCAATACCACTGTTAAAGATGCAGGAGCCTTGTCCTCCTGTCCATATGGTCACTCTAGATGAGGAGGAGAAGAGCAGCTAGTAGCAATGGTGGCGAGGAGGTAGACTCACTGAGGGAGAGGGCCCGTGGAGGGTGTCTTGCCCAAAGGCCCTCCGAAACCAGGAGCCAACACAGCTTCCGGTGCTGGGTCATCGTGGCTCGCATCAGAAACATTCTGTACGTTCTAGTTGTACTTATGCAGAAAAACATCCTTCACTGATGCAATTCACTGCCGAGGAAGAATTGGCAGCAGGGATGGAATGGAGACCCACAGGGCCTGTGGGTGTCCGTGAGGCATTACACCAGCCCCAGGATCGATCGATCGATCGATCTCTGATTTGCATCTCCCTCCAAATGAATGAGCCTCTCTTCTCGCCCACAGCTCAGGTGCAGAGAAAGGCTGCCTGCTGCTCACAAAGGCTGCCGTGGGAATCTGGATTGAGCTGGCAAGTGCCTAATGGCCCATGATCGGATGTGTTTTCGGTGAGAATGCCACAGCCACTGCATGTGCCCCGCGCACATGCGCTGAGGCAAATTGAGGAGGGTGAATGAAATGCTAAAGCCCTCGTGGCTTATGACAGTGGGACCGATGTGCCGTGTTATGAATCAACGTGTGTAGGATGTATGGATTGGTGACTCAGCGCACTGCAGAGAGAATCTCTTCTGTCTCTCCTCCCAACCACATGTCCTTATGAGCACAATGGCTTTTACACACCATCAGTTCCTGGCTCTTGCCTACCTTGACCCTTACCAGTCTCATGCAGTGCATTTCCCTGCCTCAAAGGAGTGGGAAAGGGGAAAGCCAAGGCAGCCTGGCTGTTGAGTTCATGCTTTCCTCTGAAACCTAAACCGTCTCCTTTGAAGAATATGTGAAGAACTCGCTTTCCATCTGGGGGTGGGGGTGGGTGGAGATGGGAGTTTCCTTTCAGCGCAGCATAGTGTTGTGGTTAGAGTGTCGGATTAGGGCTTGGGAGTAATGCAGTAAGCAAGCCTTTACACATTGGGTTGTTCCGGGGTCCTGATTTTGTCAGATCCGCACAGCTTGGTTTAGCAAATAAACATCTCGTCAAACTGAAGGGAATGAGAATATGCTAGGAGCTTCCCTTTAAGCTTAAAGGAGATTTTCCCATGCAGTCCAAGTCCAAGAGCCACTTTAGCTCAGGGAGGGTCTTTCTGGAGAAGTTTTGGTGAGTGGCTAGCCTGGCAGTCCACCTCTCACCTGCTTGCAACTCTGCCCGCTCAACCCTGCAGCAGACTCTGGGATCTGTCAACTCCAAAGTCCCCTTCCACTCCAACAGAAGCTGAGCTCCCAGGGACTGGGGAGGATGGGCTCTGAGTCATTGGCATTCTCTCTTATAAGCTCCTGGGAAGATTCCTCCTTGGCACTTGAAAAGTCTTGGAGGAACTCCCTCCCCTGCTTCCGGTCTGGACTGGTAAATTTCTAGTCCTCCTCCTTCAGATTCTGAGTCTCATTGACCTCCTGACACCCCTCCCCCACACTAAGGAGAACAGGCCTGCTCTTGACAGTAGCTAAGCCTTAGGAGAAGCATTTCAATATTTTAGAATGGGGGAGGGGGGGTTGCACAAATGCTGAGAAACCACCAAGCATAGGTGGTTGTAGAAAGGGGGGTACGGCCAGGAGATGTGGCCATCTGGGGATTGTTTTGGCTCCAAAGTCTGAAATTCACCACCCCTGACATAGAAGTCAGAGAATGAGGCCAGTTGACACTTCTTTGATTGTCTGTGTGTGTGCGTGCGTGCGTGTGTGTGTGCACATAATCATTTCTGGACTCTCTTTGGTGGCAACACCACTGCATTTGGCCAGCTCTTTTTGGAAACAGTACAATACAGCTGCAGTTTGGGGTCTCAGCCAGCCAGAAAATAGCTCTTAAATTTTCTTAATTAAACCGCTGGGCAGGATGGACAGATTGATAACCTGCCACCTACACAGCCCTTGTTTTGCTTTGGTTTGGCTCATCTTAATCTGTGCATCTTTTCTTGTGGCTTGTTTTGGCATAATTCGTGTTTGATTTGATTGTGGAGATTGCGAGCCAAGCTGTCTTCTCAACCTTTGCAGGCCCTTGAGACACGGCGGGGGGTGGGGGCTGCTTGGTTTATGGAAAGGCGACTTTACCAAGGTCTAATCAGCCTGTGCAGTTTCATAGCAACGGGGAGAAATGACTGTGACGAAGCCTGCGTGTGTCTTTGTGTGTGGGCAAGATGGGACAGTGTGGAATTAGCCAGTTTCATGTTTGATTGAGTTTTGATCTTGCTGAGAAAGCCGGCACATTCTGAGCCAGGGATCCCTGTGCTATGAGCTGCAGCAGGATGCTCCCTGCCTAAGCTGCCAGATCTGGATTGATGCAGAGGAATGAACAGATGTAAAAGAACAAGTTGGTGCTGCAATAAAATGTTGCAGCGTGGAATGATGCTGTCCAGGATCCCAGCTATTCCATTCCTTCTCCCCCAGCTTTCTGTCCCCCCTCCCTCTGCCCTCAGTAGTTAGCATTTCATGTCCACTGAGCACGCCTAGCCCTCACAGGGATGTTTGTAGGGTTTCCCCCTTTCTCATGAGGTCCTCCTCCAAATATATATATCTATATATCTATATATCTATATGGATATATAGATATATAGTACTTCTGCAATCCTTGGGCTGCAATCCTCCCATGTGTGTGGGGGGATGGTGCAGTTTGGGCTACAGGAGCAACGGCGCACAAAGCCCGAACATTGGCAATAAAATGAATGCTGGATTCTAATATCTCCATTGCATTGCAATTGCCTACAAGTAGTTCCATTTACACAGGGAGTGAAACATTCCCTTGATTTTAAACGTTGTCCTGTTTAACGTGGCCCTTTCCTACAGAGCAGAATACCACGACATGCTCCCCATTTCTCCGAGCTGTGACAGTTTCCAGGGGCAGCGCTACTCGGATTGGCATCCTTTTGAGGAGGGATCACTTGGGGAGACTTACGGGATTTTTGTAATGATTTGATTTACAAATATACCAGCAGAGCATAAGTGGATGAAAACAGCACACACAGGATCAGGGTTGATGTCAAGGGTAGGCATGGCTGGGCACCTGCCAAGGCTCCATGCCACAGCGGGGGCCCACTGAAGCCACCAATTTGGATGGCTTTAAAAGGGGGCTGGATAAATTCCTGGAGTTGAAGGCTCTCAATGGCTACTAGTCTTGATGGCTATGTGCAACCTCCAATATCAGAGGAAGGAAGCCTATATGCACCAGAACATGGGTGGGAAGGTGCTGTTGCACGGTGTCCTGCTTGTGGGTCCCTGGTCGACAGCAGGTCAGCCATTGTGTGAACAGAGCGCTGGACTAGATGGAACCTTGGTCTGATCCAGCAGGGCTCTTTTTATATTCATTCATTCTTTCTTTCATCCATTCATTGCATTTCTATACTGCCCAATACCCGAAGCTTTCTGGGCTGTTCACAAAAATTAATACCACCAGGTACAACCTACAGTATAAAACTTAAACCGCATTATAAAAACACAACATAAAAGTACAGTATAAAGGTGCAAGCAGAATAAAAACCGAGCAGCCATGCAACGGTTTTAAATACAAATTTAAAATACAGATTTAGAACGGCAAAGTGAAAGGAACAAAGACGATAAAATAATAATAACATAATAATAATAATAACAATTTATTTCTTACCCACCTCTCTGTCTGGATCGAGGCGGGGAACAACAACATGATAAAATACATAAAACTGATTAAAACATGACACATATTATTAAAACTGCATAAAAATCCTAAAAACATCCTTAAAACATCCTTAAAACATTCTAAAATTCCACTGGATATGCCTGCCGGAAGAGAACAGTCTTTATGGCTTTCTTAAATTCTAAAAGACTGTTAAGTTGACGAGTCTCCTCCAGCAGGTCATTCCACAGTCTGGGAGCGGCAGAAGAGAAGGTCCTCTGGGTAACGGTTGTCAGCCTAGTCTTGGCCGATTGCAGTAATGTTAAAATACTGGGGAAATATGAGGTTCTTGTGACAAGAGCCCTCTGGACTTCCTCTCCGTCTTCCCCATTGCAACCTGTCGGTTCACCTGCCTCCCGCTCTGGTCCAGGCAATGCTGATGGAGACGAGGAGAAGCGGGGGATGCTCACTGGCTTTCCGACTGACAAGTGATCCGGAGGCAACGATGATGAGAAAGAGGATGAGGAGGACCACGAGCTGATGATGACAAAGGCAGTGATAAAGTTGACTCCCTGAAGGAAGGGGGCCATGGAGGGGGCCTTGCTCAAATGCCCTCAAAACCTGGAGCCAGCACTGTATAAGAAAATAAGCAACAGGTTGAAATGTGGCAGCCTCGCTGGTTTGGATGCTCTGGACAAAGGCGCCTGATTTGAAGGCTCCCACCAACCACGGTTGTACGTTCCCCTGTGCTAGCACTATTCTCCTCCTGCACACGACTGGACCAGAGATGTCCCTCTCCCATCCCTGGTCCTCCTCCTTAAGTGGAAGGAGCAGGAGCTGGTTGTTCCCCAGCACACCATCCCCAGGTGAAGGTGGATCATCTTCTTTGGTTGCTTAGCAACGGCAACCTTCTTCCTCCCTCCCTCCCAATAAACTGCCCTGTTGATGGCTGAAAGAACAAAGAAATACCGAAGCCAAGAACAGTGTCCCAGCGGCTGGTTCATTTCATTTATTTAAGAATATTGATATACCCCTTCCCATTTTAAAAGTCCCAAAGCAGTTTACAATAAATTCTAAAACTATAAAAGCACAACAATCTTTAGACACGTTAAAGGTTGGGAAAAGCCAGGGTAAACGAGGAAGTTGTTAATATTCATTGAAAGCACATGGTCGCCAGTGGCTAACGTATTGCAGCGGGGAGCTTATTCCAGAGGGCGGGTGTCACCACGGAGAAGGCCCATTGCTGCGTTGCTGCCAGATGGGTCTTGGCAGCATGTGGTACAGTCAACAAGGCTTCCCCTGAAGATTGTAGCAGTCTATATAAGGGGGAAATTATCTTTCAGCTACCTTGAGCCTAAGTTGTTTAGAATTGGGCTTGGGAGCACAGGAACAAATATATGGGAAGGGGGGAACCTGGCCATGCATCTCATGGCGTTGCTCAATCCCCACTGCCAAGCCTCACAACCTCATCCTAGATTTGAGGGGAAATCCCCCACCCCCATCCCCGCACATCAGATCTTTATATGCCGATTCCTTCCCACAGGGTGGAAGCAGACAACCAGGCTAATTTTGAGTTCAATTCTCCAAAGCAAAGTCAAGTACTCCCCTAGGAAGCGATCCCTCCTTGAATCCAAAGGGATTGTCCATGGCTCCCCACCCCCAAACACGCACACACTGGCTCAGACTTGCTTGCGCTCTGCCTCTGCTCGTTCATCATACCTACTAATTGCAAGCTCGTTCTCCCTGTGCCACTGATTCTTAGGCAGGAAAGCACCACCGACGCAATAGGAGGAGGCAGCAGCAAGCTTGGGGGAAACCTCAAAATTTGCAGAAGTACAAACAACCTTCCAGAGGGGGCCATGGCGACAACCCCCCCCCCCCAGCCATCCCAGGCCAATGATGAGAACTAAGCATGCTCAATGGCCATAGAGTGCTGTCTGGTGTGTGTGTGTGTATGTGAGAGAGAGAGAGGGGCTGAATTTGGACAACACAATAAGCAACTGGGAACACTCGTCAGTTGTATTGATTATCGTGTCATCCGAATGCTGCCATAGTCAACTCAGCACCGATCCTAATCCACACCGCAGTTGATTATTTATTACCACGTTGTGTGTGGAGTACCCCCTAGATGAACAACTGTAAAGTTGATTATTACCCCATCATTGACTATTGTGTGGTCCGAATTCAGCCAGAGAGACAGAGAGAGAGAAATGTAGTATGCTGAGAGAGGGCAAGGCTGGCTGGCTTGCCCCATCAACAGGCGCATGCCATACTGCAACATTTTGTTGCAGGTCCCTTCCGTTCTGGTTAGATTTCCCCAAGTGGGTTGTTCTCTGAATGTCAACAGAAGCAGAGGGGGAGTGCTTCCCCCTCCCCATCCTGCTCTCCTAGATTGCTGCAGACCAGAACACTGCAGGTGTGTGCGCATTGAATGAACATGCACAGAAACGTGTGTGCACCCAGAGATGGGTTCTCCCCTTCACAGCAGGCCGACTTGCAGTCGGCCTTGCTGCTCCCATCCTTGAGGAAGGCATCATTACTGTGTTAATTTCCTGAGCTCATAAATAAGGAGTAAAAGCCAAGCCATTTAAGTGGTTATTAATATTCCAGGCAGCTATGCAGAGAAGCCGCAAAGTGTTCATGTGGAGATCCCTGTGCTCAGGGATGAGGAATTAGCTGGATGCAGTGATGTGGGTTTTGACAGCTCTGCGCTGCTAGGCTTACAATTCATTCCCACCCCACTACACACACACACACACACACACACACACACGTTTTGGTCAGGGTTGTAGCACAAGGAAACAAATTTGTAACCTTTGAACAATGCAACTTTTGTGGGCATTTTAAAATAGCTTCCAAATCACACGAGGTACTGGTTCGCCTCTATTCGGCACTGGTTATACCTCACCTTGAGTACTGCGTCGAGTTCTGGGCACCACACTTCACGAAGGATGCGGCCAAGCTGGAGGGGGTTCAGAGGAGGACGAGGAGGACCGGGGGTCTAGAAACAGCCCTTTGAGGAGAGACTGAAATAACTGGGCATATTCAACCTTGAGAAGACTGAGGAGAGACATGATAGCACTCTTGAAAGGCTGTCACACAGAGGAAGGCCATGATCTCTTCTCAGAATAATGGGCTGGACATCAGGAAAAACTTCCTGACTGTTAGAGCAATACGACAATGGAACCAATGACCTAGGGAGGTCGTGGGCTCTCCCACACTAGAGGCATTCAAGAGGCAGCTGGACAGCCATCTGTCAGGGATGCTTTAAGGTAGATTCCTGCATTGAGCAGGGGGTTGGACTTGATGGCCTTATAGCCCCTTCCAAGTCTACTATTCTATGAAATATCACCTAGTAGTGATGCTCAGACGTGTGTGCAAGTAGTGGTGCATGAGACGTGTGTGCAAGCATGCATGCCCAGCAGGCTCTCACCGCAGTTGATGCCGGATGGGGTTCTTGAGGCTGAAAAAAATTGGCCAGCCCTGTTGTCACATCTCCCTGTCACCCGTTTCCACTTTGTCACTTTTTTTGCCATTAAGCAGAACAGGCAGAAATTCAGCAGGAAAAGAGTTGTCCACTGCTACATCTTCAAAGCTCCGTCTCTTGAATTCCTGCCTGCTGTGTAGCTGCATGCCGTTGTTAGATTTCACAGAAGCCCTGCCAGATTGTGTTTTAAGAGTGTAGCATCCTTAACTCACATCTGTAGTGTTCTGATAAAACAGCCCCCTTGGAGGAAAAATGCAGGATGATGGCACCAGGCTGTATGGTGGACCAAACTGGCAAAGTTGTGGAATGTGCATGCTCAGGAATACCCTGCCCTCCATAGCTGAGTGGAACCAGGATTAGAAACAACTGAAGAAGCTACTTTATTGCCTGTTCCATCCTTCTCCAACTGGGCATGTCCTCCAGATGCTTTGGACTACAATTCCCACAGGCATGGCCATGCTGGCTGGGAATGATGGGAGCTGTTATCCATCACAGCTGGAGAGCACCAGATGGGGGGAGGCTCCAGAGCAGGGATGGGCAATGCACAGATCGCAGGCCACATGTCCACCTCACTCCCGGTGCAGCTCCCCAAACTCCCTGCCACACCCTCAAAATTTCCAACAGCGGTGGGGGGTGGGGGGAATTGCCATTTTGCCACCAGAAATCTGTGGCAGACCACTATGGAATGCTAGAGAGGTCAAAAGTTGCTTGATGGAAGCTAAATTTGGCCACTGTGGGATTCCATAGCTGTCAAAAATCAGTGGCAGACTGGCAGGTTGTTTTTGTTTTGTTTTTTGATGCCATAGCCAAATTCTGGAGGGTGCCAACAGCAGGGCAGCCTGTGGGAGAGGGCAAAAATGGCCCCAGGAACTTCCCAAAGTTGCCCACCCAAGATCTACAAGGTTTCAACAGTCTAGGGTATTTTGCACAACCTGTTAGCTGGCTCTTCTTAATTCGGAGATTCCGTGGATTGGATTTAGGGGATTTTCCACATTCACAGCATGGAGCTCTGCCACTCAGCTGTGGTCCTTCCCTAATGGTAAAGCTAGCATCGGAGTGCATGTCCTACATTAGGAACATAGGAATCTGCCTTATACTGAGTCAGATCATTGGTCCATCTAGCCCAGTATTGCCGACACTGACCGGCAGCAATGGCGCTCCAGGATTTCAGGCAGGATTCCTTTCCTCGCCCTACCTGGAGACGCCGGGGATCAAACCTGGGACCTTCTGCATGCAAAGCAGGTGCTCTATCACACTGGACACGCATGGATTTGGCAAAATGGTGGCATGCTCAGTCTTCACCCATGAACAGTGCCTGCTGGCGCACAGGGTGTTCTCCCACTCACAGGGTATGACTATAGGACTTGTAAGTCCTGAATTTATTGCTTTTGGCCAAAGGCCATTGCCCATCAACAAAGCACAAAAACATCCATCAGAGTGAAAACAGATAAAAACAAAGAGGGAGAAATTATACATTCCACTTAAAAGAATTCACATTTAGGAATACACCTTTAAACATTCTCATTTAAAATACACCTTGATCATAATAAAATTACACGCTGGATCTGATAGTGAAATCACCACCAACATGCCCACTAACATAGGAATAAGATCAGATTACACTTTCAATATAAATGCACTAAAGTTTTTTTTTAAAAAACTTAAAACTCTCTAAAATGATTCATATGAGTCAACTTTTAGAACACTTACATAAAACTTTTATAAAACCTTTAATAAAAATACCCCACCTTTCAAAGTCTCAAAATCCCCACAATTAATGTATATGATCTTCTCTACAGTCTACAACAGCTTTCTCCAGGACAGGCTGGCGGATTTTTATTTTTTTTTGCTGCAACAGCAAACGTGGCCACCTTAACTGCACTCACAGGTATACATCTATTCCCCTACAGGGAAAAGGTCGCATCTGAAATAGCTCTTTGTTGGTAGAAGAGGCCTTTTGAGAAGAAGGATCTTCACAAAACTGGCAACGCTACACAAGGCTGATCTTCCCTGGCTCCTCACAGCGCCCCCTGCTGGGGAAAGTGAGGACCGCCGCAACGGCTGGGAACTTCCTTAAGGCAAAGTGGTCCCTCTGGGCCAGCAAATTGCAACATTGGCTTTTCTAAAATAAGAAAGAGGGGCTCCAATTGGATCCTCCAACTTGGATCCATCCCCTCTTGTCACAAATGTGTGAAGGCAGGCTGCAGTGAGGGAAATGCATGCATCGAGACATGCTCAGAGGCACTCTCTTTATTTCCTGCTGCATGCATTTCCAGAGCCGATCCTTAGCACATAAAAAAAAAATAAGAGTCCACGGCTGGGTGCAGCAGAGACTTAACTCAAATGGAAATCCCTCCGGGTCACGTTCAGTCCACTCCTAGTCCTGGTCCTATAAGCAGGCTCCAGAAAACCAGCAACGTCTTTTTTACACAAACACACACACACCAACTTGAATCAGACCACAAAGCAAGTGAAAGGCATCTTTATTCTCCATGGCCCAGTTTGCTGCCTACTTTGATTAGGATTCTACACCCCTTTCCCTTCCCAGCTTCCTCTGATGAACTGACAGAGTGGAGTTGGCAGTCAGGGAAACATCATGTGTTGCTGCCACGGTGGCTTTGTCCTTTCCCAGCGATTAACGTCACCAGGCAAGGGCGTGGGGCCACCGTCATAGCATCCCTCCTTGGCTCACACTCTGATTCCGAATCCAGCAATAACAGTTGCGCACGGAGGCCTACCAGCTCAACTCAGCGGCTGCTGCTGCTACTACTGCAGTCACTGGGAGCGGAACACCTCCGCCTATCAAATCCAGAAGCCTCAGTCCCCCTTTGCCAATTGCTGGTGGGGTGTAACAGCGGCCGGGGAATTGGTAAGGAATCAAATAGGGTCGGAGGAGCCGGGCAACTCCTCTCCTGCTGCAGCCATTGTTCGGCTGGCCGCTTATGAAGCACAAACGCTAGAGACACATGCAGGGTGTGGAAACACTGTTACAACAACGTCATCTACCTAATTCATTTAAATGTTTTGATTTGGGACATATTCATCAGATCCCTTTGAAACACACTGGCTCAGTTCGGACGACACATTAGGCAACGGAGGAGGGGGGGAACAATCGTCAGTTGTGTTGCTTATTGTGTTGTCTGGAGGGCAGCACACAAGGCACACACAACTGACAGTACATTAATCAGGCACTTTAAACAATGGAGTGAAACAACAGGCTTGCATGTTGTTTAGCCCGAAGCCCCATTGTTTAAAGTGTCGTCCGAATTCTGCCCCCCTCCGTGGACTATTCCGCTTCGGAATAGAGTTCTGCTGCCTAGAGCAGCCAAAAAAAACCAGCCGCTCTAGGCAGCTGGAAGAACTCATGGTGCATGCTGGGATATGGCTGGGGGACACACGGAGGAGAGGCTGCAACCAAAATGGCCGCCGCAAGTTCCTTGCAGCCGGGGCGTTTGCCGGTTCTGAGCAGCGCCGGCTGCAGTGTGTCGTCTGTGCAGCTCCTCCTGCCTAACGCACGGTCAGTACATTACTTACCCCTCCGTTGCTTAATATGTCATCTGAACTGAGCCACTGTGTTAGCTGAGGAAAGCCTTCTGGATACATCCACTAAAATCCATTGATCCAGTGGGCTTAAATGACATATTATTATCATTTACATTTATGTTTATTTCCCACCTTTTTTCCTCTTGCAAGGAACCCAAGGCGGTTTACACAATCCTCCTCCTTTCCATTTCAACCTCACAACAACCCTGTGAGGTAGGTTAGGCTGAGAGTCAGTGATTGGCCCAAAGTCACCCAGCAAGCTTTATGGTCAAGCGGGGACTAGAACCCAGATCTCCTGGGCCTCAGTCCAATACCCTAACCACTATGCCAGACTGGCTCTCAGATCTGTCTCTTTTTCTTCAACGGAGTTCTTCTGTCCACAGTAAAACCAGCCCTTCGAGAAAGCAGATGCTGGCTCCTCCTCTGGCACCATTAGGGTAGGACTGTAGAGCAGAAGGCCAAGGTTCCGCCTTGGCAGAATGAGCAGCAGGGGCCCCAAATGCAGCAGGGTTGGCTTACCACAGTTTTAATCAAAGTAATACATGTTGCCATCAGTGGAGGCTGGGGGCTCCAATGTCAGTGGGCCAGTGAATCCGTTCCAGGTTTCAACCAGAACCAGTCAGAACTTTGGCTCTGCACCTTGGATAGCTCCTATAGGGTTCTGACTGAAACCCAGAGTGGAGTCATCATCACCCTGCTGGCATCAGACTCACCAGCCTCCACTGATTGCCATCTAAATGCGGTGGGGCAGGTGTCCCATGAGACCATCAAGCTAGAGTCTAAAATGACCTAATTGCGTCACTGTCTGGCTCTACAAGTAGTCTACAGTTAAAGAGCTTTATTTTCGCGGTGACAAAGAAAAATGTCCTCCCCACCTCCTCTTGGTCTCTGTAGGAGCTGGATATGAAACTGAACGGCTGAGAATTCAGTGGATGGCTCCATCTTTGACACAGCATCAAATGGTGCAGCAACCGCCCTTTTGTGAACAATGTCAAAAGCAAACAACTCCAGTTGTGGAACATCCTCCCCATAGAGGTGATCCTCAGGCATGATAGCACTCGTCAAATACTTGAAAGGTTGTCACACAGAGGAGGGCCAGGATCTCTTCTTGATCATCCCAGAGTGCAGGACACGGAATAACACGTTACAGGAAGCCAGGTTCCGGCTGGACAGCAGGAAAAACTTCCTGACTGTTAGAGCAATATGACAATAGAACCAATTACCTAGGGAGGTCGTGGGCTCTCCCACACTAGAGGCATTCAAGAGGCAGCTGGACAGCCAACTGTCAGGGATGCTTTAAGGTGGATTCCTGCATTGAGCGGGGTTGGACGTGATGGCCTTATAGGCCCCTTCCAACTCTACTATTCTGTGATTCTATGAATTGGGAGGTGAGTGTGGTATGAAATATCCCGGGAACTTTCCACAAACCACACCATAACATAGGGGAAGGCAACTGCAGGATGTCTGGATGCTGCCCCCGTCCCCACGCAGGCCGCCTACACAGAGCACCCCAAAATGCTATTTTTTTATGGAAGTTTACTGCTGAAAATGCTCTGTAGTGGTAAAATAGTTAAATTTGACCCTTTTAGCACTCTGTAGCACTAAAAGCACCATATTATTTTCTTTTTTTTTTCTCCATCGCTGCCAAATTCAGCAGCGTGGTGAAAACCACATCAGAAGAGCCCGACTAGATCAGACCAAAACTCAATCTAGTCCAGTGTCGTGTTCCCACAGTGGCCAATCAATCTAGATGCCTCTAGGAAGCCCAAGAGTAGGGCATGAAGACGATCTCTCTCTCCTGATGCTCCCCAGGTAGGAAGGGGTGTCTGTTCAGCAGCTTTTCCCAAAGGCAAGTGCTGAACCAAACTTGGACAGCAGTTGTATAGAGTCAGCCAGATCCCAATTGGTTCTTCACATCACCAGGTCTGGGTGGGTAAATGATCCACAGTACCCTCTCTGGCCATAGCATAGGTAGTGCTGTGGTGCAGTAAACATCAGGTCAACAACCCTCTCAGCTTGACAGCTCCTGGGGCCCCAGTCTGGTCCTCTTGGGTTCTCCAAATGGCCACTCCTCTTTCCCTTGACCCTCCCCTGACCACCAAACGTTTTGTAGTTTCTGGACCTTTGTGCAGTTTTTCCCCATTCTAAAAGGCTGAAATTCTTCTTCTAAATCTTAGTTACTGGAGTAAGAGCTCTAAGTATATAGCCAGCCTGGGGCATTTCTGTCTAAACCTGCATAGCATTGTGCCCTAAGGCTGCAATCTGAAACAGACTTACTAGAGAGTAAGCCTCATTGAAGCCAATGGGACATCCTTCTGAGGAAACATGGTTAGGATTGCACTGTAACACATTTTTGGTGGCATCAGCTTTCGTGGACTGGAATCCATTTAATCAAATGCATGTAGTGTAATCTGCTGGTAGGAACGTATGCGATTACATTCATGGGTGCAAAGGGGGGGGAAGTAAAGGCCAGAGTTAAATGGCAATGAAACCTTTATGTTTACAACTTTCATAGTTAAGTCTTGCCCTTAACTACATTTAGGCCATGCTCTCAGTCTTCAGGGCAGCTGATTCTCACAGCCTGTCCTACGATGTCACAGAAGAGCAAATTTGGAGATCTGGTTTCAGTGTTCTGTGGCTCTGAGGCAAAAGCAGAGTAAAGGCACGGGGGCAGGGGATGAGTTGAGCAACTGAGGGCCTGTTGGATCGGCTCAGGCTGCCTTAGGATGCCCAGCTGTAGCCTAAACCCTGCACATAGGAGCAGTAAATCACTCAATGACTGTTACTATGGCAACAGGACTTCCAGAACTGGGAAAGCACTTTTGAAAATCCAGGCCAAAATTATGCTCAAGAGAGGCATGTGTTCTCTCTCTCTCTCTCTGTGAGGGGGAGTGGAGATTTCTCTAGCTATACACTTCTTCCAGGCAATACTTCTAAAACATTATTGTATGAATAGCCAAATACCTAACAGCCTTGTTGTTTGCTCTTTACCTCCACAAGAATGTCATTAGTAAGCTAACCTTACCTTATTTGGTAGGCAATGAAGGAAAACAAGACTGGTATGCTGGCATGGCAAATAACACATGGGCTGAATTCGGACGACACATTAAGCAACTGGGGGGTGGGGAAACAATCATCAGTTGTGTTGCTTATTGTGTTGTGTGGAGGGTAACATGCCACTCACAAACTACTGACGGTATGCTGTTCTGCCCAAATAAGCAACTGAGAGAAACAACTGGCTTGCAAGTTGTTTAGCTCAAAGCCTGTTGTTTAAAGTGTTGTGTGGAGGGGTGAGTGTGTTAATGGCGTGTGGTGAGTGGGTTAAAACACAAGCCCATAGAGGCAGGTGACAAGAGCGACCAAAGCAGCGGCGGCCTCTCTGCTACAACTGGTGCAACTTGCAGAGGCTGCTGGGATAGAACTGGTAGGACTGAGGGAGGATGGGGAGTGGAGCAGGGGCTGTGTCAGTCAAATGCTGGGTTGACTATTAGTCCATTCAATGCCAGCCGCAACCACCCACAGTTGTTTAGGAATATGTTGTGTGGGGAGTACCCACAAAATAACCAACTGTGAGTTGGCTACTCAACCCACCATTGACTAATGTGTTGTCCGAATTCAGCCATGGACTAAAGCTAACGTTGTTATCAGAATGTTGATGCATTCTAGGGTGACCATATGGAAAGGAGGACAGGGCTCCTGTATCTTTAAGAGTTGTATAGAAAAGGGAATTTCAGCAGGTGTCATTTGTAGGCATGCAGCACCAGGCGAAATTCCCTCTTCATCACAACAGTTAAAGCTGCAGGAGCCCTGCCCTCTTGACCACATACAAAAGAAGACAGGGCTGCTGCAGCTTTAACTGTGGTGCAACATGTCTGGAAGGTGCCAGGTTGAGAAAGGCTGGTATAGGAAAATTCAAGCAGTTTGGAGAGTGGGGAGAGATTCAGACAAGATCAGGACAGAGGTGAGCGAGCTCAGATGGAGCTCTGGGGGCTTCTTTAAGGTGCTAGTTCCCCTGCCCTGAAAGCTATTGCAAGAGCCTACAACTCCCATCAGCCCTTATCATTGACTATACTGTCTAGAGCTGATGGGAGTTGTAGGCCAAAAAATCTGGAAAGGCGCAAGTTGAAACTTTGCATAACGCTTTGGTGGAACCATCTAGTTTAACATTGGGAGGATTTTTCTGGGCTTGCTGTAATATGCCAGTATCCCACTAGGGGGCGATTTTAGCTAACCTTATTCTCAGCTTCTCATCACACACGCTTATACTTCAGTTTTTCCCAGATAGGTGAATTTCACACATTAGTTTTACAGGTATGAGTATTAAAGCCACTGTGAAAAGCAACAAGGTCATAATGTGTGAAAAAGGGAGGGAGGGTTTACTTCTCTGAAACGATGGGTGTCTATATCTATTGTGAGGGATATTACAAAATGCAAGAACCTTCCAAACGAAAAAAGTTACGTCCTCATGAGCTATTCTGTTTTATTTGCCCGGTTAGTACATAACAGCTATGGGTTAAATAACCCGCTCGCCACTTCCGCCATCAGTTTTCATAAACAACCCAGGAATGCCCAATTTTAAGCCCATGGCTTGTTGCTGGGTTACAACCCTGGGTTGCTTGTAGGGATGTAGGGATTTTATTAAATCCATTCCATCCTGTTTCACTGATTGTCACACCTCTTTTATTCCGTCATCTACTCATTGACAAAATCAGATTATTTTTTAAGGGATGTAAGAGAATTTCGTTCCATTTGTGCAGTAACGCAAATGTATACATCACTGCAAGTGCAAATTTGCACATTTCCCCCATAAAGTAAAAAAAACAAAACCTGGTCTACAAGCCTGCGGAATCTGTGCAAAACCGGTCCAATGTGGGCTCACAGGTTGGATTCCTAGAAATCTAAACTCATCTAAACTCTACTGTGGATTTCTCCAATATCCCATTTTAGACATCCCTAGAATGTCTCTCAACATTCCAGAGTTCCAGGTTCAGATGTTGCATCAAACAACCCATGAATGGGGCCTTCTGGGTTGTTTATGAAAGCGGATGCAAAGCAGAAGTGGTATGCAAGCCGGAGGCAGCTGCTCGCTCCACCATGGACCCACCAATTCATGGGCTAAACAACCTATGAATTGGTGTTACATGCAAACCAGGCCCGTGTGTGAATAAATTCCTTAGGCTCTCTTGCTGAGGCTTTTTGTGGTGTAATCCTTGATCAGGGCCAGTGGGCATTAATGAGACATTTGGCTGTTCCTTTCCAAAGACATCATGGAAAGGTATCTTGATTTATATCTTCCTGGGAGAGTGGAAGTCAAAACTAGATTTTGCTTCATCTAGGGGAGCTGCCAAGCAACCATCTAGAGGAGATGGTTTAAAAAGAAAAATTGGTACTACAGAAAGAAAATCATTTCCTGCTTGGCTGTGCATTGCAGTATTCATGTATGTTTAATATCCCAAAGATCAAGCTGAGATCGCTTTCCTATTAGCCAGTTTACTTTCTTTCTCTACCAATTTGCTTCTACCCAAAGGCCTGGAAAAACTCCTGCCCTGGGGAGATGCTGTCTGTTGACATAGGCCAGATCGGTAGAGCTTTCTTTCTGTCAAGGGACCCACAAGCTGGCAATAGACGGGGCGGAAGAGAGCAACGAGTGGGGCTAGAACCCAAAGCAGGCACCCCTCCCCCTGATTCTCCCCATTTAACACAATTTCTTTTGGTCTTTGCTTAACCTAAAGCTGTAGCTGCCAGGAACTAAGCTTTAGGAGAGGCATGGCAATGTTACAGAATAGGGGAGAAACTGCAAAGCTGGGAATTCATCAAACTATCAGTCACTGAAGGGGGACATCTGGGGAGTCCTGGAAAGCCAGATTGGGATTGCAGGAGGGCTGGATTTGGCCCATGGACCCAAAGTTCCCTACCCCTGTCCTAAAGTGTCAAGATTCACCCCCCTCAAAAAAAAAATCACTTCCTCTCCCAAATGTGGTAATATGTACACCAGTTGCTGGGGAACATGGGCAGGAGGGTGCTGTTGTACTTGTGTCCTGCTTGTGGGTTCCTGGTCAACAGCTGGATTAGATGGACCTCTGGACTAGATGAACAGAATGCTGGACTGGATGGCCCCATGGTCTTGATCCATCATGGCCCTTCTTATGCTCTTAATACAAATGTCACAAAAGTACTACCCCAAAAGTAATTCTGTGAAATAGGATAAAACCTGCATATAGAGATGACCAACAGCCCCCACCCGCCCCAGGCAAAGTACCCTCAGAGGAGAGGGCTTCCTCCTTTGTTGCTAGGCTCCTCTGGTCATGGGCTTACCTGGTGGTGGCAGGGACTCATTTTAATTCCCCACCATGCCTCTGATGGACACCATTTACATTTCTCAGCATGCCCTGGGGAACAGCAGGAAATTAAAATGGCCACCTACTGCTGCATCCACCAGGTAAGCCCTATAACTGGGGCTCCAGTGTGAGCAATAGCTCTGGTTTGCCCCCTGACAAGGCACTGGGTTCCCAGTCAGGTGCTGTGCTGATGCTAGGCTTGGTGATCAAGGTGGGACAATCCCAGACATGGTTACTGTATTCCAGGAGAGCCAGTGTGGTATAATGACAGCCAGTATGGTGTAGTGGTTAGAGTGTTGGATTGGGAGTCTGGAGATCTGGGTTCTAGTCCCTACTCAGCCCTGAGGCTCACTGTGTGACTTCAGGCTATTCATTGACTCTCAGCCTAACCTACTTACAGGGTTGTTGTGAGGATAAAATAGAGAGGTAGGGATCATGTTAGCCACCTTGGGGGTTCCTTGGAGGGAAAAAGGCGGGATAAAAATGCAGTAAGAAATAGATCTGGATTGTGAGTTTTGCAGGATAAGGTTGCAATCATTGGGACATTTACGTGAGAGTAGGGATGCATGCATTTTCTTCCCTCTGATTTGTGCATGGTCAGGCATCTTTCCTTCCATCCTCTGCTTATTGACAGTATCTGATTTTATGTGTGAGAGCTTCGTTCCTGTTTGCAAATACGCATTTGGGCAAATCCCCTCCAACGTCAGAAAATGGTCCAGAAGTCCACGGAATCCATGCAGCTCTGAAGAAGTTAGTGCAGTTCGTGATCTGCAAGTCGGATTCTACATGGGAGCAAATCCCATTTGAACATAGAGGGACTGACTTTCGAGTCAATTGCCTAAGCTTCCACTGTAAATAATTTGACAGCTGCTGGCTTTGTTTTTATTTCCCCCTGCATTTTCAATACTTATTATTATTATTATTTAATGAATGTGTTGTGAATTGCCTCGAGCTTGTGGATAGGGCTAAAAAGAACAGCATCATAAGAAGGCGCGCTGGCTTCTCAATTCTCCCCACCCCGCACCTGCTGCAAAAGACACGCGTGGAGCATTCACGCGTGACTCTCTGCACGTGGCTGTCCGCAGGCTCTCTCCTTACACACCCATGGGAATCCTGTGACATCCTAAGCGTAGCGGTCCCAGGGGCGGGAGGGGACAGCACTCTGCACGCGCTCGGGGGGGGGGGCGTCTTTTCCTGCCATCATTCGACTTGAGCTGACAGGGTGCATGCAGAAGAAGCCTGGCAGAGGACGCAGGCGGCTGACCCGCGGCTGGAATTCTAGCCTCGGCGAGGGCTCAGGTTCCCTCGGCTTGGCTATGACTCGGAATCGCCAAAGAGGAGCAAGGCGAGGAGGACACGCCCCCTCGGGCAGGGGTGGAGCTGCTTCCCCCCTTCCTCTCCCCCCCCCCCAGCCGGCGCACCTACCTGCCCGCCCCGCCCCGCCCCGCCCGTGCGCGCATGTGCCCGCCACCTGCTCTCGCCGGTTTCCCAGGAGCGCCGATCACTTTGCAGCCGCCCGACGTTACCAAAGTGAAAAACAAGCACCCGAGCCGGGCGCTCGCAGCTGACGCCGCCGCTCGCCCCGAGGAGGACGCACAGCCATGCCTGCGGCCCGCACCTGGCAACTCCGGGCGGCGCTCCTCTGCGCCCTGCTCTACGCGCGCGGCGGGCTCCCGAGCCAGGCAGGTGGGTGAGAGCGGCGCGGCGGGGCTCCCTTCTGGGTCCGAGGGCCTCTCCCCGCTGCCAGCCCGCCCTACTTGGCCCCACGCAGCCCTCCGCCTGGAGCCAAGATGGGGGGGGGGCGGGCGGGGAGGAGGGCCCTCCCCCCTCCCCTTCATCGGAAGGAGCGTGGTTTCTCTTCTTTGGGAACGTGGGGGAGGGGGCGTGTGCGTGTGTGTGTGTGCGCACGGGTAGAAAAGTTCTAGCGATCTCTGACCTGGAGGTGGGCTTGATGGCGCAACGACGGCCGGCTCTGGGGGCGGGTGGGGGCTCGGGGCTGCTGCTTCCCAGGGCGGTGGGGAGTTGCTCAAACGCGTCCGCCCCGCCTTCGGAGAGACTCAAGCCCGCTTGAGACTTCGGCTTGACCTGATTCGCTCGAACATCAAGGCGCTCCGCGTCCCTTTCTTGGGGAGAGACGCCCGGGTTCTTCCTTATTGGCCTTGTCCGCTTCCTTAGGAAGTCGCCTCTGTTGGGAAGAGTGTGCAGGCACTGCGTGAGGAGGTCAGTTTGCCTCCATCGGGTGCCCTCCGGGTCTTTTGGACTTCAGCTCCCATCAGCCCCAGCCAGCAGGGCCAAGGGTCAGGCATGCTGGGAGTTGATGCCCAAAACATTTGAAGGGCACCAGGTTGGGGAAAGATGGTGGAGATCATAACCATTTGTTTACATTATTATCATCATTATCATCATCATCATTATTTTCCACTGCGCCTTTCTTCCAAGGAATTCAAGACAGCATGTATTCCCCCAGGGGCAGTACAAGATGTCCCACCAGGTGAGGTGGGGGGATATGCAACACCCTCTCTCCCTCTCACCCACCCCCCTGACAGGTCACTGTGCAATCCTGTGCATGTTTAGACAGAAAAAATCCTGGCTGGCTGGGGAATGCTGGGAGCTGTAGGATGTTTTCCTGTGAAGTGGGTGAGACTAGAAGGACCAGCCTTTCCGTTTGGCAGACTGAGGCAGCCATCTCAGGTGACAGGTGTTGGGAGGCAGGAAGTTCCAGTGAAGTAGCTGTGGGGGGGCGGGGGCGGCCTGCCCTGAGCCTCCTAAACTAGCCTGCTGCCCTCTGGTGTGGTGGAAAATGCTGATCTGTCACCCGTATTGAAGTAAATATTCAACTGCCCTTCTGGTCGGCTTCTGTACGTGCAATGGGGATGGGGGCTCTCTTGCCCTTCCCTACAGGCAGCAAAATGTCTAAGGCCAGCTCTCATTTAGAGTGAGTGAAGAGAAAGAGAGAAGCTCACCCTAGGTCATTATGTAATCCTGCGCATGTTTAGGTAGAAAAAAGTCCTGGCTGGCTAGGGAATGCTGGGAATTGTAGGACTTCTTTCTGTTTAAATATGCATAAGATAGCACTTTAAGTAAGTTTCATGAGCCACTCTGGATTTGAGCCCAGATCTCAATCCACTAGTCCATATTGTATGGCTGGTTCGAGCACATGCATTTATGACTCAGTAACCCTAACCCTCCCCAACTCAGTGTCCTCTAGCTATCTTGGACTATAACACTCATCCTTCCCAGCCCGCACACCATGACAGCTGGGCATGATGGAAGTTGTAGTTGATGCATCGAGAGGGCACCAGTTTGGAGAACGCTGGAACGATCTCCTGTGCTGTGTGTGTGTACTCTTTGGAACATGCTTTATCATCAGCCCAGTATGTCACGTGAATCAGAGGCTGGATCTGCACCTGCAGGCTCTGAGTTTGGCCATGGCAGGGCTGCTTTCACCAAGTTGCAATTTCTGTGCCTAATCTATGTTATGAAGTTATTTGGAGATACCAGTGCAGGATGGATTAATTTGTCAGTGTAATCTGAATCTTTGGGAATAAGGCAGGAGAGAAACAACAGCAAATGAGTTACTTCTCAAAGCAATTGAAAATGCTTTTTATGCAAGGCATGGTAAACGCTCTTTCAATGGCTGCCCTCCAGAGATCAGCCATCCCCAGGTGCCTTAGGGCAGAATCCTGCCCCAAACCCTGGAGAGTTGCTGCCAGTCAGTATCAGCAATACTGAGCTGGATGGGCCAAGGATTTGTCTCAGTAAAAGGCAGCACCCTATATGCCTGTTTTTTGTAATGCAGTGAAACCTGAGTTCCCCAATATCCCCGCTGACTCTTTAGCATAAGCACCCCCTTCTTAAAGAAAATTTCAAAAGCTCTTTTTAATATGCTAAGATCCGTACAATCCTTCTCATTCATCTTCTCCAGATGGGTTGCCATAGTTCCCATTTTGCAGAGGGAACAATATCAAAAATGGATTGTCCAAGGACACCCAGCAAATTCGGGGACTATATAGGGGAGGGGTGGGGGGAGATCTCCAGAGCAAGGCAGGGAAAGGCTAAATTTGGCCCTCCCCAGCCAGCCAGCCCCTACCCCCACCCTTTTCTGTAGCTCCTCCCCCAGCCCCTCCCAGCTCATAGAATTATAAGAATAGAATTGTAGAGTTGGAAGGAGCCTATAAGGTCATTGGGTCCGACCCCCTGCTCAATGCCTGGGCCTCAGCGTCCCCACTGTGTGTGTGTGTGTGTGTGTGTGTCCAGGGGGGAGGGGGAGCAATGCCAGCAGTGGCCCTGCCCACTTTGGGCTGTGGCTCCACCCACTTCTGGCATGTGCCCCACCTCCCATGTCCTTGCCCTGGATTAGCTCCCATCCCTAGCATAGGAAGTTTGAATGGAAGCCTACAATCCTACCCAAACTTACTCTGAAGCAAGTCCCATTGAATTCAGTCAGGTTTCCTCTGAGTAAACCTGCATTAGCTCAAGTTGTTGATTTCTGGGTTCCAATCCTCTTGTGTTGGGCCGCACCGACTGTTTGGTCTTGACTGATGTCAACTGAGCTGCCTCGGGATGGTAAGCGATTTTAGTGAAGGTGAGCAGATGCATTAAGAGGACACTGCTCTGGCACTTTTGACACCTCTGAAAAGGGAGATCTCTTGCGTTAGCATTTCTTTGAGACGGCTGCATGAAGAATACCTTGCCCCTTTCTGCTTGACTTGGGTTGAAATCGATAAAACTGGGGAATCAAGGCGGCTCGATGAACTCAGCTCCTGTGTTTTTAAAGGAGGGATTGTGGCAAATGCTGCTCAGGTGAGAAACTGCGCTCCCGGAACTTCCCCCCTCTCCCCAAATCTACACTGCCACCTCCAGGGCTCTCTATTCTTTAAATGCCTCCAGGGCTCGTTATTCTTGGAACTAAAATAATGAGAATTCCTGTAAGGCGAGACGATACTGACGCTGGGAAGTTCTGTCTTTGGAGACCGGGTGCAAATTAAACAGCGTGAGAAGTTGGTGTGGCCGCGGCAATGCCCCCCCCCCCCATCTCCCAGGGATCAGCAAGGAAGAAGGGTGACTGAGGGTCAAAGGATATTCTTTAGTTTCAGACCGGTGGTGTAGTGAGCCAGGTCTCTCAGGGACACCGTGCTGTCAGTGTTCTTATTAGCGGGGGCGCTGGCATCATCTGCTCCCCCTTCAGGCTTCCCTGTTTCCTCTGAGCTTAGCCACAGTCCTCGCAGCAGCTGGGGAGGAGGGGGGGATGAATTTTCCCAGCAGCAAAATACATTGATCCCTGTTGGAATGCAAAGTATTTTGGGGTGGCTTGGTCTTGAATGGACAGGTAAGGCCCATTAGATGTACCAGAGACCTGCTCCTGTTGGAGATGGAGGCTGTTAGAATGGGATTTGCTGAGTCGATGCAGCTGCCTGCAATTTTTGGACTCTCCTGGGGTGGGTGACTGTGGGAACTGTGATGACAAGCAGCTGCCTTTCAAAATTTACCACTCCATCACTGTTCCACAAAGAGAGCTTGAATTGCAATCCATCTGTCTGGAATTACCAGGGCCGGTCCTACCATTTGGTAGAGTGAGGTGGCCATCTCAGGGAGAAGAATTCAGGTGTCATGAAAGGGTTGCAAACTGTTGTTTGTTGATTATTATTCTCTCGTTACTGCCAGGGAGGGGGAGAGCTGTATCTGGGGTTTTCTGCCTCAGGTGCAAAAAAGGTACTGACTAGCAGCCAGATCTACACCAAGCAGGATATAGCGGTATGAAAGCGGCATATAGTATGTGTCTATGGGTCCAACAGTTGTCAGTGCACTTCAATACCGCTATACAGCAGTAGTGTGGCTCCTGCCTCTTATATACTGCTTTCATAGGGCTAAATCCTGCTTGGTGTAGATTGGGCCATAGTGCACTTTGAATTGGGGTGGGGGTGGGCACCATTTGATGCTCTGCCTCGAATGTGTCAGCCCGGCCCCGGGGATTACCAGGGGAAATTGAAGGGGATCTTGCTCTGCCCCCAAATGGTTTTGAATTCAGCCAGGGCTGTCTGCAAGTGTTGCACAATGCAAAACTCCATCCCGTGGGTTACCTGTTTGAAGGGTGGTGACTTTGCTGGGAGGAGCACCTGAGACAGGCTGGCCAAATGCAAAGTCAGCCTGGGTACTTGCACCTTTTGCTTGCTGCATAGAAGAGGGGGATCTTAGGGTGCACAGTCTACCCTGCAGATCGGTGAGAAGATCTGCCTGTTGCAATTTGTCTTCTGCACACCTGTCAAAGGTCCAGGGTCCCTGTCCTCTTTTGCCTGCTGTACCTCTAAAAGTGGGTGCAAGGCAGGTGAGCATCCAAGATGTACACTAAAAGGGAGCAAAGTCTCAGGATGCTATAGAAAAGCTTATTATAATTTTATACTATATTATCAGTGGGATCGTTTGGGATCTTTTCAGCAGATGCGGAGCATCCCCACTTTAGCAAATGCTTGAAGTAACTCTTGCAGCTATGAGGATGTATTTAAATTTCACTGGAGGCAAAGGCAGCCAATTAATTTCTCATCTAAACCATTTAAAATAAAACACGTTCTTCAGTTAATTTTCACCCTGCCATGGATAATCCCAATACAACGTAAAAAAAATTTCCACTCATCTTAATTGCCGTGCAGGGGAAGATTTGGAGGGGGGCTGCATTGCAGCGTGGGGGGGGGGGGAGTTAATCCTTCCCTACCCAGCTGCAATCGCCTGTGGAAATTGCCCCCTGCATGGCAACTCAATGGCTGAATTCGGACAACACGATAGTCAATGGTGGGGTAATAATCAACTTTACAGTTGTTCATCTAGGGGGTACTCCCCACACAACATGGTAATAAATAATCAACTTTGGTGTGGATTAGGATCAGCCCTGAGTTGACTATGGCAGCATTCGGATGACACGATAGTCAATACAACTGACGATTGTTTCCTCCCCACCAGTTGCTTATTGTGTCGTCCAAATTCAGCCAATGAGAGAGAAAACCCCAATGGCACCAACGAACACTCAGGGCTCTGTGAAAGAGATCTGGGATCTGGTGAAAGAGATTCGGGACAAGGCCTGGGCTCATGGCGTTGTGGCAACGCCCCCAGCTCCCAAGTGCATAGGATCACAGCCTTTAGGTGTCTTTTGTGCTCCGCAGATCCTGGAAACTAACCACGGTGCTGCAACTGGGCAAGCGGCGTAGCTTTGCTGCATCTACCCACCTCCGGGGATACATTTATCACAGGAGTTGTTGTTAGATGCGCAAACAGGGGCCTGTCTGTGGGGCATCTGAAACAGATTGGGAGAGATTGTGAAACAGTCGGTGTTTCTCTCTCTTCCCCCCCCCCCCCCACCTTCCCATCCCTCCTGCTGTCCGATGCGATATGCCAGCGTTAGGAGGCGTTGAGTGAAGCATCCAATTTCTGAGTGTGTGTGCCATGTTAAAAATAACTCTGCTCAGAAAAAAACTTGTCAGAAATCTGAAGAACGAAGCCCTACTTCTTTATTGGTTACACCACCAGTCCCTTACCGCTAGGTTTATTTTATTTTTTTAAAGTGCTGTAGTCAGAACACTGTATCCATGGCAATGGGACCCATCAGCTTTTCAACTTACCCCATAGAAAGGTAATTGGTTAACTCGTGTGTGTGTGTGTGTGTGTGTGTGTTTCGTATTATGAGAATAGACTCCCATGCTACCTTGGAAGCTTTCTGTTGCTTATTGACAAGCTCACTCTTAGCAAGTGGGTATTACTTGCGGACAGTGGCCTCCCACTCTCCAGTTCCTCCCAAGACTGGAATCCTATGCATGCTTACTTGGAAGTAAGCAACATCAGACTCTGTGAGACTTGCTTCTTGGGTAAACGTGCATAGGATCCGGGCTGCCTGGCAGATGCCTTCCAGTTCTTTGCAAAGTAGAAAAGCGTTTATATCTCCAGCATGTGATTCATTAAAATATGCAGAGGGGTGTGAGGAGAGAAACAGTCTCCTCATCCAATTCCTGCTCAAACAGACTTGCTGAAGACTGCTGAGCTCTTAGCACACTGCAAAAGCTCTGCCCTAAAGGAAATGGTCACGTTTGAAGATCAGTAGTACTTGTCAGACAGGTTTAGTGAAACTCTAAGGCCAGAATATTGCAAGCAGCTAATGTTGCTTGTGACTGATCTGCAAGCTTCCAGATCTCACGGAGCTCTTTTGTCATCAAGCAAAATGGAAAGGTAGCAGAATCTTAAGTAAGAATATATGGACATGAAAAAATTGCTCTGCCTCCAGCAATCCTGAATCTCATAGATTCGTCTGGGAAGCCCATGCGCAGGACATGAGTGCAGTGATACCCTCCTTCTCACATTACTCAGAGGTTTACTGCTCCTGGTACTGGAGGTGGGTTATAGCTGTCACGACAAGCAGCCATAGAGAGCTTTAACCTCCACATTTTTTTTTCTAATCCCTTTTTAAAGCTGTCCATGTTAGTAGTCATCATCACCATATCTTTGGGCAGTTAATCCCACAGTTTGATGATGCACTGCGTGAACTACTTCCTTTGGTCTGTCCTGAATCTCCCACCATACATCTTCATAGTATAATCCTGGGTTTTAGTATTGTGAGTCAGAGAGGAAAACCTCTGTCTTGTTTGCTTTCCCTCCACCAGGGATGCACAGACTTTTTGGGCCTGAGGGCTGCATGTGGTACTGGCACAAGGGCAATGTGTGTTCATGCACACACAAACACATGCACTCCAATGGGGTAGTGGAACAGGGGCTCACAGGGACGTTGTCACCATCTGCCACCCTCCTAAAATTTCCCTGTTCCTCTTGAGTTTAGCTGCAATCCTCACAGTGGCTCAGGGTAATTGGGTTTTCCCAGCAATATACTGTTCCTACCTGGAGCGGGTTGGTCTTGAATGGGCAATGAAGGCACATTAGCTTTACGGAGGACCTGCTCCTGGTAGAGATGAAAACTGGTAGAATTGATGTGTTACTGATGTTTTGGACTCTCTTTCCGCGTGTGGCTATGGGGATTATCATGATGGAGCGCCTGCCTGCGCTTCCAAATTTACCACTATACCACTGACTCTCTCATATACACACACACACCAGAGTCTATCCCATGCAGAATCCATACCATGGAGATAAGTAGAGTGTGATTAAAGTGTTCGAAATAAAACAAAGCACGGTTTGTTTTTATATTTTTAAATTTTGTATATCTCTATCTGTTTTAACTGTACGTATTTTAATTTGTAAAGCCGCTTTGAGTCCCAGTATTGGGGGGAAAGGCAGGATACAAATAAATATAATAAATAACAAATAATTACTGACGATGGGCTATTGATAATATGAATTATATAGACCAACCTAGGTTTGACTAAAAATATATATTATTTTGACTGTTAACTTTGTATTTTCTACCTTTAGCGGGATGTTGAAAAACAGTTTGGCTGTTGCAACAGGACGAGTATCTTCCCTCCCTCCTCCTGGCTCCCTGACACCAGTCTTGGTGGAGTACAATACGATAAAACATAATATAAAAGTTTAAAAGTATGGCATAAAATTAAAATAAAAGCCAAAATAAACCTTAGCAGCGGTGCAAAGATTTAAACTACAGTAACAGATTTAAAACAACAAGAACACAAAGATTTAAATGCCTGGGAAAATAAAGTTTTCACCTGACACTGAAAAGACCACGATGTAGGCACCAGGCGAGCCTCTCTGGAAAGCTCATTCCACAACTGGGGTGCCACCACAGAAAAGGCCCTCTTCTTAGGAGCCACCTGCCTCACCTCATTTGGCAGGGGCTCCTGGAGAAGGAACCTCCACCTCCCCACTGTCCTGGTGCCCTCGTGGTCCTTTTTTTTTTTTGTATTATGTATTTATTGCTGGGAAGCTCCCCAAAGGCCATGGAGGAAGTCCAGCAGCTATTCTACTCGGTGGACCGCCCCCTCCCCGGCTGATGGCGTGGCGCCCAATCAGGGGATGCCTTTCCCCAGCCACGCTTCAGCTGCATCACCAGAGCAAGGCAATAGATGGCAAATGCACGTCTGTGCCTTGCTCTGAGGAAAACGTCGGGGTAAGTAGCCGACTTTTTAAAAGCAGACCTTTGGGGTTTGCCCCTGAATGGCTCCGCGATGGCAGCAGCATCATATAGATGACCTACCGCCATTGCAGATCCACCCCGGGGCAAACCGTTCATCAAGATGTACCCCCCAGGCAATCAAATTCTTGAAAGGCCAAACGAACCACCCTAGTGAGCTAGTCCAACCTCTGATCGTACGTTGGTAACTCAAAGGGGACATGGTCAAGGCCTAAACAAGGTCACGGGGAAGATAAACCTCGAACATAAGGCGTTCTGTGCCACTGCTTTTGCAGGAGCAACTCCTCACTGCTGTGTCCCAGGCAGAGGAGAGAAGGAAATCCAACAATTGAAGACCAGACCCAGTCTGCCAGTGCACTGAGCTGTCAACAAACAAAGACATACAATCCATTGCAAACGAGAGTTCAGGTCTATGAAAAGCCTCACAGTACTTTTCATGGCAAAGTTCTTAGTAACCCAAAATTCCACTTAGGAGGGAGCATGTGCAGAGTGCCCTCAGAGTCTCAGACGATGATGGATCCAATCAGCGAGGTTTTCTGGGAAATGCAAAGCAGATGATCCTAGCAAAAGCTCCTCGCCTTTGCACCAGCTTAAGAAGGGAAGCGTAGGCCTCTTCCAGGCCTCTTGACAGATAGGGGCTTTGGCCTTACAGTAATGCCCCTGTCCAAACAGGGCAGCACTGTCCAGCCCACCAAGATGATGCTTCAATCTGAGCACCCTTCTGCAACCTCCCTACCCTTTCTCTACCAATTTCTCACAAACAGTTTCTTGCTCAAGGCCGAGACAAGCAGGTGGCTTCGGGTAGCAAGGGGAGGGCACTCCTCCATCTCTGCTCTGAGAACACCGGCAGAGATCCAGTCACACAGATTGTAACATTCCAGAGGCCAAAGAGGCCCCAAAACCTTCCAGACGACTTCTAATGAAATCTTAGCTAAACCACAAGACCCACAGCCGTGCCTTCTGTTCCCGACAGGGAGCATTTCAGAGAAAAAACACCTTAGAGGTTCTGGTTTTCAACCTCCTGCTCCCTAGAAAGCTTTAGGGCAGGGTCATCTAGGGCGGGGGTTCAATGCGTGCAAGCAGGTTGCAGGTTCAATCCTAGGCATCTCCAGATAGGGCTGGAAAAACTGCCTGAATCCCCGGGGAGTTGCTGCCGGTCAACACTACCCAAGCCACTGCACTGAAGTAAAGCTCTGAGGGCTCTCTGTGCCGCCAGGTTATATTGTTTTCTCTTTCCCCTTAGTCTCTTGGGGTACTTACACAAGATCACACCTTTTTGTATCCTGCTTAACCAAAAATTGCTACCTCTCCTTGGGTCTCTGTTCACCATTACAGATGAAAATCCCCATTTCAGTGTTTGTGTGTTGTGTTGTGTTGTGTTGTGTAGAACCTCGCCCTTTTGTCACACTCTGTAAGTAAACGTCAGATTATTAAACTATGCCAAATTAAAGCTGCAATCCAATGCACACTCCCCCCCAGGATTAAGCCATATTCTTGTATGCGGCAGGATGTATTTCCAAGTAAACATGCATAAGATCAGGCTGTACACAGGCTTTGGTCATGGCGCAAGGAAGGGGTTCATACTCACTGTATGGTACAATTCATTGAGAGGATCAATGGCCCCGCGGGGGTGCTTTGTATTGAATTTGGCTTTTTCAGTCGTCCAGCCCAGCATGCTCAAGAGAGTTTTCATTTGAAAACTGCATCCAAACAAGCACTTCCTGTTACATTTATTTCTTTATAATGTTGGCATGCTGTCTTTCTGTCTGGTTTTTTGTTGTTGTTTTTGTTCTTGCATCCAAAATGGCTAATGATAAACTCTAAAGTTACAATGTAACACAACTTCAAACACCCCAGGGGATTGCAATAAAAACGGAAGCAATTGCTGCTAACCAGTAACAACAGTATTAAAAATAACGTCATATCTAGAGTCAGTGTAGTGTGATGCTTAGGCTGTTGGACTGGGACTTAGGAAATGCAGATTCTAGTCCCCACTCAGCCGTGGAAGCTGACTGGGTGCCGTTGGGCCAGCCACTGACTCTTAGCCCAACCTACCTTACAGGGTTGTTGTTGTGAGGATAAAATGGAGAGGAAGAGGAGGATCATATACAGTATGCTGCCTTGGATTCTTTGGAGGGAAAGTAGGATATAAATGTATTAAATAAATTTATATCCCTCCTTTCCTGTAAGGAGCTCAGGGCTGCAGGCGTGGTGCTCCCCCTTCCCGTTTTATCCTCACAGCAACCTAGTAAGGTAGGTCATCTTAAGTGAGAGTAACTGGCCCAAATCACCCAGTAAGCATCAGTGATAATAAGTAAGATCTAGGCAGTGGTACCCACCTGCATGTGCATACACACACACACTGGCTCTTCTAAAAAGGATCAGATCTGCTCTTGGAGACATATGCCTTAGTTACATCCCATTTGAACTATTGTCATGCGTTCTACGTGGGGCTCCCTTTGGAAGGTGTTTGGAAAGTTCGGCTGCTCCAAAATGCTGTGATCAGATAATTGAATGGGACCAGTTATACGTAAGAGGAGCCCTGCTGGATCAGACCCAGGGTCCATCTAGTCCAGCGCTCTGTTCACACAATGGCCAACCAAGCTGTCAACCAGGGACCCACAAGCAGGACACAAGTGCAACATCCTCTTCCCACCCATGTTCCCAGCAACTGGTGTATATAGGCTTACTGCATCTGATACTGGAGGTAGCACATAGCCATCAGGACTGGTAGCCATTGATAGCCTTCTCCTCTAGGAATTTATTATCCAACCCCCTTTTAAAACCATCCAAATTGGTGGCCATCACCACATCTTGTGGTAGCGAATCCATCGTTTGACAATGTGCTGTGTGAAGAAAGACTTCCTTTTAGCTGTCCTGAATCTCCCACCCATCAACTTCATGGGGTGACCCCATTGGGCTCTAGTATTATAAGAGAGGGAGAAAAATGTCTCCCTAGCCACATTCGCCACACCATGCATAATTTTGTACCCCTCTATCATGACTCCCCTCAACCTCCTTTTTTCCAAGCTGAACAGTCCCAGCTGTTATAACTAGGGATGTGCACTGGATCGGACCCGATCCACGATCCGAGTCCGGTCCAGTGGGAAATCGGATAAATTATCCGATTTCCGATCCCGCAGCTGGATCGGCCGATCCAATCCGAACCGGTCCGAAAAAGCTCCGAACCGGTTCGGCGGATCGGCGGGCGCCCACTGGCGCCCACCGCCAGTTCCATTGGCGGGCGCCAGCGGGCGCCCGCCGATGAAAGTGGACAGCGGGGGGGGGGAGGAGGGGGGCACTTACCTTCTCGGCCCGGTGGCTCCCGTCCGGCGCCGGCGCCTACTACTACTAGCAGGCTCTGCGGCCTGCTCTAGGGTGGCGCACCGGGTGATGTCATCACCCGGCGCGCTACTCTAGAGCAGGCCGCGGAGCCTGCTGGAAGTAGTAGGCGCCGGCGCCGGACGGGAGCCGCCGGGCCGGGAAGGTAAGGAGGGGGTGCGTGGAGGGGAGGAGGGGGCGCGCGGAGGGGGGAGGGGGGAGGGGGGCCCTTACCTGCCCGGCCCGGCGGCTCCCGTCCGGCGCCGGCGCCTACTACTACCAGCAGGCTCCGCGGCCTGCTCTAGGGTGGCGCGCCGGGTGATGTCATCACCCGGCGCGCTACTCTAGAGCAGGCCGCGGAGCCTGCTGGAAGTAGTAGGCGCCGGCGCCGGACGGGAGCCGCCGGGCCGGGAAGGTAAGGAGGGGGTGCGTGGAGGGGAGGAGGGGGCGCACGGAGGGGGGAGGGGGGCCCTTACCTGCCCGGCCCGGCGGCTCCCGTCCGGCGCCGGCGCCTACTACTACCAGCAGGCTCCGCGGCCTGCTCCAGGGTGGCGCGCCGGGTGATGTCATCACCCGGCGCGCTACTCGAGAGTAGGCCGCGGAGCCCGCTGGTAGTAGCCGCCGGCGCCGGACGGGCCGAGAAGGTAAGCAGTGGTGGGGAAGGGGGCTTACCCCCCCCCCGGAGCCGTCCGCTTCTATCCGCTGGCGCCCGCGGGCGCCAGCGGATGGAAGCGGGCGGCCCCAGGGGGGGTAGGGAGCACGGGGGAGGGGGTTTACCTGCCGGGGCTGTCCACAGCGGACGGCCCCGGGGGGGGGGGAGGGAGTTAGGCCCCCCCTTACCCACCCGCCGCCATTTTTTCCTCATAGACTTGCATTGCAATGCAAGTCTATGGGGAAAAAAATGGCGGCCGATCCAAAAATGTACGATTTTTGGGTCGGGATCGGACTCGATCCGGTCCGGGGGGCCTCCGATTTTGTCCGAACCGGTCCGGGACAAAATTGGAGGTCCCGATCCGGGTCCCGATCCGATCCGGGGGGTCCGTGCACACCCCTAGTTATAACCTTCCCTCATGGGGGAGATGCTCCAGCCCCTTGATAATTTTAGTTGCCCTTTTCTGCATGTGATTACCAATCTGTTTCTGGGCATAATTCAAAGTAATCTGTAAAACCCACATGGCTTTAAACCAGGCTATTTGAAAGGTTGGATTCTCCTTCATGAGCTTGCTTGGGTTTTAAAGTCTTCAGAAGAAATCTCTCTCTCTCTCTCTCTCTCTGTGTCCTGTCGCCATTACTCAGCTTCATTGGGCTGACCATAGGTTCTAATATAATAAGAGAGAGGGAGAAAAAGTGCTCTCCATCCACTGTCTCCGCGCCATGTAAAATGTTGTGCATCATTCTATAACGTCCCCCAACCTTAGGTGTTCTTCACAAACCTCTTTTATCCCCTTTCCCAGACTAGTTCAAAGTTTTCCTTCTTTGTTTGTTTCTGTGTCAAATTATAGCGGCATATTTTACCCTTAGAACAAGGGGACCTAGCTGGGAGGGAAACTTACCAACGGGGCCCCTTTAAATCCTTTTCGATTGGCATTCTTGAGTTCTGCCTGGAAGCATAATCTTTGATGGGGGAGTGAAAGAATTATCCAGGCAGATTTAATAAAACAAAGGATTTGCTATTAATACACTGTGGCTCTTGTATTTTTTTTTCTAGGTTTATATATATAAAATATTGAGGGTCAGCAAGTGGAAGTGAGGAATGTGGAGGGAGCCACTATTACAGAGATGACGTTCAATAAGAATAGGATTTAGGATTAGTGAATGTTTGGATGCAGGGAGGGAATGCAGAGGAGGATTAAACCAGAGGTTGTTAGACATCAGATTTGTGGGATCTACTTGGTTTTTGTATTAGAACCCTAAGATCCGGAAACTGGAGCATGGTGCAAAAGATGTATGCTTAGAATTAAAGAATCCTGAGCTCAGGAATTTGTTATCGGTACCAGACCTGAATGGATCTCACACAGCTTTCGGCATTTCAGCAGTATAATTTAGGGTGGGAGAAGGGAGTCATTTTGTTGCTACAATTGGGAGTCAGAAATCCCCAATCTTCTCCAAATCACCTAAAGATCTACAAGTAAATCCAGATCTTCCTTCTGCTCACTCCTGGGTTAAACCAATCTCCTACCCTTTCCAGTATATGAGTCTCATGTTTTAAAACCAAAGGCAGTGATGCAGCTAGGTAATTTTAGACCCTGGTCTTATTGGAGTGAGAGATGGAGTTTCAATGACCACGTGTGTTATTTCAGTTGTGAAATGCATACAATGAACATTTCTCTACCCTCCCCTGCTCCTCGCCACTCCATACTTTACTACAGCTTATACATTCCTGGTTGTTGTTGTTTTTTGTAGCCATGAAACAGACGAATGAACAGTCCCTGTTTGCTAATCCTGATAAAAAGCAGTCCTCTGCGCATGTTCAGTTTTGCATTCTCAACTCACTAAAATCAAAGCACCATCATGACTACAAGAATAAAATGGAGTTTGCTTCTGCTGCCCTGATGCAAAACACATTTACTTGGGGATAACCACTTTGTTGTAGCAAAAGATAAGTACAAACAATAAAATGTAGATGCCCGGCCAGCTGCCTTAACTATATATAGGCTCAATTCGGACAACACAATAAACAACTGGTGTGGGGGAAACAATCGTCAGTTGTTTTGACTATTGTGTCATTCCAATGCTGCCATAGTCAACTCAGCGCTGATCCTCATCCACACCACAGATGATTATTTATTACCATGTTGTTTGGGGAGTACCCCCTAGGGTTAGGGTTAGTCAACCCACCATTGACTTTTGTTTCGTCCGAATTGAGCCATATTGACCCTGTTCAGATGACACACTAAGCCACAGTGGTTAAGCATTTTGAGCTAAGCATTATGGTTTGGCGTGACATGTAAACCACAACTTAGCATGTCGTGTGAACCATTCCTAGCCATGGTGGCTACATAGCTACAGTTTAAACTCGCTCACTAACCTTTTGCTGCAAAAGGGTTAGTGGCCTAACCATGGCTTAGCATGTTGTCTGAACAGGGTTATTTTTTTTCAATGTCCATGCTGGACTGTTTCTAGATGGTCATGGGGGGGCTGAACTTTGACCCCAAAGTTGAGCCCTAGCTGCATCATTGACCAAAGGTAACAGTTGGGTCATCCAGTTTCTTCAGATTAAATAGTTTCTGAAGATTGCTTTGATTGTGACAACTGATGTCAAGGAAAAGACGTTTGTGTGTGTATTTTAAAAAAGGATGGGGTGTTTTTTTGGGTGGGTTGGTGGGGGCTGGAATACAAACACCAGCTCTGCAGGTTGTGATCAAAGTTGAAATGCGGGAAGTGTTGTGCAGACTTTTTAATTAGGTCAGCTCAGATCCTGCTCCATGCAAAGAACTCTCACGTTGCACCAAAGGCTACCGGAACTTTCTCTGGCAACAGTCGGAAGGATGTTTATACTGGCGTAAGCTGGGATTGTAGTTAAGCTGCAATTGGGCCGGGGGTAGGGGCAATGTGGGAGAGCAAGGTTTCTTGGTCGTAAATTGTTTCTGAAGGTTGCTTTGATTGTGACAACTGATGTCAAAGTTGTCTTTTTAAGGAAAGGTAGCAGGAACGTTTGCACCCAGACCCACAATCGCCCTGGGAGGGTGCAAACAGTCACCGCTGCCCCCTGCTACTGTCGAGCTTAAAGGATCTGACTGACAAAAAGGAAGCCAGGGTGGTGTAGCAGTTAAGCCTCTTTTGACCCAAGGGCCAAATTTAGGTTGGGAGAAGCTGGGCATTTCAACCTTTTAGAATGGGGGGGGACTGCACAAAAGCCAAGAAATCACCAAATGATGGTGGTCAGGGAAGATGGGGGGTGGGCCAGGAGAAAGAGGCATAGCTTTCTGTGGAAGCCCAGAAGGATAGATTGAGACCAAAGGCAAGCTGGATTTGGTATGTGAGCCTCTGAAATTCAACACCCCTTGGTTTGAATGTTGGATTTGAATTCGTATCCATTTCCCTGGTTCAGGAAGGTTTTGCATTGGAGCTTGGAGCTCCGGGTTTGGGTCCAAAAGTTCCTTGGGGTTGCTGGAGGTGCAGGAATGCTGGAGGGGGTCCTGCTCCCCTACCTTATCCTCCAAAGAGACCCCACATCTTGGGAGGCTTGGGTTCAAATCCCTGCTGGGGGGCTGTCTACACGCAGAGAAAGTCCCGCGGTGGCTGTGGATCTGCGCCCCATTGGTTAGACGACACAGACGCAGGTTTGCAGCCTCCGCAGGGTTTCCCCGCGATGCTGTGTTTTGAAAAAGTCTGGATTTACCCTGACTTTTTCAAAGGGAATGATGTCAACACGGTGCTTCTGCCGTGTAACATCACTCTGCGGCCAATCCAGTGCCAACCTGGGGGCGGATCCTGGTGGAAGGCGACCAGCAATTAGTCGCTTTTCACCAGGAAGAGTGCAGGGGTGGCTCCTGGACCCGGATGGCTGCCCAGAAACTCCGCGCTCCCTCCTTGGCTTTGGGATTACCTGATGCCACCCTGGAAGAGGGAAAGTACGAGGTTGAGGAGGGAGGCAGCACCAACCCAGCACCATGAAGACAGTCACTGGGCTTCAAAGCTCACTGACCCTGGGGCAGTCTCTCTCTCTCTCTCTCTCTCTCTTTCTCTCTCTCTCCTTAACCTACCTTGCAGACCAATGGGTACGATGGCTGGGTATGATGGTAGTTGCTATCCAACACATCTGGAGTGCATCATCTTGGCAATGGCTATTGTAAGGAAAACAAGGGTTTTCATTCTGCCAACATCCGGCGACAGGCCTTGAACTCAAGGCCAGCTGTCTTAGGGAGCATAAAGTGCTGTAGCAGGCAAGTGTAATCCAACATTTATAGGTTTAACAAATGTTGTATCAGCTTCCCAGCGCTGCAGCCTTATCTGTGCTCCAGCAAGCCGGGATTCTTGGCAACGCTGCCTGTAGAAGGTCAGTGAAATACATAAACAAGCGGGCTTGACATGAGCTTCTTATTCTGCATGTGTTGATCCACCAGCAAGCTCTTTTTTTCAGTATACAATATCTGGTTCACTACTCATATCATCGTTCTACTTCATGAGCTGTTCATCAGCAGTGGGCTTGGATGGTTTCTTCATGCCAGTGTCAGTTGGCCAATATATATAGCTAGTAATATATATAGTTAGTCTAACAATATGTATAGTTAGACTAGAGAGAGAGAGAGAGGGGCTGGATTCGAATGACACAATAATCAACTGGGGGGGGGGGGGGAATCGTCAGTTGTATTGACAATCATGTCGTCCGAATGCTGCCATAGTCAACTCAGCACTGATCCTAATCCACACCATGGTTGATTATTTATTACCATGTTGTGTGGGGAGTACCCACTAGATGAACAACTGTAAAGTTGATTATTACCCCACCATTGACTATTGTGTTGTCCGAATTCAGCCAGAGAGTATTAGTATAATATATATTTGTCAACCATAGTACAGAAAACAGAATAGAAAGCTCATGCCAGTTGCCCTTGAACTAAACCAGTCTTTTTCAGTGTATGCAATGATATGGCAAAGTCTTCTCATCCAGGTGGTGGCCCACTTTACCTAAAAATGGCATCCTGTGCAGTACCTGACAAATGGAACCATTTCAAGATGACTGCCAGCATATGGTGGCTGTGTTGGTACGAGCTCTAGGGATTGGTTCAAGCACGATGTTGATGCTTTTGATCTCCTGGACTAAAGCAAATTGGGGAATGGGAGAGGTTCTCAACCATTTAGCTTTCTTTGTTTATTTCAGTAGAGATTTGTGTCCTGCTTTAAAACGCACACACACACATTTCCAAAGCACCCAACAATAAATAACAGTCAGAACAAAATTACATTTAAAATACTGCAGGAAATAGGATTAACTTGCATAGTGGCAGAGCAGCCGATCCGCAGGGCTCAGTCCTGGGCCCAGCACTCTTCAACATTTTTATTAATGGTTCGGATGAGGAAGTGCAGGGAATACTTATCAAATTTGCAGACGACACAAAATTGGGTGGGATAGCTCATACCCTGGAAGACAGAAACAAAGTTCAAAGCAATCTTGATAGGCTGGAGTGCTGGGCTGAAAGCAACAGGATAAAATTTAATAGAGATAAATGCCAAGTTCTACACCTAGGCAGGGCTGTGCAGAGGGGGGGGCAGTGGGGCCAGTTGGCCCAGGGCCCACGATTTTGAGGGGGCACTCCGACGAGGAGTGCCCCCTAGCTTACACTACTTCTTCCATAGCGTAAGCAAAGAGCCTGCCTTGCGGAAACAGCGCAGAAGCCGTCAGTTGTGAATACCACGATCAGACTACAGGTTCCAGAGGGCTATGCCGCATGCGGGGCTGGGATATATGTGCCTTGAGGTGTTGTAGAACAGGTTTAATATGAAGGTGTTATGTAGAATGGACATGTTGGTGGGGCACAGCCCCTTGAGGCAGCCATGTTGTCCTCCTTTTTTGAAATGGGAGGGGGGGAACTCACTTCCCATCTGGCCTGGGCATATTACTAGCTCTGCACGGCCCTGCACCTAGGAAAAAGAAACCAAATGCGCAGTTACAAGTTGGGGGATACTTGGCTCAGCAATACTACAAGCGAGAAGGATCTTGGATTTTTTGCAGATGACAAGCTGAATATGAGCCAACAGTGTGATGTGGCTGCAAAAAAAGCAAATACTGTTTTGGTTCCCCTCATTCGGCACTGGTTAGGCCTCATCTTGAGTTCTAGGCACCACACTTCAAGAAGGATGCAGATAAGCTGGAGGAGGTTCAGAGGAGGGCAACGAGGATGATCAGGGGTCTGGAAACGAAGCCCTATGAGGAAAGACTGAAAGAACTGGTTATGTTTAGCCTGGAGAACAGAAGACTGAGGGGAGACATGATAACAGTCTTCAAATACTTGAAAGTTTGCCACACAGAGGAGGGCCAGAATCTCTTCTCAATCATCCCAGAATGCAGGACACGGAATAATGGGCTCAAGTTACAGGAAGCCAGATTCCGACTGAACATCAGGGAAAACTTCCTAACTGTTAGAGGTATAACAATGGAACCAATTACCTAGGGAGGTTGTAGGCTCTCCCACACTTGAGACCTTCAAGACGCAGCTGGACAGCCATCTGTCAGGGAAAGACGCACAGAAAAGACAGTTCTAGTAGTGGTGGCGGCTGCACACAGGGCACGCACCGAGCATCAGAATAGTGGGGGAATAGGACCACATGAAAACTGCCGGACAAAGCGTCTATACTAGCTTTGGCATGGTCCAGGTGCACAGCGTCCCGTTTTTGTTTCGTTTTTTCCTCTTGCGCAACCTTTTTCGCTGCAGCAGTCTTCCGATTTGCACTCACCACCTGGAAGCCCAATTTCATCTGTGGGTTTTTGTTTTGTTGCTTTGGGCAGGAGAATGCAAAGAGCTGGAGCAATGCGACAAGTGCGTTGAGGGTGCTGCTTCCCGCAACATCACAGACTGCGTCTGGATGCGCTGTCAGGAGTCCCCAGAGAAGCCAGGTGAGTTGGAAAGAAAATCTGGGGTGGCACAGCTTGTGAGGAATGGCCCAGCTTCATGGGATCTATGCAAAGTGGATGCATTTGCCTTTAACCCTCTTTCCATTTCCCTGTCATCGCAGTGTGAACGTTTGCGGTTGTAGGTGTTTTCTCCAAGATTTCCAGCGCGGTGGACATATGAAGCTATGCGAAATAGAAAAGACAAAAGTCCCAAGTTACAGCTCAGAATGAGCACACAAGGTGCAGGACACCTAACAGAACTGCACTAGACGAATAAGATATTTTTTATACAATGTTTATAAATGAAGTCATGTGCACACACAATCATACCAATGTCATAACAACCATATTGGTCACGTCCGCCTACGGAACCCGGGTGGATTCCTGTTTCAATTTTACATAGTCTTCATCTGGAAATCTAGACAATTCTTAAGGTACAGAACAATTCTTAAAGCTCGAATGACTGCATTGAAAGATCGTTTCTCTTTCTGAATAGGTAAGTTTTCCAATGGTGTATCGGTCAATACGGCAAAATAGCCCATTATGTTTACAGGTTGTGAGTGAGACAGTCCTGCTAGGAGGAAAAATCCAGTACTGTACTGGAAGTAGAAATCCTGGTTTTCTACAACTCACTCTTCCCAAAACGCATTAGTACTCCAAAAGCCAGGCGCCGAACAAAAGATCAGCGCCGCCACAGCGGACTGCTGTTTGGCGACTAGCATTCGGGAAGGAATTGGGGGAAGAATGGGTTGGAGAAAGCCAGGCTTTCTACTTCCAATATAGTATTGGAGTTTTCTCCTAGAAGGACTGTCTCACTCGCTGGCCGGGGCTACTTGGAGACCAGCATTTGTAATGCCTTGGGCCCTGTAAGATGACAAGAATGTGTTTGTGTGCGTATGCATGCACTCATCAGGGCCAGGGTGGGGTGGGGAGGTTGTCACTTTTCTAAACCAATTTGGCCCCCTCTGGGGGAAAAGTACAAGTGTAAGAGGGTTCCCCAGAAGCCAAAGGCCTGGTGGCCGGCAGGATCGTTGCCATATGTTTGTGTTCCAGTTGTGGCAAAGTTGTGATTTTACGTCTTCAGTTGCATTGTTTCTGAGATGGCATTTGGTTGTGGCGGACTGGCGTCCTCGCGCAATGAATCTACAGTGCGCATTCATCAGATCACCGACTCACCTTAGCTGCTGTTAGAGGAGTAAAGCAGTGAGGTGCATAGGACGCATGCGGTGCCCTGATAGCTGAATGCTTACAGAGCGGAATGCCTCACTTTACGGAACGTTCTGCCCCACGATCTCTCTTAAGAAAGGGTCTGACCTATCAAGGCACAAGGTCAATCTCTGCATGAGGTTTCGGCCCCCAGATGTTCTTGGATTACAGCTTCCATTGTCCCTGACCATTGTGCCAAGCTAGAGTGGCCGCATGTCCTAGGCCCCCTCTACAAGGATGCGCTTTTGCGCCCGGTTGTGCGATTATGCGCATTATCGCAGACGCGCATTTACTCCTAATCCCTCTGCACGGGAGGCGGCGAGAGGCGGCGAAACGCATTAATAGATGTCCAAAAAGCGCTTTACAAGAAGTTAATGCGCATAATCGCTTGTTCACATGGGGAAAATGCGCTTTAACGGCCGGAGCAAAATAAAACTCGCGATTTAATGCGCATTCAAAAATGCGCATTATCGGGGAGATAACGCGCCTCTACGCCCGATTTGCGCTCCGTTCTTGTAGAGGTAAAAATTTTAATGAACCTTCAAAGCGCATTAAACCTCTCTTGTAGAGGCACCCCTACTTTACAGAGGACAATCCTTTGTTCGCAGGGGTGGGCAAAAGGGAGATCTCCAGATGTTTTAGACTTCAATTCCCATCAGTCCCTGTGTGGCCAATGGGCAGGAATGCTGGAAAGTGGAGCCCCAGCATCTGGAGATCTATCTCCTGCCCATCCTTGCTCTGTTGGAAGGTACTGGTTTTAAAATCTTTACACCGTCTGCCAATTCCTTTCCGGGCAAAATATAAAGTGCTGGTTCTTACCTTTAAAGGCCTACATGACTTAGATCCAAGGTACCTTCGGGAGCACTTCCTCCCCTGTGTTCCAGCCCGCCCCTAAAGGTCCTCGGAGGGTCATCTGCTGCGACTGCCTGACGTGAGATTGGCAGTCACACGCCAGGGGACCTTTTCCTTTGCTGCACCACAGCCATGGAATGACCTGCCAGATGAAATGCAGCTGCTGACTTCTTTGAATGTCTTTAAGCAGGCACTAAAGACTCTTGTTATTCCGACAGGCCTTCCCCTTTTTAGAATCTTATCGCCGACCATTTCGTATTGTTTTTATGCTATCTGGTTTTATGGGTTGCTTTCGACTTGTCTAAATGGTTTTTAACTTTGTATGCCGCCTAGCTGTTTGTATATTGGCAGGATACAAATTGAATAAATAATGATAAATACCCTCCGTTTGGAGGGTCATCCAGTTTAAAGATGAAGAACCCTACGAAAAGGAGCACAGGGGCATTGAAATCGCCCGTGCATACGGTAGTTAGCACATCTCCGGCAGACTGAGCAGCAGGCGCACAATAATCTATACTGCGTTTCTGTACAGATGACTGTAACTATTTCTCTAGCTACATCTGTAAATTATCATATGCAAATTTTATGCAAGTGTCCGTGTGTGTGTGTGTGTGTGTGTGTGTGTGTGTTGATGCACTTTCTCTTTTGGGGCAGTGTGTCAATAGCCTCCTCCTGGCTGGGCCTGATGAGATTCCCACAACACCTGGAGGGGCTCAGGTCTCCTGCCCATGGGTTAGAGCATGAGCAGAACACATCTCCTAGAAATGAGAGTGGTACGCTTTATGCTTCCCGCGTTACTTTCTCCTGCAGCTTCCTCCTCCTGTCTCTCCCAAGAAAGTCCCCTTGAACCACCATAGGCTCCCTTGAGGGACTCCATATCTTCCTGCAGCCTACAGGAAGGGCTGGAGGGAATTAAAGGGGGAGCTGATAGATGACTACGAGGATTCAGATTAGTGGTGGGGCTGAGAAACATCGGAAGCTGACATTATGAGCCAGAGTCTTGGACCATCAAGCCCAGTAGTGTCAACACTGACTGGCAGCAGCTCTCCAGGAGTTCAGGCAGAATTCCTTCCTAGTCCTACCTGGATTGAACCTGAGACCTTCTACATGCAAAGCAAGGGCTTTCCTGCTGTGCTACAGTTTAGCTGATTTAGGGCTTAGCTGATCTAGGCTTAGCTGATCTATGGCTTAGCTGATCTAGGGTGAAGGCGTGTCTTAGGTAGCAGCTTGGATCTCGCAGAAATGGTTTGGGGTGCTGGATGCTAATCTATTAGCACAGGGGTGCAAAAAAACAACAACCAGGCAGTCCCCTAAGCTATTTCTGGCAGCCCCCAGACCCCTAGCGTCTGCTAGTACTGGGGTGGGGAGAAACTCTAAAAACAGGCTCTGTGGTTCCTGCCATGAAAGCCTCATTCTCAGAGGGTCCTAGGATGCTAGAAGGTTCCTAGGATGCTCTAGAAAGGAGATCTCTAGGGCAGGAACCATACAAACTGTTCCTGGAGCATTTCCCCCTCTTTGTTTATGATGGGGGGGGCTGGCAAAGGGGCGTTTCCAGTATATTGATGCTGTGAGGTGGGGCAGATGCTGTTGCTGTGAGACCAAGGCCTGTTGCTGCTGGTGTGAGTAGTGGGGCTGCATGCATGGGTGCCTGTGTGTGGCCCACCACCACCCCAGCTGAAACTTGATGCGGCCCTCGGGGCCGTAAAGGTTGTGCTACCCTGCGTTAGCACCACTCTGCGCTCTTCCCTGGTTAACATGGCAGCCTGGTCATTTTGTATTCCTGCGATCCATTTGGATTGTGGATGTGTCTAGGCCTTTTTGGGTGTCCCCTGCTACATCCTTGTCGATGTGCCATCCATGTGTCAGAGAGAAAGAGAGAGCTGATCAGGGGACCTTGTTCCCTGTGAGATTTGGAACTGCGTTCACATAGGGTTTGAAATTCCACGGGGGATTTTTTGCGTCTAGAGCAGCTGTCCCTCTTCTGATCTCCCAATGTGTGGAGGGTTGGAGTGGGATGTAGGAGCAGCTCGAGATACAACGGCAATTGCAGCCCTCCTGTTTTTCTCCAAGCCACCTTAATCGTGTGTTCATTGACATATGGCTTGTCTTTCGTCGTTCCACAGCAAGACGGGGGAACAGATGTTAGGAATTCCACTGGGGTTTTTAGTGTGCTTTGATGTCTTAAGAAATGTCTCCATTTTTAGGTACCGGGAGCTGTGTGGGGAAGGGAGAACCAGCCAAGGAGAAGTGTTCATTTTTCAATGACACCAAAACATGTGAAGGTAACGTTTCCTCCTTCTAAAACTCTTTGGTGGAAGGCCTTGCAAAAAGATGTTTTGTTTGTGTGTATTTCTGCATCCCTTTGGGTTCCCCCAAGCTTACTGAAATCTCCCTCTGGAGTGTGGATGGTGCTAGTTTGACTGCATAAGGATCCACATTCAGAGAATGGCTTCACTACTAATATATATATATACACACGATCCCTTTATATGGCCATATGAAAGTGCCTTATCCCAAATCAGACCAATTATGCATCTAGTCCAGTGCCATCTCTTACTGGCAAGTTCGCGGGCAGCTTATGAAATTCCTTGCCGCAAGATATGTGGGGTTCATTCTTAGCACAACCCTTGTAGTGAGTTGGTTGGTAAGCAAAAAGGTGGACTTCACAGCATTCTTATATGCTGGGGATAGCCTCTTAGAGACTTGTTTGGTTTGGCTTAACCGGCAGCTTCATGGTTAATTAAGAGGGCCTCTCAACACAGGCCCGTAATTTTGGCCAGTTGAACAGAGATAGGTTTTGCTTCCTAGCCCCCTGTTTCTGGGAAGAGAGTGTGTTTCTGCGTGCCAACCTGTCAACTCCTGAGCTGGAA
The DNA here is from genome assembly GCA_029215795.1 of Anniella stebbinsi. Classification (NCBI taxonomy): domain Eukaryota; kingdom Metazoa; phylum Chordata; class Lepidosauria; order Squamata; family Anniellidae; genus Anniella; species Anniella stebbinsi. Next base: position 83,273,402 of record JARDYH010000007.1, read on the forward strand.
GGTGACACCTATAACAGCAAGCCTGCTGGCTTTGCTCTTTGGTCTCGTTCCAAGGGGAAACACATGCATTACCAGCTTGGAGAGATTTTGTGGCTCTGGGGGTCTGTATTCTCGTCTATCTTTGGGGGACCAGATAGACAATTTAGCTGTCGCAGCTTCATTGGCTGGAGAGAAGCATGAACTTTCTTTGCATGTATATATTCTGCATTCATTTTCTATCAATAAACTTACCATCTTTTTGCACAAGTGACTTTGTTTCATCTTGGTAATCAAAAGAATCTAATTTGACTGGGACCTGACAGAATCAGAACCCCTGATCGCTACAACCCTGATTTCCCAAATTTGACACACTCTGATATACATTTTGATAGACCATGAAGCAGTTTGCTTAGTATACAGTTAAAAAACGTTGGTTAATTTGTTTGTTTGGGTGATCTTTTCCTAGCACCAAAAACAACAGCCATCCCCACGGAACCGCCACCCCCAACCACTAAAGAGCCTCCAAAGCCCTCCTCTAAGGAGCCTGAGATCCTTACGCTTGGTAAGTGTTTTTCTATATTGGAGAAGGGAAGGCCTGGAATGTGGCTTACAGTGCCTTTGGAGACACAGGATGGAAGACCACTGTTGAGCTTCTCCAGACGACAGGTATGTCGCATGGGCAATGCAGAGTGGCTTTTTTAAAGTTGTTGCATGTGCTCCTGGCAACATTCTCTTTAGCAAGCTCTTCCACTGTGGCATATTGCACATTCCCAGCAGTTGTTCACTGCCCCTCACTTAAAATACGCCCTCACTGCCCAGCCCTCACTTCCCCTCCCATAAAATAGTGATGGCCTCATTGCCCCTCCCTTAAAAGAGGATGAGTGGGAGACATACATCCTGTAAGCTCCACCCACCTCACAAGAATGGCCTCAGCTTGACGGAAGGGGGGTTAATTAATGTCACCCAAGTCCTTCTCATGCACCCTAGAAAGTGACAGGATCCAGCACTTGTTGCTATTTTGAGCTGATGGCGATCCGGCAGCGCATGCCCATCACCAGGGCAACAGAAATGTCTCCGTGGCTGCAAAGGAGCAATGAAGAAGCTGTCATACACAAAATCAGGACACTGGTCCTTACATGGTTCAGTTTTGTCTGCATTGACTGGCAGCGGCTTTCCCACATTTCAAGCAGGAGTCCTTCCCAGCCCTACTTGGAGGCCCCGGGCATTGAACCTGGGTCCTTCTGCATGCAAAGCGGGTGCTCTACCACTGTGTTACAAAGAGGAGGGGCAGCAGCAGAGGTCCCAGTCAACCATGTGGCCCCTGCAGGGCATGGGCCCCGGGAAGTGCCCAATTATTCTGACTGCTTATACTTGCCTTGTTTGGAAGGATATTGTTCTGCCCCCAATAAGCACCTTTTGCTATTTATTTATTTCATTTAAAACATTTTTATCCCACCCCCTTCTATGCTACTCTCCCCTGTTTCAGTTGTTAACGTTCTGTGTGGAATGCAACTGCATCAGTCCCTCGCAGGCATCTATTGGCTAGTGCCTGTGAGGTTATTAGTGACTCTTTCCCACATTGTTGTTAAAGTCCTGTTTTGATCTTAAAAGGTAGCAAGAGATTTCTAGAGGATAAGTGCTGCACCATCCTTTGTTTTTTCTGCTCTTTCTCCTCCTTCGCTGCACTGCTCCAGCAGGGGTTCATTGGACTCTAGCCCAAAAATGGGCAACCTTTTTGGGTGGAGGTCTGCTCTGGCAGCTGTGCGAACCTTCAGGAGCCACACAGGTCTGGCAGGGGCAGGAGGTGGGGTGGACGCTCATACCCACACCCAGGCGTCCATTTGCACATCTGCCCATTCACACACCCCAGCTGCACACAGACATACACACCCTTTGCGAGTTGCAATGCACACCGGCATGATCCACACCTCACGGAGTAATGTGCTGATCGGAATGTAGCCGCCAGGTTTCGCACGTCTCCAAATATTACAATGGAGTATCAAAATGCACTTTAAAATGTGTGTTTTGAGAGAATATACATCCAAAAACACATACTTAAGTGGACATCTTTGTGTGGATGAAAAACAAATGGGACAGAACAGATGTATAAGTAACACGTGTGAATGCATGATGGACCAGAAATAGACTGATACCTCTGTCCCTAGCGCTAACCATATTTTGCCTGATTCAGATGTCGCAGCAAACTATATGGTTAGAGCAACAGAGGAGGAAATTCTAGAGTTTGAAGATACATCAAAGGTCATGTAGTACACACACACACACACACACGGGTGTTGCAGGAAATCCACAACTACACCATCCATACTAGATGAACCCTCAGCCTCTGCTTTGGAATGAAGGAGAATCCACCACCTTCCGAGAAGGTCTTTTCCACTGTCAAACGATTTTTACAGTCAGGAAGTTCTTCCTAAGGTTGAGTTGAAATCCCCTTTTTAGAAGCCAGAAGGAAAAGGGGAGAGCAGGCCACCCTGACCTTCTATCGTGTTCCTGATCCTCCAAACGGTGCTTTGGAGGATCGCCCACATGGACCCTTTGAAAACATCCAGGCTCAACGCAGCAACTAAGGAGACCCCAAGACTTTGGCTCTCCCACGCCCTCCCACCCCCATGCCTAGTAAGACTGCAGATGGAAATTATGGGACTTAATTTTCAAAACCCTCTTCCTGCTGCTGCTGCTGCGGAGAGACCTGGTAAGCTCTTTCTGCACCTGTGCTGTCTGGATGGGAAAGCTTAACCAGGCAGGCCAAAGGAACATTGCAGAAAAGGCTGGTTAATAAAGAAGCGAGGGAGAGATGGATGCGTGTGTGTGTGTGCTCTTGGGGAGGATGAATCTTCCTGCCAAACAGAATACTGGGAATGGAAGGACTTTGGGCTAATTAAAGCGAGTAACTCTATCCCGAAGCCTTGTGAATTATTGATCCAGCGCAGGCTCCCGATGGGCAGTTGTGTGCTCGTTTATCTCTGTGTGAGCGGTGAGGCTTCTGTTGGGCTCCCATTGCAGCCTGCCCTGTATTTAATTGCTGCATCTCTCCCTTTTTGTCGTTCCTCGCACGAGCCCTTGTTCCTTCCATGTACCCTTTCTCTAGCAGCTCTTTTCCTGCAGCCCCCTTCCCCAGTCCTGGCACTGGGTTGGATTGCAACTCCCATCATCCCAGCCAGTTGGCTCTGAATGATGGGAGTTGCAGTCAAAACCATCTGAAGGGCACCGGGTCAAGGAAGGCTCTGCTACAGCATGGTTTGGCTGCTCTTTGGCCTGGGAGGGGGGACTGATGGGCCAGTTGCTGAGCGCACGGGCTGTTGAAAAGGGCAAATTCCTCGTTGCTAAAATCTTTACAGCGCAACCTTTCCTGGAGCCGCAGCTACAGGGTGGGCAGCAGGAAGAGGGAATCAACTTCCTTGTCAAACGGGCTTCGCTTTCTGCATTTTGCCGAGCATAGCATCAGTTTGGCTGAGAGACGCGGGCATCGGGTCCCTTTTGCACACGGCCTCCTAATCTCTCCCACCATCAGGAAAGCTCGAAGCTCCTTAAGGGTTGCTTGGGTCTCTCTGACCTGTTAACACAGCTCGTGAGGGATACTTCAGTGAACGCAGGCAACGGAGCCTGCAAGAAGCCTATATTGGAGATTCAGCCCGCCAGAGAAGAGCTATTATTTATACAGCGCCATCAGTACGTGTGGCATTTCACAAAGCTTAATAAGCAAAGACGAAGCAACAACCAAACCCGGATCTCTGCCCGCCATGAGCTTACGCTCTTAAATCTTGACGGTGGGGGGAGCTATTGGAAGGAGGGAGAGGCAAGGGTAACATGGGAAAAAAACATCAGAAGAGCCCTGCTGGATCAGACCAAGGGTCCATCTAGTCCATCACTCTGTTCACACAGTGGCCAACCAGCTGTCAACCAGGGAACCACAAGCAGGACATGGGTGCAATAGCATGCTCCCACCCATGTTCCCCAGCAACTGCTGTATAAAGGATTACTGCCTCTGATACTGGATGTTGCACTTAGCCATCAGTACTAGTAGCCATTGATAGCCTTCTCCAGGAATTTATCCAGTCCCCTTTTAAAGCCATCCCAATTGGTGGCCATCACCACTTCTTGTGGTAGTGAATTCTGTAGTTTAACTATGCACTGTGTGAAGAAATCCTTCCGTTTATCTGTCCTGAATCTCCCACCCATCAGCTTCATGGGATGGCCCCATTGGGTTCTAGTATTATGGCAGAAGGGGGAAAATGTCTCCCTATCTACCCCATGCATAATTCTGCACACCTGTTGTGTGTGTCTGTTCCCTTATCAATATGGACCTAATTTGGGCGAGGAAGGGTGAATCCATAGAATCGTAGAGTTATAATTCCAAAGAATCTTGCAGCTCATCTATTCCACCCCTCCAATGAAGAAGAGCCCCCCACCTCCCTCCCTAGGAGCGGCTCTTCCCATTGGGAAGTTTCTCCTAATGCTTATCTGAAAGCAGCTTCCCCCACCATTTCCACCCACTTGTTATCCGGCCCTCTATAGCAACAGTCTGCTCCATCTTTTGCCTTAGATATTCGAAGACCACTGCTACCATGAATCCCCTTAATCTTCTCTTCTCCAAGCTAAACATACCAAGCTCCTTGAAACGTTCATCGTAGGACTACTCACCATCCTGGTTGCCTTCTCCTGGACATCCTCCAGTTCATCCATGCCCTCCTTAAATTATGGGGGGAAGCTTAACTTTGTCTTGCTTACGTTCTAAGATATGTGCACAAATCAATAATATGTATACAAGGAACAACAGATGAATGTGAGAGAACGCAGATACACATAGCCATGATTGCAATTGGGAGCGGCAATTAAGAGTTGAGCCAAAGGCTTCGTGGAGTTTGGGCATCTTATTTTTATCTCGAGGTATGGGGAGCATCCTTGGGGAAAGCAGCATCTCTTCTCCGGGAATGTCTGATGCTGTGAAACAAATTGCATGGCCCGCAAGGCATTGCATATACATGTAGGTTGTGTGTGCAGACCTGGAAAACTCACATGGGACAGTGCGGGTGGACTGTGAAACCAGATGACTTCAGTGGGCGCCTCCAGTTTACAAGAAAACAACCTTCTGGAAACATTCTCTAAATTCAGAGACCGCAGTAATGTTCTCAGCAAAATCTTTGCATGTTCAGATCTTCTGTCATTAGTTCAACTTCCAGTCTGGTTGACACATTCAGCAGAATAGGGTGCCGATAATCCTTCAATGGTACAGTGAACGGTACCAGTTCAGACTGTGTGTATGGGGGAGAAGTGCCATTTTGTAAAATATTTCCCCTCATTAAAAAAAAAAAATCAAATATCAGAAAGAGAAATTCTAGCCCGTCCTGTGTCCCTTCCCTTCTAGCTTTCTACCTGCAGGGAGATTTTTATTTTTTTAAAAAAAAAAATCTGGAGGAGGAGATAAAAATGTGATCTTCCAACTTCAGTCCAAAGTAGCAGAGTTCACTCTACCAACTCATTCTCCTGCATGCATAAACCAAACCTAAGATGGAATAGATGAGATGGACATAATATATTGTGGAGGTACTGCAGGATGTTGGAGGGGGCTGGATCATGGGGCCAGAGTTATTGGGGGAAGTTCACAAATTCAGAAGATGGTGAAGCTCATTTTTTGAAACTTATATATACCAGTAGATTCCATACTGCAGAGAAATTGTGCTGGATCTAGGTGGAGACAGGCTTCATCATGATTAGAGTCGATGGATTGAAATCAGTTGGCTCAAATTTTGGAAGCATCTTTAAAAGAAAGGAAGGAAAGAAGGAAATTGAGAGTATGCAAACACTTGACCCAAAAAAAATTTGTATACAATGCAGGGATGGGAACCTCTTACAGCTGAATTCAGTTTTGGAGAAGTTATAAGAGTTATAAAACTCATCATGTTTTAGTTGAAACTTCCAGTCACTAAGCCTTAAGAGAGGCGCTTCAGCTTTTTTAATGGGGGAAAACCTGCACAAAAGTTAAGAAACATAAAAAGATTGGTGATTCAGAGAAAGAGGGGAATCCAGAAGGGCCAGATTTGCCCCCTGGATCTGAACACCACTGAATTTTGACAAACCGATCTCGTGGTTTGTCAAAATTCATAGGTTCTCCTTTTGTTTAAATGCAGCATCTCCATCATCTCTGCCTTGGCATCACTTCAGCGTATGGGTATGGAGAGGAGTTGCTGAACTATATGGGTCTTTTTCACTGATCATTTATTCAGGTTGCAGAATACTTTTGCTTTATCTTGTCAGGACTCTGTTTGGCCTGGTGCAAAATTCAGATTAAACAACAAAAAACAAGGCAGAGTGAGTTAAGTGTTAAAGGGAAGGTAGGGAACATGCAGGATTTCTGTGGTGAATCTGTTTGCCTCATATCAGAGCTTTCTGGCTTCATTTCCCCTTAGGTACGACGGTGAGTCCTCCACTAACTGGCTCCCCTGAGTTCCACACAACTGGCTTTGATTCCGCCAGCTTCATTGGAGGGATCGTCCTGGTTCTCAGCCTCCAAGCTGTCGTGTTTTTTGTCGTGAAGTTCCTCCGATCAAAGGACAGCACCTATCAGACGCTGTAAGTACCCCATTGGCTTCTGGGAACAGTGAAGGGGGTGGGGAGTGGTGCCATCAGGGCAGGACTTCGGGGTTGAAACCAAGGGCCCATCACTTCCTACCCCGCCTCACCCCACAAATACAGCACAGCTGCCTACCACATTTTGAAGTGCCATAATAATTTACATTTACCATCTAAAGAGGGATAAACTCATTAAACCCAGAGTCTAAAATTGCTTAACCGTTTCACTGGATAGGAGTAGGGTGACCCTATGGAAAGGAGGACAGGGATCGTGCAGCTTCAACTGTGGTGATGAAGAGGGAATTTCACCAAGTGCTGCATGCCTACAAATGACACCTCCTGAAATTCCCTTTTCTATACAACTGTTAAAAGGTACAGGAGCCCTGTCCTCTTTTCCATAAGGTCACCCTAGTTGGGAGAGAGGATCTGACGTCTCAGAAGCAGAGTGGAATATGGTCCTTCCAGAAGAACATCTGTTCTTCATTTTGTTGCCCAAGCCAATGATTTAGGGCAGAGCAGTTAAAAACAAATCTTATTAAAAAGTGTTGTGTGGCGGGGAGATGTTTCATCCATTGGGTTCAAAACCCTTCTGTGGGATGTGAAGTCTTCCTTCATGACAGGCTAGGGTGACCATATGAAAAGGAGAACAGGGCTCCTGTATCTTTAACAGTTGGGTAGAAAAGGGAATTTCAGCAGGTGTCCTGTCCTCTTTTTTATCTGGTCACTCTAGTGTAGCTCCTGCGGCTTTAACTGTTGTGACAAAGAGGGGATTTCACCAGGTGCTGCATGCATACAAATGACACCTGCTGAAATTTCCCTTTTCTATGCAACTGTTAAAGATACAGGAGCCCTGTCCTCCTTTCCATATGGTCACCCTATGACAAGCAGCCATTTTGAATTATGCAGTTACTTCGAATGTGTCCTCCAAATGGCATCTCTGGCTGGCTATTAACACAACTGCTGTCTTGTTTTTTCCCCTTTTGATACGAGTGGGATAAAGCAAGGCAAATCAACTTCCTCTCCCTAAACACAGGAATAAAAGGATCTCTTGCTTGGCAACCCCCCACTCCCTCACCTCACACCTTTCTTACCACATACCATGTCTCTCTCCTTTGCTGCCGCAGTCGGCACATCCCCATTCACACATCAACACTGCTGATTGTGCGCAGGGACTGGCAGTTCCACATGCTATTGAGTGCTGCGAAACTCTGTAGTGTTTGTGCCAAGGCAGGGACTGTGCCTGCTGCTGACATAACTGACCTGTCAAAGACTCATTTCCTCTGAGCAGATATTTGTTCTCTGCTCAGGTATAGTTTCCTTCCTTCTGGATGGCAACTCTGGGTTTCTCTTACTTTCTTCCTCCATTGCTTCTGCCTCCTGTACCTTCTACCTCCCTGGCTGCAAAATTACGACTTGCTTTAAATTAGGGCTCTGGGACTTTAAAAAGGAGCGAAGCTTTGACGCATTAGGGTTTCTCCCCCAAAACTTTCTAACTTCCTTTATACTGCCTGCCATTTGGGGTTAAGCTGTAGTTTCAGGTGCCTCACTCAGGACTCTACTGTATCAGTGGGACATGCCAACCACCAAGCTGTGTCATGTCTTCTACTCTCCAAGCCAAAGTACACGTTGCGTTGTCTTCTTATAGTTGGCCCTTGTGTCATTCTCCTGCTAAAATCCTCACACACACACACACACACACCCATGACTGATATTTGCCTAGAAATATCAATTGGCGCCTGGAGGGTGAAATTGCGGCCTGTGGGGGGTGGGATTTCCCGTGAAGTAACTGCTTCACTGGTCCGATCCATATTGGAAGCCCAGTTGTATATCGGGCTGGTTTTCCTTCAAAGTTTTTTAAAAATTTCATTTAATTTTTTTTTAATGTTTTAAATAAATAAAAATGATACATTTATTTTCTTTCAAAATAACAGCTTATGGGTACAGTCCTGTGCATGTTTAGACAGGGGAAAAAAGTCCATGCTCGCTGGGGGATGCTGGGAGTTGGAGGATTCTTTCCCATCTAAATATGCAAAGGATTGTACCCTTAGTGTGCTTTTTAAAAAGCATGAATAACATAGTGTGTAATTTGGCCCTCGAAGTGGATTGTACTTTTGCTTGCCAGTGACAAACCATATCCCTCTCCCACCCACCCGCCAAAAGGTTTCTATATTCCTGCTGTTTGTAGGCTTCTGTCAATGTGAAAGAAATCTTAAATGGTCTGTGAGGTACTGTCCTCTTCTCAAGCACACACCAGTATTCCTGGGTTTCTCATCTATATCTCTGCTGTTGCCACCTCTGGCTGTCTGAACAGGTGCTCCTGGAGAGTCACCAGCTAGTTGCTTCTACTCCTCTCAGTCTGTCCTTTCCTCTCGTTCCCCCTCACCCCAGCTCACCCTCCTCAGATGAAACTATGGGTTCAAACTCTGTGAGGGAGGGAGACACACGATACGTTTCTCTCTCACACAGTACTTTTCCGTGAGAGAACTCGCAGACACAGTCATGTGCAGTGTAGGACATGAGTCTGTGTTTTTTACTTCAGCAATATAGGAGCCAGTTGGGTCTACTTATAGGCCATGTTCAGAAGACACTTTAAACCATGGCTTTAACCACAGTGAATAAGGCGTTTTGCTTTATTCACTGTGGTGAAAGGCATGGTTTAAGGTGTCTTCTGAACACAGCCCGGATTCCTGGCTATAACCACCATGGTTAAAGCCATGGTTTAAGGTGTCTTCTGAATGGGGCCATAGAGAAATATCTCCATGTGGAAAGCTATTCCCATGTTAAACCTCCCTTGGCAAATTTGGCAGCGCTTTGATTGCATCCATTTTGCCCTGATTTCAGCTGTTTTTTGGCCCTGGTTTAAAGAGGGGGGCTGCCAGGAATGGATTATCTGGTGTCACCAGAGGGAGGAATTTAAGGCAAGGTTAAAAAAAAAAAAATGTCAGCCTTTGCCCAGATCTTGGATCACGTTTCTTTTCCTTTCTTTTTTCTTTTTTTAAAAACTGCACGAGGCCTGAGATCTGAGGCCTTCTGCTGGCCTTTCCTCTCCAGCTTTTAAAACCTCCTGAAGCAGATGGCTCTCCTCCAAAGGCAGTCTGGCAAAAAGAGCGCTCCAGGGTTTAACTGGCATGACAGCAGCTGTGTGCAAAGGCCAGCCGATCTCTAAACTGTGGCTTGTGTGCGCGCATGCGCTCGTGCTGATCTGAGTTTGTAATCGCATGCACATCACAAGGGGGGGGGTGCTTGACTGGTGTTGGAAATAACCACAGTGTGGTGTGTCATCAGCCAGGCAGCGGCCGCAGCTGCTTTCTGCTGGTAGCATCCCAGTCGGGTCCAGTAACCTCTCTTCTTGAATGAACGGCTTAACCCCATGGGTGGGGACACCAGTGGCCCCGCAGACGTAGTTGGACTCCCAAGTCCCCAACAGCTCCAACTAGCGTGGCCAGTGGTCAGGGATGATGGGAGATATAGTCCATCTACATCCGGAGGGCCCCAGGTGTCATAAGAACATAAGAAGAGCCCTACTGGATCAGACCAAGGGTCCATCTAGTCCTGCATTCTGTTCACACAGTGGCCATCCAGCTGTTGATCACGAATCCCATGAGCAGGACACAGGTGCAACAGCTCCCTCCCACCCATCTTCCTGAGCAACTGGTATACATTGCCTTATTGCCTCTGATTCTGCAGGTAGCAGGTAGCCATGTCCCCACACCTGGTTTAACCCTAAGTTGACCCTATTCCAAAAGGAATGGTGCTTCTGCCATTTTTTCAGAACTCTGTGGAAGGCATTCAACAGGTGTAGTTCCTCCCATCAACGTTGTAGTGATGGGGAGGACCTCCCTTACTCTGGTTCAAAGTTGTTGACGGGCAGAAGCGCTGTTCTTTTGGGATCGCCCCATCTCATCCCACTCTGCTTCTAACCTTCTGATTTCTAATTAACTATCATGTTCTCCTCTCTGGTCATCACTCAACAAAGTGTGGCATAGTGGTTAGAGTGTTGGATTGGGACTCGGGAGATCCAGGTTCTAGTCTCCACTCAGCCACAAAGCTCAGTGGGTGACTTTGGGCCTGTCAATGATTCTCAGGCTAACCTGCCTCACAGGGATGATGATGATGATGATGATGATGATGATTTGTGAGGTTAAAATGGAGAGGAGGAGGGGGAGGGGAAGGAGGAGGAGAGGGCTTCCATCCTTGGCCCCAAAACATACAATTTTGCCCTACCCCAATTATTTACATTCGTCTCCTGCCCCCATTAACCCCAATGCTAACCTTAGCCAAGGTGAACCTTCCCCCTACCTGGAGCATAGGAGCTCTCTGTGCTGTCCCCTCCAGAAAAGAGAGAGAGATGAGCACAATGAGTGTGTTTAAGTTCATTGCGGTGTTTTTATATTGTCTCTAACATCATGTCCCCAATTCCCATCTCTCCCCCATTTTTTATTTTTTGTTTTGTATCTCCCTTGCAACACTGCCTGCCGTCAGAGAGGAGAACCAGCAGCAGTAGGTGTAACTGTGTGTGAAAAGAAGCGGCGGGAAGTAGTGGGCTGCCTCTGGACCAAGGAAAAACCTATAGCCTTTTTCTTCATTCTGTTCCTTTAGTGCTGTTCTTTCCTCTAGAGTTAGAAAAGGCTATGGACCAGTTTTTGTACATTCAGAAGGATCAAGAGGTGCTAGTTGAATGCTTCTCCCTGCACATTGAAAAATAGTGTGTCTTGAGAGAAGGCTAGCCTGAACTCCCTGATGCTCTAGTCTTCTGTGTGCAGGGGGAAATATGTTTATATTTTAGACAGACACGCCAGGAAAATCTTTACCCCTTCCTTCTACTAAAGGCATAAGCTGGCCCTGATTCTGGGGGATTCTCTCTCTTCCTCTGCTGTCTTGTTCTAAGCGAAGGGATGGATGGAGGATGGGGATGCTTTGACCCAAATGCTGTGAACTTTTTGACTCTGTATGTGTGTGCACGAGGGCATGGATGGGGATGTGCAAAACAGCCTGTTCTGTTAGCTTTTGAAAGGAAGGGCCTTCCCTAGGGCAAAGATGAGGGATGTAGACAAGCCATTCAGAGCTGACCAGTTTCTGCTCCCTCTTGTGCCTGAGGGCATGGCTACGTGCTATTTTCCTCACATAATGGCAGCTCTGCCTTCTGAGAATCCTGGAGGCTTTCCCTCCCAAAGGTCCAATAAAGCTGGAGGGGACAAAGGTTGGGCCCTTGATGGAGGAGAAGCCATTTTGGCCAGGCTGCCTGTATAGCCAGTATGGTGTAGTGGTTAGAGCATTGGACTGGGACTCGGGGGATCCAGATTTATTTATTTATTTATTTATTTATTTACTTACTTACTTACTTACTTACTTACTGCATTTCTATACCGCCCAATTGCCAAAGCTCTCTGGGTGGTTTACAAAAATTAAAACTATAAAAGCAATTCAAAATATAAAACAATGACAGTATAAAAACAGAATATAAAATACAGTATAAAAGCCCAACCAGAATAAAAACTGAGCAGCCATGCAGAAATTAATATGGATTTAGAATACAAATTTAGACAGCAAGGTTAAAAATCAAACTGAAGAACTGTGAAAATACTGTGAAAATAAAAAGGTCTTCACCTGGCGTCTAAAGGAGTATAACGTAGATGCCAGGCAAACCTCGCTAGGGAGCTCATTCCACAGCCGGGGTGCCACAGCAGAGAAGGCCCTGCTCCTGGTAGCCACCTGCCTCACTTTCTTTGGCAGGGGCTCATGGAGAAGGACCCCTGAGGATGATCTTAGGGTCCGGGCAGGTACTAGGTCTCCACTTGGCCATGAAGGTGACATTGGGCCAGTGACTGATCTCAACCTATCCTACCTCACAGGGTTGTTATGAGGATAAAATGGAGAGGAGGAGAAGGACCACATAAGCCACCTTGCGGAATATAAATGTAATAATTAATAAACAGCCGCTAAAAAAAAAAAAGAGGGGGAGAAGGGAAGGAAAATCTGGGGCATGAAGGGAAATATGCAACAGACGGAGAAAGGCAGACTGTAGCTCCTGCTTGGCTGGGTGGGTGGGTGAATTCTTTCCTCTCCAGCCTTCTCTGGGTGGCAAAACCTTAAGAGCCCCAATGAGCGTAATATGTAGCCAGGCTGTGAGGCCTGCGAGGCCTCTTCCCCCTGCCGCTTGGCTTCCCTGTGGCGGGACCAAGAGAGTAAGTGCTTGAAAATTGGAAGGTGTAGAGTCGCCATGGCAACTCCTGAATTGTATTCCCAGCCGGCTTTGCTTCTGTGCACAAGGGTGTTTGTGTGGATTGGGATGTCGCTAAAATGTGGAACGGGGATGATTATGTCCTAAATCAGGGGACGGGAGACCTGTGGCCCTCCAACAGGTGGTCTTGGACTCCAACTCCCATCAGTTCTAGCCAAGGAAGGCAGTAGTCAAGGCTGATGGGAGTTGGAGTCCACCATCAGGTTTCCCACCCTTTCCCTCAATTGATTTTAGTCTGTTTCATGTAAGGTGACCATATGGAAAGGAGGACAGGGCTCCTGTGTCTATAACAGTTGTGTAGAAAAGGGAATTTCATCAGGTGCCATTGGTATGCATGCAGCACCTGGTGAAATTGCCTCTCCATCACAACAGTTAAAGCTGCAGGAGCCCTGCCCTCTTTTCTATCTGGTCATGCTAGGCAGGGCTCCTGCAGCTTTAACTGTTGTGATGAAGAGGGAATTTCACCAGGTGCTGCATGCATACAACTGACACATGCTGAAATTGCCTTTTCAGTACAACTCTTAAAGATACAGGAGCCCTGTCCTCCTTTTCATATGGTCACCCTAGTTTCATGACTTCCCCACCACCACCACCACACCTTTTTACATTGATGGGAACTTGGTTACTTACATACTGAGGAAATTGATAACACACATACTGAGCCTTCCGTCCCTGCATATTCTAGGAGGCACTTTGAATGCCCTCTCGCATCTAACTTGGTGTGCATCCTGACTCGTGAAGAAACCTTTCTGCCCCTCCCTTTTTCACCTTCAGCTATTATTATTTATGCAGCTGGCTCTTTAAATTTGCTGTCGAATATCCAAGGTGATGTGCAATAAAACCCTCAGTGAATTATCCATCATTTTGTAAGCCCCTATGAGAGCTTGTTCACAGGCCAGGAAGTGGAGTTAGGACTCCTTGACCCGTATTCTATGCAAGCTTCGGGTGCAATCCTATGTGCTCGACACCCAAAGGATGGAGGACTCCAATATCAGACCTCTCTGTCCATCCTAAGGCCTTGCTGGCAGGGCAGGAAGAGCGACGGGGGCTATTTTTGCCTCTCTGTCCTCCAAAATAGCTTTTTACATGAGCCGGGCCTCTGAGCCCATATCACTCTCCCTCCCTGCTGGTGACAGGGACAGGAGCTGAGAGGCCTTTGGATTTAGCAGATCTACGGCCTTTGCCCCTTCTGCCCACTGACCCTCCCCCAACAACACATATATTTCCTCCCTTTCCAAGTCGGAGTTCGGACCTTGGCAGAGTGAGCCGCTGTGGAGCTTTCTGTGGCAGCAGCGTGGGGCCTGGGGTGGTGATGGTGGTGGTGGAATCTGCTGTTGGATCCCCTCTTCCGAGGCCGGCACTCTGTCTCTGGCCTTGGAGAAGGAGATCCACTGAATCCTATGGTGTCTAGAGGCCATGGGATTGCTCTCTTAACCTGGCAGTAAGTCCCATTGAAGACGCTGGGACGTGCTGCCAAATCAGCGTGCATGGGGTTGAGCTGTTACAATAAATTGGACGTTCAGGCAATGGTTTAAAAGTAGACACAGACTACAAGACAAGGGAGAGAAATAAACGTCATTTAGTGCAAATAAACCCTGTCATGTGAAATTAGGCTCAAAACCCCAAGTGAATGAAAGCGTCAACAAGCTGTTTGAATGGGGGAAGACCCTGCTTCTCCCAAACCCTCCGGGCCAGACACAGAACTCAACGGACGGGGATTGCTGGGGCCCTAAAATAATGGCTGGCTAGTAGCATAGGAAGCTGCCTTTCTATCAGGTCAGACTATTTCTCCATCTAACTTAGTGATGTCTTCTCTAAATGGTGGTAGCAGCCTGGGGTCTCAAGCAGGGCTCTTTCCCACAGAAGTGGTCCCTGCCCCTCCCAATAACAGCCATGCTGTTTGTTTTAGCAAACCAAGCTGCTACTGGGACTGGGGGAATTAGCACTAGATCACCAAGAGGAGATCCAATGACCATTCGAGCCAGTCACTCACAGCTGTCATTCTAGTTTTCCTTAGTAAGCCACGTAGCAGCACATTTGTTTCCAAACAACTGGCAAGTCTGAAGCTGGGATGGCAGAAGCAGTGCCCCAGCCACGGACCCTTTGCAGTTGTATGCAGTGGTGTAGTGGCATCAGGGCTCACAGGTTCAAAGTGCCGGGGCTTTTTTACTAGCAGGGATCATCTCTCCCCCCCCCCCCCAACTTCCTTTTTCCCTCTGAGCTTGGGTGCAATAATTCTCACTGGGAGGAGGGTGGATTTTCCCAGCAACAATATACTTTTCCAAGGTGAGTTATTCCATGCAGCGCACACATATAGACATGTATCCATAACTGCAACACCTTCATTTCTGGACTCTCCTTGGGGGCCTTGCTATGGGTTCTGTCATGATGAGCACCTGCCCTTCAGAATGTACTACTACACCACTGTTTGTATGCTACCAATGAGAAGTAGCCAGTTCCTTGTTCACCCCCTGGCAGATGTGCCAACTGGCAATCTGAAAACCCAGGGAAATGCTATTTTTACCAGCTGCCTCCCCCTCCCCCTCCTCCTCCTCCTCCCCCTCTTCCCCCCCCCCAGTCCAAAAGCCCACACACACGCTGAGAAGAGTGAATGCAGGTGTGTTCTCTAGCTAGCTGCCCTTTCCTTCCACCAGTTGAGGAATGACTTCTGTGTGTTTCTTGCTGTGCCTCTGTTGTGTTGCCGTGTGACTTTTGCAGTGCTGGAACCTTCCTTCCCGGGGGAGGAAAGCAGGAGGAAGACTAGCCGAATTTCTGTAATGCCGTCCGGGGTGAAGGCTTGTGATCTCAAGTTCTTGATTAAAGCTTGTGGGAGTTTGATTTTCTCCAGGGCTCATGATGCTGTTGGCCATCTTCCTTCTGCAGCGTTACTTGGTTCGGAAGAGCCCGAGCCGAGGGCCTAAAATGCGCAGTGGGGGGCAAGGGGAGTCCCAGAACCTCTGCTGCCCGACTCTCTCCTGGTGGTGATGGACTTGAAAGCCCTTGTGGAAAGGGTGGATGAAAGCATCTGGGAGCCGCCTAGTAGATGCCAAAGAACTTAGCCGGCTTTGCACCTGAGACTGCACAGCAGGAGCAGTTGACAGGTGGCAGCCTCTCACTGGGCTCCGCATTACTGCTTCCTCTGCAGCTGCTCAGAGTGGGATGGTAATGCTGGTAATGCTGGATGTAGAGAGGGATCCAAGCTTGGTGACAGAGCACCTACATTGCACTTAGAGGACCCTGAGTTTGATTTCCAGCCTCTCCAACTAACAAGGATCAGGCAACCCAGCTTCCTCCAACCTGGCACACAGTTCTCTGTTGCACTATGGAATTCACTAGCACAAGATGCCATGATGGCCACTATATTGGATGGCCAGAAGTGGTAGTCCAACATGTCAGGAGGGCACCAGTTGGGGAAGGCTGGGGTAATAGGTGATGGGCTGCCGCTGATTGGAATAGACATGAGTGGGCGAGATGGGCAAAGGGTCTGGCAACTCCCATGATCCCTTGCCATTGGCTATGTTGGCTAGGGCTGATGGGAGTTGTAGGCGAAAACATCTGGAAGCCCAAAGGTTGGCCATCCCTACTTCAGGGCTCAATTCTATCCATGTTTAGACAGGAAGAAATCCGTCTACTGCCAACATTTCCCTACAAGCCATGCTGACTGGGGAATGCTGGGAGCATAGATCCTTCATTTTATAGAAGACCATGCTGCGGAAGAAGACCTCCCTGTCCACCCCCAGGCAGACCACCGGCCAGTTCCATTTCTACAGCCTCCACTGTCTGGATTCCACGTCTCATGTCTCCGTGCCAGCAACAGCAGAGAACTCCTTACACCAAGCCAAACCAATGGTCTATCAAGTTTTTGCCACCAGCCTTCCCCCAAACTGGTGCCTTCCCAATGCTTTGGACTCCAATTCCTATCAGCCCCAGCCAACGTGGCCAATGGTTGGGGATGATGAGAGTCGTGATCCAAAGCATCTGGCGGAAGGTGCCGTGTTGGGGAAAGCTGGTTGCCACTGGCAGCGGCTCTCCGTAGTTTCAGCCCTTGGGAACTTTCCCTACCTGAAAATGCCGGGGATTGAAGCTGGGACTTCTTTGCATGCAAAACATGGGTGCCACACCTGACGCACACCCCTCCCCAAAGTTAAAAAGAGGTGGGATCTTTCTGCGGACCCATATTTTTATGCCCCCTTTGCATACACCCTCTCCCCTGCCTGCACTTCTGTAGTCCCACATGGTTTATCAGTCTCGCCTTCTTGAGTGAGTGAACCAGCTACCTGTTGGCTGTTATTGTACAGTATTATATTCTACGCAAACGAGCAATGATACTGGGACTTATACTTGCACCTGCTTAGAAGCCCTGTCATGTTCACTGCAATCCTGCTGAAACAAATGAAGGCCACCAAATTTGGTTTCCAAATAATCTCAACTTCCTTTTAATCATCAGGGGGATTATGCTCAATGCATAAGTTTCTGGTCCTTATGAAGGTGATTATAATGCTTGAAATGGGGGCAGCGAGATCACAGAAGCCTTCCAATGGTTGGGGGTGGGCATGGGGGTGCAGTAAAACCCATGATAGCAAAACACAAACTCTGCAGAATACATTGTGTAAGATTAATAGAATCATTCAAGTTTGCTTAATTCTGCAGTTGTCTTGTTGTAGAATTTCAATAACTTATCTTGGCAGAATATTGCTGCTTTTCTTGATGTGGTGTAGAGAACGCACCGTCCCGATTCACAGCACAAGAGCCATAGGTTATCAGCTATGTTGGCCTTCCCCAACCCGGCACCCTCCAGGTGCATTGGACTACAACTCCCATGAAGGCCATGCTGGCTGAGGATGATAGCAGTTGCAGTCAAACACATCTGGAGGATGCCAGATGGATCTATGTGAACATCCCAGAAGTGGGGCATATTCTTCCCCTTCTTGGGGTGCTTTTTGTCCACCCACAAAACGTTATTGCTACTTGCCCTGTTGGGGGCAGAGCCAAGAAGTAATCTGGGTATTTACAGAAAGGGCTCTTTCCGGGAAGGGATGGGTTTTCTGTTTCAGGGTTTTTTTGTGTGTTTTATTTTTAGGTGGTGGGGGAAGGGATAATATATCCATCATAGTGCAGTGATCTGCCCTTGGATAAACTTTAACTGGTGCAAAAAAGTGGGTGGGTGGGTGGGTGGGGAGGGAGAAGCAGCCATGCATTTTGTTATCATTTGTTGCAATTGCCTTTTTTTCCGTACCAGAAAATAGCTAGAGAGCTCCATGCTCCTGAGCCAGGGCCGTATGAGGTTTAAACTTGGGGTGGAAGAAAGAGACAGTTGCACCTTCTTTTCTCCTTCTGTGCAACCTAATTTTGCCCTTCCTAAATGGTGCCTGAACCATTAAAGGGAACAAACCCTTGAACAGGTTTTTCGAAAATACCCAGTGCTGTTTACTCATGTGCAAATGAATTACTTATTTTAAAATTATTTGTATGCCTCATTTTCCAGCCGAGTTTGGCTTCCAAAGCAGCCTGTGATCACAATCATAGAATAGTAGAGTTGGAAGGGGCCTACAAGGCCATCGAGTCCAACTCCCTGCTCAATGCAGGAATCCACCTTAAAGCATCCCTGAGAGATGGCTGTCCAGCTGCCTCTTGAATGCCTCTAGTGTAGGGGTGCCCACGACCTCCCTAGGTCATTGGTTCCATTGTCATACTGCTCTAACAGTCAGGAAGTTTTTCCTGATGTCCAGCCAGAATCTGGCTTCCTGTAACTTGAGCCCATTATTCTGCGTCCTGCACTCTAGGATGATCGTGAAGAGATCCCAGCCCTCCTCTGTGTGACAACCTGTCAAGTTTATCCATCACAAGTTGCAGCATGGCTGATCTCCTTTCGGGGAGCTTGGCATGTTCATATCTGTACTGCAAGCCACCATGTCTATGTTCTTCTGGAGTTAATTCCCATTATGGGTTTCGCTGGCAGGTGACCTCCCATCAGTGTAGATTTTAACATTAGAACCGTATTTCAGCCTTTCCAGAACAAACTTGGAAGCTAAATCCCACTGCGTTCAATGGGACTTACTCCCAGGTAAGCAAGTATAGGATTGCAGGCTGTCAGTGCAATCCGGTGTATGTCTGTTCAGAAGTCAGTCCTTTGAGTTCAGGAAAGTGAGTCTAGGATTGCTGCTTGAAGCTGAAATCCTATACCATGTAAAATGAAGGTGACGTGGCCAGTTCAGATAGTTTCGTTCCCAGCACATTTTTCTCCTCCTGTCTGATTTTTTACGTTAAATATTCTCCAGATAACTCTCAGGACACCTGAATATCTTTTTTTTCCTGTCTTGAGGTGATTTTATCTGACAATTAATATTTTAACAGCATTTGAAAGTTGACATGCAATACCATTAACATCTGACTGTGTTTGATAGCTGACATGCAATGGCATTTGCACCCAACACAGCATTTGACAGACAAGATGCAATGATGCATAGGATCTGACAGTTGACCGTTTATAACATTTCATGCTGTTACGTCTACCAAAACTGAAGCAATTGGAATGCCAGGAGGTCTAAACTGCTAACATTTTGATATAAAATTTTCACAGTTGAATTTCACATCGTACTGTTTTGCAAATAAAGGTTTGAATGGCAAAATGGGACTCTTTGGCATGTGCCTGTCTTGGAGTCCAGCCATTCTCAAGCTATGGAAATTGCACCTTTTGCATTTCCCAGATGTAGTCCTTCTTTCCAATGTTGGAGAAAGCAGCAGCAGAGAAGTAATTGTAGGGATGGGCGGACTCCCCTGGGTCCTATTTACACTCTGCTTGCTGAATTCCCACCAGTTTCCTGTCACCAGCGTGCATATGGGGCAAGCTGCCAGATGGCCTGCAGACACCAGTGAGAACTGGCTTCCTTTTCTTTTGTCTGTGAGCTATTTGTGCAAATTCGTGGTTGGGGATATTTGCAGGAATTGCAGTTTGCGTAAAATCGCAGCCAAGAATAGCACAATATGCATAAAAATACAAGCAGGCATAAATGTTTATTTATTTCCTGCTGTGAAATTGCGCAAATCACAATTTCCGCGAATATCCTCGACTGCGAATTTGCGCAAATCCAAATTTGCACAAAGTGCAATTTGCGCCCAAAAAGTAGGAAACCACGAGCTTGCCTAACTTGGCACATGCCAAGTTGAGCCAGCTCAGGGATCCGTGAGCTGGCATACAGGGGGCCACAGTGGCAAAAACTCACTGTGCTCTACCCCAAAACTAGATTCCTCCAACATCCCTAACTCTAGACCAGCTACAATTTTGGCTAAGCCAGGGCTCCCCTTGCTGTCTGTGCTCTTGCCTGGTGAGGTGTTTCCCTCCCCCCTCTCTCATTTCTTCCATCGCACTAGGATCTGATGGCTGATCTCCAGGGAGCTGTCTTGACGTGTTTCTCTTGCGGGAGGAGTACCTGGTGAAGAGGCGACCAGCCTTGGCCACATTTGGAAGCCGGGACGACACTCTCTTTCCATCAGATGGAGTTGCTGAAGCAAAACACTGGCTCCAGATTTAAGCAGCCCGTTGCCACAATGTGCGCTGCTTGGCTCAGATGCCTGGACCCTTTAGACTTGCTGCAGAAATGGTATAAAATATGCACAAGACCTTTTGACTAGCAAGCTTAAGCTGTAGGGGGACCTTAATCGGCTTCATCAGTGTGGATATATGTAACCTTGAGGTTAAGAACCTCCTCAACCAATTGGGAGTGTTTGTTTTTCCCCCTGTTGTTTTGGGTTAATTATTACTTTCAGCCCACAAAGAGCCATTTATCCCTTCCTCAGCACCTACTGGTTCTGTCTCTGCATTCCTTGATGTTAGTTTGTTTTAAAAATGGGCCTGCCTACCACCCCCACCAACGTTGTAGGCAATGCTAAATTAACCCATATGCAGGGGAACGCTGCTAGTCCTCATGGCCTCTCGGAATTTTTTCTTAAATGTTTTTCTACAATCCCAGCATATGCTCCTAATAACTTTGTGACCCCTTTTCTAAAATGTGGGCTGCTTGCTCCCAATCTCTCCCTCCCTCACCTCACTTCACTTCCCTACACAATTTGGTCTTGCATCCCGCACCAAACATGGAACATCCGGTATGACCGGAGCTCCTGAACTTTATATGCCTTCTTTCCCCCCACATATTGTTTAGCCAGGTCACTTTAAAATGTCGGTACCTTATGCAGATGTTAAGACACTTGAGTCTTGATGTCAAATTTCTTGCACGAGAGGTGTGGGGTCTTGTTCACGCATGTTCATGAGGATGATCTCTAGAGCCCGCTTTCCGGTACAGGGATTGTAGTGGGGAGGAACAATGAGGCCGGCAGGTTATGCGAAGCGTAACTGATATAAGACTTCTTTGGGAATGAAGACTCCAGTTCTGGGCTGCCCCGTTGGAGAAGCAGAGAGCCCCTCTGCTACGGATTGGCGCTGAAGGCAGGAAAAAGAGAGAGAGAGACCTCTTAAATAAAATGAAATATTTGTGGAGCATTTTGTCTTTTGTGCTTTGTGCATGTGAGCAGTGAGATGGCCATGTTTGATGACAAACCCAGGTTATCCAGGATGGTTAAAAGAAAATAGGGTTTGCAAAAAGGCGCAAGGGATCACTCTGAGCTGCAGAAATGGGCATTAAAATAACAAATGCAGTTCAGCAAAAGCAAATGTAACATGATGCACATTGGGACCGTATATATACCTATATCCTAATGTTAAGTATATGCAGATGAGGGTGACTAACCACGGCTGCTTCCAAATGGAGATTTGAGGTGAAATGCTAGTCAGCGGGCCCCGACTGGGCAGCAGCAGTCTTAAAGGGCGGCAGGAGGCTGGGAACTGTTATTTGGGGGCATTGTGGGAAATTAAAATGGCAGCTCTAGATGCAGCCACCAGGTGCATCTTTAAAGATTATTCTTTAAACATTTTTAACTTTGCAGATTATTTGTTTATTTATTTGACTATATTTCTATACCACCCACTAGCCAAAGCTCTTTGGCTTGTTCACAAAATAAAGGTTGAAACCATAAAATACACTAATAATAATAATAATAATAATAATAATAATAATAATAATAAGTACCCTCAGAATAAAACCAAAGTAAAACCAACCGCAGTGCAAGGATCTAAAAGCATGAACATGTTGTTTTTAAAAGGAACAACTAAAGCCTGGGAGAACAAAAAGGTCTTCACCTGGTGCTGAAAATACCACAATAGAGGTGCCAGGCGAGCCTCTCTGGGGAGGACATTTGACAACTAGCGTGCCACAAATGAAAAGGCCCTTTCTCTTAGAAGCCACCCATCTCGTCTCCTTCAGCAGGCCTCAGAAGATGTCATTAGGGTATGGATAGGTAGATAACAGAGAAGAGATTCCTTCAGGTGGCCCCAAAGATTTAAAGATTAACACCTTTTAAAAGAAGGCCCAGGACAGAGAGCAGGCACAGGCCCTGCTGTGTGCTGATGTCAGGGCTACCTGGCAGGGCCAGTGGGAGAAAGTCAATTAAGTTCCTTCAGGGTGTGAATAGAACCCATGGGCTATAAATTGGCCATCTGTGTCTTACACCGAACTGTCTTCCTTCAGATGATACATGTAGGCCACCCTTAGCCAGCAAGTGGCCAAGGTGACTGGGGAAGATGGACGATGTAGTCTGACACACCTGGAGAACACCAAGTTTGTGAAGTAGGCCTGTGGGGGAGCTGCCTCTTCTCCAGCCTGGTCCTTTCCTGATGTTTTAGACTATACCTCCCAGTGTTCCCGACCATTGGTCATGTTGGCTGGGCCTGATGGGAGTTGGAGTCCCAAAGCTCTGGAGAGGAGCAGGCTAGGGAAGGCTGCTGTAGTGGAAACCTGCATACAGCACAGGACATATATCTTTAATTCCCCCTGTTTCTTGTAGAAGGCAGGGCTGCAGCTGTCTTTCACTGCCATCTTGTGTACAAATCGCTCCATACCAATTCGAAAGAGAAATGCTGGCTCTTGTTCAGACACCCAGACGATCCCAAAGTAGTGATTGCGCACACATTTTAACTTTCATTTGAAGTATACGGAAATAAATGGATACCACGAGGGCACATGCATCCATCCACGAAATGGAGAATGTACTTTTGTCCAAAGGAAATGGCGTTTTCCCCATATTCGGAAACATTGCTTAAGGTAAGTATTGTCATTTGCTCCTAACCTCCATCAAATACTATCCGCCATTGTGCAGCATTTGCAGCTCTGGCGGAAAGTTGTTTTATCCTTCCTCTTCAATAGAGCCTAAAAAATCCTAAATGCTGACAATGATGGGTCTTCATTGTGCAGTGATGTGCTTGCTAGTGGAGCAAGAACATCCCAATGCTTGCTAGTGGAGCAAGACTCCAGAGGAGTGGTGCTTCAGCACTTTTTTCCCCCCAGCTGATCCAATACATTGGGTATTATGCCATTTACTTATGTGCTTTGGGATATTAGATAGATCAATCTGATCAACACAGCTACCTGTATTTTGGGATTTGGGGAGGTATGGCTAAGGGAGTGGTCAGAGTGAGCTTCTGAACTTCGGAATTTGCCACTACTGGATGCTAGCATACAATTTGTGGACTAAAAGAAAGTAGGACGCTGCCTTATGCCAGGTGAGACCATTTGTTCAACTGATCCAGTAGAGTCTATTATGACTGAAAGCAGTCCTCCAGGAGGATTCTTCCCCATCACCTGCTACCTGCTCAAAAATGGCATGGGTGGATGGCTCACTGGCCAGGAGAATCCCATGCCTTTATTTATTTATTTTGGAGGTCTGACTTGTGTTATGTTAATATTTAGAAGCATTTCTGGTTCCATGCTCAGGAAGAGCATTGGGGTCCCCCTGGGTGTGTTCCCCCCAAGTGTGTGTGTGTGTGTGTGTATGGGCCTGTTCGGACAACACACGAAGCCATGGTTAGGCCGATAACCCCTTTGCAGCAAATGGTTAGCGTATTTAAACCATGGTTATGTAGCCACCATGGTTAGGAATGGTTCACACAACACGCTAGGCCATAATGTTTAACTCAAAATGCTTAACCACCGTGGCTTAGTGTGTCATCCAATAGGGTCTGTTTCTGTGAACCTTTGGATTTCCCTTAGGCTTGCTGAGCCCTCGCTGTTGTGCGTGGACACTGCTCTTTCGGCTACGTAAGAATGAGGAAGAGTTCCCTATTCATATATAAAGGACATAAGAAAGGTTCCAGATGGACAGCTGCTAGTGCTACTGCACAAAAACCATTGTGCAGATATTCTGTCTTGCTCTCCGTAATGCAGGGCCAGCCCTACCACTAGCCAGAGTGAGGCAGCTGTTTCAGGAGGTAGATGCAAGGTGTTGGGGGACAGAGCTGTGGATGCCCAAGCAGTCTGCCCAGTGCCCCCTAAACTATCTTGCTGCCTTCATTGGCAGTAGAGGATGTCGTCCTGTCACCATGGTTGACATAAGATTCAACTGCGAGTCCAGTCAGCTTCTGTACGTTGAAGGCGGGGCTGTTATCTCTTTCTTGGCTTCAGGCGGCAAAATATCTTGGGCCATCACTGCCTTAACAGATTTTTATTTTATTTTTATGGTAAGAAAAAAAGGGGGAAGAAGAGTTGGGAAATCACAGGAGCATTACTAATGGAGGACAACCATGATAAAGTCCATGGTTGAGGCAGGGCAATTGAACAATGAAAGCCTTGTCCAGGAATGCGCAGATCCAAAATTCATTCCTTTCTGGATTCCAGTCCTGTGCATGCAGCAACACATGAATGTGTTTACCCCAGAGAAGAATAAGCTAACTTCTCTTCACAGAGCTAGGCTGTGCAAGGGGGGGGGGTACAATTTCACATTAAGGGAGTGCTATTGATCCAAATTCTGGGACGTGTTGTGCTAAAATATTTTGTCTCCAGGAAATGGGAGATTAATCTCTTTGAAGGTTGACTGGGAACAATGGTGAGAAGTCTTCTGTTTACTTTCCAAGATAACCCTCCAGTAATTTCATGGTTCCCATCAAGTATATAAAGAGGACGGGGGAGGAGGAGAGTGAGTTGCAAAGAGAGACAAAGAGATGGATTCGGACATACGTTTATGGGCTTTTGCAACCTTGCTCTGGTTTTCTACCTGGGTGGAGGCAAACAGCGAACCCAACACATGTCCAGGTAGGAGACTGTTCATTTTGTGATGGTAATTGAAGAGAGGAGGCTGCCTTTTACAAGTCAGACTTAGTTCAGTATTGCCTACGATGGGGGGTAGTAGAAGGTAGGTTGGGGTCTGCTGGTAGATCTCTGGGAGATTTGCAGTAGATCAACAAATCAGATTTCCGACTCCCAATTCTTTTAACAATATCAGCATGAACAACTGAAGCCTAAAAAATCCCTATCGTGGCTGGAGCCTTGTGCTAATTGCGTCTCTCTTCAGCTCAATTGTTCCTCAGATGTAAAATGGGAATCTTCATTGGTTGCCTTTGACCAGATCTTTGTGCAGCTCTAACGGCCACACTGAACGTTTATGTTAGAATCCCTATTCAATAGTGGCTCAAATGTAATTTGTATTTGTATATACAATACATAGCTGTGTAACTGATTCCAGTTCTCCCCTCCATCAATTTGCACCTGGTTCTGATTAGTGGACTTCCAGGTTCTACCAAAATAGAAACCAAAATCAATCCCACAAGCACAAAGTCTGCCCATCCAGGTCTACAACATGGATTGGCAGTGTTGTAGACCTGGATCTCCAGTGTTGTAGGCCTTGTAGATGTCCAAGGTTTTAGGCAGGAGTCTTTTCCAACACTCGCTGGAGATCCTAAGGATTGAACTTAGGGCCTTCTATGCTCTACCACTGTGCTATGGCCTCTCCCATAACAGGAAATTCCTCAGCATGGCCCAGGGCTATGACAGGGATGATCCTTTTTGCAGACAATCCTCAATCCAGCAAGAGCAGCAACATCCCCACACACAATGGAAGGGGGCAGAAGAAGCCTTGCTGCTATGGGACATCTGTACTTTGAGGCCAGTAGCAAGTGATACACTTGTGACTGGTGCAAAGCGGGAGCAGAAGCAAGAATAAGAAAAAGATAACTGAAATGCCCGGGTATTTTACGACCATCCAATTGGCATGGGTAGGGAGGAGGGATTTGCAGTGCTAGTCATTGTGGTGTCACAGGTATTCGCCCATAGGTGCTGGACATACTAGCCCAGAGATGAGCAAACTGCAACCCTGTCTTGACCTAATTTGCTCTTCAACTGATTAGTTCAGACCTGAGGCAAGGGCAATCTATCCCTCTTCCAGCAGTCTGTTGAGCAAGGAGGAATGCGGAACGGGAGCAGGAGGGGGGAGGAAGAGGCAGAAGGAAGGGAGGGGCAGGAAAAGAGAGAAAAAGAGTGGCAGAGAGGGAGGCAGGAGAAGTGATAGCAGAGAGAGAGAGAGAGGCAGAGGGTGCAGGAAGAGCACAGAGAGAGAACGAGAGGGAGGGAGGGAGGAAGGGGTAGCAGAAAGAGAACAGTGGGTGCACTTTTGACTCTGGCTCTCCACCATGACTTCAGCCCTGCCCAGCACCAGCATGCAGCCTCCTGCCCCCACCCATGGATTACCCCAAGAGAATATTGTCCTTGACAGCAAAAAAGTCTCCCATCCGGTGAGCAGAGGAAAAGAGAGACAGAGGGTGCAGGAAAAGCAGAGAGAGGGGGGAGGGTGTAGGAAGAACAGAGAGAGAAAGAGGGGTTCAGGAAGAGCAGAGAGTGAGAGAGGATGCAGGAAGAGCAGAGAGAGAAAGAGGGGTTCAGGAAGAGCAGAGAGTGAGACAGAATGCAGGAAGAGCTTAGAGAGAAAGAGGGGTTCAGGAAGAGCAGAGAGTGAGAGAGAATGCAGGAAGAGCAGAGAGAGAAAGAGGGGTTCAGGAAGAGCAGAGAGAGAGAGACAGAAGGAGGATGCCGGGTGAAAATCAGGGAGATGGAACATCCTAGAGTATGCAAGGGCGGGGGTGGCAAGAAGGCAACTGGCTCAGAGCCCCTTCTGGCTTTGTCAGTGATTTAAGGTGACCATATTTGGGGCTACCTCCACAAGGGCGCTTTAATGCTCTTTGAAGGCTCATTATAAATTTTACCTTCACACCAGCGGAGCGCAAAACGGGCGCAGAGGCGCGTTATCTCCCGGATTATGCGCATTATCGAATGCGCGTTAAATAGCGACTTTTATTTTGCTCCGGCCGTTAAAGCGCATTTTCGCCGTGTGAACAAGCGATTGTGCACATTAACTACATGTAAAGCGCTTTTTGGACATCAATTAATGCGCTTCGCCGCCTCTCGCCGCCTCCCGTGCAGAGGGATTAGGAGTAAATGCGCCTCCGCGATAATGCGCATAATCCCCGAACCGGGTGCAAAAGCGCATCCTTGTGGAGGGGGCCAGGGAAACCAAAAAAGAGGACACCCAATGAGGGAGCGGCTTTCCAGGGCCTGGAAAGCGTGTTGTTCCCCCATGCCAGATTAAAGTCCTCAATTGGAGTGGAGGAGAGGAATGCGTGTCATTCCCACCCCACCCCCACTGCTCTGGTTGGGGCCTTTTCTATGATATCCGGGAATGGCATGTTTTTCCCTTTAAGACCTCCAGAAAGCCCATCATTTCCCCCCTGCCAAACTAATGGTGGCCTTAAAGGGGAAAGTGTGTCATTCCAGAAAATTAGAGGAAAATCTCCCCTAACACCCAAGGTAGAACAAAAACCAGGGCAACACCGGGGAAATCCTGACAGTTGGTCACCCTAGGTGATTCCCCACTATAGCAATAAAATGCCCAGGTTTCAGGTTGCCTCAGACCGGAGCCCTCAGTGCTATATAACAGGACAACACCATGTGTGTCCATGTGTAAGAAAAAGGCTGTCTTTTATCCGTTCTCCACTCCCGAAATTTAGGAATAAAATGGAGTTTCGTTCTTCTGATGCCCTGATGCCCTCACCTTTCTGAGTGGTCACGTTGGATGCGGAGGAGTCCTGGAATTTGACTCCCCCCCCCCAAAAAAAATGCAGCCCTAGTTGCACCACTGACTTCAACTCCCAACAACCCCAGCCAGTATGGCTGAAGATCAGGAATCCTGGGAGTTGTAGTCCATTGAATGGCTCAGAGTCTGGAAGGAACACCCAGTTTTCCATTGTAATGTCATCTTTCCACAGAGGTGAAGATTGTGGGCCTTTCTGGCAATGAGAGGCTAGCCATTCTGCAAGGATGCCCTGGCTTTCCTGGAGCGGCAGGGAGTCCTGGAGAAAAGGGGGCACCTGGACTACGTGGCCCAAAAGGTATTGAACTAGTGGGGGGGACGTCACATTGAGGGATCCACCGAGGGGGAGGCAAGTGTCATACTTTACAGGGCATAGTCCTCTAATTGAAAGGCGGCCAGGGGACAGTCCTCTATCTAAAAGCGTGCTCTGTTTGAAAGGCTGCCCAGTCCAAATCCAGTTTAACGATAAAGAACACTAGGAAATGAGAGCAGGGGGCCTCGAAATTGCTCATCGGTCAGTATATGGAGAACAAATTGAGCAAGCCAACAGATCAGATAGTCACAGTAATTTACCCATTTACTATGTGGAGATGTATTGTGAAACTACTTAAATAGAGTGACCATCCGCCCGGATTTGTCCTGACATGCCCGGAAAATGGGGAGCAAATCCGCATCTGGGGGGGGAAACTGTTTTGGGGGGCCAAATCCGGAAATTTAGCCCCCCAAAAGTAGGGTGACCAGATGGCCCTGGGGCGATCCGGGCCAACCGAGGGGTGGCGGGGGCAAACCGGGACGGCGGGGGGTCACGCAGCGGTGGCGGGAGGCGGGTGGGCGGTGAGAGGTGGGCGGTGCGAGGCACTTACCTGCTGGAGCGTCCGCTTCCCTCAGGTGCTCGGAATCTACTGAGAAACAGGCTTCGCGGCCTGTCCCTCAGTGGCGCGCCGGGTGATGACGTCATCACCCGGCGCGCTACTGAAAGACAGGCCAGGAAGCCTGTTTTTCAGTAGATTCCGAGCACTGGAGGGAAGCGGATGCCCCAGCAGGTAAGGAGCGCGAGGCGGGCGAGTGGGGTGGGGTGGGGTGGCGCGAGGCATGCGGGCGGGGGGGCGGGGCGGGGCGTGCGGTTGGGGGGTTGTTTTGGGTGGGTGGGGTGGCGGGGGAGGACTGGGATTTTGGTTGTCAAAATCTGGTCACCCTAACTTAAATTATACTCATTGGGCTGCAGAATCCAACACAGTGTTTACGACTCTGTGAAGAACCTCGATGGCAGGCCTTCTCTGTAGCAGCACCCACCTCCCAGAAAACCCTCCCTCATGCAGTTCAGGAGGGGAGAAATGTAACATCCTTTAAACGCCACCTGACAGGCTTTCCCAGACAATAACTTATTTTGATTTTATATGGTATATTATTTTTTTTAATTTTTGAAGTTTTAAATCTTGACGTGTTGTATGTTATGGGTTTAATTGTAAACTGCCCAGAGATCCTCAGCTATTGGGCAGTATAAAAATGTAATAAACAAATAAAAATAAATAAATTATCTTATGCTCTGCCAATTCCCATCTGCAAGTGGTGCCTGCCACTTAGGAATGAAGATTTAGCACTTTTGGGCAACCGGAAACAAATGAAAATGCTTGTTTCTGGAACAGGGCATAAGGGAGCCCTCCGACCTGTTCCTTTCAGGACTTCTTCTGGGAAGCACCAAATCTCTGTTGGGTGAGTGATGGGTCCCGCTCATGCAACGGAATCAGCATGACCCACTGTTTGCACAATAGAATCTATGGGACACATGAGAATTGGTGGGCACATATGTTGGATGCCTCTCAGTAAGTCTTAAGTTTGTATCTACATCTACTCAGCTTATTCTGAACTGGGATTCTGCCTTCTTGGAGACCCAAGTCTCCAAACATAATGAGAGACAAGTTTGTCCATTATTTTGAGACACTGCTTGCACGCGAAGGATTTCAGGTTCAGTCCCCGACATCCCCAGGTAGGGGCTAGGAAAGGATTTTGCATGAAACCCTGGAGAGCCGCTACCAATAATGGGCTAGATGGACCAACGGTTTTACTCAATGTAACAAAACAAAAAGGGCACATTCCCCAATAATGATATCAATATAAACACGCCTAGTGTAAGAGACAATAGCACTGGGCCAACTGGTTGCCAAATTTATAATAGAAAGATTCACAAGTACAATGTGAGTATTTCTACTATACATTTGGCAACCAATTGGCCCAGTGTCATTTTGTAGGTCTTTCTTACGCTAGGAGTGTTATACTGACTTAGGCCGGATCTACACGTCGTTCTCGATGCGCCCTCCCTGAGCCACAAGCCGCTTCGGAGCGCTTCACCCCGCCTAGTGTGGCTCAAGCCTCGGAGGCTCTGCCCGCACCCGCACCGCTGCGGCCGCCGCCCTTTCATCCAGGCCGGTCCCGGGGAGGGAGGAGGGAGGGGGGAGGGTTGTAAACAAAAGCCAGCGATTGGGAGAGGGATTTCCAATTGCTAGCTTTTTTTTTACAACCCTCCCTCCTCCCTCCCTGGGACCGGTGGGATGAAAGGGCGGTGGCTGCGGCGGCCAGAGCTGGAGCAGAGCCTCCGAGGCTTGAGCCACACTAGACAAAGTGCAGCGCTCCAAAGCGGCTTGTGGCGCAGGGAGGGCACATCGAGGACGACGTGTAAATCCGGCCTTAGTGTTTCTAACCTACTCCCACCCCCACCCCCACCCCACCCTTGATATACATCAAAGTTGTGTCCCTGCCCTCTCCTCCTATAACAGCAGTTATCAGAAGGCTCCATCATTGCTGAGTACTCAAAAAGACTGAAAAGCATTCCTTTTTAGCCAAGGAATTCTATTTTCTGAGACTGCTCTGCCTTCAATGTTATTATATTTCCATTTATAATTGCTTACTTTTTTGGTTTGTTTCCTATCATGCAAACCGTTTTGAGCTTATGGAAATTGATATAAACATTCTTTGGATAAAATAAAGAGGTAGTTATTATTTGTGGGGGTGTTGATCTTCCCTCTGGTTTCATTATAATCTAGTTGTAAACTATATAGGGTTGGGGCAGTATAATATAGAAACCACCCTTATATCACAGATTATTTGTCCATTGTCTACTCCTCTGCCAGAGGTTTTCCCAGTTGACTGCTGCCAAATCCTTTTAACTGGAGACACTGAGGATTGAACCTGGGACCTTCTGCATGCAAAGCAGGTGCTTTACCACTTAGCTATGGTCTCTCCTCTAGGCTCTGGCTGTTTCTCATTCTAAGAGCTCTATCACACCAGTGATTTAGTGCACTCTCACCATGCCTGGTGTGCAGATTTGTAGCATGGTACTCACATGATGCTGTGCCTGTCCTTCTGACACCCCGCCTCTTCCCCAACCTTTCCTGGAATGCTAAAAGTCTGGATTATTTTCCCTAAAATCATTTAACACACCCTAAATCTCTGTGTAGTTTTAACGGAACTGGAGGCTTGAATGGATTGCATCAGGTCCTGGCAGGGAAAAGCGATCTCTCCCAGCAGCTGGCTCCAAGCCTCAATATAAAACCCAACCCTTGCATCCCAGGCTTGAAAGCATTTTTTAAAAGATCATACAATGCCTGAATCTCTTCAGAGACAGGATCGTACTTCCTCGATGCCCCCAAAGAGCCAGACTAAAGGGTCATTCCATTTTTGCCCGGCAGAAAGGCGGTCTGGTTGAAGTGCTCATCTGACAGGACCTGACTGGAGGGAGAAAGAGAAGGGGAGGGGTGGAGTGGAGTGGAGCAGAAGAGCTAACGAGCCAGGCACGAAAGAGCAGCTATTCAGGTGAAAGAGATTATAAACGTAACGCTCTCTTGCCACAGAGGTAAAACAATGCGGAGGCAAACCAGGGGGATTAGGTGTGATGGAGGTCTAAGAGAACGCCCATGTTTTCCAATGCTGTTCTTTCATCGCTGAGCTTTCATAGTGCCCTCATAGTGTCTTGCTTCTCTTTCAGGTGACATGGGGCTACCTGGGAAACAAGGACCAAAAGGGGCACAAGGTAACCCTACACTGATTTTTCCTCAAGGGGGTGAATTCCAGAAGGTAGACATGTTTGTTTGTAGAGTTGGCCTCCAAAGAACTACACAACAAGCTCTACACAGCCAAAGGAACTCTTTATTTCTTGGACAGCAGTTCATGAAATACCCCTACACCAGGAACGGCCCTACCATTAGGCAGAATGCGGAGTCTGTCTCAGGCATCAGATGTTGGGAGGCAGAGAAGAGCAGTGATATGTTGGAGAGCAAAGAGGTGTGTTCCCTTCATATGAGTTCCTACAGATCAAGGATTATAACATCCTAATTTAGAAAAAAGAAGCCTGTTGTTCTTGGGAGTTATTGGAGTGGGTTTGGAATCTCTAGCAGGGCTTGTTCTGCACCCTCATCCACAACCATTACCAGAACCTAGGGGTGGGGTGGGATGGGGGAAACCTGCCGTGACAATTAAACTGGCACAGCAATTAACCACTTATTGGCTCTACAGACATGTGCAAACCCAATAATTTTTGTATATGTGCAGGCAGTATTTGGGGATGATGGGAGTTGAAGTCCAACAATATATGGTGACCAAAGCTTGGAAAACATGAGCATTCCGTTGTGCTGGGGCATGAGGCTCACAGGATCAAGGCAAGGCAGGTCTCTCAAAGTAGTAATCAGGACCATGGATTGTTCCCAGAGGGCCCTGCTAGCTGAGCTATGGAAAGATGTTGCCTCAGCAGGGAGACAAAGCCATCTGAGGCCATAAAAATCAAGCAATGTGTGTTCTGTGTTCAGCCCCAACTCCTTGAAGGAGCCATCTGTATTCTTGAGAGGACCCTTGCCTGGTTCCAAGTTCTTTGACCTGCAAGTTCTAAGGGATGGAGGAAGGGGCTGCTTGGAAGATTCATCCTCCGACTCAGAAGCTGGTGATCAGGGAAAGTAGCCTCGACTTCATCCTGATCTGAGTCTTCCTCACAGCAGTGTGGGACCCCAAGGTTAGAGGCCATGTCAACGAGTGCCAGGCTGTTGTTATTTGCTTAGTAAGGTGTTTGGTTTCTTTAAATGCCAGGTGACCCGGCGGACCTTTCGTCCCTCTGCCAAAACGGTGAGCTTCTTGATTGATTGATTGATTGATTGATTGATTGATTGATTGAATTTATATCCCACCTTTTTTCCTCCAAGGAACTCAAGGCAGCATACATAATCCTCCTCCTCTCCATTTCTATTCTCACAACAACCCTGTGAGGTTGATTGGGCTGAGAGTTTGTGACTGGCCCAAAATCACCGAGTGAGCTTCCATGACCGAGTGGGGACTAGAACCCGGGTCTCCCGACTCCCAGTCCAACACTCTAGCCACTACACCACACTTGCCTCTTGAAGGAAATCCACACACCCCATGCCTACACTTATTCCAATTGCCTCCATTGATAGCAGCACCTCAGGACTGCAGTAATAAGGAAATGAATCACTTCTGAGTTTTTCAAAGCCTGAAGTAATTGTCCTGTCTTCAAAGGAATATGCAGACTTTGAAATTTCACAGCTTTTCATGCTTTCTTTCATTGTACTCTTTTTTCCCTTTCATTATGTTCACTTTAACATTCCCTTTTCATGGTGATAAAATCCTGACATCACTACGCAAGGCAGAGGCTGCTGCTTAAATGCTTCAACAGCACCAATGAACGAAGCTTCATGTGTCTTATCAATGTAGTTAAAATAGGTCAAGGGGTGGCTCTTGAACCCAAAACCAGTAAAAATGTAAAGTAGCAATGATAAATTGTGTAATTGTAATCTTGTGATTGTCAGAACATTTCTAGATTAAAACACACAGATTTACTGAGGATATGTGAATCGCAAAATAGAAAGGCCACCCTTTCTATGATATTTACCTTACTGTATAAAACATGGCAAGAAGGGAGAGGGCCTTCTCAATGGTGGCCCCCCAATTCTGGAATGATCTCCCCAACAAGGCTCACCTGGCACCAACATTGTTATGTTTCTGGTGCCAGGTCAATATTTTTCTCTTTTCCAAGGCATTTAACAGCATATGATGAGATTTTAATTGATCCCAGATTTGTTGTTTTGGTTTGGCTGACAGCTCAGTGTTATGTTTAGATGTATGTTGTCTTTGTGTATACTGTCTGTTTTACATTTTTATGGTTTTAAATTTTGTATATCGTTTTCAATGTTTTAAACCTTTGTAAACCACCCAAAGAGCTTTGGCTATGGCATTTTCTTATGGCTTTTCAAAAGGGGAAATGGTCAAACATTGCTGCTGAGAATGAAAACTGTTCATTTAGTCCCTCCTCTCACTTTGTCAGGTAAAAATTACCTCATGCTCTAACCACAGAACACCCCACATTTCCCTTAGTGCCTTAACTTTTCAGGCAGCTGGGTCTAGCTGCCATTTTATTTTCTCACAACGCTCCATAGTAACACTATGGCCAGATACTCACCAAGCAGGATAGAATATTTTGGAAGCAGTTTGAAAACAGCAAATGAAATGTGTTATCAAGACCGTTATAAACTGTTATAAAACAGTAGTGTAGATCCTGCCTACATCAGGGAAGGCAGACCATCTGCTTGGTGCTAATAGGTGTATTAATGGAACCCACCAACAGAGAAAGAGTCCATCATAGTGTGCTTTGCCCAAGGCCCTCCTCAAACAAACCTTGAGGTAGCCAACGTTTGTATGTGTGTGCGGACGCGTATCTATTGCCAAGACCATGAGATCTAGACACGTGAAACTTGGCATGAATAATAGGGTGGTCTTTTTAAAAAAAAGAACTGGAATTCCTTACTTGCTATCCTTCCTTTCTCCGCTCCCATTGTGTTTTTATTGTCCTTTGGCATCATTCTTCAGGGCCAAGGAACTGCATGGATCACTTGAGCAAAGGGGAGTTCTTGAGCGGCTGGTACACCATCTATCTGCCAGATTGCAAGCCACTGCGGGTCTTCTGTGATATGGATACTGACGGAGGGGGCTGGCTGGTGAGTAGCGATCTCAAGATGAAGGCCCTGTAGTCTTAGCGTACATTCTATTGTCATGGGGAGTTTTGCTCCTCTTGGTTTTGATCGCAGCTTATTGCCATTTTGCAGGGATGACAGATTCCTCATGGTGTTCCCCCTCCCCCATTTCATCTGAAATTGGAAGAGCCACTTTCTCAAGAGAGCGAATACGTTTGACTGGTATACACAATGATATGTATGCCATGTCATTACGCCTTATCTTTACAAGCTTGACAGGTCCCTATCACAAGGAGCTTTCAATCTAAAGATCATGAATAATACGGACAAAATGCAAAAAATTATTCAATAATGAACAAAAGAATTCCAAAGTCACAGTTAGGGATCTACGGATTTTGTTAAATTGTGAATTGCCCAGAGAGCCTTGGTTATTGGGCAGTGTAAAATTGTAATAAATAAATAAATCCGTTCTGCCTGTGTTTTGTGGATTGTCGGGTGTTTTCTTGTTCTGTCAACTCGCTCGTTGACGGAGTCAGATTTTTTAAAATCAGAATTTCATTCTCCTTGCACTAATGCACACTAGTGCAAATCCTCCCCAAATGTGAAAGACTGGTCTGCAAGTCTACGGAATCCACACAGTTCTGAAATATATGCAGGTAGGTTTTGGAGAAAGACGAACACATTTGAATCTGTTGCACATTTCTTGGATATCCCTAACCACAGTATTGTTTGGGATAACTTAAATAGAATGCTGGAAATAAGAGTGGAAAGAAGCCCGTCCCCGTCCCCTGTGTGTGTGATGTATACTGTCCCAACTGTGTATATTGCCTGTGTGTGTGTGTGTATTGCCCCAGCTGTGGTCCTCAGGGCTGAAAAGGTTGTGCATACTGCCCCTAGATCATGGATTGGGGTAGCTGAGTGAAGTAATAACACAATTGCAGATGGCCCTCACCTCTCAGTAGTAGGGCTGTGCACAGACCCCCCGATCTGATCCAGATCCCAATCTGCCAGGTCTGGATCAAGCCCGATCCGACTTGGATTGGATCCTGATCCGATCTGGATCCGTACACAGCACTCCGTCCCGCTCTCCCCCTCCCTCCCCCATTCTCCCTGCTTACCTGCTGCCTCCTCCGCTTCATCCTGCCATCATCCTCTCTCCTCGCGTTTGTGCCACCGCATTTCCCGCCCGCGTCGGGTGATGATGTCACCTGACGCAAGCGGGAAATGTGGCGGCTCACAGCGAGGAGAGAGGACGACAGGACGACGTGGAGGAGGCAGCAGGTAAGTAGGGAGAGTGGATGGGAGGGAGGGGAGAGCGGGAGGGAGTGCTGTGCACAGATCTGAATTGGTTCCGGATCGCAGATCCGATCTGGGCCAATCCGGTTCGGATCTGGATCTGGGAGGCCTGAATCAGCCCGATCCACTCTGGATTCGGGATCCGGATCGGATCCGTGCACAGCCCTACTCAGTAGTGTTTTCCCCCACTTCTCTTTCTCAGGTATTTCAGAGGCGATGGGATGGCTCCGTTGATTTCTACCGCACCTGGAACGCCTATAAGAGAGGCTTTGGGAACCAGCTGTCAGAATTTTGGCTGGGCAACGACAACATTCATCTTCTCACCCATGAGGGTAATGTAGCCCAGCCTTTTGATTTGGGGAAATTTAGTTGCAGGGAGGCTTGTGAGAGGGACCTGCCATGACTCCGTGAGCCTCAGGGAGGCAAGACAGAGCTGTGTTTTTTCCTCATTTCACAACAAGGTTGATTTACTTGCAGCAGCCTGTCCGTGCGGAATAAAATATACGATGGGCACAGTAGGACACCCAGTGAGGTTTTTCCAACGATAACCAAAAAGTGGGACAGAAATCAGGCCTGGTGTTAGCAGCACTGGATACCCTAGGGCAGCTGCTACGCCCAGGAGTTCCTACCAGCAGTGACACCTTCCCCAGGCACTCTGCATGGAGCAACTGGGTCTGTGAGCTTCTTTTTTAATTTCCCACAATGCCCCGGAGTGACACTACGCTGGGTGTTCCAGGGCATTGTGGGAAATAAAAATGGCCGCTCTCAGCCAGGGAGGTATCAACTGAAGAGCCGGCCCATCAGGGAGCACGTTGTCAAGGCCCCTCCTCTTACCTGGACCCAGCTCTGAAAGTGATGTTGCCTGTTTAAAACTAGACGGAACACTCAGATGATGATTATATATTGCAAGGGGTTTCCAGGCTTAAGCTAGGAACCTCCAGTATCTGGGGCTGGAACCAAGCCTAGCAAGCTACCATGTACAATGTATGTTCAGACCTCAGAAACCAATTCAGGCCAGAAGGAGATAGTGCCATGTAATATCAAGGCCTGCAATTGGTAGGTGGTAAGAATCCTCTGGATTGGTTGAGTCTAATATAACTATGAGCTTGACTGATCATGATGATGAAAATAAAACTGATATCAGTGGCCACTTATGCATTGCCATAAAAGAGAGCAAAGAGGTCAGATTTGCCTAAAAAGTACATATAGATAGATGCAAATTTAGAAATAGTGGGTTGGCTCTAGATTTATTTATTTATTTATTTATTTATTTATTGCATTTTTATACCACCCAATAGCCGAAGCTCTCTGGGCGGTTTACAAAAATTAAAACCGTAACAACTATTCAAAATATAAAACAACAAAAGTATAAAAACATAGCATAAAATATAATACAGGAGCACAAGCAGGAGAAAACCAAGCAGCCATGCAGAAATTAATACAGATTTAAAATACAAATTTCAAACAGCAACGTTAAAAATTAGACTAATAAACTGTTAAAACACTGAGAAAATAAAAAAGGTCTTCACCTGGCGTCTAAAAGAGTATAATGTAGGTGCTAGGCGAATCTCTCTAGGAGCTCATTCCACAGCCGGGGTGCCACAGCAGAGAAGGCCCTCTTCCATACTTAGAGTAGATCCATTGAAATCAACCTTTAAGTATGAGTAAATAGATCCAACACACTATTTCTAAATAGGTGTGAAGCAAAGGAAAGCAGGAACAGTGAGTGTTCTAATTTTACCCCAGACTACAGACTGTTATGGGAATTATGGATATAATAATTCTGCTGCATTGGTGAAATTTCCCAACCCTCATGATATCACTACAGACATACCTGCAATTCAGTATACTCCATGGCCTGGTAACTAACTACACAGCATGCAACGAATTTGGCAGGTTAGAAAAGTCAAGACAGCTCCTTATTAATGGTCCCGTGTTTCTCCCATAACTAGACGTGAAGCATTGGTACTAGCTGCAGAAGGATGGCATACGGGGCCTCCAGAAATACATTAGCACAGGGGAGTTCATGGACTGCTAGTGCAGCCATGTTTCCTGTTCTGCAGAGGAGAATTCTCTCTTTGATGGCACTTTCTGTTTGAAGAGCCACCCAGCCCAAGTCTGTTTTAAAGCCACATAAGAAGGGAAATCAGTGGTCTTGAAGATGCCCATCAACATTCAGCAACTGAGTGAGAGTGAGATACATTTAGGGTGACCAGATAAAATCCAGGTCAGGGCTCATGTAACTTTAACAGTTGTACAGAAAAGGGAATTTCAGCCGGTGTCATTTGTATGCAATCAGTTCCTGGTGATATTCCCTCTTCATCACAACAGTTAAGGTGCAGGCGCTATATTAGAGTGACCATATACAAAAGAAGGCAGGGACCCTACAACTTTAACAGTTGTGATGAAGAGGGAATATCACCAGGAACTAACTGCATACAAATGACACTGGCTGAAATTCCCTTTTCTCTACAACTGTTAAAGTTACATGAGCCCTGACCTGGATTTTATCTGGTCAGCCTACACATGAGGCCGCTTTACCTGTTGTTTCTACTTCCAGTTCCATTACAGAATTAAGAGCGAAACTCTACGTGGATTATTTTCCTTTCCTGCCTTTCTGCCGCATGACCTCTAGGTGGTGCTATCATATAGTGGAATAATGCAACTGCACGGAACCATTGGTCAGGGGACTAACGCTTTGTTTTACCTTTACCAAAAAAAAAAAATGCTGGATTTTTCCTGCTCTAATCGCCCCACCACCACCACCACGCCGGTGAAATTGCTTTTAAAAATCAGAAGCAAAACAGGATGGGGATGATATCATGTAACACACCCGTAAACAACTGTGAGTGAGGAATGACAAGCAGACAGTAACAACCTCATTTAGCAAAGGCTCTTTGTTCTTTGCTTCTTCCCATCTTCTTAGCAAGCACTGGCTGCGTGGCACAAGAGACCAACATTATGCTGAATTCATGCCCTCTTTCCTTTAGGAGAGTTCCAGCTCCGGGTGGACTTGGTGGACTTCGAAGACCACAAAACCTTTGCTCTTTATCAGTTCTTCAAGCTCAGCGGAGAGGATGAGAACTACCAGCTTGCCCTGGGGCCATTCCTGAATGGCTCAGCAGGTGAAAGACTTCAATGCTGTTTTCACATTACATGCGCTTATTCCTCCAGTTTTCTCAGTTCATCACATGGGAATGGCAATTTTGCCGCCTTCAGTTTAAAGTTGTAAAGGTGAGAAAATTAAATCTGAGAGAAACTGAGTTTCTTCAGATGAGCCTTTTAAAGCACGCTCGTGACTGGCCACTCATGGATCTTTGTGGGTCATTTTGACAATGCCGTATTCCTCCTGTGCGTCTCACACTCATGTCCCACAATTTCTTTTGGTATGAAATAATCTTCAATAAACGCTGCCCTTCTGAGCTATAACGTTACTTGCCGCGTTTTCCTGCCATGTGCAGAAGAGGTTTCGCTATAAAATGCCCACTAGAGGGCACTGTCTCACTAAACCAGGTGGTCGCTTCTCTTCCTGCTCTCTTCCTCCATGTAATAGCAGCTCATTGCAGAAGTGATGCAGCTTCAGAACCAACGGTAAGGGAACATTATCCACCCCCACCCCCACCGCCCCATCTGAAGGAGCTCATTGAATCTTGGTCGGTGGCATAGTAGTAAGTTCTGAAGTGCAGGCGCTCATCATTGCCCAGAGAGAATCCAAAAATGCAGGCAGCTGTGTTGGCCCACATCAACAAACCAGCTCTACCAGTTTTATCTCCACCAACAGCAGGACTTTTAATAAAGTTAATGGGCGTAAATTGCACATTCATTCAAAAGCAAGCCACCACGAAATTCTTTGTAATTCATCAACAGGGAATAATATATTGTTGTCCCGGGGTGGGGGTGGGGGAATCATTTCTCCCAAACTACTGTGAGAATTGCAGCTAAGCTAAGAGAGAACAGGGAATTCTCCTTTTTTTCTCTCCCTCTGTCTTTTTTATTGTGAATATTAACAAAACAGAACCAAAAAAAATCATGAAAAAAGAAAAAGAAACATGACATTTATAGGAATATCATTTTTTTCCATCAGGTATACTGTTCATATAAAAAGGGAGAGAGTTCTGCATAGATTTCAAGAAAAGAAGACCATATATCCATTTATTTATCCACTTGCAAGTCGCGCCTATATAACACCCATTCAAATGTTGATAGTGTTGTTAAGTTCTCAATCCATTGCATTATGGGATGTGAGCATTTTTCCTTCCAACATGTTAGTATAACTCTTTTAGCTGTCATAAGGGCTCTGAAAATCCATTTGCACTGACCATGTGTTAACTTTCCAAAAAGCCAGTAAGTCGTTTAGGAGGACATGCACATCATTCCATATTAAAGATTGTTTCAGTACAAAGTTTATCCTTATTATAACCTCCTCCCAAAAGGTGGCAAGATAACAGGGAATTCTCAGGGGGGGAGGTATGTGACAGATGATGTCAGCATTCCTGCTAATTAAAAGGTGCTGATATTGTATCCCTGTGAGCCCTGGCTCCACTACACCTCTGATCCTGGTTAACTCTTGATCATTTAATGTGCTGTGTTATGATGCTCAAGATATGATTGTGGTGGTGATGTGAGGGTGGGAGTGGAAATTAATTTGCTTATGGAAGCCCTTCCCCCACACCAAAAAAAATGCTGCAAGGCAAGCTTACACAACACCCTTGTGCTTTGCAGGTGACTCATTGTCATTCCACAACGGACGTCCGTTTTCCACCTACGACAGAGACAATGACAGTGGGACACAGAACTGCGCCGTCACTGTGCATGGAGCATGGTGGTACTTAAACTGCTATCATTCCAACCTGAATGGTGGCTACCCAATTGGCGATCGGAAAGGCCAGAGGTACGGCATTGACTGGAAGAGCGGTAAGGGAGTTGGCGTCTCCTACAAGCACACAGAGATGAAGATACGCTAAGCAGATCCCATTTGGCGGACCTCAGGGTAATAAAAAATAAGTAAACAGAATAAGCTCTGTGTGTGTGTGTGTGTGTGTTCATATTGCACAAGGTATTTTGCTTCCAAAATCCATTCAAATATTTTTAAATGACATCAGAAAGAAGTTTCATAAGAGCCAACTTGTTAACCCTGTCCAGCGGGGATAGATAAGAAGCAATAGATTTCAACCACACAGAGATCTATAATACTAATGGTAATAATAATATCACCCAATTCAAAATACCCCAACAGTTAGAATACTTAAACTGTAATCTAATGCTTGAGAATTAGCCCCACTGAACTCAATGGGACTTAATCAGTATTTTTCTCCTTGAATTCTATTATTGGGTATTCTGTTGAATTAACCTGGTATTTTGAACTGGGTGATTTCTTCTTCTTCTTCTTCTTCTTCTTCTTCTTCTTCTTCTTCTTCTTCTTCTTCTTCTTCATCATGGAATCATAAAATGGTAGAGCTGGAAGGGGCCTCTAAGGCCATCGAGTCCAACCCCCTGCTCAATGCAGGAATCCACCTTAAAGCATCACTGACAGATGGCTGTCCAGCTGCCTCCTGAAGGCCTCTAGTGTGGGACAGCCCATGACCTCCCTAGGTCATTGGTTCCATTGTCATGCTGCTCTAACAGTCAGGACGTTTTTCCTGATTTCCGTCCGGAATCTAGCTTCCTGTAACTTGAGCCCATTATTCCATGTCCTGCACTCTAAGATGATCGAGAAGAGATCCTAGCCCTCCTCTGTGTGACCACCTTTCAAGTATTTGAAGAGTGCTATCTTGTCGCCCCTCAGTCTTCTCTTCTCCAGGCTAAACATGCCCAGTTCTTTCAGTCTCTCCTCATGGGGCTTTGTTTCCAGACCCCTGATCATCCTCATTGCCTTCCTCTGAACATGCTCCAGATTGTCTGCATCCTTCTTGAAGTGTGATGCCCAGAACTGGACACAATACTCAAGATGGGGCCTAACCAGTGCTGAATAGAAAGGAACCAATACCTCACGTGATTTGGAAGCTATACTTCTATTAATGCAGCCCAAAATAGCATTTGCTTTTTTTTTGCAGCCACATCACACTGTTGGCTCATATTCAGCTTGTGGTCTACAACAATTCCAA
Organism: Anniella stebbinsi; assembly: GCA_029215795.1. Taxonomy (NCBI): domain Eukaryota; kingdom Metazoa; phylum Chordata; class Lepidosauria; order Squamata; family Anniellidae; genus Anniella; species Anniella stebbinsi. The sequence continues at coordinate 83,315,542 of JARDYH010000007.1, forward strand.
GATCATCTCCTCCTCCTCCTCCTCCTCCTCCTCCTCCTCCTCCTCCTCCTCCTCCTCCGTGTATCTGAAATCTACTGCACTACTAATGTTTGACTACCCTTATATGTGGATATGAGCGCCTTTATACTGAGTCAAGCACGGTGGTCCATCTCTATGCTAATTCTGCCTACTGTGAATGGCAACAACGCTTTCCAAAATTTCAAGCAAAGATCTCTCAATCCGATTACTTCACTGATTTTCAATAATTGTGCAATTTGCCAGACTTTAAGAAACCAGTCTTTACATGCAATTGGTTCTCTATTCCCCCCCCCCCCCACCACTCCCCAGTTCTTGGCAATAAACAGTTTTGCTGCTGTTAACAAATGAGATATCATTGGCTGATGAATTTTTGGGACCTCGGATCAAAAGAGATCTAATAACATTGCTTTAAGGTTGAGAGAGAGATCCTGTTATTTTAAGAACTTCCCTCTTAAATTTTTCCCAAAAATCTTGAACTCTTGGAACCCGGGAGTACAAGGTAGAGACCTTTCTCGTTTTTTCCCAACTCTTCTACGTGAGCTCTTTTAAGAGGAGGGAACAGAATGGGGACCTTACACAAGCAAAGCAAGGGCTACTCTAGTTCAGTGATGGGGCTGTGGTGCCAAGTGAGGTTAGGTAGAAATACGAGCAGGATTGGCAAAGTAACCTGCAAACTGTGAAAACGCTTTGAAAATTGTTTTACCCGGAGTGTCATCAGACGAGCGTTTTATCCCATGCTTGCAACTGGCCACTTACGGATCTTCGTGGGACATTTCGACGACACGGTGATCCTTCTCCACGTCTCCCACTCCATTTCCCTGTTTTCACGTTTTTTGAAATAAGTCGGGATTTGTCTGGATTTCCTGCCGTGTACAGGAAAGTTCCGCTATAAAGGCCTCTGTTCCCATTGTTCTATAGGGGCCACGTGGTCTCTGCTTGCTCCCCTGTGTAACTTGGGCTTGTCCCCAGTGCAGAAGTGAAGCGGGGAGCAGAGCAACGGAACGCGACAGCACGGAAATGTGACTTCCCCCAGAGGTTGTCTACACATAGAATTTACCCTACGATGGCTGTACAGTGCACTGCGTCAGTTATACGACGCAGCTGCAAACTCACAGCCACTGTGGGGCTTTTCCCTGAAGCTGCACAGTATAAAAGCCAGGGATTTACCCTGACTTTTCCCTTCAAAGTGAGGTCACCATGGTCCTTCCACCATGTGACCACGCTCCGGCATCAAGCTGGGGGCATTCCTGGGCAGATGGCGACCACTGATTGGTCGCTGGAAGCCAGGCAGAGGGCAGGGGGTGGGCTCGGATACCCAGATGGCTGCCGGAAAACACCACACTCTCTCCTTCCATGGGGATTAGCTGTCCCCACCCTGCAGCTGCGATGCCACGGGGGTTTTATGGAGCACACAGCCAAAGCGCCACTGTAAAGACACACACAGTATAAATGTGGGACAGGGTAGCCATGTGTCTGGCTTTACAGAGGACAGTCCTGCATTCAATGAGCTGTCCGGTCTGTATCTGGTTTAAAGATGCATAAGAAAGGAGTGTAGCAGGGGCTTTGAAGTTGCCCATCCACAGTTCGCACCCAGACAACAGACCAAGCTGGTACACCCGGCTCACCTGGTCACAGCCTTCCTCGCTATGGTGAGATGGGTTATGTTTCTTTTGAAATTACAGATAGATAGATAGATAGATAGATAGATAGATAGATAGATAGATAGATGCATCAACATATGTGCATTTTCTGCAAACCTGTGTTCTCTGTTTCAGGCAATGCATTTCTTCTTCTTTTTGCTGATGCGTAAGCGGTCACTTTACCTAGATCCGAGGTCTGCAACGGGACCTGGATCATTCTTGACACCGTCCCACTATGTTCCTTCCCCCGCAACTCTCAGTTAGTCTTAGAATGCAGATGCCAAAGGCTCGTGAACCCCAAAACAACGGACAAGACAAGCTCTCCATTAGGAAAACAACCCTTGCTTCAAATGGGTGGGTGTGGTTTCAACATGTCTTTCTGTCCATGGACCAGAATGGAGGAGAAATTAGCTATGGAGCAGCAAGCCTCCTCCTCCTGACACCCAAAATGGCCTGTTTTTGACCCTTCTGGCTGCTACACGACTGGGAGAACCTCCAGCAGCAGCTTTCCGCCCAACCAAGAGCAGTGGGTGTCTCAGCTGTGGTGGAGCCCACTGCCAGCAGGCCAGCAGAGAGACAGCAAGCCACTACCCTAACCCCTTCTGGCCATCAGCATGGGAAGAGGCTTCATACTGCCAACCGGAAGGGCATCCAAGGAAACATCTTGGGCTGAGGGAATGGAGGAAGAAACAGAGTAGGCTTGAACAAAAAGAAGAGAAACTGCAGAAGAGAAGGAAGCCAAGAGGAACAGGCCAGCCTAGGACAATAGATATGAAGTCCATGTCACCATGGACATTGGTCGTCCTGCTCATTTTCTGCTTTTTACTCCAGTCCCCTCACCACAGAGGGGCTCATGAATAATGCAAGTGTGGCTCATGCATAGTGAATCCCCCTCTGAAATTTGTATGCAGTGTGGCCCCGCCCCCTCCCTCACGCGCCCCAATTGGCCATCTCCATCCCCTTCCCCCTCCCCACTGGCGGCAACAATAATAATAATAATAATAATAATATAATAATAATAATAATAATAATAATAATAATAACAACAATTTATTTCTTACCCGCCTCTCCATCTAGATCGAGGCGGGGAACAACAACATGATAAAATACATAAAACTAATTAAAACATGACAAATATTATTAAAACTGCATTAAAACATCCTAAAACATCCTAAAAACAGTCTAAAAAACAACAACCCATGAAGGCAGGTACCTGGGGTCCGCCTTCGCACCACACTGATTGGCCTAGCAGGGCTTTCTATCGTCCCGCTGGCGGAGGGGCTGCCTTGCCTGTTTGGCGCGAAGGAAATTCATTGCCGTTAAAGCTCGAGCTTTGAACATTTTCAAAGTTTTGAAATTTTCTGCATGTCTACACCGCTCAAGCTTCAGTTTAAAACCAAAATGAGCAAAATTGGTCTGGTAGATCTCGAGTAATAAGCCTTACTTCTCAAATAAGATTCCCATCTAAGCACCACTATCATGCTTTTTGTTGGTTTATTGATTCTTGTAAGTTGTTCCATGAGTCTTTTGACTATAGAGTGGGATAGAAATGCTTTCAATTAATAAACAAATACTGTCATTGATCCACACGCATATACGGCCTAGGGAGTTTCACCATCATTGAACACAGTAGAATTGACTTGCATTTGGTTGCCACAATAGAAAATGTTTATCGTCACACATCCACTGAACTCTGAGACATCTGTTTGCAGTCCCAATAGCTATGTATACACTAGTTGCTGGGGAACATGGACGGGAGGGTGCTGTTGCACCGTGTCAGGGCAGGACCGTAGGGCAGATATCCAGGGCCCCACTACTAGGCAGTAGGAGCAGGTTTCCCCCCCCCCCCAACTCAGGAGAGCTACACATTATCATCTAAAAAGAGAGGAATCCCTCTAAGACCATCCAATGCAGCTTCCAAAATTACCCACCACTCATCACAGATACCTGACTTTTCTTCAGTCCATCCTTCTTGTCTACCCTCAAATATAAATTGTAGTGACAGGCAGGGCTGGCCCTACCATTAGGCAGAGTGCAGCAGCTGCCTCAGGCGGCAGATGCTGGGAGGCAGCAGCAAGGTATTGGAGGAAAGATTTGTGTCCCATGCAGCCTACTGTGTGCTTCCTGAGTTCAGGTGCAGTAGAGGATGCGGTCCCATCACCAGTGTGGTAGGCTCTCAAAGGCTACTAGTCCTGATGGCTACGTCCAGTAGCAGAGGTAGTAAGCCTATGTACACCAATTGCTGGGGAACATGGGTGGGAGAGGGCTGTTGCACTCATGTCCTGCTTGGGGGTCTCTAGCTGACAGCTGATTGACCACTGTGTGAACAGAATGCTGGACTAGATGGACCCTTGGTCTGATCCAGCAGGACTCTTCTTATGTTCTTAAGGTTCAACTGCCAGTCCAGTTGGCTTTTGTTCATGGAATGGGAGTGGGTGCCATCTCATTCCTCCCTCAAGCAGCAAAATCTCTTGTGTTACCCATGGTGAGAGGTCATTTTTGTTTGTATCAGCTTCCCCCAAAATATGCCCTCCAGATGTGTTGGATTACAAATCCCATTATTCTCCTGACCATACCAGGGTACCAGGTTGGGGGGGTACCAAGTTGGGGAAGGCTGTACCAAGCACTCTATTGGCCAAGCCGCCCCGCAAAAAAACAGCCCTGTCTTCTCCATGCTGCAATTTATAAACCAGAAGTGGCATGTCTGGTGTAGAGATCAGAGCAGGGGAGGAGAAGCTGTGAGCCTCCAAATGTTGTCAGGCAACAAATCCCGGTGTAGTGTAGTGATTAGAGTGTTGGGCTGGGCCTCTGCAGACCAAGGTTCTAGTCCCCACTCATCCATGAAGACCAATGGGTGACTTTGGGCCAGTCACAGACACCAAGCGTTATCCACCTCACAGGGTTGTTGTGAGGATAAAATAGCGAGAAAGGAGAGAAATGTGTAAGGCGTCTTGGGTTCCCTGCAAGAGGAAAAAAGGCAGGATATTATTTATTATTTATTTATTTCATTTCTAACCCGCCTCTCCATCCAGATCGAGGCGGGGAACAACAATAAATATAAAAACAACAAAATAGATAAACCATTAAAACAGATAAAAACAAATACATTATTAAAAACATTTTAAAATTAAACTGGGTAGGCCTGCCGGAAGAGAGCAGTCTTCACGGCTTTCTTAAATTCCAGAAGACTGCTAATTTGTCGAATCTCCCCTGGCAGGCCATTCCACAGCCTGGGAGCGGCAGAAGAGAAGGTCCTCTGGGTAACACTCGTCAGCCTAGTTCTGGCTGACTGGAGTAAACTCTTCCCAGAGGACCTGAGCGTGCGGAGCGGATTGTATAGGAGAAGGCGATCCCACAGGTAACCTGGACCCAAACCATGTAGGGCTTTAAAGGTAATAACCAACACTTTATACATCGCCTTGAAACTAATTGGTAATAATAAAATAATAGTTTTTTTTAAAATCATCCCTAACCATTGGCCTTGTTGGCTGGAGTTGATGAGTACCTGGGTTAGAGTAGGGAAGATCCGAGTTCTGATCTCTGCCTGGCCGCAGAGCTCACCTGGTGACCTTGGGCCCATCACCCTCCCTTAGCCTAATCTACCTTTCAGGTAGGCCGGTGCGAACAAGGCATCTGTGCTGCCTTAATCTCCTTGGAGGACAGGATCTACATGTAATAAAATTAATGAAAGAAAGTCTGGTTTTGCAGCTGGAAGTCTCTAAGAGTATTTGCATATTATGTGACTCTGCATCTTCAACACCTTTCAACCCATGCTCTCAGCACATCCCATTCTAGTCCCAACAGATTCCTCTTAGAAAGAACTACTATCAGCAACCTGCAAGTCTCCACCCTCCTGAATAGATTCAGTAGCCAGGAAAGACATGTCTCAGCCTGCTGGTGGATTTTTTTCCACACCTGCTAATCTGTTTTGTGAACTGCTCAGAGAGTCTCGCCGGATGGGCAGTATAAGAATTTAATATATAAATGACAGCACAATCCCCAGCACGGCTGTCAGGGGAATGGTGGGAGCCATAGGACTTCCCCCCACCCCCGTCTAAACATGCATAGGATTGCACCCTAAATAAATAATTAATTTGGACTCAGCTCCAAGTCTTTAACATGCCAAAAGATAAGATGTTGCTTCTGCTGGATGAATTATACTCTTTATTTTTGCTGCAATATAGATCAACTCCAGTAGTTACCACAATATCTAAAAGCTTTTCCCCAGGCTGTCTCACTGCAGATAGGAGATTGGCATGTTTGGATGCCACAAACCAACCAATCAACTAACCTCCTTGCATGTAGAAAACTAGCTTGCAAGGGAGAAGGCATTTGAATTCATCTTCTTTCTGGTATGCTATTTCACTTTTCTCACTCGTGGCGGTTTTTGTAGACGGACATGACGGGCTTTGCCAGGTCATGCTGTCTTTTACTGATTCAGGAATTTCTTGCCAATTGAGCATGTTTTGAGTATGACTGCTTTCTGGATGGTTGGTGTGGATGTATTTTGGTAGGCCCAGTTTCTGGAGGTTTTCTGTGTAGTTTTTTGATGTGATGCCAGTGACTGATGTGCCTAATGGAATGACTGCGACCTTTTCCTGCTGCCATAGTTATTATTAATATTATTATTAATATATTCTTCTTGTTATAATTATTCTACCCCTTTGTAAAAAAAAAAAAAGAAGAAGCCTTGAAATCCCAACAAACTGCTCCCTGGAGCAACCTGAAGTGACCCCTGGACAGTCCCCTCTCCGATCGCCATTCGCTTTTGCTCTTAGGTATCAAAGGGGCCCCTAACAGATCATCGATCAACCCGGGAGAGTCGATTGCGTGGAAGCGATTCCGGCAAGGAGCCGCCAGCCAGGCGTCAGTATCAGCAGCAGGCTCCAAAACCGCAGGGAGCGAGAGCGAGAGAGACCGAGCCGACGCCATAGAGACGGCTTTGCGCGAGTTTTTCGCAACTCCCTCTTTCTTGCACAATCGCCCGGGGCCGCTTTCGCTCGCCTCGCGGGGCTCGTGCCAACAGGAAAGGCGGCGGCGGCGGCGGGGGAGGAGGAGGAGGAACGCGCCTCCGCCGCTCCAACCGAGGCCTTTCCCCGCGATCGCTCCAGGCTCGTGGGCGGGTCCCCGCGCGCTCCCTCCCGGATCAGAGGAAGGCGCAGGAAGGAGAAAGACCCGAGAGGCTTTCCGACGGCAGCCTAGCCGCACCTTGGGACCCACCCACTTCGGGAACTCGCGGAGGAAGTTTTCGCTAGGCGGGGCTTGGGAATCCCACGTGGGGCAAATTGACCCAACTTGGAAAGCTGGTATATAAACTTCGTTGGATTTCTTCTCCCCCCCCCCCCCCCACACACACTTTTTTTTTTGTTTTTGTTTTTTGTTTTGCGTGCGTCTGCAAACTGCGATGGGGGCGGAAAAGTCAGGCGGCGGCTGCTGCTGCTGCTGCTTTCTTGCTTTTTAAAAACCTGATGCAGGAGGGAAAAGTTTTGACGGCGATGAGTGGTTTGGCAAGCGGCGCGTCCTGAGCCCCGCGAGGCGTCGCAGCATGGAGGAAGAAAGCTGCGGGCTCGGAAGCGCCGGGAGCCTCTGGCAGGACACTTTAGCCATCGCGCTCACGCCCAGCAAGCCCGTCTCCGTCGAGGGCCAGGGCGCCCGAGGGGGCGGCGGCGCCAGCAGCTGCAGCGGTAGGGACCGAGCTCTGAGCGTGGTTTATGTCTTCACCGAGGATGTGGAGGAACCGCTGCCTCTACGGTGGGACGTACTAAAACAAAGGACAGTACTTGCCCATAGAGAAACCATACCTGCCCATAGAGAAACCATACTTGCCCATAGGGATCCATTGCATAGCACTTGCCCATAGGGATTCATTGCATAGCACTTGCCCATAGGGATTCATTGGACAGTAGTTGCCCATAGGGATTCATTGCATTGCACTTTCCCATTGAGAAAGCATACTTGCCCATAGGGATTCATTGCATAGCACTTGCCCATTGAGAAACCATACTTGCCCATGGGGATTCATTGGACAGTACTTGCCCATAGGGATTCATTGCATTGCACCTTCCCATTGAGAAAGCATACTTGCCCATATGGATTCATTGGACAGTAGTTGCCCATAGGGATTCATTGCATAGCACTTGCCCATAGAGAAACCATACTTGCCCATAGGGATTCATTGCATAGCACTTGCCCATTGAGAAACCATACTTGCCCATAGGGATTCATTGGACAGTACTTGCCCATAGGGATTCATTGCATAGCACTTGCCCATAGGGATTCATTGCATTGCACTTGCCCATAGAGAAACCATACTTGCCCATAGGGATTCATTGCATAGCACTTTCCCATAGGGATTCCTTGCATAGTACTTGCCCATTGAAAAACCATACTTGCCCATAGGGATTCATTGCATAGCACTTTCCCAGAGAGAAAGCATACTTGCCCATAGGGATTCATTGGACAGTACTTGCCCATAGGGATTCATTGCATAGCACTTTCCCATAGAGAAACCATACTTGCCCATAGGGATTCATTGCATAGCACTTACCCATTGAGAAAGCATACTTGCCCATAGGGATTCATTGCATAGCACTTGCCCATAGGGATTCATTGGACAGTACTTGCCCATAGGGATTCATTGCATTGCACTTTCCCATTGAGAAAGCATACTTGCCCATAGGGATTCATTGGACAGTACTTGCCCATAGGGATTCATTGCATTGCACTTTCCCATTGAGAAAGCATACTTGCCCATAGGGATTCATTGGACAGTACTTGCCCATAGGGATTCCTTGCATTGCACCTTCCCATTGAGAAAGCATACTTGCCCATAGGGATTCATTGGACAGTACTTGCCCATAGGGATTCATTGCATTGCACCTTCCCATTGAAAAACCATACTTGCCCATAGGGATTCATTGGACAGTACTTGCCCATAGGGATTCCTTGCATTGCACCTTCCCATTGAGAAAGCATACTTGCCCATAGGGATTCATTGGACAGTACTTGCCCATAGGGATTCATTGCATAGCACTTTCCCATTGAGAAACCATACTTGCCCATAGGGATTGATTGGACAGTACTTGCCCATAGGGATTCATTGCATAGCACTTGCCCATTGAGAAAGCATACTTGCCCATAGGGATTCATTGCATAGCACTTGCCCATTGAGAAAGCATACTTGCCCATAGGGATTCATTGCATAGCACTTGCCCATTGAGAAAGCATACTTGCCCATAGTGATTCATTGCATAGCACTTTCCCATTGAGAAACCATACTTGCCCATAGGGATTCATTGGACAGAACTTGCCCATAGGGATTCATTGCATAGCACTTAACCATAGAGAAACCATACTTGCCCATAGGGATTCATTGCATAGCACTTGCCCATTGAGAAAGCATACTTGCCCATAGGGATTCATAGCATAGCACTTGCCCATTGAGAAAAAATACTTGCCCAAAGGGATTCATTGCATAGCACTTTCCCATAGAGAAACCATACTTGCCCATAGGGATTCATTGCATAGCACTTGCCCATTGAGAAAGCATACTTGCCCATAGGGATTCATTGCATAGCAGTTGCCCATAGGGATTCATTGCATAGCACTTGCCCATAGGGATTCATTGCATTGCACTTTCCCATAGAGAAACCATACTTGCCCATAGGGATTCATTGCATAGCACTTTCCCATAGGGATTCATTGCATAGCGCCCATAGAGAAACCATACTTGCCCAAAGGGATTCATTGCATAGCACTTTTCCATAGAGAAATGGCGAATGGTGTAAAAGCCGGAATGGAACGGAACGGGCCGGAACGACCCCTTAATATTAAAAAAACTACACCAAAAACTGTGGCATGTGTTAGAAACACTTGAAAACAATATTTTAGGACTGAAACCATTGCAATATTATATTATTATTAACCTCATAACCCCCAGAACAACATCCGGAACAGAATGGATGGCCCGGAACGGCCGCTTCTGAATGACTGAAACCAACCAAACTCAACTGTCACACATTACTAGGTGGGACAGATACAATACACCAAAAAACAGCCACAAAAACCATGTTCCGGTGCCCATATCGGGCCATAGTCCATATTGCGCAAAACAGGCCGGAACTGCAGCTTCCAAGTAAGCCAACTCAACCAAACTCACCACTCACACATTACTAGATGGGACAGATACAATACGTCACAAAACAGCCACGAAAACTATGTTCTGATGCCCATTCCGTGCTATAGTCCATATTGCGCAAAGCAGGCCAGAACGGCATCTTCCAAGTGAGGTAAGTCAAACGAATTCAACAGTCACATGTTACTCGGTTGGACAGAAAATAATAGTAATAATAATTTTATTTCTTACCTGCCTCTCCATCTGGATTGAGGCAGGAAATAACAGTAAATATAAAATATGATAAAATACATAAAACTGATTGAAAACATGGCATTTAACATTACTATTAAAATAGTAATAAAACATCATTAAAAAAATCCTAAAATCATTCTAAAATTCCACTGGATATGCCTGCCAGAAGAGACCAGTCTTTATAGCTTTCATAAGTTCTAAAAGACGGTTAAGTTGACAAGTCTCCTCCAGCAGGTCATTCCTCAGTCTGGGAGCGGCAGAAGAAAAGGTCCCCTGGGTAATGGCTGTCAACCTAGTGTTGCATAAATTATGCTGTTCCCAAGTGTGCCAAAGTCCAGATATGAAACACTTGACGAAAGACCTCCTGAAGCTTTGGAAACTAATTTATTATTCTGTGCAGAATAGGTGACCTCCGGACGCTAACGCTGCTTTCCAGAGTCACACCACACCAAGGTTCAAACAATGCTCTTATACTCCAAAAGTTACACGGCATCAGCCCTCATCTCATTGGTTTATAGCCCTAGTGACATCATTTGGCCAACTCTATTTTACTCTCGAGTAGTCCCAAGTAGTGGCCAGATGTGGCGTTGCATTGCCATGTGCTATTTTACTTGTACCCAGAGATGCTTTGCAACGTCCCTCTACTTCTATCATTCTCTTATATGGTCGTTTTGTCCCGCTCCAGGTGTGCCACGGTCACATCTGGATGAGTCACACCCCTGGTTCTTCTAAGTCAAGTAGCCTATGTGCGTCTCTGACTGTGTACAATGGAGTCTGACCTGGAGAAGAAGGAGCAATGGCAATATTGACAAGCTCCTAGTTCTTGCACCGCCAAATCTCTTGCAAGCAGCTTGACTTTTGCAGAAATGGATACAGTGGACAGGCAGTGGGGAATGGGGATTTGGGGTGCTGTGTGTGGACGGTTTGGGTGAGCGTGTCAGCAAACACATGTAGGATGCATGTAAGATGTGTGTAAGATGCGTGTCAGGGGAAATGGACGTGTTTTGGGATGGAAATCATAGATCTGTTCAGATCTTTATAACACTAGTGTTGGCCGACTGTAGTAAGTTCTTCCCAGAGGACCTGAGCATGCAGGGCGGATTGTATGGGAGAAGGTGATCCCGCAGGTAACCTGGACCCAAACCATGTAGGGCTTGAAAGGTAATAACCAACACTTTGTACTTCACCCGGAAACCAATTGGCAGCCAGTGGAACGATTTTAAAGCTGGTGTAATATGGTCACCCCTAGGTGTATCGGTGACCAACCTGGCTGCCATATTTTGATCTAGTTGAAGTTTCCAGACTAGGCACAAAGGCAGCCCTATATACAGAATAATGGTATTTAACAATTTTGTGACAACCTTGTGGGATGGGTTAGGCTGAGAGAGGTGATGGCCACAGGTCATTGGAAGCTTCATGATGGAATGGGTCCTACCCATTCTAGTCTGATATTTTGAGTGCTACACCACACCACACCACAACAATGGGCTTCGGTATGAAACTGTCTTTGCAGATCTTCGTTCTGGATTCTGTGAAAGTTTGTTAGCTCTTCCATTTAGAACACTGAAAGTGGTTTGTTCGATTGCCTTCACTCACACAGAACTTGCCATCCTGGGCTATTTCTCAAATGAGTTTCTACCTCATTTTGTTCACCCATGATCTGCTTTTCCAGGTTATTTTGCACAATATGAACCACGGCCCAGAACAAGCATTGGAACGTGGTTTTCGTGGCTGTTTCCTGGCTTATTCTATCTGTCCCACCTAGTAATGTGTGAGTGGTGAGTTTGGTTGAGTTGGCTCACTTGGAAGCTGCCTTTCTGGCCTGTTTTGTGCAATATGGACTATGGCCCGATATGGGCACTGAAACATGATTTTTGTGGCTGTTTTGTACTGTATTGTATCTGTCCCACCTAGTAATGTGTGACAGTTGAGTTTGGTTGGTTTCAGTCATTCAGAAGCGGCCGTTCCGGGCCATCCATTCTGTTCCGGATGTTGTTCTGGGAGTTATGAGGTTAATAATAATATAATATTGCAATGGTTTCAGTCCTAAAATATTGTTTTCAAGTGTTTCTAACACATGCCACAGTTTTTGGTGTGGTTTTTTTAATATTAAGGGTTGTTCTGGCCTGTTCCGTTCCATTCCGGCTTTTACACCATTCGCCGTTTCTCTATGGAAAAGTGCTATGCAATGAATCCCTATGGGCAAGTATGGTTTCTCTATGGGCAAGTGCTATGCAAGGAATCCCTATGGGCAAGTACTGTCCAATGAATCCCTATGGGCAAGTATGGTTTTTCTATGGGCAAGTACTGTCCAATGAATCCCTATGGGCAAGTATGCTTTCTCAATGGGAAAGTGCAATGCAATGAATCCCTATGGGCAAGTACTGTCCAATGAATCCCTATGGGCAAGTATGGTTTCACTATGGGAAAGTGCTATGCAATGAATCCCTATGGGCAAGTATGGTTTCTCAATGGGCAAGTGCTATGCAATGAATCCCTATGGGCAAGTATGGTTTCTCAATGGGAAAGCGCTATGCAATGAATCCCTATGGGCAAGTATGGTTTCTCAATGGGAAAGTGCTATGCAATGAATCCCTATGGGCAAGTATGGTTTCTCAATGGGAAAGTGCTATGCAATGAATCCCTATGGGCAAGTGCTATGCAATGAATCCCTATGGGCAAGTATGGTTTCTCTATGGAAAAGTGCTATGCATTGAATCCCTATGGGCAAGTGCTATGCAATGGATCCCTATGGGCAAGTATGGTTTCTCTATGGGCAAGTACTGTCCTTTGTTTTAGTACGTCCCTCTACGGTGCTTACGAGAAGCCTGCAGGGAAGTGCCGGCGGCTGAGCTGACGACGGCGCCCTTCGGCACCGTGATGCTGGGAGACACCGACACCTTGGACCGCTTCTACAACGCAGGTGAGTTTCCTCGGACCGAACTCTCTCGCTCTCTGTCGCTCGCCTTGATTGGGAACTTCCCGGAGAAGAAATGACAGGAAGACAGATCCTCGGTGCAATTTTCATCCATCACCTTGTCACTTCTCCTCCTAGTAAGACGCCTCTGGCTGTCTTCCCCTCACCCCCGTCCATCCCTTTTGCTGCATCTTCAGCCGGGATTTCTAACTAGTCATGCAGCTGATGATGTTCCTGAAAAAAAAGTCAGCAACAAACCCTAGCAGATTAAAAAAAAAAAAAAAATCGGGAAGTTTGATTCTGTCCGTTTAGGACTCAATCAAGACTAAGATTTTGTTTCCCACCACAAGAGTTGAATTGGCATAGCAAAATTAGGGAGGCTGCATGATCATTAATTAGCAGCTGTAGGGAATGGTCACTATGCTTCCCTTGTTTACATTTTGAGCTTTGCATAGAAGCTTTTCACAGACCCTTTGATCCCACTGTTTACTTTCCCCCTATGTATCAGTGTGTAGATATCTATATCGGTATATAGATAGATATATCTATATGTGTATATATCGTTATGCTGGAGGAAAGGAAGCTGCTTTAAACCATGCCAGACCATTGACCCGTCTATCATAGATCCATCTAAACACAGGAACAAGTAACTGAGGAAAGTCTGGGGTCCATTTCCCCCCACCCAGACCCTTCCCCTCTGCCTTTTTTTTAAAAAAAATATTTATTTGTTTATTTCTAGTTAGTGGTTTGCTCCCAGAATGTGTCAAACTGTTCCGTAGTATTCAGTAGTGCTAAAAATGATAAATTTAGTTTCTTTGCAAGTTGAATATAACCCTTTTAGCACTCTATAGCGGCTATTTTATTTGTTGAAAATGATTTTTTAAAAAATAATAATAATAATTCAGGGGTACGGTGGAATCCGCATGCAGTCTGTGGCCCATGTTTTGGCCACCCGCCCTGATTTAATATATGCTATGCTTTAATTAGGATTTTGTTTTAATTCAGTTTTTATTGTTAGCCACTTCAACTGCCATTCTTTGACAGAAAGGTAGGATATTAAAAAAATTAAATAAATAGCTCAGTATTGTATACATAACAAGTATACAGTAAGATTATATACACCTGTTGCTGGGGAACATGGATGGGAGGGTGCTGTTGCACCTGTGTCCTGCTTGTGGGTCCCTGGTCGACAGTTGGTTGGCCATTGTGTGAACAGAATGCTGGACTAGATGGACCCTCAGTCTGATCCAGCAGGGCTCTTCTTATGTTCTTAACCTGCACTCTGTGGGCCATATGCCACCCTCTGAGGCCTTAAGTAAAGCCAAAAGCAAAAAACAGGGGGAGAGAAGGATCCAAATCAGGTGAAACGAAGGGAGAAACAGGTTCTCAAGATGCTGTTTTTTAATTTATTTTTTCAAAGTTGAAGAGCCCTATTTTGTCAAAGTTGAAATGCTCTTCAACTTAGAAAAATAAATAAAAACCCATCATCTTGAGAACCTGTTTCTCCCTTCGTTTCACTTAAGTAAAGCCAACCAGCGGCTACTGAAGGAAGAGGAGGGTATTTTGCTCAGGGCCCCCTCAAACCTGGTCGACAGCAAAATAGGTGCTGAGCTTCACTCTATATGCCAATTGACCACCATGTTGGATAACTCAAAATGCAATGCCCGGCATCTATGTTAGGCTGGACATTGCATTTTGGGTAATCTAAGAGGAGGCTCGCCAGCACAGAACCAGACGCTGCCTCGGCTCCCATTCAGAAGTGTTGCCACCAGAAAACATGTCTGGTCCATTCATGCCTGGGGCGAGTACAATACGCTGGCGGTGGCAGCAGCATGGGGTCTGGCAGGTGGTGGGCTCGTTGGCCCTGTTGAGGAGTGGAATGTTGATGGCATTAAGATATGGGGAGGGGGGGACTTGGGTTTTGAACGTCCAAGAGTTTCATGGTCGGTGGCGTGGATGGCCAGAATGTGCTCTTTTCCATCTTACTAGACCAGGAATGGCAAGCCTCAGGACCCGCCTGCAGTTCCAATCTGGCCCTCCGGGGTTTCCCAGTCAGCCACGCCCCCTTCCCCTCTCCCACTGCCAATCATTTGGTGGTTTTCTAGCGTTTGCATGTTTTCCCCTCCTTCTAGGAGGTTGAAATGCCTCTCCTAAGACTTAGTTACTGGTAGCCAGAGCTTGAGGCTAATACCGTATTTCACTGAATCTAAGATACCATCGATTGTAAGACGCACCTTAATTTCAGGGCCACCAACAGGGAAAAAGCTTTGCGATGATTCTAAGAGGCACCTTAATTTCAGCACCCCTTCCGCCCTTTCCCCCTCACCTCCATCACCGTTGTCCATCCTCGCTGCCGCCACCGCTGCTCCGCGCTGCTGCCAGCGCTCGCCTTGGCCTGGCAAGGCGTCGTTACTGGGAACTAGGCCACAATCCGGCCTCAATCCCAGTAACGATGCCTTGCCAGGCCAAGGCCAGCGTTGCCAGCAGCGCGGAGCAGCAGCAGCGACGGCGATGGAGGTGAATGGGGAGGGGGAGGGTTAGGGCCCCGCAGGTCCCCCCTCCCCCCTTACCTTGATCGCTGCTGCCTCGGCCTGGGAAGGCTTCAGTATTGGGAAGTAGGCCGAGATCTCCCAAGATCGCGGCCTACTTCCCAGTACTGAAGCCTTCCCAGGCTGAGGCAGCAGCGATCAAGGTAAGGGAGGAGGGGGGACTTCTGACCGGCCTTGTGAGGTCCTTCGGGACACGCTAGGGCAAGTTGCGGGGGAGGGCATGCAGAGCCCTAGTGCCTTCTGCAAAATGCGGGAGAAATCCAGCAATCCTAAGTCACCATCGATTCTAAGACACACCTCGTTTTTACAGATGTAATCATGGGGAGAAAAGTGTGTCTTACAATCGATGAAATACAGTATATGCTGCTGTTTTAGTCTGACCCCTTTTGCCCTTGACCTCGCCTCCTTTTGCCTTCAGCCACACGTACCCTTGGCTTGCAGGGGGGGGCATACCCCGTAAACGTCTCTGAAATTGAATTCGGCCCTTGGCTTGAAAGAGGTTCGCCACCCCATGCTAGCAGGTGGCTAGTGTTCCTGCAAACACACCTTGCCGTAGAGGGCCTGCCCTTGCCTAGGCTGACCACGTGAAAAGGAGGACAGGGCTCATGTAACTTTAACAGTTGTAGAGAACAGGGAATTTCAGCCAGTGTCATTTGTATGCAATTAGTTCCTGGTGAAATTCCCTCTTTGTCACAACAGTTAAAGTTGCCTTCTTTTGTATATGGTCACTCTAGTATAGTGCCTGCAACTTTAACTGTTGTGATGAAGAGGGAATTTCATTGGGAACTAATTGCATACAAATGACACTGGCTGAAATTCCCTTTTCTCTACAACTGTTAAAATTACATGAGCCCTGTCCTCCTTTTCATATGGTCAGCCTACCCTTGCCAGCTAGCCGTAATGCACAAGTTGAGGGACAAGGTGAGAGCACGTGAGGGCAACATGTCTGTTTCTCTCGGCCCTGCTTGCTCTCGGCTGTGGCTGATGGCCTCTGCTATCTCCCTGCCTGCAGATGTGGTTGTGGTGGAGATGAGCCACACCCTGTGCCAGCCGTCGCTCTTCTATCACCTGGGGGTGCGCGAGAGCTTCAGCATGACCAACAACATCCTCCTTTGCTGTTACACGGATCTTCCAGAGCTGCAGGCCCTCCGGGTGAGTGGAAGCACACTGTGCAGTTCTATAAGTCTGTGGAGATTGTGTGTGTGTGTCTGTGTCTGTCAGGGCTGGCTCAAGACGTTTTGCTTCATGGGATGAAGGACAGGGTGTACAGGATTCTACCAGAGTGGTACATCTTATGTCAACACTGGCAATAGGGCAGCATCCTCCATCGTAGCTGGGGGCAGCAGCTCAGGGGTGCCGGACAAGCAGCATGCACACGCAGCTCAGGCCTCCAAGACCTTGGCGCTCCTTCCTGTCCCCAGGATTTGCCACCTGAGGAAGCCTGCCCAGCACCTCCAATCTTGAGGCTGGAGATGGATCTCTACCCAAGCCTCTTGGAAGATGCCCCCAGTCAGAGAAGACAATGACTGGATTCACATAACACGATAACCCACACTCAAGGTTGAGTAAAGGTTATCGTTGAACCGTGGGTTGTTGTTTATTTATTTATTTACAATATTTATATACCACTCCCCATTCAAGAATTTTGGAGCGGTGGACAGATCAAATAAAAGAATAAAATGGGTAAAAACATGTTAAAAGTACATTTAAAAGAAGCAAAGTTGCTATAAAACTATGGCTGGTCGTTAAGGGAAGGCTTCCTGGAACAACTACATTTTTAGGAGGCGCTGGAAGGAATGCAAAGTTGGTATCTGCCTAAACTCCAGAGGCAGGGAATTCCATAGGATGGGGGGCCACCGCACTGAAGGCTCTTCCCCTGGTGGACTCCAATCGGACAGCAGGTCCATGTGGAACTACCAGGAGCATGCCCTCAGATGCCCTCAGTGATCGGGCACATTGATAGGGGATAAGGCGCTCTCTCAGGTATCCTGGTCCCAAGTTGTTTAGAGCTCTGTACACTAGTACAAGAACCTTAAACCTGGCCTGGTAGCAAATAGGCAGCCAGTGCAGTTCCCTCAGCAAAAGAGTTACATGCTGGAAATGGGTTGTTTTGTTGTCTGAACCCAGCGGCTATAACACACCATGGTTTTTTAACTGCAAAGAACCCACAGTTCACAACCCAACAACAAACTGTGGGTTCTCTTCATGGGTTGTTTGTGGATAACAAGCCATAGTATGTTAGCACAGCTGGGTTCAAACAACACAACAACCCATACTCAACCTTGCGTGTGGGTTATCGTGTTGTGTGAACGCAGTCAATATAGGGCTAGAAAGATCCACGGTTTGGCTCAGCAGGAGGCCACCCCACCTCACTGCCACTTAGGTGTTTCCTTATCCACCACTTCCATCCCAGATTTCATGTGGAGTTCTGGGGCTGGAAGAGGCAAAACATTCAGTGTAGAGGTGTGTGTGTGGAAGAATAAAGCCATGGAACACAGAAGAGGAAAAAATACAAGGGGGAAGCAAGAGACAGTTTGGGACTCAGCAGTTGAGACCACTAGAAGCCAAAGCTAGTTGTTGCAGAGTAAGGAAGGTTAAACTGTGTGGTGTCATGGTTGGACTAGAACTGGGAAGTCCTGGGTTCTAGTCCCCACTTGGCCATGAAGCTCACTGGGTGACTTTGGGTCCATTGCTGACTTGGTTTAACCTACCTCACAGGCTTGTTGTGAGGATAAAATGGAGAGGAGGAGAAGGACCATGTAAGCTGCCTTGAGTTCATTACAAGAGGAAACTTCATGACAACCGTTAAAGTTGCAGGACCCCTGACTTCTTTTGTATATGGTCACTCTAGTATAGTGCCTGCACCTTTAACTGTTGCGATGAAGAGGGAATTTCACCAGGAACTAATTGCATACAAATGACACTGGCTGAAATTCCCTTTTCTCTACAACTGTTAAAGTTACATGAGCCCTGTCCTCCTTTTCAGATGGTCAGCCTAGTTAGGGTGGTTCTCCTTCTTTCCCCCCCCCTCCCCACAGTGCACGATGTAAAACAAAGGAAAAAAATGTTGGCTGAGTTCTGGTGCGGAGTGCTCCTCAGAGTGAGGTTACTCCTGAGTAAACCAGAGTAGAGTGAAGACGGCCAGAGAGTCTAGCAAACAGGAAGCCACCACAGACCAAGTTGGACAGTCGAGTTTATGGTCGCCCTGCGCTGTCCTGTGTTATCTGCTCCCTGGCGTGATAAGGAAACATCCCACACATCATGTGACTAAGAAGGGGAAGGGCATCGTCGCGTGTGCTGCGGCAGAGGGCTCGTTATCTTGCTCTTCCTGACAAGGGATCATATCCTTGCACGCTTTGCTCGTTTGGCTGAAGCAACTAATTTCATGCCTCAGAATCGTAAAGGCAGATTAGGTTTTTCACATCACCCGTGAATACACACGAAAATGCTCAGGGAACGGAGAAAATCCACCGTCTGAGCTCTCTTTTTGCAAGGGTGAGAGGCGGCTAAAGGCACAAACCTAGGCATGTCTACTCAGAAGGGAGCCTTTCTTAAGTTAAATGGGCTTTACTCCCATGTAAATGTGTATATCAGCCTCCCCCAACCTGGTGCTCCCCCCCAGATGTTTTGGCCTCAAAACCCATAATCCCCATTGGCTGGGGATGGTGGGAGATGTAGTCCAGCACACCTGGAGGGCGCCAGGTTGGGGAAGGGTGGCTTGTAGGATTGCAGCTTGTAACAGCCTTAAAATGGTGCGCAAGGAGATATAATACAAAGTGAGCTGCAGTCCTAACTCCCATTGAACCCCATGGGATTGAGACACACGGCTGAGCAAAACATGCATAGGAGTGCACTGCTAATTAGGCTAGGCCCTAAATTCCAAACAGATTTCAAAGACACGATGATCTTCCCCTTTTTCAAAATAGAAGAGCCAGCAGTTATTTGGGTCTAGCTGCAGCAGTACTTGGAATGTACAGGTCCCTTGTAAAGCAGAGAGTACAAGTAAAGAAAAACCTGGTCACTGCCATAACAAGCAAATAGCTCATCTTTAGGCGGTAGAAGATTCTTGCTTCACACAACATGATAACCCACATTCAAGGTGGCTGTGTCATCTGATCACAGCTATGCTAACAAACCATGGTTTGTAACCACAAACAACCCATAGTTCATAACCCAACAACAAACCATGGCTTCACTTCTCCTATTTCCTGTATGGCCAGGATGAGAGCCTGTGGCCCTGCAGATGCTATTGAGTATATCAGAGGGAAAGGAAGCGGCAGCCAGGATCCTCTCCATCGTGCCTGGATTTGTATGAGGCTATTAGAGGGAGACGGAAGGAAACAGCTGCTGAACTTTGCAACTAAGAATCGAGGGCCTTAATTTGCTTTCCCCCCCTTCCCAATCCCCTTTTCTTTTGTGTCAGGTTTTTTAGATTGTAAGCCTCTGGGGTAGGGACTGTCCTAAGAAATACTTTTGTAAGCCTCCTTGAGAGCCTTCTTTTGGCTAAAGGGCAGGATATAAGTGCTAAAATAAATAAATTAATAAATAAATTTATTTATTCTATTTATATCCCTCTTATATACAAAATATTATAGGCGGCATTTGCTGTTGGACTATAATTCTCATCATCCCGGATCATGGTCCATGCTGGCTGGCGCTGATGGGAGTTGAGATCCAGAGAGTCAAAGGGCATGTTCAGACAACATGCTAAGCCATGGTTAGGCTGCTAACCCTTTTGCAGCAAACGGTTAGCAAGCATGTTTAAACTGTGGTTATGTAGCCACCATGGTTAGGAATGTTCACACAACATGCTAAGCCATAATGTTTAGCTCAAAATGTTTAACCACCATGGCTTAGCGTGTCGTCTGAATAGGGTCAAAGATTCCCCACCTTTGCTCACAGAACTAACTCTCAACCCAAGTGATTGAGTTCAGGACAAACGTCTCTAGATTTTGGTCCAGGTGATGGCACATTACACCAACACAACACAAGCTAGGCAGGAGGAAGTTCTTTTGCTTCTTCGGAACGACCGTGAATTTGAAACTATACATTACAAAACCTCTCTGAAGCCCTTGGTGGTAACGCCTGAGAACATGGATGTTGTGAGATTCTTTACATCGATTGGCTTTAATCGCCAGTGTGTATTCTGTGTGTCATCTAAAGCACTCTGAGGTTAATGCAGTCCTGTGGCTCTCAGTGGAATTTATTTGCAGATGTTAACCCTTTGACTGCCATGCAAACTTCCCTGTCCGTTGGCTTTAATGCAGCAGCAGGACTAGGTTTGGTTTCAATGAGTCACCCAAGCCTTCCCCAGCCTGGTGCCTCTTAGATGTTTTGGATTCCAACTCCCAACATCCTTGGCTATTGGCTATGCTGGCTGGGGCTCATGGGAGTTGTAGTCAGGAACAGCTGGAGGGAACTATGTTAGGGAAGACTGGGCCACCTTGCACAAAGAGCTGCTAGTTCATTCTCTGGCTTGCTACAAAGTTTGTTCATGTAAAATGGAGATGAAATGGGTCTAAGATCATAGGTAACCACCGGGGCACCTGTGTCGTCATAGGTTCCTGATCGACAGCTGGTTGGCCACTGTGTGAACAGAGTGCGGGATTAGATGGATCCTCGGTCTGATCTAGCATGGCACTTATTATGTTCTTACGTAAGGGCTTTCCCCTTCTGAGGACAGTTACAGCACCAGATAATTGCAAAATCCATATGGTGTAATACCTTTATTATGCCAACTCAAAGATCACAAAAAATGTGCAAGCTTTTGAGATCTCAAGGTCTCTTCAACAAGCAAGAGGTAAAAAAAGCAGGGGAATGCCCACACGGTGTTGTAGTCATGGTGCCTCCATAGCCTTAAGATGATATACCTCATGAAGAGATCTGGCGTTCTTGGAAGCTTGTTCGTTTTTTGTGAATGTTTGAGTTGGCCTAATAAAGCTATTATAGTATATGGAACTGCATGAGTCAATTAGGTTATGATGACCTGAGCTAGAGAGCGCAATGATGTTGAAAACAAGCAATCGTTTTTAAGAGAGTTTTGTTTGCAAGAATTGTGAGCTCAGTTCAGTTGTGATACTCAAAACAAATTCCTGGGCTCCGAATTCTTCAATTCTGAGTGTATATCTTTTGCACCAGGTTCCAGTTGGTGGATCTCAGGATCCTAGTAAAAAAACAAAGTAGATCTTGCAAGCCTGAAGTCTACAACACCAACACCACCCTCAAGATGCAGTGATTCATTTTGTCAAGCAATTCCTAATAGGGCATTAAGTGTGACAAAATTAATCACATTCGATGCCCTATTGCGCATGTATACCACCTTTTGTATTCAACCTGTGGCCATTGCCTAGTGGCTACTAACTAGGATGGCCCTTGGCTGTTCCCCAGTGGCTACTAACTAGGGTGACTGGATCTAAAAGAGGACAGGGCTCCTGCACCTTTAATAGTAATGTAGAATGTTGTTTGTCATAGTTCTATAGAATTATTAAATGTGCAAGAGCCCTATCTTCTTTTACATGTGGCCACCCTAATAATATAACCCTACCTGTCTTTCTCCTTTCTAGGAGGAGACCTTCCAGAAAAAATCAGTAAGTTCAGCTTATTTTCTGACTTTCACTGTATTAGAGCCATGATCTACTCTTGGGAATTCAACTGGTCCAGGAAGCTGACTTTTTCAAAGGTGTTGTCCCCATTTAAGTTAGCAAACGTGGACAGTCCAGCCATTTATTGCATTGGTGGGGCAAAATGAGTACAATCACAAGTGGCTTTTATTTATTGATTAACTTTATATCCCACCTTTTTTCCTCCAAGAAATACAAGGCGGCGTAATCCTCCTCCTTCTCCTCTCCTATTTTATCCTCACAACAACAACACTGTGAAGTGGGTTGGACTGAGAGTCTGTGACTAGCCTAAATTCACCCAGAGAGCCTCCATGGCTGAGCGGGGACTAGAACCCGGATCTCCCGTCTCCCAGTCCAACACTCTAACCACTACACCACACTGGGTCTCTGAAGAAGAATGAAGGATGAGAAAACATTTTGTTACCACGGTATAAATCCTGGATATCTAATCATGTTACTCAGATGATTTCAGTTGTAAAGTGTTGAAGTGAGAAACAACTCTCTAGGCCAAACTGTTTCTACGGGCTGCAACCCTATGCACACTTACCTGGGAGTAAGCCTCATTGAACACAGTGGGGACTCCGTGCTGAGTAACCGCACTACATGTTCCTTATTATCCTCAGCCATTTCAGCTTTTGGAACTGGCAAGACAAAGGCCTTATTGTTTGAGTTTGGGTTTGATTGTTAAAAAATGCATTGGAGGGTGTTGTAATTGACAAAGTGAAAGAAGCAAATCTGCTATCCTCAAATTCCTCCCCTGGATTAAGTAGGGCAGGTTTCATTTTGAAAAGAATAGAATTACATCCCTGTGTCATTTTTCATGCCATAAAGTTTCACGAAAATCTTAAGGTGGAAGGAGCTATGCTGCATCAGACCAAAGACATACTATAAAGATATCGATAGATCAATATATAGATGTAGATTAGCCACCTTTACGGGCAGGAATCTTCCCAAAGTGTTGAACAACAAGAAAACTCACATAATAAAAAACAGCAAAAAAACAGCAACAAAACCAAACATTCTAAAAAAAACAGTAAACGCTGGCATAAAACAAAACCTACAATGGCAGCTACAGTCCAGTTTATGGAGTCTGACTTGAACAGCATCATGTTTTCCACCATGGCTCACCAGGTACCTCTAGGAAGCTCACAAGCAGGACACGATCGCCTCCCTGCTCATGTTTCCCAGCAACTGGTAACCAGAGCCATGCTTGCATCTATCGATATAAATCAGGGTATGCAAATTTTATGAAAATCGGCGCCCTCTTTTGCCTTCTTTCTTGGCAATCCTTAAGTGGCTGCCTTAGTTCTTAGTTCAGGTTTGGGGGAGTTTCTGGAAACCATGCTTGCGCTTTTACTTTGTTGCTCTCAGAAGTTTCCCCCCCCCCCGCCCCGATACTGTGTGTAATGGACAAATGAAGCTCTCCCCTTATCCCAAATATGGGCATAATACACCCATAATCTTTCTTTAAAAACGTATTACATTAAAATCTGCCTTTCTTCCATAATGGTGCTTAGGGTGGGCGGCCATTTTGTTCCCAGGGGGTCTCCCATTTAGGTACCACCTGGAACCAGAGTTGCTTAGCTTTGCAAGGTTGCTGCATCATCACCTACTTGCAGACCATATCTTTTTAAATTTTACTTCTGAGCACATCACCCCAAATAAGTTTATGGAGTCCATAAAGAGTTATGAAGACAGGTGGCAACTCATGTTTTCCTTTTCAGCGTTATTCCCATCCAAACAGCATCCCCCCCCCGGTCCCACCCAGCCAAAGGTTGTGTTCTGAGCCACTCCCTGACCACTGGCCTTGCTGGCTGAGGTTGATGGAAAATGTAGTCCAAAATATCTGCAGGGCATCACAGTGGAAAAGGCTACATGTCGAAGGAATAATAAAGTTGAGTGACTTTGATCACAGCTTCCTCTCCAGGGGGATATGAAGTCAAAGAGCAGGATAAAAAAATATTTTAAATAAATATGGGAAAAGGTAATACCCAAGGTGGATGCCAGTACTTTTGCTGCGTGTTTTGGAAGATGGAGATGGAAGGGAGAAGGGCTTGTGGAGCTAATTCACCTGGCTCTCTTTTAGGACTGCAACGGCAGCTACACCTTCATTCCCTACATGGTGACAGTCCAGAACAAGGTCTTCTGTTGCGATCCCAACGCCATGAAGTGCCTGAGTGAACTCTACCAGCCCACCTTCAACATGGCAGCTTTCTTTACCCCTCTGTCCGGGGAGCTTGCAAGACTGCTGGAGAGTACCACGACCAGCTCCTGGTAACACACCTTTTCTCACCCTGCTAACCCTCCTACCATATGTGGGCTCAACTAGGCAGCAACAGGAGAGTTATGTGCAGGCATAAACTTGTCTAGTCTTACTGAATATCGTTTGGCACTCCATCTGTCTCCAAGCTGTGAAAAGTTTGGGGTTACCTTTACTGGATGTTTTGGGAGGCGAGAATTCTGAGTGCACATAGTGACTCTGCTGTGATTGGCTTGTTTACGAATGTGCAGTCTGAGCAGGTAATATGGGTGTAAAGAAGCAAGTCAGAGGCAGTGCAAGTTTCGAACAGATGTCATTTAGTTGCCTTGGATGTTACCACCAAGTACATGCCAGGTGGTACAATACATTCCTCATTGGTCAGTGATGGGAGTTCACAGATTGATTATACATAGGCCGTTTCTACAACGGCCTTTCCCCCCGGGATTGTCCCTGAGTGCTCCCTGTGCATCCAGATGATGCACAAGGACTCCTGGGGGCAGGTGGGGGATGGGGACCGGTTTTCTCAGGGATAAAAAAACCCTGGGAAAATCCGATTCTTTCAGCGGTCCCTGGACTGTCCTGAGACCGCAGGAGGTGTGGGTGCCCTTCCCACCTTGTGCCTGCTTACTCACGAGTCGACGTGGCGCCAGAAACGGGCACAGAGCTGTGCAGCGCGGCTCCGTGCCCATCAGGGGAGAGGGGGGTTGCCTTTTCACCATCCATGCGATGGCAGGTGGGTAAGGGCCATGATTTCGGGGGAAATATATATATAGGTGGCCAGTCTGGTCCATATGCATCACCAAAGAAGAGGACAAAAGAGGGCACAGATTTGCATCAAATTTTCACCGGCCAATTTATGTGGGTGGATGCAACTTTTACAAGAATTGCTCTAATTTAAATAGAAATGCCATACATCTCACCAAAGTGAGTGGGAAGGACTGTAGACCATGTGAACTGTGTGCTTGCTGCTCGATGCGCTGCCCGGAGGCTAACTCTACATGGGCAACTTCATGGCTCTCTGCTCTGCTTCCGCTTCTTACAGTTCTTTCTCTTTAAAACCGGACTTGGACTGGGTAGCTCTTCAAATAGATGATTGTCCTCTGTAAACTAGGACACACGGCTGCCATATTGTCTACAGGGGTAGGCAAGCCGATGCCCTCCAGATGTTTTGGATACGACTCCATAATCCCTTATCATTGACCATGCTGGCTGGGACTGATGGGAGTTGGAGTCCAAAACTCCTGGAGGACACTAGGTTAGGGTGACCATATGGAAAGGAGGACAGGGCTCCTGTATCTTTAACAGTTGTATAGAAAAGGGAATTTCAGCAGGTGTCGTTTGTATGCCTACAGAACCTGTGAAATCCCCTCTTCATCTCAACAGTTAAAACTGCAGGAACCCTGCCCTCTTGACCAGATACAAAAGAGGGCAGGGCTTCTGCAGTTTTGACTGTTGTGACAAGAAGGGAATTTCACCAGGTTCTGTATGCATACAAATGACTACTGCTGAAATTCCCCTTTCTATGCAACTGTTAAAGATACAGGAGCCCTGTCCTCCTTTCCATATGGTCACCTTGCACTAGGTTGCCTATCCCTGGTTCTGTTTTGATCTGCAGCACCTTTTTAGCATCTCAGACAGAGAGAGAGAGAGTTCTACTATAACACCAGCTCCTGATTCTTGTTAATTGCCTGGGGTTGAAGTTGAGACCTTCTGCATGCAAAAAGTGCTTACAACTGAACTCTGGTCCTTCCTGGTAACTGTGATGTTTATTGTGGTTTTCAACTAAAAATTGAGATTTTAAGATGCCGTAATATAGTCACTCTCTGTTATCAGTGGTGCAGTTGTCGCCTAGGCAAATTCTTAGAAGGACAGATGACAGTCTGCAACTTGTAGGAATTCATATTGATAGCCGTAAGTGTGGGGGAAACCCTTCAAACCACTTTGATGGGTCTGCGTTCAAGTTAGATAAGCAGGAACGTGGATGGTTGCAAGGGAAGATCGTAATGCAAACCATTCCTTCGCTAAGAAGTCCCTCAACATCTTCTCAGACAGACAGGTTCTTGAGACTTTCTGCCGTTGAAGGAGTAAAGGCGGTGAGCCAAAAGAGACCCACGGCTTAATCTGAGCAAGGCTTTGAACCCTTTGAATTCAGTTTCCGTGGTTACTGAAGGGAGCCATTTATTTATTTTATTGATCATCAGAAACTGCCATATACTGAGGGCGTCATCAGATGAGCATTTTATCACATGTGCTTTACTGCCCACCCATGGTTTTTCGCGCGTCTTTTAGACACCACCGTCCGCCTCCTGTGCATCTCCCGCCCCTTCTGGTCTTTTTCCGTGACAAAATAGACCCCCGTAAATCCGACTTTTTTTTTTAAGCGAAACTTGCCGCCATTTCCTGTGTGCAGGAAAAGCTGCCCAATAAAAAGGCCCACCGAATGGGCCACGTGGTCGTTTCTGCTTCCTCTTTCTTTTCCCGTGTAAAGAACTCGTTGCTATTGTGGGACAGCACCAGGAGGCCCTAGCGACGGTAGGGAAACGCGATTCCTCCCCCCGTCTGATGTAGCTCCAAGTCAGACCACTGGAGGGCTGCATTTGCCCTGGAGCAAGTTCTTGAGGTCCACATCTCTATACGGGGGCGAGGCCTGAGGCAAAAGTGGACAGGGCCAGTGGCAAGTTAGGGTTGCATTCACACACTCAATCTCTCTCTCTTTCCCTCTCACCCACACACCACTTTATCAGCTGAACATCACAGGGGAGGAGAGATTGCGCAGGAAGGAGAGGTTTCAACCAAAATTACTACATAGTGTGCTAGCTGCTGAGTTCATCAGAAGTTCTTGAGGTTGCATGCTCAGCAAAGAAAAAAGAGAGGCAGGTGCTGGCTGAGGAGAGAGAGAGCGTTAAGAGAGATGTTGCTTGCTTTTATGGAAAAGCCCCTGTCCGCTGTTTGTAGCCATCTTTACACGGGATGGAGGAGGTATTGCAGAATTAGTTTAGGCCAGACTGCCTGATTCAAAAAGAACTCAGGTTGCAGCAAAGCATGCTGGGTCAAAGAAGAAGTGACTGCTCTCCCTTTGAAAATATAACAGCCAGTGACATTTATTTTGTTTGTTCTTCTTCTCAGAATCAGAGCGACAGGTCAGTTGTAAGGCAGAGAGTGAAAATAAATATAGTTGGCTATTAACTTCAGGTAATCAGGGCTCATGTGAAACGCCTCCCGAACTCCCTCCAAATTGAAGGACATTTTGGCCGGTTTTGGTAGGGGAGGGTGCAGTTAAAATTCTTAAGAGGTTCAGCGATAGTTGCTATCAAGTTTCAGGCCTTTTAAAACAGGTTCCTGAACCGTTTCTTCCTTGTGGCTGCATTTGTTCCCCCCAAATGCCCCCAGAATGACACCATGTTTGGGGCATTCTGGGGAAAAGAAAATGGAAGCTGCCCTCACTCTTTCTGACAGCAGCAGCAGGCGGGAGGGGGAAAGGTAAAGAAAACAAACCTGCTCTGATTTGCTGATAAGCCCCCTTGAACCACTTTTAACCTCCCAGCTGGACTCCCCCAAACTTCCCCTTAATCTGATTTTCAATCCAAAAGTTCTAATTTGAGAACTTCCAGCTCAATAGATAGAGAATCGATGGAAGCCAAACAGGTAATGTTACCCAGTGGTTGTAGGGCACCTTTTTCCTCCTTCAGAAAAAGTCCCATCATTCTGAGCTATGAGGTAGATCACTCAGCCTCCCTTTACAGATGGGGAACTGAGGCTGAGCCATCGTGCTTTGCTCATGTCCAGGTTGCCCAGCCCATGCTCAGTCTGGGATTTGAATCCGAGTCACGATCTCTAAAGACCGCTCTGATTAACACAAAAGGGCAGATTGAAAGCGTTGGCAACTTGGAAGTTGCTTCTCTCGATAAGAAAAATAACCCGTCTGTTGTGTAAATAAATAAGCAAACAGGGTTGATAGTTTAGTCACCCTGAAGAGGGGCGATGTTGGAGGGGGGGATTCAAATGAATAAACACAGCATCGTAGAGACACGTCTGGGGGAACAGCTAACTATCCTGCAGCATTGCGAGGCACGTCTTGGTTTAACAGAGGATCACAGGCTGAAATGCGCTGGAAAAAGTGGCAACTGCCATGCAGGGATATCAGTGCAGGACTGCAGGACGTCTTGTTGATGGGGTGTTGCAGGCTGTTCTGGCAAACGAGCGAATCCCGGACAAGAAGGCTGTTGTTCTCATGCAGCTTTGCAATTTGCGCTGTTGACACTTGTGCAGGAAAACAGGATGTTGCACTGCAGGGGCAGCTCAGGGCAGAACAGCCACACACCGTCATATAAGGGCTTATGTAGGTCAGATGTGGCTAGAGAGGGTGTGTGATGTGTGGCTAGGTGTAGAGAGAGATGCTGTTCATCTGTGCCTCGGCTGTGTTTCTGTCCCTGCTCTGGATGACTTCGCCACCTACGGAGAGCTATGGTGGCTCAGACCAAAGGATTATCTACACCAGTTACCCGTTCGCCACAGTGGCGAGCTGGATGGCCACAGGAATCCCACAAGCACAACATGAGGGCAATAGCACCGACCTGCTCATGGGCCCCAGCAACTGATTTTGAGAGGTTTGCTGGATCAGATACTGAAAGTAGCAATTGTTGATTTATTGCATTCTTAATTCATCCAGCTACAAACATCCTCTGGGCAGATTACAAACGGCTGAAAGAATAAAATACGGAGCCGTTGTGGCTAGGGCAGTGTCTATACGCCGCCACGTTGATAACTGGTTCCCTCAAAACCCCGGAGCGTTGCTGCTGTGAGGCGGAAGCACTAAAGTTAGAGGGCAGGAGGGAGTGCGGGCTATCCAGCCTGAAAAACCGCAGCACCGGTGACCATTCGGCTTGTTGGGTATGCGCGGGAATGCCCTGCCCTGCATTCCCGCATTTACCTGATCTGCCCAGAGCTATGCCCACTTGGATAACCCGAACTGAGGCTACCACTGACACATGAAGAAACAACGTGGTGACCTCAGAGCAAAGGGAAAAGTCATGGTAAATCGACACTTTCAAAAAGCGCAGTTTCAGGGGGGAAAGCCTGTTGTGGCTGCGAGTTAACAGCTGTGTCATATAAACAATGCAACACCACTGCGCAGCCACTACAGAGTAAATAGGGCATATAGACAACCCCTGGGAGCCATTGATGGTTTCTACTCTGTGGCCTGCATTTGACCCGTTGTCTGGGTGCTAACTTTGAATGGGAAACTTCAAGGCCCCTGCTCTTCCATCTTAAACAACCATCTTTCAAACCGACTTGGATTGGACAGCTCTTCAAATAGAGGATGGCTTCAAATACTGACCTCTGACAGTCCTTCAAATAGAGGACTGTTCTCTGTAAAGTAGGTCACATGGCCACCCTAGGAGAAAGTAATGTGTGACGAGTGAAGGACAAAGTGGATGTTCATGGGTACCACTGTCTCACAGGGCCCAAATGTTTTTCTCAGTGCTCTTATTTATGTATTATATTTATATCCCATCTTTTTGCAAGTAACCCAAGGTGGCTTACATGGTCCTCCTCTTCTCCATTTTACCCTCACAACAATCCTGTGAGGTAGTTTAGGCTGAGAGCCAGTGGCTGGCCCAAAGCCACCCAGTGAGCTTCATGGCTGAGTGGAGATTAGAACCTGGGTCTCCTGATCACACCACACTGGTTCTCTTGGGCTTACACGCACGACCCAAGGACGAGGAGGCAGGATCTGGCTGGCAAATATTGCTGCAGTCTAATGTTAACATTTTTCATGCAGTTCTCTGTGGCACAAACATGGCATTTGATTCAACCCACGGGCAACATGTTTGGCGTGATGCAACTGCCGAGCGAGGCCAAGCACAGCTTCCTTCTGTGGTGCAGGACAGTCCTGGAAAGAGGAAGAAGGGTCAGAAAGAGAGTGTTCTGCGTCCTTCTGCTTTCTTCTTTCATGGAAACACGCTGCTGATCTAGGTTACTCTTCTCTGGAATCAGCCAGAGCCCAGTAACAAGCATTGCATGAAGGTAGCCATGTGTCCTTCAGAGAGGGCAGTGCTCCATATGAAAGGGCGCCAAGTCCAGTTTAAAGAAAAAGAACCCTAAGAAGGAAGGGAGAGCAGCAGGAGCCATGGAGTTGTCCTTCCACAGTTCATACCTGGACGGCAGACTGAGCAGGCAGACAGGTCACTTGGTCACCGTCTCCCCCACTCACTATTTCTATTGAAATTATGGTCATTCGTTCTAAATGTACATCTATACGTAGAAGTTAGCCTATGCAAAGTTGATGTACGGCTGTGGCCTCTTTTGGGGGGATGCATAAGGGGCTCCCTGATTACATGAAAGGCAAAAGGCTTAGTTTTCACCTCCCAAACTGGAGGCAGGGCTCACTCCCAATTGTTCAAGGGTCCTGGCTGTGTGGTCCGCCAATGTGTGAACAGATACGCGTTCCTGCCCCTTTGCAGATATCCATGCTCAATGCATGGATGTTGGGGCTGGTGCAGTATCAAGGCCTGGAGGCCTGGTCTTCCTCTGTTTGCCACGCATCAGCCCTATGAGTGGAGGAATGCCCTGAACATGGCTGTTGTGTTAGTGCAATGGGATCAGGCATGAAGGGCAGTGCTGGGAGGGAGGAAGGAAGGGGTTGATGCACAGACCACAGAAGCAAGGATGGGCCCTAGGTAAATGAACCGCCTCTCCTGTATAAGTCAAGGGTATTATCGTGTTCAAAACAAAGAAAAGCACGTTGTTTCTCCAGCGGCTACTTCCGGGAGATGATCCGGAGGGACATCCGCAGGGCTCGCGAAAGGTACTGCGGGGAGCAGCTGAGCCGTGAGCTGACCAGTATTCAGCAGCGCCTGGACAGTGTGGAGTGCCTCAGCCTCGATATCGTCATGAACTTCCTTCTATCCTACCGTGACGCGCAGGTGGGTGGTTTTACTGGGGCCATGGGCCCTCCTTCCGTGGTGGGCTGATTTGCACAGGTGGAGTAAATACCTCCAGAGGGAACAGCAGGCTGGCTTTTGGGGGTGCGGAAGATCTGGTGGTAAATGACCCTCCCATCTGACCCTTCGCTAGCTGGATGACGTAATCGGTGTGTGGCTGCAGGGAATGTGTCCATGACCCCCTACATCATACATACAGTCCTTGGCTGAAGAAGCTTCAAGGGGAAGGTGTGTTCAGGCGAACCAAGGTGCAGGGTGGACACATGATGGGCAAAGCACTTAGCGCTCTGCTCCCCCTCTCAATTAGGACGATGCGTTAAGTAAAGGGAACCCCCTGCTTTCTGCAATCGGTTATCACCCGTAACCCCCCTCCCCAACCTCCCGGTAGCCTCCAAGGGGAGGGGCTTGAGGAGGGGAGTGGGCAGGGCTCATGGAGAGAACCAAAGCCTCCCTGGGCCAGATGGGGACCTTTTGTGGGCCAGAATTACCCATCCTTGCTGTAGTCCATTCTCAATATGTGCTTGCGTCTCTCCCTTGGGCGAAACCTGTCCTCCCATCAACCCAGTCCTCCCGTCGGCTCCAGTATTTTGTTGTCCTGTCAGTACAAGCATAGTACAATATGTTGGTCATACGGCAGGGGAGGATCGCGTGCCCACTCTCTCATGTACATCACTGAAGGGCAGTTCCAACTGAGCACATTCAATGTCCCCTAAAGAATGTGACCTTTCATTTTACTGCTGACAACAGAAATGCAGAGCATTGCTATTCTGTATGTTGCAATTTCTGCAGTTTCTGGTCAGAGAGAATTATTGACCGTACCTGTTAGAGTTCAGGTAGAAATGTTTCCTCTGACTTCCTACCTGAGCCTTTTAAATGGAATTGTCAGGGTGTATACCCGGGGCCTTCCACAGGCGAAGCGGCTGCCCTACCACTGAGCTATGATCCTCACTGACCCTGTTCAGATGACACGCTGGTTAGGGATGATGGGAGTTGTAGTCTGACACTACAGGAGGCCCAAGATTGGGAACTGATGAAGGCTGTGTCCCTCTGTACTGTGGCTTCACCTGATGTCTTCTCCTGTAGGATTTCGATGCCATCATCACGCTGGTGGAGACATTGCAGGCTCTGCCAACTTGTAATGTTGCCGAGCAACACAACATCTACTTCCACTATGCCTTTGCTCTTGACAGGTGAGGAACTTCACCAAGCAGGATTGGGCCTCTGTTTTCAGCCCTATTAGCCCTTGCTGCCTTCTGCTTCCCTTGATGCCCGTGGCTACTGGTGCTTTAATGGATGTTCCAGATTCCTATGCACTATTGTGCTGAGGGTAGTGGAGAGGGACTGTAGGGAGTGTAGCACCAGGATAGATGTCAGGCCCTTCTTGCTTTGGCACATGAATGAGGTGATAACGAGGCTTTCAAGTTTTGCAGCTGTTTGTAACAGAGTCACATACAGGAAGTCAGAGCATGAGGAAGATAATTAAGCAGAGACTGGGTATTTCTTTCCTTTGATGGGGATAAAATAATAGCAGTTTAAATGTTAACACTTCTTTGCAAGGACGTTTGCCTTTCTGCGTAGAACCTAAAGGTTGGATTTCAGCTGGCTGAAGATCTTTAGTTAAAGCTCCAATGTGTTTTACAAGTTGACTCCTTGCACTCAGAAGTAAGTAC
This sequence comes from Anniella stebbinsi, assembly GCA_029215795.1. Lineage (NCBI taxonomy): Eukaryota > Metazoa > Chordata > Lepidosauria > Squamata > Anniellidae > Anniella > Anniella stebbinsi. The sequence goes on from JARDYH010000007.1 coordinate 83,348,528, forward strand.
CATCGGGTTAAATGGAGCTTATCTCCAGGTAACCAAGCATAGGACTGCAGTCATGCCACATAAATTTAATTTTAAGATTTTATTAGTGGTTGGTTGGTTTTGAACATTAGTGCTTTGTGATGGAGCTAATTTTGACCCTTTTTCTGCTTTGTTGCGGTTACAGATGGCTTAAAAAATATACCAGCGTCCACTAGGTGTATCTGAAGGGGTTGAAAATGAACCCTGCACCTCCCAAAGTTTCCCACCTCTGTCCTGGCACTAACAGACAGGCAATGTTGGTGGCCTTGAGTCAATGGTGAGGCACGGCTACTCTTGCATCAGCATGGGATTTGGAGCCATCAATGTTTTGGTATTGATACCGGGCTAACAACCTGCACCACACACCTGCAGTAAGGACCTATTTTGTACTTGGCAGGTGCTTTCTTTTCAGACCCTTCCACCATCCTAGTTATATACGGTGGCTTCCATGGACCAAAAAGTGGACCTTCAATGCTTTGGTATCGACACTGGCTAACCCCTGCACTCGCCGTGGGAACAGGTTCAGGCACAAAGGCGGTTATACCAATAGCATGTGTCTTCTCCAACTCCGGTCGGAGAAGATAGGTTTTGGCCCACGGAAGCCACCGTACGTAACCAGAGTGCTGGGCAGCTCTGAAAAGAAAGCGCCTGCCAAGAAAACAATAGGTTCTTACTGGAAGTGTGCGGTGCAAGTTGCTACATGTGCTTCATCCTTTAAAGCCAATCTTAGGAAGGTGGCATTTGTCTGAGAAAAAGGCAGAGAACATATGGGCTGGTTCTCACAGCATATGTTTTGTCCACGCTGGAAGTCCCAGACACACCCACCCACCCCCGCATCAGTGTTCACGTGGACAAATGCTGGGCGACGTCTGGGCAATTGCAAACATCATGAATGCAGGTTGCCATTTACCAAGTAACTTAAAGATAAAGCCCCTACATACGACGATACGTGCTGGAAGGAAAAGCCATCCACAGGCCCGACATCAGCACCTGGAAACATGGAGCAGCTGGCAGGGCCCACTCGTACAGACACCTGCCCAGCCTTCCTTGCCCTGGTTGGCATGCAGCTCGGAGCGGGCATCTTATATATATATATATATTTCCACTGTGCTTTCAAAGCACCCAACTTAGCTGTCCCAGGACATCATGGAAAATTAAAATGGTTAATTGGTACTGGTTTGATAAGGTTTACTGGTCTTCTTTTTTTACTAACATAATTTGTGTATTTGTCTACAAATCATAACATTATTTCCGTAAAGTTAATTGATACATTTGTTTGGAATGATTGTAGCGAAAGAATGATCTGAATTCAGAATATTATATATAAAATCTCTGCATATTTTAAAAACACTGCAAATCAAATCAATCGTTAAATGGGGTCCCCAAGTTGGAGGCTTCCATTTAAAGCTCTCGCGATGCCCTGAACCAAAAGCTATGTTGGTTGTTCCAGGGCATTGTGGGAAATCTTAAACTGTCAGCTTCTCAACTGCCCGCTATTGCCAAAGAGGAGAGGGGAACCTTCAGCCATGAAGTCACCTCTGACCAGCTATGTACTAAAGAAGGGGTGCAAGACCTCAGGCCTATGGGCCGGATCTGGCCTGCCAAGGGTCCCGATCCAGATGTCCTCATTCCTTTCCCCTAACCGCCAATCGTTTGCTGGTTTTCCAACTTCTGCATGTCCCCCCACCCCATTCTGAAAGGTTGAAAAGCTGCTCCTGAAGTTTAGTTGCTGGCAGTAAGAGTTGGAAGCTAAAATACGCTGATGCTTTTAGGTATTTTGGGCATCCCTTTTTGCCTTCAAGGTGACCTACTGTGTTGGTGAGCTGGCTAGGGTGACCATATGCAAAGGAGGACAGGGCTCCTGTATCTTTAACAGTTGCGTAGAAAAGGAAATTTCAGCAGGTGTCATTGGTATGCATGCAGCACCTGGCAAAATCCCCTCTTCATCACAACAGTCAAAGCTGCAGGAGCCCTGCCCTCTTATGTACGCTCATGTGTGTCTTTGTGTGTGTGTGTATGATGTATTTGTAGGCGGAACCATCCTGGTGACCGTGAGAAGGCACTCTCTGTTCTCCTGCCCCTGGTGGAGAGGCCTGAAGGCGCAGCGCCCGACCTGTACTGCATGTGTGGCCGCATCTATAAGGACATGTTCATTGATTCCGGCTTCACCGATGCCGAGAAGAGAGACCAGGCCTTTTATTGGTGAGGAATGGAAAGGAATCCCTGGGACAGACGGGGAATTGTCCTGCACTTCTGTGGGTTAAAACTCTGGGTTGTTTCCCCCTCAACAACTCAGAGTTCTGGGTTTGCACATCACTCCAAACAACCCAGGAACAGGACCTTACTGGGTTGGTTTCTAAACTGGATGCAAAGTGGAAACAGTGCGAAGGTGGGAGGCAGCACATTCGTGTGCTCTTGCATGGCCCCGACAACCCATAGGTTGAACAACCCATGGGTTGTCATTATGTGTATACTAGCTGGGAGATAGGAAGAGAGAAGATAGTGTACACGTATGCACAATAGCAACATGTGCATTCCTTCAGATCTCCCTCAAATAAGAAAAGATGGGCAGTGATTTGCCAAGGAGAAGTAACCTGGGAACTAGGATGAGTCCTTAGAAAACAAGAGGCTGAGCTCAGTTTATTTATTTATTTATTTATTTATTACATTTGTATACCGCCCCATAGCCGAAGCTCTCTGGGTGGTTTACATAGGATTAAAAACAATTAAAAACAATATACAAAAATTAAAACAGCAAAAACATACAACATACACACAATCTGTACATTTAAAAACCACTACAACACTTCATAAAGCTACAAAAACAAAACAAAACAAACCCAGGCTTCACAGATATTGCCAAATGTCTGAGAGAAGAGGAAAGCCTTGACCTGGCGCCGAAAAGATAACAATGTTGGCGCCAGGCGGGCCTCGTCGGGGAGATCGTTCCACAATTGGGGGCCACCACAGAGAAGGCCCTCTCTCTTGTTGCCGACCTCCGAGCTTCCCTTGGAGGAGGCACTTGGAGGAGGGCCTTAGATGTTGAACGTAGTGTTCGGGTAGGTTCATGTCGGGAAAGGCGTTCCATCAGGTATTGTGGTCCAAAGCCGTGTAAGGCTTTATAGGTTAAAACCAGCACCTTGAACCGGGCTCGGAAACATACAGGCAGCCAATGCAAGCGGGCCAGAGTAGATCTTATATGTTTGAACCTCCTGGTTCCGGTTATCAATCTGGCCGCTGCATTTTGCACAAGCTGCAGCTTCCGAACCACCTTCAAAGGCAGCCCCACGTAGAGTGCATTGCAGTAATCTAACTTGGAGGTTACCAGAGCATGGACAACTGAAGCCAGGTTATCCCTGTCCAGATAGGGACGTAGCTGGGCCACCAACCGAAGTTGGTAGAAGGCATTCCGTGCCACTGAGGCCACCTGCACCTCAAGTGACAAAGATGGTTCTAGGAGAACCCCCAAGCCACGAACCCGCTCCTTCAAGGGGAGTGCAACCCCATCCGGAACAGGTTGAACATCCTCCATCCGGTCAGCGGAACCACCCACTAACAGCGTCTCAGTCTTGTCTGGATTGAGTTTCAGTTTATTAGCCCTCATCCAGTCCATTGTCGCAGCCAGGCACTGGTTCAGCACATCCACAGCCTCACCTGATGAAGATGAAAAGGAGAAATAGAGCTGCGTGTCATCAGCGTACTGATGACTGAGTGTGGAGAAAACTCCACTTTGTTTTCAAGTCTGAGTTTCTCCTGTGCTTTGACCTCCTCAGGTACCACAAGGCCTTCTTAACGGAGCCGAGCCTCCATGCTGGGATTAACTCTGTCGTCTTCCTCATCGCCGCTGGACACCACTTCGAAACCTCCATGCAGCTTCGGCAGATCGGTGCGGAGTCCTTTTCTCTTGCATCTCAGAATAATGGTGTTGGGGAGGTGGATCGTAGTTCTGAGCTGTAATCGTTTGTCAACAGACTTTTAATCAATACATTTAGCTTTACAGTTCGATAATGCTAAGTTTCGAGGCTTGCTAAATTCGACAATCCTGTGTGTTGTGATAGGGAATGTTGAGCCAGGAGCAAACCAAATTGCTATAAATTAGGAAAAAAGCAAATGTGTGACCCCATCCAGTGCAGTTTTATTATTTGGTCCAGAGTTGCAGAATTTCAGGTCTAGGTGCCAAATCTAGCCCTCCTGGGGTCCCATTTTTGCCCTTCTGGGTCCCCCAATTGGCCATGCCCCCTTCCACTTGCTACACCCCTTTCCCCCTGACCCCCAATAGTTTGGTGGTTTCATAGCTTTTGTGCATTTTTCCCCCATTCTAAAAGGTTGAAATTTATTGTTGATCATTTTGATTTGTACCCCGCCTTTCCGCCAAGAAAAATGGCACTCAAGGCGGCAAAAGACTTCAAATAAGAGCTTGAAGCTAAAATATGCTGGTATTTTGGCCCTGCCCCTTTTCCCCTTGGCCACACCCACCACTGGAGCATTGCCCCTGAGAGCTTCTCTGAAAAGGAATTCGGCCCTTGGGCTGAGACAGGTTCAACACCCTTGGTTTAGTTAGGAGGTGATAATGAATTTGATAATTTTCCTGAGAAATTCCATCCCCACTAAAATTTTATTTCAGCTCTAGAAAATCATCTCTTCTCTTTTTATTTTCCTCCTTCCTTCCCTCTTCCTGAAGGCATGAAGGTGAGCTGTGTCCTGGGCCGGAAGGGCTGCTTGGAAAAAATGCAACATTACTGGGATATCGGTTTTTACCTGGGTGCCAGTATCTTGACCGGTGACATGGACAAAATCATCCAGTCCTCAGAGAAACTCTATAAGCTCAATGCCCCCGTCTGGTACGTGGTGGGAACTCTGGCTTCTTTCTCTCTTGTGGGGGTTTGGGCAACTAATGAAACAAAGCGGGGGCTGGGAGAAGAGGACTGGTTTTGAAAAGGCAGGCGAATTCATTCTTGCTCGAATATGGACCTACTTTCATCTTAATGAAAAACATAGACTGATCCCATTCACATGATGAAACAACCCATGGTTTGTTAATTGTGGATTGTTTGGAACCATTGAGTGTGCTGGATTGCGACCACTTGCCTGCTTCTACTGAGCTAAACAACCCAGGGATAGCCCATCCCTAGGTTATTCTTCCTGATGTCCGAACCCAGAACTCTGGGATGTTGAGGGAAATATAACCCAGAGTTATAGTGCATAGTTTATTCTTGAGTTATAGCTCTGGATTGCTTCTCCCTCAACATCCCAGAGATCTGGGTTCCCATGTCACAGAGAGCAACCTAGGGACAGATATCCCTGGGTTGTTTAGCACACTGGAAGCAGGTGAACAATTGGGAACCACTTGCTCCTTCAACAGCCCATCGTTTTAAAAACAGTGGGTTGTTTCATTGTGTACACCTGGTCCAGTATGTTATAGTACAGAAAAAAGGGGTGGGGAAATGTCTGAATAACTGCTACAGGAATAGGCAATGCTATTTATCTAATGCTGACGCTATTTAGTCATGAAAATAAGTCAAACCAGGGAGGTTCCAGACAAAGTGGCACCTTTTGCTTCCCACTATGAGCTACATATGGATTTAAAACTTACTTTCTTCGTTGTGTGGATTCGATAGGGAACGATACCTTTGTGTATGTGAACATCTTGTTATGTTCTGTCGACACTAGTAGACATGACAATAGCCATGTGAGTGCAGAAGGGGCAATTCTGAGGATGACATTTTTTTACAATTCAGATATTTTTCTGATCCATTTTTAAAAGTCAATCTTAAAAGTTGTGCTAAAGGGCTTTTTGGTTTAGCTACTATTGTGTGATCACAATAACTTTTCGTTTTGTTTTAAAGGGTAGGCTAAGAAGTGTTTTAGCGCTAATTAAAAGATTGGCAGAAATAAATATAATGAAATTTGCTAAAAGGCATTGGTTTTTTTACAATCAATTAACATGTTTGCTAAAATGGTTTTTCGTTTAAGTCTGATTGTGTGAATATTTAAAAAAAATTAGGGGGGAAATGGGGAAAGGGGCGTTTTAAGTGCAAATGAATACATCGGTAAAAAAATAAAAATAAAGACACTGTTAAAATGGCGCTGATGGGAAAGGGGGGTGCCAAATTAAATGCATGCTGCATCACAGCACATATCAAAATCACGCCTCTGCTCTAATCACTACACCACACTGTCTCTTAGAGGCATGACAGTTTTGGGGTTGGGTTGGGTGAAGGGAGGAGTTGTACAGTTCTCAAAGCTTAAAGAAGGTGAGCCCAGTCTAGGGAATGAAACTGGCACTCATTTTACCATTCTGATGTGAACTCTGTCAAAGCAAAACTCTTCTATATATGTTCTGCTTCCTGATCTTGGATCATCCAGAGTTTGCTTTGGAGACACAGGCATTGGATGTAGAGGAGGCTGGTGCCTCTGATGTCAGTGGGGTGGTAAATCCACTCTGGGTTTCAGTCACAACCAGTCACAACTCTGAAGGATAGTTTTGCACCTTGGATAGCTCCTTTAGAGTTCTGGCTGGTTGTGACTGAAACCTGGAGCGGACTCACTGCCCCACTGACATCGGAGCAGCCAGCCTCCACTGATTAGATAGAAATCTTGTTTTTGCTGTCTGGTGGGGTTTGCTCCGACGGTTCTCACTCTCTTTTCTCCTCCACTCCTTCTCTCCGACCCACTGGCGCAGGTTCTTGGTTTCTATCAAGGAGACGTATACAATCTACAGCCATTTCACTCCTCCTTCGGAAACATGGTCTCCCAAACAAGAGCTGGTGGATTTCTGGCTGGGGATTTTGATGGAGCGTTGCCAGCCCTTTGTCTCCACAGAGCAGTGCCTGGTAAGGAGGCCTTGAACGGTTGGTCTTTTAGTGGCACCTTCTGTTCCATCAGCTTCATCACCTAGTAGGGATGGGGACAGATAACGTGGGGAAATGTCCACTTCTTTTGTAGCCAAGTTTTCCCTCTCTGAGCCGTTCTTTCATGTTTTGTACCCTCCCAATCAGAACAAAATCCAGGGCATGCTTCGCAGAGCTGGCTTGGCTTAGAGGAGAGAGCAATTGAGAGTCTTTCTCTAACTCTTTTCGTTACATCCATAAGCTCTTAAATTGGGGGTGGAGAACCTGCGGCCTTCTAGGTGTTGTTAGACTACAACACCCATTACCCCAATAATTGGCTGCGGCTGATGGGAACTGGGATCCAACAAACTCTGCAGGCCTGCCGGTTTCCCGTCCTTGTCTTAAGTGATACAAAGCTGAAGTACATGTAACTTCCTCGTTCACCCCTCATTACCTTTGCCTTTACATCCATTGCTGCCTTTATTTATTAATTTTACGAGATTTCTATGCCACCCTGTGACATAGAATTTTCTGGAATTGAAACCAATTTCAATGGAAAACAGAACATAAAGTCACATAATCAAAGGCAACATAATGCACGACGACAAAACAAAATTCACAGCACCCCCAAAATAAGGATAGCATCCAATGTCGGACCTACTTAGAGTAGACCCATTGAAATGAATGGAATTTACATTAGATATTGATGCTACCCATAGATTTTAAGACAGAGAGGTCCAGATTATCTAAACGATTGAAAAGGCCTGGGTGGACAGAAAGGTCTTCACCTGGCACATAAAGACCACAGGGATGGCGCCAGGCGAACCTCTCTGTGAAGGCTGTTCTGTAACTGGGGTGACACTACTGAAAAGGCCCTGTCCTAAGAAGTCACCTGCTTCATTTCATTCAGCAAATGCCAGTCAGAATAGGGCCTCTGAGGCCTTACTCATCTTACCCCACTGTGGAAATACGGACTGCAAGCACCTTGGAGCAGCAACCTCCCTCCCTCTCTCTACTTATGATACCTGTAACACACTGCACTACTACTACTACTAATAATAACAACATACATACATATATATTATACCCCTTACCCAATTTAAAAAATATCTCTGAGTGGTTTACAAAGAAATATATTTTAAAAATCACTATAAATACAAAAATATTTACACTAAACATTTATTTTTAAAAAAACATTGCAGTACAGTGTGCATCATGGCTGCCCTTACACTTAAACATCATGTAAGAGCATCAAAAGAGTCCTCCTGGGTTAGAGCCAAGCGGACCAGGTAGTCCAGCCATTCTGCTGCCCACAGTGGCTAACCGGATGTTTACAGGTAGCCCAAATGCAGGGCATGAAGCCAGTGGCCTACCCCTGTTTATACTGCCCTCCCAGGAACTAGTATCTAGTGGTACACTGTTGCCGAACATGGAGGTTTGATATTAACCACCCCCCTCCATGAAGGAGTCCAATCAAGGCCGCCCCAAGATGTTTTACTGCCTGAGGCAAAGAACAAGGTGGTGCCTCCTCCCATTCCATGATTAGACTGGTAGTTAAAGTTTTCTTCACCCCTGGAGATGGGACACTGTCCTGTGCTACACCTGAAGGCAGCAGACCAGCTTAAGGGGCTCAGGGCAGGCTGTGTAGCACTCCGCTCTCTCCTCCAACACCTTGCTGCTGCCTCTTCGCATCTGCCACTGAGGCAACTGCCTCACGCTGCCTAATGTCCAATCCTCTCGTAAAGCCATTTAAGCGCCTGTCTGCTGTATTTCTTCCCAGGTCTTGATTCTAGAACTGGGCAGAGTGTTGCAGCCATCTCAGCTGAAAGTCTGCAACCAAGAGACAAACAAATCGGTGACACTGAGTCACATCGGCTCCCCGGAGGAGGTAGGTTCAGAATTTTGCAGACTTGAGGTGGTTCAGTTTCGTCTTTCGATTGTTCCCCAATGGTCCCGATTTGCAGGGCTTGGGGATTTTATTTCTGCGGTTGTTTTCTTTTTACCTTTTGGGGTTCTCTCTACAGGAAGGAATTTCCACCTGGACGTTTCCAGTATCTTCCATCCGTGGAATCAGGTGATCATTTATTTATTTCTTGACATTTTAAATTGCTCATGCTTAACGCTAGGGTACTGCTTAACAGGGAAAGCTGACTTATACCAGGTCAGGCTCTTTGTCCATCTAATCCAGTAAGAACATCAGAAGAGCCCTGCTCGATCAGACCAAGGGTCCATCTAGTCCAGTATTCTGTTCACACAGTAGCTAACCAGCTGTCGACCAGGGACCCACAAGCAGGACATACTGCAACAGCACCCTCCCACCCATGTTCCCCAGCAACTGGTGCACACAGGCTTACTGGTGCCCAGAGTGTTGTTTACTCTGACTGGTGGCAGCTCTCCAGGGTCTCAGGTAGATCGACTGGTAGATCACGGGGGGATTTGCATGAGTTAGGCAAGGGTTTCTGACTCCTGATCATGTAACAACAGCAACAACCGAATGGTTCTTTTCCATACATCTCCCCACCAAAATGAAGAAAGCCTGGGGTAACCTGCCGGGGATTTTTGCATGGGAGGACTCTGAACTTGGTGCAGTTCTGCTACTCCAAACTAACTGCTGAGCTCACTTTCTTTCATTCGAAGTGTAGATCATTCAAGCCTGAAGTCTGCCCAACATGAAGGCAGAGAGCCTGTTCCGTCCCCTGCTACCTGATCCTTTTAACTGGACCATCAGGGATAAAAATTGGGAACTTCTGCATGTAAAGCATGCTCTTGAGAACTGGTTGGTGGTCGTGGACCACTTGATAATTAGGACTGTGCAAGCCTCAGGCCTCAGATGACGGATCTGCCATTTTCTCACCCACTCCCAGGGCCCCGTTCAGTCTACAACTCCCAGCATACAGTACCCGGGAGGGCTGGACTTACCGGAACCCAGGAGCAGACAATAGAGCTGCCCTCGTTGCCCACTCCTCGGCAACGTGGAGTCTATGCCAGAAAGGACACAATGGTGCTGGGTGCTGGGAGGACGCGCTGGCGCCGGGACCATAGACCCAAGGAGTGGGCAATGGCGGCAACGAAGGCAGCTCTACCATCTGGTCCTGGGTCCCGGTAAGTCCAGCTCTCCCAGGCACTGTATGCTGGGAGTTGTAGATTTCTCCGGGGTCCTGGGAGTGGGCGAGGAAATGGCGGAACCGTCATGCAATGGCCGCCGGGCTTCAGATTCGGACATCCGAGGCCCGAGGCTTGCGCAGTCCTATTGATAATGCCTTATTTACTAATTCAAGGTGTCTGATTCAAGCCGGCATCAAGTCTCGGCATGGTTGGGCACCTGCTGATGGCCCACACCCCTGCAGGGGCCCACTGACAAGAGCCCTCCAGAGTCACTCCTCTTTCTCCTCACCCCTGCAACCTGTTTTCACCTGTCTCTCACTCAGGCCCAAACAACGGTGGTGATGAGGAGGAGGAGGAGCAGGAGATGCCCCTGCTGACTTGCTCCCTGGCTCTCTGCCTGTCAAGCGGGGAGGAGGATGAGGAAGAGGTGCTGGCAGTGTGAACGTAGGCTCCCTGAGGGAGGGTGGCCCATGGAGCGCATCTTGCTTGAGGGCCCTCAAAAACCTGGACCTGGCACTGGTCCCATTAGTACATGCTGCCCTCTGCTGGGTCAGTCCATTGGTCCCTGGGTTTGAGACTGAGAAAGTCTTCGCCATCATCCGCTCCCTGTTCCCTTTTAAAGTAGAGTTGCTGGGGGTTGATTGTGGGACCGTCTGCATGCAAAGCATGTCCTCCTCCCCTCCTTTCTTCCTCTGCTTCTTTAGGACCCACTCCCCACTTTTCTCCTGCGAGAGACCCTTTCCAAGCGTCTCCTAGGCCTCCTTCTCACTGCCTGTTTCTGGGTTGCATCGGGTCAGATGGCCTTGAGGGGGGGGCTGTCTGCCCCAAAACAAGAAAGAACATCCCTGGCATAGGCATGCACAAGGGGTGTGCTGAGTGTGCCCAGGCACACACGAATGTCTCAAGAAATATTTATTTATTTATTTATTTATTTATTTATTTTATTCCATTTATATACCGCCCCATAGCCGAAGCTCTCTGGGCAGTTTACAACAATTAAAAACTTTAAACAATTAAAACAGCAATATTCAAAATTTAAAAGCATAAAGCATAAAAACAAGTTAAAATTACAATATCCTTCTGGGTCAAAGCACAACAACAACACAAAAACACAAAAACCCTTGACCTGGCGCCGAAAATATAACAATGTTGGCGCCAGGTGAGCCTTGTCAGGGAGATCATTCCATAATTGGGGGGCCACCACTGAAAAGGCCCTTTCCCTTGTTGCCACCCTCTGTGCCTCCCTTGGAGTAGGCAACCGGAGGAGGACCTTCGATGTGGATCGTAGTGTATGGGTAGGTTCGTGTTGGGAGAAGCATTTCATCAGGTATTGTGGTCCCAAGCCGTGTAAGGCTTTATAGGTTAAAACCAGCACCTTGAATTGGGCTTGGAAATGTATAGGCAGCCAGTGCAAGCAGGCTAGAGTAAGTCTTATATGCTCGAACCTTCTGGTTCCTGTTATCACTCTGGCTGCTGCATTTTGCACAAGCTGCAGCTTCTGAACCACCTTCAAAGGCAGCCCCACGTAGAGTGCATTGCAGTAATCCAATTTAGAGATTACTAGAGCGTAGACAACTGAAGCCAGGTTATCCTTGTCCAGATAGGAGCGTAGCTGGGCCACCAACCGAAGTTGGTAGAAGGCACTCCGTGCCACTGAGGCCACCTGAGCCTCAAGTGACAGAGATGGTTCTAAGAGAATTCCCAAGCTATGAACCTGCTCCTTCAAGGGGAGTGCAACCCCATCCAGAACAGGTTGAACACCCTCCATCCGGTCAGCAGAACCACCCACTAACAGCATCTCAGTCTTGTCTGGATTGAGTTTCAGTTTGTTAGCCCTCATCCAGTCCATTGTCGCAGCCAGGCATTGGTTCAGCACATCCACAGCCTCACCTGCTGAAGATGAGAAGGAGAAATAGAGTTGTGTGTCATCAGCGTACTGATGACAACGCACCCCAAAACTCCAGATGACCGCACTCAACGGTTTCATGTAGATGTTGAACAGCATGGGGGACAAGACTGACCCCTGAGGAACCCCACACTGGAGAATCCACGGGGCCGAGCAATGTCCCCCAAGCACCCCCTTCTGGAGCCGCCCCGCCAAGTAGGAGCGGAACCACTGCAGTGCAGTGCCTCCCACTCCCAACTCAGCCAGTCGTGCCAGAAGGATACCATGGACGATGATATCGAAAGCCGCTGAGAGATCAAGGAGAATCAACAGAGTCACACTCCCCCCATCTTTCTCCCGACATAGGTCATCATATAGGGCGACCAAGGCTGTTTCCGTGCCAAAACCGGGCCTGAAGCCGGACTGAATTGAGCGCTGAATTGAGAGGGGCATTGAGTAGGGATCCAAAGGGGGATCCAGATGCAGCCCTTCAGCTGCCCTCCAGCTCTCTGCTGCCACACCGAAGAACCGCTGCCTCCAAGAGAGCACCATTGCTCCTGAAGCAGGAAGGAAAAGGAATCACTCTGCTGGGAGCCTCTCTGTGGAGAGCAGGGCATCAGTGTCTACAGCAATAAACAAATGAATAAAAATAATGTCCTGTATGATTGAGAATTTAATAAATGTTCGCCTTTAAAAAAGTATAATCCCTGGATGCACACCTTAAGGAAATGTGCCACACGCACCTATGATCCCTGCATGTAGAAATCTAGTATCTCAGGGAGGAAGGTTTTAGCTTCTAGCCAGGAAAACCCTGGGGATGGTGCACACAATACGGGGCGGAGGGACCTAGAGAGAAACAAGTTTCAGGCTCATGCTGCTGAGAAGGGGCTGTGCTGAAATCTTTCTTTTTTTTTCTTCTCACCAGCATCTCCAAGTGCGATGAGCGTTGCTGCTTTCTCTATGTGCTGCACACAGCCGAAGACTTCCAGCTGTACTTCCCTACCCAATATCATTGCCGCTGGTGAGTGGTGGTGGGTACCCTGAAGGGAGGAGCATCCTTGGAAGTGGGATGATAAAGGGCCCCACTTCTTTGGGCTCTTTGTTTCAGAAAGAGGAGGCTTCTCCCAGATGGATATGGATGCTGCTTCACACATAGTGATTTCTAGGGGTTCTGTTGCAAACCCATGAAAACTGTAATCGTTGAAGCATATTATCCATGCTCATTTTGTTCATCACATGTCGAACATGGAATCGGGTGATGGAGAGCCGTGATTAGATGCTCATTCTCTAGGGTTAAGGTTGGTGAAGCTGCCCTCAGCAGCTATGGGCTCAAGTTACAGGAAGCCAGGTTCCGGTTGGACATCAGGAAAAACTTCCTGACTGTTAGAGCAGTACAACAATGGAACCAATGACCTAGGGAGGTCGTGGGCTCTTCCACACTAGAGGCATTCAAGAGGCAGCTGGACAGCCATCTGTCAGGTATGCTTTAAGGTGGATTCCTGCATTGAGCAGGGGGTTGGACTCGATGGCCTTAGAGGCACCTTCCAACTGTACTATTCTATGATTCTATGATATATTTAGAATACTTTTGGATTGCTCCTCCTCTCAATGAGTGCTCACAATATACAATTAAAGCCCTTGTGCCCCCCTGCAGGTTTTCTGACATTTTCAGTGTTTGTTTTAAAATTATTATCAAGTTGCTAGGCCTCATGGACACAGCATGGGGTTTGAAAATGGGTTAATGAAGACTTGACTCTATTTTGCTATCCGCAGCATTCGTGGAATGCAAGAATAACCCGGTCTGCCTTTCAATGCAAACCAGAGGCACCAGATATCCTGCCATTACGCTAAGCCAGGCATAGGAAATCTGCAGTCCTCCAGATGCTGTTTGACTTCAACTCTCACCAGGCCCAGACAGCATGGCCAATGAAAAGGAACGAAGGGTGTTGTAGTACAAAAACATCTGGAGGGCCAGAGATTCCACAACCAATTTTGCACCCTGTCCCCTGAATTTTTCCAGATTATTTTGACACCCTTTCCCCTTTCTCTCACCTCTCCAAATTCAAGCTACCTACTCCTTTTGAATTTTCCTTGGATTCGTCACCCCTTTCCCAGCCCAAAGCCTCCCTTTGAATGTGAGGTTTTAGCTTTTGATGCTGAACCGATGCTAAGGAGATGTTTATTATTTATTCATTTACAACATTTATATACCACTCCATATCTAAGTTAATTCTTTTTTTCATAGCGGTGAACATAAGAATTAAAACAGTAAAAGATACAAAAATTAAAACACCATTATTATACTAAAAAAAACACACCACAACCCACAGATTGTCAATAAAAACCTTGGCTGTCCATCAAAGAATACTTTCTGGAATAATAATAATAATAATAATAATGATATAATAACAATTTATTTCTTACCCGCCCCTCCGTCTGGATCTAGTAAAATAAGACTGTTTTAAGGATATGCCAGAAACAACATCGTGTTGGCGCCTGCCTGACATCCAGTTGCAGAGAGTTCCACAGAAAGGGGGCCACCACGCTGAAGGCTCTTCTCCTGGTGGACTCCAGTTGGGCCATAGGTCCATGTGGAACCACCAGGAGCATGTTATGTGGCCTGGAGTCTGTTCTCTCAGGTTTATCTTCCTCCTTCACCCTCTTATTTAGGTTTTGTGAACTGGTCCATTCTTTCATGGCAGAGATGGGTGAGGAAGGGAATAGCTGCAGCTTCCCGGATGAACTAGAGGTGAGTTGGGGGAAGAAGATGCTGATTTGGTTCAGAAACATGAATTGGCCCCTGGCTCACTCACGATCTAGTAAAGAACAGTTGTGAGAACAGGCATTAAAAATGGCCAAGCTCCGTGATGCTCACCACAAAAAGTTCTGCTGCAGAGCCAGGGCCGGCCCGGAACGTTTTGCTGCCTGAAGGACAAAATGGCACCACCCCTTCCATGTACAGAAACTGAGCAGACTAGCAGTTGGATCTTACTTCACCGTTAGCTGCCTCTGCTACATTTGAGGGCAGCCGGCTAGCTTAGGATGCACAGGGTGGGCTGTGTGGTGACCGTCCTCCAACACCTCACTGTCACTCTCTCCTCCCGGGATCTCCTGTGTGAGGCAGCCACATCTGTCAAATGGTAGGGCTGGTCCTGTGCATAGGGCAGGGGTGCCAAATGTTGTGATTCCAAGACCTTTCACCAAAATGTGAGACAACAAAGAGATTCACTGCGCAATCCGCAAAGTCTTTATTCAGTGTAATTATCCTCTAAGCTTGATTAGTTGCCCATCAACTAAATGGACAGTTTCCCGTTGTGCCTAACAGGCTTTTTACCAGAATCCTCCTTCAGGGAGGGTCCTCTTGACCCTCTGATGTGCTGCTAGTCTGGCGGTTGTCTCTCACCTCCTCTCAACTCTGCCCGTTTGACCCTGCGGTGGACTCTGGGATCTGTCAGTTCCAATGCTCTGTCCCTCTCTGACAAAGGCTGAGGTTCCCTCTACAAGAATTCGGTTTGACGCCTAGTTCTCCTATTATGCGCATCTTTTCGCAATCGCATTTACAGTAAACCACTGTACGTGGGATGCGGTTAAGCGCATAACTGGTGGCCTTACCGGTGCGCTTTAGAAGTGTTTAATGCGGAGAATTGCTTGTTTACATGGTCATAAGGCGCTTTAACGGCCGCGGTAAATTAAAACTCGCTATTTAACACGCATTCAATAATGCACATACTCGGAGAGATAATGCACCTCGACCCCCGATTTGCGCTCCTCTCTTGTAGAGGTAAAAAATTTAATACACCTTAGAAGAGCTTTAAATTGCTCTTGTAGAGGCACCCTGAGTTCCCAGGGGAGGCGGGGAGTTGATCCCTGAAGCTGAGCTTCGTGTTCTATAAGCTCCTGAGAAAATTCCTCCTGGAGAGTCTCGGGGAATTTCCTTCCCAACTCTCTGTCTTAGCTGGGCTTCTTCTAGTTCTGCCTCCAAGTCTGACTCGGCCTATGAAACCAAACCAGAAAGCCTGGCCCCCATCCTGGCACCAAACCTCTTTCAGCCCAAGGGATGAATTCTGTTTCAGAAACGCTCTCAGGGGACCACATTCCACTGTTGGGCGACATCAAATACAAAAAGGGCAGGGCAAAAAAATAATGATACCAGTACATTTAAGCTGAAAGCCCTTACTGCCAGTCATTAAGACTCAGGAGAGGCATTTCAATATTTTAGAACGGGGGGAAAATGGCAAATGCCGGGGAATCACCAAATGACTGGCAGTCATGGGAAAGGGAGGTGAGGCCAGGGGAGGGATCATGACCCTCTGGGGGACCCCAGAGGGCCAGATTGGGACCGTAGGTGGGCTGGATTTGGCCTGCAAGCCAGTGGTTCGACATCCCTGGCAATGCCCGACAGGGCATTGTAGTTCCCTAACTCTGTGTTTCTTTGGCTCACGCAGTACGACTACGAATACACAGAAGCAGGTGACAGGATGATTCTGGGTAAAGGCACCTATGGGGTGGTCTATGCCGGGCGGGACCTCAGCAACCAGGTGCGCATCGCCATTAAGGAGATTCCGGAGCGGGACAGCAGGTAAGAGCTGTGGGTGGACGGGATTGCCGGACCACTCTATGGGGATTTGGGCCTTCCTTGGTGTGGGGAGAAAGCAGGGAGAACTCTGGGATGTCTTTGTAGAAACAAAATGGAGGAGACCTCTGGGATGATGTGGAATTCCCACCCCCCACCCCCAGCGCTCCTGGACAGGATACTCGAGGCAAGGCCGGCCCTTGTCTCAATATATTTTGCTGCTTGAGGCAGAGCTACAGATGATTCCCTCAGAGCCCAGTCAAGGTACATGGTAACCAAGGCCATTCAAAATATTTTGGTACCTGAGGTAAAAAGTCCTGCCAGCACCTCTCCCCCTCCCTAGCAGTAAAAGTACAATAATACTAAATTTGAATAACCAACAATTTGCTGCCCTTTCATGACACCAAATACAGTTGCCTGAGGCGGCTCCCTCACTCTGCCTGAGGGTCATGGTGCAGTTAGCTAATTTTTGAGCCTGGACTTAATAGTCTTACTTTTGGTGCTCACATGTATTACTTCAGTTGTGAAGCAATCAACTAACATTTCTGTTCACCCCCGACCACCTTTCCATGCTTTACAACTGCATCTACATTACCGATACGTTAGAACACTAACAACAACCAAACGGTTCACCGCACCCGGGTTTAAAGAAAAGTGCTCTGAGCACCTGCAGTTTCGCATTTGAAAGCCACTTAAATCATCGCCCCATCATGACGGCAAGAATAACATGGAGTTTGTTTCTGCTGACCTGATGCCCACATCACCTGCTGCTCTCCAGGTGCTCCTTTAGGGTCTCCCAGTTGGCGGCCCCCGGAGTTTAGCCCCAAGTTCCAGCCATAGCTGCAGCTGCGCTCACCTTGGCAGAGGGTGGGTTTCTCTCTCACGCATTGCCACGCCTGCTCCTCAGATATTCACAGCCCCTGCATGAAGAGATTGCTCTCCACAAGCGCCTGAAGCACAAGAACATTGTCCGCTATCTGGGCTCCGTCAGTCAAGATGGCTTCCTCAAGATCTTCATGGAGGAGGTACCTGGGGGTAAGTAGGTGGAAGATGCCTTCCTGAAGTTTGGTTGAATCCTGCAGGCCTAATGGTATCAGGCTGAGTTAAGCTCTTTTCACCAGCTGTACCCTTTTCTGGATGAATCAGATCAATCTTTGGTCACTTGCATTGGCTGGCCTTGGAGATGGCCTGGGATTGATTCAAACTGCTTCGGCTAGGCTTATTTGTTAATGGTCAGCGGGACAGACAATATTATGCCACTTTTTCCAGCTTCATTGGCTACCAATTTTTGTTTCCAGGGTCAGCTCAAATCCTGATACTGGCCTTTAAATGTTTTTTTAGTGGTGGCATCTAAACTATAGAATAGCTTTCCCAACGGAAGCTCATTTGGCTTCCTCCTTGCCCATTTTCAAGACCGTTCTTTCTTCCACTCCCAGTGAGCCCTGGTGGATCAGACCAAGGGCTCATCTAGTCCAGCATTCTGTTCACACAGTGGCCAACCAGCTGTCGATCAGGAACCCACAAGCAGGGCACGAGTGCAACTGCACCCTCCCACCCATGTTCCCCAACAACTGGTGTATATAGACATACTGCCTCTGATACTGGAGGTAGCATACAGTCATCAGGACTTGTAGCCGTTGATGGCCTTCTCCATCGAAATTGGTGGCCATCACCACATCTTGTGGTAGTGAATTCCATAGTTTAACTCTGCGCTGTGTGAAGAAGTCCTTCCTTTTATCTGTCCTGAATCTCCCAGCAATCAGCTTCATGGGATGACCACACTGGGTTTTAGAATTATGGGAGAGGGAGAAAAATGTCGCATTATGCATGATTTTGTACACCTCTATCACGTCTCCCCTTAGCCTCCTTTTTTCCAAGCTCTTGGGCGGTATAGAAATGTGATAGATGGATGGATGGATGGATGGATGGATGACCCACTGGTGTAATTCAGTTAGTGCTGTACAAGCAGATTGAACAAACAGATTGCAATGATGACGATGAGGATCAACTCCAGGTATTTTGACTTTGGGCCCCTGCTGGGGTGTGGGCCCTTGGTATATGCCCAAACATGCCTACCCATGACGCCAGCCCTAGACTCAGTATAAGGCAACTTGTTCGTGGACTCAGTGGAGGTGATGGCCTTACGGCAATCATTCAGGAGTTCAGGCTCCTAGAGGCTCCTAGAGGCTTCCAGACGCTTCATTTCTCATTCTCCTTGCCCCCCCCCCCATATAGGAAGCCTCTCCTCTCTTCTGCGCTCCATGTGGGGACCTTTGAAGGACAACGAGCCAACCATAGTTTACTACACCAAGCAAATCCTAGAGGGGCTGCGTTACTTGCACGACAACCAGATCGTCCATAGGGATATCAAGGTGAGAGCCAGGGAGTGGGGTGGGAGATGGGAGGTGGAATCACATGGACAGCCAAAGTCTCAGGAATGAAAAGGAAAGAACTGTACAATTTGCCCTGCGTGTTGAGAAAATGATCTTCAGAGGCATTTCAATTCAGTAGCATAAGAATAAACATGGAAGCAAATCCTAAGTCAATGCTAAATTGATTTCATAAATCTAAACTTCAGCAGGGTCAATGAACTTTTTCCAGCTTGAGGGTCAAACTCAATTTCGGAGAAGCTCTCCGGGGAAAGTCATTGAGGACAGGGGATGGAATAGAGTGAAGAGGTAATGGCTGAACAGGAGCACTCCATGATGCCACATTTTGTTGTAAGCTCCACTTGTAGATGATCAAACCTTTCTGAACCTTTTGTACCGGCGGTAGGGGGCAGGGTTGTTGGTTGTTTTTTGTACTTTTCCTTCTTTCATGCTCTGGAGGTGGGCGACACCCTCAGCTCTTGAGTGACTCTTGAATCTCCAAAGCAGTGACTTGTGCTTTTTGGGGTTGCCAGGGAGATAACGTCTTGATCAACACATACAGTGGAGTGTTAAAAATTTCAGACTTTGGCACATCCAAAAGGTTGGCAGGGATCAGCCCCAGTGCAGAGACATTCACAGGTAAGGGATTGTGTGTGTGTGTGTGTGTGTGTGTGTGTGTGTGTGTGGCTACATTCGGACAACACATTAGTCAATGGTGGGTTGAGTAGCCAACTCACAGTTGGTTATTTTGTGGGTACTCCCCACACAACATATTCCTACACAACTGTGGGTGGTTGGGGCTGGCGTTGAGTGGACTAATAGTCAACCCAGCATTTGACTGACACAGCCCCCGCCCCTCTCCCCACCCTCCCTCCTCCCTCAGTCCTCCCAGTTCTATCCCAGCAGCCTCTGCAAGTTGCACCAGTTGTAGCAGAGTGGCAGCCGCCGCTTTGGTCGCTCTTGCCTCTATGGGCTTGTGTTTTAACCCACTCACCACATGCCATTAACACACTCACCCCTCCACACAACACTTTACACAACTGGCTATCAGCCAAACAACTTGCAAGCTAGTTGTTTCTCTCAGTTGCTTATTTGGGCAGAACAGCATACCGTCAGTAGTTTGTGAGCGGCGTGTTACCCTCCACACAACACAATAAGCAACACAACTAACTATTGTTTTCCACCCCCCCACCCCCCAGTTGCTTAATGTTTTGTCCAAATGCAGCCAGTGTATTTGGTAGGGGATGGAGTTACACTTATTATGGTAACAATTGCAGCTATTAATTTTGATACAGAAAACTCTAATCTATTAATGAATAACAACAAACCATATGTGTATACAGCCGTTTTGTATTCAGATTGCTCATGCACAAAGCAGAAAATTTATCTATTTTGCCTACTTGCGTTGATGTCGTTTTTAAATGTATAGATTGTGTGTATGTTGTATGTCTTTGCTTTTTGCAAAAGGATTGTTTTTAATCCTATGTAAACCGCCCAGAGAGCTTCGGCTATGGGGCGGTATACAAATGTAATAAATAAATAAATAAATAAATAAATATGAGATAGACAGAGGACAGCCTTCCTTCAAACCCCACTCTAACGGAAAAAAAAGGGGGAAAAAAACCTTGAAAGAATTCCATTTGTCAATACTTGTGACACAAGGGAGAGAGAGAGATAAAATATGAATCCATTTTTAAAATTCCTGTAGAAATTCAATTTTTTTTCCAGGTCACAACCGTAAACTACCTATATAATTTGTCGAACACTTTCTCGGCATCCAGTGAAATAACTGCTGCTGAATATATTCTTTTCGAATTCAAACCAATCAGATTTACTGCAAGCTTAAATTTATCTGCTCCCTGTCTCTGGTGAATAAATCCCACTGGATCAGGATGAACTAATGTGTGTAACACTCGCTTAGGAGCAAGTTTATTTAACATTTTTGATGACGCTGCCAAATTGCTTGGGGTTGGGGTTGGTAAGAGACTTGACCTGTCCCGGCCGGCAGGTAGCTTGGTGTGGCTCCCATGATTCATTCTGGCCTCTCCCTTCATTCCTTTGTCAGGCACTCTGCAGTACATGGCGCCAGAAGTCATTGATCAAGGCCCCCGTGGCTACGGCAAGCCAGCTGACATCTGGTCCCTGGGCTGCACCATCATCGAGATGGCTACAGGCAAGCCCCCGTTCTTTGAGCTGGGCAGCCCTCAGGCTGCCATGTTCAAGGTGAGTCCAGGGAGAGCCCATGGGGATCCTTGCGGATGACCAGCAAAGTGGATCAGCTGACATTCCTAGTTTGCCAGCCATGCCGCTCTCTAACTAGCATCACTCTAGCAGGTTGGGCAAACGTGGGAATGTGAGAGGAATGTGGAAAGGGATGCAGTAGTAAATTTAGCCACCTAGTTGACCCCATGGCCTTCCCGTGTCTATACCCAGTTGATCCCGGAGATCTTGCTGGTTGTTCTGCGAGCAATGGAATGTCGTCAAGTAACGACATGAAAGTGGGCCTTCTCCTTTGGAACATTCTCCCACATGTCATTCGAGAGGCAGAAACAGTGGCAAGCTTTAAACGCCTGTTTAATACAGGCTTTCCCTGCCCTATAAAGGATTGTATTACTGCCTTGTTTTATTGGAATCCCGTACACTGCTTATCTCTTGATATGGAGCAGTTTATAAATTTGATGTTGATGATGCAACATTTTACATAGTTTATTATGAAGTTTAAAATACTGTTATAAACATATCTTAAACTAGATATGGGTCAGTGGTATAGAGGGCCGGCTTTGCATGCATAACATCCTAGGTTCAAACTCTGGCATCTCTGTTTCAAGGCCTGCAAGAGGCTAGGCTGGGCTGGGCTGCTCAGGATCTCTGGCTGAGACATTGGTGAGCTCATTAGAATAGAATAGACAAGTCAAGCTTGGACAAGTGGGACCTGCAACAAAATGTTGCAGCGTAGATCCCTTCTGTTCAGGACTCAAGCCACTTCATTCAATCCCCCTACCCCCAGTTCCACCCCACCCCACGGGTTGGACAGGAATTTGTGGTCACTGAGGACGCTCAGTCCTCACTGAGTTGGGTTTTTTTGGGGTGGGGGGTTCCTCCCATTAGTTTTTTTTCCTAAAGGTTTTTCCACTGCAAACCTTGGGGTTCCTCTTGTGCGTGGGTGGTTCCAGTTTGGCAGTACTGCTGAGGAAGTGTTACCACCAGTCTTGTGTCTTTTCTCAGGTGGGCATGTTCAAGATCCACCCCGAGGTGCCCGGTTCCATGTCAGAGGAAGCTAAGGCCTTTATTCTGAGTTGTTTTGAAGCCGATCCAGACAAGCGAGCGACTGCTGCAGCCTTGCTTCAAGAACCCTACTTGAAGGCACCCAATCGGAAGAAAGCCAGGAGCCCAGCATTGCCAGGTGAGGCGGAGAGCCAATCTGTGAGCCAAGCCAGGCTGGGATTCCTGATTGTTTGGACTATGGCTCCTCCTTTTCTTTACCTCCAGCCTTGCAGTCTTCTCTCTTCTCTCTACAGATGAATTGTCTGCGTCAAACGCACCTGAAAGGTCAACATCAGTAGAGGGGGTTGGTGAGCCCAGGAACCGCTCTTCATCCTTGCAGTTCTTGAAAGCACAGACAGAAAACAAATTTCTCTCTCGAAGTTCCAGTGAGGTGGCCCAGAAAGTCAATTTCCTACGGTAAGGTCTGGAGCGGAGGGGACTCCTTACCTGGGCAGCTTCACAGTACACATTGAGCCATATGGCACTGAGGTGCCACATAGGTGTTGGTAACTTAAGTGGTTGATTAACGAGGTTTTAAATGGATCCCTGGTTGGCCCCTTAATGCAGGCCTGCAGCAAGGTTTCTTCTAGGCCAAGGGAAGAGGGGGACCCTGGAGAATGACTTGGCCTTAAGGGACCAGTACACAGTTAATTCACTGTGCCTTAACACAACTTTAATACGATCATTAGATTTCATTGAGAGAGTTTGGATACAACACTACACCGTTGTTGAACATGTTCAGTCTGGGAAAAATAAGACTGAGGAGAGACATGTGAGCAGTGTTCAGGTACATAAAAGGATGCCACAGGGAAAGTGGTCAAGAACTATTTTCCATTGCCACAGAAAATCAGGACCCAAAATAATAGGAATAAGTTACAACTACTTAAATTCTGATTAAATATAAGGGAAAACTTCCTGACAGTAAGATCTATACAACTGTTGAACAGTCTACCTATGGAGGTTGTGGGTTCTCCATCTCTGGAGGTTTTTAAGAAGAGGCTGGACAGCCACCTCTCAGGGATGGTTTGTTTTTCTTGTACATTGCAGAGGGTTGGACTAGATGATCCTTGTGGTCCCTTCCAACTCAACAGTTCTATGATTCTATGGTTGATGTCTGACAAAATAAGGAGGAGTTTGACCGCCACCTGGTGACAGCCTTTTGCAACTACTATGATGAACTTCCAATACTATCGTTTCTGAGTAGGGGTGTGCATGCCAAAAAATATTGTTTTTTATTGTTATCGTCATTTTGGACCAAAAAAAAATATCGTCTTCCTTCATATAGTAGGTGATTCGTATCATCTTCACGATAATTATCATTAAAAAACTATATTTTTGGCAGAAAGAAAAAATGCCTATAACTTCTGTATTTTAAAAGTTAAAGGCTTGAAACTTGGTCACAGTGCTTCTGGGATATGCCTAAGTATGTGTATGAAATTTGAGATCGATCCCTCAAATCCTCAATTTTATATGATTTTTTAAAAGATCGTTTCCATTCTGACAGGTCTGGCGAGCTGTCATTCTGATCTGTCAGAACGGAAACGATCTTTAATAAATTCATATAAAATCGAGGGTTGGAGGGATCGATCTCAAATTTCATACACGTACTTAGGCATACCCCAGAACCACCGTGACCAAGTTTCAAGCCTCTAACTTTTAAAATACAGAAGTTATAGGTATATTTATATGGCAGTCCGATAAAACGATAAAATCACCCGAAAATTATCGTCTCCGATGATTATCGTAGGATTTTCTATCGTATCGTCATCGTTAAAAACATGCACGATAACGATCTTATCGTATCATTATCATACATTTTAACGATACAATACACATCCCTATTTCTGAGATAATGCAGACGACCTTGTCCTTTGAACACTATTTAAAATAATAATTGCTAATTATTATTAACAAATGAATAGCCATACTCCATGATTTTAGCCATGCAAATCGAAGCTAAGTTGTGGCAATAAATCAATAGCCCTGTGGGCTATTAATCCTGATTGGGGCCCTAGCATAGTGGTTGGGGGCTCCACGGATCCAGATCCATCCCCATGTGCCTCCACAGGGCTCCTGAGGAATTCTCCAACCTTGACTTCAGCCTCTCCTCTTCCTCCTACGAGGAGAGTGGCTGCCTGTTCTTGCTGAAGAAGGACAGTGAGCGGAGAGCCACCCTGCACAAGGTGCTGACGGAGGAGCTGGGCAGTATCGCGGCTGCCATCCACGAGGCCCAGGATGAGGTAAGCACTGCGCAGGCCAGGTGGGCTTTAAGAACTGACCGTACCCGGCAGGGCCGGCCTCAGGTTGTGGAGGGCCCGTGGGCGAGACACCCTCAATGGTCTCCTCCGTCAGTGAGCATCTTCTCACACCGTTGCCACTGACTGCTCTTGCGCTGCCTCCTCTGTCTCATGACAGGCTGCCACTTGCTGGCGTGACAAGCAGAGAACCAGGGAGCAAGTAGACCATGGCGTCTCCTGATCCTCCTCCTCCTCACCACCACCTGGGCCAGAGCGAGAGCCAGGTGAACAAGCAGGTGCAATGGGAAGAGGAGGAGCGAGCCCAGGGAGGCTCTTGTCTCAGCAGATGCCCAACCATACCTACTCTTGTTGCCAGCCCTGATGCCAGCGTCGGCATCCTGGTGCTCTCCAGACATTTTGGACTACAGCGGTCATAAATCCCAACCACTGTCCATGCTGGCTGGAGCTGATGGGAGATGTAGTCCAAAACCTCTGGAGGGTACCAAGTTGCAGTTGCCAGACACAGACGTCGAGAGACCTCGATCCTTTCCCAATCCCGTCCAGGGATCGGACGGTCACAGAATAAAAACGAGTCCTCAGAAGGGAAGTTTTGCTGTGAGCCCAAGCTCACGGCATTTCTGACATTTGCTGCTTTGGACGTTGCAGGGTAGCCATCGGCTCTCTAGCCTTCCAGAGCTGAGGGGCATAAAGGTGGGAGGTAGGGGTTGCAGTGAGACCCCTGGGTAGCAGACGGAACAGGTAGGCCCACAGCTCACCTGGTCACGGTCTTGCGCACTATGTTGAGATGGACTGCATTTCTGTTCAAATTCACTTATTCATTTATTGCATATTTTTGCCACCCATTAACTGAAGCTCTCTGAGCGGTTCACAAAAGTTTAAACCATCAAATACGAATCAAAGTATAAAACAAACAACAGTATAAAAACACAGTATAAACATACCACATAAAAGCACAACCAGGGTAAAACCGAGCAGCAATGCAGAGATTTATACAGGTTTAAAATACAGATTTAAAACAGTGAAGTTAAAAGATGATAAGCTGTTAAAATACTGGGAAAATAAGAAGGTCTTCGCCTGGCACCGAAAAGAGTGTAACGTCGGTGCCTGGCAAACCTCTCTAGGGAGCTCATTCCGCAGCAGAGAAAGCCCTCCTCCTTCTGCATCTGTTCATGTAAATTAGCACATGCAAATGCTATGAAAATCTTTTGGGGCTATTCACTGTGAACTAGGCTGCTGACACCGTTGGGTGGGACATGGCTCAGTGGTAGAGCACTTGCTTTGCATGCACGAAGTCCCAGGTTCGATCCCCGGCATCTCCAGGCAGAGATGGAAAAAATCCTGCCTGTAGTCCCAGAGAGCTGCTGCCAGTCCGTGTCTACCATAGCAAGCTAGATGGACCAAGGGTCTGACTCAGTAAAAGGCTGCTTTTTATGTACATTCAAGCCTTCTTCGGTTTTGCTCCCTCCAGGCCTGGCCTTCGCCCTCCTCTCCTCGGCGCCCGCTGTCCTTGGAGCACATCTCCCAGCTGGTGTCCTGCCTCAAGAGCTACATCCGCTCCCCCAGCCGCAAGCAGTTGGCTCTGGACCTGCTCCATCTCCAGGACAGCTTGCAAGTGGATGGGATGAGCCTTTGTGACGTGCAGACCCCACTCTTCACCTTCCAAGACACCGTGAGTATGCTGCATTGGACATGGCCGGCTATCTCTGATAGGAAAGTGACCTCAGCAGCATTTGCTTCAACTGGGGACCTTCCAGGGCTGTATGAGGTCCTGCATAATATAATACAGGGACAATGGGGGTGTATGAGAGAGAAGAACTATAGGGAACTGACGCCCTGGGCTATTCCAGTGCACACCCCTCAGAAGACCAGAAGACATTTAGTCTTCTGGTCTTTAAGGGTGCAATCCTATGCATGTTTAGGCCCGATTTGAACCTCCCTGGTCCCTACAAGATCAGAGGCCTTCTTCCAAGTGCCTCCTCCAAGGGAGACTTGGAAGGTGGCAACAAGGGAGAGGGCCTTCTCAGCGGTGGCTCCTCGATTCTGTCGTCCTCCAAGGTCTAAAAACCAAAAGGAGGAGTGCATCCATTTAGAGAGAGAAGCTGTTCTCGGAATGCTGAGATACTTTATTATTTCACGCCCAACGCGTTTCGGCCTATGTGGTATTTTTAAAAGGCCTTTTTCAGGGGGTTGATAAGTCTGCAGAAAACTCTTAACAGAATGATAGTCTGTTAGTGAACACCACGAGAGTGGAAGCGGATGGCTCCGATGTCAGTGGAATGGAGAATCCGCTCTGGGTTTCAGTCAGAACTCTAAAGGAGCTATCCAAGGTACTACCTTTAGGATTCCGACTGGTTGTGACTGAAACCCGAAGCGGATTCACTGCTCTGCTGACATCGGAGCCTCAGACTCCGGGGAAGTAGAATCGTAATCATCTCATGTTCTCTCAAGTCTACTAGACGGCCATCTCTTGAGGATGTTTTAGCTTTAGCTGGGGTTGGTTTAGATGGCCTCCAAAGATCCCTTCCGAATCGATCATTCTACAAAATGTCATTTCTGGCCGTGCTGAGGGGCTGCTTCAATCCAGTTCACTGCATGGTGACTGACTGTTGCCGGAGTGGTAGAGAGAGATTGATCCTGGAGCTAACTGGAGCAAAGATTAAAAGCGTATGTTAAGGGTTTTGTTGTTGTTGATGCTGTTTGACCCAGAATAGTTGTTTTAAATCGATATTGTATTTATAACCTGTTTTTATGCTTTTTATGGTTTAAAATTTTGTATATCAGTTTTTTTAATGTTCAATGTTTTTTAATTTTTGTAAACCGCCCAGATAGCTTTGGCTGTGGGGCGGTATATAAATGCAATGAATGAATGAATGAATGAATGAATGAATGAATGAATATGCTCAGTCCATCTTGAACTCATCCTCTCACACCTCCACAGGTAAAGCAGGCCCTGCGGAAGCTTCAGATCAAGCCTCACTGGGTGTTTGCTCTGGATAACCTCATGGGACAAGCGGTCCAGGCAGCTTTTACCATCCTCTTAACAGGTAGGTTCAATGGGCGGAGGAGAAGGTGGGAGAACAGGACCTGGAGTTGCCTTGGTTTGAGAAATGGAACGGGCACAGAGAAGGAAATGGCGTGTGTCCTAGATGCAAACGGTGCGTGTTTTCACATGCTCTTTAAAACACACACCCCAAATTCTACAAGTAGAGAATTCAACTTGAAATTCTAGGGAATTCTAATTCTGATTAGAATCAACTCTCCAAATCTGGAGGATTTTATATGAGTTTCCAGGCTTAATTCTAGATGCATAATTATTATTTTTCCTAAGTTTAGAATGCATTTGTCAGAGGGGGAAAAAAGTGTAGGGTGTAGATACGGTAAATGCAGAAGGGCAAGAGGCTGCAGTAATGAGGCTGGGAACTCCTAATGACCCGAGAAGTCCCACATACCCCTTACAAGGCAATTCACGAAGGGCCTGCTGAGGCTGCGTTTTCCCAGGTGGTCTAGAATCTTGCTCTCCTCGTTTTATGTTTTGCTTACTATATTGGTCTTCAACTGGTGGATTGTAAAGTGGATCATGGCAGCGGCGTCACCACCTCTGTCTTTCTCTTGTGGTTATTGTTTAGGTTATCTTTTCAAAGAGAAACAAAGTCAGGGAGAGGGAAGTGACCAGATGTGGAAAAGGGCACTCCTCCTACACATTTAATAGTTGAGTAGGCAAGGAGATTTTTTGGCATGTTCTGCTTCTACCACCCCTCCTAGGCACCTGGTTGAATTCCTCCTTCTGCATTTCTTAAAGGTACAAGATCTTTATTCCTTACTCTGGGTCACCCTAGAAAAGGTGTGGGGAACCTATGGCCCTCTGGATGTTGTTAGAATATAACTCCCACCATCTCTGATAATGGCCATGTTGGGTTGGGCTGATAGGAGTTGGAGTCCATCAAAATCTGGAGGGTGGCACGTTACCTAATTCCACCCTAGAAACTCAGGCCATGACTACACTGGAGATTTTCCCCAGGGTCATCCCTGGGTTGTCCCTGTGCATCCAAATGACACACAGTGGATCCCAGGAGCAGGCAGGGACGACCCCTCCATTTTCGCAGGATAACCGAGACCTCGGTTATGCCGGTTTTCCCCATGGTCCCGGGACGATCCTGAGGACCCCAGGCAATGTGGGCACCCGTCTCAGCTTTTTCCCTCCCTGTGAGTAGCAGGGGTCAGCAAGAGGGAAGGAGCTGGGCCAAGGGCAGTCCAGGGGGAGCGGGGGTATTTTTATTTATTTTTACTCACATTTTGGGAGGAGCACAATTGCGCTCCCGTCTCCAGTTCCTTTAAAAGCAATGGCAGGCACAACATCCCTCTTCCCTTCCGGGACGTCGCACTTCTGTTCAGAAACTGGGGTAAGATCCCGGAAGCAGGTAAGTCCAGGGTCGCCCCACACACACCCTTAGGCGTAGAAAGGGCTTAAGGCAGAAAGATGCAGGGTTAATAAAAGAATATAAAAGTGGGTTCCACATTGGAAGCTGAAATTCAGGAAATATGAGTCTGCTTCAGTGGAAACATGAGACAGACAGGCAGTAACTCTCTACAGTCTTGGGTGGAGACAGGATTGCCATCTAGGGTCGGCATAGCTGCACAGCTGCTAAGGGCCCAGATCCTAGCTAGGGGGCCACTGACAAGAGCCCTGCAGTCTCCTTGTTCACCTGCTTCTTGCTCTGGCCCAGAAAATGGTGGTAAGGAGGAGGAGGAGCTGTAAATGCCACTGTCTGTTTGCTCCTTGCTTCTCTGCCCTGACAAGCAAGCAGGTGGTCGCAATGGTGAAGAAGACAGGCAGCAGCAGCAGCTGACAATGCTACTAAACAGGGAGGGGGGGCCGTTGAGGATGTCCTGCCCAAGGGCCCTCTGAAACCTGGAGCTGGCACTGGATGGAGGCCAGTGCTGGGTTTAGGAACGAGCCAAGTAGCCCATGACTTAGGGCCTCATATTATGGGGGGCCTCTAAATATGTTGGGGATAACTTGTAAGATGTAAGATAACGAAGATGAAATCGCTTTGGCTTAAATATGTCGGAAAGTCCGGTGTGACTTACAGCAGAGTTGCCATATATTGAGAAAGTGTGGCAACACAGTGTTTAGTATTGGAGGTAATAAGCCCAAACTAGAGCCAGTTTAGAAGACATTCAAATCAATTTACTTTATTAGTGCTTTTATACACATCTTCAGAGAAGGCTATCTAACACTGTTTAACTACGAGCATCCCCTAACGCTGGGTAGTACCCTTTCATTACTCTTCGTATTATGATGTAATACACCCTTTTTTCTTTGTTTTTATGATATGGGGCCTCTGAATCTTAATATGGCTTAGGGCTTCAGCAGGTCTTGATCCAGCCCCGATGGAGGCTTTTCTAGGTCTCAGGTTCTTTTGAATGGAAATATGGGGAAGTGACCATGAGGGATCTTCTACAGAGCAGGGCATGTGCTGTATTACTGAGTTGTGAACACACACACACATACACACACTGTCTGTTGCACTAGAAATGCCTTGTGCCTTTTTAATCGTTCATCTCCAGAGCTCAAAGTGAAACCACAACTTTCGCGGGGGGAAGGCCAGGAACACCTGAGCAGCCCAGAGGAAGAAGAGGATGAAGGCCTTTTGACCCAGGAGCCGCCATCTTTGAAAAGTCAGAAAGGCCCCCTCAAGGGCAACGCAGACACGCCAAGCTCCGGAATTGGCACCACCACCAGCAGCTGGCTAGACTCTCAGACTCCTCTGAAGGGTCGTTTGTCCCTCATGGCCCAGCTGAACCATTTGCAGGCAGAGACGAGAAGGTGAGCGCTTCCTGGCTTCGCCAGCCTGGGACGAGGGGTCAAAGGGCATCCTTTGGGATGGGGTGTGGCTGAAGGCTGACTAAGGCAGTTTGACCCTCCCTGTTTGAGGCAACGACCAGTGGCTCCATGAACCTCCCTCATGCACGCACGAGGGTTACACGCCATGCGACCTGGCAGGCCCTGGCGCAAAATTGGAGAGCCACATTGAGGTTGGTGGCTCTCAACATTTCTAGAAGTTGTGTGACATGGAATTTAAAATTAAGGTTTGCTTCTTTTCCCTGAAGTTCCCAAATTGGGTTATAAATCAGTAAATCAACCAGATACAAATCTTATGTAAATCCTTGAGATTCCTTTCAGGGAAAGGAAGACAAATGGTCTACAATAGATTAACATTGAGGTGTCAAAGTACCCAGCTTTAGGAGAGAAGCCAGCCGGTTTAAAGAAAGCTTTGTTTTTTGCCAGCCAAAGAGCCTCTTTCTATCTCGTCTCTGGAATGTCAGATGGCCTTGCTTTTTTGCTTTCCTGTATCTCCGCTTGCAAATAGAAGTGTTATTTTTTTACTCCCTAGTTCTGAGTTGTAAGACATACGTCACTAGAGAGGGGTGTTTCTTTTTGCCAAAAGGGTAAAAAGCCTTTGTTTAGTTTTGCTAGGCGCGATTCCCCGGAATTTTAGCCAGGAGGCACCAGGGGATTTCGCCAACAGTGCTGTTCTTTTCTAATAAAGCAGAATTAAACCTTCCTCCTGCTATCTGAGTTTGATTTTAAGTAACTCCAGGTTACAGTTGGGCTGAACCTTCTCAGAAGAAGTTCAGTTTGAATTTCAGGGGAGCCTTGTAATTACTAGCAACCCATGAGGGGTCTGTCGAGCTAAGTTTTTCTGATAATCATGTGGTCTAGAATATTGCTCTTCTCATATTATGTTTTGCTTAAAACGTAAAATGTAAGGTGGAACACAGTGATGGCATCACCGCCTTGTATCATTTTGCTGTTGCTTAGGTTTTCATCGCTGAACTTTCTTAGGGGAGAGGAGTGAAATCCTCCAAGAGCTTTTCGGGAGGGGAAAAATCATCATTAGCAGTTGGGTGGCGTCTTTCTTCCTTCCTAACTCTTTGATCACCTAACAACAGCGGACGCATGTTCTAAGAACAGGAGAGATGTTTTCAAGTGCCTGAAAAATGCTTTAATAAGCCCAAGGCGTTTTGGAAAGATATTTCCTTCCTTGGGGGCCGTTTGTCTCTGTCCGCATATGTTTTTAAAAAATCTTACAGATGTCTTCTCTGTTTTGAACGAATGTTCACCCTCTGAACTCTTTGTGTTTTGCTAGGCTGCAGTGGAAACTGATGGAGAAGGAGCGTCAATGCCAGAGGCTCCTGCAGGAGGCGCTGCAGGAAGTAGAACAGGGTGTCTGTATGTTAAGAAGGCCACAGCCAATAGGTGAAGTCACTGTCAGCAGCAGGATTTGGTTGCAGTTAGCGCCGGAGGATAGGCTGCGTACTGAGTGGTTGTGTGCAAGACTAAACAGATAAAATTAGGCACCCAGCTGATCCAGATCCTGTGCCAAGAATAGCTAGATTCTGAACCCGGTTTCAATTATGCAGGTTTGCATTTGGATGCACTTACTTTTCATAATTCTGGTTTTGCTAGAGACAAAGAACTTATTGGGGGCATTCAAGCCCTGCCCATATCCCCTGGAAATCCCCATTCTAACGTTGCTGTGCCTTAGGAGATTTCAGCAGACACGGTCCGCTCACTTTCAGTCATTTTCATAGGAAGCTGCCGCAGACCAATTTGGATTATTTGGGCATCTAGTCCAGTATTGTCGACACTGACGGGCAGAGGCCTTTCATGTCACCTGCTACCTGATCTTTGTGAAACTGTAGAAGATCAGGGCTGGGGAACCTGTGGCCTTCCAGATGTTCTTGTATTCCAGGTGCCTTCAGCCCCAACCAGCCTGGCCAATGGTGAAAGATGATTGGAGTAGAAGTTCATCAAGTTACGGAGGTCCACAGGTTCCCCAGAACCTGCTGTAGATGTTGAGGACTGAACCTGGGACCTTCTGTGTGCAAAGAAGGTGCTCTGTCACTGAGCGACGCTCCATCCTCTAAGATCTACGGTCTTCACGGCCATGAGGGTTAGAAACTTGTCTTTTAGAAGAGTCTTTCAGAAGCCTGAATTCTTCTGCATCTAGTAGCATATTCTGCCTTGGTGCAACACCATCCATGGAGAGGCCTTGTTATACAGTGGTAGAGAAGTGGGGGGGGGGGGAGATTTCTATTCCACATTCATGAGTCCATCCCCCCCCCCTCTAGTCATGATATTGTGCATCACTTTGTCAGCCCAGTATTCTGTCGTCTCAGTCCTGTTGCCTGGGGTGGAGTTTGCCTGCCTTTCAAAACCAAAAGCCACCTGACGCCATGGACTGTGGGAGGGTTGTGCTGTGTGCTTATATCAAGCAGAAGCTGATAAATTCTGAGCGCTCTTCCTCTCCCTCTGCTTCTTCAGTAGTCTCTACTCCCCCGACTCTTTCCTGGGAAAAAGACAAAGAGGCCACAGATCCCCTCCTTGCCGAGTGGCTAGGAAAACATGGCGTGGACAAAGCCACAATTGCAATAGTAGGTGACTTTTTGGAGGCGGTGGGGGAAGGGGGGGTCTAAGCATCAGCTCCTAGCTCCAGGCAGCATGGCCCTGCCTCCAGCCATGAGTGCCTCTTCTAAATGGGAGTGGCAAGAAGGGAAGGGGGACTGCTGGAGCAGAAGCAGCTGAACTGAGGCTTTCTTACAAGGTCCGTCCTTTTTTGCTTTTCTGTTTTTAAAAAGAGCAAATACTCTTGGAACATTCTTCCCCAAACCAGCCCCCTCCAGATGAGTTGGATGACAATATCCATCATCCCCAGCCACCACATCCCATGAGTGTTCTGGCTAGGGTGGTGGGATTTGTAGTCCCAACACATCTGGAGGTTGGGGGAGACTGCTCTCCATCCTTTTCTTGGGGTGGAGCCAAGCCTTGAAATATTATGTGTGTGTGTGTGAGAGAGAGAGAGAGAGAGACAGACTGTGGGTTGTATCCAGATGTAGTCATATACAAGAGTAGACCAACTGAAATCAATGGGACTTTAGTTAGTGATGACTCAGGTCCCCTCTACAAGATTTTGCTTTGCACCCGGTTGCCCGATTATGCGCATATACGGATAAGCACATTTATTCCTAATACCTATTCACGAGAGGCGGTGAAGCGCATTAAAGGCTGTATGAAACGTGTTTTAAAGTTGTTTACATGCGGAGAATTGCATGTTTACATGGCCATAAGGCGCTTTAACTCCCACGGCAAATTAAAACTCGCTATTTAATGTGCATTCGATAATGCGCATAAGCAGAGATAAAAAAGCGCTTCAACCCCCGATTTGCGCTCCGCTCTTGTAGAGGTAAAATTTGTAATGCGCCTTGAGCTTTAAATCGCTCTTGTAGAGGCACCCTTACTTGTCTGATTAATTTCATTGGGTCTACTCTGGAGTATGACTACATCTGGATCCCAAGGGTACAAGATGGGTGAGCATCCAAAATGAACACACAAAAAAGCAGAAAAGTCTCAGGATGCTATAGACAAATTTATTGTAGAAAATGCCTGACACGTTTCAACTTCTTCCTTTTTGTTATGCCTTCTTCAATACTTTTTATATATGTATTGTTACATCCCCTTGAAGAAGATCTAACAAAAAGCAAGCGGCCCCACAATAAATTTGTCTGTAGCATCCTGAGACTTTTCTCCCTTTTTTTTCTGTGTAAATCTGGATCCTACCCAGAGTGTGTGACAATGTATACAGAATGGCCAAGCCCAGCAGGACTTGGAGCCTTCTCTTTCGTTTGCTAGAAGGTGCTCCTTACCTGAAGTCTCCCCTACAAACAAGTCAGCCTTAAACAGGAGTCCATAAATGTTACTAAACTGCATGCAAAGTTTACAAACCTGTTACGGCATTGTGGTGGCAAAGGAGGGCCAGAGAATTCTGTCCCTGCTCTGGCAGCCTGCTTGGTTTCTATGCTTGGGTGCAGAGGAGGGGCGGAGCAATCCATCCCTCCTCTGTCACCTGCATGGAATCCTTTGTCGCCTGTGGCTACCAGGCCATGTACTTTAAGTACCAGACTGATTTTAAGGTAGAGTTTACACCAGCAATTAGAGCTGCCAATTTCTCCATCCCACCCAAGTGTCAAGATTACTGATACTGGGAATTGTAGATCGTGCATAGGATGTCCCATTTACATTAGGAGCGCAGAACCTCGGGAGTTTCCTGGTCTGGCTACACCCCTTCCCCTGGTCCCACTACTTTTCCCTTGATGGTTTGGTAGTTTCTCAGCCTTTGTGCTGTTTTTATCTGATACTAAAAGATTGAAATGGCTCTCCTGAGGCTTCGTTACTGGCAGTAAGAGCTTTAAGCTTAAAGATGCTGGTCTTTTTGGTAACCTTAGTTCCGCCCACCACCAAGGGAATTCTGCCCTTGGACTGACATTTTTTGCCTGGCTAAAACTTTCCCTACTTTTGGTTCAATGCTGCAGCCCCAAACTAGGAGCTGCGACTTCACCTGTGGACACGGCTGTATTTTCAGCCCCTCAGGTTCCGTTTTTCCCTTTGTGGGGAGGAGCCTCGCTGCAGGCTCCACCTTCTTGGGCCGCCCATCACTAAGGCCTCTCCCTCTTCTTCACAGCTCTCGCACCATGGCTTCACCCTGCGTGACCTGCTGAATTATGCCACGGCCGACGACCTCCGGTACACCTGCATCAGGTAGGGCCATGACAGGAGGTCAAAGGTGAGGCTGGCCCTAGTCTTGCTCCTTCTCCTTCCTGAAATACCATTTCCTCCACAATTCAAAGGAGATCTAGCCTCCCCCATCCCAGTGGACATCTACCTCAGCATCCCTGCCCTTGTCTGATCTGGAAATGAAGATGAGTATTTGTTTAGCAATAGCTATTGGTTATAAAGCTTAATGGAACCTCCATGGCAGAAGGCAGTCTAACTCTGAATAGCAGATGGTGGGCGTTAACAGGGGAGGGACATTGCCTTTCTTCTGAGCTTCCCAAACGCTGTTGTTAGAAACCAAGTGCTGGATAGGAGCGTAGGAAGCTCCATAATACCAAGTCAGACCATTGGTCTACCTACCAGGTTGGAGATGTCTACGTCAGCCTCCTCCAACCTGTTGCCCTCCAGATGCTTTGGACTACAACTCCCATCATCCCTGAATATTGACCATGATTACAATCATAGTCCAAACATCTGTAGGACACTGGGTTGGGGAGTTCTGGTCTATACTGACTGGTTCTCTGGGCTTTCCAGCAGGATTCCCACCCCCCCTCCCCACTTGCTGGAGGTGGTGGAGTCCCTTTTGTGAATGCTTCCCTGTGGAAAAATCTCTCCACAAGCAGAAATCTAGCACACCTGGGATAGAACCCTTCTCCCTGAGGGGCTTGTTTTATATTTGCAAGGTGGACCATAGCAAATTGCCTTATATCAAGTCAGACCATTGATCTACCTGAGTAATCTCTCCACCGATGGGCAGTGGCTTTGCAGGATTTTTCTATCCCTACCTGGAGATGCCCGGGATTGAACCTGGGACTTTCTGCATGCAAACAGCTGCTCTACCACTGAGCTTTGGTCACTCTTCTTCTGGATCAGGGAGGTAGTAATGTGGTGTGATCTAGCCCCTCAGGGGGAAAAGTTCTATCCCAGGTGTGCTAGATTTCTGCTTGCAGAGAAATAGGTAGTAATGTGGTCAGATCTAGGGAGGCAGTTATGTTGGGTCCCCTCCTCCTGCAAATGTTCTCTCCAAAGCCCTAATTCTTTCCCACCACTCAACAGAGCCCTGTCCATCTTCACAAAACATCCAGACCTCTGGCCATGTGACAATTTTAAGCAGACAAACTACATTTTATTTCAATTTGTGGAATCTAGGTGCAGTCAGCCTAAAGTATAGGCTTGGGGTGCTCCTAGAGGACTGGAACCCCAAATGCTACCTCTGAAAGTTCTTTTAAAAAATCATTCTGGTAGCCATTCATGGGGCAATAGTTTATACATTAAGGCGGTTCATTGATGGCTGTAGCTCTTCTTCTCGTAGCGCGTGAAACACCTGCAGCACTTCCACTTTCATCCAAATATTGTTGTGTTCTGAATAGTCCAGTTTCTGGAAAGCCTTCTGAGCGATCGGCTACACCCGCTACTTGCAAGTCACGTCAGCTGAACGGACCAGAGTTTCAGAGTGGCACATTGAGTGGCTGATTCTTTTTTCTCTGTCTTTTCTTGGCAGGGGGGGCATGGTGTGCCGCATCTGGAGAGCCATCTTAGAACATCGAGAAACCCTTGACCAACAGTTGCAACACGCAGCCGACTGAGAGGGATGCCAAGGGGAAGCCCTCAATTTGTTTGCAAGGACTACATAGACCACTTTCTTGCCCAGCAGTGAAAAAGAAGAAAATGAGTCATTGCAGGAATCCAGGTTTACCCGTCCGCACCCTGCAGGCTGAACTGTCCTCACATTGAGGCAATGAAAAATGGCTTGGGAAAAACCTTCCTTAGCAGCTCTGGCAAATAAAGTCTGGAGACAACTTCATGGAATTGGATCCCTTGGAAGTGCCCCTGCCAAAATCTGCAATGCACGCTCTTTCTCTCTCTCTCTCTCTCTTGGCTTGAGAAAAAGCAGGGGAATCCTCCACTGGCCTGGATCTCAAAAGAAAAGGGACAGAAGGATTCTGAGTGACCCTGCAACTAGCACGGTGGAGGCTGCTCTGGGAAGATCCCTGC
This sequence comes from Anniella stebbinsi, assembly GCA_029215795.1. Lineage (NCBI taxonomy): Eukaryota > Metazoa > Chordata > Lepidosauria > Squamata > Anniellidae > Anniella > Anniella stebbinsi. The sequence continues at coordinate 83,385,440 of JARDYH010000007.1, forward strand.
TGGAGCAGAATCTTAGCTAACGAAGCGTATTCAGCAATACCAGACAAACCCACCCATCCCATCCACAGACCAAACCACATAGCTCTAGCATCATTGGTTCAGTACTGGGAGGGGAGGGGAAACACACTTGCCACTTTAGGGTCCCCCTGATGGACAGCAGGAGGAGAAACGGGTAATTTAACAAGGGGACTGTTTGGGTTCCTTTGTGTACCAACAAGGATGGAGATGCGATGCAGAGGCATGGGGACCTTAATAAACAAACACGTGGAGGAAACTGTGTTTGTCAATGTCAATAGCGTGTGAAGACTGGGAAGACGGGGGGGCAAAAATAAAAAATAACCATAAGTAGATGGGGCTATCATCCATGGGGTATCCCCCCCCCCAAAAAAAAACTATAGTGGCTGATCAAGTTATCCCTCTCTGGGAGTCTTGCATGCTCTCCTCCCAAAGTCTGTGATAACAGGCACCTTCAGGTAGAGGAGGTAGCAGCAAGTGGGCATGGCTCCTAGCGCCGAGTCTTTTATTATACCCTGTCAGGGTTGGTCCCTTCAAAACCAGCACTGCTGTCGTCATGAGGTTCTGGAGACTACGGGGATCCTCCATCCACATCCATCAGGTCCCCATACACTGGAGATAGATCAGCTCTTCCCCATCGTCTCGCCAAGGACAGGTGTTCCACTATAGATTGGCTAAGGTGTGAGGTTAGGTCCTAGGGCTCAAATTGGTCCTCAGTGGAAGTCCACCTTCCACCCACTGCCGAGGGCTCTTGAACACCATCTCCCAGACGTGGCGCTCCTCCTCCGTTGAATCCATCCAGGGGACCGGCAGGCCATAGCTGTTCCCTGCAGGAAAACAGCGCCTCCATTCAGACATCGTCATCTTCCCTACAATGGCTGTTGGGACAGCAGCGTGCGCCAATCCGCTCTTGAAACCTGCCCTGCTTCAAACAATTATTTTCCCTCAGCGCCTGGTGATTGGGTCTCAGAGCCCCATTTTAATTTTCTCAATGCCCCCTAATGGAGTATCACTGCTGGGCATTGTGGAAAATTAAAATGGTAGGCCCTGAACCCCCACTGGCTGCTAACTAGAATGCTACTGTTCCCAGTGCTATTTTCCCACTGAAAAATCACCCCTTAAAGCTGCTATTTGCTGCAAATTGCAGTTTAGGAGCAGGAGATTTTCAGCAGGGGAATGGTTACATTTCACCTCCAAATGCAGAATGGGGTCAGTTAGACAGGTGAGTTAGACAGATTGGCTCTGAGGTTGCAATCCTAAAACACACCCTCCATAATTATTACCACTTCATGCTCCCAGGAAAGCTCAGCCTGTATCTTTTCTCCTGCAGTGACATTCATCTTTTGCAAGAGTGTCTAAGAGCCTAACCATGCGTGTATTTACTCAGACGTAACTTCTACTTGCTCCCAACTATGTGCATGCAAGACTGCAGCCTCCACCCTGGCAAGACCCCTGTTTTCTTCAGAATAAAAGCAAAGCCATTTGAGCGTCTTTGGTTCCAATAAACACACATCTGCACATTCCTTTCTATGGATGTGCATCACTTCTTCTGAAGGCAGTGCCCGGCAAAAAGAAAAACACTTAGCATCCAACCCAACCAACTTCCCCCGAGGCCTCGGCAATCTCACCTGTGCCAAGGCTCAGCCGGATGCCTCCGAGCCGCTGCTTGGAGAACTTCTCACGGTCCCAGACGGTGAACTCTGCACACGCTTCAGCCAAGTCTTTGGCCTCGAAGCCGTCGTAGACCATGGTATGGTTGAAGGTGGGGCTGAGGCTCTTCTTCACAATGCGGGTCTTCTGGCGGCTTGTCTTGCTGTCATCGGGGAGGATGTAGCTGGAAGGGTAAGGGAGGGGGAGGTTCTGGTTAAGGTAGGTGGATCTTTGGGAAGAATCTGTCCTGAATTGGACAGAAGCGGGAATCTGGAGAGGGGCCGTGGCTCAGGGGTAGATTTACATGCAGAAGGGTTATAGGTTCAATTCCTGGTGTTTCGAGGAAGGGCTGGAAAAACTGCTTAAAACCCTGGAGAGCTGCTGCCAGTCAGTGTCAACAATACTGAGCTAGATGGGCCAATGGTCAGACTCAGCAGAAGGCAGTTTCCTATGTTCCTATAAAGCTAGGAACATAGGAGACTGCCTTATGCCTTGAGATCTTGAGGACTTGCGCATGGCCAATGGCAAATGGTTGGGACACCCACATCACTTAAGGCTAGCAAAGTTTCCCAGCTTCCTGGCACGTTTCATCTTTTAAAAAAACCAGTCCAACACAAAGCAAACTGAGCTCTGCAGAAATGCTAATTCAGTCAGCTACAGCGGTCCTTTCCTCTTGGTGGAAATTAGGGACTTGGGGTCAAAATAGCTGTGATCGGTTTTCCCAAGGTCATCTTCTTTAACAAAGCACAGTTGCTGGGTTTTGTGTGAGAGCTGATCTGGATTGGGACCATGCCATACGTGCTCCTGAAAATCGCCGCCCCTGCCCAACATTAAGAGGAAAAAAACCTGAAATGCATAAATCTGTGCTCATATTTTTTTCCCTAACTGGCACCTGAGCAGGGGGGGTTGCAGTGTGAAAATGGCACAGGGAGAATGGGTTGACCCCCACTTTCCCCTATGTCATGACCGTGATCTGGATTGTGGGGTGCCCTCTTCGTTAAAGAAGAAGGTATGGGGGCAATTGGAATTCCTGACATTACATCTGTACCACTTCAGAGTGCAGGTGGGGGATTCTGGCTTTCAATGTAACTCCTCCTAAACAAAGGACTCCCTACAGATCGAAAATGAGCACAGCAAGGGCACTTCTTTGCCTGCTGTGCTGGCTTTCTATTGGCAAGGAGGTATTTTTTTATACCATAGGTGAGCATTCAAAAAATTCAACTATTTGCAATCCAAAGTGTCAAACATGCAGCCATACTCTGAATGTACCATGATGCCTTGCTTAGTATTTGAATCACTCCTCCTCCCCTGACCCAGCCTTCCCCAACCTGGTGATCTTCACATGTCCTGGACTACAACTCCTAGCATCCGTTTGGCTATGCTGGCTGGGGATGATGGTCATTGATGTCCAAAGCATCTTGAGGGTCACCAGGTTGGGGAAGGCAGCCCTAACTCTTCACCACTGCAACAGGGGCGGCCACTCACCACTGCACGAAGGAGTCCGCTGTGTTGCCTCGGCGTGGAACAATGTTCTGTGCATCCTTTACCCAGATGTGGAGCTCGCCGGTGGGAGGAAGCCCCTTCTCTGAAGTAAAACCGCATTAATAAAGGTGAAAATGTGGTCCTCCTCCTAATGTCAATGGTCAGATCCAGCAGTCAAGACAAAGCAATTCTCAGTGATAGTGGCTCTAAACCACCCATTCCCAGCATGCTGGCTTCCACGTGTTTTGGACTAAAGCTCCCATTATCTCAGACTACCTGCCCTGATGGCTGGGGCTGATGTGAATTGAAGTTCAAAAATCTGGAGGGCTACTCCAGAAAGCTGACCAGAGCCAATGAAAGCCTGTACTAGTATGAATCTGTCCAGCACCCTTCAGGAGTCCATGCCTGGAGATGTTAGGCAGATGGGGTACCGGCAAGATGGCCTTTCCAGGAGTTGCATACTGATGGTGGAAGTCTCTCCTGGGGGAGATCTGCTTGACAACTTAATTATGTCTCTTTAGGTAGGAAAACCGATGGGTTGAGATGGTCAGTCTGCTGCTGGCTATCTAACTTCTGCTGAATCCAAAGCCCCTCTGTTCCCTTGAGAGACCCTAAGATTGGACACATTACCTACCTATGCTTTCCTGGAATTGGCACAGGTCATTTCCTCCCTACTGGAACTCATGGGAGAATTATGGGGTGGGGAAGAACCACAAGAGAACACCCAGGGGGAAAAGTCCCCCTCTACCTCCTGCTCTGACCAGCTGAAGCCAGCAAGGCTGTGGAAGTGACAGATTGTCCATCACTTAATTCTCCACCCCAGGACTCCTCTGCATGTTACTTATATTCTCTCTCTCTCTCTCTCTCTCTCTCTGTGTGTGTGTGTGTGTGTGTGTGTGTGTGTGTGTGTGTGTGTTTACATTGCTTTACCACCCCCTATCCCTAAAGGAGCTATACACAGCAGATCTTTAGGGCTCTCGTAACACAGTATTTCTGGCTCTAGAACAGGGGAGGGCAACCTCTGGCTTTTAGAGGTTGCCCATCTGGTCTGTAGAGCCTTCCCGGATTCCTCCCTGCAGTACTAACCTGCAGGTCACCTTCCCCGTTGGGGAAGCCACACGCCCTTTTGACGTCATTAAGCCCACGGTGTGGGGAACATGTTTGAGATGAGGAGTGATGTGCCCAAGACACTGATAAGATCTGAGCTAGCGATGACCAACTGAGGCTGGATGGTCATTATCCCCTGTCATCCATTTGGGTTGCCCTTCCCTGTTATTCAGGGTACCACGAAGTTAAGGTGCACCCCAGCAAAACCCACCCCCCTGCTCCAAAAAGACCCTCAGGTATTTCATTTTGGAAGACCTTCTTCGCTCATGTTGAGTGCTATATTTGCAGCCATTACACTCTCTCCCCCGCCCCAGCCACCAGTTGGAATCGGCTAACAGTTGCTTTGAGGGATATTGAAATATGCATTAAAATACACACACACACACACACACACACACACATTCCCAATCCAGAAACCCAGATGGCAGGGAGGACCCTGAAAAGAACCAGGGCTTCCAGTCTCACCTTCTGATCCAGCTGGGATGAACTTCAGGGCCAGATTGAGTTTGCCATAGCTGGACGCAGCCTCAGGAGTGACCGGAGTCTGAGAAAGGAGGAAGGGAAACAGGTCACAGGGGGAGCAGGAACGCAGCCATAAACAGAACTGCAGGGATACGTTGTTCCAGGTCGGGCTGCAGGTTGGAGGGGGCTCTTGGCAAATTGCCCTCTGATGGTCCCCCTCCTTTGTCAGGGGGCCCTGGTGGATGTACCATGTAGCCATGGCTGGCGGAAGGAAAGCAGTAATCCAAGCCAGGGCAGGTGGGTGGGTCTCGCTGCCACTTGAATTTCCCACAATGCCCCCAGTGTTGCACTGCATAGTGGGAAATTCAATGATGGTTAGACCCTGCTGCCCTGTGCTGGTTTGGAATGCTGTGCCACGGCCCCCTCCCCAACACCCAGCATCTGCTGCCTGAAGGGGCCACGTCACTCTGCTTCATGGTAGAGCTGGCCCTGCAAGTACAGATCTCTTCCCCCAGCTTCCATGAAAAAGTGTTGAAATGCGAAAGAGGAAGCGGTACGCAGGGGGAAAATGGTGCAACGATATGTGCAATGCTCCTCCCGTGACACTTGCGCCACCTGAACTGACACAGCAATTCTTTTAGGCTATGGTGGAACACAGCAAAGCAGACTCTTGGGTTGTAAGGATCATTTGTGTTGGAACCAAGTCCCCACAAAACACCCTTTGGAGAAATACCTTGGGGCACCCTTTGCGTCGTGGGGGGGGGGGTCATTAGTGAGAGGAGGAGGAGGCACACGCTCACCCGGCTTGTCTCTCCGTCTCCTACACCATTCTGCCAATGTGCTTTGCAGGAATGCAGGCCACAAACAGACTATTTGTAATTATAGTTGGGCACTAGGAACAGGCAACCCGTCCCCAGCTGGACCACTGCAGTCTGAAATACAGCCACGTGTCCGAGGTTCCCAGGGCTAGAGGAAGAACCCGACATGCTCGGGCAGTAGCAAAGAATCTGAGTGCCCTAGAGGGGGCACCAGGGCTGGTGCAGGCTGTGGGGATTGGGCCCACCTGCCTGTCTTTTAAGGTCTTTTTTTTATATACCCTAGTGGTGTGCAGGTGGAAGCCCCCACCATTTGAAAATTTCCCAGGATGCCCTGTGGAGCAATGCAGCCACCCACTGCAGGGGAGAGAAGAATAGGATTTGCTGGCCATGCAAGTATCTATTGGCTAGTAGGTCAGGACCAGATTCAGTCATTCTTACATTAGATCCACTAAAACTGACAAGGGTTAAAACTAGTTATGACTAACTTGTCCCATTGATTTTAATGGGTCTGTTCTATTTTAATGGGTCTGTTCTAAGCATGGCTAAATCTGGATCCAACCTAGGTGCCTTGACAGCACCCGTTCCCCCCCCCCTTAGAAAAAAAACCCACGCTTTTATTGCTGCAGGGTGGCGACAGGAGGCAGCCATTCAGCTCACTGGGCCCACCCTTCCTCCAGCTTCCAGCGACCAATGGGAGGTCGCCTTCCACCCGGGAACATCCCTGGCATGGCACCGGAGCAAGGACAGACGGCAGAAGAGCCGTGCTACGCTCGCTCCAGCAGAAAAAGTCTGGGTAAGTCTCCGACTTTTCCAACGCACATCTTCATCTCTTTGCCCCGCAGTGGCAGTGAATCGGCAGCTGCATCATATAACCGACGTAGTGCCGATTCACAGCAACTGTGGGGCAAAGACGCCATTTAGACAGCCCCCTAATATCTGATAAGTGACTCAAATCAGCACACACGGCTTAAAAGTCTATTTATGTATTTATACAGGAATACAGGAAGCTGCCTTAAATTGGGCCTGTTCAGACGACACGCTAAGCAATGGTTATGCCGCTAACCCTTTTACAGCAAATGGTTAGTGAGCGTGTTTAAACATGGTTAGGAATGGTTCACACAACATGCTTATCCATAAAGTCTAGCTCAAAATGCTTAACCACTGTGGCTAAGCGTGTCAGCTGAACAGGGTCACTGTGTCAGACACTTGGTCCATTTAGTCTAGTATTGTCAACACAGACTTGCAGCAGCTCTCTGAGGTTTCAGGCAGGAGGTTTTCCTGTCCTACCAGGAGATGACAGGAATTGAACCTGTGACCTTCTGCATACAAAGCAGATGCTCTATCACCCTGAGCTACGCACACAAGGCCAATAACAGCAAGCATGTAAGGGGCTGCCTTATCCTGAAGCAAACCATTGGTACATCTAGCCCTGTTGTGTATACTTTGATTAGCAGCTGTTCTTGGGGTCTGGAGCAGAGTTCCTTGCTGGTTGTGCTACCCAAGTTTGAGGTTCAGGACTGCATTTTCTGAGCTCTTTCTGTGCTCCAGCTGGATTGCAGCATACACACAGCCCAACAATTTTGCAATCTTGAAACAGTGGCATTGCAAAAGACGTAACAGTTGTATCATGTTGGGTTTGTGGGGGATTGAACCTGTGACCTTCAACATGCAAAGCAAGTACTCTTCCCGCTGAGCCACAGCCCCTCCTTAACAACCGGGAAGCAGTGACATTAGAGCGCGGCTGAGCTCTGCCACTCCAGAGATCAACACTTTGGCCATAAACCTACTGAAGCCAAACTCCTGTCTGTCCCCCATTACATGAAACCTGGTGAAAATGAAGGCCAGGAAGAGGCGGCTTTCGTGCAGCCGTGTTTTTAACACCGGCTGCAAAACAAAGGGTCTAGTCCTCATCAAGGTTGTAAGCCTGTGCCTGGGCTGTTCCACTTCAGGCCTCAGATGGGAGCTCACAGAATCAAATGCTCCTCCATACAAAACCACTTCCCCGTGTATGGAACTCTGAAGAAGTCCAGGAGGAGGATAGAAGCTTCATCTTTGGCATCTAGTTTTCTTTGTGGAGGAACATTTGGTCATGCTAATGTCCACCTGCAGTCTGAAGTAGTACCTCACGTCAGGGAGAATTAAACCCTGAATACAGTTATTCCCCACCACACATGCAAGCAAAGCTCCCTGACTGATGCTAGGAAACCCTTTCTCCCATTATGTGCAGTCCAGATGCAGCAGGGGTTTTAGAGGGAGGCACCAGCCTGGCACCATGAAGACAGCCCTTAGAGGTAACGGGGCAAAATCAAAGAGAGTGGAAAGGAAAACAAGGTATATTTGTAAGCAAAGGATACTCACCCTGGGCTGGAGGTTGAACCACTGCGGACCTGCGTTGCTCCAATCCCAGGCATTCAGTGCGACCTCCACCTCTCCCATGAAAAGGTTTCGGCTCAAGGCATCATGATGCCAGACGGACAGGTTCAGGATCCGGCCATGGAGATCAGCCTTGTCAATCTTGTACTGTAGACCGGGATTGAAAAAGGGGAGGAGGACAAATAGAACTTTTGAACATGCCAATAGTCCAGCGTGCAAAAAGACGGCTCTCAAAGTCTGGAAGTTCCACTGGAGCACTTCATCTTTACCATCAAATTTCAGGAAGCTACCTTCAAGGAAATTGTGGAATTTCCTCCCAGGAGCAATCCACCGGGCTCCCTCTCTCCGAAGCATTTGGTGATTCGTAAAGACTTCTTGAAATTATTATTTCAATTGGATTTGGCAGGGCCAAAAATACAAAAACAACCCCCCCCCCAACCCCACCAGAATATTCTAGCTTAGAGTTCTTAATGCAATAACTAAAACCTTAGGAGAGGCATTTAATTATCCATTTAAAACATTTCTTGGCTGCCTTTCAGGGCAGCAGTCCTCACAAGTTGGCTTACAACAATAAAATTCATAAAACAGTTAAAATATTAAAAGCAATAAAAACATGGTCACAATAAAATAGCAATTAAAAATAATAAAACCAGCAAGAATAACAATAGCAGCAATAACAGTACTAATCATGGAAAGGCCATGGTAAAATAAAGTGTCTTTAACGCCTTGAAAGCCTGCAAGGATAGTACATGGCGGACCTCTGATGGGAGTTGTTTCAGAGGTTTGGGACCACTGCAGAGAAGGCCCTCTCCTGTGTGGACACTCACCTAATTGCTCTCACAGGTGGGCAAATGAGAAGGGCCTCTCTTTCTGGTCTTACAAGCGTGGGCAGGCTGATATGGGTGAATGCTGAATCCTTTTAGAATGGGGAAAAGCTGTACCAAAGCTGAGAAACCACCAAATGATGAGTGTTTGGTGGGAAGGGAGCGTGGCCATGGGGGAAATCCGAGAAGGCTGGTTTGGAACCCTGGGTCTACATGTGACGCTTTTGCACCAGTAGGACCTATGGCTGAACACGTTTCTCCCTCCTTACCTTAAGGGTCTCGTTGAAGATGGGGTCGAGGGTCCTCTTCTTGACAACAGTTTTCCTCTTGCTATGATTGGATTTGTCAGGAAGGAGGTAGGTTTTGACATACCTACAAGGGAGAGGGAGTCAACACAAAAGCAATGCAGGTCACCATGAGGGAGATGCCGCAATTCTTTTCCCTTGTCTAGGATCACAGTTTGGGCCATGACTCACAACTAGGATGTGATCCTCCCTAAAGTGAGCCACCCAAACATTGCTACAATCACCTTCTTCTGTTAAGCAAAGGAGAAAGAGAGGAAAGGAGGAGCAGAAGATTGACTGATGGAGGGAGGAAAAAATTAAGAGAGAGGTGGAGACAAATGGATAAAAGCATGAAAATGCAGGAAGATAGGTCTAGAGTAGGGTGACCAGATAAAATCCAGGTCAGGGCTCATATAACTTTAACAGTTGTAGAGAAAAGGGAATTTCAACCAGTGCCATTTGTATGCAATTAGTTCCTGGTGATATTCCCTCTTCATCACAACAGTTAAAGTTGCAGGCACTATACTAGAGTGGCCATATACAAAAGAAGGCAGGGCCCCTGCACCTTTAACAGTTGTGATAAAGAGGGAATTTCACCAGGAACTAATTGCATACAAATGACACTGGCTGAAATTCCCTTCTCTCTACAACTGTTAAAGTTACATGAGCCCTGACCTGGATTTTATCTGGTCACCCTAATCTAGAGCTTCTTCACATGAGTGAAATAAGGCACACTCGTGACTGGCCACTCACAGAAGTTCATGGGTCCTTTTGAAGGCGGCTTTAACCTCCTACACATCTCCTGCACTTCCCCCCATCCCCGTAATTCCATTCTTTAAAAAAAAAACAACACCTGGATATCCTAATTCTGCTGAAATTTCTAGGGATTTCCTACCGTGTTCAGGGGAAGTTGCGCTTCATAGCACCCACTAGAGGGCACTGTCCCATTCAAGGCTATGAGCACCAAGAGGAGGTGCTCATCCTTCTCCGCCCATGTAATGCGGCCCATTACAAGTGCGCAAGAGAAGCAGGAAGCAAAGCCCTGATAAGGCAACACGATTTCCCCTTAATCTAAAGAAGCCCCTAATGCGATACAGGACCGAGGTGTCAAACGTCTTTCAGCCCAAAGGCCAAATTCCTTTTCAAAGAGGTTCTAGGGAGCTGCATTCCAATGGTGGGCAGAGCTGAAGGCAAAATGTCAGAGTTAAAATGCCAGCATATTTTCTGCTGGTAATTCAGCCCTGGGAGAGGCATTTCAACCTTTTAGAAGGGGGAAGAAACTGCATCAAAGCAAGAAAACCACCAATCAGTGGTCAGGGGAAAGGGAGCGTGGCCAAGAGAAGGTGTTATGACCAACTGGGGAAGCCCGTAGGGCAGGAATGGGAATCCAGATGGGCCAGATGTAGCCCCTGGGCCTAAGATTCTGCACCCCTGATATAGGAGCTAAATATTACACATGATTCCCTTGTTACAAATCCCTCTAGAAAGGACGAAGACCATGATTGGACCACACACATTTCATTGGCTGACACTTCTACCACCAACTGCCTCCCTTGTGCATTTCAACACTCAAGGTCTTAGACCTCACACTTAGAACTTTCTCCCAAAACTTCAATGTTATGTGTTTGGGGTCAGTCTAAATTACCTCCAGGGACACCTTATAACTCAGTGTCTCTGAGTAAAAGAGATTAAGAAGTCCACACCCACCAATCCACCCACACATACACTGTAATTCCTAAATAGGCAACCTTTGGTCCTAACAAGGGCTGAGGGGGTTGGAGGAAATGAATCTGGGGGGAGGCTGAATCTGAAACTAAAGGAGAGGTGGCTTTTGTCTTGCAAAGGGATCTGCTGGGCAGCTGGGAGGAAGCAGGGTCTGCTTGGAATTAGGTGGCTGTAGGCCTGAGGAGAGTGTAAATAAACCTTCATAAAAGAAACACCATAAGTCTCCAATGCCCTCCTCCTAGGAAACTGAACTCTAAATAAGCGCTGGAGCCCTGCAAGTTCACCCCTCCCAGGACTTGGGTGCAGGAGCCTCTCTTTTCTCAGACCCACACATGGTGGAACTGATTTACGTGCAAAACATCTCGGGTTCAATTCCTGGCATCTTCAAATAGGATTGGGAGAGACCCTTGCCTGAAACCCTGGAGAGCTGCTCTCTATCAGTTTGTTTCATTTTTATGTACTCATTGAATAAATTCATATCCTGCTCTTCAATATAAATACTTTCAGGGCAGGTCTTTCTGACTTCTGTGCCTTGAACAGCCCTCCCACCTTTAACCATGAAATTATCTCCCTTTAATTAGATGCCTTTACATTCAATAAATCAGAATCACTGTCTTTATATTGTTTTGCTGTTGTGTGTCTTAGAAATGCCAGCAGACCACCTTTTCTGGCTGAGAAGGTCTTCTGCCCTACGCCTGGCAGAGTCCCTTGCCAAATCAGACAATACTTGGGTGAAATCAGTCAATGGAACTGAGTGAATATCAGACAGCCCCTGAGTGAAGATAGGACAGCCGCTTCGTACCGGTGGGAACTGCAATAAAATGTCACAGTGTGTTTCTCTAACAGAAACGCTCCTGTTCCAAGTTCAAGCCAGACATGCCCGCCCCAAGGATACTACAGGATACAAGTTTCCCTTGTTTTTCTTTTCCAGAAGACACTCCGTGAACCATGGCACCCGGAAGCCATTGAAAATGCTCCCGATTCATAGGATTCGGGGGTTGGAGAGGTTGCCTCTTTCGGGTTTTCTTTTTAATGTGTACTTCTGCAAACCCCAGGATTCCCCTGAGCATACCAATTCCTCCTCTTGTCTTTCAGTGGCCTCATTTTGGCTTCATTTCTGTCAGCACTCGCCATCTGAGTTCGCTATTAGAGGGAGGGATAGAGTCACACAGCGTCGTACTGTAGCAATACTCGCAGCTGGCAGAAGTCCCTTGAAAGTCCTTGGGAGGACGTCTGCTTTTCTTAAAAAGCCACCCACCCATGACATTCTTCCGTTTTGATGAATCAAAGGGATGGCAAGGGATGGCATGGAACAGAGGACAACAAAGAGCAAGCCCCAGCCCCAAACCTACGGATCAGACCGCTGCTTCTTGGCTTCGGCGAGGTCTCGGCACTGGATGACTTGAACGTGCAGCTCCTTCCTCATGGAATCATACTGCAGGGAGAACTGGATGCAGCCGCGGACTTCCACATTCCCAATGTCATTGTCGCTGAATACGCTCACCGTGCTGCCGCTCATCTGAAAGAAAGCAGGAGGGTCGAAATAGGAAGAGGCGGGATCTGAACACAGGGTCATGGGGAGAAAGCAGGGGAGGCTCATGAAACCGATGCCGTGAGGCAGTGATTCCATCCTGGGTTTTAGTTGCAACCAGCCAGAAGTCTAAAAGAGCTATGCAAGGTGCTGGATCAGCACCTGCAGATTCCTGGCTGGTTCTAACTAAAACCCAGGACGGAATCTCTGCCCTCCCGCAATCGGATCCCCCAGCTTCCCCCGAGAGAAGGCAAGTTCATGGTGAACCCAAAGTCCTTAAAAGTCTCTCCATAATGAGCCCATACAAGCAAATATGAAACAAACAATCCAAGAACTGCTCAGCATCCACAAAATGTACTCAGTACACAACAAATCATGCTCTTTATTGGAACCATTTTCGTTGGCGCTCACTAAAAATGTGAAACCTTGATGAGAAGGTAGGGGAGATGCAAACCTAACTTTTGCAATTAGAGAGCACTACAAGCCATGGGATCAATTCATTACAGCAGAGTTCTAGTGGCAACTTTAAGGAGTCCCTCAGCAACCTCAGCAGGCCTTTGGGGAGTAGTTCAGACCTTTGTGGATGTACTGCTTATAGTTTGGATTTTTAATTATGCGTCTTTAAAATGTTTTAAAATGTTTTAAATGTTTTAAAATTGTACTATGTTTAATTATATTTTTAATTTTTGCATATCTCTATTAGTTTTAACTGTACATGTTTTAATTTGTAAGCCGCCTCGGGTCCCAGTATTGGGAAAAAGGCGAGCTATAAAAAAATACATACATATATACATATATAAATAAGAATAAGAATAAGAATATAATTTAAATATCTGCATTGCTGCTTGGTTTTATTCAGGTTGCATTTTTATATTGTGGTTTTATATTGTGATTTAAATTTTATACTTGTTGTATTTTATGGTTTTGACTTTTATGAACCACCCAGAGAGCTTCAGCTATTGGGTGGTCTAGGAATGCAGTAAATAAATAAATAGAACCACTGCCAATAACCCTGACCCCACCTCCCCACATCACATACTGTGGATGAGCTTAGACTGGAGAACGAGGAGCTGGTGCTCAGCATTTTATTCCGGGCGCTCATCGCGTTGTTCTTCAGAGGCGATGAACCCAACGCTCCCTCCTGGCCATTTTCAAAACTCCCATTACTCTGAAGGATACAAAACAAGCAGGGGAGAAGAGAGCTTATTCTCACAACCTTTCTACATGCAGCACCCTGTGAAATTGGCTCAGTTTAGACAACATGTTAGTTAATGCAGTGTGAAAATTCCACTTTACGGTTGAGATTTTAGGGGGTACTCCCCACACAACATGTTCTAACTCCACCATTGTGTGACTGTGGGCTCTCCTCCCCTGGTCCTCCTGGTGGCATCCCACCAGTCAATGCTGAAAAAAAAAACAATTCTGGTGGCTCTCCTAGAGCGGCACTCCCTTCTTTCAACGCTCTTGCCAGGGAACTCTGTAGCCAGTGGGAAAAGTCAACTCAACACAATGAAAAGCTCCACAGAGCCCACCACACAACAGTTGTGCAGGAACTCTCTTCTGCACAGCATAGATATTCTGAGTGGAGTGTTTTCCCCCCAAAAAAACCTCCACCGTTCCATGGTGTTTTTCCCACCAAACAACACTGTGGAGTTTTAAAACCACTCTTGAGAGAAGTGTTGTCTGAACTGAGCCTTTGAGTCAAATCTTGTAGACTTTTAGCTGCAGGACGTTGCATGCTAAGATAGCAGTGCCGGATCCTGAGTGCCATAGGAGAGGCCAAAAAGCCTTAGATCGGTAGAGGAGTACAAAACGTGTGACAGCGCCAAATCCCATGCATGGCAGTGACGTTCAGACAGCCGCCACCTCTCTCTCTTTCACTCTGTGTGTCTGCGGTAGCCATGGCTGGAATTCATGTTATTTATTTATTACATTTATATCCTGCCTTTCTGCCAAACGCGGCACTCAAAGCAGCTAACAGGAATAAAATAGAGATTAAAAACATAAAAAACAAATCCATTAAAACAGTTAAAGACACAACAATAACAGAATAACAGAAACACAAGAGCAGAAACAGACATAACAATAAAAGAAATAAACAGCACCCAGGGACCAGTTAAATCCACCTCCAGCAGCAGAGCAGCTTGCATGCCATAGCACATATGCAAATTTGGGGGGCAGGAAGTCAATGTATAGTATTTATCCAGAGCTACGTGATCCAAAGGACTCACGGTAGGAAACGTTTTCTGTCATCCAGCCTCAAAAAGAGCCCCATGAAGACAGTAACTCTTATTCCCATTTTTCAGAATGGGAAATGAGATTTGTTTAGGGCAGAAAAGGATTTTTAAACCAGTGCCCCAAGTCCCATTCACCAGCTTTTCACTTGCGCTCACGTTTCTTCAGGCCCTGCCTTGAATTGGACAGCAGTGAAGTGGACAGCTGGGATTAGGTTGCCTAGCAACACCCTCGGCCTTCATACCTGCATCGTGACTGTGACGGCTGGTACTGTATCGGTCCGCTGTTCCTCCTCCTCAGCCTCCGAACTCAGGCTACTAAATGAGTTGCTTCTCTCTGACGGGGTAAAAAAATAAGCTGAACTTGGAAATTCAGCAAGTCCGAAATCTAACATTAAGTCATAATACATAGCACAAGTGTGCAGGGCCGGCCCTACTATTAGGCAAAGTAAAGCAGTCACCTCAGGCAGCAATTGCAGGGATGCAGTAGCAAGGTGTTGGAGGAGAGAGTTGTCGGCGATGCGGCCTGCTTTGCACCCCCTAAATTAGCCTGCTGCCTTCAAGGGCAGTGGAGGGTACTGATCCATCTGCCAGTCCAGTCGGCTTTGTATGTGGAATGGGAGGGGGAACCATCTTGTCCTTTGCCTCAGGCAGCAAAATGTCTTGGACTCACTCTGCACCTGTTCAGAATTCCAGCCAGCCATTCTTTTACCGGGATATTCCATTCCATTCCCCATGGCCAGTGAGCATGCTCAGTCCTCATTGAGCTGTTCTGGGTTCCCTGCCCCTTGTTTAGGGATTTCCCTCCCCCTAAAATTGTTTTGTACTTATGCAAACCTTGGGGTTCCCTGTGTACACCAACAATGCCATTTGGACTATCTAAGAATCCACACTCGGAGAATGGGTTTGCTATTAGTATATAGGAATCGTATAGTAGTTCCAACTCTTCAAAGTGCTTCGCATATATTACCTTGCTGTAATCCTTACAACAACCCTGCCTTGGTAATTGCAGATCAGGGGGCGGGGACAATTACAAGTGATGGCGGTCTTAGCCAAGACACATTGCCATTAATGTACCAATTCAAAGCAGGGTCTTCCTGGTTTGTAGCTCAGTGTCTTAGCCGCTATGCTAATTCCAAGTAGCAAATTCCAGCATTGTTTTGTGCTGTTAAAAAAAGGGGGGTAGTTTCTAGTCCTCAGGAGGCTTGGAAATATTTGGATAATGTCTGGTGAGTTCTCCAAAGCTTCGGGATTTTGCCAGCTGGTGGGGCCCTTGATGGATCGGGATGGGCAGACCTTTGTTTTGTACTAGATCCCCACGATCCACCATGTGGAGCCAGATGCAAAATAGTGGCTCAGGCAGCTGGGGGGACATACACCAAGAACAAAGGAACATGCTCAGCCCAGAAATTTATGGTTGGTACTACCAGCACTGAGTTCGCAGGTCCTTTCACACAAAAATCCACTCCTGGTTTTCTTACTAGAGTTCTTTTTCAGCAATCTCATTTACGGAAAGCTTTTTAGTTGTTGCTATTGTTAGACATTTGGCGATCAGAAACCCTTGCTGATCTACTGCAAACCACCCAAAAATCTACCAGATTTACCTTCTGCCTACCCCTGTCTGAAATCCTCTGTCACTTTCTTAGAGCTCCCAAAAGCAATTACACAAATAAGGAAAGACATTCAAAATCGTTTTCACAACCTGTGCTTTCTATTAGGTCGTAAAATCTAGCTTTTCTTGGCGAAGAATTTGTTAAGTTTCTCACACACCTTTCCACAGAAATGCTCGTGACAGCTAAGCACCCTGGGTTACCCTCAAGCTGTTGTAAAGGATGGCACCACCCTAGAACAAATGCAATTACGCATGCCCAGTGAATCTTGGGAGGAACTTCCCCGGATCTGGAGGCTATCTATACCCACCCAAAGCCTTGAAGAGGCTGTGAATCTGTGCTGCGTCAGTTTTATGACGCAGCTGCAGATTCGCAGCCACCATGGGGCTTTCCCTTGAAACTCTGAAGAAAAAAAGTTGGGGACTTACAGCCTCACTCCGAAGTTGCAGTTAGGCATAGCTGGCCAGATAGCGACCCCTGATTGGTTGCCGTCTGCCCGGGCAGAGGACAGGGGGTAGGCTGTGGCGTCGGGATTAGTTGCCTGCTGCCCCGCAGTAGCAAAAGCTACTGAGGTCATCGCAGCAGTAACCCGCCCCTAGAGAAGGTAAATGTGTCCTGCTTGGTTTTTTGGCTTCAAGTGGCAAAAAGGACTATGTGGGGAAGATGCAAAGCCCCAGAATAGAGTGTGATTTTTAACCATTGCAAGAAGTCTGTGGCATCCCCTGTTATATGCTGTCTCTGAGCCAAACTACACATGGCAGAAAAACCATGATATTGCATTCAATGTACAATGTGCAGTCCCAGTCCTGTTCCTCCACAAACCCAAAAAATGTGTTAAATATATTAAATGCAATAACATATATACATTATAACTTGTTTGTGTCCCTCTCGCTTCCATCTCTCACACTCATGCTATCTGTGTGGTTGCTCTTTCTTTTTTTTACCTGCACTGTTGTCAAATATCTGCTCCGGGGACTGGATCCCATCCTGCAAAGAGAGAGAGAGAGAGAGAGAGAGAGAGAGAAGGAACATGCTGAGTTCACTGGGTACAGATGGCCTAACCATGCAAATATATTCAGATTCTTATTTGCATATGCAAATCACACCAATTACTGTCCCCCTCTCTTCCATAGAAAGAGCTGCACAAGCAGCCTGTCAAAGCAGCGTTGAGGACAGCAGGAAAAGAATCCAGTTCTACACTTCCCAGGTTTTTTTAAAATGTAGATTTCCATGTTTATAAAGACAGCCAGTGTGGTGTAGTGGTTAGAGTATTGGACTGGGAGTCAGGAGATCCGGGTTCTAGTCCCCACTTGGCCACAGAAGCCCACTGGGTGACTTTGGGCCAATCACAGACTCTCAGCCCAACCTACCTCACAGGGTTGTTTTTGTGAGGATAACATGGAAAGGAGGAGGGTTACGTATGCCACCTTCAGTTCCTTAAGGAGGAAAAAAAGGCGGGATATACATGTAATAAATAATATTTTTTTAAAAGTGCTTGGCACCGCTCCAGGACTTTGCAACCAAGTTCTAAAACACACCCAACAATATGAAGGGCCAACACACTTGGATTATTAGATGTTCTTCTGTAAAAAGAAAGTTTAACATATATCTTTTCTCCCCAATAGGTTTTGCCATCTTGCCAAGTCAACTCACCTGAGTATCTTTTGGCCCAGGTAGCTCAGGAGCAGCAGTGTCAATGGGGACCCTATGAAGAAATGGAGATGACAATTCTTTCATAGCAAGGACTCTGGTTCATAAAATGTTCTTTTTTCTCTCCTTTGTCCAAGGAGCAAGCTTAGAGGCTGTTCACACAACACAGTAACCACACTCAGTGGTTGAGTGAGGTTTGTTTTGAACCATGGGTTATTGTGTTGTCTGAATGCAGCTAGGGTGACTTGTTAACTATGTAGTGCAGTTTATTTTCTCAAACAAGACACCTTGAGAAACCACGGTTTATTGTTGGCTTGTCCAGGGTGGTTAACAAGCCACACTGCATGGTTAACAAGCCACCCTGGCTGCGTTCAGACAACATGATAACCCACCCTGCAGTAAACGTGCTGCATTCAGACAACATGATAACCCACAGTTCAACTAACAACCCATTGTTCAAAACAATCCACGCTGAACCACTGAGTGTGGGTTAGCATATCGTGTGAACAGCCTCTTAATGTTCTGCTGCTTAGAGACTCGCGTAGAGGAAAGCCTTGCTCCCTCACGACACAACAAGCTATGGTTAAGAGCCGCTTCACACATTGCACAATCATTTCCACTTTATCCAGTCCTACTCAGACCTCGTCTTGAGCACTGCGTCCAGTTCTGAGCACTGCATTTTAAGAAGGATGTAGACAAAATGGAAGAGGTTCAGAGAAGGGCAATGAAGATGGTAAGACGTTTGGACAACAAGCCCTACGAGAAAGCTTGAAAGAGCTGGGTATGTTCAGCCTTGAGACAAATAGACATGATAGTATCTTCCAATACTGGTGGGGCTGATACACAGAAGAGAGCCAAGAGTTGCTCTACACTGCCCACAGAGGGCAGGACTCAAGGGCTGTCTAAATGCTCTCAAAGACCCCCGGCCTAGAATGCCCCTGTAATCTCATAGTTCAGTGGGATTTGAACCCATGCCTTCTCGGTCTAAATCTAATAATCTAAGTCCAACATGCGGGCTGAATGCAGCCTCAGCTACTCCCTGGTGATCCCCTCCCCCTGCCCCAGAATCTTAAAAGAAAAATTACAAACAAAATGTCCACCGTGGAGTGCTAAATTGAACAGTATCTGCTAATCGTTTAGCAGCATATGTTGAGTTTTTAATCAATTCCAAATCTATTTTTAGGTTTGTCTGACAGCTCAGAAGTGTTTTTAGATGTATGTTATATCTATGTATGCTGTCTGTTTTTATGTTTTTAAATTTTGTATATCGTTTTTTAGTGTTTTCATCTTTTGCGAACCGCCCAGAGAGCTTCGGCTATGGGGCAGTATAGAAATTTAAATAATAATAACAATAATAATAATAATAATAACAACAACAACAATAATAATGGAGCAGCAAAACAGCAATTATTTATTTATTTAACCTCCTGCAGCCTGCAGGGGGGTGTTCGGGGGTGCAAAAATGGGGGCCATTTCCCACCACTGTTCTAACCGCTACATCACACTGGCTTTCACAGTTCTGCTACAATATAGCAGAATGCCAGTGAGTCACTAGCAGCCACGCAGAATGTTGGCGAGTTTCCCAGGGGCTAAGGACAGCTTCGCTGACTCTCCATGGCCTTCTGGAGATAGGTCACGGAGACCTATCACCACAGCACTGGCTTACCACAGACAACTTTCAAGCCTAGGCAGAGAAAAGATAACAGCTTGGATTGAATTTTCTTTTTTTGCTAAACTGGATCGTTGGTTGCATGAGTCACTGCTGCCAAACTTCCTAGCTCCACCCCTGCACTTGGGCTTTTCACTTACAGCTAAGAGATCAAGACCCTGTTAAACCAGCCCCTTTTTAAAAAGAGAAAGAAAAATCCTTGGCCACAGCCTCCTCAAGTAACTCTCCCTCACTGAGGCTGTTATCCATTTGAGAAACAGTTGCTGGCTTTTGGCTGTTTGACACGCCCCTGGAGGAGCAGACAATTCCAAATGGAAAAAGATCTCCCTTCCACACTCTGAAGTCAACGCTTCTCACCTGTCCACAGCCTCCGGCACGTTCTCTTCCTCGATGGTGGGTTCACTGATCACCTCTAAATCTCCCAAGCTAGCTCGTTGCTTCAGTTCCCATTCACCTGTTTTGTCATGGTGAAAGATGTATATCTCTTTTAGCGAATGTTTGTATTCATTAATGATCTATATAGTACCATCAATGCACATGGCATGTAGAGATTGGCTGGGTTCAGACAACATGATAGTCAACGGTGGGGTAATAATCAACACGACAGTTGTTTATCTAGAGGGGACTCCCCACACAACATGATCATAATCAACCGTGGTGTGGATTAGGATCAGCGTTGGGTTGACTATTAGTCCACGCTGAGTTGGCTCACTCATTCCTGCCCTCTCTCCCCCCTCAATCCTCCCGCTAGTATCCCATCAGACCTTGTTGCCAAAAATCGATCCTGCTGGCTGGACTAGAGCGGCAGCAACTCTGCAGCTGATGAAATAACCAACGGTGCCCACAATACGAAAACCAGTGGTGGTTCAGATAGCCAACTCTGCATAGGGTTGGTTATTTGCATGGGTTATTTTGGCCAAATAACCAACCATAGGTTTAAAAAACTTCCAATAAATTTATTACCGGTATTTATGGATTGCATTTCTACACCACCCAATAGTCGAAGCGCTCTGGGCGGTTCACAAAATATAAAACTATCGAGTGCCGTTCAAGTAAGTTCAGCCCAAACACTACAAGTGCAAGGAACCAACCATAAAACACTGGACTAATTATTAAGTTATTTTATATACACTTTATAATTGGTATGAATTGATAATTAGATTTTCAACCAACAGTATCAGAAAGGCAGTTTCTAAACAATTTCACTACACCTTTTACAGAAGTCTTATGCCAAACACTCTCCAGTTGTGTCTAAACGATTACAAGTATTTAGATTTTTTTAAAAAACAATAGTTTTTAAATACTGCTTTTAAACAACACATCAATGGAACCCTGGTGAAATTCGCTGTAGAGAATAAAACAGTCAATACAGCAGGAGGCAGTGGTTGAAAACAATATCCTATAGGAGTGCGGTGCACTCAGCCACAGAGATCAACCATATAACTACAAAAGCTGTTATACAATGAAGTCTATACATTTATTTGTATCAGTTTGTAATTAATTCAATCAGTTATATATTACAATATCAATCAATCCAATTGGCCACATAAACAGTTACGAAAAACACCCGTTCATGTGTTCACATACTATTTCAGTTCTACAATGAAGTATGTATACTTATTTGTGCCAACTGGATTACTGGCACAAGCATACATTCTAATAAAATCACAAAATAATACCAAAAAGAAAGAGAAGGGGATAAACCAAACAGACACAGGGAACGCTACAATCTAGGGAACACTATCATGACACTATTTTTTATTTTATTTTTTAAGTAATAATTGCACCAGCCTTTCCCAACCTGGTGGCCTTCAACAATGTTGGATTACAGCTTCCCAGCCATGCTGTCTGGGAATGATTGGAGTTGTAGTCCACAGCATCTAGAAGGTGCAGCTACTAAATATATTTGGGCTTTCCCCGCTTAACAACTATGGCATAGGGCTTCCTCCTTTGGTAAGAACTCCCATAATATATTTTTTAAAAAAACAGAGGGGAGGGAATATTTGGAGGGGGAGTCTTGCCAAAATACCACTAATATGCACCAGATCTAGTGAACTGAAATAGAAACCCTGTTAATTGTTCTGCAATGTTGCTCATTTTTAAAAAATTTAAAATGGAACCTCCACGTGCAGGAGCAGTATCTTTCCAAATGCCAGCTACTGGGGACAACAAAAGAAGGCCACCTTCTCCTCCAAATCCTCATTCGTGAACTTCCAGCAGCATCTGCCTGGCCACAGCCAGAAATACAACGGCAGACTACATCTGCCTTGCCCAATCAGGTGGCCTCCAGGTTTTGGACTACAAATCCCATCAGCCCTAACCAGTAAGGCCAATGATCAGGGATGTTGTAGTTTCTAGTCCAAAATATCTGTAGGGCACGAGGTTGGGAAGGCTGGACTTCACAGACCTGTGGTTTGAGCCTTCAAATCAGTTCTCAAGGTATTAAATATGGTTGTTCCTCTTTTATTTTTCCAAAATTTAGGAGGGCGGGAACAAGATGAGCACCCAGGACTTTTCAGGGGACACATTTTGCTGCACAGATGGCAGCCAAGTATTTTATTATTTATCATTATTATTTCTTTATTATATGTTTTTAATCGGCCCAACGACAGATGTTCTCTGGGCCGATTACTAAAGCTAAAATAACTGAATACAATGCAAAACCAGAGCCTCCGGGCGTGTCTGTCTCTTACCTTTGGGCTTCTTCTTTCGGCGTATCGAAGCCCGGACAATATCTGAACCTAAATGATTGTGCCGGTGCCTCTTGGAACGGACGTCACAGAACCAGTCCCCGGATAAGACTTTCAGACAGTTTGGATCGGAGACAGACTCACGCAGTTTGCTTGAGGCAGGAGGGACAAAAAGAAGCCAAGTTGGAATGCTCCTCAGGAGTAAAATCCTATGCATACTTAGCTCAATGGATGCAGCTTACTTCCGAGTAGACATGCATAAGATTGCACATCAGTCTCTTAATATGTAATCCTATATTGGACTCCAACTCCGATAAGCCCTAGCCAGCACGGCCGATGGTCAAGAATGATGGAGGTTGTACATCTGGAAGCCTGTATATCTGGAAAGCTATATATTCCACAGTCTTGCTATATACCAATAGCGAACTCAATTATTCACATGTGGATTCTTATGTACACAAAATGACTTCCTCCAAGCGCAAGAGGCAGATATTAGCTGGCTTGGGAGGGACCCCAAGGTTTGCAGAAGGACAAAAACAGTTTTAGAAATAAACTCGGGTGGGGTGGGGGAGGAACCAAAGCAATCCAATGAGGAGTGACCATGCTTAGTGGTCATGCTTAGGAGGGCTGGGGAAATGGAATGGCGTAAGCTGGAAGAGGGCATAGCTGGCTGGCACTCTGAACAGGAGCTCTCCACCCTGCAACATTTGTTCCAATATAGACTTATATCCCACTCACCATATCTAAAAATGGGCCTGTTCAGACAACACACTAAGCCATGGTTAGGCCACTAACCCTTTTGTAGCAAGTGGTTAGTGATCATGTTTAAATGATGGTTATGTAGCCACCACGGTTAGGAATGGTTCATACAACATGCCAAGTTTTGTTTCACACAACACACTAAGCCATAATCTTTAGCTCAAAATGCTTAACCACCGTGGCTTAGCGTGACATCTGAACAGGATCAATATCTCCAAGCAGTTTACAAGGAAAGTTTACAAAGAACGTTTTCATTAACATTCATCATAACAAATACTAAAACATCCATGTAAAACATTAAAACCAAATACTCAAAACATCATAATTAACAAGCGAACTATGCAGCACAATCAGAGAAGGCCTGAGTAAAGATGCTGGTCTTTAATTGGCGCATAAATAGGGTGACCAGATAAAATCCAGGTCAGGGCTCATGTAACTTTGTTGTAGAGAAAAGGGAATTTCAGCCAGTGTCATTTGTATGCAATTAGTTCCTGGTGAAATTCCCTCTTCATCACAACAGTTAAAGTTGCAGGGGCCCTGCCTTCGTTCGTATATGGTCACTCTAATATAGTGCCTGCACCTTTAACTGTTGTGATAAAGAGGGAATTTCACCAGGAACTAATTGCATACAAATGACACCAGCTGAAATTCCCTTTTCTCTACAACTGTTAAAGTTACATGAGCCCTGACCTGGATTTTATCTGGTCAACCTACACATAAAGCACCCCACAGTTGGCGCCTACTGAATCCACAGGAAAGGGTGGGCACCATTACACAAATGTATTAGAGATTATTGGGAATTGCAGGCCCATTTAATCTGGGCCAGCTAGGAAATCCCTCAACAGGAGACTCGTGAATTCCACCACACCAATGCCAGTGAAGAGAGTATTCAGTAATTGACCACTTTTTTAAAAAAGCATATAATTCCTCCCTCTTTAGTCAAAATATTCACTGACTCCAGTGAATTATATCTAGGAGACATCATTACATTTGCATCATCCCAGCTTTTAAAAAAAAGTGTTCCTTTGTTAACAGATTTCAGTATAAGGTTGTCAAATGGACAGGGGGAGAATGCAAATAAACCAGCCTGACCAGTTGTGTTTGTTTTCTTTTGCTTATGGGCCAGTTGCCAATGAAAAGAAAGAGAAACTTAGCCAATTATTTTCCCCCTCAGCTGTTTATTGTATTTTTAGCTGTACACCTGAGGTGAATAAATAGACATATTTTGTGCCAGCTTCTGCCTCCACGAGAACCTTCAGCCTCCATCCCCCCTGCTGGCTGACCAAAAGTTAAATATTTTCCACAGAGGACTTTAAGCTTGAAACTGGGGAGGCTGAGGGGATGAAAGGTGCCCCCAAATATCCCTCCCCACGTCACCCCCTTTTTATCAACACATCCTATTTCACAGTGATAGCAGTATTCCTCTCAGGAATATCAGCAGGTGACAGCCAGAAGTCTCTTCAGAACCAAGCTACAGCATCCCAAGGCATAGTTCTGAAGTGACTTCTGGATTTAAAAAAACCGGGCCTATCAGCAGAAGGGGCTACGGGGAGCGCCATAGTCAGGACGTTCGGCCAGATTTTACCTCATTTCAGCCCCCTGGCCCAAATATATACATTTCAGTACTTTAAACTAAGGGTGAAGAATCTGTGGCCCGCAGATGTTCTTGCACCCCAACTCCCATCAGCCACAGCCAGCATGGCCAATGATCAGGACTGATGGGAGCTGTAGTCCAACAACAGGCAGTCCATCCCTGCTTTATACAAACCCTTTGATGCCGGGAGAGATCCGTGAACTTACCAGTCTTCAGGAATTTAAACGATCTATAAAGACTGAGCTCTTCCGGCAGGCCTACTCAGATGAATTTTAAGTGTTTTATTGGTGTTTTATTGGTATTTTAATGATATATTGGTTTTATGTATTTTTAATTAGTTTTGTGTGTTTTATGATGATGTTGTTCCCCGCCTCGATCCAGAGGGAGAGGCGGGTAATAAATAAATATATTATTGTTATTATTATTATTATTATTATTAATGAGGGACATTGAACCTCAGGCCGGTAGGCCAAATTTGGCCCATTGGGGATCCCAATCCAGACGCACACACAGGGTTCCTCAGATGGCCCTATGCCCTTCCTGTGGGTTGCTGGTCGACAGCTGGTTGGCCACTGCATGAACACCGTAATGGACTAGATAGACCCTCGGCCTGATCCAGCATGGCTCTTGGGGGATGGCAGTGAGGTGTTGGAGGAGAGAGAGTTGTGGACTGTGCCCTGTGCCCCCTCAGCTAACTCTCCTACTGCCAACGCTGAAGTAAAATTCAAATGTCAGTCCTGCTGGCATTTGTACAGGAAATGGGAAGGGGACGTCATCTTGTCCTCCACCTCAGACAACAAAATATTTGAGGCCAATCCCTGGAATGCAGCCCCCAACTGAATGTGGCCTCAGGCTGAAAGAGGTTCAACACCCTCTCATAAAAGATCAGAATTCCCCTATCCCAATCCCCAATCGAATCCCAGGGAAGCTTCTGAGCTTTTCCACCTAAAAGTGCATGGTGCGGTCATTTCCAAGGAGTCCCAGACTCTGAAACTGGAAACACGTGCAGGCCACACTGATCAAGACTATTCCTTGAATTCAAAAGCAGTGGGGCAATCATGAAGTCATATATTTTCGGGAAAAAACACAGCTCTGTGGGAGAGTGCCCACCTCGCATAGGAGGCCTTGGGTTCATCTCCACTTGAAAGTATCAGGAAGCGGGGGGTGGGGGGTGGGAAAGGCCCTGGAGAACTTCTGCCTGTCAGAATTGACAATTTTGGACTAGACAGACAAAGACCTGGGATAATTCAGCTTCCTATGTCCTTACGCCCAGGGTGGGCAGAATGTAGACCGGCAAATGGATCTCTGGGAGGTTTGTGTTAGATCGGCAAGGATTTCTAACTCCCAATTGTCTAAGAAGAGCAACAACAGCTTTCCCCTCCCACTAAATTAGGCAGGGAGGTGGGGATCAGGAGTGGATTTTGGCATGAAAGGACTTGGGAACTTGGTTTTGGTATTGATCACAAATTCCTAGACTGAGTATATGCTCAGAGGCACCCTGTTCCTCAGGCACGTATCCACCTGTCTGAGCCAATCTTTTGTACTGGGTTTGGATGGGTGGACCTTGGGGGTGCGGGGCAGGCGTTTAGTAAAAAAATCAAAGAAGATCCTGCAATCCTGAAGTCTAATCACCCTGGTTTCAGGATTAGGCCTCCCTAGTGTGGGAGAAGGGGTTGCAGGGGTTCAATCAGACTCAGAATCCGAAGTAGGACCAGAAATTTACCCGCCAACACAGGAAGCGGGGGAGGAGATTCTCCAAGACTCTTCAGGAGTCAAGGATGAATCTTCCCAGCAGCTTATCTGTGAGAATGTAGATAGCCCAGAGACCATCCCCACTCCTAGGAACTCAGCATCCGTCTGAGGGGGAGGGGGCACTGGAATTGACAGATCCCAGAGTCCAACACAGGGTAAAGAGGGTGGAGTTGAGAGGAGGTGGGAGGCAATCTCTTGGGGTAGCAGTGCGTGAGAGGCTTCTCAAGAAAGACCAACCCCCACAAAAACTGTCTGTTGGAAAGTTGGGAACAGCCCTGCTTGAGTTGAAGGCAACTTCCTAGCTTTGTTAGTCAATTTAAGCTTAGAGCATAGCTCCTAGCATTCATGCACCCTTCAGGTGAAAAAAGATGTTTGTTAAATAAAGCTTTCCAGATTACACAGCAGATGTCTTTATTGCCTCATACCGGCAAGGGGGCTTGGAATCACAACACCCTGCTTCACCCCTGGTTGTTGGGACTACCGCCTCACCTGATCCGTCCCTCCTCCGACATCCGGAGCTGCGAGTCTCTCTGGAGAACCTCTGCAATGGCGTTCTGCTCCTCCTCAGTCAGGAAGCTGAGGTCCAGCAAGGCATCCATACCAACGTCTTGATCCATGGGAAGCGTTTGGTACGGGAGTGTATCGAATCTCAAATCCGTCAGAGTCTAAATGCAGCCACTTTTCTGGAAGGCTTCCCAGGTATGGCCTTGTCAGTACATCAGCCTTCTACGTAGAACTTGGAAGGTCCAGCCAGGAGACGAGTAGCATCAATCCACTTTTTGCCATCAGTACGAGAACACATCTTAAGTGGGAACCATTCAGTTCTAGATGATGCTCCATGGATTGCTACTTTCCATCCTGATCACAAGGCCACAAGCCAATTAGGGCTGGAGAAGACATGGAAGGAACCATGTTAAACACCAGATGCTCTTTCTCAAACACTACACTACACTACACTACACCATAACAGTCAGGGGATCTCAAAAAGGATCTTGGGAGTTGTAGTCTAGTGAAGGGTGGCCTCTTATGAATTGCCAAATAAAGGGGACAAAAGAAGACAGTGATTCAAGGTGGAGAAGAAGAGGAGTAGCAAGGAGGCGGAGAGTGTGGCTCTCTCCAACCATCACAGCTAGTCATGACAAGAACTGGTGCCTGAGCCTGCTGTTTTCCTCCTCCCCATTCCCTTTTCTTTGTGTGTGGTGTCTTTTAGATTGTAAACCTGGGGGCAGGGACTGCCATAATCTATATGGGGCTGCCCTTGAAGACTGTTCAGAAGCTGCAGCTTGTGCAAAATGCGGCAGCTAGATTAATAACTGAGACCAGAAGGTCTGAGCACATAAGATCAATTCTGGTCCACCTGCATTGGCTGCCCGTATGCTTCCGAGCCCGATTCAAGGTGCTGGTTTTTAACCTATAAAGCCTTACATGGCTTTGGACTGCAATACAGAATGCCTCTCCCGACCTGAACATACCCAGACACTATGATCAACATCTGGAGGGGCCCTCCGAGGGATGCTTGGAGGGTGGCAACAAGGGAGGGGGCCTTTTCAGTAGTGGCCCCCCAACTAAGAACTCCCCACTCGGGCCCGCCTGGAGCCAGCATTGTCATCTTTTCTGTGCCAGTTAGGACTGTCCTCTTCTCCCAGTCATTTAATGGCAAATGATGGGGCATTTATGCCAGCAATCTAAACAAGTCTAGTATCCTATTGAAACTGTTTTTAGCTGTCTAAATTGTTGTCAATTTTGTATATTTATATTTTTATGCTGTATTTTGTTATCTGATGAATTGTTGTAAACTGCCCAGAGAGCTTTGGCTATTGGGTGGTATATAAATGAAAATAATAATAATAATAATAATAATAATAATAATAATAATAATGCTATTTATAAGGAGCTTGGGGGGCCTTTTTTAAGCAAAAGAGCAGGACAAATATGCCTTAAATAAAACAAATTTAAAAATAAATATTGATTAGAGAGGTGTGCCCATGTTTTAGCTGACAGCAGTGAAAAAGCAAAAAACACATTTTAGAAGCTGAGGAACTTAAGATCAAGAGAAATACAAAAACGTACAAAAATTAAAATAAGAACAAAGAGGATGTGGCTTTTGCATTCCTGTTGCCTTTTGACAGCTTGGTATTGTGCAGGATGCCTCAAGCTGCCTGTTTCTTGGTGCGCTTCCTGTATCTCATGCAACAGCCCTTGAGTTTATGTCACAACAATCCAGAGGAAGCCTTTTCCACAAGCAACATTAACACCACCTGGACAGACGGTCGCTTCTGAACGTTGCTCCAAATAATCCTGCTGCGTTTCAGTTCCTTTCAGTTGAACTCCTCAGCACCCTGGGGCTACCTTTTATGTGCTTCCCATGAAAATGTGCTGCTTCTTAGAGTTTTGGACTCCAGGATTTTTCCATCCCCTCCCCTCAAAAGCCCCCCAGCCGTCCCAAACCTGGTACCCTCTAGGTGTGCCCTCCCGCAAGAATGATGCAAGCTGTAAACCACCATATCCCGAGGGCCCCAGCTTGGGAAAGGGTGCCCTAAAGTCATACCGAATTACGTCTGATGGCACCTAAGCACCAACATGCACGCTATGGGCAGACAACCATTTGGATGGAGAGGGGCAATTTTGTTGCGGCCATGTTCTGCAATATGTGGGGGAAACAGATTATCCATCCCAGCAGCAATAGGTTATTGTGAGCTGTCCTGGTTGTAAGGCAGAAGGGGCTTGGGTGTCTTGAACGGGTAAGATGGATCAACACAGCTGCCTGCATGTTTGGACTCTCCTTGGCGGTGCGGAGATGGGAATTGTCATGATGAACCCTCCACTTCAGAATTTACTACTTCACCAATGCCCAGGGGGAGAATGGGGAGGAATGAGTACCCAGAAAACAACAGGTTTCTAAAAGCAAAATAATAGCTGGGCCAGCCGGCTCTATACATGCTTACATATGCTCACTGGCTTGTTTTTACTCTAAAAAAATAAGTTATGTTTTTCTGCAACAAACTGGGGCTTCTTTCCAAGTCAATGTGTTTTAGAGTCACGGTAGCAGAAGAAAACTCCATTTTATTCCTGAAGTCATGACGGTACCGTGATTTCGGCGAGTTTAAAATACGCAAATGTCCATCGTCAGGGCAGCGGTGTTATTTTCAACTTAACGACAGTTGGCAAACAATTTTTTTTTTTGCTTATGTCCTTTTGCTCTAACGTATCAGGGATGTAGAAGCAGTTGTAAAGCACAGAATGGCAGAGCAGAGGGGGAAGAAAGGAGAATCATAATTGTGTGCTTCATACCTGAAGTTTTGATACATATGGCCTCTTGAAGTGTGTGTGTGTGTGTGTGTGTGTGTGTGTGTGTGTGTGTGAGAGAGAGAGAGAGAGAGAGAGAGAGAGAGAGAGAGCATTAAGTCCAGGGTCAAAAAATTACCTAGCTGCACCGTTAAGCAGGAAACTCAGTTTGACAGCTCACAGGATGTGGTGCGGTTTGTACAGTTATATCTGTAGCAGATTGTGTGAACACACATCAGTCCGGTGGCGTTCTATTTCTTACCTCACCTGGGGTGGAAGCATTCCGCAAGCTGGGAGAGGGAGAAGGAGAGAGAGAGCAGGTGGATCTTAGCCAGGCTGTTCCTTCTCATTAACTCCCAAACTCTGGGTGACACATACACATTGATCCTTCATTTTAAGCCTGGCCCTTGTCCAAGGCTGGAGTTCCAGGACATTTCTTCCTTGCAAACATGCAACTATATCCTGGAGATATTTTAATGGGCATTGTTAGTTTTTACAGCCCTCCATAGCTGAGTCAGGGTGGATCCTGCTGTGGGGACGGATGCACACCCTGTGCAAACACAGCCCCTCCCTGCTCGCGGCTCCATCTTCCAGCAACGCCATGCACCGTCTCCACATCAGCCGACAGGTTTACCCACAACGGTGTGAAGTGGAGCGCAGTGATATGCTGCAGCTGAGCTCCTGCTTTGAGCAAAGGGGTTGACTACAAGTTCCTTCTCACTTTCTGGTTCTAGGAGATACGATACCAGCACACAGGTTCGCAGCAGTCGTAGGGGAAGGGTGCGCAGAATGCATCCATTAATCCAGGTGCGGGGAGAAGTTAGGTCTCCAGATGTTTAAACTTCCACTCCCAGAAGCCCTTGCCTGCATGGCCAATGGTCAAGAATGCTGGGAGCTGAAGTCCCAAATATCTGGAAACCTACTTTCTGCCCACCCCGCATTAAGCCATCGAGGGCACAATCCTATGCATGTTTGGACAGAAACAAGTACTCCCCAGCCAGCATAGAGTGCTTGGAGTTGTAGAACTTCTTTCTCTCTAAACAGGCATAGGATGGTACCCTTAACCTTTCAAAAGTGACAGGTTACAGGAGAGTGGCTGCATAGTGACTGAACAGCCTGTGTGATCTAGTGGTTTGAACATTGGTTAGGATCTGACAAGTACTAAGTTCACATCTCCACTCAGCTATGAAGCTGACTGGGTGACCAGCCTCGCCTACCTCACAGGGCTGTTATGAGGATAAAATGGAGGGGGGGATGAACCATGCATACCACCCTGAGCTCCTAGGAGGATGGATGAGCTAATATTCCTAAAACAAACAATTAGAGACTGAATTATGAACCAAGAAGCTCCTGATTTAAATCTTACCTCTGCCATGAACTCAGTAGTGGCCTTAGTAGAGTTATATGGTGATATTATATTGACCTACCATACAGGGTTGTTGTAAAGATCACTGAGATAGGGTATATGGTATGCTTTGAACATTCCAAATCACTGCTCCATTATTCTCTCTTTTTCCAGTTTTCAGGCTGTGTGTATCACTGCTTATACAGCCAAAATGGCACCACCCACAAGAAGGAGGTATCAGCAGACTTGGGGAACCCCAAAAGTCTGCAGAAGTATAAGAAGAGTTTAGAAAAGAACCCATTAAGGGGAAATTCCACCCACCTACCCAAAAAATGCCCACTGAGGACCGAATTTGCTCAGTGCCCACATAATGCTGACTGGCTGTTGCAGAGAATGAAATGGATCAGGTATAACTATGAACAGAAACCCTCCATGCTGTGACATTTTGTTGCAGGGCTGACTTGCATAAAGTACGAAGTTCTTCAGCCCTTCCTGCCAGGAGCGATATTACTCTACAGCAGCCATTCCCAACCTGGTGCATTCCAGGCAGGTTTACCTACATCTCCCATCATCCCCAGACAGCATGGCCAATGGGGTGGCTGGCTGGGGATTATAGGAGTTGTAGTCCAGCACACCCAGAGGGCACTCTGTTGGGGAAGGCTGCTCTCACAAGTCTTTCTTCCTGTAGGCAGGGACGGGAAACTTGTGGCACTCCAGGTGTTTTAGCCTACAACTCCAGTCAGCCCCCACCAAGAGTTATGCTGGCTAGGGCTGATGGGAGTTGCAGGCCAAAACAGCCACAAGTACCCCACACCTTCCGTATGCTCTCGGATGTTCTCACACCATCGCTGTCTTATGTAGGAATACATTTTGGGCCGTTCCTAGAGATGTCAGACCTGGCCACAGTGACACATGCCTTAGCTACATCCCAATTGGATTACTGTAACACGCTCTATGTGGGGCTGCCTTTGAAGAGTATTCAGAAACTTCAGCTGGTTCAAAGAGCTGCAGCCAGATTGTTGACCGGGGCTGCTTACAGGGAGCATACAACTCCCGTGTTAAAACAGCTCCACTGGTTTCCAGTCTGTTTCCAGTCAAAATTCAAAGTGCTAGTTATGACCTATTAAGCCCTATATGGCTCGGGTCCAGGTTATCCGAAAGACTGTATTCTCCCTTACAAGCTTGCCCGTCCTCTGAGATCCTCAGGGGAAACCCTTCTTTCAGTCCCACTGCCATCACAGGCATGCCTGATGGGAACGCAGGAGGGCCTTCTCGGTGGCTGCTCCAGTGCTCTGGAACTCCCTTCCCAGGGAAGTTAAACTGGCTACCTCCTTGATGTACTTTCGGAGGCTGGCAAAAACATTTTTGTTTTTGTTCTGGCAGACCTTTGGCAAATAATCTGGACCTCCTTTTATGCCTAGGATTCTTTAAATTGTTCTGTATTTTAAATGTTTCAGATGTTTTAATACTGAAATGTATTTAATTATATTTTTAACTTTTGTATATTTCTATTTATAGGTTTTAACTGTATATGTTTTAATTTTGTAAAGCCGCCTTGATATCCAGCATTGGGCACAAGGCGGGATACAAATAAATATATAATAATAATAATAATAATAATAATAATAATAGAATTATTACTGGACAAGAGAAGTTTGCCAAGGTGGTTAACATAATTCCCAGAATTTATTGTGCTTCTTTCAATATATTTAATTTGACCCTCCTGCGAAGACTGCACATTTTGTGATTGTTGCATGACAGATGGACTTAAAATCTGAACTGCATTATCATCCATAAGACATATAGTGTAGGACAGCCAGTGTAGTGTAGGACAGCCAGTGTGCTATAGGAGTGCCAGTGCGGTGTAGTGGTTAGAGTGTTGGACTGGGAATCGGAGGATCTGAGTTCTAGACCCCACTGAGTGACTTTGTGCCAGACTCTCAGCCCAATCTACCTCACAGGGTTGTTGGTATGAGGATAAAATGGAGAAGAGGAGGAGGAGGATTATGTACGCCACCTTGGGTTCCTTACAAGAAGAAAAAAGGTGGGATAGAAATATAATAAAAACAAATGAATAAATAATTACTTTAAGTCATTATTTACACAACTTTCAGGCACTAAAAAAAGTTTACTAGTGTTTTGACTTTTGGTTTGACATCTTAAAAAGAAGAAATATTAAAAAGAAGAAAAAACTACAGAAGGAGTTTATCATTAAGAGGGGATGGAAGAGGGAATATTTATCCCTGAAACACTACCAAAACCTGCCCTGTTTAAAACAGTTTGGTAAAAAAAAAAAAAAAATGCAAAGCTATGATGAGATTCTGAGCACTTCAAGATAAGGCCAGACCAACTAGGCAGCAGAATGAAGAAGGCTGTTTCAGGCTGCAGAATTGTTTATATCCTACCTTTCTTCCATCGTGGAACCCATTTCCTCGTGTATCATGTCTTTTTTAGAATGTAAGCCTGAGGACAGGAACTGTCTTCTTTACTGATTGCTTGTAAGCTGCTCTGGGAGCCTTTTTGGGCAGAGGTGCAGGATAAAAATACTATAAATTAATGAATAAATAAATAAGGTGGATACATGGGATTCCCTGGTGGTCATCCCTCCAAGCAGTCCCCAGACCAAGACCTGCTGAGCTTCAGCAAGGTGGCTGCCTCACATGCCTTTCAGACCAGGCCCTGGGAGAGATAGCTGAAGGCTAGAATTAATGTCCAAGAGGCGTAATGGATGATTTGGAAGTACCAGATGCTCCAACTTTAGTGAAGCTAAGCAGCTGTGCTCTTGGTTGGCACTCAGGATGGGTGGCTACTGGGAACCTCTAGTAAGAACAAGATATTCATATAGGAAACATACGTTAAAAAAAGAAAATTATTTCTATCTGAATGGTACAGCAAGACTTTTTAAAATGTTGACCCTAGCATGTGTGGGACGGGCGTTTGGATCTTCAGGCAGCAAAATGTCTTGGGCCAATGTTGACCGCTGGATTCTGATGAAGGGCGATGAAGGGCGAGAAGACAACATCTATTGCAACCGGGCCATAGATTGCTTGTGGGATCGTAGCGGTGATGAACTGGCAACATCGCTTTTCTTAAGGGGGAAATAAATTACATTTGATCTGGAAGTTCCTTCCGTTTTCCCCTTCACTCTAATCCACCTACGGCCAGCAAGACCAGGCAAAGTGACTTGTCTTGGGAAAGACTCACGTTTGAGCAACTGGAAGGGAGAGAATTGCACAAGGAGGTGTCGGAAAGATCATTATCTGCGGAATGAGGCAACGAGCTTTCTTTTGACACCCAAGCAACTGTCAGGGAGCCATTCTTGGTTGCTTACTCCAGACTTCCCAAATCTGGAGCCCTCTAGCTGAGGAGGAGGGGAGACTACAGCTCCCATCATCCCCAGTCAGCATGCCTGCTGGCAGGAAATGATGGGAGTTGTGGTCCAACACAGATGGAGGGCATCGGGTGAAGGAATGCTAGCTTATTCCTTGCCCTAAACGTCTATAAGAGCGACCTCATGAGATGAAGCAGAAGGAGAGGGGGCCTAGAGGGCTGCCGGGTGGAACCTGGTGGAAGTAGAGAAGGGTCTAGTAGCACAGGAACAGAGCGAGCTGCCTTATCCTGGGTCAGGACATCGGTCCATCTAGCTCAGTATTGTTGACACTGCCTGGCAGCGGCTCTCAAGGGTTTCAGGCAGTTTTTCCAGCCCTACCTGGAGATGCCAGGGATCGAACCTGGGGCCTTCGGCATGCAAAGCAGGTGCTCTGCCACTGAGTGACAGTCCCTCAAACAAACCACCTTGAGAACCCATGGTTTGTGGTGGGGTTGTTTAGGGTGGTTAACAAGCCACCCTGCGGAAAATGTTCCGGGTTCAGACGACACACTAAACCAGGGTTCAACAAACAACCCACACTCAACCAGCCCATGTTTCAAAACACCTAATTGGAAGGTTGAGAGCCAATTCAGATGCAAGGGTAGGCCCTTTGCTTCCAGGTCCTCCTACCTGTGCAAACATCACTCCAACCTGCTGCTTCACCTGCTTTACTAACTTCCACTCACATCCCTATTTCTCCCCCTTCCCCAATCTGCTGCCCTCCAGATGTTTCAGACAACAACTCCCAACATTCCTGACCATTAGCCATGCTGGCTGCAGCTGATGGGAGTTGAAGTCCAGCAACATCTGCAGGGCACAGGAGGCTGCTATATCACCCAATGCTACTTCAAAGCTTAAGCCTCTGCATGCCCACACACACACACCCAGCAAATTCCAAATTTGCAAGGCCTTTCCTGAATCAAAGCACGCAAATCCTCATACCTGATGAGGGCATCTGCAATTGCACCTGCCTCACTTTGCCTACTTGTATTTCAAGTCAGATTTCCTGGGACTGTGGTAATAATCATACTTATCTCACCCCTGAGAAAATGCAGGCAGGTGGCAAGGCGCCCTAATGTTTCTGAGGATGGAGGAGAGATGTGCCAAGGCCGGACACCAGCACGAAGTCACCAGCATGAAGTCACCGACAGCTCTGTGTCCAAGAAGGAGAACAGGTCTCCACTCCGACCCAGAAATCCAGTCCAGGATTTGCCCGACACCCTTCCCGAAAAGCAGCACTCCCTGTCTGAACCTGTGCCAGCCCAGCAAAGCAAAGCCTCCCACCCTGGGGCACTCCTTCACCTGGGACAAACAAGACAGAAGGAATTCCCCCATTCCACTTCTGTGCACCAAAATGCCCTATAGCTAGACAGACAGGTGCCAAGCTGTTTCACTCAAGGCTTCATCCACAGCAAAGCCTTCCCTGCCTTTCTCAGATCTGGCTGCCTTCAAGCGAGGAGGCGTTCATGCTGGAAGAGGATGCTGTCGGCAGCACGGCTCAACCTGTCCGCTCTCCATCTGGATCTGGATTGCTGCTGCTGCATGTGCCTCCCAGCACCCACATATTATGGCACCCGGTGGTGTCATGAGGGCTGGATCTTAGGGCTGACATCTATGGCTCGCGCGGTCCAGGTGGGGCCTCAAACGTCCATCCAGAGAGTGACAAGAAATGAGGGTCATGGCAAACAGTGCCTGCATCAGCCCTTTGGCCAGCATGGGCATGACAGTTGAGGCTGCTCACCCCAGCACCCTTTCTTGGGAGGGGCCATGGCTCAGTGTGACAGAACACATGCTTTGCATGCAGAAGGTCACCGGTTCGAGCCCCGGCATCTCCTGGTAGGACAAGGGAGAAATCCTGCTTAAAACCCTGGAGAGCCGCTGCCAGGGTTATTACCAGCGTGGATAGTACAAGGCTAGTTGGACCAATGGTCTGATTGATTCAGTATGACGCTGCTCCCTATCTTCTCATTTTTAAAGACATATTAAGAGTTAGGGGGCAGCCGACTGGCCACGCACATGGTTAGAGAGACTCGTTTTATTATTTTATTAGGCTTTTGGACGACAAAATGGGGCTTACTCTCAAATCAGTGTGTTTAGCATCAGGGCAGAAGATGCAAACTCCGTTTCCTTCCTGCATTCATGAGGGTGGCATGAATTCAACAAGTTTGAAATGCAAAACTGCACATGCTCAGAGTTCTTTTCTTTTAAATCTGAGTTTGGCAAACCATCCTTCCCACGCACCCCAACATATCAAGAATGTAAAAGCAGCTGTGAAGCCTGGGATGGCGCAGAGGGAAGAAAAGAAATCTCAGTGGTATACATGTCAAGTCATATATATGGCTGTCTAAAGGGGAACCCCATACAGCCATGAAGTCCAGGGTATAAAATGCCCTAGCTGCACCCCTGCTGGTACTGTGTATGTACATATGTATATTTTGCTCATTCAAAACATTTTCAGCTGTCGCATGAACGGCCCCAGACATTTGCCGGCCAAAAAAGGCCCTACTAGAAAACTGCCTCAAACATGCTCAGGCTATTGATCCACTTAGTATTGTCTCCTCTGGCTGACAGCTGCTCTTTGGGGTTTCAAGCTGAGAGACTTTCCCCATGTCTGCAAAGAGCCAGTGCACCAGAATGCTGGCCCGCAACAAAACATACAATCTGCTGTGGACTAGAAACTTAACGTTTCCTGCAGAATGAGAGAGAGAGAGAGAGCATGTGCCCTGGGTCTTACAGAAATATGGTGAGTCAGTGTAGCAGACAAAACTGATAAGGTGGCTTCCTATCTCTCTTCCTAACTCTACCGCTTGTGCGTGCAAGCGCAAAAAAAAAAGTATTGTTGAAAGACAACTCTACAAACCCTACAGTGATTTTCCAGAGATGAATAGTAACAGTTGGATAGTTTGCTCACTCCTCTCCCCACCCTCAGTTAGTGTCATGACCCTCACCAACAGCACACCTACTTGAGCATTTGCTTGACTCTCGTAGCTTTGCACATCTGCTCAGAAGTATGCATGGTGTGGAGAAAGTGGGTAGGGAAACATTTTTCTCCCACTCTCATAATGCTAGAACCCAGGGCCGTCCCAAGAAGCTGGTTGGTGGGAGATTCAGGAGAGGTAAAAGGAAAGATTTCTTCACACAGCGCACTGTTAAACTATGAAATTCACCTCCACCGATTTGGATGGCTTTAATAGAGGATGAGACAAATTCACGGAGGAGGCTACCAATGGCTACTAATTCTGATGGCTATATGCTACCCCCAGGATCAGAGGCAGTATAGAACATGAGTACCAGGGAACATGAGCAGGAAGGTACTGTTGCTCATGTTCTGCTTGTGGGTTTCCCACAGGCAGCTGGTTGGCCAAAGTGTGAACAGAATGCTGGACTAGGTGGACTTTTGGTCTGATCCAGCATGGCTCTTCTTATGTTTCCATGTGCTCAGGCAAAGCCAGAAGACAGCCCTGCTTGGCAGAGGTTTTTGGGTGCCTCTGATGATCAGTGGGCTCTTTCCTGGTCTAGTATCGGCTGCTTGTCCATGATGGCCCTTGCACAGAGTTATGTAACAAGGAGTTAAGAGCAGCACCCGGAATTTCAGAGTGATTGAAGCATAAATGCCAGGAAAAGATACTCCTCCTCAGGGAAAGATACTCCTGGGTATATATATATATATGGTACACCTGAGCAATTCTTAAGAGCTGCAGTCCAAGTGTTACGGTTCAGTAACTTTTAGTGACAAACCATCAGGGCCCCATGAGCCACCTCAGTTACAATTCAGTAGCTTTTAGTCCCAAACAATCAGGATCTCATGAGCCTCCCCAGGAGGGAAAGACAACTAGTGTCTTGAGAAAGACGCAGAGAAAGTGGACAGAGGGATGAATTCTCTCTCTCTCTCTCTCTCTCTCTCCCTCCCTCTCAAATATTACTCCACCCAAGGATCACCCACTGAAGCTAACTGGTGGGAAGCTGAAGACAGACAAAAAGAAGGATTTCTTCGCCCATTGCATAGTTAAACTATGGATTTCCCTACCAAACGATCTAGTCCTGGACAGCTTTAAAGGAGAATTAGACAAATCAATGGAGGATAAGCAAATTAATTGTTACAGGTCATAATGGCTATTGGAGGAAATATTTTATAATTATTTCAATTATATCCTGCCTTCCCCCCCCCCCCCCGCAAGGATCCCAAGGCAGCTTACATAGTCCTCCCTCTCTCCATTTTATCATCACTATATAACCTTGCAAGGTAGGTAGGTTAAGATGAGAGTCAGCGACTAGCCCAAGTCACCCAGTGAACTTCATGGTGAAGTAGGGACTAGAACCTGGATCCTCCGAGTCTCACTCCAACACACTACACTCCATTGGCCTCTGTTTACCAATTGCTGGGGGACATGAGCAAGACAGTGCTCTTGCGCTCATGTCCTGCTGGGCTAGACAGGCCTTTGGTCTGATCCAGCATGGCTCTTCTTATGTTTGTAAGGCAAGTGAAGCAAAAGAAAAGCAAATGTTCAATTGAAGCCCACGTCCTGTTTACAACTAACTAGGACCTTTAAACACACCCAAACAAACGCCCCTCATCCTCATATAAGGAACCAAAGCAATGACTGAGGTCTCACCACAGTTCTAAAGAAATTCAGGTTGTGGTTCTTCTTCTGTCCACACTGGAAACACCGAAAGAGGCCACGGCCACAATCGTGGGCGGCATGGAGAAAAAGAAGCCTGGTACGTAGTACACATACAAACACGGCAGAAACAAAAACAACCAGATGGAAAAGGAGAGGAAACATTCATTAATGCGCCAGTGACACAGAGAAGGCGCCTCTCTAAGCACTTGGAAACTCCACCTGTTGAACATACAGGCATATGCTACCTAAACAAACAGAGTACAGCCTCAGCCACATGGGTTTATTGCAGCTGAGCTCAGGATGTAAAAAACAAGGGTTGCCAACTTTAAAATGGCTTAATCAGTAGATTAATCAACTTTAGAAACTTTAGTTGATTAACAGGTAGGGTTATTTTAATTGAAGAGGCTGCAAATTAAAGGATGACTTGGAAGTTTTGGCCTCTCATACACAGGGGATGAAAAAGAGATTAAAAGGTAGCTATTCCTTCCAAAAATAAATGGTAGCTCTAGCTTTATAAGGGATCACGCATCCTTCCAAATTTCAGCTAAACAGGTGAAAAGGCAAAATGATTTAGGGCACAGTTCTATGCATATAGAAAAAAAATCGTACAACTCCCAGCATTCCCTGGCTGAGGAATAATGGGAGGTGTAGGACTTTTTTCTATCTAAACGTGCATAGGATTGCACCTTTAAACAACTCAACAACGTTGCAGGATCTAAAAGCAAAGTCAGGGATGGAAATGAGAGGAATATTCCCCCAAAACTGTTCAGCATTCTATGGTAGACACTATGGTAGACATTTTTAACAGCTCATGGAACCTGGTACAGTTGTTGAACATTTTGTAAGTAGATATGTAAGTAAATTTTAATGTCCACCTGGATGACCAGGAAAAGAGTTGGAAAAGGGTTTTCTTCATGAGAAAGTGCCCCAGGAGGTCAACTACCATGCTACAGCACCAGGACAGAGAAGGGCCAAATTCATATTCTGTAAGAATGTCAGATTCCTAGGGTCAGGGTAAGACTTTGGGTCAGAGTGCTAGGGCCCCACTCAACAGAATGAGCAGCAGGGATCTTAAATGCAGCAAGGCTGATTTAGCAAATTTTGAAGAAATGTGCATTACCATCTTGGAGGTTGTAGTAGAGTAAGACTTAAGCCCAGAGTCTAAATTTACCTAACTGCAACACCAGTTAGGGAAAGGGCAGAAAACCTGTGGATTTCCAGATATTGTTGGACTCCAATCCCCATCGTCCCCAGCCACAGTAGCTGATGGCTTAGAATGATGGGGGGCTGTGGTCCAACAACACCTGGAGGCCCAACGGTACTCCATGCCTGGGCTAGCATAACCCAATCTAAAGGAGGGACAGAGTTATTGCGGCTCTAATCGTTTTGTTCAGAATGGAAATAAGTTGCTTTGTTTGTTTAAGAAAAACGTTTTCTCTTTGAATTACAGCTTTGTTTCTATTTTGGGTCTTTTGTTTTGTTTTTTTCATTTACAAAACACAAGAAAAGTACATCCAACATAAACAGAAAGAACCCGGGAAGAAACGACATGTGCCAAAGGGTGGCTTAAAAGAAAGAAAGGCAAATTTTGATCTTTTGCATCCATCAGCAATGAGTTTCACCCACCAAGTCTTTTTTGTTGTTACAACGGCAGCAAACTGCTTTACAACCAGGCGCCTGACAACGCTCCCAAACGTGATTGCCAGCTTGTACTCTGACAGTTTTTGTGTTTTTAAACAGCTTTACGGCAGGCAGATTTTCAACAGGGACAGCTTGTCTAACAAAGGCACAGCACTGTGCAGCGCTCCCCCAGTTTGATTTCTACCTGCAGCACAACACCTGGGAAAAGCACAGGAGACCTGGGAGGAAAGGGAGAGAGAGGCAACAGATATACCATCTTTGCTACTTTCATTTGGCTTATAGCGGTGCCAGGGATGCATTTTTTAGCGGGCCTCTTTCATCGGGAAGGGGTGGACCGTTCAGACCAAAAATGGGCTTGGACCGTCTTGGGAACTTCATGCAAAGGGGACGTCCTGGCACTGGGGGGGGGGGGGTGACACCAGCCAGCCAAGCTCTGGAAATAGGGATGCCTCCAGGCTGGGACGTTGGGGCAGAGGTCCGAGCCCCCATTCCGCAGGAGGGCCCCCAAATGTAACAGGAGTGGCATATCACATTTTGAAGTCATGCACGTTCCTTCAGAGGCAGGTGCCTGTATATGATCTAAAGTATAAAATTCCCTAAGGCTGCAATCCTATGCATGCTCAGACCGAAAACACACCCACAACCCCCAGCATTCCCGAGGCTGGGGAATGCTGGGAGTTGTGGGACTTTTCCAGTCTAAACCATGCATAGGATTGCACCTGAAGTGTATCATGGCTTGGAACCTGCCCCTTCCGTCTCCCCAGCGGAGGCTGGTGGGAGGTACAAATAAGAGAACTGCATACCTATCTACATGGCAACTCTTAGGCAACCAGGCTGTGTAAACTGCCATCACGTATGTACACACACATACACACACAACACTTTCCTCGAGGCACACCCCGAACAGGTATTCGCAACTGAACAGGACCTGGCAGCCAGGGAGTCAAATGCAACGCAAGCCCCCATCCGTCTTCCCTCGGCAGCCTTAGTCCGGCTTTCCCATATGCTCCAGTACGACGAAAGAAAGTGGGGAGGAAAGGATCAGGCGTGGGTCTCTCCACACTCCACCCTTCTTTTGCTCAACAGGCCAAAGAGAGAAGCAGGAAGTCATGTTACCTGTCCAGGTGGGGCTCCTCTTCTTTGCCAAGCCAGGCCACGCGGCAGGGTGATCTTGACCCTTCGGCTCTCTCTTTGGAGAAGCAGAAGTTCGCTCTGCTGCGGCGGAGTCTTCTTCTTCCTGCCCTCCTCCTCCTCCTCCTCCTCCCTCCTCTGCTCGTTTGGGGTTTTCTCGACGAGCACAGCGAGGCAGCCTCAGCAGCAGGAGACCTAAGGCTGAGTCAACCACACAAAGAAGGAAACACCTCCCCACGCAGCTGGTGGGAAACCAGGGCCGGAGTCCGCCCGCCTGGAACGCGCTCGCTTGACATTTTGCAGCCGCGTCTCGAAGGGAGCCTGGAAAAAGACCGCCTGACATTGACGCAAACAGCGACTCAGTGGAGGAGGCAGGCTGGCCTGGCCCAAGAGGGACGGAGCTGAAATTGCAAGCTTGCGTGTGGTTCAACTTTCTTCAAGTCTCCAGAGGAAAGCTATGTTTTGAGCAGGATGGGCAGATTTTTAAAAATATATATAGATATACTCTCAACTTTATCTCTCTCCTCACACCCACCCCGCCCCTTCTTCCAAGCTAGAAGCTCAGGATTCCAGACTTGGGACTCTTTTCATTTTACCTTCACAACAATCCTGCAGGGTAGGTTATGCCAGGAGAGTGTGACCGGCCCTGAGGTCACCCTGAGACCTTAATGGCTCAGTAGGGAACTAAATGTGGCCCTCCAAAGAGATGCCTCCCACTATAATTTGCACTGAGGGGTGGAGGGGCTCCTGTTTACTCCCTCAATGCAGATGTCCGGCCTTGGGGAGTAGGGAGGGTTAACCCTGCTTCGGGTTGGGCTTCTATGCCTGAAATTTGCAGGGGGGGGGGATCTCGCATTGGACAGGTGGGAGGTTTTTCCATATGCAAATTGCAGATGTGCTTCCCCCCCATTAGGATCATTTCCACAGCAGAGGGGAGAAAGGGTTAAAGCCCCCCTGCACCCCCATGCTTGGATCCTAATCTGAACAACCCCCCCCCCCCCTTCTGCATTTTACGACTTTTCTGTGATGGTTGGGGAAGAAGAGAAATGCCTCCCTCTGCAACCAGCACAGAAGCACAGGAGTCCCTATTCCTGCTGCATGTAATTAGTTCAGGGCCACCCAGAGGAATCATAGTGCTACCAATCAGGAAACCAGGAGGCTGCTTTATACTGAGTCAGATTCCTGGTCCGCATAGCTCAGACAAAGCCCGCCTGGCACCAACATTGCTATCTTTTTGGCACCAGATCAAGACTTTTCTCTTTTCCCAGGCATATAGCAGCATGTGGTGAGCTTTAATCGATCCTGGATTTGTTGTACGGTTTGGCTGTTTTTAGATGTATGTTGTCTCTGTGCATACTGTCTGTTGTGTGTCTTTTATGTTCTTAAATTTTGCATCTTGTTTTTAATGTTTTAATCTTTGTAAGCTGCCCAGAGAGCTCCAGCTATGGGTCAGTACAGAAATTAAATTATTATTATTATTAATCTGTTAGTCACATCAGTCACTGGCATCACATCAAAAAAAAAATTACAGAAAACCTCCAGAAACTGGACCTGCCAAAATACATCCACACCAATATCCAGAAAGCAGTCATACTCAAAACATGATCAATTGTCAGGAAATTCCTGAATCAGTAAAAGGCAG
The DNA here is from genome assembly GCA_029215795.1 of Anniella stebbinsi. Lineage (NCBI taxonomy): Eukaryota > Metazoa > Chordata > Lepidosauria > Squamata > Anniellidae > Anniella > Anniella stebbinsi. The sequence continues at coordinate 83,428,705 of JARDYH010000007.1, forward strand.
CATGACTTGGCAAAGCCTGTCATGTCCATCTAAAGAAACTGCCATGAGTCAGAAAAGAGATAATAAAGATGATGATGATTTGTCAACACTGACTTGCAGCAATGGCTCTCCGGCGTTTGAACGGGGTTTCCGAGCCCTATCTGGAGATGCCAGAAATCGAACCTGGGTCCTTCTGCATGCAAAGAGGTGCTCTACCACCGAGACACAGCCCCTTCTTATTAGAAGGCATTGTGCAGTTATTCTGTCTAACCCTCCGAAATGGATTTTTATTAAGAAGGAAGAAGGGGGGGGGGGAAGACGATTGGCTTACCAATGGAAGATGGCTGCAGCTGGGCACCACACAGCCCCAATAAAATTCTGTGGATCAGCCATGGTGATGGCACAAATAAAAGTCTTAGCTGGAAGGACCCCATATCCAATCTTCTGCATTTGAGAGGGCAGCCTTGAGCAGTTCTCCCAAGGGCACAGGCTTTAGAGCAGAGAGGTTGAGCCCAGCAGCTTCAAGAGAGCAGTCACAGGACCAACATGAAAGGCCACCTCTACAAGGGCATCCGTGATCCCCTGGAAAGGGCTGCTCAGGGCTTCCAAATTGCACACAAAGCTTTAAGAAGTGGGATAGTGCTAAGGGAAGAATTTGGGTGGGGGGGAGAGGAGCACACTGTGCATTGGGAGACTGTGTGTTGTGTTTATAACCCAGGGTGCCTCTACAAGAGAGGTTTAATGCGCTTTGAAGGTTCATTAAAAATTTTACCTCTACAAGAACGGAGCGCAAATCGGGCGTAGAGGCGCGTTATCTCCCCGATAATGCGCATTTTTGAATGCGCGTTAAATCGCGAGTTTTATGTTGCTCCGGCCGTTAAAGCGCATTTTCCCCATGTGAACAAGCGATTATGCGCATTAACTTCTTGTAAAGCGCTTTTTGGACATCTATTAATGCGTTTCGCCGCCTCTCGCCGCCTCCCGTGCAGAAGGATTAGGAGTAAATGCGCGTCTGCGATAATGCGCATAATCGCCGAACCGGGCACAAAAGCGAATCCTTGTAGAGGGAGCCTGAGGCCCATGAATAACTATTTTGTGGTGCAATCCTAGGCATGAATAGACAGTGGGGTGGGGGTGTGGAATCCTACAACTCCCAGCATTCCTCAGTCAACATCGCTGGCTAGGGAATGCTGGGAGTTGTAGGATTTTTTTTCTGTCTAAACATGTATGGGATTGTGCCCTAATTCTCTGCCTTGGAAGGCAGGTTTAATAGTTCCTGGAGAAGGCTATCAATGGCTATTGGTCCTGATGGCTGTATGCTACCTCCACGATCAGAGGCAGAAAGCCTGTGTGCACCAGTTGCTGGGAAACATGGGCAGGAGGGTACGGTTTTACTCCAGTTTGTGGGTTCCCCATCAACAGCTGCTTGGCCTCTTTGTGAACAGAATGCTGGACTAGATGGACCCTTGGTCTGATCCAGCAGGGCTCTATGCATATTCTTAGCAGAAGTGGTCCTCCAAGCTTTCAGGAAGGGCTCCTTCCCAGCCCTAACTGGAGACACCCGGAATTGAACCTGGGACCCACTGCATGCAAAGCATGTGCTCTGCCACTTGAGCTACAGTTCACCCCCTTTCTTTTATCGCTCCATTATCTCATTTGAACCTGGATGCCAATGTGAGGCATCCAGGTTCAATCCACCAGTCAACAAAGGACATCCACTAGCAATGCTGGAAAAGCTGTTGCCAGCCAGAGTTGGCATTATTGAGCTAAATTGAAGATAGTCCTAGCTCAGATCTTAGGCAGCTTCCTTCTGCAAGCAGGGTACACCCAGAGTTTTCATGATGCCACCAGTGGGGAGGTCTGGGGGACATTTCACACTGGCCCTGTTGATCAGCCAGCGTTGCACCCAAGAAAGCACAATGGGATGCTGCCATCTAATGGGCACACATATTTTACTCTCTCCAAAAACGTCCCTGCCCTGCAGCAGTTAGAAAAAGTTTAAGATTTTGGTCATCTACGCAATAGAGAAAGATCGGAATGCAGAAGTCTTGTTCCTTTCTCTCCCTTTTTGCAAGAAAACAAGGAAGCAACTATATACTCGATAACTTCACATACAAACATGTTTTACAAAATTTGGCTCGATTTATTAACATCAGAGCTTTTTCCACAAATGACGCTTTCTACAAAAAAGTAGGTTCATCTCAACTAAATGACTCACTATACACAAAGATGCATTTTGGAATGGGAGAAAAAGTAAAATAATTTCCTCTCCCTTTCAATCTCTTACAAATCTCTTACAGTGCTATCCCTTAGGGACGAATGAATCGGTCTGTAACGCTTTCTGGAGTGTTCACATTTTTTTTTCAAGCACAAGGTCATTCTGTCCTGTTTTGACATCAGTTGGCCTTTTTCTTTTAAGTCCGCATCAAAATCCATACAAATCTTTATACCCAGCTTTTCACTAATATTCACTTTTTTTTCCACAAGCACTTCTGCCTAAAGCAATTTTCCCTAATGTTTTGATCAGAGAACAGAATTGCAAAATTTGGAGAAGTGTGAAAAACCAAGGATCATTGCATTTCAGTTCTCATATAAGAGTGAATTAGGTTGGTTGGTTGGTATTAAAATGCAAAACAAACAAATTTCTTCCCCATCCCAAAATCCTATGCATGTGTCAGAAGTACAGCCTTTTGGGTTCTGTGGGACTTACTCCTAAGTATGTATAGGACTGCAGCCTTAACCATGTAAAAGAGGCACTTGTGCAGACACACATTTAAAATACCCTTAATACTTCTTGCAGGAAGAGCCCCACGCTGACCATATCGCAGTCTTTGATCACTGGGAGGGCAGGTAGATTCAGCAGCACACAAAGATGTCTTTGATACTGATGGCCAATTGTAAGCCATATCTAGGGTGACCAGATAAAATCCAGGTCAGGGCTCATGTAACTTAATAGTTGTAGAGAAAAGGCAATTTCAGCCAGAATCATTTGTATGCAATTAGTACCTGCTGAAATCCCCTCTTCGTCACAGCAATTAAAGTTGCAGGCACTATACTAGAGTGACCAGATACAAAAGAGGGCAGGGCCCCTGCAGCTTTAACTGTTGTAATGAAGAGGGAATTTCACCAGGTACGAATTGTATACAAATGACTCTGGCTGAAATTGCCTTTTCTCTACAACTGTTAAAGTTACATGAGCCCTGTCCTCCTTTTCATATGATCAGCCTATCTAAGAGACCTGCATAGCCTAACTCAGTGAGTAGATTTGAACAGGCTTTAGCAGACAAGAGCAGGCCTCATTCTCTGGATGGGCCTCTCATAGTTATGTCATCCTTTTCTCATAAGAATCTTATCTCAGGATGACCCGGGAGATTTTCACTCCTAATGAGGCACTAGAAAAGGCAATGAATTTCCCAAGTTTAAATTAGGGTGACCAGATAAAATCCAGGTCAGGGCTCATGTAACTTTAATAGTTGTAGAGAAAAGGGAATTTCAGCCAGTGTCATTTGTATGCAGTTAGTCCCTGGTGAAATTCTCTCTTCATCACAACAGTTAAAGGTGCATGCACTATACTAGAGTGACCAGATACAAAAGAAGGCATGGCCCCTGCAACTTTAACAGTTGTGATGAAGAGGGAATATCACCAGGTGCTGCATGCATACAAATGACACTGGCTGAAATTCCCTTTTCTCTACAACTGTTAAAGTTACATGAGCCTTGACCTGGATTTTGTCTGGTCACCCTAGTTTAAATGCTTTGGGAACCTGCGAGAGGGAGCCCTCACTGCTTCTTCTGAGAGTGCGGAGGGATGCAGCTTGTCAGCTCTTGAGCAGAGGAGTCTATAAGATCCAATGCATAGGCTTCATGCTTCTGCCTCACTTCAGGAGGAACCGTGTAACGGGCCTGGAGAATCTTCTGTGGCTCAAAGGGGCAGCTTTCGTCTATCGTAGGGGCCCCTGATAGACACCCAGCTATGAGAGCTAGATTAGCTGGAAAGAGGTGCCAAAGTATATGTTCTACATCCATTTTCTATCAATAAGCTGTCATATTTTTGCACGAGTGGCTTGTTTCATCTTGATAACCAAAAGAACCCGATTGATGACTTGGATCTGGCAGAACCAGAAGCCAACTCAACACAGTTTAGAACCATGCTGACCAGGAGTGATGAGGCATTGCAGTCCAACACACCTGGAGAACACCAGGTTGCGGGAAACTGGTTTAATGAATGGGATGACCCTATCCAGTCTTCTAACATGGGGACAATAATGCCTGAAACCCCAGAGAGCCGCCGGGTGTGGAGACTTGGAGCAGCGAACCTGTAACCCACTAAATGTTGCTAGACTCCTAACTCCCATTGGCTCAGCCAGCATGGCAAATGGCCTGGGATGATGGGAGTTGTAGTCTAAAGCATTGGGAGGGCATCAAGTTGGGGAACCTGTGACCCACTAAATGTTGCTAGACTCCTAACTCCCATTGGCTCAGCCAGCATGGCAAATGGCCTGGGATGATGGGAGTTGTAGTCTAAAGCATTGGGAGGGTGTCAAGTTGGGGAAAACTGTCATACTCCAACTTATTATACAAGGGAAAATTGAAGGAAAAAGATCAGCGGGCAGAAGACGAACATCAGGGCTAAAGAATTTGAGGGAATGGTATAGGCACTCATGATAGAGCTGATAGCCACGCCCCCAAGGAGAGCCCCAAAATGCAAGCAGCTGGGTTGATCCATATCACCAAGCAGTTTTCCTCTCCACCAGGAGCAGGCCTTTTGTGAAGGGAATGGGTCTTAATGGGTCATTTCAGACCAAATCACTCTGCATTACAACAGGGAATAATATAAAGTCTTACTGGGAAAATTTATGCTCTCCCCTCCACTTCCAGCTCCTGTGAAGATGTCAGCTAAGCTGAGAGGGAACAGGGAAGTTGGGGTGGGAAGTGTTAAAAAAAAAAAAAACACCAAAAGGAGGAGAGAATCCAAATCAGCACAAAAAATGGGGGGGAGAAGCAGGTTCGCAGGATGCTAAAATACTTTATTTCAAAGCCCAACACGTTTTGGACTGCGTTCTTTTTAAAGGCCTTCAGGGGGTTGATAAGAGATGTCTGCAGAAAGACTCCTAACAAGATGATAGTCGCCAGTAATTATCATAGGAGACTATTATCTTGCTAGGAGTATTTCTGCAGATATCTCTTATTTTAGCATCCTGAGAACCTGCCTCTCCCGTCTTCTTTTTTTTTTTGTCCTGAGTGTTATGAAAAACCTGCTGGTTCTGCATCCCACTGCCTAGGGGTGGGCAGAAAGTAGATCTCCAGATGTTTGAACTTCCTCTGCCAAAAGCCCCTGCCAGCATGGGCAATGGTAAGGAACGCTGGGAGATGAAATCCAAAACATCTGAAGATCTGCCCACCCCTGCACTTTACTACTGCTCTGAAGTGGTAACAGTTGCAGAGAGATGTACTTGGGGATCCCTCTGAATATGCAGGTGAGCTCTCAAGGAGGAGTAAATAACTACTAAAGGAGATGGTTAGAGAACCTCCAAAATGGCTGCTGCCCAGTCTTAATCTGACTCCATTCCGCCATTTCTCCCCAAGTTCTTCGGCCATGTCTGACAGAAGTGCCACTGTGTCCCCAGGAATTAGCTCCTCAAGACAGATAAGTGGTCCTGTTGACACAGGCCAAAGGAAGACTCTCCATGTTCTGTTCTGGAAAAATCCTAATCACCCAGCCTTCCAGGAGGCTAAAGACAAGTGGTTGGATCCAGACTTAAGCTAGGTCAGCTGGGCCGAGGGAAGTGGACTTCCTTGCCTTCTGCTCCCAATTGCATCCCCTCCAACCCACTGCAAATGCTACACAGAGAGCCAGGAGACCCCCGCTGAATAAGGTGAGCTGTGGTGTCGTGTTGAGGGGTAGTCTTAAAACAGAGTCCTTCCTTTCATCCAAGGCCTCTTCCTCCCATGGAAGGCAGATCCAGGATCCAACCATTGATGACGGCCCATCAGAATTTTGATATTCACCAACCACCAATCATTTGCAGACCTGGCACCCAGAAGATTATATATATATATATATATATATATATATATATATACACACACACACATATACATACATACACACACACACACACACACACACACACACACATATATATATATATATATATATATTGAGTCAAACACTGATGATGAACAGGGAAGGAGGACCCTTGAGCCATCCCCAGCATTTAATCCACAGTTCCAACCTCGTTAAAATGCTTGGGTTTTGATGGAGAAGGCACCTCCAAGGCATAGGGTTCACCCCAAAGAAAAACAGACTGTGTCCCTAACAGATACAGCAGCAAAAAACAGACCTCAAACAGACTTCGAAAGAGATCAACTGCATCATATGTCCAGTGCCGGGACTTGCGTGATGCGGCGTTCAGAGTCGATTTCGTAGCGATAGCGGTACTCCTCCATCAGGTTCTGGCAGGTATCTCTCATGCTGTTCACCCAGATCTTGATGCCCTTACGATTCAAGTAAAGCACAAAGAGAAAGATAACCCCAATGACTCCCAGGACGACACCTAAGGCGGCGTAGGAGGTCTGAAGAGCATTTTCTCCAGGTTGGGTAGAGTGGCATTCCAGATCCACACCCGTCAGGTCCATCAGGGAGGCATTCTTCAGATCCCGAGGGAAAGCACAGGTGAGTTTTTCCAGGTCTGCTACCTGCCGGCTTTGGTTCAGCCAGCTCACCAGGTCTTCGATGTTGCAATTGCATATGAAAGGATTGTCCTTCAGGAAGAGGCGGAGGTGGGCCTGTCTCCCAAGGACAGATAGCCCTCCCCTCCTCAAGGTCTTGAATGCGTTCATGGTCAGATCAAGGTATTTAAGGTCTAGGCCAGCAAAGGTGGAGTTCTTAATGTCCACTAAGGAGTTATTCCTCAAGTCTAAGTATTCCAATTTGGGGAGGCCGGACAACATGCCCGTGGGCAAGAAGACAATCTCATTGCTGGTGAGTTCTAGCCTGGAGAGGTTCTGGAAGCCACCTTGGGCCAGGGCAGCTGCCACAGGTTGAATGGCAGAGGAGTTGTGCAAAGAGTGGCTAAGATTTAGCTCCCGGATGGAGTTGTTTCTAGCGTTGAAAGCATCGGGGTGGATGGTGGCCAGATGATTATGACTCAAATCCAAGTAACGTAGGCTCTGGAGAGCAGAGAAGGCCTGCGACTCCACAGTGTTAATCCTGAAGAGAGGAAATAGACAAGACCTCCATCATGCATAACTCTTGTCATGCTAAAGGCACAAGACTATGCATGTTTAGAAAAGCCCTACAACTCCTAGCTTGCCCCAGTCAGTCATGCTGGCTGGGGAATGTTGGGAGTTGTAGGACGTTTTCCTGTCTAAACACACATAGGATAGCACCCTTAAGTACACCTAGCAGCCCACCTTCCCTTATATATACCCAGATGACATTTACGATCGTCAGAGGAGGTCCTGCTCGCCATTCCAGAACAAACAGAATGCGTTCACGAAGAATCTCGATGGTGGGCCTTCTCTGTAGCGGCACCCACCCTCCGGAAATCCCTCCCTCGTGCAGTTTGGGAGGCGGAAAATGTAACATCCTTCAAACACTTCCTGAAAACATATCTTTTTAGACAGGGTTTCCCTGGCCTATAACTGATTCTGGTTTTATATGATATTTTTAAAAATTCAAAGATTTAAATCCTGACTTGTTATATGTTATGGTTTTAATTGTAAACTGCCCAGAGAGTCTCAGCAATTGGGCTGAGTAAAAATGTAATAAATAAAGGAATAAATAAATAAATAAATAAATAAGGCAATAGAAGATGGTCAATTCTGTTAAGGTTGTTCCAATAAAAAGGTGGAGATCCCTCTGATTCTGATATGATTTGTAAACCTGGCATAGTTAGACCTGGGCCCATGTGACCCGACCCAAATGTATTTCCTAGGGGGCCCGGTCAATTCCCCATTGCTGCCAATGGAAGGTGTGTGTTTTTCTCACTTTAATATATGCAGGGGACAATTTTCAAGGGGAATTGCAACTGGATGGGGGGAAGGGTTAACTCTCCCCTTACCACATGGTACAACACCCCCACCCATCCCCAAATTTCTCTCTCTCTCTCTCTCTGCATGGCACTGAAACTTAGAAAGAAAAACATTTATCATTGGTTTGGGATGAACTTAATTGACGAATTTGTTTTATCTGAAAATATTTAGATGAGAAATTAATTAGCTGGCTATGCCTCCTGTGAAATTTAAATGCATCCCAGTAATTATTTCTACATTTGCATGTCTAGAGATAAACCAACATGTGAAAATTTCATGCGGGTGTGTGTCCTACAAGCTTGGGCTCCAAATCTTTCTATGTGCCTAGTGGACACCATTGCTTCTTAAGGGGGTCCATTCAGGGAAACAAACAAACCTGTAAACGTGCGATTCTATGCATGCTTAGACTGAATGAAGTCCTACGACTCGCAGCATTCCCCAGCCAGCCGTGTTGGTATTGTAGGACTTTTTTTTTCTGTCTAAACTTACAAAGCATCACACCCTAAATCGTTTATGGCTGAAGTAGGCACCCTGACACCCTCCAGATGTTTTGGATTACAGTTCCCAGCAGCCCCATCCAGCAGGGCCAATGGTCAGGGATTATGGGATTTGAAATTCCAAACATGTGCACGGCACGGCATTGCGTTACCCTGCTTTTATTGTTCCTCCAAGAATAAGGTTTGACGGTTGTTTTTAAAAGGTAAAATTGGTTAAGGAGTAACATTTTAATGGAACTAAACAACAACAACAAAAAGCCAGAAGGGTAACTGAGTCTGTGGGCTCAACTTCCTGACAGCTGCTCTTTCTTCCATTACAGCAGTGGCCCTCATATCTACAGAAGAGTCAGGCATCCCCCAGGAAAATTCATCTCCATAACCTTTCTGTGCTCCCCAGGTCAAGTAAGCCATGCAGACCTGAGCTTTTGAGTGCTCCAGTCATCCAGGACAGCTCTCTGGAGGGTTGGAAGAGCATCAAGGCCCCCACGCCTCTCATCTCAGAAACCAGATGTGCAGGATGAAGCCCCCTTCCTACCTCTTGCCGCCGACAGAAATGAGAGCAGGTACCAGAGCATCAGTCCAGGGCTTTCACTGCCATCTCCCACAAGCTTGTTACCATGGCAATGCCTGCATCTCCACGCCAAAGGTGGAAAGCGAGTGTAGCACATTGCATAGACCGGGAGACACTGACTGAAGGTGAATGTTAGAGAACACTGCAACCAAGACAGGTTAAGCACCGCCCGCAAACTGAGCTGGCTTTCCAGGGCTGTGCATTTTCAGCAACTGCTTCGTAACATGGGGGAAGCATAGAATTTCAGACCAGGCGCAGAATCCAGTGCTCTGAGAAATCATGGGGGTTTTTTGGGGAGGGGTGTGTGTGTGTGTCACAATACGTTTCTAGACCATATGGTTGTAAAGGAAAGCCTGGAAATGTGGGACCCTGAAAACTGATGGCCAAATCTAGAGAGAGATCAGAAACCACAGGAGCGGCCCATGGGTTGGGAAAGTGGTTCGGCATCCTGTGTATCTCCTTGTGGCCAGCAGAAGCAAAATTAACTATTCAGATGAAATGTGCATGAGGCTGGTGGCGAAGAAAATGGCAGATGCTCTACACATGCTCAGTGTCCAGGCATCTGACCCCCACCCAAGTATACTGCTTGGAGGCCTAGCATGCACATGGAAATGATGGTGGTTGACTGGACAGGACTATTTCAGACTGCAGAGGCAAGAGACAATTATTAGTTACCTCTCCACATCATACGCACATACACACAAAGCCTGCAAGTAGAAAACTAGCATGGCAGGGGGAAATGTTCTAGCACAGTCCACTCCCTGATATGCTACGTTTATACTTGCAAGGAGGATTTTTAAAAAAATACAGGGGAGTATTCAAAGATTGCGATTCCCTCAGCTGCAGCATGAGGTTTGTATGTCTGAAAGCTGCTTCATGAGTCCCCTGAGATGGAACACAGGTGACCTCTTCTTCAAAAGAATATCCTGGACACAGTGTTGTTCTCAGACCAAAGAATTAGCGAATTTGGTGGTGAAAATAATTATATTTTCATCTTTAATTTCAGGTGAACACGTCTCTAACCTTTTATTTACAGACAGGTGAGGAAATAAACTCGAGCACTGGTCCCTAAGTAATTTGCTGTCAGCTTCCAATGAGTGCAAATAAAGATGGGGTTTTAACATGCTGCTGTCTCATGAATTGTTTTAAACTGCTGCCTTAAATTATTGTAATTTATTGCAATGAGATTGCAGTTTTATGTTTATTTTCCTGTAACCTGCCCTGTGAGGTCTTTGTGCTAAGAAGTGGCATAAAAATATTCAAAGAAAAAAAAAAGAAAGAATATTTTTTTAGGTCGATTAGCACATTTTAAAGTGTTACTGAAACAACTTTTATTTTGTAGTAAAACTGCCACACTTAAAATTTAAACACAACAGAGAACCTGCATGTAGTTGGGGAGTTTGGGGACTGTTCCTCCAGCATTATATTTTTAAGCTCTTCCATCACCAAAACTGTTCAGGCTTGGAGCCTGGAAGAAGACAAAGGATTTTGAATACGATGGCATTTCGGTTCATTTTAATGCCCCCATTTGTGTCGAGATGGAAATGTATCAGGGATGGGGAATGTGTGGCTCTCCAGATCTTTGGCCTACAACTCCCATCAGACCTAGCCAACGTAGCCAATGGTGAAGGATCCATGGGAGTTGTAAGCTAAACTATCTGGAGGTCATAAATTACCACTGATATAAATCCTTCCTCCATTCCCCTGCATTGATCAAATTTGGGGTGAGGATTTAATGAGATCTACAAACCTGACTCCCGGATTCCGCTAACTTTAGACACATTATGTCTCCACCCCATAGCCTTCTAAAAACAGTAGCTAAGGGGGCCAGAACCCCCCTTTCCCAGTTTTCCTGTAACATGAGCACTGTTCCCCCACTTTCCAGTGGGCTTTACCTGTTGTTGGCCAGCGAGAGCGTGACCAGATTGGGCAGCCCCTGGAGGTCCCGGCTGCCGACACGGGCGATCTGGTTGCCAGTTATGAAGAGGTTACGGGTGTACCCAGGAATGCCAGCCGGGATGGAGGTCAGCTCCTTCTGGATACACTTGACGGTGCGGGCGGGTTCCGAGCACTCGCAGGGGATGGGGCACAAGTGGCAGGAAAGGGGAGCCAGAACCAGGAAGAGGAGACCCCAGGAGCCCAGAACGGCACTGGGAGGTTCCCAAGGGGTCATTTCCAACACGCCTCTGATGGTGAAGGATCCTGTTTGATGAAGGAAGAGAGGTCATCAGAATCCATAACGGTTGAGAAAGGGGGGGGGGGGAATCTGCTCACTGGATAACCTTCCTTCAAGATAGCAAGGTCAGGACCATCCCAAAGGCCATCCACCCATCCCGCCACTAATTGGACTTGCAGATTAATCTGTCTTCAACTCTAGCAACGGGACAGCAGCCTGTGTTGCACCCAACAACATTTGGAACTTTGAAATCTCTGTTGCACCTTGCTATGGTCCAGAGGCAGGCAAAAACTTTTTTGTTCCAGCAGGCCTTTGGGGAATAGTCTGGACCTCTATTTATGCGTTGGATTATTATTATTATTATTATTATTATTATTATTATTATTGTTGTCATTTGTATTCTAAATGTTTTAATATCACAGCAGGTTCAATTATATTTTTTAACTTTTGTATATTTCTATTTCTATTTGTATATGTTTTAAATTTGTAAAGCCACCTTGAGTCCCATTATTAGGAAAAAGGTGGGATACACATAAATATAATAAGATGATCCCTGAGGGGACGCAGCCTGCACTACACATAGCTCTGTCCTCAACAACCCGTTCCCAGGCAAACCCCATTCCATTAAGTATCTTCTTCCAGCGGCGGTTTTCTAGCTCTGCAAAATGGGACCAGTGGAGGCGGCTGGCGGCTCCAATGTCAGTGGGGTGGGTAAATCCGCTCCGGGTTTCAGTCAGAACCAGTCGGAACTCCGTAATTCTCCCAGATACTCCTGCCCCCTCTCCTGGCCTGGTTTTCTCACGGTCCAGTACAAATTGGTGGTCTATAGCTTGTACAACTTTAGACGACAGGGAGGGACGGCCACTTTGGAATACTCCCTGCAAGTAGAAAACCAGCACAACAGGGAGCCGGCGGGGATAAAAACTTACTGTGCTAGCTTCCCCCCCCCCTTTTTTTTTTTTAACTTAAAGAAGAGAAGTTCTTGTTTTTAATATTGGATAGCTCAAGTTGAGGTTTTGATTGACATTGTGGCCAGGCTTAACAGTTAAAATGTTTTAAAGTGTTTTAATGTCAGCTGATTTATGTTTATGCTTTTAAATTTTGTATATCGTCTTTTTAGTGTTCAATCTTTTAATTTTTGTAAAGCGTCCAGAGAGCTTCAGCTATGGGGCGGTATATAAGTGTAAATAATAATAATAATAATAATAATAATATCACCCCTAGTCCGCTTTACCCCTTCGGGATCGTCATTCTGCTGCATGTGCAAATTCTGCCCGACCCCTTCTCCACAGTCCGTCCTCCCCCCCACCCATCCGCCCCAAATCCCATCCCTCCCATTTGTCTCTGCACACGGAAGTGGCCCGGCACCCCCTTTGCTGATCCCCCTCCCCACAAAAATCTTGGCCAAACAGCCGATCAGAGTGGAATGCCTGCCCCACCCCCACCGCCACCCCCCACCTGGATAAAGACAAAAATGCAAAAAGCATCTCCCCCAAAGTTGCGCCTTCTCTCTCCCTCCGCTTTGCAAGTTGAGGACTTCCGTCTGGCTCAGCTGCTCCTCCAAACACGACCCCCCCCCACACACACACCCCTCCACCGCCCCAATGTTTTTAAAAAAACACATTAAAATCGGATGCAAACTTCTTTCGGCTGAGAACCCTTCTCCGCTTTCTCCTCCTTCTCCGCCGCCCCGAGGCAAGGAGCTCTCCGCTTCCCCGGCACGGATCTGCCGGCGAGCGCACACAATGGGATGAAATAAATTCAAAGGCAAAACCGTGGGGCGGGGCTTGCGGGGGGGAAGGGGCCCCCTCCTCGCTTTCCCAGCCCCCCGCCTCCTCCTCCTTAAAGACACAGACACCCGCCCCGCAGAGCGAAGGCGACTTCCCTTCCCCTCTCTCGCCCCCAGGGCAGTGGGAATCTCGGCTCGCTGCGAAGGGGAGGGGAGGGGAGGGGAGGGGAGGGGCGGGAAGGAAAGTGAAGCGGTCTAAGGGAGCCTTTTCCAACCCGGTGCCTTCCAGATGTCGGGGACTACAACTCGCATCATCCCCGGCAGCTTGACCAATGCGGGCTGGGAGTGATGGGAGTTGCAGTCCGACACAACTGGGGAAGGCTGGCCTAAAGTGTCACAAATGCAGGGGTCAAAAACCAGAAGGAATTTTGGGGTGCCCAAAAACAGTAATGGGTGGGCGATTCAGGACAAGGAAATGGAAGGACTTCTTCACACAGCACGTAGTTAAACGATGGAATTCGCTACCACAAGATGCCGTGATGGCCACCAATTTGAAAAATTCCTGGAGGAGAAGGCTATATCAAATGGCTACTAGCCCTGATGGTTATGTGCTACCTCCAGTATCGGAGGCAGGAAGCCTGTGTGCCCCAGTTGTTGGGGAACATGGGTGGGAAGGTGCTGTTGCACCAGGTCCTGCTTTTTTGGTCCGTGGCTGACAGCTGCTTGGCCACTGTGTGAACAGAGTACCAGACTAGATGGACCCTTGATCTGATCCAGCAGGGCTCTTCTTAGGTGCTTAGGAGCATTTTTTTTTTCTTGGACTAAATGCCACTTTGCCAGATACAGGCAGAAGCAGCGCTGCCTTCAAGGAGTAGGTGGTGGTGTTATAAATCACTAAGGAAAAGACTCATATTGGGGGGGGGGGGGCACAGCAAAAGCTTTGAGTGCATAAGGTCGCAGGTTTCATCTCTGGCATCTCCAGGTTGGAAAGAAAAAAAGGAAGTCTGCTGGGGGATGCTGGGAGCTGTGGGGCTTCTTCCCTGTCTAAACATGCATCCTAAATCCCCAGAGAGATGCTGCCGCCCATGGAGGCAACTGAGCCAAATGGGCAAAATGCTTCCTTCCAGGTACACTGGCGGGCAGCTCCTTATCGTCTATGGTTTTTTGGATTACAACTCCCATTTTCGCAGACCATTTGCCATGTGGGCTGGGGCTGATGGGAGTCAGGGTCTCCCCAAAATCAGAATGGCATCGGGTAGCCTGCCACTGTTCTATACTATCAGCCTGATGTGTTGGACTACCAGTCCATTGCTGCCAGCCAATATGGTCAATGGTCAACGATTATGGGACTTGTAGTCCAAAAGATCAGTAGAAAAGTCCAAACTTTCTTCCTCCCCATCCCACCCCATTGTATCAAGGGTTGGAAATTAAAGGGGTAGATCAATGTTATGAGTCAGTTTCCTGGTGATTAGGAACTTTAGACATTTGCTTTACTCAAATAGCTTGAATGTTAAAGGAGAAAAAATACATGAAGTCAAAGCTAGAAAACAGAATCTGCAGCACCTTCTTTCCTGGACACATGATTTGAGTCCCAGAAGGAGCTAAGCAGGGCTGTCAAAACAGCATGTACCCTGCAAAGGTTGCTACTACTCTGGTGCAAATGCTGCTAGATTGACTTCCCCAATCTGGCAGCCTCCAGATGTTTTTACACTACATCTCCTATCATCCCCATGCAGCAATGGCCATACTGGCTGTGGATCGTAGGAGTTGTAGTCCAAAACATCTGGAAGGTGCCAAGTTGGGGAAAGCTGTGCTAGATTATATTCTGTGCAACCAATTCCCTTGGAAATGCTACGCATACACACACAAACACAGATTGCGCTCTTAGTAGACTGTTATAATAGGAATAGAAGGGGGAGTTGTAGCTACACCTGTTTCTCGTAATTGCAGACCTGCCTGTATTCTTCTTACTGGCTGATTTGGTATTTCTGTTAGTATTTATACAGAGTTTTGAGTATGATAACAAACAATTATTTAAATGGATGCCCCCCCACCTAATCAAGGATGAAAGTAATTACTATTGTTACCAGTTAAATTTCCATTGTTAACCGCAGTTTAACGACATAGTTTTTGAACTACTTTTCATCATGTAGTTATAATTAGCAATCATCTACATGTTGAACAGTTAAACAATGATGGGGAGTGTTCAAATAGTCTTACCCTTCCTCCGGGAAATGTTGGGAAATGTAGTTCTGTGGAAGGAGCTAGAGATCTGGGATGGAGAATTCTCAATGCTCTTTCCAAACAACAATACCCAGAATTCTTGAGGGCAGGGGCATGACAGTTAAAACACTTGTATAAAGACAACATATGGTCTGTTCAAACAACACACTAACCCACATTCAGTTGTTGAGTGTGGGGGGTTGTTGAACTGTGGGTTAAAGTGTTGCCTGAATATCCCAGGGCAGCCTGTTAACCATGCAGTGTGGCTTATTTTGCTTGAACAAGACAACTTGAGAACCCATGGTTTGTTGTTGGGTTGTCCAGGGTGATTAACAAGCCACATTGCATCTTGCAGACGTTCAGAAATGTGCTAACCCAACGACTTGAGTGTGGGTTAGTGTGTTGTCAAAATGACCCCATAAGGTTTACAAGTAGGATCTGCCACAAAATGTTGCAGTGTGGAGTACTTCTGTACCAAATATTCTATTCCATCCACACTCCCACCTGGTTCCTGCTCTTTGACCCGGATAGCATTCTGCAGCCACTGAGCATACACAGTCCTCACTGGACAGTTTTGGGGATTCCTCCTATAGGTCCCCCCTCCACTATAAATTGAGTACATTTCTGCAAACTTTGGGGTTACCCTGAACTGGCTGATCCCTCCCTCTTGTGTGTGGGTTTTGGCTATCTAAGCAATGACACACAGCCTACACATCGACAATAAAAGGAACAATAGTGTAGATAAGCTTTTAAGAGTCTTTAGTAAGGATTCCTCCAGGTTTAAGACGGGCCCATAACAAATCCTCAGCCACTGTCCCATTGCAAGATGGATTTCAGCCGCCATCTTTGGCGTGGCTGCTGCTCCCTGTTTGCTACCCAATCCCCTTAGTTCTGGATATGTTTATGAAAACTCTCTAAGAGATCTGTCCACCCAAGCTGTCGTCTGATGGCTTCGAATTCCCTTTGATCTCTCCTTACAAATAGAGGCGCCACGCACAGTAGGGATGGTGGCGCCCTGGCCCATTTTTGCCTTTGTGACCTGCTGTCCGGCAAAACAAGGAGCAGTGCTGACGGGTTGGAAGCAACAAGATGGATGACATTTTTCCAATAGAAAAGTAGTTATTTGGCTTTTAAACAGCAGTTTTGGGGAAAGCACTTCCTAATCAGATTATCAATCACCACAAGGGGTAATCTTGGCTGGGATCAAGGCAGCTGCCAAACTGGTAGCCACAACACTTTTGTTTGGAAGGGGAGGAGGCAAGCAACTCAGGAGTTTAGGGCACACACCTTCCTGTGACTGTCCGAAAGTTAGAAGGAGCCTCGGAGTCCATATTAATGCAATACAGCTTTTGCTGGATAAACAATAGCAGAAGGAGAGGGAGAGAGAGAGAGAGAGAGAGAGAGAGAGAGAGAGAGAGAGAGAGAGAGAGAGAGACTAATGAAGCAAGCAAGGCAGCTGTACAACTTCGCTGAGATGTGAAAACAAATTCACTTTCAATGATGCGTTTTCGGCAGGATAAAATTGGGAGTGGGGGAGGCAGGGAATTGAGCCATGACTGAAAAGGCAATCTTGCCAACTGTTCAATAGGATTGCTACAAATACAGACCAATTCTCTCTCTTTCTCTGTCTTTTATCGATTGGGGTTTACATGTGCTGGTTACTTTTAGAGTGCAAGGTTACGCTCAAAATATGCCATCTAAAAAGCTTTAGGATTTAATGCAAATCCCCGCCTGAGCATGGATCTTGGAGATGCATCACCGCTGGAAACCTGGCGCCAGCAGGGTGTCAGAAATACAACCGGTGTAACAGTGTGCTGGTGCATGCATCTGTGTCACTGGTACATCTCTCCAGCAGAGAGGCTGAAAATGGGCTTGTCCAGGGAGAAGCAGATTTACTCTGAATCCTAAACCGATCCAGACCCTGCTGCTGGCATCTATGCAGAGCGACATTATTATTATTATTATTTTTAAAAAACATCCCACATTTGGTCAATAAGAGCTCAAGGCCGCTAACAACAATACATTCCAAACCCCCCCCCCCCAAAATGAGCACTAATACCATGTCCGGTTTATAAATTTTTATAGCTTTAAAATTGTTAAAATTCTAAAAACAATATAGCTTTACAATTGTTATAGCTTAAAATTTGTAAAGCTATACGTTTTTTTAAGTGATTTTTTTTTAGTTTTTTTTAATCTATAAAAAAATTATAAACTGGATGTGATACTAGCGGTCATTTGTTTTGTTTGGAATGCTGTACCATACGAATCGCATCACCTGCATATCGGCTGATTCGGAACAATACATTAAAACAGCCTCCTCCAACCTCCAGATTTTTGGAATACAACTCCATTCGGTCATGCTGGCTGGCGCTGATGGGGGTTGAAGTTCGACAACCAATGGAACCAATGACCTAGGGAGGTCGTGGGCTCTCCCACCCTAGAGGCATTCAAGAGGCAGCTGGATAGCCATCTGCCAGGCATGCTTTAAGGTGGATTCCTACACTGAGCAGGAGGTTGGGCTTGATGGCCTTATAGGCCCCTTCCAACTCTACTATTCTATGATTCTATGACATCTGGAGGGCACCGGATTGGGGAAGACTAAACTTTTAATGTGTTCTTATTATTTCATTTGTTCACTGCTCTGAAATTTTGAATGAGGAGCAGTATATAAATAATGTAAATAATAATAATAAAAAAATAAAAATAAAATAACTAGGCTGAGCCACGTGGGAAGCCACAACTGCACTCTGATAGATCACTGTAGAGCACTGGAATGACAGGACACAGGTAAGTCAGTTGCAACCCCACCAGAGGGGATGGTAGAATTCAGGAAAGGCTGCCCTGGTTCTTCCCTTCCCTTTCCAGGGGAAGCCTGCCTCACCCTAGCAGGACTGACACCCTTGTCCTAGGGAGGCCTGGGTGTTCTTTCTGTACACCGTGTCCAAAGCAAACTGCCCAGAAATCACATCGTATCGGCTGTCCTTCCTTGCCCATGTGTTGGCCAGGTTATTCGTAGCCTCTCTCTATCTGCGTCTGTGTCCATGCCTCTTGGCTCCTACTGCCTGTGTCACTGTGGTTGCTGCTGTGCAGAGCCCTGTGGTGTGTGCCAGGTTGTGGCTTGTGTGTGTGGTGAGGCTGGGTGATGTCTGTGTGCATGCGTGTGTATAGGCAATGGAGGCTGGTGGCTCCGATGCCCGTGGGGCAGTGAATCCGCTCCGGGTTTCAGTCAGAACTCTAAATGAGCTATCCAAGGTGCAGGATAGTTCCTTTAGAGTTCTGACTGGTTCTGACTAAAACCCAGAATGGATTCACCACTCCACCGGCATCGGAGCCACCAACCTCCACTGTGTTTCTGCATCGCAACGCAGGGATACGCTCCACCTGCTGCCGGGTTGCCGGCATCCCACTCTGTGATTGGTGGGAGCTGGCAGGGTTGCCATGGACACTGGGAGAGCGACTGACGGAATGGCTATATTACCTGGTGCATATACCGCTGCTGCTTCCTTCCTTCACGATTCCTCTGCTAGTGGAAGCTCATGCTGCCAAGGCAGAGCCGTAGCATTGCTCAGCCCAGTTTCATGTAACAAAGGTGCTGGTTCCAGTGGTGGCTTTGGGCTAGTGGGAAACGCATTCACTTGCCCAAGTGGGCCACTCCACTTTCACCGACCCACCCTACCCATTGCACACCCACATACATCCACACCCTCCCTAATGCCTCTCTTGGGGGTTGGGTTACATCCCATTCATTTCAATGGGTCTTCTCTAAGTAGGCACCTGTGAGTGCAACCTGTTGTAGTTACTTCTTCATCAGAGACCAACGGCCCATGGTTTGGTTGGTTGGCTCAAATCCATGTGTAAAAGTCTGGCTGCGCTTACTGCTGCACTGGCCCACATCCCTTCGCGCACGGCTTGGCCTGCAGCCCCCTTCTTCCAACTTCCAAAGCTCCTGTACATATTCACCAGGAGCTAATCTGTCCGTTTTGCTTTCTCCCACGTTCAATTTTTGTGAATGTTCAAGTTCTCCCTTTCCCAACTATGAAGAACTTTGCAAACTTTGCTAAATTCTTATTGAAATCATACTGAACTGAAACCCTCACCCATCTGCACCACCAAATTTAGTAGGTGCAGCTATTCCAAGCATGGAGAGAACCATGATGTACCTGCCTGCCAGGTAGCTGTTAAAGGTGAGGAGCTGGGGGTCACGTTAACTCAATACTAACATGGCAGAATACACAGGGATTCAAATCCAGACTTTTTCAGCACTCAGAGCGCTGGGCCTGGATAGGCACATCTGTCAGTTTTGGGTTCTCCCACACTTAATTTTTTAAAAAACAAAAAACTCATGTCCTTCCCACCCACCCCCCAAATATAGAGTGTTGTGGTCCAGAGGTTTGGGACTCTTGGAGGTAAGAATATGGATTCCCACAAAATGTAGCTTCCAGTTCAACAGACCTGCTGAGACACCAAAGGCCCGTTTGAATGAAACAGTTTTTGCCTGCCTGTGGAAGGAGCAAACCTAGAGAGGAGCAAACTTAGCCTCCCTTGGCAGAGAGTTTCCATACCCATGGAGCAGCCACCAAGAAGGCCCTCTTTCCTTGCCACCAAACGCAGCCCTGAAGGAGGTAATCTCGAAAGAAGAGCCTCTCCAGAAGATCTCAAAAACTGGGCAGATTCCTATGGGAGAAGGGCAGAAGGCAGCCTTTCAGGCGGCTTTTTAGGTTGTAAGCTGCTCTTTAAGAACATAAGAACTAAGAAGAGCCCTGCTGGATCAGATCAAGGGTCCACCTAGTCCAGCACTCTGTTCACATATTGGCCAACCAGTTGTTGACAAAGGACGTGGTGCAATAGCACCCTCCCACCCATGTTCCCCAGCAACTAGTGTACACAGGCTTACTGCCTCTGATACTGGAGGTTGCACTTAGCTATCAGGACTAGTAGCCACTGATAGCTATTTTAGTGTTCCTTCCTTACATAATGACACAGCTGGGCCAGCCCTTGCCTGGCCAGTCTGATATAAATCCTGGGATGGACTATCTGTGTTTAGCCCAGGCATTCAGAAATCGTGGCCTGGCTCAAGGAATGGACCTACCATGAACATTACATGGAGAACATTGCAAATGTTGCTAAATTCTTAGCAGACTGAAATAAAGCCTATTCGCCTGTCCTGTCCCCTAGCCCTGTATGAAAAGAACACATTAGCTCTCTGCAGGGATAGTCTTCCCATTAGGAATGCTTATCCAACGGTTATCTTCGAATTCCGGATGACCAGGATGGTGAGAGGTCTGGAAACCAAGTCCTACAAGGAGGAACAGTAGAAAGAGCTGAGTAAGTTTAGCCTGGGCAAG
Source organism: Anniella stebbinsi (assembly GCA_029215795.1). NCBI lineage: Eukaryota > Metazoa > Chordata > Lepidosauria > Squamata > Anniellidae > Anniella > Anniella stebbinsi. The sequence goes on from JARDYH010000007.1 coordinate 83,449,262, forward strand.
AGAAGACTAAGGGTGTCTCTACATTAAGGGAGAAAAAAATGCACCCTTACCAGGATTTCTTCTACTGGAGTCTTTTTGCATTTACTTCATGCTCCTTTAGACAATGACCATGTGATTTTGATTTGAAAACTTCCTTCTTTGGCAGTGCTATTAAGTTCAATGAAACATTGCCATCTAATGGCGGAATTATAGCACTATGCTGGCATTACACACTGGGGACATCCCGCAATAATTTTAAATACCACATTATCTCCATTTTAAAAAAAAAATAGATTACCATGGGAAAGCACAGGAGACGTCCTAGAGGTTGAAGACTCTGGCTCAATTCAGACGACACAATAAACAACTGGTGTGGGGGAAACAATTGTCAGTTGTTTTGACTATTGTGTCATCCGAATGCTGCCATAGTCAACTCAGCGCTGATCCTCATCCACACCACAGTTGATTATTTATTACCATGTTGTGTGGGGAGTGCCCCCTAGGGTTAGGGTTAGGGTTAGTCAACCCACCATTGACTATTGTGTCGTCTGAATTGAGCCATTGTATAAAGGACCCACAAAATTCCATGAGTGCCCAATCACGAGTGTGCAAGAAATCGGTCATGTAGAGGAGCTCTATGAGACATGATAGCTGTCCTCAAACATCTGAAAGGCTGTCAGGCAAAAGAGGGATCAAACATGGTCTCTGTTGCTCCAGATCACAGGACTAGAACCAAGAATGGGTGGAAGTTTCAGGGAAGCAAATTCCGGCTAAACATTAGAGAAAAAATATCCTAAGGGCAGGAGCTGTTTGGGAGATGGTGGACTCTCGTTCTCACGATGTATTTAAGCAGAGGCTGGACAAACATCTGTCAGGGATGCTGAAGTTCAGCCTTCCCTAGCCTGGTACCCTCCAGATGTTTTGGACTTCAAATCATCATTGGTTCCAGCCAGCACAGCCAATGCTCAGGAATGCTGGAAGATGAAGTCCAAAACATCTAGAGGGCACCAGGTTGGGGAACGCTACTGTAGTTGTTTCTTGCATTGTAGATCCTGCAAAGGGTAAGACTGGATTAACTCTAATGTTCCCTTCCATCACTATACTTCTATGATTCTACTTAGAAATAAGCCCCACTGTGTTCAATGGTCTGCAATTTTCTCTTACGCTTCATCTGAATATTGTGACTAAATGCAGACTTTGTGGTTTCAATATCAAGATTGCTTTTTTCTCTTCCCCATTCCATGCACTGTTTAACATCCAGCCTGTGTTGTTTCAAGCAGGCCATTAAACACCCCTCCAACCTGGTGTTTGGGTGATTTTAAACGTAACTCTGCTCTGTTTTAAAAGATGTTCTCCTGTTTTTGTTTGTCTGGCAGTGTATTGTGTTTATTATGATATTATTTTATATGTTTTGATTTGTACATCATCTTGGGGGCCTTTTCCGGGGGTAAGGAGGGGTGAATCTAAGAGGTGACTAATACGTAATTTTATAAATAAATAACTTTCTTCCCCAGGCAGGGAGCTGGACGAGGTCACCTTCCAGATCCCTCCTGACTCTTGTGATGCTACTAAGCTAAAAAGTCAAAAGTAAATCAAAGTGGCTTTAGAAAGGGAGCCCTTTCCCTTCTATACCATATCTAAGGCACTCAGCCCTGACTTCAAAGCTGTTCATCCCCTGAAACAAAAGGGTAATCAAAAGGGGTCAAAGGGGCACGCTAAGAGGAAAAACCAGCAGTCGCAAATCCGTTCTGCTCCACCCCCTGCACTCTGTCACTGGAATTAGGAGTGAGCAGTGAAGTGGCCAAGTTTGCCAATGACACCAGATTATTTAAAGTAGTTAAAACAAAAAAGGGGTTGTTAGGAGCTACAAAAGGATCTCTCCACCTGGGAGAATGGGCATCTAAATGGCAAATGGGGATCAATGTAAGCAAGGTTAAAGTGATGCACGCAGGGGCAAAAAATCCCAGCTTCAAGTATAACCTGATGGGATCTGAGCTGGCGGGTACCGACCAAGAAAGAGATCTTGGGGTTGTGGTGGACAGCTTGATGAAAGTGTCAACTTAGGGTGTGGCCGCTGTAAAGAAGGCAAACTCTATGTTAGGCACTATTAGAAAAGGAATTGAGAATGAAACTACCAGTATGGTACTTATACAAATCTTTGGTGCGACTACACTTAGAATACTGTGTACAGTTCTGGTCACCACCCTTCAAAAATGGTATTGTAGAGCTGGAAAAAGTGCAGCAAAGGGCAACTAAAATGATTGAGGGGCATCTTCCCTATGAGGGAAAGTTACAACAGCTGGGATTGTTTAGCTTGGAAAAAAGAAGGGTAAGGAGAGACATGATAGAAGTTACAAAAGTATGCATGGTGTTGAGAATGTGGATAGGGAGACATTTTTCTCCCTCTCTCACAACATTAGAACCTGAGGTCATCCCATAAAGGTAATTGGTGGGAGATTCAGGACAGATAAACGGAATCACTTCACAGAGCACATAGTGAAATTATGGAACTCACTACCACAAGATGTAGTGATGGCCACCAACTTGGAAGGCTTTAAAAAGGGGCAAGATAAATTCCTGGAGGAGAAGGCTATCAATGGCTACTAGTCTTGACAGCTACGTGCTACCTCCAGTATCAGAGGCAGTAAGCCGATCTACACCAGCTGATGGGAAGCATGGGTGGTAAGGTGCTGTTACACCCATGTCCTGCATGTGGGTTCCTGGTCGACAGCTGGTTGAACAGAGTGCTGGACTAGATGGACCCTTAGTGTGATCCATCATGGCTTTTCTTATATTCTTAAAGTGCTGCTTACAACCTAAAAAGCCCTATACGCCTGCCTGAAATGCTGCCTTCTCCCATATGAGCCTGCTCAGTTCTTAAGATTTTCGGGAGAGGCTCTTCTTTGGAGACTACCGCCCTCAGAGGTGTGTTTTGGTGGCAAGGCGAAAGAGGGCCTTCTGGGTGGCTGCTCCCTGGCTATGGGAACTCTCTGCCAAGGGAGGTTAAGTTTGCTGCTTCTCTAGGTTTGCTGCTTCTACAGGCAGGCAAAGACTGCTTTATTCAAGAGGGCTTTGGTGCGTCAGCAGGTCTGTTGAGTTGGAAGCGCTGTTATCTGTGTGTTTCGAATTGTTCCTAACATATTTCTTTATTATTGTTTCTATCGGGTTTTATTAGTGATTGTAAACTGTCTCTCAAGTGCCATTTTCGGTGGAAAGACAGGGTACAAGTCTAATAAAGAAATATGATCTTCTGATGGAGTTTGCGGTGCAAAATCTGGAGAATGTGGCTAGCTAGAGCATCAGGTTCCTTTCGGAGTACGAACAGCAAGGACTCCAGCATTGCTGCAGTCATCCCAAAAGTTCCAAATCCACACCGGCTTAAGTGCAATTTGATATCATTTCACCAAGAAGGCCTTTGATGCTTGCAGCTTGCTAACAGGATGAGACGCCCCCTTTCCATCCAGCTGCGACCAACCCCCAGCCTACTTCAAAGCATGCCTGGCAGCTGACCCCTGCCGTGACATGCCGGCCTTCTTCCATCGCAACCATCGCTCACTTTCACAGCCTTTCCTGCTGGATGGCTTCTTCCCTATCTTTTCTCCCACCCCCACCCCCACCCCCAAGAGTCGAATACTTCTCCTTTAAAAAACAAAAACAAAACAGGAATGCTAATTCTGCCCTGGCAATGGCAGGATTCTCTTCCTTGTCCTCCTCTCCCCATTCGCTCCTTTTGAGACAGGAGCAGAAGCAAGAGACCTGAGCTGATCCCTGGGGAAGAAAGAGGAACTCTTCTTGTAAACCCATGTGCTGCCCCTTAAGCCAATCGCCTATGTACGGTTACCTACTCAAAAATACACACACACCCCTGTGTGCCACGGGGCTTAAAGGACCCAGGTAAGTGCACACAGCAAAGTTGCCCTGCGGCAGGTATACTATTTTACAGAGGACACCTGTCTTCTATTTTGAAGAGCTGGCAGAGGGCAGCCCTCTGTTTGAAGGCATCTGCTTTTTGAAAGGCTGTCCCCCTCTGCTTCCGTTTTAAAAATAAAGAACCATATGGAGGGAGACCAGCAAGGGCCTTGAAGATGCCACTCAAGGATTAGCATACAGGTCACTGGGCCAGTCCTGTCCACAATGGTGAGATGTACTGTATTTCTTTTCAAATCATAGTCAAGTCAACATTCGCATACGTATAAATTTGCGAGTACAAATGTTATGCAGATTGGTGCCTACTCCTGTGGTGATGCGTAAGCAGTCCCCCTTACAAGGATTGGGGCCACAATACCTGACAGAACAACTCTCCCGATATGAACCTATCCATACACTACGCTCAACATCTAAGGTCCTCCTCCGGGTGCCTACTCCAAGGGAAGCTCAGAGGATGGTGACAAGGGAGAGGTCCTTTTCAGTGGTGGCCCCCCAATTATGGAACGATCTCCCCGACGAAGCTCGCCTGGCGCCAGCCAACATTGTCATCTTTTCGGCGCCAGGTCAAGGCTTTTCTCCCAGGCATTTAACAGCATATGTTGAGTTTTTGTTTTTTTTTACCCTGAATAATTGTTTTTAAATGGATATTGTATGTAATCTGTTTTTATGCTTTTTATAGTTCTAAATTTTGTATATTGTTTTTTTTAATGTTCAGTATTTTTAATCTTTGTAAACCACCCAGAGGGCTTCGGCTATGGGGTGGTATATAAATATCATTAATAATGATGATGTACGTAGCATTGTGGCCTTAGGGAGCATAATTTAGGCGGTCAACGGTAAGCGCTCCCCCCCACTGTCCCCCAGCAATATTTCAAACCATTTGTGATTATTCTTCGGGCATGTCATATATCTAGGGAACTCCTTGATCCTACATACTGTTGTAGACAATTCACTGGGGCCTAGCTATGCATGCCAAAGGCAGAGATCTCTTTGCTAAAAGAAGGAGAAAAGGTAACTTTGACCTGTGTTGATAATACAGCCCTTTTCATTGCACCTCCTGAATATGCAGCTAGTTTGCCATTTAATTTTGAATGTGTGCAAGACTAGGCCTTTTGAACCCTGCTGTGAAACTTTGCCTGCACTACCGAAAAAGCGCTCTCCTCTCTAACCGCCCACTGTGATAGGAAACAGCACCCGTTAGGATCCCTCCCTGTGGATGACCCAGTACTAATTGTCTGCTTCACAAAATGAGAAGCTGGCCTGTATGAAGATGAAGCATGGCCCAGGAGTTGCACGTTTATTTTTTTTTACTCTGAATCCATCCCTGCTCCTCAAATCTTCAGACATGAGCGGTGAACCAGTAGTGGTTAGTTTGCAGTAAGTGAAAACAGGTGTGCATGGCATGAAAAACTTTCATGCTGTCCATTTAGCATCTAGATAAGACGAGGCAGTGGTTGGATATAGTGAAAATAAATGGTGTCAAAACCCACAACCACAGAAAACTGAAATATTATTACACGCTATATATCGTTTCAGATTACCATTATATGCATGGACTATTTGGAAAAGATAATCACAATATTTGTGTTAAAGATATGAGATATGTCACCTGGGTGCACTTTTTGAAATATGTTTTGTACGTATGTAATTCATGTACAATTAATCAGTCATACTGATAAAATTTGAAATTATTTATACCACCCATTTGGTGTATGTTTGAGCATCTTCATTGAATATACTATTCATGCATGATTGCAAAGTGGTGTATAATTACAGATGGGAGAGAATTACGTGAGAACTGCATACATTAACTGAAACTAACCTTTGGAATTATCTGCTTAGTGCTTTTCTGTGGTTGTGAGTCAATTTAGCATCGCCACATTCGACCAAGAGCTGGTCATTATGGAGCAGGGGCGCTGAACCTCTTTTAGGCCAAGGGCCAAATTCCATTTCAGAGAAGGTTTCGGGGGCCGCATTCCAGTGGTGGGTGGAGTCAAAGGCAAAAAGGGGCAGGACCAAGATACCAGCATATTTTAACTTAAAACTTTTACTGCCAGTAACTAAGCCACAGGAGAGGTATGTCAACCTTTAAGAATGGGAGGGCGGGGGAACCTCCACAAAAGCTGGGTATCCACAAAACCATGGATGGTTCGAGGAAAGTGGCTTGACTACCTCGAGGAAACTTCAGGACGGCATTGAGACACCCCGATCTATAATAATAATAATAATAATAATAATAATAATAATAATAATAATAATATATTTATTTATTACCCGCCTCTCCCTCCGGATCGCATATTTGTTTCTAAAGTTTCTGGAATCTTGCTTTCATGAACTCCCATAATACTAAGTGTCAAAGAGGTCATCCCATGAAGCTGATTGGTGGGAGATTCAGGACAGATCAAAGGAAGGACTTCTTCACACAGTGCGGTGTTAAACTATGGAATTCGCTACCCCAAGTTGTAAGGGATCTTGATAGGCTGGAGCGCTGGGCTGAAAACAACAGAATGAATTTTATAGGGATAAATGCCAAGTTCTATACCTAGGAAAAAGAAACCAAATGCACAGTTATAAGATGGGGGATACTTGGAATTAGGGGTATGTTGTAAAAATCTGAACAGATCTATGATTTTCATCCCAAAACATGTCCATTTCCCCTGACACGCATCTTACACGCATCTTACATGCATCCTACATGTGTTCGCTGACACGCACACCCAAACCATCCACACACAGCACCCCAAAGCCCCATTCCCCACTGCCTGTCCATTGTATCCATTTCTGCAAATGTCAAGCTGCTTGCAAGAGATTTGGTGGTGCAAGAACTAGGAGCTTGTCAATATTGCCATTGCTCCTTCTTCTCCAGGTCAGACTCCATTGTAACCAGGAGTGTGACTCATCCAGATGTGACCGTGGCACACCTGGAGAGAGACAAAATTACCATATAAGGGAATGATAGAAGTGGAGGGATGTTGCAAAGCATCTCTGGGTACAAGTAAAATAGCACATGGCAATGCAACGCCACATCTGGCCACTACTAGGAACTACTCGAGAGTAAAATAGAGTTGGCCAAATGATGTCACTGGGTTATAAACCAATGGGATGAGGGCTGATGACGTGTAACTTTTGGAGTACAAAAGCATTGTTTGAACCTTGGTGTGGTGTGACTCTGGAAAGCAGCGTTAGTGTCCGGAGGTCACCTATTCTGCGCAGAATAATAAATTAGTTTCCAAAGCTTCAGGAGGTCTTTCGTCAAGTGTTTCATATCTGGACTTTGGACACTTGGGAATAGCATAATTTATGCAACAGCTGGCAACCGCGGCAGGACCCTGGTGACCTGTGGACTGGAAAGAGGACTGCTACCTCCGGGGAGAAAAACAGCCGCCTTGGACGGGAATTTCCCCTCCACTCCTCGGAGCTCAGGTCTCTGGCCACTTACCTGCCAGGGCGTCTTCTTTCTTCACCTGCTGGAGATCTACTGAGAACTAGGCTTCGCGGCCTAGTCCTCAGTAGAGCGCCAGGTGATGACATCATCACCTAGCGCTCTACTGAGGACTAGGCCGTGAAGCCTAGTTCTCAGTAGATCTCCAGCAGGTGAAGGAAGAGGACGGCCCCGGCAGGTAAGGAGAACTGCGAGAGAGGGCTTACCTGCTGGGGCCGTCCACGGGTGCCCGCGGACGGCCCCGGGAGGTAACCGCGGGGGGGAGGGACAGGGAGGGGGGAGTAAGGCCCCCACTCACCCACCCGCCACCATTTTTTCCCCATAGACTTGCATTGGGGGAAAGCTTTCTTTCCCCCAATGCAAGTCTATGGGGAAAACAAAAATGGCGGCCGATCCAAAAATCAGATGTCCAGTTTTGGATTGGGATCAGGCCCGATCCGGTCTGGGGCGACTCTGATTTTGTCCGATCCGATCCAGGACAAAATTGGAGGTCCTGATCCGGGTCCCGATCCGATCCGGGGGGTCCCTGCACATCCCTACTTGGAATTGTTGTAGATCACATGCTGAATATGAGCCAACAATGTGCTGTGGCTGCAATTGGAGGTCCTGATCCGGGTCCCGATCCGATCCGGGGGGTCCCTGCACATCCCTACTTGGAATTGTTGTAGATCACATGCTGAATATGAGCCAACAATGTGCTGTGGCTGCAAAAAAAAAGCAAATGCTCTTTTGGGCTGCATTAATAGAAGTATAGTTTCCAAATTACGAGGTACTGGTTTCTCTCTATTCAGCACTGGTTAGGCCTCATCTTGAGTACTGTATCCAGTAGTGGGCACCACACTTCAAGAAGGATGCAGACAAGCTGGAGGGGGTTCTAAGGAGGGCAACAAGGATAATCAGTGGTCTGGAAACAAAGCCCTATGAGGAGAGACTGAAAGAACTGGGCATGTTTAGCATTGAGAAGAGAAGACTGAGGGAGACATGGTAGCATTCTTCAAATTACTTGAAAGGTTGTCACATAGAGGAGGGCCAGGATCTCTTCTCGATCATCCCAGAGTGCAGGACACGGAATAATGGGCTCAAGTTGCAGGAAACCAGATTCCGTCTGGACATCAGGAAAACTTCCTGTTAGAGCAGTATGACAATGGAACCAATTACCTAGGGAGGTAGTGGGCTCTCCCACACTAGAGGCATGCTTTAATGCAGATTTCTACACTGAGCAGGGGGTTGGACACAATCCAGCAGGGTTCTTCTTATGTTCATAACTGAGGTTTAGTTCCTTGATAAAGGCTTTTTTGTTTCCTTGCCATGCAGATTTCAGATGAGTCCAGCATCACATACCTGGAAGGATCCTAAGATTTGGCTAGGTTAGAGACTATGGCTTTGATTCTTAAAATTAAGTAATTTAGGCCGATGTACACTGACTTGGAAGTAAACCTTAAGGACAGGCTAAGTTAGATGAAAAGCAAGCAGTAATGGTCTAACATAGAGGTAGGCATCTCCAGACGTCTTGGAATACACATCCAATAATTCTTGACTGTTGGCCATGGCTGGGGCTGATGGGAGTTATAGTTCAACACATCTGGAAGACACCAGGTTGCCTCTCCCTGGTCGGCGCCCAGATGTCAGCAAAAACAGACTGTGTTTTTAATCAATCAAGGCTGTGATGGTGGAGGTAGAAATATTTGAGTCTCAGACCCGGGATGGGAGTGGAGGGGAGAGAGGCCATGGGTCTGACAAGGCAAAGGTTTAGAGGAATTTTTAATAAAAGGAAGCTGCAGGGTCTCAAGGATGGAGCCAGACAGCTAATAGCAACCTGCTTTTAATTAGAGCAACTTTTCAGCTTAGCTAAGCCAAATTTGCATGCCACACTGTGAGTTTCCCTTGAACTGGGACCTGTGACATCTCAACCAAATGAAGCAAAGAGGAAAAAAAGAAGGAAATGAAATTACGGCTGCTTTGCAGCTGGCAGTCTGGAAAGGATGAACGATTGTCAAAGAACCCTCTTTTCTTTTCAGACTTCTGCATCTTCTGAGTGGGGCGGAGGGAGGAGAGGAGTCCTTGCGGCTGAATTTGGGGTTTTTGAAAGCAGTTGCAAGAGGAAGAAAACACTCATGGGAACAGGGTTCTACCTGAAAAGAGAGGTTCTATGTTAGTCCTCTCACGGCTGTACTAGTAGCATTGGCTACTACTACCATGCTTAGATGTGAAGGTTTGAGGCCACAGAGGCAAAATATTAAGTCAGGCTTAGAGGCCTGGAGCTTTTCTGTTGGGAGGGGCTATCCCTGAGAGGAGTAGCTTCATTTCTCCAGTTAAGATTCATTTCTTCAAAGTGGGAACAGTACTTTCTGTGCTTTTTTTTTTTTTTTTTTTTGAGGAGGGGTATAAAAGAGTGAGAGAGCCAGCCAGGAGAGCCAGAGAAAGACTAGACCGTGAGGAAGGAGCAGAAAGATGCAGCTTGAAGAAGTCTAGGTGCAGCTTAGGGTAAAAGGACTTGCATTTTTGCAACCTTTATTTTCTTTTTATGCCTTTTGTATCACTCAGCTCTATGGACTAAATACCTTTTATTGTGATTTGCTTGTCTTAGTTCACTAGTAAACAGTTGTGTTAAGCCATGTGTCTGGAGTGTCACTTGCCTCACGTCTACAGTCAAAACCCCACGTTACCGGGAAGGGGAAGGTAAAAAGAAATTAGGTGGTACTCTTAAGGAGGCAGAGATCTTTAAGGAGATGCTCAGAGGATCCAGGACACAGAAGGAACCCTAACATTAGAGTAGTGAGATCATTTAAAAAAAATAAAAATATGTACTCTCACTCCTGCAACCTGAAGTAGTACATTCCAGAATTCAACTGCTGCATTCTACCACACATCCTGCATGGCTTTTGGATTGGTTCATACATGTAGCAGAAGAAGATGGGAAGGAGGCAATGTAGTCTTGAGATAGTAGAATAGAAGCTACATTGGTGGGCACTTGAGACAGGGCCTTTTTGGAAGTAGCACCCCAACTGTGGTACAGGAATGGCAGCACAGCCAAGAGAGGCGAGATTGGCTCCGTCTTCAGTTTGGTTTAGACAGGCAGTAAAGGATGTTCTCTTCAGTTAGGCTTTTAATTCTCTACAACGTCTACATTGTTTTCTTGCTCTTCCATTTTAATTGTTGCTTTCAATTTTTTTTAATTTGCATCTTTGTTCTTTGTGATTCTTCGTTTCATGAAAAGTTTTGAATATATATTTTAATGTATGTTGTCCATGGCACCAGGAAAGCAGAGGGTGTAATTTATAAATTTTAAAAAATAAGGCTAAAATGAGTTTTTGAAAGTACTGGACCCAATCCCCCCAAATGGATCCAGCACCTTGGATAGTTCCTTTCAGACGTCTGGCTGGTTGTAAATAAAATCCAGAATGGAATCTCCACCACGCCACTGAAATTGGAGCCACGGCCTCCCTTGCCATCAGGACAGGACTTTGGGGCAGATGTCCGAGGCCCTCCGCTTAACAAAATGAGCAGGGGGCTCCCAAAACACAGCAGAGCTGGCTTACCACATGTTGAAGTTAGTGAAGCAATACACATCACTACCTGAAGAGCCCTTCCTACCCAAAGACAATTAGGTCTAGAGCTTACCACAGGGCTGCACAACCCTTTTGGCCCCAAGTGAAGACCTTTTTATTTTCCCAGTATTTTAAAATTTTATCGTCCTAGTCTTGGAACTTTCCTGTTTTAAATCTGCATTTTAAATCTTTGTTATCGCTGCTCGGTTTTATCCCGGTACTTTCACATTGCGTTTTTACATTGTGGTTTAAGTTTTATACTTTAAATTGTAGCTATGATTTTGATTGTTGGGAACTGCCGGGAGAGCTTCGGCTATTAGGTGGTACAGAAATGCAATCAATCAATCAATCAATCAATCAATCGCCTGGCAAGGGCCATATCGGGTGCGTGTACACTCACAGAGCCATTGAAAGCCCCTGCCGCCCAGACCCGATCGCTGCTTTATCGCTGTTTTCGTGTTCATTCGCTGGAGGAGCCACCCAGCTATCAGCATTCTATTACCCCGTTCTGCAGCATGTTTCCAGTTTGTCTAGGGTTGCACTAGGCACCAAATCTTTACTTACCAGCCAAGCAGAGCTGAGACGGTGACTATTGCGTTGCTCACAAAGGTACGCTGCACCTTAACCTAATGGAACGTCTTTCCCGACATGAACCTACCCGTACACTACGCTCAACATCAAAGGTCCTCCTCCGGGTGCCTACTCCGAGGGAAGCTCGGAGGACGGCAACAAGGGAGAGGGCCTTCTCTGTGGTGGCCCCTCAATTATGGAATGATCTCCCCGATGAGGCCTGCCTGGAGCCAACACTGTTATCTTTTCAGCGCCAGGTCAAAACTTTTCTTTTCTCCCAGGCATTTTAACAGCTCAAGTTGAGGTTTTGATTGACATTATGGCCAGGCTTAACAGTTAAAATGTTTTAAAGTGTTTTAATGTCAGCTGTTTTATGTTTATGGTTTTAAATTTTGTATATTGGCTTTTTAGTGTTAAATCTTTTAATTTTTGTAAACCACCCAGAGAGCTTCGGCTATGGGGCATTATATAAGTGTAATAAATAATAATAATAATAATAATAATAACAACAACAACAACAACAACATACACTCCACGCAACTCCCTAGCCAGCCAGCCCCTTTGAACTGCTGGCCCTCAGCTGAGACAGTGAAAAGAAGGAGTGATAGAATCCTTTTGGAACGGGAGGCAAGGTGGACACTTAGAATGAATACAATTACTCCCTCTGGTCTTAATGAGTCTTTTGATTTGTCAGTACTGCTCTGAGAAAGCAGCTGCTTTTCAATCAATTACTGAAGGTTTGAAAACCTGACATTTCTTCCTATAACTAGCAGAGCATAGGAGGTTTTCACTCACCTGAGAGGTGTCATATGAAGTATGTTTATTGTTATAATGTTGAATATACTTTTTTTAAATTTGAGCCTCTTATAACTTTGCTTTTTTTAAAAAAAAGATTTTACATGTATCGCTTTAAAGAATTGTTCCTTTTATATTGGATTTTTTAAATTGTTCTGGAGTAGAATGAATGGATTCATGTAACTGATACTTATGATTTTGGAACCTTGTAAATATTATACGTACATTTTTATGTTTATTTTAGACTGCCCTGAAGAAAGACAATATATTGTCCGAAACGCGTTGGTAGTAGATTTTTAAAATTATTATTAAATCTTATTCTCTGGTTCCACCCCTTTGCCTTTGGCTTTTTTGGCTTCCTCACAGAGTAAAGTGACAGATGTTGTCTGTAAAAATCACGGCCTTCCTGATGCTGGGAATGGCGGGCATGGCAGAAGGGGAAACAATGGAGACTGCCTTTCCGGCAGTGAGATTTGCCTCCTGGGCAGGGACCACATATTACAAGAAATTCGGGGCTGCCAGCAAAAACAGCATCCCTTCAATCCAGCACAACGTCTCCCAGCGCCATCATATCGCATGTTTGCAGGCCACAAGAAGTGGCGGGTGAGAACACGGAGCAGCAATGGAGAGTGGGAATTTCAACTTCCCCCCTATTTCCAATGGGCCTAAGTCAACTCGCTGCAGTCCCTGTTGGATCGTGGCTTCAGGAATTAAATTCTACATAGGCGAAGAGAAGCAGATCTCCCTGCTGATTGGCGCTTCGCTAGTGAAATACATAGAACCTACAACAAAATATTAGTTGCCAAGTGCTCTTAGCCAGGCTTCCAGACAGCCATGCCCTTTTCAGGACACTCCATTCCATTCCCCCCTTTCATCTGGGTTTCTACCCCAACCCCTGACACTGTTTTCTGAGCCAAGAGCATGCCCAGTCCTTACTGGGTTGCTTAGTGGGGTTCCCTCACTCCTTAGGGTTTCTTTTCACCCTAAAGATTTGTTTTTTGTAATTTTGCAAACACAGTAGTCCAGTCAAACCTGAAGACACCTCCCTCCTGTATGCTGCTTGGCTACATGAAGCTTCATGCTTAGATGAGTTTGTATTAGCATATAGGAACTACGAGCATCCAAATTCTTTGGAATTTATGGAAGGTGGCCCCAGGTCTGAATACTTGTGCCTCTTTTTACAGGAATCTGTTCTCACATTATGCTAGGTCAGAATGGGGGCTGTGTGCAGAATCCAGCAGCTACATCCCATCAGTACTCACTAAAACGAACAAAAGGTCAAGTCCTCGAGTCTGCAAAGATAGGGGGTGCTTCTAGAGGAGGTTCATTTATTGTGAAGTCGCCCTGCCTCATTCATCGAACTTTACGGGAGGTCCAGACCGTGCCATCTTTGATTTGTAACCTTCCTGTGTTTTCTCACTGTTTTCCCCATCTTTTTTCTTACCAGAAAAAAAAAAATCCGCCGGGAAGAAACAGCTGGGCTACAGCTCCCCCCCCCCCCCCGCTTTCCCTAACTGCTAAACAGTGCTTTGGTTCACCATGGTTATATATATATATTGCTTTCAAAAGCTATTTAACTCATGTGTATGAGTTTTCTCTGGAGAAACACACTCGGGTTACCCTTCATTGGCTGTTTAACGGGACTTCTTTCTAAGCAGACTGATACAGGATTGCCCTGTTAGCTTCCTTCGGTGTCAGTAACTGCAGCGCCCCTGCAGTTCGGGGGACAAAGAGAGGGCATGCCACACTGTTTTACTGTCCCAACCAAAGAATATACGAAGTATATTTTGGACTTGGCTATTGGATGGCTGTGAGCGTGGATCAGTTTCCCAAGAACTCCGCGCCTCCCAAACTTTCAAATAAAATGAAGCATGTTGCTTAAAACGTGGCTGCTGAAACAGAATTTTATTGATGTTCATGTGCTTGACTGACATTTGGATATATTATGTTATCTCACAGACTTTTTAATGAATATTCTGCGATGGGGGGGAATGCTTTAAGCTTTGATTCTGGCTGCTTGGATTCTTTGGTTAGACGAGACGCAGTTTGTGTGCGCAACTGTATTATGGCTTGCAGCCAACCCCCACCCATCCACCCACCCAAATCTGCAAAGTGTATTGAAAGGTGCATTCACACAACCGGTGTTTCCATGTTTTGCAGTTCTGCAATAGTGATCTATGTGGAATCCAATGCAGAAGCACCACTGCCACCCACACAGGCCTGCCCCTTTTGAAACTGAGCACATAGGCATACAAGAGCTTGTGGAACACATTCACAAGATCAAAAAGAAAAAAAAGAGAGAATTAGCTACAGATGTCCCAATTCGATGTCTAGAAGCTTTCTGTCCTCCCCCGAGTCACGCAAGAGCCACCCCAGCAAATCGTGTAGGAATAAACAATACCGTACCAACGGCTGAAAGTAAGTGGGTGTGAACCTAAAGCAGAGTCTAGCTGGGAGACCACTGAACAGTATCACGTAAGCCGCTCTGGACTTTCTCAACCAGAAGAATGGGACAAAAGTGCAGTTAAAATAAATCCCTCCTGCCTCTAAAAAAATATAGAATTTAAATACATTCATGCCAAAATCAACCTTATTTGTGCAAAAACAATACCCAATTCTTCTCCAGTGGATTAATATTGTGTTTGATCTCGTGTGGGCAGAAGGCAAATCAGGATCTACTGGTGGATCAAATGATTTGCAGATTAGCATTCATTTCCAACTTCCAATGATTCAACAATAGTGTGTTGTAGGGAGACGACAACTAGAATAGATTTTGTGTGTGAATTCCAGTTCTAGCAATGCAAACATGTTGTCAGGCTGAGCATATGCTCAGAGGCACCTTGTTTCTCGATTACACATCAGCCTTCCTGGCTATTATTTTACACCTGGGGTGAACCTATGGGTTCCGTGGAAAACAAAGTCAATTCTACAGGCATGAAGCCTGCCCACCTCTGTACTTGATCACAGCCATGAAGCCTTCTAGCCTTCACTCATTTTGAATACAAAACCCTCTCCGCTCTGACAGCTGGAGGAAGGGAGGGAAAGAGACAGTTAGAACAATGAAGCCACCGCTGCTTAGAGACATAAACAGAAATGCATTTATTTTTCACTATCGTCAGGATTATGAAATCACAGCAGCAGAGTTCAGTATGTACAAAGGAATCCAGCACCCCCTGGAGAACCAACTCGGAGGACAGAGGCCCATCTGGCTAATCACCAGTAAAAGGGGAAAAAATGGGGGGAGGGGATAGGCAGAACCCCCAAGTGGCAGTTCACTGAAGCTCAGCAGTGGAAACATAAAAGGTCTAAACAAAATGAAAAAGAGCCATACACACACACCCTAGAATATCTCAAAGTGGGAGGTAAGAAATCAACACATGAAACCTTTGAGAAGTACATTGCACCTCACCAATTTCCTACATGGAAGCCACTCTCACGCGAAATCCATACAGCGATTGTAGCATACTATGATACTACATGCTGCGTCTACACACCCAGCGCGTTTTTGTCAAGAAGATGCAACCAACGGCAGCGTGCAAGCACACGTATGTACACCAAGAAACCCATTGCACCGCAAGTCAGGACTGACTCGCAGGTTTCAAAAACCCCTACACAGGAGTGCTTCCCGTAGAAGAATTTTTAACTCACAAGACAGATCCCAAAGGTGGCATTAAACTGCAACGTAGTGGTTTGAAGATGGGCAGTTACTGGGCTGGCGTAGGGAAAGAAGGGCCTGTTCATTTGGCAAGGACGTGGGCTGGATTATTCAAGCCCACAATGAAGATGTCATGAACCTGATTCTTTGGCTATGTACCCTGTTTAACCCACATTTTCCCCGCGGGTTTGCCTGCTCACTTTCAGAAGCTTTTCCCTCCCAGTAGCACACCCATTACAGACGGGGCCGCCAGCCGGGTGCGCCAGCCGGGTGTGCAGCAAACGAGATGACCAGCAGCCACTTAAGAACTTACCATAGAAGGCTTTTTTCATTTGGGGCGGGAGTATGCCAACCATGGCAGTCCCTTAATGCCAACTCGGAAATCCTTTGGAGCGTGGTTCAAAACCCAGTGAAATCGAGAGCTAAGGTTTCTCTACAACTGCAGCCTCGGCCCGTTAGCAGGATTGAGCTCTACATTACGGGAGCATTACATTACTGCCCCTACCCTGATTTCTTCTTGTCCATTTATCATTAAACAGTCTGTTCAAGAACACAGAATCTAAGACGCCTATTATGAGAACATAAAATGGAGGGGCGGGGAACAGAGAAAAGATGATTATTTCTAATCACTTTGCTTCTTCTGTTACTACTGCCAGCCTTCCATTTTGGCAACGCTTGTACAGTTGCATTATGTTAGCAAAAGCACTTTTTAATTGACTCAAAATGCAAGTTGAGACTGATGCTACAGTAGAAAGGAAGTTGCCTTGGAGCATGAGGTCTGGGAATTGCTTGGGCTTCCTGGAGCTCTTTTTTGGCAAGTCACTGTAAGAAGGGGGGGGGAATGAAAGAAAAAAAATAAGTGTGCGTGTGTGTAGTTTCTCAAATCCATGGACTTGGTCTATTATTTCCATAAGAATTAGAATCCCTGCTGGGGAGTAAGCGAAGCAGCTCAGGGAGAGCTTGATGGAAACGCCACACGCATTCACTTTGATCTCAGACCTTTGATCTCTAATCAGCTTCGAGCTTATTGATCGGCTCTCTAAAGCTGCCGTTTGTTCATGCTCAAAATGGCAGAACGCGACAAAGACGCCAAAAGGACCTGCTCAGCCACAGGTGTAGGGGTGGAGCGGACGCCTCTCCTTAGCACAGCCCAATCCGATGGGATGGGAATGGATGGAAACGAGCGTGGGGAAAGGCAAGGGTAAAAAAGAGAGGAGAGCGGGGCAGCCTAAAAGCAGCCTTTTTTGTCCCTTCGGCGAAAAAGGAGGCCAAAGAGCCTGCCCCTTTCATCCTAACATGGGCAAAGCCACAGGCCACAACTAAGTCTGTTCAGAAGCGGAAGGCAGAAGGTGAACACACACACACACACAATTCCCTACTGCTCCCAAGTTACCTGGAAGCCTTATGGAAGAACATGGACCTACGTGATTCTACTTCCCCAAGAAAAGGTCTCATCCTGGTAGGGCTTCTAGCTTCAGTACTCTTGCTGGGAGAGATCAGGCATTTACCCGGTACGGGTTATGCTTCTAGAGTCTTCCAAGGCACAGCATAGCACAGAACTGTATTAGAAACCAAATCGTTTTAACTATTAGGCTGGTATCTCTTTGACACAAAGACACGCAAGAGGGAACTTTGGAGATTGTAGTTCCACGAAGAGGGCTAGGATGCCGTAACCGAACCCTCGCAGAAAGCTTTGCCGAGGACGACTCAAGGTCAGCCTTGGCAATGACGGAGCCAACGGCAGCTTGAGCTGGTGGGGAGCTTGAGAAAAATTGGCTGCTTTTAGCGGAAGGCGTCCTAGTACTACAACCAAGAATGCAGCAATTGACTAGTCAAAGTGCAAGCAGATAAAACAGCTTCTCCATTCCCACTCACAAGGTAGAGCGACTGCGCACCACCACTTCCCATTAAGGGGCATCCTGGATCACTCCATGGCTGTGTTCGGACAACACAATAGTCAATGGTGGGTTAATAGTCAACTCCATGGTTGATTATCTAGGGGGTACTCCCCACATGACATTATAATCAACCGTAGCATGGATTAAGGCCAATGTCAAGTTGACTATTAGTCAATTATGTTTGATTGACACATCCCCGCCCTCTCTCCCTCCCTCCCTCAAACCTCCCACTGGTATCCCATCAGCCATTGCGAGTTCTGCCGGTTGGACTAGAGTGGCAACCGACGCTTCGATCGCTCTTGCCAGGGGATTCTGTAGTTGCCGAAAGTAACCAACTGTGTGCGACGAAATAATCAACGGTGCCCGACACATGACACAATAACCAACGGTTGTTCAAATAATCAACTGTGCACAGCGTTGGTTATTTCGGCTGAATAACCAACCGTGGTGTGAAAAAGTCCCGACAAATGACACAATATCCCACGGTTGACTATTTAACCCACCTCTGACTATTTAACCCACCGTTGGTTATCGTGTCATCCGGACCCAGTCCGTGAGACACCAGAGAATTTCACAACCCGCCTTGGCACCTGCTGCAAGGGAAAGTGAAGCAAACCCTGTAAAACCAAGTCCACATCGTTTTTCTCCACACAGGACCTTCAGTCTCAGGGGAGCTTTGGCGAGAAGCAAGATGCATTGCTTCCCCACCCCTCCGATCCCTGGACATTCAAAGGCAGGAAAGATGAAAGGATAAAAGGAAGAGTTGTTACAAAGCACAAATGGACGTCCTTTCCAAGGGCTTCCAGGGCACACAGCTCCGTGCTTTACTGAGAAGCTACAGTTTTCAACACTGGACTTCAAAAGGGTGTAGAGGGACGGGGACGCTGGTGTCATCCATCATCACAAGTGAAGAGTCAGGCTGACTATCAGGACGATCCCCAAAAAGAGGATGAAGGGGAGCCAGGTCTTCACAAAGCCCCCTATGCTACAAGGGAGAGAAAATAAAGTGTTAAGAAACAAGGGGGGGCAGCATGTGACACACAGATGTGGAGAATGTGAACAGGGAGACATTTTTCTCCCTCTCCCATAATAGTAGAACCCAGTGGGGTGGTCCTATGAAGCTGATTGATGGAAGCTCTAGGACAGCTAAAAGGAAGCTCTTCTTCACACAGCACAGAGTTAAACTATGGAATCTGCTACCACAAGATGTAGTGTTGGCCACCGATTTGGATGGGCTATGAGTCCTGATGGCTATATGCAACCTCCAGGATCAGAGGCAATAAACCTGTATCCACTAGTTGCTGGGGAACATGGGTTGGAGGGGGCTGTTGCACCGTGTCCTGCTTGTTGTGGGTCCCTGGCCGACAGCTGGTTGGCCGCTGTGTGAACAGAGTGCTCTGGACCCTTGGTCTGTTCCAGCATGGCTGTTCTTATGTTCTTATGTGACTGTGAAGGAGTGAGGACTGACTCACTCCTTGGGATTCTGTGAGCAGAGAAAGGGAGAGGAGCCGTGTTCATCACTGGTTTTACTGCCACAAAGCCTGAGCAGGTGGAACTGAAACAATCACATATTCATTTTCCCCTTTATCCCTGGCTCCACTTCTTTCCTCTGGCTTGGACTATAAGCTCCTCAGGACAGGGACCTGTCCTCTTGTACTCTGTAAAGTGCCTTGCACACAGAGGGTGCTATATTATTAATTAATTAATTAATTAATTGTACTGATCTATTCTAGCTGGAACCTTGGGAGTGGCATCTTGGTAGCCTAACGCACTTGGCAGGTCATTTCAGCGCCAAGTTAAAACAGGTTTATTAAAGCCTTTGAAGGCTACCCTTCTCTAAGGTTGCACCTGGTTTTAATTGTTCTTATTGCTTTTAAACTTCCCTATTGGTTTTAGATTGTTAATGATTTGATACAGTTTTAGCTGTGTATATGTATTGTTTTACATGGTTCTGATTTTATCGGTACGTCACCCTGAGATTCTAGTGATACAGGGCGGGAAATAAATCAATAAACAACTCAGAGCTGGAGTAAGGTGGTTGGGGGGGACAGAGACGCACCTGTCCTTGCAGCGACCCTGGGCTTCTTGAGACATCAGACCAGACCCTTCTCAAGGGAGGGGGCAGGAATGATAACGAGAACAAATTTGGACAGGCTGCTAAGGCTAGCTAAAAGTTTTAGAACCCTGCCTGGTAGCCACAGGAGAAAGAGGTGAGGCAGCCCAGTCCTTTCCAAAAGCCTGCAGCCTCTTGGCTCCCCTTCCCTTTCGAGAGCCGAGGTCTTTGGAGTGACAACCCATCCGATTGTTATGTAAATGTAACGTACCTGAATGTGCTCCTATACCACTTCTCTCCTCCCCCCTTGTATCCTGTTTGCTAACCGGTCAGCTGTTGGCAGAGATTGATTTCCTTTGTTCAGTGTTTTTCAGCATGATTTTAAGCGACAGGATTTGTTCATTTATTTGCAATATTTATATACCACCTCCCTATCCAAAGATTTCAGAGCGGTGAACAAATAGGATAAAAGAATAAAAACTGAATTAAAAATCATTAAAATTTACGTTTTGAGAAACATGATAGCGATGGTTTATAAATTGCAATTGGGCAACATTTTAGGTCAGCAGGCACAAGCAGAAATGAATTAGAGAACCGCACCCCGAAGTTAGTTGGTGCTTTTTGGGGGGAAGGAGTTGCTGCTCCTTTCTACTTCACAGCAAGTTCCCACGTCTCCTAGGACTGCAGTATGGGGCAGGCCAGACATTGGGAACAGGTTTTAGTGCCCCAAGAAACTTGGGGCGCTAAAAGGTTAGCAGGGCTGAAAGGGTAATGCACAATTCCAAGATCTGAACAGTTTCTGGAGAAGCTTGGTGGAGAATCAAACCCTTGATCAAAGTCTCTCTCTCTCACACACTCACACACCTGTATTTACAGCAGGCAGCCTTGCTACTCACCTTACATACTTTCCATATATCAAGGAGAGGAAACAAAGTTTGATCATATTCCAGGACGTGCTGTTGTCGTATCGCATGAGGTTTAAGGCCAGAGCTACGTGGGAATGGCAGTTGTCACAGCAGAGGTTGTGCTGGGATAGAAGATGTACAATTGAGGATAACTGTATCTCAAATCTCAAGTTCTTTTGCTGTCTTATCAACATTCGGTGCCAAAGGCCCATTCTAAGGCTGATCTGCCCGCTTATCAATCTGAAACCACTCTGTGTGTGAAGATGGATTTCATGTGATCAAATGCAAAACCCACTTTGGGTTATGTTTTTAACAGAAAAAGAGAGAGAAAAGAAATGCATCCAACTCCTCTGTTTTCAGATATGTTAACCTGAGCAAGGTTCTCTCCAGCCTTTACCAAGTTTGATTCTGCCCATCGCCGAACGAAAATAAGTGGAGACCAGTTTATACATTCACAGAAATCACATAGTATAGACTTTCTGGGCCTACAGGGAGGATTGCAGGCTTGAATGATCCCTACGTGTGGAAAGTTTATAGTGTCAATCCAGCTGTGCAAACTTTTACTCAGTTTTACACCAAGGATGTGATCGCTTCAACGTATGAATGTACGGTATGTTAATCTGCTGGATCAGATTAAGGCTTATCTAGTCCAGCATTCTGTTCCCGCAGTGGTCAATCAGATGCCTAGGAGAAGCCCACAAGTAGGACATGAGTGCAACAGCACCCTCCCACCCATGTTCCCCAACAAATGGCATTTAGAGGCTTATGTGGCACAGGATAAATAGGGATCGTTGGTACTAGGTAAAAGTGCTGGGAAAGCGGAATGTTGGGAATACGAGGAGTCATGTCCACAGTTGCTAAGATGAAAGTCAAACAGGCAGGACTAGGAACCAGATCATTTAGGGACAGAATGCGTTCAGACAACACAATAGTCAATGGTGGGTTAATAGTCAACCCCATGTTTCATTAGTGAGGGGGTACTCCCCACATGACATGATTATAATCAACTGTGGTGTGGATTAAGATCAGCCACATAGAATAGAGTGGCAGCTGACGCTTTGGTTGCTCTTGCCAGGGGACTCTGTAGTTGCCAAAAGTAACCAACTGTATCAACAAAATAGTCAATGGTGCCCAACACACGACCTGATAACCAACAGTTGTTCAAATAATCAACTCTGTACAGCGTTGGTTATTTGTGTTGGTTATTTCGGGCGAATAACCAACCGTGGTGTGAAAAAAGTTCTGACAGACGACACAATAACCCACCACTGACTATTCAACCCACCATTGGTTATCATGTCATCTGAACCCAGTCAATGGCTGTGAGGGGTAGGCAGGAGCAGGCCCGCTACATGACAGCCAGCAGAGAAACAAGCAGCTGCAAAGTACTGTGATCTGATTCCAGCTGTGTGCACATAGCAACTAGAATCAAGGAAGAAGACGGGTCAAAAGGACGTTGCAACGGTTAAAGTGAGAGATGAACATTTATTGTTATCGGTTTGTTGATTTATTCAGGGATTTGAATGGATCCTTTAATCCCCCCCCCAATCTCAGATCTCCAGTTAAAGAAACCTGTGGCCCCAGCTGCCATGCATACTGCCTCCAGTGCTGGAGGTAATATACAGCCAACATGAAAAGTAGACACTGATAGTCTTACCCTCCATGAATTGGTTTAATCCCCATTTAATATGTTCAAGTTGTCACCATTTAATGACTATATTCCATGATTGACTCTTCTTTATATTCAGTTTTAGCAAATTGTACCACTTTGTTACAGCTGTAGTTCAGTCGGCTTGAAGGCTGATTATTTGTATTTGTAACTTCCAAATGCTTAATAAGAATTATTTGTTTTATATATATGCTACAATGGGGCAGTCAAACCTGCAGTCTGAAGTAAGATAGTCCCAAGAAAACTGTACTATGTGATGGTTCTGCGTGTATAGCTGCCGTCTGATTCTTGTCTTTGAAGCAACTATGGCAACTGGCCAGAGTGTCTGATCAGTTATGATTTGCAGGGAACTGAGGTTAAAAATGGCAGGAAAACCCTACACCTAACTGGATCAAACTTTTCAAAATGTATTCCTGTAACGAGCTGTGTGATTCACACCCTTTAACAGAGATGTAGCACTTCTGGAATAATCCTTACAGCCAGTATTCCCCAACCTGGTGCCCTCCAGAAGTATTGGGCTACAATTCTCAGCAACTCCAGTTAGCTGAGATTTGTAGTCTAAAACATCTGCAGAACCCTGGGGAAAATAGTCCTTCTAGATCCCCTAATGTCATTAAATGCATCAGATTTGTTCTCATGGACAGACTTCACATTTGGTCTTT
The DNA here is from genome assembly GCA_029215795.1 of Anniella stebbinsi. Taxonomy (NCBI): domain Eukaryota; kingdom Metazoa; phylum Chordata; class Lepidosauria; order Squamata; family Anniellidae; genus Anniella; species Anniella stebbinsi. The sequence continues at coordinate 83,472,365 of JARDYH010000007.1, forward strand.
TTCTGGACACTAAATGTACTGTACAAATATTACTGAGATTTCCTAAAGATTCTTGACTAGTAAGAGCTAGAGCTGAGCTTGCCGGGTCAAAGTAAAGTTCCATCCTTTCCTCAACAAATGAAACAATCAAAACGAATCTTGCAAGAGATCAGCTGCAACTTAATATAAGATTAACATTTAAAAGTGAACTCCTGCATTTATTGTTCGCCCATAAAGAATGTTGATACCATCATCTTAACATTTCCCTGAAACATGCACTTAGTACGATGAAAACAGATCAAATTAAATTACTTTGACACTTTTTCCCCTGGCAGGACTCCTGTGCCTTACTTATCAGGTGGAAGTTTTGCTATCACTTAAATCGCCATACAAAGAAAATCTTCATGCAGCAAAATTTCTGCCTTCACGCAGCTGCTAAAAAAATACAGGAGCCCTACAAGGGAAAAAGGTGTCTCTGAAAGCATTGTATGGGCTTTGATTTTACGAAGAACACAACGCAGGGATTTCAAAATTAAAGGGCAGATCTATATCTATTTCGTGCTGATCTTCAGTAGTTGCTAGCCATGTTTATATTTGTAATAGGTCTGTTGACCAAGGTAAGATCACCCTTTCAGAGAAGGACTCTCAATTTTTCCAATTCTGCATGTATGGAAGCACTCCAAATTGAGCGCTGAAGTCACCTCACCATACGGTGCTTGTACTCTTCAGAGGCATCATGGACTGCAGTATCCCAAGCATTAGGGCCACAGGAATACACTTTGCTGGGATCCAGCTTCCAGTATCTGGTGGGGAGAATCAGAATCAGAATTGCTGAGTTGGAAGGCACCACAAGGATCATCTAGTCCAACCCTCCGCAATGTACAAGGAAAACAATGAAACCATCCCTGAGAGGTGGCTGTCCAGTCTCTTCTTAAAAACCTCCGGAGATGGAGAAGCACGACCTCCGTGGGTAGACTGTTCCACTGTTGTACAGATCTTACTGTCAGGAAGTTTTTCTTTATATTTAATCGGAATTTCAGTAGCTGTAACTTCTTGTACCTCTTATTTTGGGTCCTGATATCTGTGGCCATGGAAAATAGTTCTTGACCACCTTCCCTGTTACATCCTTTTATGTACCTGAGCACTGCTCATATGTCTCCCCTCAGACTTCTTTTCTCCAGAATGAACATGTTCAACAGTGGTGTAGTGTTATATCCAAACTCACTCAATGAAATCTAATGATTATAATAAAGCAGGTGTGGGTTGTATTCAGGCACAGTGAAATTATTATTATTATTATTATTAATAATAATAATAATAATAATAATAATAAACATTTATATTCCACCCCATAGCCGAATCTCTCTGGGCGGTTTACAAAAATTAAAAACATTGAACATTTAAAAACCAATATACAAAATTTAAAACCATAAAAGAGAAAAGACTTAACCTGGCGCTGAAAAGATGACAGTGTTGGCGCCAGGCGAGCCTCGTCAGGGAGATTGTTCCACAGTTGGGAGGCCACCACTGAAAAGGCCCTCTCCCTTGTTGCCATCCTCCGAGCTTCCTTCGGAGTAGGCGCTCGGAGGAGGACCTTGGATGTTGATCGTACCTGTGTACTGTGTACACAGTAATGTAAAAGTTAACTGTGTACTGTTCCCTTAAGGGCCAGTCATTCTTCAGGGTCCCCCTCTTCCCTTGGCCTAGAAGAAACCCTGCTGCAGGCCTACATTAAGGGGCCAACCATGAGAGAGAACCAAAGATGCCAGTTAATGTGTTGGTGTTCTACCATCTGTTTCCCCCACCTTCCTCCAAGATGGAATACCTTCTCTCCTAATAAGCTCTTTGGCTGTTAAGATTTTCAGGTGGCATCTCCCACAACTTGGTTCTGATAACTCAAGAGCGGGTTTGCACATGCACCCTCAGGCTATGACTTCACAACTGTATCACAAAAAGGAAGAAAGGATGAGTGGGTGCAGAATTCAACACCCTCAGAATTAACACATACACTCATGCAAGTTCCCAGTCTTTACGGGACTGAAAGATCTTCTTGTCTTCCCACTAACCCTAGACTTCGCAGTACATTCCTCCAAAGGATTTCCATAGAGCCAGAAGATCTAGAAATTTGGGCAGACAGAAACCAAGGTTGTTGGGATGCCAAATCCCAAGAGAAAATCTGTACATGCCCACCTTGAGGCATACAGAAAGGCTGTAGCTGAGTGGTACAGTGTATGCTTTGCACGCAAAATGCCTTGAATTCAATCCCCAGCAACTCCAGATAGAACTGAGAAAGCCTCCCCGTCTGAAAACATGTAGAGCCGCTACCAATAGACAACAATGAACTAGATGGATCAGTGGTCTAACTCAGCTGCCTATGGTATCATGTCAACCTTCCCTCATCTGGTGTCCTCCAGATGTGTTGGACTACAAATCCCAGCCAGCAGAACTATGCTGGCTGATGATGGTGGGGTTAGAATCCAACACCTCTGGGTAGCGCCAAATTGAGGAAGGTTGATGTACGTGATGCTGTTTCTGCCTGATGGAGAACTCAAAATGCAGGCTGGAGGCTCACCTGGGGAAGACCTCCAGCAATGCTCCTCACCTCCTCCAGCTCCTCCATCCATGCCGGAAAGGTGAGGGCAAGTGATGTACAAGTTACCCCCAAATGACCCTAATGCAATGCCAGATAGCTCTCAAAATGACGGGGATGAACATTCAATCAACAGAAATGCCGGCTGGGGCAAAAGGGGTGAAGGGGGTATTATAGTTTTCTTTCCCCCCTCACCCCAACTAGGAATTTCAGATCCAGAATCTCCAAAAATAAAAAAAAGCAGCACTGAGTTCAGGGAGCTTTTATATCTTCCCTCATAATCCGGGAGAACAGTCACAGGCCGCTATAAACGAATTTGTTGGAGAAAAGCCCAACGCGATCCGGCCTCTTGCTTTTTATTAGGCCTTCTTCAAGGGGTTGTAACAGTGTCTGCAGAAATTATTGACAACAGGCTGTCTTGCTAGAAATACTGACGACTCGTGTTTATAGCAGCCTGAGACTATTCTCCCTTTCCGGGTTCATCTTGGATGCTCACCTGCCTTGCGCCCTTCTCTCTTAACCTGCAGGCGGCAAGAAATTACCTTCCGTTCATGCTCAGGGTAGCAGAAAAGATTATGGTGAGAATCGGAAGCTCAGATGGTGGCATCTTTGCTGCTTATTTAGAGACTCTACGTTATGCTCCTTGTTTGAAAGTGCAGACCACAGCTGCCTGCTGCAACTTGAATATTTATCGGCCCTATTTACTTTAGCCACCAAAAATCTATTTTCCAGTGAATGCATTAGGCCTTGGGAAAGGGGGGGAGGGGAGAAAGGGAAGCAACACTTACTTCACAGGCTTCCCAAAAGCCATGTTGTCTTCCTAGAGGGTGTGGAAGAGAAAATAAAGAGGCACATTTCAGTTAATGAGCACCATAAATAAAGGCATTCATACCATTCATCACCACATTCTGGGTTAGGAGGGCCTCCCTCAACTTTATATTGACTGGGTTCGGCTGACACAATAACCAACGGTGGGTTAAACAATCAATGGTTGACTATTTTGTTGTCTGTCGGAAGTTTTGCGCACCACAGTTGGATATTCGGCCAAAACAACCAACGCAAATGACCAATGCTATGTAGAGTTATTTGAACCAGCTTTGGTTATCGTGTCGTGTGTCGGGCACATAGTTGGTTATTTTCGGAGACTACAGAGTCCCCTGGCAAGAGCAATCAAAGTGTTGGCTTCCGCTCTGGTCTAGCTGGCAGAACTCGGAATGGCTGATGGGATACTAGCTGGAGAACTGAGGGGGGGGGGAGATAGGGGGGGGATGTGTCAATCAAACACACCGTTGACTAATAGTCAACTGGACACAGGTCTTAATCCACACCACAATTGATTATAATCACGTCATGTGGAGAGTACCCCCTTGATAATCAACCGTGGAGTTGACTATTAACCCACCACTGACTATTGTCCGAATGCTGGCTGGGAATCTCACAGTGGGACCATCTTTTTAAACATCTATCTTCTCTTGGGAGAGGCTGAAAGGTTTCCCCAACCTGATGCCCTAGGGATGCACTGAGACAATTCACATCAGCCCCAGCCAACGTGACTGACTGCCATGTAGGTTGTGGAGATGGGAGTTGCAGTCCAACCTATCTGGAGGCTGGGCTAAGAGGTTTGCTGTACATCAGTCTGCTTGAGAACATCCTGCAACTGGTAAAGAAGCAGGGAACGCCTTCAAGCACTTGGAGGAAACCTTTTCCAGAACTCTTTTGTGCTACTAGAAGGAATAGCAATGGAACGGAGCAGCTCAAGTACAGATTAAGGGGATGCATATTCAAAAGTTGTTCATGCTGGGGAGGAGACGACGGAAGAGCCATTTTGTACCTTGGTCCACGTGGAAGCCAGTTAGCAGGCAGAGCTAATGTGGGCCCTCCAGCCCTTGTTTAACTCAAATACAGCCCATTAAAAAGACAATGGCCAACCAGCCCTGTACAGCATGGAGAACTTGTTTCACCCCAAGTGCTGCATTCCCCCACATGGGTATCGATCTGCCTGGTCACTGAGGTCATTAAAGGGCATGTTCCTGGTGGTTCCAATGGACCTATGGCCTGACTGGAGTCCACTAGGAGAAGAGCCTTTACTGTAGTGGCCCCTTTTCTTTGGAATTCCCAGCTCCTGAAGGTTAAGCAGGCACCAAAATTGTGCTGATTCCGGTGCCTTCAAAAACAGCTCTTTTCCAAGACGCATTCCTTAACTGACCAGCCGCCGTCTCTATTGGTATTCTGTTTTAAAATGAGCAATTTTAATATGCTGTTTTAATCTTTTTACTGATTCCCCCCCCCCCCCCTTATATTCACTGCTCTGGAATCTATTTAATTATGGAGCAGTATATAAATATTGTAAATAAAAATAAACAAACAAACAAACAAATAAATGGGTAGCTTTCTTGGGGGGCTGTACACCAGCAGTGGGCTAGCCAAAGCCACCCACACACCTCACTTTCTCAAATGCACAAACCCACATGGAGAGGCTTCTGTTCTGTGCTGCAATTCAACTTGGGGAAAATAATAGCTTCCCTCTGGCTCCAGTGGGAGGCATTTTTTCCCCAAAACTAACTGCTGCAGGGGAGCAGGCCCATCATGGGCTGGTCAGAGAGTTCTTGCAGGCCACATCAGGTCCATAGCCTGGAGATTCCCCATCCATGGCATACACGACAGGAACAAGCTTCTACTTACAGAGACATAGTAAGGCCCTGCAAAGTCCCGGATGACTCCAGCCGAGGTACAAATGCCCATGTGACCGATGATGGGGAAGAGCCAACTGCAGAGAGAAGGAGAGTGTTCAGGGCCCCTGCATTACTCTCTTTGGAGAGCGGGAAAGAATGGCCATCCCATGGCCCGACTGGACTGAACAGAACGATAGCCGATCAGTGACAAGGGGCGCAGATCAGATCTCCGACTCCTCCTGCCGAGGTGGGAACTCTGTCTCTGACTTCGGAGGCGGTAATCTGGGCCATTCTATGGACCTTGGGATGCTCATCCAGGGACCATAGGATTGCTCCCTAAAGCTTATATATGTGAATTTTACCAGGGATAGTCCCAGTTTTCTGATATCTGATTGTAGCAAGTCCCTGCTTTGTCTTTTAGAGAGCTTTTCAAGAGGAGGGGTTGTCTTTTAAAAAAAATAATTGGTGCAACTTGCTAGCGGTTTTGAAGTTTTGCCTCTGGAGATTTAATCTCCAGGGTGATTTAGGTAGTGGGTGCAACCTGGCACTAATAGGCATGCAAGCAGGGTACACAGCTATCCAAGTGAACTGTCTATGTCCCATACAGCATCGCTTTTCCCAAGTCAAATAACAAATCCATCTAGCTCAGTATTATCATTCTGCACTCACTGGCAGCAGCTTTTCAAGGTTTCATGTGGAAGCCCTTCCCTGCCCTACTTGGAAGGATTGAACCAGAGGTGCTCTGCACACAAAGCAATTGCTCTTATCATTGAGCTACAGCCCTCAAAGCTGTCAAGCAAGTTTGTCAGGGAAACCACCAAATTTCTTCATCGTAGTCCACACCAGTCTACAGAACGCTGCCAGCATCAGATTAAAAGGGTGACGCCTTCTGCCGCAAAAACATCTGAGCTCCATGGCCAGGGAGCTGTAGAACTTTAGCCTAGCTCTCTCGCTCCCACAGACGTGAGCCAAGCCAGAGGTGTGAAGGGCTGTAAGTGTGGGATCTTTTTCCTGGCTCACAAAAGAGAAAGGGCAGAAAGGATTGTTGCTGTTACATACTTTCTCTCTTCAATAACAGTCAAAGAACATTTTCTGTTGTCCTGCAAGCTGTCTTATTTAATTATTTGTAGATCATATTTCTATATCTCCAAGGCATATTTATTTTTTAAAATTGCAGGGTTTGTTTCGGTGCCAAGTTAGGACATGGCTTTTTATCAAAGCCTTTGATGGCTAAATTCAACCAAGCCTGCACGTAGTTTTTAGCTGTTTTTACTGTTTTGAAATTTTATACTGGTTATAGCTTATTAATGGTTTAATTTGTTTTTAGCTGTGTATATTTATTGTTTTATATTGTTTGTATGATTTTATCTGTATGCCGCCCTGAGATCCTTATGATATAGGGTGGGATACAAATGTTTTAAATAAATTAGCACCAACATCTGCCCCCGTAATGCTGGAATGGATGCAATGTGAGAGATCCATAATCAAATCTTCCAAGTTCTTTTGAAAGCAGCCGTGTGGAGCTCCGAATTTGATCACAGTGGTGGCTCTGAGGGAGCAGATGTTAAACTCTTTCCCATGTGCCACACCTAGTACTGTTACTGGTGTTACTGGTATTCCCTTCTCCTGCTCCTGTACTTTGTTAGCTTTTTTTTTTTTGCTTCCATAGCTGTTAGCTTATCTGATAGTTTTGTAATGCTACGTTTTATCTTGTGTTTTTACTGTATCATTTCTGTGCATTTTTTAAATTGTTATTTTGTTTTGCAGGCCACCCAGAAAACTTCCTCGTTATAAAGAACACAAATAAATAAAATGCATTATTACACTTTACCCCTTCCTTTATCCAAGGAACTCAGGGCAGTATGTACAGCCCTCCCACCCCACCACGTACATTTTATCTTCATAACCACCCTGTGAGGTAGGCCATGTACAAGTCTGTGTATAAAACACATGCACGCGCACGCAGTATTTATGCACTCACGCATCGCCTCCATTTTTCCCCTCATAACAACCCTATGGGGTAGGATCGCTAGACTGAGTGAGGGGGTGGGGAATGCATACACCAGCTTTCCCCAATGTGGTGCCCTCCAAATGTCTTGGCACTGGAACTCTCAGCATTCCCAGCGAGCATTGGCCCTGCTGGCGGGAAATGATGGGAGTTGCGATCCAACACCTCTGACAGACACCAGGTTGGTACACGTAGTACCTACCCCGTCCATTTTATCCTGGTAAGAACCGTAGGTGGTAGGCCAAGCTAGGCTGAGGGTGTGAGCGACGGAGAGAGAGAGAGAAATCACGCCATGCGCTTCCTGGCTGAGGAAGGATTTGAACCCAGCTCTACCTGCTTTTTAAGCCCCCCCCCCCATCCACTGGTTCCAGATTCTGCCCCAGGAAGCGCTCCCTGCAGACGAGCCAAGGCAGAAAGAGAGCGCCGAAGATCTCGGTCTCTCTCTTCAGCCCTCTGCCGCCCAGTTCCCAGTCACCGGGCGAGGACAGCCGGGCACTCACGTGAGCACGGGGATAGGCGTCCACACGACGCAGTAAGGGAAGCGGCAGCGCTCAGGATCCAGCCCTGCCCCACTGGCGCCACCGCCGCCAACCCCCACCGCGACGCCGCCATGGAACTGCTTCATCTTCCCCACCGCGGCCTCCTCTTCCTCCATCACCGGGAGGAAGGGAGGGGGAGGCGCTGGGGTGGCGTCACTTCCTGGATACGGGCGCCCCGCTTCCGGAGCAACTAGGGAAAGGACAGTCAAGCCAAGCTCTGTCTGGGCCTTTGCTGCTGCGTGAGCGCCGCCCAGTGGGAGGATTCTCTTCCCCCGCCTACCTCACAAGGTTGTTGTGAAGAGAAAAGGTGAGACAGAGTGGGGGGGGGGGGGAGGGAGGGAGGTGCCATAGCCTTGAGTCTCTTGGAGGACAGGTGAGATATGTCACAAGAACAATTAATTAAATATAGGGTTAGATGGTAGGCTCAGTGCAGCAGTGCAGAAAAGTAGCAATAACAATTGTATATATATATATATATATATATATATATATATATTTAGATGTACCTCACAAACGTGGCTCTTCGATTTCTGAACCTAAGTAAAAATATTCTCATATTTTTCAGGGATTGCGATGATCCTCTTGACTTTTGAAACTCACTATACTGTACATCAATATTACCCATTCCAGAATCCACCTCCGTCGTATCTTTTGTCTGAGTATAGTTGCGAATTTGGATATTCGTCTAGTGACATCCAGGGCCGTGCAGAGCTGGTCATAGGCCCAGGCCAGATGGGAAGTGTGTGCCCCTCCCCCATTTCAAACTGGCTCATTAAGTATTGTTTTAATCAGTGGCTCTGATTCAGTGCTAAATACATATATGAACTAGAACGATGTATAAAAAAGGTAATGGGAAGCACTTTTATTCAAGATGTAAGACATCACTTCTTTACATTCAGAATTTCACGACGAACCGCTTCTGCGCTTTTTCCGCAAGGCGGGTTTCTCACTTCTCAATGGGCCGCTTACACTACGGAAGCAGTCGCTTAAGCTAGGGGGGACCCCCTCGTCGGAGTGCCCCCTCAAAATCGAGGGCCCTGGGCCAACTAGCCCCCCTGCCCCCCCCCCAGACGGCCCTGGTGATATCATGTGCTGGTATTGTTGTAGTGTGAAAACTAATGATAAGCACCTTTGTATCCTGCATAAACCAGGACAGGTGGAGGGTTTAAGTAGAAGGGAGAGTTTTAGCAGGGGGAGGGGAATTCTCTAGTTGGGGTTCTCTAGCAGGGCTGACTTGGGCATGGTGGGACCTGCTGTGGGCCTATTTACTGAGGATATTTTTCAGATTGGCCTCGGGCAATCCTGGCTCCCCTCCCCAGCTCTAGGCTTTGCCACTCTGGAGCTGCGCAGGTCTGGAGCTAACAACACATCACAGAAGTTAATTAATGCAGTCCCTTTGCACCTCTGGAGTTGCGCAGCTCCAGGCGAACAAACACAGCAGAGACGCGAATTAACAAAGTTCCGGAATTCATTAACGCAAATGTAGACGTCTCTCCATAGGAACGCTAAAGGAGTGAATGGGGGAAGGGCCAGCCCACGTCACAGCCAGGTCACAGGCACACCCAGGATTTAATGTGGAGGCACAAAGGCAAATAGCAGATCAAGTGCCTGGGAGCCGCAGTAAAGGAGTAAAAGGACTCTCTGTTACTGAGGCGGAAGTGGGTGGGTGGGGAGCGCACTGGCACAACGTTGTTTGCCCCACAGGACTTCACAAGGCAGCCAAGCCACGGGGGGGGGGGGGACACCGTGAAGGCAGCCGCCTGGAGAGCAGGGATTGTCTCAACCCTTGTGTTGGGCTTTGGGGGCTCTTGGAGGGCTTCAGCAGTTCAGCGCAATTATGTGACTTATCCCTGCAATTCCACCTCCAGTCCCCACACATGAAAATCTGGAGCTGGGAAGAAGTACCACAGCACAGGACTCAGACTTCATGCCCCAGCCTTCTTCACTAGCTTGGATCTAGGGGGGTGGATGGGATCTTCCCCATAGTGTGGTGTGTCCTCTCAGCACAACTGCAGAGATGAAAGCTGGGGCTCTTCTCGTCACCCTTGCCAGAGACGAAACACTAGCCATGGCAAGCAGGTGAGGGTGACTAGCAGAGTTGTAGAGCCCTCCCTATTAAAAGAATCCAGCTGCACCTTTTGAGGCTAACATACATGATTTTATTGGAAGAGCATAAGCTTTCGTAGGTGGTTAGCTACATTAAAACAGTCAATCCAATGAGATGCTCTAGCGTTTCTACTCTAGACTAGAATTTGAAGACATATGCCATTGCCTATGAAAGTTCAGGCTCTTTCAGCTAGACATGTAGAGCAACCTTGTGCATTTCTACTCAGAAGTAAGGTTCACCTTTTTCAGCTCGGTGGGACATAGGTCTGAGTAACCATACATAGGATTGCATGATCCACAAGGATAGCCATAGCCGTGTCTTTATGAAGGTATATAGATTTCACTGTGGGAGATTTTTTGGAACTACAAGACCAGGGAGGGTAGGCAGTATTGGTTTGGTCAAAACCTTAAAGACAACTTATTTCATCCAGTTTTGTTTCTGATGCCCAAGACCAGCAAGAGGTGTAATGAGGCTGACAGTGAAATGCTGAATATATCAGAGGATCTGGTGGTTTTACTTTGTAATCATGCAAAACATGTCAAACCAACAGAGTACCGAGATGCCTTCTTGTATTTGGTAACAGCTTACTTGCTTAGAAAAAAAATATCACTGTTAAAAATTGGTGTTCTCTCTAAACTGCTTATTATTAAACATTCAAAACCATCCCTACAAAAAAATTGAATATTTTAAAGAATTTTTGTCGTATTTTTCTTGTGGATCTGGGGGGGAAAACACACTTTGGAATCAAGCCTATTAGAAGTGTGAATATCCACTTACCTTTCTCTGTGTGGCAAGCTTCCAAGAAATTCCTGACATGTGTGGCTGATAACTTTCTCCTACAGAAAGTGGAGGAAGGAACTAGAGGATCAGCCATCCTTGACTTCATACTGTCTAATTGGGATGACTTAGTGGATAAAGTGGCAGTTAGTCACAGGAACTCTGGGGGGAAGTGACCACGTCATACTTGAGTTCTTGATTTTAAAGGAAGCAAAAGCTGAGTGTAGCCATGCACGTACTCTGGATTTTAGGAAAGTCGAGTTTTAATAAACTCAGAACGATGATGTAAGGTCCCATGGCAAGTGACCCTAATGAAAAAAGGAGTCCAAGATGGGGGGAGTTTTTAAAAAAGGAAATTTTAAAGGCACAATTTCAATTCCAACAAGGAAAAAAGATAAAAGACAACAGAAGAAACCAATGTGGCTCCACAAAAAGCTTAGAGATGATCTGAAAACAAAAAATGACACATATAGGAAGTGGAAGATCAGGCTACAAAAGAAGAGTATAGACAGATAGCACAGAAGTGCAGGAATGGTATCAGGAACACTAAAGCTGAGAATGAGCTGAGGCTAGCAAGGGATGCTAAAAGCAACAAAAAATCTTTCATCAGGTACGTGCATAGTAAAAGACAGAGGAAAGAAATGGTACTTCAGCTACTCAATGAGGATGGCAAATTGATAACAGATGATAAAGAAAAGGCCAAAGTGCTCAATTCCTACTTTGACTCAATCTTCTCCCAAAAACGGGTCTGTGACCCCCTGGCAAAAGTGAAGTACAAGTTGAAGGGGAAGGATTGCAGTGTGAGATTGATAAACAAATGGTCAAGGAACACCTAAGTTCTTTGAATGAGTTCAAATCTCCAGGGCTCGATGAACTCTATCCTAGAGTAATAAAGGAGCTGGCTGAAGAACTCTCAGAACCACTATCTATTATCTTTGCGAAATCATGGAAGGCGGGTGAAGTGCCAGACGACTGGAGGAGGGCTAACGTTGTCCCTATCTGCAAAAAGGAGGAACCTGGGAACTACAGTTAGCCTGACATCAATCCCTGGAAAAAAATTGGAGCAGATTATAAAGAAGTCAGTCTGTAAGCACCTTGAAAACAATGCAATGATTACTAGAAGCCAGCATGGATTTGTCAAGAACAAATCCTGCCAGATTAATCTGATCTCATTCTTTGATCAGATAACCTCCCTTGTGGACTGGTGGAATGCTGTGGGCATATCTTGACTTCAGCAAAGCTTTTGACAAAGTACCCCATGACATTTTGATCAGCAAACTAACTAAAAGTGGGGTAGATGGAACAACTATTAGGTGGATCCACAGTTGGCTACAGAATCGGACTCAAAGAGTGCTTATCAATGGTACCTTCTCAAACTGGGGAGGTAACGAGCGGGGTATCGCAAGGCTCAGTCCTGGGCCCAGTGCTGTTCAAGGTTTTTATTAATGGTGTGGATGAGGTGCAGGGAATACTTATCACATTTGCAGAGGACACAAAATTGAGTGGGATAGCTCATACCCTGGGAGACAGAAGCAGACTTCAAAGTGATCTTGATAGGCTGGACACTGGGCTGAAAACTACAGAATGAAATTTAATAGGGATAAAGGCCAAATACTACACCTAGGAAAAAGAAACCAAATGCACAGTTACAAGATGGGGAATACTTGGCTCAGCAATACTACAAGCGAGAAGGATCTTGGAATTGTTGTAGATGACAAGCTGAATATGAGCCAACAGTGTGATGTGGTTGCAAATGCTATTTTGGGCTGCATTAATAGAAGTATAGTTTCCAAATCTTGTGAGGTACTAGTTCCTCTCTATTCGGCACTGTTAGGCCATGTCTTGAGTATTGCATCCAGGTCTGGGCATCACAATTCAAGAAGGATGCAGCCAAGCTGGAGGGGGTTCAGAGGAGGGCAATGAGGATGATCAGAGGTCTGGAAACAAAGCCCTATGAGGAGAGACTGAAAGAACTGGACATGGTTAGCCTTGAGAAGACTGAAAGGAGACATGATAGCGCTCTTCAAATACTTGAAAAGTTGTCACACAGAGGAGGGCCAGGATCTCTTCTCGATCATCCCAGAGTGCAGGACATGGAATAATGGGCTCAAGTTACGGGAAGCCAGATTCAGGCTGGACATCAGGAAAAACTTCCTGTTAGAGCAGTACGACAATAGAACCAATGACCTGGGAAGGTCATGGGCTCTCCCACACTAGAGGCCTTAAAAAGGCAGCTGGACAGCCATCTGTCAGGTATGCTTTAAGGTGGATTCCTGCATTGAACAGGGAGTTGGACTCGATGGCCTTATAGGCCCCTTCCAAGTCTACTATTCTATGATTATTTTCCTTTCCTGCCTTTCCATTACATCACCTCTAAGTGGTGCTGTGGTATACCTGAATAATGCAATGACACACTAGAGGGGTTTAGTGCTTTGTTTCACTTTCACAAATAATACTGGAGTTTCTCCACTCCAACCTCCCCCCCCCCCCACGTGAAACTGCTTCTAAAAACCAGAATCAAAACTGGATGGTGACAGCATCTAAAGCAACCATAAATAACTGTGAGGAATGACGAGCACACAATAAAAGCCTCATCTAGAAAAGCTCTGTGTAACCAATTTTCTCCAGTTTCTCATTTCAATAAGATAAATGCAGCTATGCAAATGTAATACCCATAATTATAACATAGCTGCAATCAACTCTTGCAAGTCTTGTTCATTTTACCCCACTGATGTGATGAAAGACTGAACTCTCCATGTTTTGCCAGGCTAAAAACATGGCAACTCTCCACAAATTAATAGTTTCCCTGACTTGGTTTGTAAATGCAGTTTCAGGGAAAGAAGGCCTGCAAGACAAGAGTTCCACCAAATGTTCAGTGAAAAGACAGCAGCAAAAGTAGAATAGATTTCCGCATAAATAAGGTGCTCCCTTGAGAACATCTTGTCCTTCATGATGCTAAGCATATGTTTCAGAATAGGTATGCACTATTTCTTACAAACGTCCTCATGGGAAGCTGTTTGGAGGGAGTATGGTCTCTTGAATGAAAAGCATTCTGTTCTCCAACCTTGTCTGCTTTGCAACCTTGGATACACACACAGCGCCAACTGGCATAGGTACAAGCTGTCTCAGCATGAGAGTCAGATGCCTCCAATGAATCACTGCTTTCGTGAAGTCTTTGGATCTTTATTCAGGATATGCCGAGATTTTCCCTGCCCTTACTTTATACACCACAGGATAGCAGAGATAGAATAGCCCTGTTCAGATTACACTTTAAACCACGGCTTTAACCATGGTGTATAAGGCAAAAAGCCTTATTCACTGTGGTTAAAGCCACGTTTTAAGGTGTCTTCTGAACATGGCCAATGTCAGACATAGTGATTGGGTTAGCCATATACCAACAATCTAGAGTATATGTATTGGAGCCCTACCCAGAGTTTACGTATAATTTGCCTGCCAGATGATCACAGTGAAGGTTGTTTTTTCAATTCCTGGGTTGTTTGAGTCCACACTCCTTCATCTGCTCCCTCCCTTCATCCTAAATCTTTTGCACCACAGTAGAACTTCTGCGCCACTGGAGAACTCCAAAAAGGGAAAAGCTTGTATTTCCGATCCTCTGCTGATCAGAGAAAAGAGCTTTTCCCTGCTGGGAGAGAGAAGTGGGGCAGGGCAAGGGGAGAAGGCTGCTGAGTGATCGAGTCCTGCTTACTTGTGAGTAGACATGCAGCAGCTTTGTATTTTGGCATTATCACAAAGTATTGCTGAATTATTCAGTCTTGCTTATTTATGAGTAGACATGCAGAGGTTTATCTTGCTGAGAAGGCTTAAAATCTGTAAGAATAGTATTTTGGCTCCACCCAATCTACTTCTGGCCTCACCCATAGGTGGAATGTAGCCCCCAAGACCTTTCCCAGATTGGAATTCAGCCTGTGGAGTGCAAAAAGGTTCCTCATACTTGTTGCAATAGTAACTCCTCTATACAAAATGTGAAATTCCCCAGTTTCCACCAAAACTTCCCATACATCAAGGTGATGTTGGATATGGCTGCAATGGACAAAATATCCTTGAGTATCACTTTGTCTACTATAGGGATGGGCAACTTGCGGCCTTCAGGTATTTTAGCCTACAACTCCCATGATCACTCACCATTGGCCATGCTGGCAAGTTGTAGACAAAACATGGGAGTTGTAGACAAAACATCTGAAGGAGCACAACTTGCCCACTTCTGCTCTACCATGATAAAAACCGCATGTGCACACACCCATGATCAGATATGTCATTCAACCTCCACAAGATATAATATCTAAGCACACAGAACATATTATTAATTTCTATGGAGCAAGTAATATATAAATGTGGATAACTGCCTTAAATGTAGCCTGGGAAGTGTTTTTTTAAAATAGTGTGGGAACTAGCGCACAAAATGAGCAGAATTTAGTACATGATCACCTCTGTAGACTACTCCGGTATCACCTTCACTCGCTGTTCTATCTTGTTTCATTATTTCTAACCTACCCATGTTATACTGAGCGAAGAAGCCCTATTTTGGAAAAACGAATGAGACTCGTAAGATTCAATATCTCGATTTTACAATACGTTCTATGCAATTCTGTTTTCTACACACCTGAAACGGGAAGTATTACATTAGTTAAATATTGCAATCACATCGAAATGATAATATAACTGGGTTTTCATAACCAGTAAGTTGTGTGGCTGACAACTGTTACCCAGAGGACCTTTTCTTCTGTCGCCCCAGACTTTGGAACAGCCTGCCGGAGGAGATTCGTCAATTTAACACTCTCTCTGAGTTTAAGGCAGCTATAAAAACTAGCAGGCCTACCCAGATGAACTTTAAACCAAGAATTTTTAAATGTGTTGTTCTATATGTTCTTTTAATTAATTTATGTATTTGCTCTATATTGTTATTGTACTAATGTTGTTCCCCGCCTTGATCCAAAGGGAGAGGCGGGTAAGAAATAAATTTATTATCATATCTCTTTCTCGCTCGTGGCGGTTTTTCTAGACGGACATGACGGGCTTTTCCAAGTCTTTTATTGATTCAGGAATTTCCTGACGATTTATTATGATGATGATGTCTGAATCAGATGTCTGGTCAACTCCATCATTTTTGAATTTGGCTCAGAGTCTCTCCCTGAAGAAATGTAGTCAATGTTGTAATTCCATACTTATATATAGCAAAGGTGCAACTTTTAAGATGAAGCCACTGGGGTGGGGGTTATGAGTCTTGCCCCCCTAAGAGGAAGATGAGTTAGCTGGCACAAATCACCAAGTACTCATCATCATCTCTTTGCAAAAGTCACAGAGAGTAAGTCCAAGGCCAAAACTTTCTCAGGAACAGAAGGACACCAAAAAGCAAACTAGAACAAAGAGTCTTTTAATTGCTTAACCCCTTTTCTTCCAGCGACCAGAGAAACAGAAATATCCCCTTCCCAATAACCAAAAGAAAAACCCCAACAACCCCAAAACAAACACACAAACAAAAATCTTGGTGTATTATCCTCTACATCTGCAGGGATAGGTTTTTGGAAGAAAATTTTTAGTTTCAAATTCCTGAAGAGTTATATAAGCAACCATTTCCCCAGCTGCCAATAAGCCTTTTTTCTATACATTCATAAATGTATACACCAGAAGAGATCCCTTTGCTAATTACAAAAATAGTATTTCTGGGCTTTTTTTTTTTTTTTTTAAAGGTGTTAATGCAAAGGAAAAATAGAGCTGATCTTCTCCCCACATTGAGCACGAGGGGAGCAAATACTGAGAGTGACAGAGAGTCCTCTATCAGTTCTCTTCTATCAATCCATACAAAATTCCTCATTCACAAATGTGGCACATCCGTCCAGAATGAGAAATTGCAGAAGATGAGGCTATCTCTAGCCCACTATTCCCCACCCCCTCTTTGAGCCAAGCAACGATACTGAAGTTCCCTTCATGGCAGAGGAAAAGGAAGGTTCTAGCTGTCACACTGCAGGGCGGGGGGGGGGGATGTTGCTCTCGCATCAGGATGAGTAGCTGCGACGGAAGTAGCTACACAGAAAAAGGTATTTTGATCCTATTTTCTGAAGCAGGGATTGCGAATTGAAGTCCAGCTGTTAGATTGTGATTCCCATCATCCCTCGCTGCTCCTTGCAGCAGCACCCCCACCCCCCACCCCATGGATTTACAAAGCTTCATTTGCAGAATATATAGAAGGTTCAATTATTCACTGGAGTGATTATTCAGTTACTCACAAGAAGCGTCCTTCCCAGTCTCCTTATCCCATGGAACTGCTATCATTACTACTCTTTTTGCCCCATCTATAAAACATTGGAGGCGGTGGGGTGGATGGGCATGATGTCGTAGCTAATTGAATTCAATGAGTTGGATATTTGAGGTTCCAGGGGGAACTAACAGGACTATATTTTTCAAACACAGTAGCAGCTCTTTTTTATATTTCCACCCTACACACGTGTGAATGCATGGGGACACACACCCCTCCCCCACAAAGCATTGTTTTAAGGAAGGGAAGAAGCAACCCAAGCAAGCACCTTATTCCCCATAATTGGGGGAAGTTCAAGAAAAGGGGAAAGTGCCAGCAGGATTGGGGGGAGGGAAGGTGTTATGGCATTGTGGCAGAAGAGATACGTTTCCCTCTTTCGTAGGCCCGAATACCAGGCGCTCACAATCAGCTCCGTTTTGTTGTGGTTTTATTTCTACTCAAGTTCTTGGGATGGGAAAGAAACCAACACGGTTTCTCGAATTCATTATCTTCAGGCTGATCCCTTACCTATGCGGCGGATAATATAGTCTGGTTTATTACGGTTGAAGAACCTGGAAAACACAGTCACCCTCCTGACTTTATAAAAAGAGAGGCATGCAGCACTTATTAAAGGTTCCTGCGCTACATGGCTGGAGGACCAGGCTGCAATCGTGGCTTTAGCAAATGGCAGGGGAACAAACCACAGCCCGGTCCAACCCAAGTCTCCGAGGGGCTATATGGATTGCAGAAATGTGTGATCCTCCCTCACTTGAAGGGCGCGCTGCTCAGTGGCATGAAGTGTAAAACCAAGGACTTTACCTCTGCCTAACATGCAGCTGTCTTGGACTAGTTAGACAGGTGGAGACAGAAGACACAGAGCTCTGTGTTAGCTCTACCTTGGTGACTGAAAGAGGAATTGTTACATGATATGGGTCCACAGCATTTGCTTCTGCTTGGAAAGGGGATCATGATGTGCATGCTGCAGGTTATTACTTAGACACACATCCAGGGAGGAGGGGGGCAATGCAAGGAGGTCTCAGGGCAGTTTTCCCTAACCTGGTGCCCTCCAGATGTGTTCAACTGCCACCCCATCACTTGTTGTAGCCCAAGACATCTGGAAGGCATCAAGATGGGGAAGGCTGTCTTATGGTGAGGTCAATTGCACCCAGATTTCTAACCCACCCATATGTGCCTGGCCTTGCTGCTAATTCCAACTGAAAATTCCAAGGAAGCCACTTGAAAGAGAAGTCATGAGCTGTTTCAGGATAACCTCATGCGATCACCACCATCTCACCTGGAATTGTGCTGATAGCAGAGCTTATGCTGTCCTTACTTCTGCCACTATTCGCTCTGGAGGATTGGGGGAAGCGGGGTGGGTGGTAGACGCCAGCATGAAACTGAAGACCTGAGGGTATATGCCGTGCCAAGTGATCGCTTTCCTTAAGACCTGATCCTCCGCATAACGCGGGAATGCTGTGCTGCTAAAAACCAGCCTTACGGTAGCAATTTGCCCAGGTCGTGCCTCTCCCCCGTCCGCACCCCACGCACACTCAAGGAACAAGGCAGGCACTGCAATCTAAAGCAATGTTGAATAAGTGTTTGTGTAATTTCCAGGGGGACTGTGGGTTTTACATTACAACCAGGGGGGGGGGGGGGGAAGAAGACTGTGATGGGATGGAATTTGGCAAGCGCACAGTTGAATGGGGTCACTGAATAGAAAGGAACAAGGGGAGAGCCAGCATTCTACATTGCTTTAAAGAATCCCACCTACCGGAAGCCAGAGTTGGCAAAGGACAGATGCCCCCAAGAAGATCACAAGACCATGGAGCTCCCCTAATACATAGCAAAGGGGCCCCGGGGGGGGGGGGGGGACAACCTTGTCCAGAACCAGTGGGCAGCTCCTTCTGACATGACACAGTTTCCTTGCTGCTCAGTCTCACGATGTGATGCAGCATGCTAGCAAAACACCCCACGCTCCTGGCCATAGAGACAAAGAAAACATTTTGGAAGAAGGAAATGACAAAACCGAATCAGGATTTTTCCAAAGAGCAGCAACATCAGGTCCTTTTACTAGCCCAGGTCATACACGTCACTATGCTCCATGATAGAGCCTCTCCCTGTTACAGCCATTTCTCTCCCTCTCTCTCTGCACACAGAAGAAATAAAGTATCAGATCCCAGAGCCAGAAAGTTAATTTCTCTGCCTGATGCCATGGGCTCGGCACCTCCGTAGCCACGTTAACCAAGGGGCCCATCTTGATCTGACCACGTTGTCGTGGTTGTGTTTTAGATGCCGAGGCTGGGTGAATGCTTGTCAGCTGTCCTATGGGCTGAAGGAGGGCCACGGACTACGGGCCACGAGCTAGCAGCAGAGCGGGCAAGCCAAGCTTCGGAGACAGAGATCACGGCATAAAACTTCATTCCATCATCCCTGCCCTAGTTTACATTTTTATTGAGTTTTAAACATCCTCTCTGCAAAACAACGCACTCGTGTGGGCAATGCCTCCCGCCTTCCAGGAGCCATGCAAGCAGGCCTGGAGGAGGGGATGGTGACCCTGTTTCACACTGCTCACGGACAACACGGAAAAGAAATCTCTGCACAGACTAGATTCTGCTAGGAGGCAAAACTCAACAGGCCGCGTTACCATGCTGCTCAATAGTGGAGCGGGGCAAAGGGGAAGAAACGGTAGCAGCAGTTAAAACAAAGCCACTCCTGCCCCTGCTGGCGGGTCCTATTCTGTGCATAGTGTGAAACAGTGCCGTCGTTCATCAGAGTTCAAACTGAGCGAACTAGATTTCCCTTCAAACAAAAGAAAACAAAAAAACCCCAAAAAATTACAGGAAGGTGAGGCAGTTCAGCTTTAGCTGGTCCGGCAGTGGACCTGCCCCTCAGAGCTGTCTTCGTCATCCAAGCCTCCGGCCCCAGCACCGGTCAGTCCCGTGATCCGGTAGCCCATGTTCAACAGCATCACCTCCAACGGGTCGGCATTCATCCGCCTCTGGTTGGCTTGGGAAGCGCCTTCCATGTCTTCCACCACCCGCCCATTCAGTGCTTCACTCTGTAAAACAAGAGGGGAGAGGGCACCATCAGCTGCCCACGCCGGGCAAAACGGAGCGGAGGGGGTTGCTCCAGCTGCTCCCAAAGTCTTGAGATGTCCTCTGCTAGACTAGAGAGCACCTGCAGGGCTGGAAACTGCCTTGTGGGACATAGGCAGGCAGGACAGGCCTAATCTACGGTGGGGACGCTGCCTCTGAACATGGAGAGATTATTTCGCTTTCATGCCTAGGAGAAACTGGTAGAAAGTCAACATATAAACGTGCCCTAATCCTCTTCAAAATGCTATTTAAGGTAAGCGGCTATCATCACATCTTGTGGCAGTGAGTTCCAGAAGCTGCAAGATATCTCCTTATGGTTCAAGATTCCATAGAGAAGATTATTTTGGAAACACCATGAACAAAGGCATTCATAGCCGTTTGGGGCCTGTGTGGTCAGCCATCCCCCCCTTCCCCCGGGACCGGGAGACCAACACTGTATCATGAAGTGGCAATAAGTGTTTTGTTGTTTAAAAAAAGGAGAGAAAAGCCCTTGGTATTTAAAGGCGAGAGAAACATTCTTAAGACCCATCAGCTTCCCCAAAGTTAATCTATTTGGAGAGAGGGTGGGGTTATTTTGGATTTCCCAAAAATTGGTGGGTCACATGCTTTGAGCCAGTTTTAATTCCAGCATTATCCACTATGCCATACTAGTTCTGATAACCCACGATTTGGCTAAATGGTGATGATGATTAAGACAGCAAATTCTGAAATAACTATTCTTCCATTTTCATATCCCACTCTACAAATATCCCACTCTACAAATAAGTAACCAGGACAGCTTACCAAAACAGGAAAGCACACAAATATTGAAAGTCCCCAAAACAAAACTACTATCCACCATGAAAAGCAGGAATTTAAATTATTAAATCCAACAGCAGGACTGGATATTCAACTGGTTTGAATTTTTAATTTCCGACTGGAGGGAGAAAAAACAACAACCAGGAAGGCCATTCCAAATCCTTGGCAAAACCACTGTGTTTGTTAGATAGTAGAATTATTTCTGAAGAACGAATAGAGCAGTTTTCAAGAGCAAAAAAACCATTCCCCTTTTTGTTGGAGCTCCCCAGTCTGCAGTCCAGCCTTTGTCACAGATACTGTGACAAAGGCTGGGTTCACACATCACGTTAACCCGTGGTGGGTGGCAAGCTACACTGGGTAGGTGGTAATGCAAATAACTATGTGCCCCCATCAGACAACCAGGCAAACAAGCTACACTGAGTAGTTTATTTCACACACACCCTCACTCCTGCTCCTTGTTCGTCTTCCAGTCGAGCTGGGCAAGTGTCCCAGCTTCCTTTGCGGCGGGAATAGGGATCACTTGAGAGCAGCAGAGCGGCAGTAGTGGTTTTGACCGCTTTTGCCAAACAGCTCTGTAGGCGATCTCCGTAATGCAAGCTGCGTGACAGATAACATGCTAACCCACCATAGGTAAAACAATCCTTACAGCAGGCTGTGGTTTCTCAAGGTGGCTTACTTGGGGAAAATAACCTACCGGGGGGGAGGGGGGCGGCACATCACACAAAACACACACTAACCCATCATGGGTTATTCTGGAAAATAAGCCATCATGGGTTAGTGTGTTGTGTGAACCCAGTCAGAGTGTGTCCTATTCTGCATTGCTGAAGAGCACAGCCCAGGATAAAGCCACTGTTTGCTTAACTGTCCCAGCCAGGCCCCTGCCTCTGATCTTACCTCTGGCCTGGGATTCCACAGCCGTACGACCGGGTCGATGCCGCTGGTAGCCAGGAAGCAGTAACTCGGGTGAGGCTGGAGGCAGTTGACAATCGACTCGTCCCCCTGCAGCACCCGCACCAAGTTGGTCGTTTCTTTCTCCCAGATGAAAAAGGAGCCGTCGTCGGAGCCACTGACAATGTACTGTGCATTGCTGGGAAGGACAGTAGCAGGGGAATGGAGATCACAGGACACAGATGAAATGCTCAACAAATGCAAAAAGTAAGGGGAAGGCCCAACTCAAATTGCAGAGGCATGGACTACTGTACTTACGCACGCTGTACCCCCCAGCTATGGCTCTGGGAAACTTTAGCCTCTGGTCTATAAAGGACAAGAATCAGGCGGCAGCATTGTAAGAGAGGCCGGTAGTATTATAGTCCTGAATATCAGAAGCTACCTTATGGAATTAGTCCTTTTGTCCATCTAGCCCTTCTCTGACTGGAAGTGGCTCCCCAAGGCAGAGGTCTTTCCTAAGCCTGTTGCCCAAGATGCTGGCCATGGGAGATGTCAGGAACTGAACGAGGATCTCTTGCATGCAAAGATGCCTTCTACCAAAGAGTGATGGATCATCAAACGTTCTCTTATGGCATAGTGGGATCTGGAAGGGCCTTGGGGCTTGAGTAGGCATGCTACAGACTCCCCTTGCCTGTGCCATTTCTGTCACCCTTGCTGCAAGTTGGCCACTCATGGCTTCGCTCTAGGTTGTGTACGAATCAAGGACACAAAGACCACCACCAAAGAGTACTAGTGAAAGTCCCCCCCTCCCCGTTGTCACGAGACACTTATCAGTGAATACGCACCTAGCAAAATTAACAGGCGTTATCACCAACGCTAGTTGACAGTGCTATTCTAGCATTAGTTACCCAAATGGAGACATATTTCAAGGTCAAGTTCATACAAGTCTCTTGTACATTGGGGGTGTGCGACGGCATATGGATTTTGGCCTCAGATCCCTCAAGAGCCCTAACCCATGGAAGGATTGCCCCTACTTCCTCTGAACACTGAGCAGCGAAACAAAATGAGATTACAAGCCAAAAGTTGCACTCAGTAGTGATTCAGTGCAAAAAAAAAAAAGCTATAACCACTCAGTTTCTACTGTCCGACACGTGTATGGAGAAGAGAATGTTAGCTGAAACTGCTGCAAGGAGAACCTTCCACGCTTGGGCTGAGCTCCACATCCTATGCTACCCAGGAGGAGGGAGGGAGGCAAGAGCAGGCAAAGGCTAGATCAGTCCCTGCTCCGCTTGGACTACCTCCTCCACCCGCAGGGCTGATATTAATTGCCCTGTGGGAAATAAGGTGCAAAAGAGGAAAAGGAGAAGGCAAAGAGAACATCAGGGCCTGCTCCAATTGGACTGCCACCCTCTCACCCCACCCCACCGGGAGAGGAGAAAGAGAGCTATTCCACCAGCCCTGCTGACAGTCTACTTAACTTTTTCCTCTTCCCTCCCCATCCCTCTTTCCTTGTGTGTCATGTTGTTTTAGGTTTCAAGCCTGTGGGCAGAGACTATCTTTTTTTGCTGATTGATCATAGCTGCTCTGGGAGCTTTTTGGCTGAGGAGCAGGATAAATACCTTAAATAAATAATCGACAGGCAGTGTGGATGGATGGGCGCCCAACAACATGCCACAGAAACTCCGCGCCTGAGCTCAGGAGAGGTCCCCATACCTGCCAAAAAAGTTTGCCTCTTTGATGTCCGTGGTGGTGTTGCAGTGGCCGCAGTATCTGAACTTGTAGTCGTAGCTGCGCTCCCTCAGCACCATCTCATCATCCGAGATGGAATCTTTGCGGCCGGTTGCTCGCAGCCAGATGGGGCCGCTCCCTTTCTTGTCTTCCGCTGTGCAGAGGGAAATGCCACGTTACTTATTTCTATGTTTTCAACAGGACAGAAAGCCTCACTACCCAGTAGGCTGTCCTATTTTACAGGGAAACGTTCCACAACCTGCCCCCGGTCTCAGACTGGGAACAGAGGCTGCATTGTGGCAACTTCACCAAGGCCAATCCCCTGAGCTGGGGTCCGAGCCCAGGACTTTCAGGCCCAAAACATCCTCTTGCTCCCATCTAGGCTGAAGTAGATGAGATCCTGGCTCTCTTCATGCCTTTTCAAAGTAGCCACAGGCAGCTCTAAACCAGATCTGGCTACTGGCTCAGGGAGAGAAGGGTTCAAGACTTTCCCCCCATGAATGCTTCTTTCCTGATCTAAACAACACCTTCACCTTTGCTTCACACAACTGTCCTTTCCCCTATTCGGAAAAGTATACAGGTATACAAACAAACAACCAAAAAGGGCCAGAGTTGCCGCTGAATGGTCTGGAATAATGTAACGTTCCATCGAGGTCTGTACATTTAAGAAAAGGAGATCTGGGCTTCGACGACGCTCAGGGCAGGAGGGCAACATGCTGGTCCTCACCGTTATCCGTTTTTGAAAAGAGGGCAGCATTGATGTCCCGGTCCAGGGCGTCGCAAGCGGTGCTGTGTGCTTGCTCGGGGAATTTTCCTTTGAAGTCATCCAGGCACTCCAGAGCTTCCGCCACATACTTCAGCTCAAAGAGGCAGCGGGCCAGGCGGAAGTGAGCCTTCAAGTGGCATGGGTTCAGGGAGATGGCCCTTAAGCAGTCTCTCAAAGCATCATAGTGATCCCCATCCCTGTAAACAGGACAAAAAAAAAAGAGAGAGAGAAATCCTTGCAGTGAGGAACAGCTTGGTTATTGATTCTGCCCTCCAGCAAGTTTCTGCCCAGATCAACGTAGGAAGCGGCTTTATACCAAGTCAGACTGTTAGTCCAGACATCTGGCTCCGTACTGTCTACATGAGGGACACGTGGCCCCCTTGGTGTTGTCTGCAATGCCCATCAGCCCTAGCTAGCAGAGCCAATGGTGAGAGACAGTGGAGTTGCAGTCCAGCAACATCTGGATGGCCATATGTTCCCCAGTCCTGGTCTACAGCGATTGGCTGTGATCCTCTGGGTCTTTCTAAGCCTGGAGGAGAAGGCTAGCAAAGGCTACTAGTTCTGATAGCTATGTGCTACCTCTAGTAAACAGAGACAGTAAGCCTATGTTCACCAATTGCTGGGGAACATGGGTGGTAGGGTACTGTTGCACCCATGTCCTGCTTCTGGATTCCTGGCTGACAGCTGGATGGCCACTATGTGAACCGAGTGCTGGACTAGATGGACCCTTGGCCTGATCCAACCTGGCTCTTCTCATGTTCTGATGAACCTGGGACTCCTTGCATGCAAAGCAGGTGCTTCTACCTCCGAGCCACAAATAGCTCCACCTGTCCCTCAAAACAGAAGCATCTCTGCTTCCTTTCCATAACAGCAAGAGCCAAGCTACACCCGGCCCTCTCCTCTTTGCAGAGGCTCTCCCAGGAGAGGAACACAGGCTGAGATTTATTAATTGTTCTTTTGGAAGGACAGAAATGCTGCAAAGCAAAGGCTAGGCCTTTCCATCCAGAAGGAAGGTCATGCATGCAGCTCCTCTGCCAAGAGGACAGCCAAGGAGTGAATCCCCAAGCCAGTGGCTTGAGCAACTGCTCGGACAGCCACCTCCAAAGCTCACATCCCTGCATCTTGGGATCTAGGAAAGGGTAAGAGCAGCTCCCCCAGCACTGCGCTAGATGGCAAGAGAGGCTTGTTTCCAGGACACTTGGCTGCCCGAGGCGCAGGAGAAGATGGCGTCTCATTCCACGTACAGAAGCTGAGCAGACTGGCAGATGAATCTTCCTTTGACACTGGGGTTGGCACAGTGCCCTCCACCGCACCTGACGGCAGCAGGCCAGCTTAGAGGGTCCAGGGTGAGTCATGCAGTTCACACAACACATCCTCCACCATCTCACTGCCCCTCCCTCCCTCCCAGCACTTGCTCAGGTCGTCAGCCTCCCACAAAAGGGTCCCGTTGGCTCACCACTTGCGCTTCATGTAGGCAGCGGCTCGGTTTCCGTACAGCATGGCATTGTTGGGGGCTTTCTGGACAGCTCTGCTGTAGAGCTGAATGGCTTGAGTCCACTGCTGGCAAGCGAAAGCCTCGTTGGCCTGCAGCTTGATTTTCTCCAGGTAGGGAGGCAGCTCCATCTGTGGACTGTGGGAACAAGGAAAGGTGGAACAAAGGCCAAGAGAGCCCAAGCCACGGAAGCCCTACTCCACCTCTGTTTTATCACGCCCTGCTGTTCGACTAGGTACAACACAAATGGAGTATATCGGTGTAAGGCAACCTTCCCCAACCTGGTGCCCTCCGACTGTGTTGGATTACCGCTCCTGTCATCCCCAACCAACAGTGGGCCTGTTCAGACGATGCCTTAAACTCTGCTGGTTAAGGCTTTGGGTTAAGCAGCAGGGTTTAAGATGTGTTGTGTGATGTGGTTTGCTAAACCCTGCTCACTAACCACAGTCAGATCGTCTGCAGCAGGGTCAGCAGCTCTAACCATGGCTTAAAGTATTGTATGCAACAGCACAGCTTGTGGCTAGTGCTAAACCCAGAGAACCACTTTCGCCAACCACAAAATCTGAGGCGACGTCTGAACCGGCCCAGTATACCGTGTGCTGTAATGAGTGGGGTAAGGCAATCTCTTCTGCCATGTAGCAGTGGGTCATATTGTTCCAGTTCTTCCTTTTAGAGGGACTGGGGCAGGAAGAGCTGCAGATGGAGCTTTGGGGTTGGCTGGCGGTAAAGATACCAACCCATAGGAGCAGTCAATCCGCTGATCAGCACAGCCTTCTAGCCCTAAAAGATCAAGCTAGCTTCCATGGCTCAAATGAGCCCAGAAAGTTACTGGCTCAAAGAGATTAAATTCAACCCTTAGTTCCTTTCTTTTTGCCTGGAAACTCTTCTCCTCAAACCCAGATGTGTGAGGATCCGTTATGACAACTCAGTGGCGAGTGAAAAGATATTCTTCACTCAACAGCGCTCCCTTGTTACTTAGTCAACCAAGGCTACGGCAAAATCCCAACACAGACTGCAGATTGTGTGGCTAAACCTTGATGGGCCTCAGATTAAAAGGAAGCCTCAGTCACTTTTCAGTGCCTTGCGCACGGTACAGATTAAGGCTGCCCTTTCCAAAGGAGTCCAGTGTTCCCATCCCAGCTAAACTGGGGGCAGTGATGCATGTGCATACACAGGAAACTAAGCTCTTCCACCCCCACTTCAAAAGCAATTCCTGCAGGCCAGCAAGGGGGATACAACGGCTTCTTGTGTGACGAGGCAGTTGCCACAGCTTCCAGCAATAGATGCAGTTCCTAGCTAAGCTGGCTCTTGCTCACAATCCCTGCAAGTAAACCGCGGTAACTTTCTGGCCCTCAATTGGGCTAAAAACAAAGAAAGCCTCGTCCAATGCCTGCGGCTCCTCACAGAAGTGCAGGGTGTACGTTGTTCGTAAGACAAGGATGTCACCTTACCTTGTGTGTGCTCGCCCCTCAGACAGCCTGAACCCATTGCTGTGGAGATGGATGCCGTTCGACACACCGTTGGTTGAGGTCTTCCCATTTTGCACCTCTGAGGGTTACAAAGTTAAAAAGCCATGCACAAGCAGCACATTAGGTACAGGCATCTTGTGCGCGCACTGGGCCTTTTGATTTCATGCACTTACCAACCCTGAAGGAGACCAATGTAGCAGCAACATGTGCTGACTCCCCGCATGCCTCACACGCCCTGACTAACAACGCTGAGAATTTATTTAGCGCTACGCATTCCTCATCTCTGTAGTCCCTACAAGAGGCCCAGTAAGTCCAATCACTCTTACTGCCCCTTTGTTGCAGATGTGATGGTCGGAGGCTGGTCGGAGGCTGCTTAGCAAGCTTATTACAGGGACAAGATTTTAAGTACCACTCCCAGGTTCACAGCTCACTCCCTTTAACCACCGCCCACAATATATTCAGTGCATTATGCAAGGTTGCATCTGTCACCCCCCCAAAAATCTACATTGTACCAGTAGATCTAGATGCGTGCAGGGTTACAGCTTACTAGCAATTGCAACTTAGACCTCCATCACACCTAATCCCCCCTCCTGGTTTGCCTCCGTGTTTTTTTTATGATCCCTTTCACCTGAATAGCTGCTCTTTTGCTCCTTTGCTCTTCCACTCCACTCCACCCCTCCCCTCCTCTTTCTCCCTCCAGTCAGGTCTTGTCAGATAAGTACTTCAACCAGACCGCCTTTCTCCTGAGCAAAAATGGAATAACCCTTTATTCTGGCTCTTTGGGGGCATTGAGGGAGTACAATCCTGTCTCTGCAGAGATTCAGGCATTGTATGATCTAAAAAAACGCTTCAGAGCTTGGGATGCAAAGTTTGGGTTTTATATTGAGGCTTGGAGCTGGCTGCTGGGAGAGATCGCTTTTCCCTGCCAGGACCTGATGCAATCCATTCAAGCACTCAGTTGTTCCTTTCAAACCACACGGAGCCTTAGAGTGCATTAAATGCATTTAGGGAAAATAATCCAGGCTTCTAGCATTCTAGGAAAGGCTGGGGAAGAGGCAGGGTGTCAGCAAGACAGGCACAGCATCATGTGAATACTGTGCTGCAAATCCACACACCAGGCATGGCGAGAGTGCTCTACATTGCTGGTGTGGTGGAGCTCTTACTTAATAGGCCTTTCCAATTCATCACATTTGTTTCGGATGAAGTGCAGGTATGGGGAAACAGCTCCCCCAAGTGACACATTCTAGTTACTACTTGTTCTTAAGTGCTTTGTGAAAAGTTTAAAGGTATGTGCATAACTCCACCAAAAAAATCCTACTGAACAACAAATTAGCAGTTTTGTACCAATGTAACTGGGATGGGCTTCTCCCAAGTAATCCTAGGAATCACAGTACAGCAAGTGTGCTGAAAATGCTGTGACGGATCCCCAACTCTCCAAAAAACACCACCAACAACCCACCACTGCAGTTCCCTTATGGAGGGAGAATTACCATTACATTAGTTTAAGTTGATAGTTGATATATTTGAACTCTAGCATTATTCTTAAGACTCCACTCCCCTTCTACTCCAAATGGGAGAGAAATGCTGAACACACAGATAGGCATTCCGAACTGAAAGCAATATGGAGCCACTCATATTGCTAGCAAATAGATACAGCTCTGGGAAAGAAGAGGCCTCAGAGGCCTCTGTATTGATCATTCAAAGCCACAAAATTTTTGCCTCATGCACTTTTCTCAGCCTTTTTCCTCTTAAGCAAATTAAGCTTCTATCCATTACAAACTCCTGGTTTTATTGCTCTGCAATTAGGCTTTGGACACTGGGTATTTAAACTCAACCAAAAGGTTGAACTGCAAGTACTGCTTTGCCTGACCCTCTACTGTTCCATGGCTTTTAACAATGCCACAGCATGCCATAAACTACCTGTCCTGGCAACCAAATCTGAAGTGTCAGCTGGAAACCTGCAGTTGTTTTGCATATCTGATTTATGTGTCATTAAAAATACACATATTAATACCATGAATGTGGCTGAAGCCAAAACTGACAATTGGTACTTATTCAAAGCAAAAATACACAAAAAAATACATCCGTTGGTGTGTGGGACGTTGCAAAACCTGTTAGATGATGAAGGACTGGAGTGTCCCTGGTTCATGGGGAGACGCTACAATTACAGTTGTATGGAATAGAAGTACTGGGCAAAGTTGCTGGAACTGGGTTGCTAGTGTCTTTCTCTCCCAGCCCCGATTCCAGAAATGTTCACAATCTTCATTTTGAAATCTATGTTAGATACCATGAGGGCTAGAAACTTAGCTGACAATTCCAAAAAAGCCAGAAAAAGCACACAGAAATGCCTTGGGAACTGAAAGTGATGTAGACCACTCATTTCACTTAAAGATAAGTATAGCACACTTACCTCCCGAAGAGTGGCATTTCTTTGGCAGGAGAAAAGTATATGGCCGCTGTTTATACGTCAGGTCAAATAAGTAAACCTAGAAATCAAATGAAGTTGACAATGAGCCTTGCAGACTACACAGGCAGGGGGAAACGATAAGCAAGGAATAAGGCATCCACACAAAAGTGCTGACTTTCTGTTGGTTTAAAAACAACACGTGTATCTAATAGAAAGCAACCATGCCCTCTGCAGGGTAAAATAAAACATGAGCTCAAGTAGAGGCATTAAAATAAAAAGGTCCCTCCCTGCCCTGAAAGGTAGTATCTGACTGAGAACTGAATCCTTATAAATGGATTTCAAAATTAGACAAAGAGGCCGCTTCATCAACATCCTGGAAAGACTTCATAAAAGTTATATCAGCTCTTGAAACTCTAAAATCAAGTCATTTGTTTGACCCAGGAAGCAGGTTTGCTTGATCAGGGCAGAGAACAGAAATACTTCCCCATACATCCCTGAACGACATCCGTGAGCATAAGGATGCTTACATCTGATGCCTTGCAATACGCATGCCTTGCAATACACATAGACATACAGGAGTTTAACTGGGAATGCTGGGAGTTGTAGACCAAAATATATGGCGGGCACTTGGTTGGAGAAGGCTATTCTTTACAGTGCCCAGCATTCTCTTGGTAGCTAAGGAAGTATATCCTTTGCTTCCCAAGGAATGAGTACCTGGGAAGAAGGTGCAAACTTGTTAACAGTTTTCCAAGCCATCCAAGATTTTTCAGGCCATCCCATTTCAAATTTCAATCCTTTTCCGATGCACACTTAGGCACAACCAATGCCTCTTTAGATCCCTAACTCTGTTGCAAAATAATTCCACTATTTTTTTCCTGAGGTGTTGCTAATTTTTGAGTTCTCATTATCTACTGAAGGAGCTTTCTTAAACAATTTTTTTGGGTCCAATTATATATGAAAGAGAAAAAGAGTGTGCACCGTACTCTGCAGTTCTCAGTTCTTAAATGTTTTCTGCGCTCTGGGTGGATTGAACACCATCCTAGTGATGTTGACTTTGACCCTTTGGAGTTTTATTTATGAATAAATAGTTGACCTAGCATTCTTCTTACCTGCTCCCCGCCCATATTGACCAAGAGCTCTGTACCATCGGGACTGAAGGTGACATATGTAGCTACCAGAACTCTCAGCCGGTTATTGTAGTCAGGTAGTTTCACTGGAAGATGCCCTGCAGGGGAGAAAGAAACCCAAGCTCCGCTCAAACGTATAGCTTGGCAGAATGGATGCTACTCCAGTCTACCATTACCAACAACGCACAAAGGTCTTTTAAGGGAAGAAGAGTGTCACATATTTATGCTGGCCCCTGTGCATCAGCGATGAGCGAATGGGCCCAGCAATTCAAACTGCACATACACTCTGCAGCTGATGAGGTCCATGTTTAAGGGTGCAATCTGATCTCAGAGGCTTCCAAATATCCTGTGCCTGCCGGGCTGCTGCCAGCAAGGTGGGAGGAGTGACGGAGGTGAGGTTCATCTCTCTGCCCTTCTTTGCATTTTTCTCTCTCTTGACAGGGCCATCTCGAAGAGTCGGACTGGAATGGAGCTGGAGAGGCCATAGGATTCTGCAGATCCCAGCCTCTCCTTTCTTCCCCGCCCACCACAATACCGTTTTCTCCTTCCCCAAAGTTGCTTTTGTGACCTCAGAAAGGAGGCACCGCAATTCCTTCCGTAGCAGCTGCGAAGGAGCAGGAGAAGGGATCGGACCCTGGTAACTTCCTTCTCGAGGTCACAGGAGTGTCCACGGCCTTGAGAGGGGGATTCCAAAATATTCTAAAGTACCTGGGATCATAGGATCGCTCTCTTAGCCACCCAGTTGAAGTGGCTTAAGTGTCCTTGCGCCTCTCATCTTAATGAGCCAACAAAACTACCAAGCTTTCTGAATATATTAACCAAGCACCAGCTACAAGAGTCCTACCTGCTACATAGTATTGAGCTGCACCATCTGGGAGAGGTTTCTGTCGATCGCAGAATGTATGGACTCCAGCTGTGGGATTCTGTTTCATGCTTTTTCTAGGCAAGAGAGGGGGAAAGTTTAGTTTTCTCTTTTGTTTGTTTCTTTAAGTAGTAAGCTGCATTTTTTCTTGGGAAGACACATGACAAGGCCAAAGCCGTTCTATTAAAAGGATAAACATAGAGACACATTGGGGGTACATGTCAGTTTATTGGGACATCCCTTGACATCTGTATATTTATCAGGGGGTGAGGGAGAGGACTGATTGAACAGGAGGCCTCTGAATTCGTTTGTTATATTAATTTCGAAATGGTAGCCATGTTAGACCTACTGCAGCAGAAAACAACAGTCTTGTAACATCTTAAAAACTTTAGAAATGTGTTATGGCACAAATTTCTATGGACTACAATCCACTTCATCAGATGCATAAAATGTTATCCTGAGTTACAGGTATTTTAAACTTCGTCTATACTGCTAGACATCCCAGGATTTCCAGACAGTTTACATAAAAACACATACAATATAAAACAGCATAAAACAATAAATACTTTAAAAACATTACAACAAAAGCAATAAAACAGAACAGTTTTCAATTCAGGAAAAGCCTGACCAAACAAATGCGTTTTTCAAGAGGCATTTGAAACTTGCCACAGCTTCCAGCTCTTGAACCAGACATTGAAGGATGTTCCAGAGGGTAGGTGCCACTACCAAGAAGGCCTGCTTATGTGCTGTTACCTGATGATATGCTGTTGGTTGTGCAACGACCAATAAGGCCTCCTCGGAAGAGCTCAGAGGTCAATCTGGTGTATACAGCGGAAGGCTATATACAAATCAACCTGGCCCCAAGTTCAATTTGGGGTCAGGTTAAATTGGGTCCAACCTGGCCCTGAATTGTTTAGGTCTTTGAATGTCAACAATAAATCCTTGAACGTGGTTTGGTAGCTAATAACCAGCCAGCGCAGTTTTTTTAAATGCAAGTGTTATAAGTATATAACTAGGTGTTCCAGTTAGCACCCTAGCTGCTGCACTCTGTACTAGCTGCAGCTTCCGAACCAAGCGTAAGGACCGTTCCACAGGGAACGCACTTCAGTAGTATACACACACACTTTATATAGTGAGGTGGGTAGGAATCGTAAGCAGTGAAGTCAGAGGGAAATGAATGCAGAAAGTAATTATCACTGTATTTCACTTCCCCTGACCTCACTGTTTACAAACTCCTCCAAAAACCGTAACTAAAGACAACACTTCATGCATCTGAGGAAGCGGACGACAATCCCAGAAACATGCCAGCCTTCCCCAGCCTGGTGCCTTCCAGACTTCTTGAATTACAACTTCCATAGCTGGCTGGAGGATGCTGGGAATTGTAGTCCAACACGTTTGGAGGGCACCAGATTGGAGAAGACTGCCTTACACTATCATACATTTGTTTGGCTTTAAAGGAGTAAAATGACTTGTTTTTGTTACATTGGACATTATCTTTTGGTATAAACCAGGAATCCCAATGGCAACCTTATCACAAAGAGCAATTGTTCTTCACGTGCAGTGTAACGAGTAATATTAAGGTTTGGCATTTTAAAAACTTTTTATTTATATAGCACTAACGATATGCACGGGATCCTTGACTCAAGGAGTTTACAATTTAGATTTCAATGGTGGAACAGTTAAAGGGGGAGTGGGGGGAAGGCAAGCAAATGCAGTTGCCCACCAAAATTAAACAGCTCAGCAAAAAAACGTAGGTTTAGTTTCCGGGGGGGGGGGGGGGGGATGAGGACATCTAGGTTCCACTGCATAAGAACTAAGCACTATACAACAAAGCTTGGGTATGATTCCATTTTAACGATAAACTGATCCTTTGGCATTCTAGTGTGGACTTTCCATTGTAGCTAAAATACAACCAGGGCACATCCTTTTCTCTCATGTTGTAAAACTGCCCCCACCTGACAAACGGCGTCCTCTATGCATGAACACACTTGAAAGCTTAGCCCCACTGTTACCAGTGTTAGTCCCCATTACCTGTGGTTGTGGATCATGCGTATATCATAGATCCGTACAAACGGCCCACTGGCTCCCACTGCTAGGTAGTTATTGTCCTGCGGGTTGACAGTGAGACACTTTGCCTCCACAAGCTGTCCACAGTATTCTGTCAGGTCGATCAGGACTTCTGAGTGTTTGCTGTTCTCTCGTAAGTCGTACTGTCTGAAAAGGGGCATGAAAGTGTTAGCAGGTAATCCACGGGATAGACGCAGCCGAAGGTAGGCATCGCGCGCCGACCCATCACGGAAAGTACTGGATTAAGCCAAGACGCCCGGACTTCATTGACCCCTTTCTTTAAAAGTCCTGGGTTTTATGTGATCACTGATGAAAAGTCTAACGGAGAGGGCCGACAGCTGAATGGTAACGCACATGCTTGGCATGCATGAGGCCACTGGTTCAACTCCTGGCATTTCCAATGGAAGGATTTTGGCTCATCCACCAGAACTGGGCCCAAGACCTTGGTGAGTTGCTATCAGTTACAACAGGCAATTGGACTTGTCCGTTTGCCAATGGCCTGACGTCGTATAAGGCAGCATCATATCTATACTGCAAACCGAAACTCTGGCTCTCACTCCATCCCTCCAAAAACCGGGGAACTGCAATTATGGCCAAGGGAGAATCTTAGCATCCCCACAAACCCCCGCAGTCCGGAGGGGACCTAGGTGGGAAGAGATATAGCAGTTATTGCTCTTCAGATCAGAAGAAAAAGACTTGTACCTGACCAGCCCATCCTCAGCTGCACTCCAGAAGGTGTTGGGCCACATGGGAGCTGTGGCAATCCGCTTGACTCGGTTTTTGTGATCCCCAAACATGTGGATGGTTTCTTTAACAGTCAAGTCATGGACGTGCACCTTGGAGTCAGCAGCCCCAGTAATGAGTATCCGATCCTCCGTATGCGGCAAGAACTATGGAAAACAAGCAAGGTAGTCAACGCAGCGGACTCCCAACTGCAACCCCTTTCCTCACGACAGACAAGTAGGTACCACAATGTTTTAAGCTGGCCTGCTTGCATTAGCTGCCTGTACGTTTCTGAGTCTGATTCAAGGTGCTGGTTTTAACCTGTAAAGCCTTACACGGCTTGGGACCACAATACCTGACAGAACGTCTCTCCCAACACGAACCTACCCGTACACTACGATCAACGTCCAAAGTCCTCCTCTGAGTGCCTACTCCGAGGGAAGCTCAGAGGATGGCAACAAGGGAGAGGGCCTTTTCAGTGGTGGCCCCCCAACTTGGAACGATCTCCCTGACGAGGCTCGCCTGGCGCCAACATTGTCATCTTTTCGGCGCCAGGTTAAGACTTTTCTCTTCTCCCAGGCATTTAACAGAGTATGTTGAGTTTTTTAACTGACCCCTGGACAGTTGAAATGACACGTAGGTTTTTTTATGCTTTTATGGTTTTAAATTTTGTATATTGGTTTTTAAATGTTCAATGTTTTTAATTTTTGTAAACCGGCCAGAGAGCTTCGGCTATGGGGCAGTATATAAATGTAATAAATAAATAAAATAACTTTTCTTTCTAGACAGTATCTAGTTACACTTTGGGGCCCAATTTATTAAAAGAAGTTACAATCCATATGCAGAAGTTTGTAGTGTGCATACAGAGCATGTGTTGGGGGGGGGGGGTTACTACACAGGTGCTCCCGCCTCCACCCTCCAGCGATGCCTGCACACTCCCCACCTACCATTATGTTCGCATAGGAGTCTACATGCACAAAGTCCATTAATACACATAGACCTTGCCTGTGCAATATTGCACAGATCAGGCCTCAGCCCATTAGCCGCTACACACGAAGGCCCATATCCTAATGTTAATTTCATTGTGCAAAATCACAGGCATGGCAGGCACACCCCAGGGGTGTGACAAGTGTAATTCCAGCCCCCTTTATATGTACACTCCAAAAAAACTGCACATGGCTTGAAGAATGGGCCTTGTTTTCTGGATTGTGGAATTCATTTAGGGGTAAAGTGCGTAAGGACACCCAGTGGAAGAAACCAGCACAGAGGAAGTGCAAAGATCATAAGAGATACATCCTGTTGCATCAAATAAGAATCCCCATGTATAGGGAGTGTCTGGATGCATCCAGATGCAAATAGACATTACTTTGCTGGAGCCCACTGGATGCGTTTGAGCACATGCACTAGTCACATACAACGAGGGGGCTGAGGTCATAATCAGTTTACTGTTTACACAGATTGTGTGTGACTTCACTGACAGAGTGACCTTATCATGCTAACATTTAAAACAGAAATGGAAGGTTCTGAAAGATGAAAAAGTGGTAAACATGGACAAAAGGAAATCCATCCCTGAGACCACAATGCTTGCAGAGCACATGGCATCAGGCTTGCACTGAACATGAGCTGCTTTGAGTATTCCAGAAAGGCAGAATGATCAGATAATCTCAGTTCATTCACCCACAGATTTGCAACTGCCCCAAAACACACTTTGTATTCAGCATCTCCAAAAACACATTAAAACTTGGAGCCTCTGCTTGTGTGTGGCGGAGCTGAGACACATCTGGCAACATTTTATTTGTTTTTATAGCCGACAGCAAGTATTTCCTAACGTTCTGCTGTTAACAGAAGAGCTGTACAGCTACAAATGTAGCTGTTCAATCTCTGCAGACAACTCTTTCCTCTATAGCCCAGAGTGAACGCAGGATGAATGAACCAGTCATGGGAATTGGCCACCACAAACACAATGGCCAGCGAACATGCAAGTAGCTGCGCAAGGAAATCCATGCAGACCATTGTGTACGCGCCAGGATTGGGAAGTGGCGAAAGCTCTATGCAAAATCAGACCAATTGTCAGCCCTGTGAAACGGTCTGCACAGAGGCAGTCTAACCATGAGGAAAGGTGGGGTAGCTGTCTTAGGTGGTGGACTCTGGGTGCCAATTCAGTGGCAGGAAAAGAGATGGAGATGTTAGCCCATTAGACACATCCCACTGGGATGTCTTCCTGCCCATGCCCCATTGAAATGGGTAGGAGCTGCACAAGAGCATGATTATTTTGCAGGGCGGATGGGTTACCATTTGGGGGGGGGGGGGGGGTTGCCTTGGAACGCTTTGGACCAACCTTCCCCAACCTGGTGCCCTCCAGTGGTTTTGGACTTCAACTCCTATCTGCCCCTGCCAGCATGGCCAATGGACAGGGATGCTGGGAGTTGTATTCCAAAATCTCTGGAGGGCACCAGATTGGGGCAAGCAGCCTTGGACTAAGCCTGGATAGAGATATTACAGAGTGGATTCACCATGCAGCTATTCACTCTGCTCCTGAGTCCTAAAGATTAAAAAAAAAAAAACTTCTCCTTTGTTATAATATATACTTCGTATTGGGACAGTCTTTAATATTGAATGATGTGCATGTCCTCCTAAGCTGTTTACCGGTTTCTTTGAAGGTAACATATGGCCAGCGCAAATGGATTTTCTGAGCCCTTATGACAGCCAAAAGACTGATCTTACAACATTGGAAAGATAAAAGTTTAACCTCCCATAATGCAAGGGACTGGGGACCTAACAACACTATCAACATTTCAACAGGTGGCCTATAGGCATCACTCGTGAGCGGACTAATATATGGATATTTTCTTGAAACTTATGCATAATCTCCCCACCACCACCTTTTTTAGAGAATGTTGTACTTCACGGAATATTGCTATTTCTATGCATGTAATTTCCTGCTCTTTTTTCATTTTTCTTTTCATGATTTGTTTTCTGTTAAATTCGCAATAAAAGGGGAAAAAAGATTAATAAAACTATATAACACCGGAATTGCACTGGCTGCCAATACGTTTCCGGTTGGAATTCAAAGTGCTGGTAATGACGTTTAAAGCCCTAAACGGCTTGGGACCTCGATACTCGAGGGAGCGCCTCTCCCTATATCTAGCTGCCCGAGACCTGAGATCTGTCAGAGGAGCCCTTCTCTGTGCCTCCGAGATATACGCTATGATGGGACTTTCTCTGTTGTGGGACCCCGGCTGTGGAATGCCCTCCCCCTGGAGGCCCAACTGGCGCCGGTACTGGCTTCATTTTGGTGCCACGTTAAGACATGGCTTTTTAATAAAGCCTTTAATGGCTAAATCCACCAGTCTCCACACTGTCTTGTTTTAATTGGATTTTACTGTTTTAAAATCTCATATTGGTTTTAACATATTAATGGTTTAGTTTGTTTTAGAATAGTATATTTATTGTTCTATTTTATACATATTATTTTATCTATACGCCACCCTGAGATCCTTGTGATATTGGGCGGGATATAAATAAATAAACAAATAATATACAGTTAAAGGAGACCCTTTCCCCTCTCCTTGGCTTTCACCACTTTGTCCAAAGCCCACTCACCTTGACAGAGAATATGTTTGCCGAGTGTCCTGTATGCATGGAAAGGAGCTTCTTATGGTGCAGGGGATCCCACACAATTGCATTCTGGTCATCGGAGCCAGAAGCCAGCAAGCTGGGAAGTCAAAGGAGACAAAGCGTTACAAGCTTAGCTGCACTGACAGCCTGCAAAAGGCCGCGGCGGCTTCGCAAGTTCTTCCACATCTCGCTGCCGTTAGCTCTCAGGTGTAAGTGCAGTGAGGATGCTCTCGAAACCTATGAAGGTTTGCAGAGCACAGCAAAGGCACGAGAAGAGGCAGGTGTTTGCAACGTCATTCAGCGGGAAATGGACAAGACAACGGCAAAGCATCTGCTGACAAACGCTGACCATGTTATGGAGGAGATTCTGGAGGTAAACAGGACCAAATTAACAACGTAAGGCTCTGACTAAGGGCTCTTATAGAAACTGTGCCCTCGTTGGGTGGGGGAGATGAACTTTGGCCCTCCTGATGTTGCTAGCTGGGGCTGATGAAACTTTTGAGTCCAGCAACATCTGGAATGTCACAAGTTCCCCACCTCTGCTAGAAACATTTAGAGAATCACAAAATGGTAGAGTTAGAAGGGGACTATAAAGCCATCGAGTCCAAACCCCTGCTCAATGCAGGAATCCACCTTAAAGCATCCCTGACAGATGGCTGTCCAGCTACCTCTTGAAGGCCTCTAGTGTGGGAGAGCCCACCACCTCCCTAGGGTCATTGGTTCCATTGTCAAACTGCTCTAACCGTCAGAAAGTTTTTCCTGATGTCCAGCCGGAATCTGGCTTCCTGTCATTTGAGCCCATTTAGTGGAGTTACCTATTCCTTTCCCTGGATGTTGTTCTGCTACACAAGGGCCTGAGTCATAAGAGAGAGTCATCCTACCCCTACAGCTCTCATGTCAAATGTGGCCCGCAGGTACCATTTCGGCAGCACTCAGAGAGTTATACTGCGCAGACCTGAATTTATGTGGCTTACAGGATGACCTACTCAGTATGATTCCTACCTTCCAGCATTTAAATCATCCTGAGTAACACAACATTGCATTGCATGATATAAAAAGGGAAGAACTGCCTCGCTCGATCAAGCCGAGGTCCATCTAGTCCAGCATTTGTTTTCCAATAACAACCAGACTCCAGAATGTCACAAGAAAGGCATAAAGGCAATGGCTTCTCCATTTACCGCCAGCACCTAGTACTCCAAGGTACACTGTCCCTTCGTACATGCCAATATGAATGTTGCTGTTGTGACTAGTTGCTCTTTCTAGCTACAAGCGACAACATGAATTGATTTCATCTTTTCTTCTTAAATCCATTTATAAACGATTACTACTGGAAGTGTTGAAACTATAACAAAGGGGCCACTGGGCTGAGCTGCAACAGAGCAAACGGGAAGCTAATGCATCACAAAACTAGCTGTGCACCCCAGTTTTCAGGATTCCCTCCATTCTGCCCTGGACACATGCTATGCCAGCCTTCCCCAAGCAGATGCCCTCTAGTTGCAGTGGGACTCCATCTCCCATCAGCCTCAGCCGGCATGGCCAATGGTCCGGAAGCTGGAAGTTAGAGTCCCAAACGTTTGGAGGACACCAGTCATCCCAAGCACTTTAAAGAGATACTTACTTTCCCTTTTCATTCCATTCAAGACAGTTGACACAACCAGTGTGACCCTGAACAAAGGTGACAGAAAGAGTTATGCAAATCCTAGATTTAACAGATTGTCCCAAAAGAAAGATAAAATGGACCCCTCCCCCAAAATCGGATGTGTCCAATTTTCCTCATAGTTTTAAGCTTCTCAGACTTATTCTTGAACTACAACAAGCTGAAAAATCATGCCCCCATCTTAGAAGGCATGTTTCAATAGCTAGCAAGATTGTCTGATTAGAGGTTCACTGCTTAAGTTTGCTAGATGGGCCCTCTAATAATTCCTACTGCTCAATTCTGACCAGCAAAAGAAAGACACACTGCTCCAAGGCACTCAAACAAATGTTCATAGGGTGATGCCTTACTGGACTCAGCCATCCTTACTTCCAAGTAAACTACCATATGATCAGGGTGCTCATCTGACTGACACTTCACATCTAGGGCATCATATTGACACTTCACATCTAGGGCTGGGAAAAATCTTGTGTGTCACATGCACAGAAAGAAGGTAGCTAATCCTCTGAGATGAAGAAATGGTTCCATCCATGGTAGTAAGCCTGTGCCTGGGCTGTACTACTTCTGGATACAGGTGGGGGCTCACCCAACTGACCAAAAATTAAAATTAAAATCTCCACATAAAAATTAACAAGCCAGGAAGAATGGTGATAGCCAAGACCTGCTCAATGTGCCAATTTCTGTGTGAAAGTTTTTGGGTTTTTTTAATATGAAAGAGGATTTAATCTTGTGAGCCCCACAGTCTTCAGCCTGAAGTGGAAAACATGTCTGGGCTATACCACCTCAGTGCAAATTCAACCAAGGCTGCCGTCTGAAGACCACCATTCATTTCCAAGCAAAAGCACATGTCTGTGGAGGAAAAGAGCACCTTCCTCTGGCATAACCGGGAGGATCCAAATTCATATCACCACAAAAACATTAAGTGGCTGATTTAAATAGGCTAAAACAGTGGGATTTAAAGGGTATCACAAACCCATGTGGCTATTTGCCAGCATAATGCATTCCTTGGGCAGTCATCCCCCCAAAAAAGCATCCCAAAGAGCAAAGCATGCCAAAGAGGCCCACTAACTCTTAGAGGGAGGAAAAACCAGGTTTGCATGAGCACTCGGATGCTCTGAAGCTATATTGTTGGATAGGCAGGTGTTTCAATTCTTCCAGCACTGCCACTTACCTGCAGCTCTGCCTCCAAGCCCAGGCGCTGGATGAATGGGTCGGTAACATGATAGTGTCGTTCAAAGCTGAGGGCGCCTTTCTCCTACAAAGAGCCAATAGACAGTCTATTTGTTACATTACGAAAAGGGGCCTTTCACAATCAATATAGGAGTTCTAAATCCAACTCTATACCTTTCCAGTGCCAAGAGGTAGCACATGTCACATTCTCCAATTCGGCTCTTATCAGCTCTCGGAGAGGATGAATTGGTCATTTGTTCTTCACTGACCAGGAACAGAACTATCATTTTAAGAATCACCAAGGGCTTAATTTTCACCTTATGTTTGTTTTTTTTTAATTTGGGAGTTACCTTCGGTGCCAGAAACAGCTGGTGTTTCCAGAGAGAGGCCACCAAGCGACGCCAACCAAAAGGCACTGTGCTGCTATTTCATCTTTCCTTGTTTAACAACTTTCTTTTGTGGTAAGAATAAGGTGGAATTAGCGGTGGGGAAATACCAGAGGGTTACAAATGGAAGACAAGGCCATCTGGACCATCTAGGGCATTCCACAAAGGAGGCCGGGTCAATTGCACAATAAAAGCCTCGTCTGGAAGCAGCCAGAGAACCTATCATGGGAAAGGCCAATGTGCTCGAGAAAAGAAGGGGAAAAAATCACACAGCCGTTTCCACCTTACACTGCACACGCTTTCCATGCCCCTTCTCCAAGTGTGTAACAAGTGTAATACATGAATGTACAAGAACTGTCCCACAGATGCAGGACTCTGCGCTCATTGTAGACTGCAACACAGAGAGAACAGGGGTTTTGTGTGCCCGTTTTTCGATCTTGCGCCACATGTTCACTTTAATAAGAATTCATCTCTTAAGCAAGAGAAGAAAGCTAGGCATTTCTGTGAAACAAGAATCGTTCAGAGCTTAGCAATTGTCACTGAAGCTCAAAGAGTACTTCACCAAGTGGCTAGGAGTGTAGTGGGCAACTATCTGCAATAATAATCATTAGATTCTAGAGTTTAGAACCATGTCATCAAGGAGGAGCAAATGAGGCTTCGTAGATGTACAAGTGAAAGTCCCAGGAGGAACACACTTTTTGGGGCCTGTTCCTATTATCATAAACTGCAGAGGGCTTCCTTGGAAGAGAGGAAGGGCTCCAATCAGTTACAACGGAGCAGCCCAGTAAATCTGCAATCCACGCTAAGCTTCAGAAAGCGACACCTTGGCTCACTTCAGATAACACATTAGTCAATGCACTGTGAAAGCTCCACTCAATGGTTGAGTTTTTAGGGGGTATTCCCCACACAACATGTTCTAGCTCCACCGCTGTGTGACTGTGGGCTATCATGGAGTTGAGTAATTTGCGACAGTTTGACTGACAGTTCCTCTGCTCTCTCTCCTCCCCCATTGCTGCAAAAAAAAAAAAAAAACCACCCCTAATCCCGGCAGCTCTCCTCGAGCGGCACTCGCTGCTTTCGCCGTTCTTGCCAGGGAACTCTGTAGCCAGTGGGAAAAGTCAACTCAACGCAATGGGAAACTCCATGGAGCCCTCCACACAACACAGAAGTTGTGCAGGAACCCTCCTCTGCACAGCGTGGGTATTCAAAGTGGAATGTTTTCCAAAAAAAAAGTCCACCTTGGGGTGTTTTCTCAATGGTGGTGTAAAAACTCCACCATGGAGTTGTAAAACCACCGTTGAGAAACGTGTTGTCTGAACTGAGCCAACATGAGCCAATATGTATTATAAAAAGTTATACTTTGAACAAAGCAAGTGCCACCATTGGTAGCACTACCTACTGTTTCAAACAAAGGACTGTTTTGACACCACCTTCTTAACAGGAGCGGCAGAGCCATCAAGTACTTCAGCTGCCCCTGTTTTATTTATTAATTTAATGGATTTATACACCACTGACCATATTTAAGAATATCTCTAAGTGGCTTTCCATGATCATTTGCATCCTCAGAGGGGTATCAAGCTGAGGTGGACAAACAAGAGAGGACTCAACAGAATTTCTGCCACTGTTCACGGGGCGGGGGGAGCAGGATGTTAACAAGCTCATTGCCTGTGTTTCAGCTTATTCGAGACAGCACCAGACATGCAAGAAGGAAGTTTTAGATGGGGAGTTTTGCCAAGATCTGATGGGAAGTCCCCGGGAACTCCAGGCCAACTGTTACCTATCCCTAGCTTACATTACTGCCTGCGGAGAATCTTCACTGCTAAACTGATGCATTAGCTCAACAGGGTAGTTACTGCAACCCAGTTTAGCCAGTAGTCAGCCCACAGTCTAGCCATCGGAAATTCACGCTATGCTCCCTCCTCCACACAAATGCCCCCTGGTTGACAGTGACCATGATGTTTGTCATGACGTCCAAAGTGGGCAAACAATGGTTACTGCAGCCTGGCTCCAAGCTAGAATCAGGAACCATGGTTTGAAGTGGATTGCCAATCCTGATTGGGAAGCATACAGCAAGTGGTAACCGTCGCTTGCCCAATTTGAGCTTTTGGTGAACTATAGTTAATGAAACCAGGGAGCATTGGAGGGAAGCTGAACATCCATGCCGAGGAAGAAGTGCATGAACATTCCTGATGGCCAGAACCAAGGGGAGAGGGAGGCAACATTGGGCTCCTGTTAAGGCCCACTGCCAACTCCTAGAGCTCCTGTTTCTTCTCCTTCTGTCGTTGCTCTCTCCCAAGTCCATAAGCAGTGATAAGAGAGAGGAGACAGAGCAGAATCCAACATTTGCTTTGTGCTCTCCCTCTGGGCAAAGAGGGAGAGGGCATGCAAATGGGCAGAGTTGGCAAGGTGGTGAGCCCACTCAGAGGGGAGTCCTCCAAGGGCATCTTGACCCAGCCCCTTCACCACCACCAAACCTGGAGCCAGCACTGCTGACAGCCAAAGCCATGTTTTGCTCAGGACATCTGAACTAAGCTCAAGAAGTAAAACAGAAGGCACGTTTAAGATACCACACCAAACTACTTCAACTTGGCCTTTTTCAGTGCCATTATCCTCCTCTCTCCCAGCAAAATGCAATCCGCCTCC
This sequence comes from Anniella stebbinsi, assembly GCA_029215795.1. Classification (NCBI taxonomy): domain Eukaryota; kingdom Metazoa; phylum Chordata; class Lepidosauria; order Squamata; family Anniellidae; genus Anniella; species Anniella stebbinsi. The sequence goes on from JARDYH010000007.1 coordinate 83,516,183, forward strand.
CCCAGCAAAACACAACTCATATACTCTTTAAGACAAGGTGCACCTTGAGCTGCCTGTGGATGAGATCTCTAGTAATGTTTGCTTTTGCCATCTTCTCACAGTAGGGCCAACGAAAGCAAGCTAGCGGAGGTGCTGCTGTGAATCCAAGCATTCCAGTAGAGTTCATGTCCATAGAGAAGGCATTGAAATTACCTGTGGTCAAACGGAGAAGGAGGGGGAGAAAGGCTTGTAATTATTTATACCAAAAAAAATTAAGCAGTATTTCCAGCCAACAGAGGAAAGGAATCCATTCCCAAACCTCCTGAGATGTTCAAATATTTCCCCAAGTATTTGACTTGCAACATGTTGCATATACCTATAAATACATTCCTCCTCCAAGCAGGAGGCCCATTGTCTCACGCAAGTTTGAGCTTTTCAGTTTCAGCATAAGCGAATGCATTGCTACAGCTTTCAAAATCCAACTTGATGTTACAAAATCAACTCATGTTTTTCTACTCTGAAAAGTGGGGCAAACAGCCCTCTATGGTAACATGAAAAGAAGGGGTTTAGGAAAGCAAATCCCTTTCTCCCACACCTGTTATACCACCCATTTCAGTAGTACTCCTATTCGGCTGTCTGGGCTTTCTTAAGTTTAAAGTACCCCCAAATTCCTCCAATACATGAAGCAGATTCTACCTTATGATTTAAACTAAGGCATGGGTTTCATGGTTCTTGTAAGAGAGGAAGACTTCAGTATTTTTAGACACATTTTTTAGATGTGTCAGATCACTAGGCGCTGTCCAAATTCCAAGGTCTCAACGGCCACGAAAAACAGTAATAATGGAATAGTACATCTCAACCCTTGGACCATCCTCCTCTCAATCACGGCCTGGCACAGGACTGAATCTTCGAGTTCAGATGAACATAGCTGGGGGGCCGAGGAAGCAAGCTAGGCCAGTTCAAACTCAAGACAGAAAGATTCTCTCAACCTCAGACCGGCATGGAATACAAGAAACCTTGCCCAAGTCTACCATATCTTTTTTTATTTCTTTGGGCTTAATATATATATATATATATATATATATATATATACATACATAGCCCCCTCCCAATTCTAGTAAATAGCTAGGTACACTAAGTGTGCCGTATGTAGATGTCATTTAAATGAAATACAACTGGATTTATTAGGCACAGACAGTATTCAGCATCAGCAGGAGTACTAACCGTTTGAGAAATCCTCTCTTAGGTACTCTGACTGCAAAACAGACAAAAGGAGAACAATGAAGGGGAAAAAAGATGGAGTGCATGTAGTATTGGCAGGAAGGAGAAATGGAAACAGGGCACAAGAGGAGAGACAAGTTGATGGCCCTCTTCCCTCTGGCCACCAGAAGCTCTTCCTATGCCACTGTCTAATCTCAGCTGCATCAGCAGATTACATCTCCCTCCCTCCTCAGAAGAAGATTCTTCAGGAGTACAAGATCTTAAGGTTTGTTCATGAAACACTATGGCATAGTTTAGCATTACATTTGAATGAGGCCACTGTGTGTCTTTCACTGCCAGGTCAAACCAGTTACTTGTCCAGGGTCAGTGCTCATCATTGATTGGCCTGGATATAAATGTACCGCTGGTATTCTTGGTTTCTCCCTCTACTGTTTTTCTCAGAGAGCAGGTTTCGTAGTGATTTTAGACTGGTCCTGTTTTGTGCACCCCACAGAGCACTTTATCGTAAGACTACCAGCTACCATAAATAAAATAGAAATGAAGTACACAAACACAAACACAGAAGCTTGACGCAGGGGCCCACGAATTCCAAGCAGGTCTTTGGCTCTATACAGTGCTGATTCCTAAAAACTTACTATGAATTCTGATCTTTGCTCAATTTCAGTTACTGTGAGGAGAAACTGTAGCAAGGAATGTAGGCAAAGTCAATGAAACCAGCCAACTGAGCAAGGGAAAAAAGCCTTAGAAGATCCTCTTCCTCATTTTGTTGTTAATGAATTTGCTACAGCTTTGGCTTTACTATCCATTAGACAAGCAAACTAACTAACTGAATTCTATAATGTTGTCTCATGATAACTGATCGCACAAGGAAACCCTAGGGGTAAAAGGGGTGTGATTGAATGGCAGATAAAAATCAAATAGTTAGGACTTCCATCTCTTCACAAAGGAACAGTTGAAGACGTAAGCTTCTTTTCAAGTTCGGCTCCAGCCAACAATCTGTGCCCAGTGTCCATCCACACAGAAATAAATGCATGGTGGGCCTCACATAATAGGGTAGAATTTCATGGCCATTTCATCCCATATAGTTATTTCTTTATTTAATAGATTTATATACTGCATACCATATGTAAAAAAATACCTCTCTGTTTGCTTTACAAAGCAAAAACAAAAACACATTAAAAATAGATTCTCAAACTTGTGTCTGGTGGTCAGTTGCAGTTGCAAGAGACAAATTAACCAAGACAAATAGAGAAGCTAACCACACAGTAGAATTCTAATAAGCCATAGGACCTCTTACTTGTCTAAGAGAGAAGGAACATAATTCGGTAAGACACAGTGCTCAAATAATGTGTGTGGGGGGGGGGGGGAAGTAGAAGATTCCTTTGCGAAATGCAGAAGCACCCCACCCCCAATTCCTGTCCAATGGTAACTAAATCATGGCCTTCCCACAGCCTTCAGAGAACACTAACTAAGGGAACAGACACAAAAGGTAAGGGGGAGCAGTCTCCCTCTGGCTCCCTTGTAATTTGAGCGCCAACTCCATGACAGAAAAGGGCAGCAAAGATAACAGGATGTGGGATGGAAGGATCAAGGCACAATGTTTCTCAAAAGGAAAATAAGAATGATAGAAGGAGAGGATCAGGTGCAATTTATACCAATTTTTCAAACGTAGAATGCAAGCCTATGCAACTTGTAGCTGGGGAACGCTGGGAGTTGTATGACAGCTTTATGTCAAAACATGTATAGAATTGCACTCTAAATCATCTGTCTGTCTCTCACTTTTGGTTAAACCCCTGACTCAGTTTGTACCCATTGGAACTGGTCATCCAGGGTCAATTCACGCAACTGCTTTTTGAGGCTTCTTTCTCAATCCATGTAGATTTGCTGCCCAGCAGAGATTGAGCCAGTGCGTGGCAAACTGGTTGTATGCATTAGGATTGCAAGGCTGAAATCCAAAAACCAACCTATTCCTTTAGAAGGCTTCATTTTTACTTGGGAGCAAGTCCCACTGGAGGCATGGAATTTACTTCCATGCACAGGATCAGGCTGCAAGTCCAAATGGAGCAGGAGACGATGGAGCCGCTATGTCTACAGCCCCATTTCTCCACTGGCACCTTTACCCCACGCATCTCCCTGGTCTGCTGTGCAGTAAAAATCTGGCAGCCATAACATCAAGCCAACCATGATCAGTCACTACCTATATGCAGTTGAGAGCTATATACTGATCTTCTCACACAACTCATCATGGGTATGCTGAACATTTGCACTCAGGGCAGGCTGATGCATACCACCAGTTTCTATCTTCACATTCAGTTATGGATAGAAACAAGCATGCAATTCAGTCATGAGTGCTTCAACACTATGGCCCCGTTCAGATGACATGGAGGGCTTTGTGGTTAGCTTAACCATGTTCATCTGTGGTTAACACTAACCACATGCGGAACGGCAGCACACAACACCATTAACCCTTTTGTGGTTCAGGATTCCTAAACCATACACTAACTACAAACAGGTTAAATAAGCACCTGAGTCCTCTGATATCTCCGACCTGTATCTCAGCAGTCCTTGTGCTAGGAGTCCTGGCAGTTGCGCCCGCCATTTTAGGTCAATCTGCAGTGTCAGTAGCCATTACTTGTATTAATTAGTCTGTAAAGTTAGTGATTTCTGTGCTATGTGCCTCGCAATAACATTGCCCAGCAGTATTTGACAACCTCAGCGTTATAAGAGCTCAGGACTTATGCCGGGGGGGGGGGGGGATTCCCCACCCCAAAGGCATGGAGGTGACATTTCCCATTGGCCATTTTAAGAGGGTCAAGTGGCTCCGTCTGCTCCTGTCAGCCATTTTGAGAGGGTCGGGTGGCTCTGTCTGCTCCCGTTGCCCATTTTCAGGGTTATTGGGGCAAGGTATGTCACTGGGCAAGATAATATGGGGAAACTGGGGGAAGTAAACCAGTAATAGATTCAATACACTGCCCTTTAAAGTACATTTTTCACAAGACAAAGTAAGCCAATAATGCGAAATGGTGGTCACAGCAGCAATCCAAGCACTGGCGGAGTCAGGAGCAGCGAACAAGCCTTCAGCCTACGGCAGACCGGGCTATTTAGGCCTCTCTGTACTCTTACCTCTATTATTTCAGCCCGTTAACTACAGGTGTGTGTCAAATGACATGCTAAGCCAAACTCAGAGCCACTAACAGGGTTAGTGAGGCTGCCCACAATGTAGTTAACAAGTGTGCCTGGTTAAGAAAAACACATGTCAGATGACACTGTTAACCCTGCTGCTTAACCAAACACCCTTAATCAGCATGGTTAACAGTGTCATCCAAACAGGGCCATTCCCATATAGTGGGACAACCAGTATTAAACCAAGTGACGTTTCCCAACTTCCTTCAGAACAGGCTGGCCAGCAGGATGCTGATGCGTGAAACAGATTTTCTTAACTTTTTTTAAAAAAATCTGTTTACAACAACAATGAAACACAGCCATAGGTTTCACTGATGTTTTGAAACCTCAGGAAATAAAATATGGCACTCTGCTTTGCACATGCACCCATACATGGGCAGAAAGCATGGCACTGGGATAAAATAAACCCAAAATACATGGGTGACATAAACTGACTTTGGTTACCAAGTGGCAACCAAAACCAACCTAGATTAAAACTATGTACTAAAATGTGCGTACTCCTAAACAAGAAGCTAGGAAGGAGAAGCAAGGCCATAAGATATTGGCAGGGAAATGGACAGCACGGGCAGTTGTTTGAAAAACCTGAAGCCAGCAATTCGTCCAGAATTGTCTATAGCCACAAAAATGCTAGGCACTAACTTCCACCACCGCACTTCCCCATCCGTAAGTGTAGAATAGCAAAAATCCAACCACCTATACCTGGATGCAACTATGAAGCACACTAAAACCACTGCAGAACTTAATGATAGGATAAGAGGAGACATTACATATAAAATTTAGGTAGGTCAATTTCCTGACAGAATAGACCACTAATACCACAAGAAGGCAAGGAAGAAAAGTGGCAAGGCAGAGCACATGAACTACAAGGGTAGTAATGCTAGCAACAAGAGGAGGACAGCAGTTTGGGCACAGATACACAGGAAATAGCTTTTACGAAAGAGTGCTAATTTTCAAGCCACTCCTGTCCACCCATAAGCACAAACGTTGAACAGACAAGAACTTGCCATTCCCTTTATCACGCTGATGGCCAGTACAACGCTGGGGGGGGGGGGGGGACGTGTTAGAAGAAGAGAAAGAAGGTAATTATTCTATGGTCAAGAAAGGGAGGGGTAACAACTGTGAAGGGATCTCGGGTATTTCACCATAAACTGCTACCTATTAGAAAGAGAGGAGGAAAGCCTTGTGGTACTACAGATGTATTCTGTCAGATGCCTTCATAAACTAGAGTGCTCTGTTTGTGGATAAAGTGAGCTCTAGTGCACGAAAGCAGCCATAGCTCAGCAGTAGAACACATGCTTGGCATGCAGTGCTAGGTTTAAACCTCAGCATTTCCTGGGGGGGGGGGGGGGGGGAGAGAGAGACTCCAGCCTCAAATACTGGAGAGCTACTGCTGGTCAGCGCAGATGAACCCACAGTTTGACTCCGTGCAAGGCAGCTTCCTGTATAGAGGTTTTCCCATCGTTTTATGGGGAAGGCCATAACTCAGTGGTAGACCGCACACGTTGCATGCAGAAGGTCCCAGGTTCAATCCCCGGCACCTTCAGGTAGGTTCGGAAGAAGACTCTTGTCCAAAAAACCTGGAGAAGCGCTGCCGGTCCATGTAGTAGTCAATACCACTCTATACCGAGCTAGAGAGGCTGATGGCCTGCCTGGATAGAAGGCAACATCCTACATTCCTAAAAAAATAATAATCTTCTACCGCAATAGATCTGTTGCTCTCTCGAGTGCCACAAGACTCTCTCTCTTTTTTTTTGGGGGGGGGGGTGTATGAAAGGGTGATAGTTGCTGGGACAAATGGACACAGCTGCTCCTTTGGGATTTTGTTTGGGAAAAGTCACCTCAAGGAAGAAAAGGGGCGGGGGAAGCAGGTTATGGGGCAATAGGTTATGGGAGCAAGGAAGTAAGGTGGGGGGGACGGTATATCTGGTGTCACTGAAGGAAACATCTACCCCTCTAGAAAGGAGCAGGGGTGGGGAGGCAAGTTCCCTCAGAAGAATAGGGGGGGGAGAGGGATTTGGGGGAGAGTTACCTGTCAGGCCTCCTCAGGGCAGGCTCAGCAGCCGCAGCAGCCAGGGGACGCAGCCCTTGAACTTCCATGCAGGGGGGCGGCCCGACCCCTGTGTCAGGGCAGGGGCCCCTCCAGGAGGTGAGTGGCTGGACGGCAGCCTGAGCCCCTGGCCAGGTTTCGCAGCCCCGGCCTGGCTGGGACCCGAGTCCTCCTCGGCCCCCTCCTCTGTTTATCCCCTCCAGCTGTCTCGGGCTCAGCAGACACCCGCCGCCGCCACCATCACCACCTCCTCCGCCTCCTCCTCTACCGTTTCGCCCCCTCCCCTTTCTCCGCCGTTTCGCCCGCCAGCGCGCCTGCGCGACGCTAACTGCGCCACCAACTCCCTCTCCCCGCGCCGGCCTCTACGCCGCGCGAGCGGCGCAGTCGCGCTTCGAGAATAGCGTTGCCTCCCTTGACGTTAGGCGTCCGATTGGCCGCGCGAGGGAGTGGCAGCCGGGCGGCCCAAAGGGAATCCGCCGAACGGAGGGAGGCTCGGGCCAATCTGCGCACTTAGAGTAACGTTGCGAGGAGGCGAGTCCATCAGGGGCAGAAGGGATTCTGGGAGTTGAAGTTTGCACAGGAGAGGAAATGGGCTCTCCCTTCCTAGGCCACTGAAAACTATTATTATTGTGGGTGGCCCCATAGTTATGGTTGGAAACACCATTTTGCGCGTTTTTCCCACCGGGGCAAAAAGGCAGTTTTTGGAACATATTATTATTATGTTGTTGTTATCATCATCTTTAGAATAACAACAACCAGCTGTCTTGTTTGCGCTGTTAAAACATTTTTTGTGGAGGGTAGTCCTTAAAGAATAATCCCATTTGACACAGCAGGATTGCACTGTAAAGGTTTAGGGCTGTGATGTTCGCAAGAAAATTGCAAAGGGGCAATATAAATTTAAGAAATTTTAGCTGCTGTAAGCATAGCTGACAAATATTCCAGAAGGGGAGGGCGTTGTTAGGTTGTAATCTTTTTGCAAATTTACCCGAGAGGAAGCTCCATTGAACACAGTAGGACTTACTTTTGAGTAAACATGCATAGGGTTCCTTGACACTAGCAGACTTGGACTACATTGGAGTGGCTGACTCCCAACAAAGGCCTCCTCCACACGGGGCGTTTAATGAGCCTTGAAGGCTCATTATAAATTTTACCTACACACGAGCGGAGCGCAAAACGGGCGTACAGGCGCGTTATCTCCCCGATAATGCGCATTTTCGAACGCGCGTTAAATAGCGACTTTTATTTTGCTCCGGCCGTTAAAGCGCATTTTCGCTGTGTGAACAAGCGATTATGCGCATTAACTACCTGGAAAGCGCTTTTTGGGCATCTTTTAATGCGCTTCGCCGCTTCTCGCCGCCTCCCGTGCAGAGGGATTGTGAGTAAATGCGCCTCCGCGATAATGCGCATAATCGCGGAACCAGGCGCAAAGGCGCATTCTTGTGGAGGGGGCCAAAGAGTTTGGTGGCACTTTAAAGACAATACATTTATGATGGCACACATACTTTCATGGGTTAGAGGACATTGTCTGCGGACTCTAATCCCCAAAACCTTGTGCCAAAATATATAAGTCGCTCTGTTGCATTTGCTGCAACATAGAAACAATGCAACCCCCCCTGTGGAAATTGTCCGTACAGAAAGCAATTGCTCCTCTTTCGAGGTTGGGCTGTTTTTCTTTTGCACCCGATTCAACCTTGCTTTGCCAACCAGAAATGCGCAACCTGCTTAGGTTGGAACTTTTACTCTTTCTTGCATTTATGCCCTGCAAAGTAATGGGATGTCCGTCCTCTACAAGAGCGATTTAAAGCTCTTTCAAGGCGCATTAGGAAAATTACCTCTACAAGAGTGGAGCACAAATCAGGGGCTCGGGCGCGTTTTCTCTCCGATTATTCACATTTTCGAATGCATGCCTCTACAAGAGGCATTTAAAGCTCTTTCAAGGCGCATTTAAAAATCTACCTCTACAAGAACGGAGTGCAAATCGGGCGTAGAGGCGCGTTTTCTCTCCGATCATGCCCATTATTGAATGCGCGTTAAATAGCGAGTTTTATTTTGCTCCTTCCGTTAAAGCGCATTTTGCCTATGTGAACAAGCGATTCTCCGCATAAACTACCTGTAAAGCACATTTGAAACAACCGGTAAGGTCACCTGTTGAGTGCTCAATTACCTCCTGCATACAAGCATTTACGATAAAGCGCTTCCGAGAAGATGCGCATAATCGGAGGAACAGGCGTAAAGCCGAGTTCTTGTAGATTAGCGAGTTTTAATTTACGGCGGGAGTAAGAGTGCCTTATGTCCGTGTAAACAACTTTCTGAGGAGGCGCATTAACGATCAGGGGTTGGACTGTGGTCGTAATGTCATGCATAGAACTGCCCCTTCGCTGAGAAAACCTCCCACTTTTTGGTTTAGTTTCCTTTCCTCTCTCCTCCTGGCAACTTCCTCCTTGTACTCCGTCTCTCTGGATGGAAGCTCCAAGAAGAGGTGACCCAACGTGAACCAAAAATAAAGTTTCTTTGAAGTACCCTGATGAAATATTTTTAACATGGAGACACGAGGCCAGATGGAGGTGGTTTTATGAGAAGGAAAGGGGGTAGGAAGGATGTGCATATAATTAGTCATCAGCAGACATAACTTCCCCTCGCTTCTTGCTGGGTTCCTGAGCTGAGGTGTGTGTGTGTGTGTGTATGTTTTACAATTGTTGAGCTCGCTGGGAAATGGAGGGGGAAGGAACGAAGCAGCATCCCCCTGTCTGTTTTGGTGTGTGTGTGTGTGTGTGCGAGACACATTGCCATTTCCTCCTGAGGAGGTCATGGCAATCGGGCAAAGGAGGGGGAAAGACAGGTAGCTGAACATGTTAATCAGCTCATTCCTTTCAGGTAACCTAGGAAACAAAAGGCGGGAGATTCTGGTGGGCGGGGAGAATAAAGGGAGGAACTGGTTTGGGGAGTTTCTCTGGGACAAAGCGCATTACTTTCAGCAACATTTGCATGCGATTCTCAGCATGTCAAAAACTTTAAAAAGCCTTTCATACAGCCTGTAATGCGCTTCAACGCCTCCCATGTATAGGGATTAGGTGTAAAAGCGCTTCAGAGAAGATGCGCATAATTGGGGAACCAGGCGTCAAACCGAAATCTTGTAGAGGGGGGCAGGGTTTCTGGCCTCAGTTTGTGGTAACACCTCCCACTAGCTTCTTTTGTCTCTTTCTGACAGCTGAGGATGTCTTGAGTCCCAGGAAGTCACACGGTATCAAGACGTGGTTTTTGTGGCTGTTCTGTGTGGCTTATTCTATCTGGCCCACCTAGTAACATGTGACTGTTGAGTTTGGTTGAGTTGGCTCACTTGGAAGTTGCCGTTCCAGCCTGTTTTGCACAATATGGACTAAGGCCTGGTATTGGAACGTAGTTTTCGTGCATGTTCTTGGGCTTAGTAAATCTGTCCCACTTAGTAATGTGTGGCTGTTGAGTTTGGTTGAGTTGGCTTACTTGGAAGCTGCTGTTCCGGCCTGTTTTGCACAAAATGGACTATGGCCCGGAACAGGTATCAAGACGTGGTTTTCCTGGAAAGTTTGGTATTTCTTGCATCCCTGCCATGGAGTTACATGTGCCTGGCGGGTTTGGTTGATTTCAGTTCCAGGCCATCCATTCTGTTCCTGATGTTGTTCTGGGAGTTATGGGGTTAATAGTAATATAATATTGCAATGGTTTTAGTTCTAAAATATTGTTCTCAAGTGTTTCTAACACATGCCACTGTTTTTGGCGTGGTTTTTTAATATCAAGGCGTCGTTCCGGCCCATTCCGTTCCAGCTTTTACACCGTCCTCCTGAAATGTGTTAGCATTTAAGATGCCACAGAGGACACAGACCTGGTGTAGGATTGAGCTGTGCAGCTGCGCTCAGCTGTCTGAAATGACTTGCTGCCCCTTATGCCTGGAACTGCCTCCCAGAATGCCTCCATGCGATCCTTCCCCACCTTATTTCTTTATTTCTCTCCTCAAAACTCGCCTTTTCCAGGTTATTATTATTATTATTTATTACACATATACTGCCCCATAGCCGAAGCTCTCTGGGCGGTTTATAAAAATTAAAAAGATTGAGCATTAAAAAGACAATATACAAAATTTAAAACCATAAAAATAAAACAGCTATCATTAAAACACTTTAAAACATTTTAACTGTTAAGCCTGGCCATAATGTCAATCAAACCTCAACTTGAGCTGTTAAAATGCCTGGGAGAAAAGAAAAGTTTTGACCTGGCACCGAAAAGATAACAGTGTTGGCGCCAGGCGGGCCTCATCGGGGAGATCATTCCATAATTGAGGGGCCACCACAGAGAAGGCCCTCTCCCTTGTTGCCGTCCTCCGAGCTTCCCTCGGAGTAGGCACCCGGAGGAGGACCTTTGATGTTGAGCGTAGTGAACGGGTAGGTTCATGTCGGGAAAGACGTTCCATCAGGTATTGTGGTCCCAAACTGTGTACGGCTTTATAGGTTAAAACCAGCACCTTGAATCGGGCTTGGAAACCTACAAGCAGCCAATGCAAGTGGGCCAGAATCGGTCTTATATGTTCAAACCTTCTGGTCCCTGTTACCAATCTGGCCGCTGCATTCTGCACAAGCTGCAGCTTCCGAACCGTCTTCAAAGGCATCCCCATGTAGAGTGCATTGCAGTAATCTAACTTGGAGGTTACCAGAGCATAGACAACTGAAGCCAGGTTATCCCTGTCCAGATAGGGGCGTAGCTGGGCCACCAGCCGAAGTTGGTAGAAGGCACTCTGTGCCACCCAGGCTACCTGAGCCTCAAGTGACAGAGATGGTTCTAGGAGAACCCCTAAGCTACGAACCTGCTCTTTCAGGGGGAGTGCAACCCCATCCAGAACAGGTTGAACACCCTCCATCTGGTCAGAGGAACCACCCACTAACAGCGTCTCAGTCTTGTCTGGATTGAGTTTCAGTTTGTTAGCTCTCATCCAGTCCATTGTCGCAGCCAGGCATTGGTTCAACACATCCACAGCCTCACCTGATGAAGATGAAAAGGAGAAATAGAGTTGAGTGTCATCAGCGTACTGATGACAACGCACTCCAAAACTCCGGATGACTGCACCCAACGGTTTCATGTAGATGTTGAACAGCATGGGGGACAAAACTGACCCCTGCGGATCCCCATACCGGAGAATCCACGGGGCTGAGCAATGTCTTCCCAGCACCACCTTCTGGAGACAACCTGTCAAGTAGGAGCGGAACCACTGCAATGCAGTGCCTCCCACTCCCAACTCAGCCAGTCGTGCCAGAAGGATACCATGGTCGATGGTATCGAAAGCCGCTGAGAGATCAAGGAGAATCAACAGAGTCACACTCCCACTGTCCGTCTCCCGACATAGGTCATCATACAGGGCGACCAAGGCTGTTTCTGTGCCAAAACCAGGCCTGAAACCCGACTGAAATGGATCCAGATAATCGGTCTCATCCAAGAATGTCTGGAGCTGGCCAGCAACCACCTGCTCAAGGACCTTGCCCAGGAATGGAACGTTTGCCACCGGCCTAACGTTATTAAGATTTTCTGGGTCCAGGGAAGCTTTCTTCAGGAGTGGTCTCACTACTGCCTCTTTCAGGAGGTCTGGGACCACTCCCTCTCGTGGAGAGGCATTAATCACTTCCCTTGCCCAGCCGGTTGTTCCATCCCTGCTAGCTTTTATAAGCCAAGAGGGGCAAGGATCCAATACAGAGGTGGCTGCACGAGCCTGTCCAAGCACCTTGTCCACGTCATCGAGCTGTACCAACTGAAACTCATCCAAGAAAACAGGACAAACCTGTGCTCTGGATACCTCACTAGATTCACCTGCTATAACACTGGAGTCTAAGTCCTGGCGGATGCCAAAGATTTTATCCTGGAAGTGCCTAGCAAATATATTACAGTGGGCCTCAGATGGTTCTATCATGTCCTTGGGGCCAGCATATAGAAGGCCCCGGACAAATCTGAAAAGCCCCGCTGGTCGGCAGATTGCCTTTGGATCAGCCCTCTGTCCAGTCCCTTACCTTATTGTAACTAAGTCAAAGTTTGTGTAATTTAAGTAGTCACATTTTATTTATTAATACTAATTTTACACTGCTTAGGGTGCAGTCCTATGCATGTTTAGACAGAAAAAGGTCCTACAACTCCCATCATGCTGGGAGATGTAGAACTTTTTTTTCTGTCTAAACATGCATAGGATTGAACCTTTAATATCCTAAAATCTCTAAACCGTTCATAAAACGTATATAATGTAGTATAAAAACAATGTAAGGACAATATTAATTAATTCCAAGCATGACAACAGAAACAATATATTTTATTTTTATAATACTTTTATACCATTTAATATCCTAAAATCTCTAAGTGCTTCACAATACATATATAATATAGTAAAAAATCAATGTAAGAACAACATGGATTAATTAATTAAATCAGAGCATCACATATTCTTTCCTTGCTTACTCAAGCCTCCATTTCTCCCTTCTTCTGTTGTTTTCCCATGTCTATTTCAAATTGTTAAGCCTCTTGGCGTAGAGACCTGCCATATCTGTTATTTGCAAAGCAAGATGTACATAGATGGCACCAGAAGAAGAAATAATAATAATTAATTAATTTTTATTAATAATAATAATAGCTCCTGAGAGATTCCACACAACATTATGGCCAATAGCCACTGATAAATCTCTTCACCTTCTCTACAAATTTGTCTATCCCCCTTTAAAGCCATCTTTAATGAATGGAATTAAGATGTGTCATGGTCACATCTTAATTCCATTCATTAGCTATGTATTATGTGAAAACGTACTCTCTCACAGTTCTCAATTTACTGCCTATCATTTTCTTCTTGTTATAATTATTATTTAAATATCTGTACAGGCAGGTGATGTAATGTAGGTGAAAGGAGATGAATCCTGTAGGGGAGAAAGGAAGGTGGAAGATCCAGTCAAGAAACCCAGAGGAAAATAGCCGACTGAATGCTATTAGAGATATTAAACAGTCTGCTATTAGAGATATTAGAAATATTAAATATCTCTAATAGCAGACTGAATGAAGCAATGGAGACAGAGAAAGCTGGACTTTGGGGATGGACAAATTGTTTCAGTCGTGGAGTGGAAATGAAAAAGAAGTTGCAATTTCCCCGTTGTTTTCAGGAAGAAAACCAGAAATTTTTGGAAAAATTGGGGGGGAAATGCAATGTTAGCACTTTTTACAGATTAAAAGTCACTTTGTTACTTTAGGAACATAAAATGTAATTATGTACAAACTAGTGTGACATAAAATTATCACATTTGGTATATTAAAAATACAGTGTATTCAAACAATTATTTCAAATTGAATTTACTTCTTTTTTTTTTTACTTTTTTGTAACAAATGCCAGTTTATGAAGAGCAGGCAAAAACAACAACAACACACAATTTGAAAACATTTTATTTAACGTGCTAAAATAAAACATTCCATAATCCATTTTTCTTCTTCTTTCCCCCCCCCCCCCCAATTTTTCAGAAAAAAAACAAAAAAGGCTATGGGGAAAAATGGCTTTTTTCTTAATTTTTCGGGGGGGGGGTTCTGGGCCTTTACATCTCTAACCCTAACCCCAGGGTAAGGGGGTGGTGCCTTCCAGGGAAACCCAGGAGGGCTAGATTTGGCCCCTAAGCCTGATGTTCTGTAGCACGGATCTATACTTACTTTTTGTTTTTTTATTATATTTATATCTCACCCTTTTCCCTCTCGCAAAGAACCCGTGGCTTACATAGAACTCCTCTCCATTTTGTCCTTACAACAATCCTGTGAGGTAGGTTAGGCTGAGAGTCATTGACTGACCCAGAGTCACCCAGTGAGTTTCATGGCTGAGTGGGGACTCGAACCCTGATATCCCAAGTCCCAGTCCAACATTCTAACTGCTACTCCACACTGGCACTCCATGCTGGCTCTAGCCTTCAAAGTTAGCAACATAACCCCAAACGCACACAGCGAGATACAAACTCTTTCCCATGCAGATCCATTTCTGTGAGAGAGCAATCAGTGATAATTACAGAGGTTATAGTATCCCTGCCCTACTAAATCAATCTGACACTCTTCATACACTCAGAGGTACTCTTTTCTTTATTTTTCTTTCACATATCTGAGGGAATGTGTTGAAAAAAGGTGCTTTTGGCACAGGGCGAAAATAATTACAAAACGTGCCCTCACCTTCCACCCCCTTCAGCTCAGCACTAATTATAATGCCCTTCCCTTTTTATACAATTTGCAAAAATGGTATCTGACTCCAGCTTGTCTTTCCCATTTCAACCCTGCTACCTCAGCCCTTCATTGGAGGGAGTGTGAGTTTCGAGGATCTTACCAACATATGTGGTGGCGGTGTGAAAAGAAGCTCTGTTTTGGGATGCCGTTTTCACTGAAATAAATAAGATTACAGGTCAAACCTTATCTAAAATGCCAGAACTTGCCTTATTGAACCTTTCCCAAGGTGTAAGGAGAATTGTTTATTTAAGCCACTTGCAGGATATTTGCTGGCAGCTGCTGGACTTGTCATAGCTTGCTTTTGGAGAATTGCTCTAACCGAATTACACCTGGCTACAGGACAAAAATACAAGGACACATTTTCAGCTGATCGGTCTTGCTTCATTAGGTATACAGTTCAAGAAGATCAGCATAAAAAACTTCCAGATGTACATCAATCATTTTGGCTTATGTAGGAATATGATACTGTGACTGCTGACATTTTTTTGTATTATTTAAGTGTTCTTGGTTTCTTTAACTTGATTTGATCTTTGTTTATTTTCTGATTTTTATTTATTTGTTTGAGGAAGGGTTGCTATGTTTTGGGGGGGGGGGAAATCTTAATAAAAAAATATTTTAAAAATAATAATGCTTTTTCCTCCAGGCAACACTGTCTCCAATTTAACTTGAAAGTCCATTTTGCCCATGGTAGGTGCTTTTTTTTTAAAAAAAAAAAACCTATTCTGCCTCAATGGGGCTCGGAATATACCAGCTTTTGGTCTATTGCAGATAAAAGGATGCTCTGAACAGCCAGTCAACTCCCTGGTCTCCATGCCAACCTGATCTTTCAGTTCATATCTGCACATGGAAAATTGAGGGAAGTGCACAGATCCTTTGTATCAGGATGTATTTATGAAGACTATGAATTTCCTGTTATATACTATCTCTCCCCTAATCCCGCACTATGGGAGACGGTACCTTCACCTATGTCACGATGACAAATGGGATTAGCCTTCCTACAAAGCATTGTGAAACAGCTGCTTCAGGCAGCAGTCTCTAGAACTAGTGTGATTTTTCTGGCCCTTGTTGTCATTTCTTTTAAAATGAGCTCCAGAGCAGGCTGGGAATTCCTGTAACCTTTGGAGGTGATGTGGGCAGTAACTGAGGAAAGGGCCTTTTTAGTGTTAGTTCCCGCGCTCATGGAATACCCTTTCCCGAAGATTCACCTAGCACTGTTGCTTTTAAATCTCAGCTGCTAGGTCATAACATTTTTATTTTACTCAGGCATTTTAGTTGCTTTTATATTTATACCCACCACTTCCTCCAATGAACTCAAGGGAGCATACATGGTTCTCTCCGCTCCCTTCCGCCCTTTATCATCACAACAGCCCTGTGAGGTAGATTAGCCTGAGAGATAGTGACTAGCCTAGGCTGACCATCTGAAAAGGAGGACAGGGCTCATATAACTTTAACAGTTGTAGAGAAAGGGAATTTCAGTCAGTGTCATTTGTATGCAATTAGTTCCTGGTGATATTCCCTCTTCATCACAACAGTTAAAGAACAGAGGCCCTGCCTTCTTTTGAATATGGTCACTCTAGTATAGTGCCTGCACCTTTAACAGGCACCAATTGTGGTGCCTGTTAAACAGTTGTGATGAAGAGGGAATTTCACCAGGAACTAATTGCATACAAATGACACCGGCTGAAATTCCCTTTTCTCTACAACTGTTAAAGTTATATGAGCCCTGTCCTCCTTTTCAGATGGTCATCCTAGACTAGCCCAAAGTCCCATATTGGGAACTTGCTATGCATGCTTAGACAGAAAAAGGCCTTCAACTCCCAGCATTTCCCACCAAGCCATGCTGGGAATTTACAGAGGTTTTTCCCCCCTGTCTGAACATGCATAGTGTTGCATAAATTATGCTATTCCCAAGTGTGCCAAAGTCCAGATATGAAACACTTGACGAAAGACCTCCTGAAGCTTTGGAAACTAATTTATTATTCTGTGCAGAATAGGTGACCTCCGGACGCTAACGCTGCTTTCCAGAGTCACACCACACCAAGGTTCAAACAATGCTTTTGTACTCCAAAAGTTACAGTCATCAGCCCTCATCCCATTGGTTTATAGCCCCAGTGACATCATTTGGCCAACTCTGTTTTACTCTCGAGTAGTCCCGAGTAGTGGCCAGACGTGGCATTGCATTGCCATGTGCTATTTTACTTGTACCCAGAGATGCTTTGCAACGTCCCTTCACTTCTATCATTCCCTTATATGGTCATTTTGTCTCTCTCCAGGTGTGCTATGGTCACATCTGGATGAGTCACACTCCTGGTTCCTCTAAGTCAGGTAGCCTACGCGCGTTCCTGATTGTGTATAATGGAGTCTGACCTGGAGAAGAAGGAGCAATGGCGATTTTGACAAGCTCCTAGTTCTTGCGCCGCTAAATCACTTGCAAGCAGCTTGACTTTTGCAGAAATTGATACAATGGACAGGCAGTGGGGAATGGGGCTTTGGGGTGCTGTGTGTGGACGGTTTGGGTGTGCATGTCAGCGAACACATGTAGGATGCGTGTAAGATGCGTGTAAGATGCGTGTCAGGGGAAATGGACGTGTTTTGGGGTGCAAACCATAGATCTGTTCAGATTTTTACAACAATAGGATTGTGAGTTTATGAAGTATACTTCAAATCGATCAATCAGTCTCAGGTTTGAAAACATCCAAAGCTGACACTGATGAAAACAGAATATATCTGGGTTTTATTTTAAGTTGATCTAGCAGAGAAGACTAAAGACTTGCTTCTCCTTCCAGCTCAATTACTAGAACTGCAAACAAAAGCCACACACAAAAAAATCTCAAGATGTTTACTTTAAAACTCAGCATTGCAACACCCAATTGGCCTTTGTACCTTTGCTGCTTTCTGCTGTAGATGTAGGTAGTCCAAAGCTGTAACCCTGTGCTGGATTTCGGCCCTTAAATCCTATTGACTTCAACAGGATTTAAGCAGCGAAGTGGTGCATAGCAATGCAGCAGCCCAAATATGTCCTATTGGAAATAACAATGTTTTGCACCACCTTAAAGGCTAACAATTCTTTAATGACATAAACTTTAGTGGACTAGTCCATTTCATCAGCCTCCAGTCCACAAAAAGCTTGTGCCCTAGTAAATGTGTTAGACATTAAAGTGCTCCAAGACTCTGTTGGTTTTACTGGCTGGAAACTGCGTTTTATTTTTTAAAATAGTGCTTTTCTACTTTTTATTCTGCATGTTTTAAAATCCTTCAGTGATCCATCTCTCCCCCACCCCATCCCCACTAGCAAGATGCTCTGGCTCTGAACACATTTGCACAGAAGCCATTCCTGCTAAACTCAGCTGAATGCACTTCTGTGCAAGTGGACTTTAGCAGCACGCATCTTGATACTTATACGTGCTTATTCAGAAGTCAGCCCCGCTGAGTACAGTGCGATCTGTTCATGGATACGTGAAGCTAGACTGGCTCCCTCCTCGATGTTTTGGGAGGCAGGCAAAAACTTTCTTATTCCAGCAGTCCTTTGGTGAATAACGTGGACTTCCATCTATGTTTAAGATTTCTTAAATGTAATATGTATTTTAAATGTGGAAATGTTTTAATATTGCAACCTATTTAATTATATGTTTAACTTTTGTATATTTATATTTATATCTTTTAACTGTATGTTTTAATTTTTTTAAGCTGCCTTGAGGCCCAGTATTGGGCAAAAGTTGGGATACTACTACTAATAATAATATGTGTCTATAGGATTGCACCTTTAATGTCACTTGTGAAAATTTCCACCCCTTTTCTATATATCTAAGAAGAGCCATGCTGGATTGGACCAAGGTCCATCTAGTTCAGCATTCTGTTCGCACAGAATGGAGATGTTTGTAGCTTAAACAACTTGGTCACTGTGTCTGTGAAATTATTTCTTTTCCACAGGGTGGCAGTATTTGCAAAAAAACCATTCTCACCTTCCTGTTTGTTTCTATACTTGCGTTATTTCTTGGTTTTCAAATTGCTTTTCATGGTCTTGTGAAAAACTGAGCCTAAGGCTTTGGTGTTCATATGATCCATTCACTACATGGTTTTTGTTTGCTTGTTTGTTGGCAGGGGAATATCTGTTGCAATATGGAGTATTATGAGAACCGTAGTCTTACGAGGATCATGGCATTTCTTTGCTAGCAGCTGTGAAAAATGGCATGTATGTCCCATATCCTACAACACGAACACCCCAGTTTTTGTCCTTTGGACAAATTAGGAAAGGAATCAAAACGAAATTACCAATATTATCCTGCCCTTATACAAATCAATGGTGCAATTCCACTTGAAATATTGTGTTATCATTCTGGTCACTGCACCTAAAAAGGATGTTGTAGAGTTGGGGGGAAAATGCAGAAAAGGGTAACCGAAATGATCAAGGGGCTGAAATAACTTCTCTATGAGGAAAGGTTACTGTTTAGTTTAGAAAAAAGGCAAGATAGGGGAGACATGATAGAGGTATACAAAATTATGTACTTTATGGAGAAAGTAGATATGGAGACATACTTCTAGATGGACACTTTCCATTGAGATGGCTTCGCACTGGCGGAAGTTGGGTTACCTGGCGCTGCCGCCAGTGTAAAACCATTTAGGGGCATTTTAGTGCTTTGTTCCGCACTAAAAAAGTTGGGCATTTACCCTTTTATTTAGATCGGAGAGGGCTGGCCAGGGAAGGGGATGGAGCAGCGAGCCATAAGCTCACTGCACCGCTTCCACAGTCCTCCCCCACCCCATTTTTTTAAAAACAAAAACAAAAAAACACTTACTTTAGAGTAGGGGAGCTGATGATCCCTGCCACCCCTCTAGCTGCTGTCGGGTAGCTGCATGCGCGGTGCCGCTGGCGCCGCCAGGATAAGCCACTGTGGTGCTCTCCGGTGTAGATCACCGGAAGGAGCGTCACTGTGTGGCACGCCGGCGGGTGCCACTGCTGCACGGCACTCCCGGCACCGTGAAGAGGCGGCCTATGTGACTCATAATACAAGAATCTAGGGTCATCCCATGAAGTTGATTGGAGGGGGATTCAGGTCAGATAAAAGGAAATACTTCTTCATACAGGGCACAGTTAAACTATGGAATTTACTACCACGAGAAGTAGCGACGGCACCACTTTGGATGCCTTTAAAAGGGGATTAGACAAATTTATGGTGGTACGGCTATCAGCAGCTACTCGTTTGATGGTTTCCCAGCTTTTGTGCAGGTTTTCCCTTCTAAAAGTTTGAAATGCATCTCTGAAAGCTTAATTATTTGGCAGTAAGAGCTGTAAGCTACAATATGCTGGATTTTATTGTATTGAATTGTATTTCCGGCTCCAGCCCATTTTTCTTTGGCTCCACGCACCACTGGAATGCAACTCCCAAGAGCTTGTCCAAAACAGAATTCATCTCTTGGGTTGAAAGAGGCTGTACTCTGGATGCACAGCCTTAGGGTAGCTCACCAAGCTAGGTCTCAGCCACAGATCATGAGATTCTCAAAACATTCAGATGTTTTCATACTGGGGTTTTCTAAACACGAACAACTAAAACGCTTTATACATCAGTTTCACTTTTCCCTCCTTAACAGAGCTTTGTAATAAGGGGGGGGGGAGATGAAAGATGTGGTGGGAAAACACAGGAGTATTACAAACAGGATTATAAAACCATCTGACCCTCCATAAAATTCCATGTTTCAGGCAGGGAACTTGCACAATAAAAGCCTCATCTGGAAACACCCACTATACCCTTAGAAAAACTGCTGTGCAAGAAACCTCCCACATGGATCAGACCAATAATTCTTTGTGGTAACTTGCATGCAAATACTCAATTGAATATCCTTGAACCTTGGAGGAATTTCTTCCTGACCTCAGGCAACGTATACACATATGCACGGTATGTAAATGAATACATTGCAAAGTTATTGTGCATCTGAAGGAGAGAACTATTAGTGAGTACTTTGAACAGTACTCTCAAGCTGTTTATTAATGAGCATTTGAAAAGGGGCAGGAACCACTGAAAATTCCAAAGGTGGAGAGTATGATTAAATACTTAAAATGGTTTATCAAATGATTAAGGTTGCAACCCTAATTACTCTTAGGGTGAAGGCGACATAATATGAAAGCAGAGCTGTTTCAGGTGCCTGGTCTTTGGCCCTTTGTAGTCATACTGTCCAGCCGTGTTTCCAGACAATTACTTTTATTATGCAAACTACAAACAAACCGAAGTGAGGTCTTGTTTTAAAGGTTCAGGGAGAGAGAGAATTGGCCCTGGACCCTTAGAATTGGGCCATAGCTCAGTGTGGCTTTCTCAGGTAGGGCAAGGAAAGAATCCTGCCTGTAACCCTTGAAAGCTGCTGCCAGTCAATGTCGACAATACTGGGCTAGATAGACCAATGCTCTGTCTCTGTATAAGGCAGCTTCCTACGTTGCCCATCCCGATCTAACTGCTCACAGAAACCCACCGTCCAATCCCATCTCAAAGAGAAGACCAATCACAGTGAAGTTCTATAGTCAGCACAGCCAATCGGAAGAGTGTATTTGCCTCCCTTTTTCACTCATAATAAACAACATATACCTACAATGTATAAATACATCTATTGAACTTGAATATGTTTTTAGATGTTCTTATTAATTCTAGACTTTTAATGGTGTGAAGTAGGGTGACCAGATAAAATCCAGGTCAGGGCTCATGTAACTTTAACTGTTGTAGAGAAAAGGGAATTTCAGCCAGTGTCATTTGTATGCAATTAGTTCCTGGTGAAATTCCCTCTTCATCACAACAGTTAAAGTTGCAGGCACTATACTAGAGTGACCATATACAAAAGAAGGCAGGGCCCCTGCAACCTTAACTGTTGTGATGAAGAGGGAATTTCACCAGGAACTAATTGCATACAAATGACACTGGCTGAAATTCCCTTTGTTCTACAACTGTTAAAGTTACATGAGCCCTGACCTGGATTTCATCTGGTCACCCTAGTGTGAAGCAAATATGCTTGTGTTCTGTAATTGCTTTTATTTTGTTGTCTTAGGGTTGTTTGACTAATAAATTGAGAACGGCGACCAGGGTCGGCCCAGGACAGTTTGCTACCTGAGGCAAAAGACGAGATCCCTCGTTCTGCATACAGATAACTGGGGTAGCATCTTCGAGCACACCTTGAGGGGTGGAGGGGGGCAGCCACTATCTGTCAGCCTAACCAACCTGCAGGGTTGTTGTGAGGGTAACATTGGCAAACACCATGTGTACTGCCATAAACTGCTTGGAAGAGCAAGAGCATCCAACTATGATAAAATAGAGGACAATAATTACATGCTAGCTTCTACCTACAAGTGATTTCTGTTTAGGAGTACAAAAAAAAGTCCCACAAGTCCTAGCTTGGCTGGGGAAAGCTGGGAGTTGTAAGACTCCCCCCCCCCTCACACACAGCTAAACATGCCTAGGATCACTCCCTTAAATGCACACCTACCATCTTAAGGGTTGGGCACTACAGCCCACTTAAATCAGGATGTTTGAACTCATTGCTACTTTGGCTAAAGTGAAAGTGTCTGAGTTTGATCCACAAACTCAATCCATTTAAGCACAGTAGGTATGCTGGAAATGAAGCTGGTTTCCTAAGGGCTAAACTAGCTTATGTGGTTCCTTGTTGTGCTCTGAACTGGTTTAAATGTCCGGAAATCAGTTCAAGCGGTGCTTCATACTGTTTGCTTTTAGAGGGTTTGCGATGTGACCGCAACTTATGAGTTTCATCTGATATCTCCCCTTGCATTCCTGTGTGGGGGGGGGGGGGGATCCAATATATCAAGTAGGCGAGGAAAATGATACTGCCATTAAATGAGTTGCAAAGAATTGTCTTAGTAACGACTTGGCACCAAATGCGCACAAGTAGAAGCTGTGTTGGCTGGGGGAAGCCTGGAGTTGAAGGACTTTTTTCTGTCTAAACATGCATACGATTGCGCCTTAAATGGTATAAAGAAAAGGCAGCATGTACACATGGAAGTACTATAAATGAAATACAGCTGCCAGGATCAAGATGGTGTCTGGCTCCCAGGTGACCTGAGCCCAGGGAAGACCTCTGCAGAGAAGGATAGGAACATAGGAAGCTGCCTTATACTATATTAAGGAGGTATCTATACACTGCTGCTTTGCAGTTGATTCCCTTAAAACCCCACAGCATCGCTGCTGTGGAGTGGGAACAATAAATTTAGATGGCAGGAGGGAGCACAGCATTGCTGGGGGCCATTCAGCTCATCAAGCCCACCCCCTGTCTTCCCAGGCTGACCCTGGACTCCTGTTTCAAAGGCAGAAAGCCTATATACACTAGTTGCTGTTGCACCATGCCCTGCTTGTGGGTCCCTTGTCAACAACTGGTTGGCCACTGTGTGAAAAGAAAGCTGGACAAGACAGACCTTGTTCTGATCCAGCATTGGCTCTTCTTCCGCCACCAGGAATAAACATTGTTTCAACTCGAACTGAGGCCACCACTGACAGACTGAGAAACAACATGGCGACCTCAGAGCAACAACAACAACAAAAAAAAATCATGGTAAACCCACACTGAAAAAAGCGCAGCTTCAGGGGTAGAAGACCGACGTGACTGCGAGTTGGCGGATGAGTCTGGGTCCCCTCCACAAGGATTCGCTTTTGCGCCCGGTTAGGCGATTATGCGCACTATCGCTGAAGCGCATTTACGCCTAATACCTCTGCACGAGAGGCGGCGACAAAAGGCGCTTCCCTCCCCTCCCCTTCCCTCCCCGCCGCTCCCCAGCTGGCTGGCTGGTAGGCTGTGGGCAGCAGGCGAGCGCTCCTCCTCCTCGCCTTCCTTTACCCCCTCTTCTTCCTCCTCCTCCTCCCGCCGGGGCCCCCCGCCACGGGTGCCGAGCAGGAGGCGCCCCTCTTGCGGGGAAGGAGTCGCAGGCAGGCGGGCGGGCGGGGCTGCTTCGTCTCTGGGCGCCCGCCCGCCCGCCTGCGACTCCTTCCCCACAAGCGCCTTTTGACAGCCTGATCCCCTCAGCAGGAGCCGGAGGACAGTGGAGAGAGAGGGGCGCGTGAGAGCTACTGGACGCTGCCAGGCACCTTTGGCTGCCTTGGAAATGTGGCTGCTTTCATGACTGGAGGGAAACTGGCTGGCGACTGGAGGCTGAGGCGGTGGAGGAGGAGATGCAAACGGCAATACTACTCGAGAGGGGATGGGAAGCTGCTGCCGCTGCCGCTGCTCCTCGCGAGTCGCGGCGGGCTCGAGCTGCCGAACTGTCCCTTCCGCTCGCCGGAGCAGCAGCCCCCTCCTCATGCTGCGGAAGGGACAGTTCGGCAGCTCGAGCCCGCCGCGACTCGCGAGGAGCGGCAGCAGCAGCTTCCCATCAAAATGCGCTTTAATGGACGGAGCAAAAAAACCTCGCTATTTAACGCGCATTCGATAATGCGCACAATCGGGGAGATAACGCGCCTCTACGCTCCATTTGCGCTCCGCTGGTGTAGAGGTAAATTTTTTAATGAGACTTCAAAGAGCATTAAACCTCTCTTGTAGAGGCACACAACACAGTGCTACCATGCAGCCATGTTGGGGTAAACAGACTATATAGACATCCCCTAAGTCAGACCCTTGGTCTGAGGCAGGAGTTTTCCCATCCATACCTGGAGGGTGTTGTTGCACTCATGTCCTGCTTGTGGGTTCCTGGTCAACAACTGGTTCACCACTATCTAAACAGAAGGCTGGATTAGATGGACCCTTGGTTTGATCCAGCAGTGCTCTTATGTACAACAACAAATCTTTTTTGCAGTCAATAGACTATTCCAACTCACAAAATAAATTACATACACAGAACAGAACATTCATTTAACTTTAGAAAGACAGTTGGTTATAGTGGATCTAATAGAAATAGCCAAATTCAGAAACTTGGCCACTTGCTCCGTAATTGACGAGTCCAGCGATGGGCAACCTTTTGAGCTTGGTGTGTCAAACTTCGCCAAAAAACTGAGCATAACTCGGGTGGTGTGTCACTTTGAAGAAAAAACATTATTTCACGATATTTATAGTTTAAATAACATAAATGTATAATTGTTATACATAATTGTATTTAATAAACCAAAAACTAATTATTTAACTTACCTGCTTAGTGACTTCTCTGTTCATCCGTCAGTCGGTTTCTTTTGTTGGTCTTGATATTATTTAGCTTGTGTGGGGTGCCGTGAACTAAGATAAGTGAAGGGGAGGGGGAATTCTTTAACGAACCTGCCTATTAGTGACTTTTTTGTTGCTGAATTTCATTAGCTAAATCTTCAATTGAAGGTTGGTATTTTGTACACTTCAGGCCCAAGCAAGCGCTACTAACTTCATCTGTCAATCTGTTTCTTTTGTTGGTTTTGATATTATTTAACGCTGAGAATAAGGCCTCACAAAAGTATGTAGAGGGAAAAATTGTGAGTAAAGCCATTGCTATATTTTTCAGGGTGCTAAAAGTGTCTGGTAGTCGGTTCCAGGCACTCCAAATTTCCTGTTCGTAGTGGCACTCCTCTTGATTCTCCAAGCGGCACCTTTCCAGATTCTCAAGCTTTGACCTCAAGTCGACAAACACCTGAGCCCAGATACTGTCTTGAAATTCTGCAAGTTGCATCTCCAAATCATCAATTTGCATCCATTGGAAACCATTTAATTCCAAACTACTGTAGACTACTACATCAGGATACTTAATTATTTTCATGGTCTGTTCTAGACTTCTAAATTGACTAAATCTATCACTAAACTGGTCAAGTAACGAGTCTAAAACATGCTGGTACTTCATATGCAAGAGTTCCATTTCATTTTGTACAGCTGCACTGGCCTTCTCAAAATACTTTGTTACTCGAGGAAAATACTTATAAGTTTTAGTTTCTACATCTCGCTTGAAAATTTTAACTTTACTTTCAAAAGCTTTTATGTATCCAAACATAACGTCAATACTTTTGCCAAAACCTTGTAACTTTAAGTTCAGTTCATGAATATGAACAGAGAGATCTGTAAAAAACATCAGGGTGTTGACCCACTTATCATCATTAAGCTGAGGAAAGTTTCCCAGATCCTTATCGTCAAGAAATACCTTAATTTCTTCAAAGCACTCCACAAAGCGCTCAAGAACTTTGCCTTGGCTCAGCCATCTTACATTATTGTACATCAGCAGTCCACTGTAGGTGGAATCAACCTCCAGTAAAAGTGCCGAAAATTCTCACTTGTGAAGGGGGCGAGCAGCTATTAAATTAACTATTTTTGTAACAACTGACATTAAGTCGTTTAAGTCGGTGAATCCTGCCTTGGCACATAAAGCCTCCTGATGGATAATACAATGAAAAGGCACAATCGGATGTCCAATAGCTTCTGTAAACAATTTGACAAATCCGACTTTTTTCCCTACCATATTTGGTGCCCCATCTGTCGTCACTGACACAACTTTAGAGATATCAATGCTTAGGTCACGAAATGTTTGTATAACAACCTTACATATTTCGCTTCCTGATGTACTTGTTGGCACTGATACTAACTGTATCAACTCTTCTCTCATTGTGAGACCATCAGAATATCGACCAATAATGGCCAACTGAGCATGTGATGTGACATCAGTAGTTTCATCAAGAGAGATCGAAAAATATTTACACTTCCTTATGTCTCTCTTTAATTGATGTTGTACGTTTGTGTTCAGTCTCATTATTCGGTCTTTTATGATATTTCTACTGAGTGGTAACTCAGATATTCTCTTAATAATTGCATCTTTATTCTGCATATCGTGAAATAGAACTGGTGCACACCTTAGGAGAGTTTCTTTAATAAATTCTCCCTCACTGAGTGCTTTTCCATGCTGAGCTATAGAGTGAGCAATGCTCAAACTTGCAGATGTTAAATTTGTAGAGCCTTTCATAAATTTAAGGATGGAATTAGATTGGCTATTATAAAGGGGTAGCTGCCTGGAAATGTATTCCTTCCTTTCATCCTCACTTTTTTCCAAGAGCTGGGAATGATTAGTTTCAAAATGTCTATTTATATTCCATGTTCTGCTTACTACCGTTTCAGTACATAGAACGCAAAATGATCTGCCATTTTTTTCTATAAAGCCATACATCTCGGTCCATGTCTCTTGAAAGGGTCGGCCACTGCTACTACCACTTCCTTTACTTAACCTTAGTTTTTTATTTTTTGGGTTCTCCATCAGGGGGGCAGTGACAGAAGATAGAATTATAGATAGCTTGTTAGGCCTGCAGGCAATTAGGGGTTAACTAGCCTAACTAACCACAAAATGGTGCATGTAACTGTCTTTTAGGAAAGGGCAGGGGTAATAAGCAGAAATAGGGGTTAATAAGGATGCACAACAGTAATAGTGGCGAAATGGAGTCTGCACTATGGAGCAAGATGGTGTTCCTTATGTGAATTAAAATGGCTGCCGCTATTTCTAATGGCGGGAAACGGCACCCATAGCACGCCACAGGCCCTCGCCTCTCCCAGCCTCCCCCTCACTTATCTCAGTAATGATGGATTAGAAATCCATGACACCCCAGAACAGTAGATAATGGTTGCTGTGGTTAACTGTTATTTGGTTACTGGTAATGGCAGGGCCCCCAGAGATGCGTCCCCCGCTGCGTTCCGCTGCTCCCTGCTCTGCCGGCGGAAGTGAGGGCAAAGATCCCGGCTTAACCGGAAGTCCCAGAACTAGACGCTCTGTTGTTTTGGCCTACAGACCTCCGGCACAGAGTGTCTAATAGGGGAGGATGAAACATTTGCGACTAGAGTCTAACTCTAAGACTCTAGTCGCAAATGTTTCATCCTCAGGAGCAGCAAATGTTTCATCCTCGGCTACTCGAGGATGAAACATCCTTCTTGGCATGCGGCCGCCTCAGCGGCCGCGTGTCATCAAAAATGGCTACGCGTGTCAGTGCTGACACGCGTGTCATAGGTACGCCATCACTGGACTAGTCCGAGCTCTCAAGTAATAGAGTCATTAGGAATTCAGTGGGGAGACCAGGGAAGGACTGCAGAATGGGATTTTGAAGATCATTCCTAGCTCCTTGATAAAAACTGCAAAACAATAACACATGCCATAGGGTTTCGACCTTGGTATCATTACAAGGTCAACATCTGTTGGGCAGTGGGATTTTGTTATCTGCCATCTAGAAGTTTAGAGGGGCAAATGTTAAATCAAGCTAGCGAGAACACCCTCCTATATTTGGGAACAGTTAACCAACGCAAGTAGGGCATCCTATCTTTGCAAAGAGACTGGTAAACCTAAAGGCTGAGGGGAGCATGGAGCTCTGGCTTCACCCCAGAGGCCTTGTAAATCTATATCCAACAATGTTTCACGATTCATTTGGAGCTTGTGAGAGATCCCTAGATGCCCTTCTTATATTTTGTATAATAATATCGTCCTCTGTATATATATATATATATATATATATATATATATATATTCTCTGTGTAATATCTGTATAATACATTATCCTCTGTATATTGTGTGTGTATATATATAATCCTTTGTACATATATATATATATATATATATACACACACACACATATATATATATATACACACACACATATACATATATATATATACACATATACATATATATATATATATATATAATATTGTACAGAGTATATCTATATCTATATCCTATCGTATCACATTGTTCAGAGGATTATATATCTGTATATTATTTTCTGTATAATAATATTGTTCTCCTTTGAATAATATAAGAGAGAGAGAGAAGACAGGCTAATTTTACAGGGAAAGAACCGAGAGGGCCAGCTAGAGGCCACGCGAAGCAGGCGAGCTCTGAACGCGCGTCCCGCTCTCGCTTGCATCCCCACGACCGGCTGGCCCACGACCCAGGACGCGCTGCAGGCGGCCGACGGCCGGGCGAGGGAGAGCAGCCGCGCTCCCTTGCAGTGCTGCTCCCAGCCGGCGGAGGCTGCTGTGGCCGCAGCCGAGGCGCCGCCTCCTGCTCTGCCTTTGCCTCTCCCCGTGGTGTCCTTGTCTCGGGCGTAGATAAGGCTGAACGAGCCGGCGGGAGAGAGCGAGAGCGCTGTGCGCGCTGGAGGAGGAGGAGCCGCTGGGTTGGGCCGGGCGGAGCCGCCGCCGCCGCCGCGCTGCAGTGCACGAGGAGGCGGAACAGGCGCCGCTTCCTCGTTCCCAAGCAGGACCGGCCGATCCTCCGTGTCCCCCCACGACGGCGCTCGGCCTGCCGGCTTCTCCCCACATCCCCGCGAGGCGACGGAGCGGCGTCCTCTCCAAAGGGAGCCCGGCTGCGCTGGCTCGCGCGCCCCCTTTCCCGGCGCTTTCTGCGCCCCTCTCGGCGCCTGCTTGCCCTTGTCTCTGCGGCGGAGGAGGCTGCCGCCGCTGCCCCTTCTCTTGCCCGGGCATCTAATTTTCTCTCTCCCCCCTCTCCCGCCCGCCCCTCTCCCCGGGATGTTGACTGCCGGCTTCTTCTAGCTGCCCCTCCTGATCTTTTTTTCCTTTTCCAGTCTCAAGTCGCTTTTCTCTTTAGAGGGACTATTCGGACTCCTTTCCCTTCTCCCCACCCCCCCTTTTGAAGGCTCTAAGTCCCCCCCCCTTGTGGGAGGCAGGGATTGTCCTTGTTTTGGGGCTGGAGGGGGAAAAGGACCCCCCTCCTAATCCAGACCTCTCTATTATGAGAGCTTTAGCAAATCCATCTTGGTTTAGGTTTGATTTCTCGGGCGGGCATCTCTCAGTGGCCTTGTGTCATTTCGCCGGCCCCCTCCCCTAATGAAGTATTTCCCGGGTTCTTGTGGAATATTTGGGTTTGGGGTTGATCTATAGGGAAGACACCTCCCCAAGGCAGGAGATCCTCCTGTTATCTGGGGGAAAGGAGGAAAATGCAGGCGAGATTCCTGGGGGCGCCTTGCTCCTTCCGCATTTTACCCTTCTGGTTTGGGGTGGCTGCCCTCTTGGGGCTTCTGCCGGTGCTTCATAGCCATGGCTCGCAGCCGAATACCGTGGTGGTCACCCGGCCCTCTTACTCCTCGAAGGCGCTCATCGCCGATATAGCGGGAGATGTCACCACGGCTCCCCCTGCATTGGAAGAGATTCATCCTGCATCCACGCACCCCAAGAACACTTCCACCCACGGACATGGCAAGCACCGGAAGCTTTTCCCCGTCCTGGGCATCGACTACACACATGTGCGGACGCCCTTTGAGATTGCGCTCTGGATACTGCTTGCGTGCCTCATGAAACTGGGTATGTATTCTGGGCGCGTGTCCCTATGGGCGTGTGTGTGTGTCAATATGGGCATGCATGGAAGGGCTCCATTTTGCAAAACGTGTTCTCCCAAATTGACCCGGAGTTTCATTTCCCAAAATTGTTGCTGCCTTGATGCTTTTCTCAGCCACTTTCGGGACTTAAGCACGGGACACCTGGACCAGGGCAAATGTTTGGTTCTTTGTGGTGGTGGTGGTGGAGGTGAGGCCGTCTTCTTCCTGAGATGCTCCTTGGAGAGATGTGACAAATAGTGTTACTTGTGAGATGCTTAGGAGTGAAGCTTCCAATAGTTTGCAGCAGGGATGTGGAACTAATTTCACCCTGAAGGCCAAACTCAAAACACCTTGGGACCAGGATACCTGAGAGAGCGCTTTTCCCCTATCAACCTGCCCGGTCACTGAGGTCATGCTCCTGGTGGTTCCACATGGACCTACGGTCTGATTCGAGTCCACCTGGAGAAGAGCCTTCCATGTGATGGCTCCCGTCTTATGGAATTCCCTGCCTTTGGAGGTCAGCCAAACTGCAACCTCGTATTCCTTCTGGCCCTTCCTGAAAACGTTGTTGTTCCAGGAGGCTTTCTCTGAATGACCAGCCGTGGTTTATTTGCAGTTTGTTTCTTTTAAAAATGCATTTTAATGTGTTTTTATTCTGCTCTTATTTCTTTTATTCTATTTGTTCAGCATTCCAAAATTCTTGATTGGGGAGCAGTATATAAATATTGTAAATAAAATAAATAAATTTCTGAGAAGTACTCGGGGTCACATTCTAGCGGTGGGCGGCCAAAGGGGCGGAAACACAATACACAAAATACCAGCATGTTGTAGCTTAAGGGCACAGTCCTGTGCAGAAAAAAGTCATAGGAAGCTGCCTTATACCGAGTCAGACTGTGGGTCCATCTAGCCCAGTATTGTCGACACTGGCTGGCAGTGTCTTCCCAGGGTTTCAGACAGGAGTTTTTCCTGCCCTACCTGGGGATGCTGGGGATCGCAAAGCAGATTGTCAGGAATCATTGCCCTCTCTTGTCTGGGTTTGGAACCCATGTATGGATTGACCTTCCCTTGTGTTCAGAACCATGGAGCTGGCAATGGGGAAACCACATTGATGGGGATCTCCTCACGGTAGTCGTGACAGTTCTGGAATTTCTTGGAGCCTATAGCTACTGACCACCAGCTATATGATTTCTGAAGTGTGTAACCATTAAGCTTTTGCCATGAGATTTCCTGCAATAAAGAAATCTTACTGATTCGGGTATCCCGTGTCAGTTTGCCAGAATGTGTGCTTGCCTGAGGGACTGGGAAACATGATACAGATGTTCTACCACTGAGCCACAGATATGCTGCTTGGGGAATGCTGGGAGTTGTAGGACATTTTTCCTGTCTCAACATGCCTAGGATTGCGCCTTAAATCTTCTGCTGCCAAAAACTGAGCCTTAGGAGAAGTATTTCAACCTTTTAGAATGAGGAACATCTGCACAAAAGCCAGTAAAACTACCAAATGATTGGCTGGGGAACAGGAGCAGAACCCCAGGAGGGGGCATGGTCCTCTGGGAAATCCCAGTGGGGCTTGAAGTTCAGTTTCCTGGTTTGCAGGGTCATATTTATGTACTGCAATAAGGTTAGGTTGACATGCTCTTGCTTCAAGTTGGATCTCTCTCTTGGTATGTACTTTTTATTACCTGGTCTAGTCTATAGCATTCATGCATGAAACATGTCATTCATTGGTTCTTGGTTCTGGGATTTCTGGGATGACAAACCACTCCCTAAGACTTGAAGCATTAACTTTAGAACTGAATGTGTTATACACTGAGCAATTTGAAGGTAATCATGATTTATCTTTAGAAACTTGGATCTACCATGAATGCAACCTGTGAACAAAGGCAGCATTAATCAAATATAGTTCTTAGTTAATTGCCCGAGAGCCCAGGTCAGGATGCTCTGTTCTGGTTGAATATGGCTTGCATGTGTCTTTGTCCACAGGTATACAACTACATGGTTATTTTTTCCCAGTGCTGCCCACTCCTTAAGCGTACCGACCAATCATGCTCGCCTTTTCCCACATGTTTGTATGACCACATGGAGAAATTGGACACACTGAACTTTAATTTCTAAGCTTTTTGTTGGACTGCATGTCCCATCATGTCCAGATATGTTGGACTGCATGTCCCATCGTTCCCAAGCAATGACCATGCTGACTGGGAATGAGGGACTTGCAGTCCAATGTATCTGGAGGGCACTAAATTAGGGAAGGCTGACCTATAGAATCTCTTTTGTTCTATAAAATGCCAGTTAGTTAGATTGTTCCTAGGACAGTGTTCTTGGAGAACCCCGGATGAAAGATGGTCACAGAAAAATATCTCCTCCTCCTCTTCTTTTTCTTAAACCAATACCAGCATTCCTAGTATTGAGAATTGTTTCTGAAGCAGCTTCTGAATTTCCAAAGGAGACGAAAATGACTGGGTTTTAAAATTGGAATGTGCCACCATCCCATGGTCCCCTCTCTGTGTCTCGGAATTCAAAGCTGGCTTCTGAATCTAGAGATAGCGGCTATCCTCCAAGTAGTGATGACTTTACACTCCATCCTAGAAAGTGGTAGAGATTCTGTCTGTTTTGGAGGATAACAGAAAGATGATAGGGAAAATGGTGTGTGTGTGTGTGTGTCTGTCCATTCTCTGCTCCTTTCTATTCTGACTTGTAAATGTAAAACTTTCATCAAAAGCCCATGTGTGTGAGAGTTGTCTACTAGCTTCATGGGAAATCAGGTACCGCTGCAAGTGATGGTACTCTTGCATTGCCTGGAATCTTAAATCTTACATGTTCTAACTTCTTGGTTTAGATTTTTTTGGGGGGTGGGGGGGTGAGACTGATGCTTGCATTTGAACATTCAATAACTGATAATAGAGATGCTTCCTTTGACCTAGACAAATAAGTTTCTTCTTCCCTTTAACACATTCCCATTCTCTGATCTAGAAGACCAGATCTCGAGAAAACTGAGATAGAGACAGTCATTAGGTGTCAGGTGCTCAGCCCTGGCTTCTTTTGTAGTCAAGCTGTGTTTCCAGTCATTTACTTTTATTATGCAAACTATAAACAAACAAGCCTTGCTTCAGGCTACAGACAGGATCCTTATGCTGCAATTGACGACACACTTTTCTAGCAGGCTTTGCATAATAGAGGATACTTCAGGTAACTACCTGGATTAAAAAACTATGCACAAAACTTGTTACTAAACTGTGGCTGGCTACTACAACCCCCTCCTCCTTCTCAGACTGGGTGGCCTATCAAGGTGGGTCTTTCCATGGAGTTGCCTCTCTTCCTCCTCCCTTTTTGCCTGACTCTGGGATCACTTATTCCCAGGCCCCTCCTCATTAGGAGCCTGCATTCCCAAGGATTAAGGGGATGGCCCAGCTGGACTATCATTCAACTGATTAGTCTGCAGCTGGGTTCCACACCTCTGGCACAAATATTTTCACTGGGCCCCTCCTCCTGCTTTCAACTCAGAATCAGTTCCAATGTCTTCTTCAGGTGTGTCTGCAGAAGTTCTGGGCTGTATCTCTCTATTTTTTTTGTTGAAAAGCATGAATGCACCGCATGAGTGCTGTTCATTCCTAAGCAAGGAGGCCTGTGCAGGAGAGCTTTCCTGTGGATTTTGCCCCAGGTATTTAAAAACAAATCCCTACATTCATTTGAATGTATATTTCTCAGTTGTCTATAAAAGCCAAAAACAAAACATCCCCACTTTCCACTGCCAGATGTTAAAGCCATCTCTGCAGCTGAGCTCTTGCAAAGTGTTGACTGCTGTTCTTTTCTTGTAAAGGAACCATGTAGGGCATTTGCTGAGGGAGTGCATCGAGATAGGAGGATCAGGTAGGAAGTGATAGCGAAAGCGCTCTCTTTGCCT
Organism: Anniella stebbinsi; assembly: GCA_029215795.1. Lineage (NCBI taxonomy): Eukaryota > Metazoa > Chordata > Lepidosauria > Squamata > Anniellidae > Anniella > Anniella stebbinsi. The sequence goes on from JARDYH010000007.1 coordinate 83,549,994, forward strand.
GGGACCCTGCAGAGCCACAGTAGACAATATTGGGCAGATGGACAAATAGTCTGACCTGATAGAAAGCAATTGCATGTGTGAAAGTTCTGTTCCGCACATGACTTAAGTGACATTTTCTCTGTAGTTGTTTCAGTAGTGCAGTCATCCCTCTGACTTAGCAGGTGATGGATGAGGAGATGCGATGCAGTCAGGGGAGTTTATGCTGAAGCTTACAGCGGGCAGGAAGACAAGGTGATAATGCTGGTCTTGAATTGACCAAATAGCCAGTTCCATGCGTGACTTGACTGGGGAGGAAAGGGAAATGCGGGGAGAAATGTTAGAACAGCCTTTCCCAGGTGTTAGAAGAGACCTTCCCAGTGTGGCAACCTCCAGAGGTGTTGGACTACAACTCCCATCATCTTCCAGCCCGTGTGGAGAGTTTTGGGCATTGTAGTCCAACACATCTGGAGAAGGCCATAGGTGTGTGCAGCACATTTCATTAGGGTGTGCAGCCAGGGATCTTTTTTTAAAAGGTGAACATTTATTGAATACTCAATCATAAAGGACATTGTTTTTATTCATTTTATTTATTAAACACTGTAGATACTGTTACCCTACTCCTTGTTCAGCTTGCCTGATCGTGGGAGGGCCATTGCAGGTGGAGGGGGGGTGAGGAGATGCTCCTCAAGCCCCAGCATTGATGGGCTTTGTGGTGACACTGGCTGGAGGAGGGGCTTATGAGGCGATATTAGCCTTTGAGGGCCCTCCTCCTGGCCTCTTTGAAGCGTGGCTCCCGGCACAGTGATTTCTTTTTGCTCCTGCTGCTAGGGGTGGTGGCAGTGGAGCAGCCGGAGGGCAGCTGGAGGACCATTCCTGCTGCGTCTGGATCCCCCTTTGGATCCCTATTCAATGGTCACTTCAATTTGGCGCTTATTGCTTGAGACATTAGGGTGTGCCTGGGCACACCCGGCACACCCCTTGCGCATGCCTGTGGAGAAGGCTGTGCTAGGTGGAGGAACAGCAGGGCTATAGAATGCTTAATTTCCAATAAGCATCGCTTGGTTGTCTCTTTTTGTAAGGATCCTCATTTGTCAGTTTGATTTGCAATCCCTCTAGAGATATTTGTACACAGGATGGTTTCTGTAGAACTGTTTCTTTAGTTGAAGGAGTGATTTTTAGCCAGTGGCTGAACCACTGCTGCCTTTTGCAAATGAAGCTGAAAGTTGTCAACTTCCAAAGCACATGGGAGGATTTGATTTTTCCACATGTCTTTTTCTCTGGGGCTGTAATACTGCGTAATTGGTTTTGGAGCAATGTTTTTTTAAAAAACTTTGGATATATTTTGAGAGCCTTTCTTAACTGTTGTTTCTCTGGTCCCATATTTATTTATTCTACGTTAACAGTGGGCTTCTTTAGGTTAAGGGGAAATTGCATTGTCTTCCTGGAGCTTTGCTTTCTGCTGTTCTTGTGCAATTGCAATGGGCTGCATTACACAGGTGGAGAGGGGCGACCATGTGGTCTATAATGGAAAAAACTTCCCCTCCTTTTTGTGCTCATAGTCTGAATGGGACAGTGCCCTCTAGTGGGTGCTTTGTAGCACAACTTCCCCTGGCCACGTTAGGAAATCCCAAGATATTTCAGTGGAATCAGGATGTTCAGGGCTTTTTAAAGAATGGAATTACTGGGAGAAGGCACAGGAGACATGCAGGAGGTTAACGATATCGTCAAAAGGACCCGCAAACTTCCGTGAGTGGCCAGTCACGAGTGTGCCTTATTTCGCTCATGTGAAGAAGCTCACTGTCTGCCTCTTGTGTGCATCTTACTACTCATGAATAGCACAAAGCAGAAGACAGGTCAGAACAAGACAGTTCAAACCCTGGTGCTTTCCAGATGTTGGACTCCCAACTCCCATCCATCCCAGCTAGCATAGCCAATGATTAGAAATTGGAGTTGTAGTCCAGCAACATCTGGTCTATAAGGTAGTTATTCCTTATCATTAATGTAAATGCACAAATAATAAACAAAACCACCCCTGGTAAAGAACTTCCTTGGGTACATGAGGAGTGCATCAGATTGACATATCCACTGGTGGGTTAATGTGCAAGTGCAGGTCTGTGGCTGTCTACTTAGACATAAGCCTGACTACAGCAGGTTAGTATGCATAGGATTAAAGCAGGGGTGGACAACTTGTAGCCCTCTAGCTGTTTTGGCTTACCACTCCTATGATCCCTCACCATTGGCTTTGCTGGCTGGGACTGTTGGGAGTTGTAGGCCAAATTATCTGGAGGGACACAAGTTACCCAATCCAGGTTAATGTCTTGAGCCTTAAAATGTCTGCACTGTGCACTCTACTGTAACCCTGCATGCTGCACAACTGCATCTGATCTATGGTGCGAGGCTCATAATGTAGATTCCTATCTACACACTTGCACAACAGCACATTGCAATTGAATAGGGACTTCCATGGAGTGTTTGCATTTTTACGACTGAGAACCAAGTCTTACTTTCCATTAAATATGCTTTGTGTGAAATACTCTTGGAGTAGGTAAATGTCGCAAGCAATTCTTAGAATACACCACAAATCGTTTGAGTTGAGACATCAGGATAATGGTGGTTCATTGTGATGGGAGCAAGCCTATTCTCGCCTTCGGTTCACTCACTCCTCTTCTGGCGTAGCCATGAGGGAGAGTTTGGAAGCTTCTAGTTCTGTTCTAAACAAGCAACACACTACACTGCAGTTAACCTGAACTCTGGTTAGTTGAAACAAGCTAGCATCATAAACTATGGTTTGAAGTTGCTTGTTTCAATCAAACCATAAGTTAAGATTTAGCCACAGTTTGTCAAACTTGGAAGATACGACAAAATAGTTTTGACAGTGATGTTGAAGGAAAATGTGTTATTAAAAACATAATTATTACTTGCTTTGATTTGTAGAAAAACAACAAAAAAATGATTAAGTGGCCCACTGAAACCGTGAGCAATTTTCAAGTGGTCTGCACACACAAAAATGTTTGCGAAATTCTGCTTTATTATGGTTTGAAAAATCTTACCTGATTGCAGTCTATTGTACCAGCCTACTTTTCTTATTGAATCAATCCTTCACGTTCCTGTTAGAGATCTGCACTTCTCTCATATCAAACGTTTTAGTTGCAACAAATGTGATCCTTGCGTTTTCGCCCAGTTCCATCTAACTTCTTTGGCTGCAGCACCTTGTCTGTGGAACTTGTTGATGCCAGGCATTTGGATAGTTCAGTCCCTCCAATACTTTTAAGAAACACACTGTCTGGCTCCGTTCAGACAATACGATAACCAGCAGTGGTTTAAGTAGTCAACCGTTGGTTATTGTGTCATCTGTTGGGCAAAAACCATCCCACGGTTGACTGTTTCCCCAAAATAACGAATGGAGAAAAACAACACTTTGCAGAGTTGACTAGTCCCACAATTGTTGGTTAGTGTGTCATCTGTTGGGCTCCGTGGACTATTGGTCACCGGTACATCTAGGGGTGACCACATTACACCAGTTTTAAAATCTCTTCACTGGCTGCCAATCAGTTTCCGGGCGAAGTACAAAGTGTTGGTTATTACCTTTAAAGCCCTACATGGTTTGGGTCCAGGTTACCTACGGGATCGCCTTCTCCCATACAATCCGCCCCGCACGCTCAGGTCCTCTGGGAAGAATTTATTACAGTCAACAAGAACTAGACTGACAACCGTTACCCAGAGGACCTTCTCTTCTGCCGCTCCCAGATTATGGAATGACCTGCCGGGAGAGATTCGCCAACTCACTAGTCTTCCGGAATTTAAAAGATCTATAAAGACTTATCTCTTCCGGCAGGCCTACCCAGATGAATTTTAAAGTGTTTTATTGGTGTTTTATTGGTGTTTTAATGATGTACTGGTTTTATCTGCTTTTAATCAGTTTTTGTATTTTGTGTTTGGTGTTGTTCCCCGCCTCGATCCGTTGGGAGAGGCGGGTGATAAATAAATATATTATTATTATTATTATTATTATTATTATTATTATTTTGCCGCGTTGAGTTGACTATTTTGGTGACTACAGAGGCAAGAGCGGCCAAAGAAGCGGCTGCCGCTCTAGTCCAGCCAGAAGAACTCGCAATGGCTGATGGGATACCACAGGAGGATAGAGGAGGGGAGAGAGGGTGGGGGATGTCAATCAAACACACTGTTGACTAATAGTCAACTCACCACTGGCCTTAATCCACAACATGGTTGATTATAATCATGTCCTGTGGGGAGTACCCCCTAGATGATCAACCGTGGAGTTGACTATTAACCCACCGTTGACGATTTTGTTTTCTAAATGCAGCTTCTGTCTTTATGTATCTTTTTTAATTAATGGAGGTATTTGGAAGCATTGGCCATATTTGCACAGAATGGCTTACCATGAATGAGTCGTATGCTGGTTCATACAGCCTGTTAACTTTGGCGTGGCTCCTCTTGCTAACACAACTGGCTAAATGTACCAAAACAAGTTTCTTTAATGTTTTGTCTGAACCCGCAATTCAGGCTTTTTGCTTCCAAATGAGAGAGAATTTGTAAACTTGATTTATAAACCTGACTTGTAAAAGGCTCAACAATCCAGGATCCTGAGGTTGGATGACACACTGAATTAGGGATGAGGAACTTGTGGTCCTCCAGACGTTGCTAGACTGCATCCTCTATCAGCCCTAGTCATCCTAGCCAGTAATGAAGGATGAAGGGAGTGCATCCAGCAATATTCCAGAGACAAGGTATTGCGGCCCAAGAAGAACACTTGGAGAGTCGCATGTTCCCCATTCTTGCATTGAGTGAACCATTCCATCATGTTTCTGTATTGATGTGCACTTACACAAATGTTCACAAGGATTTTTTAAACTACACATGAATTATATTTTATAAACAGTTTATTTTAACTGTTTTTTATGTATTTTATTGTTGTAAACCGCCTTGCGAGGGCTTCTGCCCTGAAAGGCAGCCAAGAAATGTTTAAAGTAAAATTTTTAAAACAAAATATTCATTTTTATACACATTTTATCCTAAAATGCATTTTATATGCATTTGGGGTTCTTTTTAAGCCATCATCTGCATCACAGCGTTTGAAGAAATGTACAGACCGAAGCATAACTGTGTTCTGATCTGCACACGTGATGTAGATTGGGATGGTTCGGTGCAAAGAAAATCCTCGAGGAACCTTAGCAGCCAATAATAATAATAATAATAATAATAATAATAATAATAAATTTCTTGCCTCTCCGTTTGGATCGAGGCGGGGAACAACAATATAATAAAATACATAAAACTGATTAAAACATGACATACATTATTTAAACTGCATTAAAACATCCTAAAACATCCTAAAAACATTCTAAAATTCCACTGGATATGCCCGCCGGAAAAGAACAGTCTTTATGGCTTTCTTAAATTCTAAAAGACTGTTAAGTTGATGAGTCTCCTCCAGCAGGTCATTCCACAGTCTGAGAGCGGCAGAAGAGAAGGTCCTCTGGGTAACGGTTGTCAGCCTAGTCTTGGCCGACTGTAGTAAGTTCTTCCCAGAGGACCTGAGCGTGCGGGGCGGATTGTATGGGAGAAGGCGATCCCGCAGGTAACCTGGACCCAAACCATGTAGGGCTTTAAAGGTAATACCCAACACTTTATACTTTGCCCGGAAACTAATTGGCAGCCAGTGGAGCGATTTTAAAGCTGGCGTAATATGGTCACCCCTAGAGAAAAGTACAGATAATGTATAATCCTGGGAGGAGGGGTGCTGGTGTGCGATTAGGTTTTGAGTGCCGTTTTTGGAGGAAAGGTGTTGCATCTGCATTTAACAAATAATAATCATGGGGTGTTAGAAATGGACCTGTTTTCATCTGTGAAATGCTGGCAGATGCACAGACATGTGTACCGCTTCTCCTCTGATGGTTTTCCAGACAGCTCAATGTTAGGTCAGCCCAAAATGGATAATTATCTAGGAGTGTTTCTGTGGCCTTAGCAGAGCGCTCTCGATTGCAATGTTCAGGCGAACCATTTAGCTGTAAAATCTCGTGTCTCCCAAATAAATACGGGCTTGCTAAAATGGGTTGCTGCGCTGAGGCATTTTCAGTTTAATGATGTGGGCGAAGCCCAACCAAAGGGTCTTGATCCGTGTTTGCATCACCTTCGCTTCCATGTCTGATGGTCGAGGGTGTTTAATTATCGCTTTTCCTGTGTCTAATTGTAGTATCGAGACAGACAATTGCAGATGAGTTAGGAATAAGTAGGGGTTGTGTCTGCACTGGATGTTACCTTGTTCTGTCTTGTGGTGCTTACCAAGCGATTTTATCTGATCATCTGCCCCTCTTCTTGCTCATGGGTGGAACTGTTGTGTTAATGGCCCAAAGCACCTTATATTTGCTTACATGTACGAAATGGTTGGAGGTAGGTAACATCATTACAGAATTACCTCTTAAGTACTTTTTTTAAAAATTTTTTTTTAAAGCATGCTCCTGTACCAAATCCCATGGGTGGGTAACAATGTCTAAATGGAAACCAACAATACTTTTTAGAAACCAACAATCCGTTTTAGAAAGTTATGGTGGCCTTCAAAAAGGGACATCAGCTGTTCTTTTCCAAAATGCACTTGTTTTAATTACTTTACACAAACCGTGTCTCTGGGCTGGCAATTTTTGGTGTAGTCTACTGCCAAAATAGTTTGAGAAGCTGGTACAGCCTGTCCTGTATCTTGGAGGTTTTTGGGGTGCTGGTGGTTACTCTTCGTTCCTATTTAACACGCAGATGATGTTCTCACCCCCGGGTAAAAGCATATGTACTGTTTCAGCGGTACACATTTTTTCCATGATTTATCTGGGGGATAAAATCACACACTGTCCCTTCTTTCAGCCGTTGACTTGGCATCTTGTTAATTCATTCTGTACACCTGCCTGCCTTTTTAATGCTAGAATTGCACCTATGAAATTATTAACACAGACAACTACTAACTATATATTAGCAGAAGTTAAAACCAGGTGTTTTGTGAGTCTGGCACCAAGCTACATCATGGTCTCAGCTCAAACTCTGCTTTTGCTTTTCAGCACGTTCTTTTTGCAAGGGCTCATTTGTGCACATTCAGCATTACTTTAAGGGGCCAAAAAAGTCCTTGTACGTTTATAATTGTAAACATTAACAAATGAAGGAAGAGCTGAGCTCTGGCAATATATGCTAGATAATCCAGAAATCAGAGCTCATAACAACCAATCGGTAATACAGTTTGTCTGATGCTAAGAAAAAACACTGGAGAGAATCAAATTCCAGGTAGAGAAGAGGGGGAGAAACCCCAACCTATTGCCTTTGGGCGGTATAGAAATGCAATAAATAAAATAAATAATTTTTCCAAGTTGGAGAGTATAGAACTATCTATTCCTTGAAATCCAGACTGTATAAATTGTTTGACACTTAACAACAAACGTAAAGAGAATCCCTGTCGCATCACCCAGCCTGTTTTTTTAATTTTATGTTTTACCAAATTACTCAGAACCAGGCCTATATGGTACACATTATGTGGCTGCTGCCAAAACTGGCAGTTGTGTGTTTTGCTTCCTTCCCTACAGCCATTCCTTAACGTCTACTAGAACTTACTCATGTTCTGAGGGCATGGCATTCAGTATTTCCTTGTGCCTCATCATGACCCAAGTAAGTGCTTCAAGAAATTATAGGGATGAATGAGGAGCCAGATGCGCGGCTGCCATTTTTGGCAGCAGCTACGCATTTAGGACCAAGCTATGCATCGCTTTGAAGATGTAGCTAGCAGCTGTATCTTTCTTGTTTACTTTAAAGTAAGAGCAGGGGGCGATCCAGGGTAGAGCTTTAATCCTTCCTCCCCACCCCACCTCCTTGCTGTGGTCCCAATCCAGATTGGGAGCCCTGCACCTGTAATTTTAATTGCCCGAAAGTGCTTTACTTGTAGTGATCACCTTTTCACAATTAACCTAACAGATATGGTGGCAAAATGCCAGCATATTTTAGCTTAAAGCTCTTGCGGTCATCATAACTAAGCCTTGGGAAAGGCACTTTCCCCATTTAGAATGGTGAGGAAAATGTGTAAAATTCAGGAGACCACCCAAAGATTAGTGATGGGGGGGAAGAGGGGGGCATGAGGAAGCATGTGTGGCCTACTGGAACCCTGGAGGACTGGGATTGGCCCGGGGGCCTGAAATTCAACTTCCCTGCTGTATGAAATGGACAAATAGTTTGATAAATATTGACCCTGTTCAGACAACATGCTGAGCCACCATGGTTAAGCATTTTGAGCTAAACATTATGGCTTAATGTGTCGTATGAACCATTCCCAACCATGGTGGCTCCATAACCACGGTTTAAATACGCTCACTAACCATTTGCTGCAAAAGGGTTAGCGTCCTAACCATGGCTTAGTGTGTTGTCTGAACAGGCCCATAGGCAACTCCTGTTGAGAAGAGAGTCTTGTGGAATGGATTGTGTATCGAGCTGCGTTTACACGAGAGTTGTAGCAGGGTTCCAGTGATATGGATGCAGGCATAGGAAGTATTTGGCTGGGTGTAGATGAGCAGTAACACCCAGTAGGCAGATAATTTGGGCCTGGCCTCAGCCAGCTGACCCCAATCTGGCACCCGCTGTTTGTCTCGGACAACAGCTTTCCTCATCTTCAGCCAGCATAGCCAGCACATCTGGAGGGTGCCAAATCTGGGCTAAGAGTTTCAGCTAACTTTGCAATTGATCTTTATCTGGCTGGGCCAAGGATCTTTCTTCGGGAGCTAAGACTGAAATATTACCAGGTTCTGGGTATGTGATGACGGTTGCGAAGCAGGAGCCATCTGTTCCTTGACATTTTGTCAAGCAGCCAAGTACCGGGCACAGAGAATCTCAAATAATTAATGTTCGTGATTGGGCTGCACCTTCTGTCTAGCTCCTTAATATTTTTCTAGCTGACTGTCTCCACCCCGCACCCTTTGTCAAAATATTTTGTTCCCTTTTTGCTTATGGAGAATTGTGACCAGCCTGCTCCTGGGTGTAAACACTAGATCATGGTCCCAGAAATTCAGGATTCCTGAGCAGACAATTCAGTGTGGAAAGAATTCCTTGGAGGTAACAATTTTAAGAACCAGTGGTTTTTTATTTTTATTATTGGAAGAATGCAACTTTATAGTGTTAGCATCCATATAGACAAGTTTGTTTTTCTTTTTGGGGTCTGTTTGTTTTGAACATGCATACCCGAGGAAGAGTTCTGTGTGACATAAAAGCTTGCTTCCAGTATTTTAAATATCATATGGCCTGAAGAGGGTGATCTTTTTTTATTTCTTTGCTGCTTTACATTGTATATTTCTCCTTGACAGTTAAATTTTTTTGGACGTATTTCTTTTTCCAAGCAGCTCAAAGAAATGCTTGTATGGGTTATCTTCCTTATGTGTTTTAAATCAGCCTTGAGCCATGCGAGGCTACCTCTTTTTTAAAAAAAGGCTACATCACGTGTTAACTTCAAAGCTTCCCTTGCTCAAAGGGATTCCCTAGGCCATCCTTTCCCAACCTGGCACCCTCCGGATGTGTTGGACTACAGTTCCCATCATCCCCAGCCAGCATGGGCACTGGCATTTCAGAGCCTGGGGGCCACCACTGAAAAAGTCCTCGTCTTGCTGTGCCTGCCAACCAGACTGAATTTATGGGCAGGCCTATGTGGTAGGATCTCCGAACCGGACCTTCATGGCCTGGTAGGTTCCTATGGGTGCAGGTAGTTCTTCAGTTGCTGAACAAATCCCAGCCTTCCACCCAACGTTGGAGCCGAGGAAAGGGCGGAGATGGACATGGAACTGCCCAGACAACCGCCTGCCCACTGCTACGGCTTCAAGGTTGGGAAGAACGTTGGCTGATCCTCATGCCTCGCCGGAGAGCAGTGGCACAGTTGCCATGGTGAACGAAAATGTGGAAGCCTGGTTGTGACACTTGCTTTGTTTGAAGTGGGAGTACGATGGCAGAAATGCACCTCGGAAAAGATATAGGGTTTGCTGTCTACAGAGCCAGGACTTTTCTTGATGGTTTTCTCTGCTGCTCCTGCTCCGGAAGAGACAAGCCACCGTTCCGTTGAAACTGTCTTGCCTCTTCAGGAATTGAAACTGCAGCAGCGGGGGGTGGGGGTGGGGAACCATCCAGAAAGATACAGCTGTTCATGCCGTTTCCTTCATCTCACATAAATGATTTCCCTAATCACTTCTGTCAGCTTGCTTGCCTTCCCTCTTCCTCAGAGCTTTTTATTCAGCATTTTTAGCAAGTCCACCATGTGCTCCAAGATAAACATAAACTTCACTTTTGAAACATCTTTACAGGTTTACGCCTCCCCATCAAATGTTACTGTGGTTGCTGGAAACACACTTCTGGTGTGAAGTGGCCCCTCTGTTTGGCAAACTGAGGCCTGTAGGGCTGATACAACCTTTTGTAGGTGCAAGTATCCAGTTTTATGGGCCGGCCGTGCACACAGGGCTTTTAAAAGCCCTTTTGTTCAGATGTCCGTGAACTTCCATAAAAATGTTAAGCACCCAGGATTTTTGCTTGCTAGCTGGCCTGTCGGTCACGAGCTAAATTTTTTTTGTAAAAGATTGCCGTGAAAGGGGAAGAAGTGGAACAGCGAAGCGAAGCAAAACTTGATATTTTCCTGGGTAATGCCTATATTCTGTGAAACGGTTAGGAAAGGGTCCTTGCGCTTGTTCCATAGGTTTTCCAAATCGTGCTACCATGTGTAGCTTATGCTGCGTCCCCGCGGGACCCCTTTGCACAGGCTGGTTTTCTTACTTGGCTATTGCTTTTGTATAGGGTCACCTTTCCCAATCCGATGCCCTTCAATGTGTTGGACTGCAATACCCATCATTCCCAGCCAGCAAGACCATGCCGGCTGGAAGTGATGGGTGCTGCAGCCCAACGCATTTAGTAGGCCCCTGGTTGGGAAAGATTTGTATACGGATAAGTATTATTAGATTTTTACATGAGCGATAAACTTATCATTGTCTGCGAGGTCACATTGCACATTGGCTGGGTAGCAGTGACTAATACATATTGACACGATAAGCCATGGTGGTTAAGCATTTTGAGCTAAACGTTATGGCTTAGCGTGTTGTGTGAACCATTCCTAACCGTGGTGGCTGCATAACCACACTTTAAACGTTCTCACTAACCATTTGCTGCAAAAGGATTAGCATCCTAACCATGGCTTAGCGTGTTGTCTGAACAGGCCCTTTATGGCTTAGCGTGTCATATGAAACATGGCTTAGTATGTCATGTGCCCCATTCCTGAGCATGGTAGCTACATATCCACAGTTTAAACATGTTCACTGACCATTTGCTGCAAAAGGATTAGCGTCCTAACCATGGTTTAGCGTGTTGTCTGAACAGGCCCTTTATGGCTTAGCGTGTCATATGAGACATGGCTTAGTATGTCATGTGCCCCATTCCTGAGCATGGTAGCTACGTAACCACAGTTTAAACATGTTCACTGACCATTTGCTGCAAAAGGATTAGCGTCCTAACCATGGCTTAGCGTGTTGTCTGAACAGGCCCTTTATGGCTTAGCGTGTCATATGAAACATGGCTTAGTATGTCATGTGACCCATTCCTGAGCATGGTAGCTACATAACCACAGTTTAAACATGTTCACTGACCATTTGCTGCAAAAGGGTTAGCGGCCTAACCATGGCTTAGCTTGTTGTCTGAACAGGCCCATTGGTGGATGCACTTGCAGCTTGAAAGCTTTCTTCCTGCCCTTGCCTCCTTCCACCCTCGACACCCTCCCGGAACAGAGAAATGACCTGAGCTGCTCACAGTGGTCAGGTTTGCACGATTGCCCAGTGTGCTTTAGTTTTTGAGCGTTGGAAGCGCCTCTACGCGGAGCCAAATCATCGGTCCGTCTAACCCAGGATGGACTGCTCTGACTCTGCAGGGTTTCAGGCAGAGCTCTGTCCAGTCCTCCTCCATGAGATCCATTTAACTGGAGCTGCTGGGGGACAAATCTTCCTTACGCAGGGGCTAGTGCTCTGGCCCTGAGCTGTGGCCAGTGGCCAAGTTTCTGTACAGGCTCCTGCTCCCATGTCTTTAACGATGGGGCGATTTGCAGATGCTCACAGACGATTGTGCTGATCTTTGCTCCTTAAAACAGCTTTGCTTGCTGATTTTGGCAGATCAAGCTGCTGCTAAAGGCCCGGGAGAAGGCCAGGCTCTGTGTGCGCGCGTCACCCTTTGCAGGAGCTGAGAAGCTACTCCTGCATACGGTCATCATTTTCGCCGCTTTTAAAACTTGAGGGCACCTTTCCGCAACATGGAGGTGTGGGGCTATGTGTTCCCCCCCTCCCTGCACCGCCAATGGGCTTGCGGCCCAGGGACAATGGGAGTTGAAGTCCAATACATCCGAAGGGCTCCAGGTTGGGCATGGCTGCCTCCAAAGCATCAAGGCATTTATTCGGGGACGAGATCTGTGCCCAGTTCCTCCTCTCACCCCTGCCCCAGAGCTATGAAGCAAAACTAGGCTTCTGCTTGGCAAATGCGCAGTGAGAGGATCCCTGAATCCCAAACTCCTAGTCGAGCGACTCCAAGAAATAAAAGACCTTGGCTCAATTCGGACGACACGATAGTCAATGGTGGGTTGACTAACCCTAACCCTAGTGGGGCACTCCCCACACAACATGGTAATAAATAATCAACTTTGGTGTGGATGAGGATCAGCGCTGAGTTGACTATGGCAGCATTCGGATGACACAATAGTCAAAACAACTGATGATTGTTTCTCCCACACCAGTTGTTTATTGTGTCGTCTGAATTGAGCCCTTCTCTACTCAGACTAAAGAGGTGTGTGGTTGTGGCTGTTTTAAAAAAAAAACTTCCTTTCTCTCCTGCCTCTTTTCTCAGCTAAGCATCTGTGATGTAAGATCAGCAGTTGATGCAGCTCTTCTGTTGAGCTGGGCTTGCTGTAAATGTGTGAGTCATTGCAGAAGGCTTCCCCCCCCCCCCCCCCGTTCGTTTGCAGTCTTTGGGTTTTGTCTGGGTCAGGGCCGGCTGATTGGGTTAGTTGGTTGTGCAGCAACCCGCTCTGGTGGTCTAGCTCTTAATAGCCACCTGTCATCAACCTGTGCTTTGGGGATGGGAGGAAATGGATCTCTATAATTTAGGCAAGCAAGATTAGTGGTAATACGATCTTGGCTTAAGTCGCTTATGATGGTTGCTCTTGAAAATTAACGGCTTGCAGGTTTCTCTTTCCCCGTGCCATCAGACTGACTGACCCGGCGTCCAGACAGTCGTGGTTGAGATGGGTTGAGCTGTGTGCTGTGGCAGAGCTTAATATCTGCCTTTCACCACAGCATGAGTCTCGGCACAGGTCCATTTACACAATGTACTATTTTTGTAACATGGGATGGCTGCATTGCAGAAATTCCTTCGGCTCTGTCGGGCCGCTTCCTGTAACGACATCCCTGCTTTTGACTGCAACATTGCTGCTCTTTTGGGATGGATGCTCGACTCAGACGAAGCCCAGAGTAATGTACACCCTGGGAGTAAAGGTTCGCCTCTTACCTGTTCCAGTAACTCAGGTTACTGTACCCTTGACCAGCAATTTCAATGCTGCTGTCAAATGATTCCAACCATCACAGGTCTTTTATGTTTATAGTTCTGTTAGGGCACAATCTGTGCAAGTTTAGACAGAAGAAAACTCCTACAATTCCCAGCATTCCCCAGCCAGCCATGGAGAATGCTGGGAGTTGTAGGGGAAAGCTGGGAGTTGTTGGCCTTTTTTCTGTCTAAACATGCATAGATTGCACCCTTAGCAAACACCAATGCTGCTGCTGCTCCTCTTGAATGTTCTCTGCAAGGAGAGATATTTGAGCTGCGTGTGCAAATGCTCCTCTCCTATGGCGAGTCAGAATGCCGTGGAGGGACAAAAGCGCTTACAGTCAAGAGGCATTGTGCAGTTATTCTGTCTTTTCTTCCATAACGGATATTCTGCAGTAAGAAAAAAAATAGAAGAAATTATAGGCAAACGTAGGAGGGTTGTGAGTGGAAGATGATGATATCTGGACACCTCCTTAAACATCTGTGAGTGAGGCAAGGCAATCACATACTAAAAGCCATGTCTGTGGGGAGCACTCCCCCATGACCATGTGGGGTGGGAGTTCCTGATCTTTTAGGGTTCCAGATTGTGTGTGGAGCTTCCCACAGAATGAGGAGTCTCTTGCCTTCAGAAATGGTGACTGAGGCTCCTTGGCCTCAACTGTTTACTTTACAGGTGTCTATAATGTGTGTGTGTGTGTGTGTGTGTGTGTGTGTGAGAGAGAGAGAGAGAGAGAGAAATGGGCCAGTGTCGGAGCAAATCCCCTACGAGGAAAGGTTATAGCATCTGTGACTGTTTAGCTTAGAAAAGAGGCGAGTAAGGGAAGACATGATAAAGGTGTACAAAATTATGCATGGTGTGAGAATGTGGATGATAGGGAGACATCTCTCTCTCTCTCTCTCTCTCTCTCTCTCTCTCTCTCTCTCTCTCTCTCATATAATACTAGAACCCAGGGTCATCCCATGAAGCTTGTTGGTGGGAGATAAAAGGAAGTCCTTCCTCACACAGCACATAGTTAAACTATTGAATTCACTTCCGCCACCAATTTGGATGACGTTAAAAGGGGATTGGACAAATTCCTGGAGGAGAAGACCGCCAAGGGAGACTATTTTATTTATTTATTTATTTATTTATTTATTTATTTATTGCATGTTTATACCGCCCCATAGCCGAAGCTCTCTGGGTGGTTCACAAAAATTAAAACCATGAAATCATTTTAAAAATATAAAACAAGCCACAATCTAAAAACACAGAATAACATACAATATAAAAACACAACCAGAATAAAACCAAGCAGCAGGAATTAATACAGATTAAAATACAAATTTAAAACAGCAAGGATTAAAATTGAGTTAATTTAACTGTTAAAATACTGGGAGAATAAAAAGGTCTTCACCTGGCGACGAAAAGAGAGCAAAGTAGGCGCCAGGCGAACCTCTCTGGGGAGCTCATTCCACAGCCGGGGTGCCACAGCGGAGAAAGCCCTCCTCCTAGTGGCCACCTGCCTCACTTCCTTTGGCAGGGGCTCATGGAGAAGGATCCCTGTAGATGATCTTAGGGTCCGGGCAGGTACTAGGCCTGATGGCTATATGGTACTGAGCAGCAAAGTGCCTCTGAAACCCAGAGGTTACACATAGGCATCATGGCTACTAGCCGTTGATAGACCTCTCTGTGACTTCGTTTAATCCCTTTTAAGGCCATCTGAAGTTGTGGCCATCAGCCCATCTTACAGTAGCGAGTTCCATAAAACCATTGCACTTGAGCTGTGTGGGGCCTTAACAATAAAATTAAGTCAGTATTTGTCATAGTTGCATTTTAATGTGAAATCACATTTATTGATGCCAAATCAGCACGTTAGGACGTAGACACCCTGCTTTCCCCTCTGGAACAAAGGGAAGCTCACCATTGTAAAAAAAATCTGAACTCTTCTCTACATGATTTTTTAAAAAAATCCTCTGATATCTCATGGATTGGCTTAATAATAAGACTCTGTGTCTGAGATTTAAGCAGCCTAACTGCACATGATTGCAGCTTTATGAGATTTTAAAGGATCGCTCAGTCTATTGTGGTTCATGAATGCTATGAACTGATTCGGGGGGGGGGGGAGGCGTATATGGTTCATGCCCCAACCATTAGTGTAGCAACTTGCTCAGATGGTCCTTTTGTGGTTAGGCAGGCTGTCAGGGTTGACCCAAGATGTTTTGCTGCCTGAGGTGAAGACAAGACGGTGCCCCCTGCAGCCCCCCCAATTCCATTTAGAGAAACTGATCAGATTGGCAGATGATTTTTATTTCCAACACTGGTAACAAGACAAAGGCCAGATCTACACCAAGCAGGATACAGCGGTATGAAAGTGGTATATAAAAGGCAGGAGCCACACTACTGCTTTATAGCAGTATTGAAGTGCACTGACAATTGTTGGGGCCCATTGACACATGCCATATTCCTCCTCGGTTTGGCTGCTGCCTTTTATATACCACTTTCATTCCACTTTCATACCGCTATATCCTGCTTGGTGTAGATCTGGCCAAAATCGCCCACCACCCCCATGGGCAGCAGGGCCAGTTCAGTGGGCACAGAGTAGGGTAGGCCATATGTATCCTCCAACACAGTGTTCTTCAGCTTGGTGCCCTCCAGATGTGTTGGCCTACATCACCCATCATTCCCAGTTTGAAGGACCATTGGCTGGGAATAATGGGGATTGCAGTCCAACACACCTAGGCTCCCTCTACAAGGATTCGCTTTTGCGCCCGGTTCGGCGATTATGCGCATTATCACAGACGCGCATTTACTCCTAATCCCTCTGCACGGGAGGCGGCGAGAGGCGGCGAAGCGCATTAATAGATGTCCAAAAAGCGCTTTACAAGAAGTTAATGTGCATAATCGCTTGTTCACACGGGGAAAATGCGCTTTAACGGCCGGAGCAAAATAAAACTCGCGATTTAACGCGCATTCAAAAATGCGCATTATCGGGGAGATAACGCACCTCTACGCCCGATTTGCGCTCCGTTCTTGTAGAGGTAAAATTTTTAATGAACCTTCAAAGCGCATTAAACCTCTCTTGTAGAGGCACCCCTAGAGGACACCAGGCTGGGGAAGGCTGCTCAAACACCTCGTTGTCCCTTCCCACTGCCTCACTTTCCTAATGGTAGTGCTGTCCCAGGGTGGGATCCGGAGGGTGTAGAAGCGGGCAATGTGAATTGCCATACTGGAGGATTTGTGGCTCTGTCATTCAAAAACGTCACACATCTTGGGTCCCAAATTCACCAAATCTAGACAAGAGATAAATGCTAACAATGCCAACAACATACGTATCGTATTTACTTCATTTGTTCTTTTATTTCATGCATGTTTTAGACTCCTTTCAAGATTGCAGCCTTCCCCAGTCCACACTCCTGATTTCCCAGCCACGAGTAGGCTTGGGAAATTGGGCATGCTGGCTCCTTTGCCCTCTCATGTGAGGATTCGCCCTCCCTTTCCTTTTTGGAGCTAACTAAATTGTTTATAGCTGCACAGCTGTTGACACAAAACATGGCTAGCTTCACATCGGAGTTCAAAAGTGGAAATGGGGATTATAAACTAGTTTGCAAACGTTGCTGTCTTCATAGCAGCTTTATTATTATGGAACTTTTACAAGAGGTATACAATAGTTACAAGAAACATAGGCTGACCAGGTGGCTCGGGATTTCCCGGTCCTAACCGGGAAGCCAGGGGCAAACCGGCCCAACCGGGGGGCGGGGGGGCAAACCGGGGTGGCGGGGGGTCACGCGGCAGTGGCAGCAAGCAAGGAGCGGCGGTAGACCCGGCGGTGGAGGAGCCCGGGAAGCGGCCGCCCCAGCAGGTAAGCACGAAGGGGGCACTTACCTGCTGCGGCCGCTTCCCGGGCTCCTTCGCCGCCGCTGCCAGGCTCATAAGGCCAGAGGCCGTGCGGAAGAGGCAGGAGAGGGCCGGATCCAGAAGTGATGTAACCGGCCCTCTCCCGCCTCTTCCGCGCGGCCTCTGGCCTTACGAGCCCGGCGGCGGAGGAGCCCGGACTCCCGCGCCCGCCTCTTTCGCGGGCATGGGCGTCCACGGAAGAGACGGGAGAGGGCTGGTTACGTCACTTCCGGATCCGGCCCTCTCCCGCCTCTTCCGCATGGGCGGCGGAGGACCGGCGCGGCCGCGCGGCCAGCAACGGAGGACCCCGCGCGGCCGGCGGAGGAACCCGGCGGTACGTCCAGGCTGGTTTTTGGGGGGGGTGGCTTGGTGGGGGGGGTTGTTTTGGGTTGGGGGGGCGGGGGGGGACCGGGATTTTGATTTTTAAAATCTGGTCACCCTAAAGAAACACCATCAAAGAATGGAAAGATCAGAACACGTATACATACAAGGTGCCCACACAACACACGAAGTTCTCCTCTGAACAAGAGACAAAGAGAAAGTAAACTAAAAGCGCAAACGTATGCATGTTTAGACAGCTTGGCTGATTGGAGAATGTTTGGATTTGTAGGATTTTTTTTCTGTCTAAACGTGCATAGGATTGCGCCATAAAATACAAACTCACAAAGGCAGCGCAAACTCTGGCTACAGTTAACCGTGGTTACCATGAACCTTTGTACAAATGTAAAGCCACGCTCTGGTTTGCTCTAAAAAAGAATGCCTGAACCAGCCTGGGGCAACCTACTCCTCTCCTAACAATGGGTAGGAGATCAGGAATATACACTTGCATCTAGCCACAATGGTAGTCCTAAAAGCCATGCCATCCCCCACTCCCCAAACTGCATCTGCTTTGAGCCCACCCTCCAAAGGCTCATTCTGTTCAGCAAACAGCAAAACTCTTGACTTCTGTTTCCTTACGTGGCTACATTCCAAACCAAATAGTTTCATTCCAGGATTTCCAGTTCCACTGAAATATGTGGGGTGGGTTAAAGCTAGTAGCTATCAGTCAACAATGCCTAGTAGGGGGAAAAAACCTCTTCTAGCTATCTCAACTAGTGCACAAACATCCTCAGGTAGCTTCAGAAACATTAAGTGCTCATTGGCTATATAACCAAATTATACGAGAGACGGTCATGTCTCCACTTGACACTGGAGCATCTCCAATGTAATATAATATAACATCCAACACCATCATATATTTTGGAGGCATGGTTAATGATTAAAAGAGACAAAAACAAACTGAGTGTCTCAACAGAAAATCTTAAATTTATGAGCCATGTCAAGGCTGTGACACTAATGAATGGAGATTCAGAAAGAATGAAGAACGTTATGTTGTTCTATAACAGCAAGGTGTTGTAGAAAAACGTTAAGTTGGAGAGATGAAGATGGGAGTGGTTTGCTTGAACCATGGTGTGTGTGTTTTTTAGAAAGGTATAGAAAGTATTTGGGCAAGCTCTGTTTACCTCATCATTGATTTGTTACATATGTTAAAAACCAGAGTTGTATTTACAGACTGAAAAGGGAAGAATACTATTAATGGGTTGGTTTAGATGTAGGAATGACTGTTGTTTGAAAATTTGCCCCCTTTTTGGGCCTTTCTGGATCCCCACTGCCCACCTGGCTTGGCTTGCATGCTCGAGCCGAGCCGCAGGATTGTCGTAAATCACCGGCATTAAACTCAATAAGCAGGAGGGAAACATCAATAAACAGTCTGTTGTCGAAAGCTAAAGTATCTGTCAGAAGCTGGGTCAAACAATGCTGGGTTCAGGAAAGTGCCAAAGAGTTGTCAGGATTTGGTCCAAGGTCATGATATGTCCAGGAAATTCAAGGAGCTGGTATGCGCGCAATGAAGACAAGGCAACAGAAACAATAGTTGCTTCCAACATCACTTCTGAGTTCTGGCATGTTTTTTATGGGGATGGTGGTGATTGGGAATTGCTTTCAGCTGCATTGGCCTTCAGCTAGCTTCTGCCTGTTCCTGTGGCCACTCCCCAAACATTCCCAAGCTCAGGTGTTCCTCCTTTCTGTTTAATCCCTCAAACTGAAGCACAACAAGGATTTCTCCAAAATCAAGGAATTTTTTGGTGAGGGTTTTCCTCTGGTCCATGCATGCCCCCCTTCCTCTCCATGCAATTTGCACAACGAGGAAAAAAAACCACCCCAGAAAATCCACAAACTGGCCTGACTCAATGCAGATTGAATTGGACCAACTTGAGGGCAAGTGAGTTGAAGTCCTGGGGTGGGGTGTTGAACAGTTGGTGAACTCTACCCCTTAGACAGATTCCTCCGAGATCCCTATTCAGATGTAACATTGAAACCATAGTGGCTGTAGCTTACAAGAACAAGCCTAGTCTTCCCCTGCAGGCTTGAACCCAAGGGCTGCTTTCATTTTTGTTTAACCACAGCTTGCTGCTTTGGCTAATCCTGGACAAACGGTAGTTAATCTTAACTATGTTTAGGGGAAACAAGCCAACTTTAATCCGTGGTTGATGAAGCTAGCTTGCTTTCACTCACCATCGTTTAATATTAACCAGAGTTTAGTGTTTGGATGGCATGCTAAATTGTGGTTAACCTAAAGCAGAAGCTTCCAGTCTCCTCACAGCCATGCTGGAGGGGGAGTGCGGCACGAGTGGGCCTTGAGCTGAGAGGGGGCGGGAACACTATTCTTATTTCTGCCAAGATAAACCATGGTTTAGCATTACACCGTGAATGCAGGCACTGCAGCCTCAGAGAGACTTCATGGCTTATGTTTTTAGGCCTGAAAATCCATGCTTTTTTGTTTAAGATGCCGTATGCTTATGGAAGAAGGCTTTTATTTACTTGACTTGTATATTTATAGGCAGGCACTTTATCTCAGCCATGGAATAGTGAACAAAAAGACTACAGGTTGTGGTTTTTCATGAAGCCTTCTTCATTTATGGGTGTAAACGAGTAGGCGTCTCCTCTCTCTCTCTCTCTCTCTCTCTCTCTCTCTCTCTGAAAATTCATCCAATTTTGTGATATACATTACAAGCCTGCAAATATCCAAATGACTAACATTAAGTTAATGAATCTGTGTATTTTCTTTGCTCTATTGGTTTCTGTGATGAGCTTTGGCAATGAGCCGGTTAAGTTCACTGCTGTGGAAAAACTTTGTGTACATTTTCCTCACTTGACTGCTTCGTGAATGGCTTGAATGCACCTAGGGAAGAAACTTTTTCCTTTTTTTTTTTTTTAAATAATGTCAATAGCAATGAGGAATGAATTGCAGGAGCAGCCTTGTAAACAGTTTTTATTCTTTTGCTCCCCAAGGTTTAATTTGCTCAAATCAAAACTGAAATCCCATCAGAGTGAGAGGATGTGCGCTTAGCAGGGTGCCAGACCTCTGCACTGTAAATACTGCAGATGGGGGAAGGAAAGTTTTCTTCTTTCACTTGTTTCTTGTAGCTTGAGGGCCCTTAAACTAAATCCAGTAACCAGATGCAAAAAGAGAGTGAAACCCCCGTATCTTTACTGCAGGACTAGCAATGCTGTCAAAGAGGTTAATGATCAGGATTATTTATACTTGGTGATTTTTATTTTTTAAAAAATCATATTCTGCGCAAATTAAAGTCAGCAATCTGTGCAAATTTATGCAAATTTGCATACTTTCTCTTTGATTTATTTTCTCTTTTGCAAAATTATTCCATTTCTTTTAGTCATGAGAAGGAGCTGATTTTGCCCCCAGGAAATGTGTATTCATTGCAATGCTTTATAGGTCTACTGAGAAGTAAGTCCTGTTGCGTCAAATGGGGCGTACTCCCACATAGGTGGGTATAGGATTGCAGCCTCAGTCATCCATCCAGCTGCTGAGATTTCAGTAGGGATTTTACCCAGACATTTCCAAGTGTATCATTACAAGCCATAAGGCTAGAAACGTGCTTTTTTTTTTTTTTTTTAAAGAAAAGATAATAAAAGCACAGGTGAGGTCTTGGGAAGCTAAATTCTGCACCCATTACCAGAGTCTGCACATGCATTGCTTGGAGCATCTTAAATTGCACAGGAAATGCCTAAAATGCATTTGTGACTCTTGAACTCACTTATCTTACTGTACGGACAGATACAAGCAGAAATGTACTGCATCTGAAACCTCCATCTAACTATCATTTATTATATACTTCCCTTCAATATATGATTATCAGGACAATTTACGTAAGTTAAAATGGAGTAAAAATGCAATAAACCTCAGCAAACTCATAAAACCGGAGGATTAAAGCTAGTACACTAAAAGATATATTGAATAATCTTAGATCCTGCCTTGGGGATCGACATCGGCTCCGTTTTATTACAGAGGCTTCATTCATCAGCTCCGTTTAAATAATGTCAAGATGATTAATTTGTCCTTCAGTGGAGCAAGAAGGCTTTATATATTCGTTGGTTTGGATGTAATGGATTTTGGAGACTTAGACCTCCATCACACCTAATTTTTTCCCCCAGTTTGCCTCCGTGAATTTTTTACCAGCGCATCATCCAGACCGCCTTTCTGCCGGGCAAAAATGGAATGATCCTTAAGTCTGGCTCTTTGGGGGCATCGAGGGAGTACAATCCTGCCTCTGCAGAGATTCAGGCGTTGTATGATTTTTAAAAAAACGCTTTCGAGCCTGGGATGCAAGCTTTGGGTTTTATATTGACGCTTGGAGCTGGCTGCTGGGAGGGATCGCTTTTCCCTGCCAGGACCTGATGCAATCCATTCATGCCCCCAGTTCCTTTAAAACTACACGGAGACTTAGGGCTTGTTAAATGTGCATAGGGAAAATAATCCAGACTTTTAGCATTCTAGGAAAGGCTGGGGAAGAGGCGGGGTGTCAACAGGACAGGCATGGCGTTATGTGAGTACCGTGCTGCAAATCCGCACACCAGGTATGATGGAGCTTTTATTCCACCTCCAGCCACCCCCTGCTCTTCCCTACCTGTATATAGTGAGCACAACCTGTTGAATCTCCATTTCTTCCTGGTTAGTATAATACATGCTCCTTTGCAGAGATGCTTAGCTGAAGAGCACACCAAATCCCCCAAAGGCTTTTTACAGAATTCTCCAATAGTTTCTTTTTGTAGGTATGTTTGCTGGATTGGGCCACAAAAGCCAGTACAGCTTTCGCACTGGCTGTGTGCAAACTATGGGCAGCATCCAATGCCGTTATTCCGCAAACTCAAGTAGCACTAGCGGAGTTCCGCCAAATTGTTCCGTTGCGCAAGAGGTTGCCCCTTATGTTTGGGCAACTGGTTGTGCAAGCAGTTGAGCAACGGGTCGCACGAGAGTTACGTGCAACTGGTCGCACGACAGGTTGTGCAAGCAAAATGCACAACTGCTTGCGCGGCACGCTTGTGAAAATATAACTTTAGTTTGCGCATCGTTTGGAACCTAGTTCATGCTAGCACAACATCCTTTGCGCTAATAGAACGAGACATTTGGAGACTGCCCCGTGGTTTGCAAATTGGGAGCCAGATTCGGAAACATTGACTCTCATCCTGCTCTCCAGGGTGACTTTATCCATTTGACTTCCCAGTGTTTGAATATTGGTTTTGCATTTCATGTGTACCAGTGCCAAATAGGTTCCTGCATAGCCAGGAGTGGCATACCCGCTTCCCAAACAATGGCTTTTTGACCCAGACTTTGGCCAGCATGGATGCCAAACTGCTTAGTATAATTTTGTGTGTGTTTGGGAGTGCAGAATCCTTCTGCTAGCTCAGGAAAAATGGGACTAATCTAAAGAAAGCTGCTCTGTTGCTCAACTTGCAGGATTCGTAATGTCCCACTTTGCAAGATGCAAGGTCTTTCTCCTCCCTGCTGTCGCCGATAACGGTCATTCATATTTAATGGTTTATAAAGCTTCAGTTATCCTCAGCGGGGAGCACAGTTCTCTATAGCTGGTGTTGCGTGACAGAAAGTGACGGGGAGATGTAAGGAGTGTCTAAAACAGCCTCCCCCAATCCAGTGTCCTCCAGATGCTGGCCGTTGATGATGGTAGTTGCTGTTCAACACATTTGGAAGTGACGGGTTGTGGAGGGCCATTCTAAAACACGGGCAATTCCAGACCGTTTTGGCTTCTGGTGCTACAGTTCATACTGTGGTGCAGATATCCAGGTATGTGCACGGATGTGCTTGAGTGTGCATACATGTTGCATGCAGAAGGCTGAGGTTCACTAGCATCTCGAGTGGAAATTCTAGTGGTAAAGCCCTCGGTCTATGGCCTTGGGGAGCTTAGCAGGGGAAGAAATTTGAAGTTATCCCAGGTCACACTGTTTCATCTAGGCCAGGATTGTCTGCTGTGATTGGCAGAGGCTCTCCAGGTTTTCATGCAGCAGTGTTTCCCATCACCTGATCCTCCTAACTGGACATTGGTGTGTGTGTTGGTGTTGGATTTAGAAGTTGCTGCATGCCACACATGCGCTCTGTCCCTGAGCTATATCGTCCCTGCTCCGGCAAGCTGCTGCTAATCAGACTAGATGATGCTGAGCTTGGGCAACCAGTGGTCTGATCGTGGCTGAAGGCAGCTTCATCTTTTCATATATGCATTAGGCTGATGGTGAGCGAGGAGGGGGCACAGCCATTTTTGCCCCTCTGGAGCAACCGAAGAGAAGAATTGGGCTGGACTCTTGTGGCTGGCATTCCCCAGTGTTGGTTCGGCTCCCGCCCTGATGGCTGAAATGCCGTCAATTGTACCAGCGCTAAATTCCCCTTGATGCTCCTTGTAATGTGTGCATGGAAGGTCTACTTGTGAGCAAGCTCTCCCAACACTCCTTAATGCAGTGAGCTGGGGTGCTTGCACAAAAGTCAGTGCTCTTCTCCCGCTTTATGCGCGTGGATCGTGTACACGGAAGGAGCTGTATTGGCTCGTGTTGGGACAAGGAGGATTAAGCTATTCCTAACGCTAGTTCTTCTAAACAGAAATCGTTTGTTAGGCAAAATAGAAGTGTATATGTGGGGGGAGAACTCCCCTTGCTGTGCCCAAGTAATTCATAGGCTTCCGCTACCCTCTGACAATCCACACCCACAAGGAGTAGGAATGACTTTGTCCCAACTTGCCATGGCAGTCAGATAGGTTGGAACACTTAGGCCTGGACAGCATTGTTTTTGTAGCTTGATGGAGCAGGCTGGAACCTTCCTTTGAAAATGACAGCTGCCTAGTCTAGATTCTTAGACTAATAAGAAATACAGCTGCAAAAATAATTCACTAACAACTGGCCATCAAATTCAACCTTATCAAGCAACCTTCACCATACTATACATACTCACCTGAAACAATCTTGAAAATGCAAATCATAAAATATACTGGGACAGAACCATTCATACCGACAAGACAATACCTTGCAGCCGATCAAACATAATGGTCATAGACAAAAAAAGAAAGAAAAACACACGTACCTCATCGACATAGCAATACCGAATGACAAAAATGTTGTTGAAAAGGAAGAGGAAAAGAGAGAAAAATGTACACCACTGGCCATGGAAGTCAAAGAACTATGGCAGCAGGAAAAGGTCACAAATATCCAGTTAGTCACATCAGTCACCGGAATCACATCAAAAAACTATACAGAAAACCTTCAGAAACTGGCCTACAAAAATACATCCACACCAACATCCAGAAAGCAGTTATAATTAAACATGCTCAATTGTCAGGAAACTGTTGAATCTGTAAAAGTCAGCATGACTTGGCAAAGCCTGTCATGTCCATCTAGAAAAACTGCCACGAGCGAGAAAGAGATGATGATGATAATAATAATTGAAATAACAGACAATTATTTGCTGTCCTTTCATGAACCCCCAAAACCTGCTACCTGAGGCAGCTGCTTCACTCAGCCTAATAGTAGGGCCGGTCCTGAGAAGAATACTTTACTCCGTATGTCACGTACACTAGTAATTTCTGGTGTCTTGTGGAAGTCTCAACTTCTTTTAGGCTGTCCGCTGAACTCTCGCCAAACCAACCTGCTAAACTAGGATGTGATATAAACTTTATGTGTGAGGGCTGAAGTTGAAAACAGGGGAGAGTCTCTAGTTCCGTGCGAGAGCACCTGCTTTACATGTGCAAGGTCAGAGGTTCAGTCTCCAGCATCTCCAGGTGGTGCTGGGAAAGGCCCTAGAGAGAGGTAGCACGTCCGAGTAGCGATGGAGCCAGATGAACCAGTGGTCTGACTCGGTATGAGGCAGTTTCTTGTGTTGCTCATTATGCCAGCAATAAGCAACTATTGTTGGAGGCCCAGAGTCTTGAGCTGGACACTTTGGCCATCCTGCAGCTGCCCTGCCCCCTCATAAATGCATTGTTCTCTAGTTTTCGGTCGGTGCAAGCGGCTGCCTCTCCAGTTAGGAGATATAAGTGCTGATTGTCTCTCCTGAATACATATTTCTTTCCTCGTGTCAGATGACCAGGGCCACATGTTCAGCTTTCGTATGTGTGTCAGCTATGTTTATCTCTCTGCTACATCCGCCTTTATCGGTCTCCTCCAGAGTTGTTTGCGTGCTCCTTTCGTTTCCTTCTGAGAAGCGAACGAGGAGACCCTAATGTGTGTGTGTGTGTGCCCTCTCTTTGATTCCTGCTTGTATTTCGTTATGAAGTATGCAAAGACATTAGAAGTTAAATCCTTACTTACATATCTGAATTTGGAAATGACATGATCATGAATGAAAACATCTTTGGGGGATGATTTGGAAATAGTTATGACAAATGTCGGCCTCCCACAACCTGGTGCCCTCCAGATGTGTTGATCAACAAAGCCCATCACACTTTCTGGGGATGATGGGACTTGTGGCCTAAGACCTATGGAGGGTTCTGGGTTGGGGAAGGTGAATGTATGCTTTCTTCGGACTAGAGAAATGACATTTCAGATTCTAATTGGTTACAATTTTGGCTTTCTTTGAGTGTTATTTTAGTGAAGGAGGAGGGTTTATTAATAAGACTCTTAGTCAAATCAATTATGGCCTGTAATTTCTCATTGCTGTTCTGTTTTCCTTCCTTTTTATTAGATTAGAAACAATCATTTTGATTACATAAGCCTTATATGGGGGCTATAGGTTAAGATACATGGTGTATTTGAGAACTTTGCCTTGAAACCCACTGGGCTTTTTTTTTAAGAGCCTGGAAATGCACACTGTGTCTATCTTCCTCCTCTCTCCCCTGGTAACGATTTTTAGAAATGCAGAACATACGACGCCATGTCGTTGGGTTCTGCGTTTCTCCGCCCGCTCTGGGAGGCGGGCGATGGAGAGGAGTGGTAGGCCTGGAAACCCACGACATGATGCTGTCAAAGTTCTTGCATTGCTCAACTTCACGGAGGGGAGAAGAGGAGGTGGCACTGCAGGGACTGTTCCTTTTGGTGGCAATTGCTTGTCAGCCATTATATAACGTGTAAGTCACAGCCTGATTTATGGGTTGCAATAACATAAGCACACCAGCTAGGGAGGAAATGCCCTTCTGAGTAAACTGCATGTAGCATCGTCTTTTTATATTCTCTTTGGGTTCTCTCTCTCTCTCTCTCTCTCACAGTCGTACTGTTGACACATTGTTCTCTCCCAGTGATGTGTTGGCAATATGACTTGAAGAAATAATGGCTTGGATCCAAGATCTGCCTTCTGCAAGAGGAAGGGATTTTCCGGGAGAGGAAAGGCTCCACTTGCAGAAAATCTCTCTGCCCGATTTTTGGGGACCCCCCTCCACCACAACTCACCCCATTTAACAGGATCTCTTGGCTCTCTGTAGCATTTTCAGGGGGTTTGGAGGGGCTACTGTGGAAGGAGGGGGCATCCCCGCAGTAGATCCAACTTATAACTGGGTCCAGTCCTGTGACCTGATGGGCATGACATGACAGCCCACTGTAGCTGAATTTACCTACGGTGGCTGTCACATTGTGCTTGGTTTCCACGGGTGCCATTTTTGCATGGTGCCTGCGGCTGCTCAGTTTACCGTGGCTTGTCATGCCGTGCAAACCCAGGCGGCAGGGGTTGTTTGAGCATTAGACAACCCTCAAATAACCCTAGAACAAGCCAATGGTTATTTGAAGGTTATCTAACCCACAAAACAAGAACGACAGCAACAACTGGCCCCTGAGTTCACAGGATACAACAAGCCAGGGCAAGCCGGGCACCCGCAGGTGCCATGCAAAAAATGGTGCCCACAGGCACCTGGAACAACCCCCATGAGTAAATTAAACCACAGTGGGCAGTTGTGTTGTACAAACGTGTGTACTTAGAGCAGGTACACACACGTCCAAATTGTGTTTCAGGACAACTCATATTTTCTCTCTCAGAATAAGGTATGCAGTTTAATTTGTTTGTGGTAACATGATTTCACTTTGAAGGGTAGGAAGTGAGCTCTAGTCCACGGCCTTCTCCCTCTTGTATCCATGAAGGCTTACCTGTGCAATAAGGAGCCCTGTTCCCAACCCCTGTCCCAGAAGTTCATCCTCAACCTGAGGAGGGTAACGGGGCTAGCACAGTTGTCCCCACTCTCTTCCTCCTCGTGTGTAGAACCTAGACGGCTTATGAACAGCTGCGTGGGAGTTTACCCAGCCTGACAAGCGCGCCCCTCGCAACGGCAGGACTTGGCCGCCAACTTCCCTTCCCTGCTGATGTCCCCACTGAGTCACGTCTCTTAGTGCTGACTAAGCGGAGCCGGATGCCAGATAGCGGCTGAACTGTTTTCAAACCAGTGGATGGCTTCTGCGGCTGCAGAACATCCTCTCTGTAATCAGGGTTTTGTAAGCCGCGGAGTGGGGGGGGGAGGGGGGTTGGGCACTCCGAAATGAATACAGAAACCTCGTTGAATTTGATCAATGCTTTAATTTGTGGGGGAAAGGCGTTCTCATCAAGCAGTCCCCAAATACCTAAGGGACCTTAGGTGTTTTCCTTTCAGCAGCAATCCATGTAGCTAGCCAGTTCAGCTCTTACTAAAGCAGTGGTGGGATGTGGTGCATGGACTTCATGGTCTGGGGCTGGAGGCTTTCATTTCTTCGTA
Source organism: Anniella stebbinsi (assembly GCA_029215795.1). Taxonomy (NCBI): domain Eukaryota; kingdom Metazoa; phylum Chordata; class Lepidosauria; order Squamata; family Anniellidae; genus Anniella; species Anniella stebbinsi. The sequence goes on from JARDYH010000007.1 coordinate 83,578,443, forward strand.
TGTGAAGGACGCAATTCACATTTCCCTTCTCCCCCACTCTGCCACTGTTCCGGGCTTTACAACTACTTCTACATCCCCGATACGTTAGAGGGAAAGAAAGAAATAGCTTGACAATCCTGACTAAAAAGAAGAAATACTTTGAGCGTGTTCATTTTCACGTTTTAAACTCCCTTAAATCACGGCAACAGCATGACGACAGGAATATGTTGGAGTTTGCTCCTGCTGCACCGAAGCAAAGCAGCTTGGAATAAACACCATTTTGTCGTAGGAAAAGATCATATGTTTTTAAAGTAAAAATAATACAGTGGCTGAATTTGGACAACACAATAGTCAATGGTGGGGTAATAATCAACTTTACAGTTGTTCATCTAGGGGTTACTCCCCACACAACATGGTAATAAATAATCAACTGCGGTGTGGATTAGGATCAGCGCTGACTTGACTATGGCAGCATTCGGATGACACAATAGTCAATAAAACTGACGATTGTTCCCCCCACCCAGTTGCTTATTGTGTCGTCCGAATTCAGCCAGTGAGTGCATGTAACCTTGTAGAAGCCTGTTCACCCATCCCCGGACTATAAAATGTGCTTTAAAATAAAGAGTAAATAAGGCTATCAATGGCTACTAGTTCTGATGGCTCTTTGGTATCTCCAGTATCAGAGGCAGTTTGCCTATAAGATAGAGCTGTGCTGGATCAAACCAACAGTGGCCAAACCAACTCTTGATGGGAAACCCATAAGCCGGGCATGAGTGCAACAGCCCCCTTCTGCCCATGTTTCCCCGCAAGTGGTGTACCTAAGCATATTGCCTCTGATACTGGAGGTAGCGAATGTACCTCAGCTGCTGGGGAACATGGGCAGGAGAGGGCTGTTGCACTCATATCCTGCTTGTGGATTTCCCCAGGGGAATTGGCCACTGTGTGAACAGAATGATGGACTAGATGGATCTTGGCCTGATCCAGCATGGCTCTTATGTCCTTAAGTAAGAAACTATGGGCTCTGGTGCTGAATCCGGGCCGGTTTGCCACGGTCCCCATCAACTGCTGGTCTTTTGTTGGTTATTTAGGAGGCTCCCTGGGCTGCGGGGTCCTGAACATCAGCCAAGGTCCTACCCTAGCTGCACCACTGGGATTGAACAGAAGATGGATCGAAACCTACTGTTAGATCTCTTGAGTGGTTAGATCGACAAGGATGTTCGATTCCCAGTGGTTTAACAATGACGACAACAACATGGATTCCTCCCCGCCTCAAATTATACAGCTGAAATGAAGATAGCCTGGGAGTGACCGGGAGTGGACTTTTGTCTGGAAGAACTGTTGGTTCGGTTCTAGTACTCAAAACGAATTCCTAGGCTCGGAATTCGTTCAAGCGTATATCTTTTGCACCTGGCTTCAGTTGATGGATCTCAGAGTTCAAGGTCAATCTTGCAATCCTGAGATCTGCCCACCCCCGTACTGAAGTCATTTCAGTTGCTTAATAGATGGAAGTTCTGGTCTGGTGGAGGCCTCCTTACTCTCTTGGAGCCATCGAATCTTTGTATATTTTCAATGAAGAATTGCCCGTTACAAGCAGATTTGCTCAGTTCATCAAGCTGGAATACTGAGATTATTTTCCCAGACACCCACTGACTGTCTGAAAAATTAACAGAAACACTAAAATGGGTCTGTATTGGTTTGGGCTCCTAAGCTCCATTGCCCAAAGATGACTTTATTTTATTTTAAGTATTTTTATCCTGCTCCTCAGTCAAATAGGCTCCTAGCTACACAACATAATCTAACTCCACCATTGTGTAATTCTGGGCTACCATGGAGTTTAGTAAAAGGTAATGCAATATTTGATTGACAGTTCCTCCACCTGCTCTCCTCCACCTTCTCTCCTCTCCCAGTCCTCCTGATGGTATCCCATCAGCCATTGCTGCACAAAAACAATCCTGGCGGCTCTCCTAGAGCGGCAATTGCTCCTTTTGCCATTCTTGCCAGTGAACTCTGTAGCTGGTGGGAAAAGTCAACTCAAAGCAATGGAAAAGAGATGTAAAATTTCCAGAAATGTTGAAGCCATGGGGAAAAAACATTTTTTTCAGGAAAAAAAATGAATTTTTTTGGAAAAATTGAAAAAATGCAATAGTAGCACTTTTTACAGATTGAAAGTCACTTTGTTACTTTAAGAACAGGAAATGTAGTTATGTACAAGTTGGTTTGGCATAAAATTATCACATTTGGTATATTAAAAGTATAGTGCATTCAAGTAATTATTACAAATTGAATTTATTTTTAATTTTTTTTACCTTTTTTTAAAAAAACTACGAACTCCTGAACTGTAAGGAACCTCTTTAGTTTTGCCAGTTTGTGAGGAGCAGGCAAATTTTTTTGTTAAAAAACAAACAGAAGAAATCATTAACATTAGTAACGAGGAAAATTATTTATGTCTCTGCTAGTCCTTCACAGTGTCAAGCAGACATAAAGCACCCATTCCCATAAAAAGAACTGAGGAAAAAAGGGGGACCAAGATTCAAAGAGTATGCATGAAATTTAATCAGACTCATTTTCTGAGCTACAGCTATTATTATCAGTTTCAGTCCCTGCTTCAATGGCAGTGCCCCCTAGAGGCAGAAATGCATCTTGCTCTTGTATTTGAGAGCTGTAGTCTCAGTTTGCAATTTGGGACTTGCTTGTCTTCGGTGCACAGAAATTGTAGTAGTTTTTAGAAATCTTTTGGAGAAGTTAATATATAAAACCTTGTCTTAAACATTTTATGCATCATGCTAAAATAAAACATTCCATAATCTGTTTTTTCTTCATTTTTTTTCAACTTTTCGGGCAGGGGGGGAAGCAAAAAAGGCTTCAGAAAAAAAACGGGTTTTCCCCTAAATTTTCCCAGTTTTTTTGTGGGCCTTCACGTCTCTACGGAAAACTCCACGGAGCCCTCCACACAACACTCAACACAACAGTTATGCAAGAACACTCCTCTGCACAGCATGGATATTCAGTGTGGAGTGTTTTCTAAAAAAACAACTACACTGTTGCGTGGAGTTTTCTCACCAGACAACACCATGGAGTTCTAAAACCACTGTTGAGAAACATGTTATGTGAACGGAGCCGTTGTGTGTGAACTCCCTTTTTCCCCTGGTTTGCCAAATGTACTGCAAACCAATACTTTACCTTCTCAGCCTCTCATGGCACTCTTTCCATCCAACTCAGCAAACTCTTTTCGGTAGCCTGAAAGCATTAGCATCTTAAAACCTACCTTATGATCATCCGTGTTTTTTTTTCTCTTTCTTGGGATTTCGATTCGCATCTTCCTATAGCTTTTAAGGACTCTTTTATTTCTCGTCTTTTTAGGGCTTTCGGTTCTTGCGGGTTGTTTCTGTTTGCTCTGATCTCACAGCTACCTCTCTCATAATTCTAGAACCCGGGGCTGACCTGTAAAGCTTGAACGGTGGGAGATTCGGGACAGACGAAGAAAAGTAGTTCTTTCTATGGTGCATAATTACACGGCTACCACAAGATGTAACGATGTCCGTCTCCTTAGATGGCTTCAACCGGATCAGACAAATTTAGGCTATCATTGGCTAGCTGCCTTTCACAGTCAGAAGCAGCAAGCCTCTAAATGCCAGGTGCTGGGGGCAAGAGCGGGAAATGGCTGCTACCCTCATGCACAGCTTGTGGGTTTCTCAGATGCCTGGCCAACAGAATGTTAGACTTGCTGGGATAGGCAACCTGGCGCCCTCCAGATGTTTTGGACTACAACTCCCATCATTCCCAGCTCTTCTGTATTAAATACCTATTCAAATTTCCCTCCACAAAGAGAAAATTACAAAGTCCAGGAGAGGTTCTAGCATAACCATCTCCTTGGCATGCTAGCTTTCTCCGTGCAGGGATTTTCTTTTGTGTGTTTATTTAGAGGAGGGAACACTTATTCACGTGAGCCCCCTCCTGCCATCTGAAGTGGTACAATCTTAGTTCAATAAGAACTAGACCCTAGAAGCATTCTTCAATAGCTTTTCACCATTTTCTTTCCTCAGTTAAATCAGAGATTTGTTTACTTTTTCCTTTCTGCTTTCATTAGGCTCCAGGAGTGCCATTCTTCCATTCCTCATCCCTCCACTAAAAGCTATATTTTTGCTAGCTTTCTAGTACGGCTCTCTACAACCTGGTACCCTCCAGATGGTTTGGACTTCAACTCCCATCATTCCCAGCTAGCGTCCACACTCCTGGCATCAGCTCTGTATGCATGTCTCTTGTGGTCCTGTAGAAATGGAAGAGTTTGAGGTATTCAGATCTCCTCCATCTCTTTCCCCTCTATGAGTTTTTCTTTTTATTGGGATTGCTCCTGGTCTTTCACTTGCAGGGGCTACACTCTTGTTAAAAGACTACAATCTGCTCTGCAGTACATGCCAATTCCGAGGCCATTTCTCATCTTCATGGTGGCAGCTACAATTCATTACTGGCTGCAAGCAGAATATTAAGGAACAGATAGCCCATCAACAATGCCAGTTTCCCCTTTTGTGTGTGCATAAGGAATGATGAGCAGACTTTTCCTAACTGCTTTTGGAGCCTGGTTACCTTCCCTCTTGGGCCTAATCCATATCTACCGAAATTTGAGTGATCAGTTAGATTCTTCTCTCCAAGCAAAGGTTCCTACGTGATCACCAGTCCCCATACCTGCTCCAGAAGTAAATGCCCACACTGAATGTGAACCAGTAAATCTGGATCAGAATTTTTCTTTTGCATCACTTTCCTTAACTCTAGTTTTAAGAAACACAAACTTTTATAGAGGGTGGAAAGTTACATTAAACTCTTAGATGCCTGCAACAAATATTGACATTACCAGCCACAAAGGGTATTTCCAGCCGGAGTTCTGCCGTTAGGTGTAAACATGGAAACTGTAGAGCAGCCTCCAGTTATGTTGTGGCACAATTTCCATCATCCCCAGCCAGCATGGCCATGATGGGGGCTGTAATGCCAAATATCTGGAGAATACTCGGTTGAGGAAGGCTGCTGTTAGAGTTTGGGTAGGAGATATAATAAATTTGTAAGTTTCAATGTTAAATAAAGGTGCTGAGAAACTTTTGCTAAGCGCTGTGGTTCATCTTGGAAGTTACCTTGGTAATCTTTATTTGTTTAAGGATTGATATCTTTTCTTTTCACGTCAGTTTCAAGGTAGCTATACAACAAATAAGATCCAACTGCAGAAACGCCCTAATACAGTAATATAATACGACATAATAAAAAACAAGTTATTATTGAAACATAATAATCAACAGCAACAACAGTATAAGATCAATAAAACAAACCCATGTTATGGTTTTTTTAAAGGTAATATATATATATATATATATATATATACTGCCCAATAGCTGAGGTGCTATGGGCAATTCACAGTTAAAACCATAAAATACAGCAGATTGAAACATAATATAAAGCTTTACAAGTTTAAAAAAACCATATGAAACCAAAATAAAACCAGCCGCAGTGACAGCCCAGGGAAAGACTGTGTGAAAATATGCGTTTTCAGAAGGCTTTTAAAGGATGCTATATTTTCTGTCTCCAGAACTGCATGAAGGAGGGTTTTCTAGATGGTGGGTGCCACTACAGAGAAGGCCCCCAGGGTTTGGTCTAAGAATAAGGGGAGCCAATCCCCTAAATGCTAGATACAGTGTTTTGAGAAGTCAGTGAATAGAGGTGCTTAAGAAAATGCCAAAAGCCTGGAAGGGAACCACCAAGAGATAAAACGTAAGTCCTCAAACCAATACATAAAATTGCTACTCTTGGAGCTGACCTACACCCAAGACAGGTGCTACAATCTAATGCATGCTTGTCAGGGTTCCTTCCTATGACTTGGACTTGATGCCCTACAGATGTATTAGGCTACAGCGCCCATCGTCCTCATTATTATTTATTTATTACATTTATATACCGCCCCATAGCCGAAGCTCTCTGGGCGGTTTACAAAAATTAAAAGATTGAACACTAAAAAGACAATATACAACATATTTAAAACCGTAAACATAAAACAGCTGACATTTAAAACATTTTAAACTGTTAAGCCTGGCCACAAAGTCAGTTAAAACCTCAAGCTGTTAAAATGCTATTTAGTGGTGATTGATTGGAGTTGTAGTCCAACCCACTTGGAGAGCACCAGGTTGGAGAAGTCTTCTGTAGGAGCATCGGCCTATGAACAATAATTAGCCGAGTCAGCTAAATAGAACTGCCAGTTCTAGAGGCAGTCTATACCTCTGAGAGGTGACGGGGACGTTTAATGGGCGCCTCACTTACAACATCCGATGCATTTCCCCAGTATGGCGGAGTAGAGGACCATTTGGTTTGATCAAGCAGCGCTGTTCCCAGTTCTTTTAGACCGCTGCTTTTTTAGCCCAGCCTTCCCCAACCCGGATTCTTTCCGGTGTTTGGGACTACAACTCCCAGCATCTTTAACCACTGGCTGTGCTGTCTGGGGCTGCTGGGAGCTGTAGTCCAAATTATCTGGATGACCCAGGTTGGAGACTGCTCCTTTGCCTTGCATCTCTGATACAAGTACAGGCACCACCGCTCTTCCCTTCCAGTCTTTGTTGCGTGCATTACTGAGTGTAATATGGAAAGAGCTTTGAGTGTGTGTGTGTGTGTGTTTTTGTAAAGGGGAAGAGGAACAATAGAAATGCTAATATTACTATCGCATCTACCTGGAATTTAGTACCTGTACTGCTAAGGTTAGGAGGCTCCCACTTGTGGGTTCCTGGTGAACAGCTGGTTGGCCACTGTGTGAAAAGAATTCTGGACTAGATGGACCCTTTGTCTGATCCAGAATAGCTCTTCTTATGTACTTATTCTGGGGTGGAGCGATGGCTGTTTCTCATAAAACGCGGCTGTTTGCTTTTTGCGCAGGCAGGGAGTGGTGACCTAGGAGCAGTTACAATGTGTGTTATATTTGCAGGTTGCACCAGGTACCGTTTATAGAACAAACAATAGGCAGGACTTTGCCTTTCTGATTTGTTATCTACAGGTGTGGCTTAAAATTCAAAAGGGAACCTTTTATGGACGTAAGGCAGGAATACCTTTGGGGGGGGTATTTCTTCCTTATTTATTTATTTATTTATTATTTTATTCCATTTATATACTGCCCCATAGCCGAAGCTCTCTGGGTGGTTTACAACAATTAAAAACATTGAACAATTAAAACACTGATATACAAAATTTAAAAGCATAAAGCATAAAAACAAGTTAAAATTACAATATCCTTCTGGGTCAAAGCACAACAACAACACAACAATACAAAAACCCTCATCATATGCTGTTAAATGCCTGGGAGAAGAGGAAAGTCTTCACCTGGCGCCGAAAAGATAACAATGTTGGCGCCAGGCGAGCCTCGTCGGGGAGATCATTCCATAATTGGGGGGGCCACCACTGAAATGGCCCTTTCCCTTGTTGCCACCCTCCGTGCCTCCCTCGGAGTAGGCAACCGGAGGAGGACCTTCGATGTGGATCGTAGTGTACGGGTAGGTTCGTGTCGGGAGAGGCGTTCCATCAGGTATTGTGGTCGCAAGCCGTATAAGGCTTTATAGGATAGAAGCAGCACCTTGAATTGGGCTCGGAAATGTAGAGGCAGCCAATGCAAGCGGGCCAGAGTACGTCTTCCTTTCAATGTGCGAGAGTTTAGGGGAGGGTTTTGAATGACTTTGGCCTTCAGTTGATGGCAGCTGGCGCTTCCGATCACTTTGCTTCTTGAAAAGTTTGCCTCCAGAACGGGACTCTTTCCTGATGCCTGAAGACAGGGAGGGAGGTGTGTGCAGTGTGCGGTTTTGTGCTCTATGTAGCCGCCGTATCCTTTGGAAGGGCAGCCCCCCAGGCGCACGTTCCCTTTTTCTCCCCTTTATATAGAAATCCAATTCCCTCCCTGTTAGTAACCCAGCCTCGCTTTGCAGTTAATATCTGGGGCAGTGGCAGGATTCTTTCTGGGTCACGTAATTTAGTGAAGAAGGATCCATAGGTGTGCATTAGAGCGTAGCTCTCCTTGCATTTTCAGGAAGCTTCTCAGGAGCCTGGGATTGCGCGTCATTCTAAGGCTTTTTAGTCCCTTGTTCTATGCATTGATGGGAACACAGGAAGTTGCCTTATACTGAGACGGACCATTAAGTCCATCTGGCTCAGCATTGTCAACACTGAGTGGCATCAGCTCTCCAGGGTTTCAGACAGGAGTTTTCCCAGACCAACCTGGAGAACCCGGGGCTCGAACCTGCGACCTTCAAGTGACATGCGCAAGAGAAGTCTCCACAGTTTTTGTTCCTTGTTCTTCCTTATTCTTCTCCCCCTCCCCTCTTTTATGGGTAATTTAAAAGCAAAGTGCTCATTCACTCCACTAGAAGGATTCTCGCCGAAGGCCCAGATAGCTATAATCAATGTGTCTCTAAGGAACATTTTGCTACATTCCTCGTCTGAAGTCTCATATGTTAGAATGTGCAGCACTTTCGTACCATGGAATAGACAGTTTCCAAACATCTTTAGCTCAGTTGCATCCTGTGTAATAATCTATCAAAAGAAGGAAGTCCTCATTTTTATAGGTAGAACCTCCGTAAAGGAGGAGAGGTCTGTCTGAAACAGGGGTGGCGAACCTAGGCCTGGGGGCCAAAACTGGCCCTCCAGAGGTCCCCAGAAGGCCACACCCTTTTTCTCCAATTGATCATTTGATCGTTTCTCAGCTTTTAGGCAGTTCCCCCCCCCCCCCAATTCTGAAATGTTGAAAATGCCTCTCCTGAGGCTTAGTTACCTGGAATAAGACTGTTAGCTAAAATACGCTGGTATTTTTGGCACCATCCATGTTGAATTTGGCCCCTCTTGCCACTGGAATGTGGCCCAAGAGAGCTTCTTTGAAATGGAGTTCGGCCCCCGGGCCGAAAGACGTTCTGCATCCCTGGTTTAAAATGACTGACCTCCCACTTGCCAAGCCCCATGTAAAGTCAGAAGAGACTCTGTGTTGGAAGTGAGACCTTGCACTCTCAAGCCCCCAAAGTCAAGATGCTTTTGTTTGTTTGCTTGTTTACAATATTTATATACTGCCCAATTATCTAGCACAGATTCCAGAGCGGTGCACATAGGTATAAACAGCAAAAGAAAGAAGATTTAAAAAGCAAATTAAAATTGTTCAATTAAAAAACAAAGGGACCAGAAAAACAGTGGCTAGTCAGTGGAGGAAGGCTTCTCGAAACAGTTGTTTTCAGGAGGCCCCTGGAAGCAGCCTAGCGTTGGTGCTTGCCTGACCTCCAGGGGCAGAGAGTTCCACAGAGAAGGGGCCACTACACTAAAGGCTCTTCTGCTGGTGGATTCCAATCAGGCCACAGGTCCATATGGAACCCCCAGGAGCATGCTCTCCAATGGCCTCAGTGATCGGGCAGGGTAGTAAGGGAGAAGGCGCTCTCTCAGGTATCCTGGTCCCAAGTTGTTTAGGGCTTTGCACACTAGTACCAAACCCTTAAACCTGGCCCGGTAGCTAATAGGTAGCCAGTGCAATTCCCTAAGCAAAGGAATTATATGCTGAAAAGAGGCATCTCCTGACAACAGCCAAGCTGCTGCGTTCTGCACTAGCTCCAGCTTCCGGAGCAGCCTTAAGGGAAGCCCCATATAGAACACACAAAGTACAAAGTCTCATTTCCCATATAGAGTCCCATCTGAATTTATATGGGGGTCAGCAACTGGAAGCCACTTGGCAGATCCGGCTTGATGCCGCCCCTTGTCCAAAGTGCCAACCTACAGGTAAAAGCAGCCCAATGTAAGTGCCATGTATGGCATCAGATCTCCCTAGCAGGCCAGTTTAATGGGCAGGGTAAAAAACGGCCCATTCCTCTGAGTTCTCTACTGGCCAGGGTTATAGAGAGGTAGTTTTCCTTACTGGCTCTGAACCACCAATCCTTAACTTCCTGCTCCCGTTCTTTCACTCCATGCGGCTTCAATCAAGGAAGGCCTTTGACAGCCAGTTCCCTATTATAATTTCTAGAACTTGCCCCTACAGCACCGAACTCAGTGACTCAGTGGCTCATGTGTCTTAAACACAGCACCTTTCCCCCAGCGTTCCCAATCCTCTCATCAATCGAAAGTGCAAGAGAGACAGACAGATATCTGGCAAGGTTCTGGGAATGCAGCGTGACTCAGGTGCGGTGTGTGATCTTGGCAACATTCCTCCACATTGCACATCCCTGCTCAGGTCCTCGAGATGTGGGCAAAAGCAGATTTTTTTTAAAAAAAAGGCAGAGTTGCTTCTGCTCTCTGTCTTTCTGCTTTCTTTTTCTTCGTGATGTCTAATGCAAATGATGGATGATGACATCGCACTGGGCACCCTGCTCACACCTGCCAGTCAAAAGTGAAGTGGGGAGACGCACAGTGCAGTGACGGCACAGCATGCGTTGCTTGCACAGTCTTTTTTAACATGGCCATTGTGGCTTACAACAATTAAAATCACGTTATCATCAATAACGCAAGGGGGGAAAACCTCTGTTCAGTGGGTCTAATGCAGCTCACAGATGTTCCCCATCCGGCCTGCAGAAGGTTTGGCTCCTTCCATGTACCCCACCCATGCCAAAGCCCACCCCCAAGAGGCTTTGGAAGGTGACCGGCATTTCTGTGTTATCTCCTATAGGAGATAACAAGGGGATTCTCCTCCTTGCCCCCCGTTTAGCTCTGATCAGTGATCAGAAATAACAACGGGATTTTTCTTAGCATGCTGATTACTCTCACCCTGCCCCATTACATCATCCAGCCCATGCAGAGCTGCGTGGAAAATCATTTGCCCCCTCACCCAAAATCAGTTGCCTACTCCTGTATGAGATTGATGGGGTGCAAGCCATGCAGGCCTGCTTTAAAAGCCCAGTTCATGCATTCTATTTTTCTTACTCTGGCTGTGTACTTTACTTTTCTAAAGTGGGATGTATAGCAGTAGCTGCAGCCTTTTCTAAGGTTGCTGATGTTGGTTTGCAAAGGGGACGATTCCCCTTCTTCATCCCCTGGCTTGGATTTGAATGGGCATGTCACACCTATTCCAGCATTTCCTGCATTGGTTGTATTTAATTCCAAATCACAACAAAATAGGTAAAATCCACTTGGAATATTCTTCCTTTTATTTGTCCCAAGTATAAGAAAGCAGAGATTTAATACTGGCCAGATCCTCATAGATGCCTTCCTGTCCCTCCAAATACCTGAAGAGCTTTGAATGAGACCTAGCATTCTTGGCTTATGAAATATAAACAGGCACCTCATAAGGAACCCAACCAAATGGAGCATTGTGTTTAGTTTGGCAGCCGGTGCTGGCTACTTTTGAAGGGAACTGTAATAAAAGTGGAGCAATGGGAACCTGTATCTTCTGGGAACAGTAGCTAGCTTAGATGTTAAAACATGAGGCCACTAAATGATCCCCTAGTGAGAGAGCTTTAGCATCTCAGACCCAGGCAGCTGTGTGGTCCTGCCTCACCTGTACACGAGGACTGCCAAGATCCATAGCTAACGAAAGGAACTGGCCAAATTGGTGTAGCTGGTAAAAAGAGCTTCACAGAGCTGGTATTCCTATCAGACTGGAGCCCTTTCTAGACCTGCCTTTTGTCCTGTGATCGTCCCCAGATGATGCACAGGGACTCCTGGAAGCAGGGGGGGGGGGGGCAGGCACGGGTTTTCCCAAAGATAAGGGATCCCTGGGAAAACCCGATTTTTCTCATGGTCCCGGGAACATCCCGAGACCACGGGAAGTGCAGGCGGCTGTCCCAGCTGGTGCCTACTTACTTACGAGTAAGCAGGCACCAGAAATGGACATGGAGCCACGCAGGGCGGCTCTGTGCCATCGGGGAAGGAGGGGGGAAGCAAGTCCGCCATCCCCAAGATGGCAGGGTGGGATGGGCGGGCCCCCCGATTTCGGGGGGGGTTCTTTTTTTAAAAAAAACTACCTTCCCGCTATAGTGCAAGAGCGCTCTTTTCGGCTTCTTAAAACAAAAAACAAAAAAAGCGGGCACGACTGTGCAACGTCCCAGGAGGAAGCCGGGATGTTGCACTTCCTGTTTAGAAAGAATAGGACGATCCCAGAAGCAGGTATGTCCGGGATCATCCCCAGGCTCCTTCGCTACATCTCTAGGTGTAGAAAGGGCTATGGAGAAGCAAGTGCTAGGTTATAAGATTCCAACCTAAGTCTGTAGCCCCTGTGAGACTCACTTCAGAGAAAACATGTGTTGGTTCAGGCTGTAATATTTAATTTAAGTGGTTATAGCTTAATATTCTGGTTTGTTTTGATCTTGAGGGGCCATAGCTCAGTGTGATAGAGCACATGCTTTGCATGCAGACGGTCCCAGGTTCGATCCCCAGCTTCTTATAGTAAGGTGAGGAAAGAATCCCACCTAAACCCTAGAGAGCCATTGAGGCCAGTCAATAATAATAATAATAATAATAATAATAATAATAATTTATAACCCGCCTCTCCCTCTGGATCGAGGCAGGGAACAACAACAAATACAAAACACAAAAATCACAAAACAGTTGAACTATTAAAAACAAATAAAAACCAATAATTCATTAAAAACATCTTAAAATTCAGCTGGATAGGCCTGCCGGAAGAGATCAGTCTTCATAGCTCTCTTAAATTCAAGAAGATTGCTAACTTGTCGAATCTCCTCCGGCAGGTCATTCCACAGTCTGGGAGCGGCAGAAGAGAAGGTCCTCTGGGTAATGCTAGTCAGCCTAGTTCTGGCTGATTGAAGTAAATTCTTCCCAGAGGACCTGAGTGTGCGGGGTGGATTATATGGCAAAAGGCGATCCCGCAGGTAACCTGGACCCAAACCATGTAGGGCTTTAAAGGTAATAACCAACTCTTTATACTTCACCTGGAAACTGATTGGCAGTCAATGTCGACAATACTGGGCTAGATGGACCAGTAGTCTGACTCAGTATAAGGCAGCTTCCTATGAGCCATTTAATGTCACATCTGCAACTCCCACCTCCATAGAATGATAAAAATTTGGAGTTGGAAGGGAGTTGGGATGTCTTCTAGCTGAAGCCCCTGCTCAGGAAATTGTAACTACACCATCTCTGACAGATGTCTGCCCAACCCAGGGATACATGAGAGATTTATTTCAGTTCATTTTTTAAATCAGGACTTACCCAGTTTGGACCTTGCGGACCAAACGGTCTCGGAAGCCACCTGCTGTTGAAGTTCGTAGACTTCCGAGCTTGCAATGTGATTCGTGGACCAGAAAGCAAGTGTTTGACAGCATGCATACATTTGAAAAATTCCCATGAAAAATGCATACATTTGAAAAATTCCCATGAAAAATGCACACATTTGAAAAATGTGCACAAATACTGTACACTTTAAGCAACGGGTGAAGAACGTATACATTTCAAAGACGTGTTCAACTGATGCGTACATTTGGAAAACTACAGGTTTTCATGTGAAAAGAATGTAGCAACGACCGCAAACTGATACGGACTTAAGTCGGAACGAGTTTCAAGATGGAACTCGGAGCTTTGGTGACCTCCAGTTTTGCTGATTTGCACATCCCTAATCCAGTTTCTGCTTAAATGCCTCCAATGAAGGAAAGCCCACGATTCCCAGAGGCAGCCTCTTTCACTGCTGAACAGCTATGGCAGCAGCCCTCTAGGGACTCACGCAGAGAAGGGTGTTTCCCATCACCTGCTACCTGATCCTGTTATCTGGAAATGCCAGAAATTGAACTCTGGGGCCTTTGCATTCAAAGCTCTGTGCTGATTCCATGCCTATGTGCCCTGTGTATAGACACTTTCAGCCAGTGTAACTCACGCCTCTCTTTCAATGCAACAAATAATCCTTTATTCAACGTCTCTATTAACAGAACAGCAAAGAGTGATAACTTTCAGTCCACAGGAAATAAGGAGGTAGTCACAATCAAAGGTGAGGTCTAATGGGAAGGATTAGTTTATTTATTTATTGGATTTCTATACCGCCCAACAGCCAAAGCTCTCTGGGCGGTTTACAAAAATTAAAACCTTGAAAACCATTTAAAGTATAAAACAAACAACAGTGTAAAAACATAATATAAAATACAGTCTAAAAGCACAACCAAGGTAAAACTGAGCAGCAGTTCAGAAATCTATACAGTTTTAAAATACAGATTTAAAACAGCAAAGTTAAAAATTAAGCTGATAAGCTGTTAAAATACAGAGAAAATAAAAAGGTCTTCACCTGGCATCTAAAAGAATATAACGTAGGTGGCAGGCGAACCTCTCTAGGGAGCTATAGCCGGGGTGCCACAACAGAGAAGGCCCTGCTCCTGGTAGCCACCTGCCTCACTTCCTTTGGCAGGGGCTCATGGAGAAAGACCCCTGAGGATGACCTTAGGGTCCAGGCAGGCACATATGGGAGGAGGCTTTCCTTCAGATAACCTGGCCCCAAGCCGTTTCAGGCTTTGAAAGTTAATACCAGCTTTGAAAATTAATACCAGAACTTAATGACTGCTGAATAAAAGGGGTGAGGCCTGGTAAAAATGGGGTGTGCTTGGCCAGGTCCTCTGAGCCTCCTGCCTCTTTGCTGGCTAGTCTGAAAGTGAGAAAGACTCCCGCCCAAAGGGAAGTCCCTACTAGACTATCTGAGACTGCTGTGTTCTAGCTACAGCAGGCCTGGCTGGCAGATCCTTGATTTCTCCACCCATGCCTATAAACATATACATTTCCTATACTTTAAAGAATTGGGGGGCAGCACATTACGTGTGAGCTTTGGTCAGGGACCCCTATGAATTGGACCAACATCTCCCGTTTACTAGACATGCACGTCACCCAGCTTAGCAAAAGCACCTTGCACAAATTACATACTGCCATAAAAGCTGGATTTAGAATTCACTCCTGTATTCATCTAAACCACCAAAAGGATCATCCCCGTATTTGCTTATGTTCAAACCATTCTAACTGAAAGGCATTCCTTCTTGGCCAACTTTCTGGTAGTCCAGTCCTAGCCAAATTAGTCAGTTTCACCAAATCCAGTCATCTCCCAAGGTCTTACAAACCAGTTCTTTGTCAGTTTTCAGACTCTTGGGACTTCTTACGTTTTTGCTGCTACCGTCAGGCCTCTTACTAACACCTTCTCTATCTTCTTTTCCACTCCATCCGAAAAAACAAGCGGAAAAAAACATCATCACTAGGTCAAAATGTGCTGTGTAACCTACAAGATTTTCAATTGCTTGTTTCACCTGCAGTCAGGTAAATCCACCCAGAAACGCACATCTACCAGCAATGAATGACGTTTGCTGGAAATTGCTTTGCACCTCCAGCATTTGTCAAAACTGCCATCCATTTTTCTGCTTTTCAAGTCTTTTTTTAAACGTATCAAATGCACGCTGCACTTTTCTAGTATAGTCGCAGCCCATTTGGTGGGCTGGATCACACGCACACACACACTTGGTTTGGCCAAGAATGCCCACCACCCTCCATTATTTCAGGGCTGGGGAACCACTGGCTCTCTGGATGTTGATGGGTGCCAATTTTTGCCAGCCTGGCCAGTGGTGAGAGATGATGAGAATAGTCTGGAGAGCCTTCAGCTTTGCCAGCCCTGCATTTCTTGTTTGCATGCTGCATTTCCCTTGTGCCCCTAGTGGCTCACAGCATATCGAACGAAAAGCAATAAATAGGATAATTGCACAGATATAGTAGGAACAGTTGCAAATTATAGTGTGGATGCATGACATCTCAAAGTTGTGTAAGTGGATTTTTATGTACACAACAGGACTTAGCCTCCCTCTCTTCCTTCCTGCACTGCTCCCTGTGCCTCCTCCCTACTGTGCTCCGGAGGGTCCTCTGGAGCAGATGCAGGGTGGGGGTGGAGGTGGCTGTTAGAGAGGCAATATCTGCTGAAAAATGGAAACTATTGGAATAGCTAAATTGGCGGTAGGGAATCTCTTTTAGCCGGAGGTCCCCAATCTGTTTCAGAGAAGCTCTTGGAGAGCCATATTGCAGTGGTGGGTGGGGCCTAAGGCAAAAGGGGGTGGAGCCACAGGCAAAAGGGGGTGGAGCCACAGGCAAAAGGGGTGGAGCCAACAATACTAAACATACCAGCATATTTTAGCTTAAAGCTCTTGCTGGCAGTAGCTAAGCCTTAGGAGACGGGGGCATGTTAACCTTTTAGAATGGGGAAAAAATGGGGAAAAGCCAGGAAACCCCCAGACCATGGTTGGTTGGGGGAAATGGGTTGGGGCTAAAGGAAGAGGTCTGGAAGGCCAGAATGGGCCCCTTGGCCTGAGTTTCCCCACCCCTGAACTAGATACATAATAAAACCATAAGTCCGTCTTTACAACTTTGCTTACTATTCATATAAACTGACATAATTCAATATTTTAAAACTAAAAAGGAGAGAGACTAGAGCCTACCACAAAAGTAAGAATACATTACCTGTAAAGCCAAATAGAACTCTGTTCCACAAAGTCAACGTGGGACTTTCTCCAATTAACTTACCAGCATTGGTTGGCAGCAACACCTCTCACCTGAGTCGGCCTTCCTCCCAGACTCTCACCTGGGGATATCAAGAAGGCCAGTCCTCCAAGTCTCGCATACTTTAACGGATTCGATATTACTCTTTCCGCCAAGCATCCCTTCCAGCCCTGTTTTGAAGGCAGCAGGCTTTATCAAGCTCCAGATTGGTGCGTGGGTGGTGAGGCAAGAGAGAAATGCTTGGGTCCCTTGACGCTTGTCTCCACCTAGATAACACCCCATCCTTCAAATTAGCAAGCGGTCCCAATCTACCAGGAGCTTTTGCAGCACAATCCCCACTGAAATGAGGATTAAACCAAAAGCGTTTTCAACTAGGATGACGCCAAGAGGTACTCATACACCCTTCACCCTGCACTTTGCAGATCACCCAATTTCAAACCAAAATCAGAAGTACTTGCATCGAGGGGTGATTAGGCTGACCATATGAAAAGGAGAGCAGGGCTCCTGTTTATATAATAGTTGTAATGAAAAGGGAATTTCAGCAGGTGTCATTTGTATGCATGCAGCACCTGGTGAAATTCCCTCTTCATCACAACAGTTAAAGCTGAAGGAACCCTGCCCTCTTTTGTATCTGGCCATTCTAATTTAGCTTCTGCAGCTTTAACTGTTGTAATAAAGAGGGAATTTTACCCGGTGCTGCATGCATACAAGCGACACCTGCTAAAATTCCCTTTGCTAAACAAGTGGTAAAGATGCAGAAGCCCCTGTCCTCCTTTTCATAAGGTCACCGTAGGGGTGACGCTTGTTTGTTCAATTCACCATATGGCCATTCAACAAGACATTTTAACAACAACAACAAAAATCTCTAAGACAAGACAAACTGTATACATGAAGGCAGGAATAGTGGTAGGAAGGAGATATAAGGATCAAAATAGACCCACATTGTGGCAAAACAGACTGATTTATTGGAAGAAGAAGGAGATGTGTGTCATAGTAGTGAAAAAGAGATGTGGGAGTTGTAATCTCGATGCAAACTGTACAATTGCAATGTGTGTATAATGTAAATCAAAGCTGTTCTTTTTGAAAGAACTGTACTGAAAGGGGGGAAATTAGAACTTTTCTAAATAATCAAAGCTACAGATGCAAGAATGCTACCAAAAACCCATGTCGCAGATCTAGACAAATTGAAACAGAATTGAGGAAAAAAATACAATGTGGCACTTGGAAATTATTTCTGGCTGGGGACAATGGGCATTGAAGTCCAACATGCCAAGAGGGCATCAGGATGGGGAAAGTCAACCTAAAGCATCCTTCCTGATGAGTGTTGTCTTGACACTATTTTGGAAACGTACAGCTTGAGCAGGCGTTGTAAAGTCCAGTAAGCCAAAACTATTTCTCCCAAACTATTTCTCCATCACCTGCCTTTAAACCATCGCTCTGGGCAGTGCTGGACAAAACTGTTTTTCTACACTCACGATAGAGATGGGTGTCCATATTGCTATGTATTCCTGTGGGGGTGGGATAGGGTAGGGGGCAAATTGGCCACTTGACGTTAATTACCAACAAGAAATTTGTAGGTTCCACTGGGCTTGCAGAGAGCCGTCCCCTCCCAGTTCTACATAATTGAAAATCAAGGCTGTTACGTTAGGCTCAACCTTTGGGATTAATTGCCAATTTTGGGTGTTATTATTACTCATATTTAAAAAGCTTTTAGCATGCCAAGAACTTTGCAGCCCAGGCAGCCAGAAACTATGCATGCTTACTTGGAAATCAGTGGGGCTTGCTCCCTATTGAAGCGCAACCAAAATGATCAAGGGCTTGGAGCAAAAGGAATTGCAGTGAGGACAGATTACAATGTATGGAATTCACTTCCACAGGACGTAGTGATGGTCACCAATTTGGATGGCTTTAAAAGCAGGGTGGGTGGATAAATTCCTGGAGGAGAAGGCTATCAATGGCTACTAGTCCTAATGGCTATGTGCAACCTCCAGTAGCAGAGGCAGTAAGCCTATTTGCACCAGTTGCTGGGGAACATGGGTGGGAGGGTGCTGTTGCAGCATGTCCTGCTTGTGGGTCCCTGGTCAACAGCTGCTTCACCACTGTGTGAATGCTGGACTAGATGGACCCTTGGTCTGATCCAGCATGGCTTTTCTTATGTTTTTAACATTTGGTTTTTGTTTGGTTTTTTTAGCTTAGAAGAAAGATGTCAGGAGGGGACATGGTAGAAATATATAAAATTATCCATAGCGTGGAGAAAATGGGTAGGGAGAAGTATTTTCCTGTCTTTCATAATACTAGGACCTGGGGCCATCTAATGAAACCAAATAATGGGAGGTTTAAGACAGACCAAATGACAGACTTCTTCACACCTAGTCAAATGGTGGAAGATGTCGTGATAGCACCAACTTGGACAACTTTAAAAAGGGATTGGGAGAAGGCTACCAAAGGCAAGTAATGACAATAGCAATATATTACCATCGCTGTCAGAAGTAGTTGAATACCAGTTGTTGGGGAAAATGAGCGGGAGGGTGCTATTGGTCTCATGTCCTACATGTGTGCTTCCTAGAGACAACTGGTTAGCTACTGCGGACATAAGATGTTGGATTAGATAGGCATTTGGTCTGATGCAACATGGCTCATTTTATATTCTTATTAAGTGTGTGTAGAACTGCAGCCTGGAAGAAACAAGTGAATACCTTTAAACAATCTTTAGCAGATAGAATGGTTACATGTGTATCAATTAATATCAGAGGAATGGGAGGAAAGATCAAACAATCAAGAATGTATAAATGGATAATGGGGATGAAACCGGGAATATTATTTTTACAAGAACTTCATAAACCAAAAGCAAATTGTGGAATTTTGGCAAGTAAACAATGGGGACAGAAGTATTTGGCGCTGGGTACCAGAAGAGCAAGGGGGGTAGGGATTCTAATAAATAAGGAAATAGATTTCCAAGTAAAGAAAATACTGAAAGACAAACAGGGAAGATATATTTTGGTAGAGGGGACGTATAACAATAATCAGCAAATTACATTGGCATCAATTTATAGCCCTAACACAAATCAACTGAACTTTTTACAGAAGGTCCTAGCTAAGCTAAAAAAAAATTCAAAAGCAGAAAAGGTTGTGGCAGTGGATGTAAATTGGAACCTACAGGGGGCAAGATCAGTAAACGACAAGGACAAAAGAAAAACAACAAAACAGAACAGGAGATTAAATACTTATATGGAAATAATTTAAAAATATGGAATGTTTGATATATGGACCGAGATAAACTCTAAAGACTATAGTCATACATATTATTCAGAGGTGCATAAAAGTTTTAGCAGGCTGGACACGATGTTAACAACAGAATCGTTGATGCAAAAGGTAAAAAAGGTGGAAATTGGGCACATAAAAATAACAGATCATGCTCCCATTTTGGCATGTGTAGAAATAGAAAAAAGAGTTAAAAGAGACTATAGATGGAGAATGAACCCCATTCTATTAACAAAGGAAGAGGTCAAAGAAAAAATTAAAAAAGAAATAGAAAGATATTTTGAAGAAAATAAAACAGGACAAACGACAGAAAGAATTAGATGGGAAGCAGCAAAAGCAACCATAAGAGGGAAATGTATAAAGCAGCTAAGTATAATTAGGAAAAGAGATAAGGAAAAGATGGAAAGGCTAGACAAAGAAATCAGCAGATTGGAGGAACTATATAAAAATACAGGAAAAATAAAAGTTAGGAAGGAAATGGAAAAATTAAGGAAAGAAACGGAAGTTATGGAGGTAAATAGGGTTATGGTCAATATGCTATATGTAAATCAAAGGTATTATGAATTTACAGGAAAAACTTCAAAATTGCTAGCAAATAGAGTTCAAAAGAAGAGAATAAGAAACAAAATCTGGACATTAAAAACAAAAGGAGGAGTAAAAACATATGATTCAAAAGAAATGGGAGAAATACTGCAGGAATATTTTTCAGAATTATATAAGGGGAAGGAGATAGAAGTTGATCAGATAAAGGATTATATAAAAAAAGCCAGAATACCACCATTGAAAGAAGAACAAAAACAATATTTGCAAGAGGAAATAGGAGAAAAAGAAATAGAACAGGCTATAAAAGATTTAAAAAAGAACAAAAGCCCGGGGGAGGATGGCTTCACTGGAGAATTTTATATAACATATAGTGACAAACTGATACCTCAGTTAAAAAGAGTATTTCGTGAAATACAAGAGGGGGGACCCCTCCCAAAAACTTGGACCCAAACCATAATAACATTAATACCAAAATTAAATAAAGACAAATGCAATCCAGAATCATACAGGCCGATATCGCTACTGAATGTAGATTACAAGATATTCACCAAAATTTGGGCTAATCGACTAAAAGAAGTAATTAATGAATCTGTTGGGGCAGATCAATATGGGTTTCTGGAAAACAGGTTCATAGCAGAACCGGTGAGGAAATTATTGGGTCTGATGAAGTTGAGCAATATAAGGAAAATTCCATTTACATTATTGACTCTGGATTTGTATAAGGCATTTGATACAGTAAATCCAAAATTTATAATCAATGTACCAACAATATACAACTTGGGGAATAAATTCAAACACATAATAGATGCAATATATGTACAGACAACAGCGAAAATTAGGTACAATGGATTGGAAACAGGGGAAATAAAGTTAAATTCGGGAACAAGGCAGGGATGAAAAAATAATAATAATAAAAAAAAAGAATTGCAGCTTTGGGACCTTTGCTTTAGCATGCCTGAAATGTTGTCTTTCTTGCAGACAGAGAACATGAGGCACAATGACTTATAATAGAATCATAGAATAGTAGAGTTGGAAGGGTCCTGTAAGGCCACTGAGTCCAACCCCTTGCTCATTGCCGGAATCCACCTTAAAGCATACCCGACAGATGGCTGTCTAGCTGCCTGTTGAATGCCTCTAGGTTGGGAGAGCCCACAACCTCCCTAGGTAATTGGTTCCATTGTAGTTCTGCTCCAACAGCCAGGACGGTTTTCCTGATGTCCAGCCGGAATCTGGCTTCCTATAACTTGAGCCCATTATTCCGCGTCCTGCACTCTGGGATGATCGAGAAGAGATCCTGGCCCTCCTCCGTGTGACAACCTTTCAAGTATTTGAAGAGTGCTATCATGTCTCCCCTCAGTCTCCTCTTCTCACGGCCAAACATACCCAGTTCTTTCAGTCTCTCCTCATAGGGCTTTGTTTGCAGACCCGTGATCATTCTTGTTGCCCTCCTCTGAACCCCCTTCAGCTTGTCTGAATCCTTTTTGGAGTGTGGTGCCCAGAACTGGACACAACACTCAAGATGAGACCTAATCCAAGGTCAGTTAGTGTGTACCTGACTCGGGATGGAAATTGAACTCATACTTTCCAGGTTTAAGTCAAGCGCGTAGTCAAGCCAGGTAAGGGGGGTCGAGATCCAAGGCAGCACTCAGGGAAAGGGAGCAGGAATTTAGGCAGCATCCTTGGACCTGAGACGAGTTATCCATACTGAGGAGCAAGCGCGGCTACTAGGACTTTATAGGGCCTGGTGGACCGGGATTGGCCCATGAGAGTCAGCTGGTAGAATGCTCAATCAGGCTGGTAGTGCAGCCTAGATGGCGCCCACAGAGCACACAGTGGAGTTGTCTGGACTTGGGGGGGGGAAAGAGCAGAGGAACCAAAGCCTTGGAGCTGGACTGCTGAGTCCTCACACGTCTGCACTAGTGCCTTAGGCCCCCTCCACAAGGATGCGCTTTTGCGCCCGGTTCGGCGATTATGCGCATTATCGTGGAGGCGCATTTACTCCTAATCCCTCTGCACGGGAGGCGGCGAGAGGCGGCGAAGCGCATTAATTGATGTCCAAAAAGCGCTTTACAAGAAGTTAATGCGCATAATCGCTTGTTCACATGGCAAAAATGCACTTTAACGGCCGGAGCAAAATAAAAGTCGCTATTTAACGCGCATTCGATAATGCGCATAATCCGGGAGATAACGCGCCTCTACGCCTGTTTTGCGCTCCGCTGGTGTGGAGGTAAAATTTATAATGAGCCTTCAAAGAGCATTAAACCTCTCTTGTGGAGGTAGCCTTACACTCATAGAACCTTATTCCTAAACTGTGGTTGAGTTTATGATATTTCTTCTTCTTCTTCTTCTTCTTCTTCTTCTTCTTCTTCTTCTTCTTCTTCTTCTTTTTATTTGTTTTGCTTGCACAACCATCCCATTCCCTCGACTGCTGCGGCAATGAATAATTTCAGGGAGCTCTGCGTGGCAGACCGTTTTAATAGAAGCAGCCAGCCGGGCTGGGTTTCGTGACCAGCATAGCATTTGGCTGCATTCTGGCAGCTGTTATAAAATACAAGTTCTAAGCGGGCCGGGTTGGTATTTGAATTTGTGTCTTATTAGCGCTGAAGGTTACTTATGCGTCTCATGCATCGGGAGTGAGTCATGGTGTAACTGTGCCTTTCCAGAGGAGAGAATAGCCAGCTGTGATGTTTCTCTCTATCTCTACTCTTAGACGCCTCCAAAGAGTTGGAGAGGGGTGAGGATGGGGATCCTGTGCTTTGCGGACTTGAACGATGCAGCCGTTCATCCAAGTCACAAACCCTAAAATTGAAAGTTATTTGATTGCTGACATCAAAGGTGGAGAACTCAGGCCCAGGGGCCATA
The DNA here is from genome assembly GCA_029215795.1 of Anniella stebbinsi. Lineage (NCBI taxonomy): Eukaryota > Metazoa > Chordata > Lepidosauria > Squamata > Anniellidae > Anniella > Anniella stebbinsi. The sequence continues at coordinate 83,601,525 of JARDYH010000007.1, forward strand.
TCCAGCCCCTTGGTGTTCCCTATGTAGTGCCTCTGGCCCCCAATTTCCCCCACCCACTTATCATTTGGTGGCTTCTTGATTTTTGCATAGTTTTTCCCCATTCTAAAAAATTGAAATGCCTCTCCTAAGGCGTAGGGTCTGCATATACGGCGCCAGGTTGCTGCCACCATAAAAACATCACTCTTTCTCTGCAGCGTGGTGACGGCAGCTAATCCTGATGCAGAGGGAAGGTGTGGGGTTTCCGGCAGCCATTGGCCTGCCAGGCCCGCCCCCTGCCCTCTGCCCAGGCAGACAGCAACCAATAAGGGGTCACCATGTGCCTGGGAACCCTTCCGCTGCGATTCTGGAGTGAGGATAGATGCTGGATGCGCTGTACTTGCCTTGCTCCGGGGGGGGGGGGAATTGGGGTAAGTCTTTTCCCCAGTAATCTCGCTTTTTTAAAAAATGGAGATAATGCAGTATTTAAAATAATTGCAGCATTAATTCTGCCACTAGATGGTGCTGTTTCGTTGAACTTTATGGAGCATTTCTTAGAGTGGAAGTTTACAATTAAAAATCTCATGGTTGCCATTGATCGCTGTCGAAAGGAGCCTGTAGTGAATGCAGAAAGACATGAGTGGGACATGCAGTTTTTTCCTTACTGTAGAGGCGCCGAATGCGTCTTATAGCACCTTAAAGATGAACCAATTCATTGTGGCCTAAGCTTTCATGGGACTAGAGCATGCTTCTTCAGAGGTTCTGACTGGAGGTGTCCTTCAAAAACCACAGATTCCTAACTATCACCATTAGCTCCCATTGATGATATACCAAATGACCATCCTGGACGATTAACCAGCAATCTGGCTAACAGTAGATTTGCCTTCCATGGTGCCATGTGCTTGAGGGTGCTTGCAATAAAACTGTAACAAGAAAAAGGGGAGAGACATCTCAGGATGCTGTGGACAACTTCATTGTGAACACGCTTCTGGCTTTCTGTTAGGCCATCTTCAGGGGGTTGAAACAATGTCTGCAGAAATTATTTACAACAGGTTGTCTTGTGTCTATTCACTGGCAAGATGTTCCTCCCTTTTCCTTGTTCATCTTGGATGCTTATCCGCTTTGCACCCTTGTTTCTTCCTAATAAAACTGTAAGACAGCAACATCCTAAAAAGTTAAGAACGCCAAGCTACAAAGATGGAGCTCAAAGCTAAATACAAAGAGGCGTGGGAGTGGCATTCTCTATGGTATGTTGGTGCCAGCCCACGGAGGGCTTTAAAACCCCACACCACTGCATAAAATCAGCTCAGCTCGCAACCTTTTATTGGACACAAAGTAGTTACCTCCCCTGACCCCTGTTTTTTTTTAAAAAAAATGTCTGGATGCTCTTTATTGGCCTATCATTTTATAGAGCCTGCTACTAAACCCTTTCCTGGTGAGGATAAAGTGAGTTTCCTGCCCAGGAGCTTAAAATTTAATAGGAAAAGGGGAATGGAAAGAACAAGGTAATGAAACTCAACAACAATGGATTCATCTGGAAGGATCAAGTGCAAGGTTGGGAGAGGAATTGAGTGTTTGCCTCTTGTTACAAGCAACAAGTAAGTCTTAGTAGGAAGAGGGTTTCAAAGAAAGAAGCTGGTGCTAGGGGCTTGTGGGTTAATGAACTGGCCAGAGCCGGAAGGCCTGTTAAATCCAGAAATCCCTTCCTCCTAATTTGCATGGATTTTTAGCCCTGCTTTGCATTTTCTTATAGCACATCCAAAGTTTGAGATGCACTTGAAACATATTTTGCCAATATTGCAAAATGCACTATTTTAACTACTTCTCAAAATGTTTTTTGTAGGTTAAGCCAATGCTATTCAGTGTTTCACGAAAGTCACCTACCCACTTATATCCCCCCTTTTGCCCTCATTTTGGGATGTGTGAGTGGGGGCATCATCCCATTAACTGTGTGATCCCTGATTGGTTAGGAGCAGTCAGTATTACTCACCCTGTTGATTGGCCACATTTACCCTCTATGATGTCATTGTGTAGCCAAACCTGATTGGTTTCACAGAGCCATAATCCCACCCCATTTACTGCATTATTGCCGATTGGCTGGGATCAACTATGTGACTAATCCCAGAAGGAGGAGAAAGTAACAGCAGTCTGGAGAAACAATGACACCAGACATGTCCCTTGGGGGGAAGTTAAATATTCACGCATGGTGGTTTTGGGGGAAATTTCTCCTCCTACCACGTTGCCATTTTTGATCTAGAAGACGACATAGGAGAACATAAAGTGCAGGTCCAGTTTTGTATGAGGCCTCAGTGAGGTCAATTGTGACAGTTTAAAAATGATTGCACTAGTTTGATTATGGTTCCCCTAAAACTTTGACTCAATTTACTTTGCTTATTTGTAGTCATTCCTTTAACAGTAGATGAGTAAAGGCAGTCACTGTTTACACTGTGTTGGTCATACACAGGAGCGTTAGTGGTTATCTCTGGGTTCTACCCTGGGAGGCAGAGGATGAGGTAGATGACACAGTTTTAAAGCACTTGGGCAAGTCTAAAAATTCTTATAATATAATATGGACAGCATGCTTCCTATGGTCAGCTACCAAACCCTTTCTATATAGTGCTAGATAATTCTGCTTAGTGTCATACAGGGGTAGGGAATCTGTAGCCCAACAGATGCTGTTGGACTGCAACTCTCATCAGCCTCAGCCAGAATGGGTAATAGCAAGGGATGATGGGAGTTGTAGTCCAACAGCAACTGGAGAACCACAGGTCCCCCACCCCTGATTCAATGAAGTTATTACAAACATGCTCAGTCAGAATCCTTAGAGACCAAAAAAGTTGGTTGAAGCTTCAATTTATCTTCTTTTGTTGTTTTAATTTCAACTTTTGCATAATCACACATTGGTTGTGCAGCTATTTATACCTATATACCAATTCAATATATCTGTGTGGTCTATGGATGTCTTGGAACCAATCTCTTTGATTCAGTTCAAGTATATAAGATACAAAGACATTCATTTTGGGTTAAAGCATCCTCATCTGCAATTTCTTTCACTTAATTGCAAAAAATAATAGTAAAGTTTAAGAGCAGTTCATAGTGTTTTGCCTTAACGAAAGTCATTCTCCATGGGCTGCATCTGATTGCTCTTCCCATAATTGGGCTCTAAGAATTTTAGCTGCAATCACAATATTAGTAGTTAGCAGTTGGAGGCTTTGAATCCATCCTTCTCAAAAGGAAGAAATGCAAAGGAAAAAAGTAGAAAAGATTACTTGGAGTTTTGAAATGGAAGATACAGAAGAGATCGGCTGTCCGCAGGTTGTCTTTGGAGTCAGATGTAACACGTTGGCTCAGTTCAGACGACATATTAAGCAACGGAGGGGTAAGTATTGTACTGACCGTGCGTTAGGCAGGAGGAGCTCCACAGACGACACTCTGCAGCCGGCGCTGCTCGGAACCGGCAAACGCCCCAGCTGCTAGGAACTTGCGGCGGCCATTTTGGTTGCAGCCTCTCCTCCATGTGTCCCCCAGCCATATCCCAGCATGCACCGTGAGTTCTGCCGGCAGCATAGAGCAGCTGGGTTTTTTTGGCTGCTCTAGGCAGCAGAACTCTATTCCGAAACGGAATAGTCCATGGAGGTGGGGGGGGGGGGCTGAATTCGGACGACACTTTAAACAACGGGGCTTCGGGCTAAACAATGTGCAAGCCCATTGTTTCGCTCCGTTGTTTAAAGTGCCTGATTAACATACTGTCAGTTGTGTGTGTGTTGTGTGCTGCCCTCCAGACGACACAATCAGCAACACAACTGACGATTGTTCCCCCCCTCTTCCGTTGCCTAATGTGTCGTCCGAACTGAGCCATTGTCCCCAAAAGTACAGAGGGATATAACCAGCTGAATCAGACCCTCCCTGAGGTGCTTGGAAGATGATTCCTGTGGTATCACCTCTTTAGCTGGCATGCAGCAGCAGTAAGGGAAAGTTTTGAAAGAGCACCGGAGCTTCAGCCAGTAGGAGTGGGTTCCCTTGGTTACAGCGATTGAGCAAGTGATGTGAATGACTGCTGGGGAGCATTGACTTCAGTATTGCATCTCTGCTTTCCCAGTTGGGGTGTGGGGGAGAGATGCAAATACTCTCCTGACAGGGCTAGGCATGTATTATTACGCCATTTCAGTAGGCGGTACTGAGGGAGATGAAAGGGGGAAGTAGGGGAACATGGGCTGGAGGGTGTTATTGCACCATGTCCTGTTTGCGGGTCTGGTCGACAGCTGGTTGGCCGCTGTGTGAACAGAATGCTGGACTAGGTGGACCCTTGGTCTGATCCAGCAGGGCTCTTCTGATGTGCTTAGGGCCATTCCATCAGCCCTGCTGAAGACCACCTCCATGAAAGCTCCTCCTCCCTCTACTGTCACCACTGTCTGGAACAGAGGCAAATAAGAGAGGAAGAGGGGACTTTCCACCCGCCCTGAGGAAAGACTATGTCCTCCTTTTCCTCTTCCCTCCCCCTCCCTTTTCCCTTGTATGTCATGCCTGCTTAGATTGTACATTTGCGGGCAAGGAGCATCTTGTTTAACTGATTGTTTGTAAACCACTCTGAGAGCCTTTTTGGCTGAAGAGCTGGATTAAAAATACTATAAATAAACTAAAAGCTTGGAGGCACATTTAAATACTCTCCATTGTATTTTTTTTTAAATGCATCTAGTGCAGCCTTCTCTAACGTGGGTCCCTCCAGATCTTTGGGCTGCAACTCACATCATCCCCAACCACTGGCCATGCTGGCTGGGGATCATGGGAGTTAGTGTCCAAAACAACGGGACAGACCCACTTTGGGCATGGCTTGATCTAGTGAGATTTGCAGTTTCTTCTCGAGTAATATTTCCCCTGGCTGACATTTCAGCCTTTCCCCTCCAGTTAAAATATTTGCACTTCTCGGGTTGTTACCAGCTCTGCTCCTGGATTTATCTTGAAGCCCAATGTTCTTGGGAAGGGTTTGTTCTTTGCTCCGCCACTACAACTGCTTAGGAGGTATCAGTAGGTGATGTCGAAGGGTTTATGCCCTTTGACAAGGCCCAATGGGAGTCTGTTGGTTTGATTTTTAGAGCGGAAGAACTTCTCTGCCTGCTCGCCTGGAGTTGATTCTTGCTCGCCACAGGCGAGGGACAATATATAAGCCTGATTTTTAGTTGTGCATCTTATAGCCTAATTGCCTTGCTTGTTAGCTTGTGCTTTTTTCTGGCTCTTTCTTGTCCAACTTTGGTTGCATATTGTTGGGGGAATGCTCACAGCGCCAAGCTGGTTGAAACAAAACCAATATCCAGGCGCTTTGATTCTAAAAGCATGGGAGGTGCGAAGCAACTGGGTGTTCTGAATTTCATCGAGATCAAAGGCATAATGAAAGTGCGCTCCGTGTCGGTGTATTTTTAGAACGTCACAAAAAAGACTCTGAATCCTTCATTCTCATTAACTCAGGAGTGTTCTGCCCTAATGGAATCTTGACAGCCCATGGGGACAAAGAGAGAGACTGTTATAATTGCTAGACTTGAGTCTTTAATTCATACTTGACTCTCCGCCTTTTGTGAGCGGAAAGTGACTTTGCAGCAGTCTCCAGCAACTTCAGCAGTTCGCAAGTCTGCAGCAAGCGGCAAGAGTTAAAGGGATCTTAATCTTGGCTGCCAACTTCCATTTATTTGCCTGGGAAATTTGGCAGGCAACATAGTTAGGAGCATTGGGGGCTTGCAGGTGTGGGGGCACAAACGAGGAGGCATTTCGTCAGGGCCAGGCCAAGCTCCCGGGTGGCCATATCCAGTGTAGACCTGGAAGGGGTCATGTGCTCGCCACAGCTTGCATTGGGAACTACCAGGACTAGAACCGAGAAGGTTTGGTTGTTTAGGCAGCTGCCCCTCGTGGCGAGACAATAGAGCTTCCACTTGGAACTACATTCTCAGGTTCTGGACTGGCCCTGCCCACCCAGGCCAGCCATTGGTCCCTCCTGGACAGGAAGGGCTATAGAAAGCTTCCCGTTCAGGCTGGGACATCACCTGAACAAGATTTTCCAACCAAACACACCAAGTCCAGGCGTGTTTCCGTGCATTCTTTGGTTCCGACCTTTTGCTGGCTCGGTCTCTCAGCCTTGGCCCATCTTGTGATGGCTGCCTGCAGCTCTGCCTTGACCTTCAGGATCCCTGAGGTCAGTGGCTGGAGCTGGAGATGCTGGAGACCAAAATGCAGAAGGTACAGATGTTACACATCCCTGTGACCACAGCCTGGCCCAGCCTGGTGCCTGTAGGGGTGGGTGGGGGTAAGGTGTTGGCCCTAGGTCTTGCTGACTGGGGCTGATGGGAGTTGTAATTGGTTTAGGCAGATAGGAGTTGTAGTCCAGCATATCTGGAAGGCACCAGACTGAGGAAGGCTGCTGTGTGAGCTGGGAGATCTATGGATTCTGGGCTACCCTGCTTCAGGAAGCCCTTTTATGCTGTTTCCTGTCCAGGAGGACCCAGTGGCCACCCTGGATGGACGGAGCTAGTCCAGGTCCTGAAGATATTTCACTGACAACTTCTCTACATTAAAAAAAAAATCCTACTGTCTTACGAGGGCTTTCTTCTTCCGCTTTCTTTCTGGGATGGCAATCGGCTATATTACATGGGGGGGGGGACGTGTTTTGGATTGAATACTTCCCCTCTCTGCCTGCTCCGCTTGCTTCCATTGAGACAGAGCCATCTAGTAGTGGAATTATTGTGCAACGCCAGAGTTACACACTGGGGGATCCCGCCTTTTTTTGGATATTACCATGTTATCTGTGGTTCTTTTAATTGCGGGATTTCCAGGGGATAGTGTGGGAGACATCCTGATCATTGATGACGTTGTGCAATAGACCCACAAACTTCTGTGAGTGGCCAATCATGAGTGTGCAATAGAGGAACCCTGAGAGAGCTGCCTCCTGCAATTGATTGGTGAAGTTCAGCAGAGAGCTGTACACAGATTTGTAGATGCTGACAGCAAGATTGTGTGCTCCTCCTCGGGGGTGGGGGGTTGTGGGTGTTTTTGCAGGAGTATGCAGTCATGTTACTTTCTTCACTTGTGGTACAGCCCAGGTACATATCTCGGGGAAAACTAGGGGCTGCTAGAATTCTGTCGGGGGCTGGACCTTTTGGCATACTGGCTGCTAACTTTTTATTATTTTTTCTTTTCCTCCTTCGTTTAGACCTGGCATCCCCCAGATGTGTTAACCTCCAACTCCCAATGGCCTTGCGGGCTGGGAATTATGAGAGCTGTGGTCCAACACATCTGGAGGGTGCCAAGTTAGAAAATGCTGATTTAGACCCAATTTATTAGACCCAGTTTGGGCATTTTCCCAGCCCCTCCTCCCCCAGCCCATCACGCTTGGGAAAACTCCGTACCACGTTGTTGGCTTGCATACTCAGTCCGGCACTAAAGCCAGTCTGTGGGCTGCTTTGAATACCAGTCAGGGTCTGGGGAGAATGAACTCTGGTATTCGATTTGCAGATGTTAACCAAAATCCTGCGTGCAACTTTGCAAAAACCTCTCTACTTCAGGGTAGGGGGAGATGGAAAGAACGTTGGTGTTAAATCTATTGATCCTTTTTTAAATGCCTTTGGGGATATATTTTCCATCTAGCTGTTGCAGCAAACCGCTGACTCATCGCTTTGTCCTTGGATGACTCCACTGAATTCTTGCCCGTTCGTGATGGAGGCAGAGGGAGGAGAGTGGGGTGTCACAGTGCAGAGGAGCCAGGTGCAAAGCTGCTGGATCTAAGCGGTGCGTTCTGAACCGGGCTGGGCACTAGACGTGTCGGTACTGCTGCCTAGCGTTTTCTCCGCAGTGTGCAAAATAATTGCATTGCACCAGCTGGGCTCAGTATTGGAGGCAGTAGGCCTATATACACCAGTTGATGGGGAACATGGGTGGGAGGGTGCTGTTGCACTCGTGCCCTGCTTGTGGGTTCCCGGTCGCCAGCTGGTTGGCCACTGTGTGAACAGAGCGCTGGACTAGAGGGACCCTCGGTCTGATCCAGCAGGGCTCTTCTGATGTTCTTGTGTTCTTATGAGCTGTACCACATGCTAAAAAATATTACAGTCCTGCACCCACTTTTATTGTTAAGGCAACCTAAAATAGGTTCTAGCCCGATCTCACAATCAGCATCCTACAATACACACATTACAGAATAAAATGGAATATATATATATATATATATATATACACAAACAAGTACAAAATAATTTCTAAAAATCCACAGTTATAGACCCCCTTTCTTAGGTAGAATCAATGTCTTCTAGGGCTTCCCTAATTCGTGCTGCTTTCGCAGCAAACCTGGCCGCATTTAGCATGATAGGTTTGGCTGTATTTGAGAGTAAATATATTATTTTATCCATATCTGAGAGGTTTGCCCTCGGCGCTAAAAATCTCATTAGATGTTTATCTCTAGGAATTTTGTATAGTTTACAATATAAGCACGTAGTGTATGGTATCCTCCACTGCCTGGCTGCCCAGAAAAGCTGAATTCCGTGAGCTGTATCTATTTCTTTCTTCTTTACATTATTTATATACCGCTCCCCATTCAGAATTTCGGAACTGGGGGAAAATTAAGTAAGAACTAAACAGAATAAGAACACATTAAAAGTGCATTTTTTAAAGAAACAGAGTGCAAAATAAACTGCGGCTGGTCATTGGTATGAACCGATGTTGCTGTCCGGCCGTTGCAACTTGCACCACTGGACTGGTCCTTTCTTCCACTCCAACAGCTGCGCAGGAGATCTCAGCATCCGCCTCTTCGCTGTCGAGACGGCAGTTCATACAACGGCTGCCTCCTTGTGATCCCATCCAGGTCGCAAGCCTGCTGGCTACACTCCGGGAAGCCTTCGCATGAGGGCCCAGGAGCGTCTCAGCCAGGTCTGTGTTGCACTCTAACAGTGTGTGTTTGGGCGCATGCGCATACGCGAGCGCACACGCACAGAGGTGTCATTTGACAGCTCAATAGGTTGCAAGCAGAGCAGATGGTCTAATGTGCCCCAACAGTTGAGCAGGAAAGAGGGAAGCAACTGAGGTGTTGATTAAAAATTGCTGCCTCTTGTGAAAATTAGTTCCTTTGCCGTGGAATTAGAGGAGGGAACATGCTGTGCCTACCAGTCGTCATCTTCCCTAAACAGCAAGGTTGGATTTTGAGGGACAAGAAAAATGCTTACCTTGGTTCTAGGAGGAAGAAAGCAGTGGTGGAATTTATCTTTCTGCAGCTGGGAGCTGCAACAAAATGTTGCAGTGTGGAGTGCTCCATTTTCAGGATTCCGTTCACTCCATCCTGTTCCCTCTCCAACTGGGGTTTCCTTCCCCCACCCCCACCCTGCCCCACAGTAGCTAGCTAGCATTCCATGGCTGCTCATTGCTTTGTTTCGGTGGATGGGTAAGTGGGGATTTAAGAATTTTCCATATATATATATATATATATATATATATATATATATACTTCTGCAAACCTCTGAGGTTCCCCAAGACTGCTGATAACCTCCCTCTTGTGCGTGGGCCGTGCCATTTTGGCTACATAAGCAACGGCACTCCGAGCCTGAACATCAAAAATAGAGGGAAGGATGATAGGGGTTTAGTTGAGCTAAGAAGCACAGGGATGGGAAGCCAACAATTCTTCCAAGGAGATATGCCTCCAGAGAAGCAGCTGAAGGAACTTGAGCTGCGGTGGAAAGGGGAAAAGCATGGTTTCAACAGCTGTTGAACAAACATGCCGATTTATCAAAAATGCGAATCCCTGTGGGTCACGTCACACCTAATGCTTTCACACAGGGATGCTTAAAATCCTCTTGGGCGCACACCTAAAAGATGTCGAAGTATGAAAGCGGCACGGGGCATTACCATTCAGGTACGCTTGCCAGGCAGCTGGGGTTGGGTGCGGTGCATACTCACGGTCGAACCCAGATTGACTGTTCACTAATGTGGGGAACAGACGTTTGTCTGAACAATTACCTTGCAAATGTGACATGGAATCCTGGCACTGTGCCTCTCGCCACCCCTGCTGGGCCAGTGTGGCCTCTGGCGTGGAGCACCTGCCGTGAGCCCAGAACTGGGTCCCTGGTTTGATGCTCGGGCATCAGGGGTGTTGCTAGGCATGTTTTAAAAAGCCGAGGCCCATGCTGATCTATGCCTGCGTATGAAAATTAAGAAATAATGACGGGGATTTCTTTACATTCCACTGGAGGCAAAGCGAGACAGTTAATTTCATCTTGAATACAGTAAATTCCTCGGTTAATTTGTATCCTGCCGCAGATCATCCCAAACCAACAGGAAAAAAAAGTTTCATTTTCTAAGTGTAGATGCCATGCAGGGGGAGATGTTTTGTGGGGTGTTGCAACATCTGGGGAGGGGAGAGTGAACCCTTCGATTGTCATCCATGGACACTCAAGGCCCTGAGGAATAGATCAGGGGCTGGACCAAGCAATGCCTCAGCTTGGCATTACCAGTTAAAGGAACTCAATTTCGCTGGGGCAGGAGCGCCTCTGGCTGGGACCTTGGATAGCTGCCACCAGTCCCAGGAAGCAATGGTGGGCATGGATGGACCACTAGACTCTCTGTAAGCCAGTTTCATTGTATAACACTTCTTTGGTGACCAGAGTCCAACAGAATTATTGTATTATTTTCCAGTGCTCCCATGCTGACCCCTCAGACTCCTGTATATTACAGTGAAGGCCACCGGCAGCCCAAGAAGAGATGCTGTGGCTCTCCAGGGTATCAGACTCAATTGCCCGCGATACCAGGTGGGATTCCAGGTAGAACTGGGAAACCCTCCCGTCTGACGCTCTGGAGAGAACTGCTGCCAGTCAGTGTATAGAGAGAGGATCGTTTCAGGATCCTGCAAACGAATTTCTTGATGAAAAGCCCGACATATTTCAGCCTCTTGCTTTATTCTTAACCCTTCTTGAAAGGGCTGTTAGAATGTCTGTATAGATTATTGACAACCAGTGGTCTTGTGCTTTAAATGCTGGGTTGCACATGACAATCTCTTGTAGTTAATCTCTGCAGATATTGTTAGAACCCTTTGAAGAAGGCCTCATAATAAAGCAGGAGGCTGAAAGGTGTCGGGCTTTTCATCCAGAAATTCGTTCGCATCCTGAGTCTCTTCTCTCCCTTTGTGTTCATCTTGGATGCTCACCTGCCTTGCACCCCAGTCAGGGTATAGATCAGCCTTCCTCAAAATGGTGCCCTCCAGCCATGTTGGACTACAACTCCCATGCTGGATGGGGATGCCTGGAGTTGTAGTCCCAACACATCTGGAGGGCAGCAGGCTGGAGCAGACAATACCGAGGTAGCTGGACCAAGGGTTTGAAAAGGTTAAAGAAGATAGCACCTGGTTCGAAATTTAACCGATTTTTGTAATTTATATGGGTCACAGAATCCAATTACTGTCTTGCTGCTGAAGAAGGTTGCCTTGGAGTCACAGTGTTCTCTTTCTGTATTTCCTTAAAGATCGAAGCCTTTTCCATTCGCCTTCCCATACCCACGATCCTAGGAAGATTGCGTGATTTTAATTTCATGTATAGCTGTGGGCACAGGAAGGGGCCAGCGAGGTAGTACGACCCAGCTGAATAGGGTCTCACCTTCATCATTTTGCTTCTCTTTCCACATACAGGATTCCATGTGATCCCTACCATTTCCGGCATCGTTCCTGAAAGCTGCTTACTCATCGTCGTAGGACTGCTGGTCGGGGGGCTGATCAAGGCTGTGGGGGAGGACCCCCCGATCCTAAATTCGGACATCTTCTTCCTCTTCCTCCTCCCGCCCATCATCCTGGACGCTGGTTACTTCCTGCCCTTGCGCCAGTTCACAGAGAACATGGGCACTATCCTGATCTTCGCGGTCATAGGGACGCTGTGGAACGCTTTCTTCGTGGGCTCCTTGTTGTTTGGCGTGTGCCAGATCGGTGGTACCGTCTTGAACGATATTGGCCTCCTGGCCAACCTGCTTTTTGGCAGCATCATCTCGGCGGTGGACCCTGTTGCCGTGCTGGCGGTGTTCGAGGAGATCCACATCAACGAGCTCTTGCACATCCTGGTGTTCGGAGAGTCGTTGCTGAATGACGCTGTCACCGTGGTGAGTGGGAAGCGATACCGGCAAAGCCGGCCCTACCATGAGAAAAAGATTCACGCGACACGGGCAGCCATATTGTTTCGCTCCAAACGCTTAACCGCCATGGCTTAGCGTGTCGTCTGAACAGGGTCGATATGGCTTAACGTGGCATGTGAGTCATTCCTACCCATGATGGCTGCATAACCAAGGTCTAAAAACGCTCACTAACCATTTGCTGCCAAAGGGTTGGAGGCCTAACCGACTGCTTAGTGTGTTGTCTGAACAGGCCCACTGTCTTGTTGGATCAGGCTATCTAGTCCAGATTTCTGTCTCCAGAAGGGATCAGCTGTACACAGTGGGAGCCTCGCAGGAAGGATGTGACAGCATGCTTGTGTCTCTTTGGGTTTGCCCTTAGCATCTGGAAAACAGAAGTATACTGCATCTAGTGATCCATTCGCTTGTCTTGGTGAACTGAAAATCCACCAATAGGTCTCTGATCCTCTTTAAAAAACATCTGGGTAGCTCAGTGGTAGAATACATAATTTGCGTGCAAGATGTCCCCAGGTTCATTCTCTGGCATCTCCAGGTAGGGCTGGGAAAAGATTGGAGAGACGCTGCCAGTCAGTGTTGACACCACCTTCACCAACTCTGGTGCCCTCTGGATGTTTTGGACTACAACCCCCATCAGCCTCAGCCACCGTGGTCAATGGTCAGGGATGATTGGGGTTGTAGGCCAAAACATCTGGAATGCACCATGTTGGAGGATGCTTGGGTGTCAACAATGCTGAAGACGTACCAGTGGTTTGACTCTGTATATGGAGCTTCCTATGCTAGTGGCCATTGTCCCTATGCCATGGCAATGAATTTCTTACGTTTTAGTTCTATGTTGTGTGAAGCATTGCTACCCTTTTTTATTTATTAAAACATTCATACCCACCTCTCAATCAGAGATTGCCAAAGCAACTAGCAAATATGTATCTAAAAACGTAACAATACGTTAAAAAAAAAAGTCCATGGTAAATTTCAGGACCAATAAGACTAAACAGATAAACAGTTTCAGTAACAGTATTAGAATTGAATGCCATTAAAAGCCAGTAAGATTTGTTTTTTTTTTAAAAAAGTCACCTAAAAACATCAGGAAAACTGCTTGGAAGGATTTCCAGAGACAAGGGCCCACCCCTGAAAAGGCCCTGCTTCCTCATAGCATCCCATCGCATCTAAGAAAGGGGGATGTTCTGAGCAAAGTGTCTGCTGTCCTTCCCCCACATTATTTGTTTGCCTAGCTTGTATGTCTGTTTTTAATTTTACCTACAACAAGTGTCTTTTGGGGGTGTTTCCAGGCGAAGCTTTTATTGTGCATTTGCCCTGCCTCATTCGTGGAATTTTTATAGGGGGTTGGGTCCAGTCATTGTCAAATTTCATTTCTAACCCTCACATGTTTTCCCATTGCTGCTACTGCTTTTTTTCTTACCACTGAAAAAAGAGAGAGAGAGAGGCTGAATAGAGAGTGCTGGGTAGTGGTTAGAATGTTGGACTGGAACGCTGGAGATCTGGGTTCTAGTCCCCACATGGCCATGAAGCTCCCTCGGTGATTTTGGGCCAGTTACTGACTCGCAGACTAACCTACCTCACAGGGTTGTTGTTGGGATAAAATGGAAAGGAGGAAGATCATGGAAGCCGTCTTTAGTTCCTTTGAGTGGACAGAAAAGGTAGGATATAAATGTAATAATTCATAATTTTTTACCCCTCTGTTATACTACTACTACTAGTAGTAGTAGTATTAGCATTATTATTAGTATTTAAATTTATGCGTCACTTCGCACTGCCCAAAAAAAAGTACTCCATACCAGATCTTCAGGCCCAGGTACCATTTAAGGCAGGATCTACACTACTGCTTTAAAACGGTTTATAACAGTAGTGACAACTGTTGAGGCCCAGGACACACTCCATATACACTCTTCAAACCGTTTTCAACGTGTCATATCCTGCTTGGTATAGATCTGGCCTAAAAGCCTCTGAGTCTCTGGCTGACATCCAGAATTGTTTTTTGGGCAGGCTTTTGTAGACGCAGGACGACTGCCCAAGCACAGCGCAGTGTAAATCTATTTCTCTATTTCTGTGCCAGGCTGCAATGTAAAATTAGGAGGCTTTAGATTGGCTCCAAGGGCTGAGGAGTGAAGTTGTGGCCAAGTGGGAAATGTAAACCTCAGGCTGGAGAAAGTCTAGGCTGTGGGTGAAATGACACACGGGACTAAACTCCTCTGTTGGAGCTAAGCAGAGGTAGCTCTGGGCAAGGAGGTGCAAAGGCCTGGAATAAATATAACAAGGCCAGGGAAGTCTAAGCAGCAAGAGCAGTTGAGTGAGATAGTTTGTATGAGGCCATTTTCCTCAACCGGGTGTCCTTTGCTGTTTGGGACTCCAACTCCCAGCATTCCTGGCTTGTTTTGGGGCCTGAGAATTGGTGTGACACAGTGGCTAATAGCTCCAAATCAGGAAGTCCCTGGTTTGAATCTCCCCTCAGTCACGAACTTGCTAGGTGGTTTTAGGCAAGCCACTGTTTCTCAGCCTCATAGAACCATAGAATAGAAGAGTTGGGCCTCTAAGGCCATCGAATCCAACCCCCTGCTCAATACAGGAATCCACCTTAAAGCATCCCTGACAGATGGCTGTCCAGCTGCCTCTTGAATACCTCTAGTGTGGGAGAGCCCACGACCTCCCTTGTTCCCTACATGTACAATATGAGTATAATATTAATACTGGCTTATCTTATAGCAGCCTCCCCCAATCTGATACCCTCCATATGTTTTGGACTACAACTGATATGTAGTTGTTGTTTTTTTAGGCTTTTCTAGTTTAAAATTTTGTATATTCGTTTTAAATGTTCAATGTTTTTAATTTTCATAAACCACGCAGAGAGCTTTGGCTATGGGGCGGTATATAAATGTAAATCATCATCATCATCATCATCATCTCCCAGCTGATGGGAGTTGAAGCTCAAAATATCTGGAGGGCACCAGGTTGAGGAAAGCTGCATAACGCAAAGATATTCAGCAGTGACCTGGAAGTGAATGTGGGTCAATCAAGGCTTGAGTCTGATTTGGCTGGTGAAGTTTTGCTGTCTGTGAGCAGGCTAATGAAATGGCTGAGGATCCCATCAGCCCCCAACAGCACAGCCTATGGTCAGAAATGCTGAGATTTGACATCCAAAACATCTGGAAGGCACCAAGCTGGTGAAGGTTGCTGTAGCTCTCGCATAGCTCTTGTTGAGAACCAGTTGACTGCTGCTTTGGACACTGTTCTGGTGGCCTTGATGCCCACCCAGCATGCTTTGCGGAAGGTGGGGAAGACTTCCATGTGGATGTCACACTCTTCACATCTCAGCTTACCACCTACCAAATTGTAAGAACATAAGAAAAGCCATGCTAGATCAGACCAAGGGTCCATCTAGTCCAGCATTTAGATCACACAGTGGCCAACCAGCTGTCGACCAGGGACCCACAAGCAGGACATGGTGCAACAGCACCCTCCCACCCATGTTCCCCAGCAACTGGTGTATACAGGCTTACTGCCTCTGATACTGGAGGTAGCACATAACCATCAGGTATAGTAGCCATTGATAGCCTTCTCCAGGAATTTATCCAACCCCCTTTTGAATCCATCCAAATTGGTGGTCATCACTACATCCTGTGGCAGTGAGTTCCATAGTTTAACACTGCGCTGCATGAAGAAGTCCTTCCTTTTATCTGTCCTGAATCTCCCACCCATCAGCTTCATGGGATGACCTCATTGGGTTCTAGCATTATGAAAGAGGGAGAAAAATATCTCTGTATCCACATTCTCAGCATCATGCTGAATTTTGCCCACCTCTATCATGTTTCCCCTCACGCGTCTTTTTCCAAGCTAAACAATCCCAGCTGTTGTAACCTTCCCTCATAGGGGAGATGCTCCAGCCCCTTGATCATTTAAGTTGTCCTTTTCTGCACCAAGGATGACACCTACCTTGAGTGCCCCCATGATTTATGCAAATCTGTGTCCTCTTTTGCCCCCCCCCTTTTTGGGGGGGATGCATTTGTCACCCTAGGTGTGTTGTGAAGCAACGCCAAACCCAACAGGTTTATGGTCTGCATAAACTGAGGAGAAAGAACGGCTTCCAGTCCCAGATCCTTTGCACTATGCAGTGATTTATATACCTTCTCAATGGTGAAATCTGCTTCCCATGCTGGCCTTCTGCTCCAGGGATTTATCCAACCCCCTTTTAAAGCAATCCAAATTCGTGGCCATCACTACATCCTGTGGCAGTGAGTTCCATAGTTTAACTATGCGCTGTGTTGAAGAAGTCCTTCCTTTTATGTGTCCTGAATCTCCCACCCATCAGCTTCATGGGATGACCCCATTGGGTTCTGGTATTATGGGAGAGGGAGAAGAATGTCTCCCTACCCACATTCTCCACACAGTGCATAATTTTGTACACTTCTGTCATGTCTACTCTCAGCCTCCTTTTTTCCAAGCTAAACTGTCCTCGTAGGGGAGAAGCTCCAGCCCCTTGATCCTTTCAGTTGCCCTTTTCTGTAATTCTACTGCAACTAGGCAGGAATGGAGAAGAACCAAACTGGAAATGAATTCTCTCTCAAGCCTAGATTGTGCCACGGTGGGCGTCCTGTCCATTTTAATTTGGGCTCCCATGTTCTGCTTTTAGTCGCTAGTGGAGAGGAAGATCCTTACCTCGCCCTTGGCATGCATTTGAAAGGAGCAGTGAGGGCGAGAAAGCTTCTTTTTAGCCACATTGTTTGATTCGGTGAAAAGGCATCACGGGGTGACTAATCAGGCTAAGGCATCATTAGTATGCAGCCCAAGTCATATACTGTAATTTCAGAGTGATGCAAGAGGCTGGTACACCCTTTCTCTCCCCCAAAATGAATTTCTGTCGTTCGCTCGTGACTCGTTTCAGCTAGTGAGGTCCTTGGCCTTTGACAGATTGAACCTGTGACTGCTCTGTGGAGCGGCTGCCTTTCCGTTTCTAGATTGCCACATAACTGCATCCGGGGATGAGAATGTAAGAACAGGTCTGCTGGACAAGACCAATGGATGGCTTAGTCCAGTATCTTGCTCCCCACTGTGGACAGCAAAACAACCAGGGCAGAGGGTGTTGAACCCGAGGGCCGGATTCGATTTTGGAGAAGCTGCCAGAAGCTGCATTCCAGTGATGGGTGGGGCCAAAGGCAAAAGAGGAGGGGCCAAAAATACCAGCATATTTTACCTTGAAACCTCTTCTTAATGGATGATATTCTTAATGGGCAGGTAAGGTCACCATATGGAAAGGAGGATAGGGCTCCTGTATCTTAACAGTTGTATTGAAAAGGGAATTTCAGCTGGTGCCATTTGTATGCATGCAGCCCCTGGTGAAATTCCCTCTTTGTCACAACAGTTAGAGCTGCAGGAGCCCTGCCCTCTTTTGTATCTGGTTACTCTAGTATAGCTCCTGCAGCTCTAACTGTTGTGATGAAAAGGTGAATTTCACCAGGGTTTGCATGCATACAAATGACACCTGCTGAAATACCCTTTTTAAATACAACAAAGATACAGGAGCCCTGCCCTCCTTTCCAAATGGTCACCCTATGGGTGGGGTATAGGTGGAACAGTGGCTAGCCTAAATCCGCCAAGCAAGTTCATGGCTGAGGGGAGATTCGAAGCAGGGACTTTCTGATTGGAAGCTCTTAGCTGCTGTGCTTCTCCAGTTCTCAAGCCTAAAGCATGTATAACTGTGGCCAGCTGTAAACCTTTTTTTCCCTGGGGAAGGATGCAGCTGGCAAATCAACCTGAGTTGGTAGAATGCACTCATAGCCGCCATTATCCTTGGAAGTCCAGGAAGCTGGGCCCAGGAGTGCACCAAAGCTTCCAACCTGAGCTTTGAGTGGATGGACAATACAGCAACAAGACATTGGTCTAATAATGGCTTGTCTTTTGGGCTAAGTTTCTCCTGTATCCTTTAGAGCAGCCTTCCCAAGCCTGGGTCCTTCCAATTTTGGTGGGGGGCTGTAGCTCCCATCATCCCTGAGAATTGGCCATGCTGGCTGGGGCTGATGGGAGTTGGAGTCCATCATCATTTGGAAGGCACCAGGTTGGGGAAGGTTGTTCTCGCTGGTTCCTGACTTTTGTGTTTTGGGTGTCCAGGGCAGTACGCTTTCCCTGTCCTCTGTGGGATGAGCATGTAGAAAGGCCAGCATCATCAAGAGGCAGGGCATCAATGCATCTTTCTGTCTCCGTTTTGGGACAGTTTGCTTCCCCAGTAGCAAACTGGAAACAGGAGGGATGGGCCAAGACATATGGAGCTCAGCACAGCTTGGTTTCTCCCCCCCTCCCTGTTTTTTTTTTAACCTGACTCTTCGGGTCCCTGCAGGAGGAGGAAGAGAATTCATGCATTCCTAAATCTATTTTTATTCCGTTCCTCAGCCAGAAGGGCTTGTGGAGCAACTTGCAAACAACAAATAACATTGGAACTTAGGAAGCTGCCTGAGACTGAGGCAGAGCCTTGGTCCATCTAGCCCAGTATTGTTGACACTGACTGGCAGCATCTCTCCAGGGCTTTCAGGCAGGAGATTTCCCTGCCCTACCTGGAGATGCCGGGGATCAAACCCGGGACCACCTGCATGCAAAGCAGGGGCTCTACCACTGAGCTACGCCCCCTTGCCTCACAGGCTTGCAATCTAAACAACAAGGCTGTCCTTGCCTCTCAGGCTTACAATCTCAAAAGACACAACACAACAGGAAACAGGCGATCTGACCACATAACGCCTATACTGCGCCAACTGCACTGGCTACCTGTGTGTTTCCGAGCCCAATTCAAAGTGCTGGTTTTGACCTTCAAAGCCCTTAACGATTTGGGACCAAGCTACTTGAAGGACCGCCTTCACCCATATCAGCCTGCCCACACTTTAATTTCATAAAGAGCGGCCCTTCTCACCTGCCCACTGTGAAAGAAATTAGGTGGGCCTCCATGTGAGAGAGGGCCTTCTCAGCAGTGGCCCCACACCTGTGGAATGAACTCCCACCGGCGGTCCGCCATTCACCATCCTTACAGGCTTTAAAGAAGGCCTTAAAAATGTTTTATTTTACTCTGACCTTCTCATGAATGAATACTGTTTTGCTGCTACTGCCCTTGTGTTTTCTTTATTGTTAGTTTTGACTGTTTGCTTTTATTGTTTTTAAGTGATATTTTACTGTCTGTGCTTTTATTGCTTTTCATGTTTATACTGTTTTATGTATGGTTGTAAGGTAGCTAAGAAATGTTTAAAATAAATGAAGGGGATGAGCAGGGAAGAGGGAAGAAGCACGTGTTTTTTTGAGCCCGGCTGGTGGAACAGCCCTGCTTTCCATCTCATCTGCTCCTGCTGCTTCAGTTGAACCAGGAGCCTGATGGAATGCTCCAACTACGCAGATCTGGCCAAAAAAGGGGCTTTGGACAGCTGAATCACCTTCTGGCCGCTGCCGAGATGGGCCCAAGTCCTTGCCTTTTCTGGTTATCCTGCTCTTCATCTGAACTGTGCAGGGAGCATTTTGCAGAAAATAACTTGCTCAACAAGTCCCCCCCCACCCCACCCCACTACCAGCCTTTGCTCCTACTCCTCTGATTCGTTCACTGGTGAACTTTGCTCGGAACCTGATCTGGGAAGGAGGAAGATCTTTCCGCAGGGCAAAGCTTCCTTGCCCCCGGGGACTTTTTCTCTTCCTGCATCTGTAATTTGGCTTGAATGAGCCTTCCTTCCCTCTAAATCATTGTTGTTGTTTTTACCATGCTAGCTCTAAGCCGCTTAAGGCCTCGGGGAGGGAGAGGCTGTCAAATCCACTGCGCAGTGTCGTAAGGAATTGGGAGCGAGTGAAGCAGAGGCGCTATCCAACGTTAGAGGGATAACAGCCAGGCGGGTCCCAGTAAAACTTACATGGCCTTGTAGTCGCTGCCCATCAGTGCAAGGAACCGTTTTGGAATCATGACCTTCTAGAGCTGTCCATCAGAATAAGGAAAAGCTGTTGGAGGAAATCGTGAGAGGGAAGGAGAGAAAGCAGACGAGTTTTCAAAAAGGGCCCTGTGGTGGAAATTCTGAGAAAACTCTCAGCTTGAAGTTTTTAGCTGTTTTAACACCAGCGGAGCAGATTTTTGATTGCGTTCCCTACCACTTTGCAACTCCACTGGCAAAAGAAAACAAAAGCGGTGGGGGAAGATGGTCTTTGGCAATGAAGACCTCCTTCAGTGCGCTTCAGCAAGGAATAAATAGCTAAATATAAAAGAGCAGCTAAAAATAAATTATTCAGATGTTAGTGTGGCAGTCTGCTTTTGGCTAGTTGTGGGTGTTTTATTTAAAGTGACCAAGAGAGAAAACATTAAATTGGGCAGGAGTGATTGGTTCTTGTTTCATTTTATTATTTGCTATTATCAGTAGCAGCCTTTCTAATACCTTCAAGTCTTCCTGTGCTAACCCTTAAGTAGTCACAACTGCACTACCCATTCACAAGGGAGTAGTAGTAGCAAACTCTGAGTAACCCTAAGGCAGCCTTCTGCCACCTGACGGGCTGGTGGAAGTTGTTTCCAAAAACTTCTGGAGGGTGCCAGGTTGTGAGAAGCTACCCTAAGGTTTGCAGATGCTCAAACAAAATCTGGGGGGGATCTGAGTGGGGAGGGGAGCCCAAAACATTCCCATGGCATGGAACGTTGAAAGACTTGACAAGTAGAAAAATGACACAGAGTGTGAGGGTGAATGGAATGGAATATTTGGAAGGAGAGGCAGGAGAAAGACACATAGATATATTAAAGGTAGAAAGAGCCATCACATTGTCTGGATAGGTCACTCTCAGGGACGGAAGTAAGCGATGCCCAGTGAACATAGGCATCGATAGAAAAACCAAAGAATTATTAAATGTAGCTTGGATTAAACCAAATGTGTCTACACATATGCACTCCGAAATAGAGAGCAGGGAAAAGGCCAGTAAGTACAGAGCCTGCTCAGTGGACACAGAACACTGGCTGACTACTTGAAGCGAGGACTGGGGGAAAGAGAATGGAAGGGATTGCCTGAATTTTGAGCCAGAAGCACTCCACGCTGCAACAATTTAGTTGCAGGGTCCCACTTGTCATTACTATTATTGGTTCAAACCTGGAACAAAGCATTCTTTCTTTTTTATAAATTAAGTCCAGCTAAAAAGAGTTCTGCAGTTATGTTCAAACATGTTTTTTTAGTCCATAGGCCTTCCCACAAATTGGAACATAAAATGGTTGTTAAAATAATAAAATGGGGATAAATTATGGATGTGATTCTATGCATGGCTGGCTGGAGTATGCTGGGAGTTGTAGGATTTTTTTCTGTCTAAACATGCGTAGGATTGTGCCCTTAGGTACAGATATAAAAAACAGTATATACACAACTATTAATAAAAAATATTAACAACTAAACATACATGCGCACAACATAAAATCAGCTGTCAACCATATTATTAACAATGCCCATACCATCCATCTGTCAATAGCAGTTACTGCCAGCCACTAATTAATTGTGGTCTCATCTTAATAGCCGCAGCAAAATATTTGGCTGTTTGTTCTGTTTGGACCTGATTTATGGCAGCAAACAGATATGAAACATAAAACCGAACTGTCCTTCCAGGCAGTGAAATAAACAGTGGAGTTACAAAATGGGCCAATCCCCTTACATCATTCGAAAATCCCTGTTCCCTTCAAATATGAACAGTCCTTGTCTGAAAAAGGGCTGGCTCAGATGCAGTGTCCCTGGCTTGATAAACCACAATTTATTAAACCAGGAATGAGCATAAGGCTCACACATTTCTTCCCACCTCCTGCCTTGTGCTAGCTTCAAATCACAGTTTCTCATTGCATCCAAGGGGAGATACTACGGTTAATAATAATAATAAATTTTATTACGGTCAACAAGACCAGCAAGTATAAAACATCATAATATAAAAACATATTTACACATTAAATTTTCAATTAACCCTCCTGATAATATAAAAACATTTAATAATTGAATACATAGACAAGTCATCAACCCATAGGGAAATGGTAACACGTATATTATAGCTGTGTTACATGTATACAGTATCATTTGGTTATAACTATAGAATAATGCATGCTAGTTGTTCATTCTTTCATGTTAAATGTTAGTTTATTAACCGGGATCTTAAACCATGATTTGATCCTGGTTTAAGATCCTGGTTAGCAGTGCTGGCTCCAGATTTTAGAGGGACCTTGGGCAAGGCACACTCCACAGGCCTGCTTCCTCAGTGAATCTGCCTTCTTGCTGCTGTTGTCACGAGCTGCTCTTGCTCAGGCAGAAAGGCAATGTGCAAGCAGTCAGTAGCATCTCCTCCTCCTCCTTCTCACCATCTCTGTTCTCCGGGCCAGAGCGAGAAGCAGGTGAGCAGGCAGGTTGCAGTGGTGAAGAGGAGGAGCAAGAGTCCCTTGCTGGGCTGTGGGCCCTTTGCAGGTGCCCGACTATGCCTACCCTAGATGCCAGTCCTGCTGAGAACATTTAATCTCCATTTTGGATGTAACAAGTTGCAGTGGTTTAATTTAACCAGGATGACTATGCTGAAGCCAACGCGCGAGAGGAGGAGGAGGGGGAAGGGTGCAGAACCAATAATAATAATAATAATAATAATAATAATAATAATAATAATAATAATAATAATAAATGTATATAGTGCTTTATTACAAAGTGCTGAACATAAAATAAAGTAGGCCAGCAGTTACAATGTAATAAATGCAATAATCCATTTGACTCTACTAAATGCCAGTTCGCTACTGGCTTCCTAAACCATAGGGAGTCAAACTGATTTCAGAGGGAGGGGCAAATCGTTCCCCACCAGGCCCTTTGTGGGCCAGATGATGTCAGTGAGCGTGGCCACACTTGCTGATTGTAGTGAGCATGGATATGCCCACTGACATCATTGATTCTCCCCCCCCCCCCCCGGGCTGCATTTTGCCATTCGCAGCATGGAGAAAGAGACTTGATTGCTGATGGAAAGAGCAGCCTGTTCTCCCATTGCTGACCAAGTCCTTGGCTTCCTGTGGTGTGCCTCGTCTCCATGGGGGAGCCGTACAAGGTGAAACAACGTGGCCGATGCTGGGAAGACTGGACGCTCCTTCCAGCCCTGACTGCTCATCGCTTGTGTCCCTGCCGTTATCTCCAACCCTAGGTGGGAGGTGACAGCAAGAATTCCTTCAGGGGGAGATTCCTCCAAGGGGCGGGGCTGGGAGGCCAAGCCCCATCCCGTTAAGGGAAGCTGAGGAGGATCCATGGACTGGATGTGGAACTTCTGCGGACCGGAGGTTTAGCAACCTTGGTTTAGGAAGCTGGGAGCATTGCACTTGAAAAGGCCCAAAGGGTGATGCTGAAATAAGTGTGTGTGTAAAAGAGAGAGCGAGAGAGAGAAAGATTCCTGCCACCTGCACATCAAGCAACTTGCCTGAAAGCCAAAATCAGGATGGCAGCTCCTTTTGTAGCTCCTGATCATCCAGGATTCTTCTGTTCCAGCAGCAAGAGAGCTGCTCCTTGCCTGCCTCTGCCTGATGATACTAAGGCAACAATTATGGGCAAGGTTTGTTCTCAGCTGAGTGAATGCTGTAGATTTCTTAAGCTACCTTTTTGATCCACTCCCTCCCCCTCCCCTCCCCACATTCCTTCCCTTTGCAGGATGCTAATTTTCCGCCTCTTTCCACGTTGGCCCTCCCCACTTGGCGGTCTCTGCTCGGTGCTTCCGTGGGCTGAGCTGGCTTCTCCCCCCATCCCCCTTCTGTCTCTCCAGGTCCTCTACCACCTCTTCGAAGAGTTTGCCACATTCGAGCAGGTCACCTTTACGGACATCCTGTTGGGGTTCCTCAGCTTCTTCGTGGTGTCCCTGGGGGGCGTCTTCGTCGGAGTGGTCTATGGCGTCATCGGAGCCTTCACCTCCCGCTTCACCTCCCACATCCGCGTCATCGAACCCCTCTTCGTCTTTCTTTACAGCTACATGGCGTACCTGTCGGCTGAACTCTTCCACCTTTCGGGCATCATGTCGTACGTATTGGGCTGGGCCAGGCCGGGGCGGAGCAGAGCGATGCTTGGCCAGCGTGGCCTAGAAACTGGGCTTTGGTAGGAGCATAGGAAGCTGCCTTCTGCCAAGTTGGAACGTTGAGTTTCGGACAGGAATCTTTCCTAGCCCTTCTTGGAGATTCTGAGAATTGAACCTGGGCCCTGTTATATGTTAAGCATGTGCTCTGCTACTTAGCGTGGTCTTTCCCCTAAAACTGATCATACAATCATTGAATAGTAGAGTTGGGATGGGCCTATAAGGCCATCGAGTCCAACCCCCTGCTCAATGCAGGAATCCACCTCAAAGCATACCTGATAGATGGCTATCCAGCTGCCTCTTGATGGCCTCTAGTGTGGGAGAGCCCACCACCTCCCTAGGTCATTGGTTCCATTGTCGTACTGATGTCCAGCCGGAATCTGGCTTCCTGTAACTTGAGCCCATTATTCCATGTCCTGCACTCTGGGATGACCGAGAAGAGTTCCTGGCCCTTCTCTGTGTGACAACCTTTCAAGTACTTGAAGAGTGCTATCATGTCTCCCCTCCTCTTCTCCAGGCTAAACATGCCCACTTCTTTCAATCTCTCCTCATAAGGGCTTTGTTTCCAGACCCTTGATCTTCCTCGTTGCCCTCCTCTGAACACGCTCCAGCTTGTCTGCATCCTTCTTGAAGTCTGGTGCCCAGAAGCAAGGTTCCATTCCTCATGATCCTTAATAAAGGGCTGATAAAGATAGGAACATAGGAAGCTGCCTTACACCGCTGTGAGCTGGGCTACTGGAGGAGGTTTCGAGGGTGGGGTGTCAGGAGACCTGCTACACTTCAGCAGGTGGTGATGGAGAGAAGAACTCATGGGGGGGGGGGGCAATTAGTCAATTAGCGATGACGGAGGAGGAGCCTAAGTGACAAAGAGCAACATGATTTGCCAGCTGCATTGGTGCACTGCGTAGATGCTGGAGGCGAAATTGAATGCATGACCAAGGAAGTAAGTGAAGTGGACTTTATCTGGGAGATTGTGCTGCAGTGAGTAGAGCCAAGTGCTCTCCTAGCGATGAGGAAAAGATCCATCCCAATCCAAAGACTGTGAGCCTGTTGGAATTTGCCTCCCTGCTGAGTTGATGATGAGTCCTTGCTTGGACAATGTGGAGGAGAATAGGGGAGAGAGGCCCGCAAAGGCCTCCAGACAAGGCCTCCCCAAAGGCAGGAGAATGGCCTTCAAAAGGCCTCAGTGTCAGTGCAAGGCTGAACAGAGACAGATTGGGTTCCGACAATACGATAACCAGTGGTGGTTTAAATAGTCGACAGTTGGTTATTTAACCTACCATGGGTTATCATGTCGTGTGGAGGGAGCTTTTTAACCAACGTTTGGTTATTTGGCTGAAATAACCAATGCAAATAACCAACGCTATGCAGAGTTGGCTATTTGAACCACCATTGGTTATCATGTTGTTTGGAGGGCACCGTTGGTTATTTCCTCGGCCACCATTATATATTTAGTCAGCCATAGAGTCGTAAGGCAAGAACGCTCGATGTGGTGGCTGCTGCTCTAGTCCAGCCGGCAGGGTAGATTTTCGGCAGCAATGGCTGATGGGATACTAGCGAGAGGACTGAGGGGGAGGGAGAGGAGTAAAGCGAGTCAATTCAGTGCTGATCCTAATCCACACCATAGTTAATTATTATGTTGTGTGGGGAGTACCCCTTAGATAAACAACTGTTGAGTTGATTATTACCCCACTGTTGACTATTGTGTTGTCTGAACACAGCCACAATCTCCCACAGAGAGAGAGAGAGAGAGAGAGAGAGAGAGAGCATGCATGCTTCACTGTACAAGTTCTTTTCCTCCTTTGCTTCCTTGTCGCACAGATTTATGGTGCGGAGCCTCTCTCCGTTGGGCCAGTAAAATGCAGGGCCTCTCTTCCTGTTTTGTAACCCTGTTTCATAAGAGGCGGACATAGCAACAGCTCTCCACCGAGCCTGAAGTGTGAGTCATCTACAGACCTGATTGCCAGTGAAGCCAGGATTGTCAGCAATATCAGCTGGAGAAGGAACAATGGCTCCCACCTGCACAGGGAGAGGAGCTGAAATCTAATCCAGGCAGCAGACTGGGGGGGGGGGGGGACTGCACAGAAAGTTAGAAGCCCCTCCGTGCCCCATTTGAAAATGCTAATACTTGTACGCGCATCCTGTCGATTTGGTCAATTCGTTCACGGAAGTCCCATCTCTGGCTGACTCCTCTGTAAATGAGCCGCAACAGATCTAACTCCCTTTATATGACCAAATCTCACCTCAGATAAGCCCACAAAAGCTACTAGCCTACGTTGTTGTTTTTACTGGCCTCCTGGGGGCTGTCAGAGGGGAGATGGAGAGTTTCTGCACTGAGCATGGAAGTGGAGGCTTCACTCCTCTAGCAGCTCACTTAGCATCTATGTGGGTTATGAAGGGCTCCATCCGTCCTCCTCCGCCAGCCCGCTCACCCACCTACATGCAATTCTGTGCACTCGCCTGCATGCAGTTCCTGCTCGCCTGTGGCGAGTGCTTAAACACAAGGCTGAATATGTTCACGTATTCAGCTGCTAGTCCTCAGGTAATGTTCCATGAGTGTCCGTAGTCTCTTTTTCTTGGTCAGGATCGGGTCCCGTCACACCAGCCACTAAAGCTGGGGGAAATTCTCTCTCCTTGCCCTTGTTTTAATGTTGACGCTCTGTAAATAAAGACGTCACCGATGTATCCCTATTCAGATACCTCGTCCTTGAAAATGTCTTGCTTGCCAATTAGAGCTGGTGATCATCTTGTTAGAATGCAACACTCTCCTCCAAGCAGGATCAGGGGACGCTAGGTGGGTATTTCCAGGGGGAGACACCTACCCACCCCAGTGCTACCGATCCGAAGGCATTGTGCAGCTATTGTGGCTTTTCTTTACTGGTTTCCTCCAGATGAAAGAAGCAGAAGGGAAACACAGGAGGGTTCTGAGTGAAAGACACACACACACACACTGGCTGAATTCGGATGACACACTAAGCAACTGGAGGGGGGGAACAATCGTCAGTTGTATTGACTATCATGTCATCCGAATGCTGCCATAGTCAACTCAGCACTGATCCTAATCCACACCACAGTTGATTATTTATTACCATGTTGTGTGGGGAGTACCCCCTAGATGAACAACTGTAAAATTGATGATCTCTCCACCATTGACTATCGTGTCATCCGAATTGAGCCATTGTAACATTTTGTGAATGAGGTAGCGCGATTGCACAATAAAAGCCTCATCTGGAAGCACCTGTGACTGCCAATATATATTTTCTGGTGGAGGAAAAGACTTGCTGTCCTCTTGGGGAAAGTTTTCTGTCTGCCGCAGGGAAATTCCTCTGCTGATCTTTCAGTGTTTCCTTTGCTTCTCAATTCTGTGGCACAATAACTGCAGATGTGGCTTTGAGCTACCCGTCTTCTGTAGCTTCCCCCTCACTCTCCTGCGACAGGAACACCAGACCCATCCCATTTCAGACCTTTGGCCCATCTAGCTCACGATAGTCTGCAGCAGCGGTGTTGAACCTCTTTCAACCGGAGAGGCGGGTTCAGTGGGAGGGGCCGTGGCTCAGTGGTAGAGCCCCTGTTTTGCGTGCAGAAGGTCCCAGGTTCGATCCCTGGCATCTCCAGGTAGGGCTGGGAAAACTCCTGCCTGAAACCCTGTCGCCAGTCAGTGGCAACAATATAGTGATCCATCAGCTTCTTGTGGTTTTCCGCTTATTTGTATTTCCATGTTAGGGATCTGTTATTCTCTGGTTTGTTGTCTGACTCGGTATAAGGCGGCTTCCTATGTCCCTATGACCCATTGTCAGAGATGCTCACATTCCAGTGGTGGGTGGTGCCAAAGGCAAAAGAGGCTGGACCAATTCACCAAAAATTGAAACACCCCCAGCATATTGCACCTTAAAGCTCTGATTGCCAATGACTAAGCCTTAGGAGAGGCATTTCGACCACAAAAGCCGGTAAATCACGAAACGGTGGGGGTGGGGGCTTTAAAGGGGGTGACCCAGGGAAAACCAGAGGGCTGGATTCAGCACGCAGGACTGAGATTGAATGGTAGGGGCTCTCCAGGATTCAAGACAGGGCTCTTTCCTGAACCTAACTAGAGATGTTGGAGATGGGACTTACATATAGAGCCAGTGTGGTGTAGCAGCTAGAGTGTTGGACTGGGAGTCGGGAGATCCAGGTTTTAGTCCCCGCTCAGCCATGGCAGCTCACTGGGTGATGTCGGGCTAGTCACAGACTCTCAGCCCAACCTACCTCACAGGGTTGTTGTTGTGAGGATAAACTAGAGAGGAGGAGGATTATGTTTGCTGCCCTGGGTTCCTTAAGGAGGAAAAAAGGCGGGATAAAAATGCAATAAATAAATAATAATCATAGAGCTACTGCATGGCCTACAATATAAGCTGGAAAGAGGCACCTTGCTCTGAGAGCCCATCTAGCTCAAAATGTGGACATCCATGGCTGTGCCAAGGTGCTTTCAGATGGGCAGCTCCTAGCAGTAGCAGTCAAAAGGAGTTCCATCTCTCCGGGCCTTTATATATGCAAAGCATGCGATCTGCGGCTATGGTCTTTTCCTTTCGATCTGAGAGCCGAAAGAAGGATTGGCCGTTCGTAGGATGTGGCTGGTAGAGGCCTCCCAGGGATTTGGGGAGGAATAGATGGTCTGTTGTTGACTTCTGTGGCTTTCTGTAGCACATGTCTTCCTCCCTTACAGGCTTATTGCTGCCGGGGTGGTTATGCGCCCGTACGTGGAGGCCAACATCTCCCATAAGTCCCACACCACCATCAAGTACTTTCTGAAGATGTGGAGTAGCGTCAGCGAGACCCTCATCTTTATCTTCCTTGGCGTCTCCACTGTGGCCGGGAAGCATCACTGGAACTGGACCTTTGTCATTAGCACCCTGGTTTTCTGCTTGATTGCCAGGGTTTTAGGTGAGGGACGGAGGCTCTGATGGGAAACGGTGCAGTGGAGGCGAACGGAGTGGGGCGAGGGCAGCTTGTACGCGTTTGCTAAATGCCTCCCTTGCCCTAATACATTTTGAGATCTCCTGCTTTGTGCTCACACCTCGATGTCGGAGTTCCTCAAAACACAGGTTCTTTCTTTACTTCTGGCTCCTAGCGGTGCGTCCTTATTCCCCTATGTGAAATTCGGCCATTCCGAATAGGCACAATTTCTGTGGCGCTTTTATTTCCAGATAATTTCGCACACGCTGTCCTTTTATCTTTAATAACCCTTTTCTTTTTCTTTTTTTTTTTCTTTTTTTAAAATGATTTTATTCAGGTGTCCTGGGGCTGACGTGGTTCATCAACAAATTCCGCATTGTGAAGTTGACCCCGAAGGATCAGTTCATCATTGCCTACGGTGGCCTGCGAGGGGCCATCGCCTTCTCTCTGGGCTACCTCCTGGAGTATGAACACTTTGCCATGAGAGATATGTTCCTCACGGCCATCATCACGGTCATCTTCTTCACAGTCTTTGTGCAGGTAGGTCTGAAGATAGGCCCTCTATTTGCTAGGCTTCTGGACCGCTCATCAATGGCTGTCGGAGGAGGCCTACTCATGCGGCAGAATGAAGTGGTAGAAACCCGAGGTGGTCAAATGGGCCAACCCGCTTCTTCAGGAGGGGAAGGCCGTTTTCATTGTTCCCCCATGTAGGCACAAAATGACAACAACCCCCTACAATTAAAACGACCACATGAGGGAAAGAGCTTTTATTCCAGACTCCTCTCTGCCATGCTGGGTTTCTGTTTGAGGTCACGTAGGCGATAGTCTGCCCTGCAATCTGAAGTACCGCTTCACGTGTACATCAAGCCTGAGCATTGACAGATGTCAGGAAGGGGGAAGCTCCAAAGCTGCTGGATAATGGGGGAACAGATATTGAGGGCGCTGGATAATGGGGGAGCAGATAATGAGAGCGCCAGAGGAACAGTTCCAGCTGCAACTGTTGCCTCTGTGTCACTGGCAAAAGCCACAAACACCAATGTCCCTTATTTCTTTCTCTTTTGTCCAAAAATCCCTCAGCCTTCGTAATACTAGAACTCAGGGTGGTGGTGGTGGTGGTGGTACACCCAATGACATTGATTGAGAAAAGAAAGCACTTCTTTGCACAACACACATTTAATATATGGAACTCACTGCCCCATGATGTGATGATGGCTGCCAGCGATCTAAAAGGCCTTGGAGAAATTAGTGGGGAAAGAGGTGTATCATCTTGTCCTCTATTTCTGATGTTCAGGCTGTGAGTGCTGTTGTTGCCTATGCATCCAAAACAGCACTGTCCCTGTGCGTTCATGAGCAAGAGGGAGGTATCAGCAGGCTTTGGGGACCTAAGATTTAAAGGATATATTTAAAACATCAAAGTTAAAAAAAAAACCTGTTAAAAAACTGGGAACATAAAAAGGTCTTCACAATAGAGCCAGTCGCTCCTTGCAGCCCTCTCCTTCCTCATGGACCTCTGCCAGCAATCAAACCTGGAGGAATGCTCGAGATTAATCCAGCCAAGCACAGGCACCTGCCCTGCTTTAGGGCCTACTGAATTTAACCAGACCTGTCTCTCCACAGGGCATGACTATCCGCCCTTTGGTGGACCTTCTAGCTGTGAAGAAAAAACAAGAGACCAAGCGGTCCATCAATGAGGAAATTCACACTCAGGTAACCGTTCTGTTCCACTTGGCGGTGAATGATGTGTGTGTGTGTGTGTGTGTGTGTGTTCACACACAGCTTGTCCAGCATCTCGATACTCTTCTCTTTCACATCTGGTTACAAGAAGCACCTTGCAACCAGGTATGGTAGGTAATAACATAAGTAGGTAATAACTTGCAAAGTATACGGACCTCTCCATATTGGCCATCCCAAAGACGTAACATTGCTAATTCAATGTCGCTTTGGTTGGTACAGGTGTCTGTTGCCACCTACAGGCTTCCCTGTGCACTGCACCTTATCCAGGTATTCTCATATTCACTAACTCCCTGCATGCCCCAGCCTCCTTCCAAATTATACTGCCTGCTTTCTAAGTTTAGAAGGAGAGGCCCTTCTGTGTATCCTATCGAAGGGGGAAGCATGTTAGAGTGAGACAACAACAGAGGGCCTTCTCAGAAGCTGCACGTAGATTTTAATTTAAGAGAGTCATGAAGACTGTCCTCTTCCGACAGGCCTATCCAGATGAATTTTAAATTGTTTTTAATGTTGTATTGTTCTCTTGCTTTTTAAAAATTTTAACTGTTGTGATTTTTATGTTTATATTGTTGCTGTTCCCCGCCTTATTATTATTATTATTATTATTATGAAACACCTTGCCCTGTAGGGTTGGCGTGTGTCCTACTTTACAGAGGACAGTTCTCTATTTGAAGGGCTGTCCAGGCTGTGTCTGGATTAAAGACAACCTTAAGAAGGGAAGAATCATATTTCTCCTTGGTACCAATATTTTAAGTTTAGTGCTGGGCATCTGTTGCAGGTATAAAATTATATCATGAGGTTGGGCTTCTGTTGCAGGTAAAAAGATGAACAATTGGAGTGCAGTGAATGAGAGACAAATGCGCATTTCTTCTTTTTTCTTCTTTTAAAAACAGTTCTTAGATCATCTTTTGACAGGGATTGAGGATATATGTGGCCACTACGGCCATCACCACTGGAAGGACAAGTAAGTGCTGCCAACCCAATCATCATCGTCATCATCAGACATAACAGTTCTAGGCAAAAAAGAAAAACACACCTACCTCATTGACTTAGCAATAACTAATGACAAAAATGTTGTAGAAAAGGAAGAGGAAAAGAGAGAAAAATATACATCACTGGACATGGAAGTTAAAGAACTATGGCAACAGGAAAAATATAGAATTATTCTATTAGTCACATCAGACAATTTTACAGAAAACCTTCAGAAACTGGGCCTACCAAAATACATCCACACCAACATCCAGAAAGCAGTCATACTTAAAACATGCTCAATTGTCAGGAAATTTCTGAATCACTAAAAGACAGCATGACTTGGCTGAGCCCATCATGTTCATCTAGAAAAACTGCCATGAGCGAGAAAAGAGAGAATAATAATAATAATAATAATAATAATAATAGATGCCATCTTTCAAAACAAACATTTTCTCAAGGCCGCTTACAGCTCATATCTTAAAAACATAAAGGCAATATCTAAACTACTTTTCACTTAAAAACAGCAGTACAAACAATTTTTGAGCAGACCAATAAAACCATATTGCAAGTTAAAACGAGAGCAATGACAGTGGAAAATATAAACCCAGCTCATAATTCCAGCAAAAAGCAAATTGCAGTAAATAAAAAAGGCCTTTAAAACCTGCTTGAAAAACAAACAGGGAAGGAGCATTTGGACATTCCTAAAAGGTGTGGTAAATATCAGCTACTTTTGTTTGGCATCTCCAATTTAAATCATTCTGAAGCTTATAGGTTCACCACAGGGAGAAATACCATCTAACTTTCATATGTATCTAAACTCTCCCTAAGAGTAACCGTTGCCTATGTGCTGCTGTTTTGTTCTTTGTATAGAAACACTCGTGAAGAGTTAATTACCCCCCTATTACTGCCTTATCCAGGGCATCCAACCGATTATTACGTGAACTTTCTCCTTGAGGATTGCAATATATTAATTACAGCGAAAACTGCAGAAGTTTTAGCAACTGCTATTAAAAAGAGGGCTGCAGTTGCATCCAGAGTTCTAAACTGAATAATTTTAGTTCTAACTGTATTCAATGTTTTTATTTGCTTGGTAATACTGAGTATATTAATGTTGAGGATTTCCTCCCCCCCCCCCGAAACACTGGACATTTTACTGTCTGTTTTATGCATTATGTTTATTTTGCAGTTATAAATTGCAATGGCCATTGGCTTGGTGCAAATAAAATTTAGCTTGGTTTGGTTTAGAGTAACGTTAACCAGACTCCTTGATGTTATTCCTCCATGCCCCTTCCTTATTTATAATGACTGTATGCTGCCTGACGAAAGTGTGTGTTTATTACATTTTATCCCACTCCTGATGCAAGGCAGGGATGTCTGTTGCTAGGAAATCCAGCCCGTTTTGAGCTTCCTGGAGTTCTGCGGCATGGCCTGACTCGGCCTCCAGGAACATTTTACGTTTTGTGTTTGTGTGTGTGTGTGTGTGTATGTGTGTGTCAGCCGCAATTTGCGATTTGTGTAAATTCCAGCTGCAACTTGCATAATTTCCGCGAATTATGGCCAACATTTGCACAATTTGTGCGGATCGCAAATTTTAAAAAACCCACAGAAAATCTACTAGCTGGCCCGACTCGCTTGCAGATCAAGTTGGGCCAGATAGCGGAAGAGGAACCAAAGCCCGAGGGGCCGAGCTGATGAAAGGTCGTCAGATGAATTCCTCTGGGACACCTACTCCAAAGACCCCAGGGCTGCTTATGCGGTTTTCTTTTGGCAGCTCAACCTGCGTTGAAGCCCTCCAGAAGTTGTTGGACTGCAACGGATGGCGTTTTATCATAGCCGTAACGTTCCTCTTCTTCTCCTTCTCAACTCCCTTTCTCTCCCCAACCCCCCCTCCCCAAATCACGGTGCTTCTCTGAAGACTGAACCGCTTCAACAAGAAATACGTGAAGAAGTGCTTGATCGCTGGGGAACGATCGAAAGAGCCCCAACTCATCGCTTTCTATCACAAGATGGAGATGAAGCAAGCGATCGAACTGGTGGAGAGCGGGGGAATGGGCAAGATCCCCTCCGCCGTTTCCACGGTCTCTATGCAGTGAGTATCACCTCGAATGCAAGGAAAGGAGGGCGGTTAACTCATTAAGGAGGGAAATCTCACAACCGCCCCCCAACCTTAAACATTGGAAGAAACGTAGCACTTTTGAAATGTTGACATGCTCTGGATATACATTATGGAAAGATCTCCCCAATTGAGCCCCACCTGGCACCAATCCTTTTCAGTGTCCTCTTTTCGGCGCCAGGTTAAGACCGTCCTCATTCCCAGGTATTTAACGGCATCTGGTGGAGCCTCTGTGCCAGTTGTCTGAACGTGTCTAAACTTCTGTTGAAATGGCTTTTAGCTTATTGGCATTGATTTTTAAATTGTGTATATTTTCATCTTTGGTGCTGTTTTTTATCTGTAAATTCTTGTGAACTGCCTTCGGCTATCGAGCAGTATAGAAATAATAATAATAATAATAATAATAATAATAATAATAATAATAATAATAATAATGATGGAGAAGAGAGACAAATCTACACCACTGGCCATGGAAGTCAAAGAACTATGGCAACAGGAAAAGGTCGCAATTATTCCATTAGTCGCATCAGTCACCGGCATCACATCAAAAAACTATACAGAAAACCTTCAGAAACTGGGCCTACCAAAATACATCCACGCCACATCCAGAAAGCAGTCATAATTAAAACATGCCCAATTGTCAGGAAATTCCTGAATCTGTAAAAGACAGCATGACCTGGCAAAGCCCCTCATGTCCATCTAGAAAAACCGCCACGAGCGGGGAAGAGAATAATAACAACAACAACAACAACAACCACCACACTAGCATCACATCAAAAAACTGCACAGAAAACATTCAGAAACTGGGCCTACCAGAATACATCCACACCAGCATCCATAAAGCAGTTATATTTAAACATGCTCAATTGTCAGGAAACTCCTGAATCTGTAAAAGACAGCATGACCTGGCAAAGCCTGTCATGTCCGTCTAGAAAAACCACCATGAGTGAGAAAAGAGACTAATAATAATAAGAACAACAACAAAAACCCTGGGGTGGCCAACCTGTGACATGCATGCGGCCTTTGGAGGCTGCCTGTACAGTCTGCTGTGGAACCCCCAATGCCCCCCCACACAATTATTCCCCCGTCCCGTTCCAAGGAAGCATGACCATACTGGGGAAGAGTGTGCGGGGATGACTCTCCTTGCACGTCCTCTTCCCTAGCTCCACCACACTTGTTTAACAGCTGTTCAGCAGCCTCTTGGGAGCCTGGTTGCACTGAGGAAGGGGGCATGCGGGGAAAATAATGCCCGTTCTCCCTTTTCCCCGACACGGTCGATCCTGATGTGGAGAAGATCCCTGTTTCTTCCCAGCAAATAGCATTATGGGGGAAGGAAGAGATTATGGGGGTAGAGGCAGGGAGCAGCTTCAGCTTTCCCCGGCGATCCCAATGCAGCCAAGATTGCTGTTAAGAATCTTTTCAACAACCCCTGTTAAGGTGCTATTATATCGCTGTCTCCGTCTTGCAAATGAGAGGGGCAGGGGGGAGAGAGGAGGTGCTGCAAGTCAGGGAATCACAGCTTACCCCGAGGGCCACCTAGCAAGTTTGTGGCGGGGAAGAGAGGTGAACTAGCGGCTTCTTGGTTCGTAGCTCAGCCTCTTAGCCATCGCGCCAACCTTCTCGAACCCGGCGCCCTCCAGAGGTGCCAGACTGCAACCCCCATCATCCCCACCCAAGGGATGGGAGCTGTAGTCCGGCACCTCTGGAGGGCGCCGGGTTCAGGATGGGTGCAGTATGTTACGCCAGCAAGCTGCCTAAGTGTGATAAAGCTTTCTTTCCCCTTGCATAACTGGTTCTCTTTGCGAAATCAGAAGTTCTTTCTTGGAGAGACCCGGAGCTTTGGTGCAAAAACGAGAAAAGCCTGATGGGGGATGAGCTGAAGGGGAAATGCCCAGAAAGGGACCAGCGAGCTGCGCAGGTCCCATCTTGAAGCTGCTGTATGCAAATCCAGCTTTAGGATTCGGGAAGGTTTCTTCCTTCCTCTTTCCCTGTCTCGCCCAGCCGGGTTGATTTGTTGAAAAGATGCCTGGGCTGCCCTTCATCGATGCTTCCAGGGCAGTTTACAACAAGGTCGAATGTGACCGGCTTAGCCAGACTAGGGAGCCTCTCCTTTTCTTTGTAGCCCAAATCTTTGAGGCTTTCCCCTGTTTTTCACCCTGCAGGAACATCAATCCAAAAACCTTGCCTGTGGAACGCATCCTGCCCGCTCTTTCGAAGGACAAAGAGGAGGAGATCCGGAAGATCCTGCGCAACAACTTGCAAAAAACCAGACAGAGGGTAAGAACACGGACCCCATTAGGATCTGTGGTCTGGAAAACCTGGGTAGGTCAGCGCTATTTCCAATGTTCCTTCTTGCTGGGCCCTCTGGTAACCCTTCCAAAGCCCCTCCACCAGGCGAGTTTTTACAACCGTGCAAAAGCATATGGGCCGGATCTGTATTCGCACCGAACTGGCAATTTAGGCATGGGGCGAAGCAAAGGATATTTGCTGTCCGGCCGGATGCAGACCTGATACTGACTGGCCAATTAGAAGATGGTCGAGGATGGGACTGCGCAGGCAGAGGATTGAGTTTGGGGTCATTGTTTTAAAAATAGTGGAAGACAGAACAGATCAGCACCCATCAGTTTGTTTTTACAGCGTAGTAACAGGAATCTGAACAAATGAAAGCCAGCAAAAATTCGTTTGTTAATTTTGCATTGCAGCCATTTTGCATGGAAGAAAAAGGCTGGAACTCTATGTAGAGTTCATAGAAAGCTCACAGGGAGTGGGGGGGGGGGGGAGAGAGAGAGAGAGAGAGAGAGACAGAGAGCGCAAGTCATGGAGTTTGACACAACGGAAAGCTCTGTTTACTTTAGATAGAAATTGGGTGGTGTGTCTGCGGACCTTTTAAAAATGCCTATGAAAGAGAGAGACCCTTTGTCCTGTCCATCTGAGGTTTGGGAGCCCCTGATGGCTAAGTAGTAGAATGCCTGCACATTTTATGCCGTTTGGATGGGGGATTGGAATGGAAGTTGCAGGCAACAGAAGTCTGGCTGGGTCTTCCTTTGGAATCAATACAGAAACAAACGCAATTCGAACAAGTGCAATTAATGGGGAAGCAAGTGTAATTCGGAACATGAAAAGAAGATTGTTTTCCTTGCACACCGGTTCTTGGAGGATACTAAAAACAAGTTTTTAATCGAAGAAGTTCTTGGTAGAGCTCATTCCCAATGTCCCCTGAGGAACAACAGCTTTGCTCAAAACTTAACGGGATTTGTATACCTCCAGTTAAAGTCAGTATCCTCTGTTT
The DNA here is from genome assembly GCA_029215795.1 of Anniella stebbinsi. Taxonomy (NCBI): domain Eukaryota; kingdom Metazoa; phylum Chordata; class Lepidosauria; order Squamata; family Anniellidae; genus Anniella; species Anniella stebbinsi. The sequence continues at coordinate 83,638,727 of JARDYH010000007.1, forward strand.
CAGAGGTGAGCAACCTGAGGTCCTACAAATAATGTTGGACTTCAGATCCCATCATCCCTGGCTGTTGGTCATGCTGGCCGGAGCTCAATGTGTGCTGGAAACTGACAACATCTGGAGGGTTTTCAGTTCCCCACCACTGTTGTATTTGATGTGCTATTGTCATTTCCCAGATGTTAGCTGTGTTTACAAGTGTGCTTGTATGTCCTAACCTCTTCTGAGTTCCGTTCTAGTTGCGGTCGTATAACCGGCACACCTTGGTGGCAGATCCTTACGAAGAAGCGTGGAACCAGATGTTGCTGAGGAGGCAGAAGGCTCGGCAGCTAGAACAGAAGGTGTGGTCATGGGAAGGCCAGAATCAGGTCGAAGGAGGGGGTGACTAGTGGGAAATCTTTCTCTTCAGCCACACCCATGTTTCTGGCCTCCTTCAGGCCCTCATAATCTGCATTTGAAAGTTTATATTTTTTTTCTTTTTTTTTTAAAGAAAAACATATAAGTCCTTCATGTACTACTTTTTCCAGACCTGATTCTGGAAAAAGCTTATGCTCCTTCTGGGCTCCGATTTCTTGCAGAGAACATGCATTTCAGGTGCCCGAGTGACTCAGCAATGTGCTCGCAGGTATCGGGAGCCTCCCAGGGAGTTGTTCCCGTCCCTCTGCTGGTCGCCGTCTGTCAAAACAGAACCGGCGTAGTCAGGATAGTGCAATCCGCCATAGCGTAGCACAAAATGTGATGGCGGGTGATGCTTTCATGCTGTACCTTCCTTCACTCCCAAGTTTAGCCAGTGATTGCAAAACCATCTGTGAAAGATATTGGGAACTGGGCGTACCTCCCCCGCCCCCCGCCCCCCACATGCACCCCCAGCCTTGTACTGGGGCAGTTTTCTGATTTGCTAAAAAACAAAACAAACCGTGATTAATGCGGGAGTTGCGTAACGGTTGCCCATTCACACTTCCTTCGGGTTCCTTGTTCTGTTGGAGAAACATTAAAATGCCCCAATTTGTAGGCATTTCTCATGATCAAGGTGCCTTGGAGAAGGAAGTACGCCAACAAATTTTATATCCTCTTGAGACACAGTCAGTCGCAAAGGCCACGTGTGTGTTTGTGTGTCACACGTAAATGATACTAGTATCCGCCCTTCCCCAATATGGCACCTTCCAAATTTGTTGGACTACAGTTCCCGTCACGCCAGCTTGTGGCCGTGTTGGCTGGTGGAGATGGGAGTTGTAGTCCAACAACTATGGAAGCCTGGTCTATGCACTGACTGCCAGCACCCAAATATACTTAGGAGAGCCCCTTCCCCCACCCCAAGAGGCAGTTAGCTCTTAGAAGATGGCACAAAAAACGGAGGCTTTCGTGTACCATGAAAAGGTGCCAAAGATTTATAGATTGGTTGATTAACTGCCTTTCTGGGTGTTACTGCTCAAGGCCGTCTACAAAACTTAGAAATGCAAACAAATGTCAGAAAAGACTGTAGCTGCGTTCGCTCCCATCACAAGAAGCAACGGGAAAGTCATTTTAAGTCATGCCTCAGAGAAGAGAAGAGAATCTTGCACCAACTGGTAGAAGACATATTATTTGTTTGCTTAGTTATTTATGTAAAGAGTTCCCACCCTACAGCTGAAAAGCTCCTAGGATAGCTTATGCATCAATAAAAGTAAGACATCTTAGCATATTGGGCAGCATCTAATACCACTGCTGCGCTCCCGCTAGTTCCGTTGTACCAGCAAGACCCATCCCCGCACAGAAAGCTAGCAGTTCAGAAAGCAGCCCCAGAAACAAGAGGAAATGCTTGTTTACAGTTTGTCAATGGAGCTTCCGTTTGGAAGCTCTGTGACCTGCCCTTATTCCAGAAAGAGCGTTTCCATTCGTTTGGGGCTGCTTTCAGAACCACCTGCGCTCCATTGTGCTAGCAGTGAATCACGCTGGCCCATGGGCAGACTTGGATACTGTCCATAGTGTTCGGGTGGACATGACCTCAAAGGGACTGCTTCACAAAAAAGGTGCCAAAACAGAGGAGGCCCTGCCCTGTTCACTAGCCGATCTTGCCTAATGTGCGGGTCACACACAGAGCAGAGTCCCATATCATCGTGGGAGGAGATGTTCCGTGAAGTAGATTGGACCTTGGGCCATTTGGGGGATGTAAAGGCAATAATAACCACATGGACTGGTCAGCTGAGGAACTCTTGGCATGGAAAGCTGGCACATAATCCTGGGGCATGTTTTTGAGTGTACGCAGAGTAGTGGTGAAACCTGTATGCCATAGATAAATCATGCTCTGCACTCCTTAATGGCTGCATGTTGCGGATGAAAGTCCAGCTAGCCCTTGTGGGCCAGTTGGACTTTCAGGGACATTTGTCCACCATTATTCTCATTGAAGAACCCCTGATAAGCATCCAGGGGATCCCCGTTTAAAAACCACCAACCTGATAGGTAGCCGGTGCAACCCAGCCTGGTGATGAGCAGTGGGTTCATGGAGAGAAGTGGAGGGTGGGTGGGCTTTTCCACAGATCAGTTCTGTATGGCAGAGGTGGGCCAGGTGGGCCGCCATTTTGAAAAGAGGGGAAAAGAGGCTGCTCCAGAACGGGACAAGAGTCTCGCAGTCGGGAGAGCCTTTAGTGAATGCCTGCGTGTTTCTGTTCCCAGATAAACAACTATCTGACGGTGCCGACGCACAAAATCGATTCGCCAACCATGTCACGGGCGCGCATCGGCTCAGGTGAGAAGAGAGGGGGCTGTTAGGTCTCCAACCATTAGGAAATGGGAAACAGGGCAAGGTGGACTGTTCGGGAGCAAAGTTTCGAGCCGTCGCTGCTGCTGTTACTTACCCCAACGGTTGTGCCAGGTAGATCATACTTTAACGCAGAGGTTCGGAAAGCTCAGGCCCAGAGGCCATACCTGGCCCTCCAGGGATCTCAATCTGACCTTAGACTGCCTTGCCCCTTCCCCTGACCCCATGCCTTTTCACCAACCTCCAACTGTTTAGTGGCTTTCTGGCTCTTGGTCAGCTTTCCCCCCATTCTACATGGTTGAAATGCCTCTCCTGAGGCTCAGTTACTAGCGGGGAGAGCTTTAAGCTACAATGCGCTGGTGTGTTTTATATTTTTGGCCCCACCCCTGGAATGTGGCCCCGGAGACCTTCTCCGAAACAGAACTCAACCCTCGGGCTGAAAGAGCTTTTGCACTCCTCCTTCAACGGGACAGCTCTGACTTTTCCTCAGGACCCATTTACAGGAGGTCCCGAAAAAGCCTCCAGAGCAGTTTGTTTTTAATGCTTTTGGGCCAGGGGTCGGCAACTTGGAGCCCTCCGCATTTTTTAGCCTCCAACTCCTATCCTCAAGTATCCCTCAGCGAGAGCAAGGCAAAAACCGCCCGTTGAGTCTCCCCTGCCGAGGATTATTGTCCTACCAGCTCTGTCTTTTGCCTTTCTTCCTTCTTTTTATCAGACCCCTGTCTATAAATACAGCTGCCGTTCGTCATCCTCGGAAGGTAATAGAACGAACCCCATCCGTCCCCGCTGTGATTTGTACAAGCCTACCCCACCCCCTTTTTTCATGCCTGAACCAAGAATGGAAACCCAGCAGCCCTGCATCCCAACGTAGCTTCCTCCACCTACTTAGACCCCCTTTTCCCTCCCCCTGCCATGCCCCACTAAGCCTTCCTTGTGTAGACGTTGTGCGTCCCTCTGTATTACCCAAGTTCTGTAACTCCCCAGGCGGTGCCTTGAGGGGGCCCAGATTCCAACACAGAGGGAAGACCGCTAATGGGTGTGAAAAAAAGGAATAGAATTAAGGACTCCAGTGACAGTTACCCCCATAATCCCCGTTCAGGGCCTTGATGCCCAGAGTAGCGAGTGCATAAAGAGGCTCCCATTTCAAGAACTCCTCCTCCACGCCCTTGACACTGATAAGAACATAGGAAGCTGCCTTATACTGGTCCATCTAGCCTGGTATTGTCGACACTGACTGGCAGCAGCTCTCTGGGGTTTCAGGCAGGATTTCCTTGCCCTACCTGGAGAAGCCGGGGATCGAACCTGGGACCTTGTGCATGCAAAGCAGGGGCTCTATCATACTGCACATGGCCAGTCTGAAGAAGCCCTTTGGCGCCTAGAGCTGCAGTTCTCACACTACCTGGGGGAAATGAATTTTGCAGCAACAATGTCTTGTTCCTTGATGTAATGCAGATAATTTTGGGGTGGCTTGGTTTTGAATAGGCTATTAAGACCCCTGAGCTTTCCAAACGACCTGCTCCTGGGGGAGATGAAGACCAGTAGTACTGTTTTGTTGATACGGCTCGGCACAGTTGCCTGCATCTTTGGACTCTCCTTGGAGAAGTGTCTCTGGGGACGATCGTGATGAGCATTCAGACCTCAAGATTTACCACTGGGCCACTGAATGTGTGTCATTTTCTTGTAGGGGGAGAAAGAATAATTCCAATCTACTCTTTGTGCTGTGTGTTTAAGAACTTAAGGAGAGCCATGCTGGATCAGACCAAGGGTCTATCTAGTCCAGCGTTCTGTTCATACAGTGGTCAACAAGCTGTTGACCAGGGATCCACAAACTGGACACAAGTGCAACAGCATCCTCTCGCCGATGTTCCCCAGCAACTGGTGTATACAGGCTTACAGCCTCTGATACTGGAGATAGCACATAGCCATCAGGACTAGTAGCCTTTGATAGCCTTCTCCTCCAGGGATTTGTCTAACCCTCTTTTAAAGGCATCCAAATTGGTGGCCATCACTACATCTTGTGGTAGTGAATTCCATAATTTAACTATGTGCTGTGTGAAGAAGGACTTCCTTTAATTTGTCCTGAATCTCCCACCAATCAGCTTCATGGGATGACCCCACTGGGTTCTAGTATTTTGAGAGAGGGGGGAAAATGTCTCCCCATCCACTTTCTCCACACCATGCCTAATTTTGTACACCTCTATCACGTCTCTCCTCAGCCTCCTTTTTTCCAAGCTGAACAACCCCAGCTGTTCTAACCTTCCCTCATAGGGGAGATGCTCTGGCCCCTTGATCATTTTCTCTGTCTACTTTCAACTACAACAACTACAGATTAGGGTTCTTCCTTCCTTCCTTCTTTCCTTCCTTCCTTCCTTCCTTCCTTCCTTCCTTCCTTCCGCCCCCCCCCCCCGTCCCCCATGACTGAATAGAATGTTCTGTTTTGAAAGAAAATTGCCTTCTGCCCGATTGCTTGAATGAACTAAGATATCAATGGAACTACCAGAAACACGTGAATCATCTGAAAATGAACGCCCTCCGTTTGAGGAGTTGGTTAGGGAGAAGTTGTGCAAAATGACAAGAAGAAGGCTGTATATGTGGGTAAATTGTTACTTAAAATTGAAATCCGATGAAACGGTCTTGAGTGTGAGACAGTTTTCTTTATTTGCTAGGGTGTCATTCAGCCTGGAGTCCACGTTTCCCAAATGTGTCTCACACTCAGCCCTCCTTCTCCCCCCACCCCAAAAAAACCCACAAACACCCTCCATAATTTCAATTCCCGGGGGAAACATTGTGGAAGAAGATCAGTGTTACCCAAAAGTAGACCTTTGTCTGTAGATGCCAATTGTTAAGGTGGGGGGGGAGGAATGTCAGCCTCTGCAGCTGAGAACATGGCAAACTCTGGCCTAGCTCTTTTTATCTGCTCAACTGTATTTGTCTTTCCTCTTCACTTCCAGATCCTCTAGCTTATGACCCAAAGCCGGACTCTGACAACCTCCCCATCATAACCATCGACCCTGCCTCCCCGCAGTCTCCGGAGTCGGTTGACCTCGTGAACGAGGAGCTGAAGGGGATGAGCCGCCTCCCACCATCCCCAGAGGAAGACGAGGACGAGGAAGGCCTGGTGATGCGAGCCAAAGAGCCTTCCTCTCCAGGCACGGATGATGTGTTCACCCCCGGGACCAGCGACAGCCCCAGCAACCAGCGGATAATGCGATGCCTGAGTGACCCTGGGCCTAGGCCTGATCCCGAAGAGGGGGAGCCCTTCATTCCCAAAGGGCAGTGAGCCCTGAGATGCACTACTAGACCTGACCTGTAGGGGGAGCGTCCTGCACATGTGCGCATGCGCGTACCTCTCTCTCTCTCTCTCTCTCTCTCCCGCACACATATAATATATATCATGGGCTCTCTCCTCTTGTCTCCCACTTTGTCACTTGCTCTTCTTCTTTTTTGCTCTTCATTTTGGAAGTTTTGCTAGGAGGTGAGAGGAAGTCCTCAAATGGAACACATCCCCTGCGCCAAGGAAGCGACAGGTATAAGCCATTGATCCAAGTTCCTTTCCCTGGGGGTGGGGGAGGAATGCCAGTCGCTCCAAATCAAGAGGAGCATTTCCTCCAGGATAAGGGTGTCTTTTGCCCCACTGCCGCTTTTTCCTGCCGTGCCAAGAGACTGCTTTCGTTTGGGCGCCTGAAAACTCTTGGGCATTTTGCACTTCGGAGAGCCAGTCTTTTTGTTGTTGCTGTAGGTCTTCCCTGCAAGCGCACCCCTGCACCCCGCGAACGCATCGGAAAAGCTGAGGGGATTTTGTTTTCCCTTGCATCCGGTCTAGCGGAGCCTGTGGCCCGATGGCATCTCATGTTGCTCCAGTTCCTCTCCCGCATTCTCGCGGAACCGACCGGGCCCGAGGTGAGGGGCGAAACGAAGCCTTCCTCCGACGCCGCGTATAGCTTTAATTCACCAGCTGTACTTTGAGCTTGTCCTCTCCTCTAGCTGATCTTGGCCGTAACATATCCGTCAGCTGCTCCTCCTCCAAAGAAGGTCCTTGAAACTCCTGAGCCGCTGGTGCTTTAAACCGAATTGGGTTTTATTTTCTTTTTTAGGGCGCTTCTGGCTCAGAGGGAGTTAGGTATCGTGTCCGTTCAACATCGCCTGGTGCCTCTACCCCTTTTTTCCCTGACACCAGTTGCTAGTACTGGGCGATGGTTTGGGGGTTCCTTTTTAAACCCCATGAAGCCATAGAAAAATTACTCTCGCCTTTTTCAACTTCCAAACCTGGTTCGTTTGGTGTTTGGTGTTCCTCAAACCAATTAAGAGAAAACGAGCGGCTTGCTCCTTAAAGTCTCACCTGTAAGACATGCTCTGAGGGTTGATCTGGGGCCAGTTCAGGTGATCATGTGGGTAAGTTGGCATGAGGGCACGGTTCCCCCTGCCTTTCTCCACTACCCACCCTGCTTTATGCGGCTGCACATACAAGCTACGACCCCCTGCCTAATCCTGTACGGCACACGGTCGCTCTAGCGATCACCTCTCCCATTTCCCCCTTCTTCCGAGTTCTCCACGTCCTCGTGGTGGTCAAAGTCACTTTCAAACACAAACGCACAAAGAGCTTTTTGTTGACCAAAGATGAATCCGTGGTTGTACATATCGAATTGCTGCCTAATTTCTATTTTTTCCTTTTCTTTTTTTAAACACAGGGTATCTATTTCTTAAAAGGTGACAAATTATTCCCCAAACGGGCCCTGGGATGTCTGTAAAGAAACTCGCGCTCACCTGGTCTGTCTGGGGGTAGAAAAGCTTCACACACACACACACAGGTCCTCTCCCTCGGGGTGCAGGCGTGGGCAACCTGCAGCCTTCCCGACCTTGTTGGACTGCAATTCCCATCATCTCTCACCATTGGTTCTGCTGGCTAGGAGTTGATGGGAGTTGCAGCCCAACAACGTCTGGAGAGCCAGAAGTTGCCCACCCACCCCTGCTCTGGTGAAAAGATTTAATCGTCTTTTTTCTGTCCGAAAGCATTAAATCTCCTAGGCTGCTGGGTTGAGCCCCAGCTTTGAGCAATACCTGATCCAGAGAAGATCGAATCCCAGCCAGTTTCCTCTCTTTTCACAGGTACCTCTCCCGCCTGGGACCCCCTCCAACCTTCGTTCTCCATAGCACATGCCCCACTTTTCCTCCTGCAATGGGTCTTGGAATCTAGCCTCTTTTTCATTAGCCTGGGTTATAAAACTCTCATTTCCACCCTTGTCCGCCCCAAATTATGTATTAAAGAGGAGTGCTATGATAGTTCTGCAACCAGCAGTAAATCTGTCCTTGCAAGTGAAAGATGTAGTGATGGTCACCGATTTGGATGGCTTTAAAAGGGGGTTGGATAAATTCCTGGAGGAGAAGGCTATCAGTGGCCACTAGCCCTGATGATTATGTGCTACCCCCAGTATCGGAAGCAGTAAGCCTAAGTACACCAATTGCTGGGGAACATGGGTGGGAGGGTGCTGTTGGTCCCTGGTGGGCAGCTGGTTGACCACTGTGTGAACAGAGTGCTGGACTAGATGGACCCTCAGTCTGATCCATCGTGGCTCTTCTTATGTTCTTAAGGCTCGAATGTGGAAGTTGGAGGATCTCCCCCCCCCCCCCCCCCGTCCTGGGGTGGAGTGGAGGTGGGCAGGCTACAAAGATAAAGTGTTGTCTACAAAACAAGGAGATCACCCGAGCCCTACTCAGGCATTAGGGTTGAGTGTTTAAAGGAGATGCAAGCGGGGAGAGGAGGAACAAATACGGACAACTTTCTGTAGCAGGGAGCCTTTCGTATTCTAAAAAGTCTACATTGTGCAGGGATACAACACATGGATATAAAAGAATCCCCATTTACACACACACACACACACACACACACACACACACACACACACACACACACTTGATCTTAGCCAAAAGGCCGAGAAGCGATAAAAGAATCCCCGTTTTCAAAGTTTGGTGTCAACATGTGCAGGTGATGAGAATGGCAACGGAGGGAGAGGCAGAGTGAGCATCTTCATCCCCTTCTCTCTCCTGTGTTCATGCTCCTCTGAAATGGAATGTCGGAATAGGGCTGTGGTTAAATTGTGGACTGTACCACTCCAGACAGCAGGTGCGGTTAGCGGCATGATTTAATGCTCCCTCATATAGGCAAAGAAATACTCTGTGCATAGAAAACAAGTGTGTCAGGGAAGAAGGTTCTAGCCTAGCTTTTGCCCTCTGATGATCGATCGATCGATCTATCTATCTATCTATCAATCAATATAGATATATCTATCTGTAAATAGATATCTCTAGATATATAGGATTCAACCCCCCCACCCACCCTGCACTCCAAAGTGGTATGGTCCACAGTTTGACCATGTGATCTGTCTCTTGTTCAGAGCAGCCGTTAGCCCAGGTGTGAGCAACAAGTGGCCCTCCAGATGTCCATGGATTTCAACTCCTATCAGCCCTAGCCAGCACAGACAATGGTGAGGGATTCTGGGAGTTGCAGTCCCAACAACATCTAGATGGCCAGAAATTGCTGACTCCTGCCTTAGCCAAAGATGGCCTTTCCTGTCCAGATGTTGCAGGGATTCCTTATTGCTTACACCCAAAGTGGGTAGGTTGTGGGGCTACTTTTCCGTACATGGAGCCATCCCTTTATAGCAGGGGTGGTTCTCCAGATATTTTGGCCTACAGCTCCCATTAGCACTAGCCAGCCTAGCCCACAGTGAGGGATCATGGGAGTTGTAGGCCAGAACATCCGGAGGGCCATAAGTTGCCCGCCCTTACTTTACAGGATGTTGCAGCCTGGCTTGTCAAAAGAGAGTAGGTCCTCATTCCTGCCGTGTTTTCTGCGTCTGCCCTACGCTAAACTGATCTCGTATCTCAGTCTGGTTCTTTTGAAGTGGACTGATCTATTTATTGATACATTTTTGGTTGTTGTTAAGGTCGGGGGACATGGGTGGGAGGGTGCTGTGGCACCATGTCCTGCTTTGTTGGTCCCTGGCCAACAGCTGGTTGGCCACTGTTTGGACAGAGTGCTGGACTAGACGGACCTCGGTCTGATCTAGCGTGGCCCTCCTTGTGTTCTTACGTGGTGTGTCTGGCAGGGAGAGGCCGTGGTATCAGTTCTGCACTTTAGCTCCCAAACTCTGGACATGGCGAGTCTGCCGTCAAGACGTCTTTCGAGGCAATGCCCTTTTACAGAGCCATGCTGGTGCCTGCTGATTTTTCCCCAGTAGTCCTTAGCCTTCCCCTCTGCCCCCCCCTGAAGGGGGCATTTCCTTCTCTTTGCCCCTGTGCTGTGCCTTTTTAGCCACACAGTGTCTGCCTGCGCAAAATGGTGTTGTGATTCGCCGCTCTGTCTGCCCGGCGACCGACCGGGGGCCCAGGCCCGGTCCGCCGATTGCTCTGTACGCATTTGTCCTGTCTTTCCATCCAAATAGTGACCAACCCCAAAGCCCCTTCCAGCACCCTCGCCCCGCCAGAGGGGAAGAGCTGCGAGCAGCACAGGTAAGCGAGGGCGTGAGCGGCAGAAAGGGGGGCCCAGCCGGCTTGCCCTCTCACCCCACTCCACAACTCTGTGTATTCCCTATCTAACTTGGGCTTCGCCATACTGCCTGCTTCAGGCTGAGCGGGGGGTCCCAATAGCCCGCAGTAGCTATTGTGCTTTCATGTACAAACGCTCGGTCTCCGGCGAGGACCTGTTAAAGCAATGAAAAATATTGTATAAAAATACGTGTAAAGAGAGTCTTTTTACATAAATATTCTAATAAATGAATGTTTTAATTTTTAATGGCTTGGAATGCTTCTTCTCCCCCCCCCCCCCTTTCATTCTCATATTTAACAATTTTCCCAACTGTGGATGCTAGGAAATGTTGCTGCAATACAGGCTGGATATCTTTGGTAACTTTTCAGGGACCAGGAGTCCTCTTTTCATGCTTCCCTCCCTGTGTTCAATGGAGTAGTGCAACTACGGACTTCTCCACACCAGGCTATTTATCCTGGAACTTTGCCGAGGCTTCTGCTTCCGGATTCTTTGCGGAAGCATCTGCCCTTTAAATGCACTTCCTCCATTTTTTTCAGGGGTGGGTGGGAGGTCCTTTATTTGCAAGCTCCATATGTTTCATTACACAGCCACTGGATGGTGCTGTGGTTATCGCGCAATGCTGTCATTACACATTTGAATCGCATCGCTATTTTTTAAAAATAGCTCATTATCCCCATTACAAATAAAGTCACGGAAATGGTCACAAAGCACTGGCGAGACCCTGGAGGGTGAGAATGTCATGTGAAGACCCCGCAAACTTTCATGAGTAATCAATCTCAATCGCAAGATAAACGCCCCATGTGGAGGAACCCTAGGTGACTTTAGACCCTGGACTCACAGGGAACTTCCTTCAGACAGCTAAAAAAGAGTTTGGCAACTCTGTTAAAACAATGAATTTCCAATTGTGCAGAATTTCATACTTTAAGCTTAATTTATCATGGCACCATCATGACTACAGGAATAGAGTTGTGTTGGTTTCGCCGTCCTGTTCCTAAAAACATTCACTTGCGAGTAGGCACTGTTTTATTGTAAAATGGGGATATTTTAAAGCAAAAGTAGTAAAATGAGCATCGATGAGAATGTACATGCCTGACTGCTGATTTTTAGCCTTGTTTTACATTGAAGTGACAAATGAGAAGTTGAATTCAGTCATCAAAGGGGGGGCTGGAGGACTTCATGGGGGAAACATCCATTGGCGAGGTGCCATCAATGAAAAGGCCCTGCCTCTTCCCCCGTTCCTATACAGCGTGGGGTGAGGGGAGAGACCTGTAGCCCTCCAGATGTTGTCGGACTCCAATTCCCATAATTTCCAGCCACCATAGCCAGGGATGGTAGGCATTGTAGTGCCAACAACATCTGGAGGTCCACAGGTTCCTCTCCCCTGCTATACAGCATCCATTCCCAACTTTGGGGCCCCTGGTGTTGCTGGACAGCAACTCTCCATCATCTGTGACAATTGGCTGTGCTGGCCGGGGATGATTGGAACTGCAGTTAACATCTAAGAGACCCATGGCACAGGAATAATTAATCTGTAAAAACCAAAATGATCCAGAACCTGCCATTTTGTTCAAGCTTAAAATTGTGCCACACCAAAGAAGTTGTCATGATTACCACTAGGTGGCAACCTTCCTTCTTGAATTGTTAACCGGGGGATGTATGGGAATTTCGTTTCCATTCGCAAATCAAGCTCATCCGTCCCATTCACAATTCAGAACACGAGCAGCCGCACTGTTTTTTTAAATGCATTATTCATTTTTTAAAATGCACACTTGGAAACGTGCACTTTCTCACACGGGAAGCCTCCACCGGTACAGGATACCCCCCTCCCCTCCCCATTGCACTAGAAGTGATGGAGAACCCAGCAAAGGCGATGGCAGCAGTGGAGGCTGGTGGCTCCGCTGTCAGTGGGGTGATGAATCCGGTCCGGGTTCCAGTCCTAAAGGGGCTATCCAAGGGGTGGAAGCTTCGGATATTGGACAGTATAGAAATGAATGAATAAATAATACAAACTTTTCTCACTGAGATTTTCTATGTTCAGGGACATCGCCCCCCCCCTTTTTTTTTTTGCAGGGGGTGAGCGTTCACTAAAAATGCAACCCCCTCCATCTACAGAAAAAGTGGTACAGTCTAAAAACAAGATCTACATTCTGCTGAATGTAGGACCTGCTGTGAACGCCAACAACATGCGTTGGGTCGTCTCATTCCCGTTCCTGCATGGGAGAGGGGTTATCAAGGAACCAGGAAAACCCTGTGTTAATTGCATGAGTGAGCCCCATGTGACCCTCAGGATATTTGGGCCTATAACTCCTAGCCAACTTAGTCAATGCTGCGGGATCATGGACGGTGCCAGCGAAAACATCTGGGGAAGGCAGAAGTTGGCCAACCTCTGTTATGGGGATGCAGGGATTTCCTTGAAGTAATTGCAGAGCTGACGTTTGCCATCCTTTGTTCCCACGTGCCGCCCATTTTGAAAACGGTTGTGACAGCCTCGGATTGACTTGGCTGCCATCAACAGATGACTCGCCAGTTCACGATGCCATTCAGGCCTTTCTAGGTTGCTGTTTGGTGCCTAAAGGATAGAGATTGCAGAGCCAATTCAAATGTTAAGGCAGAGCAGCTGCCTTGGGAAAGCACCATGTGGGTGAGCGTTTGACTGCTTCTCTCACATCAAAAACGCCCCGTGTGAGGAAAGCTAGCATGTCAGGGACTAAGGTAGGTAAGAACCTTCATTGGGATGAGGTAAGTTTCCATATATTGGGGGAGGGGTTGATGTAAGGCAGAAGTGGGCACAAGGCAGATGTGTTGGACTTCAACTCCCAAAAGTCCCTGCCAGCATGAGCAATGGTCAGGAATTCTGGGAGTTGAAGTGTAAAACATCTGGAGATCTCCTTTCTGCCCCCCCCCCCGATGTAATGGGCCACTCAAACTTGTCACCCAACCACCCCACCAGGCCTGATGTCAACATGTAGCATTTGTGGGTTGCAACTGGGGCAGAGCCCATCACTGAGTAGGGTGACCATATGGAAAGGAGGACAGGGCTCCTATATCTTTAGCAGTTGCGTAGAAAAGGGAATTTCAGCAGGTGCCATTTGTATGCATGCAGCACCTGGTGGAATTCCCTCTTCATCACAACAGTGAAAGCTGTAGGGGCCCTGCACTTTTTGTATCTGGTGAAGAGGGCAGGGCTCCCACAGCTTTCACTGTTGTGATGGAGAAGGAATTTCACCATACATACAAATGTCCCCTGCTGAAATTCCCTTTTCTATACAACTGTTAAAGATACAGAAGCCCTGTCCTCCTTTTCATAGGGTTACCCTAGTGGGTGTGGCATCGAAAAAAGACTTTTGCGTGAGTCAAGCCCAGCTTTTAGCTTTGCAGCCAGTTCTGTTGCTGTCATTGCCAATGACGCCTGCGCTACACCCTGCCCTGCACAGAGAGGGATTTCTGACCGATGCTGCAATTCTCTCGCTTTAGACAAGCACCTGCCAAGTACATTGCCATCACCTCTTTGTGATGGTTTCTTTTTGCATTCCGGCAAGGAAGCATGGCAGAGTCATTTCTGCGCTGCGGTTCAGCGAAAGGTGGAGAGACTCCCATAGAGATAGGGAAATGCCATGGCTTTGATAGCCTTCTCCAGGAATTTATCCAACTCCCTTTTAAAGCTATCCAAATTGGTGGCCATCACTGCATCTTGTGGTAGTGAGTTCCATCATTTAACTATGCACTGTGCCTTTTCACTGCTGGTGGTATTTACTTTCATTATATTCTGTTTTTAAAGCTTTTCATATGATGTTTTGTATTATTATTGCATTATTGAGTTTAATAGTGCAATCCTCTGACCTCTTGATAGCCTCTGTGGAGACAAAGAATGCTGAGGATTCCCCACAGAGCTGCGATCCTGGAGGAAGAGATCCAAGGGATTCCTCACTGCCCCCCCAGGCCCCCCACCACCACCATGGACAGCTCCACATCAGCCCCTTCTCCCAAGATTGCAGGTCAGACCTTGGGAAGAGAATGTGCCAATGGATGTCCACCATCTCTGCCACTGGCAGGGTGAGTTAGGCTGCCTCTACAAGAGGCATTTAAAGCTCTTTCAAGGCGCATTAAAAAATTTACCTCTACAAGAACGGAGCGCAAATCGGGCGTAGAGGCGCTTTAAACATCCAATTATGCGCATTATCGAATGTGCGTTAAATAGCGAGTTTTCTTTTGCTCCGGCCGTTAAAGCGCATTTTGACTATGTGAACAAGCGATTCTCCGCATGTCAACATTTTAAATCGTGTTTCGATCATCCAGTAATGCGCTTCGCCGCCTCTCGTACAGAGGTATTAGGCGTAAATGCGCTTCTGTGAATATGCACATAATCGCCTAACCAGGCGTAAAGGCGAATTCTTGTACATGAGGCCTGTGATGGGTGCAGAGGCTCATCAAAGGCAAAAAAGGTTTCCAAAGGATGGAAAGCTGAAAAAAAATCTGCTGCTCCTCCCACCCTGCCAGGTTCTTACTTGGATACTTGGAGCGCTCCGACAGAGAATTCTATCCTATGGATTAGGATTGTTCTCAAAGTTCTGTTTTCTGAAGCTATTGGACGATATAGAAATGTAACAAAATAAAATATAAAAAATTAAATAATGGGACCATCCAGACTTCTACCACTTCATTCAGAAAATCATGTAAGTCATCTCTCGGAAGTGTGTGTGTATGTTTTTTTTTTGGGGGGGGGGTAAATTAAGAGAAGGGAGGATGTGAGCCACCTCCCAGATTCTGGGAAAATGACAGTGAAAGTAAACAGCACCCCAGAACTCCGGGCATATAACAAGCTGCCCTGGGCAGCTCTCAGCTGCCTTGTGAACTTCACAGCTAACTGCTGAGTCCGTAGTTGGACTCTGCAGTAATTTTAGGGCAGCCAAACAGGAGTAAGGAAAGGAGGCACAAACTGTGGAGAGGACATTATTACCACCATGGCCTTAATTAAAATTAAAATAATTGGCTTTAATAGCCAAAGCAAGGAGAGGTGCTGCAAATTCCCACTTTGTAGGGCATTTCTGCCCCTGGGGAGCTGGGGTGCAGAATTGGTTCTGTGGCGATACAGCTTTAATTGAACCCCATCCCTCTGCCCAGTTCCCAGGGTGATATGGATCAGCAATCCATGGCAAGGTAGAACTGGGCAAAAATGGCTGGTGATGGGAAAGGGTTGAGGGGCATCATCACCCCAGTGTGTGCGCATCCTTAGTTGGCTTTGGGGTCTCCCAAATGAAGGCCAGGGAGGCCCTGCCATTTCTAGAAATGTGCAACAGGAATAACTAGACCTGTTCAGATGACATGCTAAGCCACGGTGGTTAAGCATTTGAAGCGAAACATTATGGCTTAGCGTGTCGTGAGAACCATTCCTAACCATGGTGGCTACATAACCAGGATGTCAGGGGGTTCCGTGAATCCACTCCTGCTTTCAGTCAGAACTCTAAAGGAGCTCTCTGAGATGCTTTGCTCCTGTAGAGTTCTGACTGAAACCTGGAGCGGATTCACCGCCCCACTGAGCTTGGAACCACCAGCCTGCCCAGAATAAAATAAATATGATCCTGAGCAGGTATTTAGCTATTTAATTGATTTCCAGCCCACTTTCTGCCAAAAATGCTGGTCAAGGTGGCTAAAGGATAAATACTGATTCAAAACAAAATCTTCATGAACAGATAGCATAAAAATGGATCCATAAAAACACCTTCAAAACACAACAATAAAATAGAGAGTGCCCAAACATTTTTTTTAAAAAAACTCTTCACGTGCCTATGCAGGTGTCCTGTACTTTGGTGTCCACTTTGGTCCTCTCTTTTGGGGGGGGGGGTGATGTATTTTCTTTGTTTTGGCCACGCGTGGCAGGCACATCATCAGGAGGATCAGTAACGAGCCCTGGCAAATGCAGGCGCCCGTGTGCCAGCTGGAACAGGCGGCACAATTTATTCCGTGCCACGTGGGTGAATGAACTGTCATAGCCTGGAATGCACTCCAGAGGAATATGGGACAAGGACGGCCTTCCGATCGGTAGACTGGCGCATCTCCTAATGTCCTCTCAGTCCTTGTCCCGAAAGGAAACTTGGACAGCATCCATCAAAAGGTGCGATTAGGATTTTTGAAAACGTGCTGGAGTTTGTTTTACAAAGGCATTCGGGCTTTCTTGGAAGGCTTCCAGAAGATTCAAACAGAGGTGGAGCTGCTGTGCCGGCTTGGGGTTTTGCAGGGAACATGGGCAAGGCACTCTCAATCCCACCCCTCTCGGCGAGTCTACCTTCTCCCTGCCGTGGCCAGCCACCACCTGCTATTGCTCCTCTTTCTCGTCATCGGTGCTCCCTCTTGCTTGCTTGACAGGCCAGAGGCAGGGGTCAAGTTGGCCGTGACATCTCCTGCTCCTCCTTCTCACCACCACCTTGCCTGGACCAACTCCAGGAGGCTGTTTTCAGCGGGGCCCTACAGGGGCGTGGCCCCTCGGCTCATGCCAACCATGCCTATCCATGAAGGCAGTCCTGGGCAGCTGTGACTGAACCAGAGTTATGATGTTGCCCTGACAAGCATTCCTTCCCCCTCTCAACACGCACATCCATTGGTGTGAAAAAGATGATCCATGGCCATGTTCTTGAGGGCACCTATTGATGTTGCCAAAAATTCCTTCCTCGGTGATCAGCTATCGTGGTCAAATGCTGATATTTGTTTTCCCAGCAATCATGGAAAATCGGAAGGGGGGATTTTTCTTCTCATTTCTTAACAACAACAACAACAATTTATATTACACTTCATTACAAAACGCTGTACGTGAAATAAAATAGGTCAGCAGTTTACAAAAAAATACAATAAATACAACCCTAATAAAAGACCTTAACTGAATCAAAGAATATAACAATTAAAAACTTACAATAAAGATCCATACAAAATAGATAGCGGCCACCAGAAGAGCCATCAGCATACTGTACCTCAGGAACAATCAGCCATTCACATCTTCATATTTGAGGAGACATTCAGTATCGGTGGCACCACGATGACCTGGGTTCAAAATAAGATCCATGGATACTGTGAAATCAATGTGATGAGTCATCGAACAGATGTGCAGCGCAACTGTTTCAATACCTCCGATTAAGGGGTTTATGTTAGGCAGGATAAACTTCAGGGCACTGTGGCATCACGTGTACCTGGATTCAATTGACGACATGTGACAGGAAAAAATAATTTAAAAGGCCTTTGTTACCTCCAGTTTATTAGATTATGTTCACTTTAGATCAGGGATGGGCAACCAGTGGCCCTAAAGCCACATGCCACCCTCAGCCTAATTTCAAAAACCTTTCTGCACGTGATCCCTTCAGACCCCCATCAAAAGAGATCTGTCTCTTCCCTGGTAGGCCGCAGCCTAGGAAGAGAGAGGTAGGAAAGGGTAGGCTGACCATCTTAAAAGGAGGACAGGGCTCATGTAACTTTAAGAGTTGTTGAGAAAAGGGAATTTCAGCCAGTGTCATTTGAATGCAATTAGTCCCTGGTGAAATTCCCTCTTCATCACAACTGTTAAAGTTGCAGGGGCCCTGCCTTCTTTTGTATATGGTCACTCTAGTATAGTGCCTGCACCTTTAACTGTTGTGATGAAGAGGGAATTTCATCAGGAACTAATTGCATAGAAATGACACTGGCTGAAATTCCCTTTTCTCTACAACTGTTAAAGTTACAGGAGCCCTGTCCTCCTTTTCAGATGGTCAGCCTAGGAAAGGGAGGACACTTGGAGGGTGGACACTCATCTCTCAAGTACTTTCACTTTTTCTTCCAATAGTACAACCAGCTTGCACTTGTTGCAGGTGTACGTCATATTGATCTCAGGCAGGAACACAAACATTGCAGACACCTTGCAGGTCACCAGCACTAGAGAATCCTTTCAGTCCATAATCCCTTTTTGTTTCTGCTTTTCTGCCTGTACTGGAATAGCCTGTGCTTTGTCCTGTCCTCCCTGAAGGTTAACAACAGAGTCCCGTACTATATGGGTGTGTGTGTTAAAAGAACAGCTTTTGTTGTTGTTAGGGTCTACCCCCTTGACCTCCCCTGCTGAACTCCCCCTGGCAAACTGCTGTTTGCTCTCCCTCTCCTTATGTACCTTCTAGTCCAGCTGGGGCAGCTTCTTCTTCTGTGCTCTGCTGACCTAGGAGCCAGGAAACAGAATCTCATAATACTAGAACCCAATGGGGTCATCCCATGAAGCTGATTGGTGGGAGATTCAGGACAGATAAAAGGAAGGACTTCTTCACACAGCACATAGTTAAACTACGGAATTCACTACCACTAGATGTAGTGATGGCCACCCATTTGGATAGCTTTAGAATGGGGTTGGATAAATTCCTGGAGAAGAAGCCACCAATGGCTACTAGTCCTGATGGCTATGTGCTACCTCTAGGAT
Source organism: Anniella stebbinsi (assembly GCA_029215795.1). Classification (NCBI taxonomy): domain Eukaryota; kingdom Metazoa; phylum Chordata; class Lepidosauria; order Squamata; family Anniellidae; genus Anniella; species Anniella stebbinsi. Next base: position 83,657,423 of record JARDYH010000007.1, read on the forward strand.
CAGAGGCAGTGAGCCTATCTACACCAACATGGTTGGGAACATGGGTGGGAGGGTGCTGTTGCACCTACTTGTTGACCACTGTGTGAACAGAATGCTGGACTAGATGGACTCCTGGTCTGATCCAGAATGGTTCTTCTTATGCTCTTGTGCACCTGGTTTTATCAGCTGACAAGTCTTGGCAGTGGTGGAAAGGGATGGGTTTCGGGATCTGAACTGCAGACATTCAGCTGGGTTCAGTATGATTATGTCACATCTGGATGCAAGCCGGAGCTGGGATACATCTGACACCTTCAGCAACTTGGGAGGGAGGGGAGGAACGGTGGTTTATGGCCAGGCAATTCGAAAAGCAAGCAAACATTCTGCAACCCGCTTGGCAAACAGCGAAAAGCAAACAGCAAGGGCCCGGCCTGGCAGGGGCATTTCTTTCCGTAGCGTGTCTGCGTGTGGCATGCCCACATGGGGCACTGATTTCCAGTGGCCTTAGCTAGTTTCCATAGGAGGCAGGCTCAAAGGGGTGCTTGCTCCACAAACAGAGCAACTCACCTTGAACTTGGGCACCCATCTGGGCTTGTTGATTATGAAAGGATCTGCCAAGGCTCTGGCAGAAATGACGATGCTGGAAAAAAAGTCACGTTCCCCACCTCCATGAGAAAAGGAATTTGCTTCTGCTGTAGCGTAAAGAAACAGGGTAGCTCTTTAGATGGGCCTTCCACTACCTGGTGCCCTCCACATGGAGGGATGGACTACGTATCCCATTCTCCCCAGCAGCATGGCCGTTGGAAGCCTAGGCTGCACATAGGTGTGCTGACTATTTTGCCACCTTTCAAAAGATCAAAAAGGGAAGTAAAACCTATCAAACCTTTTCCAACTCAAATGAGAATATACATATAAATAATTTACCTATAAATTAGCACATGCCAAATTCAAGCAAATTGGTAGGGGTGTGCACTGGATCAGGTCCGATCCACGATCCGGATCCGATCCAGGGGAAATCGGATACAATTATCCGATTTCCGATCCCCCCACTGGATCGTTCGATCCAATCCGATCTGATCCGGAAAGGACCCGATCCAGATCGGAATGGATCGGAGGATCGGCGGGTGCCTGCTGGTGCCCGCTGGCACTTCCATTGGCGGGCGCCAGTGGGGGCCCGCTGATGGAAGCAGACAGCCCGGCCAGGTGAGGATCGCGGGGGTGGGAGGGAGGAGGGAGGGGGGCCCACTTACCTTCCGGGGATGCCCACTCCCCTCCGCTGCTGGCTGCTACTGCGAGCAGGCTTCGCGGCCTGCCCCTAGGTAGTGCGCCAGGTGATGTCATCACCTGGCGCGCTACTCAGGAGCAGGCTGCGAAGCCTGTTCACAGTAGTGGCCAGTGGAGGAGGAGAGCAGACGTCCCCGGAAGGTAAGCAGGGGGGGAAGGGGTAGGGGGGGTAGGGGGCAGGGGGCCCATGGCCCGCTTAACTGCCGGGGCCGTCCGCTCCCCTCTGCTGCTGGCCGCTACTGCAAACAGGCTTCACGGCCTGCCTCTGAGTAACGCACCAGGTATGACATCACCTGGCACGCTACCTAGAGGCAGGCCGCGAAGCCTGCTCGCAGTAGTGGCCAGCGGCCGAGGGGAGTGGACGGCCCCGGCAGGTAAGTAAGGGGAGGGGGAGGGTGCGTACCCCCCTGGGGCCATCCGCTGGCACCCTCGGGTGCCAGCGGATGGAAGCGGATGGCCCTGGGTGGTAAGGAGCGCGGGGGAGGGGCCTTACCTGCCGGGGCCGTCCACAGTGGACAGCCCCAGGAGGTAAGAACTGCAAGGGGGGAGGAGGGAGTTAGGCCCCCCCTCACCCACCCGCTGCCATTTTTTACCCTAGACTTGCATTGGGGGAAATCTTCCCCCCAGTGCACATCTATGGGGAAAACAAAAATGGCGGCCGATCCAAAAATCGGATGTCTGATTTTTGGATTGGGATCGGGTCCGATCTGATCCGAGGGACCTCTGATTTTGTCCTGAACGATCCAGGACAATCTCGGAGGTCCCGATCTGGGTCCCGATCCAATCCGGGGGGGCCGTGCACACCCCTACAAATCGGTGTCCTCCTTTTTAATCAATGTTTTTGCTCTTTTTTGGTGGCCACCCTAATGTCCTGTAGATAATGCCCATGATGACCCAGATCCTTGAGTGTCTTCCACTCCATGCCAGATTAAGCAGGAGAGCAGCAGTCCTGTATCTTTAAACATTATTCCATGGGGGTGGAATAATGGTCAAATACATGGGGCACTGGCCCTCTGACGTCCTTCCCATCATCTGAGCACTGATGAGCAGACCCTTTGGTAGAGATGCCAAGCAGGCTCTGAAACTGACATCAGCCCTGGTCAGGCATTCTAAATACTGAAATTAACATCAGCCCTGGTCAGGCATTCTAAATGGGACGAGTGATCCCATATCGCCCCCTCCCATCACCCTCCCCATGGCCCTCCACAAGTTGGGGTGGGGGGGGATGAATGTTTGCAGCAGTCCATGCGTGTGCTCTACATGTGAAGGCTGCCTGTGCAATTTAGAACTCTGTTTCTAAATCACTTGGGGAGCCGATATGACAGGGCCAATACCACAGGGCTGTTGAACCACTTTCAGCCTGAGGACTGAATTCCATTTTGGAGAAGCTCTTGGAGGGCTGCATTTCAGTGGTGGGCGGGGCTAAAGGCAAGGGGGCGGGACCGAAACCACCAGCCTATTTTAGCTTCAAGCTCTTACTGCCATTTCAGCTTTTTAGAATGAGGAAGAAGGTACACAAAAAACCAGGACGCCAGCAAAGGATCTGCAGTCAGGGAGAAAGGGCAGGGCCATCTGGGGAAGTCAGGGTGAGCTGGATTTGGACACCAGGAGAGCCAAATGTGCCCCCTTCCCGGTCTGAGGTTGTCCATCCTTGCTATACGAGCAGCACACGGTCACTCTCCCATTCATGGAGGGCGAAGAAGACTGTGTTGGAGGGGGTGGAGGAAGCATGCTGCTCTCCCCCTCCCCTCCCACAATTCTAATTGTGTGAAGGAAATTGACACCCATCCTAGGCATCTTCCCTTTGATGTCATCTAAACAGGGCCAGCCCTACCATTAGGCAGAGTGAAGCAGTCACCAGATGCTGGGAGGCAGCAGCAAGGCGTTGGAAGAGAGACCTGCGTGCCATGCGGCCTCCTTTGGGCTCCCTAATTTAGCCTGCTGCCTTCAGGTGCAGTGGAGGACACTGTCCTGTTATTAGGGTGACTATATGGAAAGGAGGACAGGGCTCCTGTATCTTTAACAGCTGTAGAGAAAAGGGAATTTCAGCAGGTGTCATTTGCATGCATGCAGCCCCTGGTGAGATTCCCTCTTCATCACCACAGTTAAAGCTGCAGGAGCCCTGCCCTTTTTGTATCTGGTCAAGAGGGCAGGGCTCCTGCAGCTTTAACTGTGGTGATGAAGAGGGAATCTCACCAGGGGCTGCATGCATGCAAATGACACCTGCTGAAATTTCTTTTTCTCTACAACTGTTAAAGATAACAGGAGCCCTGTCCTCCTTTTCATATGGTCACCCCACCCATCAGCAGCATGGAAGTCAGATTCATCTGTCAGTCCAGTTGGCTTTTTGTACACAGAATGGGAGGGAAGCCATCTTGTTCTTCGCATCAGGGAGCAAAATAACTTGGGCCGGCCCTGTTTCTAAAGCAAGGCTGGGCAAACTTTGCTCTGTTGAGAGCTATATTTCCTCATGAGTAATCTCCCAGGAGCACACACTGGCAGTGAGAGGGGGGAGCAAGACAGAGGTGGGCAGGGCCAGTGACAAATTTATTTTACTTATTTATTATTTTATTAATTACATTTATATCCTGCCTTTTTTCCTCCAAGGAACCCAAGGTGGCATACATAATCCTCCTCTTCATTACATCCTCACAATAACAATCCTGTGAGGCAGGTTAGCCTGAGAATCATTGACTGGCCCAATGTCACCCAGTGAGCTTCATGGCCGAGTGGGGACTAGAACCCAGATCTCCTGACTCCCAGTCCAGCACTCTAGCCACTACTCCACACTGGCTCTCATGTGAATGAGGCATCCCTTTTCTTTCTCTGCCACCCTCTTTACCCTCTCTTTCTATCACCCCCTTTCCTAGGCTGACCATCTGAAAAGGAGGACAGGGCTCATGTAACTTTAACAGTTGTAGAGAAAAGGGAATTTCAGCCAGTGTCATTTGTATGCAATTAGTTCCTGATGAAATTCCCTCTTCATCACAACAGTTAAAGGTGCAGGCACTATACTAGAGTGACCATATACAAAAGAAGGCAGGGCCCCTGCAACTTTAACAGTTGTGATGAAGAGGGAATTTCACCAGGGACTAATTGCATTCAAATGACACTGGCTGAAATTCCCTTTTCTCAACAACTCTTAAAGTTACATGAGCCCTGTCCTCCTTTTAAGATGGTCAGCCTACCCTTTCCTACCTCTCTCTTCCTAGGCTGCGGCCTACCAGGGAAGAGACAGATCTCTTTTGATGGGGGTCTGAAGGGATCATGTGCAGAAAGGTTTTTGAAATTAGGCTGAGGGTGGCATGTGGCTTTAGGGCCACTGGTTGCCCATCCCTGATCTAAAGTGAACATAATCTAATAAACTGGAGGTAACAAAGGCCTTTTAAATTATTTTTTCCTGTCACATGTCATCAATTGAATCCAGGTACACGTGATGCCACAGTGCCCTGAAGTTTATCCTGCCTAATATAAACCCCTTAATCGGAGTATTGAAACAGTTGCGCTGCACATCTGTTCGATGACTCATCACATTGATTTCACAGTATCCATGGATCTTATTTTGAACCCAGGTCATCGTGGTGCCACCGATACTGAATGTCTCCTCAAATATGAAGATGTGAATGGCTGATTGTTCCTGAGGTACAGTATGCTGATGGCTCTTCTGGTGGCCGCTATCTATTTTGTATGGATCTTTATTGCAAGTTTTTAATTGTTATATTCTTTGATTCAGTTAAGGTCTTTTATTAGGATTGTATTTATTGTATTTTTTTGTAAACTGCTGACCTATTTTATTTCACGTACAGCGTTTTGTAATGAAGTGTAATATAAATTGTTGTTGTTGTTGTTGTTGTTGTTAAGAAATGAGAAGAAAAATCCCCCCTTCCGATTTTCCATGATTGCTGGGAAAACAAATATCAGCATTTGACCACGATAGCTGATCACCGAGGAAGGAATTTTTGGCAACATCAATAGATGCCCTCAAGAACATGGCCATGGATCATCTTTTTCACACCAATGGATGTGCGTGTTGAGAGGGGGCAGGAATGCTTGTCAGGGCAACATCATAACTCTGGTTCAGTCACAGCTGCCCAGGACTGCCTTCATGGATAGGCATGGTTGGCATGAGCCGAGGAGCCACGCCCCTGTAGGGCCCCGCTGAAAACAGCCTCCTGGAGTTGGTCCAGGCAAGGTAGTGGTGAGAAGGAGGAGCAGGAGATGTCACGGCCAACTTGACCCCTGCCTCCGGCCTGTCAAGCAAACAAGAGGGAGCACCGATGACGAGAAAGAGGAGCAATAGCAGATGGTGGCTGGCCACGGCAGGGAGAAGGTCGACTCACCGAGAGGGGTGGGATTGAGGGTGCCTTCAAGAGCAACTGCAGGTTGAAGCAGAAGTGGGGAATGCTGATCCAGCAAATGGTCAAGGAACACCTAATTTCTTTGAATGAGTTCAAATCTCCTGGGCCTGACGAACTGCATCCTAGAGTAATAAAGGACCTGGCAGAAGAACTCTCAGAACCACTATCTATTATCTTTGCGTAATCAAGGAAGGCGCGTGAAGTGCCGGAAGACTGGAGGAGGGCTAATGTTGTCCCTATCTTCAAAAGGGGCAAAAAGGAGGAACCTGGGAACTACAGACCAGTCAGTCTGGCATCCATCCCAGGGAAAATTTTGGAGCAGATTATAACGAAGGCAATCTGGAAGCACCTTGAAAACAACACAGTGATTACTAGAAGCCAGCATGGAATTGTCAAGAATAAACCCTGCCAGACTAATCTGATCTCATTCTTTGATTGGGTAACCTCCCTTGTGAACTGTGAGGATGCTGTGGACATAATATATCTTGACTTCAACAAAGCTTTTGACAAAGTGCCCCATGACATTCTGATTGGCAAACTAGCTAAAAGTGGGCTAGATGGAACAACTATTAGGTGGATTCCCAGTTGACTACAGAATCGGACTCAAAGAGTGCTTATCAGTGGTACCTTCTCAAACTGGGGGGAGACAGACAGGGCTCAGTCCTGGGACCAGTGCTCTTCCACAATTTTATTAATGACTTGGATGAGGAGGTGCAGGGAATGCTTATCACATTTGCAGAGAACACAAAATTGGGTGGGATTGCTAATACCCTGGAAGACAGAAAGAAACTTCAAAGTGATCATAATAGGATGGAGCGCTGGGCTGAAAACAACAGAATGAAATTTAATAGGGATAAATGCCAAGTTTTACATCTAGAAGAAAGAAACCAAATGCACAGTTACAAGTTGGGGGATACATGGCTCAGCAATACTACAAGCAAGAATGGAATTGTTGCAGATCACAAATTGAATATGAGCCAACAGGGTGATGTGGCTGCAAAAAAAGCAAATGCTATGTTGGGCTGCATTAATAGAAGTATAGTTTCCAAATTGCGTGAGGTACTGGTTCCCCTCTATTTGGCACTGGTTAGGCCTCATCTTGAGTATTGTGTCCAGTTCTAGGCACCCCACTTCAAGAAGGATGCATACAAGCTGGAGGGGGTTCAGAGGAGGGCAGCGAGGATGATCAGGGGTCTGGAAACAAAGCCCTATGAGAAGAGACTGAAAGAACTGGGCATTTTTAGCCTTGAGAAGAGAAGACTGAAAGGAGACATGGTAGCACTCTTCAAATATTTGAAAGGTTGTCACACAGGGGAGGGCCAGGATCTCTTCTTGATCATCCCAAAGTGCAGGACATGGAATAATGGGCTCAAGTTACAGGAAGTCAGATTCCAGTTGGACATTAGGGGAAAAAATCCTGACTGTTAGAGCAGTACGACAATGGAACCAATTACCTAGGGAGGTCGTGGACTCTCCCACATTAGAAGCCTTCAAGAGGCAGCTGGACAGCCATCTGTCAGGTATGCTTTAAGGTGGATTCCTGCATGGAGCAGGGGGTTGGACTCAATGGCCTTATAGGCCCTCTTCCAACTCTACTATTCTATGATTCTATGAGAGACTAATGCTAATTATGTCACAAGCAATTAGCACAAAGATGAGAAGTTTACTGTGACCACTAATATTATCTAAACACTCTTATTACAGTCAAAACAGTGACTTATTTCGCTCAGAATACCTAGGCAATTTCATTCAATCTGTAGCTGTCACGTCCGGCATTTTAATGAAACTCAACACCAATTGGTTTTTTTAAATTGAAGTTCAGATTTGGTACTTTTAATGATGTTTACATTGATCTCCTGTACTGATAAATTTAGAACTTTACTTTGGAGATGTTTGCAGGGGGGTAAAACAGCCCAAAGCTGTAATCCTAGACACACTAGGGAGTAAACCCTGTTGAACACAGTGGAATTTACTTTTCAGTAAACATGGATAGGGCAGGTACTAAGAGTTTGTTGATTTCCTGGATGAATTGTCAGTGATATATCTGCAATAATAGTAATGCCAATGGTTGTAGCTGAAGTTCTTGTTCCTCTGCGTATTTGGGTTGGATTTAAGACTGCCTTTCCTGTGGCTTTTTTGGGTGATGATTACTAAGAACAAGCAAAATATAACTGCCCCTACAGCATCTTAGGAACCTTTTATGTCATCTTTCATTCATTTATGTAAAAATGTATATCCTACCCTTCTGGTTCTCCTGGGTGCACCACAACAGTTTAAAACCACGGGTGTTTCCAGATGTGGCTTTTATTGTACAATCGCACAATCACACAGAGGTCACTTTCTGCTCGTAACCTGTGATTTCCCACCGCTTCTTTCGTCTTTTTCCTTACTACTGAAAATCTGCTTTCGGGGGAAAACACGGAATGGATGTACAATAACCTTCTAAGTAGTAGCATTAGGAGCCCCCCATGTGGAAGCATCCATAATACAATTTTAAAAATCATACATTCAGTATGTAATAAAAAAAAACAGAGGTAGAGACAACAGACCACACAACCTTTAAACAAAACAAACACCTAGCATTCTATTAGGGTGATTGATGAAAAGGTTCATTATTTATTATTACATTTATATCACACTTTTTTCTCCTCTGTGGAAAGGAGACTTACACGACCCTCCTCCTCTCCGTTTTATCCTTACAACAACCCTGTAAGGGAGGTTGGGCTGAGAGTCAGTGACTGGCCCAAAGTCACCCAGTGACCTTCACGGCCAGGTGGGGACTAGAACTCAGATCTCCCAAGTCCTAGTCCAACACTCTAACCATTGCACCACACTGCCTCTTGAGGACTGACATAAGAGGCCTGATGAAGAGAGATTTGAATACAGTGGCCAAAAGCATACAGAGAGAAGTGGGAAACGGAGACTAGGATTTCAAATGTACTTCGCTGTAAGCACGTATTATATTTATATACGCTATATGCACTTACAACCTTATATAGATTTACCATTGAACTCAGTGGAACTTACTTCTGAGTAGATATGCATAGGATTGCACTTTAAGTACACTGAAAGATAAGGGTGTTGCCTAGGGCTTCCTCACCCAGTGCATAGATAAACTATGGAATTTACTACCACAAGATGTGGTGGCCACCAATTTGAATGGCTTTATAAGGGGGGGGGGTGGATAAATTCCTGGAGAAGGTTATCAGTGGCTACTACTCCTGATGGCTATGTGCTACCTCCAGTATCAGAGACAGTAAGCCTGTATACACTAGTTGCTGGGGAACATGGGTGGGAGGGTGCTGTTGCACCCGTGTCCTGTTTGTGGATCCCTGGCCGACAGCTGGTGGGCTACAGTGTGAACAGAGTGCTGGACTAGATGGACCCTTGGTCTGATCCAGCAGGGCTCTTCTGATGTTCTTAGGGCTGGTTACAGGGAGCATGTGACTCCCTTGTTTCAATCGTCATTGGATGCCTATTTCCAGGCACTATTCCAAACGCTGGTTATGACTTATAAAGTCCTATACGGCTACCTGGAGGAACCACCTTCTCTCATATGAGTCTGCCCAGTTGTTAAGATCTTTGGGGCAGGCTCTTCTCTCAGTATCACCACATTCAGAGGCACATTTGGTGGTGATATAAGGCAGAGCCTTCTCAGTGGCTGCTCCCAAGATTTGGAACTCCCTGCTGGGTTGGCTCCTTCTACCAGCAGGTGCAGTCATTTTCATTCAGGCAAGCCTTTGGCATGCAAGGTGCTCTGTTGGGTCGGACGCTGTTTTTATCCTTTTATTGGTGTGTGTGTGTGTGTGTGTGTGTATATATATATATACCAATTATATATATATATATATATATATATATATATATATATATATTATGTGTTTTCATGTATTTGTTTTATGATGGTTTTAATTAAGGTTTTGTCTCACATTTTGTTTCTTCTTTTTTAGCTGCCTTGAGCGCCATTTCCTTGGTGGAAAGGCTGGGTATTAATCAAATAAAGAATTAAACGGAAGGAGGAGGGTTGGGGAGGTGGGGCAAGGAAAATGGCCAGTGGCAGAGAGGAGTGAAGCTTTTTTGAGGGGGTGGGGAAACACAGACTAGAAGTTTGCTATAACAATGAAGAATATACTGTGGAGCCAATGTGACAAAATGAAGAAAGGGGGGGAAATGGTGGAACATTTATTATTATTATTATTATTATTATTATTATTATTATTAACATTTATATACCGCCCCATAGCCGAAGCTCTCTGAGCGGTTACAAAAATTAAAACCACTGAATATTTAAAAACCAATATGCAAAATTTAAAAGCGTAAAAGCATAAAACTACATATCAACAACAGGATTTCTTTAGCAGAAACGTTCTGGAGTGTTTGGAGAATGTCCATATGGCAGGATAGAAGGGCAGAGTAGAATGAGTCTACGTTAGAGACAACTTGAACATAGGGTAGTGTTGTTGTTCTTTGTAGTTGCATCCTTCCTCTGGGGCACACATGGCACATCCACTGTGCTCCCCACGCGCTTCATTCTCAAAAGAATCCTTCTGCTGAGAGGCAGTTACTGGCCCAAGACCACTCAGTGCAACTCACAGTTGGTTGGGTATGTATTTGGAACCCAGGTCTCTATAGGCCTAGTCCAGTGTGATATCACTATACCAGCCTTCCTCATCCCAGAGCCCCACCAAACATGTTAGACTACAGCTCCCATCATCCCTAGCAAGTGTGCCCAAGGGCCCCATGTTAGGAAAGCTTGTTTTATACTATTTGTGCTTGTGTAGCACATCCATCCCTATGACAACTAACAAAGCCCTGGGCTAGGGATTTGAACCGTGTCATCAAATGGCGGGGTGGGGGGGATCGCATTTCCCTACTGTCACTTTTCTGTCCCACAATAGATACAAGTAGCTTCCTCTTTCTTCACATGGGAAAGAAAGAGGAAGCAGCAACGACCACGTGGCCCATTCAGGGGGTGTTTTTATCCCGCTGCTTCTCCTGCACACAGTAGGAAATGGCAGCAAGTTTCGTTTCAATAAAAAAAACCCTGGATTTTCTGGGTCTTATTTTGCCACAGAAAATAGAGTAGAAGGAGCAGGAGACGCACAGGAGGCGGACACTATTGGCAAAAGGACCTGCAAACATCCGTAAGTGGCCAGTAACAAGCGTGTTATAAAACGTCCATCCGATGACGCTCAAAATCTCCTTCCTTTTCAAAAGAGTATCAAGCTACAGTTTATATGCCACAGCTGTGGGTAATTACTTGCAGTGAAGTGCCTCCTGTCACATCTGTGCTCTTCTGGGCATGGCCAACCATCCTCTGGAAGTTTCATGTCACCTTTAATTAGAAGATTATTTGACAATGGCGAGCCTCCCTGCATCATTAGCTTCATTTTACAGATAGGATAAACTGAGGCTCAGAGAAGCTAAGCTGTCGTGTGCAAAGTCACGTCAGTTGCAAGACTGGAATTTGATGCTGGGGAAAGAGCGCAACTCCTGACGGCTTATTAAATCTCAGCACGCCTCTGTACATGGAATTATGAGTACAGCACACGTAATCAGTGTCCAATTCTCTTATCGCGTATCAATAGGGAAAGAATGGACATGTTTGCCATGGTGAGGGTCTCTCAAAAACTGCCCAAAGTATTTGCATGGACAGGTGCCAACGTTTTCCAAGGACCAGACAGAAACGAGAGCTGCTGTAGCCCTGAGTCTCTGCCCCACTTTTTCTTTGAAAAGCCACGTTGGACAATAGTGTGAGAACAGGGGACATCACATACAGAAACGTCAAGCCACATTAGAAAGGTTTACTCCCCCATGCTTAGAAGCATAACAATAACAACACATCTCAACTGCAATCCTATAGCCACTATAGGATTGCACTGCCAGTGATGGAAAATTGACCGGCATGCTATATTTTCTCAGTTTCTCGTGGTCTTCAGATCTGCCTTTCTTTATTATCTCCACCGTTTTAGCGGTGACTCTGCCGGTGGAGATGTGACGGCTCTTGATTGTGTCTCCTGGAATGCTGACAAGTTGCTAAGCTGCTTCTGTGCACCTTCTCCAAAAGTGCAAGCAATATTCCTCCCACCCTCCAAGACATTCACATAGCTGAGGCAGGCAGGCTCTGAGTTTGGCACTGAAGCAATTATCATAGAATCATAGAGTAGAAGAGTTGGAAGGGGCCTGTAAGGCCATCAAGTCCAACCCCCTGCTCAATGCAGGAATCCACTTTAAAGCATACCTGACAGACGGCTGACCAGCTGCCTCTTGAAAGCCTCCAGTGTGGGAGAGCCCTAGGGCACATCTTGACGAGGGGTTTGCCCCGGGGTGGATCTGCAGTGGCGGCAGGTCATCTACATGACGCAACCACCATCACGAAGCCATCCAGGGGCAAACCCCTGAAGCTCCACTTTAAAAAAGTCGGGCACTTCTACTTCTGTCGCCTTGCTTCAGAGCTGCATCGAGGCATGCCCCAGCCAATGGTGACCCCTGATTGGTCGCCCAGCTGGGATAGTGGGGAGGGAGCAGGCCAGAACGGCCACTGGCCTGCCTCTGCGCTTCTCCAGCATGGGGAGAAGCCGAGAAAAGGTTTTAAAAAAACCAAAACCCTGGGATGTGAGGAGCAAAGCAAATCTCCAAAGCAAAGGTTTTGTAAAAAACAACAACAACCTGGAACCAGAGGCGTGGGTGCCTGGTGCACAGGCGCTCCTCCTCCTCACAAGCAAAGCCCCGCACTCGCTCCTTCACGTGAGGATAATGTGGAGGAGCACAAAATCAGAGCCTGGGGGGCTCGCGGCGCCAAAGCACCGTCGTCAAGATGAGCTCCTAGTTTTGCCTTTCTGGAGCAGCCCACTCAACCATACCATTCAAAGGTGGGCACCAGAAGAAAGGTGGGGCAGCTTCCTTTTCGATGGAAGTGGGAAATGCTTGTTTGATGTTCTCCAAACTTCACTTTCTATACCATAAGTTTTTGGGTTAGTAGTACAGAGATCGATGGGAATGAAGTGGATGACCAATTGTCACCGCTCCACTCTGTTCTCAAAGCTGAGTAACTCAGCCAAGAGACAGCAGCCTTTCTAAAGAGGTTGGAGCACATGGCATCACCCATGAATCCCTCTAAATCTACCAAAACTTTTGCCAACTGGAGGGGTGGGGTGGAGATCTCATTTTCAGATTTTGCCCGTGCTTTGACCTAGCTTTGCCAGAGATTGTTGCTTGTTGCAATAAATAGCCAAATAAATAACCCAGTCTCTCTTGACCATGCTTTCCCTCTCAGGATCGCAGACCTGAAGGCCAACTAAAGAAGCCGATTGTTGGCTGATTTGTTGACAAAGTCACCCTTTGTGAATGTCAAAACTCATCCAGGCACAGACGGTCATGGAATGGAAGCCGCTGCTCATAGCTAAGCTGCTTTAATGACACGGTGTCAATGGAAGGTTTCACGAGGCCATTTCTCTTGGCAAGCACGCAAACCTGAAGACCAACCAAGACGCCCATTGTTGATTATTTTGTTGGCGCCTCTGTCTCTTTGCACTGGGTACGGGCCTATTTCAATAGTTGCTCGTTGCTTGTCCACTCAGGGGTCATGACAAAGGCCCTTTAAACGGATGTCGAGGAGAGTGTTTCCTTTAGGACACCTGAAGAAGGGTGTGATTTCGTGCATACTCTCCCAGACATTGGAACTTTATTCTAAGTTTCATCATCAGCCAAGGTGGGGAACTGGGCCTTCTCTATGGTGCTGCCCTCCTTGTGGTGCTCCATGTCCTGGAGTTTTTTTTAATGGTTCTTTGAGCATTTTTTGAAGACTGGTAAATATCTCCTTATGCAAGTAGGCTTTTGGCTCATGTGATAGCTCATTGCGCTGAGAGATGGGTTCCTGGCACTGCTGGGCAGGTTTTGTTTTTCTTGTATTTCTTGTATTGTTTTTAAAGGCATTCAGGATATGGTGTGTTTTGATATGAGTGAGCCACCGCAAGTGCTTCAGGCTGGGGTGACCAACTGCCAGGACTTCCCCAGATTTGTCCTGGTTTTTGTTCTATCCTGGGTATCAGGGGGGATTATCTGTATTTTTCTATAATGTCCTGGAATTACATGCTTTCCCCTTTAAGGCCATCATCCCCCCCCTTTACTCCAGTAAGGTCCTTAAAGGGGGAAGTGTGTCATTGCCAGACATTAAAGAAAAGGCCCCAATTGGAGCAGTGCGGGTGGGGTGGGGTAGGGAATGACACACTTTTCCGTCCTTCACTCTAACCGGGGCCTCCGGAATGTGCATCATTCCCCCCTGCCACTGGGTGTCCTCTTTTTTGGTTTCCCAAATATGGTCACCCTAATAGAAAGGGCGGGTTGGCTGTGAGGGTACCTAGCACTGGAAGCACAGCGTCTGCTGGGAATGATGGAGGGATTATTGGGCTGGGAACGGGGAAAAGGAACGTGTGACCAAAGCCATGTTGGGTGGGCACTCCCCCTTGGGGGGTGGCTACGTTGGGCTGTCCTCTTTTTTGGTTTCCATCTATAATATAATCATCTATAATAATGAAAGGGGATGTGTGTCTGTCTGTCCATCCAGTATCAGAGCCATAGTATCAAGACCGTGAAACTTAAACACCTGAAGTTTGGCATGCGTATTAAGGGAACCCTAGGCATGTACATCTCTGGGCTATTCTGTTTTTAAAACTGATTATTTTAAATATGTCCGTCTGGTTGAAGCCTGTAGTAGCATATTCAACCACTAGGGGCAAAGTTTCCCTAACCAGCATGCAGCTTTTCATACAGCTGGAAGCCTGGGGAAATTAGTAGGCCGAAGGACAGAGTATTCACTTGCCAGCAGCACCCCCTCAAGGGAATGGAGTGGACAGACCCCTCCCTCAGGGGGCCATAGGGCTGCACCATGGCAGGACCCATGCTTAGGGCTGTCAGCAGGTGTGCCTTCACTCAGATGGGAGCAAGCACAACGTGTCCAACTGCTGTATAAATTTGCTTGGAGGCTTCGCTGTATCAAACTAAAGGCTATTCCAGCTCACGTGAAGCCAGGGCCCTTTGCTAGTTTTCAATCAGCGAAACAAAGCATAAATAAATAGGTCAATTTATCTGGTGCTGAGACAAAATGGCCACAGAGAGCAAGTAGGAAGCAAAATGGGCAGCACAACAACCAGAAATCCTGAAAAAGACACAAGCACAGCAGGAAATGACTGGGCAAACCTGACGGTTGACTTTACTACAAGCGAACGTCATGTATACTTAACCTTTGGAGAGCCTAGGAAATGCTCGGAAGAAGTTTGATCCTCCTCCCATTAAAGTAAATTAAGATCTCGTCCCATAAACAAGGGCACACCCATTCTGAAGCTTACTTAAAAGTCTATACACTTCAGGCAGACTAGGAGTGAGGTTAACCACCCACAGGCATTGGGTTGTATGGTAAGCGAGCCCCAGGCAGTTCCTCCTAGACTGGCACAGAATGGGGCTGCTGATCTTTTTTTTCTCCTAGTTCCATCTAAGATGGCAGTGATGAGAGCCATAGGAGGAGCATCCAAAGGTCATTTCGGCTGCTCCCAGCAGAGTGATTCAAGAATCATAGACGCAGGGGCCATGGGACCAGAATCTAAACATCTAAAGAATCTAAGAGCTCCATCACACCAGTGATTTATTGCACACTTGCTGTGCCTGGTATGCATGATGTTGCCCCTGTCCTGCACTCATCTGGCCTCTTCTCCCCCTATGTTGGGGGCATGTGCCCCCTTTGTTGGGGGCATGTACTAATGGAGTCTTGCTGATGAAAGGGGAGGGTGGGGCGGTTCTCCTCCTCTAGTACATCATCATACAGACTTGTGCTTAGTCGATTGAATGGAATTTTAATGCTCCAACCCCCCCCCCCCATGCTCGCAGAAACCTTAAATCTGTAAATTGCTAATCAACAAAACCAGAGCGAGGTGGGGGAAGGAGCCCATGCCCATCAGAGTACCACAACCAATGATTTGAAGGAGGAAGGAGAAGGGGGTGGAGTGGAGTGGAAGAGCAAACAAGCGAAAACCCATGTGAAAGGGACCATGCGTGATGGAGCCCTTGATGCACTTATGAAAGAGGATAAGTGTGATGGAGCCCTAAAGCTGCCTTGAGCATCATTTTGTTCGGTGGAAAAGCAAGGTACCTGTGAGGGTTCAACTGTATATCAAAGGTTAAATTATATGTACAGAATTAACATTTGTGAACCAGCGTGTTTGGAAAGACTAATGGGAAGAAATCCCTCCAGAGCTAAAGATAGCAGACACTCAAAAGATTTCCTGATTAGATTATCAACTCTCTGCCCTGGTAAGATCAGGTTTCTGGGTGAAAGGTGGAAATCTAGGAGTGGAAAAATTACTGAGAGAAGTGGAGTTAAAATAGCAGTTACCAGTTCAAACTGAGAAGGGGGGGGGGGGAAGAGCCAATGGGAAGAGCTAGCCAGAGAGCCAAGGGGAAGAGCTGGCTGGTCAGAGAGTTTTTAAAAGGAGAAAACCGAGAGGGGGATTTGTTCAATTCGTTGGGGATGGAGGATTGAGTCATCCCAGAAAGATGCAGGAGAGTTGGGTGCTGGGAGAGACGCAGAGGCTAACTGAGGAAAGCTGAATTTAACTACCAGGTTATCAGGTAGACAAGCTAGATGAAACTGCGGTCTTATTTCTATTTGTTTGTTTGTATGGCCTTTGAAAGTAACAGCTCTATGTGTGTAAATACCTTAATCAATGGTGCTTTGCTATGAATAAAATAGTAAAGTGTTTTGGTTAAAACCCTATGCTACTGAGAGAGGAAGGAAAAGGTGGAAACTTGAGTCCCAAAAGGGACAGTGTGGCTCTTAAAGAGGCAAGATATCTTTAAGGAGCAGGGTCAGAGGGTCCAGCCAGGAAGGTGGAACTCTGACAGTCGGGGAGGATCCCTGATAGTACCAATCCAATAAATAAATAAATAAAATATATCACAGGGATATTTATTTTACTTATGTCGTTTTACATTTTTATCAATTGCACTTCCAAACATAGATTGACTCACAAATGTAACTGAGCCTGGACCAGGAGGAGGGCAGATCCGTAAAGCTCAGTGTTTTCAGTAGGGAGATAATTCAGTCCTGGTTCCATGCAAGGTTTGGTGGGGGGATTTCCCCACACAGAAAACCAGACATATCCGGTGAGTAGTTTATGACATCACTCCAGATTAGTCCAAAAGAACGTAAGAAGTGCCATGCCAGATCAGACTGAGAGTCCATGCAGTCCAGCATTCTGTCACACAGTGGCCAACCAGCAATCAACCAGGGACCCACAAGCAGCACCCTCCTGCCCATGTTCCCCAGCAACTGGTGCATATAGGTTTGCTGCCTGGATACTGGAGGTAGCACATAGCCATCAGGACTAGTAGCCATTGATGGCCTTCCCCTCCAGGAATTTATCCAACCCCATTTTAAAGCCATTCAAATTGGTTGCCATCACTACATCTTGTGGTAGTGAATTCCATAGTTTAACTATGTGCTGTGTGAAGTTCTTCCTTTTATTTGTCCTGAATCTCCCACCAATCAGCTTCATGGGATGACCCTGGGTTCTAGTATTATGGGAGCAAGAGAAAAATGTCTCCCTAGCCAGATTCTCCACACCATGCATAATTTTGTACGCCTCTATCATGTCTCCCCTTAGCCTCTATTTTTCCAAGCTGAACAATTCCAGCTGCTGTAACTTTTCCTCATAGGGGAGATGCTCCAGCCCCTTGATCGTTTTAGTTACCCTTTTCTGCACTTTTTCCAGCTCTACAATACCTTTTTTTAGGTGTGGTGACCAAGCTGCACACAGTCCAAAGTTGCTATCCAGCCTTGTAGTGTGTTGGCTTTTGTTTTTGTTTTTGTTTGTTATGTCCTGTGGTAGCAAATTCCATAGTTTAATTGTGCATCGTGTGAAGAAGTCCTTCCTTTTATCTGTCCTGAACCTCCCACCAATTGGCTTCATGGGATTGCCCCGGGTGCAGGACAACATAGCTGAGGCCCATGAGATTGGAAGCCATATGGCAAGCCCTTTTGGAGGGGGCAGGAACCCATCCTTCAGCCCTGCTTGACAAATTCTTTTCCCCTACTGTTTTCCAGGAAGGAGCTGTTTTAGCTCTTGAAGTCATTAAGGATAATTATTGGTGAATTCAGGGTGAACCATCTGCGCTAATTCCAGGTGGCATGGATGGGACAGTTCTGAAGGTTGTGTGCCAGCTGACAAAACAAGACAAAACACACAAAGCCGCATGGAAAATGCCAGTCAGTATTTGATCTCTGACATTCAGTTAGTTAGACCTGCATACAATATGTGTCTCTATATTGGAAAGACGAGCGAGCCAGCAAACACACTGGTTTGCCCTGGAAGTATTTGAAAGAGCCGGTGCATCTCCTCTTGCTGTGGATTCTCCTCCTTGAACAAGCACTCAGCGACAGTGCAGAAACATTTGTTGTGCTCATTCCCCATTTCCTCCGTGCCTTCGGAAGACATGCTCCTCAAATGGTGGACCTGGAGAAGCCAATACCCAGTCAGTGGGTGTGAGAGTCCAAGGTCTTGGAAATGCGAGACTGGCCACAGGAGACAACCTTTTACCATGTCAGGCCACTGGTCTGTCTAGTTCAGCATTGTCTAAATCAAAGATGCAGAACTTGGTATGGGTGATGGGGGTGATGGCAGGTTGTCTATGGCCAACCCACTCACAACGGCCACTCCAAGCGCTAGCTGAGTCCCTGGCTCTGCATGGTGTCCCTGTGGGGCTGCCTTGTGCTGTGAGAAGTGACTTATCTGGGAAGAGTGGCTGCACCAAGCAGGATATAGTAATATGAAAGTGGTATTTAAAAGGCAGGAGCCACACTACTGCTTTATAGTGGTACTGAAGTGCACTGACAACTGCTGGGGCCCATTGACACCGACCATATACCACGATTTCCTGCTTGGTGTGGCTGCTGCCTTTTATATACCATTTTCATACCACTATATCCTGCTTGGTGTAGATCTGGCCCAAGTCTCCCAGAGCCCGCATCCTGGTGTTTTTTTTCTTCTCTGAGAAAACCACGGGGATTCCCCTGCAGCCACTATCCCCTTCAATGGGAGGAAGCGCTGCATGAAGGGGGATCCCTGCGGTTATCTCCGCTCTCTGATCAGAGATAATAGCGGGGATTCCTCCAGGAGGCCAAGCACCGCCCCGGAGGTGCTCCGTTGCCAGATTGGGAGCCCGGCAGGTCATGTTGGGCTCATGGGATGGGGTTTCGACACTCCCGGTCTACACTGTCTGGCAGCGGCTTGCCACAGTTTGAGAGAGGGTGTTCCTCACCCCTGGATCAAGGAGTAGCGGCAATTTTGAAAGTGGAAACCTTAGATCAAACGGAAAGAAAGAAGAGGGGAAGGGAAGAATATATTGGATGGGATGTTGGTGATCAGGCTTTGAATGGCAGCTGGGCTCAGCAAGTAAACATGGTAGCATTTCCCAACCTGGCGCCCTCCAGATGTGTTGGATTACAACTTCCATCAGCCCCAGGCAACACAGCGTGGCTGCACTATCTGGGACTCATGGGAATTGTAGCCCGACACATCTGGCGAGTGTAGGGTAGCCACTTGCCAAAATACAGGAAAAGCACCACCAAATGAGAAGATGCCAATTTGCATACGCAAATTTGTATGTAGAAGTGCAATTTTAGAAATAACAGCTATAATTTAAACAGAAATGCAACGTATCTCATCATATTGGAGATGGCTGACTAGGTGACCTGTGTGCTGCTTCTGCTGTCCAGAGTCTTAAGTGTGGATGGGCAAACAAGGCCTTTCTCCTTCAAGGTGGATTGGACACCTCTTCTAATTGAGGACACCTTCAAATAAAGGACAGCCAGCTCCTCAAAATAGGGCACTGTCCTCTGTAAAGTAGGTGGGGGAGGCTGAAATATGGTCGGAAGGCGTCCTCTCGGCCTATCTGTGGATGTTAACGCATTCCCAGAACCACCTGTGAGACAATTCACAGGATACATGAAGGAGGCCAAGGAATTTATCTTGGTCTGTTGAACCAGTCTTGTAGCTCCTTCAGTCAGTATCCTCGAAGTTGGGTTTCGATTAGGTGAAAATGGGTGCCAGCTCTCAAGATTTTGGCTTGTCTATACACATTCACTGATTCTCAAGGGGAAACTTAACATCATCTAGGAAGCTTTCATTCTGAATTCCATAAAATTCCAAGTGCAATTATTAACATTGATACGAATTCAGGAGGTCAAGACATGGGATAAATACATATTGTTTCCCTCATCCTACCTCATCTTCAGCGGCAATGATTGTAAAAGCTATTTTTCGTTCACAGCTCATTTTGGATTTATTTCCTACATAATTCAATTATTGGATACATTATTTAGATTTGGTTTTCTTCCCAATGCTTGTTCCTACCAGGGTCAGCCCAGAAGCAAAGGACAAAATGGCGCTCCCTCCCATTCCATGTACGAAAGTCGGGTGAATTGGCAGCTTAATTTTTTCTTCAACACTAGTGATGGGACAACCTCCATCGCCACACTTGAAGGCAACAGGCTAGCTTAGGGGGCACAGGGCAGACACTCTCCTCCAAAACCTTGCTGCTGCCTCTCAAAATTTGCCACCTGAGGCAACTACATCACCCTGTCCCATGTTAGGGCTAGCCTTAGTTCCTACTGTAAAAGACTCAAGCATGTGTGAGCTTATCATGCTTCATTGGCCTGGTAAACCTGTCCCTCTCTGGGCTGTACCAAGTCAGATGCGGCAGATGTTATTATGTGAGCCCCCGCTTACAATCTGAAATGGTATAACCCAGGCTAGCTGTACCATTTGGTAGAGTGAGGAGGCTGCCTCTGGAAACAGGAATTTGGGAATGAGGTGTAGCTTCAAGCAGTGGGGCGGTGAATATGCTCCGGCTTTCAGTCAGAACCAGTCAGAGCTCTAAAGGAGCTTTCCTTTGTAGTCTCCACTGGCTACAAAGTGTTTGGGGACAGAAATGTGTGTGCTACAAGGCCTGCCCTACATCCCCTAAGCTACCCCACTATCCTCAGCTACAATGGAATAGGGAGGAGAGTGCCATCTTGTTCTTTACCCTGGCATCAAATTATCGTGAGCCAACCCAAAACTTCCTGACAGTAAGATCTGTACAACAGCAGAACAGTCTACCAACAGAGGTTGTGGGTTCTCGGCAGCCACAACCTCTGTTGGTAGGTTTAATTGGTTTCCCTGCACGTTGCAGAGGGTTGGACTAGATTATCTTTTTGGTTCCTTCCAACCCCATAATTATATGATTCTATAAAGCCTGGATACTGCCCAGACACAGGTGTGTGTGTGCGTGTGTGTGTGTACACCGGGCTTCAAGGAGGGGAATTACAAAACAGAAATGAAAAGAGCATAATTAAAAATGCTGTTTTTATGCTTTATCAAGCCATAATATAAAACAGCATAAACACTGATAACGTATAAGGCGAGCGTTTGCAAAATATATTCCTACTGCATACATGATGTTTTTCACTGTAGGGAGGTCAACTTGGCCAATCTTGACCAATTGAAATAGTATTTGACTCAATTGTAAGAAAATTGCTTCCTTGACCTGTCCCATTTCTCTTAGATTTAATGCCATTTTATAAGCTTGTCGCGGTCACAGTTAGCTTTACATTCTGTCCCCGTCACTGCAATTTGTGTGACGAAAAAGGCATTTTGGGCTGTGGCTAGAGCTGCACTTGACCTCACATTCTGAACTCTAACCAGTTCGCTGCTGCATGTCGCAGCGCCTGGATTATACATCTCCCATTTAATTCTGTCCTGAGCTGTGATTCGGACCCAGGACTCCCTGGCCCAAGGCCAAGAGTCCGCTGCCTCCACTGCACTGGTTCTCTGAGCTTGGTACGTGTGCTATGGTGTGCCAACCCCGCTCGCCACCCCACCAAAAGCCAACCCGTACTGACGAAACCCTCAACACCTTTCTGTCTGTACATGTTATGACCGTGCTGCCTGTCGCCCCTGGGGGACATCTCTCCCATCAAGAGAGGCCGCACAGGACCCCTTACCTCTTCTCTTCGATGTGTGGGGAGAGATTGAGGGAGGCCCAGAAAACACCCACAGCTCTCCTTGTCCCAGTCCCCGAGTTGCCCAGGCATGCCTAGCAGCTGGGTCGTATCTGCTTCCCCATCTCCAGGCATCTGGATTTGGGGAGATTTCTATCTCTTCGCTATTTGTCTGAGCACAAATGATACACTTCATGTGGTGTGGTAAGCAGGACATGGCTGCCGCAGAGAAAGGGAAGGTAAAGCAAATGGCTGGTCACTTCGGGCAGGGAGGAGAGCCGCGTTGGTGGTGGTGGTGGTGTTCCCCTCCGTACTTTCGCAAGACTTAAATAGCTTGTCCGCATGGAAAACAAACAAACAAACCGTGGCGCGGAAGGGATCAATCAGAATAATTATCCTCCAAGAACCTGCTTGCTCAGCCGCTTGCCTTCATTTCCTTGACGTTGTATTCTTAGCCGGCATTTCACAATGATTGCAGGGCGAGATCCTTGGGCATCACCTCTCTACAACAAAAATGTTGCCGTTTGAAGTGCTCTCATTTAGGGTGCCAGCCAGCTAGCCATGCCCTCCTCTAGGGTATGACATTCCATTCCTCCTCCCCATCCGTCTCCCATTCTTCCACCAACAGAAACTCAACGTTTTGTTGCCATTAAGCTTAGACAGGTCTTGTCGGGCTATGTATGTTTGGCGTGGTGGTGATGAGATCTTATTTTTCTTCCCTCCTCCCCCTCCCCAGTTCTTTTGTACATGTCGACCTCTTTAGGGATGTCCCTGAACATGCTGATACTTCCCTGTTGCGTGTAGGGGGTGTTGTTTTCACTACGTAAGGATTGACATTCACCCCCTAACATCGCTATATATTTATTTATTTACAATAATTATATACCGCTCCATATCTAAAATAGATTCCGGAGCAGTGAAAATAGGAATAAAACAGTAAAAAGATTAAAAGGTTAAAACAGCATAAATTTTATAACAGAATGCCAATAAAAAACGGTGGGTGGTCAGTTGAGGAATGCTTCCTGGAAAAGAGTTGCTTTCAGGAGGCGCTGGAAGCAGCACAGTGTTGGCACCTGCCTGACCTCCAGAGGAAGGGAGTTACAAAGAAAAGGGGCCACCACACTAAAGGCTCTTCTCCTGGTGGATTCCAGTTGCGCCATAGTTCCATGTGGAACCACCAGGAGCATGCCCTTTAATGGCCTCAATGACTGGGCAGATTGGTAAGGGTGAAGGTGCTCTCTCAGGTATCCTGGTCTCAAGTTGCTTAGGGCTTTGTCCACTAGTAGCAAAACCTTAAAAGTGGCCCGTATAACTGTAACATTCTATCACTCTCTAGAGTGTCCGAGAAACAGAACTCTGGATGAAGCTGTTTTTTGTTGTTGTTTTTTATTTAAAGGTGGGGGGAGGGATAGGAACCACAAAGTGATTTGCAGTTCATGGAAATAAATCAGGATCAAAGCACCGATCAAAGCACCAATCAAAGGCAAGTGGGTGTGACCTCGGGAAGGGGGCATACCTATCCTGGGAAGTTTTGCGGGTCAGACGGGGAAACCTGAACGGACAGATTTGGCCCACGGGCCGGAGGTTCCACATCTCTGGGCTACGAACATAGGAGCAGGCCTGACTCTGAGAACAGAATAAAATCTCTGCTGAATCACACCAAAACTCCATCCAGTCCAGCATCTTGTTTCACACAATGGCCGGCCAGATGCCTTCATTAAGCCCCCAAGCAGTTCACGAAGGCAAGAACCATCCCATATCATTTGTCTCCTCTTCTAGTGCTCACAGGTACCTTTTCTCTCAATTTGGAGGTTCCACATAACCACTACAGCTAAAAGCTTTTAATAGACCTTACCCTTCTCCATGAATTTACCTAATCCCCTTTTAAAGCCATTGATGAGCCAAAACAGATATTACGCTGAATGCATTTAACCTGTCTGGGTTTTTTCTTTTTACAATAGCAGCAGGAGCGTAGACTTCTCAGTTTGGGAGTGGGGAGGGGGCTAAACTTCGAAAGGGGGGGCTAGGCTTATTTGTTTCCATTTATGTATATATTTCTATTTCTGGAAATCATCCTTCATCAACAATGGATCCTAGAGTGTTTAAAGCTATGTATTAAAATAACAAGTATTCAACAAAAATATTACATTTTAATTATAATATTATGATAGTTTAACACATTACCCCTCCATGCATAGTCCTATACAATATACCAGTGTTCTTCAGACTTTTTTCCCCCATGACCCAATGCAACAATATCACATACCCTCAAGACCTATTCTTGTGCTTAGTCTGAAAATGTCTGACGTGTAATATGCTTTTGACTCATTAGTCAAGATGCACTGTATTCATTTAAGGTGATTCGTTATAATTAAGTTCCAGTGAGCTCTTTGGAAATTGCTCCTAAGTAAACATGCATAAGTTTAAGTAGCTAAAAGTGTTTAATAGTAGCTGGATCATGTCATTATGTGTCTATTATTATTATTATTATTATTATTATTATTATTATTTTGTATAGCCCCACTATCCACATGGTGCTGTACATAGTAAAACAATAAATTGTATATATTGTGTTGTTCAGACATATTTAAAAGGCAAACCATCGCCGCCGCCCCCCCCCTGTAATTCCTAAATGGGCAACCTTTGGTCCTAAAAGATCTGAGGGGGTGGGAGGAACTGAATCTGGGGGGAGGCTGAATCTGAAACTAAAGGAGAGGTGGCTTTTGTCTTGCAAAGAGATCTGCTGGGCAGTTGAGGAGGAAGCAAGGTTTGCTTGGAGGTAATTTAGACTGACCCCCAAACACATAACAATACAAACAACTGGAGACTGACTGAGGAATCTGTCAGCCAAACTGTGAGCTTAGTGATGTTATCTGGTTGGGCATTGCCCCCTCTGGGAAATCCTGGTGGGGGCTTGAGCCCTGGATAGCAGTCGGGGGGGGGGGGGGAAGGAAGCAGGATTGGGACCCTGATGGATGGGGCAGGGACTAGCCCTTTCTGCCTGAGCTGCAGCCTCACTGAAACTTGCCTGCAAAGCGCCTGTTGGCCCCGGGAGGGAAGCACCACAATATTGATTCTACTCTCCTCCTCCCCCTTTATGGTGTTCCAGTTAAAGAACTGCATTTA
Source organism: Anniella stebbinsi (assembly GCA_029215795.1). Taxonomy (NCBI): domain Eukaryota; kingdom Metazoa; phylum Chordata; class Lepidosauria; order Squamata; family Anniellidae; genus Anniella; species Anniella stebbinsi. The sequence goes on from JARDYH010000007.1 coordinate 83,682,200, forward strand.
ACATTATATTCATCCATTTAACATCACATCTATTTTGGCCCTACTGGCTACCAGCTGATCTGGGAGCAGAGCTTCAAACATAATCCCCTTCATTGACTCTCCACCTGGGCCTCTAAGCATGTGCAGAGTGTTTTTGCCCTACTTCTGGGTAACCCCTCCTATACATCAGAGATTAGATAGGTGACCATATGAAAAGAAGGACAGGGCTCCTGTATCTTTAACAGATGCATAGAAAAGGGGATTTCAGCAGGCGTCATTTGTATGCATGCAACACCTGGTGAAATTCCCTCTTCATCACAACAGTTAAAGGTGCAGGAGCCCTGCCCTCTTTTGTATCTGGTTGCTCTAGTATAGCTCCTTCAACTATAACCGTTGTGATGAAGAGGGAATTTCACCAGGTTCTGCATACATACAAATGACACCTGCTGAAATTCCCTTTTCAATACAACTCTTAAAGACACAGGAGCCCTATCCTCCTTTTTGTATGGTCACCCTAACATAAGAGTTTCCACCTTAAAGACTTAAACTGCCACCTGTCTTTTTAAAGAAACTGGGCCTGTTCAGCCGACACTTCAGAGACTATGGTTAGTAAAACTGTGGTTCTCTGCGGTTAGCATTAACCACAAGCCGTGCTGTCGCACACAACACTTTAAGCCACGGTTAGAGCCACTACCCCTGCTACAGACAGTCTGACTGGGGTTAGAAAGTGACCAGGGCTTAGCAAAACACATTGCACAAAATACCTTAAACCCTGCTGCTTAACCAAAAGCCTTAACGAGCAGGGTTTAAAGTGTCTTCTGAACAAGGCCCATTCAGAGCTAGGGTTCAAGAGAGGACCCCCCACCCCCCGTCTGAGCCTTCAACAGGATGCGTATTTTCACATTTCCTCCTTGCTTCCTTCGGTTTTCCTTTTCATTTCCAAAAATGCTTCAATCCCAAGAGAGCCAAATTGTGGGTTGCACGACACACGTACAAGCAAGCGAACAAACACGCACACGCACGCCTACAGCCAGCACAACTATCAAAAGCCCTGCTCCTATTGATTGTATTATTGATTTATTTCATTTCTGGGCTCGCTTCCTTCCAGGGCGGAGGTGCATGGGCAGACCCCGTTCCCAGCAGATGTCACTGTTGTCACCCTGGCCTGTGGGTCACGTTGATCCCTAAACAGCTCACACAGAGGCGGTTTGATGTTGTTCTGCAGTCCTGCCTCGCTCGCCTCTCCTTCAGTAATGACAACCTGCCCAGCTCCAGCACCTTTCATCTTTGGATCTCAAAGCATGCTACAAGCACTCATTAAGTCTCGTTACGCCCCATGTGTGGTAGGCCTTACGTGTTATTAATTGCATTGTATGCAGAGGGAAACTGAGGCACAAAGCGGTCAAACAACTTGCCTCCAGTCGCAGAGGAAGTCTGCAACAGAGCCATTAATAGAACCTACGACTGTTGGCTCACTGTCTCCTTTTTTTTAGCTTTTACCATTCCAATAAATACCAGCATGATGCGCATCATCATCTCGTATCTTTGGGAATGTATCATGGTTTGCCTATGATCAGGGGAAAGAGGGACGGGTCAAGAGAAGTGGGAACCTCAGAGGGCTGCATTGGAGACCACAGGCAGGTGGGATTTGGCCCATGGGCCCGAAGTTCCACTCCCCTGCTTTTAAAGACACTCAAGAATACAGTCAATTTAATGGGAACAGATTCCCTGATATCTACTCCTTTTCTGATTCATCATCTGCCATTATGAAAAGTCTACAATGCCAACTTGCAAATGTTTAAGATTTATTTATTTCCAGAATGCATATGCCATCCTTCATTGCAATTAGCTTCAAGGCAGCTTACAACGATCATAAAAATGAAATAAAAAGCAATTTATTAAAACAGAATACAAATATCAAGCAGGGGTAAACCACAAAATAGGGAGCCGGCAGAATAAAACACCTCAAAACAGGGGCATTGTCAGCCATGAGCCCATTGGGCCCGAGCCCCAAATCTATTTTCCAGGGCCCCAGACCTATTCCACAGAGCTCTAAGAGTCCATTGGTGCCTATAGAAGGATTCTTCCTCTGTTTAACCGCCACACAAGTAGAAAGTTTCAAGGGGGAGGGAAGGTTTAACTCTCCCCTTCCTAAATGCTGCAACACTCCTCCATATTCCCCTGCATGGCGATACAGCTGAGGGAGAAACAGTCATTGGTTTGGGATGATCTGGGTCAGGGGACATATTAATTGAAGAACTTAATTTGAGGTGGATGAGACATTAATTGGCTGGTTTAGCCGCCTGAGAAATTTAAACAATGCCTAGTAATGATTTCTAAATTTTCATAAATAGCATATGCAGATTTTATGCAGATTTGTGTCATGTGGACCTGTGCCACAAATCATTTCAGTACCTAGCAACACCTCTGCCTCAAAACCATTAAAAGCTTGGGAGACCCTGGCAAATTTCACCTGGAGCCTGAAAGATAACAAAGATGAACAAGCCTGTATTTTGTGGTTTTAATTTTGGTGAACCACCTGGAAAGCTTCAGCTATTGGGCAGTATAGAAATGTAATAGACAGACACACAGACAGACAGACAGACAGACAGATGTCCAGGGAGAGTGTCATCACAGAAAAGCCCCCCCTCCATATTAGCTCTTTTAAACTGTTTTTTTCTTTGCTTTTATTGTAGTTCTCTATTGTAGTTCTCTATAACTGGGATTCTCTGGGAAACAGTTTAAACAAATTTTAAAAGGTGCATCAAACATAAAATTGCACAAAGCAATCACATATAAAAATTACAGCACAGTACTAAAACCCTGAAGACAAATCAATTAAAAACCACAATGCAGGCAGTTAAGATACATCAAAGGGCAAAACATACAAATCATCATAACAGCAGGGGCTCAAATAGTTAATCTGCAGTGGCCCCACACCTTTGGAACAAGCTCCCTTCGGAGGTCCGCCATATGAAAAGGAGGACAGGGCTCTTGTAACTTTAACAGTTGTAGAGAAAAGGGAATTTCAGCCAGTGTCATTTGTATGCAATTAGTTCCTGGTGAAATTCCCTCTTCACCACAACAGTTAAAGTTGCAGGGGCCCAGCCTTCTTTTGTATATGGTCATTCTAGTATAGTGCCTGCACCTTTAACTGTTGTGATGAAGAGGGAATTTCACCAGGAACTAATTGCATACAAATGACACTGGCTGAAATTCCCTTTTCTCTACAACTGTTAAGGCTACATGAGCCCTGTCCTCCTTTTCATGTGGTCAGCCTAGGGCTGAAAGTGAATGCATTCTCTGTCCCATAGTTCCACAAGACATTTCAGGGATGGGCCAGGGCTCAATTTGCAGAAGCACTTGAAAGAGAGATTTCTGAAAGTAACCAGCACCCAAAAATAGAAGCAGAAATTTAGAATGGGTTCTTTGGGGATAGCTGGGCTGCAAGCCAGGTAGTTCTCTTGGCTCCCCTTTCTGCTCTAATACTGCCTTTGTGTGGCTCTTGAACCCTGCTATGTTTCCCACTTGTTCTATGACAGATAAACCAATGCCGGCCTCTTCCATTGCTCATCCACAGAACAGCATTGCCCTGTGTTATCCAGTACCAGCAGACTGTACCACTTCAGACTGCAAGTGGAAGATACCATTTTTATTAGGGGTGTGCACGGACCCCCCGGATCGGATCGGGACCCGGATCGGGACCTCCAATTTTGTCCCGGACCGGTTCGGACAAAATCGGAGGCCCCCCGGACCGGATCGAGTCCGATCCCGACCCAAAAATCGTAAATTTTTGGATCGGCCGCCATTTTTTTCCCCATAGACTTGCATTGCAATGCAAGTCTATGAGGAAAAAATGGCGGCGGGTGGGTGAGGGGGGGCCTAACTCCCTCCCCCCCGGGGCCGTCCGCTGTGGACGGCCCCGGCAGGTAAGCCCCCTCCCCCGCGCTCCCTACCCCCCCTGGGGCCGCCCGCTTCCATCCGCTGGCGCCCGCGGGCGCCAGCGGATAGAAGCGGACGGCTCCGGGGGGGGGTAAGCCCCCTTCCCCACCACTGCTTACCTTCTCGGCCCGTCCGCTCCCGTCCGGTGCCGGCGCCTACTACTCCCAGCGGGCTCCGCGGCCTACTCTCGAGTAGCGCGCCGGGTGATGACATCACCCGGCGCGCCACCCTGGAGCAGGCCGCGGAGCCTGCTGGGAGTAGTAGGCGCCGGCGCCGGACGGGAGCCGCCGGGCCGGGAAGGTAAGAGCCCCCCTCCCCCCTCCGCGCGCCCCCTCCTCCCCTCCACGCACCCCCTCCTTACCTTCCCGGCCCGGCGGCTCCCGTCCAGCGCCGGCGCCTACTACTCCCAGCAGGCTCCGCGGCCTGCTCTAGAGTAGCGCGCCGGGTGATGACATCACCCGGCGCGCCACCCTAGAACAGGCCGTGGAGCCTGCTGGGAGTAGTAGGCGCCGGCGCCGGACGGGAGCCGCCGGGCCGGGAAGGTAAGAGCCCCCCTCCCCCCTCCGCGCGCCCCCTCCTCCCCTCCACGCACCCCCTCCTTACCTTCCCGGCCCAGCGGCTCCCGTCCGGCGCCGGCGCCTACTACTCCCAGCAGGCTCCGCGGCCTGCTCTAGAGTAGCGCGCCGGGTGATGACATCACCCGGCGCGCCACCCTAGAACAGGCCGCGGAGCCTGCTGGGAGTAATAGGCGCCGGACGGGAGCCGCCGGGCCGGGAAGGTAAGGGCCCCCCTCCCCCCTCCGCGCGCCCCCTCCTCCCCTCCACGCACCCCCTCCTTACCTTCCCGGCCCGGCGGCTCCCGTCCAGCGCGGCGCCTACTACTCCCAGCAGGCTCCGCAGCCTGCTCTAGAGTAGCGCGCCGGATGATGACATCACCCGGCGCGCCACCCTAGAGCAGGCCGCGGAGCCCGCTGGTAGTAGCTGCTAGTGCCGGACGGGAGCGGACGGGCCGAGAAGGTAAGCGCCCCCCTCCTCCCCCCCCCGCTGTCCACTTTCATCGGCGGGCGCCCGCTGGCACCCGCCAATGGAAGTGGCGGTGGGCGCCAGTGGGCGCCCGCCAATCCGCCGATCCGCCGAACCGGTTCGGAGCCTTTTCAGACCGGTTCGGATTGGATCGGCCGATCCAGCTGCGGGATCGGAAATCGGATAATTTATCCGATTTCCCACTGGACCGGACTCGGATCGTGGATCGGGTCCGATCCAGTGCACATCCCTAATTTTTATTAATGCTCCCTTATTTATTTTAAAACCCTGGAAGCTCATCAGGAATAAAGGTTCTTCTAGCCCTTCCTTCTCCCTGCTGTATTAGTGTGTGTGTGTGTGTGTGTGTGTGTGTGTGTGTGTGTTTTAACATGCAGCAGCTTTTTCTCGGTAAAGTGTGGGACTTTAGCTTAGTGGTAGAACACCAGCTTTGCATGTAGAAAGTCTGAGGTCCAATTCCTGGCATCTCCAGTGTAAAAAAAAAAAAGAAGAAAAGCAGAAGACAATCAGGAGCAGCAAGTAATGGGAAAAGACCCTTTTCTGTGTGGGACCCTGGAGATCCACTGCCATGTAGAGTAGAGCATGCTGGGTAAGATAGACAAGCGGTCTGACCTGGTTGTGGGATGGACAAAGCTTTCAATTCCTGTTTCTCTCAAGCCAGTTCTACACCAAGCAGGATATAGCGCCATGAAAGCGGTATGAAAGCGGTATATAAAAGGCAGGAGCCACACTGCTGCTTTATAGCAGTATCGAAGTGCACTGACAACTGTTGGGGCCCATAAATCACATATTATATACCGCTTTCATACTGTTTTCATGGTGCTATATCCTGCTTGGTGTAGATCTGGCCTCAGTTTCCTATCCCCCCCCCCCCCCATCAGTTCATTCTGAACTTTGAGATTTTGGTTTTTAAGGTTTTCGTGATAATTTGAACACATTTTTGCACACATTTCTCCTAATATCGGTGTTTTTGTACACAGGTTTGCCTAACATGAACATTTTTTTTGCTAGTGATTTTGCTAATATAATGCCCTTTACAATTATGTTCATTAACATCATGTACTTTACAATTATTTTCATTTGTATACACACTGTTGTTCCCTTAACACACACTTTTTGTATGCTTTTCTTTTGAAATTGGAGAACACCATTGCAAAAGTGCAGGTTTCAGAACTGCAGATTTCAAAGGAAAACCGAGTTTTGGTTTGTGTAACATTTTGAAAGTGTAAAATTAGGTATGTTTATATTAAAAGGAGGACTGAACAAATTTCTCCCCCGATCCCTAACATGGGCTAGATCTACACTACTGCTTTATTAATAGAGGCACAGCCGTGCCTCCATTGTTAAGGGCCGTCAGTAAAAAACACATTCCGCCATGTTAAAGTGATAATTGGGGGGGGTCATTCTAACAGCCATAAAATCAAAAATGTTTCACCAACCTTTCTGAAATTTACAGGTGCCAGAAAGAAATGTTTGTTTTACATTACCTGAAAATTTCAAGAAGATCGGTGAAAGATTGTGGGAAGGAGAGCAGTTTAAGGTAGAAAAGGAATACAAACCTGTCTCCCTGCTTTTGTAAAATTACTTCCGGGTTGCGAGTTTTGTGCTCACAATTTGCATAATTTCTAGAGCCTTATTAATTAATCCAGTGGTGGGGTCTTCTTCCTCCTTGACTGTAGTTGGTGGAAAGCTTTTCGTTTTTTAAAAATTCCCGTCGGTTGACTTTTAAGGACTATTTTAACCTCTCATTCAAGTCAATGAGGCGGCCATCTTCCCTCATAGCATGACACATGCTCAGTAGCATCGCCCTCCCCCCTCCCTCCTGCCTTAGAATGTGGGGTGGGTGAGTGAAATGGCCGCTGCCTCTAGCACAGACCTTTTGAGTGAAGAGGAAGAGTTTCTCTTTTCTCTTCTGGAACATGCATTCCTTTGGCTCTGAGAGTATTTTGGGCTATCTTCATGAGGCCAGTTTGCTATTTTGCTCCCTGGTGAAGCAGGGTGTGGTTCCTCTGGATCCATGGTAACCTGATCTTGAGAACTCTCCTGGGAACAAGTGGCTATACCTTTCTTTCTATTCCCCCCTACCCCATACACACACAGTGCTCCTTCCCTATTTTCTAAGAATTTGGTCCATACTGCTATAAAGTTGAAAGCTTCAAACACTTCATTTAATTAGTTTGGGCCGGTGTTAAGTTTTAAGTACAATGTTGAAACCTTTCAAAGTGCTTCTGGGCCTACAACGTTGGTTTTGGCCTAGTCACCCTGTTTTTCTAATAAGATTTAGAAACAGTTGAGCTGTCGTTTATTTTGCATAGTGTACACACATGGATTTTCTTTCTAATCCTTGCAGTCTACACTGGCTCCCTCCTTGATGTGTTTTTGGAGGCAGACAAACCCTTTTTTGTTCCAGCAGGCCTTTGGCAAATAATCTGGACCTCTGTCTATACCTTTGACTTTAAAATTGTTATGTATTTAAAATGTTTAAAATGCTTTAATATTGAAAAGTATTTAATTATATTTTTAACTTTTGTATATTTAGGCTGACCATATGAAAAGGAGGACAGGGCTCATGTAACTTTAACAGTTGTAGAGAAAAGGGAATTTCAGCCAGTGACATTTGTATGCAATTAGTCCCTGGTGAAATTTCCTCTTCATCACAACAGTTAAAGTTGCAGGCACTATACTAGTGTGACCATATACAAAAGAAGGCAGGGCCCCTGCAACTTTAACTGTTGTGATGAAGAGGGAATTTCACCAGGAACTAATTGCATACAAATGACACTGGCTGAAATCCCCTTTTCTCTACAACTGTTAAAGTTACATGAGCCCTGTCCTCCTTTTCATATGGTCAGCCTAGTATATTCCTATTTATAGGTTTTCGCTGTATATGTTTTGGTTTTGTAAGGCTGCCCTGAGGCCCAGCATTGGGCAAAAGGCAGGATACTACTACTACTAGTAGTAGTAGTAGTAATGTTTCAGATTTCACTTCTGCATCTGATGTTCTTTTGCATTTACTTTTCTTTATAAACCATTCCTATCTGGCATGTTTTCATTGGTTTAACAAGTTAAAAGGGGTATTCACTGTTTTCATGCTTATGTTATAAAATCTATTTTCAACAGGCCTAGTAACCTCAAGAGTAACAGAGTTGGGGAAAATCCTCAATCTCTTTGCTATCAGAGGCACTGAGTAAGGGACCCCTGGAGATAATTTAGACTGACCTCAACCACAAAACACTATTCCCCCTTCTGAAGAGATCTGGACCACAGACTACTAAAGACAAACAAAGTAGCAGCGCATAATAACAGTTCTCATGTGGCCATTTGCCTTATGAGGCAGGTGCTCTGCGGGCTACCAAATGGAGGGACTAACAGGCCATAAAGTTGCCTGGCTGGGTCTGCCAGAAATCCAGCCTCAACACTCCTGGAAGGTCCATGTTCTATAGCACCTGCTGTCAGATGAACTTGAAGGAATCCCACCCTCCACCCCTGGGTTTAATTTACTGGCTTCCCCTGGCTGGACCTTGCAGGAAACTATAGGGACAGACAGAGCAGGCATTCATAGCACACATAGAATGCTGAGACTGGCAAATCTAAAAGCAAGTGTGTTGCTTTTCAAGAACCAAGGAAATTCAACGGGTCTTACTTTTGAGTAAATATCTAGGGATGGAAATGCAGCCTGTACAAGAACTGAGTAGAGTGACCATATTTGGGAAACCAAAAAAGAGGACACCTAGTGGGGTGGCAGGAAAATGACTTTCTGGGGCCACCTTAAAGTCCCCAATTGGAGCGGAGGAGGGGAAAGCATATCATTCTCATCCCACCCCACTGCTCCAATCAGACCCTTTTCTATAATGCCTGGGAATGACATGTTTTTCCCTTTTAAGGCCTTGATTGGAGCAGTGGGAGAGAATGACACACCTCCAGAAAGCATGTCATTCCCCCCCTGCCATGCTAATAGTGGCCTTAAAAGGGAAAGTGTGTGATTCCAGGTCATTATAGACTATTGCATAAAATCCCCCCTGACACCGAGGATAGAACAAAAACCAGGAGAAAACTGGGGAAATCCTGACAGTTTTTTTATTATTATTTGTTATTGCATTTATATCCCACCCTTTTTCTGCCAAGAAACCCAAGGCGGCATACATAATCCTCCCCCTCTCCATTTTATCCTCACAACAGCAACCCTGTGAGATGGGTTGGGATGAGAGTCTGCAACTGGCCCAAAGTCACCCAATGGGTTTCCATGGCTAAGTGGGGAGTAGAACCCAGATGTCCCAGCTCCCAGTCCAACACTTTAGCCACTACGCCACACCCTAGTGGTCACCCTAGAATTGAGCCATGCCAAGTTGGAAGCAGATCGGTTTGTGCCTTGATTTTTAGGATATTTTTTTAAAAAGTTTGACTTCAATTTTTTTTCTAAAATTCAAGGCATGAACCAATCTGCTTTCAACTTGGCATGGCTAAAGCCTTACTTAAGAGGTACCATGATGCCAAGTTTCATCTCTTCATCTTTACTTTCTTTCTTTTTTTTTTAATGTACTGCTCAAGGCCTTAGACCCCAAAGAGAAGTATTGGGTTTGAAGTTAAAAAAATTCCTAAAACTCAAGGCATAAACAGATGTGCTTCCAACTTGGCATGGCTCAATCCCTACTTAAGAGCTTCCATGCTGTCAAGTTTCATCCCTTTATCTTTAAAAATGATGGAATTGTAAGCATTTTAGTTAATTAAAAAAATTAAATTGAAGTTTTAAACATTTCTAAAAATCAAGGGATGAACGGATCTGCTTCCAATTTGGCATGGCTAAATCTCTACTTCAGAGCTACCATGGTGCAAAGTTTCATCTCTTTATCTTTAATTTCATTTTTTAAACTTGTACTGCTCAAGGTCCTGGACCCCAAAGAGATTTCTGTTTGAACTTTAAAAAAATCCTAAAAATCAAGGCATGAACGGATCTGCTTCATACTTGGCATAGCTATATCCCTACTTAAGAGCTACTATGATGCCAGGTTTCATCTCTTTATCTTTAAAAATGAGGGGGATGCAAGCATTTTGGTTGATTTATTAACGTTAAAAGTGAGTTCAACACATAACACTAGCTTTGATTTTATATTGGATGTCAAGATGGTATAACATTCTGGCTGACGCTGGTTTGGTTGTCAACTGTATAATATCCAGTCATCCGTTACACAAAGCCATGAAATTCATTAAACAAAAAACCTACGGTTTACAAAAATAATGTTAAGGCTCTAAAGATTCCAACCAAGCACCAAAATGCAGGGAAATTGGGAGTTAAGGCTCACAAGCCTTAACGCCACATCCTCCCTAAGGAGGCAGAAAGTGCAAGCGAAATTCTCATTCTCCCAAAGCAGATAAACCATGAGGACAGGGTGGAGAATATGATATGCAGAGGTGACTGTGGGGTTGTGGGAAATGATGATGAACAACTTAGGGCCAGCTACTTCTCATTTCTTAGAGCATCTCCTTATGTTGAGAGTTGCAACCCAACACATCTGACAGGCACCAGGTTGAGGAATGTCGTTCAAGAACAAGGGAAGGCAGAATGTAGATCTCCAGATGTTTTGGAATTCAACTTGTAAAAGCCCCTATCAGCATGGGCAGTTATCAGGAATGCCACGAGTTGATGTCCAAATCATCAGGATAGATCTATTTTCTGCCCACATCTGTACTAAAGTATGATGTTTTCCAGCATTAAGATATGTGATCAATCAAGGAACTACAAAAGAGCTGCATCACTTTAAATAAACTGTCAAAACCAAATGAAACAACAATTAATGAATCTTGAATACCTAATCCAGATAGCCCTTCAGACATCAACATTAGTTTTCAACACATGGCATAGGATGTCTATTTCTTGAATATCAGATAAAGGATTTCTCTTACTTGTTCAGCAGTGTGAGATCAAAGACAGAGCTACCACCTAATACTTTCATGCGTAAGTATTATTTTAAAATTAAGTATGAATTGATTTTTGTCTTCCCCATAACACATAACATGGGAGTTACAGTGCAACACATCTCCAGCACCAGGCTGGAGAAGGTTGACTCCTATACATGTCTTCTCAGAAGCCAGTGCCACTGAATTCACTAGGGCTTTCTCCCAAGAGGTATAGGATTGCAAACTAATCTCATCTGAAAGGTGTTCAAGACAGCCAAACTAAACCTCTTCTGCTCCACTGTTGCTTTGATGAGATGATGTATTGTGCAGGGATTGTGGGGAGTGAACAGTATATTTTTTATAAATACATTTAAAGAAAAAAAACATTGGTTCTTTGAAAGGCAGGATATTGACCAAAAGTTGGAAGTGCCTGGCACATGCTCTGGTTCTAGATCTGTAATGAATAGTGCCCCTTTTGTTATCAAGAGTGCTGCTATATGCGAGGTGTGTGTGAGAGAAAAGTATTGGGCAGACCCTGTATTTGGTAAGGGTATGGAACAGCATTCCCCATCCTGCTGCCCTCCAGGTGTTTGAGATGACAAGTCCCAGCATTCCTGACAATGGGACATACTGACTTGCAATGATGGGAGTTGTAGTCCAACACCTTTGGAGGGCACCAGGTTGGGGAAGGGCTGCTCTAAACAAAAAAAAGAGAAGTAGGTGGCCCTAAGTTGTTCGTGATCAGTTTTCCACAACCCCACAGTCACCTCTGCATATCATATTCTCCACCCTGTCCTCCTGGTTTATCTGCTTTGGGAAAATGAGAACTTCACTTACACTTTCTGCCTCCTTAGGGAGGATGTGGTGTTAAGGCTTGTGAGCCTTAACTCCCAATTTCCCTGCTTTTTCGTGCTTGGTTGGAATCTGTAGAGCCTTAACATTGTTTTTGTAAACCGTAGGTTTTTTGTTTAATGATAGCAGTATTGAAGTGCACTGATAACTGTTGGGGCGCAATCTACATTCCACATATCACTTTCATTGGCCCTTTCCACACCAGGCAGTTTGCCTGGGATGGACCCGGGCTGCTTCCTCTGCTCCGATGGTGTGTATTAGGTAGGCTGACCAGATAAAATCCAGGTCAGGGCTCATGTAACTTTAACAGTTGTAGAGAAAAGGGAATTTCAGCCAGTGTCATTTGTATGCAATTAGTTCCTGGTGAAATTCCCTCTTTATCACAACAGTTAAAGGTGCATGCACTATACTAGAGTGACCATATACAAAAGAAGGCAGGGCCCCTGCACCTTTAACTGTTGTGATGAAGAGGGAATTTCACCAGGAACTAATTGCATACAAATGACACTGGCTGAAATTCCCTTTTCTCTACAACTGTTAAAGTTACATGAGCCCTGACCTGGATTTTATCTGGTCACCCTAGTATTAGGTACTTCCGGGATCGCCCTCCCTCCCTCTATACCCAGGGGCTACCCAGGCAAAACGCCTGGTGTGGAAAGGGCCGTAGTGTTATTTCCTGCTTTTTATTCCATATTCATAATGTTTTGACACAAGGTGTAGATCTGGCCAAAGGTATTACCTATGTTATGTAAGCACTGCCTTCCCCCCGAAAGGTGCAATCCATTCTACCACCACCTTTTGCCAGATATGTACATTCAACCACGGAACGTTTGCATTCCAGAGATGACTTATTTAAAGCTTCTTTTTCCACCAAGTGTGATCAAAGATCAAAGGGAAAGCATCAGCCAACAGCAATTTGCCTTGAAGGCACTGCTGTTCTCAGATGTACAAAACATCTGCGGGAAAAGTACTGGCACTTGTTGAAACATGCAAGGCAGAAGAAAGAGAGGAAATTCTACATTGATAGCACTCATGGAGATGGGAACAGGACTGGTGCGGGCAGCCCAATCAAACCGATTCCACACAGGAGGATCTTAGAAACGAAGAGTGCCAAGTCCCAAATGGGCCAAAATACAGTACCCAGAATATTAAGTCAATCTCATTGTATTTAGCACAGAACTTGTATCCAGCGCCTATACTCACATCATAGATTTATTCATGAAAATAACATTAGAAATGCATTGCGTTAGGAAAATTGCTTGCAAAAATGTCCGCATTATGTAAAATTGCATACCAAGAAACAGGTACTAGGGGAAATGTGCACAAAAATAAATAGAAATGTTCATGCAAAAAAAAAAAAAAAATCTCAGAAGTTTGGGACGGACCAACATTTAATATTGGAAAAATTCTCTAAGTTTGGGATGAACCAGACATTAAGACTGGAAAAATGAGAAACTAAGGGGCTACCTTTATGGCAGCGAGTTGCTACTGCTATAAGAAACCCCCTGCGCTGTTGCTGTGTCAGAGTGGCGGTGGCTAATCCCAATGTAGCAGTGAAAGCGTGGGGTTTCTGGAGGCTGGGCCTACCTCCTGCCCTCTGCCCCGGTGGACGGTGGACAATCAGGTGTCATCATCTGCCCAGCCATGCCTTCGTATCAAGGATGGCGCGAGGTTAGATGGCGGAAGGGCCATGTTCACCTCGCTCCATCCTAAAAAGTGGGGGGTAAGTCCTCGACTTTTAAAAGCGGAGCTTCTCAGGAAAGCCCCGCAATGGCTTCAAAGTGGCTGCTGCATTGTATAATCGAAGCAGCGCCACCACGGAGCCACTACAGGGCTTCTAGAATGTATAGACAGCCCCTAAGAGAAACCAGCATTGACATAATCGCCCCTCACTATTGTTACCATATAGATACAATCCACTTCAGTGGGATATGCCACACAGAACATGCCTTGTTGGCGTCTGTAACAACATTCAAGACCGCGTCCCAAAGAGTCACAACCCATGTTTGGAATGGCTTGGAATTACAATGCAAACTTATCAAGAATCTGCTAACGTAGTTCTAGTGAGATGAGTTTGTGAAGGGTGGCTTTCTGACGCGAGAGAGCTCCACCTCCTTGGTCCACATTCATGGGCCTGGAGGCAGCTGGGTCTATATTGTCTTGGTTGACCTCTCCCACTTGAGTGCATGGGGAATACCTGCAGTTGCTGGAAAGGTGCAGGCACAGCTCCAGAGAGCCCCAAAACCGTGGGAAAGGAATGACAGGAATTTTCTTTAGCCATGAATATGTGGCTAAAGAAAATTCCTGTCAGTCCTTTCCCATGTTCTCATGTGGCTACTCTGGGCAGAAATTCAATGACATATCAGGTTATTCAAGAATAACCTGTGGTATTCTGTGATGACAAACCCACAATAAGCAACGACAGAATTTAGCACGAGGTGCAGAATAATTTGGCACCAAGAAAATCTTTCTTTCTCTTTCTTTCAGAGCATGAGCTTCAGTGTCCCAAATAGCTCTTTCTTCTGCTCTTTGACTAGCAGAAGCAAAGTATATTATGTAAAATAACGCACAAAATTCAAAACTTTGCATCATGGGTATACAGGTTGCTGAATTCGGCCTTTATTGGCAAAAAAACTTTCATGTTTTCTTTACTTTTTTAAGCACAGCTCTGCCTTGACGCTAAGCCTCTTTGAATACATGGATCAACGCTGAAGTGGGAACTTGCCATAGGGGATTGATCTTGCAATTCCCTGATATGAAAGGCCAGTGTCCCGTATTTGCTCCTGCTTTCTGCTTTTGACACAGTCTGCTTGGAGATTATGTCAGTGAATCCGGAGTCGGGTTACCAGCTATTATTGTCTGGGCTTGTTGCTGGAGCTGGAGGATGCGCAAGGCCAATGGGGAAGAAAAGAATCCGTCTGAGCTGTTCTTGTCATTCATCTGCATGCACGAGTTCTCTTAATCTGCGCATGTCCACTAAGGCATCCTATGCACAATACCAGTGGCACTTACCATGGTGCCCACTACATGGATTTTTGCCCCTGCCCTTTCCCTAACACTATTTTGATAGACACATCCAGCGAGATTGTGTTGGTCTCCCAGCTGATATAAAGGTAAACCAGGCTATCTACAGTAGAGCCTGAAGCACTCAGTTAAGTGACTGCCTTCACATCCCAGACAAAATCTCATGCAGTCTAGTGCCACAGCTGTCACCATCCCTCCATGCAGGTAGCCTGAGAATGAGGCCCCAGATACCAGGTTAAGGAGCACACCTGGACAGGAGAGGAATCATTCTCTTTCCAAAGAGCAAAGTCCTTTTTTTAAAAAAAGAAAAAAAATCCTCTTGGGGCTAGGGATGGCGCAAGAATCTGCCCCGGGCTCGAAGCCTGGTGAGCTCCCCTCAGCTTGGCCCCCCAAGCTGGAGTTCGCAGACTGCCCCCCACCCGCATGGCCTGTTTCACCCCTCCTGAACCTGCCTGCAGACTTGCTGCCCAACTGTCCTGACGCAAGCTCACCCCAGGCTTCTGCTCACGAACTTTAGACAAACTGACACACTCTAAAAACACACTTTATTGTAAAATCACATGGAATTCAAGCATTACGGTTTCATTTCTGCATACACACACTTGAAGCTGAAGACAGACCAGATAGCTTTCAGGTACAACGGCTTAATGCGAACAGCAACTCACTCAGGGGGAGACATTTAGAGTTAGCCCCTGTCACATGAGGTCAGGAGTGGCCACACACACTGGCTCAATTTGGACGACACAATAAACAACTGGTGTGGGGGAAACAATCGTCAGTTGTTTTGACTATTGTGTCATCTGAATGCTGCCATAGTCAACTCAGCGCTGATTGTAATCCACACCACAGTTGATTATTTATTACCATGTTGTGTGGGGAGTACCCCCTGGTTGAACAACTCTAAAGTTGATTATTACTCCACCATTGACTGTCGTGTCGTCCGAATTGAGCCACTGACTCATCAGGAACACGAACAAAAACTCAAAGGAGAAACCCCAGCACAGAAGTGCATGAAGTCTGACAGTAGACAAGATCATCTTGTACCAAATCAAACTCAGCCTGCCAGGGACACTGAGCTGATCACGTAAGCAAGATATCAGGGGACGAACCTCTTCGACCCAGGAAACCTTCCCTGCTCATAGCTTTGGCTCTGAGGAAGGCTCTCTCACAGGTCACACACACACACAAATTCTAGAACAGCAACGATCAGCCTCAGAGTCTCCCTGTGCCCGTACTTTCGCTCCATGCAGGGAAAAACAGGCTATAGAACACGAATCCAGAACAGTAATCTGCAAGTCGCCACAGAGCACTTTTCATGGCATAGTTCTTAGAAATTCCAAGTCCAAATAGCAACAGAACATGTACAGAGTGCATCCAACATCTCCAAACCAGATAGAATCCCAAACACGAGTTTCTTGGCAAGCGTAGAACCAGATGGTAACTGTAGAACAGGCGATCAAGCGAACAGAAGACTCCTAGCAAAGGGCCTTCCCTTTTGCTGGTTCCTCTTATAGCCTGGAGGCTGGCTATTCTAAGCCACTTGACAGACAGGACCTTAGACCTGTAACTCAAACTCATGTGCCAACAGGGTGGCACGGTTCAACCTCCTCTTGATGACAACACTACGTGAGAGACAGCTTGCAAGATAGCCCCCACCTTTTCAAAACATATCTTTGTTCTCAAGGAAACTCAAGGCCTCGGCTAGCAGCCTCAGATAAGCACAGAACAGAGACAGACTTTCTCACAATTGCCAGGCTATCAACTCACAATTCACTAGGCCAGCCTAGTGAATTGTTCATGAAGCACCTCACAACAACAGGGCACACTTCCGGGATTGCGTCATTCCCCCCCTTCTGCGCCCCTAGCCTTGGGGAAATTGCGCATCCATTCCCTCATGCTAAATAGGAGCCTGAAAGGTTCTAGGGCCTTTAAGGCCCCCATTGGCATGGGAGGGGGATTAGAACATATGATTCCCCCAAGGCTGGGAAAACTGCATATCCCCCCCCCCCGTACTAATGACAGCCCCATTAGCATGGAGGGGGGGAAATACAAAATTTTCCCAGCCTTTAAGGTCCCTATTGATGGGGTGGGGGGAGGTTAGGAATGTCCAATTCCCTCAAGGCTGGGGAAATGGCACATTTTCTGGAGGCTCTGGAAAGTGCGCTCCCTCCCTCCACACAGATCGGGGCCTTTAAAATACCAGTAGCCTACAAAGCTCTAAGGGCAGAAAAGTGATGCTTTTTGTAGTATGTCATGTGGGGGACCACAGCCAATCAGATGATATGACTTATGTATCCAAGTGGGGCAAAAGATAGTGAAGGCAAAGTAAGTTCTTCCTGTGGAGGGAACTTGTCTCTCTGCGTCAACTGGCAGAGAAGAGCCATTTGAGGCCAAGAAGCATGATTTTGGTTAGTGCTCCCATGTCTTTCGATATGCTCCCTTCGAACAGTCAATCTCAAATTCTCCTGTATTGTTAGTAGCATCCTTTCTGGTTGGCAGGAGCAGCCTAAGACATTTTGCAGCCTGAGGCAAGGGACGAGAAAGCACCCCCTCCATTCTACAAACAGAAGCTGACAGGAATAGCAATTAAATCTTACTTCACCACTGGCAACATATAAGACCGACACTGGCCCGCTTGCATTGGCAGCCTGTACGTTTCCGAGCCCAATTCAAGGTGCCGGTTTTAACCTATAAAGCTTTACACGGCTTGGGACCACAACACCTGACGGAACGCCTCTCCCGACACAAACCTACCCGTATGCTACGATCAACGTCCTAAGTCCTCCTCCAAGTGCCTACTCCGAGGGAAGCTTGGAGGATGGCTACAAGAGAGAGGGTCTTTTCAGTGGTGGCCCCCCAATTGTGGAATGGTCTCCCCGACGAGGCTCGCCTGGCACCAACACTGTCATCTTTTCGGCGCCAGGTGAAGACTTTTCTCTTCTCCCAGGCATTTAACAACATATGTTGAACTTTCTAACTGATCCTTGGACATTTTTAAATTATATATAGTTTGTTTTTAGGCTTTTATGGTTTTAATTTTTGTATATTGGTTTTTAAATGATCAACGTTTTTAATTTTTGTAAACCGCCTAGAGAGCTTCGGCTATGGGGCGGTATATAAATGTAATAAATAAATAAATAAATAAATAAATAAATAAATGTCCAACATCATACTCAGGCTGGTTTTGGGGGAACAGGACAGAGCACAGCTCTGTCCTCCTAGAGAGGTTATTGCCAGGGGAGTTCAGGAGGAATGGTAATGAGGCTGCCTCCACTGTCCTCAATATTTGCCACCTGAGGTAGGTGCTCACTCTGTCTAATGGTAGGGCTGGCCCAGATGGCTTGCCCCTTTTAAATGTTGAGTTTCACCAGATGGAATTTTGGGCTGTTATTTACATTTTAGATTTTCTCCCTCAATTATAGGATCTCAGCCTGTATATGTTTATTTGTTTATTTATTTAAGACAGTTTCATCTCATCTTTAACTGTAACCCCCCTCCCATGGGGCATCTTACAAAATGAAACAATAATAAAATCACAAAGAGTTCAAAAAGTATCAAACAATTAAAAACACATCAGAATGAAATAGATAAGAGCCAAGCATAAGATTACTCATAAAACGTCTTGTGGAATAAAAAGGTTTTCAGAGATGGAAAGAGAGGGAAATTGATGAAGTACCCCCCAAGGAGAGCCAGTGTGGTGTAGTGGTTAGAGTGTTGGACTAGGGGTCAGGAAATCTGGGTTCTAGTCCCCATTGGGCCATGAAAGTCACTGGGTGATTTGGGGCTTCTCACAGACTATCAGCCCAACCTACCTCACAGAGTTGTTGTTGTGAGGATGAAATGGAGATGACGAGGATCATGTATGTCACCTTGGAGGAAAAAGGGTGGGATATAAATATAATAAATAAATACAAAATAAAGAGAGGCAGTCTACATCTCTGTAAAGCCACCACCAAGGAGGCCCTGGCATTAGTCAGGACATTTACTTGGCATTAAGTCCCATTCCCAAGTCAGTGCGCATAGCATTTCAGCCTTACTGTTTCCAGGTTATAATCTTAAGTATGCTTCATTGAAAATAATTTACGCCCTGTTGAATTCAGTGAAGCTTATGTCCTAGCACAGAATTAACAGCATAATTCCTATGTCAAGAAAGAGTGCCAACTAATTTTGCCCGAAGCGTATTTGCCCTTTCTTATTAAACCATACAGATTGTCCTGTATTCTAACTCCTTTGGGACAGTAAAAGCCTGGGCCACTAAGAGATACTGGATTGCACCCAAGAGAAACAGTCCCGCCCTTGTGGTGCCCAAAAGAGGTATGGCAATCCCGATTTGGAAAACATCTCTTAAGATCAGGAAATTGCCTCTCCTGCACATTCCAAGACTCCTACGTTTCATGAGCCTTATCAGTTCTTATAAGGAGAGGAGCTAGACTGAAACCTGTCTGAATGTCCTATTGAGCCCAATGGGCAGGATCAAGGGTAGGCATGGATGGGCAACTGCAGAGGGCCCACACCGCAGGAGGGCCCACTGATGACAGCCCCTTGAGGTTGCTGCTGCTCTTCGCCATTGCAGTATGTTTGTTCCTTTGCCTCTCACCCTGGCCCAGACAACAGAGGTGGTGAGTAGGAGGAGCAGGAGACGCCATTGTCTACTTGCTCACTGGCTCTCTGCCCATCAAGCAGGCAAGTGATAGCAATGATGACAAAGAGGATGAGGAACAAGAGTAGATGATGATAATGACGGTGAGGAGATGGACTCACTGAGGGAGATGCCCACTGAAGATGCACTTCCTGAAGGCCCTCAAAAACCTGGAGCCGGCACTTGCCAGTGGGACTCACACTTCTGAGTCAACATGCATCCCATCGGGCTGGAAGAATGAGCCTCAGTCATTCCTTTATGCACCACAAACATTTCAGCTGGAGTATCAGATTTACTTGGATTGAGCCAAAACTTTTTCATGAGTGTCAAACAGCCTGTCTCCATTTTGGCAACTTTCAACCTTCATCGTGAATGTCGTGATTCCAAGCTCTCCCGCTGATGCAAGACAATAAAGACATCTGCTGTGTAATCCACAAAGCTTTAGTCAATAAATAAACATCTTTTCACACCTGACAGGTGAATGCTAGGAGCTATCCTTTAAGCCTAATTTGGCTAACAAAGCAGGACTGTTATGTACAATCCAAGAGGCACTTTAGCTCAGGGAGGGTCTTTCGGGAGGAACCTTTCCCAAGCTGCTACCCTAAAAGACCTCCCATCTCCTCTCAACTCGACTGGCTTGACCCTGTGACAGACTCTGGGATCTGTCAACTCCGATGTTCCCCTCCCCCTCAGATAGAGGCTGAGTTCTTAGGAGTGAGGGAGAAATGGTATCTGAGCCATCTGCATTTCTCCATGATAAACTCATGGGAAGATTCATCCTTGACTCCTGAGGAGTTTTGGAGAATCTCCTCCCTTGCTTCCTGTATTGGCTGGTAAGTTCCTGCTTCTTCTTTTTCTTTTGATTCTTCTTCCAATTCCGAGTCCCACTAGGGAGAAAAAGCTTGAGCCTGACAGTGAATCGATTTGGGTTGGTTCGATGCTGTTCTTCACAGTGCCTTTTCCCCTTCTTTGCCCTCACTATCCTTGCCCTCAGTTTTCCTCACTGCCATTTCAATCAAATCAGCTGCGTCAAATCACCTTGTGGTTTGAGAGCCAGCATAGTGTAGTGGTTAGAGTGTTGGACTGGAACTGGGGAGACCTGGCTTCAAATCCCCACTCGGCCATGAAGCTCACTGGGTAACTTTGGGTCAGTCCCTATCTCTCAGCCTTACTTACCTTACATGGTCCTTGTGAAGATAAAATGGAGAGGAGAAGGCTCATGTGTATCACCTTGAGCTCCTTGGAAAAAAGATGGGATGTTAATGCGACAAATTAAAAAACAAATAAAAATACATTTTCAGACATGGGGAAAAGGAGACAGTGGGTTGGATCCAGGATCTACTTTCTGTGGACAGAAGGGATTTGTTCTTGGAAGGAGCCTCCTCCTGATTTTTGGGGATCCATCTCCCCTCACGCATTACAGTAGCAAATCTCTCTATATAAAACACAAAGGGAATGTGTGGTGATGTGTGGCACAGAGGTTCTGAGCTATGAGAAGAACTTTGTATCGCTAAGCAACAGGATATATAAACAGTCCTTTGGCTGGGAAGGAGCGGGGAGAAGTGGCAGAGAGAAGTGAAGCCCAGAGAGGAGGCTGGGCAGCTCGTCGGTGCATATTGAGGCCTCAGGTAAGTCCCAGGGTCAGCAGGCAGGCAAGCAGGGGACAGTAGCTGAGAGGGAGTGGGGGAGGGGGTCATCCAATGGACTCCATGGGTTCCCATGGAAAAACTGGGAAAGTATGATATTGAGCAATAAAGTACTAGCTAGAGCTGCACACAGATCCCCCGATCCAATCTGGATCCCAATCTGGGAGGTCCGGATCAGGCCCAATCCGATCCGCCTTGGATCTGGATCTGCTCTGGGTCCATGCAGAGCCCTCCCTCCTCCCTCCCTCCCTCCCCTCAATCACCCTGCTTACCTGCTGCCTCCTCCGCCATTGTCCTGCCGTCGTCATCCATCCTCGATATCAGCCGCCGTATTTCCTGGTCATGGCGGGTGATGACGTAACCCTCCGCGAGCGGTAAAGCAGCCAACCGACATCGAGGATGGAAGACTACAGCAGGACGATGGCGAAGGAGGCAGCAGGTAATCATGGCGATTGGGGGGAGGGAGCAGGGAGAGTAGGAGGGAGAGCTCTGCATGGACCCGGAGCGGATCTGATTCAGTTTGGATTGGCCCCAGATCGGCCCGATTCGCTCCAGATTCGGGATCCGGCTCCAGATCTGTTCACAGCCCTAGTACTCGCGCTCAGATAGTCTGCACATGTCAAGCAAGTAAATAAATGAATGTCAGGTGTGGGTTGGTCAAATGAGGCTGAAGACAGTGAAGGCAAAATAGAACTAGGAAAACGATGCCAAGACAATGCAGCAGCCATGGAACGCAAGCATGCTGAACATCACTGAAACAATGTGAATGCTTGGTGAGGTGTGTGTCTATGATAACTTGTTTTGCTGCATGCTAATTTTGAGCCCAACATCGAAATTAGAGAAAATTCAGCATAGCTCTCATTGAAGCTGACTTGGTCACAAAAAAACACCAGCATGGTGTGATTCCTGATATTGCGCTAGCACAGCGCTTGGCTTGCCTTATTCTAAGAAAGAAGTCATAAAGCTCTGTGCTTTGTATGTTAAGTCAGAAGTAAGTCCCCCAGAGTACAACTGGGGTTACTCCCAAGCAACTGTATGTGGGATGATGGCAGCCTCAGGAGCGAGCCGGTGATTGGGTTGCAGCACAGTCCTATGCGTGATCGCTCAGAAGTAAGTCCAACTTATTCCAATGGAACTAACAGTGTAATCCTGTACTTGGGCAGGAGCCTCACGAAGCTTACTGGATCTCCTTCCACACCCAGGTCAGTGGGTATAGGATTTCAGCCTAAATCTCTGTTAAGTGTGCTTAAACAGAAGCATTTCATGAAGGGGACTCTAGTCCTTGATAGATTATAACATAATAAATGCATTCATCTTGGCTTGCTTCTCCCTTCCTTCCTTCCCTTTTGTTTTTTTGGCCTTGAATAGTTTATGGGTAGGTCACCAGTATACTTCCTATACACGCTGAGTACGAATCACAGGGTTTCAATTCATTCATTCATTTGAGTTATCACTCATCAGGGAGGATAAGGTTATCAGTGACTAATAGTCATGATGGCTAGATATTACCTCCCAGTATCAAAGGCAGTATGCCTCTGTTTACCAGTTGCTTTCGCATTTGTGTCCTGCTTTTGAGCTTCCCATTGAGGCATCAGGTTTCACTGTGTGAACAGCACACTAGACTCAAGAGCCAGCAGGGCTCTTTTGACATTCTTATGAGCCGCACAATGACCTGTGAATTGCTTCAACTACAATTAGTTGAGAGGGAATCTGAACACTGGTCGATCTCCTTGCCTGGTCTTGATCTTCCTATCACTGGCTCTTTTCATAACCCTCCGATAAATATTAACCGCACTGTGGTTTTCCGTAAGACAAGGCTGTTGGCTTTGGCATCTAGAGGACCTCATCCTTCTTCAAAGCTCACAGCAACCTAGGTCTTATGTAAGGAACAGACAGGCACTGCCTTCGCATCTGGGAATTTTGCACCTCCTTGTTCTTCTCGTTGATAATTTCAATTGTTCTCCTTGTTGCCAGATGTTGCCCTCATCATGCAGGAAGGGATTCGGGAAAAGATCCAAACCCAGCTTCTAAAGCTGATCTGTTTCTCCTAAGATGAAAAAGCAGATGGCAAGAGCTGAGATGTCAGCTGCTCTAGGGATCTGGGTTATGTTTTGCCCTTGTATAGCTGGGGTGCAGAACTTGTTTCACTCCGAGGGCCAAATTCCATTTAGAGATGCTTGTAGGGGCCCCGGGTTGGGCGGTAGGTTTGAAGGCAGAATGGATAGAGCAAAAATCCAAAATACCTGCATATTTTAGTACTAAACCCTTCCTGCTAGTATCTAAGCCTTGGGAAGGCCATTTCAACCTTTCAGAATAAGGAAAAATTGGAACAAAATCTGGGAAACTAGTCTACCAAACTACTAGTGGATGGGGGAAATGAAGGAGGGCAAGGGGGAGGGAGGATGGACATCTAGAGGACCTCAGAGGGCCAGACAGGGACCTTGGGAGGGCTGGATTTGGCCTTCAGGTCAAATATGGGGAACAAAGAGATTAAAGACTCACCGATAAAGCCAAGGCTACATGCCTGTTTAACAAAGTGCGTGATATCATTGTCAATGGATCAGGAATGTTTATGACAGGCATAGGGAATCTTGTGGTCTTGGAAGATGTGGACCTATAATTCCCATCTTCTCTGACTATTGACCATGCAGACTAGGGCTGATGGGAGTTGAAGTCCAACAACATCAGGAGGGCTGCAGGTTCCCCACCCCTGGCTTTTGGGAAGAGGAGGGCTTGGAGGAAAAGATGAGATGTGTAGTCTTGGTTATATTGACTTTGGGATCCAAGCAGAGATATCAGAAAACATCCAAGCAGATATATCTGACAGGCTGCGGGAGAACAGTTCAGAGGAAGAGCGAGATAGAGTTAGGCACTATCTGCGTACTGAAAGCCATGGGACTTGATGAGGTCACCCAGGGATAGTGGGTAGAGAAAGAAGTGGAGGGAGGGAAAAACAGATCCCAAAGAGAGGCGAAATATTGTGGAAGTATTGTAGGAGGAGGATAAGCTAAGGACAGAATCATGGAGATCCTGGACATGAAAGCAATCAAGTAGGAGAAAGGGATCGTTGTATCAGAGGTGGCAGAAAGTTAACAAAGAATGAGGATGGAATAGAATAGAAACCATTAGAGAAAGGATTTTGAACCTTAGCCTGTGGGCCAAATCTTGCCCCTCTGAGGTCCAAATCTGCCCCTCCAGTGTCCCCCAAATTGCCATGCCCCCTTCTGCTTCCCCCTGATCACCAATCATTTGATTGGCCAAGCAGGGCTGTCTGTCATCTCGCTGGCGAAGGGGCTGCCCTCCCTGTTTGGCATGGAGGAAATTAATTGCTATTAAAGCGCGAGCTTCAAACTTTCTCAATTTTTAATTTTTTTCTGCACGTCTTCACTGTTCAAGCTTTAGTTTAAAACAAAAATGAACAAAAGTGACCTGGTAGAGCTCAAGATATAAGCCTTACACTACCATATTCTTATATAGATTATTTAAATTCTACCTTTTCTCCAAGGTGCAAAAGAGAGAAGACAACAACCCTGTAAGGTAGGTGAAGCTGAGGGGTAATGACTGGCTCAAGATCAGTGTCCTTAATGATGGGCTGCCCTTCACTAGAGGTATGAACATTAGGAGTCTTGGAAGTTACATCTGGCACTTATGATTGAAAACAGGCATGTGGTGTTGTGGTTAGACTGGCTGACCAAACATGCCTACCCTTGATGCTTGCCCTGCGGAACACCCAGAACCGGACACAATACCCCAAATGCAGCTGCTTGACTGAGCATAGAAGAGTTTTCTCTTAACCTGGACTATGTAGGTTTAGTTACCCATCAGCCCCTCTGTACCTGGCTCAACACTTGCTTACTTAAGTCACCTTGGGAGCCAAGCTGTGTTACAGCAGCAAGTCCCTTCACTTGGCTGAAACTGCAGCGTGTGCATAACCTGGGCATTTTTGGCTGTGTGTTCCACAACGTCTGGAACATGCCAACCTTTGTGTTGCCACATGTCTTGGCTTTATTGCAGGAGTCAATGAGTGACTGGGTATTGTTGTAATCTGGCATTAATGCGTTGTGATGGTTATATAAACAGCTGCCATTTCCTTGATGAAGCTAATTAAGGGCTCCATCTAGCAGAAAGTGCTCCTCAGCATGTCCCACATCAACATGAATGGGCCCAGGCTGTGCATCCTGGAATCCTCCTTTTCTCCATTTGGAACGGAGCTTGTGCAGGACAAGCTTCCCTCCATGGCCTTAAAAAACAACACTGAGCTGGAAGAAGGTTCTCGTTGTGGCTGGGGATTTAACAGAAGATAAAGAAAGTCCTTCAGCGAAACTGAGATCCAGTGTGGTGTGGTGATTAGAGTGTTGTGCTAGGACTGGAAAGACCCAGGTTCAAATCCCTGCATGAAGCTTATTCAGTGTAACCTTGGATACCTTCTTTGCCTTGTTTTCCTACATCACAAGGTTGGTGTGAGGATAACATGGAATGGGGAGAGAGAATTGTGTAGGCCACCGTGAGCACCCTGGAGGAAAGGTGAAGATATAAATATGACTAATACAAGAAACGGGCTCTTTTGTCGTTTAGAAAATCCTTGAATTCTTCTCTGTGTATCTCTTGTTATTCGTTATTCCTAAAATAAGGGTTTCAAACTGGATGACTGATGATCTTTTAGGGCAAACCGAATGCATCCCTGACCAGTGGCCTTGCTGGCAGGAGCTTCTGGGCAGCCAAAAGAGCTGGAAATGTACCTTCTAGTCTAAAGTTCAACCACATTCTACCAACCTGTAATTTAAGCCCATTCGATCTAATCCTGCCTTCACCCGTGTGACAGCCCTTCCGGTATTTGAAGGATGATCTCATATCACCCCTCCATCTGCCTTTTCTCCTGGCTAAACATAACCAGTTATATTTCAACCTTTCTCATAGGATGCTTTTCGTACTGCTGACCGTCTTCATTGCCATCCTCTAAGACCTTTATCACACGGGCGGTTTGATCCATGCGCGCCGCGACTTTGATCCAATTCTTTCACACAACGTCGTCCCCCTGGCGCTGCTCTCGTGCCCTGAGTGCCCCTTTTTCCCTTCCTCTTTCAAAATATCCCTGAACGGGGATTGTCCGTTTTTTCCCCTCCTCCTCCGCAGGCTGAGTTGAGGTATCGGAGCAAAACCGACCATGTGTGATCAAAGGGCTACACTCACATAGGAAACGGAGGGGGAACCCGCATAAGCAAAACGGGTAGGTGCGTTAAAGGCTTAAGGGTGCCATCCTGTGCATATTTAGACAGAAGAAAGTCCTACAACTCCCAGCATTCCCCAGCCAGCATTCTCCTCCGTGGCAAGCAAGACGGCCTATCTAGGCTGACTTACACCTTTTTCCTTGGGCTTCTCCAGCTTCGCTGCTTTCATCTCATCTCATCGTCCCTCTGCAGGTAAGTTATAGCGTGTGCGATCAGGGTATCTCTTAATTGGCTTCTCTTTGATAAGCCCGAGAGCCAGAGTTCCTTTTGTGTACTCTCAGATGTCACATATGCCCAGCAGCAGGTTTGTGGCAGTTCAAGTCGGGCCTCCTTTGATGTCATCAAAGCTCCAGCATCTATGATTTAAACAGACACCTGAGTTGTAGGCTCGTAATGTATGTGTTACTGTCACGGTCTTACCCCTACCCCTCTGCTGTTGGTGCCTGTTCACAGCTGCGCTTTTACATGACATCCCTCAATGCCATTTAGGGCATATTGTAATATTCCAAGGGGGATGCTGGGGATTATGTGTACGGCTTGTGGGGGGCGGGAGAAGTGGGGCTTGCTAAGGCTAGGCTCCAGAGGCCAAAACAACAACAACCAACCCCTGAAGCAAATGAACAGTAGTGAGCCACTTATGAGGACCCTGATGCATTTGTGAATGCAGAATTAAGGACAACAGGAATGATCAGGATGAAGGAGGTCTCCCAATTGCGGGGACAAGTGATTAATCGGACAGTACTGTAAAACCAATAAAAGTAAATAGCTTCTATGCGCATATCGACACCATGCATAATTTTGTACACCTCTACCATGCCTCCCTTTATCCTCCTGTTTTTCCAAGCTAAACAGACCCAGCTGTTGTAACCTTTCCTCCTAGGGGAGATGCTCCAGCCCCTTGATCATTTTAGTTGCCCTTTTCTGCACTTTCTACCTAGTATGGGCTGCAACTATTGAGAACTGAGAATAAAACTGCAAGTTTCTTATTGCCTTTCTACAAATCTATGGTGCAACCACACTTAGCATACTACGTACAGTTCTGGCCACCACACTTTATATATATACCCCTCCATATCTAGACAGATTCCGTGTATTTATCTCAAAATACACATTTCTAAATGATTGCCTCCGAAAATGCACATTTTAAACACAGTTGGATACAATTATTAATTTAATCCCCAATCTGCACCTTACTCTGTAAGGTGTGGATCAGGTCAGTTTGCATGGCCTGGATTGTCAAAAGATGCCCTAGCTGGGAGACCGTCCCAGATATTCAGACCATTATTTACTAATACATCATCAGTTGATGTTCCCTGAATGGCTGGAAATCTCTCCTCCCTGCCTTCGGAAGGCGATACCCTTCAGTGACTCGGAGGAGTGCTTTGATGGCAAGCAGGTTTGGAATGAGAGGCAGAGAGATGCAAGTTGTCTGAAGGTGAAAGTCCCTTGAGCTACAGTTGCTGTGACTGGGAAACCCGATGCAGAGTTACCAGTTGGACTGTGAACTGCAGGAGTCTCATCCCCAAAGTACTCTGCTCATCTATTTAAATATAAAATAAGTATTTACTTATTCAGTTATTACATTTAGGGTGCAATCCTATGGGTTTCTCCCGCATGAGATGGAACCCTCCTTACTTGGAACCTTCCATGCGTTCAGTGCCCTGCCAGGCTGAAACCAGGAGGGCAGGAGGAACAGCAGACGCAGCCTTCACCTTGTTGTCCACCAATCGTTGCATTTTTTCCCACTAGATGGGCTCTTTTGCCAATCTAGCGACAGCACTTCAGAGGGTAAGGGAAGGAGGGTCACAGAGGCTCAGGATAACTCATATCCTGGCCTCTCAGGTTTCCTCCCCTCCCTGCCCATCGGAACACCCCCTTTCCCCCTTCTCTGAAGTCGTTCTGACCTCGGAGGCTAGCCAGTGTGGTCCTTTCCATGCCGATTGCAAGGAGGAGAGCAGTTGGATCTCTGACTTCTCCTTCTAAGGTCAGACTTTTGGGGCTGCATTAATTAGAGTGACCATATGAAAAGGAGGACAGGGCTCCTGTATCTTTAACGGTTGCATAGAAAAAGGAAATTCAGCAGGTGTCATTTGTATGTATACAGCACCTGGTAAAATTCCCTTTTCATCACAACAGTTAAAGCTGCACGAGCCCTGCCCTCTTTTGTATCTGGTCACTTTCAGGGCTCCTGCAGCTTTCACTGTCATGAAGAGGAAATTTCACCTGGTGCTGCATGCGTACAAATGACCCCAGCTGAAAGTCCCTTTTCTTTACAACTGTTAAAGCTAAAGGAGCCCTGTCCTCCTTTTCATATGGTCACCCTAGCATTAATAGAAGTATAGCTTCCAAATTGTGCGAGGTACTGGTTCTTCTCTATTCGGCACTGCTTAGGCCTTACCTTGAGTATTGCATCCAGTTCTGAGCACCACATTTCAAGAAGCTGGAGGGGGTTCAGAGAAGGGCAACAAAGATGATCAGGGGTATGGAAAAAAAGCCCTATGAGGAGACACTGAAAGAACTGGGCATATTTAGCCTTGAGGGGAGACGTGATAGCACTCTTCAAATACTTGAAAGATTGTCACACAGAGGAGGACCAGGATCTCTTTTCAGTCATCCCAGAGTGCAGGACATGGAATAATGGGCTCAAGTTACAAGAAGCCAGATTCCGGCTGGACATCAGGAAAAAAATCCTGACTGAGAGCAGTACGGCAATGGAACCAATGACCTAGGGAGGTTGTGGGTTCTCCTACACTAGAGGCATTCAAGAGGCACCTGGACAACCGTCTTTCAGATATGCTTTAAGGTGGATTCCTGCATTGAGCAGGGAGTTGGACTTGATGGCCTTATAGGCCCCTTCCAACTCTACTATTCTATGATTCTATGACCACTGTCTCCGACCTCAAGGGTGGGAAATCCCCATTATCCTATGGCCCCTTAGACATTGTCTAGGCAGCAGAGGATTGCTCCCTTATATCCAGTCTCTTTTCCTCTTCCAAACAACCCAAGTCAGCTTACATGGTCCTCCTCTTCTCCACTTAAAAGAGACTCCATAGGTTTCCAGTGCTCTCATCCAAAGGAAATGAAATCCTGACATATGACCCCAATTCTTATGCTTGGGGAAATGAGGTGCACACACATCTAAGATATAAGACCCCTAATTGTGAAACACTCTCCCTAAAATGTATACCTGGTTTTCCATATTAATGTCTTTTCAGTGGCAGGTGAAGACTTTTTTATATTCCCAAGTTTCAAAAAAATGTTGCTGTAACATAATTTCTGAATATTGTCATAACATCTTCTCTTGATATTATTTATTTGAGTCACTGCTGTCAGGATGATTGGTGTGTCTTGCTCTTCGGGGTGTTTTTACACTCTGTGTTGTGGTTTTGATGGAATTTCAATGGGTTTTTCTTTAGGATTTTTAGTGCTGTGCTGTATTTTTGTTATATAGTTGACAGATTTGTTTGACTCGATTTATAATTCTGAGAAGTAGGCGACATGGCCAGTCTAAGACAGATAGATCAGGAAGATACACAAAAATAGGAAAGAGTTTCAAAGTGATTGTGGTACACAATGCACCACAATGTAATTAGAACATTCCATTCAAATGCAAGGTATCATTATGACAATAAGAGAAGCCATGGGTTAAAAAAAAAGGGGAGAGAGAGAGAGAGAGAGAGAGAGAGAGAGAGAGACTTCCTGGATTGTTGGATGTTTACAGCCAAGGAACAAATGAGCAAAGTTTAACCATGTTCCCTTATAAACAAATCACTACAAAGGCTTGCCTGCACAAGTTTTTCCACAGAATTAGCAAGCCGCTGTGTTCTGCATTCACACCCTTTAAATGCTAGTTAATTAACTACATGACCACCTATCTATTCTTCTTCAGCCTCTTGTTGGTTGTTTATTTATTTAATAAAATGATTGCTTTACTATAAACCACCGCGAAAGCAATTCCGGAGAACAGCTTTCAGACTGCCTGCGTCATTACTTACAGGCATTTTGCTGTAACGAGGAACTTGACAAATGCAAATGACATGAAATACTGTAAAAAAAAATCACTGCAAATGTTAAGTTAAAACTATAACGTGTCACACACACGCACACACATGCACACACACGCACACCATGACCCTGTTCAGATGACACACTAAGCCATGGCGGTTAAGCATTTTGAGTTAAACATTATGGCTTAGCGTGTCATGAGAACCATTCCTAACCATGGTGACTACATAACCATGCTTTGAACACGCTCACTAACTATTTACTGCAAAAGGGTTATTGGCCTAACCATGGCTTAGCATGTTGTGTGAACAGGCCCCATAAGTAACTATAAAGACAAGAACAATGGGATCAGATAAGCCAGCAGAATTTACCCATGTTGGTTGACCTGCACCCCAAAGGTCATCCCAGACTATTTTTGGGGTGGGCAACTTGTGGCCTTCTGGATGTTTTAAAACAACTACAAAAATGGGATGGTACCATGAACAGGAAGAAGCACTCCAGCTGCCAAAATAAGATTTATTTGCAGGCCTAAAGCATTTTCCTTCCACAGGGGCACTAAGCTGTTTTATGGTTTTAAATTTTGTATATTGTCTTTTTGATGCTCAGTCTTTTTAATTTTTGTAAACCGCCCAGAGAGCTTCGGCTATGGGGCAGTATATAAGTGTAATAAATAATAATAATAATAATAATAATAATAATAATAATAATATACAGTGTAGGATCATCAGAAAATGAAAATGAGCACATTAACAATTGTAATATAATCTCTTGCTAAACCTTATTAAAATGACATTGTTACAATTATTTTCATTTAAAAAAATAACATGTAGACCTATAACTCAAGAGATTGCATTGCCAAACATTTCTTTTGTGAAAAACTAGCAATATTGAACATATATCCAAAAAAAGCATCAGGCCTGCCTACAATCCCCATGAGCCTTCACCATTGGGTATGCTGGCTGGGGCTGATGGGAATGCAGGCCAAAAGATCTGGGGTCCCCCAAGTTCCTCACCCTTGCTCTATATCTTCCTTTGTGGCAGGACGTATTCGACAATGGGGCTAGGCAGGAGCCTCCTTAGGGAAGGCATTCCAAAACATGGGTGCCTTGACCTGCCTCCCATTCCCACCCACCAATGTTCAGCTGACATGGGAGACCCAGAATAGGATATGTGATTTTCCTCTTTCATTCAAATGGTCTGAGAGCAGCAACCATGGTAAGCTCTTTATGCTATGTCCTTTCGAGGAATTCCCAAAGTGTTTGCCTTGAGAATTGATTAAGAACATAAGAAGAACCCTGCCGGATCAGACCAAGGGTCCATCTAGTCCAGCGCTCTGTTCACACAGTGGACAACCAGATGGACAACCAGATGGACAATCAGAGATCCACAAGCAGGGCACGGTGCAACAGCACCCTCCCACCCATGTTCCCCTGCAACTAGTGTATACAGGCTTACTGCCTCTGACACCATGTCCACTTAGTATCATGGAGTTGGGAGGGACCTCAAAGATCATTTAGACTAGCCCCCCACTGATGCTGCTACAGTATCTCTGGGTGTTGTAGGACTTCCTTCAGCCTTCACTTGAAAACCTCCAAGAAAGGAGAAAGTCCCACCTTCCAAGGCAATTCTGGTGCACAAATCTTATTGCCACAAGCAACTCAAGTAGTCTGACTGGCTCTGCCCAGCAATCTCTCTGAGTTTAGGAGATAACCTGGAGCTTGCAGGTCTTCAGAGAAGTGATGCCCACTTCAAGCCTCGCTTTAACTATGGTCACTCAGAAGCACATGATCATAACATTTCGGCAAACGGCGCAATTAAACCAACACGTGATCCAGCTCTGTCGAAAGCAATGGGTCTGACTTCTGTACAATGTGCTGGAATCAGAATGCTAATCTCCAAGAGGAAACCAGCCCTGGAAGAAGAACAATGAGAGATATAAAAGAATCTGTCAAAATACTACATCAGTTGAAGCCCCACAAAGAAGCATACAAAAACAATCCTCGCACACAAACACTAGCTAATTGGAGCTCAGGGCACTTTTCATATTACAATGACAGCACATCAAATCCACTTAAGACATAATTTCAAAAGACAGGAAGGTGAAGAGATACATTAAAGGGGAGCGAACAATGGATCTTCTAAGGAGCTCCTCGAAATTTAAATCAACAAAGGCACAGTCCAATACATTAGACAGAAAAAAGTCCTACAACTCCCAGCATCCCCCAGCCAGCTTTATTTCTGCCTTATTTTCCGTCTAAAAAAGTATAGTATTGCACCCTAAATGAATAAAAGGCTTCAGATCAAATACCTAAGTGAGGAGCCAAAAACACCACGAAGACCTAACAAATTTATTGTGCATGACATTTCATGGGGAAAAACTACAAATGGATGAGAGTTTCATTCAATTCCTTTTCTTTTTTGTAATAAGAACTTACCAAAATTCACAGATTTCTTCATGTACAAGATGGAAGGACCCTGAGGTTTTTAAAAAACAAATGTGGGAGAAAGTAAAATGAACAGACTGGTCCATCTAGGCAGAGGGGTGTGAATGCTTTAGCTTTTAAAAGTCTGGGTTTGAATAAGAACATCAGAAGTGCCTTGCTGGATCAGACCAAGGAGCCATCTAGTCCAGCACTCCGTTCACACAGTGGCCGACCAGGGAACCACAAGCAGGACATGGGTGCAATAGCACCCTCCCACCCATGTTCCCCAGCAACTGGTGTGTATATATGCAAATCCCTGAATATGCATCCACAATAGTGCTGAATTAGGTTTGCCACCTCTTTTTCCTTGAAAGACTCGTCATCTTTACCTGGTACAGGCAGGAACAACATGGCCCTTTCCGTGCAGGAACAGTCATACTGGTCGGTGCAGATGGGTGAGAATTTTGTTCTTTGGGAAGAGTTTTTTTGTTTTATTATGGCTAAGAAATGTCCAGAATTCGCAAACTACTTCATA
Source organism: Anniella stebbinsi (assembly GCA_029215795.1). NCBI lineage: Eukaryota > Metazoa > Chordata > Lepidosauria > Squamata > Anniellidae > Anniella > Anniella stebbinsi. Next base: position 83,715,408 of record JARDYH010000007.1, read on the forward strand.
AGCAGGATGGAAAGAACTTGAGACCTGGGGAAAAAACTGAGTGCGGGAGAAATCAAAAGTGACAGGTCTGCCCACCCTTAGCAGGAGCACAGTATGTATGATGCATAAGTTGCCGGGGTGGTGCATAGTTCAAAGCGCCTTCCCCAACCCCGTGCCCTCCAGATATGTTAGACTGCAACTCCCATCATTCTGGCTAAGAATGATAGGAGTTGCAGTCCAACACATCTGGAGGACACCAGGTTGGGGAAGGCTAGGCTAAAATGTCAGACTAGGCCTGGGGAGACCCAGGTTCCAATCCCAGTTCGGGCATGCGTGAAGCTCACTGGGTGACCGTGGGCTAGTCTTTCTCCACTCAGCTTAACCTACATCACAAGGTAGTTGTGAGAATAAAATGAGGAGTGGGGAGGACCACGTATGCTGCCTTGAGCTCCTTGGAGGAAAGACAGAATGTCAATAAATAAAGTGCATTACCCTTCCCCTCTTTAAAGGGATCTGCTTTCTTTAAAAAAACCAAAACCACATCTCTACCTTTTCTTTTCTTTTTTAACTTCCTGGAATACAGAAAAAGAACAGAAAAAAAATAATGTCCAAGCGGTATCCCATACAGCTGCTGAGTCAGAAGCAAACCCGCCCACAGTGTTCTGGCCAGTGGGCACTATCCAACACCATCTAAGGCGTGGTTAAGCCTATGGAAATCAATTGTCTTAAATGTTCCTTACTCTGCACACTGGATTGTGGCCGAAGTCTACAAAGGTACTGGACTGAATGAGAAGCACTTGCCGCTAATTTTATTTAAACATATTTAGGATGCAATCCTAGTCAGGTCTAGACAGAAAAAAGGTCCTACACTCCCAACACCCCCCTGCTGGCTAGGGGATGCTGGGAGTTGTAGGACATTTTTCTGTCTAAACATGCCTAGGATTGCATCCTAAATACACTAAAGGACTTTAGACATTGCAGAGAACTTGTATTTAGGCTTCTGTTATTTCACGTTTTCTTATGCCACCCCACCCTGTAATGCACCCTCAAGCTTCACCAGCACAATTTTTTTTTTGCTGGAGGCTTGAACCTCCCTGTCTAATTTCATTTATCCCCCATCCAAGCACCCAAACCCTCCTCCTACCACTTGAAAAACCATCTCTTTATGCACTTTGTTTATTAATTAAAACATTTGTATCCCACCCTATATTACAAAGATCTCGGGCAGCATACAGATAAAATTGTACAAACAATGTAAAACAATAAATATACACAGCTAAAAACAAATTAAACCATTAATAAGCTGAAACCAGTATAGAATTTTAAAACGGTAAAACAATTAAAACTATGTGCAGGCTTTGGGAATTTAGCCATCAAAGGCTTTGATAAAAAGCCATGTCTTAACTTGGCACCGAAATGAAACCAGTTCCAGTGCCAGTTGGGCCTCCAAGGGGGCGCCACAGCCAGGGTGCCACAACAGAGAAAGCCCTCTCCCATGTCCCACCATAGCGTATGTCTCATGTTGGTGGAATCTGACGGAGAGCTCCTCCAACAGATCGCAAGTCTTGGGCAGGCATATATAGGGAAAGGCACTCCCTCAAGTATCAAGGTCCCAAGCTGTTTAGGGCTTTAAATGTCATTATCAACACCTTGAATTCCGACCAGAAGCTTATAGACAGCCAGTGCAATTCCTTTAAGACTGGCATTATATGGTCTTTGTGAGATGTACCAGTCAGCAGTCTAGCTACTGCATTTTGTACTAGCTGCAACTTCCAAGTCATCTTCAAGGGCAGCCCCATGGAGAGTGCTTTACAGTAGTCTAATCGGGAAGTTACTAGTGTGTGTGACTAGGTTATCCCTGTCCAGGAAAGGCTGTAGGTGGTGGACCAGCGGAAACTGGCCCCAAGTACTCTGGTCCACTGAGTCCACCTGGGCTTCCAGTGACAAGGATGGATCTAGGAGTACTCCCAAGGTACGCACTTGCTCCTTCAGAGGGAGTGCAACCCACCCAGAACAGGTGGCTTACCCAATTCCTGGACTCACGAACCATCAGTCCACAGAGCTTCCATCTTATCAGGATTCAGCTTCAATTTATTCACCCTCATCCAGCCCATTACAGCCTCCAGGCACTGGTCTAGCACCTTTACTGCCCCAGCTGACTCCGATGCTATCATCCCCATACTGATAACACCCAACCCCAAAACCTCTAATGACTTCACCCAGCAGCTTCAAATAGATATTGAACAGCATGGGGGATAGAATACAGCCCTGTGGCACCCCACAGCTTCATAGCCCTGGAACAGGAATCCCCCACACTCTGGAATCGGCCCTGCAAGTAGTGCCTCCTACTCCCACCTCGCAAAACATTACCTGTACTTCTTCCATTACATTTCCCCTCACACTTCCCTCATCCAACCTTCATTAAGACCAGCCTGCCTCAATATCCCATCTTGTTCACCATCCCATCTCCATTTGATTTTGAATCAGCCTTGGATCCTGAGAAACGTTAAGGCAAGAATGCTTCTAAGCATATACAAAGCACTATCCCCGCCCTTTTCCCCCAACTCTCTCTTTCTGAATAATCACAATCAGCCATACACATCTGTGCTTTCAGATCAGGGGACATAAATTCTAGACAGCCTTTGAGCCCCAGCTTCTCCTGTTATACATTTATATATAAGGCAGTCTAGAATTTATTTAGTGTGTGTTTGTGTTTATACACATACACACGTCCTCACCTCCAGCACAGTAGACTAAGTTAATGTCTTCTTTATCTTCCCGGCCAGGTTGCCTTTGATAGCCTCCTGTCTCTTTAAATCCAGCCTTTACCCGCCGGCCAATCACAGAGAGGATTCCCTTTGACGTCCGAGCTCAGACATCGCTCAATCTTTCCCCCTCCCCCCCCCAAACCCCTCCTCCCATCTCCGTTCTAATTACCTAAGGGGGCGGCACGCCACGGTGAGCCCTCTTTCCCTCCTTGATTCCAATGAAAACGCCCGGAGCTTCCAAAGCTCGCCGACGATTGGTTCGCCGGGAAGAACCAATCGCGACGCGACGCCGCGGGGGGTATAAAAAACGAGTGCGGGTTCTGAGGCGTCTGCAGTGCTCGAGTGTTGCTGGCGCAGTCGGAGGAGGGGACGGGCGGAAGCAAGGCAGGAAGGGACTTGGCAGTTGCACGCGTCGCGGTTACGCCTTCCCTTTCCCCGTCCCCTCAAATAGCCTCGTTTTTCGCGGGGTTGCGGGGTTGTTGTTTTTTTCGCCCTTTCTCCTCCTTCTGGAATTTTCCTTTGGTTATATATATATTTTTAATTAACCCGGGTGGTTTCCCCAGTGACTCAGGCCGCTTTTATTCTTTTTTTTTTTATTGCCCCTCTTCAGCGCGTGTCTCTCTCTCCCTTTCTCCCTTCCTTCCTTCCTTCGTCTTCTCGGGAGGGCTTTCTCAGCATGCGTACGACCAGCTCGGCGGCTTCGGTGACGGCCGCCGCCGCCGCCAACTCGGGGAAGCAGCAGCCGCCCAGCAGCGGCAGGGATGGGCGCTTCAGCGTTCTCAGCTGGGCGCAAGTGCAGCGCCTGGACCACATCCTCGAAGAAGCTGTGCCCATCCACGGTCGCGGCAACTTCCCCACCTTGTCCGTGCGCCCGCGCAGGATCGTGCAGGTGCGTGACAGCGCTGGTTACAATGGGGGGGGGGGGAGCGGGGAGCGGTAAATCTCGCACATTAGCCCCTCTGGAAAGACTCTGGGTTGGACCATAGTTGGAGTAGACCTATTGAAATCGGTGGGGCTTAAATTATCCACGAATGACTCGAGTTCCACGGGTTTCAGTGGGTCTGCTCTAAGAATGGCCGATGCCGGATCCAACCCATAAGCCTTGAAACTCACCATCCGAGTCGCGTTTTACATGAGAGTACGCTCCTTTGACTTCTGTGGGGTGTACTTCCAAGTAAGCGTACTTAGGATCTGGTTCCCAAGTTGCAGAAGAGAAGCCAAGGGTAAGGCGAAGTTTCTTTCCTTAGCTAGCAGAAACTATGGTGATAATCCTAAATGCATATGCTAGGGTTTTGTTTGTTGCGATTCATAGCCAGCCCGTGGCGTGCGCTACTTAATGAGTAATAATATACATAATGTAAAAGAACAATCATAAAGCAGCAATTATTCTAGAGCAAACATGCTTAAGGTCACGCTGATTAACAAGCTTATTACACGTACTTAAAAGCAGCAGAGCTTTCTGCCTGCCAAGGGAGGCTCTGACAGCCTGCTTTTAATCACATTTACTTGCGTGTAAGGCCTCATCAGTTCAATGGGTCATATTCCCTGAGTAAGTCTGCATAAGGTTGCAGCCTTAAATGATCCGTGGAGTTATTGACTGTCATTAGGCTTGCACAAACTACAGGTATTAACAAGCTTGGCTCATTTTGAGCTAGGTTGCCTGGTATAAAGTGGGTGTATATATACATGTCAGTTCTGCTCTTCTGTGGATCTTCTATATCTTGGATAGCTATATTTTGGATTAGCCATATTGAGATTTTGAAGGGCTCTCTCTGTAACCAATACCAAAATGGGTGTCTGTAGCTAAAGCACCAATTTGCAGCCAATTTAATGTCATGGCTCCCCCCTCCACCCACCAAAGCCTTGGGAGTGAGCTATTAGCACTTAGCTTTTCTATAGCATATTCTGAGAATACCTTGCTTTTTGGACAACCTGGGTAATCCTCACTATTATCTGCTGTTAAATTAGCTACGTTTTAACTCCATGTTGCCAAGAGGAGGTTACGTTTACAGCAAAGGCAAACTTTGCACGCAGGGCTTTCCTTATTGATAGCTCAGTCCTCGGCCAGCCGCTGTGTTACACAAGCTGGCTGCACTTTGAGAGATGGGAACAGCTTTGAGAACGGGTATTTTAAAATGCTGAGTGTATGTGAGGTTAGTAACAGCATATGAAGAGCCATGCTGGATCAGACCACTGGCTTATCTATCTAGTCCAGCATTCTGTTCCCACAGAGGCCAGCCAGCTGCTTGCGACAAGCCCACAAGGATATGAGTGCAAATACCCACTTACGTTCCCCAGCAGCTGGTATACAGAAGCATACTGTATTCACAATAGTCCTGCATGGTAGGCCAGAATAGTGGCTTGCATTTAGTAATCGTCTTACCAAACTTAGTTTCTGTGTTCTTGATTGGGTTTTGCTCTCCCTTTTAGACTTTGGATTGGAGCAGGCCCTGAGTCTGGGGGCAATCCATGTTGGGTGCTTCTTGGGGTTTAGGGGACGTGCCAGTGATGCCCCAGATCCTAATATGGAAGGAGATTGCAAATTCCCAAGCTCTTCTTCAGGCCTTGTGTTCACGTCTAGATGATGTAGCACTGAGTTCATAAAGATGAATGGCGGGGTCAATGGGCACGGGTGGCATGAAATTTGAAAGTGTTCTGAATTTGGAATGGGTCCCCGAAGACCTGCTGCCAGTCCTCTTTAGGAGGCAATCCTGACCTAAAAAGAGCAGAATTTAGGTTGTGTAGAGTGTATTTAGATTCCACTAATGGGTGTCTCAGTGTGATGGAACCTTGGGAGCAAAGTGAATATGTGGAGCAGAAAGTGCTGTATGTGTCACTATTCCGTGTATCTGGGAACATTAGTATCTGGGTTGTGCTGTGACGGAGGGGAATATTTAAGTTGCTTTGTCAGGGAAGTCAAAGCGAAGATGGCTGGGCTCTCCCCGTGTACTGGCGTAGAAGATGAAAGTGTTCCTTGAACAGAGCAGCTGTAGCAACCCACTCCAATAAAAGATGCTGTTGCAGTCAGTGTTGTTCAGCTAGTGGATGGAGCATCGGACCCTGACCCTGGGGCAGGTTTAAGGAAGGGTGGTGAAGATGTTAAGGAAGTGAAATTGAGAGTGGCAAAGAGGAGGGGAGGGATTCTTCCTCCCAGGGCTGGGGAGTGCCTTCTGCAGAGTAAGTGCTTAGCAACCTTGCTAAAGTGATGGTTGGGTGGGGTGGGGGGAAAGAGCCTTCAAGTCTAGGGATGGGCCAGCGCTCCAGACCTGAGCTGAACTGTGCATATTATTAGTGTGGCTCCTCGAGATGTATCCCCTTGACAGACTATGCGGTAAGAATGGTTGGTGTGATGGGGTTAAAAGTAGGCCTCCATATATCAAGTGAGGTGCAAAACCGCAAGTCAAAATTTCAATGGAGTAAAAGTTCATAAATTGGCAGAGATGCTTGTTTGGCCAAGCTGTTTTTGGGCAGCTCTTGCTTGTTGGCCCGTGGGTGAAACAAACTAGGGTGAGCAGGGTATTGAGCATCTGCCGAGGGAGCCTCTCTTTATGGAGTAGTCTTGCGTTCAGGCGGGATGCATGTCGAAGCAAGTCCAACTGATACTAGTGCTGCTAACACTGGTGCGTCCCGAAACAGTGCATTTTGCGTCAGGGTCTTGGTGAGGGTGGGGGGTTACCCCTTTCGTACCAAGCCTGATCAACTGCAAAAGTGTTTCTTGCTGTGGTTCGATGTCAGTTTGAGCATTGTGATAGATTCCTTGTTATAATCCTCTAGGGCCCCTTCTCCACAGCAAAGCTCAGATTGGGCACTGCGTTACCATGCCCAGCTATAGTACAAAAAATATTGCAATCCATTATTCATCTCCATGCTCATGATTCAGTAGGGGGGGAAAAATACCAGCTCTTGAAAAATAACGGGGCAGGAACTGTATTGTGCTAGTTCCAATGGCTATGTGCTTCCACCAGTAGCAGAGGCAGTTATGCCTATGTACACCAGTTGCTGGGGAACATGGGCAGGGGGGTGCTATTGCACTTGTGACCTACCTGCAGTTGTCAGCAGGTTGGCCACTGCGTGAACAGAATGCTGGACTAAGTAGACCCTTGGCCTAATCCAGCGTGGCTCTTATGTACATCTGACATGACATATACCCCAAGCGGCCAGTGCAAATTAAAATCCTGCCATTTAGGTGGCAAGGTGGAATGGGGGGTGGGCTGAGCTGAGTCTCTAGCCCCCTGATTCCTCTACAGAACAGCTGCTCAGAAGTTTTTAAACTTTTTGAAAGGGCTCTGCAAGAGCACATTGGTGCAGGACAAGCAATGCAGCATGGTCAGCTGCCTCAGACCCCTCCTCTACCCCAGGTGACTCAATAGCATGTCCACACGTGAAGGCAGGTGCTGTGCTTGTTTTCAAAATCAGGAATGGCCACAAGCTATGTTTTAAAGACATGCAGAATGCAGCATCAGCAGCAACATTGTCTGGATTCTTTGGGAAATGCATACACAAAAAGCTGCCTTAGTATAAGTCAGGCCGTGGGTCCGTCTAGCCCAGTATTGTTGCCACTGACTGGCAGCAGCTATCCAGGATTTCAGGCAGGATTCTTTGTCAGCCCTACCTGGAGATGCCGGGAATCGAACCTGGGACCTTCTGCATGCAAAGCATGTGCTCTACCACTGAGAAACAGCTCCCCCCTCCATCGGAGTAAAATGTCACTTGAGTCAGCTTATATGAAGCACCCAAGGTCACCCACTTTAGAGTTCTGCCATTGACTAGAGGGCTGACTGGCCAAAGCAGTTCAAGTCAAATGTTGGACTCTGCCCTGATGAGCTTGCATCCTCGCTGGCCCCTCACTTGGCAGACCACTGTCTGCTTATATGGAGCTTGGAATCTGCTAGGCAGAAAATAAATCTGCTGAGGTAGTGATATCAGGTCTCATGAACTTGGTGCTGTGCCATCAGGGCTCAGGATTCTCCTATTGAACTTGGAAGTGAATGCCTGTTTGGTGGCTGTAGCTGTGGAGCAGGAATGGAAACCTATTCAAGGTTTCTAGTCCCTATGGCTGGGATATGTGGGTGATGAAATGCTAGGATTCTTGTCAAGTAGCCTGATCATGTTTCTGCTTGATTCTAAATTACAGATCAGTAATGGCTCTTGTCCAGTTGGCTTGCGATGCAAGTAAAATCGGCAGAGAAATGGATGCTTGGATTTAATAAGTAGCAGAGAGGGTTAAGTAATGGCAGATGGCATAGGTGTCTATGGACAACCAGGGAATGCTCTACAAATTGGTCGGTTGTGTGTTTCATGTACATTGGGGTTATCACAACAGCCCAGTGAGGTAGGTTAGGCTGAGATAGTGGTAGCTTGCCCAAGCCTACTTGCTGAAAGTCATGGGTTCAGGTCATGGGTTCAGATCAATACTTGGTCACATCTCCATGGCTTACTTCACCTACAGAAGTGAGAGCTTATTCTAGAATTAACCTACAGGTGGCCGAGAGGAACAAAAGGGCAGATCACATATGGAGAAGGTAGTAATGAAGGCAGTGCTCATAACCAAATGGAAAGAGTCTTCTGGTTATTACATTGGCAATAGACTGTCATTAATGGCCTTTGTCCTTTATTATCTTGATGATAAAGGCTTAAATAATAAGGTAGACTAACACGTTCTAGATTTGTAGCATCAGCTGGTGTCATAGTTCCGACATCTGGAGCACACTTTGGCTTTTTTCTGCTCCTTATTATGCCTGCTGGGTTAATGACAAAGAATGACCCTACAGGTTTAACAGGTACAAAGCAACTTGCTGTGCAAGACTTCACCCACGAGGTTGGACTTCTTGGAAGTCAAAATTGTACAACTCGATTGCTGAGTGTCAGAGTGGATTTTTAATGGTTTCATTGTAATCTGGTGACTTTAATATAGACACTTAAGGGAGGCATAATAGGCTGAGCTGTAGCTAAGAGAAACACCCTGAGGCAGGGAACTGCAGCATCACAGTTCAACAGAACCCTTACATCAGCTTCTAGAACTTAGCTGTGTTTATAACCATGGTGCTTGTGGCCAAAACGGATCCAGTCTGTTGCTTGGAAATGAATCTCAACACATTAGATCACTTGAGTGGGAAAAGACTTTGTTTTCCTTGGCATGTAAGAGCGCTTACAGACAGCTAGAGCAGCAAGTCGGAGGTAAAGGTTCATGTCCCGCCATTTGTTTAGATGTACAGTCTTTCCTCCCAGGTTGTGTGTGTGTGTGCGCAATATCTGTGTTGAACATGTTCTGCATGTATTCAATATCAAAACATTGTGTGCACAGGCCTCAAGCTGCAGGAGAAGCCATAGACCCTTGAGTTGTGTGTACCCAAAGTGAATCGAATTGATATGTATTAAATTAACTAGAAGCTTTGTGCATCTCCTACAGCTGTTTACTTGTATTTCTATTTTATGTTCTTTCCATCCTTCTATCAAAGAGCTCAGGGTTCTTACCCTCTCCTGTTTGATCCTCCTAATGACCCTATAAGGTAGATTAAGCTAAGAGAAAGGGACTAATTCAAAAGCACCCAGCAAGCTTTGTGGCTAAGTGGGGATTTGAACCTGCGTCTCACCAAGCATAGTCCAACATTATAGCTACTACAACTGCTGCGCTACATGGGCTCTTGCACATGACATTTCTTTTCATGAAAACTACTTCATTGGTGGGAGGTAGTGAACATGTGTTGGTGCTAATGTGTGCCTGCAGCAAAATAATCTTACTATATTTTGCACAAGGGTAAATCTGTGTGTATAAGAAGTTTGGCAAAGCATGATAAATAACTACTGTAACGGAGATAGAAAAGCAAGAATTAATAAAACGAAATGGTATAAGATTCAAAGGGAAGGAGGGTTGGAACTCCCGAATATAAAGACGTATTATATAGCTAATCAATTGAGATATGTATAAATAGTATAATAGGGAAAGAGGATTTAGAATGGTTAGAGAATCAGACAGGAGAAATAGAGTTAGGTTTACAAAATATTTTTTTTAGCAAAATACAAAAGAAACAATTGATAAATATGGAAAATCCCATCTTAAAAAATATTGTAGATATTTGGGGAAAGTATAAAAAGAAATTAATTCCAGGAATTTCTCCTTTAGCCCCAGTTGTTTTGTTGGAGAACTTCCCAGGTAATTTAAGAAGAGAACTGGAAGGGTTGAGGGGAAAAAAATAATTAAAGTGAAAGATTGGATGAAGAGAATGGTTAATAAAAAGCAAATAGAAGAAGTTTTAAGAGGACAAAAAAACTTATGGTTTAAGTATATACAATTGGAACAATGGACACAGAAATGGAAAAAGAAAAAGGAATGTAGAAAGGAAACAAGATTTGAAAAGTTAATTGAGTTAAGAGAAGGAGGGGGAAAATAAAAGTAAAAAAGGTATAATAAGTGAAATATATAATATATTGTTAGAAGAGGGAGTGCTACAAGAAATTTTGAAAATATTCTGGGAAGATGACTTAGCAAAACAAATTACTGAGGATAACTGGAGGAAAATATGGGAACTAAGAACTTTAAAGTTGTTATCAATAAGGATAAAAGAATCATTATAAAATAATTTGGAGATGGTATCTCACTCCCGTAAGACTACATCAGATAGATAAAAAAAAATTCAATACTATGTTGGAGGGGCTGTCAGGAAGTGGGGACTTATTTCTATATGTGGTGAACATGTGAGTATGTACAAAAATTTTGGAAAAGAGTTTTTAAAGAAATAAGTGAAATATTGGCTAATCAAGTGGAAGCAAGTCCAAATATAGCTTTATTATCGATGTTTGATAAAGAATATGGGAATAAAAGCATAAGAGAATTGATAAATAATCTCCTGACACCGGCTAGATTAATGATAGCGAAGAATTGGAAAATACAAGGGAATTATAGTATAGAAGAATGGTATAAAGGGGGGTGGGATATTGCAATTAAAGACAGACTAACAAGTAAAATGAAAGTTAGGATGGGATTATCAAAAAAGAATGATTTTGATAGTATTTGGGGACCATTTATAGATTATGTTTTAATAAAGGGGAGAGGATGTACACCTTCAAAAGAATCTTTGCAGTTTTGGAAAAATGTATAATATATTAGAGCAATGTAGGTCTCAAGGGTAGGGGAGCACAGGGGGGGATGTTGAGGTTTTGGTTATGTATTATGTCTGTTTTATGTATTATATGTTGAAATAATAAATAAATAAATAAATAAGGGTAAATCTGTGTAGGCAATTGTGGCTTTGAGATTTCAGTGCACCAAATGGCTTTGGTGTGTATTGTGTCCCTGCTGCTTGTTGATTCCCTCTGGTGAGAAGCTGGATAATATTGAAGGCTGCTTCCAGTACAGTCCATTTGCCCTAAAATAGCCTACTCTGCTGTGTGTCATCACTGCCACAAATTACTAGGGATTTGTTTGTCCATAAAGTAGAAACAGTGTGCTTAGTAGGCACTAATGTTGTGCCAATAAGCTGCTTGCATATTCATTTTGTATGGGAGGTGGCTTCATTCTTCAGCAGTGACTCACTAATGTAATAAAATAAGGCATGTTGGGGTTTTATTTTATTTTTAAAGCATTGTAACAAACTGGCTGCCTTCCACTATAGCAATCACCAGTGTTGAAGAACGCATAATGAGGTATTATGAATTAGGTGTAAATTTTCTGTTCTGTTTTAAATCTAGTACAGAATTTAGGATTAATTTCACTAAGCAGAATACTGAATTTCATGTTGAGCTTTTATCTAATTCTATACTTTAAACCATATATGCTCATACTGTAAAACTATTTGCACTTGACTATGAAGACTATTACTTAGGATAGGTTGTGCATGTTACTGCCTGTATGTTTGCTTCAATTCACTACTGGCATTACAGCAGAACGTCAAATTCTGGGGAGGTATGGATAAGTCATAAAGGCTATGAGGGGTGGGCATCCAGTTATGGTACGGTGGTAAAACACCACCACCGGCACACAAACAAATCAACCTCCAAACACCAGCAGTACAAGAACATGAAATTCCTTAAAGGAAAGATGATCCTTTTCACAAATCGTCAGACTCTGACAAATCCTATACAAACATCTAGCTCTGCATTTGAATGTTCAGTGGAGAGTTGTGGAATATATGGCTTATTGAGGACCCCAGCGCAAACCCACAGCTATCCTTCCATAAAGGTTTAGAAAGCAATGCCCTTGACAGGGCACCAATTGCTATCAATGGCTGTGGTTGGATGACTGCCTTTGCTCTTGTCCCCTCTTCAATGGGAGCGCAGGTGTCTAAAGGGAGCAGTGTGGGAGTGGTGCGTTGGGGCCAAGCAGCTGGAGTGGAGCAACTGGGGTGTGGTGGTGTGGAATGTGTAGCAGCCAGTGGAGAAGACTTGGCTGGCAAGCGATAGGGATGTGCTGATCTTGCATGTAGGGATTTCAGAGGGCAAGCAGTAACAGGTAGGGAAGGGGCTTGGTTGGGGATGAGTCAGATTTTATTGGGTGGTTGGAGGCAGCAGTGAAGCTGATGAAGGGATACTGGCAAGCAAGCTGTAGAATGGTGGCATGCTCTAATGCAGCCTTTGCCAATGTGATGCCCTCCATATCTGTTGGATGACAACTCCAAGAACCCCCCCTGATACTGGGAGTTGGGAGTCCCACACATCTGGAGGGCACTGTGTTGAGGAAGGCTGCTCTACTGGGATGAAGACAGCTGTTTTTAGACCACTGATATGGGCTATCCATCTCCCTTATAAAAAGCAGTGTTTGAATTAAACTACGGTGTGGCCCCTGGGTATATGCCTGGTGTCCAGCTTGCCTTTCCAGCCCATTCTGAGTTTGACACCCTGTTATAAAAATGGCTAGTATGTGAGGTTGTAGCATTGTTAGTGGATGGCCAGAACAGCACATGGGTGCCATGGTTGTCTCGTACCAGTGCAAGAAGCAAGAGGAATGTAGGGCGTTCCCCCGCTCCTTTAATTCTGTGGACTGATGCAGTGCGTACACAAAAGCAAATCTTCTCCTTCCAAAAAAGCCCAAGAGTTTGCAGAAAAGTAGGTTGCTTGTTTTAAGAGCATCTTCCCTTATGGCTGTTGTAGTGATAAGTGCAAAGGGATGCTAATGAATGTAGTCCCCCACCCCCACTTGCGGGGCTTACTGCGTTCTAGATGCCTAGAACTGGTAGCAGTTTGGTGACTATGAATACTGTAGATAACGCTTGTTAACTGCTTTGAGTTCGTCACAGCTTGGCACACTTCCACCACCCTGGGAGAAATACCCAAATGGAAACAGAGTGGCGGGATAGGAGGTAGAGCCGCAATATAGTTTGTATTCAGTACAATGAAGGGGACCAATAGTGGTATCTCTGATTATAGTATGTAGTGCTACAGTCTATGTTAATCTGTTCATTGGCTAGAAAGAAAATGCAAACTTTAGTTCAAACACAACTTTGTACGAATGGTCAGTGCAAAGTACCTTGTTGCAGGTAGGATGGAGATGATATTGGATAAAACATTTGAACGTCCTCCAGTAAGTCTGTAAGCTGCTTGGTCACACTGTAGTGCTCACCTGACTTGGATGTATGCTATTTAAAAGACGTTGCCTAGATCACGTAAAATTTGGAAATCCTTTTGCTAAACAGTGCTGTTTTTCACCGGATTTGAATATTCCAGTAGAAAGTACAACTCTGCACTTCTTGGTGTGATTGAAGCAGTTTAACTTCACTCCTAGTAAAACGCATACACTTGCCAAAAGTGGTAGAAGGGGGGGGGGGGGGCGGGGAGGTGTTGTGGTCAGGGTCTGTATTCAAATCTAGTCAGAGGAGCTCCTGAATGTTGGCAGGCAGAAGAACGTGATAGGTTGAACAATGCCAGAGCAAGGGGTGGGGTCTGAAAGCGGGGAGGGGGGGGCAACATCCCTTGCACATTCCACTGTAAGAGAAACCTCACTGTCTTGTAGGCTTCAGTAATACTACTGTAGCATTAAAGGGCAGCTAATGCGATTCATCCAATAATTTTAAAACCATAGTAGCACGTTGAATGGCTCACAGCAGTTTTCTGTAAACAAAGGCAAATGATTCTGGCCAGATAAACAGTCAGCCCTAAATGCAGAGGTTGCCAATCTCCAGCAAGTTACCTAAAAAGGAAGTCACTTCTGTAATATGTGGTGTGTGCTGCCTCCAAACCAAAAGAGGTAAGAAACACTAGATGTTACGACAGTTAAGCCAGTACGCCTGGCCCGCTGGGTGAATAGGCGGCACGCAGTAGCTCCATATAGTGGCCAGGGTTCTACAAAAATAATTGGTTCTACTTCAATTTGTTCCTGCCAATAGAACACTCAACTTGCTAGTAGGCTTATATGATAGTTGCATGGCAGGCAAAAACAAAAAAACTGGAAAACTGTCCTCATTGCTACATCCAAACTGTATACCTGTTGAATTTCTGTTTTCGCAGCTGTCAGAGACACTGCGTGCTTGTCAGAAATAAAGGTAGCACTATCAACTCGCTCCTCACCCAAATTCCTAAACATCTTTAAAGCCTCCCTAAAGGCTTGTTAGCAAAATGAAGTCTTCCTCACCCCGCAGTTTTGGAGGTTTGGCTTGGCTATACTCATAAGGCTAAA